>OY728134.1:1155899980-1158794504 GCA_963277665.1 Viscum album | reverse complement strand
GGAACACTATTGGGGTGGCATGACAATAAAGGATAACTGTTGACCACGTTGGAAACATAGTATCCATATTGTGTTAGCATGAAATGGGGATGACAAACGAGGGCCGACTACTGGCCATGTTCGAAACAAGTGGTCTGACTCCGAATGTCATCGATTTTTCTTCTAGAACATTGGTCCAGGATAGTAGGTGAGCCGTAGGCTGAGCATCCATACTGTTAGGGGGTCTCTTTATACGTGAAAGAGGATGAGGGTTCGAAAAAAGGGCACACCAAGAGTGGATGGTGGAGTGGTGGTTTGTTCGAACAGAATCTAACACTCTTGAAATTACACCACCGTAGTGTAAATACGTTAGGTGAACTCCTCTGTCTGATCATGGATCATTCCTACTTTTATACAGGACCCCTCTGGCAAGGAAAATGATGCTTCCCAATGTTATCGCGGGGCATCCTGGACTTTTTCAGGGTAAAGGTGTAGGGTTCCCCAAAAGAACTCGGGCCAATGGTCCGAAAAAAATGGGGGACCAGATTTTTTATTCTTGGGGCTGGACCCAAAGGCAAGATGCTTGGGAGTTTCTACATATCCCATGAGGATGGAAATCAAGCCATACGTAGTTTTGGAAAATGTCATGTAGTTTAATGTATTCCGGCAAGGACGCAGAGTGATCTTAGTTTATGGTCATAGAGCTCAGACTAGGTATTGGTAAGGAATGTAGGGGACACATGTTGAGGTAATTATGAACCCCGAAGTGAATGAGGACCTGGATTCTAGATCACCATGTGTTCCCTGGGGAAGGGTTTAGGTCAAGGGACTAAACATGAAAGTTATTATGGGCCTGAAGATAAGTGTCTGGGAATTCCTAAATATCTCATGAGAATGAGAATCAATCTGAATGTAGTTCTAAAAGGTGGAACAGTAAGGTACCAGTTCCTGGGATAAAAGGGGCGTGTGGGTCTGGCCCTCACACCAAAAGAAGCGGCATTTGATAGGTCTTTTTTGTCCTTTAGGGTGAATGGATGTGTTTTTTTTGTGAACCGATGGGCCTAGAATAGAAAATCAAGGTATCACAACAAGAATCAAGCCAAATGAAGGCATTGAAAAATGGTATGGTGTTTGACCAATACTAAACATGATGTCCCTTGTGTGAGGGCACCACAATGTAGTGTTGTTTTTCATCGTGCATCCAGGATGATACTGTCACAGTTTAGGGTCATGTGATGGTACCAAACATATACTTTAACATCGTGCAGCATAGACGTAACAGTTTAAAGTCACATGGGACTAGACAGTGTAGTTTAAAGTCATATGTCTTGGACATTGAGATGAGGTTCAAGAGGGAATGTGCATGGTGAAATAAAGCATACCCGACGTGAATGTGTACATGATCCCATAAACACTGCGTGTGATTCTAAGAAAGAAACCCTAGGCCGAGGGTCCATTAAAGGTTAAAAGGTAGAAATTAGGAGAGACTAACTCTCAATTAAGATGGACCCAAAGATGAGATGCCCGGGTGTTCCTACGTATCCCATGAGGATGGGAATAAAGCTACATGTAGTTCTTATAGGTTCCTTTTAACATCATGTAAGACGAAATATAGTTTAATGTCATGCAAGATAGTAGGTAGGAAGGAGTATCTCCTAGGAGGGGGCGTATGTGGTGTGGCTATTAAAACCCCGACGTGAATGAGGGTAGAATCCCATACATTCCACACCATGTGGCCCTATAAGGGTGGAGGCCTAAAAGGTAGAGTAGAAGAGATAAATTAGAGGAACTGAGATGGTCCCAAAGATGAGATGTCTGGGCATTCCTACGTATCCCATAAGGATGGGAATCAAGCTGTACATAGTTCTCACAAATAGAAAATATGAAAATATCTTAGTTTAAGGTCTTAGAACTCATACCATGGAGAAGTAGGACTATCCCAAGTAAAGGCAAACCTTAACCCAATCCCTAAGACTATGTGAGTCGAACTCAATATAGGGAACAAGGGTGGATAAGGTAGTTGCAATACATGAAATACATACAAAGTGGAAACTGGTGTGGAGCCCCAAATGATGCCTCATTGCGGCTTTCTCCTCCTAACATGCAGATGCGCACTAATGAATAGTACCAAGAGTTTCAAAGTTCTACTTGGACATGATGAGGTGGAGAAGGATGTGAATCATGTAACTGACATTTTGGGCTTAATGGGGTTGGTGTGATGATGGAGGATAACAGTTGACCATGTTCTAAACATGGCATCCGCACCGTATGACCTGAGGTGGGAACAATAAACAAGCATCGACCACTAACCAAATATGCAACGCGGGACTTGTATCAATTTTTTGTTCGAAACCCTTGAGGATGTTGGCCAATGATGGTTAGAGGGCCCTTGGTCTAAGAATCTATGCCATATGGGGGTCCTTTTGGGTGTGGAAGGTGATGGAATCCCTAATAAAGGGGAACATGAAGCCTGAAAATAGGTGAAATCATGTTCAGGTAGAATCCAACAAATCTAGGCACTGAACTAGAGTACTCTTGGGCACATTGGTGACTCTCCAAATAGGATCAAGGGGCCCAACTAGAGGGTGGCCAATTTGAAAATATGATTATTGGACAAGGGGGTGGAGAACTCTCATGAGAAGGAGGTACATGGCGTGGTTATCACCACACTTGGTGTGAATGAGAACATAATCTCATACCACACCATACCATATACTCCTCTCCCCGGGGGAATGCTGTCCAAGGGGCCAATATGAGGCCGGACCCAAAGACTAAACATTCGGGCAGTCCCACATATCCCATGAGGATGAGAATCAAGCCACACGTAGTTCTGGAAGAGACACAGATAGGGGTAAGATATCCCAATGAGGGGGGTGTACGGCACGGTGAGTAACCGACTTGAATGAGGACATAATCCCATGTCACAACATACAATCTTGAGTGAAGGCTAGGGCAGGGGCCTGAGATTGGGCCACAGATGGAATGTTATGGCCAGATTGTAGCTTAACGTCTTGTAGTGAGGATGAAAGTGATCTTAGTTTAAGTTCATAGAGCTAGGACCATGGAGGATAGCTTCTAACCAGATTTTCAACACAACATCCATCCTTGCCTGACCAGAGGTCAGGGTAAACAATTGGGAATCGACCGTATACCATATTCGCAATGTAGGACCTCCACCACATTGTTGTCTGAAACCCTCAAGGACGTTGGCTTGGGATGGTAGGAGGACCCTTGGGCCTAGTATCTATGCCATTCGGGGGTCCTCCCAGACACAGAAGAACATACTCCTAAATGATGGGGCCGGTGAACCATGGTGAGGCCAGTGCTCATTGATGGGGCATAAATTGAGAAGGAATGTCTCCTGGGGATGTGTGTGGCATGGCCATATAGCCCGACGTGAATAAGGATGTGAGTCCCTACCACACCACATAATCCTGAATGAGAACTTGAGCTGAGGGGCCAAAATGGTCAGGGGACCCGAGACTGGGCATCTCGGCCAACCGTTGTCATATGACCTCTTATGTGGGTGTTACCTCATCATAGCTCCTAATCCCACAAGAGAAATGCTCAGTGTGGGAAACAAAGAGTAGTACTTGGCTCTCCCCATTGTATAAGGTTCAGATAGCTGGCGTCACCCGAAGGAAACCGCAGCTTGATAAAAAAATATGGGTGGAATGAACCATTACACTCAATATTTGGGACATACGGGGTGGCGATAACGACAAAGGATATCTATTTACCATGTTTTAAACATAGCTTCCATATCGTGTGACTTGGAATGGGAAAAACAAATGAGCATCGACCGCTGGTCGTATTCGCAACACAGGACTTGTATCAATTCATTGCTCGAAACCCTCAAGGACATTGGCCCGTAATGGTAGGAGGGCCCTTGGGCCAAGCATCCATGCCATTCAGGGGTCCTTTTGGACAAGAAAGATGATGTATTCCCAATCAAGGAGTGTGAGTAAGGTACAAGTGTGCTTACGCATTTCAACGTCAAGTATGATGGTGAAAGAGGTGGAAGTATCTAGGGAATGGGACGCATGGCGGTATCATGATGAGATCAACACAAATTGAGGCAAGTGCTTGGACTACACCATATGTCTTAACCCAAGGGGAGATTCTAGAGTTTTGGGATGGACCTACAGACAAAATGTTTTGGCGTTCCTACGTATCCCATGAGGATGGGAGTCAAGACGTACATAGTTCTTGAAGGTCATGCAGTTTAGCATCATGAGGTGAGGATGTGGGGGAATAGAATAACGAGGAGGGAGCACATGGTGTGATTGTCGTAATTCTAACATGATCAGGTCCAAGGAAGCCTGCACTACACCATGTAAGGGTCCTCCGTGAGAACTATACCCAGGGGGCATAATTAAATAGTAGAGTTTGGGGCTGCACTCAAGACGAGGCGTTTGAGAATTCCTAAATATCCCATGAGAATGGGAATCAAGTCATACGTGATTCTATGGGTGTAGTTAAACATCTTGTAGGAAGATATACAGTTTAATGTTATGCAGGACATGACGGTTTAAGGTCTTGCGGGACCAGCAGTTTAGGGTCATGCGGGACTGGAGGGGATCAGGAAAAGTATTGCTTGAGAAACGTAGAATTGGTGGGGGCGTTATATGCTCACCATCCATGGTCACTAGTGAGTAAGAACTGTTGGGATAAACCTTGTGAAAAATATAAGGTCCTTGTCATTTGGGATATAGCTTGGGTGGTTTTCTGCTAGGTATCATTGATGTCTAGAGGGCCAATACCAAGTTGCCTTGCAAGAAGGATCGAAGGAAAACTTTCTTATTGAATTCTCATGCCTACTTATTCTGATGACTTTCTAGATTGTGTAGGGAAAGAATCTTGTTCTCATCAAGTGCTTCTAATTAAGCCAGACGAATTTCATCTACTTTATCTGGTGCCTGATGATCATAGACCATTGTGTGTAATGAAGGAAATTGAATCTCGATAGGTAGGACGACCTTTGCTCCATACACCAAGGAGTATGGCGTCACCTGGGTGGAATTATGATTCATCGTCTGATAAGCCCAAAGGGCGTTGGGGAGCTTGTCTGGCCAACTCTTCCTATTTTGACCAACCATTTTCAACATAATTTTAGAGAGGGTTTTGTTGAATTCCTCGAACATCCCATTTTCTTGCACGTGGTAGCGGGAGTTATGGTTAGAACGGATGTTGTACTTGGCATTCAACTTCTTCAGCTCAGCTGCTCAGAAGTTAGTGTCTTTATCAGTGAGGACGATGTGAGGGACTCCAAATAGGTAGAAGATATTGGAGCTCACAAAGTCAATGATGGAACGGGCCTTGACCTCCTTAAGGAGAGATGCTTTTCCCCACTTGGAAAAGAATTATGTAGTGGTCAGGATGAACCGACACTGGCAAGCTATTGCCGGTAGGTATGGTCCTAGGACATCCAGTCCCCAGACTACAAAGGTCCAAGAGTACTTGGTAGTGTGGAGTGGCTTCAGTGGTTTATGCAAGAAGTTTGCATGAACTTGGCATGCATGAAATCTCATGGAAAACTCGATGCAATCATGGATCATGGAGGTCCAAAAGTACCCCAATCTCCGGATCTGGTGAGATAGCTTAGGCCCAGTCAGATGAGCCTCGCAGGAACTGGCGTGAACATCATACATGACCTGAGAAATCTCAACGCCTTGGATGCAATGGGGGAGAAAACCATCAAACCCGCACTTGTAGAGGATCTGCTCAAGACTGGGACCATCCTAGAGGGTAAACTGTAATGCATGGCATCGAATTCACTTGTAATCGACCCAATCATCCGAGAGGTAACCATTTTTGAGATACTTGACAAAGGGGGCCCTCCAATCGGGAGTCATTTCAACCACTACATCTGAGAGACCTGAGGGTACTGGCATGGAGGCTCTAGTGGTAAGATGGATCACCTACAGACTGTCGTCGTCACCTGGGGTGATGGGAGAAATGACACTCCTATGCGCAATGTGGATAATCATATCATTCTATTCGGGCTCTGCAAGTGATGCAGCTAAACCGGCCAAGGCATCATCCTGACCATTATGAGATTGAGATACATGAGTATCCTCTGGCCGAGATGGGAACTAGGCCATTAGCTAGAGAGTGCATTCCAACAATGGTATGAGCTCTAACATCCTGACGACATAGTCACCGTTGATCTTCTTCATGACTAGTTCGGAGTCCCCTTTCACATGTAAATGGGGCACATCAATCTCGAGGGCCAGCTCGAGGCTACTAATGAGGGTCTGATACTCTGCTTCATTATTGGTGAAGCCTTTTGACAACAAGAATGAGTATGGAAGAATAGCTTGTGTCGGGGTAATAAAGATGATACCCAAGCCTACCCTGTTGAGCTTGGGATCATTGATCCTCCTGCTGGTGGGGCTTTGGGAAGCACCATCACAGTGCATCTTCCAGCACAACATGGAATGATCTACTGAATGGATTGCCTCATTAGGTAAATCTATACTAAAGGACTAGTCATAAAGAGCTGGATGGGCGTCAAGGAAGTCTGCCAATGCTTGCCCTTTAATAGCTTTATGTGGGATAAACTTGATATCGAACTGCTAAAGAATCACTGCCCACCAAGATAGATGGCATGTCAACATGGTGCAGTTCAGAATGTACTTCAGTGGGTCTACCCAAGACACCAACTCTACCTTGGGGTGCTGCAAGTAATGTCTCAATTTCTACACTATAAATACCAGCATAAGGAATCTATTTTGGATGGGGGATTATCTGGTCTCCATATTAAGGAGTATGCGGTAGAGGTATTGAAGGATGTTTTCTATCTTTTCATTGTTCTTATGGGTGAGAAGGGAACCAAGAGATCATTCTAGGGAAGTGACATAAAGGACCAATGGCTTTTTGGAGACATGTGGCATAAGGACCGGAGGTTAGAGTATATATTTCTTTATTTCCTGGAACGCGGCCTGGTACACTTTGTCCCATTCATAGGCAGTGCCTTTCTTCATGTGCAGGTAAAAGGGCTTACACTTGTCAGACAGATTCGCAATGAATCGGCGTATGTAGGCTAAGTGGCCTTGGAAACCTCGAAGCTTCTGAATATTGCTCGAGGAGGCATCTGGATGATGTCCTTGATCTTCTATGGGTCAATCTCGATGCTCTAATACCTGACAACAATGCCAAGGAACTTCCCATAGGTGACCCTAAAGGCACATTTCAATGGGTTCATCTTCCAGTGGAGAGAACAGAGGAAGCCGAACACTTTCTCAAGTTCCTTGAGATGGTCCTGGTGCTAGAGAGATTTGATGAACAGATAATCCACATAGCATTCCACAAATTTCCTGACGATTGGCTTGAATATGCGATGCATGGTCCGCTGATAGGTGGCACTTGCATTCTTTAAGCTGAAGGGCATGACCAGGTAACAAAACATACCATGTGGTGCCCAGAAGGCAATAGACTCCTCATCCTTAGGGGCCATCCAGATCTGATTATATCTCGAGTACCCATCCATGAAAAAAAGGGCTTGAACCCTACCGTAGCGTCGATCAGCAACTCCGTCATTGGGAAGGGAAAATCATCCTTCAGATAGTGACGGTTGAGATCCCGTAAGTCGATGAATACTCTGATTTGTTTGTTCTTCTTCCTAACTGTCACAATGTTGGCTAGCCACTTGAGGTACTAGACCTCCTTGATGAATTTGGCACTGATATGCTTGACAACTTCGGCCTCAACCATGGCACCGTGAGAAGGGTTCATCTTTCTGGGAGGCAGATTGAACCCACGATGATTTGTCGGGAGACCTAGGCGGTGGATGGATACCTGAGGATCTAACCCTGTAATCTCGTCATAGATCCAGGTGAATACATCACGATGTTGTTTTTGGAAGTCTATGTATAAATTCTACTCCTCGAAAGGCATGGAGGCACTGATCAATGTGGGTCTCGGAACTGCCTCTCTACAGAGGTTCACTTGTACTAATCCATCAACCGTGGTGGAGATTCCCTCTTCAATGGTAGGGGAGAGTCCTCTAGATCCTATTATTCAATTGTGGAGGAGAGATCCCTAGTGGGAGGAGCTTCCTATAGGTTGGTAGATCCTGAAGAGATGCTGGTACCTGCCTGAGTAGCAGTGGTCACTGCATCGGGAGATTACGGTACTGCTAAAACCAGAGCAATAATGGCTGTCGACCTGATCCCATCTAGTCTTTGGCCCAAGGGGCCACACTTGATGATGTAAAAGCAATAATGGCACATTGGATTGAGCTGATTAATTCCATCCCGGAGAAACAGGAACGTATAACACTCTATTGTTGCCATGGGGCAGACATCCCCATACCTTATGGGGTAGGGGGCTCATGGATCACCGGGGATTGATTCTTATAAGAGTACAAAGTGATCACCCGACATCACTTGGACCTGGGAATATCCCCCCCCCCCCTTGTGCCAGAGACAACAAGACATTTCCCCATATCAGGGCTTGTGGCCTCCAATCCATGGATCGGGAAGACGTAGGCATCATCAAGACCTGCCCAGGGGTAGGTTGCAACTGCAGCATGCTCAACCTCACTAGCATAAATCTGCTTTTCTTTGCTCTTGTAATAGTCGGCATCCAGGTAGCAGGCTTCACAAGAGGAAAAAGGATACGCATCACCTTGGAGCATGCCCACTCGACCATTGAGGGAGTACTTGAGGCATTGGTGATACAATCAGGTAACTGTCGCGTGCAGGTGGAGCCATGGCCCTCCCATTAATGCATTGTACGTGGTGTCCTGGGAAACAACCATAAACTTGGTACTAGCAACTAGGCCATTGAACTGGGTCTTCAAATAGATATTTCCCACCGGGGTCTACTCTGTCCTGTCATATCATTGGATTTTCAGGTCAGAGGGGGTTAGATCATCCTCGGATAACCCCAGTTTCCTAGTGTCTATGTGGGGATAAGGTTGATCCCGGAGCCTATGTCAAAAAGACAGCGATGAACCTATACACTATTGAACCATCCAGTGATGTACAATGGGAATATGTGCCCCTGTATAGGAGAACCTTCATCTTCTCTGGAGAATGAGATGACGGCTTGACATTCTCCACTTTCGAGAGCCTCTGTGTGAAAGGCCTTTGCAGCGGCTACTTCCATCTAAAACTGAAGGGTGCTTCTTAAAGCCTTGGTGGGGGCCTCACGCATAGTTTTCGATAGGTGAAGGACCTTAAAGATAGAGATCCTTTCTGGAATGTTGGAAAGATGCTTGAGAACATCATATTTCCGTGCTAAGCATGAACTTCTTCTTGCAGGAGGTCGCTCTATGACTGGTGGTATGGTGGACTCTGCCAGCTGGGCCGATGACTAACTGGTGCTGGGAATATCCCACTGGTCACTAGTTGAGGCATGTGGAGTGACTACTATATTGGGGCCAGCTGACTGAGACCGGTCCGTGGTGGAGCGTGGCTGATCATTGTGAGGTCTCAGTGAATCTGCTTGGTCCAGTAGCACAAACGGCGGTGGAGACAATCGTGATGGTTCCAGATATGGAGGCTACAAGTGCTGAGCTCTACACTGGGCCTACTATCTGGTCTTAGTGGCATGCACGACCTGGCTGGAGGTGCCAACTGATGTGCCTCGATGACCCATGTATTCGTGGCTCCACCGACGCTGCCATCGACTGGGGATGATAGGAAGGTCCTCCTGGAGCTCCCCATCGTTGGGAGTTATGTAGGGGTTTACCAGCTCTACTATGTTAACTAAAACATACCCTTGACTGTCCCTAGAAGAGTCAATTGCTACTGGGTAGATTTTGGGAGGAATCCCCATATCCGGGGGTATGAAGTCTCTGAGAGTATGGTACGATGATGACATTGGCGGGGTGAATTTCTTTCCCTTGTGTCGTCGATGCTTGCTCTTCTGGGAAGAGGCCGGCTGAGATGACGATATAGAAGTGGAAGCTACTGCTTCTGAAGTCTCCAGCAAATTCAGGCATGCAAAGATTATACCATGGGCATGAGCGACCATTTTATGAGCCATCCAATTGTCATAATTTTGGCACTCGCGGTTAGAAACCTGGTGCAACTCGCCCTCATTGTCATTACTACTATCTGGCCTTACGACTATGCATGCCACTTGTGTTAGGGCCGGGTCCAGCTAGACTATATTGTTATCGACTTGGTCTTTAAGCCAATATTTGAACACATAGCAATGCTTGAGAGTGTGCCTCAGGATACGATGGTAGGGGCACTAGTTGGGGCGATCTGTGAGGTGCGCCTCTTCTGGCCTTCTGCACTCAGTCAAATGCACAATCCCATGTTCCAAAGAACATTTGGAATAGTTGGGAACCTAGTTCTTATTAAACGAGTAGGTTTGGTTTCTTATCTCTGGGAAGGGGGTCCTTGGAGATTGGCCCTGATGAGAAGATGGAGGAGCCTGTTGAGGATGAGAAGCCTGATTGTCCCACCTAGGTGGTGGTGGTGCATTACGCGGGGGAACCTGCCAGTTTTGAGGAGGCCACTGCTGGACTGGAGGCTACGCCTATGGTGGTGGGACTCTATGAGGTTACAGAGGTAGCTCCACTAGTAATAATTCTAGCTATCTGGGGGGACTTTATTTAGGCCACTGTGGCGGTCTCGACTCTGGTATCCCTCCTTGCGGTAATTACAGGGGGCAACAGACGTGCCAGGATGGGCTGTTGTAGGGCTTCTTCTAGGCGTTGGGCCTTATCGTAGAATCTCAGAATCCTCCAGGGTAGTTCTGGGTGATCAAAGAGGGAACCAGTTCCGTATTAACATTTCCCACACACATCATTAGTAATTTCTCCTAAGTCAGTGGAATGTTAAGGGAGTATGTAAGTCCTTTCCATCAGGCGATAAAGTCTGTGACACGTTCATCAAGCCTCTATTTGCACTTGAAGAGGTCTGTGATTCTAGTTTTCCGTGTTGTGGAGCTAAACTGGTAAAGGAATTTCCCTTGGAGGTCCTCCTAGCTGGTTACCGATGTGATGGGGACCTGGTTGTACCAGACAAATGCAGGCCCCTCCAATGTCTGCACAAAACATCAGAGCTTGGTGGCCTCCTACTACGCTGGAGTCCCTAACATGGTCCCACAACTCGAGGTGAAGTGGGTCAGATGCTGTGGTGGGTCCCTTGTCCCGTTGAAGGGGGGAATGGAGAGATTCTTGAAACCTTGGGGTGTCGTCACATCATCTACCCATGCTGGATATGGCTGACCATCAGGTGGGATTTACACCAATCGTATATCCAAAGACTCTAGGCGGGCGACGAGTGCTGCCATTAGATCATCTGGGCAGTGGTCCCTATCTTGATAGGGATACCTAATCATGAGCGCATTGGCAGGTTCTTCAACACGGTAAGCAGGCCCAGAGGCTCGTGGAGCGACCGGTGGGATGACCCTCAGGGAGGCTGGGGGAGCTTGAGCTAGGTCCCTTGGATTTTCGTGTCGTTCGGGAGGGTTTGGCGAGACATACCACGCCCTATTGTTGTAAGTTCCAGCTTAAACCCAGTCTGTGGGAGTAGAATGGTCAGGGATACCTAGAGGTAGCTCGCTGAGGGGAAGTTGTTCTTTCCCCTGCTATACTGTTCTAGGATTTTTGTAGTCTGGTCGTCGATCTACAGCGTGTTCATCCAGTAGGTCATCCACCAACTTCTTCTGGTCGGAAAGTTATTAGTGCAATGTGGCCTTCTTAGGGTCCTCCTCCATATTCTGCGCTCAGGTGGATAGGTCGGAGTGTTTGACAGCTTTGATGTACCCTTTACCCTTACCGGAATTCCGGATGAGAACTAATGCGTCGGTGGGCGGAGGGAGACCCAGCAGATTCGTCTGCTGGTGAGTAACTCTTCCTGATGGGCCCAATAGTGGTGGCATGCCCTTGGGGGGAAGATCCCCATCAAGAATCTCCAACTCATCCTCCTCATCCACTATGTTGTCCATGTTGACTTTGACCCTTCCTGGGGGAATATCCTTGATATCACCTAGTGAGTAGGGCTGCCACCAGATATGACTAAAGAGGAGTGCAGAATATTACCCCCAGCCACAGATTTTCACGTGGGGAGAAGCCTCCCAGATAACCTTGCGGAGTACCTTGAAACTCTGAACGCATTTTTGTTAGAGGGCCTTACGGTGGCCTGGCGACTCGGGGTGCTGGGCCACATGGAGTGTGGTCAAATCAACTAGATGAAATTTCTCACCAATATCTTCAAAATGGTCTTGGCTCCTGGGATAAACCACCCACTCATGATGAAGGCAGAAGTGCGTCACCGAGAGGGTTTAGAAGAAACACTCAATTTCCCCTAGGGTGAGGGATTCTGTCACGCAAAAATTCAGCGTTGCCATGGGAAATGGCATCTCAGCGAAGTGGTCTACTGCAAGGATGTTCCATAATCTCCTCGGTTCAGATTTAGGTTCTGGCCCTTCATTACCCCACTCATCAACCAGAGGCGGTTGAGTAACCGGCAGTAGCACTAAGGCAGATTGTTGGGGCGGCAGGCCGGCCGGTGGATAGTACGGCAAGCGAGCTGACTGGCCACCGAATCTTGGATTGTCCTCCAAAGAGTGTAGAGACCTGGATACTACATTGAAATAAGACGGTTTGACAGCCACAGTTCCTAGCTCAGGGGATAGGGCTACTGGTGATAGGAAGCAATGCTGCTCGCCCGCCATTGGTCCCCAAAATAGCTCTATGTGATCTCTTGTCGATGTAGAGAGCATTTCTGGTGATAAAGGTGGTGATTGCATGACCATGACCCATGGGGTTTCTATATTTTCATCCTCTTGGATATACCTGCAGAGGGAGGCGGGAATCCGATGGACCTCGCATTTCGGGAGTATTAAGCTGGCTCTCTTGGTTCCTGCCCCATCCCTTGATTTGGATGAGCGAGGGGAGGGTTTCCAAGCTAAGTCGTATTCCGTTTCAGAGTCTAAGAAGCAGACTGGTTTGATCTCTATCTAGACCTTCCCAGAATTCTTCTGATGGTGGCGACAACCCGCCTTCCAGCCCCTGGATGGCTCTTCTAGACAGGGCAGATTTCTAGCATGAGGTCCTTCGACTGTACTAGCATTGGGGCAGAGAGGGTCTCCGCCTATGTAAGTCGGGGTGAAAGGATCACTAGGAAAGATGTCCAAGGGGATATGGGGGGACCTCCATGGCTAGTTCTAGAGAAGGAAAGACCTCTTTTGGAACCTATAGGAAAATGGGGAGGACCTTCATGCCTATTACCCCTGGTGACATCAGTATGAGGAGGGTACTCGTACTGGTCAAACTGAACACGGGTAGGACCTCCATGTTGGGCACTGGTGAAGCGAGGCTGGCCTTCACCCCTCTGGTTTTTGAAGAAAGGACGACCTTCACAAGCTGCTAAGAGGACACAAGGAGGATCTCTAGGTTGAAGAGAGATCAAATGTGCAACGCCCCCACACTGGTGGTCGGTGGCAGGAGGAATGACCCCATATCCAATGTAGTGGGCACAGGTTAGACTTCCACGCTAAGCGTCACTATCGCGGGGAAGACCCTCATTTGAATTGAAGGTGGCATGGGGCAGCCCTCCATGCCGATCCTCAATGTAGGGAAGGCATGCACTCTCTGTGGTAGCGGTATGGGGAGGACCTCCGTACTGGGTGGCATCATTGTGGGCTAGTCAGTGGTGACCAAGAGAGTTGACCCAGCCTGCCCGTGGGGTGGTTGGGGCCTCGATCCAGGTCAGACATATGAATGTCCTTATTCAGCATACACAGAGATTTGGTGGTATGCATCAGCGGTGGCTCAGGCCATAGTAGCCGCTGACGTTGACGCCCCTTAGTGGGCATCCTCTTCGGCTTGCACCTGATGTTGGCGTCGGGTCGAACAGACCAGAGTCAGTAGTGTAGGCACATGGATTACCTACTCCTCGTCCAGTAAGACTAGGCGGCGGCGCTGATGCGGCCAAATGGTAGGCCTCGTTAGGAGTCCCTTGAATGGGACTCTGACCGAGCTGGCCTGAACATCACCTAACTCATTGGCGTAGGGAAGGGAGTCATCGAAGCGTTCTGAGGAGAGGCTCCCAAAATGGTTATATGTCGGGGTGGGGAGCATTGGCTTCCTGTGCAGCCTTTGTGGGTGGCATTGACAATGAGGCGCAGACGCCTCCAAATCTAGGCGGGCCATATCCCTCGTAGGGATGATCCCCTCCTCCTCATAACAGCGCATGAGGTCATTGATTACCCTCTGTTGAATAACATCATATGGGGAGATCGGGCATGTGTTCCCCATGGACGTAGGTGTAGAGGCCATTGCGGTAGAGGCAGAGCCACGCGGGAGGGTCGTGTTGGCACTTACCCTACCCCTACATTGGTGGGCAGGCGGTGATCGTGTTCAGGGTGCATCAACCTGATTCCTGAAAGCATGGAGATAAACTCATCAGTTCTGAAAGAAAAAGTAATTGACGACCACTACCCCAGTGCCATCCCATATTCCATGACCGCTAATAGGTGTCCATGCTGACAACATTGCAGAACGGGATGTCCAACGTTTTACTGCCCCAACTTCTGGTGAGTTTCACACCAATACCGCTATTTGCTTGACAAGACCCGGTGCCGAATAACTGGATCAAGTGACATGCTAGTCCAAAGATTCCTTGAATTCTACTAATCTCCATATTGAGGAGAAGATATTCATGTCAGGTTCACCATTTCTTTTTCTGATGCTTTCATTGGGGCGTGCACGTCCGTCTTGTGCGAGGACGAAAGGCGCGACTTTATCACCCTGCATTCCTGCCTTCCAAAGGTGGGCGGCATCCATCGCTTATTCAGGGACATTTGCTCCTTGATCGAAATGGGATGATAGAATGTTTTCTATTCCTTTCATGGATTCATCCTCATAGCTTGTTACCTAGTCCAGGTCTCCCTTATAGATTTAATACATTGTATATGAAACTCTTCCTAGTGTCATGTCTTCCTGGACGTCTGTTAATTACGTTGCTTCTTTCATGATATTCCAAGGGCTTCAAGTTAGGTCAGCAACCTTCAGTTAGGGGAGTAGTCACATTGGACATCACTAGCATGTCTGGATGCTGGAACACTAGTGTTTCTATCTTCTATCCCTTATTATAGGGCTTCTCGGGGGCATGGAAGCCCCAGGCATCCCACATCGAATGCAAGGAATTACATGCCATAGGCATGTCTATAAAGTTTTCCTCAGCTTCCCGTGTTTAACATAGGGTATTCTGCAAATTTAACGTCCAGCTGATATGGGTTGGATTGATCAGAACACTGACTAGAGTGGATCAGATGAGTGTAACCCATGGAGGACACACTAATGTAGGTGGGTTGACATGACCTCACAGGGATGTGGCGGCCTGGGTAAGAATTAAGATGGATGATGGGGTGCTGAGTGAAATGGGTGGATAATGGGATGGAACCACTGTGAGGACAACAGTAATGTTGGGCTTCAGTCTCAGGGAGACTTCCTACGTATCCCTGTGGCAGGGAATCAAAGTCTGCATAGTTTAGGAGGGCGATGGGATGCCTGAGGAGGCGGCCTGTGAGAATTTACGCATGGATGGGACCCAGAGGAAGTTGAACCTTTGGGTTGGGGCATGACCTTCCTGAGACACATAGGCTCGAGGGAAAGGTCATGCGGCGAGCTTGAATTGGGGTGCACACATAGGACAACAACCCGATGATGGGTACGGGGCTTACGCATAGTTAGCAGCCCAGGTTGGTCTGACGCCACTAGGAAGAACCAAAGATGTGGACCCTAGTGAAGGGGATTACAACAGATTGCTGCTGAATAGGGGTCACAGTGGCTTACCACTGATCGGGATACAACGGCTTACCACTAATTGAGGGACACAACGGCTTACCACTGTGTGGGGTTTATAGTTGAAGGTGAACTGACGTGAATAAGGACATGGGGTCCAGATAGATGGTGACGGAGAACCGATGTGAAGGGGGGGTTGGAATGACTGGGTGTAGGGCTTAAACCTTAGGGAGGCTTCCTACGTACCTCTCTTTAGAAAGATCAAAGTACACGTATTTTGGGTATGGTTTTGGGGCTTACGCTCTAGGCTGCCCGGGGTATTGGTGAACCAACGTGAAGATAGTCGAAACGACCGTGTGTTGGGCTTGAACCTTTAGGAGGCTTCCTACGTACCTCGCCTTAGCGATGATCAAAGTCCACATATTTTGGGTATGGTTGTGGGGATTACACTTTAGGATATCTGGGGTGTGGGTGAACCAACGTGAAGATGGTCGGAACGACCGTGTGTTGGGCTTGAAACTCCGGGAGGCTTCCTACGTACCTCACCTTAGCAAGGATCAAAGTACACATAGTTAGGGTATGGTTGTGGGGCTTATGCTCTTGGATTCCCAAGGTGTTATGTTCAATGCTTACTCTAATCCCATGTGAGTCATGCTCGGTGTGAGAAATAAGAGGAAGCAAAGACCTAATGATCACGTTGCAAAGGTGCGTCCATGGGAAGTGAAGTAGGGCTTACGTGTATTTAGTGGCCCAAAGAGGAAACAAGGGCTTATGCATAGTTAGCGGCCCAGAGAGGAATAGGGGATTGGGACTTACTCCAAGACGGAGGCCTAGTGGTGATAAAGCCTAGCGAGAGAGGGATTTGGCACCAAAGAAAGGGGGTAGTTTTTCTACCTCCTGTAAGAAAATATAGGGGGATTACACCGATATGGTTTCCCTTTCCCCATGTAGGATGCATGGGCGGAAGTCACAGTTTAACATCATGTGTTGAGGATGATGGTGCTTGGCAGTTTAATGTCTTGCAGCTCGGACGAGGTGGATTCACTCCACATCCCAAGGACTTACATAACCAGTACCCTCTGAACATTGGTGAAGGGAATGCACCGGTAAGGCCGTGGTGGGTGGGTGTCGCGAGGTGATCCCACTGGGGGTCCACGTTAGCATGTCTATGCGAAGAAGCAATAGACATTAGCATGCCTATGTGAAAAAGCATGAGGCGAAGCAACGCAATGTGAAACATCACCCAAGGGACCTTAAAGTTACCTCGTACGAGCCTAGAAGGTCGTACGGGAAAACAATATATGATGTAGATGTCTAGGGCGTGAGAGGTACCCGAAAATGATGTCCGTAAGGAGGACATAGGACACATGTGAAAGAGCACGGGGGTGCGTAAATGGAGCAGTAGTGAGGAAATGGCTGAGGTGAGTGGTCCTGGAGGATTACGCGCAATCATGGTGGTTTTCATGCAATTGGCGCGCAATAGGAACAATTGCACAAAAAAGACTGGGATGGCGTGAAATTGGTGGATTGGCGCGTAAAAGTGGAGATGAGGTTTTGCGCGCAACTAGATGGAATTACGCGCAATGATTGGGGATGCACGCAATAGGAAAGTCTTGCGCCCAATTGGTGGTGATTGTGCGCAAGGAGTGGGGTTCGCGAGAGGAAGGGATTGCAGGCACGGAGTGGTATTGCGCGCAATTGGATGGGCCGCACGCAAATGGACGATATTGCACGCAAGGGTCAGGATGAGATTGCGCACAAGGGTCGGGACTCGAAGGGATGTGGACGCTGGTTAATCTAGAGGGGTCTCGTGTGAAGGCGGGCCCTTGGGAGACCTGGCACGAAAAATCGCGTACATGAAAGACATCTTTTGTGTGCCCGAGAGGTGGATTTCACACAGGAGAAACGGTTCAAATTCTTTAGGCTGTAAGTTGATGGGGTGATGTTCTATTTAAAGGAGCCCGGGGTTCGTGGATCTGCATAGAAACACAGGTCCGCACGAAATTTTGTGCGCCGATGTCTACTGCACACAAATTCAACTGTGCGGGGAGGTTGCGTGCAAATTGCTGCTCCCACGGTCGGGGCACAGAAAATTTCTGTGCCCACACGTAAAACTATCGTGGATTTCGCGGTTTTCCACATCATAGAAATTTATTTGCGCAACTTTGATTTTTTTTTTCATTGCCCCACTGGGACCCCCGGAATGGATCACCGGGTCCAAATATGGATTTGTTTTGTCACATAGAAACCTCCTTCACTTCTTGATCATTTTTTGGTGTCTACATAACCACTTACCAGTATCCATTTAAAGGATGAAATATTTGAATTTCATAAAACATGCATTGCATCCTTTCAACTCTTGAAGTATAGATTTGTTGAATCCCTATTCATGATTGATCTAAATTGGGATGAGAAATTTGAAATTATTTGTGACGTAGGTGACTATGTTGTGGGAGCAGTTCCTGGATAGTGGCTATATCGCCTATTCCAGACAATTTACTATGAAATATGATCATTAAACGAAGAAAAATAAACTACACTACCACTAAGAACGATATTCTAGCAGTAGTTTGTGCATTTAAAATATTTATCTCATATTTATTACTGTCGAAAGTCATTGTTTATACTGACCATGTATCACTCAAATATTTTTTAGACAAGAATGTTACAAAGCCATGGATCATTCGTTGGGCACTACTTCTCCAAGAGAACAACTTGGAGATTCATGATAATAAAGGGAGTGGGAACTTAGTTTCTAATCATCTCTCCAATATAGAATTACCTCATTTGGAATAATAAGATGATATGGAAATCAAGGAAGACTTTATTAATGAACACATTTTCTCAGTTGAAACCACACCTCATCCATGGTTTGTCAATATAGCCAATTATTTGGTTACGGGAGTGCTTCACCCTATTATCACATTCCAGCAATGTAAATTATTTCAGTCTGATGTAAAGAAATATTTTTGGGAAGACCTATTTCTCTTCCACTCATGTGGAGATGCGGTAATTAACCGCTAGATTTCCTAAGACAAAGTTAATGGAATTATTGAGTTTTGACACTCCTCACTGGCTGGAGGACATTATGGATTGGATTGAACAATAGAAAACGTTCTACAATCTAGATTTTTTTATCCCACTAATCAGAAGGATGACCAACACTTTGTGGTATTCTATGATAAATGCCAACTAATTGGAAACATTGGGTGTAGATCAGAAATGCCTCAACAACCCATCCTAGAGATCGAAATCTTCTATATATGGGTATTGAATTCATTGGACCATTTCCCCTCTAATATGGGAATAAATATATTTTGGTATGTGTAGATTATGTATCTAAATGGGTGGAGGATTCCTCCACAGCACAAAACATGACAATGGTAGTTGTTTTATTTTTAAATAAAATCTTTTTCAGTGGGTTTGGTGTTCCCCAGGTTTTTATTAGGGATAGGGGCACACATTTTGATAATGATTTAATGATTAATGTTCTCATGAAGTAATGGGTGAATTATATCATAGGGACACCTTATCATTCTCAATCTAGTGGTTAATTGGAGGTTTGTAATCGAAAACTTAAATAAATACTAGAAAATATTGTGGGAGCCTTAAGAAAAGATTGGCCCAAGAAGCTCGATGATGCTTTATGGGAATATAATACCGCTTTCAAGACACTGATGGTTTTTCCCCTTTCCATTTGATCTATGGAAAAACTTTTCACCTACCTTTGGAACTAGATCACAAAGCATACTAGGTTATGAAAGCCTTGAATTCTGATTTGAAATCTGTGGAATAAAAACACAAATTTTAATTGTCTAAGCATGATGAAATCTGGGGGGAGACATATGAAAATTCCAAACATTACAAGGAAATGAAAAAGGTAGTTCGCAATCGTATGATTTCCCAGAAATCATTCCAACATGGAAATCATGTATTATTGTTTAACTCATGGTTGATATTGTTTCCAGGCAAGTCTAATTCCCAATGGTGAGGCCCTTTTAAAGTCATAAAAGTATTCCACTATGGTGTGGTGGAAATTGCTGGAGAATACAAGGAATCGTTTCAGGTGAATGGTTAACATTTGAGGATTTGTATAAAAATTGAGGAAATGGTGGGAATAGAATTCACCATACAATTTGGGTAACAATAGGCCTAGGTATGTTAATCTTCATACATTAAATATAAAACTAAGCGAGGGATAACCTGAAATTTTGAAAATTTTATCAAAATAATTGTGTGTTTGTGTTCTCTTTGGGATGAATGTCAGTGTGTTTTTTACTTATTATGTGTTTTAGTAATAGGATCAATGCAATGAGATATATGGATTGTTGAATTTTTATTATTATTAACTTAAATTTCCTATGGAAATAACAAATCATAATTTAAAATAATGTCAGAATAGATGTTTCAAAGGGGTTCATTTCTTTCAAATAAGGAATATTTTTAAATATTTTTCCAAATAGAACCACACCATTAGGAGGTCCTTCCACAACACCCCCCATAGATGATATGTCCACAGATCCACTTCCCACAAATCCATTTGGGATGAGATTGCTCATGCTCAATTTTGTGGTCCCTCTAAACCCTCCATGGGGTGGCACTAGTTCTCCTTTTTTATACTAATTCTCTTTATTTGAATTGTGTGTGGATTTATTACTAAACTTACCATATCTTTGTCACTTACAATGTTAACATTCTATGGTGTGAATTTGTGCTTCTATATTCTTCCACCTACATCTTTTATAGTTTCATTGCTTCACTTTGTCTGTTTTCTTTGATAAGCCAAAAGGTGGATCCTTCTCTCCATACTGAAGCCACTTTTCTACTTGGTAGGCTCTCGCACACCGATTTCTTACCTCCCTTCTCCATTATTCCAGTGGAGTTATTTGGTTCTCAATTCTACTTTCATTATTCATTTTTTTCTCCCTCCCATTGCATATCTTTTCATTTCCCACCATTATCCACCTTACAACCTTCATAGGGGACTGTGCACATTTTTAAGTGTGGTTGAGGGCACCCACATATGGAATACCATTTGGTCATTGTCTTAACATTACCTAGGATGAAATATTTTTGTTAAGGGTTGTCTAAAGGGCTATTATATGTTCCACGCATGTATATCAATTGGATAAAAATTTATTTTGGTGACTAATTTTTGAAATTCCTCATATTTATGGATTGATAAACTCATCTTGGATATGAATTACCATTGTTAACATAAAGAGAAACCCTTAGGTATTCATTCATAATACATTTTGATTAAACTTGAACTTCATGATTGAGTAGTTTAAATTAAGGAACCCCTTAAAAGGTAAATAAATTTATGCATAAAGGGAGGTGAAGTATAGGAATTTTTGTTACCACACTAGTGGTTATCATGTGGTCTTAATTTCATGAACTCTTGACTTACTCCCTATTTTTATCATTATTTGACATGAAAAACTAACCTTAATTTTAATGCTAGTATCTCATCCCGATGAAAATAATTTGAGATATGAAATGTCATGCCCAAAATTGTTGATGACCTTTCATCATTTTTCAAAAGTTACAAGTCAATGAGGTTTTGTGACCTATACAAGTGATAGTCTTCCATTTGGTGATGATGAAATTTGTGCTTACCAAACATGATTGTATGATGATATGGAAATAGAGGATGAAATTTTCTTTTAATGGAGAAGGAAAATTTCAGTTTTTAAACAACAATAATTTATGAATGAATGCTTGGATGTTTCGAATTGGGATTTCTTTGTTGGATAAATTCAAATATGGTTCATTCATGAAGAATGAATGTAGAAATATTAATGATAATTCATTCAAAATTCATATTCATTTAGTTGATCTAATTAGTGACACTTCTACCTATTTCTTTTATAACCCAGTTGAAATGATTTTCTAGGCATTTGTTTGAGGATCAAAAATCATTCATGTGCGTGGGAGTTTGATGAACTAATGTGAAGAAGGAATTTTCATTCTTTTATGTTTATTGAAAATGGTGTTTTGGTTAAATTGATAAAATTTTACAACCTTAACATCTTTTTATAGGTATACTTTAGTCACCAAAGGAAGGGAGTTGGAGATTTTTCATAATTGGGTGATTCTGATGGAAATAGGTGGCATGTGGACCCCTTTTCAATGGTGGATGAAACTTACATATCACCCAAGCTGATGGCCCCAACCTTAAAGGCCAATTAAAACATGGAGTATCAAGGAAAATCCTCATATATAGTCTCTACACTATTATTAAAATCGTGCAGACCCTCCAGGAAACCTTACAGGGCGTGAAATTTTGATGACAGTGGCTTTCCACACAGTTTCTACACAGTTAGAAAAAATGTGTGGACCATACTAGTTAACTATGAACTACCTTCTTTGTGGATATAATTGTATACATGGTTTGTTCATGGTTTATCTAACCATGCACTAAAACTGGGCAAGAGGTTATAAGTCGTGACTCACTCTCTATCTACCCCTCCTACCCATCCTTTCACCCGGTATTCAGACCCCTAACCACCCCCTAACAGTGGGGGATGTCCAATTAAGGGAAGGAAGACTCTTTTGAAGGGGTATCATCATCTAGAGGAGGGACATATTGGATATAGTATAACTTGAAACCAATTCAAAAAAAAATTGGAGTACTTTCTGGTGATTTTTTATGTTCTTTTTTCAAATATCAGCCATAAGGAATACTTCAGGTATCAAGATCTTGTTTTTCATCATTTATGTAATGTGTAGTTAATATGACTATGTGTTGAGGATGTGGAAAATATAGGTTCGTTGTCAATCAATTTTATTTTTATGTTTATGTTGTTTTATCTTCCTCTCATAATTTTCCCTAACCAAGGGTATGAATTTTCACAAATATGGGAGGCATTACCCTTTTTATTTATTTAGGATCGGCAAAATAGGACAAGTCAACCACCAAAAAGGAAAAGAAAAAGTGTATATAAATAAACCCAAACCAAGCCCACATGCACGTTTAAATAATTTTATAACAAGGTACAAGTACAAGAAAGCTCAAAGTACAATACCAAAAGAAAACAAGAGAACAGAAACTGCAAAAACTCCAACTGTCCGACTAGTAGGGTCCCGCACGGCCCTTGTAGTCCTCCTAGAATCCTGAAAGTAAACATAGGGTGAGCATAAAAGTATACTCAATAGGGAAACTTAAAGCTCTCGTGCACAAGTGGGGAGACATCCTAATGTCCCGTGAGAACAACAGAAGAAACCTAGCAAAGAATTCCGTCCACCCAAACTCACCAGCCACACTCACCAAAACACAAGTACAACAGGTAGTAGTATATAAGAAACAAGAGTATTTGGTACCCCGCACCATTTCCCTTTGGTTAGCTGCTCTTCCTAACGGTGAACGTCCTGACGCTGCCACACTCTCCCCGCCCGCACACACCTGGGCCTCACAACCATGTATCCCACCTGCACACACCTGGGCCTCACAACCACGTATCCCGCCCGCACACACCTGGGCCTCACAACCACTTATCCCGCCCGCACACACCTGGGCCTCACAACCATGTATTCCGCCCGCACACACCTAGGCCTCATCCCAAAGATTCTTGGGAAACAATAGAACCTGCCTGAAGATTCTTGGGCTAAAGCCACCACAATCGAAACCTACCCAAAGAGTCATAGGAGTAAGGTCACCTCAAGCCATCACAGCCTAGGGGAGAAGGACCAGGAAGGAGCTAGTAACTAAGGGAAAAACACCCTCTCCCATGAAATGGGAGTGTTTATCACTAGGTGCTCAACATGGGTAGGGTGCGATAAAACACAAAAGATACAGATATATATATACCAACCCACAGCCCAACCTACAGCTTCTAAACAGAGAAACTGAGCACATGCCTTGGCACTACTACTATGAAGCATGCATACAACAAACAACCCCAACCCCATTTAGGTTTTCACGTTTCAGGAGAATTAGTTTATTTAGTTCCTTAACTACTGGGAAACTATCCACAACCAACCACATCAATCGTTTGTAAAACATATCCCTACCATCCACAAAATCAAGTTAGGAAGACACAGGCAACACAACCAAGTCCTTCTTATCAACCAACCAACCCATTGATTATTAATTCCGTTCCGTTACCAAGCCCCACCATTCATTAACTCTTTCACTTTTTATTTATCATTCACAACCCATAGTCCATTCAAATTCAACCAATCCCCGCAGCCCCACTGCCAACTGCCATAATCACAACCACACCGAAACTCGTACATCATTATCCCTTTAATACCATTTATTACAGCCACGTTGCCCGTTACTAACATAACACTCACACCAACCCACAACCAAGCCAACCACAGCCCCGTTGCTCACCCAAACCACAAAAACCCACAAAACACCCCCCCCCCCAAATCACATGACACGTATACAAGCTAACACACACATGTTCATTATTTCATTTTTGTTTAACCAGGGTGATCACACAAGATTTCCAGATTTTAAATAGCCAACTATACGTGATTAACCAATTTCCACATTCCACAAAGTTCCCATCCCTAAAAAAATCTAGAAGGAGAGAGAAATATTTAATTCCATAAGCAAAGGGCCCCAAAGACAGTGATTTTTAGTAGGTAGAAGCTCATTCAATTCACAATATAATATCACAGGATATAAAGTAACAGAAATCACAAACTTCCCAACCCCGTTATATAAGCCAGTTGTTATCTTTATTAAAGAGGTTCAAAAGTGTTTCATGTAAGCAAGAGGACACCCACCCTACATGTTGTAAAAATTAGAGAGATGAAGGTAAGATCCCTACCTCAACAGGTTCTGATCGCAACGCTCCCCCAGATAAACTTTAGAAGACGTCCGTCGGTGTCTGTCACTTCTGTCGGGTCCTAGAAAAACAACCTCGGGTGGAAGTTGGAAACTAAAGGCAGAAGGAAAGATAATGGATCCAAGATCGAAAGTTCCGTCTCATCGATACAATCTCATGGCCGCTGACGGATTGTAAATCGGAGCTCGGACGAAGAAGTTATGGAAGAAAAGGAGCCTTCGAGTCTCTTGGGAGAGCTCTGCTCAGAGGAATGGGGAGGAGAGGAGTGAGTTGAAAGGAGGAGGGGACCCCTCATTTTATAGGCGAGAAAGGAAAAGTATACGGTGTGTACTTTATGGTACACGGTGTGTACTCGGTTATTTTACACGGTCTCCACGCGGCTTCCAACATCGCTTCGCGGCTGTTGACTGGTCAACACACGGTTTGAGGGTAATGCATATGTGGGGAAAGACTACCCGACGTGTAGTTTAGAAACACGGCATGTACTCATTTATTGCACATGGAAAGGACACGGATCCAACATGGTACACGACCATTGACTGGTAACGCGTATGCGGGGAAGGACTACACGGTGTGTAGAACTGGACACACGGCGTGCACCCATTATTTCACACAGCAGGGACATGGTCTTCAACACGGGGTATACCCGGCAAGGTGGTAAATGGTGTGTACTTACAATACACGGCGTGTACTCATTTACTTCACATGGCGAGGAGACGGCCTGCGACACGGGGTATACCCGGAAAGGGGGTACACGACATGTACTCAAACTACACGGCGTGTAGTTTCAAAATTCTAGAAAGTGTGGGAAAAGTCCATTTTACCCTCCAAAACACTTATTGAACTTCTTTTTGACAAAGGAATGGGCCGGAGAGTTCCGGGACATTACAAAGGGAGACTCTTTTAAAGGGTTATTGTAGAGACCCAAACTTGACGTACATAGAATTTACATTACTTTTTTGGAATACTTAATACATAACCAAAAAAACGCCCAAAGACCATATTATTTTAGTGTTTTTGGAAACTCAGAACATAATCTTCTAACCATGGTGAAAGATCTTCAACATCTCCCATAAATATCTTCCCCTTTTTTTTCTTCCCTAAAACCTTTATTTATATCCTAGGGAAAAGAAAACATAAAAAGGGTGAGCTCAAATTCTCAGTAAGGGTAAACATGTAGAACATAAAAACAATCCATAAACATTTGAACATAAAAACATGAACATAAAACATCAAAATCTTGAGAAATGACATAAATCCTGGAAGTACATAAGGCATAGATCATAAAGGAACAATAATCATGATAAAATAGCAGGGGAATAAAACATTTAATTATGGAAAACCATTAAGCACATGCTATGATTTCCATAGTAGCCAAGGAATTATTGCCAAGACCATCATAGTGGACAAAGTCCATTACTAAACCGGGTTTACTTCTCATTCCAGCCCTGTATTACTGAACCAGATTCACTTATCATTCCAGCCATGTCTATCTCATGAGATATAAATCTTTACCCAATGCATTGGAGGGAGATATAGGTCCCACCCATCTCCAATTTAAGTCTTTCTTACATGTTCTAAAACACAATCATAAATCATGCATCATAACCCAAAGAATAAAATGGGTTTCATAAACATCATCCCATATTAACATAATCCATATAAAACAAATGGATACATTTCATCATAATAAAAATCAAACCATGAAAATAATAGAGACATTATAATTGAACCATAATCATACTAAATAATTTAATATTAGATGGGAAATAGTTTTGAATAAATACATGAAATGTATTCTTGAGGAAAATATCCTTTCTTCTTCAAAATAATTTTATTTTCTTAAAATGTTATGCGATTTTAAAAGAAAAATATTCAAACGTACATGGAAGAGGGGTAAACATGAATTTAAACATACATGGAAGAGTATTAAAAACATTATGAAAAACATTTTATGGACATGGATGAAAAATCTACCCTAGTAAATTCTTACGTATAAGCAATCTCAGATAAAAATTATATTGCAAAATTATCCCTTACCTTAGGTCCAATTTCTTCCATACGTGTCCAAAACTCCTCTTCCTCGACGAGCCTCCTCTAAACCTCCTCTTAGGGCACTAAAGTTGGTCTTTGAAGAAGAACAGGACCTCTAGTATGTTTCTAGGGAAGTGGAGAAGAGAAATTTGTACGGTTTGGACGAACTTGAAGTCTCAAAATGGTGTGAGGAGGAGAGGGAGGAGGTTCCCTTTTATTAGGGACGATAGGGGCACCTTTGGAAACATAAAAAATATTAATTTATAATAAATTCAAACCCTGCTTAAAAAACTCCAAAAATGACTCAATTCTAAGATGAGATGAGATATGGTTGTAATCTCATCAACCAATAAAATTTATACATGTTGGTAATTTATTTTAAACCTTATCAACTTGATTTATCCTTATTTAATCTATTTAATTTTATTTGTGGAAATAATATTCTAAATTTTAAATTGTTATAAATAATTACTTATCTGTTGTGAATTTCCCATAATTGGATATTTTCTGAAATTTTAGACCATATAAATTTCAATTTATAATTATTAAATATTTTTTTGATTTTTAAACAATTTAATAATATGTTATTTTTATAAAATAACAATAGTGTTAATTTTTACACTATTTATTTATTTGAATTTAAATAAAATCCTCACAGAGGATGTATTCACAAGATAATGTTTATTAGATTCCTAACATGTCATATTCTTCTATAAAAAATTTTTAGAACATTAATTAGTTCATATAATATTTATTTTAATATTTATAAAACCATTTATTTAATATTTCTCTTAATAAAATAATTACTACGTAATTTTTGTATAATCAT
This sequence comes from Viscum album, assembly GCA_963277665.1. NCBI lineage: Eukaryota > Viridiplantae > Streptophyta > Magnoliopsida > Santalales > Viscaceae > Viscum > Viscum album. Next base: position 1,158,767,146 of record OY728134.1, on the reverse strand, counting down.
TTAATATACTTATAAGTTGTATAAAAATTAAAAATAAAATACTGTGATGATGATAAATATAATATATTTCAAAATAATAATTTTACTCAAATGTATCATCTTAAAATCACCACATTTAAATTTTATATTTATTAAATTATGAAAGTGACAACTTTGACATCATTTAAAATAAAATAATATAAGTGTCATAATCGCTTTTATAAATCTCCAAATGGTCAATGATTCGACCATTGGATGGTTATTGTTTATCTATATACTTAAAATAATTTTTGGTCAGTTTTTTGGGCCTTTTAATGGGTATTAGTATTTTAATAAAAACTATATTACTGATTTTTCACTAAATAAATACTTTCTGCATCATTAATGTATAAGAAATTAAGTTAATTAAATATATAGTAAATATTACAAATAAATTACCATAACAAAGAAAACAATTTAGATTTCAAATGAGTATTTATAATATAATTTATATTTTGTATAACCTTATATTAAAAATACTTTAATTATTAAAGTTTGAGTGAGACATATTTCACTTTCATTAAATAAAATAAATTAAGGGTCTTAATCACATCCAAGTGGATTCCAATAGATTCCATTTCTACCCAAATATTCCTTAGGACAAAATATAATCATCCAATTATATTAAGACAAGTTTTAGGGTAATTTTATAATATTATATTTACCCTTAATTACCTGATTTACCTTTAACTATGGTAAATAATATTTACCATAGTTACTATTCATAGTGCCAAAAAATAAAAAGTATCCTATTAACATAATTGGGACCTAATTATTCCAAATATGGAATCCATTTTTCCAAATTCAAATCACAGACGTTTTAGAAATTAATTTAAAATTAATCTCATTGTTAAGAAATGAGTTTTAAAAGTTAAAACATTGCAAAAGATTGAAATGATCTTACCTATGAATTCAATGTAAAATAAATGATAATGACATACATTATATTAAATGGTAAAAATATATTCTATTTATACTTTAAAACCATTAATTATTATAATTTAACCATATAAATTATTATGATGAAAAAAGTTGTTTTTAATTAAAATATTGCGTGTTTTTACTATTCATTAAAATATGAAAGTTATCATAATAATATGAAAATTTTATCTGAAATAAAGTTTTATATCTTAATTCCAAAGAATAATTTTATTTTGTCAAATTGAACTTATAAACATGTCAAAACTAGATTTAAAGTGGGTGTTCCATCAAAAGGCGGCAAAACTGCGTTTTTTGAAAAAAAATTATTTTACCCAAAAAAATTATCTTGTTCTCATACCATGTTCTAGAAAATTTTTAAGATGAATAATAATGTTATAAAATTCAAAATATTGTTAATACTATTCATAAGGGATAGTTCATAATAATATTATAACAATATATCGTTGTTTAGTGAAACCCGATATTGCGTAAAACACATGCTATTGAGGAAGGTCTCTCTTGCGTGTAATGCAAGACAAGCCAGGGTTTCTTGTAGGGAAAGCTTCCTTTGGTGTTGTGTATAACATACTCAAAATATATTTCAGTTATACATTGATCAAAATCTATACTTTGTGTTGTGTAAAATGAATTTTATTCGAAAGAACTTGAAATTGTGTGCATTATAAGCCAAGAATGGTGTTGCATATACTACAAGCTAATACGGTGTTGCGTATACCGCAAGATAATATTGGTGAAGCGTACAATAAAAGACATCAAAGAAATTAAAAGTAATAATTCTCATAAAATCTTGGGGTGTTACATTCTACCCCCCTTAAAATAAATTTCACCCTCGAAATTCGTCGAGGTTATAAATGGTTTTCTACATGAATGTTTCTTTCAAAGAAACCCACATCGTAAAAAGGAATACTAAATCATTATTTTAAAATGGAATGTTAGAAACATAACAGATACCAAAAGTAACACATCACTGGGTTTCCACATAGGAGAATATAGTTGAAAATTCGGATATGGAAGAGAAATCTAACCATCATGTTTGGATGAAAAGTGGTAGAGAACAAGACTATGAAAAATCCAACAATCAAAAAGCCATAAATTTGTGATGATCTAAGGTACCATATAATTCATCAGATATGAGGGCACTAGGACAATATTTTTTTGTTTTCAAGATCATTTCCCTAATGTTGAAGAATTTTTGAATTAAAAGAAATACTTACTTGGTTATGGTACAATCTCAATGTTGTTTGTGCCTTGAACAATTTCCACTTCATCTCTTAAAGAAAAGAAGTTGAATTTGTCTTCTACGAAGTGTTAGCAGATCATGCGATAGAATGATAGGTCATTCTATTTGTCTCAACCATAAGGTTAGCAAAAGTTATATGCATAATTCCATCTTATGGTGAGATTAATCATATATGGTTCCAAATATGGACTTATACTTCATCTATCATACCTCTTAATAAAATAAAACTAGTTTCTAGTAACCAAGGACTTCCTGTAGGCCAGTGGTAGGCGATAAAGGCCCATCGCACTTCGGTTGTGGGTTCGATTCCCGCAACCTTGTCCGACGTGATGGGTTGTCTCCCATCCAGCAGGTTGTCCTTTTTATAAAACTAAACTATTATAACATTACAGAAAAAATATCAAAAAAAGTTATAGCCTTAAACAATACTATCTTATGTCCAACATAATCCATTCCAATCTTTAGACTTATCCAAAATACATCTGTCCAATCTCATAGTATAAACAAAACGATTACTGGAAAGGTCACATAACAAGCACGTGAATAACTTCATTTATCCCCCATTTATCATAAGATATATCTTGTTATTCGCATTCCAAACATTTGAATACCTTAATCATGTTTTCTCTTGAAACATAAATTACCATATAACTTTAGTGAAAACATGAATGCTGTCAAAAGGTAACTCTTTATACATACCAAAATCCCAAATTTTCTATATACTCAAACCATGATATCACTTTGTCCTTTTATCAGTCATGATCTCATTAATACTATCAAACATATGATTTTCTCCTTATATCTTTATTATTAACATATCATCTGCTTTCCAAAAATATTTCAATCACTTTTCATGGTTACTGGAACCATACAATTATTGAAAACCAATACATAGAAATTCCAAAATTCCACGATACTATAAATGAGATTCCATGATACTATTTTGAAATCCCTTTACATAAACACTTAATCATTCCAAAACATCATTATCATACTCAACATCACAAATAGTGATCGCATGTGACTTCCCTTTGTCCTTTGCCTTAAGAGGTTTCTCACCCCAATCATCATTAACCCTTGGATTAGGGCATTGATTAGCATAATGACCCATTTCCTTGAACTTGTAGCATTGAAGTGCTGGTGGAGCATTCTCTGTTTTCTTTTCTCTATTCACATCATTTGAAACCTTTTTCCCATTACTTCGGCACTTAGCTACTCGATGAACTTCTTTTCCACACTTGAAACATTTTTAGTACCTTTTAGACAATATCCACCATGCTTCTTTCCAAACTTTGAGCATAAAAAACATTCACCTTATTTTCACCATTGTTCTGAGATTTTTCCTTGAACTCCATCTTTCGTTTTTTGTGAGAACCATGAGATGGATATGTAACACCAACTTCTAGTTCAACCTTGATAGCACAACACACAATTTATTCATAAATATTGAAGTCTCTTATAGCTAGTTCTCTTAGAAGACATGGTTTTAATCCACTGAAGAATTGATAAATTTTACTTTCAGGTTGGATGATTAAACCAGATTCATACCTTGCAAGCCTTGTAAAATTCAACTTGTATAGACCAACAGATTCATCATCCTTTTGCTTAAGTTCAAGGAACTCCTTTTCCATCTTTGTTTGAAGAATATGAGGGAATTACTTATTGAAAAATGAGTTATTGAACTCATCCCATTCCATGGATTCAATTTCATCTTGGGGCCTCATATTCATAATTAGAGTCCACCACTGGTCTGCTTCACCTTCTAAATGGTAAATATCCAGAAGAACTTTTTCATGTTCCGAACAGGCAAGTATGGAAAATATCTTTTCAATGGTACTGATCCATTTTTCAGCAACAAGTGGATCAGAGGACCCACTGAAAGAAGGTGGATGTTGCCTCATGAAGGACTCAATAGAATATTGTTCCCTTCTCTGCTCATTTAGAAGTCCAGAATGATTCATAGCTTGTGTAAGTATAGCAATAATATTTTTCACTCCATATTCCATAACATTGGTTTGTTCAAGAGGAAAATCATTTCAGTGTCCATTACATTGATCAACATGGTTCCTTCGGGTTCCATACATCATCTAAAACCAAAAAAGAATAGTGTGAGAGGAAGAAATCATGCTAAGAAAAGAACATAATAAACGGGGAGTACTTCAATATATAACATCTTAGGTTTAATTCTAAGAGTGTTACCATAATTCTAGGACTATAACCTATACTTATACTTAATCTTAGAGACATCCCTAGACAAACCTTAGAAATATCTCTAGGGATTTCGCTAAAGTTTTTGCATCCTAGTTTCCAAAGGTTAACTAAACCTTCACTCTGATACCAACTATAGAGACCCAAACTGGACGTACATGGAATTTACATTACTTTTTCTGAATACTTAATACATAACAAAAAAAGATGCCCAAAGACCGTATTAGTTTATTGTAATTGGAAACTCAGAACATAATCTTCAAATCATGGTGAAAGATCTTCAACATCTCCCATAAATATCTTCCCCTTTTGTTTTCTTACCTAAAACCTTTATATATATCATGGGGAGAAGAAAACATAAAAAGGGTGAGCTCAAATACTCAGTAAGGGTAAACATGGAGACCATAAAAACAATCCATAAATATTTGAACGTAAAAACATGAACATAAAACATCAAAATCTTGAGCAATGACATAAATCTTGGCAGTCCATAAGGCATAGATCATAAAGGAAGATTAATCATGATAAAATAGCATGGGAATAAAACATGTAATTATGGAAAACCATTAATAACATGTTATTATTTCCATAGTAGCCAAGGAATTGTTTCCAAGACCATTATACTGGAAAAATTACATTATTGAACCGAGTTTACTTGTCGTTCCATCCCTGTATTACTGAACCAGATTCACTTGTCATTCCAACCATGTCTATCACATGAGATATAAATCTTTACCAAATGCATTGGAGGGAGATATAGGTCCCACCTATCTCATATTTAAATCATTCTTACGTGTGCCACAACACAATCATAAATCATGCATCATAACCCAAAGAATAAAATGGGTTTCATAGACATCATCCCATCTTAACATAATTCATATAAAACAAATGGATATATTTCATCATAACAAAAATAAAACCATGAAAATAATAGGGACATTTTACTTGAACCACAATCATACTAAATAATTTCATCTTAGATGGGAAATAGTTTTGAATAAATACATGAAATGAATTCTTGAGGAAAAAATTCTTTCTTCTTCAAAATCATTTTCTTTTCTCAAAATGTCGTGCGATTTTAAAAGAAAAGAATTTTGTTGAAAATAATCATGAAATATTGTAGTTCAAGCTTCATGGAAATAAGGCATTATGATACCATAAAAATCCATTCACACCATATAAGTTAAAAAGACATTCTCCTCTTACTTTTAATAGAAAAGTCCAAAATTACCACGTATGGTAAACAAAAGAAATATTCCTTTTATAACACAAAGTAAAATTCAAAGTGGGGTAAACATGACTTTAAACATACATGGAAGAATATTAAACACTTAATGAAAAAAAAAATTAGGGACATGGATGAAAAATATATCCCATTAAATGCTTACCTAAAAGAAATCTTAGATAAAAATGAGATTGCAAAATTATCCCTTACCTTAGGTCCAATTTCTTCCGTACGTGTCTGAAACTCCTCTTCTTCGACGAGCCTCTTCTACACCTCAATTTAGGGAACTAATGTCAATCTCTGAAGAAGACCAATACCTCTAGTATGTTTCTAGGGAAGTGGAGAAGATAAATTGGTAGGGTTTTTCCGAGCATGAAGGCTCAAAATTGTGTGAGGAGGAGTGGGAGGAGGTTCCCTTTTATAAGGGATAAGAGGGGCACCTTTGGAAACATAAAAAATATTAATTTATAATAAATTCAAACCCCACTTAAAAAAATCAAAAAATGACTCACTTAAAATCTGATATGTGATATGTTTGTAATATAATAAAACAATAAAATTTATACATGTTGTTAATTTATTTTAAACCTTATCAACTTGATTTAACCTTATTTAATATATTTAATTTTATTTGTGGAAATAATATTCTAAATTTTAAATTGTTTTAAATAATTACTTATGTGTTGTGAATTTCACATAATTTGATAAATTATGACATTTTAGACCATATAAATTTCAATTTATAATTTTTAAATATTTTTTTATTTTTAAACAATTTAATAATATGTCACTTTTATAAAATTACAATAGTGTTAATTTTGACAATATTCATTTATTTGAATTTAAATAAAATCCTCACAGAGGATATATTCGAACCAAAATGTTTAATAGATTCCTAACATGTCATATTCATCAAAAAAATTTGTGGAGAACATTAATTAGTTCATATAATATTTATTTTAATATTTATAAAACAATTTATTTTATATTTCTCTTAATAAAACAATTATTACATCATTTTTGTATAATCATTTAATATACTAATTAGTTGCATAAAAATTAAAAAAAAATACTATGATGATGATAAATATAATATCTTTAAAAATAATACCTTAACTCGAATTTATCATCTGAAAATCACAACATGTAAATTGTTATATTTATTAAATTATGAAGGTGACAACTTTGACATCATTTAAAATAAAATATTATAAGTGTCATAATCGCTTTTATAAAGCTACAAATGGTCAATAATTAGACCATTGGATGGTTATGGTTTAGATATATATGAAAAATTAGTTTGGGTCAGGTTTTTTGGCCTTTTAATGGGTATTATTATTTTAATAAAAACTATATTACTGATTTTTCACTAAATAAATAATATCTGCATCATTAATTTATAAGTTATTAAGATAATTAAATATCCCTTAAAAATAACAAATAAATTACCATAACAAATAAAAACATTTTAGATTTAAAATTATTATTTATAATCGAATTTATATTATGTATAACCTTATATTAAAAAAAATTAATTATTATAGTTTCAGTGAGACATATTTCACTTTCCTTAAATAAAATAAATTAAGGGTCTTAATCACATCCAAGTGGGTTCCAATAGATTCCATTTAGACCCAAATATTACTTAGAATGAAATATAATTATCCAATTTTATTAAGACAAGTGTTAGGGTAATTTTATAACATTATATTTATCATTAATTACCCGATTTACCTTTAACGATGATAAATAGAATTTACCATAGTTACTATTCATAGTGCCCAAAAATAAAAAGTAGCCTATTAACATAATTTGGAACTACTGATTCCAAATATGGAATCTATTTTTCCAAATTCAAATCAAAAAAGTTTCAGAAATTAATTTAAGATTAATCCCATTGTTAAAAATGCGAGTTTTAAAAGTTAAAACATTGCAAAAGATTGAAATGGTTTTACCTACGAATTCAATGTAAAATCAATGCTAATGAAATAAATTATATTAAATGGTAAAAATATATTCTATTTATACTTTAAAAAAATTATATATTATTATTTAACTACATAAATTATTACGATGAAAAAAGTTGTTTTTAATTAAAATATAGCGTGTTTTTACTATTCATTAAAATATGAAAGTTATCAGAATAATATGAAAAAATTATCCAAAGTAACTTTTTATATCCTGATTCCAAATAATAATTTTATTTTTTCAAATTTAACTTATAAAAATGTCAAAAACTAGATTTAATGTGGGTGTGCCATCAAAAGGCGGCAAAACTGCATTTTTTGAAAAACACTTATTTTACCCGAAAAAATTTATTTTGTTCTCATAACATGTTATAGAAAATGTGTAAGATGAATAATAATGTTATAAAATTATAATTTTAGTTAATAATATTCATAACTTCATGTTCATAATAATATTATAACAATATATCGTTGTTTAGTGAAACCCGGTATTGCGTACAATACACGCTATTGAGGAAGGTCGCTCTTACGTGTAATGTAAGCCTAGCCAGGGTTTCTTGTAGGGAAAGCTTCCTTTGGTGTTGCGTATAACATACTCAAAATATAGTCCAATTATACATTGATCAAAATCTATACTTGGTGTTGTGTAAAATGAATGTTATTCGAAAGAACATGAAATTGTGTGCATCCCAAGCCAAGAATAGTGTTGCGTATACTACAAGTTAATATGGTGTTGTGTTTAGCGCAAGCTAATCCTGGTAAATCATAAAACAAAAGGCATCAAGGAAATTAAAAATAATAATTATCATAAAATCTCGGGGTGTTACAGTTATCATCATCCAGAGTAGGGACATCTTGGATAAAGGAGATCTTGAACTCATTCTAGGCAATTTTAGAGTATTTTATGGTTATTTCTTACGTTCTTCTTTACAGTATCAACTGTAATGAATACTTCAGGTATCAACAGCCTATTTTTCATCATTTATGTAATGTTTAGCTAATACCCATATGTATAGGGGTTATGGACAATATAGGTTCGTTTTTAATCAATTTTATTGTTTTTTTACATTATTTCATATTCCTCTCTCAATTTACCTGGAAATATATTTCTAAATCTCATTGGAAACCCCTTATCAGACTAAGAATATAGTTTATAGAGATTTTCAGGGAGGATACTATGAAGTAAACCCATGATCATTGGGTGTACTTTTCATCTCCAAAGGGAGCATCTTTAATAAAGTTAATAGAAATAAACTTCTAGACTAAGAAATGGATTTCTACTAATTTAGTCAAAACTCGTCAGACCAAGGGTGTTCCATTATGTTTGGAACCCATAAATATGAGTTATTATGAACAACACAACACAATAATAAAATGAATTTTTTGATGACTTTAAACACGCACATTCCTAAATCATTACTCTCTATTAATCGATAAAAACCAGTTTTATGTGTTTTTCTACCTTTAAGATAAATCACCAAAGAATATGATGGATCAAATAATCCATCATTGGAACACCCCTTTCAAACCCCAAACATCAACTATAAAATTCAGAAACCTTAAATTAATTAATTACAACCCAACAAACAGATCATTTATTTATCCCTATGTATCGATCCCATACTTACACTATAATAGTAGTAAGAGTGGGTAATTCAATTTGGGCTACCAAAATTAACACATAGGATGGGACAAAACCAATCATCGTATGAAAAATTTTGACTAGCCTTTGGTGATGCATGATCCTAATAAATGGAACCACAATATCTTTACAGTGAGTTTTACCATATTTTTATATAATAAGAGAATGAAGTATATTTTTACCCATATGGATAGGAATATATGAAATAGAAATTTTGTTATGTATATTCAGACTTTTTATTTTAAAATTTCATACACATCTGGAAAAGGTAGTGTGGTTTTTGATTTATAGATCATGAATTTACTAGCTCCTTACTTCAAGGAATCAGTGGAAGAGTGGTCTTTGATGATTCGATTCATCGATATGTGCTTTGATGTGGAGGAAGATGGTGGGAAGGTGTGCTTAGCTTGTGTAAAGATGATTCTTATTTGAATATATTTTTCTTATATAATAATAAGATTTTGATTTTTAGTTTATAGACAAATAATTTATACTGGGGAGACCTCGAGGGACTAGATTTTATCTTCATACAGTGTCTTTCATTTCTAAAATAGATTTTTTGTTTTGATAACATTAATAAAGAAGATGATTAATAGTTTACATTGGTCTATTTAGTGTATGAACCCATGAAATTTAAATATGTACCCTGATTTTAGATATCATTATTAGTTATCAGGGTCTTTCCACATTTCGAACATAATCATTTGGGATGATAGGGTATGTTGGAATCATGGTTTATTAGTACATTCCATATCATCAAACATATTGGATTTGTGAAAAAACTGTTGGACTTACCATATCATTTAATGTTGATTCATAATGTGACATAGGTTTTCCAATAGATGAGGTATCAATCGGACACTTTTAATGTGATATAATGAAATTTTTTTGATATTGGGTCATATGTCTTAGTGCTTGAGAAACATTTTAGATTATGTATCATTAGAATAAGGTGCATCATTATAAAATTATTCCCTTGGTCTATGTATTGTCGCAATTCAGAAGGGATATACATAAGTAATGGGATCATGAAGTACTGGTGATGTAGCAGTTTCATTATCACTTTGTGAGTTTGGAATCCTAAGTGATACATAAATATGTAAATTGGAATGGTTGGGATAATTTTGAAACCATCTAGGTTACTCGTATATTTAATTTTGGACCACTTTTCCTCTCTTCTAATTCTACAATTTTATAGGACTTTTGGGTTTATATTTTCAATTTTTGTGAGAAACAGGCCAAGTTCATGTTTTTCATATGGTTAGTTATAATCATGTAGTAACCATGTAAAATGGCTTTGTTGGTTCCATTAGAATTTTATATGATTTCATTATAGTTATTCTAACTAAGTTAGATTACTTGGTAAACCATGTAGATAGTTTTATTTGGGTCCAGGGGTGGTTGGGTGGCTTGCACATAGTTTTTCTAACCATATGGTTTTTCTTATGTATCTATACACATTGGTTTTAAAGGGATATTAATGACTTCACAATTAATTCATGATTTTCCAAACCAAGATTCTCAACCTTGATAATAGAATAGATTTCTTAAAAATAGAAAATCACCCTAATACCCTTGGTTTTTTTACCAAAATATAACCCTAATATATCTTTATCTCAACCCGTCATATTTTTTACATTCTAGGTGGTTCTACACTTGATATGTAGATTATTCTCCATCAATTTGGGTGGATCTATTCAAGGTATGTGAAAATATCCTCTTAATTCCTCTTCTTTTCTCTAGATATATGCATTATCTATCTACACCTTGATTTATTTGATCTCTAATGGGGAATAATTTATAGATATAGGGTTTTTGGTAGGATAGTAATGATGTTTCTTATGGACTTGATCTAGTGAGTACCAGATCTCTTCATTTCTAATCAACTTTTTTGAAGGAAACTAAGTTTTCTCCCTAATAAATGTAGGTGCTTCTCTAAAATGGTTCTTTATCATGGAAAACCTTATTGTTATTATGTTTACAATTATTTTGACTTATGAAAAAGGTTTATTTAATATCCATTAGGGTTATTTTTTGTAAATTAATATTTGTTTGCAGGAAAAATATCTTAGTAAAGGGATTTTCAATTAAAATAGTTTTACACACATCATGTGTTCAATAGAATTCCTAAAATATGGTTTGGATACTAGAATGATTTTTCTAAGCTTTAGTATGGCAAGGAGTTACTTATAAAATATTTTATAAACTATTGAGCATGATTTACATAAACATTTTGAGAAATAAAGTTTATGGGAACCTTGAGTGTGTTAGGTTATCGACATATGAAAACCATAGTGAGTGTGGAACTATAAGGGTTGTGGTTATGATATTGATTGATTTTGGTTGGACTAAATTCCATTATGATTCACATTTTCACTATCTATTATTCCTTTTTATTCCCCAGTTATGTATTCAAATAGGCTATATCCCATTTTTCTTGGATTTGTTGATGCTAGTAATGTTTCAAGTGTTGATTTCTCACTTGTTCATCTTATGGGATTCCATGGATAGTTTATATTACTTCCCTCTATCTATATTTCATGTATTTTTTCCTACACTGAGTTTATTATAATATGACATGTTTTAAATGATACTATTGATTATTTAAAGGAAATTATTTTAAATGAAATTATTTATAAAACCAGTTTCACTTTGAAATCTATAGATGATGGTATCATGGTTACCAATATTGTACATATTCTTGGTGTTATCATATAGGTTATATTCCTCACACCTAACATATTACTTTGTGCATATATAGACCATGTTTTGTAGGATCTAAGTAACTAGAATATGATAACCCATATCTTTAATTCACTTTATTTCATGATTTATTATATTAATTTACAGATAAAACAACCCCATTAGATCATGAAGTATAGTTCATTTGGTAAATTCAATACATAGAACATAAACATGAAACATGGATACAATAGAATTACCAAAAACCTTTTTAACATGCCCCAAAAATTTCACCATTCCTCTAAAACTTCATTGGTTAACCTAGGGATGTACATAAGAAAGGATTGATCTATAAATCCCAGTAATGGAATAAAAAATAATAGAATAAGGTAAATAAGTACATGTGAGAAAATATTAATTTCTAGGAAACATTAGAGGGGTGATAATCATAATCTCAAACAATCAAGAATGATATAACTTGATAGCATAAAGGAAGCATGGGAATGTGGAAACAATATTAAACAATACCTTATAGACATGAGACAAGGCTAATGCCCACAAAATCATAATATGGTGTGACAATTCCCATAATTTATTAGGTTTACTCCTTAATTCTATAAATGATGTCTTATGAGACTAAAAAAATACCAAAATCATAGGACAGTTATCTGGGTTCACACATCATAATATGTACATGCTCATGTGTTCCATATAGATCATTAAACATAAGGTGATACTTCATAAAATTTAATTTCACAATTAAGGAGTGTCAGTTACATATATATAACTCCTTAATAAATTAATTAAAGGTACATCTAGGTTAATACCAATTTGTGGAAATGGTGATGGTTATTCACAATACAATGGTTTGGCATGAAAAATAAAAGAATAATTTTAGTAGCACAACAGAGGTACATAATGATTCATGGGAGGGAATAATGAGAGTGTAAGGGGTATCTAATTACATGTAAAAAATAAATTATTTAAGTGGGTTGTGTAAAAATATAACCCCAAAATATTAATTGGAAATCAAAAGGCATAATATAAATATTGCGCTTGAAGAATGTGAAGAAGGAGAGGATCCATAACCATAAGAGGGTGCTTACAAAATATTGGGAGGATCTTCTTGAGAGATTATGAAACCTTGGTAGGGATATATAGATGGAAAGAAAATTAAATTCATGATACAAGAGTTTTGGGGAATGAGAAATGGGATTATGGGTGGTTTAATAGAGGAAATTGGGGGGGACTTTTTTTAATTTCCAAACATGGATTTTGGACCCTATATAATAAATTAATCAAAACCACAAACCATACCATAGTTTTTTCCAATGGTTTCTTACAAATAGAATTGTCTTAAATTATGTTATATGTATTATAACAGAACTCTACAAAATAAGTCCCTTGGTGATGTGGAAATGGGTCATGTGTATAACAAATTGATTTTAAAAACTTAAAATAAAATATAGGTTTTTATGATTAATAAATGGTTTATAAAATTAATACATTAATATAAAAATACATTATCAATAAGGGTAAACATATATTTTATTATTTATACCTTTTATGGAATATATTATATCACTTTTTACCATAATTAATTCATAATACACACTATATATTTATTCCATGTTTTATTTTGACCTGAAACATAAACTAACTTGAAAATAATGAAAAATTAACCATTGAAAATACTGATGTTGTAATGGTTCGGACCTCTCTAGTCCATTCCTTTGCTGAAATCTAGTGTTTGAGGTGTTCTGGGAGGTCAAGGTGACTCATCCCCAACATTTTTCCAAATTTCTAGTTCTGTGAATAGTGTTTCCAGTTTACTGTCTCAAAGTTACTGTATCACGGTTACTGTCTCAGACTTAGTGTCTCACAGTTACTGTCTCATAGTTACTGTCTCACAATTACTGTCTCAGACTTATTATCTTACAGTTACTGTCTCACAGTTACTGTCTCACAGTTACTGTCTCACAGTTACTGTCTCACAGTTACTGTCTCACAGTTACTGTCTCACAGTTATCTTCTCACAGTTACTGTCTCATAGTTACTGTCTCAGACTTACTATTTCACAGTTACTGTCTCTGAGTTACTATCTCACTGTTACTATCTCCCAGTTACTTTCTCACAGTTACGGTCTCACAGTTACTGTCTCACAGTTACTCTCTCAGACTTACTGTCTCAGACTCACTGTCTCAGACTTACTATCTCAGACTTACTATCTCACAGTTACTATCTCACAGTTACTGTCTCAGACTTACTATCTCACAGTTACTGTCTCACAGTTACTGTCTCACAGTTACTGTCTCATAGTTACTCTCTCAAAGTTACTTTCTCATGAACATTGTTTCTAGAACTGTTTCATATTTCCTTTGCCAAATTCCCATATTTTTCCAGTTTCACTAGTTTAACGTTTTCTTTGATGTAAAACACATATATGGCCTTGTTTTAAGGTAATTAAGGCTAAATTAAATCTCATAACACCTGTATTAATTTCCCTAAGGCTTGGGGTACATTTACTTGTTCAAACCTCGTGGTATAATGCAATCCACTTTTAATGGAAAATCCACTGTATCGTAAACTGTTGCTCTGTTAAATCATCTAAAGGTACAAGATATCTTCCTCCCTTGTTATTCCTCCTTGTTCTCTGGTGCACAATGCTCAAAATGTTCCTTCCTTCCCGTAGGAATCATGAGATCAAACTTTTCCCGGTGGATTGGTTTCCCTCGATGTTTTTCTTTCTACATGTTCACCCCCTATTTTGGTCCAACCAAGCAGTATCCATCAATCTTCTATATGAGGTATGATTTATCATCGTTCATTTGGGTTTATCTTCTCATGTTTCTCCTTGTCATATTATACCAATTTATCTCCATTCTTTTAATGGAGTTTTCTTGGGTTTCGGTTGGTGCTGTCGTACCGTGGTATCCTCGGGTGGATGCAGTTGTCACGACAGAAGGCGATCATGATCCATTGTGTGACTCATTCTCATATAAAGAACGTCAATAATTGTTTGATGTAGGGGATTTGTTGCATATCTTTTATTTTACATGCAACTATAGAGTTAGCATGTTTTGGCCACTGAATCACAATAGAATTGGCATAATAAATAATTGAACCAGATAAATAAATTGATATCGCTTGTATACAATTGCCTCTTATTTTGCTAGATAGTGTGATATCTATGATTTCTATGTTTATAATTTCGTTCTTGATCGAAATTGGTAAGAACATAAAGCCGGAATTAATTGACAATTGTTTGGCTAAAGATAAAGGGGTATGTAAATGAATCTTGTTCTTCTTGTTGTAAGTATATGTTAATAAAATTGGTGCAGTAAGCATGACTAATTATTTTGGGATAACTTAATATTTAGGTTTCATGAAGTTGGAACCTACAAATAATAAATTGGTTAATCCATGATGGATTAAAGAACTTATTATTTGATAAAAGATATTTCATTATACAGTTTTGAGTTACCCTCTTGCCTATTTAAGGGCCAAGATCCCAATTGATATGATGGTTGTTTTTCCTGCTGCTTATTTGAGCCTGGAAGGCTGTTGTGATATTTGTCGAGTAGGGAGGTAAATTGGTTGTGGTAACAGTTAATGCCTAGAGTGGCATGATGCATCGTTTTATGCATGTGGGTGTTAGGGAGGACACCAGGGATGATGAAATGGGTTGGATGTGAATGTTCGGATTTCTGCTAATTCTTCTTGGTTTTTTATCTTCTTTACATTCCCCACTTCTCAAGGTAGTCGATCTTGCTTACCCTTCTTCTGTAAGGGGTGAAGACACATAGGGTATGCCACATGATTTCAGTGTTTATCTTCTTAAGGGATGATGGTTTTATGCTCATGTTATAGGCGGCAAAGACCCAACGGGTAGTTCATCTACTCACTGTGTTGATCCCCCTTGGGTTTAGTATCATAGAATGTTTTTCTATAATTCTTGGGAATATGGGAAAGTAATGTTGTAAATAAATAGTTCAATAAATTATGTTAACCCATGGGGTTGGAGCTTTCTGGGGCATAATGCAGAGGTTGTAATTTGAGGGAACAATGTACTTTGGGTGTGATGCTAATGAATTATAATGTGGAAATTATTGATGTTTAATTATTGTTTAAATAATTCATTAACATAAATTGAAACAGATAAAAAGGGAATGAAGTAATGTATTAAAGATATTTAAATGGTTGTGTGCTTATAGGATACCTAGTCCTAGAAGTGGAATCCGGGAGTCCGAGAGATGTTAGTTGCAGTTGTGTCTAAGACTAGGTTATTCCCATAGTGTGGTTGTGAGCTATAGTATATTCTATACTTTTTGTGTTTCTATATGCTACTCCACCCCATCAGTTAGGGAAACTGACACCCTGGGAATTCTTAGCCCTGGGGGTGTTTTCCCCAACATTTTGGTGGGAGGATGGATGGTTGACTTCCCCCTTTGTCCCCGATCTCTTCTCTTTCTAGTTACATGTGCTGGTAGGAACAATTTTTAGTTTTCCCCATATATGTGTGCAGAGAGCTATAATAGATTGTGGTTATTCACACACATATATTCTGGATATAGTTTCCTATGGATTACTATAGGTGTAATGTGTATAGGTTGTGATGGCTTGAGAATCCTTACTCGGTGTATGGGTTGTAATGGATTGATGTATAATACCAAATGTATGATACATGTTATACGAGCTATGGTGTCTCTGATAAACTACCTAGTTACTTTGCTTAAGGGGATTTGGTGGTTTTTTTGCACAAGGTGCATGTTGTGGTTCTTCGCCCAGGTGTCTGCGGGCAAGCCTTTTTTGAGAGAGATGCTCATGACGTGTGATGTTGGGGAAAAGTGACAAACCAGTGGGGAAGTAGTAGCAGGGTACCCATGATATTATTTATTATATTATATACTCTTTTATGTGATACTTGGTGAGAGTAGCCTTGGTTGGGCTGGGAACTTGGTATACCTATTTAGGTGACGAGTTAGATTCACCTGTTTTTCACTATGCTTTAGCATGCTTTCTTTACTTTTTCACGAGAGGCTCTGGGGAGGATCCTACTAAGTATAATGTTATACTCACCTGAGGTATGTATAAACTGTTTTTCAGGTCACTTAGAGCAGGTTAGAGATCAAGCTAGTTTCTACTAGATTGGGGTTTCATGAGTTGTTCAGTCTGGTGGTTCCTGCTGTTTTTTCATTCTTTTGGGTACTTGTAATTTTCCCCTTTCTGTTGTAGTAGTTTTTCATGACATTACATACTTGTACTTGGGATTTAATTTATATTGATGTTTGAGTTGGTGTTGGTTGGTGTCTGTCTTATCTCTCTCTTTCGCATGGGTTCTCTTAGGGGGAAATTCCTCCCATTTGTGTGTTATTATACCCTTGGTGCTAGTCACCAACTCGAGGCCTACTGGAGGCAAGAATCGTGGGTCATTATCTCACTTCTCACATTGCCAACCCAGGAGGGGTACACTTTATGGGGAGGGGTTTGTGACAGAGTGGTATCATAGGTGAGGTTGAGGGATAGGATGGAGATTGGTGTTAGGCATAGGTGAGGTTGCATGGGTTCATAGGGAAACAGTGTCAGTCAAGATTAGCAAATGATGTAAACACTAGACACTGACTCACCCATAGGCTTTTAGGGCCCCCTATGATCTGATGTACGTACCTTTGAGTTTACAATGGATACTAAATGAGGTGATACTAGTTACAGGGTAGATTCCTAGGAAAAGATAATACATCATTCTTATTTGTGCCTATGTTTTAATGGGTAGACCATGGGATTTGTTAACCTAAAATGAATAAAAGAAAATAATTAATTAATTAATTTTGAGTCCTTCATATTCCAGGTTTTGGAACTCTGAATGTTTTTTTATTTTACAGTTATGGCTCCAGGTCGATGTCCTCATCAGGATCACATAGAAGATGTCTAGAAAGCTATTCCAGCAGATCATCATAGGGTGGAAGTTGAAAAATATTACACTTTGTGGAGGACTCTCTAAGAGTTTCAGTGCCAGAGTCTATAGAAGTACAAGGGCTCTATTTTAGATACAGTCACGAAATACTGGTTGAAGGAGGTTGAGATAGGCTTCGGTTCGATCCATGCTCAGTAGGATCACTGGGTTCCCTTGGTTGTGACGATGTTGCATGGAGTAGAGAGGCAGTGTTGGTTCTTGTTCTTCTTGGATCGTGAGGAGTCAGATATCTCATGGGAGGAGTTCCAAGACAATTTTAGAGTCGAGTTTCTTTCTTCGACTACAAAGGAATCCAGTTGCCAGGGGCGTCTTACCCTTCGACAGGGGAGCTCCAGTGCACGAGAGTTTAGAATCTGATTCAGGAACCTTTTACGATATGGTTCAGAACTTTTTCCAAATGAGGAGTCTAGGTCAAGTCATTTTGAGGAGGCTTTGCGTCCAGAGATCCAGGGCCAGGTCACCCCATTTATGCAGAAGACATATCTTGAGGTGCGGGAAAGGGCAGAGGTGGTTGAGAGGAATTTTTCCATAACTAGATCATCAGAAGAGGAGAGTCATCATGATTCCTCGTGAAGCTGAGTTGTAGTCTAGGGTTCCCGATTTTCAGGGAAGAAGAGTTTATGTTCGGCCGGGGGTAGGTCACAACTCTCAACATCTCGTTTCTCCAAGGGAAACAGCTCTCAAGACTATTCCAAGGGATCAGAGGCTTGTTTTTCTTGTGATGGTTGAGTTCATCAACATTGAGAGTGCCCGAACATTTAGAGCAGTCATCGTGCACCAGGTTTTCCACTCTATGTTCCTCCATTAAGGTGGTTCTATCCGAGGCAGCAGCAGCAAGTTTCACCAGCTTTAGATCAGTAGAGGGTAGATGGGGTAGGCAGGGTATAGCCCTGTGACGCTCCCCGTCCTCAGAGAGTAGATTGTGGTTGTGGTGGTGGTTTTCATCAGGGTCAGAGAGTCCGTGGAGGTGGTCATGGTCAGCTTTACGCTTTAGCATTTCCAGCACCAGGTGAACCAAACGTCGTTCAAGGTACCCTTTTCTTGTTTTCTACCTTATTTTATGACTTTTTTGATTAATAAGTGACACACTCCTTCATATAACCTACCCTTTTCTAGGCTTTGGGACTTGATATGGAGAGGATTCTAGTGCCCTTGGAATTGACTACACCAGTTGGAGGTCGAGCTGACTTGTTTGATGTATGTAGAGACTATGAGCTAGTGCTGGGGTAGAACCTCTATTGAGGATATTTCCTATGTTTATAGATAAAACCATATGATTTCATCCTCAGCATGGATTGGTTTTATTCATTGCAGGCTATTGTGGATTTCTTTAGGAGGCAGGTTCTGTTCTTCGATGCAGATGGAGGGCTAGTGGTGTTTGTGGGTGAGTGAGACCCCCGGATGGATCAGACGCGTGTTACATCCTTATCATTCATGATGGATGAGATGATGTTGAGTTCTTCATAGGTTCAATAGTTGCCATTTCCTAGGGTTGTAGAAGAGTACCATGATGTATTTTTAGAAGAGGTTGTAGCATTACCTCCTCAACAAGAT
Source organism: Viscum album (assembly GCA_963277665.1). Lineage (NCBI taxonomy): Eukaryota > Viridiplantae > Streptophyta > Magnoliopsida > Santalales > Viscaceae > Viscum > Viscum album. Next base: position 1,158,747,691 of record OY728134.1, on the reverse strand, counting down.
ATCGAGTTTTGGATCAAGCTACAATCAAGAGAGTCTCATATCTTTATGTCTCTATATAGGATGGCCCCTTATGAGTTACGAGAGCTACGTATAAATCTTGATGGTCTATTACAGTGCGGTTTAGTTCAGACGAGTGTGTCACCATGGGGTGCACCAGTTTTTTTCATGAAGAATGCTGACGGTATTTTGTGGTAGTGTGTAGAATGTCACCACTTAAACCAAGTGACAATAAAGAATCACTATCCTCTTCTATGGATTGATGATTTATTCGATCAACTGAAGGGTGAAAGTTGGTTCTCAAAGACCTACTTGCGGTCAGGATATCATCAGATGTGTGTGAATGATGAGGATATCCTGAAGACTGCTTTCCATTGTCATCATGATCATTATGAGTTCTTTGTAATGATGTTCTGCGTGACAAATTTTCTAGTTGTGTTCATGGGATTGATGAATACTGTGTTCCATGAGTTCCTATACAAGTTCGTGGTGGTTTTCATCAACAACATCCTTGTGTACTCCACGTCTTAAGAGGAGAATGCAAAGCATCTACACACAGTTTTGGGAGTTCTTCATCAACATCAGCTATTTGGGAAGTTGTCGAAGTGTGAGTTTTGGGCTCGAGAAGTCCGTTTCTTAGGGCCTGTTGTGTCCCAGCAGAGAGTATCTATATATCCATAGAATATAGAAGCATTTGTGTCTTGGGAATCCTGCAAGATGGTGTCAGAGGTGAAAACTTTTCTTGGTCTCGCAGGCTACTACAGGAGGCTCATAACCTATTTCTCCCGAGTTGCGACTCCTATGAAAGCTTTGGCTAGGAAGAATCATGCATTCATATGGACTGATCAGTGTCCGGAAGATTTAAAGTATCTAAAGGAGAAGTTAGTAAGTGCTCCAGTTCTTTCTCTTCCAGCTGAGGGAGTTCAGTTTGATGTTTTCCGCGATGCTTCACATCTGGGGTTGGGTTGTGTTCTGATGTAGCAAAGACCAGTTGTTTCTTATGGGTCTTGGCAGTTGCAACATCATGAACGTAACTATTACACCCATGATCTTGAGTTGGTAGCTGTGGTATTTTCTCTAATGTTTTGGAGACATTACCTAATTGGTGAGTGTTGAACTCACCTGTTTTGATAATCGCAATTATGCTTTCACATACTTTGATAATCCTAATTAATTTTTATCTATATTCAAATTAGCTCAATCTATGATATACTATTATCAAGATGATAATAATATTAAAATAATCCTTGAAATATGTTAATCAATTTTTTTCTTTGTTTATAAGTTTTGAAGTAATTCTAATCCAATTGGATATGTTTTTTATAAAACAGATAAGTGTTAGTCACCGATCTGCGTATAGCCACTGATACAGAGCTATCGGTACTTAGTCTACCGATAGACTTAGTCTACCGATAGACAGAGTCATCGATACACAGAGTTATTGATATTCATAAGTCTACCGATACACATAATCACTGGAACTAAGCAAGCTACTGATACAGACAGTCACCAATACATAGAGCTATTGATAGACCAAGAGCTACCGACAGACAGAGTCACTGATAGAACAAGGTCACCGATGCAGATAGTTACCGATAGAACAAGTCTACTGAGCTACCGATAGAGTAAGTCTACCAATAGAAGGAGCTACTAATATGTACAGAGCTACCGATACATAGAGTAAGAGCTACCGATATCAAGAGAAATTGATAAAAGTGCAAAGAGATACCGATATCAAGAGCTACCGATACAAGTGCAAAGAACTGCCGATACAAGTTCAAAGAGCTACCGATAGAAGGCCACTGCTACACAAAGTCCACCGTACACATCTACCAACAGAAGGCTACTAATGATTAACCAACCATTCAAACTCTATACTCTCAATACTATTTATTTATTAAGCTAATGGTTACATTTGATGTTTTTAATGTAGATAATGTCATTTAATGATTTATATTTCCATGTCAGGGAACCGTACCTAGTACCCATGAAAAATGTAATCATTCCCATTTTTCGGAGATGAAAGCTATAAAAGAGAAGGAAAAATACCGTGAAAAACGGATATCAAAGAGAGAGAGAATCAAGGAACTAAGAAGGCACACGAAGGGTGAAAAATAAAAAGATATTAACATCATTCAAACGTGGTGAATTCATGCAAGGCTACATCAATACTCCAAGAACACTGGACATACACGAAGCAATTCATTTCTAGAAGAGAACACATGATGCATCTTGAGTGAAGAACTACAACAAACACTTCATGCACTCAGGCTGATAAGTTGAACCTGGAACCAAGGAATAAAACGACACTCTGTTTTTATGAACAAGAACTAGAAAAGGAATCAGAAGCTTTTCTGACCAATCAAAAGAGTCCATAGCTGCACTGCCAATCACTAAAGATTTTCTAAACTCATTCTCACTTACTTTAGTGATTCTTTCATTTATATTTCGAGCAGTGTGTGTACCCTGTTTATTTTACACACACACTATCTCCTAAGCTAATCTGTAGGATTCTAAAATCCTCATTCAATCCCTATAACTCTTTGTATCCCACAGTGGATAGTGGTAGAGGTCAAGTAAGACCTGGACAGCTGTGAGCTGTTGTTTGTTCTCCCACGTAGAATTGTGGTAGAGGTCTTTGGACCTAGACAGTATTGTACTGTTGTTTACCATGATCTAGGGTGTGGATCAATTTATATAAATTGTTGAGAGGACAAAGTATCGGCTTGAGACTAAACCTCTTGGTTACATCTGTTGTTCATTTTAGTTTAAGTCATAAGTATACTATATATTTCATATTCCGCTGCTATTACTTTGAAATTCAAAACTATTTTAAATTTACTTTGATAGTTGAATTAGAAAGTTTTTATACTTATTGTAAACTTGTAAGTTAGTTTTAGAAGCCAAATTAATCTTTAGATTAAATTAACTGAGACCTAATCAATCTTTGAGAAACTAATTGAACATTTACACTCTGTATAAATTCACTACAGTTTAACTTTTTTTTAAATAGGGGGATTTTAAGAGAAATATTTTTAACAGAAATTTTTATTGGAACTCAATTCACCCCCCTCTTGAGTTTCCACTCTGACCAACATTTGGTATCAGAGGATTGTTTTTATTAATACGAGTTTTCAAAACATTCTGTTTTTCAACTGTGATTTTAGTTTCATATTTAAAGATCTTAAATTTCTGTTAGTTCTAAATTTTATCTCTTTAATATATTCTCTAAAATCTAATTATGGACAATAGACTAGAAGGTGATACTACTAACCGGCCACCTTTATTTAATGGTACAAACTATGCCTAGTGGAAACTTAAGATGAAAATTCATTTAGAAAGTATGTTTTTTGATATCTGGAATACTATAGATTCACAATATAAAATTCCAAAAACTGATAGAACTACTTGGGATGAACCTACAAAGACTACTTACAATAATAATTGTAAAGCTATGAATGCCCTGTATTTTTCTTTAGGAGATGAAGAGTTTAATAGAATTTCTTCTTGCAAAACTGCCTATGAAATCTGGGACACTTTGGGTGTTTCTCATGAAGGAACAATCAATGTCAAAGAAATGATATTAAATACTTATACTATTAAATATGATAATTTTAAAATTAAGACTGATGAACCTATTTCTGACATGTATCACAGGTTCAATGAGATTCTCAACACTATGAGATCACTTGGAAAGGTTGTTCCAGCAAAGGAACAAATCATGAGAATCCTGAGATGTCTACCAGAACGATGGAGAGTCACTTTTGTTTCAATCAGAGAATCATGTGACATTGGAGCTCTGCCTGTTAAAGAGCTTATTGGTAAATTAATGATGTATGAGGAAGAACTCAAGGTGAACAGAGAGGATTATGATGAACCTAAAATGATGTTTGTAGCTTTTAAATCTACTGCTTAGAAAATCAAGGACAAAGACAAAGTTAAAATACCAACTGAAAGTTCAACAAGTGAAGATTCAGAGTCTGATAGTGATGATGAGATGGCTCAAATAGCCAGGAGATTCAAGAAGTTTTATAGGAAGAAGAAATTCTTCAGAAAATCTAATTACAAAGGTAAGTATGATAATAAAGGTCATTTGAAGAAGGATTGGAAGAAATCTGATAAATAAGATGATACAATATGTTATGAGTGCAAAAGGAAAGGACACATCAAGGCTGATTGTCCAAACTAAAGTTCAAAAATAAATATGATTATAAGGACAAGAAGTACAAGAAAGCTATGAAAGCTACTTGGAGTGCTTCATAAGACAGAACAAGTGAATCTGAAGTTTCTAATTTTGAAAAGAATCGTGCCAATATGTGTTTCATGACCAACACATCTGAGGTAACCTTAGATACTACTGTTTTAAATTCCTATTATTCTGGAGATGATGTATAATATGATTATGATTCTGAAGATATGTCTAAGGATAAACTATTTTAGTATTATAACATGCTGGAAGAAACATGTAATGTACTTAAGGAAAAATATAAGTCATTAAATAAACAGCATGCTCTCATTGCCAATGTTAAATCTGCCTTTGATATAGAAAAGGAAAATAATGATCAACTATTAAAGGAAAATACTAAACTGAAAATGTCTAATGAAAAACTTAGAAAGGACTTATAAAAGGTCACAAAGGGAAAAGATACACTTACTCAAATGTTAGGTAAGAAAGTTGGACCAAAGTACACTACTAGTTTGGGATACCAACCTGGACAGGGACAGTTTACCAAAAATCGATTTATTCCTAAATCTAGACAAAATTATACTTGTTCCAGTTTTGGAAATTCATATGATTCAACTAGTTATTCATATGGTTATAGGTCAAATAAATTTTATCTTTCAAAATATAATGATTCTGTAAATTATATGAGACCCATAAGACAAATTTGGGTACCTAAAGCTTTGATTGCTAACCTTTCTAGACCCAAGAATATCTAGGTACCAAAATCATTTCCCATCTAAATCTATTTTGTAGGAAACATGTTTGAAGAGTTCTCACAAGAAGGTATGGTACGTGGATAGTGGATTCTCAAGGCACATGTCTGGAGATTACTCATGCTTCAAGAGTCTAATCAAGGTTGATGGAGGCCATTTCACCTTTGGGGATAACTCTAAGGGAAAAATCATCGGCCTAGGCACGATTGGTAACACTGATTCAGTTTTACTTTCTAAAGTTTTATTTGTTGATGCACTTAAATACAATCTCTTAAGAATTTCTCAATTATGTGACGATGGCTTTAATTTGAAATTTGAAAATGATTGTTGTAATGTTTTTAACTCTAAAAATGTTTTAGGGTTCTCTGCCTTGAGAAATGAAAATGTTTATGATGTTGAACTGAATTCTTTAGCTAAGAAAAATGTTACTTTTTTAAATGCTTTTCATAAAGAGTCTTGGTTTTGGAACAGAATATTAGGACACTAAAACATTCATACACATAGAAGCTTGACTATGAAAAACTTAGTTAGAGACCTACCCAAACTTGATTTCCCAAATGAAAAAGTTTGTAATCCCTATCAAAATGGAAAGTAACATAAAGTTTCTTTTAAATCAAAGAAAGAAGTCTCAACTTCTCAACCCATCGAGTTTGTTCACATGGACTTGTTTGGAACTTCAAGTGTTTCCAGTTTAAATGGGAAGCACTATGTCTATGTCCTAGTAGATGACATTTCTAGATATAATTGGGTATACATCTTGGCTCACAAAAGTGAAGCTTGTTCTTACTTTGTTATATACTCCAAGTCTGTAGAAAACCATATTGGACTTAAGATTAAAACCCTGAGAATTGATTATGGTCGTGAGTTTGAAAATCAAGAGTTTGAATCTTATTTCTCACACAATGGCTATAGTCACAACTTATATACTACTAGGACACCTCAGTATAATGTTGTAGTAGAAAGAATAAATAGAACCCTTCAAGAAATTGCAAGAACCATGCTTAATGAGTATGACCTGTCTATTTATTTTTGGGCTGAAGCTGTGAATACAGCTTGTTATATTATTAATAGAGTCTTGATTAGACCTGTTCTCGAGAATACCCCATATGAACTATGGAATAATAGAAAACGTAATGTTAGTTAATTTAGAGTCTTTGACTACAAAGTTTATATTCTTAATACAAAGGATAATCTGTACAAGTTTTCCTCTAAGAGTGATGAGGGAATTTTTCTTGGTTATTCTTTTACTAGAAAAGCTTATAGAGTCTTTAACAAAAGAACCAAATGTGTGGAAGAATATGTTCACATCATGTTTGATGAAACTGATCCACATGAGCCTAAAGCCTCTCTTGAAAATCTTGAAGAAGATTTGACTGTTCTGGACCTTAATGATAAATCTAAAGAACCTTCTGTAAAAATATCCAGTTCTGGACATATTCCAGAATCTGTTTCTATTGAACCCAAACCTATAGATGAACCTAAAATTTCAAGTCCTACCTTTACTAGATAAACTAAGATTATAAAGAATCATCCTTTAGATGTTGTTGTTGCTAATCTTGATAGAGGGACACATACTAGAGCTTCTCTAAGAAACCAGGTTGAACATCAATCTTTTCATGCACAGTTAGAACCTAAAAATGTTAATGATGCAATCAATGATGAATTTTTGGTAATGGCTATGTAAGAAGAGTTAAATCAATTTGAAAGAAACAAAGTTGGAGAATTAATTGACAAACCCAAGGACACTTTAACAATAGGCACTAAATGGGTTTTTAGAAACAAAGTTGATGAATCTGGAAATATAGTTGGAAACTAATCCAGGCTAGTTGCACAAGGATATAGTCAATAAGAAGGTATAGACTTTAAGGAAACCTTTTCCCATGTAGCCAGATTAGAAGCCATTAGAATTCTATTTGCCTATGCTGCTCATCTGAATTTCAAGTTATATCAAATGGATGTCAAAAGTTCTTTTCTAAATGGTCTTATTGTTGAAGATGTTTTTATTGAACAACCACCTAGATTTACTAATCCTCATTTTCCAAATCAAGTTTTCAAACTTTCTAAAGCTTTATATGGTTTAAAACAAGCTCCAAGAGCTTGGTATGATAGACTTAGTAATTTTCTTATTTCAAAAAGTTTTCCTAAAGGGATTTCTGATCCAACTCTTTTTATTAAATGAATTTCTAAAGATGTTTTAATAGTAAAAATCTATGTTGATGATATTATTTTTGGATCTTCTAAACATTCTTTATGTACTAAATTTTCAAAGAGTAAGAAAAATTAATTTGAAATGAGTTTAATGGGAGAACAAAAATATTTTCTTGGATTTCAAGTTTTTCAAAATGAAAATTGTATTATTTTGAATCAAAGTAAATATAAAAAGGATCTATTAAAACGTTTTTTTAGATAGTAATAAGGAAAGTGATACTCTTATGAGTACAGTCTGTAAATTGGATGCAGATGAAGCTGGGAAACCAGAGGATCAAACCAATAACAGAGGTATGATTGGAAGCTTACTTTAACTTACTGCTAGTCGACCAGATATTATGTTTAGTGTATGTATGTGTGAAAGATTTCAAGTTAATCCAAAAGAATCTCATTTACTTGTTGTTAAAAGAATTTTTAAGTATATTAAACACACTGTAAACATAGGTTTGTTTTACCCAAAAGTACAATCCTTTGAGTTAATGAGTTATTCAGTTACTGACTTTGCTGGTTGCAAGTTGGATAGAAAAAGCACATTTGGAACATGTCATTTATTAGGAAAATCATTAGTATCTTGGTGTAGTGAGAAGCAGAATTCTGTAGCTTTTTCCACTGCAGAAGCAGAGTACATAGCTGTTGGTAGTTGCTGTGCACATATTCTATGGATGAAACACACTCTCTTGGAATATGGATATGATTTTAATCATGTTTCTATCAACTGTGAAAACACTAGTGCAATAAACATTTCGAAGAACCCTGTATCTCACTATAGAACCAAACACATTGATGTAATGCACCACTTCTTGAGAGATCATTACCAAAAGGGTGATATTACTCTTGAATTTATAGGTACTAAACATCAATTACATGACATTTTCACCAAACCTTTGAGTTCGGATAGGTTAAGTTACAAAATAAATGAGTTAGGAATGATTAACCTTGATCGGTAGAAACCTCACCGATGTAACCTCACCGATGATACCTCACAGATATAACCTCACCGATGATACCTAACCGATGTAACCTCACCGATGATACCTCACCGATGAAACCTCACCGATGTAACCTCACCGATGTAACCTCACCGATGTAACCTCACCGATGATACCTCACTGATGATACCTCACCAATGATACCTCACCAATGTAACCTCATCGATGTAACCTCGCCAATGTAACCTCGCTGATAGGAATTCTCACCGATAAACCCTACTGATAAGTGCACCATTTTAAACTTCTTTCTACTACCAGAATATGAATCGATTTTACTTTATTTCATTTTATTTATTTATTTTATGATCCCTAAATGATAAAAACAAATTCCTAGCTACTTCTCAATCCACCAAGGCTCAAACCCTTACCCTCAAACCTTAACTCCTGAATCTCTCAAAAACCCTAAATCCCTCGAACCAGTGATGAAAATAACCAAACTTCCTACCATTAGAGATGACACTGATGAGCTGAAAGCAAATAAGCAGAAGTATGAGCCAGAAGCAAGCGGTAGTGTTGGTAGAACTAGGTTGGGTAGGTGACCAGTGAATCCTCATTTGCAGAATAGAGTTATTGTGATTGAAAAAGAGCTGTGTGTGGATTGGGTTTTTCCTAGAAAATCGTTAGTGCTTGAAGTGCTAGAAGATCAAAAGTGGGTAGATTGTTTTTCGAACAATAATGGCCCCTACCATCCAAAGCTAGTGAAACAATTTTATGAGTTTGTAATCTTTTAGAAGTCAGAATATGAGAACTGAGTGACTTCATTTGTGAATGTAAAGGATATGTCTTTTTCATCTATTGAGTGGGATGAATGCCTAAAGGTACCCCATGAAGGTGTATCTGGATATGTCTTGAAAGCTATGCCACCTACAAGTGATATATTAGACTATGAGACTGTCTTGGAGGAGCTCACCGGTGATGGGAATCAAAGACAAGTAGTGGCTGCTGAAATGGATGGAGAGAACAGATTTCTGTTCAAATTTGTTCAGCATGTCTTAATACCAAGGAGATGAGACTTTAAAATTTTAAGATATGAGGATATCTGTCTCCTGCATCTCTTGAGACATTGTGTAAAAGTGAATCTGTGCAGATTGCTGATGATTCAAATGGAATACATGACAAGGCCAAAATCAAAGACTAATGCCCTATTATTTTCCAGGTTGATCATTGTGATGATCAAAGTGAAAGGGGTAGTTGAGTCTCAAGAGGAGACAGTGGTAGTAAGGAATAACTTTTGTATCACAACCATAGTTTGAAAATATATGAAGACAAATTGGAACCCATGGAGAGGAGAGTGGGTTAATGATGACCAGAAGGTATATGATAAATTTAATCATGTGGATCATCCTTAAAGACCTATGGATGTGAGGGACCCAGGTCTAGGACCTGATGAAGAAGAACCTGAGTACAGTGATGAGACTGAAGAATAAGAGACTTATATGAATGATGGAAGAGATCCGGACTTACCTCCAAGTCATGCTGCTAAAATTGTATCTTCTAGAAAGGAGGCCTTAGTAGAAGAAGAGACTTATGTTGATGAGGAAGACCAGCCAGCCCCTGAGCATAAAGAAGAAAAGGAGAATGAATCTGAAGCCTCTGATTCTGTCTGCTTAATTCTGAGTCCATTAATTGGAAGCTCAGTTTTGCCTCATGAGGATGTAGTAGGAGAAATAGAAGAAGTTGTACATAATACAGAGGACCCTCCAGCTGTTGCAGAGAAAGAATTGATAGTAGAAGATTATCCTCAGGAATAAAGACCTGCTGAGAATGCCCTTACTGTACAAGAGACTGCACCCTTTGAGGGGAGCATCAAACCAAGTTTGGAAATGTGTCAGTGGCTGTTGATATTTAGGACTAGGAAGAATATATAATCCCACCTTTTTATCACATAAACTTTCATTACATTTTACAAAACCGAGGATCTTTAAGGTTTAGTGTCTTGGAAACCAGGAACTTAAAACATGAAAACATAAAACATTCTTCTTAAACACTTGAAAAGATTATCCTCATGTTCATCCTAGGTTCATTACTGCATCTCATAACCTGGGGACATACATCAAAAGAAAGGGTGAGCAGAAGGCCCAGTAAGGGAAACAAGAGAAACATTTTACATATGAACTTGAGATACTTCAATAAGGTCATGAAAAGAACGTTAAGTCATGAGAAAGAAATCATGAGATATATCATAATAAAAATACAATTTTTCATAACTTGAAGATGTGGTTACAACATTTAATATAGAAAATCATGAACATATCACCAAGGTCCATCCCCACGGTGTCATTTGAAAATTACCAAGGTTATTCACCAAGATATCATGAAAATTTTAATCTCTAGTGGTTACATAATTACCCAATGCATTGGAGCTCTATCAGGGTGCACCCTTAAATTTTCCTTTATTATCATGTGAGTCACATATATCATCATAAAATATTTCATAAATAAACCATATAGAATAAAATAAATGGGTTTCATTTCATAATCATAACGTTTTAAAAACTGCTTTAAAGACATGATCTTTATTGTCACTTTAAAACCCACGGAAGGGGAGAGTGGGTCTCATTTATGTAAATCCCAGAATTTAAAATAGAACATTTTGATATATAGGTGAATACCCCTGTAGATATAAGAGCATTGAGTATTCACTTTATAGCATAAAATAATTTTGAGAAAAGAGAGAGGCATTTTGAGACGAAAATTCTGCATCATAGCAGCTATGTTTCGGGGTTTTAGTGAACATTGAAAAGAGATATGAAACGAAGAACTTGAAAGGAATACAGAAAATAAGATTTCTCTTATAAAAATTCGACAGCCTAACGGCACCACTTAAACTTCAACAAAAATGAATTGACGAGATCAAAAAGGGTCTCTCATCATATGAAAATAAATGATCAGTATGGTAGATATAGAGATCATACCACAAAAAAATTAACTTGAAATACTTGATAAGAAAATAGAACTTGAAAATGAGAAGGGTGAAAGAATCCCCTAAAAATTCGGCAGCCTAACGGCGTCACTTAAACTTCAACAAAAAATGAATTGATGAGATCAAATAGGGTCTCTCATCATATGAACATAAAAGATCAGTATGATAGATATAGAGATCATACCCCAACATAATAAAAAAGAACTTGAAAGACTTGACATGGAATTAGAACTTTGAAAAGGGAGAAAGGTGCAAGGACCACTTAAAAATTCAACAGCCTAACGACGCCACTTGAACTTCAAAATATTGAATTGAATAGATCAAATGGGGTCTCTCATCATATGGTCATAAAATATCAGTATGATAGATATAGAGATCATACCCCAACATAACAAAAAGTTACTTGAAAGAATTTACATGAAAGTAGAACTTCAAAACGAGAAGGGTGAAGAACCACTTAAAAAATTTGGCAGCCTAACGGCGCCACTTAAAACTTCAAAATACTGAATTGAAGAGATAAAATAGGTTATCTCATCATATGATCATAAAATATCAGTATGATAAATTTAGAGATCATAACCCAACATAATAAAAAGGAACTTGAAATACTTTACATGAAAATAGATCTTGAAAAATGAGAAGGGAGAAAGAATCCGTTACAAAAATTTCAGCAGCCTAACGGCGCCACTTAAAACTTCATAAAATGAAATAATGAGAGTAAGAGGGGATATATCATTATGTGAACATGAAAAGGGAAGTAAGAGGAGTATAAAAGAACACCCTTTAACATAAGAACATGGAGCATAAAAGAAATTACATAAAAGAGATTTCTTGAAAAGAAAGAGAGAGATCGGATCCCTTACCTTAAAACGTAACTCTTAAAACTCAAAGGTTGGGACCTTGAGGGCTTGGGGCACCTTGGGAGGACTCCTTGAGAGGTAATGAGACCATAAATTCGTTGGGGGAGAGTGGGGAGTCGAAATGGATGAGAGGATGGCTTGGTATTTATACGAAAAGTGAGGGGACAAGGCATTAATGGCCAAGGGACACCTCAAAAGTGGTTTTCTCAAAACCATGTGCTCTCCCAAGATATTTCCCATGAAGTTAGATCACATGGGACCCCCCATACAATAATTCATCACCTTTGGTCGACCATCCCTTAAAATATCTCATGATATCATCATGACACAGTTATGATGTCATTCAACATACCGAAACCCTAAAACTGTATTTTTACTATTCACTGAAAATTCATCTTTCTCAGAAAGATCCCAAAATTTCACCTTAACCAAATATCAATGCTCTGATTTGAAAAATGAACTAAATTTTATAAAAATCATTTTCTAAATATTTTTAATTTATTTTTTAAATAAATAAACTATTCACCGAAAATTCATTTTTTCAAAAAGAACCCCCAAAATTACCATAACATAATATCGGTGCTCTGAGTTCAAAAATGAAATCCATTTTATAAAAATAATTTTTTAAATATTTTTAATTTAATTTTTAATTAAAAAACACTATTCACTCGAAAAAAACTAATACTTGAATAATAATTTATGAAATCGTTATTTAACCATTTTATTTAATCACATTACTTAATCAAGGTGCCTAGATTATATTAGAACTTTCTTTAAGTGAGATTACTAATCCATTTGGACACATTACTAATCCTAATCATAAAATCACTATTCATAATTTACTATTCCACAAAAATTATGTTGATCTTATTAGACTCTCAATTTCGTACTGAACATAATTGTAGAAGAAATTTTTTTGAATATCATTACACATTTTTAATTATTTAAGGTTTACATAAACATTTCTAAAATATCCTTTTTCTAAAATTCATCAAAAATATGCATACTATATTTATCCGGTCATTTGAAAATTCATAAACTTCATCATAAGAAGAAATCCAAATTTTTATTGAAAACAAAGGATCACACAAGGCAGTTACGGTCTCCTTACATAGCCCCTTATCACACCAGCATATGACCTAAGTGTAAGGTGTGCTAAGGTGAGAGAATCTGAGGGAGGCTCGGCTAACATCACACGAGTAGTAATTTTTATCAGTTTGAACTTCTCGTAAAGGCGATTCGGTTCTAGCTTCACACGATGATGTTCGGCTTGTGTTTGGTCCAGAGCAAAGCCCATTGGTGCTACCTCCTTCCCAAGTTCTGTTAGATGGGCTTCGATTGGTCCAAGACTACTGAGTGAGGCCATCAAATATTATTTCTATAATAATTAACCAAGATTACTTGTATTTAGAGACAATAATCAAAACGTTTAGTTTCCAGGGGTCATATTGACCAATGGTCATATAACATTCAAAACCCAATGGTCTCATTTTAATTATACTCATGTTATCAAATGAAACATTTTTGTTGAGTATAAAAATAAAATAAAATAACACATAAAATAAGGAAACAAGATTTATTCAAAATTTCGGGTCGTTACAATCTTCCCCCCTTAAGAAATTGCGTCCTTGAAATTTTTAAAATTGAGTTTTGAAATTTCATTGAAAGTCCCACATCAGAAAAGGATTCAGTAAAACTATTACTTTAAAAGAAAAAAATGGAAGTACAAAGGTCACCCGAGTTATCCCACACTAGGATTCCACGTAAGAAAACATGGACATGGAGGAGAAAACAAAGGGACAAGTTCTGAGGGAGAGTGATAAAAAACATGATTATGAGAAATTTAACCATAAGAAAATCCCAAACTTATGATGTGTGTAAACGGTCTTTGATTACCCAGTAGTAAATGTAAACCAACAACGTTTTTGTTTTATGTTCCTTTTCATAATTTTGAGGAATTCATTTACAACATAAAACAAAAACATAAGAAAATATACCTATCTTCATGTAGAGTTTCATCCTTTAATAAGTTTCTACCCAAAACTAATCTTTTCTCCAAACTATGATCATTCAAAACTACTTGGTCTCATCAAAACACAAGAGTCATTTTCTAGAGAATCACATAATCCACAAAAGATTAACTATCTATTTCTTCTATCTTTAAACATTATCCCAAAAACATAAAGGGTAAGGTAAAAAAACTCTTCAAAAATAAATAATCACATAAGAATGGAAACTACTTTTAAATCTTCAAAGTTCCATGGTACTACCCAAAGTTCATCATAGACCATTCCATAAATAACGGTCTTTAAAATTCCTCAAAATAAACCAAACTAAGATTGAAACCCAAATACAAGAAGGATTTGATAACATAGTCTTCCAAAATAAACTTCATTTTTCATCTCCAAACAAAATCAACCACTCCTAACATCTTATAACAAAAGTATCTAACCTAAACATATTTTACCCAAGATAGGTTAATCATTCCCATAAGTAACCTAAATTACTATAAGTCAACCTTAAATTCATCGATTCTTCAAAATAATCGTCAACCTTACTCCTCAATGAAAATATCATAGTAATCTATTTACCTAGATCATAGAGGGTCCCCAAAATAGTGAACGTCTTCCAAAATAATAATCATCTTTTAATCCCCTAATCATCTCTGTCATATTAATACAGAAATCGTCGCATTTCCTATCACATTGGTTTTTGGGACATGTTCTTCCATTTCCCGCCATTAACTAAGAAAAGAAAATATAATTAGGGGCTTAAATACTTAGTCAATAATCATGAAAAGGAAACTTTAAGCATAAAAGGATAAACTTGTATAATAAAAGTATATCCTAACTTGTGATCCCCTAGGTTCCAATCTAGGTTATCCATGATTATATATTCTTATGTGAATCATTATTTTATTTTATCTTTGTTCCTTTAATAATGGTTCATACTAAGCTTATGAATTTACCAAAGCATATCCCCCGGGAGTGTCATAACCAAGAGTGCAGCAAGGACCATTGTCATGTACCAGTTCCCATTTGAGTCTAGCTCAAAGCGGTGTTTTTGGTTTTACCCCTATGTACATCTGTGCCAGATCCACCTCTACCTGCTCGTATCCAGACAGGGATGTATTTGCTTGGCAACCCATTACTCAATACTCATCAAAATACCAGGAAGATTTCCTATATATAAACTTTTATATAGGATTTTTCCTACTGTTTTCATATGCTAATTTCCACAAATAACTAAACCATTCTTTGATACCAACTATATAATCCCACCTTTTTATCACATAAACTTTCATTACATTTTACAAAACCGAGGATCTTTATGGTTTAGTGTCTTGGAAACCAGGAACTTAAAACATGAAAACATAAAAAATTCTTCTTAAACACTTGAAAGGCTTCTCCTCATGTTCATCCTAGGTTCATTACTGCATCTCATAACCTGGGGACATACATCAAAAGAAAGGGTGAGCAGAAGGCCCAGTAAGGGAAACAAGAGAAACGTTTTACATATGAACTTGAGATACTTCAATAAGGTCATGAAAAGAACTTTAAGGCATGAGAAAGAAATCATGAGATATATCATAATAAAAATAACATTTTTCATAACTTGAAGATGTGGATACAACATTTAATATAGAAAATCATGAACATATCACCAAGGTCCATCCCCAAGGTTTCATTTGAAAATTACCAAGGTTATTCACCAAGATATCGTGAAAATTGTAATCTCTAGTGGTCGCATCATTACCCAATGCATTGGAGCGCTATCAGGGAGCACCCTTAAATTTGGCTTTATTATCATTTGATCCACATATATCATCATAAAATATTTCATAAATAACCCATATAGCATAAAATAAATTGGTTTCATTTCATAATCATAACATTTTAAAAACTGCTTTAAAGACATGATCTTTATTGTCACCTTAAAACCCACGGAAGGGGAGAGCGGGTCTCATGTATGTAAATCACAGAATTTAAAATAGAAAATTTTTATATATATGTGAATACACCTATAGAAATAAGTGCTTTTAGTATTCAATTTATAGAATAAAATAATTTTGAGAAAATAGAGAGGCATTTTGAGACGAAAATTCTGCAGCATAACGGCTATGTTTCGGGGTTTTAGAGAACATTGAAAAGAGAGGGTACATGGGTCACCCACTCATAAATGATATATAAAATAGTATAAGGACAGAATATAATGTATTTAAGAGCATGGTAATGAAATTTGAATGATATACCATATGAAACGAAGAACTTGAAAGGAAGACAAAAAATAAGTTTTCTCTTATAAAAATTCGACAGCCTAACGGCGCCACTTAAACTTCAACAAAAATGAATTGATGAGATCAAAAAGGGTCTCTCGTCATATGAAAATAAATGATAAGTATGTTAGATATAGATATCATACCCCAAAAAAAATTAACTTGAAATACTTGACAAGAAAATAGAACTTGAAAATGAGAAGGTGAATGAATCCCTTAAACATTTGGCAGCCTAACGGCGTCACTTAAACTTCAACCAAAAATGAATTGATGAGATCAAATAGGTTCTATAATCATATGAACATAAAATATTAGTATGATAGATATAGAGATCATACCCCAACATAATAAAAAAAACTTGCAAGACTTGACATGGAATTAGAACTTTGAAAAGGGAGAAAGGTGCAAGGACCACTTAAAAATTCAGCTGCCTAACGACGCCACTTAAACTTCAAAATACTGAATTGAATAGATCAAATGGGGTCTCTCATAATATGGTCATAAAAGATCAGTATGATAGATATAGAGATAATACCCCAACATAACAAAAAGGAACTTGAAATAATTGACATGAAAGTAGAACTTCAAAACGAGAAGGGTGAAGAACCACTTAAAAAATTCGGCAACCTAACGGCGCCACTTAAAACTTCAAAATACTGAATTGAAGAGATAAAATTGGGTCTCTCATCATATGATCATAAATTATCAGTATGATAAATTTAGAGATCATACCCCAACATAATAAAAAAGAACTTGAAATACTTTACATGAAAATAGATCTTGAAAAATGAGAAGGGAGAAAGAATCTATTACAAAAATTTCGACAGCCTAACGGCGCCACTTAAAACTTCATAAGAGTAAGAGGGGATCTATTATTATGTGAATATGAAAATGGAAGTAATAGGATTATAAAAGAACAGCCTTTAAAATAAGAACATGGAGAATAAAATAAATTACAAAAAATAGATTTCTTGAAAAAAAAAGAGAGATCAGATCCCTTACCTTAAAACGAATCTCTTAAAACTCAAAGGTTGGGACCTTGAGAGCTTGGGGGAACCTTGGGAGGACTCCTTGAGAGGTAATGAGACCAGAACTTCGTTGGGGGAGAGTGGGGAGTCTAAATGGATGAGAGGATGGCTTGGTATTTATACGGAAAGTGAGGGGACAAGGCATTAATGGCCAAGGGACACCTCAAAAGTGGTTTTCTCAAAACCGTGTGCTCTCCCAAGATATTTCCCATGAAGTTAGGCCACATGGGACCTCCCATACAATAATTCATCACCTTTGGTCGACCATACCCTAAAATATCTCATGATATCATCATGACACAGTTATGATGTCATTAAACATACCGAAACCCTAAAACTGTATTTTTACTATTCACTGAAAATTCAACTTTCTCAGAAAGATCCCAAAATTTCACCTTAAACAAATATCAATTCTCTGATTTCAAAAATGAACTACATTTTATAAAAATAATTTTCTAAATATTTTTAATTTATTTTTTAAATAAATACACTATTCACCGAAAATTCATTTTTTCAGATAAAACCCCAAAAATTACCATAACATAATATCGGTGCTCTGAGTTCAAAAATGAAATACATTTTATAAAAATAATTTTTTAAATATTTTTAATTTAATTTTTAATTAAAAAACACTATTAACTCGAAAAAACTAATACTTGAATAATAATTTATGAAATCGTTATTTAACCATTTTATTGAATCACATTACTTATTCAAGGTGCATAGATTATATTAATAATTTCTTTAAGTGAGATTACTAATCCATTTGGACACCTTAATAATCCTAATCATAAAATCACTATTCATAATTTACTATTCATCAAAAATTAAGTTGATCTTATTAGACTCTAAATTTCGTACTGAACATAATTGTAGAAGACCATTTTTTGAATATCATTACACATTTTTAATTATTTAAGGTTTAAATAAACATTTTTAAAATATCCTTTTTCTAAAATTCATTAAAAAGATGCATACTATGTTTATCTGGTCATTTAAAAATTCATAAACTTCATCATAAGTAGAAATCCCAATTTTTATTTAAAACAAAGGATTACACAAGGCAGTTACGGTCTCCTTACACAGCCCCTTATCACTCTAGAATAGGACCTAAGTGTAAGGTGTGCTAAGTTGATATAATCTGAGGGAGGCTTGGCTAACATCGCACGAGTAGTAATTTCTATCAGTTTGAACTTCTCGTAAAGGCGATTTCGTTCTAGCTTCACACGATGAAGTTCGGCTTGGGTTTGGTCCAGAGCAAAGCCCAATGGTGCTACCTCCTTCCCATGTTCTGTTAGATGGGCTTTGATCAGTCCAAGACTACTGGGTGAGGCCATCGAATCTTCTTTCTATAATAATTAACCAAGATTACTTGTATTTAGAGTCAATAATCAAAACGTTTAGTTTCCAGGGGTCATATTGACCAATAGTCATATAACAGTCAAAACCCAATGGTATCATTTTAATTATACTCATGTTATCAAATGAAACATTATTGTTGAGTATAAAAATAAAATAAAATAACACATAAAATTAGGAAACATGATTTATTCAAAATTTCGGATCGTTACACAGAAGACCCAGGTTTTGTGGTTTGTGGATTAGACTATCCAGATTCTGATATTGAGGCATCCCTCAATAGACGAAAGATTATTTATGATGTTGAAACTGAGTTGTTACCTGAAGATGTGGTCAGAATGCATGACCAAGATATTTTGAAGAAAAAGATTAAGAACATTTTTGTGGAAGAGACAAGGAATATGGAAGCTTCACTGGTTTCATCAATTCAATTGATTATGAATGACTCAGTATCTAGTATATCCTCCAAAAAAGAACCTATTGTAATTGCTCCTACTGATATAATCATCAGGGATGACCTTGAATCCTTAAAGGATGAGCTGAAAGAGTCCTTTAATGCTTCTGTTGCTGAGTTTAAGCATTGCTATGTTGAAGAGATGAGTAACTTGGAAAAATCTTTTAAACTCTCTATCAGTTGTAATTTTTCATCCTTTGTGGAAGAAATAGTGGAAGAAGTTACAGATTTTGAGACTCAAGATTCTAAACTGGAAGCAGATGTTGAAGCTTTAAAGAAATCAGTTATCTCTTTAGAATCTTACATGAGCTCAAAATCTCAAGCAGACAAGGACTTAGCCTTTGTCAGAAGTTTTGTGAGCCAGATGGTTTCAGTGTTCAAAGGTTTTAAAACTTCCATGAAAGATCATGTTAAAACCCAGGATTCCCAAGTCCAAAATCTCATCAGTGGGTTGACCAAAAACTTCAAGGAAACTGTATATTTTTCTATTGGTTCTGTTGCTTCTAAACCCTCAGTGGATTTGAATCAGTTTCAAGCAGTGATGAAGGAGGAGCATGGTTCAGCATCAACCAGTGGCTCTGTGGACTCATATGACCTATGAAAAGTTGTGATTTCTACTAGAGCTTCATCTAGAGAAATAATGAAGATAGTCTAAGACTATATGAGAGAAGATTCTGCCTCTCATAAAGAAGTGAAAGAAAAGGTGGAATCCTATTTCCAAAAGGTTTACACCAAGCATCAACTCAATAATAACTTTAACCTTCTGTTGGAAAACCTGAAGTTACCTCCTGTCAATCAATCCTTCAGAGAGAAAGTCTGTAAACTAAGGGAATTGACTCCGGCCTTGGACAAATTCATGGAGAACAAGGATGACTTCATATCTGCTATGGAGAGAGGAGGATGAATAATTATGGATTTCAGAAATCTTTTTCTGCCTTTCCTGTATGTTGATGGTAGTCCAATGATTGTACCTCCAACCTTGCCTTCCTCTGCCTCTACTGCTTCTCCAGTTCAGATGACTCCAACCCAAGCCATTCGAAACCTTACACCTATGATCACTTAAAGAACACCTCAGTACAGTCCAGGCATAGTTTCTATGGCTCAGCCTCCTATGATCATTTTCGGAATTCCTAAGACATCACCACCATCCACACAGTCTGAATCCTTTTCTGATCTAAAGGTAAAATCTCACATTGATGATGTGGATTGAATAAGTGGCTAAGATGTTTGATAGGAATCCATTGTATTTTGTTTTCTGTCTGTACCTTTTTGCAACAACTAATACAATTGGATTTCTTTTATTTCTCATTTTGTTCATCTTCTCTTTATTGTTTCCCACTTTTTGAATATCACAAAGGGGGAGGAAATATTATCACAGTATCAAAGAGGGATAAATATTCTCAAAGGGGGAGCAATATTATCTAAGGAAGAGCTACCATGATTTTCCCCTCTGATATCATTGCATTTAATTCTACCTCTGATACATTATGTTCTATAACATACTGTTTTCTCTGATATAATTGCATTTACTGATATATCCTCTGATTCAACTACTCAGTATTTTAAAACCATAATATCATAAGTTGTGATTATCAAAAAGGGGGAGATTTTTGACCTCACCTGTTTTGATAATCATAATTATGCTTTCACATACTTTGATAATCCCAATTAATGTTTATCTATATTTAAATTTTCTCAATCTATGATATACTATTATCAAGATGATAATAATATTAAAATAATCCTTGAAATATGCTAATCAATGTTTATCTTTGTTTATATAAATTTTGAAGTAATTCTAATCCAATCGGAAATTTTTTTCATAAAACTGATAAGTGTTAGTCACTGATCTGCGTATAGCCACTAATATAGAGCTATCGGTACTTAGTCTACCGATAGAATTTGTCTACCGATAGACAGAGTCACCGATATGCAGAGCTACCGATATGCATAAGTCTACTGATACACATAATCACTGGAACTAAGAAAGCTATCGATACAGACAGTCACCAATACATAGAGCTACTGATAGACCAAGAGCTACCGACAGACAGAGTCAACGATAGAACAAGGTCACTGAGGCAGATAGCTACCGATAGAATAAGTCTACCGAGCTACCGATAGAGTAAGTATACCGATAGAAGGAGCTTCTGATATGTACAGAGCTACCAATACATAGAGTAAGAGCTACTGATATCAAGAGCTACCAATACAAGTTCAAAGATTTACTGATATCAATAGCTACCGATACAAATGCAAAGAGCTACCGATACAAGTTCAAAGAGATACCGATAGAAGGTCACTGCTACACCATGTCCACCATACACATCTACCAACAGAAGGCTACTATTTATTAACCAACCAGTCAAACTCTATACTCTCAATACTATTTATTTATTAAGCTAACTGTTACATTTGATGTTTTTAATGTAGTTTATTTTATTTAATGATTTATGTTGCCATGTCAGGGAACCATACCTAGTACCCATGC
Source organism: Viscum album (assembly GCA_963277665.1). NCBI lineage: Eukaryota > Viridiplantae > Streptophyta > Magnoliopsida > Santalales > Viscaceae > Viscum > Viscum album. The sequence continues at coordinate 1,158,726,168 of OY728134.1, read as the reverse complement.
AAAAGGTAATCATTCCAATTTTCTAGAGATGAAATCTATAAAAGGGAAGGAAAAAGACCATGAAAAACAGATATCAAAAAGAGAGAGAATCAAGGAACTAAGAAGGAACACAAAGGGTGAAAAAGAAAAACAGCTCAACATTATTCAAATGTGGTGCATTTGCGCAAGGCTACATCCACACTCCAAGAACAATGGACATACATGAAGCAATTAATTTCTAGAAGAGAACACAAGTTGCATCTTGAGTGAAGAACTACAACAAACACTTCATGCACTCAGGCTGATAAGCTGAACCTGGAACCAAGGAAGAAAACGATACTCTATTTTTCTGAACAAGAACCAAAGAAGGACTCCAAAGCTTTTCTGACCAATCAAAAGAGTCCAGATCTACACTGACAATCACTAAAGATTTTCTAAACTCATTCTGACTTACTTTATTGATTCTTTCATTTACATTTCGAGCAGTGTGTGCACCCTATTTATTTTACACACACACTGTCTCCTGAGCTAAGCTGGAGGATTCTAAAATCCTCATTCAAACTCTATAACTCTTTGTATCCCACTGTGGATAGTGGTAGATGTATAGTAAGACCTGGAAAGCTGTGAGCTATTGTATTTTTTTCACATAGAACTGTGGTAGAGGTCTGTGGACCTGGACAGTATTGTACTATTGTTTACCCTGATCCAAGGCGTGGATCAATTTATATCAATTGTTGAGAGGACTAAGTCTTGGCTTGAGACTGAACCTCTTCTTTACATCTTCTGTGCATTTTAGTTAAATTCATAAGTATACTTTATATTTCATATTCCGCTGCTATTACATTGAAATAAAAATATATTTTAAGGTAACTTTTATATTTAAATTAGCAAGTGTTTATACTTATTGTAAACCAGTAAGTTAGTTTCAAAAGTCAATTTAATCGTCAGATTAAATTAACTGAGACCTAATCAATCTTTGAGAAACTAATTGATCATTTACGCTCTGTATAAATTCACTACAGTTTAACTTTATTTTTAAATAGGGAGATTTTAAGAGAAATTTTTTTTACAGAAATTTTTATTGGAACTCAATTCACCCCCATCTGGAGTGTCCACTCCAACCAACAATGAGAAATTTCGGGTTTTCACTGATCATAAGAGCCTAAGGTATGTTTTCTCTAAGAATTACTTAAACATTCGATAGTGCCGGTGGATGGAGTTATTATAGGAATAAGGCTTCAAAATATCATATACACCTGTAAAGGGGAATGTTGTAGATGATGCGCTGAGTAGGAATTCACGTGGTGATGGAGTGCTTGAATTTGGTGATTCCTAGAGAGTAACGGAAGAACTATTAGTATTACATATTGATATGGGAGAAGTTGGGTACAGAGGTTTTCTTTTTCAGATGACGGTGCAGTCATCTCTGGTGTATAAGGTGGAAGAGTCGCGGTTGGTGGATCTAGAGGTGGAGGTTTGGAGAGACTGAGTTGTTTATGGAGAGGGCCCTAATGGTTGTTCTGAGGATGAACAACATCGAGTGATGTATCATGGAAGGATTTTTGTTCCTTTGGAGATGTGAGAGATGGTTCTCTGAGTGGTCCATAATTCTCCTTTAGCAGTGCATCCTGGTGTGACAAAGATGTACCGAGCATTGAGGAGGCAGTTTTTGTGGCCTTGGATGAAGCATGTAGTTGTGGATTTTTTGTCTCGATGTTTGGTCCACCAAAAGGTGAAGTCCGAACACCGTGTTCCTAGTTGTCTTCTCTAGCCGTTTGATGTTCCTTAGTGGAAGTGGGAGGACATCTCAATAAACATTGTTACTAGTTTACCTCGATTTTAGGGAGTACATGATGTTATTTGGGTGGTAGTGTATCGTTTAACAAAATCATCCCACTTCATAGCAATCAAGGAGTCAAGGTTAGTGGAAGTTTTGTCGAGGAAGTATCTAGAGGAGGTAGTGAGAATTCATGGGAACCCAAGGACGATCATTTCTAATCGAGATCCTAATTTTACCTCTAGGGTTTAGAGAGGTCTCTATCATGCTTTTGGTTCTCAGTTATGCCTTAGCACTGCTTTCTATCCTCAAATGGATGGTCAGACAGAGCGAACCATCCAGACTCTTGAAGGCATGTTATTCTCTTATGTCCTTGATTTTATAGGTTCGTGGATGAGGAACTTACCCATGGTGGAGTTATCTTACAACAATAGTTTTCACTCCACCGTAGGTATGGCACCATTTGAAGTCGTGTATGGATGGCCTTGTCGTTCTCTGTTGTGCTGGACTGGGTTGGGGAGTAAGAAATTCTCAGACCAGAACTAGTGCAAAATACAACAGGGATGGTTCAGGTGATTTGAGAGAGGATGAAGACAGTACAGGATCATTATAAATCATATGTCAATCAAAGGATAAGACCTTTGGAGTTTTATGTTGGGGATCACGTGTTTTTGAATGTGACTCCCCATCGTGGGTAGCAAAGGTTTGGCCGTGGGTGTAAGTTTCTCGCTGATTTTTTGATATTTTAGAGGTTTTGGATCTTGTTGGAGTCATGGAAAATAATATAGCGCTTCACCTGTAGATGATCCAGATACATGATGTTTTTCATGTGTCACATATCTGTTGTTATCTTCATGATGACTCTCATTTCATCGATTGGGGGTAGATCGATGTTGATGATGATGCGACCTTTGAGGAGCGACCTGTAGAGATCCAAGACTGCAAAGAGAAGTTGTTGCACGGGCATTCTATCCCCTTTGTTCGTGTCTTGTGGTGACACGGTGGAATAGAAGAGATTACTTGGGAATGTGAGTCACATATACAGGCTCAGAACCCATAGTTGTTTGATGTTTAACTCTTTTCATGTAAAGATGTACACTTTGTGGTTGTAGAACTTTGGTGTTTATGAGATGGATTTATTTTGTTGCCTATTACGGCTTTCTCTCTTTGAGAGGTATATTGATGAGTGGTTTTTCGGACCCATTTTGTGTCTTTATTTTGGGTTGGTTTTGGATTCTTGAGGATGAGAATGTTTTCAGAGGTATCTTATGTAATGGTCCGGACGTCTCAGGCCCATTCCTTTGCTGCAATATAATGTTTGAGGTGTTCTGGGAGGTCAAGGTGACTCATCCCTCACACCTTTACAAATTTCCAGTTCTGTGAACAATGTTTCCAGTTTACTGTCTCACAGTTACTATCTCACGGTTACTGTCTCAGACTTACTATCTCACAGTTACTATCTCACAGTTACTGTCTCACAGTTACTGTCTCAGACTTACTGTCTCATAGTTACTATCTCACAGTTACTATCTCACAGTTACTGTCTCACAGTTACTATCTCATAGTTGTTGTCTCATAGTTACTACCTCAGACTTACTATCTCATAGTTAATGTCTCTCAATTACTATCTCACAGTTACTGTCTCACAACTATTATCTCAATGTTACTGTCTCAGACTTACTGTCTCATACTTACTGTCTCACAGTTATTGTCTCACAGTTACTATCTCAAACTTACTATCTCACAATTACAACCTCATAGTTATTATCTCACAGTTATTGTCTCATAGTTACTGTCTCATAGTTACTGTCTCATGAATAGTGTTTCTAGAACTGTTTCATATTTCCTTTTCCAAATTTCCATATTTTTCCAGTTTCTCTGATTTAACATTTTCTTTGATGTAAAACATATTTTCTGCCTTGTTTTAAGGGATTTAAGGCTGAATAAAATCCCAAAACTCCTATATTAATTTTCCTAAGGCCCATGGATCATTTACTTGGTCAGAAAACATGCTTTAATGTGATCCACTTTTAATGGAAAATCCATTGTATCTTAAACCGAAGCTCCGTTAAATCTTCTAAAGGGACAACATATATTCTTCCTTTGTTCTTCCTCCTTTTTCTCTAGTGTGAGATGCTCGAACTTTTCCTTCCTTCCTGTAGGAATTGTGAGATTAAAATTTTCCAAATGGATTGGTTTCCCTTGACGTTTTTCTTGGTGCAAGTGCACCCCCTGTTTTGTTGCAACCAAGCAGTATCCATCAATCTTTGATATAAGGTATGAGTTATTGTAACATCCCAAGTAAGTAATGAATAATAGATCTTTTTATATATGTCTATTAATGATTATGATAGTGTTTTAGTGGCTTAAAGTGAAAATAAATACAATCTTAAGCATGGAATACACTAATATTCTTAAAAGATTGTTTTACTGCCTTTTAATGGCAAACCCTTTTTAAATAAAACTTTTGAGAATTTTATAATCTAAATTTGTCAAAATAAACATATTTATTATGATTGGGACATTGAAATTTACATTGGATAGATTTTTGGTATTTTTCTGACAATGTTCATTTTTTAATGAATAGTGAAAAATACTGCATTTTACATCAAAACTGCTTTTTCATTTAATTTAATTATATGGTTAGATTATATTTTTAATTGGTATTAAAGTTTAATCTGAATATATTTTTACCATTTAATGCAATGGTGGTCATTAGTATTAATTTCACTTTGGAATTGGTCATAAACTAATGCCAAACTTTTCATAGATATTGTTTCAAAAAAACCCGCTATTTGTTTTGACAACGGGAATTATTTTTAAATCAATTATTGCAATTTATGTGTTTGGAATTTGGTAAAATGGATTGCATATTTGGAATCATAAAGTCCAAATTATTCAATCAAGACTCTTTTGTTTTTGGACATTATGAATAGTAACGACAGTAATTATCTTTAATTATCTTGATTAATGAGTAATCAGGTAGTTAATGATAATAAAATGATATCATAATAATACAAAAACACCACAAAATGTGTCCTAAGGCTACTGGTTGTCTCATGGCCTACCATGGGATTCCATGTGCCAAACATGTGGGCCCCATGGAATCACTTTTGTGAGAAAGTGACTTTTTATCTTTTTATTTTTAAAGAATGTTAAATGTGACAAAGAATGTATCACCTAAGTAAAATATTTTTAATTTTGTCCACATAAATTATCCTTTGGACTATAAATATTCATTATAAATCTATAAATATTTCCTACATCATGATATTTGTTTTATAATTTTTATACATTAAATTTATTAAATTATTTATGACATCATGATGATGCAGCGATGACCTCATTATTTAACGATTTAAATAAAATGGAAAGATAATGTAAAATCTAAGACCTACACATATCAAAAACCTATTGGATGGGTGGATTTAGAACCCTTATCACCTTACCCTCGAATTATATCAATGTGGGACCTTTAAAATTCGAAACCCATTTGAAAATAAAGTAACATTTCTTTACTTTCCAAGAGTGTCCCTCCTCTCCTCTTAAAAAAGGCCCCCACATCTACCTCCTTACCCACACTTCCAAAGCCTTTGGCTTGGCCAACCCCTTCCCATTTTGTCTCTCCACTTCCCTATATTACTCCTTGAAGCCTCACTTTGGGAAGAAGTCTTCCCATGAAAGCCATTGAGCTCAAACCAAAGGGACTTACCCGATTTTAAGGTAATGTCTTCACTTGAGTCCTTTTGTTTTATTTTGCTTCTCCAACCACCTAAACTCTTTTTATTCATTTATTTTGTAACAACTCCAGTATATTAAATATACTAGGATGTTTTTATAAGAAGTATTCTAGATACACTTACACACACCTACATCTAATGGTTAAAGAACATACTATTTCCATGGATGGTGAATTTCTGCCTCCCGAAACGATGATTGTTCAACATTCATTTAATACCTTAAAAGGTGGCCATTAAGATGACACTATATTTATATATGATATATAATATGTTTATGTTTTCCTTAATCTTATGTATTTTTTTTTGGTCATACCTTTATGGTTTCCATTATGGGTAAACGTGATATCTTCATTTAAGGAAGTGTGGACTACTGCCCCCTCAAAGTGATTTGATTCATTAAATACCATATGTGGGACGTATAAAGGATGGAGTTATGATATTATATATGATATTACACTGGAATTATAATATACCTTTATATCATTATGATTCCATTCTATAAAATACGAAATAGAAATGAAAGTAGCGTTCATGCGTACGTACGGCTTACCGTCTCCATGAACGGTGCATTTCATCTCTTACCTCTAAATGATTATGTAATATTATAAATGCATGAATGTACTGGATATATATGACATATATGATATATACATCATGAATACCATTCTGGATATAATGGATACATGAACAACTTGTAATTATAAAGGGCTTATTTTTTACTCAAGTACCAATGATCGTTAAAACGACTGTTATTAACTTAAATAATTACATAGTGCTCATGACATGGAAATAAGTGATAAAAAAGGAATAATGAACTTGAAAATGGTTCTTAAACAATTAGAAATTAACTAAAGTTTATTATTCAGGAGATTAACGAACGACCGAGACAAGTCGGACCCGAGGTATGGGACTTCGTCTCAATTTCCTTTCACTGAGGCATATTTTGTTTTATACTCATCATTCTTTTATACGGTGTATAAACCCCTTTGACTTTTACGTTTATCCAAAAGGAATCTTTTTTATACGAAGAATTTTACTAAACGACAAAAGGTAATGTTTTGTCGTACGTATGCGGTGACAACGACTTCTCTGCCGCCTTGACCATTATTTGAGTTTCGACTTCCTCTACAAGCCATACCTTTTTTTAAAAGATAAATAAATACCATGTTTTACTTTTATTTTATTTTGGTATTGAAAATGTTTTTCATAATGTTTTTATATCAATGTGTTGTATTGATATCTTGTGATTGAAAGGTGGAAATGTTATGTTTCCTTTATGCATGTTTTATGTGATACGATTATGTTGAGGTTCTTGGTCATTATTATGAAGACTGGTGGTTCCATGATAAACTAATAGCGGGTGATCCCGATATAGCTCTCCAATGCATTGGGTAACGCGAAGGATTGAAACTTTAAGGTTTCTCCGAAAATATTTAGGGAATATAATGTGATGGGTATTCCAAACGTAACTAAGAGGGTTACTCCCTACGTAAGAATGTTATGAATGCCTCAAGTTACCTTTATGTCTTATGATTTCTATGATTTATTCATGATTTGATGTGGTATGTTAAAGTGCTTATGTTTAATGGGTACAGTATGATTTCATTCTTATGCATATATGAACTTATGTTTCCTTTCCATATTTTTATAAACCATACTGAGCTTTTTATGCTCATCCCAAGTCTTTTTGAAATTTTTTTCACAGTTCAAGGGAAAGGTACATGATATGATGATAGTGTCAAGGAAGTGTCAAGAAAGAATCCATGTTTTATTTTAAATTTGTTCTGTTGATGGGAAAAAATGAATACTATCTTTACGTAACAACTTTGTTTAAATGTGGAATGTAATGCAAGTTTTAGGATCTAATTTTCTTAAACTCTAAACCTGAAAAGATCCTCAATGTGTAATCTTGTAATAACTCAAGATTAAGTAAGGTTTAAGGCTGGGGCTTTATATTTGGTATCAAAGGTCGGTTTAGATAACTTTAAGAGTTAGAATTATATTAAATGATTACCCAAAAATATTTTTTTATGGTCAAATTGAAATGATATAGCATTTGAAGATTACCATGTTGATTCATCTAAGACATGTTTGTTCAGAATGGTTTTCCACAGAGGAAACAGGGAAGCAGTGCTAGGAAGGCATACAGAAGGAAATAACCTTCCAAATTAGAATCCCAAGATGGTCAGAATTGGAACTGAATAGTTTGTTGTAGTAATGGCGTAGTTGACTCAAGCAATAAATGGTGGTGGTATCCATGCACGAGATCAGCCAGATCAACCGCAGAGGAACATGTCAGTGGTGGAACATTTTATGAGGCAACATCCTCCATCATTCATAGTATCATCTGACCATGTGTTAGCTGAAGGGTGGATTAAAGCACTGGATAAGATTTTCGATGTCATGGGGTATTTAGAAAATAAAAAGGTTAGTCTTTCTATTTACCGTTTGGAGGGTGAATCAGATCAGTGGTGGTCGATGGTGAAAAATATCAGGGACGATGATGAGATTGATGCTCTCGACCGGGATGAATTCTAAGGTATGTTTCTTGAGAAGTATTTTCCTAAGGCTGTTCGACTTAGGATGGAAAAGAAATTCTTGGAATTGAGGCAAGAGGAAGACTCAGTGGCTGCCTATGAAGAAAGGTTCACTCTATTGGCAAGGTATGCTCCAAATTTTATCCGAGACCTTGATAGTAAAATCAATCATTTTTACTCAGGATTAAATCCAAAATATCGAAGGGAACTAGCTTCTCGTGAATTTAAAAGTTATGAAAAGCTTGTTCGATGTGCTGAGAAGGTGGAAATGGAGTTTGTCGATGATCAAGTGTTCTATAACAACCAGCAGAAGAAGTGACTGAGGTGGCATGAGAAAGGAAATAATTCTTCAAAAACTTCTGATGCTAAGAAAACTAAGTTTCCAGTTTGTGATAAATGTGGAAAAATGCATGCTGGGGAATGTCTTCTGAATTCTGGAAAGTGCTACCGATGTGGTAAGATGGGACATAAGGCTCGTGATTGCACTGAAAAGGATCAAGTTTAAGGTAAGACCAAATTTGATTTACAGTTAGTGAATTTTTTTAAGTGCAATGAGATGGGTCACTATGCAAACGAGTGTCCGACAAAGAGTGATGGGAAGCAGTTAGACTACAAGCAGAAATGGGTGGTGAAATCTTTTGCAACTACTTTAGCAGATGTCGGGCCATCAAATGAAGTTGTATCAGGTACTTTGTTTGTTTTTTCAGATTATGCCAGTGTGTTTTTTGATTCGGGGTCTACACATTCTTTCATCTCTGAAAACATTTCTAGTAAAATGGGAATACCATCTCCAGGAATGACTCCTGGATTTTGGTAAAAACACCTGGAGGAAATGTTGAGGCAAAAAGAATTTATAGGAATCTTCCTATCCTTATTTGTGGGAAGAACCTACTTGCAAACCTTATTGTTCTACCTCTAGTAGAGTTTGATGTTATCCTGGGTATGTATTGGCTCTTTATTTACCATACTAAGATTGACTGTAGAGCTAAAGAATTTTCTTTTCAGAAAGACTTTTAGTTTGTGTACAAGAATGAACCCTTACTGTTGATAACATTTCCAGAGGCCGAGAAACTTGTAAAAGATGGAAATGAATGTTACCTTGCACATATTGTTAAAAATAAGGGAACTGTTCAGATTAATGATGTTCCAGTGGTAAATGAGTATCCTAATGTTTTTCCTGATGAGTTTCCTGGAATAATACCAGATCGGGAAGTTGAATTTACTATTGACTTAGTTTCTGATGCAAATCCAATTTCAAAACCCCCTTATCGAATGGCTCAAATTGAACTTTTAGAGGTGAAGGATCAATTTCAAGATTTATTAGAGAAAGGTTTCATTCAACCTAGCACATCACCATGGGGTGCTCCTGTTTTATTTGTTAAAAAGAAAGATGGTTCTATGAGACTTTACACTGATTATAGATCCTTGAATAATATCACTTTTTAGAAAAAATATCCTTTGCCTCATATCGATGATTTGTTTGATCAGCTCCAGGGAGCTCAGTATTTGTCAAAGATTGACCTGAGATCGGGGTACCATCAGCTGAAGGTAAAGGAAGCATATGCTCCGAAGACTGCGTTTCGTACAAGATATGGCCATTATGAATTTGTAGTAATGCCTTTTGGGCTAACCAATGCACCTGTTATATTCATGGACTTAAGAAATAGAATTTTCCATGAGTTGTTGGATAAGTTTTTGGTGGTTTTCATTGATGATATTTTGGTGTTTTCTAAAAGTAAAGAGGAGCATGAAAGACATTAAAGGGTTATCTTGCAAACCTTAAAAGAAAAGAAACTGTATGGAAAATTCAGAAAGTGTGAGTTTTGGTTGCAACAAATTTCTTTCCTTGGTCACATTGTTTCTAAAGATGGGATAACCATTGATCATGCAAAAACAAAGGTTGTTGAATAATGGCCAAGACCCACAAATGTAACAAAGATTAGTAGTTTCCTTGGTTTGGCAGGCTATTACCGAAGGTTTGTTAGGAATTTTTCACGGTTATCTAGTCCAATGACTAAGATAACTCGGAATGGTGTTAAGTTTATCTGGACAAAAGAATGTGATGATTGTTTTCAGGAATTGAAAAGAATATTGGTGAATGCTCCAGTTTTGGCACTACCTTCCAGGAATGGTGAGTTTGTTATATATAGTGATGCTTCATTTTAAGGACTTGGTTGTGTCCTAATGCAGAATGATCAGGTAATTGCTTATGCTTCATGACAATTTGAAACTCATGAGGTAAATTACCCTACACGTGATTTGGAATTAGCTGTTGTTGTTTTCGCTTTAAGAATTTGGAGGCATCATTTGCATGGAGTAAAGTGTGAAATATATAACGATCACAAAAGTTTAAAGTATATATTCACTCAGAAATAATTGAACATGAGACATAGGAGATGTCTAGAATTAATCAAGGATTATGATTGTACAATTCATTACCATCCAGGAAAAGCAAATAAAGTGGCTGATTCTTTGAGTCGAAAAAGTAATTCTTCATTAGAAATGTTGTGTTTGGAACGTGATCCTTTGGTTAAGGATTTGATGAACTTTGGCATAGAAGTTGTTGGTGCAGGATGTTCTTCTATTTTGTTTTAGTTATCAGTGAGATCATCTCTATCAGACAGAATCAAGCAATCACAAAAGCAAGATAGTGAGTTGCAAAAAAAGGTAGAGCTGGTTCAGAAGGGTAAGTTTCCTGAATTCAACATTGATAATGATTGTGTTTTGAGATTTGGGAAGAGATTGTGTGTGCCTTGTGATTCACAGTTGAATAGAGAGTTGTTATGTTAAGCTCATAGTTCTCCATTTTCAGTTCATCCTGGCAGTACTAAGATGTACAGTGATCTGCGGGAGTATTACTGGTGGCATGGAATGAAAAGAGATATTGCAGATTTTACTGTGAAGTGTTTGACTTGTCAGCAGGTTAAAGCAGAGTGGTAGTTACTGAAAGGGATACTTCAGCCTCTACCCGTGCCAGAGTAGAAATGGGAGAATATATCCATGGACTTTGTTTTGGGATTACCGAAGACATATCTAGGTAATAATGCAATCTGGGTTATTATTGATCGCTTGACCAAATATGCTCATTTCCTTGCTATACGAGATACTTTTTCCCTATATTAACTTTCCTGTTTGTATCTTAATGAGATAGTCAGGTTACATGGAGTTCCCCTCTCCATTGTATCTGACTGTGATCCCAGGTTCACTTCTAACTTTTGGAAAGGCCTTCAGAAGTCGTTGGGAACTGAATTAAATTTTAGTACAGCATTTCATCTTCAATCAGATGGGTAGTCGGAATGAACAATTCAGACCTTGGAGGATATGCTATAAGATTGTTCGATGGATTATCAGTGAAGTTGGGACCAACATCTTTCTTTGGTTGAATTTTCATATAATAATAGTTTTCATTCCAGTATACAGATGGCACCATTTGAGGCATTATATGGGAAGCGGTGTCGAACTCCAGCTTTATGGGATGAAGTGGGTGAAAGGAAGTTGATGGGACCAAAATTGGTAGAAGAGATGGTAGAAAAAGTTCAACTGATTCAGAAACACATGAGAACAGCTCAGAGTAGGCAGAAGAGTTATGCAGACAACAGGAGGAAGGATCTATCTTTTGAGGAAGGTGATCAGGTTTTTCTCAAAGTATCACCATGGAAAAGTGTGATGCGATTTGGTAAGAAAGGAAAGCTGAGTCCATGGTTCATTGGACCATATGAAATTCTGGAGAGATTTGGATCAGTTGCTTACTGAGTGGCTTTACCTCCGAGTTTATCTCAGGTACACAATGTTTTTCATGTTTCAATGCTGAGAAAGTACATGTCAGATCCATATCATGTTTTGAGTCCAGAGGTAGTTCAGCTAGAAGAGAACCTATCATATGAGGAACAACCGGTCCAGATTCTTGACCATAGGGAGAAAGTGTTATGGAATAAGGTGATTAATCAGGTAAAGGTTTTGTGTAAAAAACACATGGTGGAAGAGGCAACATGGGAATCTGAAAATGCAATGAGGGATAAGTACCCCCATTTATTTGATAAGTAAATAAATTGCGGGGACGCAATTTTCCAAAGGGGGGAAGGATGTAACATCCCAAGTAAGTAATGAATAACAGATATTTTTATCTATGTCTATTAATGATTAAGATATTGTTTTAGAGGCTTAAAATGAAAATAAATACAATCTTAAGCATGGAATACACTAATATTCTTAAAAGATTGTTTTACTGCCTTTTGATGGGAAACCCTTTTTAAATAAAACTTTTTACAATTTTATAATATATATTTGTCAAAATAAACTTATTTATTATTATTGGGTCATTGAAATTTACATTGGATAAATTTTTTGTATTTTTATAGACAATGTTCATTTTTTAATGAATAGTGAAAAATACTGCATTTTACATCAAAACTGCTTTTTAATTTAATTTAATTATATGGTTAGATTATATTTGTAATTGGTATTAAAGTGTAATATGAATATATTGTTACCATTTAATCCAATGGTGGTCATTAGTATTAATTTCACTTTGGAATTGGTCATAAACTAATGCCAAACTTTTCATAGATATTGTTCCAAAAAAACCCTCTATTTGTTTTGACAACGGGAATTATTTTTAAATCAATTATTGCAATTTATGTGTTTGGAATTTGGTAAAATAAATTACATATTTGGAATCAGAAGGTCCAAATTATGCAATCAAGACTCTTTTGTTTTTGGACATTATGAATAGTAACGACAGTAATTTTCTTTAATTATCTTGATTAATGAGTAATCAGGTAGTTAAAGATAATAAAATGATATCATAATAATACAAAAACACCACAACATGTGTCCTAAGGCTAATAGTTGTCTCATGGACGACCATGGGATGCCTTGTGACAAACTTGGGGGCCCCATGGAATCACTTTTGTGAGAAAGTGACTTTTTATCTTTTTATTTTTAAAGAATGTTAAAAGTGACAAAGAATGTATCACCTAAGTAAAATATTGTTAATTTTGTCCACATAAATGATCCTTTTGACTATAAATATTCATTAGAAATCTAAAACTATTTCCTACATCATGATATTTTTTTAGAATTTTTAGACATTAAATTTATTAAATTATTTATGACATCATTATGATGCAGCGATGACCTCATTATTTAACGATTTAAATAAAATGGAAAGATAATGTAAAATCTAAGACCTACACATGTCCAAAACCTATTGGATGGGTGTATTTCGAACCCTTATCACCTTATCCTCGAATTATATCAATTTTGGACCTTTAAAATTCAAAACCCATTTGAAAATAAAGTATCATTTCTTTACTTTCCAAGAGTGCCCCTCCTCTCCTCTTATAAAAGGACCCCACCTCTACCTCCTTACCCACACTTCCAAAGCCTTTGGCTCAGCCAACCCCTGCCCATTTTGTCTCTCCACTTCCCTATATTACTCCTTGAAGCCTCACTTTGGGCAGAAGTCTTCCCAAGGAAGCCTTTGAGCTTAAACCAAAGGGAGTTACCCGATTTTAAGGTAATGTCTTCACTTGAGTCCTTTTGTTTTATTTTGCTTCTCCAACCCCCTAAACTCTTTTTATTCATTTATTTTGTAACAACTCCAGTATCTTAAATATACTAGGATGTTGTTATAAGAAGTATTCGAGCTATAGTTACACACACCTACATATAATGTTTAAAGAACATACTGTTTCCGTGGATGGTGAATTTCTACCTCCCGAAATGATGATTGTTCAACATTCATTTAACACCTTCAAAGGTGGAAATTAAGATGAAACTATATTTATATATGATATATTATATGTTTATGTTTTCCTTAAGCCTCTGTATTTTTCTTTTTGGTCATACCTTTATGGTTTCCATTATGGGTAAATGTGATATCTTCATTTAAGGAAGTGCGGACTACCGCCCCCTCAAAATGATTTGATTCGTTAAATACCATATGTGGGACGTATAAAGGATGGAGTTATGATATTATATATTATATTACACTGGAATTATAATATACCTTTATATCATTATGATTCCACTCTATAAAATACGAAATAGAAATGAAAGTAGCGTTCATGCTTACGTACGGCTTACCGTCTCCATGAACGGTGCATTTCATATCTTACCTCTAAATGATTATATAATATTATAAATGCATACATGTACTGGATATATTTGACATATATGATATATACATCATGAATACCATTCTGGATATAATGGATACATGAACAACTTGTAATTATAAAGGGCTTATTTTTTACTCAAGTACCAATGATCATTAAAACGACCGTTATTAACTTAAATAATTACATAGTGTTCATGACATGGAAATAAGTGATATAAAAGGAATAATGAACTTGAAAAAGGTTATTAAACAAGTATAAATTAACTCATGTTTATTATTCAAGAGATTAAAGAACGACCGAGTCAAGTCGGACCCGAGGTGTGGGACTTCGTCTCAATCTCCTTTCATTGAAGAATATTTTATTTTATACTCAACCTTCTTTTATACGGTGTACAAACCCCTTTGAATTTTAAGTTTATCCAAAAGGAATATTTTTTATACGAAGCGTTTTACTAAACGACAAAAGGGAATGTTTTTTCGTACATATGCGGCGACAACGACTTCTCCGCCGCCGTGACCATTATTTGAGTTTCGGCTTCCTCTACAAGCCATACCTTTTTTTTAAGAAAAATAAATATGAGGTTTTACTTTTATTTTATTTTGGTATTGAAAATGGTTTTCATAATGTTTTTATATCAATGTGTTGTATTTATATATTGTGATTGAAAGGTGGAAATGTTATGTTTCCCTTATGCATGTTTTATGTGATACGATTATGTTGAAGTTCTTGGGCATTATTATGAAGACGGGTGGTTCCGTGATAAACTAAGGGCGGGTGAGCCCGATATAGCTCTCCAATGCATTGGGTAATGTGAATGAGTGAAACGTTAAGGTTTCTCCGAAAAGATTTAGGGAATATACTGTGATGGGTATTCCAAACATAACCAAGAGGGTTACTCCCTACGTAAGAATGTTATGAATGCCTCAAGTTACCTTTATGCCTTATGATTTCTATGATTTATTCATGATTTGATGCGGTATGTTAAAGTGATTATCTTAAATGGGTATAGTATGATTTCATTCTTATGCATATATGAACTTATGTTTCCTTTCCATATTTTTATAACTCATACTGAGCTTTTTATGCTCATCCCAAGTCTTTTTGAAATGTTTTTCATAGGTCAAGGGAAAGGTACATTATATGATGATAGTGTCAAGGAAGTGTCAAGAAAGAACCCATGTTTTATTTTAAATATGTTTCGTTTATGGGAAAAAATGAATACTATCTTTATGTAACAACTTTTTTAAATGTGGAATGTAATGCAAGTTTTATGATCTAATTCTCTAAAACTCTAAACCTGAAAAGATCCTCAATGTGTAATCTTGTAATAACTCAAGATTAAGTAAGGTTTAAGGATGGGGCCTTATAGTTATCATCATTCTTTTGGGTTCATATTATCATGTTTCTCTTTGTCATATTATATAATGTGATCTCCATTCTTCTAATGGAGTTTTCTTGGGTTTTAGTTGGTGCAGTCATACCATGGAATCCTCGGGTGGATGCAGTTGTCGCGAGAGAAGGTGATCGTGATCCTTTGTGTGGATCGTTCTCATTTAAAGAACGTCAAGAATTTTTTGAGGTAGTGGATTATTTTCTTCGATTTTATTTTAGATGCAACTATATAGTTATCATGTTTTATCCACTGGATCAGAATTAAATTGGCATAATAGATAATTTAACTGGATAAATAAATTGATATTGCTCGTATACTATTACATCTTGTTTATCTATATAGTGTGATATTTATTATTTCTCTATTTATAATTTAATTCTTGATGGAAATTGGTAAATAAGATAAATCCAGAATTAATTGAAAAATGTTTGACTAAATATAAAGGGGCATGTGAATGAATCTGGTTATTCCTGTTGTAAGTAGATGTTAATCAAATTAGTGCAGTAAGTATGTAAAATTATTTTTTTATAGCTTACTATTTAGGTTTCATAAAGTTGAAACCTACAAATAATAAATTGGTTAATCCAAGATGGATTAAAGAACTTATTGTTTGATAAAAGATAATTCATTATAGGGTTCTGAGTTACCCTCTTTCCTGTTTATGGGCCAACAACCCAATTGATCTGATGGTTGTTTTTCCTAATACTTATGTTGTGATGTGAGCCTGGAAGGATTTCGTGATATGTGGGGTGTAGGGAGGTCGACTGGTTGTGGTAGCAGTTGTAACCAAGAGTGGTGAGATTCATCAGATTATGCATGTGGGTGTTAGGGAGGACACTAGGGATGATGAAATGGGTTGGATGTGAATGTTTGTGTTTCTACTGATTCTTCTTGGTTGTTTATCTACTTTACTTTCCCCACTACTCAAGGAAACTTGTCTGTCTTACCCTTCTTCCGAAAGGGGTGAAGAAGCATGTGGTATTCCATGTGCTTTTCGTGTTTAGCTTCTCAAGGGATGATGGGTCGACGCTCTTGCTATATGCGGAAACGACTCGACGGGTAGTTCATCTACTCACCGTGTAGAGCCCCCTTGTGTTTAGTAGCATAGAATGTTTTTCAAGAATTCTTGGGAATATGGGAAAGTAATTATATAAATAAATAATTGAATAAATGATGTTAACCCATGTGGTTGGAGCTTGCTGGGGCGCAATGCTGAGGTTGTAATTTGAGGAAACAGTGTACTTTGGGTGTGATGCTAATAAATTATAATGTGGAAATTATTGATGGTTAATTATTATTCAAATAATTAATTAACATAAAGTTAAACTGATAAAAAGTTAATGAAGTAATGTATTAAAGATCTTTAAATGGTTGTGTGCTTATAGGATACCTTGTCTTAGAAGTGGCGGTCGGGAGTCCGAGAGACGTTAGCTACAGTTGTGTCTAAGACTAGGTTATGCCCATAGTGTGGTTGTAAGATATAGTATATTCTATAATTTTTTTGTTTCTATACACTAATCCACCCCTTTAGTTAGGAAAACTGATACCCTTGGTATTATAAGCCTTGGGGGTGTTTTCCCCAACATTCTGGTGGGAGGATGGATGGCTGACTACCCCCTTTTTCCCTGATCTCTTCTCTTGGTAGTTACCTGTGCTGGTAGGAACAACAGTTAGTTTTTGCCATATATGTGTGTAGAGGATTGTAATGGATTGTGGTTATTCACACACATATATTCTGGATGTTGTTTCCTATGGACTACTTTAGGTGTAACGTGTATAGGTTGTGATGACTTGAGGGTCCTTACTCGGTGTATGAGCTGTAATTGCTTGAGGTACAATACCCAACATATGATACATGTTATGCGAGCTAAGGTGGATCCCAAATACTACCTAGTTACTTTTCTTACAAGGATGTGGTGGTTTTGTTGCACGAGGTGCATGTTGTGGTTCTTTGCCCAGGTGTTTGTGGGCAAGCATTTTTTGAGAGAGATTCTTAGGACGTGCGATGTTGGGGAAAAGCGGAAAAAAAGTGTGGAAGTAGTAGTGGGGTACCCTTAATATTCTTTATTATATTACATAATCATGTATCTTATACTTGGTGAGAGTATCCATAGTGATGCTGGGAACTTAGAATACCTATTTAGGTGACAAGTTAGTTTCACTTGTTGTTCACTGTTCTTTAGCATGCTTTCATTACTTTTCAACGAGAGGCTCTGGGGAGGATCCTACTGAGTATACTGTTATACTCAAACTATGTATACATAAACTATTTTTCAGGTCACTTGGAGCGTGTTGGAGATCAAGCTGGTTTCTACTATATTGGGGTTATAATAGTTTTTTGGGCTGGTGGTTGCTGTTGTTTTTACTTTATTTTGGGTACTTGCAGTTTTCCCCTTGCTGTTGTAGTAGTTTTTCATGACATTACATACATGTACTTGGGATTTATTTTATATTTATGTTTGTGTTGTTGTTGGATGATATTTGTCTTATCTCTCTCTTTCTCATGTGTTCTCTTAGAGGGTAATGCATCCCATTTGTGTGTTTACTATACCCACGGTGCTCGTCACCCACCCGGGGCCTACCGGAGGCGGGACTCGGGGGTCATTATCTCTCTTCTCACATTTTTGGGCCTAGAGGGGTACACTTTGTGTGGAGGGGGTCATGAAAGATGTGATGATTCCATAAAAAATATATTCATTTTATCAAAATAATTCTATAAATTTCATTAATTATGATTTAAAATCAAAAATCATATGTTATTGAAAAATACTAGTTTTTTGGAAATAACATTTTGCTAACCATTATAAAAATTATGTCGGACATTGTTAAATTATATTATAATTTATATATAAGAAATATTATATAATAATATTATTGTATAAAAATGAAATTTATTTCAAAAATTTATTAATTCATTGAAATTATGTTGGACATTGTTAAATTATATTATTATTTATGCGATGGTGATATTTTCAATGTTGGTTCGGTTAACATGGTTTGGATTGTGATATCGATGAGCTTGAAATTCTCCTATAAACGGTTTCACTCATGCTTTTGCTGTTGAATCTCAACTTTCGAATGGTCAAGGTAAATCCTAGTGATTCTATCTTCCTTAGAGGCTTCAATAAATGGCCTTCATAGGATATGATCCTACTGGTCGAGGCCATCTTTTTTATCTCTATCAAATAGAATTTATCATAACCCATCCAAAAATCATCTTAATAGTTAAATTAAAATGGATATATTATCAATGGTTAATATTATTAACAACCTATTAAATTTTACTGACTATGTAATGGTTATAAATAACTAAATAATTGTATGTGTTTTCTATAACTACATTATATGATAAGAAATTTATCAAATCACAAAGGGTATTTAATTTATAAAAGTATGATTCATTACATTATTCACCACATTAGAAATATCAACCTTGAATTTTTCATTTCCTACATTAAAAAATATATGGGTACTTATGTTTCATCCACTCTTCTGGTTCCCAAGTCGCTTCCTCAAACTTTTATTTCCACCATAATACTTTGACGAGGTGAGTTGTCTTGTTTCATATATATTTGCCTCTATGATCTAAGATCTTAATTGGATACTCCCCATGTGAATGATCATTATTTAATAGTATCGCCTCTTGTTTTAGTACATGTGAAGGGTATAGTATAGACTTATTTAAGAGGGATACATGGAATGCATCATCTTCTTGAGATTATTTTTGTGAGAGTTCTAGTCAACAAGCCACCACTCTGATGTGCTCAAGGATCTCTAATGGGTCAATGTATCTTAGATAAATATTTCTTTTCTTTACATAATTCATGGATTTCATACATGTTGATATATTAAGGACCAATTTATCCTGAAAATAAAACTCGATGTCTCATAAATTATTTTATGCTTATTTTTTTGTCCGCTCTGTGTGGACTACATATGACACTAAATAGTTTCAGACTTATCTATCTTATATAGGATAAGATCAAGTCTCGTCAAAAACTTATCTCCAACTTCATACAATCATGTTAGACTCTGAAACCACTTCCCATAAAGAGCCTCTAAATTTTCAATTTTAATGTAATAATGGAAAAAATTATTATATGGGAACTCAACTTGGGGAAGGTGTTGCTCCCAACATCTGTGGAAATACATTGAACATGATCTCAGTATATCATCTTATGTTTAAATGGATCTCAAATTGAACATCCATATGAGGGTGATAATAAGTTTTGAAGAATATGTACATAAGGTAAAAATGAGATATCTATCAGATACAATGGGAATTGGAACTCTATATCTATCAGATATAATGGGAATTGGAACTCTCTGTAGTCTTAACACTTCCCTTATGTACATTTTAGTGAGATGGTGAGGATTTAAATCTTATTTTTGGGTATTAATAAGAGGTGACTTTATAAGGTGATTAACTAAAACCTATATGGGATTATTGCCTTTAGATTTCCTAAGGAGTCCTATAATTAAATCCATGGTCATATTTTTTTATTTAAATACTAGTATTGGAAATGGTTTCATAATACCCTTAGAATTTTGTCACTCAGCCTTGACTTGCTGGCATATTAGGAATACAGATACAAAATTTAAAATATCCCTCTTTGTGTTATCCCACCATAAGTGTTTCTTCAAAGATTATACATCTTAGTGATTCCTGGATGAATAGAGAATAATGAGAAATTTACATGATCTTGATATTCCCTATTTAGTTATGGTTGTTATGGGACACATATCTGGGTTATAAATATTATAACTCAATCTTCATAATAGTTAAACTCTAGAATATTCTTTGCCTTCTTATATTGCAACTCATCATCTTTCTAAGACTCCTTGATTAACTCAATAATGGATGGATGATAGTTTTTTCAAGAAATTTAGGATTATATTCCTTTTATTATTCCCAATAAAATCATTTTAATTCCCAAAGATATTGAATCCCTTAAAATCCTCTTCATCGATAGAGTTGCAAGATAATTTCTACCCAAATCATCTACAACTCTATTTTCCGTAACAAATGGAAATTCATTGATCAATAATAATGTTTTATCATATTTAACAACCTTTTTTGGTTCATATTGATCTTATTTTTTGTGAATATATAATTAAGGATTTTAGGATATGTATATGTGTTGCATCTCTCCCCGTAGAGATAATTCCACTAATACTTTAATGTGATTATTACCACAATCAATTCTAGATAGTATTTGGGTAATTATTCTTATGAATATTTAATTTAAAATAGTCATAGGATATGAATTTTTCAACATTGATGAGTACACAACCCAAGCCATTTTTAGATGCATTGTTTTAGATCAAAAATCCATCCCCACTGGTAGGTAAAGTGAGTATAGGTGTATTTATTAACCTATTCTTCATCTCCTTAATGATTTATTCAGATTAATCTATCTAAACAATGTTTACACCCTTTTGAGTTAGTTTTCTTAGTGATCTTGATAATATATATAATCTTCTCACAAATGGAGGATAGTACCAAGATAATATAAGCAAACTATGGAATTATATCACAAATATTGGTCTCTGACATCCTTCCATTACCTCTATTTTTAAATCATCCACAAATATAACTCTATTAGTGATAACATGGTCTCTAAATGTTACTTTTTCAAACCATTACTCACATTTACAATACTTTTTCTACATATTTTCTTTACAAAAGGTCTTAAGATATGTATTAAAATGCTCCTCATGTTGCTCATTTATTTTTGAGTAGATAAAAATATCTTCTATAATTACTAACATAAATTTTTCATGGTAATCCCTAAGGACTCTATTCATAAAGATCATGAAGATTTTTAGAGCATTATCAAGTAAAAATAGAATACCTATGAACTCTTAGTTCACGTACCATGTATGAAAAACAGCATTGGGGATATCCACCTTCTTCACCTTTACTTGATGACATCCCAATAAAATATCCACCTTAGAGAAATATTATGCTCCATGTAGCTGATTAAACAATTCATTAATCTATGTTATATGATTCGTGTTCTTTATCATGATCTTTTTGAGCTCATGATAATAAATGTAGAGGCACATTGAACTATCTTTCATCATGAAAAATAGAATTGATACACCCCATGGAGAAGCACTTGGGTGTGTAAACCATTTCTCCATATTCTCTTAGATTTTATTATTAATCTCATAGAGTTTAACAATGGACATTCTATATAGATTCATGGATATTGGAATATCTCCTAGTATAACATCGATTAAAAACTCAACCTCGCAACTTGGAGGAAAACCAAGAAATTATTTGGGAAACAGATCAACGTATTCCATCACAATGGTAATGTCTAAAACGATAATCTTTTCATTGGTATTAATCATTTTAGAAAGATATGATTACTCATAGGGAAATAATATCCATTCATGAGAATATTATTCAAAAATATATTTACTCTCCTCTATGAACTTATATAGAATCATAGGATGATTCATGATATATTGGGTGATTTCATTATCTATGAAATTTATGTTAGATCTATAAAAGTAAATCCAAACCATACCCATAATAGAAAAAATTCCACTAAATTAAGTATCACAATGTTTACTAGGATGTCAAACCCATAAAATTTGATAGGGGAGGAGTTACATATTTAGGATAAAATAATTCCCCCATTTTTTATTTTAACTGATAGCTCTACTCCCATGATTTGTAGTGTTGTTTGAATAGTTATACCAAAATTGCGTGATATAAAGGAATATATAGAACCAAAATAAAAAATTATGATCAATTTACATGAATGAATAAATATTTCACTGTCACCATTTTATTTTTGGGATCCACCTCAGTATTCTTAATGAAATAAGCGCACTATTTCTGCCTTGGAGGTTTTTTGAATTTATTTTCCATGAAAACTCTTAACATAGGGAATTGGATTACAAAATTACTATTTTCCTTGAAATTGAAACATTGTACTACTAGTTGGGGGTTAACTTGATAATTCCTTTATTCCAAAACATTGGTGGGTTTCTCTTATCAGTAATCTCTATATAGGTACGCCTATTTCCCACAAAAATATCATTTCTTTACCCCCTTTTAGAATTTTTGAGGATACTTCTTCACACACTATTAACAGGTGGGATATTGGAATTTATTTCCATAGATATATTTCACTATCATACTAATAGAATTAAACTAAATTTTTTCTTCTTATCCCCATGAGACCCTTGAGATTAATTTACCTCCAATTTCACCTTGATGAAACATTAGTAAATTTCAGCATAGTTGATAAAGTCTGAGATTTCCAAGGCATTTCATAGAATCATCTTCATCCCAACAATGTAGCGATCACATTTATATTTGGGGTAATGAAAAATTTGTAAATATATCCGAAAAATATAGTTATATGTTCTATCTATTCCCTAATAGATTCATCAACTATTTTCTTGATGATAAGGAAGTCTCTCTCTATTCTCATTCAGAAAATGTATTGAAATATTTATTATAAAACATTTTTGTGAATTTATTCCAATCCATTACTTCGATCTCTTCCTCAGACTTCATATTTTTTATCAATTAGAATAATTGTTTAGATTTTCCATCCATATGATATAAATATAGAACAACCTTATTTTTTATAGATAATTGAATGATAGAGAAGATCCTTTCAATAGCGTTTATCTACTTTTCCACAATTAAGGGATCGAAATATCCACTAAAAGATAGAGGACTTTATCACATAAAGGTATCAATTTCAACTTGAGTTGTCTTTGGTGGATTTAGTTGTTCATGTTAATTCATTTTTTGGTTTAAAATTGGATTCAATTGAGAAAGTATCATCATGATGATTATGGTTATTTTACCCATCAAGTTGGGTATCTCATTTTGGTAGTCATCTCATTACCCCCACATTGTTTGTTGACTCAGTTCCTATTATTTCTAAGAATTAACTCAAACAAAGAGAAAATTAGGGATGATTATAATTAAAATATTAAACACATATACAAGAAACCATGAAAATTAAATAGATAACTCATTAATGACATATATTTCATAACCATTAAACTTTTAGGCTTCAATCTAGGTTATCCATGTTCTATTTCCTTTGATAAAATCTTGTGGGAATTATTATTTCGTTAATAATGCTTTATAAGGAGGTTATAAATTTACAAAATCATATACAATAACATTGTAAAAACATGTGTTTAGAGAGGCATATTTTCATGTTGTAGTTCAATATTAAGTCTAGATCAATAAACTGTTTTTTGGGGTTATTACCCCTTGGTACATCAATTCTAGGCCCACATCCACTTGTAGTATCCAGACAAGAAAGTATTTTTTTAGAAACCAACTACTATATACTTTACCAAAATTTTAGGATATTTTAATAAGTTTAGTCTTATCCCTAAGACCTTCACTTGATTTTTCTAATCCTATTCACAAAAATAACAAGAATTTTCTCTAATAATAACTATGAAAACCCATATCTTTAATCCACTTTATTTCAATATTTAATACATAAAGTAAAAATAAAACAATCTGATAAGATCATGAACCCTAGTGTATTTGGGAAACTAGTTATATATCACATCAATATGATATATGGATAAGAAAATATTATAGAAAAACTTTCTTAAAATGCTCCTAAAATTCAATCATTCTTCTAAGACTGCATGGCATAACATGGGGACATACATAAGAAAGGGGTGAGATATAGAGACCAGTATGAGAATAAATAAATTATATAATAAGGTAATTAAGTTCATGTGATCCAAAATACCTATCAAGTTAACATAATAGGGGTGAGATTCATAATTGAGAACAATGAGTCACGATATAACATTATAACCTAAAGGCAACACAGTAATATGCCTACATTAAAGATGACATCACAAAAGTAAGACAATGTTAACTTACAATTCATCATAACATGGTATAAAAAATACCATAATGGATTCAGTTTACTCCCTATTCCCATACATGACATCTCAAAATACTAAAACATTTCCCAATGCATTGGACCACTATATGGGCACACCTATGATAATATTTATATGCTCATGTGTTCCACATAGATCATTCAACATAAGTTCAGATTTCATCACATTTAATCAGACAATTAAGGGGTGTGGGTTAAATATATGTAATTACATAATAAATTAATTTAATTTTATATCAATTTGAATACCCTTGAGTTGAAATGGGTATGGTTGTTCACAATACAAATGTTTGGAACAGAAAATTGAAAGAAAATTTCAAAAGCATAATAGGGGCACATAATGATTCATGGGAGGGATTAATGAGAGTTATTTGTGTATATAATAACATTTAAATCATACAGATAGTAATATATATGTGTAAAAACATATCCAATCAATAATAATTAGAAATAAAAAATAATAATAATATAAAGAAGGTTCTTGAATGAAGAGACTAATGAGAAGATCTCTTACCTTGAGAGTGTGTTACCAGAAGCATGGGAGGAGCTTATTGAGAAAATAGGGGATCCTTGTGAGTGATATAGATATATAAGGTCAGAGTAACATCATTATCCAAGAGTATTGGGTGTAGATAAATGGGATCCCAGATTCATTTATATAGGAAAAGAGTGGGGAGTTCTTTATTAATTGCCAAACTTATTTTTTGGACCCTATATGGAAATGTCATCAAACCCACATAGGTTATCATGATTTTTTAGCATGGTTTCTAAAAAATATTTTTTTTATTTTATAATTAAAATAATCTAAACCATTAATATAATACCCTTGGTGATGTGGGAGTGAGTCTTGTTTATAAATAATTGATTTAAAAACCTCAGAATATAATATAGGTTTTAGAGGATACTTAAAGGGTTTATAAAATTAAATAAAAATATTATTTTAAAGGTTTTATATATATTTTGTCTTTTATAAAATTTAGGGAATATTTTACATCACTTTGGGTCCATTGTGATGTCATAATACTGACTTTATATTTATGCAGTATTTAATTTTTACCTGAATTTTCAAGTATCTCAGAATATTTTGAAAAATTCAGCATAGGATAATTTCAATATTCTCAATCCAATAATAATATTTATTTTATCAAAATAATTCAATAAATATGATAAATTAAAACCTTAAAATAAAAATCCCAATTTATTAAACATAAAAAAATTATAATAAATTTTTTTATTCCCTTATAAAAATTATATCTCAATTGATAAAATTATTTTCTAATTTTTATTTAATAAATATTATTTAATAATAATATTTTATTAAATTATAATTTATTTTAAAAATTCAATAATTCATTAAAAGATTTGTCTTAATGAAAACTATATATTTCTCAAAAATACAATTCGATCTTTGTCATATTCAAATCAAATTTTAATCAAACTCATTATTTAATAATTTATATTATAAGAATAAAAAAAATATAATAATTAAAAATAAATGTATATATATATATATAATTTCATACTATTAGGTTCTAGATACATATCTCTTTACTACACCAGCAAATTCCCAAAGGGTAAGGTGCGTGATGGTAAGATTTTCAGGGTCGGTTCGGCAAACATGGATCGGGTTGTGATCTCTATAAGATTGAACTTCTCCGATAAACTATTTACTCATTCTTTAGTTATTGAATATCATCTTGGTCTTGGTCAAGTAAGTATCATATGGATTATATCTCCATCTTAATCTCAAATAAATGGGTTTCATAGGGTATGATCCTACTGGTCAAGGCCATCACTTTGTTCAGCTGTGTCAAATGCACTTTATCATAACACTTAATATACTAATATAATTGGATAATATAAAATGTATATACTATCAATAGTTAAGATACTTATATGTATTGAAATTTTACAAACAATTTAATGGTATTATATAACTAGGGAATTATATTTTTATTCTAAAACTACATTAAATAATAAGAAAATTATTCTACCATAAAAGGGATTTCATTTATAAAAGTTCAAGTCATTACATAGAATAGTGTCATACATCCTAATGACTTATCTTAGTTGATTTATATATCATTTTGGGTAGGGATGGTTGTGAATGATGGTCCCATAGAGCCTTTTTATGTATTTCTCCCTGGATTTGGTTTGTTTCTAGGATTATCCTTCTAGATTTGTTTTGATGTGTATAATAGCTACATACTTCTTCTTCCATGATTCATTATAGTTGTTAATATTTATCTTTTTATACATGAGACAAGTTGTGTTGTGGTTTCAGGGTGAAATAATTCCTATAGTTATGTGTGTTGATACACTGGTGATTTTCACCAACCTATAGTGATTAGTAACATGCTTCAGGACTTGTGGAAGATCATCTTGGATAACATATAACATCAACCTAAGTTGGTTTCATTATATGGAGGAAATAGAATGAATTTTAGTGGAACCCTGAATTTAAAGATAAACCTTTAAAACATATTGGAACAATATGTTGAGTATTTTTTACAATACAGTGAGCCTAGATCAAAATATCATGACATTATATCCCAATTCAACTCACCATTTCTCTTACAGTTAATGATCATTATTTCAATGAAACCAAAGAGGGGAATTTCACAGATAAGGGTGATAAAAATCAATGTTCAAACCCAAATAAATCAATGAATTATTCTTATACATATATTGTATCATAAATAACCATAGTCTAGGCTCAAAACATGGCCCATATACCATGGAACAATTTCTCACATAAAGGAAAAACTAAGAAACATAACCTCCATGACTTCATAGTGTGTTGTACATATGTTATGACATTACCAAAAAAGAGGAAAAGTTAATATGTAAGAGTAATAAATCCATAACTAATTTTTTTCCTCCAATATATGAGGTTTTTTACTTTACTAAAATCCTCATCAAGACTCATCACTTTGTGACCATTCTTCTATAGCAAGTTAGCATCACTTAGAACTCTCTCAATTATGCCCCTAATCTGGGGAAAACAATTCCTTTGACACTTGCCATCATGCTACAACTCAATTGTTTTGATTTATTCCCAGGAAAACCCATCCATAATCCTTATATATCTTCCTATATTTTTTCCAAATTTAATTCATTTTTTCACCATAATAATGTTTATTTAGGGTGTCAAGGTGGTGTAGGGGTTTCTAGGGATTGTTCAGATCCAAGAGCCTCATACATAGAAGAGGAAGGCTGGCATACACAGTTATTTGAGAGCCTATCCCTTGGGATTTATCTAACTATGTGTCTTGTGGTAATGGGTAACTAGGGGATGCAAGGTTTGTCTACAACCATGAAAACCTAGAACCATAGCCTTATGGTGTTGCAGACTACTTGGAAAGAGGACATTAGCATGATTGGATCTTGGTTTGGCCAACTGTGTGGCTAAACTGTGTTCCCCATCCTGTGTGGGTGAATTTTAAATTTTCCCATAATAAAATGTTTTCATCACCCCCTTTATTCTCCCTCTCATTTACAATGGTGAGAACCTCTTCCTCCTCCCTTAAGTGCTGACCTCCCTCCTTATTACAGATCAAGATATATCATATGTTCTTCATCCAAATCTATCACTATCAGAAGCATCAGAAATCTTGGTGTAAGCTCTACACTCCAACTTCTTCCTATTATATTTTTTCTCATCCTCTGTTATGATATTTAGAAGCATGATCATTTTCCCTATTTTTAGGTTATTTTATTATTTCTTGTATATATTTCATTATATATAAAATCAGAAGATAATTTTGGATGAGGGAAGCATTATAAAGATAGAGTAGGTGGTCTAGTTCTTTCTTGTACGTTTCATTTCAT
Organism: Viscum album; assembly: GCA_963277665.1. Taxonomy (NCBI): domain Eukaryota; kingdom Viridiplantae; phylum Streptophyta; class Magnoliopsida; order Santalales; family Viscaceae; genus Viscum; species Viscum album. Next base: position 1,158,697,874 of record OY728134.1, on the reverse strand, counting down.
TATATAACATTTGATGTTGTTCCAAGAGCCATAATCTTCTGGAAACACCCCTAATTTTCAAAATAAATTCAATTTATTTTCTTACCAGGATCATTGTGACCTTAGTGAGTAGAGAATACACCTTTGGTTGATTGTTTTTACTTAAACCTCTCCAATGGGTGTGTTCTTCCCCTAAGTCCAATTTTCACCCCTTGTTTAAATTTTTTAAACACTCCTTATTGAGTTTCACTTTACAATAAATGACTTGAGTTATAAATTGAACTGAATAGGGTGATGATACATTATTTAGGCCCACATACCACATTCCATAAATGAAATGGTTGAACTATGTGAATTGTAAAGGGATTATTCTTTACACCTTATTAAATAAACTGTATATATTTTTGGAAGCCATGAAATTCCTTCACCTTAGTGTACAGGGTGATTCAAGGGGTTCTAACTTAAATACCCCTTGGATAGGCTCATCTTTCTTCATAGTTATAGTTTATTAATTCTTTGTAAACACATAGTGGGAGGCACTACCTATTTCTAGGATGGTCTCACAGAGTGTTATTCCTTTTTACCTTCAGATGAGTGACATTGGTTCCCTAGGGGAGACCCCATGAATGGAATAAATGGAGTGATTATTTTACCATGCTATGGGAGAATCATGGGCCCCTATATGAGATACCATGTAAAAACTTGGAGGTTATTTTATGCTTTCATCACACTATGGCTAGAGTGACACTTGGGATATTATTCTTGGGTCACCATGGATGGACTCCCTTGGTGTTGGACTTATACTGAGCCCCTAGATCGATACTTGGAATTATCTCAGACATTCCTTGGATGGCCTCAAGGTGACTCTCAATATTTGATAAAGATATTAAATTGAATTTAAAATTAATTGAATGATTTAAAACAATAAATGAACCTTGAAATTGGAACATCAAGGATGTATCTGCCAAGACAAATCACAATATTTGGGATAGTCGATCTCTATATATATAACATTAATCACTTTTTATGTTTAGGATCCCTTTCTTAGGGAACACTGACTTAATCCAATGTAGGTATATTTGGATGGGTGTCCCAAGTGGAACCCAATATGATGTAATTATTTATTTATTTCATTCTATCTTGAATTTATCATTAAGACACATTCTTCATTTTATATTACAAAAGATGGATTGAGCTTCACAACATTGGTGGTGGAATACTAGGTTATATATCTCACCCTACTTGGGCCACCCTTTCTACCCAAGAAGACTTCATGACTAAAAGTATAGAAAAATTAAGAGTCCATCTTCTGATGCTTGATTAATTTTCTAGGATGGAGTATGGGGTAGAGGACTGAGCCTATGCTCTGGATGCTAGTATTAAATGGGTTTGTACTTTTTTATATTTTTTTTATCATGTGTTGTATTATTTTATCCCCTATCTACCATGAAATTTTTTTTATAGATACAAGACATATCATAAAAATTTATATTTATTATTGTTCATTTAGTTTCTTCATGCTAGTTACTACTCTTGAATTATTATTATATTATTTTTGCTGTTGTTTTTCTACTATTACTTCTTTCATTATAGTAGGTTACTAGTTTGGTTATATAGAGTCTTCTTCTTCTATTTCTCTTATATGTATATATATATATATATATATATATTGTTGCACTCCACTCTGATTAATGAGTTCATAGTCTCCACATAGACACACTTCAGACCCTCACTGCTAGTTGGTAGCCTATGGAATTTTAATAGGTGCGCTTGAGGTCTTGTGACCACCATATTGGGGAAATATTAAGTAGAATCCATTGTGGGAAGCTACAAAGTGGTATCAAAGGCTCTTCATTTTTTCTTATAGTTTGTGTTTAGAAAAGAAACTGTGATATTTTAATGTGGTACTGATCATGTGTAAGGGAGTAGCTAACCCTTATATTGGGGAAAAAATTACCTAAGATGGGAAAATAGTGTTATTTCCTTTGTTGTTAAGATTCATGGATTTCACCTTTGGGTGATGCAGTTTCTTTGTGTTGTTATCATTATTCACAGAATTTGTAATATCATGGGTTTCTTTACCCTTTCCTAAAGATATGAGGGCATATTAAAAATCATGCAACATATTGGGAATCATAGGATTAAAATGTCATGCATTAAACCATGCCATATCTATTTTTATACATAAATTTCCTATATTTCAGGTTATCATTATGTTTTCTTATTTTTTATTCCTAACAGGACTGAGAGAAATATAATTGGAACATAAAGTGGCCACCTTAACCAAATAATTTTTTCCTTCATAGGATAACGTAGAAAACTTAAGTTGTTAGTTTTTTTCACATCGAGGCATGGACCATTGGTCACATTATATGGAAAGTGTTACTCTTAGGATTAGGTGGTCACCACATTTCAATTTATAAGGTATATGGATCCTTATAAATTAGAAATGGATATCAATCTAATTTAACCATTTAAGGGAATTTAAATACATAATTGAATGATAAATTGAAATGAAAATATTTATTAAAATGAAATGGTATTCATACATGTGTGACACCAAACCTTGACCCTAAACCAACCTTAGTAATGGGTTGTAGGTCATGCCTCTTATGATCCTTCTACGACCTTTTCTGATAACCAAAACCAAGCTTTTAGAGTATGATAAGCGTTGTAACATGCATATTGGTATGCATTATACCTATCCATTCTTTACCTCTTTTACTATATATTATAAATCCTATCTATGGTATTCTACTAGAAATTATAGAGTTATGTATCCATGATTCCCTTATGTTGTATGAAAAGAGTGTGGTGAGAAGCATACTCCAGAGGTTTTGGTCCCTAAGACACCTGTAGTACCTTATATAGTTCCACCTAAGGCACCTATTATTGATCTTCCACTAGGTTCAGATGCTCACTTTTGGGAAATTTTATTTCGATTCATGAAGTCCATTGAGGGTTCTCCCTAACCTACCCCTACTCTGGCCGAGCTGACCCATGAGTTCCAGCGGTAGCATCCTACCAACTTTGCAGGGGATGGCGGGTCTCAAGAAAATTATTCATGGATTGAGACCATTCTATCTATCTTAGAGAATATTGATATGCCTACATAAAGGAGGGCCAAGATCGCCATATTTATTCTACATAACTCCATATAGAATTGGAAGAACCTCCTCACTCAAGTCGGTCGATATAAGGGTATGGTTTGAGAAGACTACCAGACAGCCTTCTTCAACTACTTCTTTTCTTAGACTTTGATAAAAGACCATTCTTGGGAGTTTATGTACCTTCATCAAAGTGACAGGTATATGATGTAATATTCATCTTGCTTCATTTAATTACAGAATTTTGTGCTAACCTTGTCCAGTAATGGGATGATGACTGTGAGGCGATTCGATGATAGACTTTCATATGCCATCTAATCACAGGTGAACATATTTCAGACTACCGCCATTTTGGAGATAGTGAATCAATCCCTCATCATGGAGAATAACTTTAGGTAACCTAGAAATATGATCTTGGGAGGTTCAGATTCCTGGAAGAGTATTAGTTTATCCAGTGGCAGGAAGTAGCATTTCGAGGTTACATGTGTGGAAAGTACCAGAAAAGTGGCATGAATTAATAGTAATGTGGTGTGTCACTAGTATGGTAGGTCATGTTATAAAAATCTCCAGTTTATAATGAACCTAATTGATTGTTTGGATGGTGGTAGGATTGGTCACCTCTAGTGTTTCTACCAATCCTTGCCTATAGTTCCTAGGGAGTGGGGTTCTATGCTAGCACCACCTTCAGGTGCAGGATCATCGACTCATCCTTAGGTAGGGAGTTTTTCATAAACTGGACAATCATGTTATGGGGGTGTTCTTGGAAAAGTTACTCAGGGTTTAGTGTTTCATCTTTAAAAGAGTATACATGGTAGGTATAATTAGGTAGCATCTCAAGGCCATAGTTTAGTCCATATCTATGAAATGAAAGATACAACTAATGAGTGAAGTACATTCCTATCTACGGTTAGAGGTACTATTCTAGTATCCTCTACTTTAGTATCTACCTTGTTTGATACATGTGAATCACACTATTTTCTATCTTCTACAACTATGGGAAGTCTAGGCCCAGCAATAGTGTATTAAAATGGCATGATGTCTCTTAACACACCAATAAGAATTCAAGCAGAGGGTATATGTTAATGCAAGGAGTTCCCCGTTGAAATTTGTGGGTGGAATTTTCTATGGATTTTATTTACCCTGGAGATGACCGGATTCTACCTAATTCTTGGTATCGATTGACTTGTACCTTATTGAGCCGAAGTTCATTTCTATTGCCATCAAGTTTCTTTCACATCGCCTGAGAGAGAAACGTATATATATAAAGTAAAATGGGATATCCAGGAAAATTGTGATGGATTGAATCGTACTGGGATAGGTGGAGTGATATCCTAGATGGAAATTCTCTTTATAAGAAATCAAAGAATAATGTTTGTGGAATTCCCTCCTGTGATGGATCATTTCAGGGATGTTTTCCCTAAATATTTCTCCAGCTTACCTCCTGAGAGATAGATTAACTTCACTATCAATCATGTTCTAGGTGTAGAACCTATGTTTATTCTTCCATATAGGATGTAACCTATAGGGGTCCATAAACTCAAGAAGAAACATGAAGATCTATATCATAAGGGTTTTATTCGACACAACACATCATCATGGGGTTCACCTATCCTTCCCTCCAAGAAGACTGATGGTACCCTTAGATTGTGTGTGGATTACCACCAACTGAATCAGATTATAGTGAAGAATCGGTATACTCTACCACATATAGATGACCTCTTTTACCAAATTCGAGGAGCTACATTTTTCTCCATGATCGACTTGATTTTGGGAAACCATCATGTGAATGTGAGGCCATCTCACATGACACGTATAGATTTATGGACCAGGTACATCATGTATGAGTATCTAGTCATGTTTTTCAGCCTGAAGAACATGTAGATAGTCTTCATAGTTTTAAAGAATCATTTTATACGACTATACATTGATTCATTTGTGGTGGTATTCATAAATGACATCTTGGTGTATTCTTACACCAGACAATACCAAGTCAATCATCTTGATATTATAATTAATATACTGAGAGAGAATCATATATATGTAAATATTGGTAAATTCCACTTTTTCTTCAGCAATGTTCACTTTTGGGTCATATCATATCTAAGATAAGAATATCCGTTAACCCTGAGAAGGTGATCACCATGGTTTCCTACGATCATCCAAAGAATGTATTCTATATATGGTCCTTCTTGGGGATATATGGATATTAAATGTGATTTAGTCAATATTTATCCCACTTAGAGATACCACTTAAAGTACTAAATAATAAGGGTGTGATGTTTGTCTAGTATGAAGCCTATGAGATAGATTTTCAAAAGTTAAATGGAAGACTGAATTCTGTTTTGATCCTAATTTTTTCTGATCCTAGGAGAAGACATACTATTTATTATGATGCTTTAGGTTTCAGGTTGGGAGTAGTTTTAATGCGGGGTGATTGGGTTGTAGCATATGGGTCCCACCAACTGAGGTCTCGTGATAAAAAGTACACTATGTGTGTCCTAAATCTACTAGACATGGTTCATGGTGTGTTATTTTTTAGGAACTATATAATGGTTTAGCAGTTCATTATTTACACAGATCATAAATGTATAAAATACATCCCTACAAAGGAAGAATTGAATCTAAGGCAGTGCAGGTGGATGGAGTACCTGAAATCCTTCATCTTTGACCTTAATTACACACTAGGAATGGTTAATGTAGTGGATGATGATTTGATCCAAAAAACTCAGACCCAAGCCATCCTAGAGTCTATAATTGAGTGTAAGATGATGGGTCTATTTTCTGAGTAGCATCTCGAGGTTTAATAATAGCACGGAAAACCTTCTTTAATAGCTTTGGTGGTGAAATCCTCGTTTCTTGAGTGGGGTTAATGAGGAAGTTCTCTTTTTATGGGGGAATCATTCTGAGGGAGAGGGTCACAGATGAAAATCCACCTTAGGGTTTGTTTTTTCATGGAAATGAGACCCTACTATACCATGGGAATGTTTGGGTGCCTTTATATATATGTGAATAGTTACGGTGGGAATATCATTCCTCTATATTGAAAGTTCATCCTGGTCTCACCAATATATACCGAGACATTCTTTGTTACTATTTGTGGCCAATTATTAAGAGTCGGATTGTAGGATTCATCACTCGATGCTCCACATGTCAATGAGTGAAGGAAGAGCATTAGAAATTTGATGGACTTCTACAGCATATATCCATTCCTAAGTGGAAATGGAACAATATCTCCATGGATTTTGTGATAGGATTTTTTACATCTCCTTGAGGAAAATATGTGGTATATGTGATATTTGATAGGTTTAAAAAGGTCATACACTTTCTATAGATATGGTATACCTTCTTTGTTGATGAGATTGGAAGGATTTATATTCTATAGATATTGCAACTTCATGGAATTCCCCATTCTATCATGTCAGATCAGGATGCCCAGTTTACCTCACTATTCTAGAAAGGGTTGAAAATTCACTAGGTTTACAGGTTCTATTTAGTAGAGTATATCACCCTTAGACCAACAAGCATACCAAGAGGATGATATGGGTGTTATAGGATATACTCCGGGCTTTCATCCATGATTCCATAGGTTCTTGGTAAAATCATATCCATATTTTTGTGTTTTCCTACAACAATAGATTTCATGAAATGATCCATATTTCTCTGTATGAGGCTACTTATAGTAATCCATTCCATTCAACATTATGTTGGCTAGATGAAGTTAAGGAATCATCTCGTTCAGGATACTTCAGATCAATTATAGCTAATACAAAAGTGTATATCTATAGATCGGTCAAGGAAAAAATATTTTACTAATCATCATTATCAAGATCTAGATTTTGAGGTGCGTTATTGGATATTTATACATGAATTTTCAATGTTGGTTCATAAACAATTTTAGAGACCGTGAATGTTATAGAATTGTTTTGTCGGGCCTTTCAATATAGTGGAGAGAGTCTAGCCAGTATTCTATTAGTTTTTGTTACCTTAGAGGTAACATTTCATTCATGAATTCTTCCATGTATCATAGATTCATCATTAAAATAATGACATGTTTCATTCATTTGACCCCAAGGATATCGAGCATGAGGGTGATGTGTCCTTCAAGGAGAATCTGATATGTATCATCAACTGGAGCACAATTTCTCTCTGAGGCGAGTCAATCTCTCTGGTCTAAGTTTTATGGAATCATGAGTGTATATAGGATGATACCTGGGAGAGTTAGGCCTATGTGTTTGTAGTGGATGGAACTTTCCCCAAAAAAATATTTTTTCTCCCTTATAATGGAAACATGGGGATGAGTTGTCTTAAAAAGTGGAGGTTGTAACATCTCGACTTTTTCCAAAGGTATAAATTATTTTTTTTTCAAATTAAAATCCTTTTTCTTAATAATGTTTCCTAAGGGGTCATATAATTGTCGAGGGTACCTAGGGATTGTTCAGAGATCATATCCCTAAACTTCGAAGAGGCAGACTAGGTCACTTGGTTAATAGAAACTGTACATCCCAGCTCGCATGGTTTATCTATTAGTGTGGCTTAAAGAAAATGGGGTACTAAGGGATACATGGTTTAATTGAAACCATGTGACCCTAGATTCATGTTAATTTAGTGTTTTAGACCTTTTGGATAGATTTCATTCACATGGTTGGCACACGTTTTGGGAAATCGTGTGGCCAAATCATGCACCCCTTCCTTTGGGGTGAATTTACAGTATTTCCCTTAATGAAATATTTTCTTCACCCCCACTCTTCTCCCTCTCATTACTAATAGTGAGCTCCTCTAACCCCTCTCATTAGAGCTCACTGACCTTATCTCTAGTGATCAATATATATCTTTCTTTCAGCATCCAAATCTCTCATCGTCGGAAGTATCAGAAAGATAGGGGTATGATATACACTCCTCTTTCATTCTATTCTAGTTTCTCTCTTCCTATATTGTGATATTAAGGTGTAGTATCATTTTTTCTATTTTTAGGTAATTTTATTGTTTCTCTAATAACTCTAATTCCTTCTCAAATAAAAGGATGATGTTGGATAAGGGGTTTACTATGTGGTTAAGTTATGTGGTCTAGCTCTTTCCCACAAGTTTTGTTTGTGTTATATAACATGTGTAGTTACTCTGCGATCTAGACCCTTCCAACGTTGATTTTTATTTTCTAAAAAATTAAATTTATTTTTTACCATTCTCATTATGTACTTAATGAGTGTAGAATCAAACTTTGGTTGATCTCTTTGACATGAAACACCAAAATGGGTGTGTTCTTCCCTTGAGGACTTTTTTCTCCCATTTATTCAATTGTTTAAAACCCCCTTAAGGAGAGTCTCCTTAAAATTAATGCATTGATTTAAAAACTAAAATGAATACTGTGATGACCCATAAGTTAGTCACCCATAACTCATTCCATAAATGAAATGGTTAAACTAATTTAATTGTCGAGGTGATTATTCTTTAAAACTTATTCCATAAATGTATCATTTAATTAAATTCTATGACCAATTTGATAATTGTATAGATAATTATTACCTTATTAAACTACATGTCTTTGTGGAATCTGAGAAAATTCCTTCACCTTAGTTCCAAGGGAGATACAAGGGGTTACAACTTAAGTAACCCTTGGATGGGATCATTATTTTTTATAGTTAGATTTTCTTAATTATTTTTGAACACACTGGGGGAGACAATAGCTATTCCTAAGATGGGATTACCAAGAGTTATTATTTTTTACTTCTAGACGAGTGACACGGGTTCCCTAGGGGAGACCTCATGAATGATCTCGGTGGAATGATGCTTGTACCATTCCATGAGAGTGACTTAGGACCCTACATGTGATACTAGGTATGGACTTATAGGTTATTTAATGCTTTCCTCACATCATTATTGGAGTGATACTTGGGATCTTATTATTGGGTCACCTTGAATAGACTCCCTTGTCATTGGACATATAACAATACCATATAGAGATACTTGTAATTTTCTCAAACATTACATTTACGGACTTAGGGGGAATCTCAATATTTTATAAAGATATTAAATTGAATGAAAAAGTAAGTGAATGGATTTAAACAAGAAATGAACCATGAAATTGGAATTACAAGGATGTTTCCTCCAAGAAAAATCATAAGATTGGGGATAGTATATCTCTGTATATTACCCTACTCAATTTACATGTGTGAGAACCCTTGGTTTAGACCCATCGGCTTAGGCCAAAGTAGGTAGAGTTTGACAGGTGTCTCAAATAGAACCTGGTATGATGTAAAGATTTATTTATTTCATTATTTCTTGAATTTATTATTAAGGTACACTATTTAATGATAAGGATTTATCTAGAAACCGTTGGTGGTAGCCTATTTGGATTACATATCAAACCTTGCTTGGGATACCCTTGGTACTAAAGAATACTTCATGACTATAGGTATAGATAAAGGGAAGTGGCCATATTTTGATGCTTGATTGATTTTCTAAGATGGAGTTTGGGGAAAAGGACGAAGCATATTCTTGGGATGCTAGTAGTTTTTTCCCTTCTGTATATCTTGATATTATGTGGTGTCTTCTTGTTTCCCCTATCTCCCATGAACACTTTTTTTATATACATGACATAACATCATAATGTTTTATATCTATTTTTATTCATTTAGTGTCAGGATACTAGTCACATATCATAATTGATTATTATTTTATTTACACTATTCTATGAATACTTTTATTGGATTTTCTATGGTAGGTTACTAGTAAAAACATATAGAATTTTATTCTTCTATTTCTCTCATATATAAACATATATTTATATTTATTATCCACCCTCTAGTAAATGAGGAAAAAATCTCTCTACAAACACACCCTAGGCCTTAGATTCTAGTCGACAGATTTTAGCATTTAGGGAGGCACTCTTATGGTCTTGTGGACACCATCTCGAGGAACCATTAAGTGGAATATGAGGTAATAATGATACACCATCCTTGTCCAATAAGACTACTATAAAACAACCTAATACTCCCTTAGAACATAAGAAATGAAAACCTAAGGGTTCAATAAAATACAGGCCCTTACATTAGTCATCAGTCAAAATATTCATATCCTATATAATTAAAACCAAACCTGTAATGAAGAAAAATAGGTCATAGAAATAAATTCTTAGAAGATTCCTCAAAATTAGGATCCTAAAATAGTAAAAGCGTAACCAATGCATCATAATTTATGGTCCCCAATAATATATCATAAAAAAATCTCATCAATAAATCCAAGGTCATACATATCATCCCATAAAAATAAATATTCAAACAAATAAAACTATTGAGCATGAATATATAAATCATGTTCCTTAATACACTCTTCTAATTCACTATGTCACCATAGGAAACAACATAAGGAAGTAGTATAACCAAAAAACCCATACCCCTGACAAAAAAAGTTTTGATTAGTGGCCTCATAACCATCACATAATCTTCAACATAAGACTCACCCCAGTTAACGATGTGGGGTTCATTATGAAGATACCCTAAAATCTATGAGATGTACAAGGAATAATAGATTAGATCCATCTATATAAGAATATTCAATTGATATTCAACTTCACTAACATGCACTAACACCTCAAAAGGCCCAAAAAATAAAGGAGAAATCATAATCCTATGACTGAACCCCCACAACCCAAGGAGAAAAGATATCATCAATAATAAATTACCTATAATGTGAATCTATAAATTCCCCCTCCTATGACCATCATAATAATTTTGAAATACATGGATTCCTTTTTCCACTCATGAATCACCTGAAACTTCTCTGACATAATCTATATAGATTATAGTCCAATAATCATTAACTCCCCAACCATAGTCAAAAATAATGAAGATCTACAAGGTAATATATAAAATTATTTAAATGGGGATATTAATGTTTTAGATTAATAAAAATTATTATAGGAAAAATGAATGAGGAGTAGGTGATTAACGAAAGATCTTCCAAAATCTAGAATGAATGTGAACAACATGTATTTCATAGTCTGAATAGTCAACTCTATTTAGTTATCTTTTTGTGGATGAAATGTTTTGTTGAGGACTAAACGAGATCCAAAATCATGTTGGAAACCTTTATAAACTCATGATGTAAAACACTGATCTCAATCCATGATGATCATACTCAAAAATAGGAGGAGCCTCACAATCTCAACCAACGACCACCTTAGAAAGAAATCTATTAACTTCGACTCCTTAATCAATATGAAATGACCCAAATTCATAAAAATTCCTATAATAAGACATATAAAATCAAATTCACCCTATTTTTTGGGCAAACTGTTCATGAAATTCATCAAAATGTCCTCTCATTTCCATTGAGAAACTTATAGAAGTGAAATAAACCCACATAGAACACAATTTTTATTCTTAACCTTATAGAATACCAAACATTGATATAAACATTTTGGTACTAATATCTTCATCACTAGCCATCTAAAATGACTTCAAAAGGAATGATAGATCTTATCCACATAAGGATACTTGTCCAATGTGAGATTTGAAAGTCAAAAAGTACCACATAATCCATTTATAATGTAATAAAGATCCCCCCTATAATAATAATCAATATTAAACAGTGTATCCTAAAAAACAAAATGATCCATTTAAAATTTACACAATTGAATCTCCCAAATGAAATTTATTCACGTACTTCACCAAGTATAACTAAATTGTTATCTAGTAGAGACACTCTTTACCACTGTATCCCCCCATATCTAGGTGAATTAACTAAATATCCTCAGTTACACTCCATGCGTCCCCAAACTCACAAACTATATCACTATTTTAGTACCTTATCAACACATCCTTCATGATATTCCCATTCCTCAGCATATATGAAATCTAGAATTTGTAAACATATAATAATTTCAACCCTCTATATTTTTACAAGTTCAAATAATACATATATAATATATATCCCAAACTCATTTGATCCATGAAGAACAAAAATATATCACTAATAAGATAGTGTCACTATAAATTCAAGGAAAACACTACTACAGTAAATTCAAAATCATTTCTAGTTTAGTTACATTCATGTGGTCATAAAATTCACCTCCAAAACGAGATTGATGATGTATATTTTTTCATAAAACAATCTATTGAAATACATGGATAATAACAAAAAAACCTCAAACATAACCCCTTTATTTGGAAAATTGGTAAAAAAATATTAAATGTATTCTCCTTTAGATGCATAATAGAATCATGAAATCAGTGAGTCCACATGAATGCATGATTCTTCCTAGTCAAGGATGTCAGTGGAGTCACAATTTAATAGAAGTTAGGTATGAATATTTGATGATATCCTATAATACTAATGAAATTATAAACCCCTGAAATGGGGGATACCCAAGAAAAAACCAACTCAATATTTGAAGGATCCATAGATAATCCTCACTAAGATATAAAATTCCCCATGAAATTGCCTAATTTTCCTAGAATATATACTTATAAATATTATAAAATAGTTGATAACATTGAATCATCTCCAAAATTAAATGTATGTTCTATGTATGTGTTTCCTCAAACCCAAATTACACAAGTATGATACCAATAAACACCACTAAAACTCGATTGATAAACTCATGGAACACAATATTCACTAATAACATGAACATGAATGGTGAGTTTTTTACACTGAACATCGTTAAAATTAATTTAAAATTTACATATCATTCACCTATATATGGTGATATCCTGGCCAAAAATCAATCTTAAAGAACTAGTTAGATCCCATTAGATGATTTAATGGATCATTAATCCATGGTAGTAGATAATGGTTCTTCATTGTCACCTGATTATGGTTAGAATAATTGATATATATTCATATACATTTATCCACAATATTTGTGAACAAGGCCAAAGCACCCCAAGGTAATAGAGCGGATCAAATAAAACCTATCCATAGAACAAATTTAATCAAAATATATTATTCCTATAACTATTATTGTACAATAATAAATAGAGGAAATGGTATATAATAGATTCCCATATTTAATAATATCAAAAACTATATTTGATGATGATGGGGTAGTGTCATAAAATTTTTAGGGAAAACATTTTTGTACTCAACTGTAAACCTTAAAAACACCACTAGTTAAACCTATGTTGAGATCTAAATCAGTTCAGTAATCATAAATGATAAGAGATCAGTGTATCTCTAACCCAAATGATGGCCCAAATCACTAATGAGCATGGAATCCATTCCATGAGAACATAATAATATTACTCTACTCCTGGAGTAATCATTTATAGACTACTGTGAATTAATAAAGTCTAGTATAAGGATGAAATCATATGGATGTATCCTAAAATATCATAAATATTTTAGGGATATATACTACCCTAACATCAACTCACAATATATTAATACATCATATAAGATAAAATGACCTCCAACTAGTGTAGTAAACACCAAGGAAATTAGAATTATATCCATATCATGTCCCACACCCTAGACTAATATAGGTGAAATGAAGTATTTCATATCTCTTTAATCAAAAAGAGAAATAACCATGTAGAAAATTAATATATAGGACCACTCATGATGTCTGGATCATAGAGTGCTATAAACTCTTTCACTTAAATATGACCATGTCTAGCTCCATGACCTCCTTGGCCATAATTTTTACTATCTACATGGGAATTACCTATTCTATATACCAAAGGTTAAGGTTTATCAAAGGGTTTTCCACTTCACAATCTTCCTACATGTTGTTAACCAATACCTAGATCACTCTTCTTCTACTACTACCTCTAAGGATACTACTAAAATGGATAAACATAAAGTGGGATTCCAACTCAATGTTGATTGTATAGGAAGGTTGGGTACTTAGGCTACTAAATCTTGTGACCTCACCAAGAGAGGTAAAAAACATATGATATTTTAGTAGAGGTATAATAATAACCAACTCTAGAGAAACAAGTTGAAGGTATCTAAAGCTAACTCACCATTGTCTAAATCTTTGAATGACCAAAAAACTAAGAACCTATACTCAAAAATATACTCCTCATGATTTCTTGATGAATTAAATACCATGATGATCATTTTCATTCCATAATCTCTTTGATAACCTCTTCTATCACCATAACCTCAAGAAAATTTGGCAATGTTAACAGGGTGAACTGTTTAAGGAGATCTAGATAAAACACCTCATCAAATTGCCTCATTATATTATATTCATATTATATGAGTTTTGAATCACAATATAGGATGTTCTTGAACCAAATCCAAAACTATTACATACTGTAACACTCCTAGAAAATTGATGGAATAATTCATTTATGTTTTTCCTTCATAGTAAAATAAAAGAACTCATGGTAGAATGAATTATGGAGATTATCCTTCAAAACTTCTGACTACCCATGATATCCATGGAATAAAACCCAAAATTGTTGGGAATATCTTCACAACATATAGACAACTAATAGAATATATTTATTTATCCTAAAATGGACCAAGCCGAAAGTAATATCCACTTTCTTTGATCATTCCTTAGTTTCATAATTAGAAATAAATCCCTTATACTTTTATATATTCTAGAACTATCACATAGAAATCAACATCCGCCAATAATCATCTTTTTCAAACTAAAATATTTTTTGATCTATTGGAGAATCATTTTAAACATAACTTTCATGTTTCTGATGAGGATGTTGACCCTTATCCATACCTGAAAAATAGTAATATATTAAGAATTTCCTAATCTAAAAATATTTAATCCTTAATATTATTCATCATAATTCTTATCACCTAACTAATTCAATCACAAGTAGAGACAATCATGATGAATGATCGTTATCTTGGTCTTAACAAGTATGTAGCATCACTTCACATAGTATATTATAAAAACTTAATTTATTTTCATCATATCATAGGTGGCCTTAATAGTGTATGTCCTAGCTATTCTCTCTTTCTTATAACACATTCTAAGATAAAATAGTAATGTTACCCCACCAACCCAGGAAATCCTCACCAATGTATATACCCATGATCTTCATATCTATCGGATAAATTATTTGATACCACTTTGTCCCAACCCACCCCCACTAGTAACCTTCATGGTTCAATAGAAAAAGATGAGTAACCCTTGAATCCCACCTCTAATAGGCCATGAGTTGGGAGCTAACACTGAAGGTATTAAACATGGTCAGTTGTTAGGAATTACCCCCATAATTCAAAATAAAAGTAAATGAAACCACCAATTAACTCAAAAAATATAAATAAAATAAACCCAGTAAATATAATGACATGGAATATAAACCAAAATTGAAAATACCACGTGTAACTCCTACAGGATATACCATGAGCACCTGAAACCCTTTATCAACCTCTATGATCTAGTAAGGACCATCTTGACCACTAACTCCCTCACCTATACCTTATATATGTGTACACATATAGGGATGATTATAGTAGTATACTGAGTAGAATCCTCCTTTTAAACCACTCATGAAAATGTGGAAGAAGCATACTAAAGCCTCAATGGATAAATAGAGAAACCAACTAATTACCAAAATTAGGATAACTATACATCTCCATACTCACAAATGATCACCCACCATGTCATACACAAAAGTAAATAATATAATATCAATGTCATATATAAAAGGAAGTTACTCCACTACCACTTCCCCAATGATCTAACTTCCCTCAACCCTAATGACTTACATCTTAGTTCCCTAATGACCTCTATAAGTCAAAATGGATATCCATGAAAACATGTCCCAACCACATCAACATAATCATAACCATACATCCATCACATCCCCATAATCACATTGTAAAACTGAGAGTATTTATAGCCAATATAAATATAAAATATACTATAATCTATTTCAATTCATTCATAAATATGGATCTCATAATTGTAATACATTACATCCAAGATACATGTATACATAGAAACATTAATCTATCATAACCCATATAAACATATACCTGATAGTCATGATCTATTATTTCTTATATGAGTACATAGAATTTAATCACAAGTCACTATAGCAGGGATATGCCTACATACCATACTAATTTTGTAAGAGATAAAGGGTAGGAGTTGTAGTCAGCTACCCATATGCTTGGAAACCTATATTTCGGAAAACCACCCAAAACACAAAGATAAATACTGTCATCAGTCATGTTATCCAACATGGGTAGTGGAGCAAAAGAAATAGAATAATGTAATGAATATAAAGAATATAACCATGTTATGGGAATTTATCCTTCAAAAAACTCAAAGGTAAATAACATCTAACATGAAAAACTATCTGGAAACACTAAGGATGGGAAATCCATTACATTTTCTAATCACATGGGCATTGAGATTTTATATTTTCATACCATAATTTATGATTATTCAATGAAAATAATTTTATAATATCCCTTTGAAAATTACGGATGAATATTTATAGTAATAACTAAATCCATGGTGCTCAAATTTAACATTATAAGTCCAATTTTCATAAGCATTATATTTTAATCATAAATCCATTATGAAATAACATCATTTTATTAATTTACTAATTTTCCACCATTCTATAATCCTTATCTCAAGGGAAAAACTAAAACCAGTTCAAGGAAGTAAATAGAAAAAGCTAAATAAGAATTCAAAATAAATAAATAACCATACTTAAAAAACAACACTTCCGACTAAATCCAACTATCCTAATATCATCCCCAATACTTTTCTACTTTATCCATAACATTCCAAAATCAACTGCATATATCCTCCACTATAACAATATCATAATGGAACTACCCTTTACATATCAACCAACCACACTAGGTTTATATTAAAATCATAGAAAGGATTATTTATTATTAAATATAAATATTTTTTGTTACCAAATTAAATTATAAGATAAATAATGTCAATGAGAAAACAATAATACTTAAATTAGTGCATGAAAAGTAATTGAAAATAAGATCTGAATGTTATCACCCCCTATTATTAATTCATAAAATTATTATCTTTTTTACAACATTATTTAATTCAATTCATTATGAGATGATTTTATCAAGAAATGAGACCTATTATGCCAACAATAAATATAAATAATATGAATTATTTGAGGAGTAACAAAATAAATTAATCTCATTCCCATTAATTTTTTTCATGGATTTTAATGGATATATTTGATGAACAAGAAAAATGCAACACCAGAATCTCTATAGTGTGGATATTTTAGCATTTCATTTATAATATAGTTAAAAAAATAGTAACCTCAACTTCATAATTCTTACACTTGATGATCAATTCAGTTACCGCTCTTATCGTATTAGTACTATAGTGAAGTTTCCAAACTATAATTCCTTATGAAATACTAGAATGTGACCTATAAATCCCATATCATCTTTATTGGTATTTTGAGTGATAGTGTGGTGATACCAAATTCCATTCATCATTCATTTTTTATCACAAAAAATCTTAAACTTGATACAATTAATCTATTGGTATCTTGGTCTTGAGAGGTAGTATGCAAATTATCTATTGTTCTTATGATCATTCTTGATAGGTTCACTTGGTCCTTAGAAAATTCACTTAAGAGGAAATATTATTTTCAATAATTCTCGAACTGCTAGAAAAAGATATAAAATTAATTTTATGGTTATAGTTAAGTATTTGATAATTATTGTTCGTTGGAGTGGATACTCAAAAGGGGGGGTGAATTGAATTCCAATTAAAATTTCTGTTTTAAAACATTGTCTTAAAAACCCCTAAATAAAATACTGAATTGAACAATAGTGAATTTATATCAAAGTAAAGGTTCTGTTGGTTTCTCAAGGGATTGATTATTTCCCAGTTAATCAAAACAGAAAGGGTGATTAAATTTTGAAACCAACTTACTGATTTACAACTAATATAAACACTTGTGAATTTAATTATCAAAGTGACTTTAAAACAGTTTTGGTTTTAAAGTAATTAGCAGCGGAATAAAAGAATAACTTTGAAAGATATAGCACAGTAGATATAACCAAGAGGTTCAGTCTCAAGACGAGACTTAGTCCTCTCAACAATTTGTATAAATTTGATCCACACCCTAGATCAGGGTTTACAACAATTTAAAACAGTTCACTATGAGTCCATACTTAGACGAATATCTATATTTGGACTAAGACAGTGATATGTAGAATATGGGTTAAGGTTAATCATTAGAGATAATATATAAGAGAATTGTGATCATGCATAAGACTTGTAGAGAGTAATTAACATCCATAAGATTTGTTATTATAAAAACATGATCCAACCAATATACATAGATTCACGAAGAGATTTTGATTATATATATAAGAAATCCAACCAGATTAAGTAATCGATGATTTGTGATTATTAAAACAGCAATCATAGGAAGAATTCAACAATCTTCCAGAGGGCTCAACAATCTCCCCCTTTTTGAGAATCACAAATCTTAGCCATAAATAAAAATAATATCTCATCAATAATAAGGCATACTAAGAACAAAAACATAATGAGATATAAATCTCCCCCGGAATTTATGCATTTAAATACTTATGCAAGCATTTCCATAGAAAGGTTCTCCCCCATGGATAAATAAAAAAAACTCCCCCTTTAGAGATGCATCTCCCCCATATCCCCCATAGATCCATAGATATACATATTTCTCCCCCTTTGGGATAATCAAAAAGGAGGGAACAGATAAAGAGAGATTAAAAGAAGGCATCAGAGAGAATAAAAAGAAAAGAGAATAAAGTTTATAATACATCACAGTACAATCACAAGAGGGTTCACCCTATCAAAAACAACGCACAACTATTTATTGGGATGTAACGGGGCTTTGCCTTTGTCAGAAGGATCAAAGGTTGGTAAGTTGGAAGGCTTGGAGGCAGGTTGAACTGGGTGAATTTGAAAAGGTGGTAAGATGAATCTGGAGGGTGTAGGAGAGGATGCCACTGGAATTTGATGTGGAGCTGTAGGAGCTGGTTGAGAAGATTGCTGAGGAACTGGTCGGAGTTGAGATAGAGCTTGAGAAACAGAGATCTGATTTGGAGCAACATCAGAGGCACTGAGAGGGTCAGCATTAGGAAGCACAATGGCGGTGTCTTGTGCATTCAGATAAGGCTTCAAAAGATTTATGAAATTCTAAATAACTTTTGCACCATACTGCATAGCCTTCTTAAAATCATCCTTATTCTCCATGAACCGTTCCAGGGTAGGAGTAAAATCTTGCAACTGTTGAACTTGAGTCTTGAAAGCTTGAGTGACTAGAGGTAGTCTCAGATTGCCAGCTAACACTTTGAAATTCGCGATCATCTCATGCTTGGTATAGATTTTTGAAAAGTAATGATCAACCTTTTCCTTGATCTCTCTCTGAGATTTAGTGGCATCTGCTGAATATAATGTTACCATCTTATGAATGTGATCATTGTGGTCCTTCATCTTCCTCAACGAGTCAAAATCAAGAACTTGTCTAATGGTGGCCAATTCATCATGCACAATCTGCCTTAGAGCCTCTAACTCACGAGTAGTGATCTTAGTTACTTTGGTTGTAATAGCTTGAGCAACTATCTGAGTTATATCAGCATTCAACTTTCTCAGATCAGACTTCTTAAGATGTTCAATCAGATTCCTCAACACTTCCATCATACCAGAGATGGTGGATCTAAATTCGTTGGATAAAGAAACTAATCCAAATTGTATATCCTTCATAATCTGATTTAGAGAGGCTATGTGCCTGCCAATAAACTCACCAGTATTGGCCAGGTCTGGTTTAATATCATTTGAAATTTCTTCTCTGACTGTATCTCACATAGCAGTAAGCAAATCACTTTTGAACTTATCAAAATCATACTGAGAACTCACTTTTGAACATTCAAAATCATACTGAGAGACAGTAGAACTAAGTAGATGAGCATCTTCAGCATCAATAGCATGTGCAGACCTGGCCTCAACTGGTTGGCTTTCCATCATAACCGTAGTAGATTCTGATTCTTCTTTTTCTTCTTCAGAATACTCTAAACCCAAAACAGAAAAACCAAGGTAATCATCCCAGACAACAGCACACCGAGTATATTTCGGTTTATCATAACTTGCTTTTCCACTGATTTCAAGAGAATCTATCTTGCCATTGGCATTTGTTTCTGGTACAGTTTGATGTGTTTCTGTTGGAGGTACATTAAGACCATCCACTGGTCGGTTATCACCATCATCATCATCATCTCCATCCCCATTTACATTCTTCACAGAAACTTCACTGACAGATACTTCAGTGTCACTAGCTTCTTCATCACCAAGAATTGGTTCTGATTCAGGTAAGGGTAAAGGTGGACTGGCAGATCCAAAGTCTATTCTTCTCTTAGGGCTCACAATATCAGGATCACTCCTATCATCAGGATGTGACATACTTCCCTCTTCTGTTTTAGCTTCTTCCATCACTTGTTTACCAGACTCTTTAGTGTATTTATTCCTTTAAACATATACTTCTTCCTCATCATCAGAATAAATTGGCTCCTCATCTGATTTCAACCCAGGGTCTCTCAAACCCTTCGGCCTTTTTCCATGATCAGTGGGATTGTAATATTCATACAACATTTCCTCATCAGCAACCCAGCATTTCTTCCATGGGTTATAGTTTATTTTCATCCGTTTACAAATCTCTTTGTTAACACAAGAAGAACTATCAGATTCAGCTATCTCATCATCTTCATCAACACATTCCAGATTCTTTAACATAGAAGAGATCATTTTGGAATAGAACAGGGCAGTGGCTTTCTTAGAAGGTTTCACCATTCCAGCTATGTGCACCATTAGATATCTACACAAATTGATCTTCTCATGAGTCTTTAGTAAAAACAATAGAAAAACATCATAGTATCTTACAGCAACAAAATCTCCTTTCCTGGGGAAAATTTGGTGCTTAATAAACTTAAAGAGAAGTCTAAATTCACCATCCATCTCTGAGGCTGTGATTCTCCTTGACTCTCTATTTCCAGTCAAAAGCTCTAAATCTAACTCATAAAAGCAGTATTCAGTGGTTGGATGAATGTTTCCAGCATAATCCTCATACCGACCCTCATGGGGTACATTCAAACATTCAGCCCATTGTTTAGACGAAAAAGATATTTTCTTTCCTTTCACTACAGAAGACATTCTGGCAGCCTCGACACCATCTAAAGTAACTTGCTGATTTATATAAAACTCATGCACTATCTTTGGGTAGTATACACGAGTGTTTTCTGAGAACCAGGCTTTTCATCCTTGCAAATCTAAAACTTGTAACAACAATGACTTACTTATCAAAAGCCAGGCGGAGCTGACTTCCTTTTCTATAGCAACAATCCAAGTTTCCAGGTTCGGATTTACTAATATTTGAGTGGTACTACTCGACTCACCTCGAGCATGCTTGAAGGTACAGGACTTTCTGATCCTTTGCTCGGTCTCTTCTGCTTAGCCATTTGACGATTCTGGGGAAATCAGGAGTTCAAAGGTTCGAAGTTGAGGGGAAGAGAGGTAATAAGGTTTGGCAGGAAAGAAATGAAAGGTCAACGGTTTGGGGAATAGAAATAGTCGTGTATCATTTATTTCATAATTTAGGGTTCCCATAATAAAGATAAAAGTAGTTAATTAATCACAACAAAATAAAAATTAATATAATGAAAGATCGGTTTCACAGATCGGTTTCACAGATCCGTTTCATAGATCTGTTACACAGATCGGTTTCACAGATCAGTTTCACCGATCAGTTTCACATATCAGTTTCACAGATCAGTTTCACAGATCATTTTCAGAGATCAGTTTCACAGATCAGTTTCACAGATCAGTTTCACAGATCAGGTTCACAGATCGGATTCGCAGATCAGTTTCACAGATCAGTTTCACAGATCAGCTTCACAGATCAGCTTCATAGATCAGCATCATAGATAAGCTTCACAGATCAGTTTCACATATCAGTTTCAGAGATCAGTTTCACAGATCAGTTTCACAGATCTCTCATACACAATTCTTGTTTAAGAAAATTCATTCTTTCAGAACATAAAGGCTTTGTAAAAATATCAGCAAATTGATGTTCAGAACTAATTAATTCTAGAGAAATATCACCTTTATGATAATGTTCTCTTAGAAAGTGATGTCTGATATCAATGTGCTTAGTCCTAGATTGAGACACAGGGTTCTTAGATATGTTGATCGCACTAGTGTTGTCACAGTTAATTAAAACCTATTTAAAATCAAATCCATAGTCTAATAAAGTGTGTTTCATCCACAGAATCTATGCACAGCAACTACCAGCAGCAATATATTCTGCTTCAGCAGTAGACAATGCAACTAAGTTTGGTTTCTTACTACACCATGATACTAGGGACTTTCCAAGTAAATGACATGTTCCAGACGTGCTTTTCCTATCTGACTTACATCCAGCAAAGTTAGCATCTGAATAACTAGTTAGTTCAAATGATTGTCCTTTTGGAAAAAACAATCTTAAATTCACAGTATACTTAAGATATTTAAAAATCCTTTTAACATCTAGTAAGTGTGATTCTTTAGGATTATATTGAAATATATCACACATACACACACTAAACATAATATCTGGTCGACTATCAGTAAGATAAAGTAAACTCCCAATCATGCCTCTGTAATAGGTTTGATCAACTAGTTTCCCAGTTTCATCAACATCTAATTTACAGGTAGTACTCATAGGTATATCACTTTACTTAATACTATCTAAACCAAAACGTTTTAATAAATCCTTAGTATATTTACTTTGATTTAGAATAATTCCATCTTTTGTTTGAAATATTTGAAATCCAAGAAAATACTTAAGCTCTCCCATTAAGCTCATTTCAAACTCATTTTGCATAACCTTTGAAAATTCAGTACATAAAGAATTTTTAGAAGATCCAAAAATAATATCATCAACATAGATTTGTACTATGAACAAATCTTTTGACATCCTTTTTATAAAAAGAGTGGGATCAGCTATTCCTTTTGTAAATCCTTTTGAAATAAGAAAGTTTGAAAGTCTTTCATACCAAGATCATGGAGCTTGTTTTAAACCATATAAAGCTTTTGAATGTTTAAAAACATGATTTTTAAAATGAGGATTTGAGAAACCAGGTGGTTGTTCTACAAAAACATCTTCAACAATAAAACAATTTAAAAAAGAACTTTTTACATCCATTTGATATAACTAGAAATTCAGATGTGATACATAGGCAAGTAAGATCCTAATAGCCTCTAATATAGCTATAGGTTCAAAGGTTTCTTCATAGTCAATTCCTTCTTCTTGATTGTAACCTTGTGCAAATAGCCTAGCTTTGTTTCTAATGATGTTTCCAGATTCATCAACTTTGTTTCTAAACACCCATTTTGTGCCTATGGTTATAGTGTCCTTAGGTCTTTCTACTAATTTCCAGACTTTGTTTCTTTCAAATTAATTTTGTTCCTCTTGCATAGCCATTACCCAAAATTCATCATTGATAGCATCATTGATATTTTTAGGTTCTAACTGTGAAAGAAAAGCTTGATGTTCAACCTGATTTCTTAGAGAATCTCTAGTCTGTGTTCCTCTATCTTAATTACCTACAATAGCATCTAACGGATGGTACTTTAGAATCCTAGTTGGTCTAGAAAAGGTAGGACTCGAGATTTCAGGTTCATCTACAGGTTGAGGTTCAACAGAAGCAGGTTCTGGAAAATTTCCAGAACTAGATGTTTTAATTACAGGTCTACTGTCTTTATCATTAAGGTTCAAACCAGAGAGATCATCTTCACGATTTTCAAGAGAGGTATTAGGTTCATGTGGATCAGTTTCATCAAATTTGATGTGAACAGATTCTCCCAAACATTTGGATCTTTTATTGAAAACTCTATAGGCTTTACTAGATATAGAATAACCTAGGAAAATTCCTTCATCGCTCTTGGATGCAAACTTGTCAAGATTATCTTTGGTATTAAGAATAAAGACTTTTCAGCCAAAAACTATGAAGTAGTTAACCTTAGGTTTCCTATGGTTCCACAACTCATAAGGGGTCTTCTTAAGAACAGATCTGATTAAGACTCTATTGATAACATAACAAGCTGTATTTATAGCTTCATCCCAAAAATAAACAGGCAGGTCATACTCATTAAGCATAGTCCTAGAAATTTCTTGCAGGGTTCTATTCCTCCTTTCTACTACATCATTCTGATGAGGTGTCCTAGGGGCAGAGAAATTGTGACTGTAGCCACTATGTGAGCAGTAAGATTTAAACTCATGATTTTCAAACTCACAGCCATGATCACTTCTCAGGGTTTTAATTTTAAGTCCACTAAGGTTTTCTACAGACTTGGAATATTTTACAAAGCAAGAACAAGCTTCAATTTTGTGAGCTAGAAAATAAACCCAAGTATATCTAGTAATGTCATCTACAAGAACATAGACATAATGCTTCCCATTTAAACTAGAAACTCTATAAGGTCCAAATAAATCCATGTGAACCAACTCGAGAGGTTGAGAAGTTGAAACTTATTTCTTTGATTTAAAAGAAACTTTATGTTTATTTCCCTTTTGACAGGGATTACAAACTTTGTCTGGTGGAAATTCAAGTTTGGGTAGGTCTCTAACTAATTTCTTCCTAGAAAGTTTTCTAAGTGAGTGTATATTGCAGTGTCCTAATATTCTGTGCCAAATCCAAGATTCTTTATGAAAAGCATTTAAACAAGTAATATATTTCTTAGCTAAAGAATTTAAATCAACAGCGTAAACATTTTCATTTCTTAAAGCAGAAAACACTAAAGCATTTTTAGAATTAAAAACATTGCAAGAATAATTTTCAAATTTAACATAAAAACCATCATCACATAACTGAGAAATACTTAACAAATTGTATTTAAGTCCATCAACAAATAAAACCTTAGAAATTAATACTGAGTCAGTGTTACCAATCTGGCCTAAGCCGATGATTTTCCCTTTAGAATTATCACCAAAGGTGACAAAGCCTCCATAAATCCTGACTAAGCTTTTAAATCATGAGAAGTCTCCTGACATATGTCTTGAACATCCACTGTCCAAATACCAAGGCTTTCTATAGGAGCTCTTTAAGCAGGTTCCCTACAAAATAGATTTAGATAGGAAATGATTTAGGTACCCAGATCTTCTTGGGTCCAGACAGGTTAGCCAATAAAACTTTAGGTACCCATATTTGTCTAATGGGTCTCATAATATTTCTAGAGTTAAAAGATTTTGAAAGATAAACCTTATTAGATCCATAACTATGAATATAACTAGTTGAAGCATATGAAGTTTTAGAACTAGCTACATTCTGTCCAGATTTAGGAATGAATTTAGTTTTGGTAATTTTCCTTTGTCCAGGTTGGTATCCTATACCAGTAGTGTATCTAGGTGCTATTTTCTTACCTAGCATCTGAGTAAGAGTATCTTTACCATTTGTAAATTTTCATAAGTCTTTCTTAAGTTGCTCATTAGATAATTTTAGTTCAGTGTTTTCTTTAATCAACTGAGAATTCTTTTCCATTTCAATATCAAGATCATATATATGTTTAACAGTTAAAGCATACTGTTTCTTTAAACTTTTGTATTTGTTTTTCAGCTCATTACAGGTTTCTTCTAATATATCACAGTATTCAAATAGTTCAGATTTTGACATTTTTTCTGAGTCAGAATCATCTTCATAATAGTATAAATTTAAAGCAGGAGTTTCAGATGTTACCTCAGAGGTGTTTGTCATAAAACACATGTTTTCCTTATTTCTGTGTTCAGTTTCAGAAACTTCAGATGCAGTGGAGCTATCCTCAGAAACACTACAAGTAGCCTTCATGGCTTTCTTAAACCTATTGTCCTTGTATTCATACCTCTTCTTGTATTTCAACTTTGGACAGTCTGCTTTTATGTGTCCCTTTCTTTTGCACTCATAGAAGACAACTTCATTTGATTTGTCAGATTTCTTCCAATTCTTTTTCCAATGTCCCTTGCTATCATACTTATCTTTATAATTTGATTTTCTGAAAAACTTATTATTCCTATAAAACATTCTAAACCTTCTGGCAATGTGAGCCATCTCAGCATCACTATCAGAAGTACTTTCACTGTCTTCATAGCTTGAACTCTCATTTATAGCTTGAAGCTTCTCTTTATCCTTGTTCTTTGAAGTTGAAGTCTTGAAAGCAACTGAATTCCTTCTAGGTTCATCTTCTTCTTCTTTGTTAACCTTGAGTTCCTCTTCATACATCATCAAATTTCCAATTAGTTCCTTGACCAGTAGTTCACCAATATCACATGATTCTCTAATTGAGACAGAAGTTCCCCTCCATCTTACAGGTAGACATCTTCGAATTCTCATAATTTGTTCCTTTGATGGAACATCCTTTCCCAGAGAAGTCATTGTGTTGACAATTTCATTAAACCTGAGATACTTGTCAGAAATGGGTACATCAGGCTTCATATTAAAATTATCATACTTAATAGTATAAGTGTTCAATCTCCTTTCCTTAACATTAGTTGTTCCTTCATGAGAAACAGCTAAGGTATCCCAAATTTCATAAGCAGTTTTACAAGCAGATATTTTATTAAATTCCTACTCTCCTAAAACACAGTACAAGGAATTCATATCTTTGCAATTATTAATATAGGTAGCCTTAGTAGCTACATTCCAAGTAGTTCTATCAGTAGTAGGAATTATATATTCTGATTCTATAGTAGTCTAAATATCAAAACCCCGGCTTTCTAAATGATTTTTCATCTTGATTTTCCATTGAGCATAGTTAGTTCCATTGAAAAATGGTGTTCTATTGGTAGCAACACCTTCAAGTCTATTATCCATGATAGCTTACTTAAAGCAAAGATTTTAAAGAGATAAAAATTTAGAAATAACAGAAATTTTAAGAACTTTAAAATACAACTAAAATCACAGTTGAAAAACAGAGTACTTTAAAAAATATTTAAACACCCTCTGATACCAATTGTTGGTCGGAGTGGATACTCAAAAGGGGGGTGAATTGAGTTCCAATTAAAATTAATGTTATAAAACACTTTCTTAAAAACCCCCAAATAAAATACTGAATTAAACTGTAGTGAATTTATATCAAAGTAAAGGTTCTGTTGGGTTCTCAAGGGATTGATTATTTCCTAGTTAATCAAAACATAAAGGTTGACTAACTTTACTAATTTACAAATAATATAAACACTTGATAATTTAATTATCAAAGTGACTTTAAAACAGTTTTGGTATTAAAGTAATTAGTAGCGGAATAAAAGAATAACTTTGAAAGATATAGCACAGCAGATATGACCAAGAGGTTTAGCCTCAAGCTGAGACTTAGTCCTCTCAACAATTTGTATAAATTTGATCCACACCCTGGATCGGGGTTTACAATAGTTTACAAATGTCCAGGTCCAAGACCTCTACCACTGTTATTAGTGGGAAACAGAACAACAGCAACTAGCTGTCTAGGTCACACACGACCTCTACCACTATCTCAGTGGGAAATAAAAGATGTAAGAGTTTGGGTGAGGATTTACAGATCCTCCAGTTAAAGTATAGGAGACAGTGTGTGTGTTACATGCTGGAGATAACACACACTTCTCGAAATGTGAAATAATGAATCACAGAGCAGAGATGTAGAGTTTAGAAATGGATCAAGTGATTTCAGTGAAGCTTTGGACTCTTTGAGTATGATCAGAGATGATTCTGAGTCCCCTTCTGGTTTTTTCTGAAAAACAGAGAGTCGTCTGCTTGGCATCCAGATTCAGAGATAGTGAGAAATGTAGTGTATGAAGTTCTTCAATGTCCTCGTGAATGTACAGAACTCTTCTTGATTTAGCTTGAGTGTGTATGAGGTTCTATGTCTTCTACCACTATCTCATCCACCACTCTTTGCACCCATATATGTCTCGTCATTGTTACACCAGTGTTTTTGCACCAGTAGGGACTTCTTGTATTTATGGCACGAGCTCTTGTAAAAGAAATGATTTCTTTTTGCAGGTACGAGGTACGGTTCCCTGACATCCAACAACAGCTGTTTATGAATATCGGTGAGTCAAGTGATCGGTAGGTCATCAGCATCAGCATCGGTGAGACATCTTCGGTGACTTAGGTGATCAGCATCGGTGTGTCATGATCGGTGACTCAGATGATCAGCATTGGTGTGTCATGATCGTTGACTCATTTGATCAGCATCGGTGAGACATCTTCGGTGACTCAGATGATCAGCATCGGTGTGTCATGATCGGTGACTCAGATGATCAGCATCGGTGTGTCATGATCGGTGACTCGGATGATCAGCATCGGTGTGTCATGATCGGTGACTCATTTGATCAGCATCGGTGAGACATCTTCGGTATGGATCGGTGTGACCGTTGTCCTTTTATATGGATCGGTGAGATCGTTGTCCTTCGATATGGATCGGTGCGACCGTTTTCCTTCGATATGGATCGGTGAGACCATTGTCCTTCGATATGGATCGGTGTGACCGTTGTCCTTTGATATGGATCGGTGAGACCGTTGTCCTTCGATATGGATCGGTGCGACCATTGTCCTTTGATATGAATCGGTGAGACCGTTGTCCTTCGATATGGATTGGTGCGACCGTTGTCCTTTGATATGGATCGGTGAGACCCTTGTCCTTCGATATGGATCGGTGCGACCTTCACTGTGAGTCCATACTTTGACGAATATCTATATTTAGACTAAGACAGTGATATGCAGAATATGGGTTAAGGTTAATCATTAGAGATAATATATAAGATAATTGTGATCATGCATAAGACTTGTAGAGAGTAATTAACATCCATAAGATTTGTTATTATAAAAACATGATCCAGCCAATATATACAGATTCACAAAGAGATTGTGATTATGTATATGAGAAATCCAACCGGATTAAGTAATCGATGATTTGTGATTATTAAAACAGTATTCATAGGAAGAATTCAACAATCTTCCAGAGGGCTTAACAATTATATTGAATTCCTTCATCAAATATTCCCTCTAATATGTTCCCCATGTAAACTCATAATATTATTATTATTTTATTCTATGGAATATGCCAAGTCACAAATAGAAAAATATAATATATGAAATTAATTAATATATATTTAAATGATTTTAAATAAATATATATCATTTTTTATTATTCCTTTAACTTGGAATTTTAATCCTCCTTATCATTTATCAAACCTTTAATAATGAATCACTATTTAAATAATAAATATCATTATATTATTGATTCAATAAATAAATAAATATAATATTCACTAAACATGTGAATAAACATTTATTTTAATATTTTTATAACTACATATGTATTTATTTTAATATATTCACTAACCAAAGAATAAAAATCTATTTATCTATGATATTTTGAATCAATTAGAGATAAAAAAAAATTATATTTCCTAATTAAAAAATAACATTTATTTAATATTCAACTCATATATCCTAAACAAGAATATATCAGGTGATTGAAATTTAGACATCAACCTAACATTAATAATTATTAAATCATAATTTGGTAATAGTATATATTATTAATATTAAATTAAAATAGAATTTAATAGTGATACTAAATTTACATTGTGTGTAATCCTCTAGGAATCTTTCGCAGTGGCATTAAGAGAAATTTCCATAATTCTAAGATTAGTGTTCAATAACATATTATAGAACCAATAGAGAAATAAATTAATGTCTCAATGAAAACAACCTATTATGAAAACGTATTGAGTAATATAATCCCTTTGTTTAGATATATCTTTAAATGGAATGCTTACATTTTTCATCATTCTATAAGTTTAACTTTGTTTTTATTCTCTAAAATGAATTCATTGATTAACTATAAGGGACATGGATTTAATTAGACAACACTATTTTAATCCAATGGGTGAATATATCAACTTCAATTAAATCTAAAGGGATAAATACTTTCTTAAAATATTTAATTAATATCATATCTCTTATGATATACCCAACATATCCTAGCACACTATGAGAATATATTATAATGGTTTTCATCAGTAAATGAAAGTATACAGATTATGATATACAATAACAATAATATCTAGTATGAAAAACAATACACATGTTCGTAGATAGGAATATAAAATTTCACATATAATATGTGGAATTTTTATTTGTGGTTTTGAACTCATAATCACTTATAATTTATATTTACAAGTGAAAACATCATGGGAAGAAGCATCATCCACATAAATGAATCCAACACTATATATTCAAACATCAGATAATTACCATTAGGAATATGTTACCTATACTATGGGATATGTGTTTAAGAATAATGGAATAGAATCCCCAAGTTCTGATTATATCGAGGAAATATTATAGCCTTTTTAGGAAACAAAAACCGTAAGGACGTTACCACATTAATGTTACACAAAAGAAAAATTGACAAGTAATAATATATTCATTAATATTTATGTCATTGAATATTTTGGTTATTGAAAGTAAACAATTATTTTGTTCTAAGGAACCAACACTAACATAATATTTATCCAAATAACATTCTTAATGTAAAAATCTATCATAATATGAATTTATAATAATGAATGATAACTTCAATGAATAACTCAATAATTATTCTATTTATATTACTATATTTAAGTTGTTTAATCAATTTTAGTCATGTAAAATATGAAATGGAAAAATCATTAATCATAATAAAATACCATCACACTATCTAAAAAATAATATGATAAAAAAAATAATTCAAAAAAATTACAAGAAAAGATACACCACCCTTTTAAATTATTTAATTTCATATTATTATCATATTTGGGTACATATTATTTATTTTTTATTGGACACCAAAGAACGAAATTCCCAAATTTTCACTTAATACATAAGTTAATTATTGAATCACGTACCAAGAAATGAAGATTCAACTATCACTGGATTAGAATGAAATGATAAATTAATAACACCAACACAGAACAACATAGTAAACCAACAAACCATAAAGACATCATCTATTCGATAATTCTGTATCAAATATTAATAAATAACCAATTAAATTAAGAGGACTGAACATACATGGATTGTAAAGAAGGTATGAGAGAAGAATCAATAAGGGTAAGAGGTATAGAGTGATACCTTGGTTAAAAGGTAGTTATTTTAAAATAAAGGGAATAAAGATCAATCCTAGAGGCCTATAATCATCCAAAATTATCTCACAACCATCCTTGGTTTGAGAGGAGAAATAGGAAATATAATGAATTTTAGAGGGGATTTTAATTTATATATAACAACGGAGAATATTCTTTCATGGAGTTATAAGGATTTTTCATGATGCAACTGGCCAAGATCTGATGATTATGGTGTGATCTATTAATGAGAATCCCCCCTTTCTCTCATAGTAAATGATCATTAATTTATCAAAAATAAGGAGGTTTATATATTCTCTAAATGTGTCATGTTTTAATGTTAAATCCCCTATAACTCATGGTGTTATTTTAATATCCTAAGATTTTAAGAGATATAAAATGCTCCACGATGTGCAAGATACGCAACACCATGGTTAAACGAACCATGAAATATTATTATTTAAATATAGCCTTTATAAACTAGACATTGAATTATATGGAATGAATAGGATTAAACAAATAATTTAAATATATATAAATAATATAATTAATAAAATTTATATATTATTTCTCAAGAAATAAGAACTTGATTTTTAAAAAAGTCATTTCATTCTTAAAAAATATGTTTTCTTCAAAATTGGTTTTTTGTGATTGAATATTAAATTTAATTTAGAGAAATTTTATAAATTATATTTTATAAAAATAATGTATTTTTTGAAAAAATAATGTCAAAATTAGTTTATAGTAAAATTTTGAAATTTTACTAAAGAATTTTAATTTTTTTAAATACGGTATCTTTTATAATATCTTAAAGAACTAAATATGATATATAAATTTATGAAACTTATGAAATTAGTAATTTAGGATAGTAAACTAAAAATATAATTCCAAAATAATTAAAAAAATAGAATTTGTTTCATGAAAAATATGAAAATCATTTTGAGTGCCAACATAGTGCCTGCACTACACTAGAAACGTCAAATTTAGTGTCCTAATGATACAAATGTAGTAGGAAAAAGTATTATCACTAAATGGTTAGTATATATTATGTATAAATTATTATTTGGATTTATATTTTAAGACTTTTTAGTTGTATATAAAAAATATTATATAATTTCTTATGAAATTATTATATAAGGCTAAAAAAGTAAAAATAAAATATTAAATAAGTTTTCATGACATATATGTGAGTAAAAAAATATATTAAAAAATATAATGGTTTATATTTGATTAAATTTAATTTTTTTATGATGGTAATTTATTTTTAATTTTTATTAATGAAATAATTAACATAAATTCTTATGCAACACCGATAAAGTGTTTGTTTAAGTTGTAGAAAAATGGAGTAAATTATTTTAAAACCACTAAAGGTAGTATTTATTGGGTGAGTTATAGTGTAAAAAACAAATTTTGATCAATATAACATATTATGGGTTGTTTAAAAGGTTTAAATTTGAAAATAATTATTATATTATTATCTTTCAAGTCAAACTAAATGAATTGTTTCAAAAATGACTTTAATGATATTTTATGCTAAATAATATTTCATTAAATTATTTAAAAAAATAAAAAACAAGAAATTTGTAAATTATTATTATAAATGGTTGAAAAATTCATCAATTTTCCATTTATGATACAAATTTAACCTTATAAGTAAAATTCTAACCCTTTAATATTGAGAAAATCATTATCACAGTTTAGGTAAAAATTGGTTAACCAAGGCATAACACGAAAACATAAGGTTAAAAATAATATGAAAACATATATAAATTTTATTTTATTATTATATTAAGATAATATAATCTTTATATTTTAATCCATGTCTTTTTAAAACCATTTTATATGAGTTAGGAAGTATTATATTATAATATTTCATGTATTTCTAAAAATGAAATTAATGATATTTTAAAAAAAATAATTTATTAAATGATTCAAAATTTATAAAAATATTGTATTCATCCTAGTGACTTGGATATGGTTTAAAATATCATCCATTTTCCATATATGGGTTATTTTTTCTTTTATAGTAATGTTCACTACCCTTAAATAGTATAACACATTGATGTCATAGTAATTTTCAAAAGGGTTAATGAGGGTTAAAAAACATATAAGGTTGAAATAATAATCTAAAACTTTTGAAATTTAATTATAAAAGATGATTTCATATAATCCTCATATAGTATTATAATTATATCAATTTGGATCCATTTTTTCCATTAAAATTAATATATATTTATTTATTAATTGATGAAATTCTAATATTACTCCTCCCCTCAATTTAGAAATGGAAACCCATATCTTATCCACTCCACACTTCATGATCCATTTGGTTAAACCTATACCTACAAAAATACCTTTATACAAACAATTTCAATGTTCTAGAGGTATTTTTTTTATAATTTTAACCTTAAAGGTCTTAAAGTGTAAAAGTAAAGGAGGTTGTCTAAAAAAAGTTATATATTTTAACTGAATGTTTTAGTTTTATTTCTTCATCTACCACCATAAAATATTCTAAAACCATGATGAAAAAATAACATTAGTATATTAAATATTATGATATGTTATTATTTTAATGGAATAAAAAATATCCATATCCTATTCTGCCAAATAAGAAATGATACCATCGTTCATGTGTATGGTGGACTACCGCCTCACGAACCAATACCATTCATTTTCCATCACAAACTCTTATAGATATTTATAGTGATATATTTAATATATATATGTGTGTGTGTGTGTGTTTATGATATTATTGAAATAATTATAATTCAAAAAATATAAACTTTAATCTATTTTCTTACCATTTAATCCATCTAAAAATGAATGTGTCCATCATGTGTAGGTGGAGATTACCACCTCCATAAAGTGATGTGATTCATTTTTCATCACCACATCACATGGATAATATATATATAAAGTATTTAAAGAGATAATATGATATTTATAATATAATTATAATTATATAAATACAAAAAATATACTTAACTTCTTTCCCGCATTCTATTTGAAAAATGAAAATGCCACTCATTTATACATATTCCTTACCTTCTCTATGATTGTAACATAATTCATTTTTCATAACAATAATTCATAGTTGGTTTTAAAAATATAATTAAATTTTAAAAATAATTATTATTTTCTGAATGTTCTTCTCGATTTTAGAGAATAATTACCCTTTTCAAAATGGTCAACACACCGAATCTGTTTTAAAATTATGAACCACACTTCCCCAAAACACTTGATGTGGACTAAATGGGTTACGTAATTAAACATTTAATTAAAATAAATTAAATAAGTTAAAAAATTATAAGTTAAAAACATTTAAAATATTCTTGATAGAGTGAATAATTAATACATGTTTATTATATAGGAGTTAAAGGACATTCATGGAAATTATGGACTCAATGTAAGGGATTTCATCTCAATTTACCTTCATTTCATCATATTTTAATATTTTCACCTAATTTCTTTTATATATTGTATATACTTACCTTTTAGATATTATATAATGTATACCTAAATATTCATGGTATTTTAATTTAAAATTCAAATTATTTCATCCAAGGAGGATTTGACTTGAATGTTGCCAAGTGGTAAGAGGTTTCATAACTCAATTTCCATTCATTGTGTGATACTTCTATTAAATTGAATTTGTTTTTCCATAATTATTATTTAATTTATATCCAAATTTTTATAATGTGTATTTCAACTTGTTTTATATGGATTTAGTTATGTGTAAATAATCACTTCATTGATTAATTATCACTTAAAAAGTTATGATCTTTATAAGGGTTATTCGTATCAAATTATCTTTCATTGGGACATATGTTTTTTTATGAACTTATCTTATTTTATGAGGGACTTATACTACACTTTTGGCATGTTATTTCATGAATAAACTTGTTTACATTTTAATTTATTCATTTATGGGTTTATGATTCAAATTTTACCAAAGCGGTAATATATTTACGTTTCAATCCCATTTGAATTAGGATTTTTATGCTTAAACATCCATTGAGAAAACTATATGATCTTTATTGACAAAATAATTTTTTTTATTCTACTTTGGTTATTTATATAATTTGTTTAGTACCATTTCCCAATTATTGTACTCTAAATTTTTTAAAAAAATATTTTTAGAAAAATGTATCTTCTTTCCACTCTTTGATACACAAAACCTTTTTTTTCATATCCTTGATTTCTAAGAAAATAAAAAAAATAACAATTTATAATTGATCTTTTTAAAATTCACTCTCACTGATGTTTCTATTTTTTCCAAATGTTTTAAAAGGAGTCTTCTTATCATTTTATAAACAAGGTACTTTTTACTAAAGGTGTAAAAAGAATATTTATTTTTAACATTTACAAAGTGAATGAATTGTCCCATTGCCATGAATATTACTTTATTTAAAGATTATCTTATAAGTTTCCAAGATTATATTCAACTAAAATTATTTTAACAATTTTTTTGGAATTTTTATTTTTTAAAAGTAATTTTCAAAATAAAAATGGTATTTTCCTCCAAATTGTTTTTAATGAACTGTTTATTGTATTTCTATTCATCAAGGACAAAACCCATTTATTTTACTTATTCTATACTAGGGATATGTTGTAATGACACAATATATATTATTTCACTAGTTAGATTATTATTTTTTCAATATATTTTTATGTACGCATTTAGTTTCTATGTCTAATTCAAGTTATAAAGTAATGTAAGCGATTATTAAAAGATTATTGATGAAAATACAATCATGCATGTGTTATTTTCATGTATAATACATGGAAATTATTAATGATGATGTGTGATCTTGATATAGATTATATGAATGGATGACACTGATACATCTTATATGATGAGTGGGACTGATACATATTATATGATGGGTGATCTTAATACAGCATATATGACGGGTAGACCGTATATTTATCTCCAATTCCTTAGGTAATGTTCATTTTATTCCAAAGAAATAATGTGACAGTTAATCATAGTGGATCCTATAAAGGATTTAATTGGGATTTAGTTATTTTTGACATGGGTTATGATAATAATGTTTTAATATACCAACAAATTTTTTACACTCTTTCTATGAGTTTTTAATACTTCTTTTGATCAATATTGACATAATATGGCTCATGATTATTTATTCCAATGAATGTTTCCTTTATTAAATATTTATTCCATGTTTCATTATTGATGATCTAGATATTTATGGGGGTAAATTTTTTTATGTTATGATCATGTACTTTGATTATTTCAGCATACCCTTTCACTCATCTTATGATCATTTATGACATTTAATTTTCAATGATTATGTTTTTCCTTACTGATCATTTGAGCTCAACCTTATTATGTTTCCTTTTTCTCAAGTTGTGAAGAATTTTTTTGAAGTATTTTATATTGACGAAAGTTACTAGATGTGAATAAATTACTAAGATATAATATAGATCCTTTTGAACAAGTTGTTTATGTATTCATTTAGTTATGTAACATTACGTCATAATTCTTGGAAACTCTAAAACTATAAAGTCCTTTGGTATGTAAGTGATCTAATATGTCAAATTGATATTAAAGTTTTTTTATAGTTAAAAATGTGTCATGTTTATCAGTATCAAACCCAAAATATAGATATTATGTTTTTATTATTAGATCTAGGAGTGAATGTTTGGGATTTTATAGTTGGTATGATGTTAAGGTTTAGAAATATTTAGCAATTAGTATTTTTTTATGTCAGGTTAACTTGAGAGTCATACATACCATCATGGGTTTATAAGTTTAAGGTTGATTATAATTTAAAAGTATTTCTCACCCCATTTTAGGTTTTAAGTGACTAGAGTTTTAGTTAATTAAGGAAATTTTGGGAGACATTTTTTTAATGTGCAAGTAACTATTAGGTGTATCATATGGTTTAAAATTAAGGATTGTTTCAGAATAATACTTTTACATTTTTTATGTAAAATAAAATGTATGAGACAACTTTTGAGGTTGTAACATTAATTAATGTTTAGGTTATTGAGGTTATTTGGGAAATAGGGCTATATATTTTTGGAATGATCTACGCTAATCCTTTAGAGTTATTATTTCATTTTGGTAATTAATGTATTATTTCTTAAAATGGAGGTTTATAAATTTTATATATTGTCATAAATTTTTCTAATTGTTTTGTTTTTGGTTAATATATAAATATAGGAGGAGTATATTTTTATCCTTTTTGGAATTATGTGACAAGTTAGAAGTTTATTTTAGTACATTAGGAATGAAAAATTATTTTTAACACTCATCATATAGATATAAATTTGATATTTTTGTGTAAATTGATTAATGTATGAAATTATACTTGTTAAGTAAGTATATTTCCATATGTTATTAGTCTATATGGTAAAAATCATCCTCAAATATAGGAAAATAATCTTCAAATTAAAAAATATATCATATTACCTTTTTTTTAGGAATTTGTGGTCCTTTTCACACCTCTTTGGATTATGTTTTTTTTTCTTTATCTTTCTCTTGATTTCTTACAATATTGTGATCAATTATATCTGTCTCTCCACATAGTTATTTATATGTTATGGTTTTCTTTAATGTTTATATTTTCACTTCCTAATGATGTTATCTTATTTAGAAACCTAGTTATGTGTTATTCCAGATGGCATTCATACTTCCCTTTCTATATTTTCAAAAGGATGTTTTATTAACCATTTTTATGGTGTTTTATTTCAACATATGTATTTTAAAATATTAAACCCTTGATTACCGAGATCATGTTACAATTGTGAGGATTAAATTTATAAAATGGTAGATACTTTAATATCCTTTTATTTTAAAATATAGAATAAGTTCGATCATGTATAAGATATTGAACAACATGCTTAAACGAACCATGAAATATGATTATTAAAATATGACCATTATAACCTAGTTGTTGAATTGGAGGGAATAAATAGGATTTACTTCATTATGAAATATATATATAATATCCACATAATAAAGATTTTTTTATTAATCATTAGGAAATACGCACTCAATTTTTACTAACAAAATTCAATTCTTCAAAAATACATTTTCTTCAAAATTGTTTTTTATTAATGTTTTTTGAGTAAATATTATAATTAAATTTTTGAACTTTTAGAAATTATATTTGATAAAAAAATGGATATAATTTTCAAAAAATTAATTTCAAAATTATATGAGAGTAAATTTTTGAGATCTTTATAAATAATTTCAATTCTTCATGAAGAGTAAAAAATATAGTTTTATGAAATATGATATCTTTTATGATATCGCTAAGACATAAATGTGATATATAAATTTATAAAACTTATTTAAAGACTCATTTATGATAATATAATACAAATATCATTCAAAAATAATTAATAACATGTAAATTAGGGTTCATTTAATGATAAACATGAAAATCATTTCATTGTTGATATAGTGCTTACACAGAACTCAAAAGGTCAATTTTCATTTCCTAACGATAATAATAGAGAAGTAAAATTATTTGAAAGAATTTTTAAGTAAATATTATTTAAAAATGATGATTTTGGTTGTTATTTTAAAATTTTGGAGTTATATTAAAAAAATATTTTCCAAATGCTTGTACAATTATTGTGTAAGCATAGAAAAGCCAAATTAACGTATTAAATAAGATGTCAAGACATATATTTGAGAAAATATATAAATTAAAAAAATAAAAAGGTTTATCATGAATTATTTAATATATGATTATGATAGTAGTTTATTTTTTAATTTTAGTAATGAAATAATTTCCTTAAATGATTATACAATGTGAACACAGTGTTTGTGGAAACAGTAGAAAAATTAAGTAAATGATATTAAAAACTCTAAATGTCATATTTTTTGGGTTAGTTTTAGTTTTACTTAAATTTTATGGATTAATATATTATATTATGGTATGTGCAAAGACTTTTTAATTGAAATTCATTATCATCATGTTGATTTTAAAGTCCAACAAAATGAATAGTGTTAAACTTGGAATTAATTATATTATTTGTTATATAATATTTTATTAAATTATTTAAAAAAATCAAAAATATTTAAATAGTAAAATTATGATAAAAAATAGAATAATATTTTATATCATTTACATTTATTAGATAATTTTCATCTTATAAGTGAAATTATAACACATTAATATTTAAAAGGTCGTTATTGCGGTTAAGATTAAAATTAGTTAACAAAGTGGTTAAACCAAAATATAAGATCTAAAATAATATGAAAACAATTATAAATTTTATTTTAGGTGTATATTAAAACCAAATCATCCTTATATGTGATTCGATGTAATTTTTGAACCATTTTACATGAGTTAGACACATGTTATATTATAAAATTTCATGTATTTCAAAAAATAATATTAATGATATTTTATAATAATGAATATTTTACTTAATGATTTAGAATTAATAAAAATAATATATTTAGCACTGTGGATGGGATATGGATTTAAATATATTCCACAGTCCATTTATTGGTCATTATTACTTTTAAAGTAAATTTTTGTATGACTAAATATTAAAAAATATTTATATTATGATAATTTTAAAAAGAGATAATAAGGGTACAAAAATAGATAAATGTGAAAAAATCATCTAAACATGTAAAATTTTATTTTATGTGATTATTTATACTCATAAACATATTTTATTTTAATTTTTTTAATTTGGATCCATTTTATCCTGAAATATAATTTATATTATTATTGTACTTGAATAAATTCCAAGAATTCCCCTCCTCTCACTTATGAAGGGTCACCCCCACCCCTCCCCTAAACAAAATTAAATAAACATTAAATTCATACAAGACCAACACAAATACATTCCTAAACTCTTTTCTTGTAATCTATTAGTCTTTTGTTTCAATAATACAAATCTTATAGGGCTTAAGATTTAATGAAAAGAGGTTTTCCGAAGAAAGGATGGAGTTTTTAATTGAATATTTTAGTTTTATTTTTTATTATACCTCCTCAAAATATTCTTCAACCATTATTAAATAATAACCTAAGAATATTATATATTATGATATATCATTATCTTAATTTAATAACCAATATCCATAACTTCTTCCATCATATAATAAACAAAATAATTGTTTGTGTGTATAGAGGACTACCGCCTTGAGAACCGATGTAATTTGTTTTCCATCACAACCTCTTATATCTATTTATAATGATGGATTTTATTTATAAATATGATATTAATGAAATGATTATAATTTTTTATAGATAATATGTCATTTTTTCTTACTCTTCTATCCATTGAAAATGATAACATCATTGATTCATATGTTTGGATTACCACCTCCACGAAGTGATGTGATATTGTTTCCATCACCTTATTTCATGAAAGGAAGATTTAAATTATTTAAAGAGATAATATTATATTCATTATATAATAATAAATATATAAATTTTAAATGATACTTACCTTATATCCATCTTTCTCTTTCAAAAAATGAAAACATTACTCATGCGTACATGAAGTTTATTATCTTTGTGATTATAATGTAATTAGTTTTTCATAACCATATTTAATATTTTCATTTTAAATTATAATTAATTTATAAAAATGATAATTATATCATGATTATTACTCTATATATAATGGAATAATTACCCCTTTTACCATAATTAACACACCAAATCAGTTTTGAAATTTTGAAATGAGCTTCCTCAAAACACCCGATATAGACTTAAATGAATAAGTAATTAAATATTTCATTAAAATAAATGAAATAAGAAGTTTATGTGTAAGGGATTAAACTTAAAAAAATTATTGATAAATCAAATAATTTATACAAGTTTATTATAAATGAGTTAAAGGACATACATGGAAGTTCTGGACTCAACGTAGGGAACTTTATCTCAATTAACATTTGGTTAGGTATATTTTAATGTCATGAATATAATTTATTTTATATGGTGTGTATAATGACTATAGAAATGTTATATCATGAATCATTCCCATGACATGTTATTTTAATTTTGTAATTAAAATTATTTTATCGAATGGGGATTTTACTTAAAAGTTGAAAATTGGTAAGAGGTTTATTGACTCGAATTCCATTCATTGGGTTACACATATACATCATTGACTTTATATGAAATTATTATAAATGAATTTAGATATAAAATTATTTATTATTTATTTTTGGAGGTTTTATATTGATTTATATATGTTCATATAATCTGTTCTTTGATTGATTAGTACGTCAAAAGTTATAATATATATAATAATTATTTTTCACAAATTATTTGGAACATAAATTTATGTTATTCATTTATCTTATTATATAATCTCCATATAATATCCCATTGAAATTTTATATCATGAATATCCTTTTGTTCATCATATCTAAAAGTTTCGTTTAAAGTAATTCACTTTTAGGGAATATTATTCATAAGTTAAGAAATCAGTAAGAGATTTTTGTTTTAATGCCATTCAAATTAGGTTTGTTTATAACTTAATTTCCATTGAGAAAATAATATCAAAATTTAGTGATAAACTCATTTAATTTTTATTCTCCTCTGGTTATTTACATAATTTTTATGTTTTAGTTTCATTTACTCCCCTTTGGTATTCTATATAGATCATAAAATTATTTTAAGAAAACTCAATCGTATTTCTCCCATTTCAGTCAGAAAAACTTTTTCATCTATATCCATGTTTTCTAAAATGTTTTCAATTTTTTTTACTATTCTTAATTTTTTTAAAATTATTTTATCCATATTTTTATTTTTACAAAAAGGATTTAAAAATTTATTTTCATTTTACGAGTAATGTAATTTTTACTGAAGGTGTGAATATAATATTTATTTTTAACATTTATAAAATGAATTAGTTTTACCACCATGTTAACTATTATTTATTCAAAAGATTATTTTATAATTCTCCATGTTTATTTTTAAAGAAAATTATTTACACAATATTTATTAATTTTTAGTTTTTAAAATTCATTTTTAGAATAAAAAGGGAATTTCCTTAATAAGTTTTTTAATGATCCTTTTATGATATTTCTATTCATAAATGAAAATAACCATTTATTTTACTTATTATGCACTGGGTTTATATTGTAACGAAATTTTCCTTAATCTTTATATGGATGGATTATGATTGTTTCATTGATATTTTTTGGAACCCCATTTATTTTCCACAAGTAATTCAAGTTTTAAAAGAACACAAGATGTTGTTAAAATTTGATGATGAAAATGTGAGATTTTATGTGTTATACTTAGTTATATTACTTATAATTCATTGATAATGATGGGTGATCATGATATAGCTTATAAGAATCAGTCATCCTGATACAATTTATATTATAGGTGAACCTGATATAGATTATATGATGGGTTAGCCCGATATATCTTATATGACCGGTGGTCTTAATATTTCTCTCTAATGTGTTAGGTAATGTTCATTTTCTTTAAATAAAATAATGAGGAGTTAACCAATGTGGCTTATCTTAAGTATTTAACTAGAATCCAATTATTTTTTACATGGGTTATAAAGATAATTTCCTAATATACTAACACATTTTCTCTATAATTTCTATGGGTTTTGAATATTTTTTTAGATCAATATTGACATAACATGGATCTTAATAATTGATTAATAAGACACATTACTTTGTAAAATCTTCATGAAATGTTTCATGATTGATGATCCAGGTTTTTATGGGTATGAATTATCTTTTGTTATTCTAATAAACTTTTATTATGTCATCATACCATTACGCTCATCTTATGATCACTCATGATAATAAATTTTTAATGCTTACGTTTACCCTAACTGGGATTTTGATCTCAACCTTTATATTTTTTTCCTTTTCCTTAGGTTTTGAAAAATATTTTTAAGTATTGTATGTCTTATAATGTTACTAGAAGTGAATAAATTTCTATAATATGAAATTTATCTTTTTGATCTAATAATTTATGTTACCAAGTTGTTATATAAGAGTTTATTTTAATTATACACATCTAAAACCTAAAATTTCCTTTGATATATAAGTGATATAATATTTCAAATTTATGTTATCAGTTTTGGATGGTAAAAA
The DNA here is from genome assembly GCA_963277665.1 of Viscum album. Lineage (NCBI taxonomy): Eukaryota > Viridiplantae > Streptophyta > Magnoliopsida > Santalales > Viscaceae > Viscum > Viscum album. Next base: position 1,158,654,654 of record OY728134.1, on the reverse strand, counting down.
TAGGTAATGTATATCGATATCAAATCCAGAAATGTTTTGACTATGTTTTTATAACTGGATATGAGAGTGTGATTTCAGGGCTACTATAGTGATTCTTGAACTTTCTCCTCATCTCAAATAACCCTAGACCATGCTCACAACATGTCCCACTAACCATAGTGAAATGAATCACAAAGAGAAATAACTAGGGTACCAGACCTCCAAAACAACATGATATGAAAGAAATTTCTCTCACTATTACATGAAAAGCTGAAAAGATAATAAAAATGAGTAATAAATACATATGTAATATAGTCCTCCAACAAGAGAGGTTTTCACTTTACTAAAATACCCTTTTTGACCATTAATAATATGATGGGATCTAGTTAATTCGTAAGCAATCTTCAACCCAAATATAGCATTATATCAAACTCTCATGCCTTACTTCAATAATCCTTGAAGAAAACTTCCTGGAATAAAATAAATTATCACATTACAACACAAACTTCATGGAATGATTACTAATGAAAAACATCCAAAATATTTCCCTATCCCACAAGAATCTTGCTAATCATACCCAAATTCCCTTAGTTCCCATCAAATGATTAAAAATGTTTTTATGAAAAAAGGATCCCTTATGAATAGTATTTTGAAAGATGAAACACTCCAAAATTTATATCAACATAAAAAACATAAAATTCATTACTCCTAATGATGTCCAAAAAATCATTTTTGCATCTCATTATGAACCCAAATTCCAAACACTATAAATAAAAATTCATAAACCTATTTCAGTTTCTTATATAATTTTATATCTTAAAAAACAAAAACCATGATCATCTGATAACTGAAATTATATTTCATTTAATATATATATATATATATATACAATCTAACCTTAGGTGTAAAAAGAATAACCATTGAGGGTATTTATCCTACTTTAAATATAGTCAAATGAGTCCTTTTCAAGTATAATTTTTGTTTATTATAAGATTTAAAGTAAAATGGGATAATTAATAAGGAAGATAAATGGTCCTAAAGTGTTAACTAGTACTAGGTATCAGGTGGACTTATACTATATACCCAGTAGTGCCTAGTGGTATGGAGGGTATAACTCAGTTCCACCAGGTACCTGATGAACCTAAATTGGGTATATGGTGGGTGTGAAATTGTTTTCAAATTTTTGAGGTTCAATTGGTCAATTAACCACAAATTAAATTTATAAAATACCATGGTAATGTGATTTAATCTCTTATTTACCTTATTCTTATCCCTCTCATAATCTATTCTACCTATTTTCCTCCCTAAGCTAACTCACCTTCATCATTTTTCCAAGTTACATCAAAATAGTCATATAAGAACATTTTTGGAATGTAATAGGTTAACATTCCCTATAATATTTTATTATTTATCTTTTTATATTGTAAATTTAAGTAATCATGAATTTCCATAATTTAGGATTTTTGAAATCTTCTGAATCTTTAAATTTACCTCTGATCAAGCTACTAGGGAATTTAGAATAAGACAACCCAAGTTATTTCTTTGGTTTTACTTTTTAAAATCTCCATCTTTTGTGGTAAATATTAAATCCAAAATTATTTATAATTTTATGTGGGTCTATCAAAAAATCTGGTGATATATCTTTTCTCTATAGAACTCAAAAGAGTATTCTAAATTTTCTTTAATTTTTCCACCATTTTTCTTCTCCAGCTCTAAAGGAGTTGGTCTAGTATTGGAGTATGGTTAATTTAATTAAAATGAAATTTTTTTAGTTAAAAAATATTTTCATTAAAAAAACTAAGAAATATTAATATAGTTTAGTTAAATTATCTATAAATTTCCTTATTATCATGTCATGGTGGGTATTTACAAGCCTTTTATTTTTGTTAAAACGTTCACTTGATATAGATTATGCTTGAGCTATGATGGGTGTAATTTGAGATAGATATAAATATTATGTGTTTTAAATGTCAATCATTATTTCAAATACAACTTCAATTTATACTAATTAATAATTAGTCTAACATTATGAATGATATGGTACCATGTCATGTTAGCCATTACTTATTATAGTGCATCTATAAATTGACGATTTAAGATCATGATAAAAAGGTTATATTGGGTTTCTTAAATTCTGAGAATATAGAGATCTAAAATTTTCATACATAGATATAATATCTTTTTAGGTGAATATTCAAAACATTACACAAATAAATTCCTTTGCACTGTAATAGTTTAGTGTATTTGGAGACTAGTTACACAATATTCTAATTTAGTGAAATATTTTCAAAAAATCTGACAACCATCTTCTCATATAGTACTCCTCTTATTAATCCTATACTTAATCCTTTCTTCATAAAATGAGGAAGGAAACACAAGAAATGGTAAGCACAAATGCTCATAAATGAAAGGCATAATAGATATAAATCTGTGATCATATGAAATCATAAGATTAAAATAAGGGTATGTGATCATGAACATAATATAATAAGATCATACCCAAATTTTCTTAGATCAAAAACATTATTCAAGGAATAAAACTTTGTATTTTTAGAAAACATGGGCCATAAGGTTGAGAAATCATAATAAATCAATTATGACTTATAAAATCATGTAATAAAAGTGTTCTATCGTAATAAATATTGAAAACCATTTCATATATCGGTTGACTACTATGACCACAAACATAGGGGATCAGGACTCATTACATATTTTCTATTTTGGGCCAAAACACAACTATTTACCATAGTGGATCAGAACACAACAGTTTCCCATAGTGGATCATGACAAACCTATTTCGCATAGTGGATCAGGACACACTTTTTCCCTATAATGGATCAAACTCATCGACTTTTTTCACATTATTATCTCATAATATATAAATCTTTACCCAGTTTATTATAGGGAGATTTAGGTCCCACCAATAACATAATGTAAATCATATATCTGTGTTCCATAAGTTCATAAAAAATTCATCATATAATAAAACATAAAATGAAATCGGCTTCATAAACATTGAATCATATCATAACCAGTGGAAAAGAGACAATTTTCATAATTATTTCATTATTTCATCATTGTATAAAACCTGGAGAAAGAAGAACTTTTCATATGAATTTTATCATAGTATAACCCATGGAAGAGAAAATGGATTCAAAAAAATCTTTTCATTATAAACATAAACCATTCAGATAAATAATAATAATGGTATCCTTGGTTTATATACCTAGAAAATAATAAGTCACATAAAAATATGAAATCATATATGGATAATGATTTTGAAAGATAATCACTTGGAACATTTCTTAAGGTAGATAATTTTTTTTAAAATCAATTTTTAAAAATAAAAAATTCATAAAATATTATGGAAATAAATTTATTTGAAAATAACCTTGAAAATTTATAATGGAAGATTTAAAAATAATATGAAACCATTCTTGTTGAAATATCATTTCCATATAGAAAAACACTTTTTAAACAATAAAAAATTTTGGAAATACTTTTATTTAAAAATAACCTTGAAAAAAATATGTGTAATATTGAAATAAAATAATCATCATGATAGTGATAATTCTTGTTCATGTCGTGCACAAATATTCCTTTCACATTTTTTAGTAAAAGCCAAATAGAAATTATTTTTTAAAAAGACATGAAGTTTTATTTTTAAAAAAAATTGAAAATTCATACATGGGTAAAAATGTATTTAATAAATCATTTTAAAAATATGTTAAACATGTATTTGAATTTTTTTTTTGAAAACATTATTTTGGATGAAAATTTTTTTTCAACCGAAAAACATTATTTTTATTAAAAACCTTATTTTTAAACTATTGAATACACGAAGAGAGGAAAATGAAGGGAGAACATTTATTTTCATGAAATAACCATGGATAAGAAACTTCATGAGTTTCTTGAGAGATATATCATAATATTTGATCATTGGAATCATAGTCATAAACAATCTTGATAAATTATAAGATTGTGACATAAAATATTTACCAATTTGGAAACATTAAAACACAATACACATTAAGGAATCTAATTAAATAAAACATAAAATATAATGAGGATAAATAAATTCATAATATTAAATGTAAAATTTTATGTATATACACCTCATATAATAATATGGGTTCATAACATAATCATATGTCTCAAAGAAAGAAAATTGAAAGAAAAATCCCTTACCGATTTGGTAACTTTTTTACCATAAAACCCATGAAAGAGATATACTAAAATTGATATGTAAAAAAAAATAATTTTGTGAATAATTTTCCTAAATAAATTCCTGGGTAGTATATACTCCACATAAAATAAACACATGGTGAATATGGCATGTGTCTCACAACAAAATAAAAGTGAGATAGAAACCCCTTACCTTAAGTCTTGAATTTTATTATACACATTAAAAACACTTGAATGATAAATATAAGTTTATTTTAAATTTATTAAATAATAATTATTATATATATAATTCCATATATGATTCACTTATTTCCTTTTATTACCCATTTATAAACAATTCAATGTTAATGTCATGTTTCATGTAATAACCTCTTTTTTCATATATATTTTGATTTGTTAATTTTGGTCCTATAAATTTATTGTAGTTACATAATCTACAAAATAATAATAATTAAATATTTATAATTTTATACATCAATTGTATTTTTAAAACCAATCATGAAATATTTTTTTGATAGATGAAGTATGTTAAGATCATGGAGACGTTAGGTCGTATGTACACATGACTAATGTTTCTATTTTTCAATGATCATTATAAAAAAGAGGTAAATAATATATTATATTTCCCTAATGATAATAATATAAAAAATATGATATTTTTTCCTTAAATATACTTATAGAAATCATCTGTTTGGTGTGGTGTTGAAAATATAGTTACAATGTTTTGAGAAGGTGATAGTCTACACATACGTGAACGACATTATCATATTTTAATGAATGAAAAGATAGGAAATAAAATGTTATATTATCTTTTAAGAATGATAAATATTTCATTAATATCGTAATTATTTCATGTATATAACATAGATTCTTTAAATTAATCTTATTATACTCTTTTTAAAACATTAGTAAAAAACAAATCAGATCACTTCATGAGGTAGTAGTCTATCATATAAACGAGGGATATTATCATATCACCTATAGAATGGAAAGTAAAAAAAGTTATATATTTATTATATAATAAAAAAGTATGTATAATTATTTTATAAATATAATATATATATATATATACTTTATATCCATTATCTTACCCAATTGTGAGAAGTGGTAATGGAAAAACAAATGGCTTCGGTTCTCAACCTGATAGTCCATCGTACACATGAATGATGATTTTGTAACACATTTGATGAAAGTGAAGATTTTTTAAGGTAATTTAATTAAAATAAAAACCTATAAGTATATTAAATATAATAATGTTTTTATATAACCATGTGATAAAAATTATTTATGTAGGTGGAGGATGAAATAAAACCAAAAACCTTGTTGAGGAACATTGCCTCTTCTTCAGGTATCCTCCTTATTTTGTACCAAAAATACTTCCTAGTTTGTATTTATTCTAAAAATAAAGATTCTAGAATGATATTATGAAATTTGGTAAGTTATTTGGTTAGATTTTGTTTTATCCAAATTTCATTAGGGTTGTGAAGAAGTGAGGGGAGTGAGTTCCCTTTTAAAATTAAGGAGGAGTGACATTTTTGAAAATATAAAAATGTATTCAATAATGGGAGGTCACTAAAATCACATTTGGGTCAAAAAATTATACAAAATGGATGGTATGGATGATATGAATGATAAAAAACTCTACCTAAAAATAAACCCCATGATCTAAATATTACATCCCTTAGCCTTTAAGTTTACTCCCTTTTTACCACTTTATTTTCCACCATGTAAATTAGATTTATTGACCTATATTATTGAATAATAATGAATAAAATAAAATGATTATTAATATATAACTTTTACCTAATGATTATGAATATTAATTAAAATTTTTCAAATAAAAATCCTATATTTTTTGAATAATAATTTTAACACAACTGCATGTAACATGAAAAAACATTTCTTTTAACCTTAATAGTGGTAAATAGTTTTCTTGTATTTAAAAATTATTATGTTAAAAATTTAAGATTTAATTATTAGATAATATACATTATTATTCCCTATATTAAATCCATTTTTTCCAAATTTAGTTCACATAATTGTGGAATTTTAATTTAAAATTAATCCCACATTCTCAATGAGAGAGCGTATTTTTTAAGAGAAACTTTTTCAAATGTTTCAAATGTTTTTATATCAAAATATAAAATGAATTTGATTAAAATAAAATAATTTGGATTAATAGATATATAACTGAACTAATTTTACTTTAAATACAATCTAAAATATAATTTATGTTTATAATTAATTTAAATGAAAGGGAAGTTTTCAACTAAAATGTAGTATTTTCAATATTCGTCAAAAAATGAATCACTTCAGAAAATTCTAAAAATAATTCAAAAGATAATTTTGAAATTAGGATTAGGAAATAAAATTTAATTTTCTAAATATATTTTCTATAAGTTCCAAAAATTATTTTTAAAAATAAGTAAAAAAATGCGACAAAATAGTTTTTTAGGGAAATAAATTCTTTAAGCATAAAATTTGATTTATTATTATATATTGTTTAGAAACATTGGATGAATTATAAACATTTTATTGAATATATAATATATAAATATCAATAAAATAATTATCCCAAAGTTATATTTTTAATTTATTGAGCTAAAACACATTTTTTCACATAAAATGTTATTTTCAGAAAAAAGATATCCTTTATTTTTAAATTGTTTTATTTTCATTTATAATTACTTGGTCACTAATTAATTCATTTTTAATCCATATAATGACATAATTTATTTAATATTATTCATACCCATCATTCCTAAAACTATGAGATAAATATACTATTTAATAATAATATTTTAATAGTATGAAACATTTTGTTTAAACTCAATGTTTCACGTAATGTAAACTAAACTCAGGGTTACATGTAACGTAATCTAAACTTGGTGTTGGGTGTAACAAAAGAAAAACTTAGTGTTATGTGTACCATAATATATCTAAAAATTAAATTAATTTGTAAAAACAATATTTCATAAAATCTTAGTATGTTACATTCTACCCCCACTAATATGAATTTCTCCATAGAAAATTTGTCTCAGTCATCAAAGGTTTAGAATTTAAAAATTCTATCATAGATACCCACATCAAAAAAATGGATAATAAAAAATTTACTTCAAAATATAAATAGATGTGTGAATTTCATCTAGAAACATAATAGGTTTGAAAATGGTCATTGATATCATCAAAAATGATGATAACAAGAAAATATTTTATTTTGAGGACTTTTTCCAAATATTAGGGAACTCCTTTTACATCTGGACTAAGAACATATAAAAATGTACTTACTTGATATATTTTTATTTCATAGGAAAAATTTCATTCTTTAGTTGTTCCTTGATCAATTTCCACTTCATCTCTAACTCCATGAACTGAAGGTGTATTTTTTATGCCTAAAGCACTAATGAATCATAAGATCCATAAATATAATAATAAGTTATTTTTTCTATCTTTAGTTATCATTGCAACAAAATGGTTAGCACAGGTTATCCAATATGAATAAATATTCATATAGTTAAGTAATACATTAATCACTAAAATGAAAACCAAAGTTAAACTTAATTCATTCCATAAATGGATAACCTTATTACCCTTATAAAATTAAAAATTTATAAATAAGGTCACTAAATTTCTCAAAATAAACCTATCATTAATCCCCCCATATATCATAAAGTGGATATTGGTTGTAACATACTAAATATGTGAATACCTTCGTCATGTATTCTCTTGGAAAATTAAAATTACCATAATAACCATAAAATGTTATTGAAAAAAATATGATTCCCCATTCCTTACAGAAATTATTGGATATATTCCATAAATCCAAAAATATTGTAAACTCAATAAATGACAACGTAAACCACTTTTTCAAAAAAACCATCAAGTTAATCAAAAATCCAATATACTTATTCATATAAAATATATCTTTATCCCAACATCTCTTTATCCCAAAATCATTATCTCAATATCTAAAAAATAGTAAATATTGTATTCCCATAAACAAAATATCACCTTTCTATTAAATCACTTTTCTAATGCATTGGTACCATTTTGTATATTTTATTAAATACTTAATTAAAAACTAATACTAAGAAATCCTCATGAATTTCATGATTCATATAACATAATCCTTGAATTCTAATACATTAATATTTAAATCATCCCACTTCCTTCTCAAACCATTAACTAGGATTTTTCATCTTATTCTATAACACTTCTTTCCTTTATTATGTCATTTATAGTCTCTTCATCATAATATAAACATTAAATATACAACCTTTCATATTACCTTCATAATATTTCCCCTTAAGACATTTATTTTCATAATACCCATACTTTACACATTTGAAACATTCAATAGTTGATAATACCTTTGGAGACCATTATTCTCATCAATTGTTTTAACAAAAAATTTCATTTTTCCCCTATTATTAATTTATTTGTGTCCTTATTTTACACACTCAAAATATCTTCTCATACCTCTAATACATTACCTTGTGTGATTCTTCCATCATTATTAATGTATAGGAAACTAAATCTTCTTCCCTCCATGGTCTCCATTAACTAAACTCTCAACAAACTCTATTCTTCTCTTCTTTGGTGATCTGAATATTTGGTTAAGGTACAATTTTTTAATCATATATTTTGATAACATAATAGGCATAATCACAACATCCTTTACTCTATACATTATACCATTTGGATTATCATAAAAAAATTGTCCATATTATTCAAAGTAAACACAATTCTTATGGGTTCCTACCATTGACTAAAACCAAAAAATATAGTGTGAGAAATACTAATCATAGTGTAAAACCATATAATCATGAAAATTCACTTATAGGATGTCTAAATCATGAAACATTATTTCAAATATATGACACCTTAGTCTTGATTGCAGACATCCATGATTAGAATCTAATTAAACCCATCATTATGGTTTATAAAGATTTTGTAGATTTCTAAAACATATCCCTCAAGAGTTTCAACCCATGTGTGTAGTAAGTCTGTTGTCATTCACTAAGTGATGATTGAGTCTATATCAATGTTCTATTTTAATTGATATTTCACCTAGATACCTCTATGAAAGATCCACATCCACTTGTAGTATTTATACAATGATGTAATTGAATTGAAACAAATTTCATTATCCCTTACCAAAATTCCGAGTCATTTTTCTTCTTTATCCCTTACTAAAATTCTAGGGTATATTCCTATACATTCACTCATCCTTAAATTTATCCTTAGAGATATCTGTAGATATATCCTTATAAATATACCTGGGTATTTCCCCAATGTTTTCCCAATCTAGTTTCTAATGGATAACTAAACCTTTCCGTTGATACCAACTATAGAGATCTGGGAATTTGATACATAGATATTACATATTTTTAGATGAATATTAAATACATTACACAAACACATGCATAAGGACTATAATATTTTAGTTTCCATGGATAATATGAACACAATATTAAAAATTAGTGAAATATCTTCAACATCTCCCACAAATATCTTCTCACATAGTACTCCTCTTAGGAATACCCTACCTAAACCTTTCTTCATAACCTAGAGAAGAAAACAGAATAAAGGGTGAGCTTCGATACTCAGAAAAGTTATGCCTAATAGATATCAATGTATGATCATACAAAAGAATAATATAATAATAAGAGTATGTGATCATGAACATAACTTATGAAGTTTATACCCAACTTATCATATATCATAAACATGATTCATGTCATAAAACATTATCATTTCTAAAAACATATCCCATAACGGTGATAAATCATCATAAATCAATCATTAACCATATTATCATGTTATAAAAGTGTGTCAGCATCACAAATATTGAAAAAAAATTCATATGTCAAGATTAACTACCATTACCATTAACATAGAGGATCAAGACTCATCATATATTTCTCATAGTGGGTCCGGACACACCTGTTTCCCATAGAGGATCTAGTCACACATGTTTCCCATAGTGGATCAATCCAATTGACTTGTTTCCCATTGTTATCTCATGATATTTAAATCTTTAACCAATGCATTAGAGGTAGATGTAGGTCAAACCCATCACAAAAATGAAAATAACATATATGTGATCCACATGATCATAAAACAATCATCATATCATAACCCATTAAATTTAATGGGATTCATAAACATTTCATCATATCATAACCTGTGTAAAATAGATAGGTTTCATAATAATTTCATAATTTCATAAATTAATGATATATAGAGAAAAAATTGGGTTTCATAAAACTTTTATCATGGTATAACCTGTGGAAGAGAAATGGGTATCATAATCATCATTCCATCATAAATATAAACCATTAAGATAGATAATAAGAATTTTATCCTAGGTTCATATCCCCAGTAAATCATAAGTTACATAAATGATTCCATTTAAAATGGAGAATGAATTTTAAATTTAATCACATAGAATATTTCTTGAGCAATATATCATTTATTTTAAAATCACTTTTTGAAACTAAAAATTCATAAATTATTTTAGAAATCCTTTTCTTTAAAAATAACCATGAAAACTTATAAAGTAAGTTTTATAATTCTTTTTAAAAAAATATTTAGGAAAATATCCTTTCTATTTTAAAAAACACTTTTTAAAACATAAAAATTATAGAAATACTTTAATTTGAATATATTCATGAAAATATTATAAATTAATCTTTAATAAAAATAGTGTTCATGACTTTGATAAATTCACTTCATGTCATCCACAAAGATTCATTCCATATTTTTGATAAAATCCAAACAGGAATTGTTTTTGAATATGAGATGAAGATTCTTTAAACAATAAGAATTCAAACAATGTTAAAATTTTCTTTAATAAATCATTTAAAAAAAATAAAGACATTTTTTGAAAACATTTTTAGAAAACATGGTTTTGAAAGAAAATGGTTTTTGATTTAAAATTCAATTTTTATTAAAAATGTTCTTTTTGAACTATTGAGTACATAAAGAGAGGAAAATGAAGGGATATAATTTATTCTCAATTAATAACCATATGATAATAAATTTAAAGCCTTTATTTAGATATGTATCGTAATATTTTATCCTCATAAACATAGTCATAAACAATCCCAATAAACGATGAGATTACAACATAAAATATTTACCACTTTACTAACTTTAAAATGTAAGTCCCATGAAGGAATATCAATAAATGAAACTTAATATATCATGATAATAAATAAATTGATGATATTACATTTAAAAGGGGATGTATATACCCCTTTTTAAGGAGATAAATTCATAACATAATCATATGTCTAAAGGAAGGAAAATTGAGACGAAAATCCATTACTAATTTGGTACCTTTTGAACTATAAACCCCATAAAAGAGGAATAATAAAATAGATATGTAAAAACCAATAATTTTAATTATAAGTTAAATAAAATAAATTCATATAAATTATATACACCACATAAAAGAAACACATGATAAATATGGAATGTGTCTTGAAAAAAATAAAAGTGAGACGAAAACCCCTAACCTTAAGTATTGACTTTCATTGTACACATTCAAACCTAATGTATAATAAATATCATTTTTTTATAAATATATTTATGAACCATGATTATATATATCATACTATTTATTATTTAATTGTGTTCCTTTATTACCCATTAATTTACATTTCCATGTTAAAGTTGTATTTTGGGTAATAACCGCTTTGTTTTTCGTATATGATTTGATTTTTTAATTTTGGTCCTCTTAAATTTTTAATTGTTCCATAATATCCCAAATTATAATCATTATAAAATTATCATATTTATACTTAAATTATAATTTTAAAACCAATTATTAAAGATGGTTTTGAGAAATAAATTATGTTACAATCATGGAGATGGTAGGTCGTACGTATGCTTGAGTAACATTTCCATTTTTAAATGATCATTATATAAAAGATGTAAGTAATATATTATTCTCATATAATGATCATAATATCATAAATACCATATCATTTATTTAAATATACTTTTACATATCATCCATGCGGTGTTATGAGGAAAAGAGAGTCACATCACTCTGTGAAGGTGGTAGTCCACATATACATGAATGGTATTAGCATCTTTCGGTGAGTGAAAAGGTAAGAAATAAAATAATATATTATATTTTAATAATGATATATATTTAATTAATATCATATTTATTTCATTTTTATCACAAGTATTCATTAAATTTATCCTTATTATCTTACATGTAAAGCATTAGTGTAAAAGAATCACATCACTCTGAGAGGTGGTAGTCTGTTGTACACATGAGTGACATTATCATATTTCATACGTAATGTAAAGTAAAAAAGGTTTATATGATATAATTAATACTTATTAATAATTATTTTATAAATATAACATATATAATTTATATCCATAAGTATACCCAACTGTGAGAGATGGTAATGGGAAAATGAATGACATCAGTTCGTGAGGTGGCGGTCCACCGTACAGATGAACGATGATTTTGTAACCCATTTGATATAAGTTTAGATTGTTTTAGTTCATAACATTAACATAAAAATATATAATTTTATGGTAGATAATTATTTTATTATATCAAAAATATATAATATTAATTGAATCAGTTGGAGGAATAAATAAAAAAAATCTGTGTTGATGGACGTTGCCTCTTCTTTGGGTATCCTCCTTAGGTTTGCACCAAAAGACATCCTAGGATAGATTTATGGAAAAAATAAGACATATATGATGATATAAGGGAATTTGGTATGTTATTTGGGTAGGTTTAGGTCGATCCAAATGTCTTTATATGTGTGAAGAATTTAGGGGAGTCTGCACCTTTTTACAATTTATGAGTGTCATTTTTTGTAAATACTTAAACGTATTCAATAATGGGAGGTCACTCCCACCAAATGTGGCTCCAAAATTGATATATAATTTATATGAGGGATTATATGTCCTATAAAATCTTCCACCACAAATACAAAATAATTTTTAAACATGTAATTCCTTAGCCTTTAACTTTACTCCCTTTTTACCACTTTAGTTTCCACCACAGTAATTCATTTTATTATCCTCGGTAATTAAATATTTAAGCCTAAAATAAAATAATTCATATTAGATAATTTTTCTATAATTATTATATATATTAAATCTAATTTTTTAAATAAAAATCAAATGTGTGTTGGAAATTAATTTTAACTCAAGCTCGTTTAACGTGAAAAAACTTCGCATTTAACCTTAACCACGGTACTTAATTTTTATTTTCTTAACTAATTATTATGTAAAAAAATTAATTTGGTATCATTAGATAATATTAATTATTATGATTCAATATTTGTAATTCAATTTTACAAATACAATTCACATAAGTGAAAAAATTTTAATTTAAAATTAATCCCACAAATGTGACAAGAAAACGAGTTTTTAAAGAGAAAAATGTTCAAAAGGATGAAAAGTTTTTATATATATAATAATATAAAGTTGAATAAAATAACATAAAATTTATTAATTTATATATAATTTTACTTATTTTACATTAAAAATATTCAAAAATATAATTTAACCATATAAATACTCTAAACACAAATACAGTTTTCAATTAAAATTTAGTATTTTTCACTATATATCAAAAAATTATTCATTTTAGAAAATTTCAAAAAAAAATATCCCAATATAATTTTTGAATTATAATTACAAAAATAAACATTATTTATTAGGATAAAGTTTCTACATGTCGCAAAAATTAGTTTTAAAAATATTTGTAAAAAGGTGACAAATCTTTTTTTTGGAAAAATACATTTTCAAGCGTAACATTAGATTTATTTGTATAGCTTGTCTAGAAAATACATAAGATGAATATTAAACCATTTATTTAATATAATATATATTTATATATATCAATAAAATCTTACACCCAAGGTTATTAGTTTAATTTATTGATGTAGAACACATTTTTGCACATAAAAACTCTTTTTCAAAAAAAAGATTTCATTTATTTTCAAATAGTTTTTATTTTCATTTATAATTATTTTGTCCTAAAATAATTAATTTTATATATATTTTTAAACCATATTTTTTATTTATTTAATCATTTTAATACTCTCTATTCTAGTGTCTACGAGATAAATATCATTTTTAACTCGGTATGTGTGCAATGCAACTTAAACATAGTTTTGTGTGTAACACAAGCTAAATCGGGGTTGGATGTAATGAAATATAAACACGGTGTTACATATATCAAAATCCATCTAAATAATTAAATTAATATGAAATAAAATATTTCATAACATCTGGGGATGTTACATACAAGTTATTACACATGTTAATGAACAGGTTTGTGGTAAGGATGGACTCTTGTTTCCCTAACTCGTTATAATCCTTTACCATTTACATAAGGATGGGATGTAATATTTATTTAACTCCTTTATCCATGATTAATTTTCCCTTAATATGGTTATGGAACACTATACCAGTATATGCATTTATATCAAATCTAGAACTACAACTTAAAGTTAGTAAACAAGGTATGGACCCTCCTCGTGTTAATGTTTACTTGTTTTCATTTATAGACATGTTGATTATCTTTGATATAAATTTTTTATAATTGTATTTTCCATTTTTCTAGAGTTATATTATTTCTATATTTACTTTACTTAATTATATTTCATAATTGTGGGGTGGTGACTACCTTCATGTTATATTATACTCACACATTACACATACCTTTTGTGATACATGAAGATTATTTTCACTGTGATCCATAGCAAGAAAAAGCATAAGTGCATGAGGCATCATTGGAAGTGGATTTTGGATATTATGTGTAAAATATTAATGATTTCCATGTATCGATATGGTGTAGACATATATATTTTATATATGTTTATACGGAGGATATCCCACCCATGGAACTTATTTTTTTCTGGTTTTTAGGGAACATTTTTTATGCCTAACATGTGTATAATTATTTTGTCCTTATTTCTCATGTTTTTCAAACTATATATATGACTTGGACGTTGGTTGTGTGGTAATTAATGTGTATAAAGTTTTTTATCTAATATTTTCCAAATATCTTAAAAAAACATGTACATGTTGATGGCTAATTTCTTTCTGGTTGTTATGACCTCTTCCTACAAAGTTCATGCATTGTTTATATCCTTTACATCATAGTTCAAAAAAATAAATTAGGTAAAACAATATACTATATAATTATCACCTATCCCTTGATTTTTTTGGTAGACTCTGGTGATCAAGAGGTGTTATTGAGATGTTATGGTGACTTAGTCTGATATAGTTCATATAATTGGTCTGTGGTCATTATAAAATGTCATCAATTCCCACAAAACATTTTGTATGAGACTGAGAGTTTTTAGGAGATAGGATCATTGGGACCTAGAAAGCATACCCAAAATATATCTTTCTAACAATATTATTTTGGGAGATAAAATTACCTGGGGTAGTCTGGGATCAATTTTTATTCCATCCTTGATTAAGACCTATATTCTCAAATCATATAAATTATTCTAGGGGTCAATAAATATTAATAAGTAGGTTATCATTCCATATTCTTTGATTTATTATCGTAGATAATTTATATTATTATTTGGAGCAATTTATGGTTCATATCAACCTAAATATCAATAATAAATAAATAGTGTTTTCTTATATATGTATTGGTTATTATGAGGTTAACATGAATTAACAATTGATTCCCTTGATTTTATAGATTCCTTTTAAATTTTTTGATAGATTTATTTTTCTCTTATGTTTAACATATTCCTTAAAAGATTTTAAATATCTTTAATTATGTGAAACTATTATTAATTTATATTTTAATGTATGTAAGACTATTTTTACTTTTTATTAAGATTATTTTTGGTATTTCTTTGCCTATTATGGTAATAATGCTTCAAAATATTTGTAAATTGTGATTTTGTAATTAAAGTGATTTAGAGGTATAAACACCCAACCATAAAAATTACATAATATTAAGTTTTAGTAAATAATTTACTTTCATTCACTCTAGGGATATTTTTAGGTTTAGAGTTTTAGATAATCTAACTCATTCATTACAAAACCATATAATACAAAGTGGACTATTCAAATAACTATCCATTTTTTCAATAATATAAAACTTTTAAACTAAAGAATGATTTTTTTTCATGAAAATATCTTCATTACTTTCAACATGAATTCTTACTTTCCCTTCACCCATACTTAAATCATGTAAACAAGTATTTTAAAATGTGGTATGAGGTCAAAAATATTAGTAAGGGATATAAAAAGAAATAAAACCATTAGTCCAGTGAAAACATTAAAAATCATATAATTGTTACCATTATCCTAAAATTTCTTTTAGTGTAGAAATAAAACATTTTAACATGACAAAACACACACAATTGTACCTAAAAATAAGACTTAAAAACCATACATTAATTAAAAATAATTTTATGTCACTTAGAGCACTACTATCATAACTCGTTTTAAACCCATTTCAGAAGTAATTGAAGCCTAGTTAAATCCATAGGAGAAAACCTTTGAAAAATACCTAATTATTCCTTATTAAGATGAGTAACATTAATCATTGAAATGGAGTTCTATTTGTATTCACCTATCATTTAATTTATAATGGGCTCACCCTTCTCGATTTAGTCACACCCATCATATAATATTTAACGGGATAACATAGCACAATATAGGGGCACTTTCTTATCATGTATAATGCTCAAGTACCATATGATAAATAATAAATTTTTATTCTTACACTTTTCCATCATAAAAAATCTTAGAAACTCTTTTAAACTCATAATAAAATTACTTTTCGATATCAAAATACATTTTTCTTTTTAAAACTCATTTTCCATCTAAAAATAAATATTCTATTGAAACCCCATTTTCAATACCAAAAGTACCATAAAAATGAAAATGGTTTTTATTTAAAAAAATATGAAATCTTGCAACAGAAACCATAAATAAAATAATATTCATGGGGGTGAAATAGTTATTATTGTCATATTTGTTAAAAATAGAACATTCATTTTATTGTTTATCAAAACATTCTATACAAAAGACATAAAAATATTCCTTTTGAAAACCATTTAAATAACGTAAAATATAAAAAAAAATTAATTTAAAAATACTTTATTTCCCTATAAAAACATTCATAAAATTGTTTTAAAACATGTAAATGGCAGGGAAACAATTGGATTTAAAACTTTGAAAAAGTTTTTTTTAAGAACCCTTATCACTTGGGAAACACTTAAATCGTAAGCCCCATGAAATAATAACATTAAAAACATTAAATATCATAAGAATATGTATATTTAGGATATAAAATGTCAAAGAATCTGTATATAAACCTTGTATAATAATATAAGTGCAAAACATCAAAATATTAGTTAATGAAAGGAAATTGAGACAAAGTCCATTACTTGAGTCTAACTTATCACATGTGTCTTTATCTTCCTAAATAATAAAATATTTTTATTTATTTAATTACTTTATAACCTTATTTAGTTTTATTATTAATTTTATTTCACAAATTTCCAGGTTATTTACAATTACTTAATCAATTATGTTTACTTCTAATGTTTTGACCACATTCAACTTATGTGTCAAACATAAGTTTGCTAGGTTGACAATGGTCAAACAGGTCATTATTTAAACAAATACAGAATAATAATCATGACATAATTATCATATTTATACATCATTTATACTTTTATAACAAATCATGGATGTTGGTTTTCATAAATATAATACCTTACGATCATGGAGAATGAAGGTTATACGTATACATGAGTAATGTTTCCATATCTCAAAAATCATTATGTAAACGAGGTATATAATATTTTATCTTTAAATAATGATCATGTAATGACTTTGATATTTTCATTTATTACTTTATAATATTATACAGATTATTTGTAGAGCTAGGTGTTGGGACGACACGTGATTCTAAGGCCCGATGATCCCAAAATTAATATTTGAAATATATTAAATATATTAATAACACATGTGCATATTTTTCCTAAAAAAGTGGAATAACTCTCAAAGGGGGATTTAGATCATAAATATGAGGCCTCTATTGAGTTCAATGTTGGGGTTTAACCCTATATTCAATATAAACTTGGAGTGTGTCGTACATTTAGGTTCGGCAAGGTCATGGATGAATGTTTAAATAAATTATTTAAATAAAAACAATTTATTTAATTAAATTTTTGTGACATAGAATAGTCTATAAATATGGTACAATAGATAAATAACCATAGTTATCCCCATAAACCTAGAGATTATTATAGAGAATTGGGGGATATTTCTTAGACAAACAACCACCAGATTGTGGATCGTTGATCAGTGTGAAGTTGGATTCAAGTATCGCACCAACAACAATGATACAGATTTTTTCTTCATCAGTAATCAATTCATATCAAGGTTGAACATCTATTTTATCCCCATATTATTATTCCTATTATGAACATAAACCAATAAACTAACAAATTGATTCATGAATCATTTTTACTATGAGTGTGGTTAGATTATCTATGATTTTTGGATTTCTTTAATTGATTATTTTATATATCTTTATTTTTCATTATAAATAAAATCAATCAAGGCCAACATGAACATTATCTGAGTTCTATTCCTCGTGTTTTTTTTGAATTTCCTTCCCCATTCTTCATTCATCACGGGAAATTTATTTGGCCTGCGACTTGACGAATACCCATAAATCATTCATTGTGCACCCATTTCATGGTGTAAAATATTGATATCATAGATCCATTATTGGATTGATTATGGGATCTAGCTAAAATGATATATTAAAACTAGATTAGATTTCTTCATGAAATGTTTTATGTGTGTCTACCAAGATATGTGATGGAAGGGTTTTCTAAAAATATTTGGTGGTAAGATTCTAGAGAATGGAAACATAAAGGCTCAAATAGACTTGTTCCTTTCTTACCAGTATGATTTATGGATGAATTTGAATATATAGGAATGGGAAAATATGTGTTAAATGGATCTAGGATTCTATAAAATCCAGGGTTACATGGTGTATAATTTGGAATTATGCTTCATGTGGGAACCCCTAATTAGTGGTTAATGATTACATGCAGAGATCAGGATCACTTGGAATATGGTTCCTACCACATGTCATGTGACCCTTTCCAACCAACTCAGCATGTATAGGGTGTACATTCCTAGGAGGTCAGGTGGTGTTACATGCTATGTATACTGTACCACACATCATATACACCCTAGTAGGAAGCTCGGTGTGTATGGGTGGAACATTCCCAAGAGACCTTGTGGATTCACATACCGTGTGGTGGGTCACACGCCATGTACTCGAACTTGGGGATAAACATGGGAATTAGCCATAATAAATGGGTAGGACCAAATTCCAAGGGGATATGTCATGTAATTTGAGTATACACTATATACTTCTTCAAATATGGCTTGGATCCCTTATCATCTTCATCTTAAGAAAGTTTCGTTAGGTTACATTACCTTGATCCTTTCCCATTAGAGTTTAGTATAGTGTCTCATACTATTCATAGGATTTTGATCCCCTCTAATGAACTCCAGTCTTAGATACAGTTGTTGGAACCCTTTTATGAGGCCTGGAGTGAGATCCTCTATCATCCTCGTTTTCCCGATGTGGGGTTATTAGAATCTTTTCTACCAACACTACATGGTTTTTAATCCCCTAATTAATGGTTTAATCCATATTGGGTAATTAGTATACCTCATGGCCTTATGTGTGATCCCCATATGTGTGTCGATCTCTTCATCCATCCACTGTGTACTTCTTATGGTGATACCCGATGGTCATGACATCTCGAACGGACTCCATTAGTGCTATCTAACCCATGGCGTGTGTTCTCTATGATGAGTTTTATATGAAACCTTTTCCTGGGAATCATAGTTTGGATTTATAGTTATGATCTAACTTTGAGACTATGTGTATAATATGAGTATGTCTAGACATTATTGGTATGTATATTGTTAAAATATCCCTGTTATGAGATAACTATTATTATTTTTGTTATATGCTTTGTGTTTTTAGTGTGTCCTACTGGGTATTATTGTAATCACCCCAACATGGGATTTCCCCACACGCATCATGTCTTATTTAGATGAAAAACCTATTAATGGAGTCTTAGAGGTACCAGGACTATGTATATCTTAGTGAGGTAAATAGACTAAGTTGTGTTATAGTTTTTCATTTACAATAGTTCTCTCCTACTTCACTAGTTGTACTTGTGTTAGTTTCTTTTGTTGGTCTTGTATTTGGCCACTTTCACTCCAATAAATGTTGTTATACTCTGATGGTGCGATTATAGATGAATTCATTCATGGTTATTAGTTGTGTTACATTTCAACATTGTATGTTCTTGGAGATGTGTGTTTGTGTGTGTGTGTCTATGTGTAGCTAAATTAGGCTAAGGACTCTCATGTGAGTGATATTCCTACTCGGGGCTGGTGTCTAACCCTTGTCCTATTGAATTTGGACCTGGGGTAGTTGTTGTTTGGGCCCTATTGGGTTGGGTCGTAACAGAGTGGTGTTAGAGGTAGTCGGTTCAACCTTAAGACCAGATTCATTGATATTGGTTTTTGTTTTATCAAAATGGTGTTAAGTGTTTCAACTTATGCATTCAAGATAAAGACTCTAGTGTTGGTGTGGAGTCCGGTGTATCCATATGGTGAACCAGAAATGAGGCTTTGATATAAGGGCCTATTCAATAAGTTGTTACCTCCAGATGGTGCACTAGTCCTACCACCACCTATCGATCAACATATGGAACTGGTAGTACTAGAATATGAGGTGCACAGGATAAGAACACTTCATGAGTTTTAGTGTTTGTGACCCTTTATGTTTATAGGTGATATAGATCCATAGGGGGCTAAGGATTGGCTTGAGGTAGTGACATGAGTCTTTCATATTTTCCTTCAGAACATATGGTAGTCCTAGAAACGATCCTTATCCATGGATTAGTATGATGATGGGGGGATTAGTAACCTAATCATATTATGAGGTGACTCTAGCATGGTTGGAGTTTTAGTACCTTTTCATAGAGGAGTTTTGTCTAGCTATGTTGAGGTATGTATGTATCTGAGAGATTATACAAGTTATGTAGGTTAGTATGACTATAGATGAGTATTAATTGAAGTTCACCAAACAATCTTGGTACTTGATCGATATGGTGCGTGATCAGTTATTCTAGTCTCAGACATTCAAGGGAGGTCTATACATAGATATATAATTCAGTGTGATACCTCTATGCATTCCTACCTATGTTTTTGTGATAGATCATCATTTAGTGGTTGAAAATTTCATAGATAAGAAGACACATATAGTTTGTGTTGATGGTGGGAACATAGTAGTTGAGACATCATCCTTTGGGACATGATGATAAACAGAGGGACCTGGATATGTGAGACATTTTTTTAGATGACCCAAAGACATAGGATCCATAGTTTAAGGCTCATGGTAAGGGTCTAGTCCACCAATAGAGAGGTGGTGCTACCCTTATGATGATCGAGTACATCATGCAAGAGATTTTTTGACCCAACATGAGTCTAACAAATAAATAGTGGATAGGCTTCCTAGGAAAGCGGAGTGGGAGGAACAAGAAAGTTTTTAGGGTGGAAGACGTGTCATAGGAGATATGATAGTATATGGAGGTGGTATAAATTTTGACTTGTTACAACCACCACCCCTGGTGGTCCCTGTCAAGATTAGGGTTATAAGGGTCATGGGTGAGGTTAATTGCAAGCGTTCAAGGATTATGACCCAGAGGATCCAAGGATTATATGAGGTACAATATTTGTCATCTCTACTTTATATTCAATTTTTATAGATATAGTTTTGATCCATTCCATTATTTACATAACTTTGGTTTGAGACTTAGAGATTCTGGTTGATCTCTTAGCTCAATCCTTAAACTTAGAGACTTCTACTAGAGGTGACTCAATGATCACATACTTCTACCGATGGTCTGACCTAACTCTTTGATGAAAAAATTTATATTGGGATCTCCCTATAGTAGTGATAAGGCCTTATGGAATCATCCTAGGTATAGAGTGGTTATTTATAATTCATGACTATATAGAATTTTTCAGGAAGAGGATGTGGTGTGTCCATAGTGATGAGATTAGGTTTTCTATTGTGGGTGAAAAGGAACCCTAGGCAGATCAGGATGTACTCATGAATAGGAGGGTGCATCTGATCACTAATCAGTTAGTTATAATTACCCTAGGGGCAGTTGATGTTATGAGTTTCCATTTTCCTACAGTGGTGGCAGAGTATGGGGATGTATTTCCAAATGATATTCCGAGATTACCTCCCCATCAAGAGATATACTTATGTATCAACTTACACCACATGATGACCCCTATATTTTCACAATCATACCATATGTCTCCCACAAAGATTCATGATATGATTATGTATTTGGAAAACTTATAAAGGAATGGATTTTTTTCAGACCTAGTGTCTCACCCTGGGTAACCCCAGTTTTGTCCACCAAGAAGGAGGATGGGATCTTGAGGATGTGTGTGTATTTCCATCACCTAAACTAGGTTACCTTAAAGAACAAGTATCCACTATCTATTATCAATTATCTATTCGATCAGTTGAGAGGGGAACTATGGTTCTCAAAGATTGACCCCAAATCATGTTGTCCCTAGTTGTGAGTATGGGTTAAGGATATATCAATGATGGATTTCCAATGCCATTTCAGTCAATATGATTTATTTGAGATTCCATTAGGCATGATTAACTCCCTGTATGTGTTCATGTGACTCGTGAAATGGATATTTCATCTTTTATTTGACCATTTCATTGTAGTCTTAATAGATGATATCCTAGTGTACTCAGCGTCTAAGGAGGAGCACGTGATACCCTTGAGGATGGTTCTGGATGTACTCAGAGATCTCCATATTTATGAAAACATCTCAAAAGTGACACTTTTGGATTCATGAGGTCCACTTTCTATGATATTTTATCTCAATGAATGGTTTAGCAGGCGATATGGAAGAGGTAGATGTAGTGTTAGATTGGGACCACCCAAGAGAATGAAAAGAGTATTGATCTTACTTCAGTTTGAATTATTCTATTAGAGATTCATACCTGATTTATCTAGTATATCATATCCATTAATAGATTTGACCCAAAATGGGAATCCTTTCATGTGGATAGATAGGTTCCATCATGATTTCTAGGATTTTAGGAAAAGATTGAAAAGTGCTCCCTTATTGATATTTACAAAAAAGGGTGTTGAGTATGTAATGTTCGGCGATGAATCATGTATTAGTCTTTTTTTTTTTGTTTTTATATAGATATAGGTTTTGATTTCATATAGTTCACATCAATTGTAAAAACATGAGAAAAACTACATGACCCATGATCTTGAGTTAGCAGTGGTAGTCTTCACACAGAATATGTAGTGTCACTACCTGATGGTTGATTGATTTATCATCTATTCTGACCACAAGAGTCTCAAGTATATCTTCTCTCAAAATTATCTTAAGTTTAGAGAGATATTATGGCTATATTTTCTATAATATTATGACTTTTAGACTGTATTTAATTTTGGGAAGGGTAATGTGGTAGAAGTTTCTCTTTACAGAATATATGTTTTAAAATTACTAAATGATGCCTTAGAAAAGTCAGCCTCATTACAGTTATCCTTCATGGATGAGGATATATAAGATTACCTCTAGTCAATGTTTGTTACCCCTATGTTTTTACAGCAAGTTAGGGAGGCACATCTTTCTTATACTGACTATGAGACCTTACATACTCATATATCCACTAGACATTCTCATTATATATTTTCTAAATATGGGGAGCATGTTATCCTTTTCAGAGGATGTGTGATGGTACTAGTGACATTACAGGAGTAGTTTCTAATGGATTTTTATACATCACCCTTGGAAGTACATCCATGTTTGTTGAATATGTACTGGGACCTCCAATGTTAGTTTTTATAGAAAAGGAATAAGAAGGGAGTTAAAGAGTTTGTCTCTAGATGCCTCCCTTTTTAGAAGGTGAAGGTTTAGCACTAGGTTAGAGTGGGTTTATCTCAACCCATTGAGGTGATAGAGTAGAAGTGGGATGGGATATCCATGTATTTCATGATGGGGTGACCACATAAATCCAGGGGAAATGATTCCATATGAATGATTGTAGACCAACTCACCAAGTCAGTCTACTTCCTAGCTATTCAAGATAAGAGTTAAGTTGAGAAATTAGGACACCTATATGTGTATGAGATCTTCTGTCTCCATAGATTTTCCTCAGCGATAGTTTATGACCATGACACTTGATTCACATATTGACTATGTAAAGGATTGTACGAGGACTTTGGGACTCAATTGTGTTTGAGAAGGGTGTTTTACCCCTAGACTGATAGTCAGACTAAGTGGACCATTCAAGTCATATAGGACTTGTTGTGGGCTTCCATGTTGGAGTTTCTCCATATTTGGGAGGATCACCTACCATTGGTTGAGTTTTCATACAATAATAACTACCATTACAACATTTCCATGGTTCTATTTGAGCCCCTGTATAGGAGACCTTATAGGTCACCACTATGTTGGTCCAACCCAGGAGAGTCATCACTTATGGGCCCATAGTTGGTATTAGCCATGAAGGAGAAGGTTTTGACCATCCAAGAGCAGATGATGAATAGATAGAGTCATTATAAGTCCTATAAAGACCAACTATGGAGACATTTGGAGTTCAGGGAGGAAGTCCATATTTTTCTGAAGGTCTCACATTGACATAGGTTGTGGAGATTTCATTAGGGAGAAAATCTCTATCTGATATTCATTAGCCCTTTGATATATTGTGTAGATTTGGTGAGGTGTATTACCATTTAGATCTATTACCATAGTTATATCGAGTACATGGTTTCTTGAACATGTTGTGACTAAGGAGGTACATACATGAACCATCGCATGTTATCGACTGGGGTGAGCTAGACATCAATGATAGAGCTTCCTTTGTTGATTATTATGTAAAGAATGGGGATCAGTAGGATAGGATCCTTTGTGGGTGACTGATTCCTTTAGTTCTTGTTTAGTGTCAACATTAGAATATTTGGGAGAGTACTTGGGAGAAGGAGACCAATATGCATGCTCATTACCCTCATCTCTTTGTGTAGTCATTTTTTTCCTTTCCGAGATGAAATCCCAAAGGTAGAGAAAATGTAATGACTTTTATTTTTCCATATATTACTGTAGAATATTATATGGATTTTTTTAATCTTGGAATTGATAAATCATGTGATACTAATGGTCTATGAGCTAGGAATTAATGTTTTGAATATATTAAATATATTAATAGCATGCACATCGTTTTTATAAAAAACTTGAATAACTCCCAAATGTGGACTTAGATTGGAAATTAGAGGATTTTATTGAGTTCAGGGTGTGGGTTTTACCCGAGGCATAGAGTAACCATAGAGTACATCAGATGCTTGGTTTGGGAGCAGTCATGGGTGTATGTTTAAATAAATTATTTATTTAATTAAATTGATGTGACCTAGGATGGTCTATAAATAATATTCTATAAAAAAAATCATAGGGTTAGCCATGTAACCCTGTAGGTTTTTGAGATATAGTTATAAGATCATTATTATATTAATAACCACTAGATCATGGATCATCGAATTGTGTGAAGATAAATTCATGGATATCTTCAATGAAAAAGACACAAATTCATTCTTTGTTAGTGATTGATCCATATCAAGGTATGGCATTTGTTTTATTTGGATTTATCACAATTTTATTATTTGTATGATTCAAACGAATCAATAAACAAAAGAATTTATTTTCAGATCATGTGTATTTAGGTTACATGTTTTATTATCTAGGATTTGTGGATTTCTATTGATGATTATGTTGTATCTATTTATTCATCATACTGATGGAAATGAATCGATTCCAATACAAACATTGGTTGAGTTTTGGTCATTAGGTTTATGTTTTATGCATTTATTTCCCAATTATTTGTTCATCATGGGAAATTAAAATGCCCCTCAGTTCAATGGATACCCAAAAATCAATCATTGTGAGCCTATTTCTTTGTACAACATATTGATACTAGATATCTAGGAATAGATTGATGATGGGATCAAGCTACGATGGAATATCAAAACTTGATCAGAGTTATTTAGGTAGTTTTTGACATGAGGAAACTGGGAGATGTTAAAAAGGGTTTTTCTATGTTATTTGGTGTCTAGATTCTAGTGAGAGGCAATGGAAAGGCTATGCCAGGCCTATTCTTTTCTTACTAACATGATTTGTGAGTATATTTGAGGTTTTAGGAAGATGAAGATGCCTGAAATAGATCAAGTATTCTAGAAAATCCCAAAGTAATCCGTGTGTATTTTGAAATTACACACCATATGGGACCCCTTGAGTGGTGTCCAAGGTTTACACGTAGCGATAAGGATCACACGTCGTGTGGTTCCTACCACATGTCATGTGACCCTTGTCGAATTGATCGGCATGTATAGAGTGTACATGCTAAGGAAGTCTGGTAGAATTACACATCATGTCGTACATTCCACATTCCATGTAAATACTAGAAGGTGGATCAACATCTATTGGTGGTACATACCTAGGAGACTGTGTCTCTCCACATATTGTGTGGCAGACCACACGCCATATACTCAGACCTGGACATGGACATGATAACGGGTTGTGATACATGGGTAGAACCTAGTGCTGAAGGTACATGCCACATACTTCTTCAAATATGTATTGAAGCCTTTTTTCTATTCATCCTGGATAATTTTCATTAGGGTACATTCCCTTGATCAATTCCCCTAATAGTTTTTTATGGAGTCATGTCCTATGCATAGGATGGTGATCACCTATGAGGTACTTCATTATCATATAGAGTTGTTGGAATCTATCTATGAGGCCAAAAGTGAGATCACATATCATTATCGTTTTCCATAGGTTGGGTACTCTATAGTGACCCTACTTTTCTTACATGACTATTATATCATTTAAGAGAGAGACAACATAATAGTGTTAAAATCCAGAATCAAAGTTTTAGTGTCTTGGGAAAATTTGGACCATACATCACATATCCATAACATCTTCATTATAAACAAAAATAGAATCATGTTAATGAATATTGAACATCATCTAATGAGATAAATCACATTAACTAATTCATTGGATCACTATACAATTTCTAGCGCACCCATCACAACATAACATTTACATAATCATGCATAACTCAAGAATGGATATCGATCTTAGACATAAAATAACCCATGGAAAGGAATGGGTTTCATTTTATAGAGACTATATTAATGAAAAAAATATGAAGGTTACCAAAATAAAAAGTTAATAACATAATTTTTATAATAATCGTTAATCTTGAGTGAAGAAGAAACAATCTCAAGAGAAGTAATGGGTGTGTTTCTAAAAAGAAGAGTTCTTTTGGAAAATATATGTGTTTGTTATAAACTCAAGTAAAGAAAATGTATATCCAAAAAAAGGTAATGATAATGAAATGATATTCAAGGAACATTAAATTACTATACAAAATGAAATTTGTGTGAATGTGGGAAAACTGAAGGAAATGGAATTGGGTTTGAGAATCTTCTTATCTTATGTCTAAATGCTTTCTTCACATTAATATCTTGGATTAAAAAAATTAGACTTGTTAATTAATAAATAAAAAGAAATTATAATTTATGTTATTAATTATAATTTTATTAAGTTTTTATGGACATTTTGATGAGTTGTAGAGTTCAATTTCGTCATTTTGGAGTGTTCGTTTTCATTGTATTCATGATCGGTTCACTTATATACATGTTTGGAAGTTCATGTAATATGAGGGTAATTATCTAGAACTGAAATTATATGTTATAAATGAACATAAATAATTTTAAATGGTATTTTATATTATTTTGTTTCCAGATATAAGGATGATTCATTAAATAAAATGTTAATGGTATTTATTTAGATTAATTGTGGGGTTTTTTTATCATCACGAACTAGTTTTGTTTTATTATTTAATATTATGTATATATGTCAGTTACAGAACATAAAAAAGGAAATAAAATATATTTAACAATTTGTGTCAACCATTTTAATGGTTTCATGATCAGACATGAAGTTAGTAAAGGAAGATGAAAACTTTTCATCCTTGAAGGCAATAAATCAACACCTCGCAAACGATGTTTTCATTTTTAGAATAAAAGAGAGAGGAGAAGAGGTTTGATGATTTATTATTCCATTATGATACTAAAATTTTATTATATATAAGATACCTAAGTTTTTATTATAATTTAATAATATGAGTTTAGTATAGGATGATAAAATAAAATAAAATGAAGGGAAATTAAAAGAAATTGAAAGAGGGTTTTACCACTTGAACGTCTTCTCATTGAGGGTACCACCTTAAGAAAATTGGGTTTGATATTTTGTTGAGACCAAAGGATTATGGACATGGTGGAGGATCTTGGTAATATGATTGGGAAAAACTTTGAAAATTTTCATGGCTTTTTAGGTGTGATGAGAAGAGGTTGTGAGGGGTGGTATTTATAGGGGATGAGTGGGGGGTTATGATTATTTTATTCATTAGTTTAATATTTTGGATCAAGAAAATGAATAGTTTTGATTCACATGAATAAATAAATTAATGATACATTTAGAGTTTGAGAAAATGGGATTACATCATCTATACATTATCCATGACTCAAAAATTCATGTATTTAGCTTATATCGTAAATTATCATATTTCACTATTCAACAAAAATTCAACTATTTAAAAAAAATCAAATAAATTCAGCCTAACCATTTTTCGAAAATTAGAATTCAAAACTGAACTCCATTTTATAAAAAAATCTAAATATGTGGATTTTTAATTAAAATCATTGGTTATTCAAAAAATAAAGATTTTAAATTTATAAATGATTTTATGACACTTTGAAAAATTAATTAATGTTTAATAAAATTATCTTATAATCTTAAGACAACAAAATATTAATTTATGAATCTATTTTATGAAAATAAACTTTATTTTAAATCATTATATTAATTATAAAATTAAAAGAAAATATTTCTATTTTAAAAAAATACGAACACTTAATTTATCATTTTTAAAACATTTATATACTTATACATTGATATAATCATATCATTGTTTCATTTATAATATGGAAAAAATAATAATATTTTCATAGGTGAGGTTACTATTCTATTGGGTAAATATCTATTCCTAAGGGTCATGTTACTATTTCGTGGGTCAAATTATTATTCCATCGGTATTGGTTTCTTAATTTCTATGAATATCACTTATTTAATTATTCATTTATGAGAATAATTTTTTTATTAGGATCTCTATGCAATGTTTTTGTTTTATACCATACAACATAATTATAATAAGGGAAATAATTCCACTGATATAAGTTTAGGTCATTATACTCTTCCCCCTTTTCATATTTCACCCTTAAATTTTCATTTTACATAAATAGGTGAGGGTATTTCTCCTTGAACACTTCCTCTAGTTCCCATGTCACTTATTTATACTTATGATTCCTCCATAACACTTTGACTAGGTGGGTTGTCTTTTTTAATAGTAATTTGTCTTTTTGGTTCATGATCTTTAACTGTTTCTTCTCATATGAGAGATCTTCCTCCAATTATACAACCTCCTGATTCAGTACATGATTGGTCACGTACGTACTTCCTCAGGGGAGATACTTTGAACGTGTCATGAATTTGGGACATATTTTGTGGAAGTACAAGCTGATAGAACACTTATCCTATGTGATCAAGGATCCCAAAGGGGCCAATGGACCTTCGGTTAAGCTTCCCTTTCATTCCAAAATGCTTTACTCTCTTTCATAGTGATATTCAAAGGAATAATTTTTCTCCAAAATCAAACTCCAAGTCCCTTTTATGGTTGTTATCATATCTCTTTTTCCAAATCAAAGAATATTTGATATGTTTCTAGATGAAATTAACCTTCTTTTTCATCTCTTTCAGGATATCATATCTATTTAGCTTGTGTTCACCTACTTCATACCAATAGGTTGGAGTTCTACATCGCTTCCCATATAAAGCTTAATATGGATCCATCTGAATACTCGAATGGAAGTTTTTGTTGTATGAGAACTCATCAAATAAAAGATAATGATCACATCCACCTTTTAATTCCATTTATAAGGCTCTTGACATGTCCTTGAGATTCAGAATAGTAATTTCATATTTTCCATCAGTTTGGGGGTGATAGGTCATGTTGAAATTAAATTCAGTACTCAAATCATATTGAATACTTCTCTAGAATTTAGATGTGAGCCTTAGATCATGATTTCAGATGATCGAAAGTGGAACCCAATGCATAGTCACTACTTCCTTCACATATATATTGGAATGTTTTTCAAGAAATAGATCTTCCTAAATAGAAATAAAGTGGTGATTCTTGGTGATTTTATCCACCACAACCCATATCATATTGTTTCCTTTGGATGTCTTTAATAGACAAGTGACGAAGTCCATTGTGGAATTATCCCATTTCCACATGGGTATATGAAATGGTTGAATCATCCCTTTGGACTTATTTCTCTCTACTTTAACTTGCTATCATATCAAGAACTTTGAGATATAATTCTCAATCTTCTTCTTAATGTTATCCTATCGGAATTATTCTTAAAGATCATGGTACATCTTGGTACTCCAAGGACAGATAGAGAATAGTGAGTTATAGGCATTATACAATAGCTCCTTCTTTATCTTAGGTGATGAAGGAACACAAATCCTTATTCTAAACCAAATCACACCATCATCTTTGATATTGAACTATTGTATCTTCTCTTCCATTACTACTTTCACCATATTTTGAATCTCCAAAACATCCATTTATTTCTTCTTGATCATCTCTTGGATAGATGGTTAGGAAATCAATTTGAAAATTTAGGATGTATTACCTACTATTATTATTTTCAAATCCATCATTTTCATATCCCTGAAGATAGGATCTTTCTCAATCTAAATCATGGATAGAGTAACAGGTTCTTTTCTTTAAATAGCATTAGCTACCTTATTCACCTTCCCATGATGATAGTTGGTAAAGTAATCAGATTCCTTAATTAACTCAAAACATATCATTTAATTCATGTTGAGTTCCTTTTATATGAATATTTACTTTATACTCTTTTATCGGTATATATGTCACAGTTTTCACTATAGAGGTAGTGCAACCATATTTTTAAGAAAAAAACACAACTTCTAGCTCTAGATCATGTGTCAGATAGTTCTTCTCATCTATCATCAACTACCATGATGTGTAGGCTATCACTTTATCATTCATCATGAGTACACAGACCATGCCTTTCATTAAAGCATCGCTATATAACACAAAACATTCTCCACTAAATGGTAATGTGAGTACAGGTGTAGTGATCATCCTATTCTTTATCTCCTTGAAGATTTATTCACATTCTTCTGTCTAGATATACTTTGACCCTTTTCTTATTAACTTAGTTAGAGGGCTATAAAATCATGAGAAAAATTCTCAAAAAATGTTGGTATTACCCTATTAATCTAAGAAAACTATGGATTTTCATGACACTGGAGGGTTTGGGTCATTCCTCAATGACATTTTTCTTTGAAGGGTCCACAAAAATTTGATCACTTGTGATCATGTGTCCCAATAAGGTATCTTACTGCTTCCAAAAGTAACACTTTATGAACATTGATTACAATTTATCCTTCCATAATGTCACAAGTACAATCCTTAGATGTTCTTCATGTTCCTCCTTTCACTTAGATTATATGATAATATCATCGATAAAAAATACCAAAAAAATTAAATGTAATATCTAAAGAATATATTAATCAAATCTATGAAGATTTTATTAGAATTAGTAAGTCCAAAGGTAATAAGTATAAACTCATAGTTCACATACCTTGTATGGAATGAAGTCTTATGAAAACATTCTATCTTCACCTTTAGTTGATGATATCCAAAATTAAGATCTACCTTTGAGAAGTATTGAGCTCCTCATGATTGGTCAAACAAGTCATCAATCCTTGAAAGATGATAATTTTTATTTATGGTGATCTTTTTTAGTTCCCATTAGTAAATACACAGCCACATTGATCTATCATTTTTCCTCATAATGTGCAAAATCACACCCTAAGGTGATGCACTATGGTGTATGAACCCTTTGTGAAAAATCTCTTTCAGTTTCTTCCTTAAATCCTCTAGTTCGATAGAGGTCATTCTATATGGACATTTTGAGATAGGAGTATCTTCATGTATGAGTTCTATTAAGAAATCCACCTCGCGATCTGGGGGAATTCGGGGTAACTCTTTAGAAAATACATCATTGTATTCCTTCTTAATGATAATTTACTCTAGGTAAGTACATTCCTTTAACTCAACCATTTGAGAAATATATTATTCTTCATAGGGAATTCGTACCCACACTATTGAAGTGTTTTAAAAAGGATATTCATGGTGTTCCTTTCATTTATAGATGTTCATGGGATGGTTCAAAATTTGAAAAGATATTTCCTTTTCTGAATAGTTGATATGTGATCTATATAACAAGATCTAATCCATGCCTAGTATTGCTTCGAATTACACTAAGGGAAGAATCATGAGATTATTTGGTAGAATCATACAACATACATAGCTATTAGAAGATTCCAACACTTGGGTTCCAATGGTCTCACCACTTGGTGTTTTTACAGATATATCTATTTCAAGGTATCAGGGTTTTGATTCAATAGTTATAGAAAACATGTAGAATATAAAGAAATGTGTATAACCAAAATAAAAAATTGATTTCCCATTCATAAGTGAATAAGAATTAAACCTGGTATGACTTTGTATTCTTGCTCCGATTCATCAGAAATAATGGAATATGCATTCCCCTTCCCCTTTTTCTTTGATGGATGTAATTGCTAATTACCCTCAAGGAGTCGAGGTTTAGTGCACTGGATTTCATAAGGACGTTTCTCCCTATAAATTTATCATTTAACCATTGGTGGTGCTCTCCATTACTTTATTATATTAGTCATCTTCATTATGTCTCCTCGATATTAATGATCTTGGTGTCCTTCACTCCCACTCTTGTAGAATCTCCTCATCACTTTTTAGGAAATTACCATGATGATTCTTACAAGATTTGTTTACATGTGAGTGGTTGAACATTATTTCAATAAAATTCATTATATCTCCCATCTTGAAACTCCATATTTCATTTCAAATCTCTATATCCATGGTAAAATTATCCAAACTCCATCTCTATTTTAAGATCACACCGAACAACTTCTTTACAACTCCCAAAGTCTTGAATTGATGGAGCCTTTAAAAGGTGTGGTTTTATATAACTAAAGAATCAATCAATTTTTATATCATTTTTTATAACAATAATCGAGTAATAACATAAAATACTTGTGAAATTGTCTTTGTCATCTATGAAAAAGTCACATTATTTTTGCTTTAACTCTATGAATAATATTTCTATCTTTTTATGAAGATTGTGATAGGGATAATTGCTAACAAATATTATCTTAAAGTATTCCTACTCCTTATCTTCAATTTCTTCATTCATATTGGTGTTTTTAATCAATTCACACCATTGATCCACATCTCCATCAAGATGATAAACGGTTGGATTCACCTTCTCCTTCTCGTAAAGGTGTATCACGGAAAAGATCTCCTCCATCAATTTGACCCACTCTTCTAAGATTAGTGGATTAGAAGATACACTAAATATTTTTGGTCATTGGTGCATAAAATATTTCTCCCTCTTAGGTGATGGCAGATATTCAACATTATGCAGGTTGTTTTTCATAGCCTGATATATCGGGGTAAGAATCGCCATGAAATTTTGAACTCCACCTCCAAAGGCATTTGGGGTGTCGTTTGGGAAATCGCAGCATTTTCCCTCCCATGGGTTTTTTGTCTTGGTTTCCCTTGGTTATCACCATTTTCAAAAATATAAAACGTTTGAAATAATCATAAATCAATAATTCATGAATAAATAATTTATTCCTTTGTGTAATTAACTTTGAAGACATATCTTGTGGTAGCCCTATGTTTATCATTTTTCTAAAAGAAACTATATTGGGCGCTTACATAAATTCAATCTCATACTAATGGTTTTAACTAATTTTATCTAATACTAATTAAAAATTTAACAAAACCATGATTTTATTCCAACAATAGAGACCCCACTTTTATTACATGACTATTACATCATTTTACAGATAAAAGTATTATAATCCAGGATCAAAGGTTCAGTGTCTTGGAAAAATTAGGACCATACATCACATATTCATAATATCATAATTACAAAAAAAAATATAATCACATTCACAAATATTCCACATCATATCATGAGATAAATCACATTACTTAATAATTTTGATCACTATATAATTCCAGGCACACCCGTCACATCATAACATTTACATAATCATACACTCCACAAGAACAGATATCAATATTAGACATAAAATAACCCATGGAAATGAATGGGTTTAATTTCATAAATCATATATTCATGAAAAAACATTGGGGTCCCCAAAATAAGAATGTAATAACATATTTTTTATAATAATCATCCATATTCAGTGAAGAAGAAACAATCTCAAGATAATTAAAGTATGTTTTTTATAAAGAATAGTTATTTTGGAATATATTTATGTTTGTCATAAAATTAAGTATAAAACATGTATAACCCAAAAAAGGGAAGAAAAATGAAATTATATTTAAGGAACATTAAATGAATATACATACTAAAATTGGTGTGAAAGAGGGAAACCCTAAGGAAATAGAATTGGGTTTGAGAATACTCTTAACTTATGTTTAAATGATTTCTTTACTTTAATATCCTAAATAATCAAATTACATTCATTAATTATGAAATCTACAAACAATTATATATGTATTTGATTCATTTTAATTTTATTAAGTTCATTTATGTCCATTTTTATGAGTTAGAGAGTTCAATTTCAATGTTCGAGAGTGCATTTTTCATGATTGGTTCAATTGTATACATGTATGGAAGTTCGTGTAATATGAGAGTAATTATAAAAAATTGAAATTATCTGTTATTAATTAACTTAAATAAGTTTAAATGGTCTTATATATTATTATTTTTCTTGATATGAGGATGATTCATTATAGAAAATGTTAATTATATTTGTTTAGATTAATTTGGATGTTTTTCGATTATCAGGAACTATTTTTGTTTTATTGTTTTGTTATTATGTATATATGTTACTTGAAGAAAATAAAAAGAAGATTATAACACACATTACATAAAATTTTAAAACCATTATAATGGTTTTATGACCACCCTTGAAGGTTTTAAAGGAAAATTAAAACTTCTCATCCTCGAATATGATAAATCAACACCTCCCGAATGATGTTTTCATTTTTAGAATAAAAGAGAGAGGAGAAGAGGTTTGATGAAGGATTTTTTTCAATAACATAATAACATTAAAGTATATATTAGATAATGGAGTTATCATTCCACTTGGATAATTGGAGGTAAGGATATGATAATAAAAGAAAAAAGTGAAAGGAAATTAAAAGAAAACGAAAATAGGGTTTTACCTCTTGAACTTCTTCACCTTGAAGACCTCCTTAGGAAAATTGGATTTGGTATTTTTTTTAGAACAAATGCTCATAGAAATTGGGGGTCTTGGGAAGATTATTGGGAGATTTTGTACAAGATTCAAGAATTTTGAGGTGTGAGGAATATAGGTCGTGAGGGTGGTATTTATAGGGGAGGAGAGGGGGGGGGGTTTAATTATTTTATTCATGAGTTTCATATTTTGGTTAAAGAGTATGAATATTTTTTATTATTATAACTAAATAAATTAAATAGAGAAGGGGAGTTCTATATAATTTTATTACATTATCCATACATCATCCATAACTCAAAAATTCTTGTATTTATCGTATATCATAAATTATTGTATCTCATTATTCACCAAAAATCAACTATTTTAGAAAAATACCAAAAATTATACTTAACCATTTATCAACATGTATAATTCCAAAAATAACTCCATCTTATGAAAATTATTTTCTAAATATGATAATTTTTAGTTAAATCATCATTTATTCGAAAAATACAAATTTTAAAATTATAACTTATTTTATAAAACTTTCAAAAATTAATTAAGTCCTCATAAAATTATTTCATAACAGTAAGAAAAATAAATATTATTTTATGAATATATTTTATGAAAATATTTTTTGAAAAAAAATTATCTTAATTATAATATTATAAATAAACATTTATGTTTTTCAATAAATACCAACACTTAATTTGTCAATTTTAAAAAAAATATTTCTTTATAATTTGATATAATAATATCATACATTCATTTATAAGATGAATATATTTTATTTATAATTTTATAGGTTAGGATACTATTTAATTAGATGGATTACTATTCTTAAGGGTCGTGTTACTATTTCAAGGGTCAAGTTATTATTCCATATGTATAGGTTTTTTAATTTCAATGAATATCACTTATTTCATTCTTCATTTATGAGAATAATGTCTTTATTGGGATCTCTATAAAATGTATATATTTTATAAAATATAACATAATTATAAGAAAAGAAATAATTCCATTGATAAAAGTTTGGTTCGTTACATACTTGGAATTTTCATGACCAACACAACATGAGAATAAATCTCTAACTTGGTGAATTGTTAGTCCCACAAGGCCAAATTCCCTGAGAGGGGGGTGAATCAGGGTATGACATATTTAAACCTCTGCCCCTTTGGATCTTGTTTCAATGTTAAGAAAAACTATTTTCTCTCTATTTCCCAAAGAAAAATATAAACAGAAATTAAATCATGCATAGGACACAGTAATTTTACTTGGTTCACCCTCACTAGGCTATGTACAAGGAACATACACAGTTGATGTATCAATGGACCAAATCTACTATAAGAATACTTATTTTTACAAAGTTTGAAGTGGACTCATTGTACCTTCTAGTTTACAACCACTCACAGTTTGAAAGCTCACTGCTCTCTCAACTGAAGTGTGCTCACTACTTATTCAAAAGATCTACTCAAAGTTTAAATACTTTTAGGTCCCTTCATTATCATTAATGAATTCATCATCTAATAGATATAGATGCATTGTTGAAGTCTAATTTTCTTCCACTGATTAAAACCACTTTACCATAGTACTATTGGGTAACATCAAATCTTTCATGCAACCCTTACTATGTCTTGCGCACACCTTTAATGCCTTGCGCGCAAGATTACACTTTTTTCACGAAACACCCCTTGAGCGCAACTTCAATATTTCACGTAATTCAAATCTTATGCACAACTTTTTTAGCTTATGTGCAACTCAAAATCATTCATGAAACTCCCTTTTCTTGAAATTCTTACGTGATCCAGGGCTCGGATTCTCTCTAAGTGTTGAGCTACTACTAATGAAGGGGGTCACCTATTATTTATAGGTGTCACTGACCCCTACGCGTAAGATTAGTCTTTTTTCATGAAAGTTACACTTTGAGCACTCAAACCTCAATTTGATGTCGCATTGGGCATGCAAGTTTCTTTCACACAACCTCATCTTTCACAAATATTTTCAAATATTTCGCGCACTTCATGTCTTTATCATTTTTTGACATTCTACTCTCGAGACATGCCTTGCTCACAAGTTTCCACATCATATTCAATCTTGCACGCAACTTCCTTTTCCAAAAACATGTATCACCATTTTCTGATTTTGAGGCCCAAAAATTTGTCAAACACTAGAAAATGATGCCACCTTAGATATGTTCTTTTTGTACTTCCCCTAAATCGTCTATTCCTTTATCATTGTTCTTTATCAACATAGGTTGTCAAAAATATCTCTGGAACCCAAAAAATCTCCATGTAAACCCTCTTTGTCAATAAAAAAACTAGCTTTTTCAACAAACACAAACACCACAAAAAATGATTCAGTGTTACCTTGAGGGATTTTTTCCCAACATTAATCCATATTGGGTTGTTGGTATACCCCATGTCCTTGGGTATGATACCCATTTGTGTATAAATATCTCTAGACATTTAGTGTGTAATTATTATGATGATACCTAGAAATAATGAAATATCATATGGAATCCTTTATTTCTATCTAACTCATGCATTGTGATATCCCAGATGAGTGTTGTATGGAACCTTCGAGCAAGAATCCTAGGGTAGCATTACAGTTGTGACCTAACATTGAGATTGTGTGTCTAATATGATTATATCCAGATATTATTGTTATGTAAGTTGTTTAAATACCCTTATAATAATATAACTATTATTATTGATGTTATATGCCTAGTTTTTTCAGGTTTTCCTACTTGGTACTGTTATACTCACATCTGAATGAGATTTTCCCACATGTGTCTTGTATTATGTTGATGACTACGCTATTGAAAGAGTCCTAGAGGGACCAATACCAGGTATATATTCCTGATATATACATATTGAGTTGTGTTCTTATTGGTTTCATTTAAATCAGTCATCTCTTACTTCACATGTTGGACTTTTTTCAGTTTCTTTTCATGGGCTTTTAATTGGACCTTGCTTTCTAGTACTTTTTTTAATACTCTGATGGTGGAATTTTCATTGTATTCATTCATGGTAATTTGTTTGTTTACATTTCAAACTTTTATGTTCAGGGATATGTGTATGTGTGTATAGATAAATTATTCTTAGGCCTCCCATGTGTATGATATTCTTACTTGGTGTTGGTCGCTGGCCCCTAGCCTATAGGAAGCCAACTTTGGGTAGTCATGGTTCAGGCCTTGTTGGGATGGTTTGTGATAGATAATAATACCATATATACCATATTATTTCTTTAAATACACTTATATATATCATCCATGTGCTTTCTGTATTAAAATAGAGTCACATCACTTTGTGAAGGTGGTAGTCTGTAGGTATATGAACGACGTTATCAGTTTTTTAGTGAGTGAAAATGTAAGAATGAAAATGATATATATTAAATTTTTAGAATTATAAATAGTTAATTAATATAATAGTTATATCATTTATATAACATATATTCATTATTTTTACCCTTATTACTTTCCATTTAATGCATTAGTGAAAAATGAATCATATCTCTTCGTGAAGAGGTATTCTACTGTACACACAAGCGACGTTATCGTATCCCCTATGGGCTGGATTGTAAAAAAATTATATATGATATAATGAATCATAAGGTATAATTATTTATAAATATCATATATATATAAAAACTTTATATCCATTACCACACCCAACTGTGAGTGGTGGTAATGAAAAAATGAATGACATCGGTTCACGAGGCGGTTGTCCGTCGTACACATTAATAATGATTACATATCCAATTTGATGGAATATGGAAATTATTTAGGCTATTACTTTAACATAATAACATATAAGTATATTTAAGACATTTATTTTATTATATAATCATGGTTTAATAAGTATTTAATGGGTTGGAGGTAGAAATAAATTAAAAACACTCGTTGGAGAACGTTACCTCTTCTTCAGGTAACTTCTTTTGGTTTTTACGAAAGGTCTTCCTTGGTTGGATTTATCACCAAAATAAGGATTATATGGTTATATAATGGAATTATATAATCTATTTGGTTTTTATTTTATGATCCAATGGGTTTTGAAGGTGCGAAGATCAGAGGAGAGGCGGTGTCCGTTTGTAAGTGGGGTAAGTAGCACACTGGTAGTTTTTTAAAAGAATAAATTGAAACCACGTTTTTTTCATGTAACAAGGATTAAATAATAGATAATTATAGGTAATATAATTTATAGAGTCTAAATATTTACAAAAAATAGATTTTATTTATGTTTTTTGGTTATTTTAACCCTTATCAGTTTAGTTTCACCCCCGGTAAATCCATTTTTACCTTAACCGTGGTAATTAATTTTTATTGTTTTCACTATTAATTTTGGAAAAAAAATATGTTGACCTTATTAGAAAATATAAATTACTATGATTAAAAATATTTAATCGATTTAAACAAATTCAATTCATATATTTGTAAAATTTTAAATTAAAACAAAACTCATAGACACGATGAAAAGTGAGTTTTCAAATAGAGTATTTTTTTGAACAAAAGATAATTCTATATTAACTCTATGACTAATAATAATTGTATGAAACTCAATTAATATTTAATTATATATAATATATAAATTTATATTCAAAAATTCCACATTAGGGATTATTTTAATTAATTAAATGTAGAAACATTATGCATTTTAAAACAACTTTTAGAAAATTCCATTTTTAAGCCCAAAAATTTACTTATTCTAAAAAAATATAAAGTTGTTTAAGAAGAAATAAATTGGATTAAATATAAATAAATAATACTTATGTTAAATTAACACATATTCAAAAAATATTGTCACTTTAAAATTCCTTAATTTATTTAAAAGAAAATACATTTTTACAAAAATTGGTATTTTCAATATTCACTGAAAAATTAATATTTTACAAAAAATACCAAAATTTCACCGTAGGTAAATTTTTATATGATGATTTAAAAAAATATTTTCATTTTTTAAAATTAAAAATATTAAATTTAGAAATTAAACTTTTAAATAAAACCCATATCAGAAACTATTTTAGTTAAAACTATTTATATTTTTATCTAAAAATTACAAAATATTTTTATAATGAATATAACTATTTAATTCATATTGATAAATATTAAACATATTTATTTTATAATTACCTGGGTTACTACTTTCTTACCCCATTTTATAAATTGAATCCTATGAATTGTTTTCAATTATTAAACAAGTTCGGACATCTTTCCCTCATAGCATTTTCAGATTCTCATATTGCACCTTTAACTATATGATCTTTCTATAAAACCTTAACCTAGTCAATCACTTTATTCTGAAACACATACTCTATACTTCCAAGAATATAAACTAATTGTTCCTCTTAATAAATATTCTCTTCCAAATGAACTACTTTAGGGCTAAGAACATGAGATTAATTCAGCACATATTTCCTTAACATCGATACATGAAAAATGTTTTGCACCTAGGATAAACTCATAGGTAAGGGTACTTGATAACAAAATTATCCAACTTTATCAAGGATTTTATATGTTCTAATTAACTTTGTAATTATCTCCCTCTTTATACAAAAATTTATAACACCTTTCTATGGAGAAACGTTGATAATGACATGATCACCTACCTTAAATGAAAGATCATTCCTATGGTTATCTATAAAACATTTCTACCTTCTTTGATCCATCCTCGTATATTTTTAAATAAACTACACCTTATACACCATTTACTCTACCAACCCTAGTCCCATTAAAACTCTCCAAATTCATCCCAAAATTTTAGTGTTCGACATCGCTTTCCATAAAATTCCTCAAATGGTGTCATTTGTATACTGAAATGTAAACTATTATTATAATAAAACTCAACCAAATAAATATGTTGCTCCCAAAATCACTATTAATCCATTTAAAAAGAATGAATCATATCATCCATGGTCTAAAATTTTTTATTAGACTATCCATCATATTGAGGATGAAAAGCTATACTGAAAATTAATTTAGTACCCAACAACATCTAAAGTACTTTCCAAACTTTTAACATGAACATAGGATCACGGTTTGATTCAATAGAGAGAGGTTCTCCATGTAACATGACTATATCCATTATATACAGTCAAAAAATATAGTCTAAATACATTGTATCTCAAATAGTAAGTAAATGTGAAACTTTAGTTAATTGATCGATAATAAACCCAATAATATTATTACCTTGAGAAGTATTTGGAGATCCTACCATGAAATCCATTGATATATATTCCCATTTCCACTCCAACACTATAAAAGGTTGAAGCATTCCCTCCGATAACTTTCATTCTAGTTTAACTTGATTAAAATTCAAACACTTCATGGTGAAGTTAGAAATATATCTTTTCATTCTATCTCACCATAAATACTCTCAAAGTTTTATGTACATATTAGTTCTACCTAAATGAATAGAAAATTAATAACTATCTGCTTTACTCAACAACTCTTTCCTCATATTGGAATCACAATCCACACATAATCATTTTCCAAGTTGTAACACACCATATTTATCAATAATAAAATCAGGAAACTTACCCTTATTAGTAGATTCTACCTTTTCCTAAAAATATTGATCTTCCTTTTGATATTTCTTAATTATTTCTAAAAAGGTCAACAAAAATGAAACTTGAAACAAAACAGGGGATGTTGTAGCATCCAAAACAGCTAGGAAATTTTTTATCAAATCCTTTACCAAAGGTTCATGTTCCAAACATAACACGGTTAACATAGAATTATTTTTTTACATCAATCATCAGAATTTTGTTTTGATTTTACTTGATGGTAATGAATCATGAAATAATAATATTTTATCAATTCTATCCATCTTATCTACCTAATGTTTATTTATTTATAAGTGAATATATACTTCAAACCTTTGTTATCAATAGATGTTTCATACTTTACAACATAAAAATGATGCCTCTATATTTTTAAATAAAAAACCACAACATCTAATTCCAAATCCTGTATAGAGTAATTTAACTCATAAGGTTTCAACTTACATAAATCATAAGTAATTATATGATCATTCTGTAGTAGAACACTACCAAGTCCTTTCAATGAAGCATCACTATAAATGAAAAATTCACCATATTTTGAAGGCATGTCCAAAAATAGGGAGTTAACCAATATTCATTTTAGTTACTAGAAACAATCATCAAATTCTTTTTTTCAAACGAATTTAGTCCCTTTTTTAGTTAACTTAGTATATGTGTTATACAACCAAGAAATTTTTTGAAAAAACCTCTAGTAATTACCCTGTTAACCTATAAAAATATAAATCTATATGATATTTTTGTTTCTTGGACATTCTTCAACAACTTTTGTGTTATCATGGTCAATAGTTATACCGTCTTTAGAATCAGTATGTCCAAGGAAAGAAATTTTTTCCATCCAAAATTCACACTAAATAAATTTACCATATATTTTATTTTAATTTTAGGTTTAAAAAACAATACTTAGGTGTCTTTAATGTTCTTATTTAATTTTATTATATACCAAAATTTCATTAATAAAAACCACCAGAAAATTGTACAAGAACTCAAGAAAAAATATATCCATATGTTTCATAATTAAATAATGTGAATTATTCAAACTAAATAGCATAACTAAAAACTCATAATGTTCATTTCTAGTATGAAACGTATTATTCAGAATGTATAAGTCCTTCACTTTCAACTGATGATTCCCCGACCTCAAATTAACCTTCAAAAAATACTAAGATCTCTATATCTAATCAAACAAATCATAGATATAAGGAAAAGGATACTTGTACTTAAAATTGATGTTATTCATGGCTCTATAATCAAATCAGATAAAGCCTTTATCAAATAACTCCTATAATTTATTTTTTCAATTATAAAAGTTCCACTTGAGAAATTTGATAACGACGTTTAGAAATAGGCTTACCATCAAGTACTAAGTCAATAGTAAATTCAACCTTTTAATTAATAATAGAAAAAATAAATTCATCATGGAATAAATCCATGTATTCATTTACTACTAGAAGATCAATAATTTGAGAAATTTCATTATTTTCAAAAATATGAGGTGGGAAACTTTCCCTAATACCACTAATAAATTTCTCATATTTTTGGTAAGTTATAAAATGTTTTAAATCATTGAACACAACATTTTTAACACTGTAATCAATCTTAGTTTGATGAATTGAAATCTGATCTATACCAAGAATTATATAGAACACTATAATGGATAGTTTAACAAGATTTATAGGAAAGACCATACCATTAATAAAAATAATAATATTCTTATAAATCTATA
Source organism: Viscum album (assembly GCA_963277665.1). Taxonomy (NCBI): domain Eukaryota; kingdom Viridiplantae; phylum Streptophyta; class Magnoliopsida; order Santalales; family Viscaceae; genus Viscum; species Viscum album. Next base: position 1,158,610,598 of record OY728134.1, on the reverse strand, counting down.
TTTTTTTAATATTTCCACATTGAGTTTTCACCAAAAGTTATATATTCTTTTCATGTGGTGATATGCCCATTTTACATGAAAATTTCTAAAAAATTAAATAATCTGAAGATCCAGAGTCAAAGAGGGTATTGGAATATTTTTAATACACAAGTAACATACTTTTAACCACTTCATCGATGGCCCAACATTAATTATAGTAGTAGAAAATCACTTTGTTACGCCTTTCAATTTATGATCATGATGATTTCTATCCTATAAAACTAACTTTAAACACATTTTAGCATAATGATCCAACTCATTAAAACTACAACACCACACCACTGCATGGCCATCAGTTAACCCATTCTTGGTTTTTTATGACTATTTTATTTACAGTCATAGGACTTTTTATCTAACTGATTTCACTAAAAACACTTCCAAGATTCTATCAAACATTCCCTAAAATTTGGTTTAATACACTTTTAATTGTTTAGGGGCGTACATCTAGACTTATTATCTAGTTTCTTTCCTATTGACTTCCACCTTGAACTTTTTCTTACTATTTGTATTATGAGGAACATATAAGTTGGAAAACTCCATCTTAACTTTCTTATCATAGAGAACCACTTTCTCAAAACTTTTAAAAAATCATGGGGAAAATGATCTTTGTAAACTTATTTTCAACCCTATGTAAAACCTTTTAATTATTATATTAGTGTCCCAAATAAAATCCATCACATTCATAGACAATCTTGTGATTTTGTCTTCATATGAAGTTACATAATCATCATCTTTTTTCCTCATTTCCATGAATTTTTTCCATCCTTAGTTGAACAACCTTTGGGAAATATTTCTCAATGAAAAAATTCTTAAATGTTTCTAATTCCATGGAATCAATATCATATTTCTCTCTGGTATTCTTAAACATAGACAAACATCAATCATATTAACCCTCAAAATGATAAATAATAAGAGTTACCTTTCAATGTTTCAAAAATTCCATGACATCAAATATCCTCTCTAAGGAATTAATCCATCCATCAGAAATCACAGGGTCAAATGATCCACTAAAATATGGGGCATGTTGTCTCATAATATTCTATACTATTTACATTTTCCTTCATGAAATATTGGGTTCCTCTCTGGCATAGATACCACCACCATAAATACCTCGTGTCAGCTAATCCATCACTACAAAAAAAAATTCTGTTCCAGATTCAACCATCTCGGGATGCTGATATTGAAAGATATATTCCTCTCAGTGCCTTCCCAAAATAGCTTCCATATTTCTTATATAGAAGACCATTTTGAAAAAAATTAGTTTAGATGAATCATAATGTTAATCTCTAAATTATTTAACATTTAAACATAACCATTAATTAAAATCATTCAAGGGTAAGCTATTATCATTATCCTAAACTCTAAAGTTATCTCACCAAACCTATGATACCAACTATAAATACCCAACCTTCAACTATAAATAATCATGATATTTAGTAAATAATTTATTTTATTTCACTTTGATGATTGTTTCAAGTTTATAGTTTTATATAATTATGTCATAAGTCATACATTAAGAAACCGTATAATACAATGTGGATACTTCTGATTAGTATCCATTTTTCACATAATATAAAACTGTTAAAATAAATAATAATTTATTTTAATTTAAAATATTTACTATTGAATATTAACTTTTTAAATTCCTTTAACCATCCTTTAATCCTATGAAAAACATTTTAAAATTTTGGGATAGGCATAAAAAATCTCACTAAGGGATATAAGATGAAAGAAACTGTAAGACTAGTGAAAACTTGAAAACCCTTATAACTTTTACCATTATTTTGAAAGTAATTTTAGTGTATGAAATTAAATATTTTCACATGATAAAACATAGAAATATTTTTCTCAAATGAAGCCTTAAAAAATCTATATCGTGAAATTAAATACCATTTTCTCTAAATTAGAGCATTACATTCATAACCCATTTTAAAACTGTTTCAGAAGTAACTGAAGCCCAGTTAAATCCATAGGAGAAACCATTTAGTAAATAATTATTTCTTTCATGTTAATCTAATAAACATTACCTAATTCATTGGAGAACTATCTAGGTTTACCCATCATTTAAGCTTTAACGGGCTCACCTGATGCTGTCTGGGTGCACCCATTGTATAAGCTGTAATAGGATCACTCAGAGCTATATAGAAGCACCCATTTCTCTTATATAATACACAAGTGCAATAAAATTAATAAAAAAAATCATTTAACTTTTCCTTCATAAAACATTTTAAAAACTCTTTTAAACTCATAATCAAATCACATTTGGATGTCAAAATAACATTTTTCTTTTAAAACCCCATTTTTAATATAAAAAAACTGTTTTTATGAAAAATCATTTTCAATACCAAAATACCCTAAAAATAAATTAAAAGGGTTTTTATTTTAATAAAACATGAAATACTGAAATTTAATATATAAATAAAATTATGGTCATGGTGGAAAAAAAGTTTTTTTAATCGTATATGTTAAAAATAGAACATTCTTCTTATCATTTGTCAAAACATTCCATATAAAACATATAAAAATGTTCATTTTAAAAACCATTTAAATAAATTAAAATATTTATTAAGGTTAATCTATAAATCTTTTATATATATATATAAAAACTTTCATAAAATTATTTTAAAAACATGGACACAGGAGAGAATGATTTGGAAGGAAAAATTTAAAAGGTTTTATTTTAAAAAACAAAAGTCCCTTATCACTTGGGAAACACTTGAGTCATCAACCCCATGAAATAATAGTATTAAACAAAACATTAAATATCATGAGAATATATATATTTGTGATATATAATGATAAAGGGTTGGTATATACACCTTGTAAAAGAATATAGGCACATAATATCAAAATATGCATCAACCAAAGAAAATTGGGATGAAGTCCCTTACCTTGAGTTTGAATTTTTACATGTGTCTTTATATTCATGAATAATAAACTTATGTTAATTATTTACTTTCTAGATAAATTATTAAAATATTTTTTTTAATTTTATTTCACTTATTACCTTATTATATATAATTACAAAATCAATTATGTTTACACGAGATGATTGGACCATACTCGGCTTATACATCAAAAATGACTTTGGTAGGTTGATTATGGTAAAATTGGTTATTATTTAAACATGTATAGAATAATAATAATTAAATAATTATAATATTTTTACATAAATTATACTTTTAATACCAATCATGAATTTTGGTTTTCAGAAATTAAGTATGTTACGATCATGGAGACGGAAGTTCATATGTACGCTTGAGTAACGTTTATGTTTCTCAACAGTCATTATGGAAAGGAGGTAAGTAGTAATTTATCTTTAGATAATGATAAAAATATAATATATACTGAATTATTTATTTATATATACTTATATATATCAACAATTTTTTGTGGTAATGAAAATAGAGTCACATCGCTTCATGAAGGTGGTAGTCCATACGTACACAAATGGCGTTATCACTTTTTCAGTGAGTGAAAATGTAAGAAAGAAAATGATATATATTATATTTTAGTAATGATAAATATGCCATTAATATAATAATTATTTCATTTATATCACATATATTAATTATATTTATCCTTATTTCTTTCCATGAATCAAGTTCGTGAAAAATGAATCACATCGACTCGTGAGGCGGTAGTTCATCGTACACATGAGCGACGTAATTGTATCTCCTAGAGAATGGATTATAAAAGAATATATACAATATATAAAGAATATGTTGGTATAATTATTTTATAAATATCATATATATACTTTATATCCATAATCATACTGGACCATGAGAGGTGGTAATGGAAAAATAAATAACATCGGTTCGCAAGGCGGTAGACCGTCGTACACACGAATAATGATTTTGTAACCCATTGGATAGAAGAGGTATATGATTTAGATTATTACATTAACAAAATAAAATATAATTATATGGAATATACTGAGGTTATTATATAATAACTATTTAATAATAATTTATGGGTTGAGGAAGAAAAAAAATAAAAACACTCATTGGAGAACATTACATCTTCTTCGAGTAAATTCTTTTGGTTTTCACCAAAGTCCTTACTTGGTTGGAATTATTACAAAAAATAAGGCGTATAGGATGATTGGAGAGAATTATATAAGTTATTTTGGTAGGTAATTTCTGAACCAATGTATTTTTAAGGTGTGAATAGAGGAGGAGAGGGGGTTACATTTTATTAGTGAGGTGAGTAGTACACTTGTAATTTTTGAAAATAATGAATTCCACCAAAAATTTTCAAGTTAAAAGGATAAAATGTTAAAATATTATAGATAATAGGTATAATTTATAAATATTTATATACAATATATTTTATATCTTCCTTAGGGTCATTTCAACACTTATCTTTTTAGTTAAACCCCTTGGTAAATCTATTTTTACTATAACCATGGTAATTAATTTTTACTATTTTCCTTATTCATCATGGTTAAAAATTAAATTTAATTTATTAAAAAAATATAAATTATTATGGTTAAAAATATGGAATCCATTTTACCAAATTCAATTCATTTAAGTGGAAAATATTAATTGAAAACAAATCCTAGGGACGTGAAAAAAAAGCAGGTTTTCAAGCAAATAATATTTTCAAAAAACAAAATCATTCTATATAAACTATATGACTAATAATAATGATTCTATGAAACTCAATTAATATTTATTGATATATAATATATTCATTTAATTTTAAAAATCAATCATTACTATTTATTTTGACTAATTAAAATGGAGAAACATTATGCATTTTAAAATAGATTTTAGGGAATCTCATTTTAAACCCAAAAACAAACTTATACTAAAAATCAATTCAATGTTTATTAAAAAGTAATTAAGTTGATTAAATAAAAATAAATAATAATTATGTTTCTTGAAAAAATATTCAAAAAATATTGGTACTTTTTAATTTATTTATTTATTGGAAAGAAAAGACTTTTTTTATAAAAAATCGGTATTCTAAAGAATTCACTGGAAAAAAATATTTTTTGAAAAATCCCAAAATTTCACCATATTTAAATTTGGATATTATTATTTTAAAAAAATCATTTTTTAAAATTAACATTATAAAATTTAGAAATTATAATTTTAAATAAAACCCATCGATGGAATGGTTTTAGTTGAAACTATTTCCTTTTTGATCTAAAAATTACTTAATATTTTTATAATGAATATAACTATCTAATTAATATTAATAAATATGAAAATGATTTATTATATATTTAACTTGGTTTTTAATGTCACATAACCTTCTATCCAAACATAACTCAATGAGGGGAGAGAGATAATGACCCACAAGTCCCTCCACATGTACGTCCCTAGTTGGTGACTATAAATGAGGGTATAAAAATCTCAAAATATAGAAGGTATTACCCTATGAAATAATGTAGTATTGGGAGAGATGATCAATCATCCACAAAAAAAATCCATGACATAAAATTAACTGAAAACAATCCCAAAAATCATGTACAAATAAAACTCATATAGTTAAAATTCAACAAAGTAAATACCCAAAAGAAACATAATGCAGCAACACATCAGCTTTCCATGGTCCAATATAGTAATGTCCATAATGGTCTGTGTAATCATCATGGAAACCTAAAAATAGTTTATATACATAGGGTGATAATACAAGTATGTTTTTTGGGGATGGAAATGATAAAGACGCAATAGGGGTGAATTATGTTCTTCAAAAACATTGATAGATTCTAAAAACCTCTATTATCATGTTGCAAAACATTCCTTCCATCTTAAAGATGAGTGATAACTAGTAAAAAAATGAAAATAACATAGTGATGTATAATGGTTAAAGGAAAAAATATCCCTTAGTCCACTGCAACAACTCTCTCTTAGTGAGTTTGGAGATTTCACTAGATAGGTCCTATTATTAGAAGACCTTACGACAAACGACTGATTCTAGGCAGTTGTCATATTACATAGATTTTACATGGACTTCTAGTTCCTTTATAATGAACCAAAAATCCAATGCTTAGTACAAGAATCTGACATTTCACTATGAGTGAGTCTGATCAGTCAAAACTCAACCATGACTGAGAGTGAGTAGGATATACTTCAATAAGTAAATAGAAATTGATTTTATCAATAACTCATGTTAAATATCATAGTTTTAGAATCAAATAATAGATATAATTGGTCTTCAATAACACATAACAGCAAATTTATCTTCATTATTTCACATGATTTATTTAAATAGCAACAAAGAAAACTCTAGAAATATGTTTAAACATTTATAATTCCAAAGTGTATCTCTGAAAAATGATTCATCGATATTGTAGATGAAGATGAAATAATAAGATGCAGATGTAGTGATCGTAACAACAGTGAGTTGATCAGATAGATCAAATGATATATATCTCCAAAGTGTAGATCTAAAGGCAATCACACACATATTGTTTTCAAACACTTCTTTTCCTTATGTATATCTATTGTATACTATATCTATCTCATTTCTTGATGTAGAATGTATTGATATTTATATTATAAGTCAAATATATCCTAGTCAAACCAACTCAAAAAACATCACACAATAAATCATGAATATTTTAATTCAAAATAATTTAATAGATTCATAAATTCCCTTAAGAATATAAATTAATAACTCTATTGAATACGATCCGTTTAATCAACCATAATGATCCTTTGATTCATTCATAAAACATATTCAAAAATATATTTACTACCATCAATACCATTACATAAATCTTAGATAATATTGTTGATTTAAAACTCTTTCATTGAATAGTAACATGTAGGTCTCATTCATTTTAATAAAAAACACCAAACGTAGAGTTGAAACTGTAGGGTTGTTTAAAAATATATATTTGATGGTGTATTATTTTTCATGAACATAGGGTTGATGAACCATGATTTTTGTTCCCCAAATGTAGAGTTTCTTTCAAATATAGGGTATATGATCGATATGAGTTCATACAAAAATAGTGTTTCTTCCATACATTACGTTCACAAACATAGCATATAAAAAGTGTTTCAATGATATTTTAACAAATATTTAACACCAAATCAATGAAATAAAAATATTTTGAGGATAAATATCCGGATTAATATTATTTTTTTAAAATTTACTTAAATTTAACTTCATTATTTACATAAATATGGTAATTTGTGAGTATAAAACACAAAAACAAATAATGAAACTATTGAATCATCACATGCTCAACAATATCTCCTTTTTTAAGGATTACAAAACCTATAACTAAACAAGTAAAATTTAAAATAATTTTTAGAAGAAGAAATTTTAATAAATAAAATAAATTAAAAAAAACATTTATTATTTTGAAAAAAATTTATCATAAGTACATAAATTTATACCCTTTTAACTCCATAAAAATTTCAAAAAAAACGTTCTACCCCATGACTATAAATACATAAAAAACACCTCCATATGATGACATACAAATTTCTTATACATATAAACTTCCCCAAATTTTTTTGATATAAAAATGATAAGAGTAAAATCTAAATAAACTACCCCCTAAATTCATGCCTCCTTTAAAAAATAAATATTTAATTAAAGAGTATATAAACTATTATTAGAAAATAAATAAAATTACTTTTTACTAATAACTCCCACTAGGTCTTAAAATGTAGGATATTCAATGAATTAAAAAATTCCCAAGAATAAAATAATTTTAATAAAAAAATCTACATGTAGTATTTAAAACTAAATTATATAGTAATTTTAGTATTAGACTAATATATATAATGAGATTATCACATATTTAGTTCTTGCTTACGTACAATAATCAATAAATTTATAAAAAAAAATAAAAGAAAAAGATATTACGAAACAGCATATAGCATGTTTTTTACCAAAATAATATATTAAAAAGGATATATAACATTTTCATTAAATAATTTACAAAAAAATAAAAAATGGCGTGTTAGGAAGGAATATATTTTTAATCTAAAATTTCTATATTTCAAACATTTTCACTTATATCAGCTAACACTTTTTTCAGTTCTTCTATTCTGTTTGGAACATCTATTATTCTTTCATATAGAGGAGAAGACAAACATTGCTCAACCAAGAACAGTTTATGTTTTTCAAGATCCATTATAGTAAAAAGTTTTTTAGTACCCCCATATGACAAAGAATCTATACTTTAAAATATTCAAAGTATTATCTTGAGGTCAAACACTTTTGGAAATTCATATATTCCCATTGTAACGAATCAAAAACCATTTTTGATACAGATTCCTTTTATAGTTCTTCATATGACCATCTAGAAGCATCCAGATCAGCTTGTAGCTTACATTTTTCTTTATTCGAGGTACTGAATTTCAACAGAATATTTTCATAAGAAATTTTATATGAAGAGTCTTCTAGTTATTGATACCCTTGAGAATCCTTATTTCTTTCAGAATATTTTACAAATGAATATTTTGTTTTTTTTTAGTATTATTTTCTTTTTAACTTGAAGTATTTGACCACTTTAACTTACTATGACTCATTTTAAGAATCCTTTGAACAATATCTTTCAAACAATATAGATAAATAATTTAAAATTTTAATAAAGAATATAGAATGCTTTGTTTTGACACTCACATAAAATGATTTATATTCTTGATTAAAAAAATACAGAATAATCATTAATGATTTTAACTTTTGAAAATACATTTTACATAAGAATGATTTTTAGGTTACATAAACATGTAAAATTATAAAACATGAAATATAAATATTTCAATAGGTTTTAAAGAAAAAAAGATAAATTTTTCATAATTTAAACAAGTAATATAATATCTAAATATAAAAAAAGTATTTTAAGATATTTGATGTTTTTATCAAATTGAAAAAAAAAATTGAATAAGACTTGATTCGATGAGAAAATAAGTGTCTTTTATATCTCAATCCTCCTATATAAAATAATTAATTCACTAGGAACATATAAATGTTAAAAAAATTAAATTCTTCCAAGATCATATATTTTAGTTCTAAATATTTTTTAATAATGAACTATTTTAGAGATGATCACTCATTTAGTATATATTTTAAAAATTACTCTATCAACTAATTAATGGTTTAATATTGTAGCTCAGTGTTTAATTCTAAAAAACATCAAATACAAGTTCATTTTTTTAATCATATTCTTTTGGGTCCAGCAGTTTTGGGAATTAAATTTTTATATAAACAAACTTGTTTATTTGGATTAGTGATTCTACTACGTAGTTTAAACAATTCTTTTGAACAATATGAATTTGAAACATCATAAATTTGAGGTTTTCTAAAGAAAAAATCATTTTAATAATGTCCGTTAATTCCAAAATAAAAATATTTCACAGTGACATTCTTTTTCTATTTGTACCAAGAACAAAATATTTCCCATATAATTTTGGTCTTGGACCATTACTTCATATTCCACGTTTTCCTTTTGTATTTAATTTATACCAAGGATTTGATTTAAATAATTTTTACCTTTAATAAGCATAATAGAAGTTTGCTTCAAATTATCAATTTCAACTAATAATTATTTAATCTTAGTTTCATGTAGATAAAAAATATCTTTAAAATCTGTAATCTATTTTGAAAAACTTTCTTTATATAAAAAGGTTTTTTAGAACTGAATTTTTTAGAGTAAGAAGATTGTACCTCATAATTATGAGTCATAAGAAATATAATATATTTTTTATTCTTAGTCACATACTCTCTAGAATTTTCATTATGTGATCCAAAATAATCAATCCAAGTAGACTTCATAATTTTCTTTCCTTTTCTATAATAATCAAATTTACTTTGAGATTTAAGTAAAGGATAGATAACCTTTGTAGGACCTTTTTCCTTACATTCACAATATCTATTTTCTTTAGTTCCTTTATTTTTCTTATTCTATAGTTTTTCTAACCTTTCAGAAATATATCTTAAATATTTATCTAAATCTAGATATGTTGAATAATATGATTCATCCATAGTAGTTTTGAGAGCACCTTTGTTACATTTGTTATTATTTTCAACTTCATCATGTATCTCAGTTTCATACGTCATCAAGGTTCTAATTAATTAATTCATAGAAAAATTCTTTTTAGGTTTGGATTTTTATATAGTTTTAGATATTTCATTTCACTTATACGGAATTACTCTAAGTACTTTTAATTCTTGATATGATTGTGAAATTAGATTTCCCAATACATCAACATTGTAGAAAATTTCTGTCAATATCCCCCTTCATTTTAATTATAGTTTCATATTCATTCATTATGAAAGTATTAAATTTTAACTTCACAGTAGTGTACCTTAATTTTTTGATATTTTTAGGTCCCTCATAGGAAACAGAAATTGTGTTCCACATATCATATGTAGTAGAACATTGAGATAATCGATTGAAATCATTAGTTCCCAAATATCAAACATTAGAATTCATTGATTTCTAATTGAGATCGTATTCTCTTTCTTGATTATCATCCCATTTATCTAAGTATTCCTTAGGAATCTAATAAGGGTTAACAACATCTATGTAATCCATTATTCCATGATTTTTCAAATACATAACCATACGGGCTTTCCAACATCCATAATTATCAGCATTAAAGTATGGAGCACAAATCATCAACATACCTACTCTAGAATTAGTCCTTTAAAAATATATTTTTGTCTAAATCTTTAACTCATGATTGTTATATATAGTACATATTCTTGATTTTCCACAAGATTACAAACTGTATAGTCCTTATTTTAATATCTCTTATTGGTATTAGATAGAACCAATAGAATATTCACAAATTTCCAAAGTGAGAAATATAGAAATAGAGAACTTCCCTTTTATACCACTTGTTGGTATCAAGTATAAATTTATTTCTATAAAGATAAATAACTTCAATATAGCATGGCCTGTAATGCCACGTATCAGGTTGGGATTGAGAAAAAAAATACACAAGAGGGGGGTGAATTGTGTTCTTAAAAAATATTTATATATTATGAACAAATCTATTTTTATTCACTGAATCTCCCATTACCTCTTAAAGATGTGTAATTATCAAAAACAAAGAACACATCCATGTATAGTGGTCCAAGGAACAAAGATCACTTAGTCCACTCCACAAACACTCTCTCAGTGAGTTTGGAGATTTCAATAGACAAGTCCCCTTATCAGAATACCTTAACGAAATTAGTGTAGATACTTAAAATTGTTTTACAAGGCCTTCCATTTATTTTACAAGGAATTGAAAATCCATGGTTTAGTATAAGAATTTGACACTTCACCATGACTGAGTTCGAGAAGTTGAAACACCACCATGACTGAGTCTAAATAGTTGATACTCCAATAAATCAATAAATATTGATTTGATTGTGAAAAAAGGTTAAACTTCATTCATGTATAAGCAACTTATGGATGTAATCGATCTTCAATAACACATAGTAGAAAATATATCTTTAAATTTTCCCAAGATTTCATAAAATACCAGATAGACATTTAAACATGTATGTCTCAAAAGTGTATCTATGAAAAAATGATTCATCGATATTACAAAATATTATGTAATAATAATATATATTAGAAAAGAAATTAATAATATTTATACAATAAGATAGATCAAAACATGTATGTCTCAAAAGTGTATCTCTAAAGACAATGACACACTTGTTGTTTTCAGACAAAACTTTTTATTGTGTATATCTATTTTATACTACCTCTCTCTCTATCTTTTATAAAGAGTGGATTGAAATTTATACTATAAGTCAAATAGATTCGGGTCAAACCAGCTCTATGAATATCACACAATAAATCTTGAATATTTGAATTCAAAATCATTTAAGAGAGTCTTAAATTCCTATAATAATAGAAATGATTTACTCTATTGAATACTAGATTTTGAATCAATCATGATGATCCTTTGACTTAGTAATAAAATATATTTTAAATGATCATTACTTACTTGAATACCATTACATAAATATCAAAAAATATCATAGATTTAAAACTCTATTGTTGAATACTTATACATATGGTTCCTTCTTGTGACGACAAAACACCAAGCATAGATATGAAAATGTAGGGTTGTTTACAAACATAGGGTTGATGATGTACAGTTGGTCACAAAATTAGGGTTGATGAACCATACATTCCATTCCTTAAATATAGGTTTTATTTCAAATGTAGTGTATATGATCCATATTCTTTTTTCAAAATGTAGGGGTTTATCCATACAATACATTTAAAAACATAGTGTATGAATGGTGTTTCCAAAATACTTTCAAAACACATCTGAAATACTTTAAAAAATAATTCCCCAAAATTCAATTGATTGAATATATTTATAGAATAAAAGTTTTGATGAATATTATTTTCCTAAAATTCACTTAAAATCAGCATCATTAGTAACATAAATGTGGGTATTTGTGACCATCAAAAAAAAATTAACTAAACTGTTGAATCAATACATTATCAAAAAAGTATACTCAGAAGAAAAACCAAAGTCTCTCATGAAAATGTGAAAGAAGTATACTAATTAACCCGTCAAAAAATATGAGTACCAACAACACTTAAATAGGCCATTTATTTATCCCAACCTCAATAAGGCACGCTTGGAAAGTAATGAAAGTAAATTTATATAATATAACAAGAATCATGTTGATAAAGGGTACCCTGCACCACTTTCCTACTAGTATGCTTCTCTCACAACCTAACGCCGTACATCTTGGAACTCCCAATTATTCTGTATACCACACCACCCCACAAGCATTGTCACAAAACCCCTCTCCTAAATACACCAGGACTCACCACCCCACAAGCACGGTCATATAACATATCGCTCGTAGATACCATGGCCATCACATCACAGCCAATGCCATAACCAGAGTAGTATGGTATCGTGAACATGTATAACATCAACCTCGTGCCCTCATACTACTATGAACAACCCCCATCATAAGCCTCCCCACAAGAATAGTCATATCACATCTTTCCCAAAAACACATATGACACCACCCCACAAGCATGGTCACATCTCGCCCGAGAACACTTTTCCTATCACGCCAACTAACAGACCTATGGAAATCATAACTATTTCAATACATACATATCCTAGAATAGATATTGGGAAATAGTGTGTACTCATCCTTCCTTCTCACTAGATGTCAGGAAAAACATCCCTCGCATGACTATGCGGGTGTCGGCACATAGTGCTTGACATGGGTGGGGTGTGCATATATATCACAAAGAATATAAAACTATGTAAATATATCCATACACAAAATTCCAACCTATAGGTTAAGAACCAAACATTAACCAACTCAAAACATCATCAATTTTGATGCCACCTATAAATGTAGAAAGCCACACCATAAGCAAGAAGACACTTTTATGTTTCCAACCAATTTCATTTAATCATCCCATTATTTTAATTATTTTTCAAAAACCAAATTTTACCACATATCACATCATTTAATTATTTATTAGCTACTTCCTACCCATTAATGAAACCAAACCATGTCATATCAATAATTATTAAACAAGTAATTTATTCCATCACTACCCGATCATCTAGAAAAACACAACCACACATCACAAGCAGCTCATAATCCCCATCACACCATCTCCTTACTGCCCCAAAAGCATGACCAAACAACCACCACCTCACCTCCCTGAAATCACTTCCAAAAAACCACCCCCACACCACCCCAAAAATATTTTCAAACAAATACCACCTGTAACGACCCAAAGTTTCATTAATAGAAAATCCCACTTGATCCAGTTAAATGTATCTTTATGAAAAAAAATTTTATAAGAGGTCAACTTCTTTGGTTTCATGTTAAGAATTTTGACCGTTGTTAATATAGCCATTGAATAGTGATCACATGATTAGTATAAATGCAAGTATTTAACGAACCCGATTTTTACTCAGACAAAGGAAGTGATGGCCTCATCCAGTAGAATTGCTCCATACGAAGCCCATTTGTCAGAGCTCGGAAAAGAGATGGTGTCTTTGGGCTTCCCCCTTGACCAATCCCAAGATAAGCTTTATTATGTCAAGCTCAAACGTGACCGTCTATAGTAAAAGTGTAATTTGATTGAAATTACCACTCGAGCGATGTTATCCGAGCTGCCCCAAGAGTCTGTCACTGTTGCACACCTTACCCTTAGGTCTTATGAAGCTATTTTAAGGGGTTATGTAACAAATAAGTAGTACTATGTTCATGTACATTATTTTTGTATATAATAATGAATATAATTTCTAGTCATTTTTGATACATTGTAAATAGTTTTTAAAGTACAAATGGTGTTTTTTTTAATTATTATGTAATTAAGAAGTTTATTTTATTAAGTTAAGGGATTTTTGAATTAAATGATATTTTAATAAAATATTATTATTAATATTAAATTAATGTTTATTAAATATAAATGATCTTATAAATTGATGAATGCAATTAAAATTTTTATTAAGGTTTGAAATCCATTTCTGTCAAAACCCGTGAATTTTCGATAAATGTTGGTTTTTATTTTAAAAGTAAAAATTAACATATTGAGAATTTTTTTTAGATAAAATAAATGTCATTTCTATAATCAGGATGTCAAAATTATCCAACGGTGAATTTTTCATAATTTTCCGAGAGAGTCAAAGTTTTGGGTAAAAATTAAATACCATTTAATTATATAATGTGTTTTATGGCATTATAATGACCCAATTGTGATGTAATAAAATACCATAATCCATATTTTCGGCCAATATATGTTTTATGATTAAAATAATGTGATTTTGGGTTTTTTTGACTTACTTTTCAAAGCATTAATGAACCCCTCAAGACTTATTCAGCACTTTGTCTTTTTAAATTAATTTCCATGGGAGTGTGACTCACCTCCACATAAGAAACCCTAATTTTTTAATACGTTCGGACCTTGGCCTTGTAAAATATTGTTTTCCTATTTCCTTTTCCAGAGCCCATGGTCAAATACCATGGGATGGTTTGTGTTTTGGATTATTTTAATATAAGGGGTCCCAAACCTAAATAAAAAAGAATTCTCTCACCTTTCCTATATAAACCCACACAAGCTCTCACTTCCTCCTTACTAAAATCCCTTGTAGTTCATCCAACCTCTGCCCTACTCTCTCTAGAATCCTCCCAAGGTGCCCCAAGCTCCCAATAAGCCTCTCACAAGCTTCTCTCTAGCAATTGGAAGCACACTTCCAAGTAAGGGTTTTTTCTTGCTTTCTCATTTTTGTCAATTTTTCTTTAAGTTGTATTGCCCTTTTAATTTCAATTATGAATGTTGGGGTATATTTTTGCACCTCCCCCATACTGCCCTCTTATTTTTTGAATGATGTGAGACCCCTTTATCTCTCATTAAATGCCTCCCATGTACAGCCGTTACTATGCCGAAGTTCTGAAAGGAACTTCTCTCTCTTCTTTTACATTCAAGCAATACTTTTGTATCATGAATCTAAATTCCTTTTCAATTTTTGGGACATGTATCTATATGACCTTCTTACTATCAATTACATGTAAATATTATGAGGAACCCCTTTCTCTCTCATCAACCATTTTTATGAATTCTTATGTCACGTCGTTACGCTGCCGAAATCGCACCAATTTTCTAAGCCAATGTCATTGTGTAGTGAATACCATGCCCATTTCTCCATCAAGGGTATTAACCTTTATGCACATTTACTTATTGATTATAAATTTTCATGTATTAATTCCACATTCCTTTATCGTGGAATAAATGATTATGTTTTATGAATCCATGTTTTATGATCCATGTGGCACACTTATGCATGAAATGAAATGTTTAAGAAGGGTGCGCCCTTATAGCGCTCCAATGCATTGGGTAAAGTATAGTATCATGATACGACAAGTGCAATGAGTGTTGACTCATTCTAATTCAATTGCAACGAGGTTTTACTTGTGATTCATGTGCAATGAGGGTTTACTCATGCTCCATGTGCAATGATTCACGACTCATGCTAATTCAATGTTAAGTGTTGTTGCCACATTTCCATGTTATGATTATCATGCTTTATCATGTCTTTATGTTCGTGTTTCTCTTATGCTCTATTGAAATGCCTATTGACTAACATGTCTTGTACTCCTCATGTTATTCCATGTGTACCCCCTTACTGGGCTTTATAGCTCACCCTTTTCTTATGCACGTCCTCAGGTTATCTCATGCAATGCTAAGTACGAGGGAATGTAATGGTCATGTAAAGGAAGTTTTCAATAAAGATGTTGTATTTCATGTTTTAAGTTTTTATGTAATGATCCTAATCCCCAAAGACACTAAACCTCTCGTTCTTCTTTGTTGTATCAAGTGAAGTTTTATGTAATAAAGCATGTTTAAGTTGTAATAAAAAGCAAGGTTGTCATAATTGGTATCAAAGGATAGGTTTAGTTATTTTTGGGATTAGGAAACCCTAGTAAATCCTTGGATACAAGACTAAGTATAATAAAAACATACCTATGTTATGGTAAATACTAAGTAAGTGGTTTATCAAACAAATACTTCCATGTATGGATACGAGCAGGTAGAGGCGGCTCTAGCACAGATGTATCCTAGGGGTAAAACCCGAAAACACCGCTTTGAGCTAGACTCGAACGGGAACTGGTGCACGAAAACGGCCCTTGCTATACTCTTGGTTATGACACTCCCGGGGGATATGTTTTGATAAATTCACAATCTTCGTATGAACCCTTATTAAGGGAAAAATTCCCCTAAGAATATATGTTAGAAAGTAGATCATGAAAAGCCTAGATTGAATCCTATAGACTCATGAGTTAAGGAAATAAAAGTTTATTTATAAGTCATCAACTTTTGTCTTTGGATTACCCTTTATGTGTTACCCCTAACTTTCCTTTTATTACAGCCAATGGATGGTAATAGGAGGACTCGGGCTAACAACCGTTGTGAAGATCAGTGTGATGATTGTACTAATGAGATTCCCAATCCAATGGGAGCGGGAATCGCGAACTTTTTCATGATTCTCTCTCAGATTACTCAAGTTTTGAATAGAAACACAGGTCAAGAGGAACGTCCAAACCCCCCTAAGAAGGAACAAGTCTCTATCGAGAGCTTCATGAGACAAAGGCCTCCAACATTTAGTGGATCATCCGATCCCATGATCGTTGAACAATGGATCAACTCCATTGAAAAGATATTCTCCATCCTCTAATGTTCTGAACAAGAGAAGGTTCTCCTGGCGGCTTATCGTATGGAGGGTGAAGCTGATCAATGGTGGACATTGATCTAAAATACGAAGCCTGAGGAGGAGATCGAGGATTTGGAATGGAAGGAATTCCAGAAGATGTTTTCCGATAAATATTTTCTGCGCACCCTCCGTCTTAAGATGGAAAGGGACTTCCTTCCCTCAAGCAAAAAGATGAAGAATCTGTGGAAGCATATGAGGAAAACTTCACAAGGCTTGCATGATATGCTTCCGGCTTTGTCGTTACCCCTGAATGCAAGGTTGACCGCTTCTTTGGTGGGTTGAAGCCTAGCTTTCGGAAAGCATTAGCGATCCGTGACTTCGACAGCTATGTGGAAATTATCTGATGTGCCCTCAAGGTCGAAATGGAGATCGGGGAATCATAGGAGTATCATGGGGACAAGAAGCGTGAGGTGGACTTTAATGTTGGTGTTCCGATGGATAAATCCAACGGCGCTAAGAAGTTCCAGCACCCCACTTGCCAAAAGTGCGGAAAGAATCACCCTGGAAATTTTCTTAAAGGGACGAGAAAATTCTTCAGGTGTGGAAGAGAAGGGAACCTAGCTATTAACTACCGGCAAGAAGGACTCGCGGCTGCGACAGAGGAGAGGAACGCTCCTTTAGAACCTCAACGCGTTGTTTAATGCTACAAATACAAAGAACCAGGTCATTTTGCAAATTAGTTCCCTAATCCAAGGGTTATCGGAGACAACCAACAACCTCCAAGACAGTAAGGAAGAGCTTTTGCCATCACTTCTACCGAAGTGAACCCCAACAACGAAGTGGTGACAGGTCCTCTAGTTATTCATTCAAGAATAATGAACGTACTTTTTGATTTAAGTTCTACGCATTCTTTTATATCTCGAAAGTTTAGTAGAACAATCCCAGCACCACCAAAAATCATGGAAGTAAAGATGTCGGTGAGTATGGAAAATGAGGAAATCATTGCATACCATGAATATAAGTCCTCCCCTGTTATAATCTGTGGATTGAATTTCCCAGTGAACCTCATCATACTCCCTTTTTTGGAATTTGATGCAATTCTTGGCATGGATTGGGTTTCCTTATATAGAGCCAACATAAATTGTCGGGAGAGGGAAATCACACTCCATATGGAGAATCAACCCCCAATTCTTTACAAGTGTTAGGAGGAAGATGAATCTCCTTTAGCTCCATCATCTCAAGCATGGATATTAATTCCCTATGAGCATGTGTATCTGGCTCAGATGATTGAGTCCAAAGAAGAAACCATCCTTGAAGAAATTCCTATTGTGAGGGAATTCGCGGAAGTGTTTCTCGAGGAACTGCCTGGTCTTCCTCCAAGAAGAGATGTTGAGTTATCAATTGAACTTATACCTGGGGCGCTACCAATATCCAAGACTCTATATAGAATGGCTTTTGTTGAGCTTGAAGAGATGAAGAAACAACTACAGGAGAATCTGGATAAAGGGTTTATACGCCCAAGTGCTTCACCATGGGGTGCACCAGTCCTCTTCGTCAAGAAGAAGGATGGGTCAATGCGGCTTTGCATCGATTATCGTGAACTTAACAAAATCACGATAAAGAACAAGTATCCACTCCCACGAATTGATGACTTGTTTGATCAGCTACGTGGAGCACAATACTTCTCCAAGGTGGACTTGCGGTTAGGATATTATCAAGTAAGGGTGAAGAATGAAGATATCCCCAAGACTGCTTTTCATACAAGATATGGGCACTATGAATTCATATTAATGCCTTTCGGACTCACCAATGCTCCAGAAATATTCATGGACTTGATGAACAGAGTCTTTAGAGATTACCTTGACAAATTTGTGGTAGTCTTTATAGATGATATTCTAATATACTCCAAAACCAAGGAGGACCATGAGGAGCATTTAAGAACTGTACTAGAGACTTTGCACAAGGAGAAGCTCTATGAAAAGTAAAGAAAGTGTGAGTTCTGGTTGAAGGAAGTCTCATTCTTGGGCCATATCATCACAAGCAATGGGATATATGTGGATCCCTCCAAAATAGATGCAATTGAGGGATGGTCGAGGCCAACATCGGTAACGGATATCTGTAGCTTCTTGGGGTTAGCTGGATATTATCGACGATTTGTGAGAAATTTCTCACGATTGTCCAACCCTCTTACCAAGATAACTCGAAAGGGAGTAAAGTTTTCTTGGAGTGATGAATGCGAAGAAAGCTTCAAGGAGTTGAAAAGGAGGCTTATCACTGCACCCGGGCTCACTTTACCCACAAGTGGGGAACTTTTTGTGGTATTCAGTGATGCCTCAAAGAAGGGCTTAGGCTGTGTGCTGATGCAGAATGATAAAGTGATATCCTATGCCTCAAGGCAGTTGAAAATCCATGAGAAAAACTATCCAACGCATGATCTGGAGTTGGCAGCGGTGATCTTTGCCTTGAAAATCTGGCAGCATTATCTCTATGGAGAGAAATGTGAGATATATACTGACCACAAGAGTCTTAAATATATATTCACACAGAAAGAGCTTAATATGCGCCAGAGAATATGGATAGAGCTCATAAAGGATTATGACTGTTCAATACATTACCACCCCGGGAAAGCGAACAAGGTGGCAGATGCCCTAAGTAGAAAGGATCCAGCGATTCTATCAATGATGAGAATTGAGAAGGATCCAATATTTTTAGACTTGATGAAGATGGGAATGGGAATCATATAGAAGGGAACATCATCAATCCTCTCACAAATGATTGCTCAACCATCTCTTTTGGAAAGGTTAAAGGATGCTCAAAAGGATGATGTGGGAATTCAAGAAAAAGTGGAAGCTATCAAAAAGGGGAAATCCTCGGAGTTTAATGTTAATGAAGAAGGAATTGTGCAGTTTGAGAAAAGACTATGTGTTCCATCACGTCTGGAGCTTAAGAAGGAACTTTTGGACGATGCACATAGTTCAAATTTCTCTATTCACCCAGGGAGCACAAAGATGTATAGAGATCTCCTAGAAAACTTTTCGTGGGATAATATGGAGAAGGAGATCGCCGAATATACATCAAAGTGCCTGGTGTGTCAGCAAGTGAAGGCAGAGAGGCAGAAGTATAAGGGGATGATGCAACCATTTCCCACGCCAGAATAGAAATGGGAGAAAATCACCATGGACATTGTCACCAGACTTCCAAGGACATCCAAAGGCAACAATGCAATATGGGTTGTTGTGGATCGTCTTACAAAGAATGCACACTTCATTGCTATTCGAGAGGATTTCTCTTTGGATCAACTGGCACAGATATATATCAGGGAAGTGGTAAGGTTGCATGGAGTACCACAATATATTGTGTCCTACCTAGATCCAAGATTCACCTATAAGTTTTGGAAGAGTCTTCAACATGCTCTGAATACTGAACTGAACTTTAGTACAGCCTATCATCCTCAAACTGATGGCTAATCAGAGAAGACTATCCAAAAACTTGAGGATATGTTGAGAGCATGCTCAATGGACTTTAAAGGAGGATGGTATCAACATCTTCCTCTGGTTGAGTTCTATTATAATAACAGTTTCCACTCGAGCATCCAAATGGATCCATATGAAGCCCTTTATGGGAAAAGGTGCAGAACACCGGCATATTGGGATGAGGTCGGTGAACGTAAGATGCTTGGACCAGAAATGGTCGAAGAAATGGTGGAGAAGGTGAAAACCATTCAGCAGCATATCAAGGCAGTCCATAGTCGACAGAAGAGTTATTCAGATAATCATCGACGAGACCATGAGTTTAAAGTTGCAGACATGGTGTTTTTACGCATATCTCCGTGGAAGAAGGTCATGAGGTTTGGAAAGAAAGGGAAGTTAAGTCCAACGTACATCGGCCCCTTCGAGATTCTTAATCGTGTTGGGGCTGTGGCCTATCAACTAGCACTTCCACCTACTATGGCCAAGGTGCATGATGTCTTTAATGTATCCCTCTTAAGGAAGTACATACCGGACCCTTCACATGTACTCTCTTCCAAGGTGGTACAATTGGAAGATGATCTTTCTTATGAGGAGCAACCAGTGAAGATCTTAGATCATAGAGAAAAAGTTCTACAAAATAAGACAATGCCCCTCGTCAAGGATTTCTGGAGAAACCACAAGTTTGAAGAAGCAACTTGGGAGTCGGAGGATATGATGAAGCTGAGTTACCCACATTTGTTTTAGTGTGGAGAAAGGAAAATTTTGAGGGCAAAATTTCTTAAGGGGGGAATATTGTAACGACCCAAAGATTCATTAATAGAAAATCCCTCTTGATCCTGTTAAATGTCTCTTTATGAAAAATGTTTTTATAAGATTTCAACTTCTTTGGTTTCATGTTAAGAATTTTGACCGTTAATATAGCCGTTGAATAGTTATCACATGATTAGTATAAATGTAAGTCTTTAACGAACCCAATTTTTACTCAGACAAAGGAAGCGATGGCCTCATCTAGTAGAATTTCCCCATACGAAGCCCATTTGTCGGAGCTTGGAAAAGAGGTGGCATCTTTGGGCTTCACCCTTGACCAATCCCAAGCTGAGCTTCATTATTTCAAGCTCGAACGTGACCGTCTACGAGAAAAGTGGAAGTTGATTGAAATTACCACTCGAGCGATGTTATCCGAGCCACCCCAAGAGTCTGTCACCATTGCACACCTTACCCTTAGGACTTATGCGGCTGTTTTAAGGGGTTATGTAACAAATAAGTAGTACTATGTTCATGTACATTATTTTTGTATATAATAATGAATTTAATTTCTAGTCATTTTTGATACATTGTAAATAATTTTTAAAGTACAAATGGTGTTTTTTTAATTATTATTTAATTAAGAAATTTATTTTATTAAATTAAGGGATTTTTGAATTAAATAATATTTTAATAAAATATTATAATTAATATTAAAATAATTTTTATTAAATATAAATGATCTTATAAATTTATGAATGCAATTAAAATTTTTATTAAGGTTTGAAAGCCATTTCTGTCAAAACCCGTGAATTTTCGATAAATGTTGGTTTTTATTTTAAAAGTGAAAATTAACATATTTAGAATTTTTTTAGATAAAATAAATTTCATTTCTGGAATCAGGACGTCGAAATTATCCAATGGTGAATTTTTCATAATTTTCTGAGACAGTCAAATTTTTGGGTAAAAATTAAATACCATTTAATTATATAATGTGTTTTATGACATCATAATGACCCAATGGTGATGTAATAAAATACCATAATCCTTATTTTCGGCCAATATATTTTTTATCATTAAAATAATGTTATTTTTGGTTTGTTTGACTTACTTTTGAAATCATTAATGAACCCCTCAAGACTTATTCAACACTTTGTCTTTTTAAATTAATTTCCATGGGAGTGTGACTCACCTCCACATAAGCAACCCTAATTTTTTAATAAGTTAGGACCTTGGTCTTGTAAAATATTTTTTTCCTCTTTCCTTTTCCATAAACCATGGGAAAATACCATGGGATGGTTTGTGGTTTGGATTATTTTAATATAAGGGGTCCCAAACCTAAATAATAAAGAATTCTCTTACCTTTCCTATATAAACCCACCCAAGATCCCACTTCCTCCTCACTAAAATCCCTTTTAGTTCGTCAAACCTCTTCCCTAATCTCTCTAGAATCCTCCCAAGGTTCCCCAATCTCCCAAGAAACCTCTCACAAGCCTCTCTCTAGCCTTTGGAAGCACACTTCCAAGTAAGGGTTTTTTCTTCCTTTCTCATTTTTGTCAATTTTTATTTAAGTTGTATTGCCCTTTTGATTTCAATTATGAATGTTGGGGTATGGTTTCTCACCTCCCCCATACTTCCCTCTTATTGTTTGAATGATGGGAGAGTCCTTTCTCTCTCATTAAATGCCTCCCATGTACACCTGTTACTATGCCGAAATTCCGAAAGGAACTTCTCTCTCTTCTTTTACATTCAAGCAATACTTTTGTATCATGAATATAAATTCCTTTTCAATTGTTGGGACATGTATATATATGACCTCCTTACTATCCATTATATGTAAATATGATGAGAAACCCCTTTCTCTCTCATCATCCATTTTTGTGAATTCTTATGTCACGCCGTTACGCTGCCGAAATCGCACCGATTTTCTAAGCCAATGTCATTGTGTAGTGAATACCATACCCATTTCTCCATCAAGGGTATTAAACTTTATACACATTTACTTATTTATTATAAAGTTTCATGTATGAATTACACATTTTTTTATCATGGAATAAATGATTATGTTTTATAAATCCATGTATTATGATCCATGTGTCACACTTATGCATGAAATGAAATGTTTAAGAAGGGTGCGCCCTTATAGCGCTCCAATGCATTGGGTAAAGTATAGTATCATGATACGATAAGTGCAATGAGTGTTGAATCATTCTAATTCATGTGAAACGAGGGTTTACTCATGCTTCATGTGCAATGAGTGTTTACTCATGCTCCATGTGCAATGAGCCACGGCTCATGCTAATTCAATGTTAAGTGTTGTTGCCACATTTCCATGTTATGATTATCATGATTTATCATGCCTTTATGTTCATGTTTATCTTATGATCTATTGAAATGCCTATTTACTAACATGTATTTTACTCCTCATGTTATTCCATGTGTACGCCCTTACTGGGCTTTATAGCTCACCCTTTTCTTATGCACGTCCTCAGGTTATCCCATGCAATGCTAAGTACGAGGGAATGTAGTGGTCATGTAAAGGAAGTTTTCAATAAAGATGTTGTATTTCATGTTTTAAGTTTTTATGTAATGATCTTAATCCCCAAGGACACTAAACCTCTCGATCTTCTTTGTTGTATCAAGTGAAGTTTTATGTAATAAATCATGTTTAAGTTGTAATAAAAAGAAGGGTTGCCATACCACCTTGCCACCCAAAAAGTGTAGGTAAAAAACCACACATCTCTGCCCCAAAAGCATAGCCACACATCAAAGAAAATCAGGGATAATTTTACATATTTAAAAAAGATATTTTATCAAATTCCACTTCATTTTAGGTGTTTTATCACACAAGAAAAAAATCCCAGACTAACCATTTCATTATCCAAATATAATTGGTTAGTCAATTTTTCATTTTAGGGTGATATCACAATAGGCATAGCAATCACAATACATATAATTCATTTCAAAAAAACCCTAATATCCATAATGTTCAGTGGGGAATCAGTACCATACATTCCATCATATCACAATAATTTCAAAACTATAAAATCATTTGAATCAAAACCTTTTACCCTTTAATTTAAATTTAACCAATTATTTATCTTTGATTAAGTCAGCACAACCATTACCCATATATTAACAAGAATAAGCCCCTCATAAATGATACAAAATAAAGAGAAATGAGAGATTTTATACCTAAAATAAGATTTCCAAATTTTTCACACTGAAGGGAGAAGAATAAATTCCCAAAAACTAAAACTGCACTATGAGAAACTACAGTTCGACCAACACCACACACAAGGATCCTCAAAAAGTAACTCAAACATACAACCCAAAACTAAACACACCATATTAGTGAAACTATAATTAATAATTGTAGTAATTGGATGATAATGCAAGTATAAATCACCATGGATCGAAGACAAGAAGTTTGGAATCAATCCCTACCAAAAGGATTCCCAAACACATGAAGAAGGTACCACTAAATTGCTTGGAATGAGAGAAGGGAGCACCATCCATAGGGTTTGGGGAAACCCCTAATCACTCTAAACCTTTAAATATGTGATTCACAGGATATTTACATTGTGTGTAACCCCTTCATGTCATTGAAATGTTAGGATTTAATTTCCACCAAAAAATGTGTCACCTCGAAGGATTTTTACACATGATTTATTACACATCGTGAACCATCCTCACACAGGGTGTGAATCACCTTTACACATCATGTACACTTTATAGGGAATTTATTCCCTCAACTTATATCTTTTATCATCCAAACTCCTCTAATTCCACTCTAGGCCTCCTCTAGGAACCTCCAACACCCAAACCCATCAAAGTAACAGACCTGGAAGGCACAGACTATTACATAACATACCTATCAAACGATCATATCTTAATGAATCCAAAACCAACCCCAGAAATAAAGGAATCTAGAAAACCACCCCACAAGATAACTCTTAATGATCTCATCATACCTCAAATTCTACCACCATCCAAACTCACCAAACTAAATGTCCACAAAACATCTCACTCAACCTCATCAACACATAACCACATCACCACAAGTATCCAGCCTCAAAAATACTACACAACCATCTTAACCTCCATGCATCCCACACCAATGACCACTAAAACCAATTAACCACACCATACCAAACACATGAATCAAAGAATGTTTTCCTCCATGTTAAGATAATTTATATACTAGGCGGGACTCACTCACTTGTATGGGTTTAATCGCATCACAGTTAATGTGTCTCGAATAGGAATCAGGTACTCCCCTTTTAATATTTTATAAATTTATCACACATAATACATCACAAATAAGGGAAAATAGATCATCACAAAAAACAATATCCAAACATCACATCACAAAGAAAAAGAGAGCAATGAAAAACTCAAAACATCTCTAGGTAGTGGGCATGCATTTGTGTGTCTCACTTCCAATTACTCTCCTCCGTCACATCATGCATCCACAGCACATGAACCAAATTAATGGTCCTTCCATGCATAACCTATATCTTGGTGATCCTGAACCTCTATTTTACACTCCATGAATGTTGTGTCATCCTCGATATCCAAATCTCCCCATTCCATGACATGGGAGTCATCAGGAAGATATCAATGAAGATGAGAGATGTGGAATATATTTTGGATCCTCTCCATCTGTGGTGGAAATTCCAACCGATAAGCCACCTCACCAACTCACCCTAACACATCAAAGGTTCCAATAAACATGGGAGAAAGTTTACTCCCCCTACAAAACCTTCACTTCCCACATCAAGGGGAAACCTTCCAAAACATTTGGTCCCTAACTTCAAACTCCATGGGCCTCCTCCTATGAACGGCTTAAGACTCCATTCGTTCTTACACTTCTTTAATACTCTCATGAACAAGATGAACCTTCTATGTCCTGATCTAAACCACATTGGGACTCAGAATTGTTGTCTCCCCAACCTACATTCAATACAACAGAGAACAAAATAATCTCCTATAAAAATATTCAAATGGATCAACGTCAATGGGAGAGTGATAAATATTATTATAATAAAACTCAAGCAAAAGTATTTGTCATACCCAAGATCCACCAAAGTCCAAGATACATTCTAACAACATATCCTCCAGGATCTTGATTATTATCTCTACCTTCCCATCCATCTAAGGGTGGAAAGAAGTGTTGGGGTATAAATTAGTGCCAAAAACATGAAAAAATACCCTTAATAATTGTGAGGTAAAATTTGTGCCCCAATCCAGTAAAATGGACCTTATAACTCCATGAAACCAAACCACATTATCCATATACCTCTTACTCATAGAAACCACTATTCCTGACTCCTTTATTTCTAATGAAGTGGGCTGATTTTTTCAAGTGATCCAAAATCACCTAGATAGCATCACAACCTCCCTAATATCAAGGTAACCTTGTGATGAAATACCTTGATTTAGCATACCATTTCCACTTAAGAATATAAAATCTATACAAAAACACTAGGAACGTGATGCTCAGTCTTTACCTGCTAGAAAACCAAGATCTTTTCTACAAACTCTACCACTTCCCATTTCATCATAGGACACCAAAATAGAATCCTCAAACCATGATACATCTTGGAAACTTCTGGGTGTACCTTCAAAGGTGATATAGGAAACTCATGAAGGATGTTCTCATGCATCACTACTAGAACAAATAGTCCCTTCTAGAACATCATCTGGTTCTGACAATCCTCCAACAATTTGTAACAACCCTGAGTTTTATCATTGGAAATTACCTTCTTAAAATTATGTCATATAGTATAAAACACATAAAATCACATAAATAACGCAATACAAACATTATAAATGATGAATGAATGAAATAAAAGGTATTTCTAGAAGTTAAGAAACCAAAATTGATGAAATAGTTACTTGACCTTTGGAATAGTAATATGACCCTTATGAATAGTAAACCAGAAAATTGAATTGTAACCTTACCAATGAAAGTATAAATAAAATTTATCCATATTATAAGTGACAATATGATATAATTATATCACAGTATAAGTAAATTAGTGTTTTAAAAAATTATTAATTAAGTATTGGTATTTTTGTAAGTCATAAATATTTAATTACAATTTTATAATTAAATTAATAATTTAAAAGAAAATATATTTTCATAAATTTTATTTATAAATTAATATTTTTATTTCTTATGATTATAATATAATTTTATCAGACCATAGTTAATTTTTTAAAGTGTTAAAAATCAATTATAATTTTAAAATCTGTATTTTTTGAGTAAATTATTACTTTATTTAAAAATTTAATTTCTCATATTTAGAAAATTATTTCCATAAAATGGAGTTCATTTATTAATTCTACATGTTGAAAAATGGTTATGGTGAATTTTTGGGGTTTTTTTTGAAATACTAGAATTTTGGTGAATAGTAAAATGTGATAATTTACGATATTGTCAAAATACATGAATTATTGAGTCATGGATGGTTTTATTCAGATTTAAGCACCATTGGTTAGAATTAACATGATCTAGTTACTGTATGTAGACTCATTAATCATCACTATTTCTTTTCCGAAGAAAAATAATAAACTAATGGATTAAATAATAAGAAAACACTCCTCTCCTCCACTATAAATACCGTCCCTTGCCACCTCTTCTACTCACACCTCTCAAGACATGAGCCTTGTCCAAATTCTTCTAAAAACTCCTCCCAAGACCCTACCCCACGTTCGGGATATTGTTTCTTAACAAAATACCAAAACCAATCCCCTATGGTGGTTCTCAAGACAAAGGAATCAAGTGGTAAACCCCTCTTCCTTTTCTTTTAATGTCTTTTCAGGTTCCTTTCTATTATTTTTCTCTCCTAACATACCCTCATAAAAATGGTATGAAACTTAAATACCTTAAATATACTAGAATTTTTTATTATAATGGAATAATTCATCATTTTATCTCTTTCCCCCTCCTTTTATACTAGAAATGAAAACATCGTCTGAGATGTGTTAATTTATCATATTCAGGGACGACGAGTTTTCAATTTCTATTACCTTATTCATGGATGGTCATGAAACAATTTTTATGGAGATTATAATATATGTATTTATCTTATATAATGTTCTGTAATCATTATACACACATTGTGTGAAATAATAAAGCAAAATGAGTTCGTTGTGATCGAAAACTGCCAAAATAAACCAAAGTGATTATCATTAATATTTTATCTAATGATTCATGCTCACCCAAAATAACCATAAGAATTATATGATCATATAAACTTTTTTATGATCATTAATAACATATAACTTCAATTATAGACTTCAATTCCCCCTTTACATGAACTTTCATACACTTATATAAGCAAGCTGATCATGATAATTAAGAAAATAAGCACTCACGAATGATGAAATTGAATCTCTTAACCCATAAAAAAGGTCATAAATGAACTTGATAAAGTTATAATAAATCAAATAAATGTATAAAGGGTTCTGGAAATATTAATTAATGAATATAATTTTATTATCCATGATGTTAATATCAATTGAAGAACACCTTTAGACTAAAGATAAGGGATTCTACCCGAATATCCATTGTTCCTTCAGGTTATTCGTTATCTCTTTTTTTAAAAATAAAATTCTATTTTATTTTTCTATAAATATTATAAATATTGTGTATGTTATCTAAAATCATGTATAAATATCTTTTCATTATTCTTCTTCAGGGATATAAATTTTTTTAAATGGTTCCCTTCTCAATTCTTCCCAATAAGCAAGCCTGATTCAAGGGAACTTCCCGAATTCTTACCCATTTTCAAGTGCAATCCATAATATATTTTATGCAACCATTATTTTTCAAAAATCACCAATATTATTATTAAAACCTTCTTGGTTAACTTCTAGTTTTATATAAAATATTATGCCATTTTCTACTTTAAATGATATTTAATATTTTCCTTAGACCACACTAAAATGTTTTAATTCTAAAGACTCTTAAATAATCTTTTTACATGTTATCACTTTAGTTTGACATAAATTATCATGATATATGCATATTATCATTTATGAATGTCCATGTATGATTTAATTCCTTTCTTTCATAGACACTTTTATGATACTACAATTTATTATGCTTCATGACATGATTATGATACCTGTTTATTTCCATGGGTAACCTTAATGTTTATGTTTGGTTCCTTACGTATGATTATTTATGTGGAACATATATTCATGAACATGTTATGATGGGTGCACCCAAATTTTTATCCAATGCATTAGGTATTTTTTTGTCTCATGAGATGTTATGTGCAATGATCTTGGTGGTTATCCTTAACTCGTGCTTCTCTATGTGAAACGAGCCTTGACACATGATCCTCTATGTGCAATGAGCCTTGGATAATGATAAATTCATGTTTTATGTTACTTCCGTGTTATTATTAATCCATGATTATATCATCCCATGTTCTGATTCCTTATATTTAATCATGTTTTATGCCTTTTTATATCATTATGTTATGCCTTCTAACCCATGTTCTAAGATTTATTATTATGTTTATTTCCTTAATAGTATTTTTAGATAATCTATTTTTTCATGTATTCCTTAGTATATCCTATGAATATGTAAGAGATAAAAGGAATTTAGGATCTCATAACGGATGATAAATAAAAAATGTTTCATTTAGTCCTATATTTTCAGTTTTATGTACCTAATCTTCCAAAGACACTAGAATTTATGATTCTTGACTTGTAATTTGAAAGTTAATTATGTTTGAAATCATATAATGATATATGAAAAATTCTAGGGTCACTATAGTTGGTATCTGAGTGACGTCTAGTTATTTTTAGAGATTAGGAATATATAAATTTAGTAAGAACCTTTTTGATAAGATTAATTATAAGAAAATATCCCTAAATTTTGGTAAGTATGGAGTAAGTGTTTTATCAAGAAAATAAATCCTTTTCTGGATAATATAAGTGGACATGGTTCTGGAACAGATTTACCTAGTAGTAACAACTTTGATAAGATGTTTTGGTCTTGACTCGGGAGAATCCGGTACATTACAATGGATCATACTGTACGCCTAGTTTGACACTACCTGGGGATATACTTTCGTAAACTCATAAGCTCATTAAAAAACATTATTATGGGAACAAAAAAATACCCATAAGAATATATGTTATGAAATAGATCATGGATAACCAATATTGAAACCTAGGTAATCACAAGTTAGGATATACTTTAACTTTACAATTTTATCCCCTTATGTTTAAAGTTTCCTTTTTATAATAAGTATTCAACCCCAAAATTGTACTTTCATTTTCATAGTTAATGTCTTAAAATAGAAGAACCCATTCCGACAATAAATGTGATAGGAAAAGTGATTATTTCTCTAATTATATTCCAAATATGATGGGAATGGGTGATCAAAACTGCATGACATTTCTTTCTAAATTGGATCAAGTTATGAATAATAACTTGAATCATGTGGAACTCCCTCCTTCTCTGAGGAAAGAGCATGTTTCTGTTGAATAATTCATGCAGAAAAGGCCTCCCATGTTTATTGGATATTCTGATCCCATCCTCATGGAACAATGGATTAACTTCATTGAGAAGATATCCTCTATTTTCCATTTCTTAGAAGAAGAGAAAGTTGTTCTGGAATTTTATCGTTTTGATGGGGAAGATGATTAGTGGTGGAAAATGATTGAGAACACAAAGTAAAAGGATGAAATTGACCCCATAGAAAGGAAAGATTTCAAGAAAATATTTTTCAATAAATATTTTCCCAAACCCTTCAAGTCAAGATGAAAAGGTAACTCCTTAGACATAAGCATACGGAATATGTGTCAATTGGATCATATAAAGAAAAATTTACAAGTCTTGTAGGGTATGCCTCCGGCCTTGTCATGAACATCGAAAGAAATTTGGATCTCTTCTTTAGTGAACTAAATCTGAGTATACAAAAAACTTTGGTGATTCAAAACTTTGAAATATTTGATGAGATTTTTTTCATAAGGTTGAAATAGATATAGGAGACTCTTAGTGGTCTCACAGTCCTAGTGAAAAAAAGTGTAAAATGGAGACTAATATGGGTGGATCAGCAAATAAATACAATGATGGAAAGAAGACTAAATATCACACATGTCAAAATTGTGGGAAGAAGCATCATGGGAACTGTCTCATGGGAACCAGGAAATGCTTTAAATGTGGGAGAATGGGGAATCTATCTAATAAATTCCAAAGGGATATGAATAATTCCACCAATGTGGAATAATAATGTAAGGTTCGTATCAACACTCAGCATGTAGTATAGTGTTTCAACTACAAGGAACATGGGAATTTTTCAAACCAATTCCCTAAAATCAGGGCTGTAATAGGAAATCAACAACAAAATCCAAGGAAACAAGGAAGGTAATATGTTATCACTAATGTTGAGGTAGATCCAAATAATGATGTGGTGAAATGTGTGCTGGTTATTCGTTCAAGAATAGAGAACATAGTGTTAGATTCTGGTTTTATGAATTCTTTCATATCTTGCAAATTTAGTATAATTATTCAATAACCACCACAAAATTTGGAGGTTGATTTATCTATGAGAATAGAAAATGTGGAAATTATTGAATAAAAATTTTATAACTCCTCCCTGATTAATTCTTGTGGACTGAACCTCCTAGAAAATATTTCCATACTCCCTTTGGTGGAGTTTGATTCTATAATGGGCATGGATTGGCTATCTTTATAGAAATACATCATCGATTGTAGGTAAAGGGATATCACTCTTCACATCCCAAAGAATCCTCCAATTATGTACAAGTTTAAGGAGGAGGATGGATCTCTTTTAGAATTGTTATATCATGTGTGGATATTACTGCCTTATGAGAAAGTATATCTAGATCAAATTATTGAGACAAAGGAGAGAATCATGATCGAAAGCATTCCCATCATGAGGTATTACACTTATGTATTCCCTAAATAATTTCTTAGTATTCCTCTTGATTAAGAGGTTGATTTATCAACTGAAATTATTCATGGATCTCTACCTATATCAAATACACCTTATAGAATGGACACTATTAAGATGGAAGAGCTGAAGAAATGGTTACATGAAAATCTAGACAAAGGTTTTATATTCCCAAGTGCTTCACTGTGGGGTGAACCAGTCCTTTTTATTAAGAATAATGATGGATCAATGCGCCTCTACATCGATTATCATGAACTTAATAAAATAGCGATAAATAACAAGTATCCCCTATTATGGATAGATGACTTATTCGATTAGATATGTGGGGAAAATTATTTCTCTAAGGTAGACATTCAGTTGGGATATCACCAATTAATGGTGAGGAAGGAATATATTCCCAAGACATACTTTCAAACTAGGTATGGACACTATTAGTACATATTTATTCCCTTATGACTCACTAATGCTCTATTAATTTTCATGGATTTAATGAATATAATCTTTAGATATTAACTCAAAAAAAAATGGTTGGTATTTATTAATGATACTTTGATATACTCCAAGATCAAGGAATAATAGGATGAGAATTTAAATACTCTGCTAAAGACTTTACATAGGGAGAAAATTTATTCAAAGTGTAGTAAATGTGAGTTTTGGACGGAGGACGTATCATTCTTAAAGAATGTTATCACCAGCAAAGGAATATTTGTGGACCCTTCCAAGAAAAAGGGAATTGAAGAGTGGCCCAAGCCAGTATCTATAACGGAGATCCTCTAACATATCATAATTTCCATGTATTATTTTAATATATTATATAGAATTATTATGAGACTAGGTGCGTAGATGGTGTGTGATTCCAAGGCCCAGAGTGCTCAGAACAATTTCTTGAAGAATATTAAAAATATTAAATAGCATGTGCCTGAAGTTTTCCTAAAAAAGTGTAATAACTTCTAAATGAGTGCCCAGATCTGAAATATAAAGGTTCCATTGTGTTCAGAGTAGCGATTTTACCTTTGGTGAGAACTAACATCCACCGGCGTGGTTCAGCATTGAAATTTATTTTTTGGACATATCGGTAATAAAATATTTAATAAAAATATTTTTATTTCGATGCAGCGAATTGTTTTATTTTTATTATCGTTTTTTAGAAATCCAGGGTCATCACCATAACCCTAGGATTCCTCTAAGATAAGGAGAAGGAATTTATCTCAATGGAGATAATTGATCAGAGATCAGAATGTGGATTAACAATCAGCAACATGCCTCAGATTCGAAGGATATCGCCAATGATGATGACACGATGATTGATCTTCGTCAGCAAGCATTCCAAATCTAGATAGGGAATTTCATATCTTTTTTATTTCGTCTCCATTATTATAATTAACGATGAATGTGGACAAACCAACAAACATGATGATTCGCGGTTTGATCATTCTTTCAGGATGGTTAGTATTGGGAATTATTACTGTGAGTTTTGTTACCCTCGTCCTTCATCCCTCTAATGAGAAAAAATTGAGGCCAACACAAACACATGATGAGGTTCATTCCTTAGATGTTATTGAGGCCTTTATCTCCCCTCGTTCTTGGTGTTATTCGCTGTTGGACCCTCGTGGTCGTGGCTCGACCTGTCGGGAGGCTCCGAACATGACCGGACCCCCTAATTGGAGGCAAATCAACCATAATGGCTGCAACAATGTAGATCGGGACCCAATGGGGATAGAAATGTAACCGCATAATTTTTTTTGCATCGAAGGAGCCCAAATGGTCTTTTGAAGGGACCACGGGAGGGCTCTCGCCGGAAACCGACTCCAGCAGGGGCAAGCAGTGGTGACCGCATGCGGGTGCGGTGGAAGATGGCGGGGTGGTTAGTGGTTATAGTGGGTCGTGGGGTGGCTGGCAGTGATGGAAGGACCTCGTGTGATGTGGGGTGATGTGGGGACTAGGGGGAGGCAGATGGTTGGGGTTACCGTGTAGACTAGGTGGCATATAGACAGGATGGGCAGTGTTTGTCTCACAAGTCGACCCACGGTGTGGGCTAGACCAAGGGAGTCGGGCCACTCTAGGTGGCCTGGTGGGCTGGACCCAACAGGTTGGGCTAGATCGGACTGGGGCAAGTTAGGTCAAGCTGACTAGACTGGGTCAGGTCATCCAAACGGGGTTGGGCTGGGCCGGGTCCACCGGGTCAAATCAGACCCAGACTAGACCCAGGTCAGACCATTTTTTCAAAAAAACCATAGATTTCAAATTGTGTGTCCACTTGATGAATCTTTTGCGGCATTGGGACCCTTCCAACGAGATAGTGATTTGAGTTACTCTAAATGAGTTTTTTTTAATGTGTTCATAAGACATAATTTCTTGAGTAGTAGGTTCTCTTAGAACGAGCATGATATGAGTGGAATCTTGTGGTTGGCTGTGACCTCGAGACTAAGTGATTTGAGACTACGTGACTTTGATAATACATTACTTTATGAGACTATGGGACTTCCTGAGGCTATGTTTCTTACCAGTAATACATTTCATGTCGAGACTACATGTCTTATTAGGACTAGTTGTCTCGTCGAGACTACATGTCATATAAATATTGGGTATTTTGAGGATTATGTCGAATAATCCTATTTTTTGTACTATAGACCTATACCTATGTGAGATGACTATGTATTTCTTAGTATTATAATTTGTGTTTTTTTTATATACATCATGTATTTATTTGTGGAATACTTTTTTTATTTCTTAGTGGTATTTCCTTTATGGTTTCGGGTGTCCTGCTGAGTATTGTTTTACTCACCCCTGCATGAGCTTCACCCACATGTGTTGTGTATTATGCATATGATCAACCCTTTGATGGAGTCCTATGTGGAATAGAAATAGGTGGTTTTTAGAGAGACCAGACAGTTGATGTGTTCTCCTTTGACTTCAAACAGTTGTCCCCGTACCTACCCTTCAGGTAGGGTTTTTTGCGGATGAGTTTCAAGAACTTGTGCATTAACTTTTCTAAACTCCTTTTTGGTTGGGATTGAATTTTGGCCATAATTACTTTCCAATTTTCTAATTTTGTTCTCTGTTGTTGGTATATTAGTGGTATGCATGCTTGTTTACTTAGTGTTTTATATTTCAGTATCTTGGTCTTGGAGATCTGTGCATGTGTACATGTACTTAGCCAAATGCCTCCCATTTGTGGGATATTCCTACTCGATGCTAGTCAATAGCCCTTATCCTATTAAAGGAAGACTTGGGGTAGTCCTGGCATGGGACCCTCTGGGATAGGTCATGGTAGAGTGGTATCAATGTGGTTCAGTTCTTTCTAAAGGACCAAGATTATTTGAGATTAGTTTAGGGAAATAGTGTTAAGTGTTTCGAGTTAAGCTTTCAAACTAGGGAATCCAGTGTTAGTACAGCGGCCGATGTATCCATACACCAGGACTCTGAATTCAACTTTTTAACATGATACATGAAAACACTGGTTGTAGATGAAACAGTGGTGCATGCATCATATAGGATTTGGGTGTTCTCTCATGTCCTTCTTGAGTCATCTCACTAGGTATATCCTATTGACCATGGTATATCTTGTTCTATTTCAGGATGCCTCTACATAGCCAGCCATCTAGATTTCTGATGCATTATATTGAGGATGATCTAACTAATTAAGATTCATCAGTATAGGGACATGTATCTAAGATAGAAGCTCTAAGTGGTTTAGTAGTGTTACCACCACCCGTCGCATAGTAGTTACTACTAGTGTTACCAATTGTGGATGCATGCATGCTGAGTGCATTGCATGAGTTACAGATGTAGCTACCTTCTAGATTTTGGGGTGAGACAAACCCTCGGGTAGTTGAGGATTGGATAGAGATAGTTTCACATGTCTTCCTCCTTGTAAGGATTCCTTCGAACCAGATGGAATTCCTAGTCGTGAGTCTTCTTGAGGACTCAGTGGGGGGATGGTGGAGCTTAGTGACCCGGACATATGATGATGTGACTCTCTATTGGGAATACTTCGAGCATATCTTAATAGAGGAGTTATTTCTTACTACATTACACTCAGTTTGTATACAGGAGATTCTACATCTACAACTAGGTATTCATACAGTAGTAGAGTAATAATCGAGTTTTACTGATCATTCATGCTACTCCACAGATATGGTATGAGACCCATTCTTCAGGGCTTGGACCTTCGAGTAGGGATTATTCTGGTAGATTAGGGAATCCATGATATCCATTATAATTTCTACATATGTTGGGGTATTGGAGTGAGCTCTTCTAGTGGAGGGATTTCTAGTGGAGTGGACACCGGTAGTGGGAGTGACCACTGGGCACCAGGTAACTGATTCTTCAGTAGTATGTAGCTGAATGTAGTCAAAAGGACCCAATCGGGTCAGGTAATCCAGGGGAAGACCCTAGGACAAAAGATCAGTTGTGTGGGGCTCCCAATGCAGAGCGAGTCAGTTGAAGTACATGTTGTATTACTTATGCAACGGTCGGGGACATCTGGAATGATATTGCATGACCCATCATATATACAATAATGAGATGTTTGAGGGACCATAGAGATATAGGTGGAGGTTGGAGAATGGTGTTTTTTAGGGTGGCGGATGAGCAGGCAGGGTGTAAGGAGGTGGAAATAGGTTCGACGTATTACCACCACCACTCCCAGGTGGTCCACGACAGGCTCAGGGAACTGGTAGATAGGAACGAGGCTAGCTCCAGGCGATGGAGGCTTATGACCCCAAGTCTATAGGTATTACTAGAGGTGTGATATGTGTATTTTTCACCTTAGATTCAGTTTTTATAGAGACATATTATAGTCATTCTTTTCTTGCCACAACCCTTGTTTGAGACTTGGATATTCCGGTGGAACCATTGAGTCGACCCTTACGCTTAGAGACTTCTATGGGAGGGAGTTATATGATCACACACTAGTGATGACAGTGTGACCTTAATCTTGGAAGTGAGATTTTCAGTTGGGATCTATTGGTAGCAGCATCGAGGCCTTACGATGTAATTATTGGTATGGACTGGTTATCGACATTCCATGCTCAGATTGACTATTTTTTCTATAGAGTGCGATGTGTCCCTAGTGATGGGAGCAGGTTTTTCTTTTATCGATGAAAAGGAAACCCAAGCAGTTCAAGATGGAATCACACATAGGAGGGTGAAACTAATCACACGTCATATGGCTAACCTGACCCTTGGTGTAGTGGATGATATGAGTTCCCAATTTTCTGCAGTGGTGGAGGAATATGAGGACATCTTTCCTAAGGATGTTCTAGGATTACCTCCTCATAGGGAAGTAGACATTTTCATTGATATATACCCTAGGATGGAACTAATATATGAACCTTCATATCATATGTATCCCATAGAGCTTCGTGAATTGAGGTTATAGTTGGAGGACTTGAATAGGAAGGGCTTCGTGAGACCCATTGTTTCCCCATCGGCATCACTAGTTTTTTTTCAAGAAGGAAAACATGATCTTGAGGTTATGTGTGGACTTCTGACGATGAAATAGGTGACTGTAAAGAACAAGTATCTACTACCAAGGATATATTATCTCTTCGATCAGTTGAAATGGGTGTGGTGGTTCGCAAAGATAGACCTCAGATTTGGTTATTATTAGTTACGATTACGGGATGAGGATATACCCTAGATGGCTTTCATATGTCGATACGGACACTATGAGTACTTGGTGATGCCATTGGGAATAAAGAATTCCCCAGAAGTGTTCATGGGACTCATGAATAGGATCTTCCAGCCTTACTTAGATCGGTTCAGGGTGGTCTTCATTGATGACATCCTAGTGTACTCGGCGTCCGAGGAGGAGCACTCAATAAATTTGAGAATGGTCCTAGACACTCTTCAAGAGAACCATCCTTACGGGAAGTTCTCAAAGTTTCATTTATGGATATGAGTGGTCCATTTTCTAGGACACATCATTTTAGAGGATATATTTGTGGCAGATCAAGTGAATATTGAGGTAGTACTTGATTGGAATCCACCCAAGAGTGTTACTAAGGTGCATAGTTTCCTTGGTTTGACTGGGTACTATCAAA
This sequence comes from Viscum album, assembly GCA_963277665.1. Classification (NCBI taxonomy): domain Eukaryota; kingdom Viridiplantae; phylum Streptophyta; class Magnoliopsida; order Santalales; family Viscaceae; genus Viscum; species Viscum album. The sequence goes on along the minus strand of OY728134.1, from coordinate 1,158,572,220 downwards.
GTTTTGTACCTGGATTTTCTAGAGTATCAGAACCCTTGACATCTTTCAAATAAAAGGAACAACCTTTTGTGTGGATGGATAAGTTCTAGGAGAGTTTTTAGCATCTGAGGAAGAGATTGATGAGCAATCCTATCTTGATATTTCTAGAGGAGAAGGATGAGTATGTATTATTATGTGATGCATTAGGAACTAAGATTGGTTGTGTCTTGATGTAGGGGAAATCAGTGATTTCCTATGGTTCACGATAGTTGATACTACACAAAGAGAACTGCGCAACCCATGATCTTGAGTTAGCAGTTATAGTATTATCATTAAAGATGTGGAGACACTACCTGCTGGGAGAGAAGTTTGTCATCTACTCTAACCATAAGAGTCTCAATTATATCTTCTCTTATAAAGATCTGAACTTCATATAGAGTCAATGGATAGATTTTCTCCAGTACTATGACTTTGAGACTGTCTATACTTTTGGGAAGGGGAATGTGATGGTAGATATTCTCAGCAGGAGATCAAGTTTACAGTTGCTGAATGAGGCATCAGAGTAGTTAGCCTCATTATAGATATCCTTTATCGATGGATATAGAATAGATTACCTCCAGTATATGGTTGTCACCCCTCCACTCTTACAACGAGTTAGGGAGGCACTTCTCATAAATACCGACTATGAGACATTACATGCTCAGATTTCCATAGGGCATTCCCCTAATGGATATTCAAAAGGTGGGGAGCACGTCGTTCTTTTCATAGGACGCCCAATAGTTCCAGTGGTCTTATAAGAGGAGGTCTTTAGAAAATATCATAAATCCCCTTTAGTGGTACATCCAGGTGTAGTGAAGATGTAATAGGACCTTTGATGTCATTTTTTGTTGTCGTGGGTGAAAAAGGTATTGGTAGAGTTCGTTTCTATATGACTTACTGGTCAATAAGTGAATACTGAGAACCAGGTTCTAACGGGTTTGACTCATCCCATTCAAGTGCCGGAATGGAAGTGGGATGGAATATCAATGGAATTCTAGATAGGTTTACCACTTACATCCAAGGGGCACGATACCATCTGAGTGATTATTGACTAACTCACCAAGTTGGCCCACTTCCTAGAGATTCGGGAATAGAGTTTGATAGAGAGATTGGGACACCTCTACACGCAGGATATAGTTCAATTTCATGGAGTCCCATCGATGATAGTATCATATAATGATGCTCGCTTTATATATCATTTGTGTAAAGGATTGTAAGAGGTATTTGGGACTCAGTTGTTTTTTAGTATAGCTTTTCACCCACAGAAAGATGGCCAGAATGAGAAGACCATACAGGTTCTAGAGGATATGTTATGCAAATGTATCCTATATTTTATCCATAGTTTGGAGGATCACCTACCCCTGGTATATTTTTTGTACAACAACTGCTACCATTTTACTATCAATATGGAACCATTCAAGGCCTTGTACGGGAGACCCTGTAGGTCGCCAATTTACTGGACGAACCCAGGAGAGTCTACACTCATGGGCCCAGAGTGAGTGATTGCAACTACAGAGAAGTTTTAGGTCCTCTAGGAGTAGATTAAGACTGTACAGATCTATCATAAGTGTTATGATGACTAGCGATAGAGGCCATTAGAGTTTGATGAGGGAGATCATGTGTTCCTTCAGGACTCTCCTCGATGCAGAATATAAAGATTTGGTCAGGGAGAAAATCTACCTCCAAGGTTCATCAGACCTTTCCAGATACTATGTAGAGTTGGCGAGGTGGCATACCACTTGGATCTACCTCACTGTAAGAGCAGGTACACAATGTATTTCATGTTTCATAGTTGAGGAGATACGTTCATGATCAATTGCATGTCATTGACGATGGGGTGAATTTTGCAGAGTTATCGTTGGAGATTTAGAATCTACCATAGAGGATCCTTTATGGGTGGTTGATTAATTTTTGTGCATTCAGTGGTAGAACATGAATCTCCAAGAGAGCACATGGGAGAGGGAGGCTTAGATTCGTGCTTAGTACCCTCATTTTTTTGTATAGCCTTGTTTTGGTTTTCGGTGGCATAAATACCTACGGTGGGTAGAATGTAACATCTCAAAATTTTTATGTATTATTTTTTATATTATATAGAATTATTATGAGACTAGGTGTTGAGACGTTATATGATTGTCAGGCCCAGAGTGCTCAGAATAATTGCTTGAAGAATATTTAAAATATTAAATAGCATGTGCACGTAGTTTTCCTAAAAAAGTGGAATAACTTCTAAATAAGTGCCCAAATCAGAAAAATGAGGGAACTGTTGCATTTAGAGCAGCGACTTTACCTTAGGTGTGGCCTTACATTGACTGGAATAGTTCATCTATGAAAGTTAGTTTTTGGACGTATCGGTAATAAAATATTTAATAAAAATATTTATTTCTATGTAGTGACTCGTTTTCTTTTTATTAGAGTTTTTCAAGAATCCAGGGTCATCACCATAACTCTGAGATTCCCATGAGATAAGAAGAAGTAAGTTCTCTCAACGATGATGATGTATTAGAGATTTGAACGTGGATCGATGATCAGTGATGGACCTCATATACGTAGGATCTTTCCAATGATGATGACATGATGATCGATCTTTTTCATCGAGCAGTCCAAATCCATATAGCGTGTTTGATCTCTTTGTGATTTCTTCCCCATTGTTAGAATTAACGATGAACATGGACCAACCAAAAAATAGGTTTACCAGCAGTTTGATCATTCATACAGGATGGTTAGTATTGGGAATTGTTAATGGGAGTTTCATTACCCTCTTATTTCATCCCTTTAATGAGAATGAATCGAGGTTGGAACAAAAAAAGGTTGAGGTTCATTCCTCAGATGTTCTTGGTTCCTTTATCTTCCCCCATTCTGGGTGTTCTTCACTATTGGACCCTCATGGTCACATATCAAATTTTTGGAAGGCTCTAAATGTGTTCAGACCCCCGGATCATAGGAAAATTGACCGTAGAGGCATCAGTAGTGTAGATCAGGACCCAAAGAGGCCATATCTACAACTGTGTAATATTACGGGTACTGGAGGAGCCCCAGTGGCCCATAAAAGGGACCACTGGAATGCCAGAAATGGGTGTGTGCATGTGTAGTGGAATACGGTGGGCCATCTCACAGTAACTTTGATCTGGGGGCGGTTGGTGGTGACTGTGGGCCATGGGGTTGCTGGCGGTGATGGTGGGCCACGGGGAGGCAGGCGACGATAGAGGGACCGTGTGAGAACACGGGGAGACATGGGGACTAGGGGGAGGCATGCGGTCAGGGTGGACCGTGTGGACTAGGGCAGCACGTGGTCGGGGCAGACCATGTGGACTAGATGGGATGCGGCTAGGGTAGGTTGTGTCTGGCACACAAGTAGACCCATAGCATGGGTCAAACCAAGGGATTCGGCCTACTCCAGGAAGCCCAGCAAGCCGTGGTCTGGTAAGTCCAGTGACATGGACAGTTTGATATGGACCAGACCGTGTCGGGTAGGGTCGATTGCACCGGGCTGAGTCTGGCAGGTTAAATCAGACCCAAACCAGACCCAAGTCAGACATTTTTATGAAAATTGTCGTAACTTTCAAACCGTGTGTCTATTTGATGATTTTTTTGTGTTGTTGGAACCCTGTGATGAGACGGTCCTTTTGAGATACTCTAAGTGAGTTTTTTTTAATGTGTTCATATGACCTAACATCTAGAGGAATATATTCTCCCAGAAAGAGTGCGCTACGAGAAGAATCTTATGGATGGTTGTGACCTTGAGACTACATGACTTGAGAATATGTGAATTTGAAACCACAAGACTTATTCAGACTACATTAATTCCTATGACTAATTTTCTTACCAAGACTACATTTCTTATGGGGACTGATTGTCAAATCAAGACTATGTGTCTTATCAATACTAGGTTTTTTGTGGATTACATTTGATAATCATGTTTTTTGTATTATAGACCTATACCTTTGTAAACTAACAATATATTTCTTAGTGGTATACTTCATGTAATTATTTTTGGTATACTTGATGTATTTATTTTTGGTATACTTATTCAATTTCTTAGTATTATTTCCTTTGTGGTTTTGGGGTGTCCTACTGAGTATTGTTTTATTCACCCATGCATGGGCTTCGCCCACACGTGTCGTGTCTTTTGTAAAATATTGGTGATTTGATGGATTCCTTAGTGGACTAGGAATAGGTGGTTCTTAGAGAGACCAAATAGTAAAGGTGTGATCCTACGACTTTAGACAGTTGTCCCTGTACCTACCCTTCAAGTAGGGTTTTCTTCGGATGAGTTTTAGAAACTTATGCATTCACTTTTCTAGACTCCTTTTTGGGTGGGCTTGTATTCTGGCCCTATTTACATTCCAGTTTTCTACTTTTATACTCTTTTTTGGTATATTAGTAGTATACATGCTTTTTTACTTAGTTTTTTACATTTTATCATTTTGGGCTTGGAGATGTGTGCATGTGTATAGGTACTTAGGAAAATGCCTCCCATTTGTGGGATATTCTTACTCGGTGCTAGTCACCAGTCCATAGCCTATTAGAGGCGGGCTTGGGGTAGTCACAATATAGGCCACTCTAGGATGGGTCATGACAAAAATTTAGTTTCCTTGGTCTAGTTGGGTATTACTGACAATTTTTGAAGAACTTCTCACAATTCTAAAACCCAATAACCATGGTGACACAGAAGGGAGTGAAGTTTGTTTGTACTAAAGAATGTGAGGAAATATTTAAGGAGCTCAAAAAGAGTCTTATCACTGCACCAGTACTCACACTCCCGACAAGTGGAGAAATATTTGTGGTCTATAGAAATTCTTCAAAAAAGGGATTAGGTTTTTTACTAATGTAAAATGATAAAGTGATAGACTACACCTCAAGGAAGTTTAAAATCCTTGAGAAAAACTTTCCCATGCATGATCTAGAGTTGGAATCTATGATCTTTACATTGAAAATCTATAAGTATTATATTTATGGGGATAAATGTGAGATATATACTAATTAGAAGAGTCTCAAATATATATTCACACAGAAGGAGATTAATATGTGCCAGTGAGTATGGTTGGATCTCATCAAGGATTATGACTACTCAATACACTACCATCTTGGTAAAGTGAATAAGGTGGTGGATGATCTAAGTAGAAAGGAACTAGAATCTTTATCAATGATGATAATTGATAAGGATCCAATATTCTTAGACATTCAAAGGATGGACATGGGAATTGTTAAGAAAGGAACATCATCAATACTTTCTCAAATTATTTCTCAACCATCCCTTATGGAGAAAACAAAGTATTATCAAAGAAAGGATATGGAAATTTAAAAAGGTATGGAATTTATCAGGAATGGGAAATCCTTAGATTTCAAAATGAATGAGGAATTAGTTTTTATATTTGGGTTTTGATTATGTGTACCATCTGATCCAGAGATAAAGTTGGAGCATCAAAATAAAGCACATAGATCAACCTTCTCTATTCACCTAGGGAGCACAAATATGTATCAAGATCTCTAGGAGAACTATTAGTGGGAAATATAGAGAAGGAGATCGTTGAATATACATCAAAGTGCCTGGTATGTTAGCAAGTAAAGGATTAAAGAAAAAATTCTAAAGGTATGTTGTAAATATTTACCATACCAACATGGAAGTGGGAGAAAATCACTATGGACTTTGTCACTGGACATCCAAAGATTTCTCAAGGGAATAGTACTATATGGCTTAATGTGGATCATCTTACAAAAGACAACTCATTTTACTAAAATTTGATAGGACTTCTCACTGGATCCAATTTCACAGATATACATCAAAGAAGTGGTATGGGTTCATGGAGTACCATTATCGATTATAACTGATCATGATCCGATATTCACCTCAAAATTTTAGAAAAGTCTCCAACATACTCTAAGCATTAAGCTGAACTTCAGTACAGCCTATCATCCTCAAATTGATGTCCAATCTGAGCAAACTATTCAGACATTGGAAGACATGTTGAGAGTGTGTTCTATGGACTTCAAAGGAGGATGGGACCAACATCTACAGCTTGTTGATTTCTCTTGCAGCAATAGTTTCCACTCAAGCATTCAAATAGATTTATATCAAGCCCTTTATGAGAAAAGATGTAGAACAATGACATGTTGGTTTGAAGTTGGTGAAAATAAGCTACTTGGACATGAAATTTCAAAGAAATGGCGAAAAAGGTGAAAACCATTTAGCAGCACATCAAGGTAGCCCAAATTTGGCAGAAGAGTTAAGAAAATAATCATCAATGAGACCTTTAGTTTAAAGTTAGAGACATCGCATTCCTCTATATATCTCCATGGAAGAGGATCATGAGATTTGGGAAGAAAGGAAAGCTAAATCCCAAGCACATCGGCCCATTCAGGATCCTTGATCATGTTAGAGCTATGGACTATCTACTAGAACTTCCACCCAAAATTACATGATATATTCCACGTATCCCTCTTAAGGAAGTACATATCTAATCCTTCACATGTACTAACGTCAGATGTGGTATAGTTGGACAATGATCTTTCTTACGATGAGTATCTAGTGAAGATCTTGGATCGTTGAGATAAATTTCTAATCAAAAATACTACTCGCCTTTTAAAAGTACTATGGAGGAACCATAAGTACAAAGATACAACATGGGAATCAGAGGAAGAGAAGAAGGAAAATTACCCACACCTGTTTTCAATATAGAATGTACAAATAAATTTTGTGGTGGAAATTTCATAAGGGGGGAAGAATGTAATGACCCAAATATTTTTCAATGGAAATTCCCTTCTTATAATTATTTCATATAGTATAAACCACATTAAATCACATAAATAAAACAATAAAAACCTTATAAATGATAAATTAATGAAATAAAAGGTATTTCTAGAAGTTAAGGAACCTATATCAATGAAATGGTAGCTTGACATTGGGAATAGTGATGTGACACTTACGAATAGTCAACTGGACAATTGAATAGTAACCTTTCCAATGAAATTATGAATAAAATATATCCATCCTATAAGTTACAATATGATATAATTATATCATATTATAAGTAAATAAGTTTTTTAAAAAATTATTAAGTAAGTATTGGTATTTTTATAAGTCATAAATTTTAATTATAATTTTATGATTAATTTAATAATTTAAAAGAAATTTTATTTTCATAAAATTTATTCATAAATTTATATTTTGATGTCTTATGATTATAATATAATTTTATGAGACCTTAGTTAATTTTTTAAAGTGTTATAAAATTAGTTATAATTTTAAAATCTATATTTTTAGAGTAAATTGTGATTTTATTTAAAATATTAATTTATAATATTTAGAAAATTATTTCCATAAAATGGAGTTAATTTTTTTATTATATACATTTTAAAATGGTTAGGGTTATTTTTTGGGATTTTATTGAAATACTTGATTTTTGTGAATAGTAAAATACTATAACTTACGACACTGTCCAAGTACTAGAATTATTGAGTTATGGATGATGTTATACTGATGTAAAAATAATTGGTTATAATTCACATGATCTAGTTAATATATTTAGTCTCAATAATTAGTACTATTTCTTATCTTGAGAAAATAATAAATTAATGAATTAAATAATGAGAAAACATGCTTCTCCTCCACTATAAATATCACCCCTCCCCACCACTTCTCCTCACACCACTCAAGCCTTGATACTTGTCCAAATTATGATCCAAAATCCTCCCCAACACCTCACCCACGTTCAGGATATTTTTTTCATAACAAAATACAAAATCCAATCTCCTATGGTGGTTCTCAAGACGAAGGAATCAAGAGGTAAACCTCTCTTCCTTTTCTTTTAACTTCTTTTCAAGTTCCTTTCTATTACTTTTATCTCCTCACATACCCTAATTAAAAAGGTATGAATACTCCAATAACATAAATATTCTGTAATTTTGTTATTATAATTTAATAATTCATCATCACCGCTATTTCCCCTTCCTTTTATACTATAAATGAAAACATTGTCCGATATGTGTTAATTTATCGCATTCAAGGACGACGGGTCTTCAATTTTTATTAACTTATTCATGTATGGGAATAAAACATTTTTATGGTTGAAACATATTATAATATGTTTATTTTATCTTATTTAATGTTCTGGAGTCATTATACACATATGAAGGAAAATAATAAAGAAAAATGAGTTCATTGTGATTGAAAACCGCCAAAATGAATCCATGCAATTATCATTAAAGTTTTATCTAATGATTCATCCTCACCCAAAATAAACGAATGAATTATATGATCATTTAACCTTATGTATGATCATTAATAACATATAACTTTAATTCTATACTTTAATTCCTATTTTACATGAACTTCCATGCACTTACATAAGCGAGTTGATCATGAAAATTAAGAAAATGAGCACTCACGAATAATGAAATTGAATCTATTAACCCATCAAAAAAGGACATAAATGAACTTAATAAAGTTATAATAAATAAAATAAATGTATAAATGTTTATTTAATTATTAATTAATTAATCTTATTTGATTATCCAAGATGTTAAGATCAAGTGAAGAACACCTTCGGACTTAAGGTAAGGGTATCTACATGAACCTTTATTATTCCTTCGAGTTATTATTTATCTCTTTTTAGCCAAATGAAATTATCTTTTATTTTTATTTAAATCTTCTAAATTTTTTTATATGATCCAAACTCATGTATAAATATCTTCTCAATCTATTTATTTGGTAATATACATGTTTTTAAATGGTTCCATTTTCAATTCATCAAGATAAGCAAGCATGGTTTACGGAAACTTCCTGAATTCTTACCCATTTTTGAGTGCACTCCATAATCTGTTTTAAGCAACCATTATTTTCCTAAAATCACACATTTTATTATTAAAACCATATTGGTTCACTTCTGGTTTTATATAAAATATTATTTCCTTTTCTGCTTTAAATGCTCTTTAATATTTTCCTTAGACCTCACTAAAATGTTTTAATTCGAACATTTATTAAATACTATTTTACTTGTTATAACTTCATTTTGACATAAATTATAATGATATATTCCTATTATTCTTTATGAATATCCATGTATGATTTAATTCATTTATTTCATGGACACTTTCGTGATACGCTCATTTATTACGCTTCATGACATGATTATGATACTCATTTCTTTCCATGGGAAACATTTATGATTATGTTTGATTCCCTGTGTATTTTTATTTATGTGGCACACATATTCATGAACATGTTATGATGGGTTCACCAATATCACACTCCAATTAATTTGTTATTCTTTAGTCTCATGAGACTTTATGTGCAACAGTCTTAGTGGTTATCCTTGACTCATGCTCCATGTGCAACAGTCTTGGTGGTTAGCCTTAACTCATGCTCCTCTATGTGAAAAAATCCTCAAATAGTGATCCTATATGTGAAAAGAACCTTGAATCATGATATATTCATGTTTTATGTTTCTACCACATTACTATGAATCTATGATTATATGATCTCATGTTCTGATTTCTTATATTTAATCATGTTACATGCCTTTTTATATCATTATGTTATTCCTTCTAACCCATGTACTAAGATTTATTCTTATGATTATTCCCTTACTAGGATTTTTAGATGATCCATTTTTTCATTTATACCCCAAGATATCCTATTCATATGTATGGGATCAAAGGAAGTTAGTAGATCATAACATATGGTAAATAAAGAAATGTTTTAGTTAGTCTTGTGTTTTCAATTTTATGTACCTAGTCTTCCAAATACACTAGACTTTACAATACTTGTCTTGTAATTTGAGACTTAATTATGTTTGAAATCATTTAATGATATGTGAAAAGAGCTAGGTTTTCTATTCTATCCCTCTAGAGCATCATCATGTCTGACATGATCATGCATCACCAATGTCTCTATGTCTCCCTACTAAGACTCTTCAACCTATTGAATTATAGAAAAATGTGCCATCATTTGAAACAAATAGTCTCTACCCCCATCCACCCTTGAGTCTAATCACAAGGCTACCAAATCATCCATTTCACTCCATGAATCCCTAAACTCTCAAACAACATCCTTACCTGACATCCTTCTCAAAGTGTTGAACATAACATTTACTTTTCCTGAGGTGTACGATATATCAAAATCATAATCCTGAAGAAACTCCTTCCACCAACACTATCACAAGTTCAAATAATGATGATAAAAAATATACATCAAGCTCTTGTGATATTTTAAGACAATAATTCTCTCCAAATGAGGTAATGTCACCACAAAGTCAGTGAAATCCCCGCTGTTTCCAACTCGAGATCATGGGTGGCATATTTATGCTCATGGGGACATAACTACCTAGACCCATAACATATCACTTCCCTCTGATACATCAACATGCATCCCAATACCAGGTGGGAAGCATCAAAAAACACCTCAAACATCACAGCCTCTTTATGAAATTGAAGAATTGGAGCACTGACCAACTTCCCCTTCGGGTAACCAAACACAAACTGTAACTGATCAGTCCACACAAAATCCCATTCATTCTTGGTCAACACTATCAATGGAGTAGGAACCTGATATAAATCAAGAATAAACATTTTATAATTTCTTACGAGACCAATAAAACTATGATCCTTTACCGAATTCTTTGGAATCTCCCAAAAAAACTACCTCAACCTCTAAAAATTCTAATTTCACAACCTTCTAGGGAACCACACTCCCAAGGAAATATACCTACCACTTGGGTAACATTCCATAGAGTTGGTGGCATCAAATAACCTCAAGACAATTTTGATATGATCAGTATGCTTCTCTTTTTACCTCAAGTATACCAAGATATCATTGATGAATATAATGGATAATCAGTCTAGGAACTCATGAAGCATAATGTTCATAATCCCCATGAACATGGATGGTGTGTTTGTAACACCGAATGAAATGGCTATAAACTTGAATTGACCATACCTAAATTTGAAGGAAGTATTTGGGATATCAATCTCCATTACCCTCAATTGGTGATATAAAAACTACAGATTAGTCTTAAAAACCCAACTCTCCCATATCATATGTTCAAAAGCATTATCTATCCTCGGAAGAGGGTAACGGTTCTTGATCATCACCTGATTCAAACTCTAGTAGTCTACTCACAACCTTAGACTACCATCCTCCTTCTTGGTAAACAACACTAGATCACCCCATAGAGACACAATGGGGTAGATAAAACCCTTCTACATCGTATACTCTATTTGAATCCTCAATCCCCTCAAATTATAAGGTTCTATATGATAAGGATCCATTGAAATCAGAGAATCATTGGGCTAAAACTCAATCCTGAACTCAAAATCATGTTAATGGAGTACCATAAAAACTCTATGAGAAAATATCCAAGAACTCCACAATGACCTTGGGAACCTCTAACATCCTAGTATCTATAGATTCCATAAACAACTCAGACATCAAGGAAAGAAGGGCCTCCACAAGCCTACTTCTCACATGATAACCATGCTCCCCAATGAAACCACATGTTGGACGTTAACATCTGAGAACATGACTCTCCTATATAAGTAGTTGATAACAAAAAATATGAAATAAAACCATTTTATGTCTAGGATATAATCATATGGATACATCTATAGCAAAAAAAGATCCCCATCGGATTGGTGTGGCCCCATCATCAGTCTACATCCCTAGAACACATCAAAAAAGTTGTTCTAGCCTCTGACTGTTGTAGTAAACACTAGGGGCATGTGAATACTCTCTATGCCTAGTCCCATAGCACAGACTAGTGTGGGTACCATAAAGGAGTGTGAATATATTAAATCAAAAATGTCATAAACAAGGGTACTAATCAAACTCATCTTACTTATGATGATCTCTGGACCCTCTGAAACTACTGTCTCCATTACATGAAACTGAGGAAACCTAGCTCCTCTACCTCTCTATTGTAGACCACCTCAATGTATATGATCATGTCGTAGTCCTTGAAGATAAGTAACTTCCTGATGTTGGCCTCTACCTGATTCATATCACCTCAATAGACCATAAACCTATTTCCTCTTAGGCTAAAACAGTCTCATTAGAAACTGAAGTTGAGGTTGGTACTAAACCTCTCCACCTATAGAAAACTGAGCTCAGGGAACCATTGGGCTTTGGTTTTGTTGATGTCCATGAACCCCACAATCAAAACACGCTTTCCTGATCCACATGTGGATGATGAACATGATCGATAGCCGGTAAATAGGACCACCTCACTAGAACACAAGTCATCATGATGCATGTACATATCCTAGGTATATGCCCTATAAATAGGACCACCTCACTTTATAATTAAATAAGATCAAAGTCTGTGCACTGGATCATGGGGGCCCAAAATCCCATGTCCAAGCTGGTATTTATTACCTATGTCACACACTAAGGTCAACTAGCACTATTTCTATACCAACCCATGAAATCCTCATTTTACCTACCAAGAGACTCTATTTTATCTCTCAACCATCACCTCCTTTGATGCCACTCTTCCATGACCCCTCCCTTCAAAGATACTATAATTAGGGAAGATATATAACGATGCCTGAGTACCGCCTACAGTAGGCCCTAGGTTGGTGACTGGAACTGAGGGTATAAAAATCTCATAATATGGGAGGCATAACCCTCTATAATAAAATAGGATATGGAAATAAGATTAATCATCCACAAACAACTCCAAGATGTAAAATAAAAAATCCAAACCATCCTACAATTCATGTAAAAATAACACTAATATAGATAAAAGTATCCAAAGTAAATAAACAAAATCAAGATAAAGCAGTGAAACATCAGTTATCCAAGGTCTGAGCTAGTAATGTCCATCATGGTACACATAGTCCTCTTGGAAACCTAAAAATATTATATATACGTAGGGTGAGCATACAAGTATAATCAGTAGAAAAACCAAATTCCCTTTAGTACATGTGAAAGAATCATACTACTAAACCCATGAGAAAACAAAAAAACTAACAGTAGCTAAACAGTTCAACTATCCATCCTAACTTCACCAACACACACTCACCAAATAACATAATATATGTAATATAATATAATAATAAGCATATCGATAAAGGATACCCAACACATTTTCCCACTAGTATGCTACTCTCACACCCGAACATCATACATCCTGGCACTCCCATATCTTATGCATACCACACAACCCCATAAGCATGATCAAAACACACCTCTCTCAAAGACACCTGGGCTTATTGTCCCACATGTGTAGTCAAATAATATCTTTCCTACAAACATTTGGGTCATCACATCACAACCACTACCATAACCAGAGTTTTAGGGTATCATGAACATATAGGACATAAACCTCTTAACCTACTCCTACCATGAATTACCCCAACCATAAGTTTCCCCACAAGCATAGTTATATATTGCATGAAAACACATGGGCCACTTCCCCCACAACCACAGTCACATATCTCCCTAAAACACCTGGGCTATCACAACCACTATCTAATGCACAAATAGACCTCCAACCATCACATAATGTCCAATACCTACCTCACTTAGAAGATAGATTGAGAAATTTTAGGTACCCATCCATTCATCATTCTCACCAGATGTTAGGAAAAACACCCCTTGTGTGACTATACTGGTGTTAACACATAGTGATCGATGTGGGTGGTGTGTTTATAGAAATCAAAAGGAATATAAAAGTATATAAATATATCCACACACACAATCCCAATATATGGGTTCTTAGTGATGCATGTCTGTCACAGGTCATGGTCAAATTAAATTAAATCCCTTAAGGGTGTAGTATGAGTGGTAACTAGAAATTATTTCTCCAAAGAGTAGTGTTTTAATATATGTGTCACTTATACAAATAAAAATAACAAGTTTGAAGAATTTAAGAATATAAGAGATTTTTTTGATGTTTATTGAATTTATAATGAGATAGAAGTGATTAGACTCAGGTTGGGTTTTACCTTTCATGATGTCATTATAGTTTCTAAGAAAAGATGAATCTTTTGGTTTTAGAAAAATAATTAATTTAATTGCATTAAAATTGTTTTTTTGATTCAACTTTTATTTAATTATTTATCAAAGTGTGTAAATTTTAATAGAAAAACATTTAATCACTCAAAAAATACCAAATCTGCTATTTATTTTACATAAATAACTAAAATAGTCTATCTTAATTTCATTACATGTTTTAGTAATCACTAGAACACTCTATTACTTGATTTTCATTAAAGATTAACCGATTTGGGTAAAAAATAAATAAATCTAGAAAGGTTAGAATAATAATTAAATAAAATAAATTTAATATTTAAAAATAAATTAAAATACAATCATATTTAATTTATATTAAAAATGAATTAAATGTAAAACCATTCATTTAAAAGAAAATAATTCCCATGATTGAAAACCTTCAAAAACTCAAACATCACAAAATGGGATCCCCCTTCCTATCACCCAATCACTAAGGATTTTACCCCTCCATGTAAGAAGGGGTCATTGAATTTGAATAAAAAATAAACATGGAAGAAATAAATATGAATGAAGAACAAGTAGGAAGAAGGTATTTTTTTACCTCTTGGATGCTTTCCACTAGATGGAATGGGATGGATTGGAATGATTTGGGAAGGAGGAGTTCTCCTCCTTTTATAGGCCATATTTTACCTTCTAAAGTTGATGTGTGTTAGACTCATTAAATGGCATATTCACAGATGGACCCCTTCATAAAGGTTGTTCTAAATTGTCTTGTACATCCCCCCTAAAATGTTTAGAGTATTTCTTCATTTGTAGAGAGTGTTATACCCATTTCACTTTGAGAATTTAATCTTCCCAAATAGACTCTCCATATCCAATATCTCTAGTTTCCAATGCATTAATGGCCTTCCAAATGGAAGATTCACGCATGGACTCCTTAATAAAATTTATTAATAAATTTCTTATCCAGATCAATATCTAATTTTAGCTTCATTGGGCCATCGAAATTTGTGATATAAGCTCATATTTAAAACATTCTAGATCTGTGAACAGTTTTCAAAGAATGTGTTGTGAGCTGGTTTTGGGCCACCAATGGATGGATTAAGATTGTGGTCCATAATGATAAAATGTAGAACAAGATGGATGGGATCCTAAAAACATGAACTTCACAATTTAAATTAGTTTATAAAAAGTTATGGTTGAAATACATAATAAAAGTAAAATAGTTAAATTCAAAATTAGGCCATTTTTAAAATTAAACTCAAAATTCCACAAAAACATAAAAATGTGACAATTTACAATAAAATAACACTGTGGTGGGTCTGAAAAAATTAAAATTTAATGTAAAATTATGAAAAATATTTGTTCTGTCACTCAAACAAACACTAAGAAACTTACAACAACATCACTTTTACTTGCACCTCTAAATGCAGAAAACCACACCACAATCAACAAGCCACATTCACATTTATAACCAATTTCATTTAATCACCCCATTATTTTTATTATTTATCAAAAACCATGTTTTACCAAATATCCCACCATTTAATTATTCATCAGTCACTTCTAACCAATTAACCAAACCAACCCATGTCATTTAAATCATTATTAAACAAGTCATTTATTCCATCACTATATGGGAATCTAGAACAATACAACCACACATCACAATTATCTAATAATACCCATCACACTATCACCTTACCACCCCAAAATCACATCCAAACAACCACCAACTCGCCGCCCCAAAATCACTGCCAAATAAGCACCACCTCTCCACCCTAAAAGCATGGACACACAACTACCACCTTTGCACACCAAATGCACGACCAAAAAACCACACATCACCACCCCGTGAGAATAGCCACACATCACAACACATAAAGGATTATTTTATAGATTTAAATAAGTGATTTTATTACATTTCACTTCATTTTAGGGGTGTTATCACATAATCCATAAATCTTGGGACAATCAAATCATTAGCCAAATATAAGTGGTTAGTTAATTTTCCATTTTATGGTGATACCACAACAATCAAAACAGACGCAGTAGTCACAATACATATCATCTAGAACAAAAAAAATCCCCTAACAGCCCCAATTTTCAGCAGGGTATCTATCTCATACAATCCATCGCATCACAACGATATCAAAGTTGTAAAATGATGTGAATCAATGCCCTTTACCCTTAAATTTAAATTTAACAAATTATTTATCTTTAATTAAGTCATCACAACCATAACCCCTAGATGAACAAGAATAAACCCCTCTCGTATGATAAACAATAAAGAGAGATGAGAGATGCCCTACCTTAAAGAATCATTCCAACTCATTACACACCGTGTGATGAAGAAGAAGCACCCACAAATCACAAACGCACCACAAGAAACCCTGGATCACCCTACATTTCACTGAGGGATTATCAAAATACATCCCAAACACACAACCCAAACCAAAATACACCACCATAGTAAATCTTTGAAGAATAATAGAAAGAAACATATGAGAATCAGAGGAGAACTCATCGTAGATCGAATCTGGGAAGCTAGGAATCAATTACAATTGAAATAAATCCCAAACGCTTAAAGAAGGTGCTTCTTGATTACCTGGAACAAAAGAAGGAAACATTGAAGTGGCTGTATTTTCACACTCTTTTCCATATTCTTTTTTATATTTTTGTTGACTTTTTAATATAAATATAATTTATTTTGTAAAATAATTAACAATTGTTGTGTTTTTGTTCATAACCGGTAAAATAATCCTTTTTTGTGAAATTCATGTATTTTATTGATTATTTTTTTTCATTTTGAATAATTCTTAAATTAATTAATTGTAATTTCACTTACATTTATTTTTTTTTTATTTGAATTTTAATTTTTCATTATATTTATTCTTTCATTATTTCATTTATTTTTTTCAAAATAATTAGTTTATTAATTCTTTAATTTAATTAATTCTTTTGTAAATAAATAAATTTTGACTTTATTCTATGATACATTAAGTAATTGAATTAATTTTAACAATATAATTCTATTCATAAAATATTTTAAAACTTGATTATTAATTTTGATTTAATTATTTAATTTCATTATTTCTTTAATTTATTAATTTGTAAATTAACTTAAACAAACTGGATTTTTTTATTAATTTTTTGTCTTAAATTAAGTATAAATAAACCATAATATGAAATTGAATAAATTTCAATTAAGTTTATTTTGTATATAGTAATTTAAAATGAGAATTTTAATGTTTCAATTTTTATTTATTTTTTTGTGTTAATAATTGATTTTTTTCAGTTAAATTAATTTAATACTTGTAAAATATTTTAATTTATTTTGATTTAATTTTTGGTTTATGTAGGTAATCGCCCCTAGCAACCTTCAATGGTGACTCGTTGAGTCACAGTTCCACCTTACCTTCGCTATTTTTTCCCCTTCTCACACAGTTAGCAACTCTAGTTAGCGATGTCTCATTCTAACACCGCCAGACCACCTTTCACCACATCTCTTAAACTTCTATCCCTCATTACTGGTGCTGTCTCATTTCTTTCCGCCAATAATTGTCACACCGTCATGTAGTCTGGCGGTTCCTCCTATTTCACATCGCTTGATGTCGCACCATATGAAGCCATTGTTCAAACTCACGTCATCGCCGTTGAAGCCTCCATCATCCTCATCTGCACCATCGCCATCTGCCTTCTCCGTGAGCCACCACTACTAGACCTTGATCCCTGTCCCTGTCTTTGCTACCTACACCCCCTTTTTCCCCCTCCTACTTGCTGAAATACCCCCCCCCCCATCTTTTCTATTTTCTTTTTTATTTATTCTATTTATTTTATTATATTTAATATAATATATAATATATAATTATAATAATAATAATTATTATTATGGTGAATTAGTTACTAATAGTTTAATAATTATTATTATTGTGTTTATTTATTTATTCAAAAATATATATTTTTGATTGTAAATAATTATTTTTCTTCTATAATTATTATTATTAATAAATATTATGTTAATATATAAATTTTTACATTATTTTGTACATTTATATATACTTTTAATATTAACAACTATATAATTACATGTACATATTTGAATTAATGTGTATATATATAATAAATATATATAATAATATTTATAAGTAGTATTTTTTTTATATTTGTTTATAGATATATATTATTTAATACTTATTATTTTAATCTTTTAATTTATGTTTTGTTTGTAGGAACCATAGATGCAGTTAGGTTGTGTTTCATGGACATAATCGATCATTCAGTTATGGGAGAGGGTGTGTGAGGCATTCAGTTGAGGTGCAAGAGGTTCCAAAAGAATATACACAATTCCAACACGTAAAGGGGGAAAGAGTGGGGATGAATCACCACAATACCATTCCATCGTGGGCTTCTTGTCTCACGACACCACTTTAAGAACCATCTATTCCCAAATCTCATCTCGTCTCGATCATCCATCACCACTCTTCCAATCTAGATCCATTCCACCTCATCCATTGCTGTCGATCAACCACTTCCATCTCCATTCATGGGGACATAGAGAACAAATTGGGCAGGGATTGAGCAGGAGTAGAGCATCGAAGCAGGATCTGAGGAAGTAAGTAATCTCAGAAGATATGTTTTCTATTTTTTTTCTTTTTATTTCCATATTTGTTTTCATTTTCAGTATGTGTAGTTAAATTACATAGGGATAATCAGATTATTATGGTTTGAAATTCTTTTTATTTTCTATTCTTAATTTTCTATAATTACTTCGGTGTACTTTGAGCTCAAAGTTCCCAATTCATTATTAATGAGAAACATTTTCTCTACTATTCTATGTACTAACTGGTGACGATAGCGAACAATTTTCATTTGAATTTTAACTGAAGTAATAAAAATGGAAAAGGTTAATTTTCTATTTTCCATTAAGAATCATTTTAATTCCTAAGTGATGATTAAAAGATAATTTCTAAGAAGATATCCTAGAGGTGTGTTGATCCACTAAAGAGAGATCTCAGTGGATCAACACCCTTTTTTATCACCGATTCAATTGTAGTTAATTGGAGTGTGAACAAAAAAATATTGTATTCAATTCATGACATTCTGATCCCCCTAATCTCATCCACTTCTTGTATTTCTCTCTTTTTTTCATTTTTTATCCTTCCACCATTTCACACCACATTTTCACATTCACTACATTCCATTTCATTGATTCTATTTTAGTTTTTGTTATTGCTTTTGATTGTTTTAGTGTTATTTGGTCAAACACAATTTCAGTTCTTCCCTGTGGTTCGACACCTATCTTTCCAAAGTACAAGTAGTTAGTATATTGTATAAATATTAAACTTTCACGTACTCAACGACGTGCGCTTCAAATTTTGGCATCGTTGTCGGGGAAGGAACGTGCAACCAATTTTAAAAAACAACCAAAAAAATTAAATATAACAAAAAAACTAAAAAAACAGAAAATAGAAAATCAAAAAAAACATTAAAAACCTATACAAATAAAAAAATCCAATATTTATCCAATTTCTTCATTCACACTAGATCAACTAAGTCAAAAGTAAAAACTCCAACTCAAGAAATCAACAAACATCGTTCTAACATTAGGAAGAAAAAGAAATTTGAAATGGAAAATATGGAAGGAAGAGATGAAAACCAAAATGTGAATGTTCTACAGCCCATAGTTATTTCCCCTAAGAAACCTAGACTTAGGGAGTTTCAAATTCCTATTGTGTCAAACCACCAATATTGTATCAGGTTGTCCCTTAGGTCTAGGAACTATGAGATCGAACAATATCATCTCTCCAAACTCCCTTATTTCAATATTATTTCAGTAGAGGACTCACTTGAATTCATTAGAGAGTTTTATGGGTATGTCCAACAATTGACTTTGTAAGATATGAGTGAGGAGGATTTGAGGTTGAGGTTTTACTATTTTTTCTTAAGGTAAGGGCTAGGACTTGGTTCCAAAATCACAATGATAAAATCTTTGAAACTTGGGATGAGGTGTTTAATTATTTTGTGCCCAAATTATTTCCCAAGAACACCACCATTTAGGTTAGGAAAAAATTCACCATCTTTGTCTAGGATGAGGGAGAAATTTTTCATAATGCATGGGATAGGTTCAGAGGCCTTCTTAGGTAGATTCCTAACCATCATTTAGCTCCCCATCGGCTCACGAAAACCTTTTACAATTCCCTCACTCCTTACAACTAGAACATAGTATATCAATCTTGTGGGGGTTACTTCTCTGATTCCACAGCTGATGAACTTAAACATTTGTTTGATAAGTTGGCTCAAAAGTCCCAAAAAAAGTTCACAAGGAAGAGAGTCATCCATAGTGATAAAACAAATGCATAGGCTACTGTTGTTAATAAGGGGGTTATTTGGGAGTAGTGTTATCACTATGGAATATTCAGTCGCACTCAAATATTTTTCCTAAACATTGACCTCCCTATCCAATCTAATAATTGTGCTTTGTTTGTGTATTATAGAGCTAGAAACTCAGGTGTCCAAGCTCCTTTTTCCAGTTAGTACAATTCTGGATTTCATAGTCATCCTAAATTGTCATGGAAAGAACCTGGGGTGATCAAACATCCCGCTACCCCAAATTTCTATCCACAACCCAAACAATATTTCCAAAATCAAAATAGGTCTAAGTCATCTAATTCACAAGGGGAGTTAAAGGGGTTATTGTAAAGGTTTTGGGTGAGATTAGTTCACTAAAGAAGGATATTGATTCCTTTAGAACTTCAAATGGGTCAAATTGGTAAAGATAACAGTTTTAGGGGAAAGGTAAAGCTACCCAACACTTAAATTACCAATACAATAGAGAATGTCATGGATTTGACCACTAGATCTGGCCTTAAAACCCAGAACAAGTAAAGGAACTCCTTGGGAAAACTAAAAATGATGAAAAAAATGATTCTAAAAATGAAAACCTAGAAAAATCCCAATCTATAAATCTGTATAGCAAGGTCCAACCTGAATAGAATGTGCAACCCACACATGAAAAATCCCCATAAGAAAGGAAAATGAAATAGGAGTTAGAAAAAGAGGCAAAGAAGAAGTTAAGGTTTGAGGATGAGAAGGTTAACCTACTGTTCTAAGGAATTACGACCCTCCTATCCATTTATCATAGAGACTGAAAAACACCAGTGAACCTGACTATCTCAAGTTTCTTTTGATGTTTAGAAGCATTAATGTCAACTTTCCCTTTATGGAATCCTTGACAAAAATCGCTTCATGACTAAAATTTATTAATATATTCTTATCTAAAAATAGGGATTATGGTGAGAGATCAATAGTGATCTTGAATGAGGAGTGTAGTGAAATTGTTCAAAAAAATATTCCTCACAAACTGAAATACCCAGGCATCTTTATCATTTCTTGTAAAATCGGTCAAAGTGAGGAGATTAAGTGTTTGTGTGATCTAGGAGCTTGCATAAATCGTATTCCCTATCCCATGTATGAAAATTTGGGCATTATTTAGCTTAAACCAACTTCATTTACCCTACAGCTAGCTAACAAGTCATTTGCCTACCCTTGTGGGTGGGTAGATGATTTATTGGTTGATGAAGGGAAACATTCTTTTCCCACTGACTTTATGATTTTTCACGTGGAGTGTGATCACATTGTTCCACTCATTTTGGGTAGGAAATTCTTGGCCATTTTTGGGATTGCCATTGATGTATCAAAGGGTAAGTTGAACCTTCAGTCTAGTGAGGATTAAAAGGTTTTTTATGTCTATAAAGAGTCTCCACTTGAGGTGAGTTTTAAGTTGATTTATGTTTCTTATGAGGTTTTTAGAGCTAAGATGAGAAGGGAAAATCACTATCCCTTTGATGATTTAATCACTAAATCTTTTAGTGAAAATTTTATAAATAATTTTGTTGAGTCTGAATCCACAAAAGAGGTGGAAAGGATGGGGAGAGTTGAAAACCAAATTAGGAAATATATTGCTCAAAATCGCAAGGTGTTACTTCCCACACCAGGCTACCTCGCTGATAATTTTTATCAATTTGATCAAGGCTTGCAGCCCACCCAAGTTCCCAACCCTGATACTTCTTCCTATTCTAAAACAACTAAGGTAAGTCATTTTTATGTTTGTGCCTTTATTAATGAAATTGAAAGTGTTATAGTTGGGGATAATTATAGCGTCAACCCTGTTCATATTGAGGTTGAAAGTGTGTTTTCTGAATCTGTTAACAAAGAGCAAGATGAGTTTTTGGAATTTTTACCAAATGTGGACAACAGGTCTGCTCCTACTTATTTTCACCAACTAGATGAAAAAAACAATTTCCATGAGTTTGAGAGATTATTAGAACAACTTGATTCTTCACCCCCTTTTGTACCTGTATGAGTTACCTCTAAGGATAATCTTGTTGTTAGTGACCCACCTACATCAAATGCTATTTAATTTTCTAAAATTTCTAATGAAATAAGTGTGGGGGAGGATGTGAGGGAGTCCATTCTGAGTTATGCGGGTCACCTTAATTTCTTGCTGAGACTTTACCTATTCTACCTCATTATTTGAGTGACAATATGGATTTTAAAGCTATTGTAGGAAGGAGGATTAGTCCTTGAGTGTTAGAATTATTGATAAGACATTTCTAAGTTGCTATGTTTCATGAGGTTTTGTGTGCACTTACTTAATTTTCCAAAAGAAACATTGAGGGGAAAAGTAAGGCTAAATCATACCCACTAAATGATCATGGGTAGAAAAAATTTGGAAAATAAAGTTTGGTTGGGGACTTTAAACCCAATGTTTCATTGGAGGCAACCGATGGTTTTCTTGTGTTAGTAATTAAATTTCTGTTTGAATAATTGCTCTATGCTCGATCATGAGTCTAACTTCTTTGGTGAACCATAATTGTTGAGTTTCATTGACATATTATTGCTATTGATTGATGAGTATTTGATTCTTGATACAAGTCATTTTTCAGTGTAGGAGATTTAGTGGTACTAATTGGAAGTGAAGAATTTTTCCAGTGGAAGACTCGTTTTGAAAATCCATGTCATAAGTGAGGTGATATTTGAAGAATATTGGATCAAAACTCCTTAACTCAAACCTGGTTTCATTTTGTTTTTCACTTTAGTTATTTATGTATAATGTAAGATTTTTTACATATGTAGGAACTTGAAAGGACCAGCTAGTGTTCTTGAACAAGAAAGCATAGGGAGTATTCATTTTAAAAAAATGAGAATCTTCCACTTTAGGGAAGTACTATTTTAATATTGTAAACTTTTCTTATGAACATATTTATTTTGCTGCATACTATATAGGATTAAGTATGGGGGAGTACCCTTAATTTACAGTGAAAATTTTGAATCTTTTTCTGGACTGGGTGTTGGCTTGCTAAAATCTAGTGAGTTGAAAAATTATTTTGAGCTAAATCGTGAAACTTATTTCCTCTTTAGTTTTCACTTTCATTATGCTGCAGATGTTGCACTTCTGTAATCATCATGCTACATTTTGAACTAAATTGAGAATAATATTTTATATGTTTATTAAAATAGTAAAGTATGAAATTTCAACAAGAAATTGTGTTTTATTTCTGGTGTTGGTTGGTGAACATTATTTTGTACATATGTTTGTGTTTATTTTCACTTTTGTTGGATAAAAATCTTTTGAGCCTCCCTGTTACCTCTTTGAAAAAACATTCTCTATGCTGATTTTCCAATTTATTTGAGAAAAACATGTAAGTTGTCTCCCACCTTGAGAGTCAACATTGGGAACAATGTTCGGTTTTAAGTGTGGGGGAGATGGTTCATTCTCTCACTTCAAATTTCCCCTTTATTTTTTGTCACAAAAACGGTCAAAAAATTTCAAGTTTTTCAAAAATTCCTTCCAAATTTTTCAAATTTTCTTTCACAACCTGAGGGTCATCTAGCTTAAAATTACACATCAATTATTTCCTACTTAATGGATAACCAACATACTATCTTTTAAGGGTTTTAATTATTTTGAAATTGTAGGGGATAAATAATTTCTAAGTGGATATGTTTGATGTTTTTATGGATTTTATGTTTAGGAACTAAGGGAGTGAGATATGATAGATTTTTTGGAATTAAGATCATAACATTAGGTAGCTAAATATTATTACTGTAACCTAAGGGTATCTCTTTTAATTAAAAAATTAATCACTTTAGGGAGCCAACTCAAATAGTAATCTTAAAATTCCTTTTAAACTGGAGTAAAATGGGAAAATGAGATCCCATAGTGAATCTATGAGACTCTAGGCACTAGGTGTGTGTGTGTGTGTGTTAGACCTATGTATATATTAATAAGTTCTTTTTCATAGTGCTTTTCACATACATGGCTGGGTAAAAGAACTAAATAATAATAATAATAATTTTGTCTGGTGGTCAAAATTGAGTTCATTAAGGTGAGGGGAATTTTGAACCAAGATGAATAAAAGGGGAATGATCATTTGAGTTGTATCAGTGAAGTGATTCAAAATGATTTAAACTTTGAACATTTTTGGAACTTAAGAGAAAATGAGAATTGAATGTGTCTTTGGTTAAGGTTTTAATTCCACTTAATTTAACCTATCATCACTCTTACATTTGGAAATTGAACTGAAATTAAATTAGGGAAGTAGGTGACTACATATAGGATGAATGCCACCTTTGACAGTGAATGGGTCTTTATTGCTTTTGACTCCCAATGTGATTGAAACTAGGTAAGACTACTTTTGAACTCACCTTTGAAAAGTCTAACCCACGACCAGATTTTGTGCCTTGGTTCTTAAAGTCTTCACATGTACATGCGGTACTTATTTTGAAAAATCGTACATTTTTTTAAAAAGTCAAAATCATGCACTTTTTTGATGAAAAACAGATATCTATGTGTGTGGGAGTTTGATGTGCCTACGTTTTTACTCTTTTCCACCTATTTTTTTATATTTTTATTGACTTTTTAATATAAGAATAATGTATTTTGTAAAATAATTAACAATTGTTGTGATTTTTTTCATAATTGGTAAAATAATCATTTTTTGTGAAATTCATATATTTTATTGATTATTTTTTGTTATTTTGAATAATTATTAAATTAATTAATTAATTATAATTTAAATTACATTTTTTAATTTAAATTTAAAATTTTCATTCTTTTTCTTCTTTCATTATTTTATTTATTTTTCTTTTAAAAATAATTAGTTTATTAATTTTTAATTTAATTAATTCTTTTATAAATAAATAAATTTTGACTTTATTCTTTGATACTTTAAGTAATTGAATTAATTTTAACAATCTAATTCTATTCATAAAATATTTTAATACGTAGTGAAAATTATTTTTCATTTAATTCTTTGATTTCATTATTTCTTTAATTTGTTAATTTGTTAATTAACTTAACCAAACTGAATTTTTTTTATTAATTTTTTGTTTCAAATTAAGTATGAATAAATTTTAATATGTATGTGAATAAATTGAAATTAATTTCATTTTTTATATGATAATTTAAAAAGAGAATTGTAATGTTTCAATTTTTATTTATGTTGTTGTCTTAATAATTGATTTGTTTAGTTAAATTAATTTAATGCTTGTAATATAAATAAATTCTTTTTGATTTAAATTTTTTTATTTTAGGTCTATTTACCTTCAACGATGACTGGTTGAGTCACCATTCCACCATATCTGCCGTTTTTTACCCATCTCACATGACCAAACCCTCTTGTTGGCGGTGTCTCATTCTCACATCGCCAGGCCTCCTACCCCCACACCTCTCACACTACCAGCCTTAACTGCATGTGGTGAACCCCATTCACACATCTCTCCGTGCCAAAGATGCATGAACGGGGTTCATGCATCCTGTATAATGTTTCTAAAGGATGTGTGAACCCCGTTCACACATCCTTTAGAATAGTTAAATAAAAAATCATCAATTTACTAGAGGAAAATTTTTCTTATGTATTTGATTAATTAAATTACAATCCCTTTCTATTCAATTTATTTTTTTGTTAACAAAGGAAGATAGATTTAGAAAAAAAAATTATCTTTTAATAACATGATCTTTCTGAATGTTCTACAATAATTAGGTTTGATTCTAATTGATATACTAATTCTGGCATTAATTTCATATTTCTTCATTTACCTCCCCCTCAAGGGAAACACTGATAAATATTAGTTTTGAAAACTTATATAACTTTACCAAGTTTGATCTTCTTCAATACTTATTCTTTGATATGCTAAAACATTCTTAACCCTCTTAAGGATTGTTTCTTATTTTGGAAGAATATGAAATCAATATTTTTCATAATGTCCATAATTTTATCACATGATGGAGGTATTTTAACAGTAAAATCCTCTAGTGAAGATTGTGTACCAGTAGAACATGTGTCCTTTTATAAAGTCTTAGTATGTATCTTTTCAAAATTGGCCAATTGAACAACTAATTCCATACATCTCATATTGTGGTTTTTCTGATCTTCAATCATAATCATCTACTCTTCACAATTATCCATTATTCATTGAAATTGTTCTTCATGCAATTTAATTTTTTTAAAAAAAGAATCATGTTCCATGGTTTTTGGATTGAAATCATTGATATCAATAATATTTTTCAATATTTCTTAATGCTCACATATCTTTTCATCCATAGTATTAATATTTATTAATGAATATCAAATAAAAATTATTAATTTTGGAAGATAATTTGATGACAGTAAGACACTTATTAAAAAAAGTAGAACTCTATAAATGATAATAGTAATGAACATACAAAATGTATCAAAAATCAAAAATCAACCTAATCTACACCTCTGGCATGGATGCTCCTCTGTCACACAACCAGGTGTATACTAGATGTGTCCACGTCGTGTCCGTCTATGTTTGTGCTGTGGCGTACGCTGCACATCATCATCAGCAGCCACCTCCACATCCTCCTGTGTGACAGGCGGTGGATTTATAGTCTCACCATCTATACATTGTCCAACATCTAAGGATATTAGAGGATGTATGGAACTCTCACCAACATGGAAAGAAGATGGTTGTTGTGTTGCGGATGTCTGTAATAAAGAATCTAGCTCAATCCAGTCAATGTCTGTATCAACCTATGGCTGATCTTGAGAAGCTGGGGAAGCATATGATTGATCATGTTGAACACCCTCCTCTTGTGGAACAAAAACATCTGATTATTTAAGCTAAACATCCTCCTCTTATAGAACAACAAGATCCATAATAGGGTCATCACCCCCTGGTGCATCTATATGAGGCTCAGCATGCTCCACAGCCTCCTCAACATATGGTGGATCAAAGAAAATGTCATGATAAATCTTGTCCATCGAAGGAAGAAACTATGATACAATGATGTGAAAATATGATGGGTCAAATACAGTGCTCTCTACTGGATCATACATGTGAAGTAGATGACAGATACGAGCATCCTGTGAAAAAAAATTCTGTTGTTAAGTAATATGAATAAAAATTCTACTGCATTGTGTAAGGAACTGTTTATACCAGCTCATGAAAGCTTTGTCCGTGTCGTGTCGGAAATCTGACTGGGGACCTGTAGTACTAGGATGCTTAATTCATCTAATCCACCAAATTAAAACGTACTGTCCCCACCCCTCGCAACTGGGACTCTTGTATTTTGTCCAATAAATAAATATATCTAGCATGGTATCTCGTCCAATCAAAATCTATCTTCCATGACATCTTCAGGGAATACAATGAATATAACTGACTGGGTGGGTTAGGAAGAGGCTAAAAGAATCTGAACTGTCTCATAACTCTATCGGTCGGATGCCACTTGACTATATGAAAATGAATCGATGGAACCCTACAGGATCCGATAGCAAGCATCACCGTACAATACAGTTGAAGACTCTAGATAATAGCATATGTATATGGCATCCATATAATCTGAATGAAAAAATAAATAATATACTAATAAATGAATACATGTATAATAAATAATAAATATTTAGAAATATAAATAATAATCACTTACATCGTGTGGTCAAATTTTGTCCAACATAAGTCTATATGCATGGACATCGTGTCTGGGGGAATCTGAATGTCGATGTGTCTGGATCCACCTGTAGATAATATTGTTATATTTATATTTCATAATATAAATTTATAAAATTAAGTTAGACAGTATAAAGAAGGAATAATATACCAAAGTCCACGTGGATCCTCTCTTACAATATCTTCTAGGAATGGTGCACGAGCATGTGGAGCTAAACGAGGGTTGTGCTCTCATACCCACATCTGTAGAAGAACTATGCATCTCATGATCTGCATCTTATCGATGCGACATGCACTGCAAAGCGCCCTATATGTATATTCCAGACAAGCAGACCCCCATCTATACCATCCTACCTCGTCCAAATCCTTCAAAAAAGGTAAATATATCAGATGTACAAAAGTAGTGGAGTGATCAACAAAAAGTGTGTCAATGATCATCCTCAAAATATATGCACGTGAAAATTGCAGCACGGTGATCTCATCAGCATCCTCTGTTAACTGTGTGAAGTGCTTGTCTAACCAATTCATGCATAATCTACAACCAATGATGGTTCTTACATTATCAGGGATCTCTATGCCCAGTAGTCTATGAAAAAGATCCAGCAAATCTGCTCCAACTCAGTCTGTCAGAGTAGTCCCATCGATGGGGAGGCCCAACATTGTAGAGACTCGAAGCCTGACGTACATAGACTTTACATTAATTTTGCGGAATACTTAGTACATAACAAAAACACACACACAAGGATCGTAATAGTTTAGTGTCTTTGGAAACTCGGAACGTAATCTTCTAATCGTGGTGAAAGATCTTCAATATCTCCCATAAAGATCTTCCCCTTTTTTTACCTAAAACCTTTCTTTATATCCTGGGGAAAAGAAAACATAAAAAATGGTGATCTCAAATGCTCAGTAAGGGTATACAAAAGAAAAATCAATCACATCATATTCATAAGAACATAACTTTTGGAAATCATAACCTGCAAAAGAGAGCATAATTTTATAACATGGGATAAATCATAGAAGTGAAATGTAATCACAATAATCATAACTTAAAACATGAAACTTTGTGGCATTCACACATAATCATAGAGAATCATTTCTTGTTAGTCAAGACTCATTTCCAAGACTATCTTAGTGGACAAAGTCCCTTTCTGAATCGAGTAACCCTCGTTTCAGTCCTGTTTCACTGAACCGGTATAACCTACCATTCCAGCCATGTCTATCTCATGAGATATAAAATCTTTACCCAATGCATTGGAGGGATATATAGGTCCCACCCATCTCATAATGATACCATTCTTATGTGTGCCACAAAATCATAAATCATACATCATTGCATAACCCATGTAATAAAAATGGGATTCTTAAACAACATGACATCATAAAACCATTCATATAAGATAAAGGAATTCATAAACATAATTCCATCACAACATAGTCAAATCAATGTAAAAATATGGATAGAAACAGAACCCTTTATTATCTTAGATGAAAAATAATTTTGATAAAACACTTGAATTGAATTCTTGAGGAAAATATCCTTTCTTCTTCAAAATCAATTTCTTTTCACAAAACATCATGCAATTTTAAAAGAAAAAGATTTTATTGAAAATAGTCATGAAATATTTTGGAGGAAGGTTCATGAAAATAAGGCTTTATAAAACCGTAAAAATCCGTTCGTGCCGTATAAGTTAAAAAAAACATTCTTCGTACTTTTGTCGGAAAAGTCAAAAAGTACCTCGTATAAAAAACGACAAAATATTCCTTTCATATCTTTTAATAAAAACTCATAGAAGGGTAAAATTAGATTTAAACAATTTTAGGTGGATGGAAATAATATTACATATTGAGAACACATGGATGTGGATGATAAAATACACCCCAGTAAATACCAACGTGTAAACAATCTCGGATAAAAATGAGATTGTGATATTTCCCTTACCTTAGGTCCGATTTGCTTTGTTCGTGTCCGAAGATCCTGTATAATGGTTTAAATAATGTTATTGACTTATTACAGAATCATACATATTGATATGATATCATATATTGTCATATTATTAGCTTCTTGTTAGTAATATTTCATTGTTACTTGTTACTCGGGTCTTTATAACTTTTTGTTCTTATGCGTGTTTTGTCGAATAAATTCTTATTCTTATCTTTAGGTTATAGAAAATTCATTTCCATAATGGTATTAGTGTAGTATATACCATATTCATTCATTAAATTCATTTATATAATCAATATGAAATGAAGATCATGTAGAACGAGTCGCATCTCATCGTGGAGACGGTATTCCGTACGTACGCACGAGTGATGATATCGTTCCTATGATCGTGGAATTGTATTGGAGTATATGTATATTATTTCAGTATCAATATTACTTTATAATAATCATAAATAGTTACTCATTACACCATTATACCCATCCTTGTAAGGTGGTGGTGGAAAATAGATTACACCACGGCGTGGAAACGGTATTCCGTACGTACGCACGCGCGGTGATTTCATTTTTCCGTAGGATGGATAGAAGGTGAATTAGGGTTGTTTCATATTTATAATAACATATCAGTATTTAAGTAATACTGATGTTATTACTTTATCATGAAACAACTAAAGAAGAAGAAGTTGAAGAAGAAAGAAATTGAAAAGATCGGTAATGGATATTACCTCTTCTTTGGAACGCCTCTTTGAATCCTCCACTTAAGGAACTAAGATTGGTTTTTGGAGAAGACCAGGACCTCTAGGATTATTCTAGGGAAGTGTAGAGGAGAAAATGGCAGGGTTTGGCCGAGCTTGAGTGCTCAAATTGGTGTGAGTAGGAGGGGGAGGAGGTGTCCTTTTATAAGGGAGGAGAGGGGCACCTTAGGAATATCTCAACATATTATTTTATATTAAAGTCAAAATCGGTTTATAATGGTTCCAAAGGGTCTTATTTCTAAGATAAAGTGGGGATGGGTCGAAATCCTATCAACCAATAGGATTTAGACAAGTTTAGGGTATTATTTTAACCTTATCAATTAGGTTTAACTCTAAGTTAATTAATTTAACTTTTACCGTGTCTTTTTGTTTTCTTTCACTATATGGTTAATACACTTACTATAACATGCCAAACGAACCCCAAATTGTTTATTATTAATATATATATCCTTATCTAAGTCATTTGGCCGAACCTTAGATTTTTAGGAATAAAATAACAATTAATAATATAATATTTGTATTTAAAAACTATTTTGTGTCAATTTTGACACTATTTGATATATGATTTTTGTGAAAGTCATAACAGAATTATATGTTCGAACCAAGTTGATTAAATCAACACTAATATATCATAGTACCCTAGAAAATTAGTGGAATTCATAAAAAGTCTTAAATTACATTTATTTTGGTATTTATATTATCAATTATGTCAATATTTCATTAATAAGATAATTACTACATCATCTTTGTGTCATAAATAAATTAAATTATTTGATGTCTAAAAATTAAAAATAAAATACCATCATGTATTAAATCTTTTTATCTTTCTAATGAATATTTACAATCGAATTTATCTTATGTATAACCCCATATTAAAAATGATTTACTTATTAAACTTTGATTTTAACTACTTTAACCCTTCTTTAAATAAATTAATAATAAATGTCCTAATCTAATCCAAGTGGGCCTAAATGGTCGTATTTTATTCCTAAGTTTGTTTTTGGTCGAATTACACTTGTCCAATAGAATTAGGATATGTGTTAGGGTAATATTAATATCATATTTACCCTTAGTTACCCTATTTGCTATTAACCGCGGTAAAAAAAAAAGTAGAAAGTTACTATTCACCAAAAAATTATTTTCATCTCATTGAACCACATTTTAGTCCTTCATATTAACCATGTCTCTCGGATTTTCGAAATCTCATTCACAGAAGCGGTAAAATTAAGTTTTATGCAGAATTCAGTTTTTTAACCTACCACTTAGTAGTTTCACTATTCATCAAAAATTGATGTTTTTCAGAACAATGCCAAAATTTCATCCCAAGCTATATTTCATATTCCGAATTAAAAAATGAAGTCTATTTTACCAAATTCATAACATAAAAGTTGCATTAATTAATTTTATAATTAAATCCCGCTGTTAAAACAAATAGCGTGTTTTTAAGAAACAATATCTATCAAAAGATTGACACTTGTTTATGTCTAGTTTAAATGTGAAATTACATCCAATGACCAACATTGTATTAAATTGTAAAAAATATATTCTAAATATACTTTAAAACCACTCAAATTAATGATTTATCACTATTAATTATTTCGATTAAAAAAGTTGTTTTTAATTATAATTTAGTAATTTTCACTATTCATCAGAATATGAAAGTTATCCGAAAAGTACCAAAATTTCACCTTAGGCTAAATTCGATACTCCGAATCCAAAAATGAAGTCCATTTTGAGAGCTAAAATTTCTAAAATTTAAAAAGTGGTTATTACTATTCATAACGGCTAGTTTTAATAATATTTTAATAGCATATCATTGTTTCGTGAAACTCAGTATTACGTACCACACACGCTATCGAGGAAGGTTGCGATTGCGTGTAATGCAAGGCAAGTCAAGGATGCGTGTTGTGCAATCTCCTTTTGGTTTAGCATACAACACAAGACATTAGTGAAAGAATATTTTTCATAAAATCTCGGGTTGTTACATTCTACCCCCCTTAAAATGAATTTCGCCCTCGAAATTCGTCGGGGTTATAAATGGTTTACTATTTCAAAGTTTCTTTGATAGAAACCCACATCGTAAAAAGGAATACCAAAACTTATCTTTAAAAACAAAAGTATGAAACGTAACGGTTACCCAAATAAACTAATCACTGGGTTTCCACATAGGTGAAAATATGGATATAGAAGAGAAATCTAACCATCATGTTCGGATGGAGAGTGGTAGAGAACATGGCTATGGAAAAGCCAGTAATCACAAATCCATAAATTTGTGACGATCTAAGGTACCATCTGATTCATCAGGTATAAGAGAACTAGGACAACATTTTTGGTTTCCAAGATCATTTCCCTAAAGTTAAAGAATTTGAATTAGAATAAATACTTACTTTATTTTGGTACAATCTCACTGTTGTTCATGCCTTTAACAATTTCCACTTCATCTCTTAAATAAATGAAGTTGAATTTGTTATTCGTGAAGTGTTAGCAGATCATGTGATAGAATGATGGGTCATTCCATCTGTCTCAAACAAAAGGTTAGAAAAAATTATATACATAAGTCGATCTATAGTGGGATTAATCATATATGGTTCCTAAAATGGGCTTATACTTCATATATCATACTGCTTAATATAATAAAACTAGTTTCTACTAAACAGGGACTTCCTGTAGGTCAGTGGTAGGCGATAAAGGCCAGTCGCACTTCGGTTGTGGGTTCGATTCCTACAGCCTTGTCCGACGCGATGGGCTGTCGCCCGTCCTGCAGGTTGTCCTTTTTCTAAAACTACGTTACTATAACATCCCATCAATAATATCGAAAATCTTCTATCCTTAAACAATACTAACTTATGTCCAACATAATCCAGTCTAATCTTTAGGCTTATACATAATACTGCAGTCCACTCTCATAATATAGTGACAACGATTACCAGAGATTTAATACTGTCGTTGATCCCCACATATCATAAGATATGTCTTGTTGGTCACATTCCAAACATTCAAAGTCCTTAATCGTGTATTCTCTTGAATACCTTAGTGAAAACATGAATGCAGTTTAAAGTTAACACTTTCCACATACCAAAATCCTCAAAATTCTATATAGTCAAACCATGATATCACTTAGTCCTTATATCAATCATGAGCTCATGCATACAATCAAACATCTCATTATCGTCTTGTCCCTTCATTATGCGCATATCATCTACATTCCAAAAATATCTGAATAACCTTTCATGGATACTGGTAACATTAATCAGACAACAGTGTAACAATCCTTACATGTATCTTTATTCTACAGTACCATGAGATTACTTATACAACATTACACATGATAAACATGTAATCATTCCACTACATTCTTAAACCATTGACCGAGTTTCAACAATTCTTTCATCTCACATATCATTTGTAGTCTCATCATCATCATCAACATAAATACTACCCATACGACCATACTGATTCTCTTCATGAGACTTTCCCTTAGGGCATTGGTTTGCATAATGCCCGTACATTCCACATTTAAAACATTTAACCATTGTTGATGTCATAGAAATAACATTATCCTCATCCCTGGTGTTAATTGAACCTTTTCCTTTGCACTTACTGGCTTTGTGTCCTTCTTTTCCACACCCAAAGCATCTTCCAGTTCCTTTGAAACATTCTCCTTGATGCCTCTTCCCACATGATTTACATACGGGAAATTGAACTTTCTTTCCTCTATGATCATTATGAAACTCCATCTTTCTCTTATTAGCCGAGTCAGGAAATTTACCAAATTTTACTTTATTGATCATATTATGAGATTGCTGATTCGGCATAATGATGATGTTTGGACTTCCAAATCCCATTTCATTTGGTTGATCATGAAGAATATCATTCCATTGTCCATCATATCCTCCATTATCGTGAATCACCTTGTTTCCAGCCATTTTCTAAAACCCAAAAAGAATAGTGTGAGAGGCAAAAATCATGCTAGGGAAAACAACATAATAAAGGGGGAGTACCTTCAATATCTAACATATTAGGTTTAATTCTATGATCGTTAGCGTAATTCTAGTACTATAACATATACGTATACTTAACCTTAGGGACTTCCCTAGACATACCTTAGAAATATCTCTCGGGATCTCACTAAAGTTCTCGCATCCTAGTTTCCAAAGGTTGACTAAACCTTTCCTCTGATACCAACTGTAGAGACCCGAAGCCTGACGTACATAGATTTTACATTACTTTTGCGGAATACTTAGTACATAACAAAAACACACACACAAGGATCGTAATAGTTTAGTGTCTTTGGAAACTCGGAACGTAATATTCTAATCGTGGTGAAAGATTTTCAATATCTCCCATAAAGATCTTCCCCTTTTTTTTTACCTAAAACCTTTCTTTATATCCTGGGGAAAAGAAAACATAAAAAAGGGTGAGCTAAAATGCTTAGTAAGGGTATACAAAATAAAAATCAATCACATCATATTCATAAGAACATAACTTTTGGAAATCATAACCTGCAAAAGAGAGCATAATTTCATAACATGGGATAAATCATAGAAGTGAAATGTAATCACAATAATCATAACTTAAAACATGAAACTTTGTGGCATTCACACATAATCATAGAGAATCATTTCTTGTTAGTCAAGACTCATTGCCAAGACTATCTTAGTGGACAAAGTCCCTTTCTGAATCGAGTAACCCTCGTTTCAGTCCTGTTTCACTGAACCGGTATAACCTACCATTCCAGCCATGTCTATCTCATGAGATATAAAATCTTTACCCAATGCATTGGAGGGAGATATAGGTCCCACCCATCTCATAATGATACCATTCTTATGTGTGCCACAAAATCATAAATCATACATCATTGCATAACCCATGTAATAAAAATGGGATTCTTAAACAACATGACATCATAAAACCATTCATATAAGATAAAGGAATTCATAAACATAATTCCATCACAACATAGTCAAATCAATGTAAAAATATGGATAGAAATAGAACCCTTTATTATCTTAGATGAAAAATAATTTTGATAAAACACTTGAATTGAATTCTTGAGGAAAATATCCTTTCTTCTTCAAAATCAATTTCTTTTCACAAAACATCATGCAATTTTAAAAGAAAAATATTTTATTGAAAATAGTCATGAAATATTTTGGAGGAAGGTTCATGAAAATAAGGCTTTATAAAACCGTAAAAATCCGTTCGTGCCGTATAAGTTAAAAAAAACATTCTTCGTACTTTTGTCGGAAAAGTCAAAAAGTACCTCGTATAAAAAACGACAAAAGATTCCTTTCATATCTTTTACTAAAAACTCATAGAAGGGTAAAATTAGATTTAAACAATTGTAGGTGGATGGAAATAATATTACATATTGAGAAAACATGGATGTGGATGATAAAATACACCCCAGTAAATACCAACGTGTAAACAATCTCGGATAAAAATGAGATTGTGATATTTTCCTTACCTTAGGTCCGATTTGCTTTGTTCGTGTCCGAAGCTCCTGTATAATGGTTTAAATAATGTTATTGACTTATTCCATAATCATAAATATTGATATGATATCATATATGGTCATATTATTAGCTTCTTGTTAGTAATATTTCATTGTTACTTGTTACTCGGGTCTTTATAACTTTTTGTTCTTATGCGTGTTTTGTCGAATAAATTCTTATTCTTATCTTTAGGTTATAGATAATTCATTTCCAGAATGGTATTAGTGTAGTATATACCATATTCATTCATTAAATTCATTTATATAATCATTATGAAATGAAGATCATGTAGAACGAGTCGCATCTCATCGTGGAGACGGTATTCCGTACGTACGCACGAGTGATGATATCGTTCCTATGATCATGGAATTGTATTGGAGTATATGTATATTATTTAAGTATAAATATTACTTTATAATAATCATAAATAGTTACTCGTTACACCATTATACCCATCCTTTTAAGGTGGTGGTGGAAAATAGATTACACCACGGCGTGGAGACGGTATTCCGTACGTACGCACGCGCGGTGATTTCATTTTTCCGTAGGATGGATAGAAGGTGAATTAGGGTTGTTTCATATTTATAATAAAATATCAGTATTTAAGTAATACTGATGTTATTACTTTATCATGAAACAACTAAAGAAGAAGAAGTTGAAGAAGAAAGAAATTGAAAAGATCGGTAATGGATATTACCTCTTCTTTGGAACGCCTCTTTGAATCCTCCACTTAAGGAACTAAGATTGGTCTTTGGAGAAGACCAGGACCTCTAGGATTATTCTAGGGAAGTGGAGAGGAGAAAATGGCAGGGGTTGGCCGAGCTTGAGTGCTCAAATTGGTGTGAGGAGGAGGGGGAGGAGGTGCCCTTTTATAAGGGAGGAGAGGGGCACCTTAGGAATATCTCAAAATATTATTTTATATTAAAGTCAAAATCGGTTTATAATGGTTCCAAAGGGTCTTATTTCGAAGATAAAGTGGGGATGGGTCGAAATCCTATCAACCAACAGGATTTAGACAAGTTTAGGGTATTATTTTAACCTTATCAATTAGGTTTAACTCTAAGTTAATTAATTTAACTTTTACCGTGTCTTTTTGTTTTCTTTCACTATATGGTTAATACACTTACTATAACATGCCAAAAGAACCCCAAATTGTTTATTATTAATATATATATCCTTATCTAAGTCATTTGGCCGAACCTTATATTTTTAGGAATAAAATAACAATTAATAATATAATATTTGTATTTAAAAATTATTTTGTGTCAATTTTGACACTATTTGATATATGATTTTTGTGAAAGTCATAACAGAATTATATGTTCAAACCAAGTTGATTAAATCAACACTAATATATCATAGTACCCTAGAAAATTAGTGGAATTCATAAAAAGTCTTAAATTACATTTATTTTGGTATTTATATTATCAATTATGTCAATATTTCATTAATATGATAATTAATGCATCATCTTTGTGTCATAAATAAATTAAATTATTTGATGTCTAAAAATTAAAAATAAAATACCATCATGTAGTAAATCTTTTTAGATTTCTAATGAATATTTACAATCGAATTTATCTTATGTATAACCCCATATTAAAAATGATTTACTTATTAAACTTTGATTTTAACTACTTTAACCCTTCTTTAAATAAATTAATAATAAATGTCCTAATCTAATCCAAGTGGGCCTAAATGGTCGTATTTTATTCCTAAGTTTGTTTTTGGTCGAATTACACTTGTCCAATAGAATTAAGACATGTGTTAGGGTAATATTAATATCATATTTACCCTTAGTTACCCTATTTACTATTAACCGCGGTAAAAAAAAGTAGAAAGTTACTATTCACCAAAAAATTATTTTCATCTCATTGAACCAAATTTTAGTCCTTGATATTAACCGTGTCTCTCGGATTTTCGAAATTCCATTCACAGAAGCGGTAAAATTAAGTTTTATGCAGAATTCAGTTTTTTAACCTACCACTTAGTAGTTTCACTATTCATCAAAAATTGATGTTTTTCAGAACAATGCCAAAATTTCATCCCAAGCTATATTTCATATTCCGAATTCAAAAATGAAGTCTATTTTACCAAATTCATAACATAAAAGTTGCATTAATTAATTTTATAATTAAATCCCGCTGTTAAAACAAATAGCGTGTTTTTAAGAAACAATATCTATCAAAAGATTGACACTTGTTTATGTCTTGTTTAAATGTGAAATTACATCCAATGACCAACATTGTATTAAATTGTAAAAAATATATTCTAAATATACTTTAAAACCACTCAAATTAATGATTTATCACTATTAATTATTTCGATTAAAAAAGTTGTTTTTAATTATAATTTAGTAATTTTCACTATTCATCAGAATATGAAAGTTATCCGAAAAGTACCAAAATTTAACCTTAGGCTAAATTCGATACTCCGAATCCAAAAATGAAGTCCATTTTGAGAGCTAAAATTTCTAAAATTTAAAAAGTGGTTATTACTATTCATAACGGCTAGTTTTAATAATATTTTAATAGCATATCATTGTTTTGTGAAACTCAGTATTACGTACCACACACGCTATCGAGGAAGGTTGCGATTGCGTGTAATGCAAGGCAAGTCAAGGATGCATGTTGTGCAATCTCCTTTTGGTGTAGCGTACAACACAAGACATTAGTGAAAGAATATTTTTCATAAAATCTCGAGCTGTTACAAACATAATAGACACATCCTGTAGGGTAATAGTCATCTCCCCCTGTCTAAAATGGAATGTATGTGACTCTGGTCTCCATCTATCTGCAAGCACAGTAATGAGCTGATGATTGATAAAGGTGTATTTGCACATCGCTATGCTATAGAATCCTGCACGATGAAGATGAGGGATGATAGCAGGAGGTGGTGCGGTATGATGGAAATGGACAGATCTGCGTACACTCAACTGAGGCACAAGACATCCCTCTAAAAGCAGCATTGATACATGAGTATCTTGGTATGTGATCAATAGAAAACCTTCCATCTTCACAAATGACATCATTGTTACTTTTTTATAGTGAATTCAATAAAAAATTTAAACTTTTATTTAAAAAAATCTGCAACAAGCAAATGAAAAATGATTCTATTAATATTTTCGATTTATACTTGATTTGTTGTGTGTGGAATAGTGTCTTTGTTACATGTGGAAGCATGATGTATTCATTTTTGTTCGATGTTTATTTTTTTAATAGTTTGAGTATCACAAAATTCTTTATTATAGAATCCAAAAACGAGACAAACCAAAATTGAAACATGTCAGAAATGAAGCAATTCAGAAATAAAAGGATTCAATACTGAAACTTCTACATACAAAACCAAATATATATATTCATGATACAATACACAGACTCGATCATGGATGATGAGATGTGGAGCTCTATCCTGCCACTTGGGGACATCTCTTACGAGTATATCCTTCTACATGACAAATACTACATCATATTCTCCCTCCTCATTGTCGAGGCCATTCCATTTCATTTCTGATTCGACTTGATTTTGGTCTTCCTCGGGGCCGCAACCTAGTAGTATGAAGCCAATAATTTAAAAATGACCAACACTGAAAAAATCATATATGAAAACAAAACAAAACTATGAAACCTGGAAATATCAGGGACGATGGTCAGCTGATCAGTAGGCAATGAGATAGAATGAAAGTCACCAACAGGCATCCAAGCTACACTATAACAGTTAACCAAAGTGCTCATGTGATACACCGGGTCAACATATGGATCCCATGATATATTTACTAAAGCACAAGTTACGATAACATGTGCACATGGATATCTAAATGCCTGAAAGTTTCCACAATCACAGTACTTATTATCTAACATCACCACAAACACTCGACAACTAGTGCATGTAGCCCGGTCGTAGCATAGTCTTGCCTGAAAGCTCATCTTTTCCCTATCAAAGGCTAGAATAGTCCATATTGAAGCCTCGTTCAGTATATGATAAATATCACTTTGTAAATGTTGCGTAAAACACATTCTGTTTTCCATCCTCTGATGGGCCTTATGGGACTGATCAGTAAAGTAGTGAACACATCTATAAAATGTATCTTGCACTAACCCTGTGATTGGGAGTTTGCGCACACCCTTGAGGGGCCCATTTATGCACTCCACTATATTAGTGGTTATATAGCCATATCTTCTTCCACCATCATATGCTAATGACAATTTTTCCTTCAAAATATGCGTCATATATTCATACACATCTTCATTAGTAGTTCGGATCTCTTCAAGGCTTCGATAAAACCTTTCTTGTTAGGGCTCATATGTTGAAATCATAAGATAAAAATGCATTAAAATAGATATTACATTTTGTTAAAAAAAGTAAGTTTAGAAAAACATACCCAACTTGAGGATCACCTTCTTTATGTCATCATCTATGAAATGCTTATGCACATTACTTGCAATATATCTAATGCAATAATGATGATAAGCATTCGACTCAGTCCATGAAACCCCGTCACTAGCCACGACCTCTGTAATCATTTGATGGCAATCAGATATCAGACACACGCCCTGGTTTTGTGTGACATGAACACGTACACATGCCAAAAACTAGCTCCATCATTCAATATTCTCCTTTTCAACAATAGCAAAAGAAAGTGGCAGAGGAGCACGATTACCATCCTATGTGGCAGCAATGAGTAGAACACATGCATACTTTCCATATAGGAAAGTGACATCGACCTGAATAAATTATTTACAATAGGGAAAGACAGCAATTCATGGCCTGAATGCCCAAAAAAGCCTATTGAACTTCACCTTTGTTCGATCAACTCGGTGATTGGGGGATACATACTCAATAGTCTCCAACTGATAAACAATCTGATTGTTGAGAGACAACAATTCCATAAGTTGTGGAAACATAACATAAGATTCATCCCAATCACCATACACTTTTACAATTGCCTTATGTTTTTCATTCCATGCTTTGGTGCATGCTATCTTATAGTTATACAACTGTTGAATTCTTTCTTGAACAAGGGCAGTGAGAACATCCTGACATGTTCGTATCATCTTACAAATAACATTTGATATAAACATTGAATCAATGGAAGAGTGATCCTGCGACAAGCTTGGATGCACACAAGTGTGTGACCCTTCTAATTTGGTTATCCTCCAACATGCAAAAAAATTATCAAATATTGCCCTTAATCAAAATTTACATTCTAGCCCATATTTTTCACAACAAATGATATATTTTGTCTTCTTTGACTCATCAACCACAAATTTGAAATGTCGTTCAATATGGTATTGCTTTATCACATTTTTCATGGCCAGTTTACTTTCAAATTCATGCCCAACATAGATGACGTTATCATTTGATGCTGACCTATTCCCTATAATTCTAGGGAATTCAGAAGCCGGTATAATGACATCCCAATCAAAATGTTGTTCACGAGACATTCCTTCAATTAAGGAACTCAATACTGAAGGATGATTACCACTAACTGGTGGATGTCGTGGATGCATGTCTTTCAAAAGAACCTCAGAAAGTTCATTCCCCCACATCACCCTCACCCACATCATCTCCTAATGGCTCCCCAGATTCTTCTTCCTAAGATAAACTTTCATTCACTATATCAACACACAAAGGGATGTCATCTACATTTCCTTCCAAATTTTGATCATCTTCTTCATAATTTGCTTCTATTACTGGAGTCATGTGAGAATGAGGCAATGCAAAAGATTGATGTGAGTGACCAACTTCTACAGAGCTCACAAAACACGGTTCTGTAGTAGTCGGTTGCACCACATCTATTTCAGAAATCACCACATACAACTCCATCAAACCATTAGCACACTGTTGTCTAAATATGGAAGATGCATCCATTCAATCATCATCATCGACCAAAGCGTACTCGGTGTGCTAGAAACGTTCAGGATGTTGTAGATGTCGATATGTGATTGAAGAAATGGATTGATCGACCCTTAGTTTTAATCGATTACGAATCTTAATGTGAACTGTATCCAATGTCATACAACCATGAAGATTTACCACTCTGACAGGTGGCACACTATAGCTAAATCTCTGCTCCGTATAAATGGTCTCACCGTTGTAATATATTTGCGCAGACATTATTACCTATAAAAAAATAATTAATAAAATATTATATACTACATCAATATTTTACATTATTTAAATTGGTTTTGAATAAATGACTTTATCTGGAGACTTTTTTTATGTATTGATTTTTCACTATTGAGGTATAGCGATGGAGGTATTATTACCAAAGCAAATTTAATATAACGTTATATATTTTAATTACTTATGAATAAATAATCATGACTTGATCTTGAGACTTATGATTAGTTTATCATTATTTGACAAACTAATCAAAACTTATGGGTACTCTTGGAGTCTCTATTATCAAATATTTCAACAAACGTCAGTCTCCTTTCAAACAGTAATGCCTCCTGTCGAACGCTTGTTCTTGAACGCCTCTTTGGGAACACCTCTTCGGGGATGCCTCTTCG
Source organism: Viscum album (assembly GCA_963277665.1). Lineage (NCBI taxonomy): Eukaryota > Viridiplantae > Streptophyta > Magnoliopsida > Santalales > Viscaceae > Viscum > Viscum album. The sequence goes on along the minus strand of OY728134.1, from coordinate 1,158,529,570 downwards.
GGGACGCCTCTTGTTAATTGTCTTTTAATTACAAATTTACTCATAAGCATGTAAGGGGGTCTAGGGGTATGAAATACATAACTTTTTTAAGCGGACACGCATGTCCCTTGCATACTTAGTCAGAGATTACACACAGGTCATCAGTACAGAAAAAATAAATGCAATTATTACAAATTAAATAACCACATTAACAAAATAAGACATGCAATTTCAATTATGCATTGGTCGGTCATCTCAAGATCGGTCATCGCACACCTTACCATGTTTTTGGGTATACTTATTATATCTATTACTAGATGAAATACTTATTAAATATCTACACATCTTTTAAATTTAATAAATTTAATTATAACTAATATAATTTAAAATTATTATTTATACAAAACTGTTTTTATACCATCAACAAAAAGAGTTTCCTATATATTTTTTAATAAATTTAAATATGATACACATAACTAGTATATTATTCATAAACTACATAACTAGTGTATAAAATATTATAATTTAAATTAATATTACTTTCAAAATAACATATTTTATAACATATTTAATTTTCATAAACATTCAATATGAATTTATACAATATTTTAGACATAACATAATCAATACATACGAAATAAATTATACAAGACACTAATTTACACATCAATACATACGAAATAAATAAACCATCAACACACTAATTTCTACATATCACAAATCAAATAAATAAATCATACAAATGAAATAAATAAACACAATTAAACAATAAAAAATTTAAATGTAAATTTTATCTTCTTAAAAATAGCAAAAAATTGTTGAGAAAGAAATTCTGCAGAGTTTCACCGCAAAATCCAGAAAAGAATGAATTTTGAGGTGGGGGGAGACCCCTTTTATAGATTATCTCAACGAGATACGTAAATGGGGTTCACGCATCCTTCATTCCATTTTCGAAAGATGCGTGAACCCCGTTCACACATCTTACACCGCGTCGAGATGCATGAATGAGGTTCAAGCATCCTTTATCGTATCTGCGTAGGATGCGTGAATCCGCGCCAAAGACGTGTGAACTAGGTTCACACTTCTTGTGACTCATTTTTAAAAATATTACTAATTCTATCCCTTTTCTAAAAAAAAAAAAACCCCCATATATAAAAAACCCAGCCTTAACCGCTAGTGGTGTCTGCCAACAATTCTCACACCGCCGGGCAGTCTGGAGGTACCTCCCATTTCACACCGCCAGAACCCCTGAGGGTGCCTCCCACTTCCACTCACCGTCGCTCTCCCACTTCCATCACACCGCCAGACCTCATTGCTGGAGGTTTCTCCCCTCATGCCTTCAGACGTACCCAGCCCCAGCCCCAGCCCCGCTCCAGCGTCACCACCACTCCAAAACACAAGAAATCCATCACCGCAGTAGAACAAAAAAACAAAATCGAAGAAGAAAAACGCAACAGAAACAACAAATTTCCAAAAGACACAACCAGATCAGAGAAAAACAAATTGATGTACAGACTGTTTTGAAGATTAGAAACTACCAGTACAACAGAAAATTGAGGCCCCGCAAATCATATTACCACACCGCCAAAACCAGAACTAAAACCAGAAACTTGCCACTGAACCACCGCCGACCTGAAGCCACACCTACCCGATCTGAACCTCCCGATTCGGAACAACCGGCCAAGCCTTCTCCCCAAACCTCGCCTGCTCTAGATCGGATGTCGTGCCTCCCCATTCCCTCCACCGCTCTATTCCGCACCATCCGAAGCCGTTGTTCGAACTCGCGCCACCGCCGTTGAAGCCACCACCATCCTCGTCTACACCATAGTCGTTCGTCATCTCCGCGAGACACCGCCGCCGGACCCCGAGCCCTTTCCCTGCCTTCCCCACTTGCACCCCACTTTTTTCCTCCTACTCGCCGAAATACCCCCCTTCTTTTCTCTTTTCTTTTTTATTACTTTTTTTATTTAATTATATTTATTATAATATATAGTATATAATAACAATTATAATAATAATAATTATTATTATTATAATTATAATTATAATGAATTAGTTATTAATAGTTTAATAGTTGTTATTATTACATTTATTTATTTGTTCAAAAAAATGTATTTTTGATTTTAAATAATTAGTTTTCTTATATAATTATTATTAATAATAAATATTATGTTAATAGATAAATTTTTACATTCCTTTGTACTTTTATATATACTTTTAATATTAATAAGTATATAATTACATGTAAATAATTTAATTAATGTATATATATAAAAAATAATTGTATATAACCATATTTATAAGAAGTATTATTTTTATATTTGTTTATAGATATATATTATTAAATAATTTTTATTTTAATATTTCAATTTATGTTATCTTTTCAGGAACCAATAGATGTTGTTAGGTTGTGCTGCATGGATGTCGTCAATCGTTCAGTTATGAGGGGAGTGCGCAGGGCATTCAGTTGAGTAGAATATTCCAAAAGGATCTACACCATTCCAACACTGGTAGGGGGCAGGAGGGGGGATCATTCACCACCACATTCCATCGTGAGTTTCCCTCCTCACGACACCACTTCGAGAACCATCCATTCCAAGATCTCCTCTCATCCCAACCATCCATCACCACTCATCCAATCTGGATCCATTCCACCTAATCCATTGATACCTATCAACCACTTCCATCTCCATTCACGGGGACACAAAGAATAGTGTAGGCAAGTGACTGAGTAGGAGCTGAGGAAGGAAGTCATCTAAAAAGAGATGTTTTATATTTCCTTTCTTCTTGTTTCCATCTTTGTTTTCATTTTCAGTATGCGTAGTTTAATTTCATAGGGGAGTCCGATTGTTAGGGTTTGAAATTATTTTTATGTTCTGTTCTTAATTTTTTGCAATTCCTTTAGAGTACTTTATGCTCAAAGATCTCAATTCATTCTTGATGAGCACCATTTTCTCCACTATGCTACGTACTGATGGTGACGATAGCGAAAACTTTACCAATGGATGTTAACAGACATACTAAAAATAGAAAAGGCTAACTTTCCCTTTTCCATTAAGAATCATTTTAATTCCTAAGTGGCGATTGAATGATAATTTCTAAGGAAAAATCCAAGAGATGTGTTGATCCACTGATGTGAGAGATTAGTGGATCAACACCCTTTTTTTAGAACCAATTCAATTACAGTTAATTGGAGTGTGAACAGAAAATCTTTTATTCAATTCATGAAATTCTGGCCTCCCTAATCTCATCCACTGCTTGTCTTTCTCTCTTTTTTTCATTTTTTTCTCCTTGCAACATTTCACACCAATTTTTCACATTCACTTCTTTCTATTTCATTGTTTCTATTTTTAGTATTTGTTATTGTTTTTGATTGTTTTAGTTTTGTTTGTTTTAGCACAATTTAAGTCCTTACATGTGGTTCGATACCTATATTACCGCAATACTATTAGTTATTAAGTTATATAAATATTAAATTTACAAGTACTCAACAACGTGAACGTCAAGCATTGACTTTAGGGTTTGAGGAAACCCCAAATTGCTCCAAACCTTTAATGATGCACTGCACGGGACATTTACATGGTGTGTAATAATTACAAATTATGTAAATATTGGGCTTTATGTTCTATCGAAAAATGTGTCACCTCAAAGGATTTTACACATGATATGTTACACATTGTGGACCGGCCTTACATAGGTTGTGAATCACCTTTACACATCATGTACACTTTACACAGTGTGTATCCCATCTACTTTTACCTTTTAGTAGCCAAACTCCTCGAGATCCACTTTAGGCCTCCTCCAAGTACCTCCATCACCCAAAACCGACAAAGTAACGGAACGAGAAGGCACAAACCACTACAGTTAAAATAGGAGAATGGGATTAGACCTATTCATTATAGTAAAAATTTAAATTCTTAGTGTCTACTTTAGGGGGGAGATATTAATTTCCTCCTCTATTGTATCATAGTGTATATCAAAAAATGAAAACATCCTTATATTTTGGAAGTAGAAGATGAATATGATCCACCAACAAGACCCTCTATTAGTTTTCAAGACATAATAGGTCATGGATAGATTCTATATATTATAGTGAAAGGTTTACAATGGTGGTAATCCACTTCTACTGTAGTTCTTCTGACCTTTTGGGGTGGTTTTTACCCCCAAGAAATTGAAGAATTGATCCTATTGTTCCATTTCATCTATGAAAATATTGAAATAATAAATAGACATTGATAACGATCATTGAAATTTATGATTGAAAGGGATTCTCAGTGATTATGGTATATTGTTATAGGGGGAATAAAAGGATCAATGTTAGAGAAACAAGGATCTTCTGAAGGGAATAAATGAGGCTGAATACAAGCTAGAGAAGATGAAATCTTATAAGGAGATCAATGTAGGGGTGTTTTAATTTCCTCTTAGGTGATGACGCCACTAATGTGATGTCAACAGTGAGGTCATCATGAACACATAAGTCCTAACTACCTCTTTGTTGAAAATAATGTTATAAAGTCATTCATTTTAGGTACCTCTTGATGTTTTTTAAGTCACCAATTGTAGCTCGAACTATAACAACAAAGAATTTATGATGAAACTTGTGGGAAAAAGAAAGTAGGGTAGACTACTACTAGTGTTGGTGAGGGGAGTTCTTCTATTAAAGGAATTATTTTGGATACCAATATTTTCTTTATGATTTATATATAATATTTAGCCTCTAATCCATCTAAAATAAAATAATTTCAAACACTATTTGAATAGAAAGTGAGAGTATCTCTTATTATAAAAAATAAATTATACATTATGGGAAAATTTAAATCTCATTTTTGGAGCAGTATATACCTATATTTGGAAAAAGATTATAAAAAACATAGAAACTTTTGGGAATGGAATCCATGTTCAGTAAAGGGCTAAAATGAAATCAGAAATGGCTTCATTGTTGTATTATGGTGGGCTTATCTAGATACCCTAGGTATTTATTTTATATAATAATATTTGAAGTGTCCATGAGTAATTGACTTGTTAACCCACATGTAATAATTTATAAATTATAATGATAAAAGTTAATTATTATCTTTTCTTTATAGAATTCATACTCTCCAATGAGAGTGAGAGTTTTAGGCTAGTTTAGTGGGTCTTGAATGGGGGAATTGAGATTCCCAAGACCCATACTCTAGGGTCTGGTGAAAAACAAAAAATACACATTGTATTTGATACCAAATGATATAAACCAAGATAAACTTTCATATATTACACATCAATTTCTTAACATAAAAATTACATATCATAAATAAGTGTACAACACTGAGAACCAAAGGTTTAGTGTCTTTGGAGATTAACTACCTAAAAATATTATTTCAGAAAAATACTTTGACATATCTCACAACATATATACATAGGAATTCTATAAACACATAATCATACATGTATTTTCCTCAGGAAATCAGAAAAAAAGAGGGGTGTAAGATCAAATTCTCAAAACGAAAAATATTGAAAGGCATCATAGGGGTGAAAACATAATCATGTACAAAAACATGAGCATTAAAGAATAATTTGATTAAAAGGAATGTGGAACATTAATAGTTTTCCATAAAGTGTGATATAATGTCACATAACCTAAAATGATCAAGCATATATCATGACATAAGATTTTGGAATCATTATACAATAAGAACATATCATTAGCATACAACATAGGAATTTTTCATAAGAATAAGCATATGAAATCATAATTTTTTAACCATAGATAATCACCATAATTTCCACATTCACCTTTGTAAACATAACTAGCCGCTAATCTGTTTCACATTTTAATCATATCTAAGATATAATAAAGTACATGATCAATCTTGTTATCTCCTTTATATAAACCCTTAACCAATGCATTAGAGGAATATATAAAAACCCACCCATCATATAATAATAATCAATATAAATGAGTTCCATATAAAATAATTTAATTATCATACTATTTAGAACAAATGGAAAGAAAACGAGTTTCATAAAATTTCTATGTAGTATCGCATAAAATGACCTCAAGGGTTAGATAGGTTGATACAAAAATATATATGAAATAACCCAAAATAAGTGTTTCAAAAAGGAATTTATAAGGTGATACATGGGACATATATCTATATGAGGTAGATCTCTTAGATATTAATTAGAAAATGGGACCAAATGTGAAAATATTTCTTAAAAACATTTCTTACAATTGTCATAAGAGATGCTGTTATGTGTCATTATCAAAGAAATCATTTTTCAGGAAGGTAACAAAAACACCTTTTTTTAAACAACACTTTAAAATAAATCCAATAATAGAGACTTAAAATGATATAATGGTTATATAGAAAAATATAGAGTGGAAGATAAAAGATATGATCATGAAAATAAATACATTTTAAATATTTAAAAATTTTATTTATTGAAACCCATGTTGTTAAAAGAGTAATACAAATTTATTTTGATAATAGGTAAAGAAAAATATAAAAATCATAATAATTAATACATATTTGGATTTAAAAATAACAAATAAGAATATTTGAGGAAATAACAAATATGTAAAATTAATAGAAAGAGTTTATTGGAAAGGAAGTTAATTATTCTTAAAAACATTATACTTTTATAAAAATAAAATTCATCATGGAAGAATATAAGAATTTAAAATTGCATCTCCTATATAGATAAATAGAAAGTATAATATGATAAAATCATTGAGTGGGAGAAACCATAAATAGAAGAATTAAGTTCAAGAATAGTCATTATAACTTAATGAAAAGATATTTTAATTTACAAGATCCCTTAACTTTCCTCCATAAATCCAAAAAATAACATTATCCTACTATATAAAAAACATAACTATATTAATAAATTATTTTAAACCATTATTAATATCTATTTTACTTGATATTTTCCATTTATAATCATTTACTACCCATATATTATTTAGTTAATGTTTATTTTCATCATCAAATATTAATAATTATGAATTTTCATACATGTTTCATAATGGAGATGTTGAACCCCATTCTATGATACAAAATTATTATTTACTAGATTTGAGAATTTATTAAATAATTGGTTTATAATGATTTTTTTAACATCATATTCAATTTATGAACATTATGGGTATGTTTCATCAGAACAAAATCCATGATGAGTTTTTTTGGGTAATTTAATAATATCAACATATTTCATTAAATTGACCATTAATTTTAGTGTTATCATTTCATAAAAATATTCATAACTTATATTACTTTTATATATTCATAAAATATATTATCAGAGTCAACAATATAAGGTGGTGATGAAAAAATGCATCATTCATGCAGGTGGTCGTCGACACATAACATAATCAATGTTTAAATTTTTTGAATGGTTCATTGGAAGTTATAAAATGGTTACTATATAAAAAATAAAAAATCACCTATACTAATTAAACCTATGTAATTATATCAGAAGTAGTATAATATATTTGTAGGAGGTAGAGGAAGAAAATATTGAGAAATATCGGTTAAGAACATTACCTCTTCCTTTGGATGTCTTCTCTTAGACTACACCTTAAGGATCCTTGAATTAGACTTGTGGTGAGACCAACACCTATATAACTTGGAGGAGAGGATATTGGATGGATTTGGGAAGAATTTAGTTGAGATAAAATGATTCTGTCATTAGGATAAGTGGGGTGTTGAAAGGCTCCATTTATAAGTGAGAGGGGTGGCATTTTTATAAATACTCATAAATTTATATTAAGGCCATGTCACTTTCAAAGGAAATTGGATCCAAAAGTGAAATATAATGGATAAGGGATGGTTCTTTATTGAGTTACCTATCATCAACACAAATAAGTAATAATTTATGAGATATTTTAGCCCTTTCTCCTCAATTTAACTTTTTTTTCATAATTAACTTTTACCGTAGTAACTCATATTTTAAAATCAATAAATTATTTTTCTGAATAAAAAATAAAGTACCATTATTAAATAATATGGATATTCTTATTAAATATATGAAAACAATTTTATAACATTAAACCTATAAAACTAATAAAATTTAATTCTAAACTAATAAATGCATGAAACATAAAAAAAATTTTATAAAAAAATATAACTTCAATTCCAAAATAACAATCATAGGTTAATAAATTAAACATGATATTTTTAAATGCATGGTTTTACTTATTAAATAAATATTTGTTCTAGAAAAAGTTTTCATTAATTTTCTAACTAATTATTATATCATGATGATTTCATAAATCTAATGATATTTATAAAAAAATGCATTTTATACTATTCAACTAAAAGATAAACACTTCAAAAAAATCTCAATAATTCATCTAAATATAATATTTTCATGTTGAGTTATAAAATAAAGTTTATTTTTAAAAATTAAAAATTAAAAATTGAGGAATTTAACTTTTAAATGAAAATATAAATTATAATGAAAAGAAATTTTTTATTAGAAAATAGATAATTTAAATATTAAATGTTCTTATTATTATTATTATTTATTATCATTTAATAATTAAATTAGAGTTAGAATATTTATCATATAAATAATATATTCCATCCTTATTTAACCATAATATATTAATTCTCTTAAAATAATGATACAAAGCACATTAAAATGAAAATTGTAGTAAAATAATTTTTTAGACATAAAATAGTTTTATGAGTTATCTAACTACACTATTTTCATTTGATCAATGAATTAGTATTAACATGGCCTTTATTTTATATAAAACTAGGAATTAAAAATGTATAAAAATGCATGTGATATATAAATAAATTGTTTCCCTGATAATTTCATATTTATATCATCTAAATTTTACTTACATAAACTCTCACGATCTTCGCGTAAAACCTAAGGATAAGATAAAGAGACGTGGTTATTGTGGGTACAGAATTAGTTAGAATGGATAAAATAGTGATTTATATAGGTTTTAATTACTCTAGAAATTAATTAATCTCAAGAATCACTTGTTTGAGTTCATCTAAGGAATGGTCTAGCAATAACCCTAGAGAAGATAACTCCTGGCTAAAATTAGAAAAATAAGCTTCATAAAGATGAGTTTTAATAAAAATTACATTATTTATAAATTGATTTCATAATATTATTACTCTTTTTTATACATTTGAATTCAATGGCTTTGTTACAAATTAAATATTTTAATTTATCTAATTTTTTATATCATGGATTTTCATTTTTTGGTGTTTCATGTAATAAATGACATCATAACATTAAATTATTATATGTATGGGGTGTTATAGGAATATAGGGATGATAATGGTTGAAATTCATAAACATTAAAAAAGACTATTTGACACTCAATGGTGATAGGATTTACATCCTTTAGTAGATAATTTTCCAGATGCATTCCCTAATGATTTTTAAACTTTCCAACTAAGTAGGAAGTGGAGTTCATTAGGAATCAGTTTTCTAAGGAGTGAATGGATATCAATTCATATATATCAAAAATAAAATAAAAATAAATTTTGGATATTGAATATTAAATTGGTGAATCTTGATACAAAAGGGTTTGTTGACCGAGCACTTATCCTTATGGCATTCCAATCCTCTTTGTGAAGAAATCTAATACAAGTCTACGGTTATGTGTATAGTATCAGAAGTTAAATCACATAATGAACAAGAATAATTATAATTTTCCTATAATTCATGATCCACTTCATTAGTTAAAATGAGAAAGTATTTTTAAAAAAAATTCTTATGCACATGATATCATCAACTTTTTTAAAATCTAAAAGACATTCCCAGGATGACTCTATAGAGTTAGTACATTAATTTTTAATATCTTTCGATGCCATATAGTTTAGAAAATTCTCCGAGCATGATTATTAAATTAATTAATATTATTTTAATCCATTTTAGAAAAAATAACATTTGTGAATTATATCCTTGTTTATTAAAAGCCTCAGAATGAGAATGGTCAACATCTATGGATTTTTCAAGAGTCCTTATGGGATCCTCAGTTGTATGTTAAGCTATCAATTTTATCACTCTAGATCTTATAAGATAAGTTACTCAACCATACAATTTATATATATGTAATCTAAATGGATCATGATAATGAGGAATCTATGATTTACTATAATTTCACTTAGAATGTGTTTGAAAATAGAAGATTTCTTAGACTTGTAGGATATTATCACTATTTCAAATATGATTTTTCTAATATAATGGATCCAATGACTTACCTAAAAAAAGAGTATATTTATTATAGTCTAATAAATGTTAGGAAACTATCCAATAACCAAAGATATGGTTTACTATATATTTTATGTTATTTTTGTAACTTAAATGTTACATCTCACAAATTAGAACATAGTCCCAAAACCCAATGGTATACTATCTTTAATAACTAGATACATAATTGTATTATTATAAATTATATCTTAATAATATCCTAAAAAATTCACCACACATGACTTCCAATTAGACATACTTCAATATGAAATGTTCAGGTGAAATATGAAAAATAAGGAGTGGGCTTAAACACTAGTTAAGAGAAAAACATATAAATAATACATAAGGGAATATATAATAAGAATGTGAGGAAACCTGAACATGGGAGAAATATATTATTTAAAAAATCATTAGATAATTATAGTTAATCATAATACATTATAGAACAAAATAGATCATGTAATGGGAATATAGGACCACAAATGGATCATTATAAAAGTATAACACACCCACCATGGCATGGAAACATGTAACAATAATAAAAAATCATTTAAAGATATAATAGGAATAAAAAACAAACATAAACATAGAGATGATAACATATTTCAATGTTAACCACTAATAAATTCATAATATAGTGGATGAATCATCACTACATACATCCCAAAACATATAGGATTGGGAATCACTACTTATATCCCATAGTGGATTCAACATCATTACTCTTGTCTCATAAAATCACATCAAATCTAAAACTTTTCCCAATATAATGGAGGGATATATGAGACACATGCATCACATATTTCTTTACCATACATACATATTCCACATGAAATTAATCATACATATTATCATACAAAACCGATGTAAAGAAAATGGGTTACAAAACATTATCAAATGGTATCTACTGAGATGAAATCAAGAATTGAATCAGTTGATACCAATAAATTCAGTTACCCATAACAATTATAGCATAGAATAATTTAGTGGTTTATTTATGAAACATAAGTTTATAAGAGATATTTATTTTAAAGATATAGAGTAAAATAAAACCAAAATAATAAAGTGATTTTTTTGTTCCTTTTTTAATGTTTTTGTAAAAATTACTTAATAAGTCACTTTCAAAATTTGTTTTAAGGGGTGAAAAATGATATTGAAAAACTTATTTTTAAATGAATTCCCAATAATAAAACCTTTGAAGAAATAAATGTTAATTGAAATTTTTATTGTAAGATATAAAATATATGAAATCTAAAAGAAATCCACTTTCTAGAATTTAAGGGACTTTTAAATGAAAACCCACATCAATTAAATAGCTATAAAATTCAATATTTATTAGTGAAAAATATAAATATGAAAGGTAAATATGATAAAAAAAGTAACAAACCATCCTGGGATAACCATCTATGTCACCTTGGTCTGTTCGCCACTAATCCTGAAGGGTATCCCCGATCTCGATGGGCTAGAGACTACTACATGAACATCAAGAAAAACAATTTTTCGAATAGTATCTCCATTAAATCATATTAAATATATTTCTTATCATTTTTTAATAATCATTTATGGAATTTTTTCATATTAGACATCCAATAAAAACTAGAGAAGTAGAACCAAATAAATAAAGGGAAAAAATAATTCATAAACAATGAATATTATTCAACCCATTTCCATATACATATAACATCTTCCATAAATAAATATAAAAATTATTCTAAAAAAATTAATTCAATTGAACTAAAAGAATGTTCATATTTTTTAATTTTTTACATACTGACAATAAAAAAACTTGAACCACACTATAGGAACACCTCAATGCAACCCAAGGTTCCTCACCATGTCCAACCTCATCCATCAGTATCCCAAAACATGATAAGTACACTCAAGAAAAAATTAGAACTTATATAAAAAAAGTGCTACAAACACACACACACAAACACACATGAGTGAATATGAAGGGTATGATCTAAGTGGCCTAATAGGATGTCACCAAGTGGTATGAAGTTCCATTCAAAAAATAGTTCTTTCATATTGATGAGCGTTGCCGCACACGCTCTCAAAAAAATATTTATTTGTGATTTTACTAAGTGCAGCACAGTGGCTGACCTAGGCCATTCTATCAAGGTGTAAGTGAATTAAAAAACTATTAATAGGCTTGAAGTAAGTAAGAAAATAGTTCAAAACAAATGAAATTAAATATGGGGTGTTTGTTTTTGATTTTTCAAATAGTAAACTAAACAAGAAAATGAGAAGTAACAATCAAGAGACAATTTCTTTAAAAACACTTATATGAGATGACATATTTGATCTAATATTCCCCCTTAATAATTAATTTATAATTATCCAATATGATTATAATTCATTCCATTGTAATCCCCTAACCTTATCAACCTCTAAACCCTACAGAAATTAACACAACTAAAAATATTGAAAAAATGTGCCTTCAGTCAACTGTAGGACTTCCAATCGCAGCACCCTGCCTTGATTGTGATCCAAAAGCCAACTTATGGTCAATGTTGAATTAGGTAAGTATATCTTCCATATATTTGAGAATTAATTGAGTTGGGAATGAGCCTTAAACCCAACAATTCTATCCCAAGTTGATTTGATGCTGCGATTACGGTTTCACTGACACGGTTTACACAAGACCAACCACGCGGTCAAGTGCAAGTCGATCGAGTAACATAAAAATTAGAAATCAATTAATTTATCTCAATTTAATAATTAAAGTATGTTTATGGATTAAAAAAAATAAATTAAGGGAGTGGGTATTAGATCAACTATGAAAGAAATCACTCTTTCATGGGCGGAGTTGTCACCGTGGAGACGTTTTGCATAAGCAATGGGTTGATTGGGGAACACCCAATCTCATCTACAATATTAGATTCCAGACCAAGAAGAAAAATAAGAAGATTAAAAGAGAATACCACAGAATATTAATTGAAGAAAATTCAGGTTACAAGCATAAAAACAAAGAAAAAAAAGTGGAGGTGGGAGAGGAGAGATTTTTTTTGGAAGAGATGTTTGCACAAGGCATTACTTCTTCCAAGAGTTGTGTGGGATTACCAAGATCCACCCTTTCGGAAAAACCTTACCAAAGCCTCTACCAGACCTACCAAGGAGTTAAAACATCTTTTAAATAGAGTTTTGGAGGGCTAGGGTTATAAATATTTTTAAAATGTGAAAGGGAAATTCGGCCATATATTTTACTCCAAGTTGAACTGAATATTTGACCTCTAAAACTCATGAATTGGTTGGACGTATAGAAGGATTATTTGTTCAGAATCATGTTCTTGAGCGTCCCTCCAAATTGGTGCCCAATCCAATTCTGGATGAAGAAGATATGGCCTAAATAGTGAAGTGATGTCCAATATGGATAGTTCAGTTCAGCTTTGTCTTCATGGCCTATTTACTCTACTCAAATTCATGATCCATCTCCCATGTCCTAAATATAATTTGTATCTCATTAATTCAAAAACACAGTTAAAAAATTATAAGTCAAAATAATTTACATAAAAATATTTAGTCCTGGAATACTACAGAGAAGTTTAAAAGGGTAAAACAGGAATTTCTATCAAAATTTAAAATGAATGATCTAATCCCAATTATTTTATAAATTAACATATTTATCATAATGTGAGAAAATTATTTCATTTATTATCAATAAAATATTCAATAAAATTGTGTTTTATCAACTCCCCAACACTCACCCTTTTTCACTCATGGGAAAAACCTCATATCATGTGTTCGAGAAAATTGTCCCAAGATATGCATGTTCATATTTCTGAATCCATAGTGGAAATGTAGGCGAAGTAAGAATCCCATAAAGAGTAAATTTCAATAAATTTTAAAGTAATTGTCTCATAAATTGTGTCATAATAAAATCCAGTGAGATTCATAACTCTAATCATAGCGAAACAAGTCATGGGTCTACCATGCCACTAATTCTCCACGTGTGTGTGTGTGCCAACCAATCCAAGCTCATAAATTCACCCTTTATTCAGTATATTCAGGTTATGTAAAACAATTCTTCTTACTTGGTTTAATTTCCTGAACCTGTTCTACATTCCTTTGCAATCAAATTTCAAGACCCACTCACTTAAGCATTCCCAAAATTCATACCATAAGATCCTGAACTAGATATCCCCATATGTTGTATATTTCATCACTCCCCTCATTTTTTTTGTTTTTTTAAGTTTCACTTGGAAAAATATCACACACAAATCTCAACCCATGTTTGATCTCCTAATGACACTAATTGTAATAGTTATTGTAATATAAAAGGTCGATGAAAAGTGGTTTTTGACCTGTCCAAGACACAACCAATTTTTTGAGGGCGTACAACGATCAGATAATAGGTACACACGCATAAGTCAATTCAGTAAAGTAATGAAACTAATCAGAAGATAAATGAACATATAGATAAACCAATGATTTTTTTACCTCACTTGACTATACCTTCAATTGAGTAGGGAAAATTTCACTAGTCATGGTTGAGTGAAAATTTGTGTGGAGAAATCAGTGACACAATTTACCATAAACAAATATCATAAATAATGATTTCAAAATCTAAAAGGATTTATAATGACACAACCATTCATATCATCGACAACTTAAATTTTTATAAAAATCAACCCTTGATGATTAAATCTTACACATTCTTATCATTCTACTAATGAATTTTGAAACATGCATTTTCCATATGTTTCACATGAGAATGTTACATGATATATATATATATATATTTGATATTTTGGTTTTCTTTTTTTTTTTTGTTTTTGTTTTTGAAAATTTTAACCAAAAAATTAATAGAAAATACACACAAAACACAAAAATAAAAATCCTAAATATCTACCCCAAAATGTTGTCCCATCCCCAACACTTAAAATATTGCATTGTCCTCAATGTGAAACTATGATATGATATGTGCACATGAAAATCATAATTTTAAATAGGAAAAATAATATAAAAGTGAACGGGTTAGGAACAACTTGATATTCTCAAGTGATAATCGGGTCATGCAGTGTGATGAAATCCACTGCATTATTAGAAATTCCCTCAATGTACTTCTTCAAGCATTGCCCATTGACTTTGAAGCTCTTTCCAGTGTCCTCTTGCGTGATATCCACTACACCATAGGGAAAAACATTAGATACAATATAAACACTCAACCATATGGAATGAAACTTACCAGACATTAGTTTTAGCTGTGAACTGTATAGAAGGACTTTATCTCCAACATGAAACTCCCTTTGTTGGATCATTATATCATGAGATGATTTTGATATTTCCTTGTAGAGCCTTGAGTTCTCATATGAAGATAATCGAATCTCATCAAGCTCTTGAATTTGTAACTTCCTTTGGATTCCATCTTGTGCCAAATACATGTTTCATTTCTTTATAGCCCAATAAGCTCGATGCTCAACTTCCACAGGGAGATGAACCGATTTCCCAAAAACAATCCGAAATGGAGACATACGAATGGGTGTCATGTATGTTATCCTATAAGTCTAAAGTGCATCATCCAAGCACTTTCTCCAATATTTCAAATTCGTCTGCACGGTTTTCTCCAAAATTTGTTTCAAATCCCTATTGAAAACATCAGCCTGGCCACTTGTTTGGGAGTGCTGTGGTGTTGATGTTTTGTGTGTCACCCCATACTTACGAAGCAAGGAAGCCAAATTCCGATTGAAAAAGTGTGTCCCTTGGTCACTAATGATGGCCTTTGGTACTCCAAACCTGCAAAAAATATGTGCTTTTACAAAGTCCACAACAACATGAGAATCATCAATCCTGGTGGCCTTATCCTCCACCCATTTTCTCACATAATCAACAGCAACCAAAATATAAAAAAAAATCCAAATGAACTAGAAAAAGGACCCATAAAATCAATGCCCTATACATCAAAAAACTCACAGAATAATATGAGTTGTTGGGCATCTCATGTCTCCTAGAAATATTAACAGTGTGCTAGCAATGTGAGAATGACTTACAAAACACATGAGCATCATAGAATAAACTATTAAAATACAATACAGAGTCCAAAACTTTCCTAGCTGTTCGTTGGGGTCTAAAGTGTCCACCATAAGAAAGTGTATGACATAATTGCATAACAGAATCAAACTCATGATTAGGAACACACCTCCTAATAACTTGGTCACTACACATGCTCCATAAGTAGGGATCATCCCACACATAAAATCTAGGCTCACTCTTTAACTTTTGGACTTGATATTTTTTTAAATTTTTAGGAATTTCAAATACAATAAGGTAGTTCACTAAATCAACATACTAAGGATGCATACCTGAGATAGAATAAAGATGATCATCAGGGAAAGTGTCCTGATGTGGTACCTGGCCCAAGGTGTCATCCTCTAGTGTCTGAGTAATCCTACTCATGTGGTCCGCCACTATATTTTCCAACCCCTTCTTGTCCTTTATCTCAATGTCAAATTCCTAAAGAAGAAGCATCCATCATATTAGCATGGGATTTTCATCCAGATTCTTCAATAGGTATATGACAACCCTTCTTTTTATTACAACTTAAGCATGATTTATTACATAAAACTTCACTTGATACAACAAAGACGATCGAGAGGTTTAGTGTCTTTGGGGATTAGGATCATTACATAAAAACTTTAAACTTGAAAAACATCATCTTTATTGAAAACTTCTTTTACATGACCACTACATTCCTTCGTACTTATCATTGCATGGGATAACCTGAGGACATGCATAAGAAAAGGGTGAGCTATAAAGCCCAGTAAGGGAGTACACAATGAATAACATGAGGAGTACAATACATGTTAGGCAATAGGAACATCAATAGAGCATTAGAGTAACATGAATATAAAGGCATGATAAAGCATGATAACCATAACATGGAAATGTGGCAACAACACTTAACATTGAATTAGCATGAGCCAAGGCTCATTACACATGGAGCATGAGTAAACCCTCATTGCACTTGAAGCATGAGTAAACCCTTATTGCACTTGAATTATCATGAGTCAACACTCATTGCACATGATGTATCATGATACTATACTTTACCCAATGCATTGGAGCGCTATAAAGGGCGCACCCTTCTTAAACATTTCATTTCATGCATAAGTGTGCCACATGGATCATAAAAACATGGATTCATAAAACATAATCATTTATTCCATGATAAAAGGAATGTGGAATTCATATATGAAACATTATAATCAATAAGTAAATGTGCATAAAGGTGAATACCTTTGATGGAGAAATGGGCATGGTATTCACTACACAATGATATTGGCTTAGAAAATCGGTGTGATTTCGGCAGCGAAACGGCGTAACATAAGAGTTCATAAAAAAAAGTTTATGAGATAGAAAGGGGTTACTCATCATATTTACATGTAATGGACAATAATGAGGTCATATAGATACATGTCCCAACAATTAAAAAGGAATTTAGATTCATGATACAAAAGTATTGCTTGAATATAAAAGAGGAGAAAAAGGTTTCTTTCGGAATTTCGGCATAGTAACGGGTGTACATGGGAGGATTTTAATGAGAGATAAAGGGGTATCCCATCATTCAAACAATAATAGGGCAGTATGGGAGAGGTGCGAAACCATACCCCAACATTCATAATTGAAATTAAAAGGGCAATACAACTTAAAGAAAATTGACAAAAATGAGAAAGGAAGAAAAAACCGTTACTTGGAAGTGTGCTTCCAAAGGATAGAGTGAGGCTTGTGAGAGGATTATTGGGAGCTTGGGGCACCTTGGGAGGATTCTAGAGAGAGTAGGGCAGAGGTTGGACGAACTCCAAGGGATTTTAGTGAGGAGGAAGTGGGAGCTTGGGTGGGTTTATATAGGAAAGGTGAGAGAATTCTTTATTATTTAGGTTTGGGACCCCTTATATTAAAATAATCCAAACCACAAACCATCCCATGGTATTTGCCCATGGTTTCTGGAAAAGGAAAGAGGAAAACAAAATTTTAAAAGGCCAAGGTCCGAACTTATTAAAAAATTAGGGTTGCTTATGTGGAGGTGAGTCACACTCCCATGGAAATTAATTTAAAAAGGCAAAGTGTTGAATAAGTCTTGATGGCTCCATTAATGCTTTGAAAAGTAAGTCAAACAAACCCAAAACCTCATTATTTTAATGATAAAACACATATTGGCCGAACATAATGATTATGTTATTTTATTACATCACCATTAGGTCATTATGATGTCATAAAACACATTATATATTTAAATCTTATTTAATTTTTACCCAAAAATTTGACTGTCTCAGAAAATTATGAAAAATTCACCGTTGGATAATTTCTACGTCCTGATTCCAAAAATAATATTTATTTTATCTAATTAATTTTATAAATATGTGAATTTTCACTTTTAAAATAAAAACCGACATTTATAAAAAAAATTCATGGGTTTTGACAGAAATGGCTTTCAAACCTTAATAAAAATTTTAATTGCATTCATAAAATTATAAGATCATTTATACTTAATAAAAAAAATTAATTTAATATTAATAATAATATTTTATTAAAATATTATTTAATTCAAAAAGCCTTTAATTTAAGAAAATATAATTCTTAATTAAATAATAACTAAAAACACCATTTGTACTTTAAAAACTAATTAAAATATATCAAAAATGACTAGAAATTATATTCATTATTATATACAAAAATAATGTACATGAACATGGTGCTACTTATTTGTTACATAACCCCTTAAAATAGCCGCATAAGACCTAAGGGTAAGGTGTGCGATGGTGACAGACTCTTGGGGCGGCTCGGATAACATCGCTCGAGTGGTAATTTCAATCAACTTACACTTTTCCTGTAGACGATCACATTTGAGCTTGACTTAATGAAGCTCATCTTGGGCTTGGTCAAGGGCAAAGCCCAAAGACACAACCTCTTTTCTGAGCTCTGACAAATGGGCTTCGTACGGGGCAATTCTACTGGATGAGGCCATCGCTTCCTTTTTCTGAGTAGAAATGGGTTCGTTAAAGCCTTATATTTATACTACTCAGATGGTCACTGTTCAACAACTATAAAAGTAACGGTCACAAATATTAACGTAAAACTAAAGAAGTTGACATCTTATAAAAAAAAATTTCATAAAGAAACATTTAACTGGATCAAGAGGGATTTTCTATTAATGAAACTTTGGGTCGTTACAATATTCCCCTATTAAGAAATTTCGTCCTCAAAATTTTCCTTTTCCCACACCAAAACAAATGTGGGTAACTTAGCTTCATCATATCCTCCGACTCCCAAGTTGCTTCTTCAAACTTGTGGTTTCTCCACAAAACCTTGACGAGGGGCATTGTCTTATTTCGCAGAACTTTTTCTCTACGATCTAAGATCTTCACTGGTTGCTCCTCATAAGAAAGATCATCTTCTAATTGTACCACCTCAGAAGAGAGTACATGTGAAGGGTCTGGTATGTACTTCATTAAGAGGGATACATGGAAGACATCATGCACCTTGGCCATAGTAGGTGGAAGTGCTAGTTGATAGGCCACAGCCCCAACATGATCAAGAATCTCGAAGGGGCTGATGTACCTTGGACATAACTTCCCTTTCTTTCCAAACCTCATGACCTTCTTCCATGGAGATATGCGTAAAAACACCATGTCTCCGACTTTAAACTCAAGGTCTCGTCGACGATTATCTGCATAACTCTTCTATCGACTTTGGGCTTCCTTGATATGCTGCTGAATGGTTTTCACCTTCTCTACCATTTCTTCGACCATTTCTGGTCCAACCATCTTACATTCACCGACCTCATCCCAACATGCTGGTGTTCTACTCCTTTTCCCATACAGGGCTTCATATGATGCCATTTGGATGCTCGAGTGGAAACTATTATTATAAGAGAAATCAACTAGAGGAAGATGTTGATCCCATCCTCCTTTAAAGTCCATTGAGCACACTCTCAACATATCCTCAAGTGTTTGGATAGTCCGCTTTGATTGGCCATCAGTTTGTGGATGATTGGCCGTACTGAAGTTCAGTTCAGTATTCAGAGCTTGTTGAAGACTCTTCCAAAACTTAGAGGTGAATCTTGGATCTCGGTCAGAAACAATAGATAGTGGTACTCCATGCAACCGTACCACATCCCCGATAAATATTCGTTCTAGTTGATCCAAAGATAAATCCTCTCAAATAGAAATGAAGTGTGCAGTCTTTATAAAACAATCCAAAACAACCCAGATTGCATTGTTGCCTTTGGATGTCCTTGGAAGTCCAGTGAAAAAGTCCATGGTGATGTTCTCCCATTTCCATTCTGGTATGGGCAATGGTTGCATCGTCTCGTTAGACTTCTGCCTCTCTGCCTTCACTTGCTGACACACCAGGCACTTTGATGTATATTCAGCGATCTCCTTCTTCATATTATCCCACCAAAGGTTTTCTCGGAGATCTCGATACATCTTTGTGCTCCCTGGGTGAATAGAGAAATTTGAACTATGTGCATCATCCAAAAGTTCCTTCTTCATCTCCGAACTTGATGGAACACATAGTCTTTTCCCAAACCACACAATTCCTTCTTCATTAACATTAAACTCTGAGGATTTTCCCTTTTTGATTGGTTCCACTTTTTCTTGGATTCTCGCATCATCCTTTTGAGCATCCTTTAACCTTTCCAAAAGAGATGGTTGAACAATCATTTGTGAAAGGATTGATGATGTTCCCTTCTTTATGATTCCCACGTCCATCTTCATCAAGTCTAAGAAGATTGGATCCTTTTCAATTCTCATCATTGATAGAATCACTGGATCCTTTCTACTTAGGGAATCTGCCACCTTGTTCGCCTTCCCAGGGTGGTAATGTATTGAACAGTCATAATCCTTGATGAGCTCTATCCATCTTCTCTGGCGCATATTAAGCTCTTTCTATTTGAATATATATTTAAGACTCTTGTGGTTAGTATATATCTCACATTTCTCTCCATAGAGATAATACCGCCAGATTTTCAAGGCAAAGATCACCGCCGCCAACTATAGATCATGCGTTGGATAGTTTCGCTCATGGATTTTCAACTGCCTTGAGGCATAGGATATCACTTTATCATTCTGCATCAGCACACATCCTAAGCCCTTCTTCGAAGCATCACTGAATACCACAAAAAGCTCCCCACTTGTGGGTAAAGTGAGCACGGGTGCAGTGATAAGCCTCCTTTTCAACTCCTTGAATCTTTCTTCACATTCATCACTCTAAGAAAACTTTACTCCCTTTAGAGTTATCTTGGTAAGAGGGTTGGACAATCGTGAGAAATTTCTCACAAATCGTCGATAATATCCAGCTAACCCTAAGAAGCTACGGATATCAGTTACCGATGTTAGCCTCGGCCATCCCTCAATTGCATCTGTTTTGGAGGGGTCCACAGATATCCCATTTCTTGTGATGATATGACCCAAGAATG
The DNA here is from genome assembly GCA_963277665.1 of Viscum album. Classification (NCBI taxonomy): domain Eukaryota; kingdom Viridiplantae; phylum Streptophyta; class Magnoliopsida; order Santalales; family Viscaceae; genus Viscum; species Viscum album. The sequence goes on along the minus strand of OY728134.1, from coordinate 1,158,507,972 downwards.
AGACTTCCTTCAACCAAAACTCACACTTACTGTACTTTTCATAGAGCTTCTCCTTGCGCAAAGTCTCTAGTACAATTTTTAAATTCGCCTCATGGTCCTCCTTGGTTTTGGAGTATATTAGAATATCATCTATAAATACTACCACAAATTTTTCAAGGTAATCTCTAAAGACTCTATTCATCAAGTCCATGAATATTGCTGGAGCATTGGTGAGTTCAAAAGGCATTACTATGAATTCATAGTGCCCGTACCTTGTACGAAAAGCAGTCTTGGGGATATCTTCCTTCTTCACCCTTACTTGATAACATCCCGACCCCAAGTCCACCTTGGAGAAGTATTGTGCTCTACGTAGCTGATCAAACAAGTCATCGATTCTTGGGAGAGGATACTTATTCTTTATCGTGATTTTGTTAAGTTCACGATAATCGATGCAAAGCTGTATTAACCCATCCTTCTTCTTGATTAAGAGGACTGGTGCACCGCATGGTGATGCACTTGGGCGTATAAACCCTTTATCCAGATTCTCCTGTAGTTGTTTCTTCAGCTCTTCAAGCTCAACAACAGCCATTCTATATGGAGTCTTGGATATTGGCAGCGCCCCAGGTATAAGTTCAATTGAGAACTCAACATCTCTTCTTGGAGGAAGACCAAGAATTTCCTCAGGAAATACTTCAGCGAATTCCCTCACAATAGGCATTTCTTCAAGGGTGGTTTCTTACTTGGACTCAATCATCTGAGCCAGATATGCGTGCTCATAAGGCAGTAATATCCATGCTTGAGATGACGGAGCTAAAGGAGATTCATCTTCCTCCTGACACTTGTAAAGAATTGGGGGTCGATTCTCCATATGGAGTGTGATTTCCCTCTCCCGACAATTTATGTTGGCTCTATATAAGGAAAGCCAATCCATGCCAAGAATTTCATCAAATTCCACTAAAGGGAGTATGACGAGGTTCGCCGAGAAATTCAATCCACAGATTATAACAGGGGAGGACTTATATTCATGGGATGCAATGATTGCCCCATTTTCCGTACTCACCGACATCTTTACTTCCAGGATTTGTGGTGGTGCTGGGATTGTTCTACTAAACATTCGAGATATAAAAGAATGCGTAGAACCTGAATCAAAAAGTACATTCGCTATTCTTGAATGAATAACTAGCGTACCTATCACCACTTTGTTGTCAGGGTTAACTTCGGTAGAAGTGATGGAAAAAGCTCTTCCTTGCTGTCTTGGAGGTTGTTGGTTGCCTCCGATAACCCTTGGATTAGGGAACTGATTCACAAAATGACCCGGTTCTTTGCATTTGTAGCATTGAACAACGCGTTGAGGTTCGAACGGAGCGTTCCTCTCCTCTGTCGCAACCGCAGGTCCTTCTTGCCGATAGTTAATAGCTAGGTGTCCTCTTCCACACCTAAAGCATTTTCTCGTCCCCCTAAGGAAATTTCCAGGGTGCTTCTTTCCGCACTTTTGGCAAGTGGGGCGTTGGAACTTCTTAGCACCATTGGATTTATCCATAGGACCACCAGCATTGAAGTCCACCTTCCACTTCTTGTCCCCATGATAGCCCTGTGATTCTTCGATCTCCATTTCAACCTTGAGGGCACATCAGACAATTTCCTCATAGTTGTCGAAGTCACGGATCGCTAATGCTTTCCGCAAGCTAGGCTTCAGCCCACCAAAGAAGCGGTCAACCTTGAATTCGGGGGTAACGACAAAGCCGGAAGTGTATCGTGCAAGCCTTGTGAAGTTTGCCTCGTACGCTCCCACAGATTCTTCAACTTTCTGCTTGAGGGAAAGGAAGTCCCTTTCCATCTTAAGACGGAGGGTGCGCGGAAAATATTTATCGAAAAATATCTTCCGAAATTCCTTCCATTCCAAAGCTGCGATCTCCTCCTCAAGCTTCATATTTTTGATCAACGTCCACCATTGATCAGCTTCACCCTCCATACGATAAGCTTCCAGGAGAACCTTCTCTTGTTCAGAACATTGAAGGATAGAGAATATCTTTTCAATGGAGTTGATCCATTGCTCAGCGATCGTGGGATCAGATGATCCACTAAAAGTAGGAGGCCTTTGTCTCATGAAGCTCTCGATAGAGACTTGTTCTTTCTTAAGGGGGGTTGAACATTCCTCTTGACCCGTGTTTCTATTCAAAACTTGAGTTAGCTGAGATAGAAGCGTGATAAAGTTCGCGATTCCCGCTGCCATTGGATTGGGCATCTCATTAGTACAATCATTACACTGATCTTCACAACAGTTGTTAGCCTGAGCTCTCCTATTACCGGCCATTGGATGAAATAAAAGGAAAGTTAGGGGTAACGCATAAAGGGTAATCCAAAGACAAAATTTTATGACTTATAAATAAACTTTAATCTCTTTAACTCATGAGTCTGTAGGATTCAATCCAGGCTTTTCATGATCTTCCTTCTCACATATATTCTTAGGGGCATTTTTCCCTTAATAAGGGTTCATACTAAGATTGTGAATTTATCAAAACATATCCCCTGGGAGTGTCGTAACCAAGAGTGCAGCAAGGACCGTTGTCGTGCACCAGTTCCCGTTCGAGTCTAGCTCAAAGCGGTGTTTTCGGGTTTTACCCCTAGGATACATCTGTGCCAGAGCCGCCTCTACCTGCTCGTATCCAGACAGCAATGTATTTGTTTGATAAACCACTTACTTAATATTTACCAAAACTTAGGGATGTTTTTATTATTCTTAGTCTTGTATCTAAGGCTTTACTAGGGTTTCCTAATCCCAAAAATAACTAAACCTATCCTCTGATACCAACTATGACAACCCTGCTTTTTATTACAACTTAAGCATGATTTATTACATAAAAATTCACTTGATACAACAAAGAAGATTGAGAGGTTTAGTGTCTTTGGGGCTTAGGATCATTACATAAAAACATTAAACTTGAAAAACATCATCTTTATTGAAAACTTCCTTTACATGACCACTACATTCCTTCGTACTTAGCATTGCATGGGATAACCTGAGGACACGCATAAGAAAAGGGTGAGCTATAAAGCCCAGTAAGGGAGTAAACAATGAATAACATGAGGAGTACAATACATGTTAGGCAATAGGAACATCAATAGATCATTAGAGTAACATGAACATAAAGGCATGATAAATCATGATAACCATAACATGGAAATGTGGAAACAACACTTAACATTGAATTAGCATGAGCCAAGGATCATTGCACATGGAGCATGAGTAAACCCTCATTGCACTTGAAGCACGAGTAAACCCTCGTTGCACTTGAATTAGCATGAGTCAACACTCATTACACATGACGTATCATGATACTCTACTTTACCCAATGCATTGGAGCACTATAAAGGGCGCACCCTTCTTAAACATTTCATTTCATGCATAAGTGTAACACATGGATCATAAAAACATGGATTCATAAAACATAATCATTTATTCCGCGATAAAAGGAATGTGGAATTCATACATGAAACATTATAATCAATAAGTAAATGTGTATAAATGTGAATACCCTTGATGGAGAAATGGGCATGGTATTCACTACACAATGATATTGGCTTAGAAAATCGGTGTGATTTCGGCAGCATAACAGCGTGACATAAGAGTTCATAAAAAAAAGTTGATGAGAGAGAAATGGGTTCCTCATCATATTTACATGTAATGGACAGTAAGTAGGTCATATAGATACATGTACCAACAATTAAAAAGGAATTTAGATTCATGATACAAAAGTATTGCTTGAATATAAAAGAGGAGAAAAAGGTTTCTTTCGAAATTTCGGCATAGTAACGGGTGTACATGGGAGGATTTTAATGAGAGATAAAGGGGTCTCCCATAATTCAAACAATAAGAGGGAAGTATGGGAGAGGTGAAAAACTATACCCCCACATTCATAATTGAAATTAAAAGGGCAATACAACTTAAAGAAAATTGACAAAAATGTGAAAGGAAGAAAAAACCCTTACTTGGAAGTGTGCTTCCAAAGGCTAGAGAGAGGCTTGTGAGAGGCTTCTTGGGAGCTTGGGGAACCTTGGGAGGATTCTAGAGAGAGTAGGGCAGAGGTTGGACGAACTCCAAGAGATTTTAGTGAGGAGGAAGTGGGAGCTTGGGTGGGTTTATATAGGAAAGGTGAGAGAATTCTTTATTATTTAGGTTTGGGACCCCTTATATTAAAATAATCCAAACCACAAACCATCCCATGGTATTTGCCCATGTTTTCCTGAAAAGGAAAGAGGAAAACAATATTTTACAAGGCCAAGGTCCGAACTTATTAAAAAATTAGGGTTGCTTATGGGGAGGTGAGTCACACTCCCATGGAAATTAATTTAAAAAGGCAAAGTGTTGAATAAGTCTTGAGGGCTCCATTAATGATTTGAAAAGTAAGTCAAACAAACCCAAAACCTCATTATTTTAATGATAAAACACATATTGGCCGAACATAAGGATTATGTTATTTTATTACATCACCATTGGGTCATTATGATGTCATAAAACACATTATATATTTAAATGGTATTTAATTTTTACCCAAAAATTTGACTGTCTCAGAAAATTATGAAAAATTAACCATTGGATAATTTCGACATCCTGATTCAAAAAATAATATTTATTTTATCTAAATAATTTTCTAAATATGTGAATTTTCACTTTTAAAATAAAAACTGACATTTATAAAAAAAATTCACGGGTTTTGACAGAAATGGCTTTCAAACCTTAATAAAAATTTTAATTGCATTCATAAAATTATAAGATCATTTATACTTAATAAAAAAAATTAATTTAATATTAATAATAATATTTTATTAAAATATTATTTAATTCAAAAATCCTTTAATTTAATAAAATATAATTCTTAATTAAATAATAACTAAAAACACCATTTGTACTTTAAAAACTAATTACAATATATCAAAAATAACTAGAAATTATATTCATTATTATATACAAAAATAATTTACATGAACATGGTGCTACTTATTTGTTACATAACCCCTTAAAATAGCCGCATAAGACCTAAGGGTAAGGTGTGCGATGGTGACAGACTCTTAGGGCGGCTCGGATAACAGCGCTCGAGTGGTAATTTCAATTAACTTCCACTTTTCCTGTAGACGATCACATTCGAGCTTGACTTGATGAAGCTCAGCTTGGGCTTGGTCAAGGGCAAAGCCCAAAGACGCCACCTCTTTTCCGAGCTCTGAAAAATGGGCTTCGTAAGGGGAAATTCTACTGGATGAGGCCATCGCTTCCTTTGTCTGAGTAGAAATGGGTTCGTTAAAGCCTTATATTTATACTACTCAGATGGTCACTGTTCAACAGCTATAAAAGTAAGTGTCACAAATCTTAACGTAAAACTAAAGAAGTTGACATCTTATAAAAACATTTTTCATAAAGAAACATTTAACTGGATCAAGAGGGATTTTCTATTAATGAAACTTTGGGTCGTTACAATATTCCCCTCTTAAGAAATTTCGTCCTCGAAATTTTCCTTTTCCCACACTAAAACAAATGTGGGTAACTTAGCTTCATCATATCCTCCGACTCCCAAGTTGTTTCTTCAAACTTGTGGTTTCTCCACAACACCTTGACAAGGGGCATTGCCTTATTTCCTAGAACTTTTTCTCTACGATCTAAGATCTTCACTGGTTGCTCCTCATAAGAAAGATCGTCTTCTAATTGTACCACCTTGGAAGAGAGTACATGTGAAGGGTCTGGTATGTAGTTCCTTAAGAGGGATACATGGAAGACATCATGCACCTTGGCCATAGTAGGTGGAAGAGCTAGTCGATAGGCCACAACCCCAACATGATCAAGAATCTCGAAGGGTCCGATGTACCTTGGACTTAACTTCCCTTTCTTTCCAAACCTCATGACCTTCTTCCACGGAGATATGCATAAAAACACAATGTCTCCGACTTTAAACTCAAGGTCTCGTCGACGATTATCTGCATAACTCTTCTGTCGACTTTGGGCTGCCTTGATATGTTGCTGAATGGTTTTCACCTTCTCCACCATTTCTTCGACCATTTCTGGTCCAAGCAGCTTACGTTCACCGACCTCATCCCAACATGCTGGTGTTCTACACCTTTTCCCATACAGGGCTTCATATGGTGCCATTTGGATGCTCGAGTGGAAACTATTATTATAAGAGAAATCAACTAGAGGAAGATGTTGATCCCATCCTCCTTTAAAGTCCATTGAGCACGCTCTCAACATATCCTCAAGTGTTTGGATAGTCCGCTCAGATTGGCCATCAGTTTGTGGATGATAGGCCATACTGAAGTTCAGTTCAGTATTTAGAGCTTGTTGAAGACTCTTCCAAAACTTAGAGGTGAATCTTGGATCTCGGTCAGAAACAATAGATAGTGGTACTCTATGCAACCGTACCACATCCCTGATATATATCCGTGCCAGTTGATCCAAAGAGAAATCCTCTTGAATAGAAATGAAGTGTGCAGTCTTTGTAAGATGATCCAAAACAACCCAGATTGCATTGTTGCCTTTGGATGTCCTTGGAAGTCCAGTGAAAAAGTCCATGGTGATGTTCTCCCATTTCCATTCTGGTATGGGCAATGGTTGCATCATCCCCTTAGACTTCTGCCTCTCTGCCTTCACTTTCTGACACACCAGGCACTTTGATGTATATTCAGCGATCTCCTTCTTCATATTATCCCACCAAAAGATTTCACGGAGATCTCGATACATCTTTGTGCTCCCTGGTTGAATAGAGAAATTTGAACTATGTGCATCATCCAAAAGTTCCTTCTTCAGCTCCGAACTTGATGGAACACATAGTCTTTTCCCAAACCGCACAATTCCTTCTTCATTAACATTAAACTCTGAGGATTTCCCCTTTTTGATAGATTCCACTTTTTCTTGGATTCCCGCATCATCCTTTTGAGCATCCTTTAACCTTTCCAAAAGAGATGGTTGAACAATCATTTGTGAAAGGATTGATGATGTTATCTTCTTTATGATTCCCACATCCATCTTCATCAAGTTTAAGAAGATTGGATCCTTTTCAATTCTCATCATTGATAGAATCGCTGGATCCTTTCTACTTAGGGCATCCGCCACCTTGTTCGCCTTCTCAGGGTGGTAATGTATTGAACAGTCTTAATCCTTGATGAGCTCTATCCATCTTCTCTGGTTCATATTAAGCTCTTTCTGTTTGAATATATATTTAAGACTCTTGTGCTCAGTATATATCTCACATTTCTCTCCATGGAGATAATGCCGCCAGATTTTCAAGGCAAAGATCACTGCCGCCAACTCCAGATCATGCGTTGGATAGTTTCGCTCATGGATTTTCAACTGCCTTGAGGCATAGGATATCACTTTATCATTCTGCATCAGCACACATCCTAAGCCCTTCTTCGAAGCATCACTGAATACCACAAAAATCTCCCCACTTGTGGGTAATGTGAGCACGGGTGAAGTGATAAGCCTCATTTTCAACTCCTTGAAGCTTTCTCCGCATTCATCACTCTAAGAAAACTTTACTCCCTTTCGAGTTAGCTTGGTAATAGGGTTGGACAATCGTGAGAAATTTCTCACAAATCATCGATAATATCTAGCTAACCCCAAGAAGCTACGGATATCAGTTACCGATGTTGGCCTCAGCCATCCCTCAATTGCATCTGTTTTGGTTTTGGAGTATATTAGAATATCATCTATAAAGACTACCACAAATTTTTCAAGGTAATCTCTAAAGACTCTATTCATCAAGTCCATGAATATTGCTGGAGCATTGGTGAGTCCAAAAGGCATTACTATGAATTCATAGTGCCCGTACCTTGTACGAAAAGCAGTCTTGGGGATATCTTCCTTCTTCACCCTTACTTGATAATATCCCGACCGCAAGTCCACCTTGGAGAAGTATTGTGCTCCACGCACCTGATCAAACAAGTCATCGATTCTTGGGAGAGGATACTTGTTCTTTATCGCGATTTTATTAAGTTCACGATAATCAATGCAAAGCCGCATTGACCCATCCTTCTTCTTGAAGAAGAGGACTGGTGCACCCCATGGTGATGCACTTGGGTGTATAAACCCGTTATCCAGATTCTCCTATAGTTGTTTCTTCAGCTCTTCAAGAACAACAACATCCATTCTATATGGAGTCTTGGATATTGGTAGCGCCCCAGGTATAAGTTCAATTGAGAACTAAACATCTCTTCTTGGAGGAAGACCAGGAAGTTCCTCGGGAAATACTTCAGCGAATTCCCTCACAATAGGCATTTCTTCAAGGGTGGTTTCTTCCTTGGACTCAATCATCGGAGCCAGATGTGCGTGCTCATAAGGCAGTAATATCCATGCTTGAGATGATGGAGCTAAATGAGATTTATCTTCCTCCTGACACTTGTAAAGAATTGGGGGTCGATTCTCCATATGGAGTGTGATTTCCCTCTCCCGACAATTTATGTTGGCTCTATATAAGGAAAGACAATCCATGCCAAGAATTTCATCAAATTCCACCAAAGGGAGTATGACGAGGTTCGCTGGGAAATTCAATCCACAGATTATAACAGGGGAGGACTTATATTCATGGGATGAAATGATTGCCCCATTTTCCCTACTCACCGACATCTTTACTTCCAGGATTTGTGGTGGTGCGGGGATTGTTCTACTAAACATTCGAGATATAAAAGAATGTGTAGAACCTGAATCAAAAATTACGTTCGCTATTCTTGAATAAATAACAAGCGTACCTATCACCACTTTGTTTTCGGGGTTCACTTCGGCAGAAGTGATGGCAAAAGCTCTTCCTTTCTGTCTTGGAGGTTGTTGGTTGCCTCCGATAACCCATGGATTAGGGAACTGATTCGCAAAATGACCCGGTTATTTGCATTTGTAGCATTGAACAACGCGTTGAGGTTCGAACAGAGCGTTCCTCTCCTCTGTCGCAGCCGCGGGTCCTTCTTTCCGACAGTGAATAGCTAGGTGCCTTTCTCTTCCACACCTAAAGCATTTTCTCGTCCCCCTAAGGCAATTTCCAGGGTGCTTCTTTCCGCACTTTTGGCAAGTGGGGTGCTGGAACTTCTTAGCACCGTTGGATTTATCCATCGGACCACCAGCATTTAAGTCCACCTTCTGCTTCTTGTCCCCATGATAGCCCTGTGATTCTCCGATCTCCATTTCAACCTTGAGGGCACATCAGACAATTTCCTCATAGCTGTCGAAGTCACGGATCACTAATGCTTTCCGCAAGCTAGGCTTCAGCCCACCAAAGAAGCGGTCAACCTTGAATTCGGGGGTTACGAAAAAGCCGGAAGCGTATCGTGCAAGCCTTGTGAAGTTTTCCTCGTACGCTCCCACAGATTCTTCAACTTTCTGCTTGAGGGAAAGGAAGTCCCTTTCCATCTTAAGACGGAGGGTGCACGGAAAATATTTATCGAAAAACATCTTCCGAAATTCCTTCCATTCCAAAGCCTCGATCTCCTCCTCGGGCTTCATATTTTTGATCAACGTCCACCATTGATCAGCTTCACCCTCCATACGATAAGCTGCCAGGAGAACCTTCTCTTGTTCAGAACATTGAAGGATAGAGAATATCTTTTCAATGGAGTTGATCCATTGCTCAGCGATCGTGGGATCAGATGATCCACTAAAAGTAGGAGGCCTTTGTCTCATGAAGCTCTCGATAGCGACTTGTTCTTTCTTAGGGGGGGGTTGAACATTCCTCTTGACCCGTGTTTCTATTCAAAACTTGAGTTAGCTGAGAGAGAAGCGTGACAAAGTTCACGATTCACGCTCCCATTGGATTGGGCATCTCATTAGTACAATCATCACACTGATCTTCACAACGGTTGTTAGCCCGAGTTCTCCTATTACCGGCCATTGGCTGGAATAAAAGGAAAGTTAGGGGTAACACATAAAGGGTAATCCAAAGACAAAAGTTGATGACTTATAAATAAACATTAATCTCTTTGACTCATGAGTCTGTAGGATTCAATCCAGGTTTTTCATGATTTTCCTTCTAACATATATTCTTAGGGGAATTTTTCCCTTAATAAGGGTTCATACTAAGATTGTGAATTTATCAAAACATATCCCCTTGGAGTGTCGTAACCAAGAGTGCAGCAAGGCCCATTGTCGTGCACCAGTTCCCGTTCGAGTCTAGCTCAAAGCGGTGTTTTCGGGTTTTACCCCTAGGATACATCTGTGCCAGAGCCACCTCTACCTAATCGTATCCAGACATGGATGTATTTGATTGATAAACCACTTACTTAGTATTTACCAAAACTTAGGGATGTTTTTATTATTCTTAGTCTTGTATCTAAGGCTTTACTAGGGTTTCCTAATCCCAAAAATAACTAAACCTATCCTCTGATACCAACTATGACAACCCTGCTTTTTATTACAACTTGAGCATGCTTTATTACATAAAACTTCACTTGATACAACAAAGAAGATTGAGAGTTTTAGTTTCTTTGGGGCTTAGGATCATTACATAAAAACTTTAAACTTGAAAAACATCATCTTTATTGAAAACTTCCTTTACATGACCACTACATTCCTTCGTACTTAGCATTGCATGGGATAACCTGAGGACATGCATAAGAAAAGGGTGAGCTATAAAGCCCAGTAAGGGAGTACACAATGAATAACATGAGGAGTACAATACATGTTAGGAAATAAGAACATCAATAGAGCATTAGAGTAACATGAACATAAAGGCATGATAAAGCTTGATAACCATAACATGGAAATGTGGCAACAACACTTAACATTGAATTAGCATGAGCCAAGGCTCATTGCACATGGAGCATGAGTAAACCCTCATTGCACTTGAAGCACGAGTAAACCCTCATTGCACTTGAATTAGCATGATTCAACACTCATTACACATGAAGTATCATGATACTATACTTTACCCAATGCATTGGAGCGCTATAAAGGGCGCACCCTTCTTAAACATTTCATTTCATGCATAAGTGTGCCACATGGATCATAAAAACATGGATTCATAAAACATAATCATTTATTCCACGATAAAAGGAATGTGGAATTCATACATGAAACATTATAATCAATAAGTAAATGTGCATAAAGGTGAATATCCTTGATGGAGAAATGGGCATGGTATTCACTACACAATGATATTGGCTTAGAAAATCGGTTTGATTTCGGCAGCGTAACGGCGTGACATAAGAGTTCATAAAAAAAAGTTGATGAGAGAGAAAGGGGTTCCTCATAATATTTACATGTAATGGACAGTAAGGAGGTCATATAGATACATTTACCAACAATTAAAAAGGAATTTAGATTCATGATACAAAATTATTGCTTGAATATAAAAGAGGAGAAAAAGGTTTCTTTCGGAATTTCGGCATAGTAACGGGTGTACATGGGAGGATTTTAATGAGAGAGAAAGGGGTCTCACATCATTCAAACAATAATAGGGAAGTATGGGAGAGGTGTGAAACCATACCCCAACATTAATAATTGAAATTAAAAGGGCAATACAACTTAAAGAAAATTGACAAAAATGAGAAAGGAAGAAAAAACCCTTACTTGGAAGTGTGCTCCAAAGTCTAGAGAGAGGCTTGTGAGAGGCTTCTTGGGAGCTTGGGGCACCTTGGGAGGATTCTAGAGAGAGTAGGGCAGAGGTTGGATGAACTCCAAGGGATTTTAGTGAGGAGGAAGTGGGATCTTGGGTGGGTTTATATAGGAAAGGTGAGAGAATTCTTTATTATTTAGGTTTGGGACCCCTTATATTAAAATAATCCAAACCACAAACCATCCCATGGTATTTGCCCATGGTTTCTGGAAAGGGAAAGAGGAAAAAAATATTTTACAAGGCCAAGGTCTGAAATTATTAAAAAATTAGGGTTGATTATGTGGAGGTGAGTCACACTCCCATGGAAATTAATTTAAAAAGGCAAAGTGTTGAATAAGTCTTGAGGGCTCCATTAATGCTTTGAAAAGTAAGTCAAACAAACCCAAAACCTATTTATTTTAATGATAAAACAAATATTGGCCGAACATAAGGATTATGTTATTTTATTACATCACCATTGGGTCATTATGATGCCATAAAACAGATTATATATTTAAATGGTATTTAATTTTTACCCAAAAATTTGACTGTCTCAGAAAATTATGAAAAATTCACCGTTGGATAATTTCGACGTCCTGATTCCAAAAATAATATTTATTTTATCTAAATAATTTTATAAATATGTGAATTTTCACTTTTAAAATAAAAACCGACATTTATGAAAAAAATTCACGGGTTTTGACAGAAATGGCTTTCAAACCTTAATAAAATTTTTAATTGCATTCATAAAATTATAATATCATTTATACTTAATAAAAAAATTAATTTAATATTAACAATAATATTTTATTAAAATATTATTTAATTCAAAAATCCTTTAATTTAATAAAATATAATTCTTAATTAAATAATAACTAAAAACACCATTTGTACTTTAAAAACTAATTACAATATATCAAAAATGACTAGAAATTATATTCATTATTATATACAAAAATAATGTACATGAACATGGTGCTACTTCTTTCTTACATAACCCCTTAAAATAGCCGCATAAGACCTAAGGGTAAGGTGTGCGATGGTGACAGACTCTTGGGGCTTCTCGGATAACATCGCTCGAGTGGTAATTTCAATCAACTTCCACTTTTCCTGTAGACAATCACGTTCGAGCTTGACTTGATGAAGCTCAGCTTGGGCTTGGTCAAGGGCAAATCCCAAAGACGCCACCTCTTTTCCGAGCTCTGAAAAATGGGCTTCATAAGGAGCAATTCTACTGGATGAGGCCATCGCTTCCTTTGTCTGAGTAGAAATGGGTTCGTTAAAGCCTTATATTTATACTACTCAGATGGTCACTGTTCAACAACTATAAAAGTAACGGTCACAAATATTAACGTAAAACTAAAGAAGTTGACATCTTATAAAAAAAAATTTCATAAAGAAACATTTAACTGGATCAAGAGGGATTTTCTATTAATGAAACTTTGGGTCGTTACAATATTCCCCTCTTAAGAAATTTCGTCCTCGAAATTTTCCTTTTCCCACACTAAAACAAATGTGGGTAACTTAGCTTCATCATATCCTCCGACTCCCAAGTTGCTTCTTCAAACTTGTGGTTTCTCTATAACACCTTGACGAGGGGAATTGTCTTATTTCGTAGAACTTTTTCTCTACGATCTAATATCTTCACTGGTTGCTCCTCATAAGAAAGATCATCTTCTAATTGTACCACCTCGGAAGAGAGTACATGTGAAGGGTCTGGTATGTACTTCCTTAAGAGGGATACATGGAAGACATCATGCACCTTGGCCATAGTAGGTGGAAGTGATAGTCGATAGGCTACATCCCCAACATGATCAAGAATCTCTAAGGGGCCGATGTACCTTGGACTTAACTTCCCTTTCTTTCCAAACCTCATGACCTTTTTCCATGGAGATATGCATAAAAACACCATGTCTCCGACTTTAAACTCAAGGTCTCGTCGACGATTATCTGCATAACTCTTCTGTCGACTTTGGGCTTACTTGATATGCTGCTGAATGGTTTTCACCTTCTCCACCATTTCTTTGACCATTTCTGGTCCAAGCAGCTTACGTTCACCGACCTCATCCCAACATGCTGGTGTTCTACACCTTTTCCCATACAGGGCTTCATATGGTGCGATTTAGATGCTCGAGTGGAAACTATTATTATAAGAGAAATCAACTAGAGGAAGATGTTGATCCCATCCTCCTTTAAAGTCCATTGAGCACGCTCTCAACATATCCTCAAGTGTTTGGATAGTCCGCTCGGATTGGCCATCAGTTTGTGGATGATAGGCCGTACTGAAGTTCAGTTCAGTATTCAGAGCTTGTTGAAGACTCTTCCAAAACTTAGAGGTGAATCTTGGATCTCGGTCAGAAACAATAGATAGTGGTACTCCATGCAACTGTACCACATCCCTGATATATATCCGTGCCATTTGATCCAAAGAGAAATCCTCTCGAATAGAAATGAAGTGTGCAGTCTTTGTAAGACGATCCAAAACAACCCAGATTGCATTGTTGCCTTTGGATGTCCTTGGAAGTCCAGTGAAAAAGTCCATGGTGATGTTCTCCCATTTCCATTCTGGTATGGGCAATGGTTGCATCATCCCCTTGGACTTCTGCCTCTCTGCCTTCACTTGCTGACACACCAGGCACATTGATGTATATTCAGCGATCTACTTCTTCATATTATCCCACCAAAAGTTTTCTCGGAGATCTCGATACATCTTTGTGCTCCATGGGTGAATAGAGAAATTTAAACTATGTGCATCATCCAAAAGTTCCTTCTTCAGCTCCGAACTTGATGGAACACATAGTCTTTTCCCAAACAGCACAATTCCTTCTTCATTAACATTAAACTCTGAGGATTTTTCCTTTTTGATAGCTTCCACTTTTTCTTGGATTCCCGCATCATCCTTTTGAGCATCCTTTAACCTTTCCAAAAGAGATGGTTGAACAATCATTTGTGAAATGATTGATGATGTTCCCTTCTTTATGATTCCCACGTCCATCTTCATCAAGTCTAAGAAGATTGGATCCTTTTCAATTCTCATCATTGATAGAATCGCTGGATCCTTTCTACTTAGGGAATCCGCCACCTTGTTCACCTTCCCAGGGTGGTAATGTATGGAACAGTTATAATCCTTGATGAGCTCTATCCATCTTCTCTGGCGCATATTAAGCTCTTTCTGTTTGAATATATATTTGAGACTCTTGTGGTTAGTATATATCTCACATTTCTCTCCATAGAGATAATGCCGCCAGATTTTCAAGGCAAAGATCACCGCCGCCAACTCCAAATCATGCGTTGGATAGTTTCGCTCATGGATTTTCAACTGCCTTGAGGCATAGGATATCACTTTATCATTCTGCATCAGCACACATCCTAATCCCTTCTTCGAAGCATCACTGAATACCACAAAAAGCTCCCCACTTGTGGGTAAAGTGAGCTCAGGTGTAGTGATAAGCCTCCTTTTCAACTCCTTGAAGCTTTCTTCGCATTCATCACTATAAGAAAACTTTACTCCCTTTCGAGTTAGCTTGGTAAGAGGGTTGGACAATCGTGAGAAATTTCTCACAAATCGTCGATAATATCCAGCTAACCCCAAGAAGCTACGGATATCAGTTACCGATGTTGGCCTCAGCCATCCCTCAATTGCATCTGTTTTGGAGGGGTCCACAGATATCCCATTTCTTGTGATGATATGGCCCAAGAATGAGACTTCCTTCAACCAAAACTCACACTTGCTGTACTTTGCATAGAGCTTCTCCTTGTGCAAAGTCTCTAGTACAATTTTTAAATGCTCCTCATGGCCCTCCTTGGTTTTGGAGTATATTAGAATATCATCTATAAAGACTACCACAAATTTGTCAGGGTAATATCTAAAGACTCTATTCATCAAGTCCATGAGTATTGCTGGAGCATTGGTGAGTCCAAAAGGCATTACTATGAATTCATAGTGCCCGTACCTTGTACGAAAAGCAGTCTTGAGGATATCTTCCTTCTTCACCCTTACTTGATAATGTCCCGACCGCAAGTCCACCTTGGAGAAGTATTGTGCTCCACGAAGCTGATCAAACAAGTCATCGATTCTTGGGAGAGGATACTTGTTCTTTATCGTGATTTTGTTAAGTTCACGATAAACGATGCAAAGCCGCATTGACCCATCCTTCTTCATGACGAAGATGACTGATGCACCCCATGGTGATGCACTTGGGCGTATAAACCCTTTATCCAGATTCTCCTGTAGTTGTTTCTTCAGCTCTTCAAGCTCAACAACAACCATTCTATATGGATTCTTGGATATTGGTAGCACCCCAGGTATATGTTCAATTGAGAACTCAACATCTCTTCTTGGAGGAAGACCAGGAAGTTCCTCGGGAAATACTTCAGCGAATTCCCTCACAATAGGAATTTCTTCAAGGGTGGTTTCTTCCTTGGAATCAATCATCTGAGCCACATATGCGTGCTCATAAGGCAGTAATATCCATGCTTGAGATGATGGAGCTAAAGGAGATTCATCTTCCTCCTGACACTTGTAAAGAATTGGGGGTCGATTCTCCATATGGAGTGTGATTTCCCTCTCCTGACAATTTATGTTGGCTCTATATAAGGAAAGCCAATCCATGCCAAGAATTGCATCAAATTACACCAAAGGGAGTATGACGAGGTTAACCGGGAAATTTAATCCACAGATTATAACAGGGGAGGACTTATATTCATGGGATGCAATGATTGTCCCATTTTCCGTACTCACCGACATCTTTACTTCCAGGATTTGTGGTGGTGCTGGGATTGTTCTACTAAAAATTCGAGATATAAAAGAATGCGTAGAACCTGAATCAAAAAGTACGTTCGATATTCTTGAATGAATAACTAGCGTACCTGCCACCACTTTTTTTTCGGGGTTCACTTCGGCAGAAGTGATGGAAAAATCTCTTCCTTACTATCTTGGAGGTTGTTGGTTGCCTCCGATAACCCATGGATTAGGGCACTGATTCGCAAAATGACCCGGTTCTTTGCATTTGTAGCATTGAACAACATTTGAGGTTCTAATGGAGCGTTCCTCTCCTTTGTTGCAGCCGCGGGTCCTTCTTGCCGACAGTTAATAGCTAGCTGCCCTTCTCTTCCACAGCTAAAGCATTTTCTCGTCCCCCTAAGGCAATTTCTAGGGTGCTTCTTTCCGCACTTTTGGCAAGTGGGGTGCTGGAACTTCTTAGCACCGTTGGATTTATCAATCAGACCACTAGCATTGAAGTCCACCTTCCGCTTCTTGTCCCAATGATAGCCCTGTGATTCTCCGATCTCCATTTCAACCTTGAGGGCACATCGGACAATTTCCTCATAGCTGTCGAAGTCACGGATCGCTAATGCTTTCCGCAAGCTAGGCTTCAGCCCACCAAAGAAGCGGTCAACCTTGCATTTGGGGGTAACGACAAAGCTGGAAGCGTATCGTGCAAGCCTTGTTAAGTTTTCCTCGTACGCTCCCACAGATTCTTCAACTTTCTTCTTGAGGGAAAGGAAGTCCCTTTCCATCTTAAGACGGAGGGTGCGCGGAGAATATTTATCGAAAAACATCTTCCAAAATTCCTTCTATTCCAAAGCCTCGATCTCCTCCTCGGGCTTCATATTTTTGATCAACGTCCACCATTGATCAGCTTCACCCTCCATATGATAAGCTTCCAGGAGAACCTTCTCTTGTTTAGAACATTGAAGGATAGAGAATATCTTTTCAATGGAGTTGATCCATTGCTCAGCGATCGTGGGATCAGATGATCCACTAAAAGTAGGAGGCGTTTGTCTCATGAAGCTCTCGATAGCGAATTGTTCTTTCTTAGGGGGGGTTGAACGTTCCTCTTGACCCGTGTTTCTATTCAAAACTTGAGTTAGCTGAGAGAGAAGCGTGACAAAGTTTTCGATTCCCGCTCCCATTGGATTGGGCATCTCATTAGTACAATCATCACACTGATCTTCACAACGGTTGTTAGCCCGAGTTCTTCTAATACCGGCCATTGGATGGAATAAAAGGAATGTTAGGGGTAACACATAAAGGGTAATCCAAAGACAAAAGTTGATGACTTATAAATAAACTTTAATCTCTTTGACTCATGAGTCTGTAGGATTCAATCCAGGATTTTCATGATCTTCCTTCTAACATATATTCTTAGGGGCATTTTTCCCTTAATAAGGGTTCATACTAAGGTTGTGAATTTATCAAAACATAACCCCCGGGAGTGTCTTAACCAAGAGTGCAGAAAGGCCCATTGTCGTGCACCAGTTCCCGTTCCAGTCTAGCTCAAAGCGGTGTTTTCGGGTTTTACCCCTAGGATACATCTGTGCCAGAGCCGCCTCTACCTGCTTGTATCCAGACAGGGATGTATTTGTTTGATAAACCACTTACTTAGTATTTACCAAAACTTAGGGATGTTTTTATTATGCTTAGTCTTGTATCTAAGGCTTTACTAGGGTTTCCTAATCCCAAAAATAACTAAACCTATCCTCTGATACCAACTATGACAACCCTACTTTTTATTACAACTTAAGCATGCTTTATTACATAAAAATTCACTTGATACAACAAAGAAGATTGAGAGGTTTAGTGTCTTTGGGGCTTAGGATCATTACATAAAAACTTTAAACTTGAAAAACATCATCTTTATTGAAAACTTCCTTTACATGACCACTACATTCCTTCGTACTTAGCATTGCATGGGATAACCTGAGGACATGCATAAGAAAAGGGTGAGCTATAAAGCCCAGTAAGGGAGTACACAATGAATAACATGAGGAGTAAAATACATGTTAGGCAATAGGAACATCAATAGAGCATTAGAGTAACATGAACATAAAGGCATGATAAAGCATGATAACCATAACATGGAAATGTGGCAACAACACTTAACATTGAATTAGCATGAGACAAGGCTCATTGCACATGGAGCATGAGTAAACCCTCATTGAACATGAAACACGAGTAAACCCTCGTTGCACTTGAATTAGCATGAGTCAACACTCATTACACATGAAGTATCATGATACTATATTTTACCCAATGCATTAGAGTGCTATAAAGGGCGCACCCTTCTTAAACATTTCATTTCATGTATAAGTGTGCCACATGGATCATAAAAATATGGATTCATAAAACATAATCATTTATTCCACGATAAAAGGAATGTGGAATTCATACATGAAACATTATAATCAATAAGTAAATGTGCATAAAGGTGAATACCCTTGATGGAGAAATGGGCATGGTATTCACTACACAATGATATTGGCTTAGAAAATCGATGTGATTTCGGCAGCGTAACGGCGTGACATAAGAGTTCATAAAAAAATTTGATGAGAGAGAAAGGGGTTCCTCATAATATTTACATGTAATGGACAGTAAGGAGGTCATATAGATACATGTCCCAATAATTAAAAAGTAATTTAGATTCATGATACAAAAGTATTGCTTGAATATAAAAGAGGAGAAAAAGGTTTCTTTCGGAATTTCAGCATAGTAACCGGTGTACATGGGAGGATTTTAATGAGAGAGAAAGGGGTCTCCCATCATTCAAACAATAAGAGGGAAGTATGGGAGAGGTGTGAAACCATACCCCAACATTCATAATTGAAATTAAAAGGGCAATACAACTTAAAGAAAATTGACAAAAATGAGAAAGGAAGAAAAAACTCTTACTTGGAAGTGTGATTCCAAAGGATAGAGAGAGGATTGTGAGAGGCTTCTTGGGAGCTTGGGGCACCTTGGGAGGATTCTAGAGAGATTAGGGCAGAGGTTGGACGAACTCCAAGAGATTTTAGTGAGGAGGAAGTGGGATCTTGGGTGAGTTTATATAGGAAAGGTGAGAGAATTCTTTATTATTTAGGTTTGGGACCCCTTATATTAAAATAATCCAAACCACAAACCATCCCATGGTATTTGCCCATGGTTTCTGGAAAGGGAAAGGGGAAAACAATATTTTACAAGGCCAAGGTCTGAACTTATTAAAAAATTAGGGTTGCTTATGTGGAGGTGAGTCACACTTCCATGGAAATTAATTTAAAAAGGCAAAGTGTTGAATAAGTCTTGAGGGCTCCATTAATGCTTTGAAAAGTAAGTCAAACAAACCCAAAACCTAATTATTTTAATGATAAAACACATATTGGCCGAACATAAGGATTATGTTATTTTATTACATCACCATTGGGTCATTATGATGTCATAAAACACATTATATATTTAAATGGTATTTAATTTTTACCCAAAAATTTGACTGTCTCAGAAAATTATGAAAAATTCACCGTTGGATAATTTTGACGTCCTGATTCCAAAAATAATATTTATTTTATCTAAATAATTTTATAAATATGTGAATTTTCACTTTTAAAATGAAAACCGACATTTATGAAAAAAATTCACGGGTTTTGACAGAAATGGCTTTCAAACCTTAATAAAATTTTTAATTGCATTCATAAAATTATAATATCATTTATACTTAATAAAAAAATTAATTTAATATTAATAATAATATTTTATTAAAATATTATTTAATTCAAAAATCCTTTAATTTAATAAAATATAATTCTTAATTAAATAATAACTAAAAACACCATTTGTACTTTAAAAACTAATTACAATATATCAAAAATGACTAGAAATTATATTCATTATTATATACAAAAATAATGTACATGAACATGGTGCTACTTATTTCTTACATAACCCCTTAAAATAGCCGCATAAGACCTAAGGGTAAGGTGTGCGATGGTGACAGACTCTTGGGGCTGCTCGGATAACATCGCTCGAGTGGTAATTTCAATCAACTTCCACTTTTCCTGTAGACAATCACGTTCGAGCTTGACTTGATGAAGCTCAGCTTGGGCTTGGTCAAGGGCAAAGCCCAAAGACGCCACCTCTTTTCCGAGCTCTGAAAAATGGGCTTCATAAGGAGAAATTCTACTGGATGAGGCCATCGCTTCCTTTGTCTGAGTAGAAATGGGTTCGTTAAAGCCTTATATTTATACTACTCAGATGGTCACTGTTCAACGGCTATAAAAGTAACGGTCACAAATCTTAACGTAAAACTAAAGAAGTTGACATCTTATAAAAACATTTTTCAAAAAGAAACATTTAACTGGATCAAGAGGGATTTTCTATTAATGAAACTTTGGGTCGTTACAATATTCCCCTCTTAAGAAATTTCGTCCTCGAAATTTTCCTTTTCCCACACTAAAACAAATGTGGGTAACTTAGCTTCATCATATCCTCCGACTCCCAAGTTGCTTCTTCGAACTTGTGGTTTCTCTATAACACCTTGACGAGGGGCATTGTCTTATTTCGTAGAACTTTTTCTCTACGATCTAATATCTTCACTGGTTGCTCCTCATAAGAAAGATCATCTTCTAATTGTACCACCTCGGAAGAGAGTACATGTGAAGGGTCTGGTATGTACTTCCTTAAGAGGGATACATGGAAGACATCATGCAACTTGGCCATAGTAGGTGGAAGTGCTAGTCGATAGGCCACATCCCCAACATGATCAAGAATCTCTAAGGGGCCGATGTACCTTGGACTTAACTTCCCTTTCTTTCCAAACCTCATGACCTTTTTACACGGAGATATGCATAAAAACACCATGTCTCCGACTTTAAACTCAAGGTCTCGTCGACGATTATCTGCATAACTCTTCTGTCGACTTTGGGCTTCCTTGATATGCTGCTGAATGGTTTTCACCTTCTCCACCATTTCTTCGACCATTTCTGGTCCAAGCAGCTTACGTTCACCGACCTCATCCCAACATGCTGGTGTTCTACACCTTTTCCCATACAGGGCTTCATATGGTGCCATTTGGATGCTCGAGTGGAAACTATTATTATAAGAGAAATCAACTAGAGGAAGATGTTGATCCCATCCTCCTTTAAAGTCCATTGAGCACACTCTCAACATATCCTCAAGTGTTTGGATAGTCCGCTCTGATTGGCCATCAGTTTGTGGATGATAGGCCGTACTGAAGTTCAATTCAGTATTCAGAGCTTGTTGAAGACTCTTCCAAAACTTAGAGGTGAATCTTGGATCTCGATCAGAAACAATAGATAGTGGTACTCCATGAAACCGTACCACATCCCTGATATATATCCGTGCCAGTTGATCCAAAGAGAAATCCTCTCGAATAGCAATGAAGTGTGCAGTCTTTGTAAGACGATCCAAAACAACCCAGATTGCATTGTTGCCTTTGGATGTCCTTGGAAGTCCAGTGAAAAAGTCCATGGTGATGTTCTCCCATTTCCATTCTCGTATGGGCAATGGTTGCATCACCCCCTTGGACTTCTGCCTCTCTGCCTTCACTTGCTGACACACCAGGCACTTTGATGTATATTCAGCGATCTACTTCTTCATATTATCCCACCAAAAGTTTTCTCGGAGATCTCGATACATCTTTGTGCTCCATGGGTGAATAGAGAAATTTAAACTATGTGCATCATCCAAAAGTTCCTTCTTCAGCTCCGAACTTGATGGAACACATAGTCTTTTCCCAAACAGCACAATTCCTTCTTCATTAACATTAAACTCTGAGGATTTTTCCTTTTTGATAGCTTCCACTTTTTCTTGGATTCCCGCATCATCCTTTTGAGCATCCTTTAACCTTTCCAAAAGAGATGGTTGAACAATCATTTGTGAAATGATTGATGATGTTCCCTTCTTTATGATTCCCACGTCCATATTCATCAAGTCTAATAAGATTGGATCCTTTTCAATTCTCATCATTGATAGAATCGCTGGATCCTTTCTACTTAGGGCATCCGCCACCTTGTTCGCCTTCCCAGGGTGGTAATGTATTGAACAGTTATAATCCTTGATGAGCTCTATCCATCTTCTCTGGCGCATATTAAGCTCTTTCTGTTTGAATATATATTTAAGACTCTTGTGGTTAGCATATATCTCACATTTCTCTCCATAGAGATAATGCCACCAGATTTTCAAGGCAAAGATCACCGCCGCCAACTCCAAATCATGCGTTGGATAGTTTCGCTCATGGATTTTCAACTGCCTTGAGGCATAGGATATCACTTTATCATTCTGCATCAGCACACATCCTAATCCCTTCTTCGAAGCATCACTGAATACCACAAAAAGCTCCCCACTTGTGGGTAAAGTGAGCTCGGGTGCAGTGATAAGCCTCCTTTTCAACTCCTTGAAGCTTTCTTCGCATTCATCACTCTAAGAAAACTTTACTCCCTTTCGAGTTAGCTTGGTAAGAGGGTTGGACAATCGTGAGAAATTTCTCACAAATCGTCGATAATATCCAGCTAACCCCAAGAAGCTACGGATATCAGTTACCGATGTTGGCCTCGACCATCCCTCAATTGCATCTGTTTTGGAGGGGTCCACAGATATCCCATTTCTTGTGATGATATGGCCCAAGAATGAGACTTCCTTCAACCAAAACTCACACTTGCTGTACTTTGCATAGAGCTTCTCCTTGTGCAAAGTCTCTAGTACAATTTTTAAATTCTCCTCATGGTCCTCCTTGGTTTTGGAGTATATTAGAATATCATCTATAAAGACTACCACAAATTTGTCAGGGTAATATCTAAAGACTCTATTCATCAAGTCCATGAATATTGCTGGAGCATTGGTGAGTCCAAAAGGCATTAATATGAATTCATAGTGCCCGTACCTTGTACGAAAAG
This sequence comes from Viscum album, assembly GCA_963277665.1. NCBI lineage: Eukaryota > Viridiplantae > Streptophyta > Magnoliopsida > Santalales > Viscaceae > Viscum > Viscum album. The sequence continues at coordinate 1,158,484,765 of OY728134.1, read as the reverse complement.
CAGTCTTGGGGATATCTTCCTTCATCACCCTTACTTGATAATATCCCGACCGCAAGTCCACCTTGGAGAAGTATTGTGCTCCACGCAGCTGATCAAACAAGTCATCGATTCTTGGGAGAGGATACTTATTCTTTATCGTGATTTTGTTAAGTTCACGATAAACGATGCAAAGCCGCATTGACCCATCCTTCTTCATGACGAAGAGGACTGGTGCACCCCATGGTGATGCACTTGGGCGTATAAACCCTTTATCCAGATTCTCCTATAGTTGTTTCTTCAGCTCTTCAAGCTCAACAACATCCATTCTATATGGAGTCTTGGATATTGGTAGCGCCCCAGGTATAAGTTCAATTGAGAACTCAACATCTCTTCTTGGAGGAAGACCAGGAAGTTCCTCGGGAAATACTTCAGCGAATTCCCTCACAATAGGCATTTCTTCAAGGGTGGTTTCTTCCTTGGACTCAATCATCTGAGCCAGATATGCGTGCTCATAAGGCAGTAATATCCATGCTTGAGATGATGGAGATAAAGGAGATTCATCTTCCTCCTGACACTTGTAAAGAATTGGGGGTCGATTCTCCATATGGAGTGTGATTTCCCTCTCCCGACAATTTATGTTGGCTCTATATAAGGAAAGCCAATCCATGCCAAGAATTGCATCAAATTCCACCAAAGGGAGTATGACGAGGTTCACCGAGAAATTCAATCCACAGATTATAACAGGGGAGGACTTATATTCATGGGATGCAATGATTGTCCCATTTTCCGTACTCACCGACATCTTTACTTCCAGGATTTGTGGTGGTGCTGGGATTGTTCTACTAAAAATTCGAGATATAAAAGAATGCGTAGAACCTGAATAAAAAAGTACGTTCGCTATTCTTGAATGAATAACTAGCGTACCTGTCACCACTTTGTTGTCGGGGTTCACTTCGGCGGAAGTGATGGCAAAATCTCTTCCTTACTATCTTGGAGGTTGTTGGTTGCCTCCGATAACCCATGGATTAGGGCACTGATTCTCAAAATGACCCGGTTCTTTGCATTTGTAGCATTGAACAACATTTGAGGTTCTAATGGAGTGTTCCTCTCCTCTTTTGCAGCCGCGGGTCCTTCTTGCCGACAGTTAATAGCTAGCTTCCCTTCTCTTCCACAGCTAAAGCATTTTCTCGTCCCCCTAAGGCAATTTCCAGGGTGCTTCTTTCCGCACTTTTGGCAAGTGGGGTGCTGGAACTTCTTAGCACCGTTGGATTTATCCATCGGACCACCAGCATTGAAGTCCACCTTCCGCTTCTTGTCCCAATGATAGCCCTGTGATTCTCCGATCTCCATTTCAACCTTGAGGGCACATCGGACAATTTCCTCATAGCTGTCGAAGTCACGGATCGCTAATGCTTTCCTCAATCTAGGCTTCAGCCCACCAAAGAAGCGGTCAACCTTGTATTTGGGGGTAACGACAAAGCTGGAAGCGTATCGTGCAAGCCTTGTGAAGTTTGCCTCGTACGCTCCCACAGATTCTTCAACTTTCTTCTTGAGGGAAAGGAAGTCCCTTTCCATCTTAAGACGGAGGGTGCGCGGAGAATATTTATCGAAAAACATCTTCCAGAATTCCTTATATTCCAAAGCCTCGATCTCCTCCTTAGGCTTCGTATTTTTGATCAACGTCCACCATTGATCAGATTCACCCTCCATATGATAAGCTGCCAGGAGAACCTTCTCTTGTTCAGAACATTGAAGGATAGATAATATCTTTTCAGTGGAGTTGATCCATTGCTCAGCGATCGTGGGATCAGATGATCCACTAAAAGTAGGAGGCCTTTGTCTCATGAAGCTCTCGATAGCGACTTGTTCTTTTTTAGGGGGGGTTGAACGTTCCTATTGACCCGTGTTTCTATTCAAAACTTGAGTTAGCTGAGAGAGAAGCGTGACAAAGTTTGCGATTCCCGCTCCCATTGGATTGGGCATCTCATTAGTACAATCATCACACTGATCTTCACAACGGTTGTTAGCCCGAGTTCTCCTATTACCGGCCATTGGCTGGAATAAAAGGAATGTTAGGGGTAACACATAAAGGGTAATCCAAAGACAAAAGTTGCTGACATATAAATAAACTTTAATCTCTTTGACTCATGAGTCTGTAGGATTCAATCCAGGATTTTCATGATCTTCCTTCTAACATATATTCTTAGGGGCATTTTTCCCTTAATAAGGGTTCATACTAAGGTTGTGAATTTATCAAAACATATCCCCTGGGAGTGTCGTAACCAAGAGTGCAGAAAGGCCCATTGTCGTGCACCAATTCCCGTTCCAGTCTAGCTCAAAGCGGTGTTTTCAGGTTTTACCCCTAGGATACATATGTTCCAGAGCCGCCTCTACCTGCTCGTATCCAGACAGGGATGTATTTGTTTGATAAACCACTTACTTAGTATTTACCAAAACTTAGGGATGTTTTTATTATGCTTAGTCTTGTATCTAAGGCTTTACTAGGGTTTCCTAATCCCAAAAATAACTAAACCTATCCTCTGATACCAACTATGACAACCCTGCTTTTTATTACAACTTAAGCATGCTTTATTACATAAAAATTCACTAGATACAACAAAGAAGATTGAGAGGTTTAGTGTCTTTGGGGCTTAGGATCATTACATAAAAACTTTAAACTTGAAAAACATCATCTTTATTGAAAACATCCTTTACATGACCACTACATTCCTTCGTACTTAGCATTGCATGGGATAACCTGAGGACATGCATAAGAAAAGGGTGAGCTATAAAGCCCAGTAAGGGAGTACACAATGAAAAACATGAGGAGTACAATACATGTTAAGCAATAGGGACATCAATAGAGAATTAGAGTAACATGAACATAAAGGCATGATAAAGCATGATAACCATAACATGGAAATGTGGCAACAACACTTAACATTGAATTAACATGAGACAAGGCTCATTGCACATGGAGCATGAGTAAACCCTCGTTGCACTTGAAGCACGAGTAAACCCTCTTTGCACTTGAATTAGCATGAGTCAACACTCATTACACATGAAGTATCATGATACTATATTTTACCCAATGCATTGGAGTGCTATAAAGGGCACACCCTTCTTAAACATTTCATTTCATGCATAAGTGTGCCACATGGATCATAAAAATATGGATTAATAAAACATAATAATTTATTCCACGATAAAAGGAATGTGGAATTCATACATGAAACACTATAATCAATAAGTAAATGTGCATAAAGGTGAATACCATTGATGGAGAAATGGGCATGATATTCACTACACAATGATATTGGCTTAGAAAATCGATGTGATTTCGGTAGCGTAACGACGTGACATAAGAGTTCATAAAAAAATTTGATGAGAGAGAAAGGGGTTCCTCATAATATTTACATGTAATGGACAGTAAGGAGGTCATATAGATACATGTCCCAATAATTAAAAAGGAATTTAGATTCATGATACAAAAGTATTGCTTGAATATAAAAGAGGAGAAAAAGGTTTCTTTCGGAATTTCAGTATAGAAACAGGTGTACATGGGAGGATTTTCATGAGAGAGAAAGGGGTCTCCCATCATTCAAACAATAAGAGGGAAGTATGGGAGAGGTGTGAAACCATACCCCAACATTCATAATTGAAATTAAAAGGGCAATACAACTTAAAGAAAATTGACAAAAATGAGAAAGGAAGAAAAAACTCTTACTTGGAAGTGTGCTTCCAAAGGCTAGAGAGAGGCTTGTGAGAGTCTTATTGGGAGCTTGGGGAACCTTGGGAGGATTCTAGAGAGATTAGGGCAGAGGTTGGACGAACTCCAAGAGATTTTAGTGAGGAGGAAGTGGGATCTTGGGTGAGTTTATATAGGAAAGGTGAGAGAATTCTTTATTATTTAGGTTTGGGACCCCTTATATTAAAATAATCCAAACCAAAAACCATCCCATGATATTTGCCCATGGTTTCTGGAAAGGGAAAGAGGAAAAAAATATTTTACAAGGCCAAGATCCGAACTTATTAAAAAATTAGGGTTGCTTATGTGGAGGTGAGTCACACTTCCATGGAAATTAATTTAAAAAGGCAAAGTGTTGAATAAGTCTTGAGGGCTCCATTAATGCTTTGAAAAGTAAGTCAAACAAACCCAAAACCTCATTATTTTAATGATAAAACACATATTGGCCGAGAATAAGGATTATGTTATTTTATTACATCACCATTGGGTCATTATGATGTCATCAAACACATTATATATTTAAATGGTATTTAATTTTTACCCAAAAATTTGACTGTCTCAGAAAATTATGAAAAATTCACCGTTGGATAATTTCAACATCCTGATTCCAAAAATAATATTTATTTTATCTAAATAATTTTCTAAATATGTGAATTTTCACTTTTGAAATAAAAACCGACATTTATAAAAAAAATTCACTGGTTTTGACAGAAATGGCTTTCAAACCTTAATAAAATTTTTAATTGCATTCATAAAATTATAAGATAATTTATACTTAATAAAAAAATTAATTTAATATTAATAATTATATTTTATTAAAATATTATTTAATTCAAAAATCCTTTAATTTAATAAAATATAATTCTTAATTAAATAATAACTAAAAACACCATTTGTACTTTAAAAACTAATTACAATATATCAAAAATGACTAGAAATTATATTCATTATTATATACAAAAATAATGCACATGAACATGGTGCTACTTATTTGTTACATAACCCCTTAAAATAGCCGCATAAGACCTAAGGGTAAGGTGTGCGATGGTGACAGACTCTTGGGGCGGCTCGGATAACATCGTTCGAGTGGTAATTTCAATCAACTTCCACTTTTCCTGTAGATGATCACGTTCGAGCTTGACTTGATGAATCTCATCTTGGGCTTGGTCAAGGGCAAAGCCCAAAGATGCCACCTCTTTTCCGAGCTCTGACAAATGGGCTTCGTAAAAGGGAAATTCTACTGGATGAGACCATCGCTTCCTTTGTCTAAGTAGAAATGGGTTCGTTAAAGCCTTATATTTATACTACTCAGATGGTCACTGTTCAACGGCTATAAAAGTAACGGTCACAAATCTTAACGTAAAACTAAAGAAGTTGACATCTTATAAAAACATTTTTCATAAAGAAACATTTAACTGGATCAAGAGGTATTTTCTATTAATGAAACTTTGGGTCATTACAAGGTACCTCATAACTGCATGGTCAGAAAAAAAACTACTTTAGAGCCCAATAAATATGAACGGAATTTATCTAAAGAAAATATAACAGCAAGAAACTCCTTTTCCGTGGTTGTGTTGTTTGATTGGGCCGAATCCAGTGTCCTTGATGCAAATGAAATCACATGTGAACGTCCCTCTACCCTCTGAGATAAGACAACTCTAACTACAAAGTTGGAGGAGTAACACATAATCTCAAAAAAAATCTCCCTTAGTGGGGGCTGTATGATAGGTGGAGTGGTAAGAAATCATTTTAGCTTATCAAAGGAATTCCTTCAAGAATCATCAAGCACAAAATAAAAATCCTTTTGAAGTAATTGTGATATAGGAAGATCAATCTTACTAAAATATTTGATGAAGCACCGATAACATTCTACATTCCCTAGGAAAGATCTAACATCACACACACATGAAGGATCGGGTGAGGATGAAATAATGTCTATATTAGATCTATCAACCTCTATCCCATGTTTTGACACTACATGCCCTAAGACAATTCCATGCTCTACCACGAAATGTCACTTTTCAAAGTTCAAGATCAGATTCCTCTCAATACAATGATTCAAAACCTTTCCCAAACTAGAGATACAATCATAAAATGAATACCCATACACTGTAGAATCATCCACGAATACATCCACGAAGGTCTCAATAAAATTAGAAAAATACTCACCATGCATCTCTGGAAGGTACCTAGGGAATTGCAAAGTCCAAATGGCATCCTTCAGTAGGAAAACGTATCGAATAGACAAGTGAATGTTGTATTATACTGATCCTATGGAGCAATAGAAACCTGAAAATATCCAGAAAACCCATCCAAGAAATAGTAGTGTGTTTTCACAACTAGTCTCTCAAGCATCTGATAAATAAATGGGATGGGTAAATGGTCTTTGTGAGTGGACTGATTTAGTTTCCTATAATCAATACACACACGCTAACTGTTTTTCACCCTTATTGAAACTAACTCATCTTTCTCATTTTAACAACTGTAACACTACTTTTCTTAGGCACAACCTGAATAAGACTTATCCACTGAGAATCTGAAATGGGATAAATTATACCTGCCTTGAGAAAAATTTTAACCTCTTTTTTAACAACTTCCAGAAGGATTGGATTGAGTCTTCTTTGTGGCTGCCTCACTGGTTTATCCCCATCCTCCAAAAGAATCATATGCATTCAAATTGAGGGGCTAATACCAGATATGTCAGCCAAGGTCCACCCGATTGCCTTAATGTTTTCCCTCAAAAGATTCAAAAGTTTTTCTTCATGTTAAAAAGGAAGATTATTAGAAATTATAACAGGTAATCTCTCACCACTCTAGTATGACCAGAATATGATTCCATTTCAAAATAAAATCTAAGAGAGTCTTATGAATTAGAAATAGGTGTGGAAGTACTCTTAGGCATCAAACTAGAACCAATACTCATAATCTACCTAAGTATAGGAAAATCAAATTCCATGGGGGTTTTTATTTGGTGGTTCAAAATAGGAGATAAAAAAATCAGAATGGTCCTCTGAGAGGTAATTCATGGAGTCCATAACATTAAATATCACAACTTCATCCCCAAACTCCATGGAAAGTGTACCCTCATTGATATTTATAATAGTTTTTGTAGTTTTGAGGAAGGGTCTACCTAATATAATGGGATAATGAGAACTTAACTGATCATCCTCCATGTTAAGATCATATAAATCTATTGGAAATATCATGTCTCTTACCCGGACAAGTACATCCTTGAGGACTCCCACTGGATATGCCATAACTCTATTTGCCAACTACACCACTACATACATTGGTTTAAACTCACCAACCTACAAATAAGAGAATACAAAGTGAGGCATCACATTTATGGATGTTCCCAAATCACAAAGAGAATTTGAAAAGTGTAACTCCCCTATGGTGCATGGGATAGTAAATTTCCTTGGATCCTTGCACTTTGTTGGAATTTCTAGAGTTGGTGTAATGAGTTTTGACAGATTTCTTCCAAGATTGATCCTATCATTTCCCTTGACCCCACTTTGATTGGTATAAAGTTCTTTTAAAAATTTGGTATATCTTGGTATTTGTTTAATGGATTCAAGTAATGGGATGTTGATCTCCACATGCTTGAGTGTATCCAAAACTTCTTTTTACATCACCTATTTAGCCATCGTTTTGGTTTGAACAAATTTATTTGGAAAATGAAGGGGTTTAGGAAGAATATCATCAATGTTTTTCTTACCTTTATCTTTCTACTTGGGTTGCTCAATAGTTGGTGTTGAATGGGGATTCTCCGGAGTTGAGGTGAATCCTAGTGGAATGATAGGTGCAGATGTATCGGTTGTTTGCTTTCCACTTCTCAATGTGATGAACTAACATTCCCCTTGGGATTTGGAGTAGGTCGGGAAGGAATATTTTCAGAGTTCTTACATACTAGTTCATAGAGGCCCATGGTAATTTGGCTCATTTGAGTCTTCAACTCCCTCAGCTTCGAACCTTGACTCTTCAAATCATTCTATTGATTAAGAACAATTTATTTCAAATGATCAACAGTATTAGAATCTACCTTTGGTTGAGAATTCTCTTGTTGTTTACTTGTTGATTCTTGAGCTTCAAATCGCCTTTGGGGTTGTTGGAAACCCTATTGGTAAGGTGGAGGATGATGGAAGTTTTGTTGAAAGGGGGGCCTTTGTTGTTGTCCAGATACACACCTCATGTCTGATTGATCCTTCCACCCTTGGTTGTATGTTGGAGCAAAGGAATAAAGCTTATTTTGTGGATATGGTTGTTGCTATTGCTGATATGGTCTCTCAGGAAACACTGCTACACAGTCTTCTATTTATTTTAGTTGGGGGAAAAGTCAGTTGGGTGGATTGTCTCAGTACAAATGCAATAAGGCCTTGAAGGAAGGGGTTGGGATGTCTTTTGAGCAAAGAAATATGCCTCACCATAGTGGTTAATTCTTCCAACTTGGTATCAATTAAATGACTCTAAAGATAAAGACATACCTGATGTACTCCCATGACTTGCAGTGTACCTCGATCACCAAATTGTTGGGAGTTTTGGGCCATCTTGTCAATCAATGCACGTGCAGCTACTGGTGTCTTGTCCACCAATGATCCTCCAGTCGAAATATCCACCATACTCCTCTCCATAGGTGTGAGTCCTTTATGTAAGTATTGGATGATGAGTTTCTCACTGATTTTGTGATGTAGGAAGCTTGCACACAAATTCTTTAATCGCTCCCAATACTCATACATTGACTCCCCTTGTGCTTGATTGATACCCAATATCTCCTTAAGAATGGAAGTGGTCCTTGATGTTGGAAAAAATATTTTCAAGAAAAGATGATTCAAATTATTCCAACAAGTTACATATTCTGGTTGCAAATAATACATCTAATCCTTAGTAGTTTCATCAAGTGAGAATGGGGATGATCTAAGTTTTATTTGATCATCAGAGAAATTTCTTGGTTTCATTGTTGAGAATACCACATTTAATTCTTTTAAATGTTTTTTTGAATCCTCACCAGATAAGCCATGAAATTTTGGAAAAAGGTGAATTAACCCGGATTTTAACTCAAAGTCCGATTCGAGATTTAGATAAGCAATGCATGTAGGATGATAATTAATATCAGGTTAAGCCAAATCTCGAATAGTCCTATTGAGTTAATTGTTGTTTTCATCCATTGTATCTTTTTTAATATTTTTTTAAAGAGTTTCTAATTTCAAAATTCCGAGAGTGGAGGAATTCTCCAGTTGGGTAAATGTCAACAATTACAATAGATTGATATTGTATGATTCGATACCTAAGGATGTGATCAATATAGGGGTCTAGATCAAGGAGATCCTCAGGATGAGATCATGTCATAAATCATAGAAAATAAAGAAATTAAAAATAAGGAGACACCAATATCATTAAATTAGGTTTCAATTAATGGTCCGAAAGATAAGAAAAGAGAGAGGAAAGAAATAAATAAAAACAAGAAAAAAAGGAGAGAAAGGGGAAATGAGATATAAGAAGAGAAAAAAAGGATAAATGAAAGAAGAAGAAAATGTACATCTAATTAGTTTAATAAAACACTTGCCTCCCCGACAACGGTACCAATTTGATGAGTGCTGTCTCACACGCTCTCAAAAAAAATATTTATTTGTAATTTTACTAAGTGCATCACAGTGGATGACCTAGGTCGTTATCTCAAGGAGGAAGTGGATTAAAAAAATATTAATAATCTTGAATTAAGTAATAAAATATTTCAAAACAAATTAAAATAAATATCGGGGCTTTGTTTGTGACTTTTCAAATAGTAAACTAAACAAGAAAATAAGAAGTAACAATCAAGAGACAATTTCTTTAAAAACACTTATATGAGAAGACATAGTTGATCTAATATGACCCCTTTATCATTGATTTATCCAAATCCCATATGATTATAATTAATGAAATTGTAATCCCCTAACCTTATCAACCATCTAACCCTACGGAAATTAACACACCCAAAAATATTGAAAAAATGAGCCTTCGGTCAACTTCGGGACTTCCAATCGCGACACCCTGCCTTGATTGTGATCCAAAAGCCAACTTATGGTCAATGGTAAATTAGGGAATTATATACTACCTATATTTGAGAATTAATTGATTTGGGTATGAGAATTGAACCCTACAATTCTATCCTAAGTTGGTTAGATTCTGTGATTGCGGTTTCACTCACACGGTTTACCCAAGCCCAACCACGCGATCAAGTGTAAGTCAACCGAGTAACATAAAAATTAGAACTCAATTAATTGATCACAATTTAATAATTACAGTATGTTTATGTATTAAAAAAAAAATAAATTAAGGGAGTGGGGATTAGATCATATATGAAAGAAATCACTCTTTCATTGGCGGAGTTTTCATCGTGGAGATGTTTTGTATAAGAAATGGGTTGATTGGGGAACACCAAATCATGTCTCCACTCTTAGATTTCAGCCCAAGAAGAAAAATAATAAGATAAAAAGAGAATAACACAAAATATTAATTGAAGAAAATTTACATTACAAGCATAAAAACAAACAAAAACAAAGTGGAGGTGGGAGAGGAGATCCTTTTTTGGAAGAGATGTTTGCACAAAGAATTACTTATTCCAAGAGTTGTGAGGGGTTCCCAAGAGCAACCCTTTCAGAAAAACCTTTCCAAATACTCTACCAACCCTCCCAAAGAGTGAAAGCATACTTTAAATAGAGTTTGGGAGGGTTATGGTTACAAATCTTTTTAAAATGTGAAAGAGAAATTCGGCCAAATATTTTACTCCACATTGTACCAGATAGTTGACCTCTACAACGCGTGAATTGGTTGGAATTCTAGATGGATGATTTGTTTGGAATCATGTCCCAGATATTCAATCAAAATTGGGGCCCAATACAAGTCTGTATGAAGAAGATATGACCCAAATGGTGAAGTGATGTCTAATTTGGATAGTTCAGTCAAGTATTTTCTTCATGACCCATTACTCAACTCCAATGCATGATCTAGCTACCATATACTAAATATAATTTTTAGTTCATTAAGTTAGGAATAAATTTGAAAAATTTTAAGTCAAAACAATTTACATAAAAATATTTATTCCTGAAATATAACAGTGAATTTTAAAAGGGTAAAATAGGAATTTCTATAAATTTTTTAAATGAATGATCTAATACCAATTATTCTATAAATTAACATATTTACCACAATGTGAAGAAATTATTTAATTTATTATCAATAAAATATTAAATTAAATTGTGTTTGATCACATACTAGTTGGGGGATATATTAAAATTTATGTTTTTTATTTTCATAAGGCTAAAAGAAACAAAACCACTTTATCTTATCCATTTGAAATAAAACATGTTATTTTTATAAAAGACCAAATAAAACTTGTACTTAGTAATAAAACACTTTAAAAATCAAAAAGAGGGTCTTTTATTTTAGAAAAAAACAAAATGAATCTAATTTACCCTAATTTTTATATTTCATAAAATCAAAAACACAAAACCTGCCATTTATATTTTATTGAAAAAACCTTACTAAAGTTACTTATGACAAAATTTTTATAAAATAAAACCAACCATTAGGAATAATATAAAAATATAATAATGTGTCACAACATCAAAATAGTATATCCAAATAAATAATGAAAATAGTGCTTCAAATAAAACCCAAATATAGTGATACAAAAAAATATTATAGAGATTCCATATCTGAAACCATTAATCAATGAACAAGTTTCATGGGATACCCATTAGGATTAATGTGAGATGATCCTAACAATACTATAAGTATAGGTCCATATTTTAGCCTATGTTTCATCCTAAAATCTATAAGTCACCTGACTAGCTAATATTAACCTCACCAAGGGGTACACCCTCTAGCCCTGGTGTATGATACAACTAGATAGACACTATCTAGTCCTTGATCTGAACTTTTTTATAGTGAATCATGATCTTCCACTTATTTATTCTGGTTCCCTTTACCAAAAAAATTTGGATGTGATAAAAAATAAAATGATATTCCTCACATGAATCATAATAATAAAAAAAATCTCACCTCACCTCCAACACCCTTCCACAAAGCAACCCCATTTTACGTCATTAAATTGTCATATAATCATGTATAACCCCTAAAGGGGATAAACATTCATATAGGGCTAATAAATAGGGTCTCACAAGAATCAAAGAATTTTTATTAATGTGATAAATGAGCCTTCATATAATTAAAAAATTGAATTACATCCCACATCACACATTTTAAAATTCTTGATAATTTAAAACAATATTTTGAAATTAATTTTAAAAAATACTCCCTTTCCATTCAAAAACCATCATTAAATATGGTTAAAATTATTCAAAATTAAAAAATGGGATCCAAGACCAAGATTTTTCATAAAAATCACTTAGTAAGGCCTCATTTTTATATTCGACAATTCTTAGCATATGTAATTTTTTTCTTCAAATTAATACAGGAAATTAATAAATAAAAACCTTTATGCCAAGTAACATTCGTATGGAAAATAATTTAAAAAACCATCTATAATTTGATTAAAAATGATTTTTATAGAACCTAATAATTTCATGAACTTCAAAATAAAGGAATACCATAAATACACATACCTTAAACTAAATATAAATAAATCTTCTTTAATGCGTAAGTCTAATCTAAGAAACAAAACACCAAATTTCACCTAAAGATCACTACCATAAAACTGGGCAAGGCCAGCGCCACCCATTTATCACCACTAACGAAAAAGCGCTGATAAAGGGGGGGGGGGGATTTATCCGCACTCAAAAAAGCACTGATAAAGGCCCCCCCTTTATGAGCGCTTATTTTAAAAGGGCTGATAAAGGGTCAAATTCAAAAAAAATTAATTTTTTTTAATATATAAATATAGTTATATAGTTATATTGATATAAATATAATATATAATTTTTAAATATATTTTAGATAAGTATAAATGTACATTTACACTTATTATACTTAATATATAAGATATTTAGTGAAAATGGCTTCTTAAAAAATTTAAAAAATATTTTTAATTAATAATTTTCTAATTATTATGGAGTAATAGTTATTTAATAAAAATTTGAAGACTAAAAAAATTAAAAAAATTAAAAAAAGATCCAAAATATGTTGAAAACGCAACTCGAACTTCAAACGACCATAACTTTTGATCCGGGTGTCCGTTTGAGCTCTACCACATATCAAATCTAATCCTGCGACGATCTCTACGTCGCTGTGACTCAGGGAGACCACAGTCAAGCATTTTTCGAGGACAAAAGAGGCCTAGAAGGCCTCAAAAACCGAGTTTTTAGTCGGGGTACCCAGATGTTTTACCATTTTGTGGATTTGCAGCCTCATTTAAGGGGGTATTATTGGCTTTTTTGGTGGGGACTGAATTTATTCCAAGGTATTACATTCATATTGATATTATTTCATTGAAATTTCATCATTTTTTATAATGAACTACTATTTATAATCAAATATATAACTATATGTACATATTTTTTTATATATTCACACCTAAAAATTAAATTTTTTAAATAAATAATTAAACATATTTACATATAAAATATATTAGCTTTATCTAAATAATAACTAATATCCATTTTATTTAAAATACCAATATATGAATACTTATATAACTACTATATATTAATATAACTATACATATATTAATATAACTATATATATATATTAATATAACTATATGTGTATATTAATATAACTATATATATATATTAATATAACTATATATATATATATATCAATATAACTATATATATTAATATAAATATATATTACTATACGAATAAATATAACTATATATATATAAATAAATAGATATATCATGAATAAGAGAACAAATCAATATAGGGTAGTGGGAAAGGCTTTGGGTTCACAGGGGGGAGGTCTCGAGATCAAATCCGGGTGGAGGCATGGGTGCACGCGTAAGGTTGATTTAAAGGGATAATGCTGATAAAGGGTGTAGGCGGTGCGGGCGGGCGCTGGAGGTGCGGGAAAGCACTGATAAAGGGGGGATCAAGCAATGTAAAAAGCCCCCCCCGAGATTGGCAGTATTTTTTTTTATTTTTTTTATTTTTATCAGTGCTAAAAAAAGAGCTGATAAAAGTGGAATTTTATCAGCGCTAAAAAGAAAGCGCTGATAAAAGACCCTTTTATCAGCAATTCGTTTTAGCACTGATAAAAGACCCCTTTTATCAGTGCTTTATTTAAAGCTGATAAAAGGGGTCTTTTCAGTACTTTTTGGAGTGCTGATAAAGGGGACCCCCCCTTTATCTTTGCCGGCATTAATAGCGCTTTTTCTAGTGCTATTAATGGCCATTTTTAGCACTGATAAAATCCATATTTGTAGACAACCAAAACCCTTGGTTATAAGAAACATGAAACCTAAAATCCCTATGAATATTTTTTAGGGTTATAGGATAAGAAACCCCCTAAAAAAATTGAATATGGAAAATAGAAGAAGATAAAGAAAGAGAAGTGGTAGGTAATAACTTAATAATTACATGAAATTTGGATGAAATGATTCAAAACCAAAGGGGTGAGAGAAGGATCTCTCTATGGGGTTCTGTATAGGGTTGGTCATGTAAAATAAAAGAGGAGAAGGATAGAAAATCCTTACAAAGAAAAGGGTGAAAATAGGAAAATTACTTTTAATGTATTTCTGGTAAGGCCGTGTAGTTTATTATATGGTTTTCCAAATGTGAGAAAACTACATGGGATCCACTAAAAGGAACAAAACACCTCATATGGTTATCCATTCAATTTCCTCTAACCATCCCCCAACAATACAGGTCACCCCTACACCCCCAACTAAGATGCACGGTTTCCTAGAGATGTTGTGTGTTTTAAAAAACCTTTCACTAACCATGTAAAACCCCAATTTTAATTAATTTTATCAATTTTATGGTTTCCTATAGAATTTTAATGGTTTCCCCTACTTGTGATGTAACTGTGAAATAGAAAAAACCTTGTAAAATTTCAAAATTCCACCCCAAAACTCAAAAAATAAAAAATGTTCCATAATTAAATAATATAAAAAATATCAGTTACATTTAGGTGTTCTAATTCTCCCCTCCAAGACACTTTTTCCCCTAGAATTACATAAATGAAAAATATATATTAATGGAAAACTTAAAATATCACACCCTAATAAAAGGGGTGGGTGATTTTAAGAAGGGATGGAGAGGGTCCGATGGGAAATTATCATTGGAAAAACCACACAGAACCCCAAAAAATGAAACCCTAATACACAAAAACCACCAAACATCTTCAATCATAGATTTACTAAAACCATCGAACCTGGAGCACTCAGAGGGTATGGATACCTATTATATGTTTTCTTGTAATTTATAATTCATCTATAAAGTTGAAACTAAGAAGAAAATTCTCTTATTAAGGGACCACAACCAAAGATAAAACCATATACATAAGAAAAATGAGAAAAGGAAATAGTCCCCCAACAATAATGACAATCCAAAATAGAACCAACCAAATCCAAAGAGAAAAAACCAACAAAAACATCCAAAAACCCACAAAATAATTCCACCAAAATCATTGATGAATGCACCAACCAAAATAGATAATTTATAAACCACAACAAGACACCTTAAAAAACAACATGGGATCCCATCTTGGGCATCGACACTTCATGGGTATAAACTAAAACCACAATCATGAAACACCATCTCATGTTGAATGCAAAAAAACTAAATAAACATGAACTAGCACATAATCTAAACTGGTGTGACACAAATCCTTGTCACCTGAGTATAGATCCAAAGTTTCCTCATATAATTAAATCAACAAACCATCCTCATCATAACCAAAAAAAAATAAAAAAAAATAATAAGTTATAATCCACCACACAAACATAGGCACCTAAAGGAATCATTATAAAAGAACAAACTCTAATTATTTAGTAATATTCAATCCTCAAAAGAGAATCCACCAAAATAGGAAACTAAAAATAGATAAACATTACAATAAAAACTACACATTATACTTATTCTAAAAAATAAACTTGAAGGTGACATAAGCTTCCAAAAAAAGGAAAGTCCTTGGATCTTTCCAATATAGGGGATTGGAGTGCCTTGGATCATCACACTGAAATAACAAAAATTTATTTTCATTATATGAATAAAGACTAGAGAATATTTAACCTCATCAACTAACACATCCATATCCAGCTAAACTAGATTCTTCTCCACACTATATGGTTTTCATTAGTAATACTACATGAATCAAAGGCATCACTCACCATAGGTTTCTTGTACTGGTCAACTTCCACTTGAATATCCTCCTCAACCACCTCCTTAAAAGATTTATATAGAAACCCTGATTTTCTTACATTTTTTTTACATAATTTTAATGATAAAAAACATAAAAACATTACACAACAAGGATCCAAAGTTTTAGTGTCTTGGGAAAACTAGGACCATACATAACATTTACAATATCGAGCATAAAAATTTGTTTAATTCCTTATTCTCTAGCTTCTTATCAGCCATTGTGTACTCTTTAGTACATGTAGTAACCCAAGGATATACATAAAAAATAGTTAAGCTAAAATACCAGTAAGAGGAATGATAATAACATGTAATAATGTGAAATGGGGTGTGCAAAATCATAACATCATTTATATAATATCATAGAATGTGGCAATGCATAAACAAGACACATCATGTTTTAGTGGTAAACTATCAAACATAGTTGTGAACATATCTATCATCATGTTCAAGAATAATTTCACATTAACTCATGAGATTAATCACTTTACCCAATGAATTGGAGCGTTGTATAATTCTGGGTGCACTCATCATATTCAAATATCCATATTGCACTATATAATTCTGGGTGCACCTATCACATCATAACATTTACATTATCATGCATGCCACATAGAAAATATTTTAAACTTGAACATAAAATAAACCATGGAAAGAAATGGGTTTCACATCATAAATCATACATTCATAAATAGCTGTTTTTCAAAATTTATAGGGAATATCATTCTTGACATAGAACCATTAACCTTGAGTGAAGAGTGAAACCATCTTTGAAAAGTAAAAAGGGTGTGTTTATTTGAAAGAAGAGTTCTTTTGGAAAACATTTGATTTTTCATAAAACAAATTAGAAAACATTTATATCATATAAAAGGCAAGATAATGATTAAGAAATAATATTTAAGGAATATCCATACTGAAAATGGGTGGAATAGGGAAAACCCAATGAAAGAGAGTTGGGTTTGAGAATTTCCCATTACCTTGTGTCTGAATGCTTTATTCATTTTAAAGTCCTATATAATGACATTATATTTATTAATTATAAATTAAATAACCTTTTATACATGAAATTTATTCATTATGATTTTATTAAGTTCATCTATGGGCCTTTGGATGAGTTATAGAGCTTAAATTCATTGTTTGGGAGTGTTAAGTTTCTTAGATTTTATGAACGGTTCACTTGTATTCATGAATGAATATTCATTTGAAATGTGGATAAACATCCAGAATAGTTAATATATATTATTAGTTAAATTAAATACATATAAATGATATTATAATGATTTTTTTATATACCATGAGGATGAATCGTTAGATAAAATGTTATTGACAAACACTTGGATTAATTTGGCGGGTTTGCTCACAATGAACTTGTTTTGTATTATTATTTTATATAATAAGTGTATAAGGATTACAGAACATCACAAAAGATAAAATACATATATTATGATATGGTTCGACCATTAAAATGGTTTCATGACCATTCTATAATATGGTAATGCAAATTGAAATCCTGTCGTTCTTGAATGTGATAACTTAACACATCTCGGACGGTGTTTTCATTTATAGTATAAAAGGAGAGGGAAGGTGAGATTATGATGAACTATGAAATTATAAAAATATAATTAAATTACATGTATGTTACTAGATTTATCATACCATTTGTGTTAAAGGAGGTGATTAAAGAAAAAGAAAATAAAGGAACTTGAAAAAAATAAAAGAATCAGAAAGAGGAATTTACCTCTTGAGTTTATATCATTTGAGAGCCTCTTTAGGGGAGAGGATTTGGTCTATTAAGGAGACCAAGGGATTATTTATGTGGGGAAGGATATTGGGAGTGATTTAGGTATAATTTAGTTAAGTATTAAAGCTTTAAAGGTGTGAATAAATGAGGGTGTGAGGGGTGGTATTTATAGTGGAGGGGAGGAGTTTTTTCTTAATATTATATTCATTAATTTATTATTTATCCACAAGATAAGAAATAGTGAGGATTATTATGAATAAAATAGTAATAATTTCATGTTAGTTTTAACCAATTTTCATTTACATCATCCATGAATCAATAATGATGCATAAATTCATTTATTGAGCACATTTTGCAAATTATTGAATTTCACTATTCACCAAAAATTAAAGCATTTTAGAAAAAACCCAAAAAATTCACCCTAACCATTTTTTTATGTGTAGAATCCAAAAATGAAATCCATTTTTCAAAAATATCTCTATAAATATGAATAATTTAATTTTAATTAAAATCACAATTTACATGAAAAATACAAATTTAAAATTAAAACTGATTTTATAATGCTTTCAAAAATTACATAAGGTCTTATAAAATTATCCTAAAACTAGAATACATAACATTGTTAATTTATGAATAAATTTTAAGAAAATAAATTTATTTTTAAATTAATTAATTATAATTAATTATTTAGGACTTATAAAGATACCAATACTTTTACTATGGTCATATTATGACTTATAATATGCCTCAATTTTATTTATATTTTCATGGGTGAGGTTGCTATTCTTTTTGACGATTTACTATTAATAAGGGTCATATTACTATTCATAAGGGTAGGTTACTATTC
Organism: Viscum album; assembly: GCA_963277665.1. Taxonomy (NCBI): domain Eukaryota; kingdom Viridiplantae; phylum Streptophyta; class Magnoliopsida; order Santalales; family Viscaceae; genus Viscum; species Viscum album. The sequence goes on along the minus strand of OY728134.1, from coordinate 1,158,466,148 downwards.
ATCAACAATTACATTTTTTCCATTACTATCCAAACATCTTACTAATCAAAACCATGTATGCCATATTTTTAAAATTCAAAATCAAGAAGTGGAAAATTTATGTTTATAGGTCACATAGTATTTCTTCAAAGAATGATGTGGCATTGTGTTTCCTAATGTGATTTTTTGTGATTATGGAATTACTACAAAAAGGGTGAAATTTCATTGATAAAAGTGTGGGTCATTACAATGTCAATCCAAATGAAAAAATAGTTGATCCATGATCTGAGGATAGACAACCTTCAAATAAATGACACTTCACTTAATATTTTATGACCCTCTCAGGAAAAATGATCACCAAATTTTTGAAGTGATTAACATTTTCCATCACTGACTAATCCCCATGATAAAGGACCAAAAGCTCAATATCATTCTCTTATTTCACATACATAGGATATAAAAACCAAATGAACATTATACTGACAATTTACCAAGACATTCCTACATGAAAATGAGAAGTAACTATCAACTCCCATTAAACACGGCTTAGTCCAACAAGAATAATCATGGAAAAACTCACCATTGAAGCCTCTAGAGTCTGAAGAGAATTTAGGATTCCCTCAACACTTTTTAGAGACTCCAAAACTTCATCTAAACCCTAAACATAATAAAAATAAGGTGGATACTAGTTAAAGAGGTCTAAGATAGAGACAAAGAAAAGAGAAGGTTCTAAGTCCACCACCCTATTCAAAGTCTTGGTAGAATCTTGAATTAAAGGGATCTTCTCAATGTGACAAGAGGACTAAATGAGAGGATCAACCATGAGGATAATACTTCTATGTTATTTTATGACCATTCTGAGTGGAATACTCTAAATGAAATAATATATGAACCCAACCAATTCATTCATCACAATTAAAATCAAATAGTCCCATTATAAACTAAGGGATGCATCCAAAAATTAAAATCCTACAAAAACCATCACATATTAAAAACTTATTTTCTCTAAAATCAATAACATCAAATAAAGAATTTAAAAAATAACTTTTCTAAGGTATAATTGTTTTTAAAAAAAGATCCCTTATTCTTTTAAAACCTATAATCCTGGGTAATTTTTCCCATTCCACTTTTAAAATTAAATGAAATCATTTCATCGCTTTATTATATTTTGAAATCATTCCAAAACAAATGAGATCCTTTCAAATCATTTACCTAGAGGTTCATTCCCATTTCAAAACATTCTCTAAATACCAAAATGAAATAAAAAAATTTACAAAATAACCCATGAGAAATAAGGGAATTATTTTTAAAACAACCTACTAAAACCAGTTTTTAAGTCAAACATTCCATAAAATATCCTTTCACACCCAAGAAAAACCATTAGAACTTCAATAATAAATTTCTTTAAATACAATAGATCCAGTAAAATTCACTTTAAAAACATTAAAACACCAATAAAACATTATTTAATTCATCTCCAATAAGTTGTAAATACTTTTGTATCAATCTAGAATCAAAATAAGTCAAAATAAAAAATCTGGGAGTGATGAATATCTGTGCATGGTTTGGAAGTATGGTTTGGTGGTTCATGTTCCAACTACAAAACTAGCTATGTGAAATCATTAGAACCATCCTCATAATATTTCCAAGGTATACCAGGACATGTGAGCTAACTATGGAGCTCTAATTATTTCTATATTTTCACCTCAAAATCCATGATATCCCCAAAAATCACTTGAATAACTCCTAGGGGATCAAAATATCATATTATCACTAAACAATATAGAAATTATAGTTAATATACAACCCAAATTTCAAGAATCATTCCAAAAGTATCCATTAAAACTTGAGGTTATGAATGATAATGGGTTAACTTAACTCTTCACACAACTTCCTCTTGAGTCCCAACATCCCTATATCAAAATTAAATAACTCTCCTAGATAATAAGAGAGTTCATTGAGAACATAGTCCTTAAAAAGCCCAGGCTCTGATACCATTTGTAATTAACCAAGATGAGATAATATTTCATATCACCCATTTTGGTCATCCACTAGGACCAAAGGGTGATCCCATTCCCTATGATCTGGAAATTAGTGCCTAGTTATCAAGAAAAAGACTATATGTGATTATTTCATCATCAAAATAGAGTGAATAAGTAGTGTATAATTTACCAAAAATAAAAAATTGAGCATCCATATATTAGAAATTTTTTCAAAACTAGACAATTATAAACAAATAAATAAAGGAAACAAACAAGTCAGATTTGAGAAACATGACTCAATTTAATTCCATCAATATAGATCATCATTAATAAAAAAATATATACAAACATGTCTAACAAAAATAAATTCAATAAAACTAAAATAATGGAAATCCTGGATGATAACATGCATCTTGAAAATAAAAACAACTTTCACCATGCAGTGGGATAATCTCCATGAAACCCAGGGATGCTCACTTGATCCTAATTAAACCATAAGTGGGCCAAAATGCAATAAAAAACTGAAGCAGAACCTAAAAAATTTATACAATATAAGAGTTTCATACTTGAACACACACACATGTGTATGTAAGGTGTGATATAATAGGCCTATTATGATCTCTCCTAAGAGTCTATACAATTCCTTTCATAACAAATTTCACTCATGATAGTTTGGAATTGTATCGTAAAATCAGGTATTTAATTTTCATATAGATAAAAGAAACCAAATCACACATTCCAATCCACCGAGAATAATTGTTTTCTTTTTATAAAAAATCAAATGAAATATTCACTTATTAGTAAACCACATTAAAACTAGAAATGAGTACCTTTGATTATAAATAAAATAAAATGAATCCATTTTCTCCCCATTTTGAATATTTTATAAAATCCCAAAAATAAAACCAACTATTTCTATTTTTATTAAAGGAAACTTTCCATGATAATTTTTGAAACCCATTTATAAAATCAATCTAACACTAATGAATAACATAATAGCATAATATGGGACCACTATATCAAATCATTAAAACCAAATTAAACATTTCAAATGTTACTATAAATAAAACAAGTACAAGGGGATACAAACAAATATGACATAGATATCCCCTATCTAAACCCATTAATCCAAGAATAAGTTTCATAGAATATATCATAGGTCCTTATGTGATATAATACTATAAACACATGACTATATTTGCATCCTCAAAATCCAAAAACCACCCAACCAACTCACAGTGACTTCACCAAAGGAACCCCCCTCTAGCCTTAGTGTATAATATAAGTAGAGGGAAACTATACCATGTATTATCTAAACTATTCTAGTATATATAAATATATACCACATAGTTACCCATGTTATCATGACTAAAAAAAATTTGAGGTGAGAAAATAATCAGATGGAATCCTTTACATGAATCTCTAGTGGAAAAGGAATTTATACCAATGGATCTACACTATAGTTTTGATGAGGTAGTTGGTACAGGTCCCTCTATACCAATTGTTTCCAATAATAATTTGTATGTGATATTTAACTGAAATATATACCAATAGTTTCAAAGAATTGTTGGTATAGTATATTTTATTGAAGGGTATACCAATGGTTCCAATAAATCATTGGTATAGAGTACCAAGTTATACCAACTATTATATATAATCATTGGTATAGACTATAAACTGTAATGGTATACCAACAGTTTTAGTTAACCATTGGTATAAATTTTCTATGCCAATGGTTGTTCAAAACCATTGGTATATAATTCTTCCCAAAATTCTAGTCACAACCACCCACTCATCAGATCTAACTCTCATCCACATTGAACCCTATAAGTGCCTCCAACTTTCATCCCCATCCGTGGTCATCGATCCTCATGTTTTATTTTCATTTAGACTTTATTTTAAAAAAATTGGTGAGTTACGAATCCATAATATATTCTTCCATGGATATTTTTCATTTTTTATACATATAAATCACCTACCTAGATTTTTATGGAAATATTTTTCTAGATTCATTGAAGAATGGTTAGTACTGGTTCCCATGGATTGTAATAATTTATTTTTTATTCTATGTTTTTTTCTGGTTATTCTTACTATAATTATAGTTTTATTAGATATATGTAATTGTTCATAAAATTTGAATGATGATGTGTTTTTTTTGGTGTAAGTTATTTTACATAGTTATTAATGAATGATATGGGGTGGTATATGTTTCTAGGATGGTTCTAATTTTTTGTTGACATCTACTCAAATTTTGGATACGTTTTGCTACCTATGTGCTATTAAAATAAGGTTTGTCCATACTTCTGTTGAAGGAAAGTTTCTTAATTTTATTCTTATTAACATTCTTTATTTATTTTATTTTATACTTAAAATACTAAAGTATATTTAATTGTAGTTTTTAGTGGATTATTTTCTTAGCTCAATACCTATATGGGGACATATTTAGTGATGGGTTTCTCACTATAATTGCTAGCCTTGCATTTATTATATGTGGAACCTAATTTGAATCTATTGGTAAGTTATTTCAATGAAATTTTTTTATTTTAAAATTTTCATTGACAGGTGTATTGTGATAAAATCATTTAAAAAAAAAATATTTTCCTCTTTAGTAATAAATTGAAAATTTGACCAACATTTCATTAGTGAGTCAAAGTACACTAATTTCATGTTAAAATTAAAACTATTTTTGGCCTTTTCAAATTAGTTAAATTATTATTAATAGTTGTCCTTATTTTTTGGCACACAGATTGGATAGTTAGTGATTGTTATATGACTCTTGATGGATATCAATAACACTTTATAAGAGTCTCAGTTATCCTATAATAACAAATTATTGATGAAAAAACATTTTAAGTGACCCATTGATATAATTTAATTCAATTTCATGGTTATTTATAAATATATAGTATTTTGTTATATATATATATAGTATTTTATTGTATTTTATATTATTATTCTCATATAAACTACCGTGTCAATTATCATTTTATATAAAGTGGACAATTGTTGTTTCCTTAAATATATTTTCGATTTAACATCAGTCTTATTTCATTTATTTTATGATATAAAATATAATTTTTTTTACATAATGGACATAATTTGGATGTATGAAACTTATTGGATCTTGAGAAATTTTAAAAACAAGTTAGAATGGTTTTCATATTTTTCATATAATAATTTTTTAGATATAGGACTTATACACTTCCCCTATTATAATTGTGTTTGAATACCTTAATTAAGTCATAAATAAGTTATCTATCATATAACCAAATATTTTTTTCAAAAAAACTATTCTATCTGGTATCACAATGGAGAGAAAAGGCTATCTCAAAATGTTCATGATCTAAATGAGAGGATTTAATTGAAGTGTTTATTAGATTACTGGTTTCCATTTATTCATCATCACGAAAAAGAAATAATTCCAACCAAATAAGACTTTGATAATATCACACATGATGCATTTAATGAAACTGATGATGTTGGAAGGGGGAAAATTCAGTGATGCTGCCATGAATCCAGTATATCAAAAATGTGGTAAAATAAAAAGGATAGAATTTTTAATCAAACTGTTTCATGGGAAAACCATGTATGGTATTTCTAATACTATCATATATTATATTCATACCATTTTGAAGGAATTACTTTCAAATGATGAAGATATTCCCTTGAACCATTATATATCATAGGAGTTAGTTGCAAACTTGGATTTTGTAAAAAAATCACGATTTTTTGAAATATTACAACTTATTCTAGTAGGAAATTGATAAACAAAATGATTATAGAAAATGTGGCACATCTCGATGGAAGAAAAATACTGATGGAAAACATTCTCATATGCCAAAAAAAGTAATGTGTCACTTTTCATTGATTATTAGAATTCAAAATCATTTCATGTCTCATAAAATATCAACAAATATGTGATTTTATGATATTGAGATAAAAAAGGATAATTTTGTGTTTTTCCATTATGTAGATGGATTATCATGGAAGACATTTTATGTTCAATGCCCTGATTTTTCGGTAAAAGTGTGTAATGTGAACTTGGTATATCATGTGATGGTTATAATCTATTTAGGAATATGCTTACTTTATACAACACGTGGACAATTTTTATACACATTTATAACCTTCCATCATGGATTTGTATGAAAAACCATTCACTTTCATGAGTATACTCATATATAGACCATCTAATCTTCAAAATGATATAGATGTATATGTGTAACCTTTAATAAAAGAGTTGAATCATATTTGGAATGTGGGTATGCACACATAAAATACATATTTGAAAGATATATTTTAGATGTGTGATACACTTATGTGGATGATAAATGATTTTTCTACTTATGCAATTATGTATGGTTATAACACCAAGGGAAAACATTCATGTCCTATTCTTATGAAGAGTACATTTTATAGAAGACTTAAATATTTTATTAGTTTTAATTTCATGGGACATTTATGACTCTTTAAAATGGATCATCCATTTAGTAATAAGGTTTGAAAAAACAATAAAGACCAAAAATCCACCTTAACATATGTCTGGAACTGATGTGATTGATGAATTGAAAGATTTTAGTTTTTTATTCGAGAAGGGTCAAATAAAATCTACTAAGGGGAAGAATTTTTCCACTAAATCCAATTACAATTGGAAGGAGAAAAGTATTTTCTTTGATTATTCTTATCAGTCAACCAATTTTTTATGGCATTTCATAGATTTAAATCACATTGAAAAAAATATATGTGAACTTTTTATTCAATTATTCTAAATTTCAAGGGAATGAAAAAATATGATTTTATGATATTGGCATGACTTGGTGGATTAGGGTATCAAACCAAAATTTCATCTTATCTATATTAGTGAAAATAGATGGAAAATCACACGTTCTTATCTTGTGATGACACCTATAGAAAAAAAATCAGTTTTTGGAATTACAAGAGACTATCAAAGTTCCTTACTGATATTCATGAAACGTATCAAAATTGTTAAACATAAGAGAGTTAAAGCTGAAATATTTGAAGACTCATGATTATCACATCCTTATGCATAAGTTTATTCTAATGTAAATCTATCATTAACTACCCAATAATGTAAGGGTGAAAATTATTCTACTGTTCTATTTTTATAGAGATCTTTATTCTAAGTAGTTTTATAAGTATTTATAGAAAACAAATATAGGAAGAGGCACCATTAAATTTGTGTGAGGTAGAGAAAGTGTTTCCTCCATCATTTTTCACATGTACGTTGCATCTAAATATCCATATTTCAACCAAAATACTTCTTGGAGTACCAGTTTCATTTCACTGGATGTATCTAGCTAAAAGAAATATATACACATTTAAGTCTTATTTCTATAACAAGAATCACCCTAAAGGTTCTATCATGAAAGGTTATTTGGGTTAAGAATGTATGTATTTAAGTTCAATGAATTTTTCTAATTTGAATATGAGATATAATAGACCAATAATAAATGAATAAGATCAATATGATAAAATTGAACGTAATTTTCTATCACTTCCCCAAAAAGGAGTAATTCCTATATCATATAAATTGACTACATTAATCTTTGAAGAGTGTGATATGGAAGATTGAAATGTTTTATTTAACCATGATTTTTCAATGAATGAATCAAGTAATTAAATTTAACATTTATATGTTATCTCATAAAATATAATTATACATATCTATTAAAATATTTATATTTTTTCTATGGAAAATATAAAGAATATATAAATTGAAATAATTATTCTTTAATTTTGAGAACGAGAGAGTTGTTTCATAGTAAATAGTTTTATACTTGGTTGAAATTGAAAGTATTAGTATTACTATAATAAATTAATAAAATTAATATTTAGTTAATCTTAAAATTCATTTACATTTCTGGTACTCGGTTTTCTTACTGACTATTTCTCGAAGGAAATAAGTTCTTTGGTTTTTTGCCCTAATTTTTTGGTTTATGAATGAAAATAAATTGTGACCAATGGGTATAAATTCATTATCATTCAATAAGAAATGAACATGAGAACACAACATGATGGTGTTATGGTAACTTCCATAACAGACTTTTATGATAGTGCATTAAATATTAGACCTCGATTTTAAAGTGTGTCTTATTATGGATTTGTTGATAAAATACAAATATTGCATTATTGATCTCATGTTCAAGTCACTATGATGAAATGAAAGTGGTTTGATTCAATTATGAGACATGTCAAATTTACTATTGATTGTGGATTTTGAGTTATTAACATGACTCACACTCTATATGAAACATACTGTTACCACTCTAATAGGTACGTCTTAAACCTCATCTTGGTTTTCCTTTTCATTGTTTTGGGTAAGGGTTGAGTTTGAATTGGGAGGATAACTATAATGGTGAAGTCAAAGGATTGTTGGATTTTTAGGCTTTACAAATCCTTTCTGCAAAATTATAGAGAATTACACATCATGTAACAGTAGTAAACCTCATGTAATGGTTCTTCACGCAAGTCATGAACAACTTACGTTGTGATGGGTACACATCGTGAGTGGTCACTACACGACGTGATGAAGTTAATGATCAGTTTTTAACTCAAAGCATCGGTTTTTAATGCAAAATAGTACATGTTTTTATGATTAAAAAACCTAGTTATTACACATCGTGTATTGGTATTAAATGTCGTGTAATATCCAAATTTTAAATGGGAGTTACAGATTTGATGCATCTTCAGCATTAAGAAAATTAAATTTTTCACATCGTGTGACTGGGTTACACACTATGTAACACCCCTACTATAGCTATAAATGGGAATCAATTCTTTGTTATTTCTTCATTCACTCCTCTCTAATTACTCTTCCTTCAACCCAAGTCCTTCCCCAATAATTCTTGGAACCTTCCAACCCTTATGGATCCATTCCTTTAGAGTTCGATTATCATTGCTTTGGCAGGTGATATCTGGGTACGCAGTATTCATCATTCTTTATCTATCTCTCTTTCTCCTCTTTTGGGATTTCTATGGATCATCCAAAAGTTGATGTATATATTCTCTATGATGTTAGATATCACTTCAAGGTTTAGTTTTGAGATATTCTATGCCTTCGTTCTCATGACAGGTGCCGTTGTGAGTGTTGGGTTTTAGGAAAAAGGTAGGTGGTTATGTCCTGATTAGCCAAATTTATTATCCTTGTATTTCTTGAATTATTTCAATTATTTATTTAATTTAAATTGAAAAAATTTCTTTCAATTAAATTGATAACAACCTTATTCTAGTGAATCAAAAGATTTGAAATGGTTTTGGTATGGAAATTTGGAAAACCTAATATTCCATTGAATTGGAGTGTGTTTATAGAAATTGGATTATTTAAATTGTTGAATTTAAATTATGCATTTGATGGAAATTTTGTCAATTAAATTATATAATTTAATTTTGTAAATTAATTGTGTGAAATATAGAATTGGTTTTGAATAGATTTCAAACTTGTGAAAATTTCATTAAAATAATTTGATAGAAACCCAATGTTTTTATCTTATGAAAATGGCATGTTTTCTTAAACCCATTTTGGTTTTAAATAGAAAAAATTGGCATTTTGAAATGGAATAATGGGATTTAGTTCTATTTTAAGAAGTCTTAAAATAAATTTCCCATCATGTAAGAGTACATGCAATCCTTAGGTAGTTGGTGAGTTATTTGTATACACTATACGCTATTACAACATTCTAAAACATACCTGCGGAGGGTCACATCCCTGATGAGAGTGTGATGAGTCACCTCTGTCCAGTGTTAGGGGGATGTGAGTATACTAATTTTTCTAAGATCACTTAGAGAGTGTGGAATCCTATAGCTGGTTAATACTCTCATACCTTTTGTAAGATGAACATGTTTCTCACTTTTTTATTTATATTTGAGATATAAATTTATGCCAATGTTGTAAAACTAATTTAAAACCCTTTATTGGATTTTAATAAACTATTTTACATAACTATTTTATTTAATCAATTATTTTAGAAATATTCCATATCTTGTAAAGTAATTCCTATGATTTAAAAGTATTTTTCCATCATTTTGAAATAGTATAACATGTTTTGTTTAAATATGATTTTGAATTTCCAAAACTATATATTTTGAAAATTGAAAGCATTTATTTGGATAATATGTATTTGGAATCTATTATGGAATATTTGGTGGTATCCTACTGGGATTAGGATCACACTCTACTTTTTCTTTAGGGTGTTTGTAAACTTTCTTCTTCTAAGTTTGAGAAATGGAAAAGGATATATTGGAGGAGGATCCATTTATTAAACCTTGGTCTTGGTGAGTTGTGTCCTTAGGGACCATGGGATGTTTTATCCATTTGGTACTTTGGTTTTATAACTTTGGGATTTTATTACTTATTGTATTTTGGTACTTTACACCCAGTGGAGTTTCTTTTATATGCATATTGACTTGTTTGTCTTACTTCCACTATGTCATGTGGAAAAATTGTTCCCACTTTCATGCTGTATAATGAAAAGTGCTAGTCTCAAACCTGTGGGGATTGGGAATAACCTTTATTCTATTTCAGGTTCAGCTCATTTATTAGATTACCAGGGTACCTGGGCTGGTTCGTGACAAAGTGGTATTAGAGGAGGCTGTTAAGCTTTTGTCTTGAAGCCAGTATGCATTTTTGAAATCTTTTTGGGACATAGGAGGTAGTTTAAATTGTTTATCTGGAAAACTCTCACTGTAATGAACCTTAAGTCACCAGGGGTGGTTAAGGAAATATGCCTTGTGGAATATTCCTAGTCTTTTCCCTATTGATATTTGGATAGAGTGAAATCCAATTTTTTTTCCTTATCTTTAGAATGATTTATCTTGTTACTCAGTTTGAGTGTTAGTTTAATGTCTTCATTTTGTCTGATAATGTTGTATCATCATGCCTCTAAGAAGAAATGTGAATTGGATCCAGGAAGAGGCTGCTGGTGAACCTCATCAAGCAAATTCTGTTGTGGATCTAAGTCTGGCTGAGGTGATTGTGTGCACTGTCCAAGATTTGGGACATGTACCACCTCAAATCCCCTTTCAAGCTCCAACTATAGACCCTTAAGGGGATGTTCTTTAGAATCATTATTAAGAGATCCTTCTCTAGAAGCCACCAGTTTCAAAGGCTCCACTAATCCTCAACATGACAAGGAATGGTTGTGCAAGATAGAACATCTGTTTGATTTCTTTGAAACACTAGACGTGATCAAAGTAAAGTGTGCCACCTTCATGCTGGAAGGACCAAGAAGGAGATGGTGGGAAATGATGGTGATAGAAATGAATCATGAGGTTTTAGAGTGGAAATACTTCAAGGTTTTTTTCACCGACCAATTATATCTAGAGTCAATAGTGTTGTCTAAGGCTCTGGAGTTTTTCTAGCTTGAGCAAGTTGACAAAACCATGATTGAGTATTCTAATCACTTTACTGAGTTGGTGCAGTTTTCACCTAAGAGAGTATCTAATGAAAGAATGACTTCTCAATGACTCTAGTTGAGGCTTAGATCAGATATCTATTCTTAGGTTTTATTACTGAATCTTCCCACTTATGCTGATGTGCCGGATGGGAAAATGATGGTTGAGGTGGACCTGAAAAAAATCAGCATTGATGGGAGGTCCATTTACTCCCAGTGGATACGTCAGTTATTTAAAAGGAAAATGAAATATTGATGATTCTCGGGGTAGTTCTAGATGAAAAATCCATTCCATACCTCCTACAGTTCCAAAAAGAAGTTCTTGGACTTACTATCTGTGTGGAAATCCAGGACATTCTAATAGGGTTTCCAATGAGGCACCCAAGAACTGTAGATTCTGCAGACATGAAGGTAACTTACAGAGATTCTTACATCATTTCTATACTCCATATAGTGGAACATAATCATCAACTCCTCCTAAAACTATGAGACAACCATATTCTTCACATACAAAAGGGTTCTGGCCACATACATCTGAAACGAAGCTTCTTCACAAGGTGAAAAAGTCTCTAAAGGAAGAAGACATGGGTCTATCAACTATGAAAGGTACCATTACTATAAAATCATCATTATTGGATTATCTATTTTATACCGGTTCATATCATTAATTTATTTCTACTCGTATTGTTAATCTAATTAACCTTCTTATGGATCCTTTATCTCGTGCAATGGATATTACTACACCCCTTAGTATGAAGAGAGAACATGGTCTTTATAGTCCTACTTGTGTCTTCTCTCTTTAAAATGTTGATATTTCATGAAGTTTTTTGGTTCTTGACATGAAATTTATGGACATCATATTTGGGATGGATTGGATCATTTCCAATAAATCTTGAATTGATTATTATCTTCGACAAGTCTACTCTACTACACCTCGTGGTGCTTCTCTTGTCTTTCAAGGAGATTGTGACCTAAGTTCGAGTAGACCCATGACTTCTTATCAAGAGTTGGGTAAAGTGATATTAGTGTTTGATTTTGATCTAGAGTGTGAATCTTTGAGAAGTGATCTCCCTCTCGTCATCGTAAAGTTTCCCGATGTGTTTCCTTCATATTTCTTTGGTCTTCCACTGGTAAGGGAAGTTGAGTTCTCTATTGACTTAATACCTAATACTCAACTAGTTTCAATTACCTCCTACTGCATGGTACCATATGAACTAAAAGATCAGAATTCCCAGTTGGACGATCTTCTTGAGAAAGGCTTTATATGACCAAGTGTGTCACCTTGGGCGGAACCAATTATCTTTTCTAAGAAGCCTGATGGTTCTCTTAGCTAATGTGTTGATTATTGAAATCTAAATTGACTTACAATAAAGAAAAAGTATTTTTTCCATGGATTGATGATCTATTCGATTAGTTAAAAGGTGATAAGTGGTTTAAAAAGATCAAACTTTGATATGGATACCATCAGTTATGGATAATGGAATCCGACATTCTGAAAACTACCTTTAGAAGTAGGTATGACCATTATAAGTACCTTGTTATGACATTTGGTCTAAAAAATGCTCCTGAAATTTCCATGGAATTAATGAACAAGAGTTTCTACAAGTAACTTGATACTTTTTTGGTAGTCTTTGTGGATGACATCCTCGTTTACTCTAAATATGAGAAAGAACATGTGCATTATTTAAGAACTACTGAGAAGTCACTGAATCTATACAAAGCTTTATAAGTGTGATTTATAGATTTGGGAAGTGAAATTATTAGGACATGTGGTGTATGAATAGGGTATGTTAGTTGATCTTGATAAGGTGAAGACTATTATGACTTGGGAGCAACCATATAATGTCTTTGATATCCGGAGCTTCTTGGCCTTAGCCAGATATTACTGTAGATTTGAGAGGAATTTCTAAAAGTTGGATTCTCTGATGACTTCTCTAATTCAAAAGGGGGTGAAGTTTGTTTGGGATGATAAATGTCAGAGTTACTTTGTTTAGATGAAATTTATTTTGACTACTATACCAGTGTTGACTCTTCCAGAGGCCGAGCAGGGCTATGTGGTCTTTTGTGATGCATTGGGTTCAGTCTTTGGCTATGTTATTATGCATGGTGACCGTGTAGTTTATTATGGATATCATTATCTTATTCCAAAAGAGAAGAATTACCCTACCCATTAACTTGAACTTGAATCTATAATGAAGACACTTAAGATTTGGAAGAATTACTTTTATGGGGAAAGGTTTATGATGTTTTTTGTACTACAAAATCCTGAGTTGTATATTCTCTCAAAAATATTTTAATCTTCTTCAGAGGGATTGGGTGGAGTACCTATAGTCATTTGAATTTGATATCACCTATACCCCAGGGAAAGGGAATGTTGTTGTAGATGTGTTGATCAGGAAAATTCCAACCCAGTATATGAACAGATCTTCAAAAGAGTGGAATTTGATGGCTCTCTTTGCACAATTGCATATTGGAGTTCAGGAGAAAAGGGCTGAGGTTTCTTTATCTAGAATTTAGTTGACATTTGATCATATTGAGATGATTATTAAATATCAATATATTTATGATAAATTCAATAGCATTATGGACTCTCTTTATGGTGGGGAGACAGTTTCCCAATGACCATAATCCAAATAGGGTGTTCTATGCTTTCAGAATCTCTTTGTTGTGCCTTTAGCATAAAAAAAGTCTATAATGGGGGATTTCCCTAATTAATAGTGTGAATTGAACCCAATAACCACAAAAATGTTCTATGATATGTGGTAGCAGTTCTAGTGGCTAGGGATAAAGAGAGACATTGCTGAGTTTGTCTCTTGTTACTATATGTGCCAGTAGGTTAAGGCTAAGCACCATAAACCTTCAGGTTCACTTCAGCCACTTCCTGTCCCTACTTGGAAGTGGGAAGAAATATATATGGATTTTTTTTGGGATTCCATGAACCCATAGAAAAAAGAATGTGATATGTATTGTGATCGACAAGCTGGCCAAGTTGGTTCACTTTATACCAATTTATGATACAACCAAAGTTGAGGAGTTGGGAAGTCTCTATAAGAAAGAGGTCATTCATTTTCATATATTTCCATATTCTATAGTCTCTAATAGGAATCCTTAGTTTACTACTCTATTTTGGAGAGTCCTTTAAGAGGAATTTGGATATTAGGTTTGTTTGTGCATGGCCTACCATTAATAGTTGAATGGACAGATAAAAAAAGCTATATATATTCTTGAGGATATGCTTTGCACCTGTGTTCTCGACTTCTGCGGGGCTTAAGATGATCATTTGGGGATGGTTGAATTATCTTATAAAAATAGTTACCAGTACTCAATCAGAATGGATCCTTTTGGATCCATTTAGATCTCTATTGTGATGGTCAGAGGTTGGTGAAAGTTCTTTGGTTGGACAAAACATGGTGCAGGAGACGATAGATAAGATTATTCTTATTTGTCAAAGAATTTTGATAGAAAAAATCTGATATAAGTCTTACATTTATCAACATCATAAACCATTAGAGTCTTCCGTTGGTGATTATAGGTTCTTGAAAGTTTCAACCTGGTTGGGGTATTGGCGGATTGGGAGGCAAGGGAAGCTTCCTCTTCATTTTGTGAGGCCATTAGAGGTTTTTGAGTAGTTAGAAAAAGTTTAATACCGTTTAGCACTTCCACTGCTATTCACATAGATACATAACGTATTCCATGTATCATAATTGAGAAAATATATTTCTCATTAATCTCATGTTTTGAGATAGAGTGATATTGAGATTGAAACTGATTTATATTTGATCCAGTGGTCAGTCAAGATAGTTGATTCCGAGTCCAAGGTACTTCATGGGAGGAAGATACCTTTGGTTTGAGTGCTGTGGTTTCATGGCTCTAATAATCACAAGACATGGGAATGCGAGGAAATAATGAGAGACTAGTATCCCCAACTCTTTGGAATGGAAGCAACTTCTTAGGATTTTTGGGGACAAAAATTTTTAATGGAGGGGAGGTTGTAACATCCCATTACCGATCTGACAGGTATGTCTTAAACATTGTCTCAGTTTTCCTTTTCTTTGTTTTGGGTAAGGGATGAGTTATAATTAGGAGGATACCTATAATGGTGAAGTTATAGGTTTATTGTAATTTCAGCCTTAACAAATCCTTTCTGCAGATAGCCAGAGCATTACACATTGTGTAATAGTAGTACATGCTATGTAATGGTTCTTCATGAAAGTTGTAAACTACTTGACATTGTTATGGGTACACATTGTGAGTGGCCACTACATGAACTGATGAAGTTAATTATTAGTTTTTAACTCATAGAAATGGTTTTAAATGAAAAATAGTATGTGTTTCAATGGTTAAAAAATGTAAGTATTACACATCATGTATTGGTATTACACGTTGTTTATTATCCCATTTTTAAAGGGGAGTTACAAATTCAACGCATCTTCAACATTACAAAAATTAAATATTTCAAGCCGTGTAACTCGGTTACACACCGTGTAACACCCTGACAAAGACTATAAAAGGGAGGCATTGCTTGGTTATTTCTTCATTCACTCCTCTAAAATTTCTCTTCCTTCGACCCAAGGCCTTCCCTAGTAATTCTTGGAGCCTTCCAACCCTTATAGATCCATTACTTTTCCGTTTTATCATCATTTCTTTGGAGGGTGATATTAGGGAAAGAGTTCTTCATATTTCTTCATATATCTCTCTTTATCCTCTTTTGGTATTTCTATGTATCATCTAAAAGTTGATGGATATGTTGTCTATGATGTAGTATATCACTTCTAGGTCGAGTTTTGAGATCTTATACGCCTTTTTTCTTGTTGACGGGTGTCTTTGCAAGTGTCGGGTTTTGAGAGAAATGTAGGTGGTTCTTCCCTCATTATCCAAATTTATTATACTTGTATTTATTTATTTATTTCAATTTTTTATTTAAATTCAATTTCTCAAACTTGATTTCAATTAAATTGATAGAAACTCGATTCTAGTAAATCGAGAGATTTGAAATGGTTTTGGCACAAAAATTTGGAAAACCCCCAATTCCATTGAATTGGGGTGTGTTTATGAAAATTAGATGATTTCAATTGTTTAATTTAAACTATAGATTTGATGTAAATTTTTTCAATTAAATTGTTGAATTTAATTGTGGAAAATAAGCAATTGGTTTTGAATGGATTTAAAACATGTGAAAATGGCTTTAAACCGATTTGACAGAAACCCAGTGGCTTTATCTTATGGAAATAGAATGTTTTTTTATTAAAAATTGTTTTGGTTTTAAATGGAAAAAATTTTCATTTTGAAATGTAATAATGGGATTTTATTTTATTTTAAGTAGTGTTAAAATAAATTTCCCATCATGTAAGAGCACGTGTAAGCCTTAGGTAGTTGGTGAGTTATTTGGATACACTCTACACTATTACAAAATTCTAAAACATACCTATGCCAAGTCACATACCTGATGGGAGGGTGATGAGTCACCTAAATCCAGTGTTAGGGGGATGTGAGTATAGTCATTTTGTTAAGATAACTTAGAGAGTATGGATTCCTATAGCTGGTTAATACTATTGCACCTTTTGGAAAATGAATATGTTGCTCTCTTGTTTATTTATATTTGAGATATAAATGCATGAAAATGTTGTAAAACTGCTTTACATGCCTTTGTTGGATTTACATAAACTATTTTACATGAATGTTTTAGTTAATCCATTATTTTATAAATATTCCATCTCTTGTAAACTAATTCATGTGCTTTAAAATTATTTTTCTATCATTTTGAAACCATGTTTTTTTAAATATTCATTTGAATTTCCAAAACTATTTATTTTGAAAATTGAAATCTTTTCATTGGATAATTTGTATTTGGAATATATTATGTAATATTTGGTGGTATCCTAATGGGATTAGGCTCACACCCTACTTTTTTCTTTCAGGTGCTTGTATACTTTCTTCTTCCAGATTCGATCAATGGGAAAATATTTCTTATATGAGGATCCAACTATTGAACCTTGGTCATGGTGAGTTGTGTACTTAGGTACCTTGGGTTGTTTTTTCACATTTGGTACTTTGGTTGTAACACTTTGATATTTTATTCCTTTTTGTATTTCGGTACTTTACTCCCTGTGATGTTTCTTTTATATGCCTATTGACTTTGTTGTCTTACTTCTACTATGTCTTGTGGAAAAATCATTCCCACTTGCATGTTTTATGATTCTCTATGCTAGTAGTCAACCCATGGGGATCAGGAAATCCCATCGAGCTATGTCAGGGCTAGCTTGGTTATTGGGTTACCAGGGCTGGTTCGTGACACTATATTAGCATCATTAAGGAACTAAGTTTTTTATGTGAAATTTCATTTGTAACCTGATTTTGGTTTCATTATTGATGTAACACCAAGACATATTTTTGATGATGGTAATGATGAAATTTACATTATCACTTCTCTAATTATCTCTAATCAATTTATTACTTATGATCACTCCAATAGTTCAATATTCATAGTGGATTGTGAACATGAATTTTTGGTGGGAAATATATAGAAACATCCATTTGTGTTCTTAGTTCTTTTGGTTTATCTCAACATGGGTTGTTTAGTTTGGTGATATTAAAATTTATTTACTATTTAATACAAATATTTTGTATCCAAATTGAAATTCCTGTGCACTTTTAATATATACTGATTTTAGTTCCCTTTGATTTTCATTTTCTGATATTGAATTGAACTATATTAGAATCCAATAAAATAAACAAAACTGAAACATTTTAATTATAATGAAAAACTATAGGAATTGAATTAAAACATATTAAAATAATTATAATGAAAATCAAAACCAATGAAAATATTAATATAAAAAAAAGAAAAATGACCTATCCCAAAATATGAACCAAATTATCTATCCTAAAAAATAGACAAATAACCTAATAAGTTGACCAAAATGAACCAAATGAACTCACTAAAACTAAATTGGATCAAATTGAAAATAAAAGAAGAAAACTATATTAGACACTTTCTAAAAATTATAATTTTAACATGTTTATATTTACATGAAATGTATTTTATGTTTTGATATTCTTCCCACTAAAAATAATATGAAATTTTTATGTAACTATATATCCTTTATTTGGTTTGAAAATTGTTATTCTTTAATTAACTCATGTCACAACTTATTTATTGTTTGTATTACACATTAGTTATGAATTTATAATTAAATTAATATTTTTTTCAAATATGGGAAATGAAGAACATTGAAGAGGTACGATGTAAGAGGATTTCAAGTAATAATTTCTATATGAGAGAGTTGGGAATTCCTCATCTGGTTCCTATTATGAGTATTTTATTTCAAATATATACCAATAATATATAATGTCATGTGTTTAACTTTTTTTATAATTTTAAAGAGGATCCACCACTCATGAGATAATTATTCTCTAAAAAACCTAATGGTATCAATGCTAGTCTAGATGATGTGTGGGGGTGGAGTAAATCTACCTGCACCACTCTTCATACCTGATCACACCCGTTCCTTTCATAAGATATAACATCAAGCACGCTTTCTTGTCCAATAGTGTCATTAGATGCACTCGACATATTTCATTTTCTTATATATGTCTCACCATTTACATCTAATCCTACTCATATTTATTTCCATTATCCAATGATGGATCCTACTCCCCATCCATATATACCTTTCCATAGACATATATGATAACTTCTTTTCCTTCTACTCTATTCTCCCTAAACTTTTATATTCATTCTCCTTTAAAATATACTCTAACACATTCTGAACCTCATGATAAAGCATTGGATCCCACTACTATTGTACATGTTGATGATCCTTCAGAGCCAAGGGATTTAGTAGTACCCACTGATCATCTTAGTTTACCTATATTTATAGAACCTTAGAAAATTTTTTGACCATAATTTATTTTCATTATAATATGTATTAATATAATATATGTTATTTTTTCTTCTACTATCGGATCTGACACTATGTGGTATGGGAATACATGCATGTATGAGGTGTGGAATCTCCACACACAGCTAATGGTTGTATACCACAAGGATAATCAAATGATTGGAAAAATAGGGAAAGAATGTTTGAATTTTTTAGTGATGCTTTCCAAATACTTTGACATCATTCCCATCAGACCACTCTTCTAGAGACACCTACAAAATGAAGTAAATGATAATACTCAGACCCAAATATAGGTAAGAAAATTCATTATATTTAATCTTATATGATTATTTTATTTATATGAATTAAAATTTTGGTACTATATTCTTTATAATTT
This sequence comes from Viscum album, assembly GCA_963277665.1. Taxonomy (NCBI): domain Eukaryota; kingdom Viridiplantae; phylum Streptophyta; class Magnoliopsida; order Santalales; family Viscaceae; genus Viscum; species Viscum album. The sequence continues at coordinate 1,158,446,500 of OY728134.1, read as the reverse complement.
TCCTTATGATGAAGCTACAAGGACTACATGGCTCCTGGAATTAGGTGAGCTATAGAGAGAATATAAGTATAAGTTATATAGTGCATTGTTTACTATAGTTGGAACATATTTAGTGTCCATACCTATCATGAATGAGTGTCCAATATCACATTATCGGGGAAATGTTTCTTATTGTAAGAGTACTGAATTTAAGGTATTAATAAAATTATAGGTTTTAGAATGAAAGATACAATGATTTATATTAATACTCTATTTTTTATTATTTAAAAATAATTTTTAGGAATCATTATAAATAAATAAAAAACAAGGATGTCATGAAATAAATCCACACTTTGGGGAAGAATAAAATGTTTAAACTTGAGAAGAAGTATGTATTTTTCTTCAACACTTTTATAATTTTTTGATTTAAATAAATTATTGAAATAAAATCTTTTTAATGTGGCCAAATTAAATTTATTTCAATTTTATTTAGTGTTATTTAATTATGTTCAATTTGATTTGTCTTAGTTCCAACCACTTAATTTTCCTCAAATATGTTTTCTTGAGTTTTATGAAAATTATTTTTTTTACCATATTTTTATTTATGTGTTTAATAATTTATGGAAAAAATAAGTTTAATTTTTTATTTATATAACTTTGGATGAAAATTAAGGCATGGGTCTAAAATAATGAGGTGCCTTCTATTACTACTATATGGATAGTCTATTGGAGTTGAAATTTTATATTCCATAAAGAAACCTATCTATGGATCATAGCGTGCTAATTTTATGTCATACCGCATCTATTGAAAAATATCACCATGAGTGTGTGACCTTAAAAATTTCATATTCAAGATAAGAAAATTACTTATTTAAAATTGATGGTAATTCTAACCATGTTTTACATTTAACAAATAGTGGGTTTCTCCCATTAAAAATATTAATCTATATAAAAAAATAATTTTGTCTTGATGGAAATAATGGGTTTACTAAGGATTTCAAATGTATTTAAAATAGCATGAATTATGAAACACAATATTATTTTAGGAATTATATCTTAAGATGAAGAGATATGTGAATCATGTTATGGTTAATAGAACCATGCAGTGGGAATGTGAAACTATTTAAATATTTTAGTTTTTAACTCTAATTAGATATTTGTATAAATTATATTATCAATGAATGATTTTGTAAACTAGAAGGTATTCATTGTGGTTTTGAATTATAATTTCAATGAATTAATATTTTCCCAATTTTTTTTACTTATTATCTTCACTATAATTTTACTTACACATTCAATTCCACATAATAATAGTGATATATAGTTAATTTATTTTATGTAAATTATGAGTGGTTAATTATAGTAAGGGATACTAAATTTAGAGTATAAGTATGTGTACTTAATTATACAATTGAGTTCACTTATAAATAATTTACTTTGTGTATTAATATAATTAGAATAACTGTCATATTTTATTTTTATTACATTAGTAACAAAGTGATTAATTAATATGGATAACAAATATACTAAATAAGGATTTAATTATGCGTGTAATTTTGATTTATTTTTATATTAAATTGGATTTTTATTCATGTTAATAAATATAAATTATTTTTATCATAGTTTTTTTATGCCAAGTCATTTCAATTTTGGTTAGTAAAATTATATTTATTGAAAATCAATTTAGTAATGTGTTGTTCTCTTTAACTCGGTTTAGTTTTATTTATTATGGTTTAGTTTCTTTGTTAAATTTAGATTGATTTGGTTTTATTTTTTTTATATTTAGGTAAATTAAGATATATTCCATTCATATTGATTTAAGTTTAATCAAATTTCTTATTTTATATTTAGTTTAGTTTTGTTCAATTCATTTTGGAAGCAGTAGGGTTGAATTGATTTGGTTTTATTCCGAAAATTTATTTTGATATATTTTTTTATTATTATTTATATTTACTTAAATTGATTAAATTTGTTTTGAATCATTTTTAATTGAGCCAAGTCTAGTATATTTAGATTATGTTGGATTATTTGGGTTTGTTTTAGTTATATTCAACTTAGTTTGATTTATTTTGTTTTAGTTTCACTCTTTTTATCCTAGTTTAATTATTTTCCATTAAATATGGTTTGATATACCATGTTTTTATTCTAATATTTTCATTTTGAGTCCATTTGGGCCAGTTTTATTCATTTATATTCCATTCAAATAACTTATATTTATTTATTTTACATTATTTTGGGTTATTTTTTCCTATATTTTTTATATGGGGGGGGGGGTTGGTTAGGTTTGTTTGAGACAATTTGATATGGTTTTATTTAGTTTAGTTTTGTTTTAATTGATACTATTTACAGTTGTTCAATTTAATTTATCCTTATTTCATTAAATTTTATATGATTCAATTTATTTTAGATCTATTTAGTCTATTTTAATTAAATTTGGTTATATTCAGTACAATTGGGTTTTTCTATTCTATTTGGGATGAGTTAGTTGTTTCTAAATTATTTCAATTTTTTCAATTTGAGTTAGTTAATTTTAATTAGGTTTATTTTATTCTTATTCCTTTTATATTATTATGGTGTGGTTTGGATTATTTTTTTATCATCATTGAAATTTGTTCATTTAACCGGATACAAATTTGTTTGGTTTGAATCAATTTGGTTATATTTGGATCTATTATATTTTTTTGTGGTTTAGTTTGGTTTATTTTGTTTTATATTGGGTTAAATTGATTCAATTTGGATAAATATAGTTTTAATCTATTTGTATATTTTTTTATTCTAGTGGATTTAGTTTAGTTTGGTTGTATTCAAGTATGATTAATTTGGTTCATATTGGATTGGATCAAGTTGGATCATATTGGTTTGGATCAAGTTGGATCATAATCTTACATGGGATAAATTATTGAACATAAACATTCGTGATATTATAAGACAAAAAAACATATCTTCAATCATAAATGAGGTATAAAAAATTAATCCTTCATGCTAAATACCTTTTTTAACCACTTGGGATATATCCATTTTGATTCCATGTCTGATGTAGTACTGAACATGAATAATAATAGCCTCATAATCATTATAATGTAATAAAAACTAGAAAAAAACGAATATGATAAATATATTTTAAGTTTATTATCATTTTTTTATATTAAGTTATAATATGTCTTATTATTTTGCGATATCATTATACAAAATATTATTAATCAATCTAAAATATATATTTTATAAATTTCAATTCCACATATTCACTCAGGATAAATGTTCAATACTTACATATGTTCTCGGAACTCATATATTGTTATGAAGATAGTATATTTTGCACTCAATAATTTTATACTGTATGTGATTCGAATATCTTTCATCTTAATGTTTATTAAATTCATAGAAAACTCAATACTCATGTACTATAATAGAGCATTTTAATTTCTACTCAGTAGTGTATTGAATAATATTATATATTGAATTTCCATGTTCTTCACATCATATGTTTAATGGATCACTCTATAATTGTTATAAAGTACACGTTTTTCCATTATAACTTAACACACTAAATAAATCGACTATACAACAATATTTATCTATCTCCCTCTCTCAAAGCTCTCATTATCATGACTACAACATTTAGTATCACCCTTTTTGGTAGTGTCACCTCTTATATTTAAGAAAAAAATCAACCTCCTGTTTCACTGGATCCCCCCATAAATCACATGATTGGTTTATATAAATAAAAAACATGTTAATGACTACATATTTTATGTATATTATATCTTCTATGATATTTATATTCACAAATAACTAATTAAAAATGTAAAAAAACATTGAAAACTTCTATCGTTGACATACCATAAATCATAGACCATCCTTGTCCTCATGGTCTTTTATAAACCTATCTGAATCATTTATTCCCCTTTAATTTGAAAAAAACATACATTTTAGTTATTCCACTTGTGTTTGAACACATGCAGTAAAATTGTTGTGGTGTGACTCTTCAGTCATGGAACATACCTTCTACTTCAACAATATCATCATTAAAACATATAGATAGATTCATGATTAAAATGGTAATCTATATATTTCAATCAATGAATAAAAATACAAGCATCAACTAAATTATTTTCCACTTAAATTACCCTTTGGTAAATCTCTATATAAATCTTCTAAAGGATCATGCTCATTCTTACATAGCCTTTACATAATTCTGAATAATCTAATGCAATTTCAACTATTTTAGATTGATATCTATTACTCAAAACAATTATTTTTTTAATTTCTATGGACTTATAAGGCATATTAATACCCCAATTAATGAAAAAAAATATTTATTTTACATAGATATATTTTCTTTAGAAATATATATTCATATCACCTCATCTAAAAGAAACTCTTTCTTTTGAAAATAATCATCCATTCCCCTGGGATAGTTGGAATCAATATTCTATAGCTCTATTATAAATGAAAATAAACTTTTATATCTTCTAGTAACTTGTATTTAACCTTTAAAACATTAGATTCATGAATATAAATCATGAAAAATCATTTGGGAGTTCATTAATAAAGCATAGAAAATAAATTACTCTAATGTGTTCTTAAAAGTCATAGAGTTACTCTTACATATTATATAGTGTCAAGTTGACTCTTACTTATATTATAGTGACACTTATATACATAATATGGATATAAAATAACACTTATATATAGAATCCATTCTAAAATTCATTAGTAACCTAAAACTCCAAGATCATATAAAATTAATCTCTAGAAATATCAAAGTATCACAAAAAATTTACAGCCATATCAAATTATTATTCCCATGTATTGATAATAAATATGACATTGTCCTCAATGGGTTCAATAGTAGACAAATTATAAAAAATCTCATGATTTATTTTATTATTTGATTAATAAACCGATCTATTTATCTTTTTTGTGATACTCATGGTTATCAAATATATTAATTTTTTTCCAAATTATTGAAACATATCTATTAGAAATATTTTTTTTACAAATTCAACACCGTGTCTAATCTTAAACCTTTAACAACCATTTTTTATATTTTCTTTCATTATAATCCATGTACAACTTTTCTTGAATACCCATTTGGACCATGTTCATTCTACATTTTCTGTAATACTCTTATAATATAGAAATTATTATGATACATAAAATCCATTTCTTATTTATTTCCACTATCAATTTTTATCTTATTTTTATATTTACTGCTTCAAGGCAGGATAATGATTCATTATTATATATGAATAATATAACACAGAACTTAGTTATTATAAAACCATCAGTATTTGATATAAAATTTTCTATAAAATTTATATCATTAATCTATTCCTTTAAATGAGGAATTATAAAACTTGTTCTGTTGACCACTACATTTTCAGTTTGAGAATTTACATTATCCTAGAGCCACTTTATCTGGATTAGGTTCCGCAGGTTGATCATGGGGATATTCCCAATGGATTGATTTGTCTTAAGCTGTTTTACACAATAATCCATTAAAAACCATAAAAAGTTACAAAAAAGGATACAATTATAATTGTTATTTGGATCTAATAAAAAAATTCCTCTTAGGCCCTGACCTACTATACTGATTTTATACTAATTAATTCTTCATGAAAAATTATTATGATGATAAATTTGATGGAATCATTATACCCTACAAAATATAATCATACTTGGATCATTCCCCATTTCCTACAACACCCATTTGAATATATTAAATGACTATCACTTTGATAATTCTCACCTTAATTTCCTTAGTACCTATAGACCATTTGGGGAGACGATAACGTTCATAATATAAATAAAAATATTAAATAAATAACTATAAAATATATTTTAAATTGTAATAAATTAAATAATAGTAGTATTTTATATGAAATTAATTCTTGAATAAAACTATAGATCATGTTATAAGAAAATAATAGTCATGTAAATCATATAGACACATATTAATTAAAGGAGAACCAAAGGACATAAGATTCATCCCAAGGGAGCTTTATTTTCTCACTAAATCAATTTTTGAATTTATATCTCTCAAAACTGCTGCATGATACCTTTGAAAGTGGTTTTTAATCTATATTAAAATCACCTAATTGCTAATGAATATTTATTGGGTGATAAATTTTCTAATCTATTTTATTGTGTTACTTGATTAGTCCATACTTTATTTTATTATTCATTCATTAGGTAGTGTTTGTGATTTTACTATGATATAATATACATATTGATAAACACTACACTATGTCATTGAAGAGGGAGATGTTGAATATTAAAGGATCTGTGCCTAGAGAAAAATTTTTTCTCGACTAAAAGGAAGAAAAATGGAACCATGATAAAAAAACACAAAAAAAATTGTGAGTTTTAATTTGTTGGCTTCAAATTTTATTATATATTTTTTAAATAAATAGTTCATTTATATTTGTAATAGTGTGATTTAGACTCCCTTGGTGAGTATAAAGCTATAAATTTGGGCCAAACAATCATTTTGATCATGTATTAGGAGATGAGATCCATGGGAGAGTGCGTTGTTGACCAGGGAAGAGCCTTGTCCCCAATATATATTAGACTAAATCATATGATAGTTATAGTAGCACTGAGTTGGAAACAGCTCATGTAGAGGTAATATAAGTTCTTACATAGGTAGAAGATGCCACAAAAATTTTCATATAGAAGCGTGGATGGAATCCAAATGCCAGCAATGAATTTATAAAATTTATGGTAGCCTTATTTCCATCAATTCCACTAGATAAAACCATAGATTTTGATACATTTATGCTGATGATGTGTATATTATATGTTTCACTAAGATATGGTCAAAGTGGTGGTAAGGATGATTATGTTCCTGGCGATAGCGATGGAGATGGAGATTACAATAATAAGGATGGTGGTTAGGACTATAAAGAGGATGATATTGAGGATAATAGTGATATTTATTGTGAGGATAATGATGATGATGGGGAAAATAGTGATGGTGATGGTGATTCTATTGGTTGTGATGAGATAGAGATTGATGCTTTACATTTTTACTGATATTTATTATACATGATTTCTGATGATTTGATTTGAGTGAAAATATGTGATGTTTTATATTTGTTTTGTCTCTGGTTGAATTCATAAATTAGTTTGTTATTTATGTATATTATCTGGTATTTTTTTTGAATAATCTATTTGGTAGTGTTTTGTAGGTGATGGTGTAGTGTTTCTTGTAGGTTTTTGTTGTAAGAGATTGTGTTTTGATCCAAGGTTGGGGGTGTTTCTAGGGTGGTGTTGTTGGTTTTAATGTTTCAAGGGATATATACCAACGATTTTTCAACCATTGGTATTTTTTAAAGGGATATTGAATATACCAAAGGTTTATAAAGTGTTGTTATTTCTTAAATGGAGATGGATTATACCAATGGTTTTCAAACCATTGATATATGTGTATACAAATGGTTTATTTAAACTATTGGTATAGTGTAAATGAATGTGGCCTATACTAATGGTTTATAGAAAACCATTGGTATGGGATTATACCTACATCCAAACTCCAAATGGTCTAGAGAACCATTGATATAGGCTATACTAATGGTTTTCCATACTATACTAGCAGTTAAAACCTATTGGTATATCCCTTATTTCCAATACTGAATCATAATCATAAACAATAAATCTGACCAGACCTCTAATGCACACATATAAAAGATCCCATTTTATATCAAATAATCATCACAAAATCCATATAAAACCCATAAATGGTAGAAAAAAGCATAAGGGGTAATAAAAAGGGTCTCAAAAGCATTAAATAATTTACTTTAAGGTTCCAAAAAGGCCTTCTTAGAAGTATTACTAGGAATGAAAATGTAATTCTCACATTTTTAAAATCTCAATAAATTAAAAAAAACCTTTTTAAATAAAATTGAATACAAAACCACCATTATATTACATAACCATACTTTAAACATGGTTAAATTTATCAAAATTCAAAATAATGTCTAATATTTACATTTTCAATCAAGATTATTTAAAATATCCTCTTGTTATATTAACTAATTCATGATATGTGAAATTTTTTATTTTAAATAAATACTTTAAATTAATATAGAAATCCCTTGATGATAATCCATGTTCATATAGAAAATAATTTATAAATACATCTTTTATATCATATATATTATAATTTTATTAAAAATAGGTTTTATATAACCCAATTATTTCATGAATTAAAAAATAAAGGAATAACATAGAAAAAAAAACCTAAAACTTAATAGAAATCAAACACCTTCTATTGTGAGTAGAAATCCAATAAAATAGACCCCACTTACAATCCATAAACAACCAAAACCCAAGGTTAAATCAAACCCCAAACCCTAAATACCAATGCATTGTAATTGGTTCTCTAGGAGGAAAAAATATTTGGATAAATGTATGTATAAAGATACGAGAATAGAAATATAGATAAGATTTAGAAAATACATTGAAAATCGCATGAAATTTAGAATAAATGAACCAAAATCAAACGGGAGGGTTAAGGGGATCTCCCTAGGGCTATTTGTAAATTTTTCCATGATAAATGTGATATGAGAAGGTTAGAAAAGCCTAAAAATAAGGTGGGGGTATAAAATAACTTTTAAATTGAATTTAGGAAAGTTTCATGGTTTGGGCACATGGTTTTACAAACCAAGAACTAAAACTTTAGGTTCCCTTGAAAGGAAAACCACACCTCACAAGGTTTTGTTTCATGTATTCCTTTAACCATTCACCAACAATTCAGGTCACACCCCACACCCAATCAAGTAATAAGAATACCTAGAGATTTCATATAGTTTAAAAAACTATGTGTTGAATATGAAAAACACCACTATTAATGAATTGAAACATTTTCATGGTTTCCACTGGAATCTATATATTTTTACTTAACCATGTGGTAACCATGTAGTTGATGAAAAACATGGAAATTTTCAAAATAACGACTGGAAACTCCCAAAATTTAAAAATATGTCAAACTTATATTATATTTAAAACACTAGTGACACTAGGGTTTTACAAAACATATTTTTATATAAAAATAATAAAATAAAAATTTTATGGTAAGAAATAATCATTACACATATGAGAAAGTGCCAATGGAGAGGAATATAATTGTTGTTAAAATCAACATGTTTTTATTAATAACGAAATCCATAAAGAAACTCATTCTGACCTAAAAATGTTTTTCACCTAAAAAAAGATATAATAACATTTTAAAATAATAATTAAAGAATATATATATATATATCATAGAAGAACATAGTCAAAGATGATAGTTTCTAACTTAAGAAAAAGATATTGTGACTAGAATAATCCTTTCGAACATCTTAATTTATAAAGTAAGAATCAATTGAAAAAGAGTTTATGAGAATTAAATATCAATCCCTAGAAAGGAAAAATTAATTAAAAAATATTATAGTAATGGGTTTGAAGAAACTAAATATATAATAACTTATTCCAAGAAAGAGAATGACATAATTAAATAATATTTAGTCAACAAAAATACTTACATTATATTCCCACTTGTTTAGATGCACTATAACCTCTTATATAACCAATTTAGGTTTATTATTCATCAATATAATAAAATTATTTATATTTTTTTACATTATACCATTTATTTATAATTTATTATTTGACAATTATAAATCATTCTTTATTAAAATTGATATTTTGGTGCTAATTGTTCCACCTTTTTGGAACTATATTATGTAGAGTAGTTATCGTGATTGATCCTTGATTGTGTGTTTATCACCTCTATAATTTCTATTAAGTTTTCATAGGTTTTTTTATATATTGAAAATTTTCAATGTTTATTTTATGGAATTTATGGCGACGTTTTGTAAAGACATCTTAAAAATCATTTTATGTGAATTTTGATTCACTAAAAAGAATTGATTTTATTAATGAATATACATATATATTATCATTCTATAATTATGGAGAATATATATAATTAATAATAATTACTTCATATCATATATAATTAAGTTTTTTTAATATTTTAGTATATAACCATTATAGCATCATTCATATGGGTGGTAGAACTGACCCAAATAAGAAGGTTTTATAACAAATGAATGAATAAGAACATGTTATTTTAAAGTGATAATATCACAATCATTAAATAATAACGGTTTCAAAGTTATTTTATCAAAGTGATGAATCACGTTGAAGAATTGGGGGAAGAAAAAGTTAAAGAAAAATGATTGGTGAAAGGATATGAATTACGTTTGTGACTTGAATCTTCAATTAAAGTGTCACTTAGAAATAGAATTTTTGAGACTCCTTGTTGTGATAATAGGTTACCAAATGTGAGATATCATTTTAGAGAGATAATTTTGATATGTATTTGAGAAGAAACTAAATTAAAGGTTTTCATTGGTGTGGGTTGACTAGATTTCCTTTTATAGGTGAGTTTGAGTGGTTTTTTAAAAAATAACCATTCCCTAAGGAATATGGAATATAATTTCACATCTAATGTACATTACAAGTTGATAAATAAAATATATAGGGTAATTTGTGGTTTATCATGTCCTCATACACACATTTAGAGATAATGTTTTTGTGATATTTTTATAATTTCCCCCTTAATCTAACCTTTTTACCACATTTTACCTTCTCTTGATGTTGTGCCTTTTTTAAAATGGTTTTAGATAGTGATTTTGGTTAGTACTAGTGTTTATTTATTGGTTTCATTTGTACTATTTTTTTTGTATTGGATTCTATTTCTTATCATTGAAGGTTCGAGTCATTCATCAATGGGTCTAAATTTGCATTTTAGGAGGCAACTTGATTGGTAAGTTGTTTTAATATAATTCATTCTTATGGAGATTTTGGGTTCCTAATGATGGAAATATCGGTACTTTGGTTGTGATTACTATGATTAATGAGATTGATATCAATGCAACAACATTGGATAATTTTTTTACTGATGAATCCCTCACATGTATTTTCATCTTTGGGAATGGTATTGCATTTTTTTTAAAGTCATTAGAATTTGTAAATACATCATATGATCAATTTTTTGTGAGGAAGGATTTAAATTGTTATTTTAATTTTGAACTTCTGTTTCATGGATATCACTATCTTCCATAATTTTATCAATTGTTAAATATTACTTAATAAGGAGCCTCTCTCACATTAATGATCAAAGTAATCTTAAACCTATTCATTGCTCTAGGAATCTTGCTTCCCCTCCCCATCTCATTTATGCAGATGACATGATTCTCTTTTTTCAAGGGTAAAAATAAATATTCAAAACCTCAAAAAATACGTTTCCCACTATGAATATTTTTAGATATGGAACATAAATTTGAATAAGTATTTTATTTAATTTCTGAATGGGATTCCCACATCGGAAAAAATTATCATCATGATGGATTTGGGAATTAAAGAGGGGTTTATTCCCATTAACTACCTTGGTGTTCCACTATTTTGGGGTAGACCTAGATTTAGTTATTTATCTAGGGTTATTGATCAAATTAAGAACCACATCTGATCATGTAAAGGTATTTCCCTCTTGATGGATATTGGGATCTTCCTTGTCAAATATACTATAGTTTCCAAACTGGTTTACTCCTTTATGGTTTACAAATGACCCATTGATCTTCTCAAAGACTTAATTCGGTATAAAAAACATTTTTTAGAGTAGTATAATTATTGAAATGAAACTAGTTACCATAACTTGGACAAAATATTGTAATCCACTCACTAATGGATATATATTTATAAAAAACATCAAACTCTTTAATGATGCTCTCTAGGATAGGTTCACTCTGAACCTTCGCAACAATGTCTCAAAGGAACATTACATTATAAAATCCATATTCCTTGGTAAATTTATAATGGGTAATATTTGGTACCTTTATTCCTATATTTGTTCATAAATCAAGTCTTATTTATCTAACATTATGCCACACTCTAAATGGATTACAAATATGGAGTCTTCACTTAAATTTTTTATTGGTAACTGGACGGGTACCCCACTTATTTCTCTGGTGAATTATCAGAATCCTCCTACTAATCCAAAAATATAAATTAAGTATTTTTTTGGAAATTGGCAATTTTAACATTCTATATGAATTTTCCATCCAACTCAATAATTATTATTTTTCTCTTGGTGATGATGTCTTGATCTAGGAAACTTCTCAGACTAGAATTATAGTCTCATAATTATATTATCATGCCAACTTTGTTGATTCTAGCCATAAATTCATGTGTATGAAAAGATTTGATAAACCTTAGTTAAATCCACCACATCTATCCCTAATTTGGGGGTTTATCATAACAAAATTCACACTTATTATTGCCTTCAATCATTTGGTATTCCTCTTTGTTCCAAGTACAAGCTTTAAAATCAATATAGAGAGGATGCCAAATATATCTTGCTATGTTGAACCACTAAAACTAGCCTATGGAAATTAGTATATGATATGTTTTAATTTACCCCACTAGATACATAATCTCTAACCTCCCAGATGAATTTCTGTAAAGGTGTACATTTATCTCCACAACTTAGAAGCCTCTTCACATCTTATTTGATTGAGGTGATGCATGTCATCTAGTATGGCCAAAAATCTTTTTTTCACAACCAATTTTAATTAAAATTTTTAGAAAACCTTATGTGGTTTATTACCATTATTATGGAGGCCAATTCACTCCAATTTAGTCACCATTTCAATAAATTCATGACATAACCATTCTAAGAAGGCTTGACATTGATGGAAATTAACAACCACCAGTTCTCACTTTAGATGTATTCTAGAAGTATTCTATTCTTGGATGGAATAAAAACAATATTGATAGAGCTTCAAAAATTAATGCAATACCTTTAGGCTATGGTGTTGTCTTCCATGATCAAAATATAATGGTCCTTAGATGACTCTATGGCATATGTGGCATTTTTTTATCTTTATAGGTTGAAATGCTTAGTGTTATCACTGTGATTTATTTTGTGAGGTATAATGGTTAGAAAAATAAATAGGTTGAAAGTGACTATACTAATATTATACAAGCTATTCAAAATTTCTTGGTTCAAATTTTATGAATGGTCATAGTGAAATGGATATATGGTTTTTCTCTTTCTGTATCTAGCTATATAATCACTCATCTTTACCCGGAGGAAAATTTGGAAATGGATGGGCTCACTAACAAATGTGTCGATAATGATCTCATATGTTTGTATGATCTTCCTTTCAATTGGTTTTTTATTTTTGGTAAATATTGTAATAAAACACCTTCGTTTAGGCTAATGTAACCTTTTTTTTTCATCAATAAAAGAACCCTATCCATCTTTGTCAAAGGCATCACTCTATTTAAAAAAATATAATAAATAAATTTAATTAGAATACTTCTTTAGGGGTGATTAATTTAAATATATTTAAAAATTTAATTATAGAAAAAATGTTTGAAAAATATAATATTTTAACATTAAATGACTTTATTATTAATTATTTAAAATTTATTATTTATTTACTAATCATTAATTTAATTTTATCATTATTGTTGAATTAAAAATAGAATTTCCCTTTTAATTAAATCAATTCTTTAAAAGTGAATTTCTAAAAAATTCCAAATGTATAAATATAAATATAAATATATATAATTATAGTAATGAATATATATATATATATGTCATTAAAATATCATTACTTTCATTAATAATTACATCTTTATATCATCCTATCTTATACCTAAAAAATTTTCAATATCCTTGCATAAGGCCACATGGTGAGGTAGTCAATGTTGGTAGTCACAATTGGTGATTCAACTATCATAGATATTATTGCGATTTACATGATCTTATTATTATATCAATTGAAATTTTTGATAGACTTATAATCCAAACTTCCATATATAACCAAAGGCCATATACGCACAACAACCATATATATAATAGTTTTATTACATTACTATATATAACCTCACACAATTTATAAAAACCACTCATCTCATTCTCTCATTTCATTTCTCAAGGTGTTCATCAAATAGCTAATATTTTGTATTATTTACATAGTTATAATCAGGGGTGTGATCCTAAAATGAAATCAAGATGAATAATATTATATTATTTTTTATTTATATTTAATGCGATTTTATTCCTTCTATAATTTTTATAATTATATTTATTATCACTATATTGTAATGTAATTAATTTTTATGTTATGATTTTCTACCTTAATAAAATAAAGAAATTTGTATTTTAGTTCGATATTTCATGTATTTAAACTTATAATGTATTTAATATAAATTTGTCAATATATGTTTTTGGGGATACATTCTACACCTCTTAAATGATTTTCCCTCAAAATTTCCTTACATAGAACAATGAAAAAGGAGGCTATGATTTTCTCATTAAATATTTTGGTTCTAATGTGGCTTTCTTAAACTTATGATTTCACCATAAAACATTAACCAGGTGGGTGGTCATATTTTGCATCACTTTATCTCTATGATCCATGGTCTCCATCAATTTTTCTTAATAAGATATACCTGGTTCTAATTGAATAGATTCTAGAATCAATTCTTATGATGGATCTAGTGTATACTTTTTTAAAAGAGACACATGGAACATATCATTCATCAGTCATAGATTTAGTGGAAGTAATCTATGATATTATATAGTCCCCACATGATAAAAAAATATGGGACTGATGTATCCAGGGACTAGAATACCTTTCTAATTAAATATTACAACCCACTTTTACAGTGATATTTAATGGAATACATTATCTCCAACCTCAAACTCCACATCAATTCAATTATTATTGGAATATATCTTCTGTCAGCTTTGTGTTTCTTTGAAATATCACTAAATGGATTTAAAATTATCCATCATTTTTTAAATTAGTTCATTTTTTAATAACTTTTTCTATTTAACTTAAACCCAAGATTTCATAGTTTAATATTTATTCTTATACAAAGCCTTATACAGTTCCATCGGGATACTATAGTGGAAAATATTATTATATGAGAAGTAAACCGATGGAATTTTTTAATCCCAACTTCCTTTTAAATCTATTGAGTATTAACATATCATGTATTTCAAGATTTGGATGGTTCTTTTAGATTGACCATCAGTTTTAGTATGATATGTTTTGCTAGTGATCAACTCCATATACAATACTTGTGAATGAATTATTTAGAATTTTTATGTCACCCTTTAGTATTGATTAGATGAAATTGAAAGTGGTACTCCATATATCATTTTCACTTACATTTTGTAAATCATATAAATTTTATTGAGAAAGAAATCATCTTGAATATGAATGGAATATACTAACTTTATAAGCCGATCCACCAATACCCAGAAATAATTATTTCATTTATGATTCGTAGGAAGACCGATGATGAAATCTGAGGATATGTTCACCTATTTATATACTGTTATTTGTAATGGTTTCATCAACCCCTTAGATTTATGACATTTATCCTTTACTTATTATAATTTCATACATTGAGATATATTATCCACAATATCCCTCTTCAAATTATCCCACTATAAGTGATGCTTAATTAATCTATAAATCCTTGGTATCTGTGGTTAATAGAGAAAAATGTTCCCTATATATGAAAAAATATCCATTCTTAGCTCCGATATAGATGGGAAATATACCAGGATTCCAAATAATATAAATATATCTCTATCAGGGTTAAACTCTAAAATATTTTCTTTATTTTTGTATTAATACTTATCAGTGTTCTTGGTTTATTTAATCGTCACATAGATGTATAGTTGGGAAATGATTTTTGAATGGAATAAGTTCATCCCATAATTTATGATTTCCATATCAATCATTTGAATATCTATAAATATCAGAGCCCTTTTAATCCTCATCAAGGATAAGGTAACATGATTCTTTATGCTTGGAGAATCATCCAACTTGATTTACTTCCCAATATGGTAATGTATTGGGAAATAATGGTCTTTATTTTTCTCTAACCATATTTGTTTTTTTATTCAACTACTTTGATGTGAATATAAAATTTTAGATCTGGTGATCTATATATTTATATATATATTTCAAACCTTTTACCTTAAATATAATTCCATTAAATTTTTATTACAAAAAATATCATTATAAGCACTAGACCAGGGGTCAAATCATTTTTATTATGAGTATTTAATTGAAATTATGAATAATAAATCACCTTTCCATTTTTCATAATGACACATCACATGATATTATTTTAAGCATCATTGTATATAATATTCCCCTCTTTAGTATAGGTTAGTGTATGTACAGGTGCATCTACAACCCTCTTCTTAATCTCCTTTAATAAATCATTAAATTCTTATTTCCAATAGAACTTCACACCATTTTTCATTAACTTATTTAGTGGATTTGACAACATTTTTACATTTCTCTCAAAACATCAATAATATATATGTAATACAAGAAAACAATATATTTATATAATATTTTTTTATTATAGTTCCATTATTTAATTACCTATATCTTTAATGGATCCACCAATATACCTTATCTTATTAATACCAAAAACAAAAATAATACTTTTTGTAGCCAAAATTTAAACTTATTGAACCTGGAAAACAATTTTTCCTTACATGTGGTCTTTATAACTATCAACAAATGTTCTTCATGTTTTTCATTTCTATTATAATATATGATAATATCATCAGAAAAGGAAATTATAAAATTTTCAATGTAATATCTATATACTCTATTCATCATATCCATGAATATTTATATGGAATTCTTAAGTACAAATGTAATCACTATGAACTCATACTTTCCATATATTTTGGTGAAGGGTGACTTTGGAATAAATTATCTTCTTACCCTTAATTGACGGTAACCAAATTGAATAGCTACATTTTAGAATTATTTATCCCATTTATTTTGATATAATTAACCATAAATATAGGGTTGAGGATATTTTTTCTTGATCATGATCTAGTTATGTTTGAAATAATCATTGTATAGATGCATTAATACATTATTTTTCGTGATAAAGAGGTCCAAATAACCCCGTGGTGATGAAATTGGTCATAAAAAACCCTTTTAGAATTTCTATTGAAGTTTTTTTAAATTTATATGATTCAATAGAGTTCATTCGATAATAAATCATCTATATAGGTAAAGAATCATGTATGAGTTCAATAAAAAACTCAATCTAACATTATAGTGGAATACAAGGTAATTAATCCGGAAATGAATCCATATATTCCCATATTATTGTCACATATTCAATGTTGAATTTATTCTCAACCATTTGATCCAATTATCTATTATTATTGGGTATCAAGACGTATGTTAATGAATTAGTTTCCAATGGGAGTTCCTAATCAACCTTGCATTGATATTTGGTCATGGGATGATTTGTGATATGGAATGATATATCCTTATTTTGATATTTAATATGATATTATATAGGGAGAGACAATCCATGCATAATTTCACATAAAATCCACCATAGAAAGAATAACTAAAATTATAGAAAGTTACTTCCTACAATCCAAAATGGGATAACAATAATGCACTTTATATGAAATCATCACACCGCTAAGTTTATTCATAAGTATTTAGTATCCAATGTTTGAGGTGGTGAAGAAAATTTCTTAGTATAACTAAATGATATTAATAAATTAAAATAACTAAAATAAAATATGATAATTTCATTTCTGAAGTGGAAAATAAGTATACCTTTACCACTTTATTATCATTATCTACCTTGATTGTAGTGATTGCATATTCCCTTCATTGATCCCTTTATTTTGGATGTTTCTAATGTTGAATCTCCTCATCATCCTATGTATTGGTTCATTGATTTTAATAATGTAAAAATTCCTTGAATTAGAATAATTTAAGTGTGGTTAGTTGTAATACCCTGTGGTTATGGATGGGTCTTTAATTTATGTAAAATTTTATATTTTCGGTTTCTTGAGGATTTAGATTTTAAAAAGGTATTTGGAAAGGAACTGCAAGAATAAAAATATATAAAAGAGGTTTTTTGGAATATATAAGAGTATTGGAGGGCACATGGTAGGTTTAGGTGATCACCAAAGGAAGGTCAGGGCTAGTTGGGCTACCATGGTAGCCAACGGTCAGCCAGTGGTTTTGGAAGTAGCCCTGCATTGGCACAAAGCTCACCGAACATCCAATGTGACACCAGTATTTAGGTATCCTTCTACATGTTTTTTAATTATTTTTAAACCCATAATTTTACATGTGGACAAAAATTTTATTTCCCACTCAGTTTTGGCCTCCCCCGTTAAACTAGTCGACCCCTCTCATGCCCTCCTCTCCTCCTTTGATGGCCATAAAGAATCCACCTTGATCCTTGTTTGTTCTTTCTATTATCAGTTGATACCAAGAGTTTAAGGTGAGACTATTATCTCTCTTATAAACTTTAATTATTTATTTTAGTGATTATGGTTACCTATCCTTTTTAATTCTAAAATTCACAATTTTCATGGTGTTTCTTCATCATTTTTTCTCCCATTTTGACCCGAACAAGTAGCTAATAATGAATGATTATAATTCTCAATGAATTCCATAGGTGGTCCCTAAATTCGACCCATAGTATCAACATATTTTTATTCAAGTGATTTTTAGTGTGTTCATGTTGACTACATCATGATTTCACCTAATTTAAACGGAATTTTTTTAAAATTTCATTTTATATTTTTCAACGCACTTTTATGTGACTTGATCCTTGGAAAAATGTGATTCCTCATGGAACACTTAAAAAATAAAATTAACCTCAGGAATTGGATAATTAAATGTTAATATTTATTTATTAAAATTTAAATGAATAATATTAAATGGATCATTCTACTTGAACCGTCGACCATGTTTAAATTGATATCATTAAATGGTTATGTATGTTTAAAATGGTAAAAACAGAACACTTTATTTAGAACACTGCCTATGAAATGGAATTTAACAATCATTGATCTTTTAAATGGCATTGGAATCTCAATGATATCATTTTGATATGGTGGGTTATTTTAAGGGAATCCTTATATTTTAATTAGATTATGAATTGAATCTAATGGAATTATCAGTGGTTAATTGTAAAATGATATGTTATGTTTTGATATGGAGTTAGTAAATTAAGATGGTAACTCCCACAGTATAAATTGATATGAACCTTTTTAAATTATAAATGTAGTTATGTGAATTTAATTAAATCCTTATAAAATGGTAATTAATTTTTTTTTGTAAAAGCAAATGAATCTCATGTCATGGATTTTTTGGAAATTAAAGTGGCCTTGGAAAGTGTGTTTTGGAAATATGGTGTGTGTTTTAAAATCATGAATCATTGTATAAAATTGTTTTTTATGGATTAAAAATAACCTTTAGGACGTATTGTTTTTAATGTTAATAAAAATTCCCTTAGGATGACATGTCTTTAAAATTAATGAAAATTCCCTTAGGGAAGTCATTTTTTAAAGGGAATGAAAAATACCTTTAGGGTGGTCTTATTTTAAAGGATAAGAAAATTACCATTATGGTGGTTGTACAACTATATAGAAATTATATATTTTTTGGTTTTCTTTATATTGTATGAGAAAAATTCCATCAAGGCTATCTTTATTAATTATTGGCTTAAGTCATACCTGAAAAACAAAATCCCACCTGGGAGGTCCTTATTTCTTTATCCTGTATATTAGGGAAACCCTTGTTGTTATATTTTATTTGTAAATGTTCATAATATGTACTTAGAGACAACCCAATACGGGTCTAGGTATGTATGTTTGATTGGGTTTATGGATGTAAGGATGGTATGGACCAGTCTCAAGAGTCACCACGAAACCCTGTCATTAGTAGATGTTTACTTATTTTGTTAAATTATTTTAAATTGTTAATTTTTTTGTTATATATCTTCTTCATTCAATATTATTTTAAACTATTTATTTTTAGTATGTCATTGGTTGTGGATTACTGAGTTGTACTTGCACCCTAATTGGACTTCCATGACATATGGGTACCTGAGAAGACACTATTATTGATCACAAGTATGGGTTTAGAATAAGTCCCATTGTTGATATTTTTTTACTTCACATTCTAGGAGGTATTATGGATGATTGTACTTTGAAAGACTCAGTACTAGTTAAGGATTAGTTATAGGTTTAGATTTATTATGTTTTTTTATACAATATTTATGATCCTCCCTTTGGTAATTTGTTCTAATATGTATGGTGTACTCTATTTGTAATGTATTTGTGATGATTGAGTTATTTTTAAACACTTTTCCTATGATTTTAATTTGTCCTAGTTTATATGTTTTCTATTATTTCTATTATCATTTCTACTCTGATCTGATGGTAAAATCTACTCACAGTATCCTCATAGACCCTATGTATTAGTAATTATCCTCTAGTGTATGGGAATGCACACTTGCAACAATTTAGTGCCGCTAATGTAGCACATATTAGTGGTTTGGGGTAGGGATATGATAGAAATTTGTATCAAAGGGTGTGTTTTTTTATTTCTATTTGGTCTTGGTATACTGGAGGATAGGACTTTTAGGGGTTGGTAAAAAGATCATTCCTATTAGTGATCAACCCTTACAAAAGGAAAACACCATATTTATGGAGATATATTATGTTGTTCTAGTAATTCACTTTTTTATAGTTTTCTTTATATCACCTTGAGTGATTCACTTTATTTACGGTGTTATGGTTTATGGGGTTTCCAATCATGTCCTGGTATTTCATAAGAGAGGGAGAGGGAGAGAGAGAGTGTGTGTGTGAATGTGTTCATGTATCATTCCAGGCACATAGGTATTGTCATGACATGAATAATTATAGGGACATAGGATTCAGATGTAAACTTCATGTTTCATGGGATTTGTCTTAGATTATGATTTTCATTCTCTGATTTATATTTTCCTTTTATTTTGGCTTCCAATTTGAAAAAAGGTGTTAGAAATTTTATGTGTTGTTATCTTATTATACGGTCTTTCCCTATATAAGGATTTAGTGGAATATTAATTTTCCAATTCCTTGGATGTACCATTAATATATAGGTAGATATAAATTAATTGTTATAGGATTGTTTTTGGTTAAATAGAGTTCTAATAAGAATCTTATATGTTATTTTCCTTTATATTTTTTTAATTATAGCCTATTTAATATGGAATTGATAGTGTGGAAATGTTGATAAAATATAAAAATAATAAGAGATAAATCCTTGAAATAAATTAACTTAAATCATGTTGAAAATGTAAACCTCATAGATTAAAGGATAAAAAATCCATTAAATTTTGAATTTTATGGAAAATGATGGAATGTTTTGTCTACCATGAAACATGGAATGCTAAAATTTATGATGTAACCCAAGGTATAATTAGTGGGGATAATATAATCCCTATACTAAGGTGGTTTACATGTTATAGACCATGTAAATATATAGTGTTGACCATGGGTGGGTACTTGGGGATAGAGAGAGAGAGCCTAGGGTGTGAAACATTTCTTGACAAGTTGTGTACTGAATAATACATACTACACCTATTATGACTATTATTTGAAATATGTATTCTATGGATTGTGATAGTTTGTGATGAGTAGTTGTATCTTATGATCTTGGTGGTTTACATCTTACCAGGAAGTGGGTAGGATAGATTGGTTTCAGAATTACGTACGAGGACCTTAGAGAGGGTTTCTTTTCATACTTGATGTCATGTGACCTTGAGATGAAAGAAAGTGTCATCTTATAAACTATAGATTTAGTAAGACCATTGTTTTTTGTATATGTGGGAGTACCTAGTGACCTTTTATATATGAGAGTATATATTTAGTGAGTCCATTCCTAGCGATGTCAAAGGGAAACCCACTAAAGGGTTAGCCCGTTCTTGTGAATTCCCTTAGATATGTGAATCAAGGATAAATGATTCAATTTATGTGATCAGTGAATGTTGGGTTTTATTTATTCTTTATATAGTCATGGTTAATCACCCTGAGTTATAGTGCCTTGTATCTCAGCCTATTCTAAAGGTAATGATTGTTCGCATGCTTAATAGAACTTGGTATGGGCCTAATTTTAGTATGCAGTTGATGCGTGGTAAAAGAATATAATTATTGAAATAAAACCCATGATAAAAGGTGATCATGAACTTATCCATGGCACATAAAAAGTTTCATACCTATTATAATAGAGTATTTTAGATGCCTTTGGTTAGTTAAATTGACATTCTAGCAGCATGGTCAATTTCATTGTTGGGTGTGAGAGCCTATGATCAAGGGAACTCTATTTATGATATGATGATTTGGGACATATTAATTGGTTATAGAAGAGAATGTGACTCTTAGTTTTCAATATGATAAGGTGGTTCAAGAGTGAGCACCCATTGTTTTACAATGGAATCAATTAGGTACATGTTTCACCTATTGGGATTAGACTAGTGGAATGAGCCACGTATTATTATATTTGGAATCATTTGGGTATTAATTAAGCTCAAGAGATTACACAATAGTAATTACATGATGATAATTGGTTTACCACTTCTTGGTGGATAGACATCAGGCCATATTAGGGTTTTGTTCAGTCCCTCTTGGAATAAGTCATCTGAAAATTGGTAAATGATTGTAGGCTGGATGGACTTGATTTTTTGGGGGATAATTGTGATATCAAAAAGGTAATGGATGATATTTTTGGATGGATTTATTTATAATTTAATGATCGATCTAAGCATGACAAATGATATGGGTGATGGTCATTTAATAGATGAGTGATGCTTGAAAAGAGTGGCACTTGTTCCTTAGTGATAGATCTTGCTCAATCAGCACCCTAGGAACAATATAGGTGAAGTCATATGGTGTTGAGGGAACCATTAACTGAGTAATGGAATGGAATTCATTATTAGTTGGATATCAAGGAATGATGGAAATCTAATTTATGTGAATTAGTAATAGGTGACTATTGGTGTTTCAAATCAAGCATTCAGATACAAGTAAGATGTCCATGTTAGGTCATTATGTTTTATGAAAAACAATACATCATTCATAGAGATAAGAACTTGGTCCAATAGATAAATGATAATTACACTATTGTAGTAGGTATCTTCATACTAGTCATGGGGGAGTGACCCTAGTGTTATAAAGGTTGTTGATGCATGGAATTAGTCTTTATAAGGTCATTATGATGTCAGATGCTGATGAACATGTAAATTTAAGGAAATATAGATTCCATTGGGAATTCAAGAGTTTAATTTGTATGTGATATTGGTTAGAGTCTACACAATAAATTCAGACCTATTATAAATATCATTTATCAAATCATTGTTCAGTTTTGTGGAATATTGGTTCTCAGGTGAGAATATAGTGAATAATACGAGTGGTCGGTGATTTGACCAAGTAATGTCACCAAAGGTTAGGTTTAGAAAATGGTCTGTATGAGGATGATCATGGTATGCCTATGGTGATCAAGGATGTATCACCCCTAGACCAATTCTCCTAGATTCAATTCTAGAAGCACATAACTTACAATACTAGATTTCATAAACATCTATGATTATAACATATTTCACACATTTATAATCTAAAGACCTTTAGTATAGAGTCATCAAAAATAGAAAAAATAGCTAACTAATAAATCTCAAGTATTATCATAAAATTGAAACATTTTTCCAACTATATAATAAGCTAATAAATTTATAACGAGTCTTCAACATCACCTATATATTCTATACACAAGATACTCCTGTACTCTTAACATACTTAATGCATTATTTCATAACCTGGGGAAAAGAAAACATAATAATCGGTGAGATCAAACACTCAGTAAGGGTAAACATGATAATAAATCCTAACATGAGAGACGTGAGGCATAACATGATATCATAATGAGGATGATCATAAGCATGGAAACATAGAATAAATAGATTATATCTTATATATATGGATTAAACAATGATTATAACATATCATCATGGTAGCATAAGAATGTGGAGAGAATATAAATATAAAAACACAAGTCAAGGATCCCTGCATCATTAGCATAACATATTTGGCCATGTTAACTTTCCACGCACCATAGTTGGCTAAGATCATTTCCAATGTGCTATGATATCTAATGAGATGAAAAAAATTACCTAATTAATCATATGGATCTAGAACTTCAGGACCACCCACCACATAATTAAAATCATTCATTTCTGTTCTATATAGTTTTAATCAACATATCATAAAAAATAAAGGAAATAAAATGAGTTTTGTATCCTTTTCATGTATCTCCTTAAGGAAGAATTCGTGAATTCATCAATAAACATGAAATCATAAACCCATGTTAAATAAATGTGTATCTAATGACTTAAAGAATACTTCTTGGTAAATATGACTCAAAAAATAGGATAACAAATATGGTATTTACATTTTATTGAAATTGGGCATACAGTTTAGATAACAATTTACCTAATTAATCAATGTATTAACATCTCGGTGAACACCCTTCAATAATTAAATGGAACATAGGGAATTCACAGAGGAAAGGAATTGTTAGTGAATTAAGCTAATAAAAATGGTTGATTAGTTAAGACAAAAGCAGTGATGGAACATCCCATAGATGTAAAAAATAATTTCATAATCCATCCTAATAAATAAGTTTGATGGTATCATTTAAAGAGTTACATTGACTAAGAATATGTCATAGATGAAGAAAAATCATAGAAAAATTAGTATTATTACATTGAAAATAAAAAATTTCATTATCATTTGAAAAAAATAAAAACAAAATATTGTATTAAAACATGAGAATAAGAATATATATTTTTTTTTCTGAAAATTTGGAATTGTACATAAGAAGTATATTATAAAATGAAAAATGTGGTGGAAAGATACATTCATATGGAAACATATAAAATACCTTACTTTAATTGGAAAGGAACCATGTGGAAAATTTTAACAAGATTTTATTTAAAAAAATAATGGAAATGTAGTTGAATACAACTTTAAAATATCTATATGGAAGACTTTTTGAAAAATTATAACATTACTAAAAAGGAAAACCTTTTTAAATAACTATCCATATGAAATAATTTAAAATCCTATAAAAATTACATAAAACCCACATTGTAAAACGTTTAATAATAATTTATTTTGAAAATAGGTGAATATAAAATTTAATGCCACTTGAGATGAAACAAATTTTTTTATGTATCACACTTTTAATAGGTAAAACACATACAAGGAAGAGAAATATCCATTAGAAAATGTATGATGTATTTTTATCAACATCACGATTTTATTTAAGGAATAGTTTCATTAAAGGGGATGATATTGAAAAAAAGAAGTAATATAACAATAGAAAAATAAAATATACCATTTTAAGATATAATGGTAAGAATAAAAGACTTGGAAGATCAAAATCAATAAGATATTTCATGACTAGTGGGAAAAATGACTTGAGTTGAGAGAAAAATTATGACATAAGTGACATTTTAATAAAAACCCTTAAGAATGGAGAGCTTGAAAATAAAATTAAATGACGTGAATGAAATATAATTCATGATAATATAAATATTTAGTTTTCTATACACCATATAAAAGTAAATTGGTTCATAAATTAATACGTGTCTCAACAAAGGGAGTTTGAGACAAAAATATATTACCTCTAAAGAAAATTCTAACAATAACCCTTAAAAGAAATAGAGATTTAATTTAAAGTTAAAGTACCATTAAAAGGTATAATAAATGATATTAAATATCCAATTAGAAGTATATACACCATTTAAAATAAATTAGGTTCTTAAAAGAAAATGTATCTCCAGAAAGAGAGTTTTGAGGCGAAATTCTTACATTTTCTTGAAAGCGTTCTACACTTGAACATAAATTATTTAATAGTAAAATTAAGTTAATGAAAAAACTTAATAATAAACTTATTAATATATTATAAATTTACCATGATATACTTATCATCATAATTTGATCATTTATTAAATCATTTCCACTTATGTTAGTAACTCAATGTGGTTCACTTGATTATTCTGTGAATCTCTTGGAATGTTAACCATGGTTATGTTTATTTTTAAAATGCATTAACAAATTAACGAATATAAATAGTATTTTAAATATAATTTGTGAACATCATAATAATTCTTAAAGTCATCAATGATTTTTGGTAATGGAAAACAAAATACATCGCTACGTGGAGGTGGTAATATGCACATACACACGGTCAACTATTTTATTTTCCATACAATATGAGAGAGGTAGAAAGTAAATTGATTTATCATTTAAAAAATAATGATATAAATATAATAATTATTCATTAAAAAACTATTTATAATCATATATGAAATGTATTTTTGATAAATAGGACACGTCAACCATATATGCGGTAGTCTGCACATATGCATTATGAAGATTTTATTTTTCAAATGGATTTGTAAGAGGGAAAAATTGGTATTTAATTTTTATAATAACATACCCATATATAATTGATAATTATTTTATCATAATCTCATGGATAGAAGATATTATAAGTGTTATACAAATAAATAATGAGAAAAAAGGTTAAGAAAGATATGATACCTTCATCGATACTTTGAACTTAGGCTATATAATGTTGAATAGAGTATTGATTACGTGAAAGGGAATTATGTTAGATTTAATTAGATAATATTTTCAATATTAATTCTTATAGGAGGAGAAACATGGAATGGGGGGAAGTGGTCGCCTTTTATAATTGAAGAAAATGGCACTTTCCATGAAAAAAGAATGTTATGTAAGGGTTAATAATAAAATTTCATGAAATTTAGGTGAGTTAGGTGTTTTATAATTGGTGAGACATGTGGGGATGACATTAAAACCTACAAAATTGGTTATAAATGTTCTAAACCACAAGTAAAATTATGAAAATTCAAGAAAATTTTGATTAGTCATTTAAACACTAATTTTTCTTTATTAACTATTAATCATCATTATTAATTTATTATGAAAAATATAATAGGTCCCTTCCAACCAAATTTCAATTTGATAAATCTAAATTTATCCTCCATATAACCTAATGAATTATATAAATTTGAGATGAGTTGATATTTAATTAAACACACGTAACACATAGAAAATTAAATGAAAGAGTATTTTAAACATCACACTTATATATAAGATCAATTTTTATGGTTATAAATTTTTATTATTTTAATTGATTTATTATAAATAAAATTATATATATGTGTCATTAAAATAAATCCATAAACCAATTTTACCTAAATAATTATTAATTGAAAGAAAATGCATAAAATAGTTTTATCTGTTGAAGTAACCTTTTACTTTAGTTCTAAAAATGATGGTATTCGGTTTTCAAAGTTAAAATAACATTTTAAAATACATAATGTTATTAAAATATATCATATTTTATCACTTAAATGGGTTTTTTACCTCACAGGCCATTCTTATATATTTAAAAGTTAATCAAAATTATAGTTTTTGTAAAACCCTTATTTTCAACTGAAAGATGATATTCCCCAAAATTGGTTAAAAATTCAAAATTAATAATTTTTTTTATATACTAAATTAAAAAATAAAGTTAAATTTATCTAAAAATAATCATAAAAAAAATATATTTAACTTTTTATATAAAAATTACAATATATAGATAAAACACTTTTATTGTCCAAAGGTATTTTTAATCATTCATTGTTTTTAATACTATTTTATACAAAAAATCCAATTAAAATAATTTCAATATATTAGATCATATATCAATACATAATAATATTTTAAAGTTTATAAAATAATTTATTATTGTATTATAATTTTCATTTTAGTGTATGTGAAGAAATCTGTCAAATTTAAAAAGAATATATATATATACTAGAATCTCTGGATGATACACCCCGAAATAAATTTTTTCATCGTATTTTTTATAAAAATAATTTATTTAAGGATGTTAAAAAGGTAGACATTTTTTAAGATAAAATTTCTAATAAAAGTCTATTTTAATATCTTATGTAAAAATAGTAAAAAAATATTCTTACTCTATAGAGTTAACTAGATGCTTCATTTTCCCTCTACAACTAGAGGCTTTATATCCTAATTTTCCACACATAAATTATTCTCTATTTTATTTGATAAATTCCACGATGTGTTTGTTACCACATTTTTAAAATGAATGAAATTTTATCTTTTTTTATTCATCATCTTCACTACCTAAATTGTTATGATACTCAATCCTTCTCTTATTTGGTGTGATAGGGAATTTAACCGTGTTTACTTTATCAATCATAATTTATGATATTTTTTTGAATAATAATAATATTTCTAACCACAGTTCTTAATCTAGTAGATTTCAAGTTGGTACAATCACTGCATTGTACATTTAATTCATTTTTATCTTGGTTACTCTTTACTTCAGACATTAAATTTAAATAATGTTTATGTATGAGAATAAATAAATTAGTAAATGTAAAATGAAAAAATATACTTAGAATAATTAATTCATAAATTATGTTCATATCTTAACTTATGCCTTTATCTTAAATTTAAGATATCCATAGTCATTTTAATATTCTGTTCTCTAATCTAGTTAAATTCTATAAAATCATATGTTCAAATGGTTTATAATGGTTTGTAAAGAGAATTTGAATTAACCTAATCATATCCCCAGGGAGTGTCTATCTAGGATCGTATTTTGAAACCATTCACCTTACACCATAATGAAGAATAAGATATATGCAACCAACTCTTTTTGGGGTTGTTACCCCTAGATGCATCTATGCCAAAAGTTAATCCTATTTAAAATATCTATATAAGCATATACTTGTATGGAAAACAACACAATCTCTATTTTACCAAAATTTCTTGAGGTTCTCTTACACTTAGTCATATACACAAGTATTTCAATAAAGTTATCTTAAATTTATCCCCAGACAACCAATGATATTCAACACTTCCAACCACAATGTTTATCTATACCATGGAAACTAAGATCATCCTTAACTCATCAAATATTTATTTAATTACTAAATCATAAATATTCCTCAACCAATAACTTCCTAACCTATAAAGTTATATGAACACTACTTTGATACCAACTATATCACCCCCATACCTACACTCTTAGATCTAGTTTAAAAAACACATAACTTACAACACTTCCTACGATACAAATTTATGATTAAAATATATTTCACATATTTACAAACCAAATACCTTTTAGTTTATAGATATAGATAATTTGAAAAGGAAACTAACTAATAAATCCTGGTTATTCTTATTAAATAGAAAACTTTTTCAACTATATAAGATTCTAGTAAACCCATAATGATTCTTCAATTTTTCCCATAAATTATCCACACAAGATACTTCTATTGGATAATAATAATTAATATTCTCTTTAATAACTCATGGAAATGGAAATATAGTAAGGAGTGAGCTCAAATTATCAATAAGGGTAGACATAATAATAAAACATAACATGAGAGATGTGAGGCGAAACATGATATCATAATGTGGATGATCATAATCATGGAAGCATGGAATAAAGATATGATATCATACATACATGGATAAAAAAATGATAATAACAAAAGATTATATAATCATAGTTTTTTATTGGAAAAATAAATAAGACTTCATAAGTTATGGTTCCCCACCTTGTTAGCATAACATATTTGTCTATGCTAGCTATCCACGCACCATAGTTGGCTAGGCTCATTGACCACATGCCATGATATCTCATGAGATGAAAATATTACCCAATTCATTATAGGAATATACAATTTTGGTTCCCCCCATCACAAAATACAAATAATACAATTTAATTCCACATAGTTTCAATCAAAATATCATAAAAACAATAAGGAAATAAAATTGGTTATTAATCCTTTTAAATTGGTTACCTAAGGAAGAATTCATGATTTTATTAATAAACATGACATGATAAACTCATGGAAAATAAATGGGTATACAATTAATTCATTTATAATTCTAGTTAAATACCACTCAAAAAATATGAGAATAAATATGGAATTTTCACCATATAATAAATTCTTATATGGTTTATAAAAAAACATAACTTATTAATTGATGTATTTGGAATCTAGGTGAACATACTTCAATCAAGAAATGAATCATATGGAATTTATATAGGAAATGAATTATAATTAAATAATTTATATACAAATGAATGATTAGGTAAGTCAAAAGTAGTTATGGATCATCCCATAGATGTAAAAGATAATTTAAAATGCCATCTAGATAAAAAAGGTTAATGGTATCATATAAAGAATATCATTGATCAAACATATGATATAGATGATGAAAAATATTATAAGCTTTGGATAATTAATTTTAAATATAATAATTTTCATTTTCCTTTTAATATATATAAAAAATAATGATTTTATTAAACCATGAGAATAATAATATCTTTTTTTAGTACTTGTAAGCATAGAGAAAAATTATCTTTGAAATTATAAAGGTGTTGGAAGGATATGTTCATATGGAAACCAATAAAACTAATTCATTCCTTTGAAAATGTCCCATGTGGAAAAAATTATAAATATTTTATTTTATAAATATTTTATAAAAATTAAATTTTGATAAAAATAAAATTAAAAAATATTTATCAAATAATTTTAAAAAATTTACAAGATTAATAGAAAGTGAAAATCTTTTTGATAACTATCCATGTGGAAAATGTTAAACTCTATTAATTTTTTTATGAAACCCAAATTGTAAAAAGGATAATCAATATTTCATTTGAAAATAGGTGAATAGAAACGTTAAGGTCACTTAAGATGAAACATTTTTGGGTTATAGATCACACTTTTGATAGGTAAATGTGAACATGGAAGGGAAATATCCATTGGAATGTATAAGAGTTATTCCTATCAACATCATCCTTTTATTTGAGGGATAATTTCATCATATGTGAGGATGTTTATGAAGATAAGTAATATAACTATATAAAAAATTAAATCAACAAATTTAAGAGATAATGGTAAGAAAAATGGACATGGAAGATCAAAATAAATAATATATTTCATGACTCATGGGAAAAGGGAATTCAATGCACAAACAAATACGGCTTAGGTAATATTTTAATCAAAATCCTTGAAGGGTAAAGAGATTTAAAATGAACTTAAAATACCATGGATAAAATATAATACATGAAAATAAAACAATTAGGTAGCATATACACTTTATAAAATTAAATTGGTGTATAAAGTAAAATGATTAACAAAGAACAAAGTTTAAGGGGAAAATCCCTTATAGCTTATGAATGTTATAATAAAACACTCTTGAAAGAAAGGGAGATGTAATTTGAAGTTAAAATATCATGATTAAGGATAATAAATTATATTAAATATCAAATTGGATATATATTCCCCTTTTAAAATAAATTATTCACATGAAAGAACATGTATCTCGAAGAAGTTAGTTTTCATATGAAACCATTTCTTATGTCCGAAAGAATTTTTCATTTGCACTTTACTAAATGAATTGTAAAATTAATTTTAGTAAAATAATAATAATAACCTTATTCATATATAATTAATTAAACATGGTCTAATTATCATCATAAGTTTCTCATTTAGTAATTTTTTCCATTTATGCTAGTTACTTGAGGTGGTTTGGTTGATTTTTACATGAATCTCTTGGCTTGTTGACCTTGGTAAAATCTATTTTTTAAATAAAATTAAAACCAAGAAAATAAAAATAGTACTATAAATATAAATTATATATATAAAACTAATTTTTAAATTAATCCATGATTGGAGGTAATAGAAAATAAAATGTGTCGCTATGTGGAGGTTGTAATCTGCACGTACACATAGTCGACAATTTTATTTTCATAAAACAGGATAGAGGTAGAAAGTAAAGTGATTTATTATTTAATAATAATAATAATTTTATAAACATAATGTTTATTAATTAAAAACCCTTGTTTAACCATCCATCGATGGTGGTGATGAAAAATAGGACACTTCATGCATGGAAAAGCTAGCCTGCACATACATAGGATGATATTTTTATTTTTAGAATGGTTTAGGAGGGGGGAATAAAAGGGATATTACATTAGTATAATAACATACCATAATATTATTAAGAATGACTTTATAATAATCTCATGGATTTAAAATACTATTTTTGTTATAATAAACAAATAATGGTAAATTAATGTTAAGAAAGATGTTGTACCTTCATCGAGACTTTGAACATTCCCTTGAAAGTATTGTTGAAAATGGAAGAGTTAAAATATCTTATATTGAATATAAGGTTGATTTCATGTAAGTTAATTCTATTATAGGTCGTTATATAGGAGTTACTAGAGTTATTAGAATGGTAGGTGAAATTTTGATGTCGTGGAAGTGGTCTCCTTTTATAAGTGAAGAAAATGGCACCTTCCATGGAAAATAATGGTATGTAAGGGGTAAGAATGAAAGTTAATAATAGTATGATGAGTTAGGTGTGGTATGGTTTGTGATACATGTGGGTATGAAATTAAAATATTAAAAATCAGTTCTATAATTTCTAAAGGTCGTCTAAACATATGAAAATTAGATCCACTTTAGATTAGTCATTTAAACACATATTAGCCATAATTAAATATTAATCATGGTAATTAAATTATTACTAAAAATATAAGAGTAATATTCCTACCAAATTTAGACATTATTAATCTATATTTTTCCTCTATATAATATAATTAATTTCATTACATAGAAAAAATTATTTTAAATTTAAAATTCATAACACATAAAAAATATTCTTTAAATAAGAGTGTTTTGGAACTTTAAACTTATGTATAAGATAATTTTTTTATGGTTTATAATTTTAATGAAAGTAATTAATTTATTAAAAACAATATGAAGGTTATATGGAATTAAAATTAATTCATAAACTCATTTTATCAAAATATTAATTAATTAAAATAAAATACATAAAATTGTTTTCCTTTTCAAAGTAACATTTTACTTTAGTCTTAAAAATGTTAATTATGGGATTTCAAAGTTCAAATAACATTTCAAAATTTATAATGATATTAATTAATTGCATACTTCATCACTTAAATATTTTTTCCCTTCTAGTTCATTCTTATTTATTGATAATCCATGTGAATTATAATTTTCATAAAGCCCACATTTTCATCAAAAAATCAATGTTTTTGGAAAATGATCAAAAAATAAAAATTAATATATTTTAATATTATAATTTAAAAAATAAAGGTAATTTTATCTTATTATATTTATAAAAAATTATATATTTATCTTTTAATATAAAAAACAGAAAATATAGATAAAACACTTTTATTGACTAAATGTGTTTTTTTCATTGTTTCTGGTAAAATTGTATACAAACATTCCAATTAAAATAATTTTAATATATTATACAATATCTTTATACATAATTAACTTTTAAAAATGATCATATTAATTTATTAATATAAAATAATTATTATTTTAGCGCGTGTGTTGAAATCTATTGAATTGAAAGGAAATATAATATTCTCAAATATTAGGATGTTAAAAAAGAATCAAAATATATTATTTTAATGATATTTTAATGGTTAAAGATAAGTTTTCCTAACATGGGTTAACCAGTGGAGGTTTGACCAATGATTTCATGTGAAATTCAATGTGATGGTTTAAAAAACCTATCTAGAAAATCATTTTAAATATGATGGGAATGTTTTGGGGTTTGGTTGGGATTTTATAGGAAGGCGATGTTTCCGAGCTTATACTTAGATGATGGGACTCATTGGTTTTGGATGGGAACCATGGAAAAGTTTTCTTAATGATTCTTTGATAGTGCCTTGGGTTGGATCAGGTGATACATTTTGGGAACTCCATTTTTTCCATAGTTAAAATGTGGTAATGTTGTGAGGACAATAAATTCCTATATTGGGGAGCGCGATGATATAAAATTTGTATTAGGAGCTTAGAACATTGGTGGAAATAAAAAAAGGAAAAATTATTATTTAGAATAGTATACCTTGGATTTCATAGGATCTACAAGTGTTGTGAAGTGTCATCTAGGATTCTAGATTATGAATTTGAGTGGTGTCTCAAATTTTGATGGTTTGAGCATCTTCTGTTTTAAGTAATTCTATGAGAGAGAAACTAAAATTCAAATATGAAATTCAGTCATTTGAGTAGGATTTA
This sequence comes from Viscum album, assembly GCA_963277665.1. Classification (NCBI taxonomy): domain Eukaryota; kingdom Viridiplantae; phylum Streptophyta; class Magnoliopsida; order Santalales; family Viscaceae; genus Viscum; species Viscum album. Next base: position 1,158,412,423 of record OY728134.1, on the reverse strand, counting down.
ATGATAACGATAAGTGAATATATATAACTATAAAACAACTAGGACATCTCTAGAATGATAATTATTATTTGGGGATTTTACATTACCCCATGTGTATGGACATGTCTTAAATTTAATTGAAAATTTCGATTTCCATTTGGTCAAGGGTTTTAATTTTAAACTGGTGTTTGGAAGGGAATTTTTCATCTTGTAACCTTCTAAAAGAGGTTTTTTGGATTGGTTAGGATGGTTTTAGTGAACTTTGTAGTTTCAAGTAAGCATTGGAGGGAGTTTGGGGCTTCCTGAGTTATCATTGAGCCATCGGTCAGTCGGTGGCCTAGGAAATCACTCTATATGGGAATTAGGATCCCCATACTACTAGTGAGACTATAACTAGTACACCAATGGCCTCATGTTTAGTTTTATATTAGGGGTATCACTATAAATTTACTCAGGGCCACCCCTTTTTATTCCCATATGGGCTCAACTTCACCCATTTGGTCTATAGATCCATCTCATTCCCTCCTCTCCTCCTTTAAAATCCATGGATGATCTCACTTGAATATTTTTTTTTTCATCAAGAACTATCTAGAAATTAATTTGATCTTGTAATCACTATTTTTTACTTTATTAATTTATTTTAGTGGCTAGGGTTACCTATTATTTTAATTCTGAAATGACCTATTTTAGGGGGTTTTTAAGCTCATACACTTTCTACCATTTTAGGCTAAACCAATGGACAATATTTGATGTGTATACTTCTCTAAGAATGAGTTAAGTGGTCCCTAAATTTAACCCATATTTTTTCCATGTTTTCATTTATGTTATGCAGTCTGCATTCATCCTGGATTCATTATTCATTCACCAAATTTAAATAGAATGTTGTTAAAATGTTTTTTCTCTTTTTTAAAGTTGTTTTACATTACAAGAGCCTTTTAAGAATGTGATTCCTAGTGGAACACCTCAAAAATGAAATAGACATCAGGAATTGGATAATTAAATACTAATATTTGTTTATTAAAATTTAAATTAATAATATTAAAATACATATTTAAGTTAAAACCTTAACCAAGTATATCTTCAAATAATTAATTGGTTAATTATATTTGAAATAGTTAAAAATGGAACTTTTGAATTAGACCGATGATTGTGAAATAGAATTTCACAATCATTGATCCTATAAAAGGAATTGGAAGCTAGATAATATTCTTATGAAATGGAGGGTGATTCCAAGGGAATCCTTTGATTGGAATTTTATCTTTGAATTAAACCTAATGGAATGGTAAGTGGTGAATTGAAAAATAACGTGTATTATATATATATATATAGTTTTTAAAGTAAAATGGTAACTCCCTTGGTATAAATTGAGATGAACATTTTAAAATATTAAATGATGTTATGTGAATTTAATTAGTTCCTTCTAAAATGTTAAACCTTTTTAAGAGAATTAATCCAAACTTATTTCTTGTTTATAAATTAAAGTGCCATTGAAAGGTAAGTTCTAGAAATATGGTGTATGTTTTCAAATGATACCTCATGGAATAAAAATGTTTCATTATAGAATTAAAATTCCCTTTGGGTGGTCTTGTTTCTAAAGTTAATGAGAAATCCCTTCAGGTGGTCTTGTTTTAAAAGGAAATCAAAACACCCTTAGAGTAGCCTTATTTTTTAAAGGTAATGAAAATTCCCCTATGGGGTGGTATTTTTAAAAAAAAAGGAAGAATCCAATCGTAGAGGTTGTGGGACTCTTTAGGAAACAACCTTTATGGGTATTCATGATAATAGCTAAGACAAATCCCATAAGGTATGTTTGTGTTATTTATTGTCTTATTATTTAGCTAATAAAACTTTCATAGTAGTGGTCTATGTTGCGTTATAATTTATACGAAGGAAACTTGGGTATTATATTGTAGTTTTATTAGTCTACAATATGTGATAAAAAGAATAATTTTTCTAAAAAGGTATGGTTTATCGGGTTCACAGTACTAAGGATCGATGATGGTATGGATGGGTCTTAGGGGTCACGGTGGAAGTCGGGTATCAGTAGTTGTTTACTGACTTTGAATTTTTTTTAAATAGTTAATTTTTTTATTATATCACTTCAACATGAACAAATTAAGACTAGTTAATATATAAACATAGTTGGTGGTGGACTACTAAGTTTTTATCACACCTTTCTCAAGCTTCCATAGCCCTTGGGTACCCAAGAAGACAATATTATTGATCTAAGGTACTAGTGTAGGGAGAATCCCAATGTTTATGATGTTTTTCTCATAATGCTATGATTGAGAATGGATGACGGTACTAGTAAATACTTGGGACCATTTAGGATGAGTTTTAGTTTTGGTTTTATTATATTATTTGTTATCCTATTTATTCAATCTAACCATGGGGTATCTGTTATGAAATATTTGGAATACTCCATTTGTTATGGCTTTGTGATGATTGGGTTATTTCTTAGCACTTTACCTATATTTTTTATGATGTTTATTTGGACTAGTTTATATTTTTTATATTATTTATGTTATTATTTGTACTCTTATTGGAGGCTACAGTCTCCCTATAGTATCCTCATAGACCCTCTCTAATAGTTGGCTGCCTCTGCCGTATGGGGAGGTGCACTTGAGGTGATATAGCGCTCACTGGTCTGACACTGGTTAGTAGTTTGGGGCATCAATACATTACAATGGTTCATTAGTTAGGACTATAATATCCTACATTGATTCAATTTTCTTCTTTGTATTAATTTAAAAATTGAGTGCTTTATGGCATACTCTAACACATATAAAACATCTTCAAAATACTTTGAGAAAATTTTCCATAGTGCGTCATCCAATTTTTTTAGCACGTTGGTGGTTTTATTTTAATTATTTCATGTGATTTGTCATTCTATTATATATTACACTATATTTTACTTATCTTTACTATAAATCTAGGATAATAATATGATTCTTGTATTTTTATTTCTACCTTAAGTGCACATCGAACAATTTCATCCTTGAAACCAAAGTCCCTTATGATCAATTAGTTTAAAAGACATGATTTTAGGCCACTAAATAAGTGATCAATCATTCTTTGAGGACAAATAATAAAATCATAGTTATACGTTAAGAATCTAATGATTATTTATTCATATTAACCAATATTTATATAATCCTTTTTCTTTAACTCAATAAAATATTTGTCTATTTTATGGTGATGTGTTTGATGAAAAAAATTTGGTGAAGGATATTTTCTCAAACTTCTCCCATTTTAAATATTCAATATCCTCTATTTACTATTTATTCTTGATCAAATTCCACCAATTTTTTTCTTCATATTTATTATGATAAGAAACTATGATTACCTTTTCATGTTCCAACCATTAATTAATGTAAAATATATTTTTTCGTATTGATTAATTGATCTGCAATTAGTGGATCAAAAGATCTACTAATGGATGGTGTTCATTCACTCATTAAGGAATATATATTATTATTCTTCTTCTTTAGTGTTTTTGGGGTATGGGTTGATTTAATTAATTATCCATAACATGAGATAACATATCCATGAAGGTTTTCACATAATCACCCATACCATTTGTTTTCCCATTAGTACAAACACCGCATTATCCATCACACAAAATTTTAACAAGGTTGATCCTAGTTCCATCAATTTACTAAAACTAAAATTGTTAAAGTAAGTAATAATCTATAATATATTTAGAAAATATTAGTGAACATCATATGAATTTGAAAAATCAGACCAATAATGTGTTACATTATAACACCTTCACTTAAACCTATGGCAATTTTAGTTTAATTTTGGTTTATTTATGTTTAATACTCATATAAATGTTAAACTAGTCCCCATGAAAATAAAAACCTAATCATATACCAACTAAAACCAACTTAGAATGAAAATTATATATTTTACATAATTTCCACAATTTAAACCTTAAATTTTTTTAAGAGGCAATGTCCTGGTCAAAGACCAAGACACAATTTATTAAAAGCAAGTAATGAAATTACATGAGTCTCAAAGAAGAAACTTTATTAAAATATTTTTCATAGAGAGGGAGAAGGTCAACCAGAAAATTGTCAATTAATGTCATGTCTTGGTTGATTCCCTTATTATTAAGACCATCTTCCACCATATTAGCTTCACGGTAAGTATGGGTGGCAATGTATCTAATCTCCAGAAGTGAGTCAAGGCAGTTCTTCCAACTTGCAGTAAGAGGCCAAGAAAGATGGACCACACCATTCCAAATTTCTTGGACAATGGTGGTGGAGTAAATTTCAATACAGATGTCGCTCTAGACTTCTTTCTTAGCAAATTTTATGGCATTAATCTGTGCCAACATCTCAACTTCAATGGAATAGGTGACACCACAACTACTATAGAAAAAACCATGTAAATGACCTCGGAAGTCCCTAAAAATGGCTCCACAACCCGAAGGTCTCGAGTTTCCTTTAGAGGCACCATCCACATTGATCTTGATCCATCCATCAAGAGGGGATTACTAGAACACCTCAAATAAGTGTTTCAGCTGAGGGAAGATGCCATCAATCCTAAGACATCATAGGATCACAAAGTCACCAATTGAGTTGTCACAATAATCTTTTTGGATCATGGCGACTTCTCTAATGGAAACCATAATCCTCATCCATCATGCAATAAGGTTAGAGGAGTAATTATTATGAATTACGACATTTCTATCATACCAGATAATGTGTAAGATATCGGAAACAATAAATAGGAAGAGGTTCTTGATTTTTTTGCGAAGAATCAAGCTCTACACACCATTTTAGCTGTGAGAAAATAGTGTTAGAAAATAACCATCTGCAATAAAGCATGTCAGTGATATAATTTAAACCTTACATATCACAAATAAGTACACAATCCTAGATTAAAATGGTTTAGTGTCTTTAGAGATAATCTATATAATTATCATATCAAATATTATATCTTCAATGTATCCCACAAAATTTGATTCATCTGACAACCTTCTGGTCACACTCCATGTAACTCCCTAGGAAAATGGGAAACATGAGAAGGAGTGAGCTCAAACACTCCATAAGAGAAAAACTTATAAACAAATTATAAATGGTTAGATCATAAGAATGCGAGAAAATAAAAAATGGGAGAAACATCTGATAAAAATGTGATTGGATCAAAATAGTTTAGCATAAGACATGAGAGAAAAACATAGATCATGGAATGAGAATATGGGATCATAAATGGATCATTGAGGAAGTGTAACATATGAACCATTTCATGGAATCATCTAAAAAGAATCATAAACTAAGTAAAAATTGAAAAATAATGTGGAAAAACTATAAGCATATAAATCATAATATATTACAAGGTGAAACACCAAGACCATTATAGCACAGTAGACCGGGAAGTACTACCTAGGTTCCATAATAGAGTTGGTCAGGAATCATTATTTGCATCTCATAATGGATCGATAATCATAAATCACATCCCATAATAATCTCATGAGATATAAAAAATTACCCAATGCATTGTAGGGATATATTTGGACCACTAATCACATAATGATAAACCAAAATTTCATGTGCCACATGAAATCAATCACAAATCTTATCATGAAAAAACCTATGGAGAGATTAACAGTTATATAACAATTCAAATGTAATCGCATAAGATAAATTAGAAAATTTTATTAGTTGATGTCAAAAAAATAATCACCCAAAAGAAGTATATAATAGGATAATTTATATTTGGATTCATGAAAAAATAACTCCAAATGAGATATATATTTAGGATATAGAGAGGAAATTTAAGAGAAATAATAATGGTAACTTTTTCAAACATTTATAACATTATCATAAAAATCATGTTATAAGTCACTTTGAAAACCCTATTCAAGGGGTGATAATAATACTTTGGAAAAAAATTTAAAACATTCCCTAATAAGGGAATCATGAAAACAGTAAAGGTTATGTGATGAAATGTGGAGTGAAAAGATATAAAATATACTAAACTTTAAAGTAATTCATATTTAAGATTTAGGGAAGTTTTATAAGAAAACACCCATCGAGAAAGTAGTTATAAAATTTAACTTTAAATACAGATTAAGAGAAACATGAAAGGTAAATAAGGTAATAAATATTTTTATATAAAAAAAACAATTTTGGTAATAAATAATATGGACATGTAGGAGAAAAAGATAATATAGATGATAGAAATTATTCTTAACAATATCATATTTTTATAGAGAAATAAATACATAAAATGATAATATTTTAATATAAAAATGCAATTTTCCTAGATAAAAGGAAAAATACCATTTGAAAAATATAATGGAAGTATATATAAATCATGAATAAAATGGCCAAATAAGAGAGATTATGACACAAGGAAAATAGATTTAGTCGATAAAAAACCTTACGAAGAATGTAATTTTTGAAATAAGAATCATTTGAAAATTATTTTTTGAGAAATAAATGAAAATACTAAAAAAATAAATGGGAAATGGAATATAATATAATAATAGGATAGAATAAACCCAACTTATAAGAGTGTATTCAAATAAGGAGGATGACCAAATGAAAGAATATTGAGTCAACATAAACCTTTGCCTTAAATTATGGCTTGGTTAAACATGTTATAACCACCCATACAATAAATTTAGGTTTATTATTCGTCTATATCAAAACCATATTTATATTTATTTTATTTTATGCAATTTATTTATAATTTATCATCATCCTTATATTAATAATTATTTGTTAAAATTTATATTCGGGTCTTAATTGTCCCATTTTTTATGTGTTATCATTGGTATGAAATTTTAGGTCCTTGATCATTTACAATGTTTTAATCACATCTTAAGTAGGAATTTTTTATATAATTTTAAACTAAAATGGAAATTTTATGTCATTTATGGTCATAGTTCATAAAGAGTGGTTGAAATCTCTTTTTTTGGGAATTTTGATTTAATGAAAATATTTGTTTTATTAGTGATTATATTAATATATACATATTATCATTCCATAATTATAGAAAAAATTAAATTAATAATTATTATATCATATTTATAATATTTAATTTTTCTCAATCACTCATGATATAACCATTATAACACCGTTCATGTAGGTGGTACAACCGACCAAAACAAGAATGTGTTATGAAAAATGAATTAATAAATACATTTTATTATATATCTAAAATATCATATTTATAGAAGAACAATAGTTTAAAAATTATTGTATTAAGGCGATTAATCATATTTAAGTATATTTCAATGAAAAAGTCAAGGAAAACGATTCGGGGGAGGATAACATGTACATTGAATACTTGAATCTTATCTTATAGAGCCACTTGAAAAGGATGGATGCGAGACTCCTTCTGAATATAGGTTTTCAAATGATAGAGTTTAATTTTAGGGAGAGAACATTAAAAGGTATTCAATAGTAAACTAAATTAGTTTTGTTCTTTATGGTGGGTATGCGATGGGTCATTTTATTGGTGATCATGAGTGGTATTTTCACAAATACTCATTCCTCAAGGAATAAGGATGGTAATTTCTCATGAAAGGTAGATTAAAAGTAGAAAAGTAATTAATATATAATAATGAGAGTTTATTAATTACATAATCAACACATTTTGAAATAAGTGTTGTGATATTTTTAGACATTAACCGTTAATCTAACTCTTCTACCTTATTTTAGCATTACCATGTAACTCAATGTTTACCTTAGTGACTTATTTTTATGCCTAATAATAAATTAACCATATTATATAATTTTGTAATGATGATTCAAAATATTAAATCCATTTTATTTGATTAATTTTATAATAGTGATAAAAAATAATTTTAAAATAATAGTATATAACGCATAATTTTGTTTTTGGAAAAATGACTTTTTAATCATAAAAAAATTATTTCTATTCCTTAACACATAATAATATTTAGTTGAATTTAAATTTAACTATTTATATATTTTTTAATAATATTTAATTAAAATAATTATATAATATCAATTAATTTAATTAAGTTAATGAAATAAGATACATATAAAAAACAAATCTTTAAGAAATTTATTTTTTTAACATTAAATTATTTTATTTTTAATTCATTAGCATTTATTATTTACTAAATAATTAATTAATTATATTAAATAAATAAATTTTTATTAAAAAAAATTCTCAATTAATTAAATTCATTTATTAAAAGTAACTTTAAAAAAAATTCCAAATGTATAAAAATACAAGTAATAATGAAATCATCTATAAATATTTATATATTTATTTAAAATATATTTTATTAAAATAATAATTAAATGTTTATATCATCTTAACTTCTATATAAAAACCCTAAATAACGATATATAAGACCTAAGGGTGAGATAATAAATTGTGGTAGTGAGAGGTAGTGATTCAGCTAACAAGGATCTCATAGTGATTTTTGTGAGCCTGAACATCACCCAAAGATGATTTATACGAGACCTTATTTGTTGATATTAAGCATGGCCTTATTCTAGGGAAATCCATAGTGATTGTTACATCATTTAAATCTTATAAAATGACCCTTATAATGAATAATTCTACTACATTATGCAATATCTTTTCCTTTCTAAATATATTTCATAATACAGTTAATTATTTTTATACACGCCAATTCAAGGAATATGTTATAATGGTTAAATTTTAATAAAAACAAAATTTAATTTCTCTCATTAATTATTCTTAAGTCAAATTATGTTATTAATTACCATATATTCCCAATTCCCATACAATCTCAATGACCTTATATATAACGGTCATATTACATTCATATAAAAAACCTCATACACTTCATCAAAATCACTCATCTCCTTCTCTAATTTCAGTTCTAATAATGTTTATTATATTTATAACATATTGTTTTATTTTATTATTTTTCCTCAGTGGTATGATCCTCAGAGAAGATCAAGATGTAGAATATTTCAATATTATTGTATTTTTACTAACTTTTGGTTTTATTCCATCTAAAAAATATATTTCATTTGGAAATCTTATAATGTCTTTCATTTTTTGTTGTAATTTTCCTTTATAATGAAATAAGGGATCAATAATTTTAGTGTAGTTTAAATTGTAATAAAATATATCATGGATTTAAATGAAATGTCACACTATAAGATCAGTGTGTAGATTTACCATAGCTTGAGTCATCTTTTTACCTCAGTCAGGTGAATAATTTACGGTATTTTTTGATACATTGTAAGTTGGCCTTGGTTATATATTTATACAATTTAATCAAGTAGCGGAAAGTGGTTCTAAATAGTTATAACCTCATGAATAAAAATATCCTAACCATCATATAGAATATATTAACATAAATAATGATTTAATGCATTAGAAGAATTTTATTTTTAGTGAGGAATCTGTAGACCTCATTGATCACACAATCCAAAGGAATATATTTTTATAGCAATACTTGCATAGGAGGCATTTTTTATCAATAGAATGCATTCAATCATTTGATTTTGATATCTAGTATGTGCTCGATAAAAGAAATGGTTTTACTGATGCTCTTGGTCAAAGAATTCACCCTCAACAAATATAGGAGAAAATAATAAATAGAGGTTTATGTATCTAATGGTTTTACTCGGGTAATTACCAAAAAATTTTCTATATGAAATCTCCTTCCCAATATATGTATGTGTTATTATGGTAAAAGGCATAATACAAATTAGTCACATGAACCCAATAACAAAAATGAACACTATTTTATTAAACTAACATAAAACATTACATGTAAAGTTTAAATATACTCTAAAACTTTTAAAATAGTATAATGGGATGATAAAAAAAGTACATAACAAAACTATAATTTGGAATTCTAGTAGATCATGATCTCATAGATTTGTCACACCCATAAAAAAATATTAAAAAAACATTATTATTATAAATATAATATATAAAATAATTAATATATAACCTTGATAAGAATTTTAATGAGTGATGATTTAAGGAAATAAAAGGCATTTGTATGATGTATAAGTATTATATTACTGTTGTAATAATAACATTCTGTTGGAATAGTTACTCTCTTTGAGTCATTTTTTTTCTATTTAAAAAAAATGTGTTAAATGAGAATCCTTAATTGGACCATCCTTATACCAATTGTAAAATTAAAAATAGTACACAATTATGAATCATGATCATGATCCATTGAAAACATTTCATAATTTCCAAGATATATCCTTTAGGTTTATATTAGTACATATCCATAGATTATATTCAATCATGAATATTATAAATTCCAAAACCATAAGGTAGTCATTAATGGAGAATATTCCATACCCAAATTTTAATATATAAATATCATGTTTTGAGTCCTATCATTGCTTATATTTGTTGCAGAGGTCGGGTGGGAAACCTCCCCCCTTTAATTTGAGGCTTTCCTCTAGTTATAGCTTAATATTTGTGCATTTCACTCAATTATGTTCCTCTTTATACACCTTGTAAAACATTTCATAGAGATTTTTAATTTCTTTATAGAATTGAAAATGGAAGGTGAGGTCCCATATGCCTTATTCTTCTATGTATTTTATCTTGGAGCTTGTATAATGAAAACTATCTTTGAATTCATTTAACATAAACTTTTTAGATTTGGAAGTTCTGGTTAACCAGAAGCTCAAATTTTAGAGAAGTTTTTTCAAGCATCTCTAAACCCATTCCCTTGGATTCTTATATTGTTTTCATTATCTTTGGAAAATAGGTTTAGTACTTTCACCATTTGTCCTTCTTCCTTAAGTCAATGAGAAGTATCCAGATCCATTAAGTCCCATTTTTTTACTTTACCTTTTCCTGATATATAATACTGATAACCTATGTTATCTATATTATATCTTGAAGAATCCTAGAGACATTCCTCCTCATCTAGTACAGTTTCATATTGGACTTTTGAGTCCTCTTCTAAAGAGATGGTATGGCCTGCTTTTTGCAATAAGGCATAATAAGTCATCAATTCTGCTAAGGTATTGTAATTTTTCACACTCAATGTTGTTGCAAGTTTCATATTCCTTATAATAATTACTATTATACAACCTCCCCTCCTATAATTTTTTCAATATTATCTTATAAACAATAAAAATAGTTCTGTAAAGGGATTCACAACCTTTATACTAAAATGGACAAACCCTACCCCCTTTTATCCAATATCTAATGGGTTTCATACACATTTAGCCCCATGAAAGGTGAATCCACTCTTTCCCTTTATGATTTTACTTAAATTAGGGACATATAATTTGATTAAATCACACTATAAATGGATGAGATCAATCTATAATTAACCCAGGAATCTACATATCCTTCTAATAATGCACCCACTTTATCCTTTGAATACCAAATTCTATTACTGTGTCTGTATTTCCTAAAGAAACATATGGTACCATGAAAATCTCCATCAATGCATTCATTATCAAAAATTTTGATATCTCTACAATAGGGTTTCCATATTTTTGGTTTCTTATGAAACTCATTTGAAATGTACCATTATAAAATGAACCAATTGTAGTAGATTATACTCAATTCATAACTTATTCATTTCTTGTATATAAGTTCTCCTATAATACAAATATAGGTAAATTCATGGATATGATTTAATATATTTAAATCGATATAAATTCGAGACTCAGTTTGGTGTTTCAACATATGAGTATGAGAATAATTATAAAGAAAACATACACTAGTGTTCCAAAGAATCTTCATTATCAACTGATTCATGAATGAAAAAGGAGTTGGGGGGGGGGGTATTATACAAATTTTTGAACTAAGTGATTATTTTTTAGGGATAAATTCAAATAACACTTCATTAAAAAGAAATGAGATGAATGGAAGATGTGAGAGACTCAAGACTAGACCCTCATAAAATATTCTTCATCAAATAGTTGAAAGTGCATGTGCCTATTATCCAGAAGACTAACCCTCAAGTGAATTTTTAGGCCCAAATATGAGTTGACATGGTTATGAAAATAAATTTTAGAGGGGTGGAGAAGACCAAACCATTACACCAAGGAGAAATAGAAGAGTGTCAATGCTTTTGTGAACTTATCTAGGAAGATCTCCACCACTAGTCCGCCTTTGAATAAAGAAATGAATTAATCACTAATTTCAATACCTTTGAAATCACGAATAGTAATTAACCATTTAAAATAGTGAAATATATAATATAAAATATGTACCATTAATAAATTAATTAAATATACACATCATTGTGACTACCCGACTTAGGTTCCACTCAAAGGTTCCCTAAATCCAGTTGGCCACATGGCCTCATGTGCACCTCCTTGTATACCATAGGATAGAGAATTACAATAAGGACCTAGGATGTGTCTGTAGGGAGACTATTCCCTATTAAAAATATTAGATCATAGTAGATAAGAAATAAAAGATAAATAGTATAAGAATATGTAAAAAGACAAAATAATGGAAATAAACACTATAATAATAGGACCGATAACCAACAGTGATAGAAGTAGACATAAACATCCAAGACATATATAATAACAGAAAGATAGAAACTAAATCATAGATTTTTTTTTGATAATGTATTTCATGTCCCTATAATTCAAGAAAACATGAATACAATGTATAATTAAAAACATTATTTACAAAAGAATCAAAAAAAAAACTCAAAGACTATCTAGTATCCTCAGCACTGGCCCGATCATCTACTACCAAACTCCATCCTAAATCAATAACGAAAGTCAAATGTATGAAGTAGTATTATTACCCTTAAAAAAGCATGCATACTTTTAATCTTCCCAAATACCATCGGCAACCTAGATAGGGTGTGAGATAAATCTCAGTAGGCCACCACTAACTGAGTCTATACCATCCTATCAGTGTAATATAAACTGAAATAGTGTGAATGTATATATGTAAATGTAATTATAGTATAGTATTGTAAATAACCTAACACCTAATTCAGCCTCATCTAGTTTGTGAACATATAATTATTTAATTATTTTTGTTCCATTTTATAATAAGTGAACTAATGGTATCCAAGGTATGACCAAGGAATCCCATAATACTGATAATAATAACAAAGGATCGAAGTTAATAACCAAGTAATCCAAGATTATTATAATAAAGATATAGAATCTAAGGTAATAACTAAGGAATCCTTGACCTCAGGGAATGATCCAACTTATTAATAACATGCAGCCTTGCTATAAGTGGTCTGATTGTAATCTTAGGGGTATCACCCAAGGCATTCCACTGTAAATAGTTATAACTGATTCCAAGGATCTCATCCAAGTTAAAATATGCTTAGAATGACTACACATAATTAGTTTGAATCCATGGAACCATGTGTCTGAAGAAGAGAAGATGGATCCAATGAGAGTATATGAGGAATCTTAATATATGGATCCTTGAATTGGAATTGAGTCCTCTAAGTGCTGAAATAATTTCATCATCAATTTAAGGCTATCTAAAGTCTGAACACTCTAATAAATTTGAAATTTTTTATATGCCATAGACACCTTATACTTATTTAATTATTCATTTAAGTCCATTTAATAATCATTCCTTTTTATAAGTCAACTGGTTTATTCTATTACCTTCCATACTTTATGGAAAGGATAAAAGGAGATGAAACCATTTATTACCAATTTAGTTTATAAACATTTCATGGGTTCTTTCCATAGATTACATGAAACCAATTATTACTTGATTCCATATTAAATTATTAGTTTCATTTATTTACCATTAATAAGACTCACAAGGAATGATAAGGACATAAAACAATATTCAATTTAATTATAATTAACTTGGCCAAGTGATATCTATAAATATACTTTCCATTTAACATTTAAAAGTTAATTAATTTATTTGAACAATTTACTTAGAAGGTTCAAGTGAGAATGATACATGTTCCATGTAACAGCCCGAGATTTTATGAAAAATATTCTTTTTAATTTCACTAATGTCTTGTGTTGTACGCTACACCAAAAGGAGCTTGCACAACATGCATCCTTGACTTGCCTTGCATTACACGCAATCGCAACCTTCCTCGATAGCGTGTGTAGTACGCAATACTGAGTTTCACTAAACAACGATATTCTATTAAAATATTATTAAAACTAGCCGTTATGAATAGTAATAACCACTTTTTAAATTTTAGAAATTTTAGCTCTCAAAATGGACTTCATTTTTGGATTCGGAATACCGAAATTAGCCTAGGGTGAAATTTTGGTATTTTTCTGAAAACTTTCAATTTTTGATGAATAGTGAAACCACTAAGTGGTAGGTTAAAAACTGAATTTTGCATAGAACTTAATTTTACCGCTTCTGTGAATGGAATTTTGAAAATCCGACAGACACGGTTGATATCAGTAAGTAAAATGTGGTTCAATGAGATAAAAATAATTTTTTTGGTGAACAGTAACTTTTTACTTTTTTTACCGCGGTTAATAGTAAATAGGGTAACTAAGGGTAAAAATTATATTACTATTACCCTAACACATGTCCTAATTCTATTGGATAAGTTTAATTCGACCAAAAACAAACTTAGGAATAAAATATGACCATTTAGGCCCACTTGGGTTAGATTAGGACATTTATTATTAATTTATTTAAAGAAGGGTTAAAATAGTTAAAATCAATGTTTAATAAGTAAATCATTTTTAATATGGGGTTATACATAAGATAAATTCGACTATAAATATTCATTAGAAAGATAACAAGATTTCCTACATAATGATATTTTATTTATAATTTTTAGACTTTAAATAAATTAATTTATATATGACACAACAATGATGCAGTAATTACCCTTTTAAGGAAATATTAACATAATTGATGTTATAAATGCTCAAATGAATGTAATTTGAGACTTTTTATGAATTAAACTAATTTTCTAGGTTACTATGATATATTAGTGTTGATGTAATCAACTTGGTTCGAACATATAATTCTGTTATGACTTTCACAAAAATCATATATCAAATAGTGTCAAAATTGATACAAAATAGTTTTTAAATAAAATATTATATTATTAATTGTTATTTTATCCCTAAAAATCTAAGGTTAGGCAAAATGACTTAGATAATGATATATATATTAATAATAAACAATTTGGGGTTCGTTTGGCATGTTATAGTAAGTGTATTAACCATATAGTGAAAGAAAACAAAAAGACACGGTAAAAGTTAAATTATTTAACTTAGAGTTAAATCTAATTGATAAGGTTAAAATAATACCCTAAACTTGTCTAAATCCTATTGGATGATAGGATTTCGACCCATCCCCACTTTAGCTTCGAAATAAGACCCTTTGGAACCATTATAAACCGATTTTGACTTTAATATAAAATAATATTTTGAGATATTCCTAAGGTGCCCCTCTCCTCCCTTATAAAAGGGTACCTCCTCCCCCTCCTCCTCACACCAATTTGAGCACTCAAGCTCGGACAAACCCTGACATTTTCTCCTCTCCACTTACCTAGAATAATCCTAGAGGTCCTGGTCTTCTTCAAAGACCAATCTTAGTTCCCTAAGTGGAGGATTCAAAGAGGCGTTCCAAAGAAGAGGTAATATCCATTACCGATCTTTTCAATTTCTTTCTTCTTCAACTTCTTCTTATTTAGTTGTTTCATGATAAAGTAATAACATCAGTATTACTTACATACTGATATGTTATTATAAATATGAAACAACCCTAATTTACCTTCTATCCATCCTACGGAAAAAAATGAAATCACCGCGCGTGCGTACGTACAGAATACCGTCTCCACGCCGTGGTGTAATCTATTTTTCCACCATCACTTTACAAGGATGGGTATAATGGTGTAATGAGTAACTATTTATGATTATTATAAAGTAATATTGATACTGAAATAATATATATATATACTCCAATATAGTTCCATGATCATAGGAACGATATCATCACTCGTGCGTACGTACGGAATACCGTCTCCACGATGTGATGCGACTCGTTCTACATGATCATCATTACATAGTAATTATATAAATGAATTGAATGAATAAATATGATATATGTTACACTAATACCATTCTGGATATAAGGTATCTATAACCTTAAAAGAAGAATAAGAATGTATTCGGCAAAACACGCATAAGAACAAAAGGCAATAAAGACCCGAGTAACAAGTAACAATGAAATATTACTAACAAGAAGCTAAGAATATGACCATATATGATATCATATCAATATGTATGATTCTGGAACAAGTCAATAACATTATTTAAACCATTATACAGGAGCTTCGGACACGTACAAAGCAAATCGGACCTAAGGTAAGGGAAAATATCACAATCTCATTTTTATCCGAGATTGTTTTTACTTTGGCATTTAATGGGGTGTATTTTATCATCCACATCCATGTTCCATCAATATGTAATATTGTTTCCATCCACTTACAATAGTTTAAAACCAATTTTACCCTTCGGTGAGTTTTTAGTAAAGAATATGAAAGGAATCTTTTGTCGTTTTTCGTACGATGTACTTTTTGACTTTTCCGACAAAAGTGCGAAGAATGTTTTTTTTAACTTATACGGCAAGAATGGATTTTTAAACATTATTTCCAAGAATCTTCCTTTATAAGTTTTCAAGTTTATTTTTAATCAACTTCTTTTAGTTTATAATTGTATGACATGTTAAGAAAAGAAAAGTTTTTTTGAAGTAGAAAGGATATTTTCCTCAAGAATGGAGTTCAAGTGTTTTATCAAAATTATTTTCCATCTAAGATAATAAAAGTGTTCTGTTTTTATCCCTATTATTACATGGATTTGATTATGTTGTGATGGAAATATTTTTATGAATTCCTTTATCTTATATGAATGGTTTTATGATGTCATGTTGTTTAAGAATTCCATTTTTATTACATGGGTTACGCTATGATGTGTGGTTTATGATTATGTGGCACACATAAGAAAGGATTCATTATAAGATGGGTGGGACCTATATCTCCCTTCAATTCATTGGGTAAAGATTTTATATCTCATGAGATAGACATGGCTGGAATGGTAGGTTATACCGGTTCAGTGAAACAGGACTGAAACGAGGGTTACTCGATTCAGAAAAGGGACTTTGTCCACTAAGATAGTCTTGGCAATGAGTCTTGACTAACAAGAAATGATTGTCTATGATTATGTGTGAATGCCAAAAAGTTTCATGTTTTAAGTTATGATTATTGTGATTACATTTCACTACCATGATTTACCCCATGTTATGAAATTATGATCTCTTTTGCAGGTTAAGATTTCCAAAAGTTATGTGCTTATGCATATGATGTGATTGATATTTCTTTTGTTTACCCTTACTGAGCATTTGAGCTCACCCTTTTATGTTTTCTTTTCCCCAGGATATAAAGAAAGGTTTTAGGTAAAAAAAAGGAAGATCTTTATGGGATATTTTGAAGATCTTTCACCACGATTAGAAGATTACGATCCGAGTTTCCAAAGACACTAAACTATTACGATCCTTGTGTGTGTGTGTTTTTGTTATGTACTAAGTATTCTGCAAAAGTAATGTAAAGTATTTGTACGTCAGGCTTCGGGTCTCTACAGTTGGTATCAGAGGAAAGGTTTAGTCAACCTTTGGAAACTAGGATGCGAAAACGTTAGTGAGATACCTAGAGATGTTTCTACGGTATGTCTAGGGATGTCCCTAAGGTTAAGTATACGTATAGGTTATAGTTCTAGAACTACGCTAACGATCATAGAATTAAACCTAAGATGTTAGATATTGAAGGTACTCCCCCTTTATTATGTTGTTTTCCCTAGCATGATTTTTGCCTCTCACGCTATTCTTTTTGGGTTTTAGACGATGGCTGGAACCCGAAGGAACCGTGTTGATCAATGCAATGGACAATGCAATGATTTTCCTCCTGAACAAACAAATGTTATGGGAGATGGAGTGAAAAATCTTATTGCTATACTTACACAAGCTATGAATCATTCTGGACTTCCAAATGAGCAGAGAAGGGAACAATATTCTATTGAGTCCTTCATGAGGCAACGTCCAACTTCTTTCAGTGGGTCTTCTGATCCACTTGTTGCTGAACAATGGATCAGTACCACTGAAAAGATATTTTCAGTTCTTCAATGTTCTGAGCATGATAAATTCATCTTAGCAGTATATCATTTGGAAGGTGAAGCTGATCAATGGTGGAATCTTATCAAGAATACGAGGCAAAGAGATGAAATTGAGTCCATGGAATGGGACGAGTTCAAGAACTTGTTTTTCAGTAAGTACTTCCCTCGTATTCTTCGAACAAATATGGAGAAGGAGTTTCTTGAACTAAAGCAAAAGGATGATGAATCTGGTGGTATATACGAAGCGAATTTTACAAGACTTGCAAGGTATGCATCTGGCATTATCATCCAACCTGAAAGTAAAGTTGATCGATTTTTCAGTGGCTTAAAACCAAGTCTTCGAAGGGCATTAGCTATAAGAGACTTCAGTAGCTATGAAGAAATTGTGCGTTGTGCTATCAAGGTAGAAATAGAAGTTGGTGTTACATATCCATCTCATGGTTTTGACAAGAAACGAAAGATGGAGTTCAAGGAGAAATCTCAGAATAATGGTGAAAAGAAGATGAATGTTTCTTTATGCACAAAGTGTGGAAAGAAGCATGGTGGAGATTGTCTTAAAGGGACTAGAAAATGTTTTAAGTGTGGAAAAGAAGGTCATCGAGCAGCTGAGTGTCGAAGTAATGGAAAAAGGGTTTCTAATGATGTGAATAAAGCAAACACTGCAGAGAACACACCACCAACACTTCAATGCTTCAAGTGCAAGGAAATGGGGCATTATGCTAATAAATGCCCTAATCCAAGGGTTAGTGATGATCAACATGAGAAACCACTGAAGGAAAAGGACAAAGGGAAGTCACATGCGATCACTATTGGCGATGTTGAATATGACAACGATGTGGTGGAATAATTAAGTGTTTATGTAATGGGATTCCAAAATAATGTTGTATCATTGAGTATTGCAATATTTATTGATGTGGTATTCAAAGTGATTGAGATATTTTTTGGAAATAAGATGATATGCGCATAATGAAGGGAAAACGAGAAAAATGAAATGTTTAATAGTATTCATGAGCTCATGATTGATATAAAAACTAAGTGATATCATGGTTTGAGTATATAGAATTTTGAGGATTTTGGTATGTGGAAGGTGTTAACTTTTAACTGCATTCATGTTTTCACTAAGGTATTCAAGAGAATACATGATTAAGGACATTGAATGTTTGTAATGTGACCAACAAAACATATCTTATGATATATGGGGATCGACGATGGTGTTAAATATCTGGTAATCGTTTTCACTATGTTATGAGAGTGGACTGCAGTATTATGGATAAGCCTAAAGATTGGAATGGATTATGTTGGACATAAGTTAGTATTGTTTAAGGATAGAAGTTTTCTCGATATTATTGATGGGATGTTATAGTAATATAGTTTTAGAAAAAGGACAACCTGCAGAACGGGCGACAACCCATCGCTTCGGACAAGGCTGTGGGAATCGAACCCACAACCGAAGTGCGACTGGCCTTTATCGCCTACCACTGGCCTACAGGAAGTCCCTGTTTAGTAGAAACTAGTTTTATTATATTAAGAAGTATGATATATGAAGTATAAGCCCATTTTAGGAACCATATGTGATTAATATCAATATAGATCGACTTATGTATATAATTTTTTGCTAACCTTTTGTTTGAGACAGATGGAATGACCCGTCATTCTATCACATGATCTGCTAACACATCACGAATAACAAATTCAACTTCATTTATTTAAGAGATAAAGTGGAAATTGTTCAAGGCATGAACAACAGTGAGATTGTACCAAAATAAAGAAAGTATTTATTCTAATTCAAATTTTCAACTTTAGGGAAATGATATTGAAAACCAAAAATGTTGTCCTAGTGATCTTATACCTGATGAATCGGATGGTACCTTAGATCGTCACAAATTTATGGATTTGTGATTGTTGGCTTTTCCATAGCCATGTTCTCTACCACTCTCCATTAGAACATGATGGTTAGATTTTTCTTCCATATCCATATTTTCACCTATGTGGAAACCCAGTGATTAGTTTATTTGGGTAATCGTTACATTTCATACTTTAGTTTTTAAGGTCAAGTTTTGGTATTCCTTTTTACGATGTGGGTTTCTATTAAAGAAACTTTCGAATAGTAAACCATATATAACCCCGACGAATTTCGAGGGCGAAATTCATTTTAAGGGGGGTAGAATGTAACAGCCCGAGATTTTATGAAAAATATTCTTTTTAATTTCACTAATGTCTTGTGTTGTACGCTACACCAAAAGGAGCTTGCACAACACGCATCCTTGACTTTCCTTGCATTACACGCAATCGCAACCTTCCTCGATAGCGTGTGTAGTACGCAATACTGAGTTTCACTAAACAACGATATTCTATTAAAATATTATTAAAACTAGCCGTTATGAATAGTAATAACCACTTTTTAAATTTTAGAAATTTTAGCTCTCAAAATGGACTTCATTTTTGGATTCGGAATACCGAAATTAGCCTAGGGTGAAATTTTGGTATTTTTCTGAAAACTTTCAATTTTTGATGAATAGTGAAACCACTAAGTGGTAGGTTAAAAACTGAATTTTGCATAAAACTTAATTTTACCGCTTCTGTGAATGGAATTTCGAAAATCCGACAGACACGGTTGATATCAGTAAGTAAAATGTGGTTCAATGAGATAAAAATAGTTTTTTGGTTAATAGTAACTTTTTACTTTTTTTACCGTCGTTAATAGTAAATAGGGTAACTAAGGGTAAAAATGATATTACTATTACCCTAACACATGTCCTAATTCTATTGGATAAGTTTAATTCGACCAAAAAAAACTTAGGAATAAAATATGACCATTTAGGACCACTTGGGTTAGATTAGGACATTTATTATTAATTTATTTAAAGAAGGGTTAAAATAGTTAAAATCAAAGTTTAATAAGTAAATCATTTTTAATATGGGGTTATACATAATATAAATTAGACTATAAATATTAATTAGAAAGCTAAAAATATTTCCTACATAATGATATTTTATTTATAATTTTTAGACTTTAAATAAATTAATTTATTTATGACACAACGATGATGCAATAATTACACTTTTAAGGAAATATTAACGTAATTGATGTTATAAATGCTCAAATGAATGTAATTTGAGACTTTTTATGAATTCCACTAATTTTCTAGGTTACTATGATATATTAGTGTTGATGTAATAAACTTTGTTCGAACATATAATTCTGTTATGACTTTCACAAAAATCATATATCAAATAGTGTTAAAATTGACACAAAATAGTTTTTAAATCAAATATTATATTATTAATTGTTATTTTATACCTAAAAATCTAAGGTTAGGCCAAATGACTTAGATAAGGATATATATATTAATAATAAACAATTTGGGGTTCGTTTGGCATGTTATAGTAAGTGTATTAACCATATAGTGAAAGAAAACAAAAAGACACGGTAAAAGTTAAATTATTTAACTTAGAGTTAAATCTAATTGATAAGGTTAAAATAATACCCTAAACTTGTCTAAATCCTATTTGATGATAGGATTTCGACCCATACCCACTTTAGCTTCGAAATAATACCCTTTGGAACCATTATAAACCGATTTTCACTTTAATATAAAATAATATTTTGAGATATTCCTAAGGGGCCCCTCTCCTCCCTTATAAAAGGGTACCTCCTCCCCCTCCTCCTCATACCAATTTGAGCACTCAAGCTCGGACAACCCCTGCCATTTTCTCCTCTCCACTTCCCTAGAATAATCCTAGAGGTCTTGGTCTTCTTCAAAGACCAATCTTAGTTCCCTAAGTGGAGGATTCAAAGAGGCGTTCCAAAGAAGAGGTAATATCCATTACCGATCTTTTCAATTTCTTTCTTCTTCAACTTATTCTTCTTTAGTTGTTTCATGATAAAGTAATAACATCAGTATTACTTACATACTGATATGTTATTATAAATATGAAACAACCCTAATTTACCTTCTATCCATCCTACGGAAAAAAATGAAATCACCGCTTGTGCGTACGTACAGAATACCGTCTCCACGCCGTGGTGTAATCTATTTTTCCACCATCACTTTTCAAGGATGGGTATAATGGTGTAATGATTAACTATTTATGATTATTATAAAGTAATATTGATACTGAAATAATATATATATATACTCCAATATAGTTCCACGATCATAGGAACGATATCATCACTCGTGCGTACGTACGGAATACCGTCTCCACGATGTGATGTGACTCATTCTACATGATCATCATTACATAATAATTATATAAATGAATTGAATGAATAGATATGATATATGTTACACTAATACCATTCTGGATATAAGGTATCTATAACCTTAAAATAAGAATGAGAATGTATTCGGCAAAACACGCATAAGAACAAAAGGCAATAAAGACCCGAGTAACAAGTAACAATGAAATATTACTAACAAGAAGCTAAGAATATGACCATATATGATATCATATCAATATTTATGATTCTGGAACAAGTCAATAACATTATTTAAACCATTATACAGGAGCTTCGGACACGTACAAAGCAAATCGGACCTAAGGTAAGGGAAAATATTACAATCTCATTTTTATCCGAGATTGTTTTTACTTTGGCATTTAATGGGGTGTATTTTATCATCCACATCCATGTTCCATCAATATGTAATATTGTTTCCATCGACTTACAATAGTTTAAATCCAATTTTACCCTTCGGAGAGTTTTTAGTAAAGAATATGAAAGGAATCTTTTGTCGTTTTTCGTACGAGGTACTTTTTGACTTTTCTGACAAAAGTGCGAAGAATGTTTTTTTTAACTTATATGGCAAGAATGGATTTTTAAACATTATTTCCAAGAATCTTCCTTTATAAGTTTTCAAGTTTATTTTTAATCAACTTCTTTTAGTTTATAATTGTATGACATGTTAAGAAAAGAAAAGTTTTTTTGAAGTAGAAAGGATATTTTCCTCAAGAATGGAGTTCAAGTGTTTTATCAAAATTATTTTCCATCTAAGATAATAAAAGGGTTCTGTTTTTATCCCTATTATTACATGGATTTGATTATGTTGTGATGGAAATATTTTTATGAATTCCTTTATCTTATATGAATGGTTTTATGATGTCATGTTGTTTAAGAATTCCATTTTTATTACATGGGTTACGCTATGATGTATGGTTTATGATTATGTGGCACACATAAGAAAGGATTCATTATAAGATGGGTGGGACCTATATCTCCCTCCAATGCATTGGGTAAAGATTTTATATCTCATGAGATAGACATGGCTGGAATGGTAGGTTATACCGGTTCAGTGAAACAGGACTGAAACGAGGGTTACTCGATTCAGAAAAGGGACTTTGTCCACTAAGATAGTCTTGGAAATGAGTCTTGACTAACAAGAAATGATTCTCTATGATTATGTGTGAATGCCACAAAGTTTCATGTTTTAAGTTATGATTATTGTGATTACATTTCACTACCATGATTTACCCCATGTTATGAAATTATGATCTCTTTTGCAGGTTAAGATTTCCAAAAGTTATGTGCTTATGCATATGATGTGATTGATATTTCTTTTGTTTACCCTTACTGAGCATTTGAGCTCACCCTTTTATGTTTTATTTTCCCCAGGATATAAAGAAAGGTTTTAGGTAAAAAAAAGGAAGATCTTTATGGGAGATTTTGAAGATCTTTCACCATGATTAGAAGATTACGATCCGAGTTTCCAAAGACACTAAACTATTACGATCCTTGTGTGTGTGTGTTTTTGTTATGTACTAAGTATTCCGAAAAAGTAATGTAAAGTCTATGTACGTCAGGCATCGGGTCTCTACATTCCATCCATTAAGTAATTAAGGATCCATTAGTTATACAAGAACACTTACCTCACAAGGTTCAAGTGATAGCACACCCGAACAGTGGTTCATACAGTCATAACAAACCATTAAAGGCATAAATAAGGAAAAACCATATTTTTGGTGGTTTGAATTGAGGTTATAACCTTTAACATCATGATATTCATGTATAAAATTGGCTTTATAATATGAGTAAATTTATTAGAATAATAGATCATGAAATTTAATAAGCATCACCCAATGAAATTGATGTGCACACAATGATGATAATTTTTAAAATGGTGAGACTTTAGGGATGATTCATAGACAACCTAACATATACCCTTTGTACTCTATTAATAATACCTCATTCTTTAGTCTGTCCTATATTAAAGGAAAAAGGATGAATGGATCAACACACTGAAAATATGCTATATGAGACTTTATGAAAATAACATCATCAAGAGGAAGAAAAAAATATGAATGGCACAAGATAAATAGAGAACATACCAATTTTCATCGAACGAGACAAATAGGGATAAAATAAGACTTTTAACAAAGGTGATATGTAATATCCAATTATAGGTGGACCTGGGAACTTCCTACACAAGGGATGTGGGTGTTCTGTTAACTAGAGGTGAAATGAGAGGAGGGTTGAAGTTAAAATATATTTATGGGAAAATGGTCAATTCACCCAAAATTTATAAGGTCTCAAGTGTTTTTCCACATGGTTAGCCAAACCATGCTACAATCTTGTGCATGGAACTACCTCATGGGGGACCCCACCGATTAGGCCCCCTATATTGAGAAACTATTTTCCAACCATGTTGTATGGCTCTGCTAAAAACCGTATACCATCCACATGGGTGTGCACCTATGGCTGCATGGTTTCCTCTAACCATGAGGAATCTAGCTACCCATTATTCAGACCCACATAGTTAGAGGAAACTGTGTGGATTGTACATCAAGGTTTCTATTAATCCTGTGGCCCAATTATTTTCTCCACTAACAGGGTTTTGATCTCCGAATAAGCCCTAACCCCCACAAACCTTTATGTCTTCATTAGGAATCCATAACAGGTCCAAAAAAATAATTAGACTGAAAATCAATGGATCCATACCTCATAGAAAAACTTGATTCATATATTATTCCCCCTTAAAGGAACTCTTCCTTGAGTTCATCTTCCAAGGGAGACAAAACACTATTTGAGAACAACTCCACTCATTGATCACGTACATCCACCTTCCTCTTCAATGTTTCATCATGTACATGTTCATGCTTCCATAACACATGTACTAAAGGGATAGTTCGACATTGAAGTGACTTCATGCTCTGGTCAATGATATGTATGGGATAATCCTCAAAAGTAGCATCAGCTTCTAAATCAACCTCATTGGGATCAAAAGTATGAGATGGGTTATCATGATAAAAGTGAAGCTGTGAAATATGGAAGAAGTTATTCATGGTGCAGTTTCTATGAGGTAATATAAACTGATAGACTACTTGATCGACTCTGTCCAGAATCTCAAATGGACCAACATAACAGGGTGACAACTTCCCTTACCTCTGTATCCATTTATTCTAAAGCCTAGGTGATACCCATTAGAAAAAAAGATCCATGAACTCAAACACTAGAGGTCATCGATGGTGACTGATATAAGATTTATGTCTAGATTAAGAAATATACATTCACTTCCTAATTATATGGACCTGATCTAATGTCTCCTCCATGATACAAGGACCTAGTAGCACTACCTCTCCTACCTCTAACCAGCACAGGGGTGAACGACACAACCTACCATACAAGGCCTCATAGGGATCCATCTAAATCATCTCCTGAAATCTATTATTATAAGAAAAATCAATGAGAAGCATATTATTATTTCCAGAACCCCCAAAATAAAGAACACATGCTCAAAAAACTTACTCTAACACGTGTTTCATCCATTCCAACTTGAAATCAGTCTGAGAGTGAAAATTTGTGCTTAGGAGCACCAGTTTACCGATAACTCTCTACAACCCATGCCCGAATCTCTATGTGAAACTAGTGTACCTATATAAAATTATTGTACAAATTACAATGTGTATCCATGTGATCTTATAGACATACAAGATTCCTTGATCATCAACTGAGAAATAATCATGGATAGGAAGGATGTGGGATAACTTTTTCAGTTGATCCATGACTATCAAAACCGTGTCACTACCTCAATGAAACCTCTATAATATGACTACAAAATAAATAGAAAAATATTCCCATTTTCATTCCAGGGCTGGTAATGGATGTAACAAGACTACATGTCACTTTTTATCCACCATCACCTACTAGAAGGTGGAACACCTAGTGATTAATCCTATTATGCGACATTTTATCCTAGCCCACCAATACTGGCATTGCATATTTTGATACATCTTGGAGATTCCTAGATGAATTGAACACTGTGAAGTGTGTAAATCTATCATCAGATCCTCTCTAATATCTATAGGAACCCATATGTGGACATGAATACATAGGATTTTGTATTCATCCACAGACCAATCCATATGTGATTCTTCACCATAAATACTCTCCTGAAGAACCAAGCCTCTAGGATCTGAAATTTTTCTTCTCTTCAACCTAATTAGGAGTGTAGAGGTAAATACTAAGGATGTAAGGGTGGAATAATCATGAATCTCATGAAAATATATATGTTCCTTAGAGAATATGGCCATCAATTTTCATTCATCACTGGCTTCTTGCATGGAATGTGCCTAATTTTTCCGACTTAGTGCATCCGCTACCACATTACCCTTTCCAAACATATAAGAAATCTCAAAATAAAAGTAATGAAGGTATTCAACCCATATTCACTATCTAATATTCAATTCACACTATGTAAAGATATATTTTAGTCTCTTTTGGTTCACATACACCAAAAAGAACTCATCCATTAGATAGTGTCTTTAGTAGCATAAGGGAAGGACAACTTCTACTAGCTCAAGGTCGTGCATCAGATAGTTCATATCTTGTGGCCTCAACTGCCAAGATCTATATGAAACAACATTATACTCTTGTGTAATCACTATTCCTAGATTAATTCCTGATGCATCATAGAACACTATATAACCTATTTTAGGCTCTGTCAGAATCAGAATCGTTACTAAAACAAGCATTCATTTCATCTCCTGAAAGGTTTTTTGACAAGCTTCTAAACATAGGAACTTGACACCATTATTTTTACGAATAATAAGAGGTGAAAAAAGGAATGATAAGTTATGTATGAAACACCTGTAATATCAATTCATCCCCAAGAAAATTAGTATATCATGCACTTTCATGGGCTTCTCCCAGGAAACCACAACCCTCACCTTCCCTAGGTCAACGGATACTCATGATTCTAAGATAAAATGACCTAATAAGTAATTTTTTTTTTCAAAAAGTGTCACTGATAAAGATTAGAATAAATTTGATACCCTATTAGTTTATTCAAGATGTTATGAAGTTTTTTATCTTGGTCTCTATGAGTATAAGAATATATTAAGATGTCGTCCACAAGTATGATAAAAAAGAATCCAGATAGGGATGGAACACCATATTCATCAAGGACATGAAAATAAAAGGTGTGTTCATAATAATGAAAAACATAACAAGACACTCATATAAAATGTACTGACTTTAGAAAGGTGTATGTAGTATATATAAAGGCCTACCTCACACCTAGTGATAGTCTAATCTTAGGTCGATCTTCGAGAATACCTAGGACCCTTAGAGATGGTCAAAGAGATCATCTATTAGAGGTAGTGGATAATGGTTATTAACTATAAGATGGTTCAAAAATTGGTAATCTAAGCATAGACTAAGGTTCATATCCACCTTCTTAGTGAAAAGCATGCCTAAATACGAAGAGGATGTTCTGGGTCTGATAAAACCCTTAGAATCTAGATCATAAAATAATATGTTGAGCTCTTAGAGCTTAGTAAGAGCCATCCGATTCAAAGGAATGGACACTGGATCCTCTCATAAAACAAGATTGATCATAAACTCTACCTCTCTCTCTAGAGGTAAGCTAGAAAAATCATCAGGAAAGAAATCCCTAGAATGATATACTATAAGAGAAAAATCTGACAGATGTATTCGCTACTTCTCCAAGAAGAGACTAGCAATATGGGCAGTCACTCCACCTATCCCATGATGTTATAGTATAAATATATTGGCTTGTATATTCCACTAACCCTTGTGGAGATTATTATTAACCTTTAGTGATGTAAACAACACCCTGTGGTGATAGTAGTCCACATAGGCATGACATGGAACAAAACAATCAATCATGAGAATGGCATCAAAGCTATTCATCGTAATGACTAAGAGGTCCCATAGTAAATGATAATTTCCTACATCAAGGGTTTTATTCAATACATTGGAATATACCCTCTAATCTCACTCCCAACGGTGTATCCATGGTCATCACACCATTGTAACACTGAATTTCAAGCCTGAGAATTTCCATGGTTGATAAAGAGAAAAAGGAGTGTAAATAACCAATATTGAGTAGATCAGATACAATATCAGAGGATAATAGAATAGTACCTAGTACTATAGATGGTTATGCACTCTAGTCCTCATATATCAGCTGTAAAGAATGAAAATAACCTAATCCATGGCCCTATGAAAAATCATAACTACCTGGAGTAGGTCCACTCTACTGGTGTTGATAATCAAAAGTATAGCTACCATGACCGTGACCTCCTCCTTAGCCAGTTCAGTTAGTACTACTCCAACTCCCCTCCTGAACCAACGTAAATGATCCCATCCATGAAGGTGAAGCTTGTGAAGATGCTACTCCACTATAAGCATATGGAAATGTTCAATAGATTCTATGAATATGCCCCATATAGACACAAACACAACAATCCCTCGAGTATCTATCATAATGAGGCTTTATATTCCAATGTTTTCCACACTAATGGAATATATTGGAGATTTTAGTACAGATACTCTAACCATCACTGATCTAATGAGAAACCTAAAGGATATGCTTCCTTTTATTGGAATAACTACTTCTTTTCCTCAGAACTGAACCTCAATGCTTAGTAATATTTTCTTCTCATAGTTTTTAATCAGTGATAAGATCCTAATTAAAGATCTTATAAAAGTTAGGTAGGTGAAAGAAATTCACCTAAGTAAAGTTGGAACACCTGATACCATCATTGAAGTAACTATCATGTGATAGATCATCACCAGTTAGAAGTGATGAAAAGCACTGTAACTTAGTAAAACATGAAGAATAAAAAATGATAGAAATTCAAATCTTCTCTAGGTTCATGAACTCTCAAACTCAGCTAGCTCTTAGTGTATGGTGAAATAATTAATCATAGAAGACAGTTTGGAAATCAGCCCAGACCATGCCCTAATGATGAACAACCTTGGTTATCACATCCCACCAATGCTTGGACAAATCAAGAAGTATATAGGTAACAAGATTGACATCTCTCTCTATATGTGTCTCCGGATTCTTGAAGATAGATAAGATGGCCGCTATCTAAGACTCTATAGCATGTGGACTGGCATCCCCTAAGAAGATGGGAGGATGTGGTCATTGTAACTCATGAGTCAGATCAACCATATTTTGTGCGGGTCATGGAGTACCCTCTATATACTGCATCAGACATAAGAAACCCTCATGAAGTTAAACGTCAGTGACCATATCAGTTATAATAGGTGGGTCCTCAATTAGAACTACTAGTGGTAAGACTAGTGGCACAGTACCCACCATCTCTAAAGTGTGATCTTTTCTACCCTCCTAGTGTAGGACATGAGGAATTCATGGTAGAATAACTTTAAAAATTCCAATCACATGCCTTAAATCAAGATTTGATAGTAGATAGAATCACTAGAAAAAGAAGAACATATGAATAAAAGAACAAAACCTAAGTTACTACCCCAACTATCTTCTTAGATGTCTAAGGTATTGGTAAGTGTTTGAATTTAATTTAAAAGGGTTCCAGTATATGAAGCGAAAATTTATTTGTGCATATTTATTTACTAGAAACCACTTAATTTTATAAGTCATGATTTTTCATTTACAGTTTTTATTTTGATTATGTAGATATATCAAGGTTATATTAAATTAATCATCATTCCCAGTGAATAAGGTCCCATACACCTTATCCCTAATTCAACACCCATTCAATTTATATTTATCCCCATCAATATTTGGTCTCAGAATGTAACAGGTAATATATGATGGCTTGACTCAATAAATTACCCATTCCAATCCACAAGGTTCCATACACCACATGAATTGAAACTGAAAATCACTCAATCATAGCCAAAGGGAAGCTCATGTAACTAAAGGTACATAGATGACCTGGGTAGAAACTAGCTATTCAAGATTCCACCATCAAACAATAAATGAAAACCCTCTTTAGGTAGATGTTGACACTCTTAATAACCAAACACCTACCATGTAGAAGATGTTATCAGCATATAAATATATATAAAAACCATGGATCAATTAATAATCACATTAAATATAAGCAATGAAAGTAGTGAAATTCAACTATATAGCATGGAAAATTCATGGAATTTGAATTATGGGCGACTAAAATGATGCATAATTGATGATTCCATGACGTCATCTCATTAGGATAATGATAAAATGTAATATTCAATCAATATAATAATAATAACCATCAAATGTAATGTGCATCACCCAATGGTGAAGGGGGTATCAACTGTAAAAAGAAAAATATAGAACATCAATTTCCCATTCTTGGGAAACATTATATTTATCCCAAATGTGGGTAAGCTACCCGAAATAACAGCATATAACCATGTTACAAAGTATTCATAATATTTTATCTATTGTCTCAAAATAGTAAATAAATAAAATAAAAATCTATGATACCACTTTATGATGACCTGAACTGGGTTCCACTCAAATGTTCCCTGAAGCCGGTTAGCCACATAGACTCAAGCATGCCTCCTCGTACTCTATTGGATTTCAACTAGAAAAAAGGCTCTAGGGTCTGTCTTTGGGGATACTATGTACTCATAAGCATATTGGATCATAATGGATAATAAATAACCGATAAATAAAGGAAGCATACTTAAACAGATGACACCATGGAAATAGACACTATAACAACGGGTCTGGTAACCCACCGTGACGAAAGTAGAAATAAACATCCACGAAATAGATAATAACCAAAATTAGGACACTAGATCATATAAAAATTATAATAATATATTTAATGCCTCTATAAATCATGGAATAAATTGATACAAGGCAATATACAATACATGTAATTCAAAATAATAAAAAAGAATCCAAAAACTATCATGTATCCCAGTCACCGAACCAATCATCTGTTTCCAAGATCCATCCTAAAGAAAACAAAAATGTGAAGTTTCTGAAGAGGGGAGCTTTCCCTTGTCAACACCTGAATACATGTAATATTCTCGGGTACCATCAATATCCTCGATATGGTGTGATATAAATCTTAGTAGGCCACTACCAAGAACGTCTATAACATCCAGTCAGTGTAATATAAACTGAAACATTGTGTAAGTATTTATATAAATGTAAATATAATATAGTAATGTAAATACCATGATGAAAACTTAAACCTCAGCTAGTGTCTTAACATGTAATAATTTAATTATTTATATTCTAGTATATAATAAGTGAAGTAAGAGGATCCAAGGTATGACTAATGTATCCCATAATACTGATAATAACAATAGAGTATCCAAGGTAATAACCAAGGCATAATAGATGATGATAATAATAATAGAGGATCCAAGGTAATAACCAAGGAATCATTAACATTAGGGATCAATATAAATAACTAATAACATGCATCTTAACTATAAGGGTTCTGATTGTAGTCCAAGGGTAAATTCCCAAGGAATTATACTATAAATATTTCTAACCAATTCCAAGGATCATTTCCAAATGACTGGGAATAATGGAGTGAATCCATGGTGCCATGTGTCTGAAGATTCCAAGATGGTTCCAAGGAGTGTATTTGAGGCATCCTATTATTCGGAATATATTTAAGGGATCTTATAGTGTCATGCTAGGCATCCACTATTAGATAATGATAATGTTACACAGTGGGTATCTCCTTTGGAAACCGACTCCTTGAATTGGAATGGAATCCTATGAGTTCTCAAGACATTCCCTCAAGAATATAAGGTTGGTTCAAGTCTAAACACTCCTATAAATATGAAAAGGTCCATATGAAATAGGCCCCTTATATATAACTCATTATTCATTTAAGTATATGCAATACTCTTTCCTTATTATATGTTAATTGGTTCATTCCATTACCTTCTAAACTAAGTGGTGAGTCTAAATAAGACATGAAAACATTTATTAACAATTCAGTTTAAAAAAATTTAATGGGTTCATTCCATAGAAGACATGAAACCAATTATTAATTTATTGCATATTAAATTATAAGGTTCATTCATTTACCTTTCATAAGAATGACAAGGTGGGATAAGTACATGAAACCATATGCAATTCACTTATAATTAATTAGTCCAAGTTATTTACATAAATATGCTTTCCATTTAACATTTAAAGGTTAATTAAATAATTAGAATGGTCACCTTAGAAGGGTTAAGTGATAATGATACATGTGATATCAAATAAGAAATTAAAGATACATTGATTATATATGAACACTCACATTAGAAGGTTCATGTGATAAAACACATGAATGATGGAATAGATAGTCATAAGAACCCATTAATGGCATAAGTAAGGAAATAACCTTCTTGGGGTGGAATTAATTAATGTTATGAACTCTAATGGAATGATAGTAATGTATTGAACATGCTCTAGAATATGAGAAAATTGATTCAAGCATGGCACATGAATTTAATAAGCATCGCCCGATGAAATCGGCGTGCAGAAAATGATGATAGTTTATAAAATTAAGAGACTTAATGGATGATTTATATACCACCTACCGTATACCCATAGTATTCTCCTCATCCAGTATCAACCCTTAGATTATCCTAGATCGATAGAAAATGGAAGAATGAATCAACACTTGAAAAATAGGGTATATTAGTTTGCATCAAAATAGTGTCATCAAGAGGAATTAAAAATATGAACAGTGAAATATGAGTAGAGTACATACCAATGTGCATGAAATGAGATGTACGATGATCAAATCAGAATTTGGATGAAAGAGATGTAGAAGATCCTAGCTTGGGAGACCTTAGGATCATTCAATGAATTAGTGGTAGGGGTTATATCCACTGGAGGGTAAATGAAAGAAGGGGTGAGGTTGAATTATATTTAAGTGGTAAATGATCAATTCAACAAAAACATTATAGGGAGATATAGTTTGGCCACACGGTTGGAAAAACTGTGCACCAATAATTCACATGGAACTACTTCAAGGGGGTCACACGGTTAGGTCACACATTTTGAGAATCCATGTGAAAGCTATAATATATGGATCTGATAAAAACTACAGACCATATGTATGGTAATTCTCCCCTGGATTCATGGTTTCCTCAAATTTTTTAGACTCCAAATCCCCTTTGTTCAGCCCTTCACAGTTAGTGGAAACCATGTGGATTGGCACAAATGGTTTCTACTAAACATGTGTCTCAGTTATTTTCTCCATCAGTTGGGTTATAAGCTATAAAAAATCCCCAAACACCCTAAACAATTTTATTTCATCATTATGCATCCATATTAGGTCCAAAAAAATAATTGTACTGGATATTAAATAATCCATACCTCATAGAAAAACCTGGTACCTACAATTATAATGTAATAAAATTATTTCTCAAATTATATAACTCAAAGTATGTATAAGGATAAATTTTAATAAATCTATTTGAAAAATTTTATAAAAAAATTTATTTTTATATTATAATTTATATATTACAATTTATTAATTTGTAAATTTATTTTGAAAAAATAGAATAATAATTTTAAATCAGTTCTTTGAAATTATTTTAGGGTGATTTTTTGTATTTACCTAAGAATGTTGTACATTTTTTAATAGTAAAAATAATTTTTCATGGAATCATGGTGATTTCAAAGTGACTCAATAATTTAATAAAAAAATGAAATAAAAATATTTAATGATTAAAATAAAACATTAAAAATAATTACCATAATTTTTAAAAATGTAGATGAATTTACAAATTCTGAAGTATATTTTATTATAATACAATAATATTGATGGGTCTTTAATTTAAATAAAACACCCCACTGATTCTATTTATTTTTTAAAGTTATTAAATAAAAAAACTATATAAATTTTATAATCAGTGATTTTTATTAGTCACATAAATCATTTCCCCTCACATCCTTGAGTTAAATAATAAAAAATTCAATACCATATTCAAAAAACACCCATATCTTTCACCTATAAATACACCCATTCACAACTTATTACTCTTCACTTCCAAAATCCCTCCCAGGACAAGACTCTATCAAAATCCCTCCCTAAATATCCCTTACCTTTTTAATGTATTTTTCTAACCAAATGACCAACCATTGAGGTCTTAAAGAGTATTCAAAATGATGCATTTCAACAAAGGTAAATTTTCTCCCAACACCACTTTTAAAACATCATTCAAATCTTACACCACCTAAATCCCATATTTAAAATCCAATAATAGTATTCCAATATTATAATTCTAAAATTTTATTCCATATTAATAAATTTTTAATAAATTTTCTTCCCTTTATTCTTAAAAACATCCCACATAGTGTGGTATGTTATACTATCTATATGAGCAATGATTTTTTTCATCATTGGTTTTATATTATTATTTTAAAAAATGGTTTCAATAAAAATAATAATAATAGTAAAATTAATTCATTTTTTATAATTATATAATCATAAAATAAACATGATATTAATAATATTGAATAAAAATTTTCAGAGTGAATTTCTTTACTTAAAAATAGACATTTATTGAGAAACACTTTACCGTTCGAATCGGTTTTGAGTATCAACATAGATATTAGTAAATTATACTAATATAACACGTATAGATTTAAATTTCCACTATTTTAACTCATAGAACTAAGGGATGAGCATTGAGGATCAATATCATCCTATTGATAAAAACATGGGACAGTAAAATAAACATCTCAATGATCAAAAAATAAATATATTAAGTAACAAGTGAATAGTCTATTAATGAAAAAGAATAAAACTATTGAAATAAAAATTAAATTATTTCTCAATAAATTAATTAATAAACATAAATTGAGTACATGGGAGGTTTGATAAAGTATTCAAAGTCTGTTGGTCTCAAGGTAGGTTTCATTCCAAGTCTTATTTCTTATTTAAATATTTTTCCCTTATAAAACCCCTTTATCATATTATTTTCATATACTATATTTTTTACATTATACCATTATTTTAGCCTCATTCTTCTAGTTATGTTCATTTATTTATGATTCTCAATCTTTTTTTTTCTTTAAAAAAACCCTGTTTATTTTTTTTGAAAGACTTCAAATTTACTTGTTCCTCTCCAAAATGATTCACTGTTTTTTATAATATATTTTTCTTTATATATATGATCCAAAATACTTTAATTTGTGTTGATTTAGACCATTAATTTATGATATTATATGTTCCTTATTATTATTTTTACCTTTGTGATTAATCCGCAAGAAACTCTTTATGACACCACTATGAAGCCCATTTTCTTTCAGTGGGTTTATTTCTTGTTTATACTTGAAAATTGGTTTATGTTTCAAAATAAAAAATATATAAATAATGTGTTATGATGTGATAAGTGGTAAAATAATTATATATCCCCCTAAACAATTAATTTATTCTTACATTACATGAGATATCATAAATGGTACATGGGAACCTGGACTAGAAATTTATATTATGATGTCTTAGTAGTGAGACTTAACTTATGATTATTACTTGTTTTATGTTTATACTAATTTCTCATACTTCTCATGACTACCATTTTCATATGACATCATTCCTTATATTCCTTTATAAACTATAACTATTTACGATTCATCACTTTTATGATTCCATGATTGATGATATCTTACCACCTTGTATATTTTTACTACCCCTTATTGGGATTTTATACACACCACTTTTATAGATGTATTTTATATAATTTATAAAACATGATGTAATGTTTTCTATCTGATATTTAGATTGTTATATTTATAATTAGATAAAAAAATTGGGGGGGGGGGTTAGGTTAGATAACCTAATGGTAAATACACCATTAATGACATAAGTTGAAACTTTAAAAGCCATAGCTTATGATATATAAGAGATTAATGTGTTACTAATTTAATGCTCATTATGACTTTATATACCTAAAATTTGAGTATTCTAATCACTAAATTCCATTTTTATTAATTTGTGTTAGAAAATAGGAGGTACCTGGTCAAAAACCAATATCATGGGATATGAAACGATTTCCCAAAAGAATAACCTATTATTATGGGAGTATAATTTGATGACCTCATGGTGGTACTTTCTCAACTCACTCAATTATGAAGAATAGATTAAACCATGTAGAGCACCCTCCTCATCCTAATAGATATAAAGTTATAGTTGAGACATTTTTTTGAAAGGTACTTCCCACATTAGGTAGATATTTTGATCCATTAATCCTGAAAAAAGAGATACACTCTAATCATATGGTATTTTCTTTTCATTAAAATTTTATAAAAGGGAAATTCATCATGATTTCCATTTCTTTTGAATGAGAAGTTGATCATTGGTGTAAATTGATATAGACCACAAGAGATGGATGACGAGTTGTCAATTAAAATAGCAAGTGGTGCAATAATTGAATCTCAATAATATAAGTCTTCCCTAATTAGTATTTGTGGGAATGATCTTCCAAAATATACAGGAAAACTCCATTTTTTATAATTCTTTATTATAATAGGCATGGATATGATGTCTTTATATATAGGGGAGGAAAATAAGTGTCCATATCTTAAACCATCCTTCAATCATTTACAAGTGAAAGTATAATGATGAATTTAATTTAAAAACTCTATCTCAATCATGGATATTATTGAATTATGAGAAATCATGTCTATGTCAAATGATCGAGACAAAGGAAGTGATCATCTCTAAAGATATTCCCATTGTAAGAGAATATGTTGATATATTATTAGATGAGATTCATGGTATCCCTCATGATCAAGAGGATGCTTTCATCATATAACTTATAACTAGAGCTATGATAATATCCAAGTGTCCCTACAAAATATCCCCCATTAAACAGGAATAGTGGGAGAAGAAACTATAATAGAACTTGGATATAGGTTTTATACACACTAGAGATTCTCCATGGGGTTCCTTGGTTCTTTCTATCATGAATAAGGGTGGTTTAATGACTCTATGAATTTGTTATCATGATCTAACCTAGATCATGATAAATAAAAATCATCATCTACCATGGATTGATTACTCATTTCATGAACTATATGGGGATATTCACTTCCTAAATGTGGAACTTTGATCAGGATATCATCAAATAAATATGAATAATTAGGATTTTTCAATGAATTCCTTTCACACAAGATATAGACACTATGAGTTCATAGTGATTCCATTCATACTCTTTAATACATTATGAATCTTAATTGAATTGATGAATGATGTATTTAGAGATTACCTCGACATATTTATGGTGATATTTTTAGATCATATTCTCACATACTTTAATAGAAATAAATAAAATTCATATAACTTTAATTTTATTCTAATTAATTTTTTAAATGATAAGTTGTATGAAAAGTATAAAAAATGTGACTTATGGATAAAAAGATTCACATTAATGGGGTATTATATCATAATAAATGGGATATATGTTGATCCTATAAAGAAAAGGTAGTATAGGAATTCCCCAAGAAAACCTAATAAATGAAGATCTATAGTTTTCTCTAATTAGTTGGTTACTATTTATGGTTTGTTAAAAACTTATCATGATTTTCAAACCCAATAATGAGGATAACTCAAAAAGTAGTAATGTTTTTCAGGAAGGTTAAATGTGAAGAGTAATTTAAGGAGTTTAATAAGATGTTAGTCACTACACTTTTTATCACACTATCATTAAGTGTGGATGGATTTTTCATATACAATGAAAAATCGAATGGATTTTGTTATGTAATCTTGAAAAATGATAAAGTAATAGATATTAATTTTGGACAATATTATGTGAAAGAAAAAATTATCAAACACATGATTTGGTTTTGGTTATATAAATATTCACATTAATGATTTGGTGATATTATATCTATGAAGAAAAGTGTGAAATATATACTTATCAGAAATTCTAAATTATAAATTCTCATATAAATATCTCAATATACACCAATAAACAATGTTATAGTTTATCAAGTAATTTGACGGATCAATCCATCACCATCCTAGAAAGGTGAATAAAGTGTAAGATGATTAATATAGAAAATATCTTACAACCTTATCCATGATGATGATTTAAAAGGATACAATATTCTTATACATGAAAAGGAATGACATCAGAGACTTAATGGGAGGGACATAATCTTATCTTTCTCAAATGATTCCTCTACCATGTATCCTATAAAAGATTTTGGATTCTCAATGGGGTGATGTAGAGATACAAATGAAGGTGGATAAAATAACTAAGTGGAAAGCCTCAATGTTCAACATTGTTAAATATATAGTTATAATATTTTTGACATGATTATGTGTACCATCAGATATAGAGATGAAGAAGGGGCTATTAAATAATGTTCCTATCTTAATAGTTCATATACACCTAAGAAGTATAAATACATATAGAGATCTTAAAGATAGATTATCATGAGAAAATATAAAGAATCAGATTGTATACTATACATAAATGTTCTTTGTATTCTAATAAGTTAATTATAAATAACAAATCCCTAAGGGAATGATGTGACTATTACCTATACTAATATGAAATTTGGAGAACATCACTGAGGATTTTTTAAATGGGTATTCTGAAGACATAAATATGATATAATTTCATGTGGGTTGTGGTGGATGTTATTAGAAATAATGACCAATTAATTGACATTTGGGAAGACTTTTCACATTATAAACATTCTAATATATGCATCAGATAAAATTTTAGGCTTCATAGAACACCAATAACGATTGTATCTGATTGAGATATGAGGTTCACCTAAAAAAATCTAAAAGTGGCTTCAAGATGCTTTGAATGCATAATTGGAATTTTTTAGGATCTTTAACCACTGTAATGATGACCAATATGAAAATAAATATTGAGGAACATGAGGAAATGTTGAAATCTTGTTTTATGGATTTCAAATAAAGTCGAGATTAATATATTTCATGGGTTTAGTTTACATAAAATAATAGTTTCCAACCAAGAATCTAGATGGCTCCTTATGAATCCCTTTATGTGTCATGACTTGACCCAATGGAACTCGAGATGCAACTACCCAATTCCCACCTCTATAGGCCATGGACTGGAAAAAAGTACCAAAATTCATAAATAATATGGGGTTTCATTGACTAATTTACCAATATTCACACACCCTACCATATCAATATAGAAGTGTAGAGGAATAATAATAAAGTATTAAACCTATTAGATCCTGGGTTTTCCTATGAGGTAAAAATAATTTTTTTTATTTAAATGATTTTTTATGTCCTACTGTTTGTACCCAATGTGGTCATGGGTGAATAGGGAATTTCTGAGGCTTGTTCAAAGCTCAGAACCTAACTTTTTGGTAAAAAAAATAGAGGTCACATGGTTAGAAGAAACTGTATAGGACAGACCACATGGTAATTCCTAACCATATGAGGATTGACAGTGGGGTGCAGGAGGTCGCACATTTTTAGGAAACCATACAACCTCAGGTGGAATCCCATGAGAAATGTTATAGACCTTGGATAGTGGTTGTAGGATTAGTTTTCCCATGGTTAGTCAAACTATTTGTTGAAATCATGAATGGTTCCCCTTAAAGCAGTGAAGGGAACATAGTTGGTACATGGATTGTTCAACCATGTGGCCAATCCATATGGAACATTATTTCTTAGTGAAATAACCTTTTCATCGTTAAAATTTTTTATAACCTAAATCGTTTTCATTACTCTTACATTGGATAGAACCATGAGGATTGATAACTCCTTTGGAAGCCAATCCATAGCCTTTTCAACCTTTTCTCCATCCAAACTCATAATTGAGAACTGTCTGTCTCATTAAATTCACACTGATAAGTTCTTAGATAATAATGAATCATTATTTTTTTTAAATTCTTATCAATGGAGTTATTTATGTGCAAGATAATATTCCCTCTTTCTAGGTTCTTTGTTTTTTATTCATTTTTATTCTAAAATAGATTGAATAAAGAGATGATACTAGATGAGTTCTCTACTACGAACATACATTAGGTGGATTATGCCTTTCACCAAGGGTTTGGTTTTTTTATAAGCATAATTATCTTTTTGTTTCATACTGGAATAATTTTCATCACCCCTTTAATTTATTAAATGGATGATTTGAATGAATTGGAAGCTTTTAGTGATTCAAACTAGTTTCTTTGAGTTTTTTGGAGGTTTTTCCCCAACCTATGCCACCCATGGTGTGTGCCTTTGAATTTACATGTTGTTATACCACCCATAGGGTGTGTGTGTATGAAATTTAATATTTATAGGGAGCCCTTTATAAATTGAATTTAGTTGAATTGAATGTTTGGAGAATGTTTTTCTCATTTTCCATGTGATAACATGATGTGAAATGTTTTGATTTATTAAATGGTAATGGTTGATATGAGTTGGATGAACTCATGGAATTTTATCAATTTTGAATTAATGAATGAAATGAAATGGTGAATTGAAATGGTATTAGATATCTTGGTTGGCATACCATTTTTCATGATTCCATTAGATTCAATAGAAATTTCTCCCATGGATATTTATTATGATAGTGGACTCCTTGGACATGTTTCCTCCATGGGTTTTGATTCCATAGGATGCCTTGGGCCTTGATACCCCTTGGATATAGATTTATTATATTCTCATTGTAAATTATTTGTTGACATGATCCTTAGACTCTACCTAGGTATTTAATGATGTTTCATTGAGATGCTCCTGGGAATCGATGAAGATTCCTTGGTCTTCTATACATTGGATCCGACCCTTCATGGTCTGGCACTTTTTATTACATAGAGAGGCCATTATAGATGAATTTTTTATTCGGTGAGGCTATAATGAATGAAATATACTATATTATATGGCATGGTCATGGTAGTGGTTTACACTTGGTTGTATGGTGTGGTCAGGGTGGATATTTTTACTTCTTGTAGAAAACCCCGGTATGTGTATCAACATAAAGTTGTTAGAATGGATAGGGTGACTTGTTTATTTTTTTACCACTACCTTAGCTTACGGGATCTTGATTGTTATTTGTAGGGAGCCTTGTTTCTCTTTATACTATCACTTTACAACTATTTCTCTTACCATGGGAATTTCACTTGTACTACTGATTTAACTATTGTATATTTTTTACACTACATTAGCTTATATACACATCATGGATTTGTTATATACACTATTGGAGGTGGCCTATAAAGTGTTATATCACACCTTGTTTGGGTTACCATTGGGTACCTGAAAATATATATGGATATAGGTAGGGACCCAGGAAAGTGGTCACAGTACGTTGCTTTCTTTTTTCTATTCTTAGGATCGGGGGAATATGGGACCAATATAAGGCTTGTTATGCTAGATGGAATTGTTAATTTTTTATCTTTTTAGTATTTTGATTCATATATTGTATTTATTCTTGTATAACTATTTTTTCTACTTTGTAGATACATGACATGATCATAATTTTATATGAGATTCCTTTTTCATTGTTTATTTATTATTTTATTGGATATTTATCTTCTAACAGATTAAGTTATTACTTATTCTATTGATCTATATGATTTATACACCTATATTACACTTTGACATGAGGGAATAATATCCCCACATACATACCCTAGTCTATCACTGTGAGTTGTAATCCTATAGCGTATAGGGAGGTTCTCTTGAAGCCATGTGACCCACATGAATAGGGAACCATTTAGTGGCATCAAGGTTACGATGTTAAACAACATCTGGAGAATAAACCATTCACGTAAAACCTCTAAGTAGTACAAGATTATGGTAGGGAAAATATAAAATAAAATGGGAAAATTCATGGACAACTAGATAGATGCCCCAACCTGAAAAAATTAGAAAAGTAAAATGATGAGAGAG
Organism: Viscum album; assembly: GCA_963277665.1. Lineage (NCBI taxonomy): Eukaryota > Viridiplantae > Streptophyta > Magnoliopsida > Santalales > Viscaceae > Viscum > Viscum album. The sequence goes on along the minus strand of OY728134.1, from coordinate 1,158,370,313 downwards.
TCTGACACTATATCTCAAAACCCTGACCATCATACATGGTATAATTCATCAAGTATCCCTATTATCCTCTATAATTTTTATTGAACTTTTCATCAAATTCATAAGACATATCATGTGTGGGAAAATTATATTTATTGGTGATTATATATATAAAAATTAGGATTTTCTAAAAGCTAAAGGGGTAGTAGTAAGAGACATGGTAGGAATAGATATCTCAACCTAAAGTAATATAGTACAAAAAATCCAAGACATGGATATAGATATATTCATGATCATAAAAGAAAAATAAACAAGAGAGAAAAGGGATCTCCATCTCATATCATTTCCTGAGAAAAGAGTTCACATGGTTTCAAAGGTCCATCAATGATCTTGCGGGTCTATCCAAAAAAACATCATAGTCAATCCACACCTTGTCACTATGCCACATTGTCGAGGGGACACAATCTCTAGGTAGATGACCCATGAACTAGAATAATAAGAGGGTTTCACGGAATAGAGATAGAGAGGAATCGTTCCTTGACTTTGAAAGAGGGTGACACTCTAATATCATATAGAGGACCCACTCCTTTCCAAGTAGGAGGGTTCCACTTTAATGGTAGATAGAAGACACATTCCATACTTGGTAGGAGGGTTCCACTTTAATGGTAAATAGAGGAATCATTCCCTACTGAGATGGATGGTTCCACTCTAATGGTATATAGAGGACCCATACCTTTCCCAAAAAAAGTTTTCCACTCTAAAGGTCTAGGACTCATGCCCTGATACCTAAGGAGGGTGCCACTCGAATTACAGATAGAGGACTCATTTTCTACCCAACAAGAGAATTCCACTCTAATGGTTGATAAATGACCCATTCCCTTCCTAGTGGGAGGGTTCCACTCTAATGGTCGAGGACCCTTTCCCAGATACCATAGGAGGGTGCCACTTGGATAGGAGATAGAGGAACTATTCCCTGCCTACCAGAACTGTGCCACTCTAATCTCTCTGACGATCATTCCCAATCACTATCATTGTCAAGTATCACCTAAAAAATTATCATTATCATAAAATCTTTCATTGTATCCCAAAATATACCAAGAATACTACCATCAAATTCTACCTAAAAACACTCTGGATTAGCTATATTTGATCCAAAACCCAAGTATAACCAAAGGTTATACAAGAGGGAGAATTTTCCTAAAATAGGAAGGTACACGATGTTTAAGGGGACCTACATGGTGTGTATTGCCATCCTAATACCTATCCATATCCCTAATAGTACAAGTCCATCTACCCATGTATCCATATACATTGTGTAATGGTACTACAATGTGTGCTTTAGCCACTCAAGGTTCTGCTTGTGCCCCTGGCCATGTCCATGTACCTTGGACATGTCCATGTACCTTGATCATGTACCTTTCCATGACCATGTCTCTGTGATCTTATAGTACATGTTGGGTTTCCAGCACCCAGTCACACAATATGTTGGGGTCCGACATGGCATGCGATACTTGTAATCTAATGTAAACCCTAACTCCTTGGATTTTATAGGAACACACCATGTGTTTTTTCTAAACTACAGGACATGTAGTTGAGTTTTTTATACTAACTATGATCTATTATTTGCATATATGATCCATGTACACCATGTAAAAACACCCCTCTATTTCAATTTAAAATAAAGGGGAAGCCTCCATTCATCGATTTCATTTCTACAGTGGCTGGAAATCAAATCTTCAATGGCCAATCCGTAGCTCGTACACACCTCACACGCCACATATGCCATCACCTTCTTTGTCTGAAATCCCATATCCAAAAAATGATAACTCACATCCCACAATTCATCCTCATCCATCCTTAAATTGAAAATTTTTCTTCCCCATGGGAATCCATCATAAATATGAGGGTTCGATCGAGCTCGATACCTCCTAGAAATTCCGAACCATGGCCCCATATGCCTATAGAGAAGAACAAAAATAAAGAGAGGGTTAGAAAGCACAAAAACAAAGGTGAAAAAATAAACGGAAAATAATTCTTGGCCAAAAGATACAAATTTGGATTCTCATGGTAAAAAACATGGTATAAATTGAATAAAAAAACATTAAACTAACACAATGGCTCATGAAAAGGATCATAATAAACACAAATATAAGATAAGGAATTGATCATGATATATATTTTAATAATATGAGAAAAATCTACAAATAATGAATCAAGTCTCAATTTGGATCATTCTTTTGTGAAGAACATGCTCTCCAATGAAGGAGAGAAGTTAATGTGTCCATTGCACCTCTATTTTCATTGATCCTAAGGATCATTGTCATATGAACTCGATTCACCAATGGAGGGTAGAATAAATGTCTTCTTAATGGCCCCTAGTTTATGCGGATAAGCCAAGAAATACTCTATAACATTATATTTATAGAGAATTTATATTTTGGACATTTAATGAAATAAATAAATTAATTATTTTATTAATCAACTGAACATATCGCCAACAATCCCTTTATCCGAACATCCCATACCAAACCATTTTAGGTTACCCTTAGGGTAAAAATCATGTTTTAGATTAAATTGTGGTCTCATATTTTCAATCCATGAATTTATTTAGGAGATATCCCATTTTCAATAAGAAACTGTGCATACGTGATATAAAATATATTTAATATTTTATAAGATTAATTTCAGGCACATTGGGCCTTGGAACCACGTTCCGTCTCAACACCTAGCTCTGAAAATATTTCTCGACATATTCCAAAGTCTTACAAGAGAAAAAATGTTCTTATAATTATTTATTCCTTCAAGTTTTTTAACCACAAAATAAAAAACGAAGAAAAAAGGTTGAGATATTGAGCCCACATCTATCTCTCCTGCTCCCAAAATCTCTCATGTATGCTATTGTGCTTTAATAACACATAAAAAAGGGATCATCCATCCATGTAGTGCACTTTAATATTGATACTTGATATCCACTAGGTTGTCCACAAAATTTTCTTCATCCTCTATGTCTAGATCACCCCATTCTATAACATGCATGGGTTCATGCATGTATCTCTTAAGCTGTGACACATAAAAGATATTGTGAAACCACTCCAACTATGGTGTAGGATGAGGCCATAATAAAACTCACTATCCCTCTAAATGTTCTCAAATGGACCAACGAACCTTGGGAATAATTTTCCACCACAAACGAATATCCGTAAGCCTCATCTTGGGGATATTCTTATCAAATCATGGTCTCATTGCTCGAACTCCAAGAGCATATGATATTGATCTGCATAATATTCCTACCTACTCTAAGTTGTTCACATCTACTCGTGGATGACCTGGACTTACTCTTTCATCACCTACACCATCTCTAACCCAACAAGATATGCCTTGACGATCTCAATACATCATAAGGGTGACCTACTGGGTCTCCCACGCAGGGCCTAAAAAGGATTCATGTTGATAGTGGAGTGGTATCTATTATTATATGAAAACTTTGCAAAAGGAAAAGGATCCTCCTAACTTTGACCAAAGACTAACACAAAATATGTCAGCATATCCTCCATCTCCTAGATAGTACACTCAGTCTTCCCGTCTTTCTGGGGGTTAAATTCTATATTCATCATTATATGGGCACTAAAATATTCCTACAGGACTCTCCACAAAAGCAACATTAACCATGTATCATAGTTAGAGAAAATGGTTAATGGAACCCTATGAAGGCTAAAATTATATCATATTTACAACTTCTAAAAAATCTCCACCAAAATATTCACCCTAATAGTAAGGAAGTGTGTTAACTTCATGAGTCGATAAACTATCACCCAGGTGGCCTCATGGCCTCTCGCTATCCACAAAAGCCCGGTCACAAAGTCCACATATGTGTCATCCTATTTCTACTCCAGGACCTTAGGAGGATCTAACAAATATGGAAGAACTTGGTTCTTAGTCTTCACCTGCTAACAAGTTAGACACCTAGAGATGAACTCAACCATGCTCCTTTTCATTCTAGACAACCAAAATAGCCATTGAATGTCTGTATACGTCTTCCCCACATTCGTATGTAAATACAAAGGAAAAGTGTGAAACTCCCTCATCACCTCCTCTTTCCTCATGATTATGACCTCCATCCATCCCTAGAAAAGGATGACATGATTCCCTCCTTTAAAAAATCTATCTAGTGAATCTCTTAAGGATATATGGTCACTTAATGCCCCACATTCAATATCTACCAACTTGGAATATCTCACACACTATATAAAAGGAGGAGTATGAACCATCATCTAAAGAAAAGTTTCACCCTCTTGCTCAACCAGGGTCAACTACTAGGAATCCAACTACCCTGATGCCTCTAGCAGTAAAAGAGCCTAGAAATTCCTATAAAGGGAATCATACACCACATTTCCCTTCCCTGGACTTTAGACTATCTATGAGTTATAGTCATGTAGGAACTCCTACTAGTGTCTATGCCTTAGGTTCAGGTCTCTTTATGTGAATACATACCTGAGGCTCTAATGGTATGATTAAACAAAAAAGAACTCTCCTAGAATATTTTACCTTTATATTCTTAGAGATAAAACCACCAATGACATCTCTATGTTGTTATTTTCATATTTCTTTTCATGAGGTCTAAAATGCATCAACCCATATGTGATAACTGTCTATATTTGAATCAACATGTAACTGAGCTTAGCTCCAGAGGTGTCACAATATACTATGTATTCCAAAACTCTTCCAGTAGTATCAAAATAGGATCACTCATCAAACTCAGCCTCAACTCCTCAAAGGATCTTTGGTACTTCTAAGTCCAATTAAAAAACTACCGTTTATGTGTCTGGTTAGTCAATGGGGCTATAATCCTAGAAAATTCCACCACAAACCTCTTGTAGTACCCCCACTAAGATGTGATAAATTTTCATCTGAAATTCTCTTGTGAGGATCCTAATAAATCAATTAATTGATCTTTTTCAGGTCCATAGCTAATCCATGCCTAGAAATGATGTGCACCTAAGCCCTGAAACTTTTTCATCCGAAATTCTCTTGTGAGGATACTAATAAATCAATTCATTGATCTTTTGCAGGTCCATAGCTAATCCATGCCCAGAAATGATGTGCACCATAAAGTTAACCTCATGGATCTAGAACATACACTTCAAGAGCTTACCATAAATCTATTTCTCCTTAAGAAAATCTAATCCCATCCTCACATGACCTGAATGCTCCTCCTATGATGTAGAGTATATGAGTATATCATCAATGAAGACAATAACAAATTAGTCCAAGTACAGTGATAAAATCTGGTTCATCAAAGCTATAAAAACATTTTAGGAATTCATCGCACTCAAAGGAATCACCAATAACTCAGAGTTTCTATAGCATAATCATAATGAAATCTTCATAATATCAACATCATAAGCATTAAAATGGTGTTAGAAAAACCTAAGATCAATATTAAAGAACCAAATCCCACCTCCAAAATGATCAAATAGGTCATCAGTCCTCTGAAAGGGGTAACTATTCTTTATCTTGGTCTGGTTGAGGTGAAAACAATCCACATGAAGTTATAAGATCCCATCCACATTTTTTATGAAAAACATCGGAGCTTCTAAAGGGGGCACATTGGGTCTAATAAAACCATTATATGGAAGCTCCTACAACTGTAACTGAATCTCTCGGATCTCAGTAGGGTCCATTAAATATTCCATATAAGATATCAGAGCATCCTATGGGTACAAGTGGATGAAAAAATCCATCTCTCACCTTGGAGTTTGTCCACAAACATCATTGAGGAAGAAGTATATAAAATCCTCCATCACTAAAAGACTCTAGATGCCTAAAGAGTCTGTTGTTCAAAGGGATACACTCTCTAACTAATGGGTAATGGGTTTCAACCTCTTGATCACAAAATCCACTCATATAACTATGAGATATATCTCTCACATAAAGGACAATCTCATCTGATCAATAAAAAGGAATTTGACTCATCTACTATTACAATCAATCTAGGATCGGACTGTGGAAAACCAATCCATACCCAAAATGATGTCATAAGGTACCATCATAACAATGATAAGGTCCCATGATAAAATCCATCTATCAAGAGATAGCTCACACTACCATTGGATAAAAGATATAGAATAAGTGCTCCCTTTAAGAATATCAAAACAATGCTGCCAGGCCAAAGCTTCAACTGAGAGCTTGATATCTTGCACCAGGAGTAAAGAGATAGAGGAATGAAATGAACTTATGTCTACTAGTTATTAATAAATAGTATAAAAAACTTATATCATACATCTAATCATCTTGTGTGACATTGGGTTATACAAATCCATAGCCTACAACAATCTACAGCCCTAACCACGTTCTCCCTGAGCATGACGTGGTCCAGCTGGTGGTGGTGGTGGAAGTAACTCATAATTACTCCAACCACCCAAAAATCCTCCTCCCAAATACCCACTTGCTCTTCTTCTAAATCTACCTCTTTGGGGGTTTCCCTACCCTCACTTGGAAGAACGGTGATCAAGTCACTTCCTTTGTATTGGTGGTCTATCCACTATTAGCATTACCTCCTCAACTCATAGGGTTGGGAAATAAAATTCCATGTGACCTCACCCATAACATGCCTAATGCCTTACCTCTCTATTATTCTCCAGTCCTCTATGATATCCCTGACGAGAAGCCTGTGTAAGATCCTGGTAATATCTCCTACATCGAGATCCTGTCGACTGGTGATTGCTTGTTGCTGTAAATGACTCAACACTATAATTCTCACAACCAGCTCCATCTTCTTGGAATCCCACTAAAAGGAATCTCTCTTTCACTATAATCTTCTCAAAAAACCCAGCATGTATGGGAATTCTCAAGGGTATTACACTCACACAGATATCTCTTGGGAGACCTTGCTAAACCTTTCATGCCTAGAAGTTTCCATCCAAAATAATGTCAAGGTAGTACCACATAAGGTCTGTGAAAATTTTAGTATAATCAGACACTATTATAACTCCCTATTGTAGCTCTATAATATCCTCAATATGAACCAATTGGAAGAATTAGGGGAATTACTACACACAGAAGACCTACTGGAAGTTGGCCCATGAGAGTGTTGACTCCTCATGCGTCTTTGTAACTAGACTACCCCAGCACCCAACTACTCCATGGAAAAGGCTAATTACTTTTGAAACTAAATGATCAGTCATCATCTGGATAATCCGAAAAACATGAATCACTGACTCTAACCAATCATTTTTCTCTTGGGGATCTGGCTTACTACGAAAAATCAATGGTCTATGGTACTGGAACATACAGAGTGTACTAAGCCAACACACATCCTTAGCATGATCTGCTAGTATGCTATGTTAATCAATAGGTGGGGGTGATTCTACCTATCCAACTAGAAGAATAATCTCATGTTATGGACCCTTAACTATGGCATCATCACTCATCTAATCATCATCACCATCTAGAATCGATAACCTAGTTAGTTTTCTTCATAGAGGCATCCTAAAAATTTAATCAAGACAAGCCATATGTAGATAAGAATAAATATATGAGGAGATGAATCAATAAAGATAGTAAAAATACTTAATAATATATGATTCATGTACCATTTTCCCTGTAACTAATGACTCAGTATACTTAATCGATAAGCAGGTATTTAGGGTCCTGGTGAATGGATACGTTGGCTGTCACACCAATACTAAATTCCTAAGATTGAAAGCCTCACTGAAAAAACATTGAAAACTTTCCCTAAATCCTAACCAAATCCCCATAAGGGGAAAACTACAAACACCACACTAAGTAATTAACTACTTTGATACTAATCTTCCATGAACCAACCCAATAGGGCATGATCTGCAACTACCCCAAGCCCACCAACATATGCCAGGGGCTAGTAAAAAGCACTGAATGGCATAACTAATATGGGGGGATTTTTTATAATGTACCTACACACACACACACCCAATCATCTTCATGAGGAATTTTAGATGAATTATAATAAAATATTATGTTTTGAATGTGTTTATTAAACAATTTCATTAATTATTTTTTAATTTTTATGCTCACAAATTTCCACATTTATGTAAATAATGAATTTAATTGTAAGTGAGTTTCCAGAAATTATTATTTGTTAGAATATTTATTCTAAAATTATATTCAATTAATTTTTCCACTGGTAATATGCACTAAATTATTCATGAAATTTTTTATCATAATCTAGAAACTCTATTCATACCCTATGTTAATAAGCATAATGTAATGAAGAAACCCCACATTTGGAATAGCATGTATGGATCATGAACCCTAAATTGTTGAAAATGTATGGTATATCAACCATGTGTTCGGATTTAACCCTACATTTTATGAAACCAAAATATGGTATATCAACCATAATTTTTTTATCAACCCTACATTTTCAACCCTACATTTGGAGTTTTTTGGTCATGTGCAGGAACCCTATGTTTGACTATTCAACGATGGAGTTTTAAATCCCCGATATTATTTGAGATTTATGAAACGGTATTGATATAAGTAAATATCTATTAAAAGATATTTGTTGAATAATTAAAATTCTCATTGTGATTATTTTAAAGTCCTATATTTGAACAGAGTAAATTCTTAATATTTATATGGGAGATTACGACTCTCTTGATCATTTTTTATTTAAACATTCATGATTTATTGTGAGATATTTCTAGAGTTGGTTTGACCTGGAACTGTTCAAACTATAGTATAAATATCAAGATACACTTCATTAAATATGTATAGATATAAATACATATATACATATAAGATATATATAAGGAAAAACTACGTGTCGTTGCCTTCATAGGTGCACTTTAGAGATATACATGTTTTGATCTGTTTGATCGACTCACTGTTGTTCTTGTCACTACTAATTCATTTTTTCTTACAAATTATTTAGATACAATGATGAATCATTTTTCATAGAGTGAAAGAAGAATAATTTTTTTGAGGTACACTTTAGATACATACATGTTTAAACACTTATCTTGTGTTTTCTCTATCTCTGTTTGAAGAAATACTACACATCATTAAAGATTTATTTTTTGTTGTGAATTATTGAATATTTGAATACATATGTTTTTTGTTACTGAAACTATGTAGTTTAACTTGTATTCTCAGAAATAATCAAACTATATTGACATGCATTTATACACATATATAGAAATACCCATAGCTGCATTGCACATATTCCCCGCGCCATGAGGGAATATATACAAAGAGAGCATTTATATATATGTCTTACCTTATGCATGCACATGCAGGCGTTCTTGATACCCACAACTTGAAACCATCATAGCGAGATCCAACACACTACACAAATAATTTAATAAATAAACATAAACACTTGAACGATCTACAAAACATTTCAAAATAACGTATAAAGGGTTCGCACCAAACGAAAAACATTCAAAAAATCATTTTAAAACCAAACGCACCATGATGCAACACCAAAACACCAACTTCAGCCTACAAAAATTTTAATAGACGAACTACATAGAAAAAAAAGAAACACTGATAAACAATTCAGCATGGGTTTTTCCACACAAAAGTTTCATGCGCAACGTCTAAAAACAGTACTAGAAAAAGAAAACACACCCAACTCTCAAGCAGAACAAGATTCTAAGCTTTAATGTCCTCAAATAAAACAATTCCAGAAGTCATAAAACAACCATGAATAATGCAACATAGGACACACCTCAAAACACCCAAATTCCTTTTAATTTTTTTTTTCAAATGCACCCTAAAAACCTTTCCAAACATCATTCGGATCACATAAAAAAAATTCAAATAACCAACTTCATGATTTATAAATTAACATCAAATAACAAAACATGAGCTTTCCTAAAAAACAAACCTCATTATATACAACATGCTATAAAATATCAAGGACATACTAAACTTATTTAAAACTAGTTTCGCACCAAGCAGATCAATTGCATAACACCAAATTTATTTACACAAGTAAACTAACCCACCAAATAAACACAATAAGTTTTGCACACACAAAATACCAAATTTTCTCATTAAAAAAACTCAAATTAATTCAATTACACATAAATAAAATTATACTAAACATTCCAAGTCGCAAATTAATTATCATGGACAGTGCAGAATACAACAGCAGAAAAAGAAAAACACTTACATCGGTGTGGAAAACTTCACAAAAGAAGGGCACAAACTTCATCGCACGTCAATCGCACCGCAAGGGGTCTAATGCGAAACCTAAAAACAAATTATCGAAGCAATTAAATAAAAACAAACCAAATAAAAAAAGTAAATAAGAGAATCCTCACCTCAAATGGTGATTGAAGAACCGAGACGAACCGAAACACATGAAACCGCCTCGCCTTCAGAGGCACTTGTCGGGACACGATCTGAAGGGCCTCAAGAGGCCTTATACACCAACATAAAATAGGAAAAAAACCAGAAATCAAAGGCACACCTAACAAGATAGGGTTCGGCCGAACACAACAAGGTATCACGAAGGAGGAAAATTGTTTTTGGCCAAATGAAGGAGAGGGAGGGAGAGGTCTCACCAGTGAAGGAAGCGGTGGCCTGTGCCCAGGACGACGACGACGACAGTAGCATGTTCGGGGAAGGACGGCGGCAGTGCGGCTAGTCGATCAGCAAGTGAGGAGGCGGGCTCAAGGAGAGGGAGGCGCGCGGCTGGGGAAGCAAGGGAGGGAGAGCGGGGCGCCGGCGGTGGCTCACCGAAGGGGAGCACAGAAGGGGGGTCCGACGGGAGGGAGAAGGGTGCGACCTAGGTTTTGGGGGGCGGGGGGTTGCTGCGCGCGATAAGGGAAGGTGAGGGAGGAAGGAAAAAAAAGAAGAAAAGAAAAAATAAAAGAAAAGATAAAAATGAATTAAAGTGAAATAAAAATAAATAAATAAATAAATCAAATGAAATAAAAATAAATAAATAAAATGAAATAAAAATAAATAAATAAAATGAAGTAAAAATAAATAAATAAAATGAAATAAAGATAAATAAATAAAATGAATAAAATGAAATAAAATAAATAAATAAAATTTTAAAGAATAAAAAAATTCATAATTAATAATAACAAAATAATATTATACTATTTATTAATGTTAGACACCACAAATGGTCACGTACGCGGTTGCTCTCCTAGCCACGCTCTCAAAAACTAACAAATTTAATTCAAAAAAAAAAACATTTTCTTACCAAGGATGGACACTACGCACGGTCACGCACAAAGCCGCGTGCCATATAACAACCCAAGTGTATATATATGTATATATAAATCGGCTCAAACTGAAAATTTAAAAACGAGACCCAAAATAATTAAAATAAAGTATCAGGCATTGCTAAGTCAATACGCACATTTATCAACAACGCAAAACTCAAGTCGAGTCCATCACACATCTCGACATATCAAATTTAATGCCAAATAAAAAAAATTATAGAATAAGAATAAAATTAAAAGTCATTGCCATAGTGCGGAGTCCGGGTGTGACAATTATCCCAACCATGACACTTTCTGCCCCCAGAAAGTCACCCAGCCCAACGAGGAATCAAACTCGAGTTTGAAATTGAACGAGACCAAAAAAATCACGAACTTGGTATGACTTTTCACTCCATCAGTCACACCCGACCAACTCTAAGGGAAACTGAGAAGAGAAGAACCATTAGGAAAAGAGGAGGGTTCTCCCCACCATAAGAACCCGACTAGCACAACTGACATTGAGACTCTTAGCATGAACTAACTCTGGAATTGCTAACTTGATCCACGAGGGATCCGCCACACAGACCAAACCTCGAAAAAGGCACGACAGGATTCATGGTGGTTCTCCCCACCATTTAAGAACTGACCAACTAAATCCAATTAGCGCAGACTAATACGAGAAACCCAGCACAAACTGACCCATGAACTCTCTGCATAAACCAGACCCCCACCACATGGGGTCATCGACGAAAGACCCCAAACCGATTAGCAGACCAAACCCCTATTCATTATCTCCCAAGACGCATTTGTCTCCAAAATGAACGCATCCTAAAACAAGAACGGGTTATCAATGGAGCTAGCCACATGAGAGAGACAAACTTCAAAACTCATATTTGAGGAGGCACAACTACTATAATTACAAGAAAAAGAGATCACCATGCCTTATTTAAACCAAGGTGGGGTATCCAAAGAACAAAGACCGCAACGAGAAAAAGAGACATTTTTTCCTCTTACAGCAAAATAGAACCTTCCAAGATGGGAGAGCTACAACAGGGAAATTCAGACCGTCCCCATTTCAGCATTGGAGACAAAAATTAGACCAAGGTGCCCCATCCCCAACAATTACTGACTGTGTGAAAGGCTTCACTCCGAGACCTGTGGCTGGAGCTCTGATGTCTTGAAGCATCTGTTGCCCCGCAGTCAGGAGCTGACATCCTTAGGTAGAGACTCTGGTTGACGATGCCGCTAGTGGAACCTCTCCAATTGTCCCAAATGGCCACACTAACGGCAAGCCTTTGGAGAATGATGACAAGGCGACTTAAAGTACCCAAACCGAGCACACTAGAAGCAAACAAGGGGGTGGTCCAACTAATAGGAGATGGAATTGACAAGAAGACTTGTCTGAGACAGGTTCCTCTAATTTTCTCTCTTCACCGGATGGGGAACCTTCCCGAACACCAGAAAGAAATGGTCTTGGAACCCTGGACAAAGACCCCACACAAGAGAAACATTAACTGATTCCACGATTCTACCTCTAGAGAAAATGGAATCAACCCCTTGGCATGTCCCACGTAGGCCTTCACTTCTTGTTGGCCTTACTCGACACCCACTAGTTCTGCCACTTTCCTTGCCTTCACTTCCTTGGGTATAAACCATCTGATGAGAGTCGTCTTAAACACCTTCCAAGGGATCCCATCAGGCAACGAATCTTGGATTTTCTCTTGCACCAATCCAAAGTTGACCATCAAATGAAATCAAACCAGCACAAACTCTCATAGCTTTGGGAGTTTCCAATAATATGAAAACACCAACGATTTCACCATGCTAGTCTGCTACCATTGATAGATCACGATCACCATGGTAGCTGGACAAAAACCGAAAAGAATTCAATTCCACCACTCTGCTAAGAGTCTGGGTAGAACCAACAACTAGAAGAGGCTCACTAGGAACTTTTGGGACTTTTCTGGGCAACATACTCAAAACAAGAGGCACTAGTCCGAATCAAAAGTAATCATAAATCAAAATTCCACACCACAATCACAAACAAAAGCTCAAACTCAAATCACTATTCCAACCACAATTCAGTACGTCAAAACCAAGAACTCACGAAAAGGAATACCCAACATGAAAAGAGAACGCTAAACAATTCCTCGCTCACTTTTCTAAACATTTGAAAAAAAACCTTTTTTGAAAACCATTTTTCAGAAAACAAAACAACTTAAATATCCACCATTGGTATCCCATGAAGTCTAGCACATACATATCCAGTGCGAGCTCAAGCACCCATCCACTCACATCACCAATTTCCACACTTGCCACATGTGCACCTCAATGTATGTGATCACTCATAGAAATACCAACGGTCAATTCAAGACACTTCTAATTTCCAAAACAGACCATTAAGCACAAAGCACAAATTCCCAACCAATTGAAAAAATAACTTATCATCAAAGCAATACATTTCCAATTTCCAAAACATTTTCCAATTCACATTCCAAAACGTGTTACTGAGATTCCAAAACAACTTCCAAATCACCTCCCATTTTTCCTTTTGAAACCACACATTCGTTAAAAGAAAACAATTTCTATTTCAAAACCACTTTTCCACTCTAACACCACATTCCCATTTGAAACCACCTTCTCAAAAATCCATTTTCATTTTTGAGGTGTACTCACACCAACCAAAATGAAGGTTAAACATAACTCACATTAAAACATTCAAAAAATAAAGGACTAGTGGTTACACCAACCTAGTAACATGGCTTAGCAGGCCATGCTCCAAGTGAGCATCAACCACATGAAGCATCTTAAACCATGCGTTCGGGCCGTACATGGGTCGTTACTCCAAGAAGGCTCGTCGCGTAACATCAGATAACTTCCCTTGTCACCCCTCATCTACACATACCAATCCAAAGAAGAAAATTCAAATCCCAAACTACCCCTGGAAAAATGAGTCTCAGGACGGGCAAAGGTTCATGACGTCCTTCCCACACCTACCTCTCGAGTCCCGACAAACTTAATCACCAAGATACTTGACACCCCAAATAACAAGGGCACCTCTGATACCATTTTGTCATGAACCAGGCCGGGTCGCCATCCGACCCAATGCCCGACTCGGTCCGCGACATGGCCCGAAGGGCGTTCCCGATCCCCACGGGCTGGCAACTAGTGCCGGGCATGAAAACAAACCAGTTGGGAATGGTTTGGCCCATGACAAAGATAAATAGACATAAACTGAACAAGCAGATAAATAAAGGAAAATAACCTGAACAACATGGCAGCAGAAAAAGGAATAAACAAAAGACGTGACATGCCTTAGGTGACCCCGTGGGCCACCACGGTACGACAACCACACTCGCTCTCAAAAGCGATCCAAGACTGATACCTGCAACTGAAAAGTAAAGTAGGCATGAGCACCAAGATGCTTAGTAGGAAAGCCAAAAATAACCACGTCCTATGCCTCCGCCTTTATTAAGAAATCAAACTATGCCAGTTTGAAAATAAGATATAATAAAATAATGTTTTCACTTATTTTCAAATTCAAGTAATGAGTTTGCATTTTGAAATAAATCATTTCACTCTTACTACATTTTCAAAATAAGATCCAATCATGCATTAACATTTCAAAATGAAAGGAAACCAGTTTGGAATAACATGTAACTTTTACAAACAAGACATCAGGTATGAAACAACTAAAAAAAAGAAGTTACATCACCAGTAGCATGTCACAAATGAGCACTATGGGTAATCCCTATAGGTAGCTATAACAAGTGGGAACCTAGAGACCTTTTACCTTAGTGAAACGTGGCTTAGAAGACCACGACCCTCAGAAAACGTGGCTTAGAAGGCCACGACCCTTAGAAAACGTGGCTTAGAAGACCACGAACCTCAAAGATTCACATGTTTAGTTAGTTTTGTTGCGTCGATCCTACTAGACAAACCGGGACGAACCCCTGCCGTGTCATCTAGCGTACTAGTCCTGGTCACCCACCAAGATACTTGGGTTTCCGATTGTGCTCTATTTCAAAGGTGGTGAGTTTTCTTTATCAAGCAATCAAACAAGTACATTACACTTTCTTTATCTAAAACTCATTCAACCTTTCACCACAGCACTCCCTACTTAAGTGCATTCCCCCTCTTTACATCACACAAGCCTTTAGACTAGGCATATATCACAAACCACTCATTAACACTTGCATCACATTTTATTTTCAAATTTAGGGGAATGACTCAAAAGGGATTTTCTATTTTCACAAACCAAATCTTAAAGTGCCAAACGGGCCTCAATAGAGGTTTTTCTATTTCATAAAATATTCTTAAGATGCAAAACATGCGTAATTACATAAAGGGAACAATCCTTACATTCGATCGACCAAAAGTCCAAATACCTTTGGAAATACACCTTACCAATTTAAAACCACTTAAGAAATCAATTTTTTTCAAGAAAAGTCACCTAAGACCAACGACTTTGAAATACATTTCAATTTTCCCAATACAAGGCATAATAGTTTCTAGCAACCGTAATCAGATTCCATAGTATATGTATATAACATAGTGTAAAACACATTTTTAAAACAATCAAGCAATTATGAATTTCAAATTAAAAGCTTAGGCATATGGGACCTACCTCAAACCTGTCGTTATTCATCGACGACCATGAAAACCGACCCTGTGCACTTTCATGTACATGCATTTATACACAGATATATAAATACCCCTAGCTGCATTGCACATATTCCCCACGCCATGAGGGAATATGTACAAAGAGAGAATTTATATATATGTCTTACCTTATGCATGCACATGCAGGCGTTATTGATACCCACAACTTGAAACCATCATAGCGAGATCCAACACACTACACAAATAATTTAATAAATAAACATAAACACTTGAACGATCTACAAGACATTTCAAAATAATGCATAAAGGGTTCGCACCAAAAGAAAAACATTTAAAACATCATTTTAAAACTGAACGCACCAAGATGCAGCACCAAAACACCAACTACAGCCTACACACATTTTAATAGACGAACTGCATAGTAAAAAAAAGAAACACTGATAAACAATTCAGCTTGGGTTTTTCCACATAAAAGTTTCATGCGCAATGTCTAAAAATAGTACTAGAGAAAGCAAACACACCCAACTCTCAATCAGAAAAAGATTCTAAGCTTTAATGTCCTCAAATAAAACAATTATAGAAGTCATAAAACAACCATGAATAATGCAACATAGGACATAGCTCAAAACACCCAAATTCCTTTTCATTTTTTTTTCAAATGCACCCTAAAAACCTTTCCAAACATCATTCGCATCACATAATTTTTTTTTTCAAATAACCAACTTCATCATTTATAAATTAACATCAAATAACAAAACATGAGCTTTCCTAAAAAACACACCTCATTATATAAAACATGCTATAAAATATCAAGGACGTACTAAACTTCTTTAAAACTAGTTTCGCACCAAGCAGATCAATTGCATAACACCAAATTTATTTACACAAGTAAACTAACCCACCAAATAAACATAATAAGTTTTTCACACACAAAATACCAAATTTTCTCATTTAAAAAAACTCAAATTCATTCAATTAAACATAAATAAAATTATACTAAACATTCCAAGTCGCAAATTAATTATCACGGACAGTGCAGAATACAACAGCGGAAAAAGAAAAACACTTACATCGGTGTGGAAAACTTCACAAAACAAGGGAAAAAACTTCATCGCACGTCAATCGAACTGCAAGGGGTCTAATGTGAAACCTAAAAACAAATTATCGAAGCAATTGAATGAAAACAAACCAAATAAAACAAGTAAATATAAGAATTCTCACCTCAAACGGTGACTGAAGAACCGAGACGAACCGAAACACATGAAACCGCCTCGCCTTCGGTGGCAGTTGTCGGGACACGATCCGAAGGGCTTGAAGAGGCCATCTACACCAACCTAGAATAGGGGAAAAACCAGATATCAAAGGCACACCTAACAAGCTAGGGTTTGGCCGAACACAATAAGGTAGCACGAAGGAGGAAAAAAAAATTTGGCCAAATGAAGAAGGAGAGGGAGGGAGAGGTCTCACCGGTGAAGGTAGTGGTGGCCTGTGCCCGGGACGGCGACGACGACAGTAGCGTGTTTGGGGAAGGACAGTGGCAGCACGACTATCCGATAAGCAAGCGAGGAGGAGGGCTCAAGGAGAGGGAGGCGCGCGGCTGAGGAAGTAAGGGAGGGAGAGCGGGGCACCGGCGGTGTCTCGCCAGAGGGGAGCACAGAAGGGGGGTCCGACGGGAGGGAGAAGGGTGCGACCTAGGTTTTGGGGGGCGGGGGGTTGCTGCGCGTGACGATGGAAGGTGAGGGAGGAAGGAAGAAAAAAATAAGAAAAGAAAAAAGAAAAGAAAAGATAAAAATGAATTAAACTGAAATTAAAAATAAATAAATAAATAAATAAATAAAATGAAATAAAAATAAATAAATAAAATGAAATAAAAATAAATAAATAAAATGAAGTAAAAATAAATAAATAAAATGAAATAAAGATAAATAAATAAAATGAATAAAATGAAATAGAATAAATAAATGAAATTTGAAAGAATAAACAAATTCCTAATTAATAATAACAAAATAATATTATATTATTTATTAATGTTAGACACCACACATGGTCACGTACGCGGTCGCTCGCCTAGCCACGCTCTCAAAAACTAACAAATTTAATTCAAAAAAAAAACATTTTCTTACCAAGGATGGACACTACGCACGGTCATGCACACAGTCGCACACCATATAACAACCCAAGTGTATATATATGTATATATAAATCGGTTCAAACTGCAAATTTAATAATGAGACCCAAAATAATTAAAATAAAGTATCAGGCATTGCTAAGTCAATACACACATTTATCAGCAAAGCAAAACTCAAGTCGAGTCCATCACACATCTCGACATAACAAATTTAATGCCAAATAAAAAAATTATCGAATAAGAATAAAATTAAAAGTCATTGCCATAGTGCGGAGTCCGGGTGTGACACCTACTATTGGGAATCATTATCCCTACACTATTGAAAAAGTATGGTATATCACCATTACATTTGGAGTCAACTATATGTTTGATGAAACAAACATATTGTATATGAACCCTACTTTTATGATCAACCCTACCTTGTCAACCCTATGTTTGGAGTTTTGTATTCATGTGAAGGAACCATACGTTTGACTATTCAACATCAGAGTTTTAAATCCACGACGTAATTCATGATTTATGAAACAATCTTGATGAAAGTAAAGATCTATTCAAAGATATTTTATAACTAATTCAAAGGATTATTTTAAAGGCCTTTATTCAATGGGGGTAAATTTTTACTATTATTACAAGAAGTTATGAATCACTTAATTGTTTTTCAATTCAAATATTTACATTTTATTGTCTAATATTTATGGAGTTAGTTTGACATGGAAATGTTTGACCTATAGTGAAAACATTTAGACGCTCTTCATAAAAAAATGATAGATATACAAACATATATACAAAGGATATATACATAAAGAAAAACTGTTTTTCAATGCCTTCAGAGCTACACTTTGTAGATATATATGTTCTGATATATCTGATTAACTCACTGATGTTGTTTCTACTACTACTGAATTTTATTGTTACACCTTATTTAGTGAAAATGATGGAGAAATTTTCAGAAGTACACATTCGAGACATACATGTTTAAAAAATTTTCTAGTGTTTTCACTATCTTGGTTGGAATAAATAGTATGCATCATTGAAGATCTAGTTTCTATTTTGAGTTATTTAATACTTAAATACATTTATCAGTTTTAAATGCAACTATGATGTTTAATATGTATTCTCAACTAAATCAATATCTATTTATTTGGTGTAGTTTAAATTTATCATACTAAGTCGTGATTAAGTTTTGACATATTGCACTAAGTTGAGGATTTATGGTTCTTCGTAAAAGAACCATAAGGATTTGTATAGTCTTGTTTTAAGGTATCAACTACATGTACGCAATTTTGGAAATGTCTTGTGATAAAATGACCTACGATTGAAAATCATCAAGCTCGTAGAGTTCATCATTGGAGGAGTAGACTAAGGGACATTTTTTCCTTAAACCAGTATACATTTTTTTATGTTAATCCATATATTTATTTCTAAAAATCACTCATATTTAAGATAAAAGGAAGGGTTATATTTATAACAATAAATGTTTTCTAAATACATCAATTTTTTTGAAGTATACAATCCACCCCCACCCCTCGTCCCCACCCCTATTGTGTATTTTTTCTTTATAATCATCCCGACCTAACAGATACAACATCTATAGAATTAACAATGCATGTAAAACCTCAAGGGATTTCAGGTTATGAAAAAAATATCTAAAAATAAAAAAGGGGATAATACAGGACCAATCATATATATGTCATAACATAAAAAACTAGAAAAATTAAATACTGAGAGAGATTGACATCGGATATCTAGTCCCGGACCACCGTATGTGGTCTAATGCGCCAGGTATCCATATTCTCCTATATAATAATCATTAACCTGTTCATCATCTGTATAAGACAAGACACATGCAGGGAAATCCCATGAAGGGGTGAGTATATAAATACCCAGTAGGAGGCCCCGAAAGCTGAAGGGGGTCGGTAGGAAACGCAATAGGAATAGACAGCTCAACCCAAAGTAAAATAGTAAAAAAATACAAGACATGGATATATATATATATTCTTTTAAAATAAACATAATTGAGGGTGAAATGGGGTCTCTATCTCATATCCCAACCCTGGAAAAGAGTGATCATAGTTCCAAAGGTCCATCAAGGATGCCCAACATCTCGTATGTCAGTCCAAAGAAACATACCATTCAAGCCACACCTCTCCACTATGTTGCAAAATCTAGGGGAAATAATCTCTAGGTAGAGGATGCATGCCCTAGTATAATAGTATGGATCCACTCAATAAATAGAGGACCCATACCCCAACACTATAAGAGGGTTCCATGCCAATAACAGATATAGGACCCATTCCCTAACTAGTATTATGGTGTCAATATAATGGTAGATAAGGGACCCATGCTATGCTAAGCAAGAGGGTTACATTCTAACACTATATAGAGGAACCATTCCCTTCCCAACAATTGGGTTCCACTATAATGAATGATAGAGTACCCATTCCCTTCCTAGAAAGAGTATGTCACTCTAATTATTGAGGACCCATGCCCTCAAACCATAGGTGGGTTTCATGGAGATAATAAATACATGACCCATGCCCTACTATTCAAGAGGATACAACTCAAATGGTAGATAAATGAAGCATTCCCTAACTAGTAGTAGTGTACCACTGTAATGGTCGAGTACCCATGTACTTATATTATAAGAGGGTACCACTCGGATAGAAGATAGAAGACCCATTCCCTTCTTATCAGGAGGGTGCCACTATAATCTCTCTAAAGATCATGATTGATCACTACCTTCATCAATATTTTCCTAAATAAGTTTCACCCATATAAAATATTTCACCGTATCTCATAATTTATGATGAATTCCACCATCACATTCTAAATAGAAAAATGCTTGGTAAAAGATACTCAATGGAAAAAATCTGAGTCTAACTGAAGGATATACGATAGGAATAAGTGTTATAAAAAAGGAGGGTACATGACATGTAAGGGGACCCACATAGCATGTGGTCCCACCATGCTTCCTGGCCATGTCCCAGCTAGTACATGGCCCTATACCCATATAACATTAAACATCGTGTAATGGGAGTTCACAATATTCTTCATCCACATATGGTCCTTCCCCTATCTCCTGGTCAAGTTTGTGTACCTTGGCCATGTCTATGTACCTTGGCCATGCCCATGTCCATGTACTCACAGAGTACTTTCTGGGTTTCCAGCACTGGACCACATGGTGTGTTGGTGTCCCACATGGTGTGTGATATATATAATTCCACAGAAACCCTAGTGTCATGGATTTTTGAGGAACAAACTATGTGTTCTTCCAAATTGTATGGAGTGTATTTGAGTTTTTCCTAGAAACTTAGATCTACTCATTAAATCTCTGATACACACCCACGACATTGAATCACATCTCAGGTTCACCTAAATATGAAGGGGAATCCTTTTTTTGTCGATTTCATCCCTCTGGTGGTCAAAAATCGGATCTTGGATGGTTCATCTGTAACCCGTATGAACCTCACTCACCTCCTGTTCCATAACCTTCTTTTTATGGGATCCTAAACCCATGAAATGATTAATCAAATCTTATGATTCATCTCTATTCATCCTTTTATTTCAAAAACATACACTTCACTTGAATATGTATCAAATATAGGAGTTTGATCGAGCTCGATCCTGCCCAGAAATGTCGAACCATGGCCTCATAGGCCTACGGTGATGAACAAGAAGAATGGTATGTGGAATCAAAAAAATAAATGTTTAATTTTTTTTTCAAGTTTCCTTGGAAAAAATATATAGACTAGGATGACCAGGGTGAGAGACATGGTATAAATCGAATAAAAACATTAAATTGATACATAGCCTCTTTTAAAGGCTCATAATAAACGAATATCAAAGATAAGGAACTAATAATTCTAAATATTTTAATCATATTGGGAAGAATCCACAAATAGAGGGTCCTACCTCAATTTGGATCATTATTTGATGAAGAACGAGCTCTCTAATGAAGTTGATAAGTGGTTGCATTCGTTGTTCCTTGATTTTCCTGGATCTTGAGGTTTTTTGTTGTCTTCAATTGATTCACCAATGGAGGGTGGAAGAAATATCATCTCAATGGTCCTAGGGATATACAGTTAACCCTAGAGATCCTCCATAACATTATATTCATAGATTTTTTCGATTTAGGTTATTTAATGAATGAATTAAATTAATTATTCAATCAATCCACTAAACATACCGCCAATAGTCCCTTTATTTGAACGTACCACACCGACCCATTTTCAATTGCACCTAGGGTAAACCTCACATTTTGGATTCAACTATGGTATCATATTTTTTATCCCGGACTCAATTTATGAGATATCCTATTTTCTTTAAGAAACGATTCTCACATGATATAAAATATATTTAATATTTTTATAAATTTAATTTTGGGAACATCGGGCCTCAAAATCACGCTCCATATTAGAACTTGATTAGGAAACATTTCTATAAATATTCCAAAGACTTACAAGAAAAAAGGTATATGTATTATGTTAATAAGTGTATAACTCCCAATGTTGGGATAAAGGTTGATATCAAAATCTATTAATACCCCCATTGGTTTAAGAATTGCAAAATAATTTCAAATCCATTTATCAATATATTAAAGTAGTATAGATTCGATAAAAGAATTATATTGGCATTAACTGATGAGATAAGGTTAGAGATAAAGTGTTCTCTAAAATATATACATGGAATAAATTCATGAGGTTTGATTAAAAGGTAAAGATAATTCCTAGGTACATTGGACCCTTCGAGACCCTTAAACATATAGGAGTGGTTTTATATCAACTTGGACTCTCACCAAACCTATCTTAAGTACATGATGTTTTTGACGTATACCTCCTGAGAAAGAACTTACTAGATCCATAAAATATACTAAATTTAGAGTTTGTAGATTCTTAGAGTAATCTCTCTTATGAGGAGTATCTGATCAATATATTTGATCAAAGAAAAAATGTCCTATAAAATATGAAAAATCTCATTACAGACTACAATAAAGGAATTATAAGTATGAAGAAAAAACATGGGAAACTATAGATGAAATAAAAATTAAGTTCCCTCATCATTATTCATCTTAGTATATGAAATGAAATTTGGAGGATGAAATTTCTAAATTGGGAAAGAATGCAATGACCCAAAAATTTATAATATGAAAATTCCTTCTCAATATATAAGTGAATTATTTAGAAAAAAGTTATAGTATAAAAAAGTAACATGCACCCCAAAACAAAAACTAACTCTACATTATTAGACTAATGTATAAGATTAAATATGAATTATAAATATAATCCATAAATTTTAAAAAATTATTATAATAGAAAAATAAAACAAAGTAAATAACAGAACAAGAATTTTGAATTTGGGAACGTTTTTATCTCCATGAATTATCACACCCATGAAAAAAAGAATAAAAAATAAAAAAAAATTAATAATATAATATTTATTTTGAAAATGATAGATATAGAACTTTGAGATGGATTGTAGGGAGTGTTTAATGAAGGGGATAAGAGTTATTTATAGGATATATAATTATTATATGACTATTACAATACTAACTAAACATTGGAATATTTATTGACCATTGGGAATAATGAAGTATCTAAAAAAATATTTATTAACAATATAAAAAATAAATATAATGATTATGAAATCATAAAAAAATTATCAAGTTATATTACTCAAAATATGTTTTACTATAAATTTTTAATAAATAATTTTATAAAATAATTAGTAAAAACATTGATTTTAATGTAAAAATTTAAATATTAAAATAATATAATTTATAAATTTATCTTGATAAAACGAACCTTTTTTATAGAATCATCACAAAAAATTATCCTTGGGTAAATTTTTGGTCTTTTTAAAAAAATTTACTTTTATTGAATAATAAAAATAGTTTTTCATAAACTGTAGGTTTTATGAAATCATAATGATTTCAAAATACTTAAATAACTTTTAAATTATTTTAAATAACATAAAATTGAATCAATGAATAAAATAATACATTTAAAATATTAAATTTAATTTCAAAACCTATATAAAATATTTTAAAATCTAAATTACATTTCATTTTAGTAAAATACTATTTTTCAATTATTTTATTTAAATAAAATATTCCAAAAATTCCATTCAGTTTTTAAAGTGTATAAATGATAAAAATATCAATTTCATAATAAAACACTATTATTAGTAACATGAATCATTATTATTCATTGAATTGAGAAAAATTTATGAAATGCTAAATATGTTATTCAAAACACCTCTCTCCTTCCCTTATAAGTACGCCCCTCCTCCACCAATTCTACTTCACATAAAAACTATCCCATAAACCAAATATCAATGAAAATACCTACCTAAATATCCACCACTATGTTATGGAGTCTTTTTTAACCCAAAGACCAATCATGGATGTCTTAAGGAGTAGTCTAAGGGTGGCATTTCAATAATGGTAAATTTTCTTTACACAGATTTTTTAAGTAGCCATTCAATTATTACAAAACATAAGCCCTATAGATAAAATAAAATAATATGATTCCAATATTATAATTCTAAAATAATTTTATTAAATGAATAAATTGTTGTTTATTTCTCTCTTATTTCTTTATTCTTAAATTCATTGCCTCATAATTGTTGGTTTATACCATCTATGTAAGAAATTATGTTTCCCATCATTTTCTATATCTTCTAGTTTTAATAATGGTTTTATATAAAAATTATAATATTGATAATAATATTAAATCATTTTTAATATTATTTTATTATAAAATAATAATTATATTGAAAATATTAAAAATAGCACTTTATAGTTTATATACTTGCTTAAAAATATATGTTTTTCATGAAACACCTTACTATTTGAATTTATTTTGAGTATCAAAATAACTATTGATTAATTATATTACTAGGATGAAATTAGATTTAATTTGAAAATATTTATACTCATGTAACGAAGGTGTGATCATCGATGACTGATATTATCTTACCGATGAAAACCTAAAATCATGAAACAAACAACCCAGTGATTAAAAAAACTACATAATAACTAAGGGGTGAATATTTTATGTATAAAAAAGGAATAAAAAATATTTTACAAAAAAAATTAATTAATTTAAAATAAATTAGTAAATAAATATAAATTAATTATTTAGGTGGTTATAGGACGTATTTAAACCCCATTAGACTTAAGGTAAGGGTTTTTTTAAGTCCTTGTTATGTATTATGTTTTGTTTCCCTTATTGAATCCCTCACTATTAATATTATTATATAGTATATTTCTTTAATTATACCATTCTTCCAGCCTATTTCTTATAGGTCTTTTCAATTATTTATGATTCTCATCCTTTTATTTCTTTTTTAAAACAAGCCCTATGATGTTATATATAGAACACTTAAAATTTATTTATTCCTCTCTATAATGAATCTATGTTTCCTATTATATCTATATCCATATATACATTATCTATATTACTTAACTATATACTGATTCCGAACATAAAATTACAATATTATATGTTCCATATAATTTTGTGTACCTTTGTGTTTCATCAATTGATTATTCTTTATATCACTAGTATGTACCATATTTTATATTTATTGATTTATTTCATATTTATGTTTGCTGATTTATTTACATTTCCCTATGGAACACACATGAATGATATGTTATGATATGATGGGTGGGTGTGGAATTATATATCCCACTAATCAATTGGGTATTTCTTAAATCTAAGGAGATAGTGTGTATGGTGCATGGGCAGTTAACCTAGAACATTATGTGTGATGTCTTGGCGGTGAACCTATACCTTTTCCTATAACATGTTTTATGTTTGTTCCAAATTATCATGATTATCTTGATTACCATGATCATATAATAACATTCCTTCTAATATTTTATTTCTTGTGACTATTTATTATTCACCTCATTTAGGATTCCATTATTGATGATATCTCACACTCATGTAAATTTTTATTACCAGTTAGATTTTATGATGACCCATTTTTATGTATGTATTGGGGATATCCCATGATTTTATTGGAGAATATTGATATATAAGGAAGAATAATAAAGATTCATATGAAATGTTTTGTAGTTTATTTTTAAATGGTGTGTCTTTTTTTCTTAAAAACACTACACATCTATATTTTTAGGTTATTTTATGGAATTTATGTTAAAAATGAGGTAATGTTATGTGTATGAGATGTGAGTTTATATAACTCCAATTGGATGTTGAGGTGTATCAATATTGGGTATGTCTACACCACTTCAACTATAGGACATATATTATAGGGTGCATCAAGGACCCTAATATATCTGATCCTAATTGTGTTAATATTCAACAGAAGTTCAATGCTAGATGGATCATTGATGGATGGTTCCAAGATTCCATGTCTTTCATATATTTAAATTTTAGGATTTTTGTCATTTCAAGTATTAGGAATTAATTAGATATTTAATATTATGTTTCAATATGGATTATATATCCTAGAAATAGAATTATTTATCTCAATATTCATTAAAGTTATGGTGGTTAAAAATAAAGGATATCACGAGGTTCTTTAATTGATATTTCACTTTTCAAGTACTGAAAACATAGTAACAAATACCTAAATTTGAACATTAAATACATCCTCTAATGGTACTTAAATGGGATGAAATTTTTATATAAATTTAACCAAGTTTTAATATAACATCTAAAGGCCATACTGTAATTTCTATAATCATATATCATTTAGCTAACACAACAAGATTTATACCTATGAAAGATTCCCTTTATATCGATGGGTTTAGGAATATATATGTTAAGGAGATAAAAAATCATTATCTATTACAATCTATAACTATCATTGATAGGGTTCTTAGGTTCATTTATCATTTCTAAAAATTGTTATAGTGATTTTTGGGATCTCAATTAAAACTAAGCACCACTTTTCATCATAGAAAAGGATAAAAAATATTCAAAATCCATTTGTATTTTACAATATATTATTCTATCTTGTATCCAAGATTTTTATGCCTCAAAGGGGGATCAAATATCATTGGTATATATTATAATAAAAATAAATACAAATCATCGATTCAAATTTCTTTATTCGAGTTTTTTATATAAAAACTTATCATCCTTATCTCTATTGGACAAAAATAGTCCAGTCATCAATTATCAAGAAATTTATTATTTAGAAGATTAAAAATAGGTAAAATTGACTTATAAATAATTAGAAATAGATAAAATTAGATAAATGTCCTATGTTTATCTTTTAAGGTAACCATTGGAATTCAAATATTGTGATAATGTATTTCATTAGGTTTTACAAAGATTAAGTCATCATAGAATGGGAAATAAAGGAAAATTAAACCCAAGATTCACTAAAATTTTGAAATATTAGGGAGTTTTAATGAATCTATCTATCATATTTCTCAACCTTTGATATTATGTTTCATGTATAATATGACTATATAGATATTGAAGCTAATGAAACCAATATGTAGGATCCCAATTTTATCATCAATACAAATATAAATGGATTATGTGGAAAGGTGATTATTCTTATTTAGGTTAGGTGAATGTATGAAAATCTCTATAATAAATCATTATAGTGGAAAAAGGTTGATTTTTTAGCTGAATATTTTATTTTAAGAAGATATATATTGCTTTACAGGTATGAGAATGCTAATGGTGGGGAGGTAGTAATGAATTTAACCATTAAATGTTAACATCCTCATTTAATTTTAGTTAACCAACTTTTTCAAGTATAATTGGGTAGGAAGTTTAATCAGAGTAAATTTGAAGAAGTGGGAAGGAAGGGAAATGTTTCCAAGGTGTTTCTGTATCACAGAGTACCCAGTGAACATGTATTGAATACCTGGTGGTGCTTAGTGAGCCACATGGTCTTTTTCAACCCCAATGGGTACAAGATGGGCCTAGATCGAGCACCTGATATAACTACAACATATTTGTTTTTTATTTTGAGGGAGGATTAGTTTATTCCCCACAAATATAATTTTTAAAACCCACGGGATCATGATTTCATCTTATATATGCCCATTTTACCTCTAGTGATCTCATCTCCCTCTCTCCCACCCCAAGATAATCCAACATCATCATATCTTTATGCGGCTTCTAAATTGTTGCAATTAGTATATATAATCCTTCGAATAGGTCAGTACTACCTCCAATCATCCCTTCTTCCTATTTTTTTCATTCTAGTGGAGGTAATAATAATTTACCTTAATTTAGGTCCTATTAATTCATTAGAATCATTGATTTTATGTTAAATATAGCTATTTCAAATGTTAATCCTATGAAAAACCAAGGAATTACTTTGTTTTTAATTTTCATAATCTCTCCCATTTTTTGGAGCGAGTTAAATACCCAACTCTTCCTTATGTTTAGTGGGTATAATACATTTTTTGGTGGCATATCTTCTCACACTGATCCTTAATGGACTATCTTATATTTGTTTTTGTAGGTAGCCATTTCTTCCTCTAATTATTTATTATATTTTTTGAGTAATGGTGTGGGAATGAGTGAATTTCATTAAAATGAAACATTTTCAACTAATAATGTTTTTTAGAAATTTTTTATGAAATATAATTATGTTTTTGAAAATTCTGGTGTTTATTTCCAAGAAGGTATGCCATGGTGACTATATACATGTATTTTGTTATTGTTTAGTTATTGACATAGTATAAATTATACATGAACTATGATTGAAATAATTTGAAATAGGTGTAAATGTGTTGTGATTTTGTTTCCAATCAACATTTCAAAAAAAACATCACTTTATACTAAATTCCATTTATTAGAACTTATTGAATGATAAATTACTTAACCATTTGAAGCATTGAGTAATTATAATTTTTTTTTATTTATGATCATGATATAAAAGAGTATATTATGTTATTTAATAAGTGATCAAGTACACCTCATACTAGCGAATATGTTAGTGGTTGTGATAGGCCCATAAAACTGATAATCATTATGTCCCTTTCCCATTTCCCATTGGTATAGGATACAAGATTTACCTTTAAAATTATACATGAATATCTCTCCCCTAGAAATAATATTATACCCTAACTCATTATATTTATTAATCTTAGATCCTGATATGTGGCTCAAATAAGGAAAACTATATATGGACTCTCCAAGTTTCAACGTTTACATATTGTTATTTATAATTATTTTTTATGTCTTTGATGAACCCTTTTGTTTAATTATATTGAATTTTCCTTTATCCTTGAATTATTTCAACATATGATTTAGTTGTTGACTATTTTAATGGGTGGGGTAATGACTGACTATTAGGTATATTACACTAAAAAACTACACATCCATTTTTGGGATGGAAGCATTTTCTTTTTTATCTGATCTAGAGAATATCAAAGAACACGAGATAAGGGAGTCATAGGATGTAGTGTGTGGATTTTGGGTGGATTATTTTTGATATATTTTTGGATGGATGGGGTGTGTACATAGAGGCTATCCATGGGAATCTATGAAGGAGATCCTACTCATAGGAATTTTTTTTTAGTTCTTTGGGAAAGTTCATGACACCTAACATATATATAGTGTTTTCTACTTGTTTCATATTTTCCAATACTATATAGATATATTGGACCTAATATGTGTGGTAATTCATATACGTAGATATTTTTTAAATTATTTTTAGGGATCCTGGTGAATAGTTTCTCATAGGTAGTTTATTTAATTTTTTTTTCTTATGTACTATTGTAGAAATATTTATTCTTAATTTTTAACTTAAACATTATGTAATTGTTCATAAAAATAAACGGGAACAACTATATTCCATATGAGAATCATGTATATCTTAGTGTTTACTATAATTCCCTAGAACTGGGCCACTCATCAGTTCCCAAGAAGATGAATCTATATGACATTAACTTCACCGCATCATACATCAATAGATGTTGACTAGTAAAAAGGGCCTAATACAGAAAATTGGAAGCCTATGACCTAGAATCAGAGTTATAAAACATTGGACAAATAAAAAAACATCCACTTCATAATCATAACATGTACAAATCAACAAACACAATTCTATAACAAAAATACCATGTGAACGTCATAGATTCATACAACAACTGATCACCTAATAGGATGATCATATATATAAGATAAAAATATATATATAAAAGAGGATTTTTTACCATCCCTATGCCCCACATCATCCCCATATCCAATATATCATTGAGATGATCTATCTTGATCCATGGAATAACATGTTCACTAACCAATAAAATATACATAAGGTCTGAATGCACATCGGCGTTCCCATGTAGGGATTGAGAGTATAACTTAGCAGTGTCTCTCTAGTGACCCATAAAATATTTATTTAAATTCATGTATATACATGAGTAAAGGAAATAAATAAATAAACATATTATTTGGGTATTCATGTACTTAATAGGCCACCAAGTCACCAGATGAGGTACATAATCCAATTAGGACACCCTGTGAAACCTAGTTCCCCAAAGTGCCCAATAATAACTAATTTAGGGGAATTACGAAAATCCAGTCATCACCTAATGCCAATGAACCTGCATCTCATCCCATACTCAAATAATCGGAGTAGGGAATCATAAAAGTGCCCAACCACTACCTAAAAGAACATGGTAAGGTCCTGTGTCCAAATCCTAACAAACTAACTTATCACTTGTAGTAAGTTCCATAATTTAGGTATTTTATCAAAAACAAAAATGGGAAAGAATTCTCACTCAAGGTCCACCACCTTCCTAAAATAATATTTCACACTCAAGGAAATGTCAATATAAACACTTTATCACTCAAGGTGAAGCCAACATGTCTCAATTCATAACTTATCACTCAATATAGGCCCATAAATCATGCATAATAAGGAATCTATCTCATTGAAGTCCATACAGTTCCATATCACTCAAGTAAGGTTCATGACTTAATATTCACACCCCCATATTAGAACATGTCACATGTTATAAGAGCACATTAAAGAACATGTACACAAAAGAAAACATTTCCTACAACCCATAACACAATCTCACCAACTCGTCGATACCATCTGTAATATATCACCCCTTTGTGACACCACAACCAATAGGATCGTCCAACCCATACCTCAAGGATAATTTCAACCTCATAAAAATCCTTTATTACACTTGGTCCCACAACCTAGGTAATGTTCTATGCTATCTTTCCCAACACCCATTGGAAACTCGATGCTAAATCTCAAACAATTTCCATGACTTTCACCTAGGTCCTATGTCACATCTTCTAAAGTATATCCTACAACCCTTCACCTAGAAGAAAAACCCCTATGTTACACCTCGTCTATTCTTAGATGAATTTTCCCACTCACAATACATACAATGCTTTAATCCACCCACATGAGGATTTCAGTAACCTATTATGAGACACATGACCATCTCACCCAAACCACAAGTTTTAAGCCTCCCATTTCTTACTAACTAGCCTAAGGAACACATCATAGGCCATCCACATCATGCCTCATAACTCGACACCTATCCAAGTCCTCACGTAAACCTCATCCCTCCCCCATTCATGAAATACTCATCGGGTGATCACAATTCACCTAAGTGATAACGAGAAATTATTCCAATAATATGAGGCCCATCACCAACCTATCACCTCTACCTATGCCGCCCTTCATACCAAATTTCCATACCCAAACCCATAAGTTATGTAGGCATACAATCACATGAATACAAAAACTATAAATTTGAATTAGAGGGGGAACCTACATAAAACATGGAGTTAAACTCTCTCCAAGCTCCACAAAACCTCAGCAAAGCCCATCCATACCTCATCTAATCCCATACTATCACTTAAGCACCTTTCTCATTCAATATGACATAAATTGTGATAGAATTTTAATTTTAATATTAAATTAATTCCATGTTTTATTAATTTATAGTATTAGATTTTATAGATTGATATTAAATATAACAATTTTATAAAAATTTTAAATACTAAAATAAATTATTTTATTCTAAAAAAATTATTTCTCATGAATTATATAGTTCTATTTAAATATTAGATTTATAAATTTTATAATTTTAATTTTCTTAAATTTAATTAATTTTTTAATTCATCATGTCAAAATTATCTTAGGGTTAATTTTATATATTTTTCACAAATAGTTTATTTTTTGTTGGATAATAAAATTTAATGGTTTATAAATACTTTCACTTTTTTCCAATCATCACAATATAAGAATAACTTCAATGATTGAAAAAAAAAATTGTAGACCAAATAAATATTTAATAAGTAGGTGACGTCTAAATATAGAAAATAAAATTGGAACAAGAAAGGGTTTAGGAAATTATAACCCTTATTATTTTATATTAACCCCAGATAAACATGTTTTGACCTTAACCGTAATAATTAATTTTTACTACTTTTATTATTCATTATGACTAAAATTAAGATTAAATCGTTACATAATTTTATTTATTCCAATTCTAAATATAGAATTCATTTTAATAAATTCAACTCATAAAATTTAGAAAATATAATTTCAAAATAAACCCCATAAAACATGTCAAAAAACAGAATGTCATGAAATTAATTATTCAAGAACTAAATGACATTATATTAATAATATCGATAATAATAATAATTATATGGATTCAAATTAATATATATATATATATAATCGATAAATGTTATTTAAATGATTCATCATTAAAGATATAGATCATAAAATATGAGTCATGGAATAAAGATTTAACATTTCAAAAGACATGATTCATAAGAGTGAGCAATCAGTATAAATCAATCATGAGCCATGATAACATTTCATAATAATTATAACATTTCATATAATGTTTTTGGAACAATCACAATATTGTAAAATAATTTCATTAGACAAGACTCACTTACAATTCTATCAGAATAGATTGGGATAACTCCTCATTCCATCATTTCCTTAGTTAAGGTTCACTCTCAAGACTATCATAGTGAAAAAATTACATTACTAAACTAATTTTACTCCCCATTATAGTACATATTATTTAATGAGATAACCATTTTTAGCTAATTAATTATAGGTAAATATAATTATGGTCCCACTTGTACCATAATTAAAACAATACATATGTGTGCAATAAGAACATAAAACATTAATCATATCATCATAGCATAACCAATGGAAAACTAATGGGTTTTATAAATATCTTATTATCACATAATCATAAAAAGTCCAAATAAAGAAATTGTATAGTGTCATAATATAATTCATTGTCACCTCATAACTTAATTAAACCCTGGGAATGAAATAGGTTTCAGTAAATCATCATATGATCATTATCATAATAATGCATCAAGAAACATGAATGGAACTATAAGATCATATCCCTAGTGAAACATATAATTCATTAAAATATGTTGGAATATATGAAAAATCTCTTTACAAAAATTATTTAAAATACACTATTAAAATAAAGTTAAAAAATTCCCTTTAATTTTAGTGACTTTAAAAATTAAATTTAAAAAAATACTGAGAAAAAAATTTTATTTGAAAATAAAATTGTAAAATTGTAAAGTAAGATTCAAAATAAATAGTGATCGTGATTGTGGAAAAATATTCTTATGTAGTAACTTTTTAAAATAAAAAATTCCTTTCACATTTTTAATAAAAATTCAAAACTACCCCAATTGAAAAATGACTAGAAGATAACTTTAAAACCTTTGTAGTGAATTTAAAATATATTTGAAACTTACTTTAAATTATGACTAGATCATAGTAAAATATTATTTGAAAACATTTGAGTGAACATGTATATAAAGGATAAATATTCTTGACTAAAAGGATAAATAATTTCATTTTTTCATAAAAAACCGTCTCTGTCGATTTGAGTATTTGTAAAGCACAGACCCAAGAAGCTCGAAGATTGTGCATTACTTTATTAAATTGGCATAATTACAAGGAATAAATTCCTAAATTCTAGATTATTTTATTAGTTTTTTAAAACCATATTACATACATAATACCTATTTTAAATTATGAATAAAAAATAAAACATTATACATAACAAAGACTAATAAACTTCACCCTTGGAACTTATTCCAAGAATTCATCTTTATAAATTATGGGAATGAAAAAAATAAGGGTGACCTCAACTGCTCATAAGGGTAATCATATATAAAAATTAATCATAAATCAATAATCATAAACAGTATATAAATGTAAATAAATAAACACAATTTTCATTTAAACAATTGGATAATGACTAATCAATATGGAAAGGTTGATAATTGAAGATAGATTCAATTTAATCAATGAAATGAGAGTAAAATACATCTATAAATAATTTTAAATAAATAATATCATGGATAATAATAATATTAATAAATTAATTTTAAATAAAGGAAATGCTTAATTATTTTACACCATGTTTCTCATGTGCACTGAAACTTTATCATCATGAACTTTCCCAAGATATTTTAAAACATAGAGGGTACATACTTATTTAGTTTGGCTAACCTTATCTCTATTGTCATGAAATTTCCCAGGAAGGTTTATAAAAAACTCGTTACAAATTCTTAGGGGTTTCCCAATATTATTTCATCCCATGAGCCTACAAATGCATCCAGGGGATTTCATTAAATGGTCTCTTACCCATGTCGTACCAGTCCAAAGCATTACTTTTATATCAAATAATCTATTTAATTCATAAATAATATACCTTTAAAAATATATGTATTGAATAAATAATATAGATATATCAATAATTACCTAGGGTGAGATAATTAATCATAATGTTTTTTGATGTTGATGAATGGAAATACCAATGAAATTTCATTAAAAACATTCCTAAGGAAAATAATTATTAAACATTACAAAGTGTCCCATACCACTTTGAGACATTTGAATAATAATACCCATGAAGGAAGAGAATTAATTTAAACATTTAATATCATAAAAATAATTATATTCATGATATAACATGTCAAAGGTCAATATATACATCATATAAAAGAAACTAGTTGCATAACATTACAATATGCCTCAATGAAATGAAATTGAGATGAAATCCCTTACCTTGAGTATGACTTCTCACATGCGTATTTATCTTCCTGAGTAATAAATTTATGTTAATTATTTAATTTATTCATAACCTTTTTCATGTTTATTATCACTTTTACTTACCTTATTAAAATGTTTCATGCAACTACTTAATCAATTATGTTTATATTTAGTGTTTGACCAAATGTGGTTCATGTGTTAAAAAGACTTTGGTATGTTGACTATGGTCAAAGGGTTCATTGTATAAACATATAAAGAATAATAATAATAACAACATAATTATCATATTTATATATAAATGGTACAATTAAAACCAATCATGAATGATGGTTATGAAAAATTAACTAACGTTACAATCATAGAGACAGTAGGTCGTACCTATGCATGAGTAAAGTTCCCATTTTTCAATGATTGTTATGGAAAGAAGGTAAGTAACATTATATCTTTCAATAATGATAATTATATCATAAATATGATTTTATTTAATCATATATAATTATATATATAATTATTTTTAAGTAAAGTGAATCACATCGCATCGAGGAGGCGATAGTCTACAAGTCTACGAACGACGTTATCACTTTTTTAGTGTGTGAAAAGGGTAATAAAGAAATTGATGTTTTATATTTTATATAAAGGTAATTATTTCATGAATATCATATATATATCATTTATTTCACATATTTTTAATTAAAACCATCCTTAATATATTCCATCCAATGTGTGAATGTATCACATCGCTTTGTGGAGGCAGTAGTCCACACATCCACAAATGATGTTATCATATTTACAAAAAATGAAATTAATAAAGTTATGTGTTATATAAAAATTATATAAGCATAAAAAATATCATATATAAAAAATATTTCCATCATAATTCCCAGTTATGAAAGGTGGTATGGAAAAATGAACGACATCGTTTCACTAGGTAGTAATTCATCGTACACGAACAGTAAGTTCGTTACCCATTTAATGGAAGTGTGTGTAGGTGTATATTGAAACCTTAAAAATGATTACATTGAGGATACTTTTTTTATTATATAAGCATGAAATAATAATTATTTAATGGATTAAGAAATAAATAAAAAAAGTGACCGTTGAATAATGTTACCTCTTTTTTGGAAAACTCATTTTGGTTTGCACAAAAGGAAATCATTGTATTACTTTCTACCCAAATTGAGGCTTATATTCTTATGGGATGTATTTTTGGAGACTATTTTTTTTTCAGATTTTGGATGAGCCAAAGTGGATCGAGATGTGTGAGGAAGGGGAATAATGAATTCCTTTTTATAATGGAGGGGGAGTGACATTCTTTTACATACTAAAAAGTATACACTATTGGGAGTTCTCTCTTACCTCATGTGACTCCAAAATGGAAAAATAATGGATTAAAGGGGAATTATGGTCAATATAAAACTCAAACACATAAAAATAAGTGTGTTTTTATAATTTTTCCTTAACTTCTAAGTTTCTCCAATTTAATCATTTTAGTTTTTATTAGAGTAACTAGTTTTCAAACCTAAGTAATTTAAACATTAAGACTAAATTAAATTGAGATAATTATAAAATATAAAACCACTTAATTATAAATATGATATACAATTTAAAAAAAAATAAAAAACTCATGTGTTATGGAAATTAATTTTAAAACAAGTGCCTGTAACATGCAAAAACGCTGCACTAACATGGACCATGCTAACAATGTTTTTTCTATCTATGGGTCAATATGATAATTATAAAAGATAAATTGGTCCATTAATAGATAATATTTTATATATATGAACACTTAAAATTCACTTGGATTAATATATCATTTTTTTAAAATTAAATCATTTAATAAAATATCATTTATTGTAAAATAACATTAATATCAATTTTGACATTATTTATTTAATTTTAAATGTCAAAAAAATATTGGAATTAAAATATATTAAGTTAAAATACTTTTAAATGATATTTTTATCAAAAAAATTACGGAAAGAAATAATTCATTAAATTTACTTTACTTTTAATGATTTTAGCATCATTTATCTTTTTAATTGTTAACTAAATAATCATTGCATTAGCATTTGTTAAGAATTTAATGTAATTATATAATCTCTAAAAATTATATTTAAATAATAATGATAAAAAAACTCATTTAACTTCCAAAATAATGTTTATAACTGAAACTATGTAGCTTCTTCCATAGTCTAAATCTTTATAAATGTAAAAGGTAATGAAAGTTCTTTTTTTTTTGTATTTTTTCTTACTTAACTTATTATGTGTGTAAATTTACATAAATAGTATCAAAAAACTCATAAAATTCTAAAAAATAGGGTCTATGGTCTAAATATTGAAATATAATGTCTTTTGGACAAGTTTCCATGTCATTCTATCCCTTAAGATTAAGGATTAGTTCTTTGGTAAGCTTAATTTTACCTTAATCACTTTAATTAATTTTAATTACGTTTACTAATATTTTTGGAAAAAAATTAAGTTGATATTAATGTACTATATATATTATAATTATTAAATCATTTTATTCATATTTTTCCAAATTCAATTCACATAATTGGAAAAATTAAATTTAGAACTAATCTCGCAGATGTGGCGAGAAAGTGGTTTATTAAAGTACAAATGTTCAAAAGTTTAATAAGTTTGTATATATAAATTCAATATAAAAATGATTATAATACCCTAAATTTGATTAATATATGTATAATTTATCAATTGTGACTTTAAAACTAATTTAATATATAATTTAATATTAATTATTATTTAAATGAAAATGGAGTTTTTAA
Source organism: Viscum album (assembly GCA_963277665.1). Lineage (NCBI taxonomy): Eukaryota > Viridiplantae > Streptophyta > Magnoliopsida > Santalales > Viscaceae > Viscum > Viscum album. The sequence goes on along the minus strand of OY728134.1, from coordinate 1,158,332,565 downwards.
CTAAAATGTAGTATTTTTCATTATTCATCAAAAAAATGAAAATTCTCATAAAAATACCAAAAATTCACCCTAAGATAAATTTTACATTCTTAATTCATAAAATATTTTTATTTTTATAACTATAATTTATTAGTGTCAAAATTTAAATTTAAAATAGGTGCACCATAAAAAAGTGGTAAAACCCAGTCTTGCATGTAACACAAATTAACATAGTGTTTTGTGTAGTGTCATATTAACATGGTGATTCATATATATAGAAAAAAATTAATTTTATTCAAAAATAAAAATATCATAAATTCCTTAGGGTGTTACATTCTCCCCACCATAAATAAATTATATCCCCACAATTTAAACTTGATCTCAATAATCGAGGGTTTGATATATAAAAATAAAACATTATTAACAAAATAACTGACATTGTGAGTAGGATTAATAACACATATAATTAATAATATGGAAAATAAAATGTGAAGGTCACCACAAAACTAGTATTTCAAATAGGATAAAATTAGTGGAAACTTATACATGGAAGAGAAATATAACTATTATGTTCCGATAGAGAGTGATAGGAAAAATGTTCATGAGAAAGTAATTAACCACAAAAAAGAATAAACCATAAGTGTGAATTAAGGTTATTTATATCATAAAAAAGGATGATAATAGGAAAAAATTTCTATTTCAAGACTTTTATTCTTATATTTAATAAATTCTTTCACTCTATAAGAAAATAAGTAAATATACGCTTCTATAAACATAATCATTTCCTTTGATTACGCCTTGAACTATTTCTACTTCATCTCTTAGCACAATATGCATCACATGGTGAAGTATTACATCAATATCTAAAACCAAATCCAAATTTAAAATTAATCCATTTCATAAATGGTTAAATTATCCAAAAGATTATAATCCAACACTTTAGAATGAAGGTCATTGAATTTTCAAAATGAACTTATCAAACAACATGATGTGGCTCTTAATGATCACATACCAAACATGTGAATATCTTAGTAACTTGAATTACCATAAAATGTTATTATAAATATAAATTATTCCTTATTATTAAGTAAATCACATGTTGTTGGATATATTCCTTAAATCCAAAAGTGTTGTAAACTCGATCAATGATATAATAAATCACTGGGTCAACAGGTCATTAATTAGTTCAAAGGAAATTTGTAATATCTAATATACTTTATCCATATCAATCATATCTATATCAAAATTTCACTACTTAAAAATTAGAACCATATTAAGTCTTATGTTTCCCTCTACCTTGTTTCTTCCAAAAATTTTCAACTTTCTACTAAATCACTTTTCTTGGTTATCGGCATCGATCAACACACCCTTTTAAATTCTTGATGAAAAAGAACTATTGTAAAACCCTTATATATTACATATTTCTTATAACCAATTCATAATTTTTAAAATTCTCAAATGACATAATTATTGAATAAAATAATAATCACATTAATCATTTCTATTATTCTATGGTAGTAGCATAATCTTGAACATTATCCACACGCCTCTTTTTGGGAATATTCCTTTTATGCATGAGACATTGATTTGTGTAGTGTCTTATCTCCTTGAATTTGAATAATTACACATTTGAAAACATTTTCTTATACTGTTAATCACAAACATGGTGTCTATTCTCTCCACACTTGTAGCAAACTTCCATTCCTTTTAATTAAGTACTATGGTGATTATTTTAAAAATTATTAAAGGTGGGGAAATAATTCTTTTTGTTCTTCTATTTATTTATCTTTTTCCTACCTGACCTCTTGTTCTTATCCTTCCCTCAAAATCCACAATACATCTAGTACTCATTACCAGACTCATTGGAACATGACAATATGTCTTCATATGATGATAATTCTTTAGAGACCAGTTCCCTTCGAAATATTTTCTTAAGACCTTAAAAGATATGAGTATTATTACTCTTTGGTTTATGTGCATCAGTGAGGTTCACAATCCTTCTACTAATAGCAATTTCTAAATGATGGCATAGACAAGTTTAGATCATTGTATTATGAAACACAATGTATAATCACAAAACATGAAAAATACGTAACATAAATTGAAAAATTTAAGTGTATCTAATATCATAATAAAAAACATGGTTTATTTGGGATGTTAATATATACATAAACTCAAATTCTATTATAGGGTTATGTTCCCAAATCAATATTTTCTGTATCTAGTTTCCAAGGCTATTGTTAAACTTACTTTGATACCAACTGTAATGACCTATCCCCAAAAGCTCAGAGTTGGTGCATTACTTTATTATATTGGCATGCCTATAAGGAATCAATTCCTAAAGGATCAATCCGTTTAGTAGTTTTTTAAAACTAGATTACATACATGATCCCCATGTTACATTAGGAATTGAAAATAAAACATAATACATAACAAATACAAATATTCCGCATCCTTTAAATGTATTCCAATAATTCATCTTCATATACTATTGGAAGGAAAAAAATAAGGGTGAGATCAAATGATTAGTAAGGGTAAGTGTATAGTGGAATTAATCATGAATCAATAAGCATAAACATTATAAAAATGTAAATAACTAAACACACTTTCAATTTAAACAATTGGATAAGGCATAATCAATATGGAAAGGTATATAAGTGAAGATACAAGTCATTTAGTCAATGAACTGGGAATCAAATACATCCATATATATTGTCAAATCATGAATATAATGGATAATAATAATAACTTAATTTTCAATAATGTAAATTCTTAATTATTGGACTCTATGTTTCCTGGGTATACGAAACTTTAACTAAAAAGACCTTTCACAAGATGGTTTAAAAAATATTGGGTACAAACCGATTTCTATAGGTAAAACTTATCTATACTATCATGAACTTCCACAAGATAATTTATAACATACTAGTTACTAACATAAAGGGTTTTACTAATCTGATTTCATCCCATGAGACTGCCAATGCATCGAGGGGATTACATTAGATGGTCCTAAACTCATGTCATACTAGTCTAAAGCATTCATTATATATCAAATAATCAATTTAATTTATAAATTATATTCCTTATCAAATGTCCATATTGAATAAATAATATGGAATTATAAATAATTCCTCATATTAGGATAAGTAACAACAAGAGTTTTTGATGTTGATTAGTGTAAATACCATTAGATAATCATTAAAAACATTCTTGAGGAAAATAATATTTAAACATTCCAAAGTGGCACATACCAATTTGAAACATTTCAATCATAATACCCATGAAGGATTAATATTAAATGAAAATTATTATATCATGAAAATAATTAGATTCATTATATTACATTTCCAATGGAAATATATACACTATATAAAAGAAAATAGTTTCATAACATTACGATATGCCTCAATGAAATTAAATTGAGATGACATCCCTTACATTGAGTCAGACTTGTTGCGTGTGTATTTATCTTCACGAATAAAAAAATTATTTTAATAATTTACCTTCTTCAGAAAAAGTTTCATGTTTATTGTAACTTTTAATTCACTTATTACAATTTTTATACAACTACTTGAACAATTAAGTTTACATCAGTTGTTTTGACCAAATTTGGTTTATAGTCAAAACGACTTTGGTAGGTTAACTATGGTGAAAGGGGTAATTATATAAACATATCCTGAATAATAATAATTACATAATTATCATATTTATGCATCAATTATACTTTTAAAACCAATCATGAAAGGTGGTTATGAAAAATGAACCGATGCTACAATCATGGAGAAGGTGGGTCGTATGTATGCATGAGTAACATTTCCATTTTTCAATGATCATTATGGAAAGAAGGTAAGTATCATTATATATTTTCAGAATTATTATTATATCATATATAAAATTTATTAAATAATATATACTTATATATAGAATGAATGTGATGTAAAAGGAATCACATCGCGTCAAGCATGCGGTTGTCCATATGTTGACGAATGACGTTATCACTTTTTTAGGGTTTGAAAAGGGTAATAAAGAAAAGGATATAGTATAGGTTACAGAAAGTTAATTATTTAATTAATATAATATATATGTCATTTATGTCACCAATTATTAATTAATCCCATCCTTAATACATTCCTTGTAATTTGTGAACGTATCACACTGCCTTGACGAGGAGGTATTCCACACGTCCACAAATGATGTTATTATATTTACACCAAATGGAATGCATAAAGGTATGAGTTATATAAAAATTAAATAAACATAAATACATAATAAGTATCATATATATCACATATAAAAAAAATCTTCTATCATAATTCCCAACCATGAAATGTGGTAAATTAAAAATGAATGACATTGTTTCATGAGGCGGTAGTTCACCATACACAAATGGTATTTTTGTTACCCATTTGATGGAAGTGTGTGTAGGTTTAGGTATAAACCTTAAAGTAAAAAACATTTTATTATATTTAATATATTTAGGTTTTTATATAATCAGGTAATAAAAATAATTTAATGGTTAAAGAAAGAAATAAAACAAAAGTGATCATTGAAGAATGTTACCTCTTTTTCAGGTAAATCATTTTGGTTTGCACCAGATGGATTAATTAGATTGATTTAGGCCAGAATTTAGGAATTTATGTTTTGGGGAGGTATTTTGGGAGACTATTTTTACAAATGTTTTATGATCCAAAGTGTCTTGAGAGGTGTCGCGAATGGGAATAGTGAATTCCTTTTTATAAAGGAGGGAGAATGAAATTCTTGTAAATTCTAAAATGTATACACTATTGGGAGGTCTCCTTTACTTCATGTTTCTTAAAAATGGAAAAATAATGGATTTAAGGGTTATTATTTTTGATAAAAACCTCACCCACCTAAAAATAAGTTCATTTTTATAGTTTTGTTCATTAACTTCTAAGTTTCCCCAATTTTATCATTTTGGTTTTTATTAAAGTAACTAGTTTTTTAACCTAAGTAATTTTATCCTTCAGAATAAATTCAAGTGATATTTATTAGAAAATATAGAACCACTAAATTAAAAATATTATTTATAATTTATAAAAAAAATCATGTTTGTTAAAAATTAATTTTAAAACAAGTGCCTGTAACACGCAGAAAAATTACTTTAACCCATACCGTGATAACAATGTTTTTACTATCTATGTTTTAATATAATAATTATAAGATACAAATTGGTCCCTTAATGGACCATATTTGATATTTATTAGCACTGAAAATTAAATTGGTAGAATATTGTTTTTTTAAAATTTTTAAATCTGTAACGACCCGACCCCAATTTCCCCAAGCCGGTGCCTTATTTTATTACATTGGCATATAAATAAGGAATATGCATCCCGAAGTACCAATTAGTTTAGTATATTTGAGAAACAATATACATACATAAGTTGAACATTACAACTTATAAATAAAACAACATAAATGTTTCATTGGGAACAACCACCACTCTAAGATTATCTCTGAAAGTTAATTATAATATAACTCATTAAACATAAGAAGGGGTGAGATCATATGCTAATTAAGGGTAAAAATTAAAATATTAGATAACATAAAAATTATACATGGTGAATAATTGAGAACACATACCTTTAACAAAACTTGAACAAAATATGGCAGGAATATGTGCTGTGTAAATATTACCATAATAAAACATAATCATTTGTATTCTACTAGTCGAATAACCACATGAACTATCAATTTATAAAATAATAATGAGATAAATGAATATGTCAGAAATTCGTGAAGTTATCATCAAGGCCTCATCCAAGACGTCTAAAAATGATTAAGGCCTGAGCCAAAACCATATCTCCAAATGGGTAGGGCCTTGGCCAAGTCCATATCTATTTGTATCATGAGACCAACAGATGCATCGATGGATTATAGAGGGCCCCACCAGTCACATAATAAATCCAATGCATTCCTCATATGAATGGGGATAAAAATAATAAACATAAACATTCATATTGAAACTAACATATGAAACGTAAATAACTTTCCCCAAATATTAAGTGTAAACACTAACCATTCTGAGTAAATTTGTAAATGGTTTTAAGATAGCACATACACGGTCAAAATAATCATAATATATTAAATTAAATATTTATTATGATATCATAATATATCAGTCCCAATAATACATAATAATCAATAATAGTGTTGAAATAGATGAAAACACACTTATAAAACAATTGGGTAATTCATGAGATAAACACTCCTTTACTTTGAAAAGAAGAGTTCTTTTGGAAAAATATTTGTATAAATACATATATTAAGTAAGATAGTATTTTCATAATAAAATGATTTATTTTAGGAAAACAATGGTTGATAAAAACATATTATAAAGTTTCCTTGCAAATAGGTAAGAATTTCGAAAATTCCCTTTGATTGGGCTTGTTTTTTGGAAAGAATTTTGAATGTTCATTTTGAAACATAAAACTGCCCCATAAATGAAGGTATGATTATAGTTTTTACACATATATATAACATGAAAACATAATTTATGAGTATTAAACATGAATTAATAAGAATTTAATTTAGGTAAGTAGATAATAAAAGTAACCTGAATGAAAATGGAGGTTTTGGTAGGAAACCCTTACCTTAAGTCTGAATGTGTACCTCTCTTGAACTTAAGGTCCTGGAATATGAAATTAGAATGATTAATAAATTAATTCAGAACCTATTAGAAATTTATTTAATTTATCATAATTTTATTAACTTCATTATGTCCTTATTGATATGTTATAATATTGAATTCTGTTGTTCTAGAGTGTTTGTTTCCTTGGTTTTAATGGTTGGTATATTTGTATATGAGTATTGATGTTCATGTGGAAAGGTTTTAATTCCCATGAATTGAAATTATATATTATTTATGAACATAAATAAGTTTTAATGGTTATATATATCATTTTATACATGGTATGAGGATGAATCATTGGATAAAATATTAATGACAATCACTTTAATTATTAGTATAGATTTTTTGTCTGCTTTGCGCTACTTTGATATGGCCTTGAATAAAATTTACCTTCACTATAGTTTCCTCCACAAGCTCTAGTCCCACAAGCTTCCTTTCCTTAACTTCCTCCCAACAAGTTTGTGTATGACATCTCTTTTCATAAAATTCTTTATATGGTGTCATTTGAGTACTTGAATGGAAACTATTAATATAGAAAAAATCCACTAAAGGTAAATATTGATCCCACACACCTTGAAAGTCATGTGAACATGATCTTAACATGTCCTCTAAGGTTTTGATCATCATCATTGATTGCCCATTAGTTTGATGGTGATAAACGACACTCAATCGAAGTTCGGTATCTGAAGATTTTTAAAGACGTTTCTAGAATTTTGATGTAAATCATTGGTTATGATCAGTGTTTCCCCATGAAGTCTCACAACTTCATTGATATAGATTTATTCCAGGTTCTCCAGTGGAAAATTCTTCCTTATAGAGAGGAAATGTGCAAATTTCATAAGTTTATCAACAATTACCCATATTACATCATTATTTCTCAGAGTTTTGGGTAATCTAGTGACAATATCCATGGTGATGTTATCCCATTTCCATTTAGGAATAGGTTTTGGTTTCATGACTCATTTTGGATTTTTCCTTTCGGCCTTCACTTATTGATAGACTAAACATCTTGATTCATAATTTGTAATTTCCCTCTTCATGTTATCCCACCATAAATATTCCTTCAAATCTCTATACATGTTAGTGCTACCAGGATGTATGGAGAAATTCAAACTATGGGAATCCTCTAATAACTCCCTTTTTATCTCTGGTATATCTAGAACACAAATCGTCTTCCCAAATTTCATAACACCATATTCACAAACAATGTCATCCATCTTCCCATATTTCACAACATTAATTTTCTTTTAATGGTTGTCATCATCTAGGTGAGACCTATTAATACTTTATAATAAAGGTGGTTGGGAAACCAAATGAAATAGTAGTGATGTTCCACCTTCTTTGATAATTACCATATCCATCCTCATTAGATCCATTTACAAAGGATCCTTGCCAATCCACATTTTATTGAGAACTACATGATCCTTCATGCTCAATGCGTCAGCTACCTTATTTGCCTTTCCGGGGTGGTAGTGTTTGGTAAAATCATAATCCTTAAGTAGTTAGAGCCATCACCTTTGCATCATGTTGAGTTATTTTTGTGAGAATATATACTTTAGACTCTTGTGATCTGTATATATCTCGAATTTTTCACCATAGAGATAGTGTCTCCTTATTTTTAGAGCAAAGATCACCATAGCTAACTCAAGATTTTGAGTAGGATAGTTTTGTTCTTAAATTTTTAACTATATTGATGCATAGGAAATAACTCTATCATTATGCATAAGAAAAAACCATGTCCTTTCTTTAATGAATCACTATAGATCAGAAACCCATCATTCCCTGATAGTAGAGTAAGGATCAAAGAATTCACTAATCTCCTCTTCAATTCATCAAAATAGTCCTCACATTCTTTTGTCCATACAAACATAAATCCTTTATGTGTAATATTTGTCATTGGGTTGTCTAAAAGATTAATGTTAAGAATGAAATTCTGAAAATAACCTTCTAAACCAATAAAACTATGAACCTATGTTATGTTCATTGGAGTATGGCATTTTTGTAAAGCCTTTGTCTTCCTAGGATCAAAAGATATTCCATCCTTCGAGAAAATGTGGCCAAGAACAAAAACTGATTGAATCCAAAATTTACACTTTCTAAACTTCCCATATAATTAATTTATTCTAAGAGTCTTCAGAATGGTGCGATAGTGATTTTCATGATCTTCATAGATTTTGGTGTATACTAATATATCATTAATAAATACCACCACAAAGTCATAAATATATTCTTTGAAAAATCTATTTATTAGATCCATGAAAATATAGGGTGCATTAGTCAGTACAAAAGTCATTATTATAATCTCGTAATGCCCATACCTGGTTCAAAATGATGTCTTTAGAATATCTTCCTTCCTCACTCGCAACTGATGATATCCAAATTAAAGATAAACCTTTGAAAAATATTGGTCTCTATGAATTTGATCAAATAAATCATCAATGAGGGGTAGGGGATACTTGTTCATTGTTTTTATAGCATTGATCTCCTAGTAGTGAATGCACAACCTCATAGATCCATATTTCTTGTTAACAAAAAGAACATGGGCTCCCTATAAAGAAACTCTAGGTTGAATAAATACTTTATCACTCAATTCCTCTATTTGTTTCTTCAGTTCCACTAACTACATAGTGGTCATTCTATAAGGGGTCTTTGATATGGGCCTTGAATCATGAATTAAGTCAATAGAAAAATCAATTTCCTACAATAGATGATATCTAGGTAAATATTATGGAAACACATCAAAATATTCTTGAACAATAGGTACGTCCTCTATATAAACATTCCCTTCCTCACCAATAGTTATTGCATTCCATTCCTCCCCAATAATTGCATTCAGTAGAGCTACTGGGTGTGAATATAGATGATAATCAAATGGTGATGTTTATTCCCTAAAGATATGGGATTCCACATCATCCTAAAAAATTGTAATCTCCTTCTTATTGAAATAAATTTTCGTATTACATTTGAAAGAAAATCCATACCAAGTATTATATCAATGTAAATCATGGGTATGATAATAAAATAAGTATATAAAGCACGTTTATATTCCATAATGGGGACTACCTGAAACAATTTTTTTGCACTGATACTTTCCATAGAAGTTTTGATTGACAACTCCCTTTTAAATCAAATTGAAAATATATAATTTTCTTGAAAAAATGGGATTATATGAAATAATTTGATGATCCAAAATCAAATAAATCATTGGCTAAGTCTGAGGAAATGATTAAAGTACCTACCACCACATCATTAGGAACTTCAATATCATCAATTTTTATCGAATGAGCTTGTCCCTTCTCCCTTGGCCTTTTCTATGGCATGTTTCCATAGATTCTTTCTTCCCCTTGAAATCACCATTAAGATGGCCTTTCTATCAAAATTTGTAGCATACTCCGTTTCCCTTTAAGTAGGGACAAGGGTGTTTCCATCCAAAATTATCACAGGGTGGAAGTTCAACTCTTCACTTCTTCCCAATCACCTTATTTTCTTTTCCAATTTTTTTAGAAACCATCTTCTTCTCTTACTTTCCTTTAAAGTAATAAGAATTAGAGAATTACTTTTTTGTCTTGATAACACATGAAACTATATCTTCATATGATGAAAAACATTGAGAGACTAGTTCCTGTTAGAGGAATGGATTTAGGCTATCAAATAATTGATCAATCTTGCTCATTGGAATTTTTATGTAGTACAAAACATACCTTTATAACCTAGTGATGTTAGATTCACACTTTTCAAAAATCTCATCTTTATTTTTCCTCAAATTCAAAAACTGCCTTTCCATGTCTGATTGATGTTCACAAGGAAAGTATTTCTCTAGAAATATTTCATTAAAGTACCTCCATTCCATCTCTTATATCAATTCCTCCTCATTTTTGTTTTGGATTAAAGACCACCACTTATCTGCATCTCCCGGTAGAAGATAAACTTCCATGATGAACGTATCTCTTTCGTTATATCCCAAAGCGAGAAATCTCTTCTCTAGGGAACTTATCCACTGCTCAGCTACAAATGGTTTTGTAGTCCCATTGAATGATGGAGGCTGTTGTATCGTAAAGTGATCTAAAATAGCTCCTCTATGTTGTGGATCCAAATGCTCTATACGGGTAAGGTTATTGTTCATAGCCTAAGTATGTTGTCCCAATATAGTTATAAGCTTCTACACACTATTCATAGCTCCAGAGCTAATACCATTATCTTTTCCAAGAGGGAAATCCCTACATGGGATACATGTGATCATGTAGTTTCCATTTCTTCCACTAGGCGCCAATTCTAAATAATGGAATTTAATACATTCAGTTACGAATCATAATATATAATCTTAACTTAGAAAAATACTTAGCATAAATTGAAATCCTATGCATGGTTAATCCCATAATCCCAAACACTGTTTCTTTGAAGAAACATTTACATATAAATAAGTCATAATGGATTGTAAAGAAAATTTGAATTGTCATAAGAATATCCCTCAGGAGTGTCAAACTAGGTGCGTAGTAAGGCCCATTGTTTTGTACCAAGATACCCCAGGTCAAGCCCAAAAATCCTTGTTAGAGTTTTCACTCTTAGGTACATATGTGCTAGAACCAAATCCACTTGTATTATCCAGAAAAGGATGTATTGGCTAGAAATATTCACATAATCTATTCCTTACCAAAATACCAGGATGTTCTTTCATGATTATACTCAAAGTCTCTCTTAGGGGTTTATTCCTTTATCTATGTTTTCTAAATCAAGTTTTTAAGTTTTCTACTAAACGTCCTCAGTTAGTAACTGTAAGGACCCGACCCTAGTTTCCCAGATCCAGTGCATTATTTTATTATATTAGAATATCAAAAAGGAATATGCATCCCGATGGACCAATTATTTTATTATATTTTTGAAAAAAGATACATATATAAGTTTAAAATTTCAACAAGAAAATAAAAACAACATAAAATTTCCACTAGGAACAACCACCACATTAAAATTATCCCTACAAATCAGTCATAATATACCACTTCTTGATCTGGGAAAAAAATGAAACATAAGAAGTGGTGAGATTAGAAGCTCATTAAGGGTAAACATTACAACAAAAGATAACATAAACATTAGACATGGTGAATAATTGAAAACTCATTCCTTTAAAAAAACTTGAACATAATATGGTAGAAATATGATCTGAGTAAATATTTCCACAATAAAACATACTCATGGGTATTCTACTAGTCAAATAAACACATGAAATATCAGTTTCAAGCTTCATAATGAGGTAAATTAATATGTTCGGCATTCTAAAACTTATCATCAAGGCCTCAGACAAGATGTCTAAAAATTATTAAGGTCTCAACCAAAACGATATCTCAAAATGGGAAAGGCCTCAACCAATTCCATATCTATTTGTCTCATGATACCTACCAATGCATCGAGAGGCTATAGTGGGCCCCACACATCACATAATAAGTCTAATTCATGATCATATGAATGGGGAGAAACATAAACAACATATACATTCATATTAGAACCAACACATGAAACGTAAATAACTTTCCCCGAACATTAAACATAAACACTAACCATTCATAGTAAATTGGTGAATGGTTTTAGGATAGAACATCCACATTCAAACTAATAATAATAAATTAAATAAAATATGGAGTATGATAAATAATATATTAGTCCCAATAATAGATAATAAACAAAATAGTGTTAAAATAGATGAAACCAACCTTATAAAACAATTGATTAATTCTTGAGATAAATACTCCTTTACATTGAAAAGAAGATTTATTTTGGAAAAATAGTTGTATAAATCTAGATGTTAACTAAGATAGTATTTTTATAATAAAGTGATTTATTTTTGAAAAATAATGTTTGCTAAAAAAAGTTTATAGAGTGTTCTTGGAAATAGGAAATAATTTGGGAAATTCCCATGAATTGGGCTTGTATTTTGGAAATAATTTTGAAAGTTCCTTTTAAAACATTTAACTCCCCCATAAATGAAGGTAGGATTATGGTTGGTACATATATATATAACATTAAAATAGAATTTATGAGGTGTAAAAATTAATTAATAATTATTTAATTGAGGTAAGTATATAATAAAAGTAACCCAAATGAAAATGGATGTTCGGGTAGGAAACCCTTACCTTAAGTATGAATGTGTTCCTCTCTTGAACATAAGGTCTAAGACTATGAAATTAGACTTATTAATAACTTAATTAAGAAATTATTAGACATGTATTTAGTTGATCATAATTTTATTAATTTCATTATTTCCTTATTGATAAGTTATAAGATTGAATTTCGTCGTTCTGGAGTGTTCATTTCCTTGGTTTTCATGATCAATATATTTGTATATGAGTATGGATGTTCATGTGGAAAGGATGTAATTCTCCAGAATTGAAATTAAATATTATTTATGAACATAAAAAAGTGTTTATGGTAATATATATAATTCTTTTACATGGTATGAGGATGAATCATTGGATGAAATATTAATGACAATCACTTAGATTATTTGGCAGTATTTGGATTATTATGAACTTGTTTTGTTATATAAATTAGTACTATGTACATATATTGGTTCCTGAATATTAATTAGGTTATAATAAATATATTATAGTATTTTTAAACCATTAAAATGGTTTCATAACCAGTAATGAAGGATAAATTGAAGAACTAAACTTTGTCGTCTACGAAGGTTGTAAATTGGAACCTCACGGACGATGATTTCATTTATAAAAGAGAGAGAGAGAGAAAGAATATTGATATTGGTTATTACATTAACATGGTATAATTAAAGTATAGAGATGATAATATAGTTACAAGGATCAATTGGATAGAGGAGGTTAGGATATAATAGTAAAATAAGATAAATTGAAATGAAACTAAATGAAAAAGAAAGATGCTTTACCTCTTGAAATAACTTCCTTGAGAACCTCCTTAAGGGAAGTGATTATGGTATTTTTGAAAGACCAGGAGTTCCTAGACGTGGAGAGAAACTAGTTAAGGGTATTTGGGAAGAAATTTTAGGGTCTAAAAGGCTTATAGGAATGAAGAGAAGAGGGAGTGAGGGGGGTGTATAGTGGAGGAGAGGAGGGATTTGTAAATATCTTTTTCATTGTTTTATTATTTCCCTCAAGACAACCAATAGTGTTGATTCATGTGACACCTGATATTAATAAGTGTATTTGAGTTATAACTAAGTGTTCTTACATAATCTATGATTCAATGAATAGTGAAGTTAACCGATAATGTATATATACGGTAAATTACCGTATTTTACTATACATTAAAAATTTGAGAATTTCAGAAAAATCCCAAAAATTTACCCAAACCATTTTTTGACGTGTAGAATTCAAAAATTAACTCCATTTTTTGAAAATAATTTTCTAAATACTATTAATTTAATTTTTAAATAAAATCATAGTTTATTCAAAAAATAACAATTTTAAAACTGTAATTCGTTTTATATCACATTGAAAAATTAATCAAGAAATAATTATCTTATAACATTAGGAAAATAAAATAATAATATTATTTACTATTCATATGGGTCATATTAATATTCATATTAATATTCATAAGGGTATGTTACTATTCACCAAAACTTAAGTTTCTCTTAACACACTCTAAATATCTTACTGAACGCAACTGTGTATGTAAATTTTTTGAATTTCAAATCAGAGAGGTTGAAGAAATTATATTTACTAGCTGGGTTATAAAACAGTGGTGTTTCGTAGAGACTCAGTGTTTGATGCATTAAATAATTATTTTCAAAACCTTGGGGTGTTACAAAATCATTTAAAAAAATATCATTTATTGAAAAATTACATTAATGTCAATTTTGACATTATTTATTTAATTTTAATTTAAAAATATCAAAAAGTAATTGGAATTAAAATGTATAAAGTTCACATCTGTATAACATGATATATTTATCTATAAAAATTATTCAATACAATAATTCATTAAATTTACTTTACTTTCAATGTTTTTAGAATTATTTATCTTTTTTAATTATTAACTAAATAATCTGCGTGTTAGCGTTTGTTAAGCGTTTAATGTAATTATATCAACTATAAAAATTGAAGTTAAATTATCATAATAAAAAACTTATTTAACTTTGAAAATATTTTTTATAATCAAACCTATGTAGTTTCTTCCATACTCGATATCTTTATAAATATTAAAGGTAAGGAATGTTCCTTTTTTTGTCCTTTTCCATACTTAACTTATTATATGGGTCAATGTCATGAAATTTTATTCCAATAACTCATAAAATTATAACCATTTGGTTATATGGTCTAAATATTAGAATATAAGAGATTTTTAATAAGTTTCTAGGTTATTTTTTCCCTTAAGATCAAGGTTTAGTCCCTAATTAAACGTAATTTTATCTTAATCGTTGTAATTAATTTAATTACATTTACTAATGTTTTTGTTAAAAAAATAACTTGATATTATTATACTATAAATATTATACTTATTAAAACTGTGTATGTCTATTTTTTGAAATTCAATTAAAATAAGTGTAAAAATTAAATTTAAAGCTAATCCCACAGATAAGGAGAGAAAACGGGTTTTTAAAATGTTTAAAATATCAATTAGATTTTATATCTAAATTAAATATATAAATGATTACAATGACCTATATTTGATCAATATATGTATAAATGATTTATTTTTATTTTTAAACCAATTTTATATTTAATTTAACATTATTAATTATTTAAAAAATGTAGTTTTTAAATAAAATGCAGTATTTCTAACTATTCATCATAAAATGAAACTTCTGAGAAAAAGACCAAAAAATCACCCTAATATAGTTTTGAAATTATGAATCCAAAAATGTTGTTTATTTTTAAAAAATACAATTTATAATTGTTTCGAAATTTTGTTTTAAAATAGGTGTGTCATTAAAAGGCGGTATAACTCGGTCTAGTGTGTAACAAAAACTAAGTCAGTGTTGTGTGTAGCGTAATATTAACATGATTTTGAGTATAAAGAACTCTATAAACAAACTTAATTTTATTCTAAAATGAAAATATCATAAATTATTGGGGTGTTATAGTATCAAAGAGAGTAAAATGTAAGGAAAACATGAAAACCCTAGAAATAAACATAGGGCAACTAAACAGATGTCGTTTAAAGGATAAAGATCATTTAATTTCCCTTAATTTAAATTTAATATAGACAATATCAAAATATAATGAGATAGTGTTTTATTATAATAAGATAACTATTTTTGAACATTTTATTTATTAAGTAATTATAAGGTAACATTTGGTTTTGGATTAGTTGTAAAGTCACATAACTCTCCTTTTTCTAATTATAAACTAATAACTTTTATGGTAATAAATACTATACATTATTTTAGTGTGATGTGATTTTTATGCTTAAAAGTGTATTTTTCTAAAAACTATTTTTCATTGTGTTTTGTGTAATTATAAATAAAATTATTATTTACCATTGCTGGAAAATTATTCTTAGAAAATAGATTCCATATTTGGGATTAGCATGTTTGAATTATTTAATAACATCCTTTTTATTTTAATTCATAAAATTATATTTACGTGGTAAAACTTTTTCACCACGATAATGGATAAAATGGGTTTAATGGGAGGTAAAACTATTTGGTAAGGCCATAAATATCTTAAAATCAGATATCTAATTCAATTTTAGGAATTTATTTAGTTCCATCCTATCTTATATTTTCATTTGAGTTACCTTGGTTCCAATTTACCTTGATGAATACATTTATATTATTTAAAAGTTAAGATTATTTAAAAGGTTGAAACTCCACTCTTATATAAAATGATTCACTAACCCCTTACTTATCCAAAACAATTTAGAAATTTAGATCATAAAATATCTTCCCAAAGTGATTCTTAACAACATTTTCCATTTCCAATACTTTTTTCCTTCCCAGAAGGCTAATATAATAGGGCCTACGGTGTTTATCAAAGGAGGTTATCCAAGAAGGAGGTATATATCTTAATCAAGTTATTTCAAGTTTCTTTATTTGTAAACCTTCTCTAAATATTCTATAAATATATAAAAATAGTTATATTATTATCATTATATTAATTAAATTTTATCATGTTGATGGAACAACCATTCTTTACCTCATTTCTATACATGTAAAATTGATAATATTGTCAGTGTGTTCGTGGGGACTACCTTCTCCATGGACATCGTATTTCATTTTCCATCACCGTCTCTCATGTATGGTTAAAAATAATGATTAAATAAATAATTGTGATAGTTATAAAATAATTATGATTCTTTAAAGATATACTATTATCTACCTTTTTTCCCTTCTATACGTTGGAAACCAAAAACGTTCTTCGTGTGTACGTGAAGACTACAACCTCCTTGAATGACGTGTTTCATTTTTCATATCCAATATATATGTCTATTAATAATTTTTTTAATGAATAAATATATTTGTATTATATTATTAATATTCTATAAAGATAATAGAGCCATTTTATGACTACTTTTACCTCGGTTAAAACAACGAACTATTTTGGACTGAACGATTCCAAAATGTCTGATGTGAACTTAACCGATTTAGTAAATAAATAAAAAATACAAGTAAATATAATAAATAGAATAATAATAAAGTAATAAATATGAAAAAGGTTATCGATCATTTAAACAATTAATATCATTTTATTATTTTGAAAATTAAAATATGTACTTAATGAGTCCTGACATAATCTATGGTATTTTTCTTTAAAACCTTTTTTAAATATTTTAATGAATTCCTTCTAAATATTTCTCTTCCATATACATGTTACATTAAATGTTTTAATAATTTTATTATTTATAATCAAAATTAATTATTATGTTCAATTATAACTATCTTTTAATTTCTTTACAAAGTTTTTTAAAAAATCCTTTTAATGTTTCTATAAGGTTAAATATCGACTTCCTTTATAAATTTGAGAAAATGATATTTTTTTAACATTTACCACTTAAATATTTTTTCCTTAAATTATGAACATTATTATTTATTATGTTTAATCTATAATTTTATATGGATTTTTAAAAAATATTATATTTACATTCTTCTGTGAATTGTTTTTATGAAAAGACAAGGATATTTCTTATTATTTTTATGAGATAATATATGGTATAAAATGAAAAAATTGAGTTTTATAATTAAACTGAAATATTTTATTTGTTTTATTCATGTTATGGTTCTTGTAAATTTTATATGGTGCTTTTTGGCGTGATATAACCCACCTATTCATTGGGTATTGATTTATTTTCTAAAAAAATATGGAGGAATTAACTATATTGGTTATTCCACTATAAATGTTCTTTTAAGGGTGATTGAAAGGGTGATATGAGTATAATTTTCTAATATTCCTTTATGATATTACAATAAATTATATGATATTTATTTAGTTATTTTTATTTCATGTGGTAAGAAATCGATATCATGATTAAAAGAAATGTTATTATATTTTAAAGGTGAAAATTTTGATTTTCAAGAAAAGTTTTCATGAGTTCTCATGTTTTATGAAGTAATTTTCATGTACTTATTTTTCCTTTATGATTTCCAAAAACAATTATGAAAAAAATTTAGGTAATAAAATTTATTTCATGATTAAGTAAATGATTATTTGTGATCAAGGTTTATTATTTAAAAAGGAAAACATTCTTATAGATTTTCATTTTTTTCAATTGAATAACAGGTTTCCATAATTTTTATATCCCTTACTGAGATTTTTTTTCATACCACATTCTCAAATATTTTTCATAGGGAATAAGGATGTATAGGAACTATATACATGTTAAACATCTATTAATGAAAATTTTCTTAAGAAAATAATTTTTTTCAATAACAAAACATGACTGTAATCATGAGAACTAGTTTTTATGGAAATAATGCACACTATGTGGAAGTACCCACATTTTAATGTAATGGTTTTATAATTTCATGAAACTCTAAACCTAAAACATAATGGGAATCTAATAAATTAATACCCTTTCTATTAAGCACATAATTATGAGTTAGTTATGTATGGGTTGTTATAGTTGGTATCAAAGAATGATATAGATAAATTATAGGTTAGTATGTTTCTAAGAAAATTGATATTTGGGATGATAATATATAGCTATATTATCATTTGATAGTCTTTTATTATTTACATCTTACTTCATCTAATATATTTCATTTTTATAATGGGTTTTCATGGATAAAATCGGGTAAATATGGTAAGAAGGTCACAAGAGGGTAATATCATTTTCAATTAGTAACCTAGAATGGTTTTAGTTGGATCTAATAAGGTTTTGGTTGTGATAACTCAATTGATGTAGGCTATTAATGGTGCTGCCCATGTAAGGGATATAATAAATTCTTTATAAAGTAACATTTCAATAGTGTATAATTTCATGAAACAACAACCTTTAGATTATGGTGGAACCTCATATCATGTAGTAGCTGAATTATGGATTAATGATTTAGGGAATATATTTTATGTCTTCAAATATTAAGAGAATCATAATATAAGTCTTTGTATATATTAGATTAAAGGTGAAGTCGATCAGCGGTGGTATCTGATCAAGAATACAAAGGGAAATTATGATATTGATACCACGTAATGGAAGTAATTTCAGGATTATTTCCTTGATAAATATTTTCATATAGTTCTTCAATATAGAATGGAAAAGAAATTCTTAGAGTTATAGTAAAAGGGGGAGGATTCAATTTCCACATATGATGTAAATTTTACTAGATTGTCCATGTATACACTAAATTATATTCTGAACTATAATAGTAATGTTGATAGATTTTACTTAGGATTGAAATAATGTTTAATATGGTATTTTTTTACTCATTAGTTTGGAAGTTATAAGGAAATTGTTTAGTATGTTGAGAAGGTAGACATGTAGTTTCTTGGATTTTATAACAATAATGATAAGAAGTGGTCCTAGTAGAAAGAAACTGGGATACATCTATTGAGTAAATATGAACATAATAAAATTAAACTTCCTCCTTATGATAAGTGTGGAATGAATAATTCTATTTAATGTCTTGTGATATCTTCAAGTTGTTATTAGTGTGGAACATTAGGGAATTTGGACCATGATATGGAAAAAAATAAAAATTATAATGGTCACACTGATAATGAAAAAATATATATAAGTTTTTTAACTATAATGAATTAGGCCATTATTAAAATTAATTTCTTAAGATAATTATTTTAACATCTCTAAATCTTGTGACATATTTATATTCAAATAAATTTAATTACATCGATTGCTTCAAATACATCCATCCTTCAGTCTAAATGAACTATATAGTATATCATTATAACTGATTCATTAATTTAGTAGTATTAATAGTAATAAAATTTTTTTATAAATATTTAGAAAGGTTTTATATAATGTTAATTTATTGATAAATAAGAACTAAATTTTTTAATAAAGACATTATATTTTTTAAAGCACACTTTTACTAAAAAGTTGTTTTTATTTCTTTTCATGAGAAAATAATATCATATTTATGGAAAATCAACTTCATTTATTTATTCTATCCAAAATACTTTTTCTTCCATGTCTATATTTCAATAAAATGATTTCAGGAATTTTTTAATATTATATTATGATTATTTAAAGTCATTTTTACCCATTTTTTAATTTTTTTTAAAAAATAAATGTAATCTTCTTGTCATTTTCTAAAATAATGTACTTTTGGATTTTTACTAAAAAGGTGTAAGGAATATTTTTTTAACATGCATGGAATGAACATAATTTACCATTTACATCACCGCTAAATGATTTTAGTATTTATGTAAAAAATTCAAGGTTTTATTTAAATAGAGTTTTTACCTCTACATTTGGTAAATTTTTATATTTTAAATAATTGATTTAAAACTAAAAAGGGTATTTTTCTAATGAAATGTTTGAGTGATATTTTAAAGGAATTTTTCATCTATGATAAAATTATTTGATGTCATTTATGATTTACTAGGATTATGATCCCATGAAACATTCCACTTTCATTATTTGGATGGATTATCATGATGATTATTTAAGTATGAGGAATGATGAAATGTTTATGAAACAAATTTCCTTTCCACATTCTATTTTATGATCAATTTTTTAAGATATTATGGAACATATTTTTTTTCAATTATATATTAAGTGGTCCCCGAATTATATATCCCTCTAATGAATTGGGTAAAATATAGATGTATTATGAGATAAAAAAGGAATAGAACAGTAAGTTAACCCAGTTCTATAAGAGATTATGACCACTATGATAGTATTGGGAGTGAACCTTGACTAAGGATATGATAAAAAGGGGAGTGAACCTAATCCACTATGATAGTCTTGGAAGTGAGAATTTTTTAATGAAATGATTTTCCATGCTTATATCTATGAAACAAACTTATGTCTTATTCCAATATTATGCACTCATGGCTAATGTTATTTGATTTAATTAATATTCATTATTTATGAACTACCAAGATTTACGCCATGACTCACAATCATGATCTATGTTATGAAGGGCATGATATTAAATTTTATGTTAATATTCTTATACCGTTATTCTCATGTTATGCTTCAATGATCATTAATGTCTTTCTTGTTTTCCCTTAATGAGCATCTAATCCCACCCTTACTCATATTTCCTTTCCATGGGTTATGAAGAAAAGTTTTAAGTATGATATTTCTAAGAAGGGTTCTAGTTATGAATAATATAGTTGGAGATATTATAGATCTCTTATGAACTAGATTTTTATGTATCCATGTTTCCAAAGACACAAAACATACAAATTAGGTCATGGATCATAATGTTTTGTAATGATTTTTCATCTATTAAGATGTAATATAAATTTGTGAAAAGTATGGGTTATTATAGTTGGTACTAGAGAAAATTTTAGTTACCTATGGAAACTATGAAGAGAAAAATTTGGTGAGAACCCTTAGGATAATCCTATGTATGGGAGAAAATCTTAAGTTATAGTAAATAAAAAAGTGTGGTTTTCCTAGAAAACAATAAATGTCTAGATACTACAAGTGGATTTAGTTTTAGAACAGATGCATCTAGGGGTAATAACCCCAAAAAGAGTTGGTTGAGTATATTTTGTCCATCATTCTAGTGCGCAGTGAGTATAAACTTACTACACACTGGGTTTGACATGCTAAGGGTATATTATTAGATATCTCACATTTTATTTATAAACCATTATAAAGGATTTGAATAAATGATGACCATGAATAACCAAGGCTAAAGATAATGTTTCATAGATTGAAAACAATGTGTCCTGATTTAGAAAACATATATATGTTTTTTCATTATTATAAGGTTTCTAATTATGATTATTGTTTCTTACACTATGATTTTTGGTTTTCGTCATTAGATTGAACTCTAAATAATTTTGTTAATGCTAATTGTTATGGAAAAAGAAATCATTATGCTCTTGAGTAACTAAATGTTATGGGAGGTGGAATGAAAAATCTCACTACAATATTTACAAAACATTATCAAGCTATAAATAATACTAATCTTACCAATGATCAAAGGAGGTAACTACATTCTTTTAGTCTTTTATGAGGAAACAACCACCATCTTTTAGGGGTTCTACTGATCCACTAGTTACTAATAAATGAACCAGTACTACTAAGAAATATATATTTTCTCTCCAATATCCAAAACCCAAAGATGTGATTTTAGATATTTATTATTTTGAAGGTGAAACAGATCAATACTAGAATCTTATAAACAAAATAGGGAAATGGGTTAAAAATTAACTCTATATAGTGGAATGAGTTTACGATATTATTTTCAATAAGTACTTTCCTCATATTATTCATATAAAAATTGAGAAGGATTAATTTATCTAAAACATAATGTTGATTAATTTTCTAGTACCTATGAGACCAAATTTACAAGACCTGTGAGGTATGATTCTATTATTATTATCCAACTTAAAATTAAGGTTTATCAATTCTTTTGTGGCTTAAAACTAAGTATTTAAAAGAATTTATCCATAAGGGGATTTGGTAGCTATGAACAAATCATTCTATGTTTTATCAACGTGGAAATATAGATTATAGTTACCCATCGATATCATATTTTTCATAATAAAATAAATATGGAATTGAAAATTTATTCTAAAAACCAAGGAGAGATGAAGATGAGATTTCCTTTATACACTAAGTGTGAAAAGAAACATGAAAGAAATTATCTCAAGGGAACTGGTAAATATTTTAAGTGTGGAAAAAAGGTCATTGGGAAATATAATGTTGAAGTAATGGGAATATTTTTCTAATTATGAAAATAGAGATAAAGTTATACATAATGAACATCCCACACTCTAGTGTTTCAAATTCCAGTATTATCAACATTATTCTAACCAGTGTAAAAATTTGAAGGATAATGATAATGACCAATTCCAGTAATCTATTAATACTAAAGAAAAAGGGAAATATCATGTGATCACTATTTCTGATGAGGGGTATGATTAAAATATTGAAAAAAACACACTTACCTTCTACTCTATAACTTCGAATGTCTTATATGATTCTGGATTTACTCATTCTTTTACATCTAAATATTTTGAAAAGTGTGTTACAATACAACCTCAATGATTAGATATTTTAATATATATCTACAAAATATTATGATGAACATATCTCAAGTATAATATTCTACTCCAATTAATTTTTTTGAGAATGTGATTCCTAAAAATTATTTAATTCCCCCCCGGTTGAATTTGATGTCATCTTAGGAATGGATTGGATTTCTATACAAAAATCAAACATAAATTTACAAGGATGGGAAGTCACATTTGATATTCTAAACCAACCTATAAATATTTTTGGTTAGAGTGAGTAACTCAAGATGGGGTGAATTGAGTTCCCAATAAAAATTTTTGTTCAAGATTTAGTTAAAGTTAAAATCCTTTTAATAAAAATAAAATTGCAAATTTACCAAAATAATAGATCCATATAAGATCTATCCTTTAAAAATATTTCTTAAAGAATAATTAAGTCTCAGTTAAAATATTGATTATAATTACCTTAACTTTGGAAATCAATTTACATAGATAAAAACAAATATCAACACTAGTTATGTTTAATTATCAACGTAATTTAATTATATATATATATATATAATAATCTAAGATATAGTATTAAAACAAAATGTAAAGACACAACGGAATAAACAAGAGGTTTAGTATCAAGGTGAGACTTAATCTAATAAACTAGGAAATCACCTCCTTCCAAGAAGATTATATATATAATCAAATAAATAAAAAACCTAGATTAGGTATATAGTCAACAAAAACAAGTTGTACATGCTAAAAAGACTCTTCTATAGTTATTTGTGGGAAGTAAGAATATAACTGGTCACATAGGGACCTCTTCCACAAACACAGTGGGAAACATATTTAGAAGGAATATTATAAAAAGTATTCTCCTAGAATATATAGGATACATTGTATGTTGAATAACTGGAAAACAACACACTACTCAAAAGTAAAATAGAATGAAAAAATAAGAATATAAAAATCTTAATCTGAAATGTTTAATATGTCTTTAGTCCTCAGATTTGCACTGGCGAGGAGTCTATGCTTTGTTCTGGAAAATTGAAACTAAATAGAGGATTGTGGAAATCTTTAGGTATGTTTGAGTTTATCTCTTTATGATATCTCAATAAATCTCACTAATGGGTTTTATGATTATGTATCATTGAGCTTCGTAGAATGTTAATCAGTAACTTCATGAGAATTAAAAAATTCAGTTTCACAATACACAATAGTTTTGAAAGGGATCTTTTGAATATATCATTCTGTATCTCTATGGGATAGAGAGAGAGAGAGAGACCCTTTATGAATATATAGATGAATCAGATGGAGGAGATCCACATTCATTGGATTGGATTTTATTATTCCTTGAATACTTTGTCAAACTATCTAAGAATAGTTTTATTCATTGATCCATTCATGCCAAAGTCCTCAGACAACAACAGTATTAAGAAGCTGGAGGTGACCTAGCATCTGGTGGTGACTCACCATTGGTGGTAATCCCTCTGTTGGTAACAATGACTTGCCTCTAGCGGTAGCTCCTCTAGTGGTAACAATGACTCACCTCTGGAAATACCTCATCCTGGTGGAAACTTCTGTTTGTGGTGATGGTGAATCTGTCTGGCGGGAGCTCATCTTAGTGATAACGGTGACTCCTAGCCAATGGTGAATTTCCATAATACTTAGCAGAAATATCATACAATAAGTCTTATAATATAAAATATGGTTATAAAACATGTGAAACATTACTACTAAAATAATAATGGTTGTGACCATTAAAATAATAGAGTGTCAAACACACTCTATACAAAGAGGTGCCAATATTTTCCCCCTTTTCGATGATAAAAAAACATGGAATTTTATAAACCATGTACTAAATGAGTAATCATAGAGTTATTTGAGTTTAAAAACAATCTACTTACCAAAATAAAACTAAATTTCTATTTTATATCCCCCTTTGAGATTATCAAAAAATAATAATAATAGTTGTATAATTGAGAGAGTAAATATAAGAACATAAGGAGTTTTGCATTATCTAGGTGCCAAAAAGATATGAGTACAAAATAATAAGAATTAAAGGGAAAATAAAAATGATACCTGTCAAAAAAATAACATCTAAAATAAAACAACCCTGCTCTTTATTACACACTTATACATTATTTATTATATAAAATTTCACTTAATACAACTCTAAAGATTGAGTGGTCTAGTGTCTTGGGAAATTAGGAACATTGCATAAAAACTTAAGACATAAAATAAAAAATCTTTATTGAAAAATTATTTTAAATGACCATTATATTCCTTCGTAATTAGAATTTCAGGGGATAACCTAAAGAAATATATAAGAAAAGGGTGAGCTATAAATCCCTGTAAGGGAGTAAATAAGGCATAACACGAAGAATACAATATATGTTAGGAAATATGTATATCAATGCAGCATCTATGAAACATGAACATAAAGGAATGATATACCATGATTATCATAAAATGAAAATGTGGAAACAACATACAACATGATATTAGCATGCGCCAAGGCTCATTGCACATGGATTAGCATGGGTAAACCCACATTGCACTTGAATTAGCATGAGTAAACCCTAATTACACATGAATTAGAATGAGTAAACCCTTATTGCACATGAATAAGAATGAGTAAACCCTAATTGCACATGAATTATCATGATTAAACCCTCATTTCACATGGTGTATCCTGATTCTAAACATTACACAATGCATTGGAGTGAAATCAGGGCGCACCCTTCATAACCATTTCATTTCATGCATAAGTGTTCCACATGGATCATATAACATGGAATGATTAAACATCATAAGTTATTACACAGTTAAATAATTTGGAATATATAAATTTAAGTACCATTAACTAATTATATTTTCAAAAAGGTTATTACCCTTGATAGAGAAATGGGTATGGCATTCACTACACGATAATTTTGGCTTGGAAAATCACAGTGCAATTTCGGCAGCATAACTTCATCCTAAGGGAATTCATAAGTTAGGTTGATGAGAGAGAAAGGCATATCTCATCATTTATAAATGAAATAGACAGTAATTGGATCATGGAACATAATATTACAACATATTAAATAGAATTTATATGAATGATAATGTATAAATACTTGAAATGAAATAAGAAGAGAGAAACCCCTTACGGAATTTATGCATGGTAACAGGTGTACATGGAAGGAATTAATGAGAGAAAGTGGTATATCATAATTAAAACATAAGGAGGAAAGTATGTATGAGTTGATTAATCACATCCCAACATTTTTAATTGAAAATAAAATGGTATAACAACATAAAGAAACTTAGACATAAATTAGAAAGGAAAGAATCTTTTATGAAAATTTTGCATGTTAATGGGTTCACATAAGGGTTCATAAGAGGAATAAATGAGAGTGAAAGGGACTCTAATAATTTATAAATAAAATGGAAAGTAATTAAGATATTAAAAAACATGTAAAAATATAGTAATAAAGTATATTAAAAGACATTACTTTAAAAATATGCTTGATAAAAGAGGTGGGTGGAAAATCCCTTATCGAATTTTGTCATAGTAATAGGTGTGTTTAATGGATCATAGGGGGGATTTAAGAGAGTTAAAGGAATATATAATCATATATACATAAAATGAAAAGTATGGGGGTTGTATAAAATCACAATCCAAAATATAAATATTGAACTTAAGAAGCATAATGTAAAATAGTAGCATAAATGGAAATGAGAAAAGTGAAATCCCATATGGAATTTTGGCATAGTAATGACATAGGTAAGGGTCAAAATAAGGGAGGAGAAATAATCCCTCATTAAAATAACATCATGTAGAAATTAAAATAATCACTTTTAAATAATTAAGTTATAACCATTCAAATTTACAAGAACTACATTCAAACAAGATTCTTGAATTCGAAAGGAGGAGAGGAAAGTGAGGATCCCTTACTTAGATGTGTGACGCCAAAGGTTTGGGAGAGGTTTCAGAGAGGATTCTTGAGATATTGGGATTCTATTTGAGGATTCTATAGAGTTGGTCATAGGTTGGTCAATATACAAATGGTTTTAGTGAATATTATTGGGAGATTGGATGGGGTTATATAGGAAATGTGGAGGAATTACTTATTATTTTAGTTTTGGACCCTACACACTAAAATATTCAAATCCATAGACCATACCATAGTTTTTTCACTTAGTTTCTACCAAATAGTAATGGTAAAAACTATTTGTAATTATAAGGGCCTAATATATTAAAATATTAGGCTTTCTAATGTGGAGGTGAGTCACACTCCCAAGGAAATCATTTTAAAATGTCAAAAATATTTTATAAGTCTTGGAGGGTTCACTAAGGCACTATAAACTTATTAAAACAAATAAAAAATAAAAATATTTTAAATTCAAAACATATATTGGCTGAATATCTTTTTTATATTATTTTATTACATCACTATTGGGTCATTATGATTTCATAAAACACAATATATATTTATACTGTATTTATTTTTTACCCAAACATTTGATTGTCTTAGAAAATAATGAACAATTAACCATTGGATAATTTTGAAATCCTGACTCCAAAAATAATATTTATTTTATCTTAAGAATTTTCTAAATATATGATTTTTTACTTTTAAAATAAAAAAATGACATTTAATGAAAATTTACTGGTTTTGAATAAAACTGTTTTTAAACCTTAATAAAAATTATATTTGACTTCATAAAAATTATATATTCATTTATTACTCATAAAATTAATTTGACAATAATATTTTAATAAAATATATTAATTCATAAATTCATTAATTCATCAAAATAAATTCTTTAATTCAGAAGAAAATTTTTGTTTTATCATATAAAAATATAATTCTTATCAAACTGAATACTTAATCATTTATAGAGTAAAAACAATAAGGAATAAATATAATCATCATTTATAATTAAAAGGATCATTCTTATAACACTATTATAATAAAAATATTAATAAAAACATAGTTTAATATAATAATTTATATATTTCTAAAAAGTACCATTTTACCTTAAAAATCAATTTATATAATTCATTATAGTTTTAAGAAAAACTATTCTCAAAAAGGAATTGATAAAATAATAATTTTATTTATAAAAGGTTTTACACAAAAAGTAACTAATAACATGTTACATAACACCTTATAACACCCGCATAAGACCTAAGGGTAAGGTATAAGATTGTGACAGACTCTTGGGATGGCTTGGATAGCATCGCTCGGGTGGTAATATCTATTAACTTCTAAGTACCTTGTAGAAGATTCTGTTCAATATCAATGTGTTGACTCTCAACTTGGGATTGGTCAAGAGAAAAGCCTACTGATGCTACTTCCTTCCCATGTTCTGACAAATGAGCATCATATGGCCCTAGTCTACTAGATGAGGCCATCCCCTCCTTTGTCTATGTCCAGAGGATTTTTTATGAAACCTTATATTTGTACTAGTCATGTGATCATAGTTTAACAACTATATTATCATAGGTAATGATACTTAACAGGAATTTAAATCCAATTGGATAAAATATAAAAGAGTTCATGTGTTTTCTATATCCATAAGACATTTAATTAAATAAAAAAATGTGATTTTATTCTTGAATGTTCAGATCATTCCATCCTTCCCCCCTCAAGAAATATAGCCTTCGAAATTTTTTCCCCACTCTGAAATAGATGAGGGTAACTTTGACATATCACTTCCTCATATTCCCATGTTACTTCTTCAAACTTGTGGTTTCTCTACAACACTTTGACGGGGGAAATTTTCTTATTTTGTAGATTTTTTCCCTACGATCTAAGATATTTACCATATTTTCTTCATAGGATAGGTAATTCTCCAATGATACAACCTTTGGAATGATTGCATGTGATGGGTCAGGTATTCACTTCCAAAAGAGTGATACATGGAATACACCATGAACTAGGCAGGTTTACTGGGAGTTCTAGTCAATAGTACACTTCTCCAATGTGATTAAATATCTCATAAGGGTCGATGAATGTTGGAAATAGCTTTACCTTACTCAAAAAGCTCATAAATGTCTTCTATGGTGATATTCGTAGGAATACCATGTCTCAAACATCAAATTCTAGGTCCCATCGATGATTATCATCATATCTCTTTTGTCGACTATGATCAGCATTAATGTGCTACAGGAGAGTATTAACCTTCTCCACCATTTCTTCGACCATTTCTGGACCTATAAGTTTTTGGTCCCCAACTTCATCCCCACATTTCGGTGTTCTGCACCTCTTCCTATAAAGGGCTTCATAAAGATCCATTTGGATAATTGAGTGGAAACTGTTGTTGTAAGAGAACTTAACCAGAGAAAAATATTTATCCCATCCACCTTTGAAGTCCATTGAGAATTCTCTCAAAATGTCCTCAAGTTTTTGGATAGTCCACTCAGATTGGCCATTAGTTTGAGGATGATAAGCCATAATGAAGTTCAGATCATTATTCAGAGCATGTTGGAGACTCTTCTTAAATATAGGGGTGAATCTTGGATATCGATCGGATACAATTGATAGTGGTACTCTATGCAGCCTTAACACTTCCCTGATGTATATCTGTGCTAGTTGATCCAATGAGAAATCCTCTTGAATTGTTATAAAGTGTGAATTCTTTGTAAAATGATCCCCAAGAACTCATATAACATTGTTTCCTTCGGATTTCTTCAGAAGTCTGGTGAAATATTCCATGGTGATGTTTTCCCATTTCCATGTTGGTATGGGTAATGGTTTTATCATCCCCTTAGATTTCTTCCTTTCAGACTTCACTTGCTGCATACTAGGAAATTTGATGTATACTTAGCAATCTCATTCTTCATGTTATCCCATAAATAATTCTCTAAGAGATCTCGATACATATTTGTGTTTCCTAGGTTAATGGAGAAATTCAAACTTTGTGCATCATCCAAAAGTTATTTCTTTAACATCGGATTTGATGGAACACATAGTCTTGACTCAAATCAAACAATTACTTCTTCATTGACATTAAACTCTAAGGATTTAACTTTTCTAATAGTTTCCACTTTCTTTTGAATTCCCACATCATCATTTTTATTATCCTTTAACCTTTCCAAATGAGACGGTTGAGGAATCATTTGTGAAATGATTAATGATTTTCCCTTCTTTATGATTCCCATGTCGATATTTATCAAATATACGAATATTGGACCATTTTCAATTCTCATAAATGATAGAATCACAGGGTCCTTTCTACATAGAGAATCCTTTGCCTTGTTTTATTTCCTAGGGTGGTAATGGATTGAGAAGTCATAGTCTTTGATCAGCTTTAACCATCTTCATTATTACTTGTTCATCTCTTTCTGTGTGAATATATAATTGAAGATTTTGGGATTTGTATATATTTCAAACTTCTCCACAAATAGATAATGTCACCAAATTTTCAATGAAAATATCACTGCCACTAACTCTAGATCATACATGGGATAGTTTTTCTCATGAATTTTCAACTACCTTGAGGCATAGGTAATAAAATTGTCTTTTTGCCTCAAATTCCATCAAAGGGAGACTTATAAAATTTTCATTAAGAACATTCCCAAAAACATTAACATGTGATAAAACACTTATATAACTTTTTCTCTAATGGTTTAATATCATTTCTAGTGGGGAATCAATGTTTTTATAAAACATAAAAGATATACTAATAAGACATGAATTGAAATACATTACGACATACACCACTTTGAATTAGTGGTTACATGTAATTAATTCAGCATTATCCATCATAGCATAGGACTTTCTATGATCCCTTGATCATGGAGATTGTTGATTATGATCATGATTCTCATCCCTTGCAATAGATAATTGTCTTGGGTAATGCATAACTTCTCCAAATTTATAGCATAAAACTGTTTATGATGCCTTATATGGAACTTTGTTTCCATCCATCACATTATCCATTCTTTCATGGAAATTAGATACTTTGTACCCTTCCTTTCCGCACTTAAAACATCTCCTAGCCCCTTTGTGACATTTCCCCTTAGTGCCTCTTTCCAAACATGTTACAAGAAGGAAATTGGGTCTTCTTCCCCTTATCAAATTTAATAGATAGCTTTTCATGAGATGTCGTCTTCCTCTTCCATGATTTCTTTGGAAATTCAACAATTTTCTAATTGTTAATCATGATTTTTGATAGCTGGTTTTTCATAATCACAATATGTCCTACTTGATCTCCCATTTGATTGGGAATCTCACTAGGATATTCATCATGTTGCCCTTTACATCTGTTGTTATCCATATTCCCCCAATTACAGACCATTGGCTAGAATAAAGGTATAATTAGGGATGAGTATATTAAACATTTAAACACATAAAGGGGAATCCAATTAAATTAAAGGGATAACTTATAAATTACATTTATCTCCTCAAATTGTAAATTTTTAGGCTTCAACCTATGTTATCCATGATATATCTCCTAACATACATTATTATGGGATTTTTTCTCCCTTAATAATGGTTCATACTAAGCTTATGAATTTATCAAAGCATATCCCCCAAGAGTGTCAAACCAAGACTATAGAAATGACCATTTTCATACACCATTTCTTGTATGATTATATCTAAAAGTGGTGTTTTTGGGTATTACCCCTATATACATATGTGCTAGAGAAACCTCTATGGGTTCGTATCCATATAGGGATTTATTTTCCTAATATACCACTTACTCTATACCCACCAAAATCTAGGGATGTTTTCCTTATACTTAATCTTATCCCTATGGATTTATCTAGGGTTTTATAATCCTAATCCCAAAAATAACTTAAACTATCCTTTGATACCAACTAAAACAACCCTACACTTTATTTCCCACTTAAACATGATTTATTACATAACCTTACACTTAAGACAACTCTGTGGATCAGGAGGTCTAGTGTATTGGAAAATTAGGAATATTACATAACAAATTATGACATAAAATACAAAATATTTATTAAAAACTTCTTTTAGATGACCAAAACATTCTTTCATACTTATAATTTCATGGGATAATATAAGTACATACACAAGAAAATGGTGACCTTTAAATCCTATCAAGGGAGTAAAAAAGGCACAACATGAAGAATACAATACATATTAGAAAATAGGTATATCAATGGAGAATAAGAGAAACATAAACATAAAGGAATGATATAGCATAATTATAATAAGATGGAAATGTGGAAACAACCTACAAAATGATATTATCATGATCCAACACTCATTGCACATGGATTAGCATGAGTAAACCCCCATTTAACTTGAATTAGCATGAGTAAACCCTCATTGCACATGAATTAGCATGTGTAAACCCTAATTGAACATAAATTGGAATGATTAAACCTGAATTGCACATTAATTATCATGAGTAAACCCTCATTTCAAAATTAGTATCATGATACTAAACATTACCCAATGCATTTGAGCGCTATCAGGGCACACCCTTCATAACCATTTCATTTTATGCATAATTGTTCCGTATGGATCATATAACATGGAATCATTCAATATCATAAGTTATTACATGGTTAAGTAATGTGGAATAAATAAATTTAAGTACCATTAAATAAGTATATGTGCATAAAGTTGAATACCCTTGACAAAGAAATGGGTATGTTATTCACTACACGATGTTTTCGGCTTGGAAAATCACAGTGCCATTTCGGCAGCATAACGTCGTCCTATGGGAATTCATAAGTTGGGTTGATGTGATATAAAGGGGTAAATCATAATTTATACATGAAATATAAATTAAGGGTATCATGGGATATAATATACCAACATATTAAATGGTATTTATATGCATTATAATGGATAAATGTTTGAATGAAAATAAGAAGAGAGAAATCCCTTTCGGAATTTATGCATGGTAACAGATGTAGACAGAAGGCATTAATGAGGGAGAAAGTGGTATATCATCCTTAAAACATAATAAGGGATGTATTTGGGAGGTTATAAATCAAATACCAAATTTTTTAATAGAAAATAAATGGGTATAACAATATAAAAAAACTTGGACAGAAATGATAAAGGAAATAATCCCTTACGAAAAAACAGCATGGTAATGGGTGCACATAAGGGTTCATAAGAGGAATAAATGAGAGTGAAAGGGGATATAATAATTTATAGATAAAATGGTATGTAATTAGTATATTTAATAACATATCCTAACATATTAATAAAGGACATTAAAATACATTACATGAAAAGAATTCTTGATAAAAGAGGTGGGTGGAAAATCCCTTACAGAATTTCAGCATACTAACAGGTATGCTTAATGAATCATAGAGAGGATTGATGAGAGTGAAAATAATATATCATCATATATAAATAAAATGGACAGTATGGGGGTCATGGAACATCATAATATGACATATAAATATGGAACTTAAGAAGAATAATGTAAAAGAGTAACTTGCATGGAAATGAGAAGAGTGAAATCCCTTACGGAAGTTCGGCATAGTAACAGCTTAGGTAATGGTCAAATTGAGGGAGTATAAAGAATACCTCATTCCAATAACATAAAGTGGATAGTAATATAATTTTTATAAAATAATTACATTATAAACATTCTAAATTACAAGAACTACTTTCAAATAAGATGCTTGAATTTGAAAGGAGGAGAGGACAATGAGGATCCCTTATTTGGATGTGTGATCCCAAAGGATTGGGAGAGGCTTGAAGGAGGATTATTGGGAAATTGGGGTGCCTTGGGAGGATTTGATATAGAGTATTACAGAGTTTTTTAGATACAAATGGTTTTAGTGACGATAAATGAGAGATTGTGTGGGTTTATATAGGAAAGGTGGGGAAATTCTATATTATTTTGGTTTTGGACCCTACACACTAAAATATTCAAAAAAACAAACCATCCCATGGTGTTTCCCATAGTTTCTATAAAATTTTATTTGTATAAATATTTTATAAGTCCATGGGCCTAACATATTTAAATATTAGGCTTTCTTATGTGAAGGTAAGTCATACTCCCAAGGAAATCATTTTAAAATGTTAAAATACTTTAGAAGTATTGGAGGGTCCACTAAGGCATTATAAACTTAATAAAAAAAATCTAAAATCACAATATTTTAAAGGTAAAACATATATTTTCCAAATATATATTTTATATTATTTTATTACATCCCTATTGGGTCGTTATGATGTCATAAAACACATTATATATTTATATGGTATTTAATTTTTACCCAAAAATTCGATTGTCTCAAAAAATTATGAAAAATTCACCACTGATTAATTTCAACAACTTGATTACAAAAATAATATTAATTTTATCTAAATAATTTTTTTGTATGTGAATTTTCACTTTTAAAATAAAAATTGACATTTATTGAAAATTTACTGGTTTTGAGAAAAACAGTTTTTTAACCTTAATAAAAATTACATTTGACATCATAAAAATTATATACTCATTTTTTATTCATAAAATTAATTTTATAATAATATTTTATTAAAATATTAATTATATAAAAATTTATTAATTCATCAAAATAAATTATTCAATTAAAAATACAATTTCTGTTTTATCGTATAAAATTATAATTCTTATCAAACTGAATACTTAATCATTTATAGAGTAAAAACAAT
Source organism: Viscum album (assembly GCA_963277665.1). Lineage (NCBI taxonomy): Eukaryota > Viridiplantae > Streptophyta > Magnoliopsida > Santalales > Viscaceae > Viscum > Viscum album. The sequence goes on along the minus strand of OY728134.1, from coordinate 1,158,297,772 downwards.
AAGGAATAAATATAATAATAATTTATAATTAAAAGGATTGTTCTTATAACACTATTATAATAAAATTATTAACAAAAACATAGTTTAATATAATAATTTATATATTTATGAAAAATACCATTTTACCTGAAAAATAAATTCATCTAATTCATTATATTTTTAAGAAAAACTATTCTCTTAAAGGAAATTTATGGAATAAGAATTTTATTTATAAAAGGTATTACACAAAAATTAGCGAATTCCTTCTTACATAACCCCTTATGACACCCTCATAAGACCTATGGGTAAGGTGTCCGATTGTGATATTCTCTTGGGGAATCTTAGATAACATCACTCAGGTGGTAATCTCTATTAACATTCAATTACCCCATAGGAAATTCCATTCAAGATCAATGTGTTGATGCTCATATTGGTCTTGGTCAAGAGAAAATCCCAATGAAACTACCTCTTTCTAAAGATCTTACAAATGAGATTCATATGGCCTGAGTCTACTGGATGAGGCTATCACCCCATTTTTTATGTCAAAATGAATTTTTTAAAAACCTTATATTTATAGTAGTCATTTGATCACTGTTCAACGACTATATTATCAATGATAATGATAATTAATGGTCATTTAAATCCAATTGGATAAAATAAAAAAATTGATTGTGTTTTCTATATCCATAAGACATTTAATTAAATAAAATAAAGGGAATTTTATTCATGAATGTTCGGGTCATTAAATAAAAATATTCAATTTTTAGAATATGAGTGATGATAAAATTTTTCCATCCCTTGTCATTTTATTTGTCTTTTTCACTATCCTATGATGATACTTTAGAAGTGTATATTAGTGAAAAGGTTGTAATGGATGGTAATGTGGTAGCAGGAGGAATTGGTTCTCAGAAAATAATTGTTCTAAGTTGTCTAATTACATCAACTGGTGACAAACTCAGAGGTTGATAAGGTGGAGGCATAAGACTGTCTGTTTGAGTGAGTAGAGTAGGCTTGTACTGAACCGAGTTTGTGGATGCGGCTAAATGAATTATTGAAATATGGAGTGACTCTCTAAAAATTGAAGTGGTTTGATGAACATGATGTTAGGGTTTCAAAAGATTGATTAAGTCTATAATTATTGAACCTCCTATTTCCATCACATTTATTAATTCTTCCTTATCATCCATAAATTTTTGAATAACTTATGTGAGAATCTTTAGTTGACTCACCTATTCTTTACAGGCTATTGTTACTAATGGTATTCTCAAGTTCTCACCAATAAATTTGAAATCATCAAACATTTAATTCTCGATATAGATCGTTGAAAAGTAGTACTTGATGGATTTCTTTATGAATTCCTTATATTTTATAAGATCTCCATTAAAGCCTCTTATGAAATCAAGAGTATGTTCTCCATGAAGATGTATCTACCAAATTTTCTCTTCATGAGTGCTCACATCACCCATAGAATTTCTGATTTCTTATCTAATTATCTATTGCGGAAGATCTCTATCAAGTTGTACTATAGGAGGAGGAGTTGAAAATGACGTAGAGGCAGTAGAAGCTAAACTATCCAACCTCTAAGAAATGGATTTCATGAATTATGATATAGAGGATGTAAGACTCTCTATTAAAGATTTTAAATTAGCTACTTAAAATGAAAATATTCTTCTCTCTACTTCCATTGACTGAATGTGAAACCTAACTTATGGTTGGATATGAGATATCACAAACCACGTATCAAACACTTTATTCACTAAGTTTGGCTATTGGAGATATTTGAGATCTCATGGAATTTGAAAAGTATGAAATTAAATTTCTTCTCAATGAGTCTAAATCTAAACTCACATTTCATTGTAAAGAAATAAAACCATCTTGGGTCACTATATTAGGTGAAAACAATGGGTTGATCATGTTGAAAAGTTGGTATATTGGTCTATATAGGGATAAAAGGTTGTATCTCTCCATCAAGATCAATCTAATCCACTAGTGATCCTTATCTTCTGACAAAATTGTTAGGCTCGTCATCTGAGTCAGCATAATTAAGTCCAAGTATAAAAAAACCTGAATATTTTTCCAATTATTCAAAGAAACAAAACTAAAAATATTATATATGAAAGTATTGTTGAGTCTATGGGAACTTGAGAACTTTGATCAATTTAAGATTTTAAGGGCACACGTGATTTCTATAGAGACTGATCCACTAGAACTGACTATTTAACTGGAATGGTAGTCAACTCTCCCTCACTTATAGTTAGTAGAACATATGTCTAATTAATTTCCATGTTTTCTACTAGTTTTTATTGATCCATTTGATCATCATGATTTAGAGTTTTCTCCCCCTTAATTTAAGCTTCCATACCTTCGGTATAAATTGTTGGAACATCATGAATTATAGTGTCCTTTGGTTGATTTTCATCTTTATGAGAACTAGATACCATTGATGAAGAGGATTGATTTTGAACTACCTCATGTTTAGGATCAGGATCATTTCCATTCTCATCACTATCCTCACGATCAGTACCACCTTTTTTATTATCTCTTTGATCAGGGCCATCATTTTTGTTTCCATCATCTGAATCCTTATCAACATGAGCTATATTATTATGATCCTCATCATCCCGACTAGAATATCTTTCTAGATCTATAATTTCTTTAACTACTTATTTAGAAACAATAACATTTCCTTCATTTCCATTCTCATCAGTTGAATTATTAGAGGTAGAAAATTTAAACTGAACTTCTCTAGAAACATCAGTATCTTCTTCATAAAAATTTTTAGGTAAGAGAGTTTCTTTGGATGGTAGAGAGCTTGATGAACTAACATGTCCACTTGATACTCCAGGTGGAGATTTAACGATCTCTGTATCACTCCCTTCTTTAACTGAAACAACTTATTCTTATTCTTATGCCTCTTCTTCTATTACTGGTTCATTTATTTCAGCAACAACATCAGCATCATAGTACTCAACTATATCATCTGATTCAAGACATGAATCCACCACATCCTTATGTTTAGTTGTGTGATCAATCAGGTTTAACTCATCATAAAATTTTTCATTATAATTACCCAACATCCCTTCTAGGGATTCAATCTCACTTTAACTATATTTCCAATAGTTTTTGATAAACAAAAACCACAAATTTTGTCCACAACTTCTTCTCCAGCTTTAACATATCACTTTGTATCTAAAATAGATGAAATAATTTTTGGATATATTAGAGAGTTCAATCTAGTGATCTTTTTTCACATCTCATGCATAGGAGTCATCAAAAATCTACAACGAATTAATCTTTAAGAAATGAAACTCATTCCTCTACATGAGGTATTTTATGTCCATGATTGATATACGTTCTGTGTGACATGAATGATAGTGTAAATGTTATGATTTGATGGGTTCTCTCAAAATTATATATTGCATGTAAATGTTATGATATGATAGGTTCACCTAGAATTTTATAGCACTCCAATTCATTGAGTAATGTTATGTATCTCATGAGATTAAGAGAAGTATGTGAGACAGTTTACCGCTAAGACATGATGTTTCATATTTATGCTTTCCACATCCCATGTATTTATCTAATGCTTACTTTCTTGATTATGTAGGGTCCTAAAAAATATGCAAAGGGGAATGGGAATCCCCCTTAATTTGAGAAAGTATTCTACCCAATTTCACTTAGAAGATTGGGAAAAAACATGAAGAATATTCAAAATTGACAAAGGACCGATCAGTCCGCGTACCGGTTCTACATCAGTGGAACATAGCCGGTTCAGCGAGTTACCTCATGGAACAGCATCATCTATGAAATGGAGGCGAGAGCCCCTATGCGGGCGCGGACCGGGACGAATGCCAGGCCGACCCACCGCCACGATCCGCCCCAGTCACGAACCTCCCCCGTCGCAAACCACACCTGACCGGCCCATACCGAGCATGCTCTCATTCACAGAACAGAGACGGAGCCCTGTGTGGCCGCGAAGCGCCCCTCAAACAGATTGAGTTCGCGGGTGAGGTGCATTCAATAAACCCTCGCGAACCTCGGATTGACCAAGTCATCCGTAGGCCGGGTTTTTGGTCACGGGACTCCAACAAAGGTGCCGCCTGACCACAAAAAAACCCCTTCCCCCCCTCTATAAAAGGATGTTGAGGGGGAGAAGAAAGGGGGTTCAGATTTAGATGCTTGGATATTCATAGGCTGGAGGAGATTGAGGGAGCTGATTTTGGAAGGAAGGAGCTTAGGATTTCATGAACTGCGAAGTTCCAATTCCCGAACCAGTACAGTTATAGAACTGGAAACGAATTGATAAAGTATCAAAAAATTCATAATAAATTGGTGAACAGAAAAATACAATTAAATCCGTGAGACACGGCCCCTCCATGGGTGTACTCCCCAAGGACCAGGGAGTTTATCCCCCTTTTTCGATCCAATGTGCCGCGTAGCACCCTCCTACACAGACGTAGCCCTAACCGGAAATGCCCCTGGCCACCGCTGATCACGCGGACTCCAATGTCACGTACCAACTTGGTACGTGGCCAAACCTGAATCCGTGTACCACCTTGGTATGCGGAAGGCCCGTAGTCCGTGTACCACTTTGTTATGCTGACTACCTCTCCAATCGCGTAGCACTCCCCTACAGGAAGGGTGCCACTCCTCATGCACCCATATGGCCCGCCAACTCCTTCAGTGTTTCCATTCCCCTCGCCAGATAAAACCCTTCCAATATGGCCCAATCCTCCGCAATTCCTTCATTGGCCTATTCATCCGCCCCGAGCCAAGGCCTCTACCGAAGCCACCAGACCCATATGATGAAACCTTCAGGCATGTCAGTGCGCCACTGTGAGTTCACATACCCATGGTAGACAAGGAAAAAGGGGTTTCTCTAACCCTTGAGCAGATTCCTGAAGCATTCATGGGTTCACATTCCCACAGTAGTGTAGGGTTCGAGCCCAGGAGTCCCCTTTGTGCCTCTCCACTTTCCAAGATTAAGGGATCCTACTGGCCTTTCCTTTTGACAAGGACCAGCGGTGAGAACTTCGCCCCTCTACTAGGAGTGGCTGGGCATCCCTTCTGAAGTAATCCCCACACCATCCTCGCCGGAAGTCAATGGACTTCCCCTCCCTTCCGGGAAGGTTCATTGCTACATCGCCGTATCCCCTGCCCCTGCTGGTGTGACTTGTACCTCCCTCTAACATCTGGGAGAGAGAGAATCCAGTGGAAATGACCCTTTCCCTCCGCCACCATAACCATTTCCTCTACCACACGACTAGTACCTTTTCCCTGCTCTGACATCAGGGAGAAGGAGAGTCTTGCAGTTCCGGCCACCTTCCCTTAAGAAGTAAAAAGTGTGAGGATTTACATGTCTATTTCATTCTCTTGTTTCTCACACTGAGCATTGATCATGTGGGATTAGAGATGTGTGGTGGCTGTGAAATCTGCACAACGTCATCAGTTGAATGAACTACGTGGGTTTTGATCCCTGAATCCCAAAAAGGGTACGTAGGAAGCCTCCCTGAGGTTCAATCCCAATAAAAGGCAACTCTCACCTATAAGCCATGATCTCCCAGAACTACGTGGACTTTGATTCCCGACCAACTGAGATACATAAGAAACTTCCCTAAGGTGCAAGCCCAATCTATAAGTTAGACATACACCTTTGTCCCTGTCAGACCATGTTCTTATACCCCACCAGGACCATCTTTGGCCCCAGTAAATCACTTCCCTTGGGTCTTTTGGGCAGCTTCGGTGTAAGTCCCACACCATCCTTGACCAGGAATCCCTCGCCCGGGTGTCCTTCCCATATGACATTATTCTATACAATTGGGTCCTTGTCACACAACCTTAAAAGGTGATGCGTCTTGTTGAGTGGCATTGAGCTACATGGATTCCGATTCCTCTCAAGAGGATACGTAGGAAGCCCGCATCATGAGTTCGATGCAAACGCTCAAGTCGTTATCTGTCCCCCATGGATGACAATAAACTCCAGAGTGCCCAGTTATGAGGCTTGAAACCCATAATGTCTTGATGAGTCCAAATTCCTTGGAGTCATTAATTCGATGAGGGATGGTAAACCTCGGGCCTACATGATTCTGAATCCCTACGTCCAATTGATCATTGCCAACCAGGGATAATCCATGGATTTTATGATTGGGGATAAATTGAATATTTGTGAAAATATTAATACGTATTAAATCTATAAGAGATTATCAAAACAGGAAATAATCCCCCCCCCAAAGAGGGTGCGATTATCCCGACTTCCCATCCTCTCAACCAATGTGAGTTCTTAAGTGTCGCTGGCCAAATCGCCCAGAAAACATCTACCTTTGGAAAGAAGATCCACCTATCATTGGATATAGGACCATTGGGTGTTTTGAAATAAAAATTATGCACCCAAAATGAGTGATTAAATAGAACTCATCATTCTTAAAATCAACCATTGGTAGTAGCATCCCCCCCCCCACGTTGAAACAAAAATGGTGAACCTGGCGTGTATCTTTAACCAGCATGATGGATTTACCCTAATCCCACTTTGTGCCCCGCTCATACTCATGAGGAGGGCCAAGAAAGGTCATTAATTATGCATGGGATTATGGGATGCTGCTTTGACGGGTTTGCTGTTTGTATTTCTTAAAATATTTTATAGGTACCAATCCGAACTCCCTTCGATCCAATGGTGTCATGAAGGAACTCGCAGACGTGCACTTAAAGCAACACAATGACCGGGTATTCCCCCCAACGAAGGACCCCGTCACCTACTCAGCATCTTCAATGTTGGGTCTCAGATGCGTTGATCTGAGAGTACCACTTGAACGGTACTCTCCCGATGGCAGAGGCAGCCGTGCACGCCCTCCAGTCGGCCAAGACCCGCCTACCGCTTGCTCAGCAGTGACCGCGAAAGCAGATCCTGACGTCTCATGTTTTTGTATGAAACTGTTTTAGGAGTCTACCCTTGGAATGGAACAAGACATAATTCCCTTATCTTAGGGATGCATATGAGGCCGACAGTGAGGAATTCATCCCTGCTGAATGAGGGTTCCTCTCTAAGGCCCCCACCGGAAGACGTCGTCGCGGTTACGCCGCGACTCAATATCCTCACACTAGGGAGGATATCACCCCGAGGATCCTTGCCCACACTCTCCAAGCTTCGACCCCTCAGACTGCCCGACGAGGGAGACAAACGTGCAATTAGGGACCCGTCATCACCCTTATCCCTGAGGAGTAGCTCCGCTACCTAGTCACAGTGACATATCACGAGCATTCACATACACCTGTCTGCTCCTCCAAAGCTCTCCATCCCAAAATGGTGGCATCATACTAGCAGGAAAGCATTCCTACCGAGCTTCGTCAATTCCGTCACCCACACAGGATGGCACCTACCCAGCATGCACTTCTCCCTGCCTGGGGTCATGAATCCCACCAACCAGACATGGTGGCAACACAATGCCTGTAGGACCAACTCCTAGAAGATGCTCCTGATGCCTACCATCCCGATATGGTGGCAATAAAAAAAGACCTCCATCCATATGTGGAAGCAATTAGTAGGTGGCCACGTCTCCCTTCCATCAAAGGACACTGACTCGATACAGTGGGGAATCGACATATGCAGGTCCAGCTCCCTATGGATACAAGTAATGTCCTCCACCCTGATGTGGCAACAAATAGAGAAGTAAACCGACATATCCCAAAACATCGTTCACCTGCCCTGACACATGAGACATGTCAGTTCCCACTGACCACTGGTGGACCGGAGAAGGATATTCGTACTCTGGTACTAGAATGGGCCTTCATACCCGTTCCATCCAAAATTTCCCTTTGCATATCCTATAAATGATGGAGGAGCAGGTATCCATCCCACATCATATCTTGCATACTTGCCAGAATTTAATTGCATCGACGACAACAACAAGGACTCGGGCCTATGATCCCATCTCCCCAATTGAGGTGACTCATCTAAGAGACGAGATAGCCACCTCGAAGTAGATCTGCATCCCTGCTTCCACCCAGGCGGGTCATCGGCCATATCCCGTGATACAAGGGAAATCGGATCGAGCCGCTTCACTCGTTCCAACTGGGGGACACCCATCCATCATGGTGGCTGCTCCAGAGAAGGCATATATCCCTGATAAAACTCAAGATGTTCGTCAGAATATCTCGGTAGCATCATGGGACCCAATTAGATAGGGACCCAAAGGTGAAGGCTATTATCAACAGTAGACGGTCCCAGCTGCCTGCACGAGAGCGCCCCAAACACGCCAATGGAAGCTAGAAAATAAATAGCGAGTTCATGACTATGCTCTACTGGAAGCTGGGGTTCCCGATGCCGCAAATCACATGTCGAAGGATCAGAACCTTTCCCACCCATTACCATATTATGGGAGTGGCAGTAGAATTTGCAGAGGTCCTCCCCGCAATGTCGCTATAAGAAGCTCTGAAGGTCCTCCCTAGAGCACCTGTGGGGGCCTCCCCCACGGGCATATAACAATCGATCATGAGAGATTATCTTTTGATGCGAGTCACAGAAGCCCTCCACATGACCAGAGGATCGAGCAACAAGAAGGCCCTCCACATGCTGTGGTCCAACCTGAAGGTCCTCCCAGGGGTATACCCTGCAAACACTCTCCATGTAGTGGGACCCCAGATTATGATAGTAACCCTCGCTATCATAGTTGCAACTAAAGAGGCCCTCCCTGCAGTGACATCTCATAATGACAAGAAGGACCTCCCCTTATCGTGGCCTGCCTTGAAGGTCCTCCCTAGGGGTTAAATTGCTACAACACTCCGTGTAACCAGGTATCAGATCACGATGGTATTCCTCGCCACTCTGATAATAGAGGTCCTCCCTGCAGAGACGTCAAGAAACGAGAAGGCCCTCCCCTTGTTGTGGTACATTTTGAAGGCCCTCCCCAGGGTGTACCCCACAGATATTCTCCCGGTGGTATCTGTAATTGTAGTCCTCAACATTACGGAAGCTGTGATGGTAGTCCTTACCACCACGACCGCCATTGCTAAGGTCCTCCCCGCAATAGCCCCATCAACAAGAAGGTCCTCCCCTTATCACAGTGTGTCTTGAAGGTCCTCCCCATGATACACATTGAATGTTAAACCATACTGGTCATCCTCACCATGATGGCAGTTGTTGCGAAGGTCCTCCCAGTAATAGCACGACGTAGCCAGAAGGTCCTCCCCTTGTCGCGATACGCCTTGGAGGTCCTCCCTAGGGTATGCACTGCAAAAGTCCTCTATGTAGTGGGGTGTCTAGTAGTAATGGTAGCCCTCTACATTACGACATAGATAGAAAAGGTACTCCCCACAGTAACATATCATATCGATAGGAAGGTCCTCCCATTGTCGAATCAAGCATAGAAAATCCCTCCTATGCCGAGGTGCTCAGAAGAATGGGATCCAACATTTCAGATTTCCAGCCAGTCACCGACAACATCCTTCTTCAATCAAGGGGCGGTCTGGGACCATGATCATCTTCTAATCCACCCATGAACCGCCCACATGATAGTTCTATACCTACAAAACCTACTACCTCTGACCACACTATTTGTGAGCGTCTCAGTTCGGATGACCAGGTAGGGGAATAACTAGCGGAGGAGCATGCTGACATGTTGCACCTGAGGAAATGACTTTCCAAGGATGATGTACCGGTTATGTTTTGGCCCATGACCACCTCTCAATTCTAAATACCAAGAAAGTTGTCAGAAGAGTGTGTGCATGACATCCACTCCAATATATGGAAAAGCCTCCACTAGTTGAAATCAAGTTTCCTACCATATGATGTGTATGTAGACCATGTCAAGACAATATGAGACCTCCTGCATCACATCGACCTGGAAGCTCTTACTTCGGTGCGGCAACCGCGATCAGAGAGGCGTAAAGGAAACCTTGAGTTTTCCTGCTTCCGAACACTGCACCAGTTGTGCCGCCTCATTGGTTACTCCCCGATGGGAATCCATATCATAGGATGGGGAGAACATGGAGCTCTATATTTCACTCCGCTCCCATCCCAACAGAACTTGTTCGTCATAACGTCTTGTAACGTCATTGCTTCAAGACAACAATAGAGTGGGGTCTCTATTCAGGAAAGGTGACCCGCCCGATAGAGACAGGCCTTGAGTATGTCTCAAAAGCGTCAGGCCTGATGGGAACAAGCCATTCATGAGCTCCTAAATCAGACCACAGAAAGCATATAGCAAGCATCTCGCCAAAGAGAGGCCAATCAACAATCATTTCTTTCCTTCTTAGAAGGAATCAATTCACAAGTGAACTCAGCACCAGATCCAGTTCACCCTCGAATGGGGGCACACAAGATCTCGCGGGTAGCGATAGTAGTATCCACTGCTGAAATCTGGGGCCAACCCCATCCTATAGGGCTGGGGGCATTTTTAACAACAAATACCCCTGTAAGACCAATAAAAGTGTGAAGAGATGCCACGTCCATGGAATGGAGCCGACCCTAGCCCCCAGGGATGGGGGAATTTTTATTACCTCAACAACAACCTCCCCCACGAGAATCAATATTATCTCGTCTGGGGAGTATAGTCATAAAAGGGGGTTCCTACCCTATTCTTTCCTTTGAATCACCATCCCCTCTGAGAGGGAGGTGTACCGTAAGGTCGTATCAAAGAAATCTCCATGTCACCCTTCATTAGGGAGACCGAAATCAATCCCGGGACAGGAAGGGGTAGACCAGTAAAAGGAACGGAGGATCCTATTCCTTTTTGGAAGATAACATCTCCTTCACCCCATGGTATGCATCTGTAAATTCCATAGAGGTTAACCACATGGGTGACACCGAAGATGATGCAAATCTAGATGGATCAGGAGACGATGGTTCCGTTCAGGCGGTGACCCACAACGAACCATTAGGCGTGCACACCCGTAACCAGAGGGCCGCCCTAAATATGACCACCCCTCCAGTGGCCCCTCCTCTGCTTACCCTGTGAGTCCCCAACAAGGATAAGAACAAAGGCCGAGTTACCCTTTACTTTCCTCCTCTTAGTAAAAACAATCAACTTACGCTAAAGGAGAGATTTGCTCGACAGGAAGAGGAGATGAAAGAATTGAGATGACTCAACACTGAGCTGCTCCTGAGGAGCCATCTTATTGAAAGTGTTTCCCAAGAAGAGCCTCACCTTGCACTCCCAGTAAGTGCACCTCAAAGGCCAAGGTTTTCCCAGGAAAATGAAGCATGGTCAGGGCCCCCGCCCAATACAGCATTCAGCTTGTCAAACTATCTGAACCTGGATTCAGATGAATACCAAGACTTTTCTCCACTCAGGAAGCAACCAGAGAAAGTACTTTTGAACCCTATGAAGTTGACACAAATTACATATTCAACCTTGGTGCCGGACGAGTCGGATCCTCCAGCAATGCCTCTGGATATAAACACCCAATACCGGACTCAACAAGATGTAAATCAAGGTCTCACCAGCACAATCGAGGCACTGACATCTTGACTAGAAGCGATGGAAGGTCAGCACACTCTGATACAGCCAGAGTGAAAGCCATATTTAGATTGGGTGAGAAACAATCCTCCTCCGCCCAACTTTGGGAGCCTTGTATTCCCTATATTCAATGTATCAGGTGATCCAAAACAGAATTAGATGCAATACGCGTCTTATTGCGACCCCATAATGGGAAATCCAGAACAAAAAGAAGCAGTGAAACTCTGATGCTTCGTACGAACCTTGCAAGGATCTGCCTTCGTTTGGTATACGAGCCTTCTAGATCAGTCAATAAAGATTTGGGAAGAGCTTCAACAGCAGTTCCTATTCCACTTCAGCTCAACGTTGAATAAAACAATAGTCAACAGCCTCATGAATTGCAAATAGAGGGATAATGAGAGGGTCTCATATTTCATCACCAGATGGAAGGTTCTAACCTACTCTTTGAACAAGCCACTACCCCAAGATGAGATTCCCACTATCTACATTGACAACCTCTGAGATGAGATGCAAACACCGCTCATACCAGTGGAGTGCACCACTGGATTCCACAATCTCTGTGCCAACGCCCAAAGAATTGAAGACTCCCTGCATCAGACTAATTTGAAGTCCCGAATAGCCTCACAAGATCCTACAAAGAGAGAAGTTAGGGATGAATCATCCTATATCACGCTCAATCCAACCCCTGCTCCAACTCCACCGCCTAGGACTCCACTGAATCGTCAAGGGCCCCCTGCATATCAGCAGCCACCTTCGCCCCGGAGGGACGATCCGAGAGGACCTAAGCAAAACCAGTTTGAGGAATGATGACATAGAGTATACTCATTCCAAGAAGACCAAGTCTGTAGCTACTTCATCACTTCCATGAATTGCAAATTGCTCCACCTCCCGGAGCCAAGGAAACCCGAAGAAGTCGGCCGCGAAGACAGGCCAGATTACTATCCCTTCCACCGAATGTTGGGACATAATATCCAGGAATGCTTCATTTTCAAAGAACTCCTAAAAAGGATGGTAGACTATGGGAAGGTTGAGTTGGGACCACCCCCGGCTCACGTAGCATACGTTTCTACCACTAACCTCGATGAAGGCGAGGGGTGGCAAGAAGTCACCAGCAAAAAGGGGCAGAAATTTGATGATTTTATGACTCTGAAGACTGTCAATCGAGATCATGGAGTACTCTGAGCTCAACTATAGCAGCCGGTGGTGCCACCAATATCCCCTAACGCCACACATCCGACAATATCAGCTTCAAAATCCTCCACAAGTTAGTCATCCAGGTGTAATCAAGAATGGAGGAAGAAAGCACAAGAAGAGCAGTCCAAAACAAGGCCGAAGTTAGCCCTAACGCTGTCAGATTTTATGCCCTCAAACTTGGCACCATGGGAATCGACCCACCAAATAGCACCATCAGGGACAACCAACCAGGCTGAGCCGTCACATGATGAGGATCTAATCTTTGGTTCCATCTACTTCATCCATCTAGTGGAACGGTTCCCTGACAAAGGGTATGGTTACGAACTCGAATTTCTAACATAAGGGACTGGGAGGAGGAATCGCAGAAGTAAGGGATAGCAGGGGAGGCATAGTCATGGCCAAAACCATCCCTATGGATTTACCCCACCCCAAATCATTAATATTGCGGAAACCTACAGGAGAACCCTTCGATGGGCTCAGTAGAAGAAAGAATATCCCTCCACCTCCACAAGCAGCCACTCTAGCTCCGTCATTCTGCGGTACCCATCAGAGGAGGAACAAGTGTCTAGACGCCTAGTGCACTCAAACAGACCATCCATGAGAAGTCCCCAGAGCGTGGGAACACCGTCGACATCCTACTCCTTGGTTGGTCCCTCCTCGTCGCATACTCTAGTTCCATAAGTGCTTGTTAAAACTCTCCCACCAATGGAGAGGCATCAGCCGCCGGAACAGAAATACGACATCCTTATGTAGCTGGAGTCAGTTCTAACCAAGCTGTCATTCTTGGATGCCCTGAGTTTGTCAGAAGACCTTAGGGAGGCACTTATAGAAGCCTTGCTCATCCCCCAGGAGTTTCAAGCCAAAGTACCCGCAGCGGAGATTTATCGGATGGAGACTAGCCCAGCTGAATGCAATACAGTTATTTCCTTCAACGATCAGGATGAATATGCCATCATGTAAGGACACATAAAGACGCTATATGTGTCTAGAACACTAAATGATGTTGAGGTCCGGAAAGTCTTTATTGACAATGGCTCTGGAGTTAACCTCCTTCCCCTATGGATGCTCCGTAAGTTGGGCTACAGTGAGGATGATTTAATACCCTTAGCTACAACTCTGTTGGGTTACGAAAAGAGTGAACAGAATACAATGGAAAAAATCATGATCAAAAACCTTTTTGGAGACCTTGTGGCCTACTCAAGAATTCTTGGTGGTTCGGCAGAACACAACATTCAATTCCCTGTTGGGAAGGCTGTGGATCCATAAGCACATGGACATTCCTTCATCCTACCACCTGTGTATCAAGTATTGAATAAATGGACAAGGTGGGAAATTAAACACTGACAAGGCCCCTTTCGAGCTCTCCGAGTCACACTACATCGACATCGGGTTTTATGAGCAAAAGAAAAAGAAACTTTCGATCAATTGTATCGACTGGGTCCCCGCTCCAAATAGTCTGGAAATGGTTCCTGATGACCCCCTCAAGAATCTTGGCGAAGACTACGTACTTCCCATCAACCATGGTGAGAGAAGGGGTTCAAGTCCAGACACGTACTTAGCTATCCTCATGACTTCAGCTGTGATGCCTGAGCATAATAGTATAGAAACGACTGCCAACCCTCAATTTGAGGGCTAACACATGAGCGAGGATGCCCATAATGCCTCACCTCTAGACTCTCAAGATCCCATGTCAAGAGCTCACCCCCCTTCGGATCAAGAAGATGAGGATTTAGGAGAAGAAGAGGAGGAAGATCTCAGGGATGCACCTCCCACGTTCGAGGAAGGAATCTCCACCATTGTAGACGTGCTCAGGGAAATAAACCTAGGTACCAAGGAAGACCCAATTCCCACTCTCATTAGTGAAGCCATGTATTCTGAGGAGCACGAGGTATACACCTCCTTCTTGAGGCAAAACTGAGATGTTTTTGCCTGGAATTACGCGGAAATTATGGGACTCGATCTCGAAGTGGCGACACACCACTTAGGTCTTCTAGAAGACCGCTGAGTCTATAAACAAGTAGACAGAAGGACACACCCCATGCATTATACCAGAATAGAGGCTGATGTCGATAATCTTATAAAATAAGGCTTCATTTGGGTGGTCCAATACCCCATCTGGATGGCCAACATTGTCCATGTCAAGAAGAAGAATGGACAAATATGCGTCTGCATCGATTTCAGGGATCTCAACCAGTATTTCCCAAAAGATGATTTCCTAGTCCAGATCACCGATATATTAATCAACACAACGAATGGATATGAGGATCTCTCCTTCATGGATGGTTATTCTGGGTATAATAAAATTAGGATGGCTCAAGAAGATGAAGAAGCCACTACCTTTAGGGCCCCCAAGGAATATTCTACTACAGGTTCATGCCCTTTAGTCTCAAGAATGTTAGTACCACATATTAACGCGCCATGCATCATATTTTTAAACCATTGTAACAACCCGAGATTTTATGAGAATTATTACTTTTAATTTCATTGATATCTTGTGTTGTACAAGACACCAAAATTAGATTTTTCTATACGCAACACCGTATTAGCTTGCAGTATACACAACAATAATCTTGGATCATGTTACACACAATTTCAAGTTTGTTTGATAGAAGTTATTTTACACAACATTGAGTGTATATATATATATTCAATGTATAAATGAAATATGGTTGGATTCTATTATATGCAACAACAAATGAATCTTTCACTACACGCAACCCTCACTTGGCTTTCATTACACGCAACCGCGACCTTCCACGATAGCGTGTGTTATACACAATACCAAGTTTCACTAAACGTGATATTATTATAATATTATTATGAACTAGCCGTTATGAATAGTAATACCCACTTTTTGAAATTTCATAAATTTTATCATTCAAAATGGACTTCATTTTTGGATTCGTAATATCGAAATTATCCTAGGGTGAATTTTTGGTATTTCTCTGAAAACTTTCAATTTTTGATGAATAGTGAAAACACTAGGTTACTATTTAAAACTGACTTTTTATTTAAATAATTATTTATTTTATTTAAATTTATTTTATGTAAAAATTGATACATAATACCTATATATGTTCAATGTAATTCATTTGAGTCATTTTATAATAATTTTAGATATATTAAAATTTTATTGAACTTTTCACCGTCTTTTACCCACCTCCTAGGAGAATTTGAAAATATACATAAAACTTAATTTTACCACTTCTGTGAGTGTAATTTCAAAAATCCAAGAGACATGGTTAATATCAAGGAGAAAACTATGGTTCAATAAGATAAAAATATTTTTTTGTGAATATTAACTTTTTACTTTTATTTACCACGGTTAAAAGTAAATAGGGTAATTAAGGGTAAAAATGATATTATTATTACCCTAACACATGTCCTAATTCTATTGGATAAGTTTAATTCGACCAAAAACAACCTTAGGAATAAAATATGACCATTTAGGTCCAATTGGATTAGATTAGGATATTTAATATTATTTTATTTAAAGAAGAGTTAAAATAGTTAAAATCAATGTTTAGTAACTAAAACATTTTTAATATAGGGTTATAAATAAGTTAAATTTGATTATAAATATTCATTAGAAAGCTCAAAATATTTCCTACCTAATGGTATTTTATTTATAATTATTAGACATTACATAATTTAAGTTATTTATGACACAATGGTGATACAGTAATTACCTAAATAATGAAATATTAAAATAATTGATATTATAAATACCCAAATAAATTCAATTTTAGACTTTATATGAAGTAAAATAATTATATAGGTTAATATTACATGTTAGTATTGATTTAATTAACTTTTTTCGAATTAATAATGCTGTTATGATTTTCACAAAAATCAATCACCAAATAGTGTCAAAATTGACATAAAATAGTTTTTAAAAAAAATATTATATTATTAATTGTTATTATATTCTTAAAAGTCTAAGGTTTGGCCAAATGACTTAGATAAGGTTATATATATTAATATTTAACCACCTGGGGTTCTTTTGGCTGGTTATAGTAAGTTTATTAACCATATAGTGTAAGAAAACAAGAAGACACGGTAAAAGTTAAATTATTTAACATAGATTTAAATCTAAAATATTAGGTTAAAATAGTAACCTAAACTTGTCTAAAACCTATTTGTTGAGAGGATTGCGACCCATACTCACTTTATCTTTGAAATAAATCAATTTGGAGCTATTATAAACCGAATATGACTTTATTATTAAATAATATTTTAAGTTTTTCCAAAGGTGCCCCTCTCCTCCCTAATAAAAAGGGCACCCTTCCCTCTTCTCTTCACACCATTTTCAGCCTTGAATCTCGGAAAACCCATGCCCATTTCTCTTCTCCACTTCCCTAGAAACATTCCGGAGGTTTTGGTCTTCTCAAAATACCAACTCTAGTTCCTTAAGAGGATGCTTAAAAGAGGTGTGTCGAAGAAGAGGCAATCTCTTCTACCGATTCTTTCAAGTTTCTTTCTTCTTCAACTTATTCTTATTTAGTTTTTTCATTATAAAGTAATAATATAAGTATCACTAATATACTTATATGTTATTATAAATATTAAACAACCCCATTTCACCTTCTATTCATCCTACGGAAAACGAAATCGCCGCGCGTGCGTACGTACAGAATACCATCTCCACGCCGTGGTGTAATCTGTTTTTCCACCACCACCTTACTTGGATGCGTATAATGGTGTAAAGAATTACTATAAATGGTTATTATAAAATCATACTGATTATGAGATATTATATCATCCACTCTAATTCCATTCAATAATTATGGGAACGATATCATTGCTCGTCCGTACGTACGGACTACCGTCTCCACGACGCGATGAGATTCATTCTCCATGTTAACCATTCATGAATGATTATAAAGTATATATAATGAATAATAATGAAATATATGACATAATAATGATACTGTATTTATGTATATATATATGTATGTAATCTACTTAATTCCATTCAATTCAATAAGGAAACGAAAACAACATTCATGCGTACGTACATCCTACCGTCTCCATGAACGGTGTATTTCATTCCATTTATCGATCTATTATATATATATATATGTATATTATGAATATATATTATATATAAATCATGTTTTATATTATAGAATTAAGTAAATCAGGATATAAGTAATAATATCAGGAACAACAAGTCGAAACACGTAAATGAAACGATTTTACCCAAATCACTGCTTTTACATAGAATTTACAAAAGAACGGGTAATATAGAGTCATAAGTAAACTATATATGATATCATAAAAATGAATATGATTCTATAATAAGTCAAAGAAATTATTTAAGTCATTATACAGAAGGTTAGGATACATACGAAGCATATCAGACATAAGGTAAGGGATAAATTTTCCAATCTCGTTTTTATCCGATATTGTTTATTCGTAAGTATTTACTAGGGTTGTATTTATCATCCGTGTCCCAGTTTTCTAAAAATGGTTTCATGCCCATTTTTTAATTTTACTACATGGTATGTAAGTAATCTTTCTTTTGTTTATGTTATGAGGTACTTTTTTGACTTTTTCGACAAAAGTACGAGGAGAATGTTTTCTTAACTTATACGGCATGAATGGATTTTTATGGTTTCATATTGCCTTATTTTCAAGAAGATTCCACTACAAGTTTTCATGGTTATTGTCAATAAAATCCTTTTATTTTAAAATTGTGTGGAATTTTGTGAAAATAAAGTGATTTTTACGGAGAAAGGATATTTTCTTCAAGAATTATTTTCAAGTGTTTTATCAAAACAATTTTACATATAAGATGACATTATTTAAATGTTTATGTTTCAAGTATAATGTCTCTATTATTTATAAGGATTGATTATTCTTATGATTAAATGATATCCATTTGTTTTATATGGATTACGTTATGATGGGATGATGTTTATGAAACCAATTTTATTCGTTGGGTTATTAGGAATGATGTATGTTTATTTTGTGGCACAAGTAAGAATGATTTCATTATGAGATGGGTGAGACCTATATCTCCCTCCAATGCATTGGGTAAAGATTTATATCTCATGAGATAGACATGGATGGAATGGTAAGTTAATCCAGTTCAGTGTTACTGGACTGAAATAAGGAGTGAACTCGATTCAGAAAGGGACTTTATCAACTAAGATGGTTATGGCAGTAATGCCTTGGCTACTATGGAAATCATACCATATGCTTAATGGTTGCCACATTTACATGCTTTATTCCCATGATATTTTATCATGATTGATGATATATTATGATATATTCCTTACGTACTTCCACGATTTATGTCTTTTCTCAAGATCTTGATGTTTAGATTTTATGTTCAAGTTTTTGCATTCAAATGTTTATGGATTGTTTTATGTTCTCTATGATTACCCTTACTGAGCATTTGAGCTCACCCTTTTAATGTTTTCTTTTCCCCAAGATATAATGAAATGTTTTAGGTAAGAAAACCAAAAGGGGAAGATCTTTATGGGAGATTTTGAAGATCTTTTACCATGATTAGAAGATTACATTCTGAGTTTCCAAAGACACTAAACTAATATGATCTTTGGGAGTCTATTTTTGACATGTATTAAATATTCCACAAAAGTAATGTAATGTCCATGTACGTAAAGCTTTAGGTCTCTACAGTTGGTATCAGAGTGAAGGTTTAGTTATCCTTTGGAAATTAGGATGCGAGGACTTTAGTGAGATCCCTAGAGATATTTCTAAGGTATGTCTAGGGATGTCTCTTAGGTTAAGTATACGTATAGGTTATAGTCCTATAATTACAGTAATGATATTAGAATTAAAACTAAGATTTTATATATTGAAGGTACTCACCCTTTATTATGATACTTTCCTAGTGTGAGTTTTTCCACTCACACTATTCTTTTTGGGTTTTATAAAATAGCTAGAAATAGGAAGATTCATGACAATGGAGGATATGATGGACAATGGAATGATATTATTCATGAGAAACCAAATGAAATTGGATCTGGAATTCCGCATATTGTTATTATTCCTAATCAGAGATCTTATAATATGATCAATAATCTCAAATTTGGTAAGTTTCCTGAATCATCTAATAAGAGAAAGATGGAGTTTCATGATGATCATGGAGGAAACAAAGTTCAATTTACCTCATGTAAATCATGTGGGAAGAGGCATCAAGGAGAACGTTTCAAAGGAACCAGAAGATGCTTGAGGTGTGGAAAATAAGGACACAGAGGCAATAATTGTAAAGGAAAAGGTTTAGTTAACACCATAGACAAGAATAATGGTATTGCTAAGACATTAACAATGGTTAAATGTTTTAAATGTGGAATGTATGGGAATTATGCAAACCAATTCCCTGAGGGAAAATACCATGAAGAGAATAAGCATGGTCGTATGGGTAGTATTTATGTTGATGATGATGAAGAGACTAAAAATAATATATGAGATGAAAGAAATAAAGAAGATCAGTTAGTGGTTTAAGAAGGTAGTGGAATGATTGTATGTTTATCAAGAGTTATGTTGTATAGGTAATTTAATGGTACTATGGAATAAAGACACATCTAAGGATTGTTACACTATTGTTTTTCCTAAAGTATTTGAAAGTATATGTTGAATGGTACGGGTAACCATGAAAGGTTAATTCATATATTTTTGGAAAGTAGATGATATGCACATAATGAAGGGATTAGGAGATAATGAGATGTTTTATAGTATTGATGAGCTCATGGATAATATAAGGACAATGTGATATCATGGTTTGAGTATATAAAAATATTGGGATTTTGGTATGTGGAAAGTGTTAACTTTTGAAAGCATTCATATTTTCACTAATGTTCAATGGGTATTCATTTTTCAAGAGAATACATGATTAAGGTATTCACATTATTGGAATGTGACCAACATGATATATCGGGGATAAATGATGGTATTCACATGCTCGGAAGATGAAATTTCTAGTAATTGTTTTCTTTATACTATGACCTTGGATAGAAGTATTTTGGATAAGCCTAAAGATTGGAATGGATTATATTGGAAACAAGTTTGTATTATTTAAGGATAGAAATTTTTTCGATATTTTTGATGGAATGTCATAATGATGTAATTTTAGAAAAAGGAAAACTTGCAGGACGAGCAACAACCCGTCGCGTCAGACAAATATGTGGGAATCAAACCCACAACTGAAGTGTGATAGGCCTTTATCGCTTATAACTAGCCTACAGAAAGTCGCTGGTTAGTAGAAACTAGTTTTATTTCATTAAGCGGTATTATAGACAAAGTATAAGTCCATTTTGGGATTCATATATGATTAATCTCACCATAGATGGACTTATGTATATTTAATAACTTATGATAACCTTTTTGTGATAGAAATAGATGGGATGACTTATCATTCTATCACATGATCTGCTAACACTTCATGAATGAAAAATTATACTTCATTTATTTAAATAGAGATGAAGTGGAAATTGTTCATGGAATAAAAAACAATGATATTACACTAAAATCAAGTAAGTATTTCTCCGTATGTAAAAGTTCATCAACGTTAGGGAAATGATCTTAGAAACCAAAAAAGTTGTTCTAGTACTCTCATATCTGATGAATTAGTTGGTACCTTAGATCATCACAAATTTATGGCTTTGTGATTGTTAGCTTTTTCATATCCATTTTCTCTACCACTCTCCATCAGAACATGACAGTTAGATTTCTCTTCCATAACCATATTTTCCCCTACCTTCTCCTATGTGGAATCCCAGGGATAAGTTAATTTAGGTAACCATTGCGTTTCATATATTATTTTTTAAAATTAATCTTTAGTATTCCTTTTTACGATTTCGATTTCTATTAAAAAAATTTCAAGTAGTAAACGATTTATAACCCCGACGAATTTCGAGGGCGAAATTCATTTTAAGGGGGGTAGAATGTAACAACCTGATATTTTATGAGAATTATTATTTTTAATTTCATTGATGTCTTGTGTTGTATGCGACACCAAAATTATCTTGTTCTATAGGCAACACCATATTAGCTTGCAGTATACACAACACTAATCTTGGATCGTGTTACACACAATTTCAAGTTCGTTTGATAAAAGTTATTTTACGCAACATTGAGTGTATATATATATTCAATGTATAAATGAAATATGGTTGGATTCTATTATATGAAACAACAAAAAATTCTTTAACTACACGCAAACCTGACTTAGCTTTCATTACACGCAACCACGACTGTCCACGATAGTGTGTGTTATACGCAATACCATGTTTCACTAAACGAGATATTATTATAATATTATTATGAACTAGCCATTATGAATAGTAATATATCATTTTTGAAATTTTATTAAATTTTATCTTTCAAAATGGACTTCATTTTTGTATTCAGAATATCGAAATTATCCTAGGGTGAATTTTTGGTATTTTTCTAAAAACTTTCAATTTTTGATGAATAGTGAAAACACTGGGTTTCTATTTAAAAACTAACTTTTTTATTTAAGTAATTATTTAATTTATTTAAATTTATTTTAGGTAAAAGTTGATACATAATACCTATATAAGTTCAATGTAATTCATTTGAGTCATTTTATAATAATTTTAGATATATTAAAATTTTATTGAACTTTTTACCGTCTTTTACCCACCTCCTAGGAGAATTTGAAAATTTACATAAAACTTAATTTTACCGCTTCTGTGAGTGGAATTTCCAAAATCTGAGACACACAGTTAATATCAAGGAGTAAAATGTGGTTCAATAAGATAAAAATAATTTTTGGTGAATAGTAACTTTTTACTTTTATTTACCACAGTTAAAAGTAAATAGGGTAATTAAGGGTAAAAATGATATTATTATTATCCTAATATATGTCCTAATTCTATTGGATAAGTTTAATTCGAACAAAACAAACCTTAGGAATAAAATATGACCATTTAGGTCCACTTGGATTAGATTAGGACATTTAATATTATTTTATTTAAAGAAGAGTTAAAATAGTTAAAATCAAAGTTTAATAATTAAAACATTTTTAATATAGGGTTATAAATAAGATAAATTCGACTATAAATATTACGTAGAAAGATAAAACGATTTCCTACCTAATGGTATTTTATTTATAATTTTTAGACATTAAATAATTTATGTTATTTATGACACAATGGTGATGCAGTAATTACATAAATAATGAAATATTAAAATAATTGATATTATAAATTCCCAAATAAATATAATTTGAGACTTTTTATGAATTCCACTAATTTCATAGGTTACTATGACATGTCAGTATTTATTTAATTAATGGGTTTTGAACTAATCATGCTGTTATGAGTTTCACAAAAATCAATTACCAAATAGTGTCAAAATTGACATAAAATAGTTTTTAAAACAAATATTATATTATTAATTGTTATTATATTTCTAAAAATCTAAGGTTCGGCCAAATGACTTAGATAAGGTTATATATATTAATAATAAACCACTTGGGGTTCGTTTGACTAGCTATAGTATGTTTATTAACCGTATAGTGTAAGAAAACAAGAAGACACGATAAAAGTTAAATTATTTAACTTAGAGTTAAATCTAAACGATGAGGTCAAAATAGTAACCTAAACTTGTCTAAAACATATTGGTTGAGAGGCTTTCTACCCATCCTCACTTTAGATTCGAAATAAATCAATTTGAAGATATTATAAATCGAATATGACTTTATTATTAAATAATATTTTATGTTTTTCCAAAGGTGCCCCTCTCCTCCCTTATAAAAAGGGCACCACTTCCCTCTTCTCTTCACACCCTTTTGAGCCTTTAATCTTGGAAAAACCCTAAAAAGTTCTCTTATAAACTTCCCTAGAAATATTCTTGAGGTTTTGGTCTTCTCAAAAGACCAACTCTAGTTCTTTAAGAGGAAGCTTAAAAGAGGTGTGTCAAAGAAGAGGTAATCTCTTCTACCGATTCTTTCAAGTTTATTTCTTCTTCAACTTTTTATTATTTAGTTGTTTCATTATAATTTAATGAAATAAGTATCACTAATATACTGATATGTTATTATAAATATGAAACAACCCCATTTCACCTTCTATCCATCCTACAGAAAATGAAATCACCGCATGTGCGTACGTATGAAATATCGTCTCCACGCCGTGGTGTAATCTGTTTTTCCACCACCACCTTACTTGGATGGGTATAATGGTGTAAAAAATAACTATAAATCTCTTTTATAACATCATACTGATTATAAAATATTATATCATCCATTCCAATTCCATTCAATAATTATGGGAACGATATCACCGCTCGTGCGTAAGTACGGACTACCGTCTCCACGACGCGATGAGATTCATTATCCATGTTAAGCATTCATGAATGATTATAAAGTATATATAATGAATAATAATGAAATATATTACATATTAATGATACTGGATTTATGTATATATATATGTATTTCATCTACTTAATTCCATTCAATTCAATAGGGAAACGAAAACAGCGTTCATTCGTACGTACGGCCTACCGTCTCCATGAATGGTGTATTTCATTCCATTTATCGATATATCATATATATATATGTATATGATGAATATATATTATATATAAATCATGTTATAAAGTTTGGAATTAAGTAAATCAGGATATAAGTAATAATATCAAGAACAACAAGTTGAAACACGTACAATAAATGAAACAATTTTACCCAAATCGCAGCTTTTACATCGAATTTACAAAAGAACGGGTAATATAAAGTCATAAGTAAACTGTATATGATATCATAAAAATGAATATGATTCTGTAATAAGTCAATGACATTATTTAAATCATTATAAAGGAGGTTCAGATACATACGAAGCATATCAGACATACGGTAAGGGATAACTTTTCCAATCTCGTTTTTATCTGAGATTGTTTATTCAGAAGTATTTACTGGCGTTGTATTTATTATCCATGTACCTATTTTATAAAAATGGTTTCATGTATGTTTAATGTCCTTTTTACCCATTTTTCACTTTTAATACATAGTATGTAAGGAATCTTTCTTTTGTTTATGTTACGAGGTACTTTTTTGACTTTTCCAAAAAAAGTACGAGGAGAATGTTTTTTTCACTTATACGACATGAAAAGATTTTTACGGTTTCATATCGCCTAATTTTCAAGATGCTTCCTCTACAAGTTTTCATGGTTATTTTAAATAAAATCCTTTTCTTTTAAAATTGTGTGGCATTTTTTGAAAACAAAAATGATTTTTAAGGAGAAAGGATATTTTCCTCAAGAATTCATTTCAAGTGTTTTATCAAAACAATTTTACATATAAGATGACATTATTTAGCATGTTTATATTTCAAGTATAATGTCTCTATTATTTATATGGTTTGACTATTCTTATGATGAAATTATATCCATTTGTTTTATATGGATTATGTTATTATGGGATGATGTTTATGAAACCAATTTTAATCATTGGGTTTTTATGAATGATGTATGTTTATTTTGTGGAACTGGTAAGAATGATTTCATTATGAGATGGGTAGGACCTATATCTCCCTCCAATTCATTGGGTAAAAATTTATATCTCATGAGATAGACATGTCTGGAATGGTAAGTTAATCTGGTTCAGTGTTACAGGACTGAAACAAGGAGTGAACTCGATTCAGAAATGGACTTTTTCCACTAAGATGGTCATGATAGTTATTCCTTGGCTACTATAGAAATCATAACATGTGCTTAATGGTTTCCACAATTACATGCTTTATTCCCATTCTATTTTATCCTGATTTATGATCCATTATGATATATTCCTTACGTACTTCCAAGATTTATGTCTTTGCTCAAGATTTTGATCTTTAGATTTTATGTTCATGTTTTTGCATTCAAATGTTTATGGATTGTTTTATGTTATCTAAGTTTACCCTTACTGAGCATTTGAGCTCACCCTTTTAATGTTTTCTTTTACCTAGGATATAAATAAAGGTTTTAGGTCAGAAAACCAAAAGGGGAAGATCTTTATGGAATCTGTTGAAGATCTTTCACCATGATTAGAAGATTACGTTCTGAGTTTCCAAAGACACTAAACTAATACGATCTTTGGGATTCTGTTTTTGTAATGTATTAAATATTAAGAAAAAGTAATTTAATGTCCATGTACATCAAGATTTGGGTCTCTAAAACCATTCCTAGGATTATTCGTCGAATGTTACGTAGATGACTTTGTGATCGATTCAAGACAACGCTTAGATCACCAGTCAGAACTTGAAACCGTCTTCAGCAAAATTCGACAACATAGCCTGAAGACGAACCCCTTGAAGTGCACCTTTGGGGTTACCTTAGGGAAATTACTTGGCTTCTTCATACGCCATCGTGGCATTGAAGTCGACCCTAAAAAGACATAGTCTATACTTGGTTTACCACCTCCCCATGTTCTCACTGAGCTGAGAGGACTCCAAGAAAACCTGGCCCACATTAGGGATTTCATAGCCAACCAGGCGGGTAAATGTTTGCCTTTCACCAGGTTAATGAAAAAGGGGGTTACGTACCAATGGAAAGATGATTGCAAAGAGGCATTTGATAGCCTGAAGAAGTACCTCTTAATCCCACTGGTACACATGCCACCAGTTGAAGTAAGACCTCTTATCCTATACGTAACGACCATAGAGCGGTCACTGGGATCCTTCCTCATGTAGAAAAATGACACCGGTAGTGAAAAAAACCTCTATTACCTCAGCCGAACCATGATTAACACTGAGACTTGATACTAAAATATCGAGAAGAGTAGTTTGTCCTTGGTATTCGCAATTCAGAAATTGTGACATTATTTGCAGCATCATGAATTCCATTTGGTCTTGCGTAGTAACCTGATCAAATACATCCTCAGCCGTCCGATGCTGACTGGGTGCCTATCCCAATGGGCAGTCATCCTGCAATAGTTTGACATCCTGTTTGTCCCTTAGAAAGTCATCAATGGCTAGACATTAGCAAATTTTCTGGCATAAAATCCCTCGATAGGGACCACCGCACCGTACATCGATCTACCCGATGAAGACATCTTCTCAGTTCAAGAGGATACCCCAACATGGGAAATGTACTTCAACGGTGCATCCCGAATCCCAATAGGGAAGAGGATGGAGGATCCCAAATTTAACTAAGTGGGGTTGGGGATCATACTCATGTCCCCAGAAAAGGATGTTTTTTCTATATTCCTTCCTCTTGTTAGAGGGATGTATGGACAATGAGGTGGAATATCAAGCCCTCATTGAAGGCTTGGAGCTCACACTCCAAGCACAAGTGCAGCACCTTGAGGTAAAAGGTGACTCAGAACTGGTCATCAAGCAACTCAATGGTGACTACGCTATCAAAAATGAGGATATGATCCCCCTGTCTAACCATGTCTGAGATTTAATGGTGGAATTATCCACAAAACCAACATTGACCTATATTCCCCAGTCTCAGAACACCCAGGCCAATGCATTAGCCAATGCGGCCACAACCCCAGCTGACCCAGACTGGGATGAAACAATTATCAGTATTTCTCATCGTCAGATGGTCTTTCTGTTTGTTCAGACTAAGACAGAAGAAATCAATGAAGTCAGTCCAATCCCTGAACCATATTCGCTTGCTACTAGCTGGATGACCCCCATTGCAAACAACCATTAAAAGGGAGAACTTCCACCAGACAGGGCTGAACGAGAGCAAGTACGGAGAAGGGTAATCAACTTTGTCTTATATAGTGGCACAGGTCAGTAAGAGGTCCTCTACAAGCGAGGCCTCGACGGAGTTATCCTCAGATTAATTGATGGAGAAGAAACCGTTGCCGTCATGAATTAAGTACATGCCAGAGTATGTGGATCACATCAGTCAGGGTCTAATCTTTCCCATCATGTTTGAAGGCTTGGATACTATTGGCCCACCATGGCACGGGATTGGTGCACTTTACCGCAAAATTCCACTCCTTCTAAACTCATGCTAACTTCATTCATCAGCCCCTAGAGTTACTTCATCAAGCCATGTACTCCTTGCCATTTTCCGTCTGGGGAATGGATGTTGTGGGACCATACCCTCCTGCCACGGCCAAAAAACAAAAGTATATCCTCACAGCAACTGAATTCTTTTCCAAATGGGAAAAAGTTGTACCCCTCAAGGAATTCAGGGTAAGAAACATTTTCAGCTTGTGAAAGATAATATCATCATGAAATTTGGCATCCCTCATACCATACTGATGAATAACAGCACCAAATTATGCTCTTCTGAATTGGAGAAGTTGTACCAAGAATATGGTATCAAAACTAACCACTCATACCGCTACCATGTAGTGGCCAATAGACAGATCGGGGATTTTAAAAAGACCCTGTCCCACATACTCCAGAAAATGGTGGAAAAAGACAAGAAGTCATGGCCGAAATAACTCCTCCATGCATTGTGGGCTTATTGAACCACAATCTGCATCGCTACTCGGGATACTCCGTACTCATTAGTACACGGAACATAAGTGGTCCTTCCCATTGAGCTCAAATTTCCGTCACTACATGGTGCCATTTGTGACCAGTTATCCAATGATGAGAAATCAGAAAAATGGCTAGGTGAATTGGAGAAACTGGATGAAAAGTGGTTGCACACTTTGCACCATCTAGACATATATCAGAACCAGATTGTATGAGGATTCAATAAAAAGGTTTGTCTTTGGTCTTTCTTGGAATGATAATTGGTGTTGGGACTCCGGACCCCAATTATACCTGAAATGAAGCCTCCAAAGCTGGAGCCCAAGTGGGATGGACCATATGTTATACATAAGGTCTACTCCAACGAAGCATATGCCCTGATCTCCATGGACGGGCAGTTCACTACCTCTCCTACAAATGCAATATTCCTGGAGAAATATTTTGCATAAGCTAGAGCAGTTATTGTCTGAGCTGCAGGACGTTAAACTGCCAAGCCCTGATCGTCTGAGCTGTAGGACGTTAAACTGCCAAGCCCCGTTCGTCCGAGCTACAGGTCGTTAAAATGCCAAGCCTCGCGCTGGTCCAAACTCTATGACCCTAAACTAAGAGTATTTCTTCCTTACCGCACAATGTTAAAATGAACGAATTTCAAAGAACTACATACATATTGATTACTTCCCTCGTAGGATATGTAGCGACGCTAGGGTTCCACATCCTAGCCCAGCCACCCCCAAATGAAGTTAAAAATTCCATTTTCCCCCATGTACGGACCAACCCTACATGGGGCATATCCCTTTCAAGAACTATGTATGGCTTTATTCCTTCCCTCACAGGATACGTAGCGACACTAGGGTTCCACATCCTGGCCAGACCACCCCCATGCATGGACCAGAACTGCACAGGGTGTATACCTCAAAAGAACTACGTGTGGCTTGATTCCTGCCCTCCCAGGTTACGTAGTAATGCCAGAGTCCTATCTCTTGGCCCAAACGCTGATCTTTTCTCATCCTTACTGCATGACGATAAACTGCACAGAGTTAAAAATACCCTTTTTCCTTACTACACAACGTTAAACTACACAGTCAGGTGTCCTTACTGCATGACGTTAAACTGCATGGAATCCCCCTTTACCTTCCATTTCATCATCGTCCTCACTGCATGATGATAAACTGCATGGAAATCTTCATGACCCACCCAAGATATATGTAAAAATAGGATAGGAATACTTCTTTCATGTTTGGATGCATCCTTTCTATACATCAGACTCCACGACCCGAACAATTGCGGATCTTTATAACCACCCAAGACCTTCGGAAGTGGAAAGTCGTCGACCTATGGACACCTTTGCATGACTATGCATACCATTCCCTCAGCGGCTCTGCATATTGATACCCCCTGGCCCGTCTATCAAAGGAAAGATTTCTTCAGGTGACACTCTTCCAAGCTCCGTATGCTTACCATCCTCAGAGCCCGCAAATCATATCTCCCGATCCAAAAATTGTTGGAGCAGTGGTTTACAGGTTCGTTCCCCCCCCCCTCACATCCAAGTGATTCCAGGGTACCCCTACCTGGTTAGCCTATGTATCTGCCCATGGTTCATATGATGATCTAAATCTACAAACACCAATACAGGGCTAGGCTACTTTGACTCAACAGAAAATTGCAATGAAGATGTTTCTTGTATGCTCGGGCACAATTATCCCAATATGCTAGACTCTGTGCTATGAGCAATCCCGGATTTTCATAACCATCCATCGCCATCAGAAGTGGAAATTCATCGACCTGTGAACACCTTTTCATTACTTTTCATACCATTCCCTTAGTGGCTCTGCATATTGACCCCCCTTGGACCATCTACCAAAGCCAAGATTTCCTCAGGCGATACTCTTCCTAGCTCCGTACGCTTACTGGCCTTAGAACCCCCACAAGACATCTCCAGATCTGGGAAACCCCAGTGTTACAGTTTACACACCCAATCCCCTACCTTGTTCAGAGTATACCAGAGCATCTTAACTCAATTATGTTTTGGGTGATTGTAGCAATAGTCACCCAGTGGTTTGAACTCTACGGCTGTTAAACTAAGAGTATTTTTTCCTTACCACGCAACGTTAAATTTCATGGAGTAAAGGTACACCCCATGCGTGAGATATATCAGCAAAGGGAACCCTTCGAGTTTTAACAGCAACTAGGGGTGAGCATCCTCGACATGCCCAGATATTTCCTTACCAAATGACAGACTCTGTGGCCCGGATAGTCACAGATCCCCATAAACCTCCAAGGCCATTGGACATGAAAAGTCATTGACATGTGGACACCTTTGCATGACTATGCATACCATGCCCTCAATGGCTCTACATATTGATCGCCCCTGGCCCATCTACCAAAGGCAAGATTTCCCCAGGTGACACTCTTACTTCCTTCATATGCTCAATGGCCCCAGTGCCCCCATATAATCTCTCCAAACCCAAGAAGCCCCGAAACCACGGTTTAAACCACCAACCCCTCTACCGCGACCCACCCAAGTTTCAAGACCGCTCTACATTGGAATAGCATCCTTCTCATTCCGATCAGACCTCATTCTGATGGGGGAATTTTTAGTGTCTTGAAAAATCCGCAAAGGGGAATGGGAATCCCACTTAATTTGAGAAAGTATTCTACCCAATTTCCCTTATAAGATTGGGAAAAAACAAGAAGAATATTCAAAATTGACAAAAGGACAGACCGGTCTGCGTACCGGTTCAGCATCAGTGGCACGCGACCAGTTCAACGAACCCCCCCCCTGTGGACTAGCGTCATCTGCGAAACATAGGTGGGATCCCCTATGTGGGCGCAGACTTGGGTGAACGCCAGGCCGGTCAACCTCCCTGATCCGCCGCAGCCGCGAACCTCCCCTGCCACAAATTGCACCTGACTAGCCCATGCCGAGCGCAATGTCATTTGCAGAATAGAGACGAATCCCAGCGTGGCCACAAATTACCCCTCGAGTAGACTGGGTTCGCGGGTGAGGTGCATTCAATAAACCCCCATGAACCTCGGATTGACCAAGTCATCCGTAGGCTGGGTTTTCCGTCATGGTCCTCTGAAAAAGGTGTCTCCTGACCACAATACAACCCCTAACCCCCTATATAAAAGGATGTCGAGGGGGAGAAGAAAGGGGATTCAAGTTCAGATGCTTGGATATTCAGAGGCTGGAGGAGATTGATGGAGTGGATTTTGGAAGGAAGGAGCTTATGATTTTGAGAACCGTGAAGTTCCAATTCACGAACCAGTAAAGGTATAGAACTGGAAACGAATTGATAAAGAACCGAAAAATGTATAATAAATTATTGAATCGCAAACTACAATTAAACACATGAGCCATGGCCCCTCCACGAATGTACTCCCCGCAGACCAGGGAGTTAATGCAACTTTTTCAATCCAACACGCCGCGTAGCACCCTCCCACGCGAATGTAGCCCTAACCGGGGGCCAAACCTGAAGTCGCGTACCAACTTGGTACGGGGGCCAAACTTGAAGTCGCGTACCACCCTAGTACGTGGAAGGACCTTCAGTCCGCATTCCACCATGGGATGCTGACAACCTCTCCAATCGCGTAGCTCTCCCCTACATGAAGGGCGCCACTACTCATGCACCCATGTGGCCTGCCAACTCCTTTGGTGTTTCCATTCCCCGATCCAGATAAAACCCTTCCAATCCATCCCGATCCTCCGCAATTACTTCATTGGACTATTCACCGGCCCCGAGCCAGGGCCTCTACCAAAGCCACTGGTCCCGTATGATAAAACCTTCAGGCGTGTTAGCGCGCCGCTGTGAGTTCACATACCCATGGTAGGCAAGGACAAAGGGGTTTCCCTGACCGTTGAGCGGATTCCTGAATCATTCCTGGGATCAGATTCACATGGTAGTGTAGGGTCCGAGCTCGGGTGTCCCCTTTGTGCCTCTCCAATTTCCAGGATTGAGGGATCCCACTTGCCTTTCCTTTTGACGAGGACTAGTGGTGAGCACTTCTCCCCTTTCCTTAGAGTGGGTGGGCATCCCTTCTAGAGTAAGCCGCACACCATCCTTGATGGAAGTCAATGGCCTTCCTCTCCCTTCCGGGAAGGTTCATTGCTACGCCGCCGTATC
Organism: Viscum album; assembly: GCA_963277665.1. Lineage (NCBI taxonomy): Eukaryota > Viridiplantae > Streptophyta > Magnoliopsida > Santalales > Viscaceae > Viscum > Viscum album. Next base: position 1,158,265,609 of record OY728134.1, on the reverse strand, counting down.
CTCATCCCCTGCCAGCGCGACTTCTACCTCCCTCCAACATCAGGGAGAGAGAGAATCTAGCGGTACTGGCCCTTTCTCTCTTCCTCCATAACCATTTCATCTACAGTGTGACTACTACCTTCCCCCTGCTCTGACATCAGGGAGAAGGATAGTCTTGTGGTTCCGGCCACCTTCCCTTGAGTAGGAAAAGTGCGAGGATTGCCAAGTCTATTGAATTCTCTTGTTTCTCACACTGATCATGGATCACATGTGCTTAGAGATTTGTGGTGGTTGAGGCGTCCACACAACGATGGAAGTTAAACGAACTACATGGGTTTTGATCCCTGTCTCCCAAACAGGGTACGTAGGATGCCTCCCCAAGGTTTAAGCCAAATAATAGGCAAATCTCACGTATAAGCCTTGATATACCAGAACTAGGTGGAATTTTATTCTCGGCCAACCGAGATACGTAGGAAACATCTCTGAGGTGAAAGCCCGATCTCTAAGTCTGACTTACACCTTTTCCCTGTCAGACCATGTCCTTATACCCCAGTAAGACCATCTTTGGGCCTAGTAAATCACTTCCCTTGGGTCTTTCGGGAAGCTTCGGCGTATGTCCCACACGATACTTGACCAGGAATCCCTCACCCGGGTGTCCTTGCCACATTACATTTAACTATACGGTTGGGTCCTTGTCACACGACCTTAAAAGGTGATGTGTCCTGTTGAGTGGCATTGAGCTACGTGGATTTGGATTCCTCTCTTGAGGATATGTAAAAAGCCCACATCATGAGTTTTATCCAAATGATCAAGTCATTATCTTTACCCCCTGGATGACAATAAACTCCAGAGTGCCCAGTTATGAGGCTTGAAACCCGTACTATCTCGATGAGTCCAAATTCCTCAGAGTCATTAATCCGATGAGGGATGGTAAACCTCGGGCCTAAATGATTCTAAATTCCTAAGTTCAGTTGATCATTTCCAACCAAGGATAATCTCTGGATACTAAGCTTGGGGATAAACCAACGATTCATGAACATATGAATACATCTTAAATCTATATGAGAGTCCTGAAACATGCAATAATCCCCTCCCACACAAGAGGGTGCGATAAGCCTGAATTCCGATCCTCTCAACCAATGCGAGTTCTTAAGTGTCACTGGCCAAATCGCCAAGCGAAAGCCTGCCTTTGGAATGCAGGTCCACGTATCATTAGATATGGGACCATTGAGAGTTTCGAAGAAAAAATGATGCACTTGACATGAGTGATTAAACAGAACTCAGCCTTCTTAAAACCAACCGTCGGTAGCAGCATTCCCCCCTCCCCCCGCGTCGAAACAAATTATGATGATGATGTTATAATGATGATTATGATCACCCCATGTTATATTGATCCATGTTCTTATCTATACTCTTACTAGACTTATATATCACCCATTTATTTGATGTGTATCCTCAGGTGATTACTTGTACTAAGGAGAACATGAGGGGAACTAAGAAGCTAGAGAAGAAGGAATTAAAAAATGTTTTCATTTTATTATATGAAATTTATGTATAGTAATAATTTTCCAAATACATGTTACCTTTGGATCCTGGTTTTGTTACAATATTTTGTTGTTTATCTTTAAAATTGTTTAATGATCATTTAAGAAAATTAGGGTCTCTATATTTGTCCAAGTTACAAATGAATCATATTATGGAAATAGGATTAAAAAGATATCCAGAAACCACACTAATGTTTCTCACTAAATTGATGTATTCACTTATATTTGTTCAGATTATATTTTCAATAATAACATGGGAGGTTACCTTAAATTATTTTTAAGCACATATTGTAGCATAATTTAATAGTTTATAAAAATTTCAATATGTGGGAGAATTATACTTTACTTGGCCAAGGAAACATCATACTAAAATGAAAAAAATTACTAAAAATCTCATAGTTATGCATTATATTATCACTATACATATAAGAAAACTAAAGGATCATATCATATAATTTATTCATAAATAAACTATGATTTGATTGTTTATAAAATCTCATAGCTAATAAAAGGAAAATCTACTAGATTTGGTAATCTTATCTTCTACCATGCATGAACACCACTTATTTGTTTCAATGAGTTTTGAAAATTATTTAATTACCTTAATACACAAAAATAATGTAATCCTGATGGGAGCCCACCCCATAAAATATTTAAATAAGAATATAATGATTATATAGAATGTTATACACTTAGATTTATTGGATAATCATAGTTTCCTTTAGATACATAACCATTTCAAAATGGTTTTATTAAGAGAGGTAGGAACAAAGTAAATTTTGAAGTAATATATGGAAAATAATGAAGATGAATGGGAATAATTGAATAATAATTTAATCAATGAGAAGCCATACCATAAAAAAGTGATTTAACCCACACAATACACCACTAAAAAACCCGCCACCTAAACTTTTAAAAAGAAATAGGAAAATTTGGATTTTTTATATTTCTTAGTATACCTCATAGATAATTTTCATACCATTTACATAGAATTTCAGACCATATAAATGAAATGATCCATTCATCTATATAATACTTTTTTCTACTCTTTGAACACCCTTTAATATTAAAATTTTATGGTTTCAAAAGAATATATTTTTGGTCCCCAAGATAGCTAAAAATTCATTTCATAGAAAGAAACTATTCATGGTCCCTCTGTACATCCTAATCATGATCTATGAATGTAAAAACAAAGAATCAAAACAAGTAATAAGATGTGGTATCCTTAAATGGTAAGTAAGTATCTATAAATTATTTAATTTAAAAACTCCATCATTGATGTTTTTACTATTAATTTGGCAGAGGATAGAATAATTAAAGTGATTCAATGGATAAAAGGGAAGTATAAAATAATTTATAAATAAAATTATATCCCATTAATAGAAGCAAATATTTAAGGGACAAAGAAAATAACTTTTTGGAACTTAGTGTTCAAGGTTACATCTCCTTACGTAGCAAGATATTCATATATTTCACAATTTATCCATTAATAGAGAATTTTAATACAGTAATGAAAATGAATTTAATAGACAAAAGAGTTTCATGATAGGTTATAACAAATTTCAAGTGTTCCATGAGAATATTTTTTGCGAAAACCCTCATATACAAGAGGATGAAATTAGTGAAAAATAAAAAAGATATCGGGGAATATGAGCCATCTAAGGGGACTTAGTAGTCTATTTTATCTTTTATGTATTTTACATAATATATTATACTCGGTGTATACTATTTAAAAATATTAATGAGAAAAATCCAATATTTTTTTGTATATTTTTCTGATGGTATATATTTTAGCTTATTGATATATTATTTTTGTGTTTACTTTCTTAATACTATAATGTTAATGAGAGACTAGTGTTACATTTAAAAATATTTTAATGTTAAATAATTACATAAAAATAATTCACAATAGAAAAATCATCACATGAAAATTTTAGAAAAAGAAATAACCATACCAAAACAATACAAATGTCTAAGGAAATACCATTTCAATCTATTTATTTATGTTGTTTGTTCAAAATATTTCATGGTTTTATTAATTCTACCACTCTTTAATTTACTCAAAAATTAATTTAAATGTTGTAATTACTTATATAATTTGGTTATATGTATTTTCACTTAAATGTTTCTTTAATTAATTTTTGTTGGATACATACTCACATATGAATAATTTTTTTATTTGATTAAAAATTGAAATATTATCAGAATAATTTAATGATAAGTGATTATATTATAAAAAACATACACTTTAATATTTATGAGTACTAACATAATTTAAGTAACTTTTTATTTTTTTTAAGCAAAAATTATAATTTTATTCATATTTTTTTAAAAGTAAATTTTTCATGTAGTTTAGAAATTAGATAAAAATCTATGTTATAATTTAACCTTAATCAAATGTATGAGTAATATCAAAAATAAAATTTCTTAAAAAACATAAGTAGGATAATCCTAGATTAAATGTTTTTTAGAAAACACCCCCCTTCATGTCATGAATATAAAAAATTTAATATGTGACTTATGGTTATAATGGAGGTTTTATACTTTTATGACTTCAAAGAGTGATTAGGAAATTTTCTCTCAAAATATACTTTAAAAAAACATAAAAAAATAATGTCTAATGATCTAATGCAAATTAAAATGGAAATCAATGAAATTAAAATTTTGAGAGAATAATTGGAATTATACTAACCAAAAAAATAGTTAATAATGTAGTTAAAAGTAAAAAAATTGAAAATTTAAATTTATAACATGAGTGTTATGGAATTTAAAGAATTGTTTCATGTATAATTTATAATATTCACTTATAAATATTTGAATATATTCATAATATCATAACATTTCCTCTTATAAAATTATTTTTCCTCTATGATCATTTTTAAGATATTTACATATATACTAACAAAAGTAAAAGTGTGGGAGAATATGATAAAATAATTTTGTATATGATTTTTATAAAGTATTTTTAATTCTAAATAAGATTTATATTTCCAAATTATATGATTTATAATATTTTGAGATATCCATAGTCCATTATTTAATTTTAATAAATATCAAAAATTAATTTAAGATGAGATAAACAAATCACACCATTTTAGGATATGAAATATTATTTCTATAGAAAACACATTGAAATCATGTCAGAACATGTGATATATATACCACTTGTACATGATTTTTCTAGAATAAAACATATTAAAGAAAAAACATATACAAAAACTCTTGTTCTTATATACACTATGATGTTTCCATGTGTATAATAATTATATAAAGATAAATATGAAATTATTTTGAGTCATTGTGTTTCCACAAAATCATCCATTGCCCAAAAGATTTTCTTGAAGATACAATTATGAGCATAGTTGTTCTAAAATAAAATAATTTTGAAAAAAGATGAATCAATAGTGAATAAATAAAAATTTATACAGAATAGATGGCTAATTTTAAAATCATTAAACCCCAAGATATGTGTTTTAAAGCTATCTTGAAATTGATAAGAAACATTTTTTAAACAATATTCATCATTTAATTATATAATAAAGAGTTTTGAATTATAAAAAATAATGAACCTTCTATAAGTGATATATTTTTACCAATCATTATAAATTATAGAAAAGGTTATATGAAACTCAAAACATTGTAGTAATATTTATAATTCTATAGTATTTAAGTTGTATTTATTTTATTTTTTTAGTCTAAAGAATTGATTTTTTGAAATTTACTTGTTTTTTAATGACATTGATGAGAATGGATAGAATAAGTATTCTTAAAATTATAAAATTTATAGTTTTGAATTGATCTTTAATTTTACTTTACTTTATATTTTTTTATATTTTTAATTAAAATAAGTATTATTTTTATTTTTTTAGCCAGTTTTAATGATTTAAATATCACAATCAATTGATATTAAATATATCATGGATGGATAATTCAATTGAATGCTATATAATTAAAATTATAAGGATAAATTCATAATTTGCTCAATAAAATCACTATTTTAAAGTAAATTGATTTAAAAGTATCATATTGATATTCTATATTTTATTTCATTCATTATCATTAACCGATAGTATATAATAAGGGTAAAAAAAATATGGTAAAGTAGATTTAATCATGATAGTGGTTTAATTAATATTTTTCAAATAATAGTAAAAAATAATGTATTTTAATTCATTTTAATGACTTGGATGATAGTATTTGGAATAGTTGAAGTAACATTAGATCAAATTTATCATAAAAATGTCAATTAATTTTGTTGCCTTAATACTACCATGATACAAAAAATCTCAACTGAGTTGAATTTAAATATATTAGAAACCCATCCTTTGAAATTAATTCCATACCCTTATATTTTATAAAATATATTAATAATTATTTTGGTTTTATTTTATTAAGTTTAAAATCAAAATCTTAAGATCATTTTGACCAATATAAAAATTGGAAGAATAATTGTACTATGAATCCCTATCCCATTTGGTTCTCACCATGGGTATTTATGTTGGGAATAAAAATTTTAAATTTTAAATTTCCATAAAGAAACTAAATCAATAACACCTATGGTGTTGTTAGATTCTATCTTTTCACAAATTTCACATCTATTTTCATTCCAATGTCATCTTATTTTATATTATTTATATTTTCATGAAAAGATGGATGGAAAATTATAGGGAAATAATATGATGTTATTCATTACATTTTAATTCCCTATTATATACTTACTAGATCGTTTAACTTTAGAACCATTTAAATCCCAATAACAAATAGAACATTATTTTTCTTCCCACTTAACTCCTCTAAAACCTTATTGACATTCCTGAGGTGATAATGGCCAAAATAATTAAAATTTATAACTAAATCATACTATATATTTTTTCATATATTCAAGTAATATTTTATAAATTTATGACTCATACACTTTTCCCTTACATATATCACACATCTATCTAAAGAGATATTGTCTCATTATATAATTGAGAAATATCATGTATGAAAACTCTATGTCATGAGTAGGATAATTATATTTATTATGATTTAATTATTGTGATACAATTTTTAAAACCCTTTCGTTATAAATAAATATATACCTAATTCATTTCCTTGAATATTTACTATAGATAAAAAGACGTATTATCCATTAGAATGGTAATCACATGTATATTGACTAGCATATTACTTATTTCATTGAATATGTCTTTACCTTTTTCTTTATATGTGAATTTTTCTCCTTTGAAAATTTTGTTGGGGAATAAATTATCTAATTTATAAAAAATATTTGTGTAACATTGATAATAACCAATTAAAAAAGGAAACCAAAATAAATTATATAGATATATCTTATCCATTATAAAACCAAATTAGTCTTACAAGGGTCGATAATATTACTCTCTATAACATCCCATTACTGATCTAATAGGTACATATTTAACCTTGTCATGGTTTTTTTCCTTTTAATTTAATTGGTAGGGTTGAGAATGAATTGGGAGGATACCTGTAATAGTTAATTTAGAGATCTTTTGGACTCTCAGCTTTAACCGGCTCTTTCTGTAGGCTTCTAAAGGGTTACATGCCATGTAACTAACTTACACAACATGTAATGGTTGGTGGGTTCATGTAATTAAGGGTTCACATCATGAATGGTACATGAAATGAAGATCCTTTACACATCATCAATGAATTAAAGATTTATTTTTAATTTAAAGAATCATTTTTTAATTCTAGGTGAAGAATTTTTTTGTGGTTATGGAACTTAACTATTTTACGATGTGATGTGGTATCAAATGTGATGTAATACCCTAGTTGTAGTTTTTAAACATACATTACGACCGATATAAATCTTTTGGATCCTCTCAAAATTTTTCTCCCTTGACCCAAAGCCTTCCCAGGTGATCTCGAAGATCTTAATCCCTTCTAGATCCATTCATTCTACATTTGATTGTCACTATGCTTGTGATGTGATTCCTGAGTTAGATTTCTCTCTCATTCTTAATCTTTCTCTATTTCTCCTCATTTGTGATTTTAATAGATCATACTAAAATTTATGTATCATTTCTCTATGATGTTGGATATCATATATAGGTTGGGTTTCAATGTCTTATTCACCTTATTTCTCATTGATGGGTTCTGTTGAAAGTGTTGAATTTCCAGAAAAATGGTATGTGATTCCATTCCATTTGGACAAATTGATTAACCTTGAACTACTTGATTTATTTAAATTATTGATTTAAATTAAATTAATCAATATTTATTTAAATTGACTTGAAAAAATTTAATTCTAGTGAATTTGGAGATTTGGAATGGTTTTGGCATGAAAATTTGGAAAACCACCAATTCCATTGAATTTGGGTGTGTTTATAGAAATTGGTTGATTTAAATTATTTAATTTAAATTTTAGATTTTATTGAAACTATTTCAATTAAAATTTTGAACTTAATTATGGAAATGAATTTTGAAATTGATGGAATTGGTTTTGAGTGGATTTCAAACTTATAGAAATGGATTTAAAATGTTTTGATAGAAACCCAGTGGTTTTATCTTATGAAAAAGGCATGTTTTTTTAAAAATATTTTTTGGTTTTAAATAGAAAAAACTGGAATTTAAAATTATATAATTGAATTTTATTTTATTTTAAGTAGTATGAAAATAATTTTTTCATCACTCAAAGTGTAAGTTCACATACGAATCATAGGTAGTTTGTGAGTAATTTGGACACACTCTACGCTATTACAATGTTCTAAAACATAAATGTAGTAGGTCACATCCCCGATGGGATGGTGATGAGTGTACTTTGGCTATTATCATAGGGACATGTGTATAGACATGTTTTTGTGTTCACATAGAGAGTGCAGAGTCCTATAGCCTTTAACTTTCATACATATTTGGAAGATGACCATGTTGGTGACTTGATTTCGATTTGTTATATAAACATATGCAAATGTTTCTGAACAACATTAGATTCTTTATGAATTTATATAAACTATTTTATATAATTTTTTATTTAATAAAATTTTTTAGAAATATTCCATCACATTTAAAGCCTTTTCTTAAACTATTCTACATCATTTGAACTATACAAAATGATTTTTTATATATTCTTTAAAATTACAGACCTGTTTATTTGAAAAATTAAAATCATTAATTTCATTAATCTATTATTATAACTTGTTATGGAATCCTTGGTGATACCCTACTAGGATTTTTAGGTCACACCCTACTTGTGCCTATGAGTTTTGTAGATTATCTTCTTCCAAGTTTGAGCAAGGGGAAGGGATATCTTAAAGGTGGATCCAGCTGTTGACACTTGGACTTGGTGAGTTTTTTCCCTAGGGGATTGGTTTGTTTTTCCCTGTTTTGGTATTTAGTTTATAGTACATTGGTCTTGTTTATTCCTAGTTGAATTCTGGTACTTATTTCCAAGTGGAGTTTCTTTTATTATGCATACTGCCTTGTTTCTTTTACATCTGCATTATTGCAGAAAAACTGTTCCCACTTTCAATTTCCATGATACCAAGTCCTAGTCATCAACCCATGGGGATCAGGAATTCCCTTCAGGATATATTAGGTTTAGCTTAATTATTGGGTTACCGAGGTACCAGAGTCGGTTCATGACAAATTAGTATCCGATCCAGGTAGATTTTTGTTGAGCTTCTTTTCTTAAAGTTAGTATGCATTTGTCGAATCTTGTCAGAACTTAGAAGGTAGTTGTGATTGAGTGCCTGGAAAAATATCACTACTATGAATCTTAAGACTATAGGGGTGGTTATTAAAATATGTTTTGTGGTTTAGATCTAGTATTTTTGCTATTTTTTATTCAGATAGGTTGAAATACAAATCTAGTTCATACCATTTGATGGAATTAATATTCCTCATTGCTCTTTTTGATCATTATAGAGTTTCTTTCCTGTTGTTTGCTAATGTTGTGTAGAATCATGCCTCTAAGAAGTGGTGAGAATCAGATCTCGGAGGAAGATGCTGTTGAACCATAGTATGTGAATCCCCCAGTGGACCCGAATCTAGTTGAGGTGATTGTGTACACTGTCCAAGCTCTAGGATATGCACTACCTCTAGTTACAACTTAGGTTCCAGCTATGAAATCTCATAGGGATGTTCTCAAAGTGTGTTATTAGGATTTAATTCAATATAATCCACTAGTTTTAAAATTCTTTGAAGATCCCCAACATACTGAGAAATGATTGGGTTGAATTGAATGTTTTTTTGTGTTCATGGAGACACTAGACGAGATCAAGGTGAATTGTTCCAACTTCGTACTTGAAGGACTGAGTAGGAAATGGTGGGACATGATGGTAACGATAAAGAAACATGAGATATGAGAGTGAAAATAATTCAAAGTTCTTTTCACTGACCAATTATATCCATATTCAATAGTGTTATCTAAGGCTGTGCAGTTTTCCAAGATTGGGAAGGCTGACATAATCATGACTGGGTATTCAAATTGCTTTCTTGAGTTGGTGTAGTTTCTGTATGAGATTGTATCAAATGAGAGGATGGAGGCTCAATGGTTTGAGTTGGGAATTCGATGAGATATCTATTCTCTAGTTTTCCTGCTAAAACTTCCCACTTATGATGATGTTCAAGATATGGAGATGATGGTGGATATAGAATTAGCTGGAAAGTTAGGGTTTATGGGATTTCCATTTTCTCTAAGTGGTTGTGTGAGTTCCTTTAAGGGAAAACAGAAGTGTGATTATTCTCAAGATATTTCTCGATGACAGGGTCATTCCAGACCTCCTACATTGCTAGGATTAAGTCCTTTTATTTTTTATCAATGTAGAAAGCTAGGAAATTCTATGAGGGTTTTCATTGAGGTTCCTAAGAACTGTAGTTTATGCAGATGTTTAGGACATTTATAGAGATTCTACCATAACTTTTCTACTCCTTGTAATGTAATATGATCATCATCTCCTCCTAAAACTACGGGGTAATCAGATGCTTCAAATATTAAAGGGTTCTGGCCACATTCATCTGGAATGAATCAACTTAAAAAATTGTAAGAGTATCCAGAGGAAGCAGATATTTGTCCAGCAACTATGAGAGGTACCATTACTATATATTTGTCATTAGTGACTTCTATATTTGAAATTGGTGCTTCTCATTCATTTATTTCAACTCATAATGTAAATATGCTAAATCTTCTAATGGATATTTTATCTTGTGTAATGGATATTACTACACCCCTCAGATCAAAGAGAGATAAAGGTATCTATTGTCCTGTTTGTGTTTTTTATCTATCAGATGTTGAGATGGAATGGAGATTTCTGGTTCTCAACATGAATCCTCTTGATGTAATTTTCAGAATGGATTGGATCATTAATAATAAATCCCAGATTGATTTTTTTCTTTGATGGGTCTGCCTTAATGCACCCGGTGGAGTTTCTATTATATTTAAAGGAGAATTGGACCCAAGTTTGAGCAGAGATGTACCTTATTATCCGGAGATGGGGTAATTAATATCAATGTTTTCTTTTGTTTTGGAGTAGGAATATTTGAACTGTGATCTACCTTCAGTTTTCATTGAGATTCTTAATGCGTTTCCTTCAGATTTCTCTAGTTATCCACCAGTGAAATAGGTTGAGTTTTCTATTGACTTAATTCATGGCAATCAAACCATTTCTATTACCTCTTACCACGTGGCTCCATATGAAATTAAATAGATAATGTTCCAATTGGAATATCATCTTGAGATAGGCTTCATACGCCCTTGTGTGCCACCTTGGGTGGCACATACCTATTTGATAAGAAAGTTGATGATTCTCTTCACTTATGTGTGGATTAACAAAATATAAATCTAGTTATGGTAAAGAACAAGTATTTATTTCCATGGATTGATGATCTCTATGATTAGTTGAAAAGACCAAACTGGTTTTCAAAGATTGGCCTTTGATCTGGTCACCATCCGTTAAGGATAAAATAATATGATATTCAAAAAACTACTTTTTAGAGTAGTTATAGTCTTTATGAGTACCTTTTTATGACTTTTGGTCAAACGAATGCTCCTAAAGTTTTAATGTCTTTGATGAATAGTATTTTTTATTAGTACCTAAATACCTTTGTAGTAGTATTTTTGGATGAGATCCTCTTTTAATCCAAATCCAAGGTGGATCATGTGAATCACCTGGGAAAATTTCTGGGTTTACTGAGAAATCATTTACGTTATTCCAACCTTTCAAAGTGTGATTTATGGATTTGGGAAGTGAAATTATTTGGACACATGGGATTTGAACAATGAATATCAATTGACCCCGAGAAGGTAGAGGTTGTTATGACATGGGAGTAACCATGAAGTTTCTTCAAAATTTAGATATTTTTCAGATTAGCTATATATTATCACTGGTTCATGAAGGACTTATCGATGTTGGGTTATTTTATGAATGCTCTAACTCAGAAGGGAGTGAATTTTTCTTGGAATGATAAATGTAAGAGTTATTTTGTTGATCAAAAACATCTTTTGACTATTGTTTCAGTGTTAACTCTTCTAGAGGCTTGGTAGGGATATGTGGTCTTCTATGATGCATTAGGATCATGCATTGGCTACATTATTATACAAGCCAATCAAGTAGTTTCTTATTCCTCTTGTCAGATTAGGACACATGAGAAGAATAATCCTACCCATTACCTTGAAATTTAAGCTATAACACATGCGCTTAAGAGTTTTCAACATTACATTTTCAGATAAAATTTTTCTTTGTATTAAGACAAAAAAATAGTGGGTTATGCCTTCCCTAAAAAATATTTAAATATACTATAGAGGTGTTGGGTGGTGTACCTACAATATTCCATTTTCTAAATCACCTATACACCAGGGAAAGGAAATTTCATTATAGATGCGTTGGGAAGGAAACTTCTAACACATGCAGTGAAAGAATCTTCAGAAGAGTGGAATTTGATGGCTCCTTTTTCATAGTTTCATCTTGGAGTTCAAGAGAAAGGGAATGGGGTTTCTTTAGACAGCATCTAGTTGAAATCCACTATTCTTGATATAATTCATTAGGATAAATAATCTCATGATGAATTCTGTAGCATTAGAGACTCTCCTTATGGGGGAGATAGTTTCCCAATGGTCACTCTCCAAATAGGGCGTTCTATGATATTGGAATCGCTTTGTGGTGTTGTTAGTGGAAAGAAAGGCTGTGATGGGGGGTTTCCATAATTCCAAGTGAGTTGGGCACTTAGGAACTACTAAGATGTTCTACGATTTACGATGACATTTCTGGTGTACAGGTATGAGGTGGGGCATTACTGAGTTTGTTCCTCTATATTATAAATGCTAGTAGGTGAATGTTGAGAACCATACACCTTTGGGTTTACTTCATCCACTTCCAGCCCCTACTTGGTTGTGGTATGAAATAACTATCTAATTTTTGGTTAAGATTCCTTGTACCTAGACAAAAGAAAAATTCAATATGGGTTGTTATTGACTGACTGATCAAGTCGTCTCACTTTATACCCATTCATGATACAACCAAATTTGAGGAGTTGGGAAATTTCTATGTAAAATATATTGATCATTTGTAGGGAGTTCCGTCTACTATAGCCTCTGATAGGTATCCTTATAATAACCCTATTCTATATTACATATTTAAACATGATTTATTAAATAAACATGAACTTAAAAAAAATCTGAGGATCGATAGGTCTCATGTCTTTGGAAATTGGGAACATTACATGAAAAATTAATACATAAAATATAACATCTTTATTGAAAACATCTTTTATATTACCACAACATTCCTTCGTACTTTGAATTGCATGGGATAACCTTAGGACATACATAAGAAAAGGGTGAGAAATAAAGCCCAGTAAAGGAGTAAACAAGGCAGAACATGAATAATATAGTACATGTTAGGAAATATGCATATCAATGGAGCATAATAGAAACATGAAAATAATGACATGATATAGCATGATTATCATAACATGGAAACGTGGAAACAATATACAACATGATATTATCTTGAGCCAAGGCTCATTGAACATGGATTAGCATGAGTAAACCCTCATTGCACATGAATTAGCATGAGTAAAATCTCATTTTACATGGATTAAAATGATTAAAACATAATTTCACATGTAATATCATGATACTAAATATTACCCAATGCATTGGAGTGCTATCAGGGAACACCCATTATAAAAATTTCATTTCATTCATAAGTGTGCCACATGGATCATGTAACATGGAATCATTCAAAATAATAAGTTATTATATGATTAAGTAATGTGGAATAAATACATGTATGTACCATTAAATATTTTTTTGTTCATAAATTTTAATATCCTTGATAGAGAAATGGGTATGGTATTCACTATACAATGATTTTGGCTTGGAAAGTCACAGTGCAATTTCGGTAGGATAACGACATGACATAATAATTCATAAATATGGTTGACAAGAGAGAAATGTGTATCTCATAAACTTTAAATGAAATTTAAATTATGGGTTAACATATATACATTTCCCAACACATGGAATTTGAAAATAGAAGGTATACCATAATAAATAAATTTGAAGAAAGAGGAAAAATGGAATTACTTTTATGAAATTTTGACATGGTAACAGGTGTACATGGGAGGGATTAATGAGATAGAAAGAGGTCTCCCATAATTAAAAAATAATGAGGTAAGGGTGGGTGAGGTTTTAAATTATACACGAACATTTTTAATTGAAAATAAAATAGTATAACAACATAAAGAAACTTGTACAAAAATAACAAAGGAAGAAATACCATACTTGAGTGTGTGAATTCAAGAGCTTGAGGAGGGGCTTATTAAGATCTTGGGGAAGCTTTAGATGATTCTAGAGAGAGTAGGGAAGATTAGGGACATTCTTTAAGGATTTTGAGTGAAGAGAAGTGGGATCTTGCATGTGTTTATATAGGAAATGAGAGGGTAATTCTTTAATATTTCACAAACATAGGTTTTGGAATTTATATAATTAAATATTAAAAACCACAAACCTTACCATGGGTTTTTCCCATGGTTTTTTCCTAAGGGGAGTGTAATATATTATTTTTTAAATCCAAGGGCCGAACTTATTGAAATATTAGGCTTTCTTATGTAGGGATGAGTTACGCTCTCAAGGAAATAATTTTAAAATGTTAAAATGTTTTCTAAGTCTGGGAGGGTGCATTGAGGCATTATAAAATTAGTAAAACAAATATAAAATAAAATTATTTTTAATGTAAAACATATATTGGACTAATATACCTTTTATATTATTTTATTACATCACTATTGGGTCTTTATTATGGCATAAAACAAATTATATATTTATACAGTATTTAATTTTTATCCCAAAATTTGATTGTATCATAAAATAATGAAACATTCACCATTAGAAAATTTAAACATCCAAATTCCAAAAATAATATTCATTATATCAAAATAATTATCTATATATGTGAATTTTCACTTTTAAAATAAAAAACATCATTTATTAAAAATTGATGGGTTTTGAAAAAAACAGTTTCCAAACCTTAATAAAAGTTAGATTTGACTTCATAAATATTATATGATCATTTATGTTTAATAAAATTTATATAATATAAATATTTTATTAAAATAATATTTATTCCAAAAATCCATTAATTTATAAAAATAAATTCTTTAATTAAAAATACAATTTCACTTTTATCATATAAAAACATAATCATTATTAAACGGAATACTTAATAATTTATAGATAAAAAAAATAAGTAATATTATCAAAAATTATAATTAAAATGAGTTTTCTTATAACACTATTATAATAAAATATTAATAAAACCTCGGTTTAATATAATAATTTATTTATTTTTAAAAAGTACCATTTTACCCAAAACTAAATTTATATAATTCTTAATATTTTTAAGAAAAACTATTCTAAAAAATGAATTGATGGAATAAGACTTTTATTTATAAAAATGGATTACAAAATAAGTAATTGATTCCTTATTACATAACCCTGTATAACACTTGCATAACCCCTAAGGATAAGGTGTGTGATGATGATAGACTCTTGGTGCGGCTCGGATAAAATCACCTGGGTGGTAATCTCTATTAACTTGACCTTATCTTATAGGTTATTCCATTCAACCATAACATGTTAAATCTTAGATTGGGATTGGTCATGAGAGAATCTTGATGATGCTACCTCCTTTTTGGGATCCAAAAAATGAGGTTCGTACGACCTGAGTCTACTGGATGAGGCCAGCCTCTCCTTTGTCTGTGTCGAAAGGATTATTTTTAAAAACCTTAAATTTATATCAGTCACGTGATCATTGTTCAATGACTATATCATCAATGATAATGATACTTAACAGTCATTTAAACACAATAATAATAATAATAATAATAATAATAATGAGTTTATGTGTTTTCTACATCCATACGAAATTTAATTAAATAAAAGAATGGGAATTTTATTCATTAATGTTCGGGTTGTTACAATAATTGGTTCACATATCATTTTTGGAGAGGCCTTCACATTTCATTGGGATCTCAGGTTCATTTGAGTATGGGCTACCATCTATAGTAGAATGGATAGACAGATATATCTATAATGATTCTTAAGGATACGCTACATTCTTGTGTTATTGACTTTGGTGGGGCCTGGGATGATCACTTGGGGCTGGTTAAGATTTATTATAACATTAGTTATTAGTCCAAAATCAGAATGGAACCTTTTGAGGCCTTGTATGGCTAACCATATAAGTCTTCATTATGTTGGTTAGAGATTGGTGAAAGTTCCCTGGTTGGTCCAAGTTTGGTTCAATAGATGACAACAAGAATTTATTTAATTTGTCAGA
This sequence comes from Viscum album, assembly GCA_963277665.1. Lineage (NCBI taxonomy): Eukaryota > Viridiplantae > Streptophyta > Magnoliopsida > Santalales > Viscaceae > Viscum > Viscum album. The sequence goes on along the minus strand of OY728134.1, from coordinate 1,158,249,285 downwards.
GAATGTCAACGACACAGATTCGATATAAGTATGATGTTGATCATTGTTATAGACCTTTGGAATTATCAGTTGGTGACCATGTGTTCTTGATGTTTTCACCCTTGTTAGGTCATCGATGGCTTAAAAGGGAAGGGAATCTTTCTCCTCATTTTGTAGAACATTTTGAGGTTGTTGAGTAGGTGGGGAAAGTTTCATATCCTCTAGAACTTCCACCGTAGCTAACATCGATACGTAACATATTTCTTGTATCGCAGCTGGGAAATTATTTATCTAATACATATAATATTATTAGTTGGAGTTGTCTTGAGATTGAACCTGATTTATCTTTGATTGAGCATCCAGTCAGGATAGTTGATTCTAAGACCAAGGTACTTTGTGGTAGGATGATACCTTAGGTTCATGTGTTATGGAATCATGGTTATGATAATCATGAGAAATGGGAATGTGAGGAACTAATGATAGAGTAGTGATCTCATATTTTTGGCAAGGAAGCTTCTTCATAGGCCTTCTAGGGATATAATTTTTTTTATGGTGGGGAGGTTGTAACATCCCATTACCTATTTGACAGGTATATCTTTAACATTTTTATGGTTTTTCCTTTTCATTTACTATGTAGGGTTGAGAATGAATTTTGAGGAAACCTATAATGGTGAAGTCTTAGTGTTTTTGGACTCTTAGCATTAAGCAGAAATTTTTGTAGGCTATCGAAGGGTTACATGCCATGTAACTGGGTTACACGATGTGTAATGGTTATTTAGTGCATGTCATGAAGGGTTCACATTGTTAATGGTACATGATGTGAAGAGAATTTAAATTTCGTGAATGAATTAAATATTAGTTTTTAATTTGGATCATTAGTTTTTAATTAGAGGTGAATCATTTTTCAGTGGTTATGAAACATAATTATTTTAAAACGTGAAATGGTATTACACACCGTGCAATACCTCATTTTTGGTTTTAAATAGGTAGTATGACCAATATAACTATTTTTAATCCTCTCCAAATTCAACTCTCTCAACCCAAATCCCTCCCCATTCAATCTTGAAGTTCTCCATCCCTTCTAGATTCTTTCGTTCATCATTCGATCATCATTTCTCTTACAGTGTGATTCCTAGGTAAGCTTAATCCCTCATTCTTCATCCTTATCTCTTTCTCCTCATTTAGTATTTCAATAGATCATCCTGAAATTAATGGATCTAGGCTCTATAATGTTAGATATTGTTTCTAGGTTGGGTTTTTTAGGTATTCATCACATTCGTTCTCATTGACGGGTTCTATTGTGAGTGTTGAATTTTGGGAAAAAGGTATGTCATTCCATCCCATTTGGAAAAATTAATTAACCTTGAATTGCTTAATTTATTACAATTGTTTATTTAAATTAAATTACTCAAAATTTCTTTCAATTTATTTGATAAAACCCAATTCTAGTGAATTGGTATATTTAAAATGGTTTTGGCATGAAAATTTAGAAAACCCCCAATTCTATTGAATTGGGGTGTGGTTATGGAAATTTTTTAATTTGAATTATTTAATTTAAATTATATATTTGATGGAAACTATTTAAAATAAATTATTGAATTTAATTTTGGAAATGAATTTTTAAATGGGTGGAATTGGTTTTGAATGGATTTCAACCTTGTCGAAATGGATTATAAATGTTTTCATAGAAACGCGGTGGTTTTATCATGTGAAAATGCATGTTTTTTTAAAACATGTTTTTGTTTAAAATTAAAAAAATTATCATTTTAAATAGGAGAATGCAATTTAATTTTATTTTAATAAGTATTAACTTAGACTCACATCATTGATTGTATAATATCACATGAGTGACTTTGGTAGTTTGTGAGTTATTTGGACACACTCTATGATATTACAAAATTATAAAACATAAATGCAGCAGTTCACATCCCTGATGGGATGGTGAAAAGTCACCTTTGTCTAGTGTCATAGGGACGTGAATATACACATATTTTCATGATGACTTAGAGAGTGTAGAGTCCTATAGCTTGGAAATTTTGTACCAATTTGACAGATGACCATGTTGGTCACTTGTTTTATATTTAAGAAATAAATATATGCCAATGTTGTTGAAATTATTTACATTTCTTCTAAATTTATATGAACTATTTTATATAAAAATTTCTATTTAAGTCATTGTTTTAGAAATATTTCATCACTCGTAAAGAATTTTATTAAAGTATTTTTCATTATTTGAATTATATTGCATGGTTTTTTTAAATATGATTTAAAATGCCAAACCTGTTTATTTTTAAATATTGAAATCATTCCTCTAATTAATCTATTATTGGATCCTATTTTGGAATCCTTGGTGAGACCATGTTGGGAATTTTATCTCACAACCTACTTGTGTCTTTGAGTGTTTTTAGATTATATTTTTTTAGGTTCAAGAAAGGGGAAAGTATCTCTTGGAGAGGGATCTAGCTATTGACCCTTGGACTTGGTGAGTTGTTTCATTAGTGGATTGGGTTGTTTTCCCAATTTTGGTTCTTGGGTTTTATTATTTTAGGCTTTTTTATCCACTTTTTGACTTCAAAATATCTTGATTAACCTTTTTGATGAAATAATTTGTAACCACAATATGTTATATCATTGAGTGTTTCACTATATATTTATAATATTTATCAAACTATAGTTATTGAACATAATAGAGATAGGTGATAAAAAAATATTCTATAATATTCCATTGTTTTTTATTCATCCAAATAAATTCATTAAATTTCTGTATAGAAACTATGTATTTGGAATATATTTTTATACATGGTATATAATATTTATTTTATTCAATCCATGAGAAAAAAATTTTATACTAGGTGTAAAACACCTAAAGATGTTTATTTTTGGTTATCCACCAAACCATCCCATTCTACATTAATAAATCATATCAACTCCTATACATTTTTTCAATATAAAACACACCACATTCCATCATAAATTTTACGTATCGAAGTATTCTTAGCATAATTTATAACCTTACTAATTAACAATTAACATAGAGAATATATAAATAGTTAGATATCAAAAAGATTATACTTCTAATTATTTCCTTACTCTCTATGAAATTCAAAAAATTATACCTTTATCTTTTATGAGATTCAACCCTATTTCTATTGGTGGGGATATGATAAAGTTTTAATCCATGTAAAAAAACCAAAATACAACTTATAATATATAATTTTTGAAATAAACTTCCCAAAAATACTTTTATTAATATGTAATCCAAATAAAAATTATTTCTCCAATGATATACATTTCAAACTCAATACAAATTACCTCAATAAATTCCTTACAACTTTGTTCCTTCAATCCACTAAATATATTATCATAAACATAGAATAACACTATAAATTTTTCTTCATAACAACTCTTCACATATAGATTTTGATCTACTCCTCCATGCTTGAATCCCACTTATTCAAGAATATATTAATCCATGTATACCATTTTATTATGATTTCTTTAACCCATATAATTACTTATTTAGTTTATATACTTTTCTTTTATCACTATTGTGTTAAAATACTTTTAGATTTTCAATTTACACTTCCACTTATAATAACCCTCTGAGTAAGGTAGCATTTACATCTATTTGTATGATTTTAAATCTATTTGTATGATAATAACATGGAAAAACCTTATAGGCTGAAACCTTACACTAGGGAAAAAAATTAGTGGCCCTGGTTTTACTATATAAAAATTCAAAATATTTTTAATATGACTTTTGGGGTTGGAAAATGAGTTATTTATTAGAGATTAATATAGTATGACTTTAGAAATAATATATTAATAATAATGTTTTATATTTTATATGTGTATGAATTTTAATAAGAAAATTTCATTTAATTATAAAAAGAGCATTGTATAGAGAAACTAGCACTATGGTTATATCCAAAACTGGAATTTAACCCTAGTGGTGGTATAATTTTCATTCCCACTAGGGTCCCATATGCACCATTTTGGTTGAATTAATAAACTAATTAAGTTTAATTAATTAATTAATTAATTAATCATAAATTCTAGATCTAACACCCCCTAACTTCATCACTAACCTCTCCTACTAGTGTTCATTATAAAAAAACCTATAATGGGAGAGGGAGTGAGAGGAAGATATCTAGAGGATATATAAAACCATAAGGATGAAATGCATCATCATAAATTCCAAAAGATGCCTTATGTGGGTATTATTTTAACTGTTGATCATTCCTAGCCTCAGATTTGTATTTTTTATTTCAATTATACATTATTATTTTTTATTTTGAGCATATATTTACAATTGTTTAATCGATTTCCCTATTTCATGGCCCTATGTTTTTTCTGCTTTTATTTTTTGCCTAAATTTTTTAATATCATACTGCATTTCTCCAATTCTATGAATTTTTTTCCCAATAATCAGTGATTAGGGTTCACAATGGACACTATAAATACCATTATATTATTCCCCATTTTATTTCTTTCCCATGTTCTTTGTGTGTTCATTTCTAACCATATCTATGGTTAATAGTTTGATAAATACCTCTCAGGATTATCATGTGATTGAAATTCAGGACCAAGAATAATTAATTTGGATTTAAATAAAATGATTTTGGCATGTGGTAGGGACTTCATGTGATAGAGTACCATGGTAGTTGTGTTGGTGCAGATACCTAAAGGTCAGCGATGGAATAGATAATGAGGTTCATATGAAGGAGTCTTAAACCACATTTTTCAGTGTAGGATGAATAGAAATCATCCATTAATGCTATGATATCATTAGAAAAGTAACTTGGAAAAATTTTGAGCTCAATAAAATGTAAGAATGATTATAATGGAAGGATTTAAATAGATCCATATAAATTGAGCATGTAAGCACAGACATGTGGAATCAGGTCCAGAACCACATGTCATGTAGTCACCGAATAGTAGTGGATAAGGTTTAAAGTGGCGATAAATATCACACACTATAAATCCCAAGGTCACAAACCACATAACATGTGGTAGATCATTGTAAAAACCTGAATTTTTGTTTCCTTAATAAAATCCGTTCTTCTTTTGTTATCATTTTTTTTTGGGTTAAACCATATTTGGATAAAGGATAGTGGGATTTAGAATCGTGTAGAATCTTAGAAGTGATTTTCATAGATCTTTCTAGCTAAAACAGGGGGTATTACACCATATCATAATTTACCATGTCGTAATGGTTTTTTAGTGTTATGATTACGTCTTTGTGGAAATATTTTGTGTCGTGATGAAGCCAGTCAAGACCTTGGGCCATATCCCCCACCACAGGGGAGGGTTTTATGGGAAGGCTTATTCATGGTGACTTAAACCACACCACATATCCTTATTCACATCAGTTTTGGATAACTGGTTCATCATCGATATTTGGGAGTAATGGATTGAAATGACCTTTTATATAATTGAATTGAGAAAAGTAATTTAGTATTGGTGAGACCTTCATTTAAGATCTTTAATGGGGATTCCATGAGGTTTTTTCGATGTAGAGTTCTACCACTATAAATTCCCCCTTTCAATAATCCCTTTAGCATGGATTTAGTGTTCAATAGATCTTTACAGAGGACTCCACATCACATTCCTTGTGCTACACCAAAACATGTTCAGGTTTACCGCGGTCCTACACCATAATAAACCTCCTTTTGCTGTAGAGGTTGAATTTTATCCATATCCTGCACCACAACCTCCCTATTTATCTCATAGTGGTTCATGAACACCCTTAAAATATCTTCCCTAAACCATATAATAATTTTCCCTGGTGAATTCTATGTTGTAGTAACTAATACTAGGATGTGGTGTCTTCTTCCAAGAACACCTTTCACCATGGTGTAACCTTATTTTAGTGTGGTGGATGTTTAGAAAACCCTTTCACACTGTATTTTTTTTATTATACCATAGGGAATCTAAATTTTCAGGAAAATTGCGGTTTTTATTGATAATCACATTTAGGAGTCCTTGGCATGTGATCATGTTCAGGTTGGTGTGAGAATATGTTTGGGTGATGACCCCTTCATTGTACCATGACATTGAATTTGAAAATCATTAGGTAAGAATGACTTGACTTTAACTCATATTCTATTATGTGTTATTAGCATGATTTTTTGGCATGTGTGTGAATCCCATGAGACCTATGTTTGATACTTGATCACATGAGGTGAATGTGTGGGAAATCCTTGACTTGTGGTTATTCTTCTTGCATATAGATTGTGAGGATAATGATAAATTATATTTTGATTTGATGTTGATCTATCATATGTATTTTTATTGTATATAATGTATTCTTGTCTTCTTTAGTTGAGCATGAAGGTTTGGAATATTTTGTCATCATGTGAGATGTGACACATTCTTTGGACTATCCTCTGAGATAGATTTTCTTGACTTGGTTTGACATGTACTTGGAAAATTCTATTTGACAATATGTGTCATATTATTGGGTCTATCCATTCAGGAGTGATGTGCTAGAATTTGGTTGGTATGTGATGTTTAACACATGTCTTAGCTATCCACTCAAAACTAATGTTCCAAAATTGGGTCTGTACGTACTTAGACTATTCAATTTGGTTGAATGTATGACATGCTTGGGGTTATCCATTAGAGAGGATGTGTATGGTTAGTTCCTGATGTTCTATTGGAATTATTCCAAATTAGGTATGTTTCTCCATGTATGGTACCAAATCTAGTAAAGCTAGTCCCTATGGACCCATAATATGATATTTGATTATTTAATCTATTACTATTTATATCTGTACCTTGTCTATGGTCATGGAATTCACTAGTATAACTTATGCAGTGATATTAAGGTTCATTGGTGGTATCTTGCTGAGTCTTGTACTCGTACCCTACTCAATAGTTTTAGTGAACTTTTAGATTTTCTGATCAAATACCCATTAAAAGGAAAGGACCCTATGGTGGATAGTTGAAAAAAGAAGCAGACTGGGACTAGCACCAGAGTAATTCACTATTTATTTATTTCTCATCTAATTCTTCCTTTATACTCTAGTTGATATTTCCACATTGGGATCCCATTTATCTTTATGTCATCTTATATTTCTGAATATACTCTAATTATATATTTTTTATTGTTTATTGTTTATTATTTATCTTATGGTGTGATATTGAGGGTATAGTCTCCCCACTGATGGACATAGACCATCCTTGATAGTAAGCAGCCTCTTCTATACTGGGAGGTGCTCATGAGGTCTTGTGGAATTCTACATCAGGATCGGTGGTTCCGGTTGGGATGTAAAAAAATTGTATCAAGGTACTAGAATTCACTAAATTGTTTTTCTCTTGTCTTGATTTGGTATAGGTTAGAGAGGATATAGTACTATTGGGACTTGAGTAGGGGAACTATTATAGTTCCTAGCTAGTATTTTTAAGGTGGACCTATGAGTTTCCATAAAGTGGGAGAAATTATGTATTTTTGTTACCGTTATTTAAATTAAACTTTAGTGACGCACATGGTCATGATATGTGATTTATGAGATTTCAGGTGCATTCAAACATTATGACTAGTTATATAGGTTCACATTACATATATTTACCTATTGTTGTGTATCATATTAGTTCCTTAATTAAATTACATGTGTTGTCTTATCTATTCAAGACATCTTTCCAAATTGTGTGATATATATTTGTGGGGATTAATTAGTTGAGTTGAACATGTTGTTGGGTTAGTGTATATATGATGATTGTGACTAACATACTAGGACGGAGACCATGGTTAGTGAAATGAAGGATATACCTTGTGTTATGGTTATAATCCAAGGACGAAACTTATGTGATCTTATATACTGGTGAGAACCTCTTTATATTCCTAATATGTCTTCTTATGTTGGAATTTCTTCTTCATATAGTGTGAGGTATGACCATGTTTTCTTATACTCTATCCTGTTTATTAGAAGATTAGATTTTTCATTTCATTGATTGGGTTGTATATTTTTTGATATTATTTTGTTTCAACTTTAATCCATTGAGTTATGATTATAAGTCCTTCATGAAAACCTAATTTTGGATTAAAATAGTATTTTTGAGTTCATTGAGAAATTATTTTAATTCCTAAAAAGTGTGTTTTATGATGTTCTTTGTTTGGAAAAATAGTTTTCAAGGAATCTCTTTAGATGTTATAAAGGATGTTTTAAAGATGTAATTTTTGTTATGTGATGAATTTAAAATGAAAATGGTTTTTGAACATATAATACGAGATTAATGGTTTTAAAACCATGGAATAATTTCCTTGATCTAGTAAAGGACCCTTGAAATATGTTGGAATTATATCATAATTTTTATTTATAATGGAAATTGTAATTTTTGTAAAAAGTGAATAATGTGTGATTAATGAAAATTAATTTTGAAGAAAAAAATTTAGTGAACTTCATTAAAGAATTTTGTTTTCTTTAAGGTTATTAGAGAAATCCGACTAAAGTTACTTCTCAATGATGAGAAGTATTTGGAGGGGGATAATTGTAACACCATGAATTTTTTCCTTTATAAAATAAATTATAATATTCTTTTTATCATTGTTTTTAGGTTAATACTTGTTTGGGTAAAGGATAGTGGTCTTGAGAAGATTTTAGAGGACTAAAAGTGAGTTTTAGAGATCTTTTTTGGCTAGAACATGGGGCATTACGTCGTAGCATGTGTGAAAATGTCATAATGGTGTCACAATGTTTGGATCACACCATAGTGGAAATAGGTTTCACCACAATGAAGATAGGTAGGGGATTAATACATATCCCTCACCATGGATGGTTTTTCTGGGAAGGCTTTACCATGTCGACCTGGAAAAAACCATTGATCCTTGTCTACATCAGTTTCAAACAGCCGCTTCATCATAGTATATAGGGAGTAATGGATATAAATGAGCTATTACATAATTGAATTTTGGGAATCAGTTTCTTATTTATGATAAATTTATTTTAGATCTTTAATGGGGATTCAATGAGGGGTTTTCAACATTGATTTCTACCCCTAAAACCCATTTTTCCATCTCCATTCAGCATGGTTCCAGAGTTTAGAAGGATTGTAGAGAGGAATCCACATTATAGACTATGTTATAAACCGTAATAGGTTCAGGTTAAGTGAATTAATACACCTCTTTACACTATAGAGGTCAACTTATATCCATCTACTACGTCGTAGTCTCCCTCTTTATATTGTGGTGGTTTGTGACCACGTTTCAGTTGACTTCCCTATGCTGTAGAATCCTTTTATCTAGTGAAATCTATTCTACAGTAGCCACTACTCTGCCATATTGGATTCTCCCAAGAACACCTTGCATCATGGTGTTCCCTTCATGTTTTGTGGTAGTTGTTTCTAGCACACCACCATGCCATAACATCCTTATTATGTCGCGGGGTATCCAATTTTTCTATAACTTAATGGTTTTACCCGAATACCACCTTTGGGAGTTATTATCATGCAATAGTATTTTGGTATTTATGTGAATGTGGTTAGGGAAATGACCCTTTTAGTAAAACTTGACATTGATGTTGAAACCCATGAGTTTTGAAGCCCTTTACTTTAGCACATATTCTATTATTGGTTACTGGCATTATTGTTTGGCATGTGTGTGTGTGTCCCATCATACCTAAGTTTGATACTTGATCACATTAGGTCTGTGTGTGTGTGTAAAACATGACCACTTCTTATGTTTCTTTCTTATGTATTGTGATGATTATGATACTTCTTTCTGATTTGATGTTTATTTTTCATATGTATATTTATCGTATATATTTTTTTCCTATCTTCTATACATGAGTGTTCATGTTTTTCCTATTTGGTTAGCATGTGAGATGTGAAACATTCTTGGGACAATCCTTCAAGATAGATATGACAGAATTGGGTCAATATGTACTTAGACTATTCTAGTATTAAATATGTGTCGCATGCTTAGGGAAATCCATTTAGAAGTGACATGCTAGAATTTGGTCAGCATGTGATATTTGACTCAAGTTTGGGCTATCCACTTGAAATAGAAGTTCTAGAATTGGGAAAACATGTACTTAGACTATCCCTTATAGAGGAATGTGTCATATTCTTAGGGATATCTATCAAGGAGGATGTTTCAGGTCGGTTACCATTGTTTTATCGACATCATAACAAAGTAGGTATGTTTCTCCTAGTATGGTGATAAAGTAGGTAGATTCGGTCCCCATAGACCTAGTATATGATTTTTTTTGTTATGAGATATATTGTTTTTTATATATGAACCTTGTGTATGATCATGAAATGCACTTTTATATCATATTCACTGATGTTAAATATCATTGGTGGGTAACCACTAACTCTTTTACTCACACTGTACTTGGGGATTTCAATGTGCATGTGGATTTCATGACTAGAGTCCTAATAAAGGACAAGGACCCTATTATGGATACTCTAGAAGAGGATTATAAAGTTGTTAGAATGCTGGTATGACCACCATAGGAATCGAATATTTATTTATTTTTCATATATGTTTTTGTTTATACTCTATTTTGTATTTACACTTTGGGAGATTCTTTATTTGTAGGTCAACATAAATTTTTTCATGTACTCTAATTATATTTATTGGGTTGTTTATTTGTTTATTATTGATCTTATGATGTGATACTAAGGGTATATTCTTAACACTAATGGACTCAATCCATCACTTTTAGTCAGTAGTCGCTTGCATATGAGGATGAGTTCACGAGTTCATATAGCTTTTTGGATCAAACACGGTGGTTCGGGTTGGGACGTTACAATCATCATAGTGTGTACATGGATTACATTCTCAACTGGTCATTTTTTCTTCATGCCATGTGGGTCAGGACCACAAGTCTTGCAATATCAACGATACATGACTCATCCTCCCTGACAATTTATAATGAGTGATCTAGCTATGTTCACACATTGTGTCAAACCTGGGGCATATCATATATGTTTCCCCTCCAAGGACATGAGTTGCAGTGGTACACACCAAGTACCCCTATGGTCACACATGTCATTTACCACATTGTACATGAAATATACATAGTACTTTATACATCATATGGTGTTGTAGTTTAGTGCTAGATGATTTCTAAGGTATTATATTCCACCTACCTCAATAGTACATGTAGTGCACTTTTTACAACCCTAGTGACATTTCATATCTCCTTTCTTGATAATTATATTTTTTCATTCATCTAATACATCCTAATAATTCTTTATGGGGGATGGGATGGGAAACATCTCTTTAAAATTTGAGGTGATACGTGAGTAAATACATGTTGTTTAGATTCCTCGTCTTTGTGGATAAAATTATGAGGATTAGAAGTGGTTATAAAATCATTTTTATGGTCATTACTCCCCTGATGAAATGTTTTTGTTGGGTTATGGGTCCACTGCATCAAAGATAGAGTATGATTCCCCACCCCCAACATTATGTAGGTACATGTCCTCTATATATATATTCTATACTCCCTGGTTAAGATCTTGTATGGAGAGAATGTCCATCACTATAGTGATTACTCCCTCGATTCAGAATGTATCCTTTGGCGAGGTATGGGTCGCCCACTAAAATTTAAAATAGGATATATTGGTTTCTTATTTTGGCTAGATCAAATTGTTTGGTTTCTTAATAGTTATCCTAGAGTTATTCTATGAATAATGAGACTCTCCCCTATGTTTCAAGTTCTCTTATTTAAAGAATATTAGGGTAATGTTTTCCCATGGGTTATTCCTTCCAACCTTCGTTTTTCATTTGATATAGCTATTTATCTTATATTTTTTTTGATTTTTAGGGTGTCCTATTGAATATTTATATACTCACCCTTGTATGGATTTATTTTCATGCACCTGTTGTGTCTAATGTAAATGATATAAAATTTATCAGAAACCTTTTTTGTCATGATATTAGTGGATTTTAATAGTTCCAAGAAGAGGTAGTAATGGATGGAATTAGTTTCAAGAGATGGTTCATTCCCAATATCTTTTCATCCTAGTTTTTATCATTTTTCCCTTTTGGTTGGTTGGGTTTGTATCATAACCCTTTTTATTTTAAATTTTATACCAGTTATACCCATGTGGATCTTATCATATATCACATGTATTATAGTTTATTTCTTTATTTATCTTGTATTATTATGTATTGTATAGATATGTGTATTTTATTTGTGTGTATTAGGATATATCCTTCATCACGAGTAATATTTCTAATAAATTCTATTCATCAATGCATGGACTATTAGAGGTGGGATTGGGATGTCACAATCATCTTACCACTACCTAGGAGGAATCCTGGTGGGTTGGTTCATGTCAAAGTGGTATCAATGTGGGGTTGTGTTAGGAATGGTATTTAGAGTCATATGTCTGGTGAGGATTGTTTTGAGAATTTATGGAAAATGTTTTAAAGGGTCTCGAGTTTAGTTTTCAGTCTAGGGAACCCAGTTTTGGTGTAGTGTCCAATGTATCCATTCACCAAGACTCTAAAAACCAACTTATCAAATCAATACAATAAGGAAATAGTTATTGGTAAAAAATAAATAGTAAATTCATCATATAGGTATAGTTAATTGATTTCCATGTCATTCTTTATTTATCTCCGTATATATGCTTTAATAAAATTTTCCATATTTTTAAATTTTATGATGTCACCGCACAGTTATCCAACTATGATTCCAAGGGAGGGTCATGATATTTATATTCCTGTAATTGATCCTCCTATCAACAACCAGTTGAGTGGATAGACTTTTATATGATGATAAGATTTTGTGGGTGAACATTTATCCACCTATTGAGATACCAATTTTATTGATAGGGAAATATGATGATTCTTATAGACCGAGGGTGTTTCATGAGTTATAATGACTAAAACAACCTAGGATCTAAGGTGAGGATAACCCTTAGGAAGTCATGGACTGGATCAAGATAGTGGTTCAATTATTATTCCTTTTTTAGATTCCTATTAATCAGATGGTAGATATTTTTTCCTGTATTAACCATGGTGTAGTGAGTCTCTTTTGGTCATTGATTAGCCAAAACCATGATGAGGTTATGATTTCATGCATAGAGTTTCAAAATATTTTTTTATGAGTAATACCCAAAGAAATTGATATTTGTATTCATTAAGGATATTCTAGTGTTATGGTAAGGTGTCATGTTAGTTTCTAAGTATATATTGAGATAGACTAATCTCAAGAGGTATATATTTGACAAGATCCATGATAGATTTCTCTAATCATGCAAGTTTGATCATAGCCTCTTCCTAGATATCACATTTGGAATTGTTACCCTTTGTATCGTCACCTATATTGGGGTTCTAAAGTGGGCCTTGGTGATGGAGAGATTCTTGGAAGAGGAACTTCGAGTAATAAGTTCTAGAGGTGGTCATTAAAGAGTAGATTCATCACTTGAGACCATCTGATGGTAAGTATCAATGTAATAACACATGATTCATTCACATTAACTATATCAATATCAAGGATTACTGGATCGAGAGTCACACAAAGGATCCTGCCAGCTGGGGGACATGTATTACTATTCCTATGAAGGATGAAGCCCTCTAGCATGTGATTTCCTAACCCATCACATAGAAAATGGAAATTAAGAAAGAGATTTACCTCTACATAAAAGGTATTTCATGACCATATACCTCCCAAAGGAATTCTAGGTTATCCTCTAGGAAGACACTTTGGTATAGGATCTAGAGGTCCTCTATATAGAGGAGCTATAGAAGGATAATGTTATGATCTGTATCATCGATCACCACTCATAGGAATCCCACTCCAAACTCAGGGAGATTATGGTCAAGGAATTTTCTAAATAGAGGATATAGATGGTTTTGACCCGAAGGTACCTGACATGGTCTAATGTTATATTTTTATATACTATGCACTCTCACATGTACTCATAGACATCAACTAGAACCAATACATTGTTTTTTCACCCTTATTTTGAGAGATATACATTCTAGTGTATCCCATAGAGTAACCTATGTTTATAAGGACTCATAGAGAGATGGATCACATTCTCACCCACATATACTAGATATGTGAGTTTGTGTTGAATGGAGAGAAGTTTTCATGGGACCTTATAGTGCCCATGATGAGGCCCTATGATGATATCCTTGGTATAGAATAATTATCTATAGTTTATTCTAGGATAAAAATCTACCATATGAATATGATATTCCTCTAAGATAATGCATTTATATTTTACACCATTTTTTATTGATTCCTTCAGTATAGAAAAGTAGGGCCTATATGGGGGAAGTTTCAGTTGATCACCCACCATTTAGAGAGTTTGGCTTTATGTGTAGAAGAAACCTTGTATGGTTATCTTCCATCAAAAGAGGATAAGCATATAGATGTTTTATCCAATGTTGTTCTAGGATTTCCCCTTCATTTAGAGGTTTAACTTTTCATTTATTTGAACCTTAGGACCATTTTGATATCTTATACAACATATCATATTTCCCCAAATGAGATCAAAAAGATGAATGTTCTGTTGAAGGAACTTATGGAGAATGCTTTCATCGGACCTTGTGTGTCTTCCTAGGTGGTTATGGTGTTATTTTATAATAAGGCGTATGGTTAATTGACATTTTCTATTGACTATCATCACCAAAATCTACTATTGATCAAGGATAAGAACACGTTACTGAGGATTAATATCCACTTAAACCTAATTAAGGTATCATATTAGTTCTAAAATATCAATCTCAGTTATATTAATCACTCGCTTCTGGTTTGAAAGGAGAATATCCCAAATATAGTATTTCAATGTCACTAAAACAATTATGCTTTTTGGGTGATTCCCCTTAGTGTGAAAAACACCACAAATATGTTATTGGGACTTATGAATTGGATCTTTTATCTCTTTGGGGAGTAGTTCATGGTTTGGTTCATTAATGATATCCTTATATATTCAACATCAAAGTAAGATCATGAAAAATATCTATGGATTTTCTTGTATATAAATTAGGATATCCATATTTATAGAAATATATCAATGTGTGAGTTATGGATTCAATAAATCCACTTATTGGGGCATGTAATCTCATAGGAAATAGTAGTTTTAGACCTGATGAAGATCAAGGAAGTGATATCTTGGGATCCACCCTAGATCGTGTTTGAGGTGTGGAGTTTACTGGGTTTTTTTGGTTAAAATAATAGATTCATGGAATAATTTTCTAGTATTGTGGGGCCTATGACTACCCATACCCAAAAGGGTCCACCATTTGTTTGGTTTGAGTAATACTATAGATCATTTGAGGAGATTAAGTGGGGGTTGATGAGAACTGATTTTCTGAGGTTTCCATGAGAGGGAGTCCAGAACATGGTGTTCTATGATGCCTCTAAACCCAGGCTTGGTCATGTGTTGATGTAGAGGTGGTAAGTTATTTCATATCGTTTTCGATAATTGAGACCACTTGAGTAGAATTAAGAGACTTACAATTTAGATTTAGAAGCTTTAGTGTTTTTCCTGATGACATGGATTCACTTCCTTCTTGGTGATTTGTTTTTGGTCTATATAAAACATGAGAGAATCAAACAAACTTCTATTTAAAGAGATATTAATATGTGTTAGAGGAGTTGGTTGGATTTCCTAAAAGATAAGGAATTTGATATTTTTAATACTATAGTGAAGTGAAATGTGGTGCTATATTCCCTTAATAGGAAGTGTCATTCTTAGTTGTTAGGGGATATTTCTAAGTAGTTTTCCTCATTGTAGTTTTCCATAGAATACATGGGAGGATTTTTATAATATTTAATAGATAATGGTAGCCCCTCTATTTATTCATCACATAAAGTATACTGAAATACGAGACATCAATTGTGAGGTTTTTGTGACTTGATGTTCTTAGATGATTCATCAAATGCATATTCTAAAGGTGGGGTGCACATCATCCTATTTTAAGTATGGAAAGTGTAATCAATAAAAATTAATGAAGAGGCACTTAGGGAGTTCCATCCTTCACCCTTATAAGTATGTCCTAGGGTTAAATAATTTTTTTGATACCTTAGGCACAATTTCGGCTAGGAATAAATGAAATTGAGTGTCTTTGATTTTATCTTGTTGTGCCTCACCTTTTAATTGGTTAAAGAAGATCATGATGTCCCAAAAGGTTTAGCATAACCCCTTGAGGTTATAGAGTGTACTTGGATAGAATATCAATATATTTCTACATAGGAATCCCACTTTTAGTGAGATATCATGTTCATATCTAGGTTATTATTGATATACTAACCAAGTCATACCACTTCATTTAAATTTAGTAGAAATTTTTATTGGATGGAATGGGATTCTTTTATATAGAAGAGATCGACCAACTTCATGGGATACCCTCTATTATCAATTCTGACTGAGATTATTGATTTATATACAATTTGTATAATGGATTGCAGGAGGCATTCAAGACTTGGTTTTTGGATTAGTACAACATTCAACCCTGATTTCTAGACTAAGAAAACCATTTTTGTTCTTAAGGATATGTTCAGATATTTTATGTTGGATTTAGGTCAAAATTGGGAGGATTAATTTCCTCTAGTATTGTTCATGTACAAAATTAGCTACCACATAGTCATTGGAATAGAACCTTTCAAGGCCTTGTACGAGTGACCTTGTTGGCCACCCCTATACTAAACAGAGGTATTAGAGTCATCTATGATGGGTTCGAAGCTAGTATGAGTGGTTATATAGAATGTGTAAGTGATATATGAGAAGATGAGGACTGCTCAAATCCATCATTAGTCCAGCATGAATTGATTATGGAGGCCTTCGGAGTTCAATGAGGGAGATTATTTATTCCTAAAGTTCTCACTTTGTTGTCATTTTTAGATATTTTTCCAAGGATTCATTCTATACTTGAGGTTCATTGGCATCATCAGAAACCTGAATAGGGTATGATATGTTTCTTACCACATATTTTCCCCCAAAGTAGGATATTTTTTTAAGAAGTCATGTTATAATTTATGTTCATTGGTATATTCCAAAACTTACATATGGTGGGAGATGTTTCTTACCATTTTATGTTTCTCCTATAGTTGGACTATTTTCACATCATCTTTTATGTATCGTAGCTGATTTGATATGTGTATTAACCATTACAAAACATTGAATGGAATTATTTGGACATTAATGATTGATCCACCTTCTCAAAGTACACAGTAGTGTTTGTGGACCAACAAGGGAGGATTCTTCATGGATGATCCAATCCATTGGTGGACATGTATAGAGACCTGGGAAACATTAGGAGATATTTTGGGAGTATTTTTACTAGATATGATCCCAGTAACCGCCCCCATCTTGTATAGATGGTGATTTTTTGTAATCAATCATTGAAGGTGGGTAGGATATAGAGACCTTGGTTTTACTATTTGATAGGTGACCTAATCATTTCATACATTAATATTGCATCAATTTAGATGAATATTCAAAACATTTAAAAATAATACATTCTTGATGACTATAAAGACTTAATTTCTTTGGTTACTAGATATATAATCATCTTATTTCATGAAATATCATTAATATCTCACACAAATATCTTCTGACACTGTATACTTATTAGTCATACCATAATTAAAGCCATTCTTCGTAACTTTGGAAAATGAAACATAAGAAAAGGATAAGATTAGATTCTCAATTAGGGTAAAATTGGGATATATTAATCAATGATCATATCTGAGCATAAGATAAGCATATGGGTATGAGAACATGATTATAACTTATAATAATCATACATAATCAGTCAATGCTATTTAATCATGAATCTTGAAATAAGTTTTTGTTGATCAAAATACATAAGATATAAGAGTGTAGAAACATCAATAATAAATGATGAGCCAATATAACATATCATAAACATAATACATAAGTTTTTGACAAACAGAGAACTATATAAAATCACTTCTTTATTCATGCTTCACTCCTAGTACTATCATTGTGAACAATGTACCATAATGGAAATGACTACCCAGTAATTTCCAATATTCTCTCAAGTGTAACTTATATCTAGTTTACTCCTTTTTTATTAGATCCATCACCTATTAATTTAACTCTAACATCATTCAAAATCCATTAGAATGTTATATAATTTTGATCCCACCAATCGCATAATTAAAACCATACTTATGTGTTTCCAAAGATCATAAAACATTCATCATATCATCATAACATAACCCATGGGAATGAAACATATTTCATAAAATGTTCATCATTCTATTGACCGTGATCTAACATTTCACCATTCTATTAAAACATATATCATGGAAAATAAATGGGTTTCATAAAGGATTCATCATAAATTAATTAACCCATGTGAAATAAATAAGTTTCATGAAATCTTCCTTAAACTATTATCATCATAATCCTTTTAGAGAAATAATGTGTATAGTACCATAAGATCATATACCTAGTAAAGCATAAAAATCCTTAAAGGATGTTAAAATAGATGAAAAATACCATAAAAATATCATGAAAAACTTTCATTTAAAACAATATAAAATATCATTTTATTTGAAAATAGAAAATGAAACCTTTAAAGGAAGACTCAAATCAAATAATGGTCATGAAGGTGGGAAAATTCATTCATTTAGTATATGTTAAACAAAAACATTCCATTCACATCATTGTAAAAAGTAAAAATGACTTATTCTGGAAAACATTTCTTTGAAAAGAGTATTTTAAAACGTTTTAAATAAAATAAATGGTATTGGTATTGACCTTTTCTAAAAATTTCAATTTTAGGTAAGAAAATTTATGAAACAATTTTGAGGATTATGTACATAAGGGAAATTTTTTCAACAAAAGAAGAAATTATGTTAACTTATCTTTAAAAAAAATTATCAATCGTTTTAACTAATAAATAAGGCAAAATGGAACTAATATATAAAAACTCTTGAAATAAATATTGGATAATAACATGGATGGAGTTCAAGGGATTATATCTATATAATTTCCATTAAGGTAAATTTAGTGATGAAAATCCTAAAAATAAATAACATTAACCCCTTACCTCAAGTCACCACTTACTTTGTAAGCATTCAAATATCCTTTATAATAAATATATGTTTATTATACATATATTCTATAAATATATTTATAAATAACATACAAATTATAATTTTATTATAATTTTTAATTAATCTTTTATTAAAAATTTCTTTATTAAAATGATCATTCGGGACAACTTGGTATGTTTTCCATGCATGTTTCAATTTGATGGTTCCAGTCCAAACACCTTGGTCATGATTTCAACTTATAAAAAATATTAATCATTAAGTAAGTATCATATTTATTTATCATAAACACAATTATAATTATTCATATAAATTGGTGATGAAAAATGAATTACATCACTTTGTGGAGACGATATTCTTTACGTATGCACGAGTGCTGATTCCACCTTTTGATGGTTAGAACGAAAGAAAGTGAAATAATAATTAAACTTTATAGAATTGTCATTATATCATTAATATAATATATATTCATTAAATATTTTCTTACAACTATCCATTTAAAACAAAAATGAAAAATGAATCACATCACTCTGTGGTGGTGGTGGTCAACACATACACACAAGAAATTTATTATAATGTATTCCATATATTTAGAGAATGTGTAAGAAAAAATAAATTTTAAATTAGTCAGTTAAGAGTTGTACCTCTTTGTTGAGAAACCTCCATTGGATTACGCCTTATTCCTTGAAATGATGGTATTATGATTAAACAAATAACACTAAGACATGTGTAAGGTTGTTATAAAGGTATTAGGAAAATAATTGGATGATATATTAGGATCATGAATCATGATAAAGATATTATAAATGGTATCCTTTTATAAGGGATAGAGAGGGCGCACTTGGAATTATTAAAAATATTAAAATATATTAATGTCTTTCTCAAGTAAATTGGATCCAAAATAAAAAATAATCAAAGATAATAAGAATTGTTTTAGATAAAATAAAATAATAAAGTTAAATTAATCTTTTTGTGATATTTTAAACCTTATATCTTAGGTTAATGCTCACTGGAAAACCCTTTTTAACCCTAACCATGGTAACAAAATTTTTCCGTTTTTACCATTCAATATGACCGAGAATTAAGTTAACTGTATCACACTATATTAATTATGATGATTAAAAATATTGAATCCATTTTTCTTCATTAATTTTTCATATGTGTTAGAAATTCATTTTTAAATAAATATGTAAAATGAAATGAAAACTATTTTTATAAAAATTAACTTTTAAGCATAAAACTCGATTTATTCTCATTTCATGACTAGTTAAAACTATTAGAGTATTTTTAATTTTTTTTTAATATATAATCTATAAGTTTCATTAAAATAATTCATCAATACATATTAACATAATTTACTAAACTAAAAAAATTTTGTAATAAAATTTAGAAAAACATCTCTATTTACCATCAAATGCATTTATTTTAACATATAATCTATTGATAACAGATTAATTAATTTTACACATACATAAAAAGTAAATTTTCACAATTTAGTTAGTATTATTCAAACCTATAAATATAGTTACTAAGATTAACTATCACATCAAATAATAATATGTTATTAGTATATCGTTGTTCATTTAAACTCGGTATTGTCTGTAAAGAAAGCTAATCAAAGAAATTGAAAATATTTATAGAGAAAATATATCATAAAATCTCATAGTGTTATATTATAACCCATTATAATAATTCCTCACTTGAAATTATATCACTCTAATAAAAAAAGTTAGGATACTTCTACCTCAGTGCATATTCATGTTCTCGCATATCTTTCATAAATTTTTGGTTTCACCATAAAACTTTTATCAGGTTAGTGGTCTGGTTTCAAAATGTAACGACCCAACTCTTTGACTAAGGTATGGATCATTAGTTATTCTTTTTTAATGTCTTATATAGTCATCATAATTTCACATAATTAAGATAAGAAGTTCAAAAGAGCATCTGAAGAGTTTACTGAGACAGGAGCTCCGAAAAGGAGAAAACATGCAAGGTCTCATGGTTTGTCTGCAACCGTGCAACCTAGGCGCACGACCATGTATCCTATTGTAGAGGGTTGAAAAACCCATATAAATGGATTGTGCATGGTTAGTGAAACTGTTCACATAGGTTGTGTGGTGTGCCCAGTGAAGTACTGGGTTGTGCACGGTGTTCGCATGGTTTGGAAAACCATGAGTAGAGACCGTTCGAACTTACTGTAAGGGGGTAGAACCTTGAACATAGTTTGTGCACCCTTTTCCCAAACCATGCACATAAATTATGAGATCCAGTTTTAAGGGAAATATTACAAATTTCCCCTCCTCCCTTTGTAGTTATTTTTTTCATTTCTTCTCCCATTTGTGCACAATGGGCCCTATGTTCTCCTTAAACTCCCAAGTTCCCATCCTCCTTAAATATTTTGTTGCACCTCCGTATAGTGTTTGATCTTTACTCCATCAGTGGCGTTGTATTCCTATAGTTAAGACTAACTTCATTCTCTCTTCTTCCTTTTCTAAATTCTACCATCAGTTTCATTGTTTAGGTGCATGCTCTTTGGCCCTATTTTCAGGGCACTAGATGGAAACTCAGAGCTACTCTAACCGACTTTGAATTTGAGGCTGATACATAGAGATTCATCATCTAAAGACCTATGGTAGGTGGTCACTTCATTTTATATCTAAATTTTGGCCATCTTATACTTAAACACGTTGTGACGTGAGCCATCCTTTGTCGAGATCCTATTTTGTATTGAATTCTTCATGTCTAATTGACCCTAGTGTGATGACATGGGTTAATGGACTCATGGTTATGGTTTTAGAGTTATCCCTTATTATTTATGGACTCCCAAGGGGTGTTACACCTAAATTGTCCATTTTAATAAAATTTTCTAAATTTTCAAATCATGAGTTATATTGCCCGTATTGGTTTTAAATTGATTTGACCATGTTTTCTTGGGTATTTTGAACAATCCAAGACACTACAAGGGTGTTTAGACCTCTTAGGCATGTAATTTCCAATTTGACCCCATGATTTTTTAATATGGCCTTTTTCTTTGGCTTGTGCCTTTGTAATTGGTTTGATATGTTGGGAAAAAGTGAGTGGTTGATAGAATGAGTTAGCTGGGTTGAGATGGATTGAACCCCAAAAAATAAAATCCACAAATGTAATAATCATAAGAGAGGGAATGGTTTTCCCATGACCTTAGTTATTTTATGAAGGCATTCTTAAATGGTTTAGTTTGTTAAACATGAGATAATGCAAGTGGGTTTTCCTTGAATAGTTTATTGAAAATGATTTTGTCTTTATTGAACTAATGAATATTTATATATGGATGGGTGGGATGCATTATTAACCCACTCCATTGCTACCATCTAGTATCTATAGGTGGGAGGCATAATTACCCCATGCTAGTTATAACCTCTGTTTGTATGGGAGGCATCCTTACCCCATGTGATTATCTTATATGGGTGGGAGGAATTCTTACCCCATGCCAGCTATTATATATATATATATATATGGATGAGAGGCATTCCTACCTTGTACCAATGATAACCTCTCTCTCTCTATATATATACTTAGTGGTTTTTTTAGACTTTCCAGCACTGAGGTGAAGCAGGTAGACCTTCTAGGTGTCCTGTCAAACCTGATTGGGAGAGTAATTGTTTAATTCATTATTTAATTACTTTCCATCTATTAGTTGCACACTATTTTCTTACAAGTTCCACTCAGATTTCATGTAGACACTATTGGTGGTGTCCTAATGAGATTTTTCTCACACCCTATTCGGGACACCTTTGGCACCCGAGAAAACTGTTTTCCTATAGGTATAGATAGAGGAGAGAACCACTTGTATGGTTATTGACCCTCTTTTCCTAGATGGATCTTATAAGTAGAGAATCGGGCTTAGGCTTGAGATTATATGGTGTAGCTTCTAGATTTTGTTTCACTTTTTTAGTATTTTACTATGTATGCATGTTTCCTACTTTTGTTCTCATTTTTTACTAGCATGCCATGCATGTGTAATTGTATTATACACTACCTATGAGGCCCTTGTATTCATTATCTAGTTTTCTGATGTTTACTTATTCTTTCTTTTAATTATTCTTCTGTTATTGCTTATTGTTTCTATATTAATTGTGCACCCTGACATGGGGGTAAAGTCTCCCTGCTGATTTCACCATTAAATCCCCACTACTAGTCAGCATCCCTTAGCTTATGGGGAGATGTGCCAAGGGTCATGTGGCTAATTGGGCTTGAGGAATAGGACATGTGGAATCTAGGTATGGGATGTCACAAAGTGGTATCAGAGGTGTTTCCTTTCTCTATTTATTATTTGGTGACGATATATTAGAGATTAGGAATGCCTAGGACTTGGTGACAAGTCGTGCTTGGGAGATGTAAACCCATGTATAGGGTAAGGACCAAGTAGCTTAGATTATTACTATTAATGATTCTATTATCACTGTTGATATCATTTCACTGTTTAGTGCTTCACATGATTTATGATGTTATCTATATTGATGATATTGGTATTGTGATTTCATTTATCAACCCGATGAGATGAGGTTTATGTGTTCAAACATGGGTCATTGTAGGCAAAACACAAATATGTTATGAATCTTGCCATGCCATGTTTAGATTTTCAGCGAGCATTTCCTATTTAATATTTTTGTGACTTGATATATATATATAATTATTGTGAATCTTTTATATAGGATTTAGATCATTCTGTGGTGTGAGTTTAGTGGGTTCCACTCTTTGATTAATAAGGTGTATGGGCCCTTATTGATTGTAAAATGGAATTCCAACTAGCTCAACCATCTGAGAAATGATATAATCACAGGTCTAAGAACAATTTAAGATGGAAACAATATCTAGGTGAGATTCATCTTTTTACTCACAAGGTGTATGGGCCCTTATGGGATAGAAAATGACATATAATTGGTTTAAATTGGTAAAACTGACTTGTAACTTGAGAAAGAGATTTTAATACATGCCTAAATTAGAAGCTTGACCTAAACATGACCTTATTAGTGGATAGGGGTGTTATTCAATCTTATGGAATGTTATGGTCAGTTCCAACATCTAGTATTGGCTCTAAAAGCATGCAGAGGTGTGTTCGTTATTTTAGGAAGGATTTCAGACCTTTATTAGTTTCATAAATGCAATCCTTTGAATTTCTCAACTCTATTCTGAGATATTTTTTAGGAATTGTAGCATTATTCCACCATAATGTCCTCCATTTGTACACCCTAAAGGTGGTGATGATATTGTTTCTGAGGTGGGAGGACTTTATCCACCTATTTTTCTTCCAGTTGAACCACCTGTGGTTCCTCCTCCTATACCTGAATTGGGTTTTGATGCCTAGTTTCAAGAGGGATTCTTGCATGTTTTGAAGAATATGAAACTCGGATTGTGACCTACCCCAAGCATGGAAAAGTTGACATGTGAGTATCAACAGTAGTATCCTCCCACTTTCTCAGGAGATGGAAGACCTTTTTCTATGTAGTCCTAGATCGAGGTGATCCTTTATATCTTTTATAACCTAGAGATGTCTCTAGATAGGAGGGTCAAGATAGTTTTCTACATACTACATGATTCATACAAGAGGTGTTGGGATGTCATCACCCAGGTGGGCCAACATAGAGATATGGTTTGGGATGACTTGCAAACTATATTTTATGATTACTTTGTTCCCCAGATTCTGAGGGTCGATCGAGCTAGAGAGTTCATAAATATATAGTAGGGGACTATTTCAGTCATGGAGTAATAATCCCATTTAACTGAGCTACATCATTTCACTCCTCTAGCTTCTGATTACCATATGGATGCTAGGATATTTGAGGACGAGATGTGTTACGCCGTCCAGTCGTAGGTCAACATTTTCAGGCTGGAAACTATTTATGATATCAGAAACCTGAACCTAATTATAAGGAAAAATTTGAGAGATGCTGAGGGTGAAATCTAGGGCAGTTCAGCACCAAAATCTCTTAGTGTATCTTCTTTGTGGGAAAAGTGATGTTTCGTAGAGTCTCACAGGAGTAGCGGTGCCCAGGATCCTTCTGCCGGTGGTTCACCTATCTATCATTAGTGTGGTGTGATAGGACATTCCAAGAGTCATTGTACAAAAAATCAAGTAAAGTGAAGAGTCTATGGAAGGTTGGATCATCTCCAGCAGTTCTATAGAACTTTCCCTCCAGTGCCTAGTGAGTATGGATTTACTCGTACACCTCGATCTGGAGCGGGGTCAACAGAATCATGATAGTCAATAATCTAGAATATTTGTGGTTGATCATGCTTCGGTTATGGTCAAGGAAGAGGTAATCAAACATAATATTCATAGCACCAGCACAGTGGTCCTTATTAGGGTAGTGAGGCAGTGACTCATGACTATTATACAGGCCTGTTACATACAGTCCAACCTATATAGTATGAGTAAGGTTTCAGACCCTCTACTATACGAGTTACCATTCTAGTAGCTTCTATATTTGTATTTTCCTTGTTTGATGCTTGTGCTTCTCACTCATTCGTATCTGAGTCTATCACTAAGAGTCTAGGCCACGATGTTGAGTATTATCATGGAATTGTGACCCTAGATACACCCTTAGGTATATGTTCATATGGTGTTCATCATTGTCAAAGCTATCCCCTTGAGATAGCTTGTTACCTTTTTTAATGGAACCTATATGTTCTCAATATGACTGGTTTTTCTGTAATCCTTGGAATGGAATGATTATTTCCCTACAGATCCCATATTTACTGCTATCATCGGAGGGTGGAGGGTGTTACACATGTGCATAAGGGAGAATGGGATGTTTTTGCAACTTGAGTAGGACCTAACCAATATAGGCTGGGTAGTGTTACGACACATGTTGACAATATTTACCTCGATGAATAGGTGTTGAAACCCATTGGGTTTCCTCTTATAGTGGAGAGTTTCAGATATGTATTTCCTAATGACTTCTCTAGTCTACCTCCAATGAGATAGGTAGAGTTCACCAATGAGCTTGTGTTGGGAGCAGTGTCTGTGACCATTCCTCCATATATGATGGCACCTATGGAGCTTTTGGAACTCAAAAATCAGTTGGAGGATCTTGAGCTGAATGTTTTTATACACCCTAGAACTTCTCCTTGGGGTTCACCTATCCTATTTACCAGGAAGGCGGATGGTATCCGTAGTATTTGCGTGGATTACCATCAGTTGAGTCAGTTAACAATCAAGAACTGGTATCCTTTGTCTTGAATAGATGACCTATTTGATCATCTTCAAGGAGAGAAGGTGTTTTCGAAGATATAACTGAGGCCAGACTAGCATTAGGTTCCTGTTAATACTTTAGATATACCTCGCACAACTTTCAGGAGTAGGTATGGTCTTTACGATTTCCTGGTTATGCTATTCATACTCACAAATGCACCTGATGTTTTTATGGCTCTTATAAATCGGGGATTCCACCCATTTATGGATTCATTTTCGATTATATTCGTAGATGATATATTTATGTATTCTTACTCAAGATATGACAATGAAACCCATATTGAGATCCTACAAAATACACCGAGGGAGAATCTTCTCTATGCTAATCTCAATAAATTCCACCTCTAGATTGATAAAGTCCACTTCCTGGGTCATATCATCTTGGATATATGAGTTTCTATTAACCCATATAAAGTGAGGGATGTGATTTCTTAGGATAATCCCAAGAAATTCTTTCATATATGGAGTTTCTTAGGGCTTTCGGATACTACAGATTCTTCATTCTGGATTTCTCATGCCTTGAAGCGTTGCTTAAGGGTTTGATGAAAAAGGGTGTGAAATTTGATTGGCTGGAATATTATGAAGAATCTTTTTAGGCATTGATGGGAAGAATTACTTCAACACCAATACAGATTCTAACAGATAAAGGCATGGATTACACAATCTATTGTGATGCATCCATTATCAGGCTTAGAGCCGTTCTGATACAGGACGAATGAGTCATTGCGTATGGTTCTTGTTAGATGAGGCATCGTGAGAAGAATTACCTGATACACAACCTTGATCTCTATACTATTGTTCATGCCTCATGCTATTGGAGATAATATTTATTTTGAGAGTGTTTTGTGGTGTTTACAGACCACAATATGCTCAAATACATCTTTAGATACTGAGATCTGAATCTTAGGCAGTGTAGGTGGGTTGAGTACCTGTAATATTCTGATTTCAAACATGCCCACACACTGGGGAAAGGGAATTTAGTAGCCGATGCTCTAAGCCAAAAGACTCCGACATAGGCAGTTCAAGAGTCCAGGGATTAATGGAAGAATATGGCCTTATTCCCGGAGATGCACATTGGGGTTTGAGAAGGCCATGGTCAGAATATCCTCTCATCCTTAGTGGTGACATCTTATCTTATGTAATGAGTATGGTTGAGACAACTATATAATCTTGAAGGTCTTGTCCTATGGGAGAGTGTCTTGGATAATGATTCCTATTCTAGTTGGACAGTTGGTAGGGATGATTATCTTCTATTCTATGGGCTTGTATGGGTCCCATCAGATATCAGAGAGGATCTTATGAGGGATTTCCATGCCTCAACATGGGTGGTTCACCCTAGTGTCATCAAAACATACCAAGATATGTGGTGTCCGTATTGGTGGCCTATCATGAAATGTGATATTTCTAGTTTTATTACGCGATGTTCCACCTATTAGTAGGTGAAGGTAGAACATCAGCATCTAGTAGGGTTTCTTCAACCATTGTTCGTTCCTGAGTGGAAATGGGACAATGTTATGATGGACTTCATAACCGGACTACCTAGATCACCTCATAAAAATGATGCAGTGTGGGTTTTTGATGATCATCTAAATAAGGTTGAAAATTTATTGCCTATGTGAGATTCATTTTTGTTTATTATCTGGTAATGATGTATGTTAAGGAGGTGGTACTTCTTCAGGGATCACCTCATTCTATTGTTTCTGATAGAGATTCTTGTTTTACGTCCTGGCTCTGGCGGGGGTTGCAGAATGCTTTGGGTACGTTGGTAATTTTGAGCACAACGTATCACCATCAGACTGATGGGTAGATAGAGTGTACAATTCAGGTGCTAGAGGATATGCTATGTGCATGTGTTCTTGACTTTGGGGGTTTTTTAGAAACAAATTCCCCTAATTCGTTTTTCTTATAAAAAATCTTATAGGATAATATTGATATGGCTTATTATGAAGCCTCGTATGGTAGGTCTTTTTTCTCCTCTTTTTGTTGGTTGGAGGCAGGGGAAGTAGCTGTTCTTAAGACTTATCTCATGTAGGAAACTTCATTGGAGGTATAGCTGATTTAGAAGAGAATGTTGACATCTCAGTGTAGACAGTAGTCTTATTCAAACAAGCGCCTGTGACCTCTTGATTTCAATTTTGGAGACCAGTTTTTCCTAAAAATCTCACCCATGTTGGGGGGAATAGATGTTTTTTGGAAGCATAGTACGATATCACTAAGATTTATTAGACCCTTAGAGGTTGTGAATAGGATCAAACTAGTGGATTACTAGTTAGAAATTCCTCAGAGGTATTGGTCCATTCATGATTTCTTCCATGTATCTCAACTTCGCCAGTATTATCCAGACCCATCTCATGTCTTTCATCCTGGTGATGTTGTGCAGGATATGGATGCTTCATTCAAGGAGTATCCGGTTTGTATTGTTGATCAGAGCATGAAAAAACTCTGAGGTAGGTTTCTTCCTCTTGTATGGGTGATATGGTAGCATGACCGGGTATAGGATGAGACTTGGGAGTGGGAAGCGGATATACAGTCTCAATGGTTGGAACTCTTTGTTGACAATACCTCTTTACCCTTCGGACAACTCAGGGATGAGTGGCTATAAGGACGGGAGGTTGTAATGACCTGAATCATTGAAAAAGGTATATATCATTTTTTTCATTTTTAATGACTTATATGGCCCTAATAAATCCACTTAATTAATCCAATAAGGTCACGAGAGCATCCGAGGAGTTTCTGGATCTCGGAACACCAAAAAAGAGAAAATATGTTAGGCCACACATTTTTTCTGCAACTATGTGAACCAGGAACATGGCCATGCAGCATATTGTAGAGGGTTATAGAACCCATCTGCATGGCTTGGGAAAGGTTAGTGAAATAGTGCGCATAGTTCATGCGGTGTGCTCAGTGAAGAATTGGGTTATGCACAGTGTTAGAACAGTTTGTGAAACCATGCGTAGAGACCATGCAGGATTACATTAAGGGGATATATCCTTGCGCGTGGTTTGTGCACGGTTTTCCAAAATCGTGAGAAGAAACTGTGCAAGATATTTTTGAGGGAAAAATGAAATGTTTCCCCTCCTCCCTTATTAATTCTGTTTTTTCTTTTCTTCTCCCAATTGCGCATAGCAGGACCTCCTTTCTTCTTGACCTCCCAAGTTCCCCTCTTCCTTAGACCTTCTATTGAACCTCCCTCCAGTGTGTGATCTTCAGTCCATCGGTGTCATTGGATGCCTAGAGATAAGGTTAGCCTCATTCTCTCTTCTTAATCCACTAAATTCTGCCATCAGTTGTGCTATTTAAGTGTAGGATATTTCAACCTATTTCCTGGGCATTAGATAGAAACTTAGATCTACTCCAAACTACTCCGAATATGAGGCTGGTACTTAGTGATTCATCATCCCTGGACCTAAGGTAAGTGGTCACTTCGTTTTCCATTTTAATTTTGGTCATCTCATACTTAAACATGTTGTGCTATGAGCTGGCCTTTGCCTAATACTCTTTTGTGTTGAATTCATCATGTATAATTGAACCTAATGTGATGAAATAGGTTAAGGGACTCATGGTTATGGGTTTAGAGTTCTCCCTTGTTAGTTATGGATTCCTAAGTGGTGTTACACCTAAATTGGCTATTTTAGTCCAATTTTAAAAAATATAAAATCATGACTCGACATGGTTTTAAATTGATTTGACCATGGTTCCTTTTTTATTTTGAACAATTCAAGACACCCCATGGGTGTTTATACCTCTTAGGCATGGAATTTCCAATTTGGCCCTGTGACTTTTTTATATAGCCTTTTTCCTTGGCTTGTACCTTTGAAATTGGTTTTCTATGTTTGGAAAAGGGGAGTGGTCGATAGAATGGGTTAGCTAGGTTGAGATGGATTGAACCACATAAAATTAAATCCCATAAATGTAATTATCTTAAGGTAGGTCATGGTTTTAACTTGACCTTAGTTATTTTATAATGTCATTACTTAAATGGTTTAGTTTGTTATAAATGAGATAATGCAAGAGGGTTTGACTTGAATAGTTTATTTCAAATAGTTATGTCTTTATTACACTCATGAATCATTGTAGATGGATGGGTGGGAAGAATTATTACCCCATTCGATTTCTACCATCAAGAATTTATGGGAGGGGGGAATTATTACCTCATTCCAGTTTTAATCTCTGTTTAGATGGGAGGCATTCTTACCCTATGCCAGTATCATCTATGGGTGGGAGGAATTCTTACCCCACTCGGATTGTAGGTAGACACTGTTGGTGGAGGCCTACAAATATTTTTCTAACACCCTATTCAGTTAGTCTTTGGCACTCAAAAAGATTGTTTTCCTGCAGGTATGGATAGAGTAAATCACCACTCATCTAGTTTTTCACCCTATTTTCTTAAATGAAGCTTAGAAGTAGAGAATTAGGCATAGGCTCGAGATGATATGGCTCAACCTCTGGCTTTTCTTTCACTTTTTTAGTACTCTACTATGTTTTCTTGTTTTCTTATTTTATTCCCATTTTGTACTAGCATTCCATGCATTCATAATTGTAACATACACTTCCTATGAGGACCTTGTATTCATTATTCAGTCTTCAACTATTTACTTATTTTGTCTTTTGATTATGCTTTTGCTATGTATTATTGTATCTATATTAAATTTTCACCCTAAAATGGGGGTAAAGTCTCCCCATTGATTTCACCATTAATCCCTCGCTACTTGTCGGCAGCCCCTAGCTTATGGGGAGACATGTTAAGGGTTATGTGTCCAACTTGGATCAGAACACGAGACACGTGGAAGCCGGGTCTGGGATGTCACACAAACCACCTTTCTCTTGGATCTAAAATCTCTACTAATTGTTCCTTATGAGAGAGATCATGATCTAGTGGTATAACCTCAATGTTCATTTCATGTGAAGGATTAGGTATGTAATTCCTCAAGAGAGATAAATGGAACACATCGAAAACCTGAGATATATTTGGTGGAAGCACAAAATGATAAGCAACCATCCCAATACGATCAATAATTTTGAAGGGACTGATATATGTAAGGATAAACATCCCATTATTTTCAAATATCAAAACCTTATTTATAACTAGATGTTTTTATGAATACATTTTCACCAACTTCAAACTATATATCTCACTAAAATTTATCAAAATAACTTTTCTATCGACTCTACGTTCCCCTAATGGGAAACTAAATAACTCTACCTTTCTCTAAAATTTCCTTAGCTATATCATGTATTAATAGATTTATTTCTCTAAATTCAACCTGGAATATTGGATTTACACCCTTCTTTTCATAGGTGTATTCATAAAAATCCATTTGAATTCTCTAGTGAAATCTATTATTGTAAGAAAACTCTACCAAATAAAGGTATCGATCTAAATCACCTTTAAAATATATAAATAATCAATTTCTATGTCCTCTAGGGCTTGAATTGTGTTTTTTTACTAACCATATTTCAATAGATGATATATAGTTCTAAATATCAACTTAGTATTCATAGATTATTGGAGAATTCTCTAGAAATTAAAGGTAAACTGTGAATCACATTCAAATACAATAAAATCCAGTACTCCATGTAACCTTACAACTTAATTAATATATATCTTGAGAATCTGATCAAGAGAAAAATATTCTTTATTTGAAATGAAATGCATTTATTTCATAAGGAGATCGACTGAAATCCAAACAACTTTATTAAATTTAGATGTTTTGTGGAGTCATAAGATGAATTACATAGTAACGTATTCTCATTTCCATTCTGGTATGGGTAATGGTTACCACATCCCCTTGTAGTTTTATATCTTATAATTAACTTGATGGAATACTGAAAATCAAGATAAATACTCTGTAATATCCATTTTCTTGGTATACCACTAGAAATACTCTTTAGGATCTCTATACATCTTCATACATCCAATATTAATATATAAGGATGAACTAGGAGCTTCATCCAAAAACTCCTTCTTCAATTTTGTTATTAATGAAACACATACTCGATTTCATAACCTCATAATTCCATTACAATAATGGTTGAACTCAAAAATATTTCTCACCTTCCTCTAAAGTTCCATATCCTCCTTCTACAACTCTTTGATCCTCACATGGATGGATATTGAAAATTCAAATGAGAAAGATATAACTGGTCCCTTTTCTTCCTGATTTTGAGATACATATTCTACAAATCCATAAATATTGGATCCCAGTAAATATAAATAATGTAAAAAATAGCATAATCTTTTCAACTCATGTCATCATCCACCTTGAACTCTTTAATAGGTTTGTAGTGTATTGAGAAGTCATAATATTTAATCAACCCCAACTATCTATTTTGAATCATATCCAACTCTTTTTGCATGAATATATATTTCAAGCCTTTATGATCAGTATATATATAACATCATTCACCATAAATATAATACCTCTATATTTTTAGTGTAATGATTACTATTCCCAACTCTAAATCACTAGTCAGGTAATTTTGATCAGGAATTTTAAATTGGAATGTGGCATAAGATATCAATATATCATTCTTCATTATGATTCATCCTAATATCTTATTAGATCTATCACTAAAGACCAAAACCCTTCTCTATTGTAGGTTAGTGTAAACATATGTGAATTTTCCAGGAAATGTTTCTCACATTCATCTATCTAAAGGAACTTCAATCCGGTCTGAGTAAATATAGTTATTAGACTAGATATAAATGATAAATTCCTTACAAATCATTGATAGTATCTAGGAAACCCAATAAAACTATGAATATCAGTCACCACATTTGGTCTAGGACATTGGTTAATAACTTCCATCTTTGAAGGATCCACTGATATACCCTCACATTAGATTATATGACCCAAGAATGAAACTTTCTTAAGATATAATTCACACTTGGTAAATTTAGAATAAAAACTCTTCTTTCATATGGAATTTTCTACAATACTTAAAATTTATTCATGATCTTACTTAATATCTAAATATAAAATAATATCAACTATTGAGACCACCTAAACCCAGTCTTGGTAATATTTAATGACTTTATTCATTAAATTCATAAAAATAGTAGGATCATTAGAATTTCCAAATCTAATCACTACAATTTCATAATGATCATAACTTTTATGGAAGGTTATATTGGGTATATCCTTCTTCCTAACTCTCAAATAATGATATATAGATTGAAGATAAATCATGGAAAAATATTGATATCCTTTTAATTGATCAAACAAATCATATATTCAGGTTAGAAGATACTTGTTCTTAATATTGATCTTATTAAGTTATCAATAAAGATATTTTGGGAAGTTTTTATAACATGTTTTTTATTTTTTGACAACATATTTTTTTGATAATGTTTTTATTAAATGGTTGTGATATAGTTGTTGATGTTGTCAAAAAGGATTTCATTATTATGGTTAGGAAACCTTCCTAACAAGTTCTTAGATAAGGAAAAGGATGTTTTTCCTTAATTGTATTAGGAAAAGATACCTTAAATTGGATAATGTTAAGCTATTCTTCAATGTTTATATCATCATGAAGAAATTCATGGTCCAAGATATTGGTATGCGTTTTCATATAAAGGGAGAGAAGTGAAAATTTATCACAGGACATAGATTCCCAGAAACAGACCACTGGATAAAGAATACTGGACAGATATAAGTGGATGGGGTTGTAGTAGAATTCCATGTGGAGATAATTATAATAATGTAACCAGACAAAAAATGCAACACAATGGTACTGGATAGACCGAGGGGTCATTACCAGTTGGAAGTTTAAATGATGTTCTCACTAATAAGTTTGTATGATTAAGTAAAATGCGAGATAAGTGAAAGGGGGGAGAATTCATAATACGAGTTAAAATACAAAGTTCAATCTGAAGTACTGGGTATACCAGGCAGGTTTTTAACTGACAGATATTTGTAAAATGGAATTAATATAATGTTGAAGCTACAAAACCAAATAGAGCATGAAATTTTTAACTAAATGGGAAAATTATTTAATTATTTAAGTCTTTATAAGTTTCGATAATGTAAAAGCACATCAATGGCTTGAGTTCGATGGGAATAGGGAAATGGAGTTTTTAGATAGAAATATTGTATAAAGTTTTAGAAGAAATGATTATGTTATATGATGAATGTTGTTCGAATTCATAAAGGGAGTTGGGTTATGAAGGCATCAGTTCCAATCGATTGGGAAATGAACCATTGAAATAATAATGGAAGGAATTGAAATGGATTTATAATGTACCATTGAACAGAAAATCATCATACAAACAAATATGATTTCATTGGTTGGAAAAATTAGAGATATTATACCAAACTAATTTTTGCAATCTAAGAAATATATAAATTTTGAGAAGAGATTGGATGATCATATGGATTCATCATACAATGTCAGTCAACTAGAGTTGACTAGATAGAATAAATTAAACAGGATGCATAATCAGTCAAAGAAATAGCAGATGTTCATTGTATGTAAAATCAATGAACCAAACACACATTTAACATAATGAGTTTTTAATAATATTTAAATAACTTTATATATATGATTACAATAATTATTTTTAGATAATATATCAAATTTTGTTAACTATATGAGGTAATAAAGTATGAAAAAGTTCTTTAACACTGAGTTTAAGGAAGTTTGAAGAGTTTGTGTTGGAAATAAGTTCTTAATAAGATTATATAATAGTCTACACTACTTGAGAAGTATACAAAAAGTTTCATATGAAAGGCATATTTCCTTTGAATTTTCACTAAGTGGGAAAATTATTTTGGGTTCCCACCTTTTCCCTTTTGAGAACACACATAAATAGGTTTTGAAAGTACAGTACAAACTGACATTGTTCACCCATACAAAAAGGTAATACACAAAAGTTTATAAGTAGTTAAATTTTCCAATTGAATTGGTTGAATAAGATAAGAACTATTGATATTAATTAGATATATAATTAAAGATCATATGAATTATAATGTGTTTCCAATTAGAGATATTAGATAGATCCATCAGTCAGATCTATTATAAATAGTATATCAGATAGAGTTTAAAAGTAAGGTTTGAGGCATAATAGTTTTGTTCATCAAACAGAATAAAGATAATAAAAATAAGTGTAGTTTTAGTTAGGAGAACTATATGGAGAACACTAGGCAGCGTGAGAAGGAACACCACAAATAGATATGAGAATGACATGTCAGATGGAGGATTTTTTTTTAAAAAAAATAATGATTTGTATTGAGAATTTCTTAATCTTATTTTGTCTTGAAAAAATAAGAAAAACTTTTTTAACTAATTGGAGTTAGTATAATATTACGTATCGAGAGATAGAATGATTCTAATGAGAGTTTTCTCATTGAATTTATTTTTCTAATATGGTGAATTCCAATTGACAAATGGCAGTTTCCAGGATATTGATAGAGTCACCTGCATTGGGGGAAAACCTTGTAAATCTTTCATTCCTTGATTTAATTTCTTATACTTGTATACTTGTGAGATTTTTTTAAAAATTTGATGAGGATAATAACTCTAACAAGCCGTAGGGGTTAATTTCAAGATAATTGAAATTATAAAAGATCACTGAAGATTCAACCCCATCCCCACCTCGGTTTATTAGTGGGTCTCATGATCCGAAGGAACTTTAATTAGTACTAGATACATGGTTTATATATTTTATTATTATCATGGATAATCCCAAATCAGTTAATAGTAGAGGTATTCTAAACTTTTATAGAAAAAATTATTCAAGTTGAAAAATAAGAATTATGACTTATCTTATGTCTCTTGTCCTATAAGTAATTTATGCATCAAATATTGGGTTTCAAACCATTTAAAAATATTCACCTATGACATTCATTGAAAAAATAAATCTTGAGGTGAATGGGAAATCTAGAAATGATATGATTATGTCTTTGTCAGCTAATTTTTATATGAATATGATGGGTCTCAGGATTGATAAAGACATTTGGGACAAAGATGAAAGTATCATCAAGGGAAATATCAAAGTAAAGGAAGAAAATTTGAAAATATAGTGAATAAAGTTCAAAGATATCCAAATTCTAGATGATGAAAGTATTGATGAGTACTTCACCAAAGTTAATAAAATTTTTAGGAAAATTAGAGGATTTGGAGATGTCTTGGATGATTATACCATTATTAATAAACTAATGAGAAACTTTATAGACATTTTTTATTATAAAATTTATATCGTATAAGATAAATATAATTTACATCTTGATGAATTACATAACTTTATGATTAATTATGAGATGAGGAAAGCTCTATCATTCAAAAATAAGGTCAAGGGAAAAATTGATTTTGGAGATATGAAATTTTTTAAAATATAAGATACAGATCATATGATTATTGAACTCAGTGATTCAAAATATAAGTAAGGTATTTAAATGAATGAAAAGATCAAGTATCTTATCTCCAAAAATTACCTCACTCGTAGATGAAAATATAGTGGCAAACACCCACTTAAATTTTTAGAGTTTTTATAAATTGGGAATTTTTTTAATTAATTTGCCTAAGAATAAATATTTAAAATGTGAAAATTATTTTGAAGAAAATTTTTGGTGGAATAATTAGAGAAAAACTTTCAAAGAAGATAAAAAATCCAAGATATATAAGAAAATGTTCACTAAAAATATATGAAGTATGTTTATTATGAAAGGCGAGTATGGATATACTTAAAAAGTTTATTTAAAAGATAAAAATACAAATCATTTCATAATGTTATTTTAAAATATTTAGAAAAATAAATATTACTCAAAGATTGAATATAAATAAGGTGAATAGATCTATATAAAATATCATTTGAGATCATAACTTTTGGAATTTCTTGAGAAAAACACAAAACACAAGAAAGAAATAATATGATGAAGAAATAAGGTGTGAAGTTGAATGTAGTAATGGAATATCTTCTTAAAAAGGAATATGTGTATGTTGAGGAGATTAAGAACCTCAAAATTAATGTTTTAGAATGAGGAAGGATGGTAGAAGATCTCAATAATTAAATTAATACTAATTAATATTAGTTTTCTAAAACACATTCAAGATTTCTCGAGTTTTAATGATCCTTAAATATGATGATTAAAAAATTAAATAATGTTTCAGTTATAAAAGCTAAAACATCTTGATCTGATTAGAATACTCTTCCCAAGAATTTGGTGACATATTTACACATGAAACATAAAATTTCATCTGATAATTCTAACCATGAAGGTGTTAGAAACAACATTGTGAAAACTTGGGTTGAGAAAGGATGTGAGAAACACATAAAATCAACAAAATTTGAAAATAAACTTCATAAGAATGTTACCCTGTGATAGGGAGAAACAAGTATAGAAAAAATTTTATGAACCTTGGTAATGTTTCTATAGGTAGAGATCCTACTTCCATAGAAGTTCAAGATTTAGTGGATATTATTGGTGTTGTGGTATATATAGGAACAAGTCTTATAACCACTTGAAAAAATGTCTCTATTAGGAAATAGTCATAAACAAATGGTCCAATAATAGAAGAAAATAGATATACTTTCCAAAGTTACATGAAGAAATAATGGAAAAATAATCAGATGTTAGAAATTTCACATTATAAATCATTATGATTTCTTGGAGGAAGTTTTTGGAATATGTGACCAACCAAGTCATGTTGATATATAATGTTTGAAAACTCTTTTGGGATAGTTTTTTTATCTTAGAAATGAAAATGAGGTTGGAAATAAGAAAAATGGGGAAATATATTTTATTATTGTGGAAGCTATAAAATATAGTAAAAAACAACAGAATATGGATTATTGAAAGTGGTTCTCCCTCTCTCCTTAGAAGTGATATAAATATCTTGAAATTGAATAATGTAAAGGAGAATCTGTTACTTTTGGAAATGATGCTTCCTTAAAAATCAAAGGGATAGGATCTGAAAAGATTATAGACCAGAAATTGAAATCAAATGAATATTTATATGTTGATGGTCTCAAACACAAATTTATAAGTGTTATCCAACTTTTTGGTGAAGGTAAAGAAGTTATCTTCATGAAATATTCTTTTATATTCATAATATTTAATGATGTAAAAGTTGTTACTATGGGAGAAATAACAAGTAGAAATATTTTCCATATTAGATATCATTGTAACTCATATTACTCAAGTTTTTAGGATGAAAATAAATTATAGCATCGAAGACTTGTGAATATTGGCCAGAAAAATAGGATAACACTTTTTATGGAATAATCTATAAGAAACATACCATAATTAAATAGTAAACATAATTTTTTTTCTATAACTTGTCAAATTGGGCAGATGATTAATAACAACCATAAGAAATTTGAAATCCAATATATGAGACCACTTGTTCTTATACAATCTGATATGTGTGGACCAATGAGACATCAATCAACAAAAATGGGATTTTTATATTCTCAATTTCACTGATTCTTTCACCTAGAAGACTATTATAATTTTCACAAAACATAAATAAGAGGTTGTAGAGATGTTCATATATTTAAAAAGGGATGTTGGAAGAAAAATTGGTGTTTATATACTAAATCTTAAAACTGAGAGTGGAAAAGAGTACACAAGAAATTATTTATAATTATATATGAAGAAAAATGTTAACAAACACCAATTCAATGCCCAATTAACTTTCCTAAAAAATGGATTGGTACAAAGGAAAAATTAAAAGTTCAGTGGAAATAGGAAGAAATATATTGGAAGAATACAAAATTTCTATATTTTTTTTGAAGAGAAGCAATTAGTACTATTTTTCATATAAATAATAGATGTTTGTTCTAGCTGGAATCCAACAAGACTCCTTTTGAGTGATGGTATAGGAAGAAACCATCATTAAAATAATTTAAGATTTTTGGGAGTTATTTCTTTATAAAAATAAAAAATCTTGATCTTGGAAATTTTGATTAAATAGATAAAGAAGAAATTTTCACGGGATATTCATCCAATGAAAGAATTTAAAAATGTTAGAATGACATTTCACAAAATTTGGTGGATTTTTATTATGTTAATGTTCTAGAAAAACAAAAATCCTTAAAAAATTATTGAATATTTTATATAAGATATATTGAATACATACAATGAATATTATAAAAGAGATGATTAATTTGATCCAGACCATATAAATTAAGATCCATATGAATCATGAGAAAGTGATATGGGTAGAAAGTATCTTAAATTTCATACCCTAAAAAATAGGTTGAATCTGAAAACATAATTTAAAATTAGAAATTTATGGTTCATACCAGAATAAATTGATATTATAAATTTATACATATCTCACAAGTTGAACCATAATTTGATTTAGAGGTAGTTGAACATAAATAGTGGATAAATAAAATGAATGAAGAGTTATATCAAATTGATAAAAATGAAACATTGGATCTATTTCCATGAATGAAAGGAAAGAATATTATAAGAAAATATTAGGTGTTTAGGAACAAGATTAATAAACATTGATAAATTTCAAGAAGAAAAGATAAACTTGTTTGCAAAAGATATATATAGGTGGATGGTGTAGATGTAAAAGAAACATTTTCCCATGTTCCAAGATTAGAAACTATAGTAATGTTTTTAGTTATTTTTATTAATTGAAATAATGATGTTTATCATTTGAATCATAAGTCAAATTTCTTAAATAGAAATATTGATGAAGAAGTTTATATTGAGTAGCCTAGTGTTTTTGTACCTAAAAATGATGTAACAATGGTTTGTAAGTTGAATAAATCTTTGTATCAGTTGAAACAGACAACATGTGTGTGGTACTCTAAACTTGAAAGTTTCCCAAAGAAATTGATCTTTTCAAGAAAAAAAATTGATAGGAACTTCTATGTTACTTAAATTACCATAGGTACCTTAGCTTTAATTGTTTATATTGGTGATATAATTTTTTCATGCAACAAGGATAAAACTTGTGAAGAAATTTCTGAGAAAATGAAGAAAAACTATGGAATGTATATAATCAGATAATTAACTTTCTTTCTAGGATTATAATTTAAAAAGACATATTTTTTATCGAAAGAGAATTATTCTAGGTAATTTATATAAAATTTTGTCATAGAGGATTCCAAATAATTTTATACTTCTATTTATATTGGCATGAAAATGAGTAAATATGAATTTGGGAAAAGTGTGAATCCAAAATATTTCTAAATGTTAAGAGGAATATTTATCTATATTGAAGCATCAATGCTATTAATTTTATATACAGTTACACTATGATCAATATATTAGATTGATCCAATAGACTCACATGTGATGGAAAAAAATAAAACTCTAGTATGTTAATGAAACATCATCTTATGGCTTGTTGCATAAAAGAGTTTTTTTCATGAACGTTCTTGGATACACTGATGCGGATTAGGTTGGATATCATAATGATAAAAATTCAATATCAGGAAGAATTTTTTTCTTGTTAGAATGTTGTGTGAGATATAATAGTAATAAATAAAGTTCAGTTATGTTATGTACAATAGAATCAAATTATGTTTCCACCATCCATGCTTGTACACAAATGGTGTGGATGAATGTTTGACTGGAATATTTGATAATTGATGTTAGAAACCCTTTAAAAATTCTTTTTCATATTCAAAGCTCCATTTATATTTTAGTAAATCTAGTAAAATATTAAATATTAATGAACATTGATATTAAATATCATTTTTTAAAAGAAAATGTTTATGGTGGAGATTTTATCCTTGAGTAAATTTTATTAAAGTGTTAAATTGATCATGTTTTCACCAAATATATAACAGGGGAAGGATTTGAAGAATTTAGGTTGAAAATAAATGTTTATCATCTTCCAAATGATTCCTAAAGTTTATAAGTAATTACCGCCCACCGTGCTTTGGATTTTGTTTTCAAAGGGGGGGAATTTTTTACAACTTTGTGAGAAGGTGTGAAACTCTTTATATTTTGAATTTTAAGATGATGTTATCATAAAAATGGGGGGATAAAATTTTAGGGGGTGGTTTATCTTAACATGTCCATGGAATTTATTATCACTGAGGGGTGGAATTTATATAAAAACATTACTGTATATAGTAGTGTGGTGTCAGCACATTCTCTATGAGAAATGTTTTGGTTTGACAAAATGTAGAGAAATGTTAAGAAAAGAGTTTTTCTAAAACTAAAATGAGATGTTGTTATAAATTTTGTAAAAAAATACAAATGGGAAGTTTGAATATCCTTATAGATGTTTTTGAAGAATTTTTTATTTATTGAAAACAAACTTTGATGATAATGTTTCTGTTAAATTTGTGAGACTGTGTTACTAAAGTTATTAAAAAAGTTTTCCTTATGAGGGTTTAGAAACATTTATAATGTGTTTCTAAAGAAAGTCAAATTAGTATTTCCATAACTATATTGGGAAAACATACCGTAAATTAAATAATGTTAATAAGTTCTTAAAAATTTCTAACATCATTAAGAAAGTCATGATCCAAGTTAAAGTGGTATGTTTTGATACAAAGTGATGGAAGTATAAATTTTTAACAATATGAAGATTCATGGATGTAAACCACTGAACATAGAACACAAGACAAATGTAAGTGGATGAATTTGAATTATAATTCCATAATGAGATAAGTACAACATTGTTACCAGATAAAAAATGTGACACAGTGGTACTGGACAGACTAGGGCAGTCATCACCAATCCAAAATTTACATGAAGTTCTCATGAATAAATTTGTATGATTATGTAAACTTTAAGATATGTACCAATGGGGATAATTCATAATCTAGGTGAGTGTAAAAATTTGAATCTGACGCACCAGATAAACCACGAAAATTTATAACAAACAGATATTTATAAAAGGTTGTTACCAAAATTTTGAAGCTACAACAACAAATTGAGAATGAATTTTTTAACTAGATAGGGAAATTATTCTATTAGATATGTCTTTTAAAGCTACAATAATGTTAAATCAAATCAAAGGATTGAGTTCAGTGTAAATAGGTGGATAAATCTTTTCGAAATCCATCTTGTATAAATCTAAAGTATAAATGATTATGTTA
The DNA here is from genome assembly GCA_963277665.1 of Viscum album. Taxonomy (NCBI): domain Eukaryota; kingdom Viridiplantae; phylum Streptophyta; class Magnoliopsida; order Santalales; family Viscaceae; genus Viscum; species Viscum album. The sequence goes on along the minus strand of OY728134.1, from coordinate 1,158,207,056 downwards.
TATGTTGTATAAAGTTCAAAGTCACGAAGGGAACTGAGTAATAAAGGCATAAATTCCATTCAATTGGATGATGAACCATCAATTGATGAAAATATGAAGATATTCAAGGAAATAGATGGATAAGGATCCATTGGATTAACAAGTATCTGAAAAAAATTATAATGTCATTATATGAATGATTCATATATGTTTTACCAGACTTATTTTTGAAATATAAGAATTGTATAAAGTTTGGATTAATATTGGATGCTTAAATGGAGTCATCATAAAAAGTTAGTTGATCAGAGTGGATTTTAGATAATAAAGTAAATAGTGTGTATCATTGGTTGTTGAAATATTAGATTTTCACCAAATATAAAATAAATATACTAGATACACATTTATTGAGTACTATTTTTAAGAATCTTTAAATAACTTTTTAAATCCCATTATAATGATGATGTTGAGTTGATCTATAAAATTTCATTCTCAAGAAGATATAAAGAAGTACAAAGAAGTTCCTTAATAACAAGGTTATGTACGTTTGAAGAGTTGGAGTTGGTGATGAGTTTGTAAGAGGATTCTATAATTCTCTATGATACTTGAGAAACATCTAGAAAGACTTAGATTAATAGGATAATTCTTTTAAGTTTTCACTGAGTGGGAAAATGATTTTTGGATCCTCCATTTTTGATTTCGAGAAAAACTATAAATATTGGTTTAAATAATGGTATGAAATGAAAATGTTCACCCAAATATAAATTTGACAAACTAAAGTTTGTGAGTTTCTAACCAAATTGGTCAAATAAGCGAGGAATCAGACATAGAATTTTAGAATAGATACACCATTCAGATTTTATGATCAGAGATATTAGATAAGGTTATCAATCAGATCGACCAGACATAGTATATTGAATAGAGTATCCAAGAAGGGTTTTAGGTGCAGTAGTATTGTTTAGCTAAAAGAAACCAGGTTTGAAAAACATGTACATTTTCAATGTGCCACGTTAGATAGAGAACATCTGTTGTAGTTAAATGGAACACCAGAAATAGATATCAGATGAATATATCCAATGTAGGAATTATGAATGGACTTTTAATGAGTTGTGAAGAAAAGTTCTTAATCTGCTATTATCTTTGAAACTTAAGAATATATTTTATATATGAGGGTACTCAGTATAATCATACCTATTAGGATATATAAGGAGTATAATTGGAGTTGTCTCATTTTATTCACTTTTCTAGTATAGTGAATTTTCAGGGACCAATGGTATTTTTAATGGAAAGGATGTAGTCGACAACATTGGAGGAGAACCATTTAAATATTTTGGTCCTTACATTAAAATCTAATTTTTATATTCTTGTGGGATTTATTTTTGAAAATTTAATAAGGATAATAACTCTAAAAAGTTGTAGGGATTAATTTCAATAGAATTAAAATTATAAAAGATCACCATTGATTCAACACCCACCCCACCCCCTTCTCAGTGGTTCTTATGATCATATGGAACATCACTCGATAGTCAATTCAAAGAAAATTTTACACATATTTTTTCTTAAAAAGAATAAGAAATGAAACCCATAGTGATGCACTATAGTTCATGAATTCCTTATCAATATTATCTTAGAGTTTCTTGTTCAATTCATGCAACTCAATCAGAGGCATTCTATATGGAGTCTTTGAAATAGGTGTAGCTGATGTGGATCTTTTATGAGTATCTTTTTTCACATATAATTTGGATATTTAATGAGGTTTTTATTTTAAAATGATATTTTAGTGGAGTAATATGTAATACAATATTAATTGGATTAAATAACCTCTCATTTATTCTTTGAAACTGATGGGTGGTCATTTTTCAGTGAGGCTTTCATGAATTCTTCAAGAACGTTTTTCAAAGGACAACTAGAATGGATTTCCTTCACACATGGTTCCATACTACTATAAGTAAAAAATGGGAGTGAATGGTGTGGTCCATGATCTTGACAGCTAGCTATTGGTGTATCCAATATGCAAGAAACAAGTCTAAACATAAAGGTTCCACCAAATCATGAATGGTTGTGGTTTTCAGGTCCAGAAGTTTTGTAGCCATCTTTTTCCAACTTTTTAAATGTTGGGAGGTCACCCCCTCCTTGATAATTTTCATGGCTTGAAGGATAATTATCCTCTCTTTCTATAACCCTACTTTTTAAGGGATATGGATTTTCTTGAAACCTTCCAATAGTGTCCTTAAACTCTATGTGGATGGTTCCAAAAAACTCGGTTCTATGATGGGGGAGTTTATTAATTATTCAAAGGCATTGTGGTTTTTTTATATATATTCTATGGTCCAAGAGATTCTCTATTAATGAAATCATTTTCCACCACTAATGGGCTTGAGATATGCCAATCCAAAGTTATTAAGCTTTCCTTGGTGGAAACTGATTCTTGTTTTGTTTTCAACACCCTTTCGGGGAACACCCCCACACCATAGTCCATCTAATATCACATTCACATAAGTAAAAGAATCATTTAAAATTGGGTGAAAACTATTCACATATGGAACAAGGTGAAAAGGTGCAAACTATTTGGATTTTTTGGCCTCTCCTCCTAATCCTTGTATTTATTTTTCTATCATGGGATCCCTAACCCATGATTATGTGGTCCTTGTTAGAGCATATGATATTAGATTTCATTAATTCATACTTCCCAGATCTCTTTAGGCCTTTTCCCAATTAATGATATTCTTAACATTTGATGGATAATTTCATGTATTTTTTACAGCAATCATTTTATTAATTAGGTGGGATTAAATTGGAATTTCTTTACAATGATAGAATTGAATTCGTCCATTATTGCATAGAAATATAATTTTGTATATTAAATTCATGGAATACATATCTTATAATTGAGTTTTCAATTTTAATCATTGAAATTGTTAATGTTTTTAAAATTGTGTTTTAAATTTTTAATTGAAAGATTTGTTGAGAGGATGGTTTAAAATTTCTTTGAATAAATTGAATTATCCTCCATTTTAATTTTATGGAAAATTGTAAGTGATGAACACTATAATTTCAATTTTGTGAAAAAATTTATTTTTTGCATCATGTTTTAATGATTGAATTTTATATAATGAATTTTGATTTTGGGAATTTATTTTTGGGAGATGGTCTTTAATTTTTATTTTTATTTATGTGTAGATTGCTACCATCCAGGTTGATTCCACTACCATAGGGTTTAATACCATGGAGGGAAAATTTTTCTACTTCTTGAGATAGTGCTACCACTAGAGGATAATGCTACCAATATTATTCATTTAGCATTTCCCCTAGCTCTGACACTTTTTCTCCTACTACCTACAGGAATCCTATTGCCATTATCGTTGATTGTGCTACTATGATAGGTAAGTCCACCACCCTCATTTCCGCTCCCACAAGGTTTCCACCAACTATCATTAGGTTCCCCGACCTCCTATGGCATCCATGCTACTAACACCCTTATTTCTGCTACCGTTATTCCTTCCGTTCTTCCACTATGGGATAACCCTTTATTTCTCCTTCTTTAATGAGAAAATAGGTTATCATATGTGCACCCATGAATCTAATTTGACCAGTTTCCATGATCATGGATTCAGATATGGTTATTTGAGATCACCGAGGTTCATTTTTAGATGATATTTGTCATAACCCGTCCCCCAGGTCCCATACCGTGACATCCCCAATCCCACCTCCCAAAAGCCAAGGGTTGGAGACTAGCCCTGAAGTCATTATCCCATGAGTGGGAGACATTTTCATGAGTACCTGTACACATGCACACACAACCACATCCCAAAAAGCTGAAAAGGAAAAATATTCATTCCATTCAAGCAATCATTGAGTAAAGGTACAATATTTTAGTCAAATGGGATAGAATAAAAACCCAAAAAAAAAGATAAAATGAAAATAGGAAAGTACAAAAGATATTTGAAAGGTCATTGGCAGAATAACCCCACCTATAGGGTAGGCAAGGAGTGGCTACCAAAAGTTTTAGAAGTGTGTCTTAGCTATCATATCTCACTAGGAACCATATGGTCCCGGGCCACCAAGGTATCTATTGAAGCACCTATCATCTGCACCAGACAAAACACGTGTGGGCGGAGCCCGTTCATGGGTGAGTAACACAATACTCTGTAAGGTCCCCAAAACATAAGGGAAAGACCACAAAGATGAGTATGCACAAGGTACTATCAGCTCACACTGGTTTAATCTAAAGTATGGTAAGAAATACTATCAGTCGTGATATTGAACACCTTGGACTACTGAGGTACTCATCCCTGATGAGTATTGTGGGTCTCCTGGGTCACACAGATCTGCAACCCACTGTGGGTCTGCTGGGTCACACAGAGTCGCTTCCCACTTAGGACATCATACATATCTACCTAGGGCTACTTATAGTTGGTCCACACATAGCCACCTATAGTGGGTTCACACATAGCCTCTTGTAGCTGGTTTACATAGAGCTGCTTGTAGCTAGTCCACATAGGGTCTCTTATCATATAGGCATGCAGAGTCACTTATACCAGCTCGTCAGTAGTCTTCAGGTCACAGCCAGCTGTAGGATTCCCGCACGTAGTGTACTTGATTCTGGGAGAATCAACTCCCCAAGCCATTCATCAAATTTAAACATCAATTAAAGCCACCTTAGTGCATCCAAAATGAAACGCCTCTTCGTGAGGGCTCCAATGTCTCAAAATGTTAATCAATTGAGCGTACAGTTTGAAATTTATGAATGTTTTTCCAAAAAGGGGCTGGTATACTCTCGGTCCGGTCCGACCTGGCCCGTTGGGCCGTGTGTTCAGACTGATGGCACCCCAGATCTCCTCTACCCCAAACGCCAGGAGCCATCTGGCTTGTAATGCCACATGGCGATCTGAGGTCGGCCTCCCCTATCCAACACACGGTACCTACTGGACCACGTGCCAACCCATGTTGTGGATCGCAACTACGGGCTGCATCCATCTACACCAGCTATCTGCCTACATGCCGGTGGCCCCTACGGCTTTGCCATAGCCCTATCCCATTGCAGCCTCCACCTCGACACCCCGTCATGGTGTGCCTCCACCCGCCCATGGCTGCCGCCACTATCACACAGGCGGTATCTTCTGCGTTCCATTGGGTCTTCTTTGGTGGTTTGTTTCTTGAACCGTATGTACCCTTGGACTTCTTAGGTAACCGTCTTAGCTAATATGACCTCGAGGTGGCCTTGCATCTGACCCAAAAGTGCAGTCAAGAATTTCACAAGAATGCCCAAAGACGGAGGAATCAGGGCCTTGTTTGTGTTTCCCTGATTCCTCCATGTTAGAGTTTTTGAAACATAGGAAGTGGAGATTAAAGTTCTATCCCCAAAAAACACTGATGCAATCTCTAAGATAAAAAAACCCTCTCGTAACAACGAATGACTTGCAGATCAACCTATTCATGTATTGACCTGCATTTTTTATTTGAAAAGAAAGAATGGGGAAACAAGTATCAATCACAAGACACCCTACCTGGTTGGAGTTCGATCATAGGAAAAACTTGTCGCTGAAGACGATCCATCCACCAAGGACCTCGATCCATCATCGAGGAAGGGATATCATGAAGAAGAGGGGGAGGGCTCATGTCATTGGAGATCATCATTCGTCATTCTTAAATGGCAATCCTTCGAAGATTCAGTGGTTTCTCCCAACGTGTCAAAGACGCACCACCCAGTTAAAACATTAAAGGAGGTAATACTTTTTCTTTACCATTTGGTTGTAGTGCCATTATGCTATTTCATTTATGAAACAATATTTCAATTTCGTTGAGTTACAACACTATTTCACTGCAATAATTTCTAAAGTGTAAAATAAAAATGAAATAATCAGGTTTATTTTATTTTATTTTTTCTTAAAAAATTCTGAAAACTATCTTTCACCCTTGACCTGCACTGGTCGATGTTAAGCTCCATCCAAGAGAAACACACCCTCACGAGCTCAATGATACTCTTTGATTTCTAATATGAGTTACCATTTAAGAGTTATAAGGATTTGGAAATAAAAGAATTTTTAATTAACTATTTTATTTACTTCCAAAAACTAACTTCCACTGTTGGACATGCCGGACAACTTTAGGAACTTTTTGGACAAATCCCAACACTCTGTGTTCAATGGTTCCCTAAATTTTTTGATCTGGGCACCGGTTTAAATTTTCAAAAAACCCACTCGTACAATTATTTAATGAACCAAAAAATAGTTCCAAAATACATTCCGGCCACTCTGGGCCTCAGAATTACATGTCGTCTCAGAGCCTAGTCTCGAAATAATCCCATTTAGTTTTCAAAAAATAATTACATGTAATTTTGGGGTATTACAATATTAACATGAAATAAAATAAATTAATATCTAAACCTCACCAACAGGAGGTTCCAGAATAAAAAAATCTAGGATTAAAGAAGACTGGTTATATGAGGAAATAGAACTAATCTGGTGAATACAGAATCCAAACTCAATTTTATATCCCTTAATCAAATTTCATATTTTTTAAATAATGATTCAAGATTTCAACTCATCTGTAGAGAACAGGCTGAAAATTGAAGATGAAGACTTGACGCCTGAGGTCTGTAAGCTCCACCAATTAAAGAACCCCACATTTTGATTTTGTATATAAAAATTAAAACCATTGAAGAAGATGATTTTGAATCATTTTATTATTTTTTGGGATGTAAATTCATTTCCAAATGAAAGGAAAAACCTGGTCGAAGATGATAGTGCTTGAGGTTTGAAGAATACCATGTGAATATTCTACTTCCTTCTAAGAAGTTTGATCCTCCATGATTGACATAAACATCATTGAACTCAGGATAATATTTAAACTAAAAACTACTAGATAGAAACAATCTAGGTATTGAATCCATAGGGAAGGAAATGTGAGAGAATTCTAATTAAGAAAATAAAAAACACAACACAAACACACATGAATATTCATCAATAATAAATATTTTGAGAAACAATGTGAGAAGAATAATGATGTTTTGTGTGAGATAAAAGTGATAATAGATTATTAAAAATGGGAAAGTATAAATAATTAGAAAGGATATAAAACAAGGGAAATATAAATTATTTTTTAAAAGATATTTCTTCTTCTTCCAAAGGTTAGTTAGATTCACTTTATCAAAATTGATTATTCTAATGTTCTTTTCAATGAGATTAACCTATGGAAGGATGATTCTTGCAACTCACCATTTTCAATGATTGACCAAACATATTTTTTTATAAAATGAAGATCAGAATCAGTCTCATTGAAAGATTCTTATGGTTTAGAAATTAATTCCTGAAGGTGTATAAATTTTTTATGATGAAGCGATTAAAATAAGTGAAACATTAAACAAAGAAATTTAAATTTCTAAAGAATAATTTTAGATGAAAATAGTTTATGATTTATAAAATAAATATTACAAAAAAGAAAGATAAAAAATTAAGGAATAAGAAGAAGCTAGGGAGTCTTCCCTTGATTATCGACTTTTGAGCAAGCTCATCCACTGTCTGTTGCTATTCTATTTCTATAATCCACGAATATTCTAAAGAAGTTAGTATAATGTCCCCCATTAATATCTCGATAAATTCAATTTATTCTTGTTTCATCTCGAAAATAACAATCATATTCCTCATAATCAGTATCATATAACACCTCCAAAACATACATGTGACACGATTCAGCAAGGATCTCGAGTCATGACATGAGAAAAACTCTTCAACTTCATGCAACCAAACCAATTTTTCATCGTAAGAAGCTTCCAATAAACATAAATCTCAATATCTCCATAATATTCAATCCATATGTAATGTGAATTAGGGTACTTGATATTCACTAACAAAGAAAACTGGTGGAATTAGGCAATGTGGACAATCAATAGAATTCATAATCAGCTATGTCGCCAATCATCTAACTAAACCTCCATCAAAAAATGTATAGGTCGTTAATTAGCTATGTTGATAGAAAAACTAGTTATCTAGTGTGAATCAATGATTTTAATTGAAAATCAGCTACATATCATGAATTAGTTATATCAATGCTCAGCGTAATTGGCTATGTAGCATGAAATATCTGTGTCTAGGATCTAGAAAATCAGTTATGTATATCCTCTAAATTATAAAATCATTTTCAAGACCTACATAAAATTTCCAAAAATACATAATAAAGAATTCATTTACAATGAAAATTCAAAATAGATTACAATAAATATAAATTAACAAACAAAATAAATTAAAGAAAAACTAATATTAAAACAAAATCACTTAAAATTAATTTTTCAATAAAAAAACTCAGTAATTTAACAATTTAAATAAATAAAAATTAAAAATAATTAACCAATTAAATACATATTTTAACATTAAAAATTTTTAAAATATTAAAATGATGTGTAAAAATGGAAGAATTAAAGGTCGCATCAAATTACCCTCAATCTTAAGATTTTTCTTTTCCACAAGAAACTATTTAATATAGATTTTATGGTAGAAAATTATTCTTATGTTTGAAATACAATAATGTCAAAATGAGTTGATTTTCAAAAATATTGTCACTTATGGATTATCTTAAGAACAAAAATATGAATTCCCTCTATAATTAAATATCTTCAGTGCAATATTGGTTATTATTCTATCAAAAATTATTATAAAATGAAAATTTTAAATTGAATTTAGAAAAAATCATTTTAATCCAATTGTAATTATAAATATCTATTTATATCTAAGAAAACAAACTTACATAATTTAAGAATCTATAATAAATAGATGTTCTACTGAATGCGTGGGAGTGATAATTTATTAACAAAATAAATAAATGATCGAACAGAAAAGAAATAAAAAATAAAGATATGAATGAATGTTGAGCTCAACCTATATTATGATTTTCATTTCATAATAAATTAGGATTAATATATTATTATTTATATTAAAAATAAAATGATTCAAATTCAAGGATTATTTTATAAAATTTCACTAAAAATTTACCAAAAAATATTTTTTAAAAGGGAAAGATAAATGATTTACCCAATTAAATTCAAGAGTTAATAAATATCAATCTCCCCAAATTGGCATCACAACCTTTAAAGTTAAGAAAAATTTCACCCATTTAAAATAATTAAGTGATTATTAAAAACACACAATTTCACAAAATCGAGTATTTTTATGGGTTCAACTTTGAATCACAATTGAAATCAATTTAGATACCTCCCTTCACTTAAAATACCACATTATTCCTAATAATTAATTCTAGGTGGAATAAAATTAAGGGTACTTAAAAAGTAAAAAATATTTATAATTCAACAGTGAAAGATTCCAATATAGGGTTAGAAGACATTTCAAAAATTATTATTTATAAGAACCTAATTTTTTTAGAGAAACATAAGGCTCATTTAAAGGTATTATTTTTCCTTGTTTTGAGTATATTTTGTTTGGGCTTTACCTTGGGTGTATTTGGGTAAAAATTTGAGAAAATATGAAGCAGGTGGGGTTGTGCACAGTTTGTGCATGGTTTTCCAAAACCGTATGCCTATCCTAGCTAACCATGTGAACCCAAACAAAGAGGATTATCACAACCGGTGCACATTTTTTCAAAGTATGTTCCCTCTAAGAAGTAACTGTGGATCCCCAAAAATAGGTGCATGGTTAGGAAAAATATGCACCCATTCTCAAGAAACAATGTGTTTCATTTTAATTAACCCAAAATTTAGTTTCAAAATTTTTAAACACGCCATTTTATCCCAAAATTGAACCTATCTTTGACCTAATTGATTCCTCTCATTTTTGGAGGCTCCCAAATATATTCTTATGGATCTCAAATTTTGTTCTTAAAGTTTTTAAGCCTAGATCAATGATTTGAACCTATCCTGGTAAGTGACTCTCATAACGATTAGTTTTCCTTCTACTCCTGTTCTTATCCCTTACTTTGAAGGGGTGATTTATGTTGTTGTTTTAGATCTACAAACAGGATTGATGGATTCTGATCTATTTGATATTGTTTCTAGGATTTGATTCAATATCTCATTCTTCGTCACGGGTTTGAACTTTCCACTTCAATTTGGAGAATTTATATTGGGCCATTGTTCATCAACAACTTGAGGTAGGTGGTATATTATTAAAATCGAAAAGACTTGATTTCAATAACTTGTATGTAATTTTAGAAATGATTTAGGATGATTATAAATTTATTTTTTTAAATTAAATCAATTAAGATGGTAAATTAATTAATTAAGGGATTGTTGACATTTGATTAATTAATTTTTGAATTAATTAATGGTAATTGTTATGACTATACAATTTTTTGAATTAGATAATTTCATTTTTGAATTATTTATGTTGATATTTGGACAGTTGAATTGGATTAATTAATTATTGAATTAATTAATAGTGATTTTTGAGATTATGAAATAGATTGAATTGAATTAATTAATGTAATTGATGTGATTAATTAATGGTTGAATTAATTAATGGAATGGTGTGAATATGAAATTGTTAAATTTAATTATTTAATTTGTGAATTAATTAATGTGATATTGTGATTGACGTGAAATTGTGAAATTTTGATATATGTGATAATTGTGTGTGGGGTATGATCTGCTACATCAAAATCCCATAGTGGTAAATGTTGATATTCATGTGTGGGAGAACATGAGCCTCATCCCAGTTGGTGAGGTATCCTTAAGTGCATCCACAAGACCTAGGATCAAAACCAGGTAGAGGCACATTTCTAGGGGACTGTAGCAGTACTGTACCAGAATTGTACACTGTACTGGTACTGTAGTAGAACTATACACTGTGTGGGTACTGTAGTAGTTACTGTAGAAGGTATTGTTCGGTATTGTAGCAACTTGAACTATTCACCTTGGGCCATCAATTTTGGATTGGAGTCCATAAGGATTTTGAACCACCCAGGCCTTTGGGTCGGTAGGGCTTTCGGGCCACCTTTATGGCCTTCGGGCCACCTCAAGGCCTTCAGGCCACATGTAGTTTCCCCAGACACACTACAAAAAAGGAGCATCCCGAGAAGAGGATTAAGAGTAGGTGAATTCACTAGAGCAGATCGAAATGGATTTTTCAGAATGAGAGGGTATGGAAATGCCATCAGGACCAGCCAGTGCTTGCACAGGAAGCCTAGCCAGACGAACATGAGAAGGTGGAGAGCTACTATCATGATGCAGATGCTGGGGAGGGGTAGTTCTTTGTAGATAGTCTGGTTGAATTCCCTAAGATCTTCAGGACATGTAATCTCGCAAGCCTACGGGACATGTAATCTCTGAGCCTATGGGCCTTGTAAGGGTTCCCCCACATCCCTTGAAAGGGGGGTTATCAAAAATCAATAAAAAATAAGGTCTTCGGGACATTCGGGAATGTGTGGGATATGGTCTTCTGCATGGAAATCTCATAGTGATAAATTGATAAATTAGTGTGGGATAGGGAATGCTATTTCAAAATCCCACAGTGACATTGAGGTGTGGGATGGGGACTGAGGATCTGAATACCCACAGGATGTTAGACGCGATGTTTCATTCCCATGAGTTGGCATTGGACTATGGTTCCAATTGGCCATGAAATGAATTTATATGATGAATGGTAACAATGGAATTATGAAATATGATATCCCTTGGGGATATTTTAGACTCTGATATGGGCCAAATCATGTATTGAGAGTTTGGGTTTCCAAGGGAACCTGATTTTATATGTGGTTAAATAAAGAGTAATTAAATAAATGTAAACTATTTACATTATTTCATGTATTTTATTCTTTATAAAACTATATACACTGTTATTTATTGGATATTATTTTAGAAACCATTGTTGGTTGCCTAATGAGTTGTAATTACACCCTAATCGGGATACATGTTCAGTACCTGAATAGATTTCATGGTTGTAGGGTAGGTTAAAGGAAAAATCCATATATTAGACTGCTGATTTGGGATAGATCATGGATGGGGGAACGAGATGTGATTCAGGACCCTCTTGGGAGTTGTAACTGTAATTATTTATTATGGGTTTTTCATATTGATACTTGACATATATGGGTATGAAAAATTTATTGTTTAGTTTTTGATATTGTATTTCCTGTTTTGGTCATCATGTGATTTTGGTATGATTCTAGTTATGGTTATATATTTTCATTATTATTTTTTATTTCTATTATTGTGATTCTTTGATAAAGAGGTTATATTTTCCCCATGATTTATATTAACCCTCACTATTAGTCGCAACCTCTTGTGTATGAGTAGGAACACCTCAGATCATGTGACCGACCAGCTCGGGGTGCCGATGTGTGTTACCCGGGTTGGGATGTTACAAAGTGGTATAAAAGGAGTTTTCTTTTGTTTTTATTTTTCCTTAATATTTGGAAAAGGTAGATAGATGAATAAGATGAGTCGGGTCTTGGTTAAGAGATTATTCATGGGAGTATCTAACCCATGTACAAGGGTAAAAGCTATGTACCCATGGTGGGATTTTTTTATTGATATATGTTGTTATGGTTGAATGTTATTTTACCTTGAGTGATGCACTTGTTGTGTGATTTGATTACTATTTATTATTTTTTATAATATTTTAATTGTGTCCTGGAATGTCATGAGAGTTATGTATTCAATCATCAGTCTACAGACTCAAGTTTATTTTGTGACATGCATTATTTTAGGTATATATGGGAAAATGAGTTTTTGGGTAAGTGCTGAAAATTGAAATGTTTTCCTTGCTTTTGTAATTTAAATGGAAAAAGGTTCATATTATGAAATTTAAACTAAAATTAATGATGAAAAATATGAATAAATTTGTATCTAATGTGAAACATGAATAACTATAATGAGTTTACCCTTTTAAAAAAACCTATATGTAGAATGGTTAAGGGTGGTAATAGAGCCTCAGTTTGGACCGTGCAGTGAGGTTTTGGGAAAAGAATTATTGTGGATTATTTGTATTTTAATATTACATAAATATGTTAATGTTGTTTTAGGTTTCCTAATATGTGTGTTTTTCATTATAGATATATGGCTCCATGACGGCACTTTTTGAGAGGAATACAGGAGGACATGGATGGAGATGCTCCTATAGTAGTGGAACCTAAAGCACTGGTAGTTCCAGGTGAGAAAGTAGATGAGAAGTTCCGAGATAAATTTTCCCAGTTTATATAATTCATTTAAAATGACTGATGGTGGGTTGTGGAGAGAATGTATTACTTGACGTGGAAGTCTCAGTTGCAACACCATCCGACGTTCACCAGAAAGGGTGGACGTGAGGAAGTAGATCTATGGATTGAGTCCATCCAAAAAATACTGAACATTTAGAGTCCCCTATAGATAATAGGTATATGTTGGATGTTGACATGTTGTGAGGATCAATGAAGTGATGGTGGGGTGTTTAGATCTAGATAGGGTAGGCAGACATGATGGCTTGGAATAACTTTTTAGGGAGGTTTGTAGCACACTATTATCCAAATATATTGATACAAGAGAGAGAAGATGAGTTCATGTGGTTGACTCGTGGGTGTATGTATATGATGGACTATGTTGGTCTCTTTACAAACTTGCAGCACTTTTATTCATCACTAGCAAGGGATGAGACAACTATGGAAAAGAATTTACAAGATGAGATTAAATGTGAGATTAAGTCCCAAGTTAACCTCTTTTGATTAAAGAAGTTTGCTGATGTGGTTGATCAGGATCTCATAGTTTAGGGGAACCTAAAGAAGGATTATATTTAAGGATATATATTTTCTATTGTATGATCATGATTTATGACTTCCAAGAGTATGAAGCTTCGCTATGAGGATGTTATCTAGGGGGTATTTGGAAGAGCTTCCAAGGGGAAGGATTAGTTACTCAATATCTTACAAAACGTTTTTCCACTAGTGCGGTAGGACATGACACTACCATAGACACTGTCTATAACCACCAATGGATTTAAAATCTTGTGGTAGGATGAAATATCTACAAAATATCTATAAGAACCCACGGTAAATTGGTAATGATGGAGGAGGTAAATAGAACCAGAGTGTGGGAATGGGATCTTATGCACCGAATCAGTCTGGAATCTAGAGGTCTATTGGCCATGGTGGTAGAGGTAGTGGAAAAGGTTCTTTATGGAAAGAGAACCCATATTAGTGTTATGGTGTATATCAAAGATATTAGACTGCATCGTAAGGAATAGGGGCAGGACAATTACATGTAGTTCATCCTATATTGGTGGATATAGAGGCTAGGAGTTCAATGGTAAAAGGTACTATTCTAGTAACTTCTATATTATCTAGTTCCTTTTTTGATACAAGTGCCTCTCATTATTTTATATCTTCCCAACTGGTTAATGGTTTGAGCCAGGCGGTGGAGTTCCTTATAGGGGTGATGATAGTGGATACACCTTTGGGAGTACAGTAAAGAGACATTTGTTTGTGCAAGGGGTGTTCTCTCAAGGATGAGGAGTATCATTTCCTTTAGGATCTTTACATTCTTGATATATATAGAGTGAAAAAAATTTGGGTATGGAATAACTAGTAGCATACTGAGCCCATATTTATTGTTACCATAGGATAGTGACCTTTACTTATCTTAAGGGTAACAACTACATTTACCATGGAGAGTGAAATATCCAAGAGGGTCTACAGGGATAGTTCATTAACAACTTGAGTAGAATATCTCTTAGGTTTCTAGTCTATTTCTAGATGATGAAGTTATAAATTAGGATACATTTCCACCCGTAGTGGATAGGATTTAGGATTTACTTTTTGGATACTTATCAAGGCTTCCACCTGAGAGAGATTTTTAATTTACAATTGAGCTCATGCCAGAGGATGAGAATGTTTCTATTACAACATAAAAAATGGTGCTAATAGACATTCAAGTTCTCAAGACTTAGCTAGAAGAGTTGATAAATAAGGGGTTTATCCGTTCAAGTACGTAACTTTGGGGTTCACTGGTATTGTTTTCTAATAATAACAAAAAAAAAACTTGCACTTGTGTGTTGATTATCATAATTTGAACCAAATGATAGTAATAAACTAGTATCCTCATCAGCATATCGATGAAATATTTGACAGGTTGAGTGGAGCCTGTGTTTTCTAAATGATAGAATTGAGATTAGGGTATCATTATTTGAGAGTTAAACATTTTGGTATACATAATAGAGCTTTTAAAATCAGGTATGGAATTTATGAGTTCACCCTAATGTCATCTGGGTTAAAGAACACACCAGTAGTGTTTATGGACATGATGGATAGATTCCTTCACCCGTACCTGGATCAGTACATGGTTGTATTTGTGGATGAAATCTTGGTTTACTACAAGACTCATGACGGTTAGGAATAATATCTTGACATCATCCTGAGTAAACTTAGAGAGCATTGGATATAAGGAAAACTATCTAAGTGTAAATTATGGATCGATTAGGAACAATTATTGGGTCACATCATCTCAAAGGAAGGTGTTTCTTTGGACCCAGAGAAGGTTCGGGGAGTTGTATATTGGGAGCATCCCAAGAATTTTTCTGATATACATAGTTTTCTAGGGCTGGCATGATATTATTGGAGGTTCATTCAAGAAGTTTCCCATTTCCTAGCACCTCTTTTGGGGCTGACCATGATGGAGGTAAAGTTAAAATGGTCTAGATAATGTGAGAATGCCTTTCAGGAGTTGAATAATCAATTGACATCGACACTGATATTGATCCTACCCGAGCCAAGTGGGAAGTACATGGTGTTTTTTTGGGGATTTTGGGATTGGACTTGGAGTAGTGTTGATGCAGGGAGATGGATTTGTAGCATAAAGTTCTCTTCAGTTGAGGACACATGAATGAAAATGCCCTACATAAAAACTTGATTTAGTTGTAGTGGTTAATGATTTGAATTGTTGGTGTCATTATCTATTGTTTGAAAAGTTAACTCTGTATACGGATCACAAGAGCTTGAAGTATATATTTTTTAGTGATATTTTAATCTTTGTAAGTGGAGGTGGGTTGATTATATGTATATTTTTATTTTACGATATCATATATGCCCTAGAAGGGAAACAATGTGGATGGCACTTTGAGAAGCAAAATTCAGACTCAGGTAGTTCATAGGTGTAGTGTTTAGTAGAATATGATGACTTTATTAGCTGAGATTCATGTTGTGGTTTAAGAGAGTCAAGAGAAGATGAATCTCGTTTTAGTTTAATGAAGTCCACACTTGTGATCTGGGCTAGATGCATGCAGTATGCATATATGAAATTCTTATCCTTAAGAGAGAGCCTTGAAGGTGGGGAATCACCTTTAGATTGAACCATATATGAGGACAAGATCATCTATGCCAAGAATCTGGTTTTTGTTCCTATGAACATGTGGTAGGATCTAATGCGTAAATTTTATGCCTTGAAGTGGGAAGTACATCCAGGTTTGACCAAAATGCACTAAAACCTATGAAGAAATTTTTGGCTGTCGGGAATGAAAACGAAGATTATAGAGTTCAAGACATAATGCCACACCAATCAAAAGGTGAAGGTTGATAATCAAAGACCCATTGGTTTACTATATCCCTTAACATTAAATAATGTAAGTGGGACGACGTTACGATGGAATTTGTGGTGTGTCTCTAGAGGACGCCTTGGAAGAATGGTGCTATTTGGGTGATTGTGGACAGTTTGAAAAAGGTAGTTCATTTCATGCCTATATGGGTGACCTTCCCTTTAGAACATTTAGGGGACTTTACAGTTGAGATATAGTCCATCTACATAGGGTTCCATGAACGATAGTTTCATATCATGACTCATGCATTACTTCACACTTTTGGAAGGTATTACATAAGGCGCTTGGTATATAGGTTTTACAGAGTTCGACATTCCACCCACAACCATATGGGAAGTTGGATCGTACTATATAGGAGATTGAGGATATGTTGTGAGATTGTATCCAAGACATTGGTGGATCTTGGGATAATCACCAATCTTTGGTGGAGTTCACCTATAATAATAGTTATCATGTTAACTATACAAATGGAACCATATGAGGCTCTTAATGGTAGGCCATGTGGATCACCTCTAGATTCGATGGATATAGGTAAGTCAAAGTGTTTGGGACCGAATCTCATGTAGGAGATGTCAGAGTTGGTACAACAAATTCAAAAATGCACAGTTATGGAATAGAGTATATAGAAGTCACATGCTAATAAACTTTGATAACCCCTAGAGTTTATAGAGGGTGATCATGAGTTCCTTCCGGCATCACCAATATTAGGTCACCACATGATTTAGATATAGGGAAAGTTAGTGGCCAGGTTTTTTGGGTCGTTTTAGGTGTTGGTGAGAATCGGGTCGGTGTCATACCGATTGGATCTTCTACAGAGGTACAATACCATGCATGATGTTTTCCATGTGTCACAACTTCGATGGTATCACCCTAACTCTTACCGTGTGATCGATTTGGTTGATGTTCAGCTTGAGAGTGATGATCATTTGAGGATCATCTGATATGTTTATTGGATCATAGTGAGAAAGTGTTGTGGGGAAAGGCCATGTCGTTAGTTTGTGTGTTGTGGAAACATAGGTGTGTGCAGGTGGAAATGTGGGAGAGGTAAAAAGATACAAGGGCTCAGTGGCACAATCTTTTTGACTTGGAATCTTATAGATACAAGGGAGTACATGTCAAGGATGAGCTGTTATAAGGTGGGGAGATTTTAAGAGGTTTTACTTTCTTAGAGAAGTCTCAGGCTCATTTATAGATATAATTTTTCCTTGTTATGGGTATATTTTTCTTGTGTTTTACCTTGGATGTGTTTTTGGTGTAAATTTGAGAAAATTATAAGGTGGTGGGGCTATGCATGGTTGGCCCATAGTTTTCCCAAACTGTGTGTGTTCCCCAACTAATGGTGTGAACTAAAATAGAGGGTATTCGCACATCCAGTGCATGGTTTCTCAAACTGTGCACCCTCTTAGAAATAATCATGAACTCCCCTAGAAGAAGAATACTATTAAGGTGCATGGTTAAGATGCATGGTTCGGTAAACAATGCACCCCTACCCAGGAAACCGTTCATGGGCTCTTATTTAACCCAACATTTAG
Source organism: Viscum album (assembly GCA_963277665.1). NCBI lineage: Eukaryota > Viridiplantae > Streptophyta > Magnoliopsida > Santalales > Viscaceae > Viscum > Viscum album. The sequence continues at coordinate 1,158,189,043 of OY728134.1, read as the reverse complement.
ATTTAAAACTACCATCCTCCCCCCCCCCCCCACCCACACACACCATTTTAGCCCAAAATCAACCCTACTCTGACCTAATTGATTCTTCTCATTTTTTGAGGCTCTCAAATGGATTCTCAGGGATCCTAAACTCCATTATTGATGATTTGAAGCATGAAGCAAAGATCTGTCTCTCTCTTTGCAAGTGAATGTCATCCCAATTAGTTTTTTTCATTCTCCGGTTCTTCTCTCATCCTTTTAAGGGATATTTCCACTATTGGTACTAGATATATTTATAGGTTTCATGGATCACGATCCTTTTGATATTTTTAAAGGATTTGATTCAATGTCACATTCTTCATCCGGGATTTGACCTTTCCGCTTCAATTTAGGGAATTTTCATCGGGCGATCGTTTGTCAACGATTTGAGGTAGGTGGTCTATTATTCAAATCCCAATGTCTTGATTTCAATTAAATGTATGTAATTGTATAACTTTCTTTAGATGATTAGTAATTTATTTTCTTAAATTGAATTAATTAATTTGGTATATTAATTAATTAAGGGATTGTAGAATTGGGGATTTTGAGATTTTTGAAATTGGATTAATTAATTGTGAAATTAATTAATGGTAATTTTTGTGACTATAAAATTGTTTTAATTAGAATAATTAATTGTTTAATTAATTATGGGGGATATTTAGATTGTTGAATTTAATTAATAAATTATTGAATTAATTAACGGGGATTTTTGTGATTATGTAATAGATTGAATTAAATTAATTAATTAATTATTTATTTAAAGGAATAATGTGAATATAAAATTGTTTAATTTAATTAATTAATTGGTGAATTAATTAATGTGATATTGTGATGCATGTGAAATTGTGACATTTTGAAATAAGTGATAATCGTGTGTGGGACATGGTCTGCTTCATCAAAATCCCATAGAGGTAAATATTCATATTCATTTGTGGGATAGGGTTTGCTTCATCAAAATATCATGGTGATAAATTGAAAACTGAATGTGGGATAGAGATTTCAACTTCAAAATACCATAGTGAAATTGAGGTGTAGAATAGTGATTGGGGCTCCAAATACCCACATGATATTAGACACGACATTCTACACCCACTATTTTTCATTAGACTATGGTTCCAATCATACGTGATATTATTTATGATGATGAATGGTAATAATAAAATTATGAAATATGATATCCCTTGGGGATAGTTTAATCTTCGTCATGGATCAAAGTAGGAATTAAGAGTTCAGGTGTTCTACAGAATCTGGTGGTCTATGTGATTAAATATAGATTAATTAAATAAATGTAAATTATTTCCTTTATTTATTATATTTTATTATTTATACAAATGCATGCATTGTTATTTACTAGATATTATTTTAGATGTTGGTGGTGGTGACCTACTGAGTTATACTCACACCATACTTGGGCTGACTTATTGGTACCTGAATAGATGTCATGGTTGCAGGACATGTTAAGGGAAAGATCCATATGTTAGATGGTTGAGTTAGGATGGAGCATGGTTGAGGGAACTATATGTGATTCCGGACCCTCTTGGGAGTTTTCAGTGTCTTTACTTATTATGGTTTTTTCATATTGTCACTTGACACATATGGGCATGACATATCTACTGGTTAGTTTTGGATATTGTATTTTCTATTTTGGTCATCATGTGATTATGGTATCATTCCGGTTATGGTTATATATTTTGTTTAATCTTATTTATTTCAACTATTGTGCTACTCTGATAAATAGGGTATAGTCTCCTCATGATCGATATTGAACATCACTGTTAGTCGGTAGCCTTTGAGGTGTAGGGAGGTACACCTGAGGTCATGTGACCGACCATCTCAGGGCACTGGTGTGCAGAGCTAGGGTTGGGATGTTACATTTTTTCACACAAAATCAATAATCACAACATGAAAAAATATTATTAACTATAGAAATTTTGTTTAGAACATAACATGATATCTAAAAATGATACGTGATTTCATATTTTAATGTTCAAAAATAATTTTTATAAAATAGTAGAAAATAGAATACATCATTACAAAAAAATTAGTGAAAAAAATAAATGACTAATGGACTTAAAAAAACTATATAATGCAGCAAAAAATTTCAGAGATTAATTTTCATAAATAAGGAACAAAAATTGGAAACATCATTCAAACCGATTTGGAAGTAATAAAAATAAAACAATGGAAACAATTACCCCCATGGATGTAGAATCTTTTCCCATTATTTATTATATAAAATAATCCCTTCTTTTCATTATGAAAAATCAATCTGACCACTAAATTGTAGTACCTACAAGATGAAAATACAAAACCTAATAATTTGAGAATTTATACTCACTAAAGAATGAAGCCAGAGAAGAAGGAAATAGAGCTTGAAGCATGTTTTTTAAGCTTGTATCTCATTATGGTAGAGAATAATAGTCATAAAACTGGTTGTGAAAATTTCATCATTAGATAACTTTCAAGGTTGGAAATGAATCTCTAGAGATATCATGGAATAGATTTATAAACACTTATTTAGAAAATAAACCAATGAAAAAAATTTATAAATCATGGGTTGCCTCTCATATAGTACACGGTTTATATTCCTCACCTGGACTCTCCTAGAACTAATCATAGTCACTAGGAGGGTGTGGTATCTAAAGTAGGAACCACCACATATGTTTAGGAAATTGTTTTATTGATATTTGAGAAACGTGGACACCTAAACCACTAAGGCAATACTTGAGTCCCTTTATAGCTATAAAAATCATTCATAAACACCACCTATCATAAAGGTATTGCTCATTGAAGTCTCCTAGTAGAGAAACAATTTTATCACCTAAGCCCACTTCCTTAAAAATTATAGGACACTCAGACTCTGGTGAAAAATAAGGGAATACCTGAATCTCTTCCAAGGACCTCTTAAGCTCATCAATAGAAAAAAATGATCATTTGAATTTCTCTAGGTCATAGTGTTGTCCAATTTTAAAAATAACTTATATTTGACACTTTTTGAATTTTTATAAAGGTTCATTAGAGAAATTGATGCTGCTACATTTAAAAAATTATCCTCATAGCTCTATATCACTCTCAAAAATCAACCTCAAATTTTTTGAAAATAGGGGTGCAATGAGTTGAATTTAGAAAAAAACGCTCAAGAAGAGGGTTATCAAATTCAATTTTAAATGATTCTTGAAAATTTTGAATTATCTCATATTCCTCTTCCACATTTATCTCAGCTATAAAAATAAGGTCAACTACCCTAGTTTCGAATTCAACAAGAATATGATTGTTTAAAAAATTATTAAAGACATCCATTTCAACCTCAATCAAAAAAATCCACGAACAGAAAATCAAAAACATAATTTCCCACTACTATATGTGGGAGTGATTCTTTAAACATAAATAAATTAGGATAAAATTCAGAAATTTTGATAGGGTGACCAAACTCCATTAATTATAATTCTATTATTTAAATTTCAACATGTTTTTATATAAAAGTGAAATAATTAAATATTTATGAAAGTTGTTCATGACATCACTATTCTCAAAAAAAATCTAACTCAACATCCTAAAACGTTATCCACTGAACATTCCCTTGAACCAATTTATAAAAATAATTTCCCATTAAAATCACTTATTGATAGAGTAATATAATAATAATAATTAGATCATCATACTCTATTCCATCAATTTATAGAAAGATTTTTAAAAATTATTTTTCCAGAAATTAACAAGTAGAATGTTTTTTCGATTTTTAAAATTTAATTTTCTTATGTGTTTTACTATTTTTTATTATTTGATTGGACACACATTCCTTCACAGGAAATGGTTCAAAAAATTTACATGAATTTTATTCAATTAATGAATTTTTTTTAAAAAAACTACTAGATATTAGTAATCTAGTTATTAAATCCAGAAGGAAGGCTAATGTGAGTGAAACCCAAAGAAGAAAGCAAAAAAAATACAATAAAACACACTAACAGTCAATAAAAATGAATATTTTGAGACAAAATGTGAGAAGAAGAAAGATGTTTTGAGTGAGATAAAATTGATAATAAATGAATAAAAATGAGAAATATTAATTAATGATAAAGTATGAAAAGCAAGGGGAATTTTAAATACTTTTTTGAAATATATTTTTTATTTCATGAATGGTTAATTAAATGCACTTCCAAAAAATTGATTAGGTCAATATTCTTCCCAAAAAGATTAACATAAAGATGAATGGTTCTTGTAGATCACCACTATCAAGGTATAATAAACCATAAAAAGTCTCAATAAATTTATATCGAAGTTCATCTCACTGAAAGATTACGATGTTTGGAAATTAATTGGTAGAGGTGATGAAAATTTTTAAAAGGAAGTGACACGAAGAAGAGAAAATTTGAATCCAAGAAATTTAGAATCCCCAAGTATAATATTATCCAAAAAACATTTTATTATATATCAGAGAAATATTACCTATAAAGAACATAAAAAATTAAAGAAGAAGAAGATGATGGAGAGTCTTCCCTTTATCAACTACTCCTAAATAAGCTACTGCATTGTTTTCTACTCCTTTATGACTCTACTCCCCTAGTCACCTGAAGAAGTTAGTCTCCCATCCCCCCGTATATATTGAATACATTATTTTATTCATATTTTAGTTCGAGTATCATAGTCAACATCCTTATAATTATCATCAAATAACACCTCCAAAACCTTCATATGGAACTGTTCAGTAAAGATATTTAACTTAGTCATGACATGAAAAACCTCTTCAACTATAAGAAACCAATCCACATGTCCATACCAAGAAGCTTCCATTTAACTTCAATCATGGAACCTCCCTAATTCTAAATCAATCATAACATTAATTAGGGCATGGGAAATTACCTAAAATAGGAAACTAGTGGGATTAGTCAATGATTACAATGACAACATGGAAAATCCGCTATGTCACAAATTAGTTACATCAACCTCCTTCAAAAATAGATACATATCCAATTTATCTTCATCAATGGAAGAATTAGTAATATAGCATGATTCTTCAATGTCGATGCTCAACAGAATCGACTACATATTGTGAATGAACTGTGTTGATGCTCTACAGAATTGGCTATATAACTCCTCTGAATTGGAAAATCAGCTACGTTGCCTACAAAAAATTTACAGAAATAAATAATAAGGAATTAATTTACTATTTGGATCCAAAATATATTAAAATAAATATAAATTAACAAAAAAATAAATTAAATTGAAAAAAATATTAAAAAAATAATATTCCAACACAAAAAACTAATTAATTTAATGATTTGATAATAGAGAAATAATTAAAAAATAAACTAATTAAAGGAATGTTTTAAGACTAAAATAATAATTTAAAATATAAAAATTATGTGAAAAACTCAATAATTAAATTCCACATAGTGGTGGAGGAGTTTGGATCAAAAGGTAGGTTCGGTAACTGACCAGCTATCTGATGATTCTGTAGGGCTTGAATGTATTCTACCTAGCTGAAAAATTTAATTTGAACTTATTGAGGTTGGATAAAGTGGGTAATTCATCCCAATATGAGATTACTAATTCATAGGATAACAAGATCTTTTCTTGGAAAAAAATGAGTCAATCACGGATTGATATTTGTTGAATTAAGATGGTATTTTTTTACTGTGTAAATTATATTTGTGTGGATCAATTGATGAATATGGGATCTCAAATATTCTCCATGTTCCAATTTCAAATATGCTAAGAGGTTCATGTCAAATTCTTGATGAAAAACATCAATGAAGAAGAAAAACCTTATGTGAGTGACGTATATAATGGGTTGAACTGTTATTTGTACCAAATTTTAGTTAATGATTTATATTTGTTGCAGATAGTGGGGTGAATATTCATTAGTAAATTTTGAGAGTTAATTAGTTAAGGGGATCACTATGTTTGATTAATTATGTCGATTGCATCACATTGGGGATACTTAATTGATTCAAAGAAGACAACTTGAAGGTTATCTAGGATAATGAATCAATCTAGAGACATGAAGAAATTTGTTTGAAGGTGAATGAACATGTATTGATTTTATTCTATTTTAAAGGTTTTTCCTTAATCACATGTAGGTAACAAATAAATATGGTTATAAAAACATTTTCACTAATTAGGGGCATACTGAGTTTAATTGGTGCATGAGGTATGTTACCAACTTGAGAAAGAAGGAAAATAAATTTATATAAAAAACATTTGGATAGACACTTATCATTAGAAGAGACATGAATTATCAAATACATAACCTCAAAGAATTATTCGGGAAGGGAGGCTCAATGCCAAATTAGGTGTTTCAACAGGAACAAAAATTATAGTTTTTTTGGTGTTGTTTTTAGAAATATCAAAGGGGGGATATCTTTTTCCTCTATATATCCTGCATTTCTATTATAATTGAAATTTGATTTCTACAAATATTCTTTTGAGCAATAATACTCTTGGGTATATATTTTTGTTGGGGAAATCAACATTGAATTGAAATTATTCTATATATTCATTTATTTAATCATTTCAACTAGATCAATGTTTTATTCTAATTCAAGTAAATTCATTGAGAATGAATGATCCTTGAAACATTTTGTGAAAGAATAAATCATTTTTTTAATTCAATTTAGGATATTGACTTTTTTCCTTCTCTATATTGGATTTGAAAATTGACAGATTTTTAGATTTGAATATGACATAAATTGAGAGAGTTAGTAATTAAAGTATATTGAGGGATTGTGGTCTCAAATTTATCTTTTCCAATGAATGTAGTAATTCTTTTAATCTTCTAAATTATTTTTCCCTAACATGTTTTCCTATTATTTTTATTTCTACAATATTTTCTCTACATTTCCAATTGATTCATTCATACTTTCAAGCTATGTTATTTTTCATGGTGTTTATAATCTCATTTTTCTTTTTATTTTAATGTTTTCAACTCATGGTTAGAAAAAAAAGTTATCATTATTTAAGGGTTTTACATCCTTATCACCATTTCACTAGTAGTTTTTAGGGATAAATAAATAACAAAACATGGTCCTTCAATAATGAGGCATCAAGTTCTCTGGTGTCTTTTCCAGGGAAGGGATTCATGCGACTGGAAAAAATAATCACACACAGATATATATATATATATATATGTAATAAAATTAAAACATTAAAACTACTAGAAAAAACTATTATTTTAATATTCTGGTTTTCTTTTTTTCTTTTAGATTTTTTTATTTTTAAAATATTATTGTTACTTCTATTGCATGTGCACTAGATCATCTCCTAATAGGGTAGAACATTTTATCCATGAAATATAGAGACAACTAATTGTTTTGAAATAACTGAATAATTTTATATGTTTTGAAACTTGAATATGATTTTAAAAATAAAGTCTCTATTTTGATATTGTTATTGCTTGCTGAATAAAACATATATCTTGAAATTTTTAGATAGAAGACATGAGTCCACCATCCAATCTCATATCACTTCCTACCAAACTTTTAGAGATTATAATTATCAAGACATGCTCAGAAGAATACCAACCCTATGCAAACTTATGTCTGACCAGCAAATAACTCCATCAGGTGTCAAACCAGTAAAACATCCTCTGTCTCTACTAAGGAGAAAATTTCACCTATTAGCGTATTTCAAATGAAAAATTTGAAGAATACATGAAAATAGGAAAGTATCATGAAGGGATTTTTCTATGTTTCACTTTGGATGATAACTACTGAGCTGTAGGTATGTTTCTAGAAGCCTCTTTGGAAGGTGACCATTAAGGGACCTACATATTACAGGTCCTAAGATTTAGTATGTACGAGGAACTTTACGACATAAATGTTTTCAAGCATGATGTGGTATGAGGGATTTATAGGAAATGAATCCACTCTGAAATCTCTAACCTCCACACCTCTCGTGCCGATCTATGAAAGGTTGAGTGATTTATGCACAAGTTTGACCCTAAATGTCCATAGTGTATCTAGACTAAGGAAATAGAGTAGATTAATACTACCCTAGGAATCCACCTGAGGTCGTCAGCACCCTAACCTCAGTGGTGGTCCCAGTGAGGGGACGCTCGAAGTAATGTGTGTTTTTTACTAGTGTTTGTGCACGAGAGTTTTAGATTTTGTGAGGATGCAATTATTTATAGGGAGAATAATGTGATGCCCTAAACATTTTTCACATGTAATAATAATATCATGGTTTTATTCTGTTTAACTTTCAAGTTGTCCAAACAATACTTGAAAATAAACACAATACTTTATTTAATCAAATTCAACATTGATAGTGATTACATTACTTCATGGCTAAGAGAATCCAACTAACCAAAAATACCTACTAAACGACCTATTACAACCATAGGAAGACCACTGAATACAACAAAGATCCCAAGATAATAATGGGGGCCCTTTGGATCTTTCACAATGAACATCAGTATATCCATAACCACAAAATCCATACTAAGCATCATTGGATTGATGTGGAACATTTTCACCAAGTTTTCTAGAAGTGTATTTACCCTAAACATGTATTTATAAGGGTCCTTTTTACTGTTGGAGATATATATGACTGTTATATTCCTTTTAGCGTGGTTGGTGTTTCAAAATAAGGCGATCGTTGGTATCCCGTTAAACTAAAATAATTTAAGAAAAAATTTAAGATATATTGTAATAATTTTCATAAAACCTATATAACTACCTTAAGAATTTTTATTATTTTGATACATTTCACTTTACGTAAGTTTTATCTTTAACATCATGGTTTTAAATGTGAAAGCGTATTTTATAAGAATTAGTATGATTTAAAACATAGGAATATATTTTAAATAATTTCCAAATTTTTAAATATCCTCTGGTTTTAATGATATTTTAATGATGCTATAAAATAATGGTACTCAGTTTTATAAATTAATTTTTTTGTATAGTAATTATTAATATTCTTCATCTTAGACATAAAAAATATTATTCTTACTAAGTATTTTTAAGTATAAAAGAATCATGAATTTTTTAAGTATATGTGTACTTTAATACTCCCAAGTTAAAATAGAAATCATGTTTTATAAAATTTTAATTGATTATATTTCTTTTCTATGGTTGTATAGCTTATTTGAAAAGTTAATTTATAAAAAGGTTTATACCCTACGGGCAAGCCCTATAGCTGGGATGAAGAGGCATCATGCGCTACTACAGGAGTAGGCGGCCAAGCCTAAGCCTTTAGCCTTAGCACATGCTGACGAGTGGGTGTGGGTGCGCGCACTTGAAACACGAACACGAGAACTAGAGTGTGCCACTGTGCGGGGTGGCATGACGACAAGGGTGGGCGTAGAGTGCGCCTGCAGAACCCAGTATGGGGAAGTACTGGGAGGGGGAGGGAGTAATCTGGATGAATTCCAGGAGTCCCGAGTTTATAAAGGAGCCGTTAAAGCCTCTCTATTTCAATGTGGGACAAGAAATTTTAATGTGGGATTGCATCCCAGTCGTCTGATCGACTGTGATCTAATCAAGACCGTTCATACCTTTTTAAAACATTGAATCTTTCATAGCCATCCAATCCAATCTACATCTTATCTCAACTGATCATTCCTTTTAAAATATGCGGACTCTCCACATCCATAGGATCTCCTCTTGGTTAATCTCAACTGTCCATTATTTTCCACACCTAAACCCATCACCCTTCTCTTCTTCCTCCTGCGTGTGCCGCACCAGTATCCTTGCTACTCCACCTTTATTTTTTTCTTCACCCATGACCCCAGTGGCCCCTCCACTCATCTATTTTCCATAAGACCTACACCCTCAGTCATATTTTAAAATGAGGATGTCTCGGTTTTCCATGATAGTTTCATTAAAAATATTATATATATATATATATATATATATTATTTATACAACTCTTTTGCACCAAACCTTAGGGGTTTTCATCTTCTCCAGCGCCTCCTTCGAGCTTCCTCAGACCTCTCCTCCTACTTAAAAATATTTAAGGGACTCAAGTTTGTCTTTCTTTGTTATGTTGAAAATATATACATATACATATATATATATGTATACTCACTTATATATATATATGACCTTACGGTTTAGATAAACCTATCTTATGCCGACTTTTGCATTTTGGGTTTAAGTAGTTTCTTAAACCAGAGGGATTATATTTCTCATACAAAACCTATTTATACACTTTTTATATCATTTATATATATATATACATATATATAATCATACAATTTCAGATAAACCTCTATTATGCTCCATTTTCAGAATCCTAAATACTGAATTACAAATTTTAAGTAGTGTTATAAAACATAAAGAATTATATTTTTGTAAAACACTATTATATAAGTATATACAGATATATGTATATATCATGGGTTCTAAATATAAAATAAAGTTTTCATAAAAATGAATTTTTGGTGATTTAATTATGTTTGTGAGATGTATAATGTTCAAAATAATTTATCAAAACTTGTGTTGGTTGAGAAAAATTCCTTGTATACACCATGTGTTCTTGAAGTTTATATAATTTTCTTTTTTACCCACATTTATACAAGAACAATAGTCACCCTTGTGTATGCAATCCAATGTTAATAATGGAATAATCCTTTATACATATACATGATAAGAATTTGTAAAAAAATATGTTTAAATTTATTTTTATTCATGCTTTTCATGAAATAATTATTTTTCTAAATCATTTGAATATGCTACAATATATGTTTTTAATCATTAAGTTTTGTTCTATTAAATATGTCCATTTATCAGTATGTGTTTTAATAATAAATGAAAATTATCTTAATTTTAGAATTATTCATTTTGGAATATAAAATGTTTACTTTCGTGATAATGATTTTAGGGGTTATCATTTTATATGACAAACATGTAATTTATGTGCTTTAGTTATTATCACATGTAGCATAATCTTCTTATCATATTTGTCATAGACATGTGATTGTTAGAATTTATATGAACACTTATATGCATGACTCAATTTGTATATTTAAATTATAAGAAATGTAATCAAACACAAATGGAATTTTATGGAATTAAGAACTAAATTATTCAAAGCGGTATGGGACACTTTGAATAATATGAATTGATAAATTAAATTATTCAAAGTGGTATGGGACACTTTTAATAATATTAAATAATAAACCAAGCAATATGTGACACTTGGAATGATAAGTGATGAGTAATTTAATAAATCAAAGTGGTATGAGCACTTTGATTTAGAGAAATGAGGAATGCATTGGAATTAGTAATTGTCTGGTGGGGACAGCTATACCCCCTCGATGCATCGGTAGGTCTCATGAGACAAACAATGTTCTTGGCACAAGTCCTTGACAAAATTATTTTTTATGGCATGTTGTTTATTTATAAATCAAAGAATTTATCAGCCAGTTTATGGATTACAGTTAGTAATGAAAGAAATTGAAGCTATTATTTTATTTTCAACTCTGATCAGGTATTACTTCCAGTTGTGATTTTGGCACTTTTACTTTCACATGTCATGCCCGTTAATGTTGTAATGACTCTTAATTTATATGCTACACACCTTGTATTTTATATGAGCATGATTATTATTGGAACATGTGCATTACAACCCTATTAATATTCCTTGTAATGTTTATTTTTATCTTGTGATAATATGTTATGTTATGATTTCTTTATGAAAATTGTTTATAAATAATTTTAAAGGAATATATTTAAGAGGTTTCAATTTCATCATTCTTTTATTTTTAAAACCCCTTAATGGGAATTCATATGCTCACCCTACGTTTCAATTTAAATTTTATAGGATTAGTAGATTTGTGTTACTTTGTTTGGTGAAAACTTTGTGGAGTATGTTTCTCTTCCAATTTTGAAAGAAATGTAATAATTATATCTAATTTTCCAGGACTTAAACCAAAAAGATCCTCCCTAGTGGAACATGTGTGTGTTTTCATCTTTTATTTTAAAAAAAATTAAACACTATGTTTTATTTAAACTACACACTGTCTTCGGAGTAGTCCTGGGTCAGGGCGTGACAGTGATCACATGAAGATTCCATTTGTGTTTGATCTTAAGAGGTAGATGACACTGATTGTTATAATTAACCCACAAATTCACATATGATTGGTGTAATTTTCATAATCCTTACTATTATAACGTTGGAGTGTGTGTGGAACATTTAGTTGAGCTTTTTCCCAGTTCTTTTCATTGACCATCCTCCTCGTATCAATTCAGTATTCTTTTGCTTGATAACCTCATTTTCCACACTAAAACATTTACTATACCCCATAAGGAAATTTCCTATATGCTTCTTTTCACACTTTTGACCTTAAGGAAGATTAATTTTCTTTCCCACATGGGTTTAATTATTAGAATTTCATCTAAATTCTAACATTCTCTTTTTCTCCCCTAGACCACAAGAACACAGAGATTCTATACTTTCTAATCTGATCTTCATGTCACATCAAATTATTTATTCACAGCTATCAAAGTCTCTTATATCCAATTCTTTTTAGAGACTTGGTCTCAGTAAACTAAATAATTTTTCAACTTTTCTTTTAGTATTGATGATAAAACCTAAAGAATACCTTGTATGTCTGGTAAACTTTTCCTTATACGCACTAATGGATTTTTTATCTTTCTACTTTAACTCAAGGAATTATTTTTATATGTTCATGTGAAGAGTAAATACCTTCTTAATATCTTCCCACGTCAAGGATTCAATTTCCTCCTCTATCCTCATATTCTTGATAAGATTCCACCACTGATCTGCTTCACCTTTCAGATGATATACTTCCAGGGAAGCTTTTTCAGGCTTCCAACACCGAAGAATGAAAATTATATTTTCTATGGTACCAATATATTTATCAGTAATTAGTGGATCATAAGAAACACTGAAGGAATGTGTGTGTTGCTGTATAAAAGACTCAATAGTGAGTTGTTCATTTATTGGGTTTTTTGGAATATTATCCTAATTCATGTTACCGTTCATATCTTGAAGGATTTGGGTGAGCATAACCGCAAGATTTTTCATCCCAACTCCCAATTGATTTTGTTTTCCATGAGTATGGTCATTGTGTTTTTTCCATCACATTAATTGTTAACATGATTCCTCTTTGGTGAAACCTTTGACTACGACCAAAATTCATACTGTGAGAAACAATAATCATAGTGAGTAATCATGCAATCATGAAAAATATTTCATAAGATGTGTAAATCATGACACCATCTTTTCAATCTATGTCACCTTAGTTTTAACATAAGTCATTCATGGTCATTAGATATTCAAATCCTTCAGAATGGTTCATAATGAAAATTTGAATTAACCTAAGAATATCCTATGGTAGTATTTATCTAAGTGTTCAGTCTTATACCTACTCATCATGCACTTGTAATGATTGAATTAATAACCAATCCACCCCTTTCAGAATTTTCCACCATAGGTTCATCTGTTCCAACGACAAATCCACATTACACTATCCAAACAAGTATGTATTTTCTATGAAAACCGCACAATATCTATTTTTACAAAAAAATAGGATGTTATCCTATAATGAGACTAATCCCTATGGTTTTTAACAAATTTATCTAACCCTAATCTATAAAAATAACTAAACAATTATTTGATACCAATAGAGGTGACAAAACAATTTCAAAAATTAATATCACATAAATTTAGATTAATATTCAATATAGTTAACAACAATACATGCTTGGGGACAATAAAGGTTTAGTGTATTTGGAGACTAGATAGATAATCATCTTATTTCTTGAAAGATCTTCAATGTATCCCACAAATATCTTCTGACATAGTATGCATATTAGACATACCAAAATTAAAACTTTTCTTCATAACTTAGGGAAAATAAATAGATGAAAGGGTTAGCTTAGATGCTCAATAAGTGTAAACATAGGATATATCAATCAATGATAATAATTGAGTATATGATAAGAATAAGTTCATGAGAACATGATCATAACTTACAATAATCATACCCAATCAGTAAATAATATTTAATCATGAATCACAACATAAGGTTTTTTAAATAAAAAATAATAAGACATAAGAGTGTGAAAACATCAGTAATCAATATTGATCCATGAGAAAATATAAAAAGAATAATACACAAGTCCGTGGAATATGAAAAAGAATAAAAAATAACTTCCTTAGTCATGGTTCACTCCAATGACTATCATTCTGGATAAAGTCCCATAAGGAAAATACATACCCATACATTTCCAACATTATATTGGGAGTAACTGCTATATAGCCTAATGTTTCATCTCTTAATATTTTATTAACTCCATTGTCCCTTAAGAGATTCTCAACTTTTTCATCATTAACCAATGAATTGGATGAATATATAATTTCAGACCCACCCTTTTCATAATAAAAACCTTACATATGTGTCCCATAATAACATAAAACATTTATCATATCATCATATCATACCCCATATAAAAGGAATGGGTTTTATAAACATCTTATCATTTCATCATAGTATAACCCATTAAAAGAAATGAGTTTCATAAAGGTTTCAACATAACTTAATTAATTAGTTGGAAAGAAATAGGTTTAATGGAATTATTCATAAATAATAATTATCATAATCCATCAAGAGAAAAAAAGTGGATGATATCATAAGATAATATTCCCAATGAATTTTAAACATCCTTAAAGGTTGTTTTTATAGATAAAAAATACATTTAAAATATCATTCTAAAATTTATTTGAAAAAATGATAAAATATCCTTTTCTTTTGAAATAATTTTAACTGAAAATTACAATAATATTAATAAAAACCTTTTATTTAAAAATAACCACGTAAACTTGTAAAGTAATCCTTAAATAAAAGAACAATTATAATGGATTAAAAATCTGTTCATGTCTTTTATGTTAAAAGAAACCATTTATCTCACACCATTTCCAAATGTTAAAAATGACTTGTTTGGAAAAGTATTTCATTAAAAATATTCCATTTAAACCATTGAAAATAAATTCAAATGTAGTGAAAATGATCTTTCTAAAACATCTCAAATATATATAATAACTTTCATAAAATTATTTTGAATAGTATATACATGGATGAAAAAATCATTTGACCAAAGAGGAAATAAAGTCAATTCTTGTTTAGAAACATTTTCTCAATCATTTTTGAGTAAAAAAGAGATAAAAGTTGTACCAATACATAACTTTATAAATAAACATAGGAGAATAAAATAAATTTTGTTTCAAAGATAATATCTACAGAATTTCCTTCAATAGAAATTTTTCAAAGATAATCCAAAAAATAAATGAGATTAAAACATAAACCCATTACCTCAAGTCCCATCTTGCTTTGTATGCATTAAAATATCCTATATAATAAATATATATTTATCATAAATATATTCAAGAAGAATATTCATACATAACTTACTAAAAATAATTTCTTCATAATTTCTAATTACACTTTTATTAACAATATGTTTATTAAAATGATCATTCATGTGAAAATTAGTCTATTTTCCATGCATGTTTCAGCTCAACGTCTCCAATAATTTCACCACGGTCATGGTTTCAAAATCGACATAATATTAATCCTGAAATAAGAATAATATTTATTCTTCATGTGAAATTTTAAATTTATTCATATAAATAGGTGATGAAAAATGAATTATATCACTTTGTGGTGATGATAGTCTTTACATATACAAGTGATGTTTCAAATTTTCGATGGTTTGAATGAAGGAAAGGTAAAAAAATAGATCACATTTATAGGATAAATCTTAAATCACAAATATAATATATATTAATTAAATATATACTTATTACCATCCATGTAAAACAGAATTGAAAAAAAATCACATCTCTACGTGGAGGTGGTAGTCCACATGTATGCACGAGCAACATTATCATTTTCAAACATATGGATAGGTAAAAGGAATATAAGATATTATAATTACAAAGGAATAATTATTTCATAAATATATTATATAAAGAATAAATCCATCATAATAACTAATCATTAAATATGATGA
Source organism: Viscum album (assembly GCA_963277665.1). NCBI lineage: Eukaryota > Viridiplantae > Streptophyta > Magnoliopsida > Santalales > Viscaceae > Viscum > Viscum album. The sequence goes on along the minus strand of OY728134.1, from coordinate 1,158,173,048 downwards.
TGAAAAATTAATCATATCGCTATGAGGATGTGGCAGTCCACACGTATGCACAAGCGATACTTTCATTTTTCATTTAATGGAAATAAGGTTGAAATGGATGATCAATTATCATAATAAAAATTCAGTATATTTATTATATTTAAGTAATTATTTTAGAAAGTATACCACATATTTAGAGAATGTGAAAGAATAAATAAAGTTTAAAGTTATTGGTTAAGAGTAATTCCTCTTTGTTGATAAAAATCCTTTGGCTTACACCTTAAGCCTTGAAAGGATGACATTATGATTAAAAAAGGACCTCTAATATGTGGGGAAGGATTTTAGTAAGGTATTATCATTTTTATTGGTCAATCTATAAGGCTCGTGAAGTGTGATAAATAAATGATAAGTGGTATCATTTTATCAGGGAGGGAGATAACACACTTCAAATTATTCAAAATATTAAAATATATTAATGTATTACTCGCGTCAAGGGGCTAAAAAATGAAAAATATTATAATATAAGAAGAATAATGTTTAAATAAAATCACCCAATCATTTGAATATTTTTTTCAATATTTTAAACCTTATCTCTTTAATTAACACACACCATTGGTAAACCCTTTTTAAACTCTAACAATAGTAAAAAAATTGTACTATTTTTACTATTACTTACAAAAAAAATTAATTTGTCCCTATTAAATTATATTAACTATTATTATGAAAAATATGAAATTTATTTTTAAAGATTCAAATTTTATAAGTGGTATAAATTAATTTTAAAATATATGTGAAAAACACAATCAAATGTTTTTTATACAAATGAATTTTAAGCATAAAACCGAACATATTATTATTATATGAATATTAAAAACTGTTAGTTGAATGTTGAATTTTTTATTGAATATATAATCTATAAATTTAATTAAAATAATTCATCATTATAGATTAATCTATTTTAATAAGATAAAAATACATTTTTATGCATAACAACTATTTTTAGAAAAATATCTCTATAAACCTTGAGATGATTTTATTTTAATTTATAACCAATTGATAATTAATGAATTCATTTTATACATATGTCAAAAATAATTTTCATAAATTATTTATTCCTATTAATACACCTCCAATCCAACATATGAGAAATAACTATGACATTAATTAATAATATTTTTAATAATATATCATGGTTTATTTAAACTCAATGTTACATATAAAGAAAGATAAAAATGAAAATAAATTTATTTAAAGATAAATATACCATAAAATCTCAAGGTTTTACAATTTGAACCATTATATTTTTTAAATTATATTTTTTAGGTTTTTAGTTGAGCTATTTTATTGATATTGATGTTCATGGAGCTTCTAAAATAATATATTAAAAATGATCTATTATTTTTAGTTTTTCCATGTGTGTTATTGAAAAAAATGAATTTCCATATAAATAGATAATCATATGAGGAAATTGAAATCTTTTTTTCATTTAGAACAAGGATTTTATCATATGTGTAGTCTAATCATCATTCACAGTAGGGTCCCCAAGACCGAGCCATCGTGGATAGATTAATTAATTAATTTAATTGATTAAATTTATTAATTGATTAATTGATACTCAAATATAGACCTAGTCCCCCCTTTAATTCATCACTAACCTATCTTGATATTGTCAGTCACCAAGAATACCAAGCTTGAGAGTTGGACTTAGTTGAATAGTTCTTCTAGAGGTTCCACATAACCTGAAGGAAAAAAATTCTTCTTCGGACATTACTAACGATGCTTGATGTGGATGTTCACTTCACTAATGACTGATCCAAACTCAAGTTATATATTTTTTTATTACTATGATAATTTATTCATCATTATTTCAAGAATTAATTATTTTTGTTGAATTTATTTAAGAATTTCATAGCCCTACACTTTATCGGTTTTTAGTTTTGGCCTATAATTTAGAATATTGTACAATTGTTCTCCTTTATATGAATTACATGCCCAATGATAAGTGGTTAGGATTAAAAAATGGACACTATCATTTCTATTATATGATCCACCTATATATTTCCTTTACACATTCTTCTTGCATTCATTATGTCCATATATATAGCAAATGATTCGATAAATCTTAGTCAATATTATCGCATAATGGAAATTAGGAACCATGAAAGATTGATTTGGGTTAAACTATTAAGATCATTGCATGAGGGCAGACCTTCAGGAAATCTTGGTCGATAGGAGGAATACCACTGTAGATAACTAAATGGTAGCGACATACCAGGGGATGAGGTTCATGCACATGGGTTACAAACCACGTTTTCTAATGAAGGATGGCCAGAAATAACTACTATATAATTGGAAAATGATTATTGAAGTGTTTTGGGATTTATTAGAGGAAATAACAGTGATAGTGAGAATATTTAAAATGTACTATAGAATTTGGGATAATAAGAACTGAAAAATAGAGTGTGTTCTTGAACCATAGGTCATGTATTTCCTAGGTAGTGGCATCTAGGGTTTCAAGAGTAGATAAATATTAGATAAATTGTAGCTTAAGTGCACACACTATGTTAGACATATCATGCTAGAATGGTATGTACATGGAGTACATACCTCAATGAATGTTTGGAAACATGTGTTGTGTGGGTTGGTAAAGGTTCTGGGCACAACAGAAGACAGTCGAGTCCATTCACAATGATGGGTTTTCACTAGATTTAATGGATATTCCAAAATTACATGATGATTAATCACCATGTATAATGAATATAACCAAAGAAAGAAGAAAAAGGAATCCCATCACACATAGAGTATATTTCCATATATAAGTTATAATTAATCTAATAACAAGAACTACCACGATCTTGAGATTTTTTATTCAATGAAGATATTGATTGATTGAACCTCGATCAAGTTAAAAATACATTACCCTATTATAATCCAAAGAATAATCTCTCTAGGTGTGGCCACATGTGATCCATTGATCTCGGAATGATGTTAATGGATCTCAAGGTTCTTGCACATATATACCGATTACCATGAATTGTTCATGTTGATAGAAACAAGTGATCCATCAATCTTGAAGATCATGTCTCTTGATATCCTAGTAAAAAGAGAGGGAGGAGGAAAAGTTTTAAGATATCTCAGGCTTGAGAGAAGAAAACCAAGGACATTCTTTATCCTAGAGAGAACTCTAGGAAGAGATTCATTGTTCCCAATGAATGATTCACTGAAATGGATAACCCTAAAAAATGATATATGTGATGGATATAGAGGGATAGGGTTTTAATTATGATAATTTCACATAAGGACCTTAATCAAATATTAAACTCTATATATTCCCATTAATAATAATAATAATAATAATAATAATAATTATACTTCACATGGCATGTCCTAACATGAAGATAATTAAATTCCATCTAATTTAATAGATAAATTAATATTTCTTTAATGATATTTAACACTCATATCATTATCATCATTGTGTGCATGACTCGACCTGAATTTACACCGTGGAATTTATTGATGAAACACCCCACGATTTTAAGTATGTACCTTTTAAAATTTAATCTCTTTAATAGCTTGTGTTTCATGCAACACCGAGTTTGAGTGCACCATGATCTATTACCCTACCCATTTAAATAACTATTATGAATAGTAGAAACCAAATTATGAAATTTATGTATATTACATATAATTTTAACTTTCATATTATGTGTTTTCTAGATAATTATATATGAAAAAACCCAATTTTATGTATAAAAAATAATATTTTTCAAAAGGGTAATTTTACCACCTTTTAATAGAGAACCTATTTTAAATAAAAATTTTGACACTTTTAATATATTATATTTTTCAAAATAAACTTCATTTTTTTAAATTTGGACTGAAAAAATTATCATAGGGAGAATATTTGGAATTTAAGAGATGGCGGCCTTCTCTCCTGGTGAACCCATGAGCGTTTTCTTCATCTAGGGTTTTTATTGCCTGGTTCTTCATCCCTATGTGAGGTACATTGCTTAGGGTTCTTATGATTTGATGATTTCAAGAATATTTCATGTTTATTCCTCATCCTTATTCAGTCTCTATGAATTCTCCATCTGTGGCCTTCTTCAATTTGGCTCTTCGTGGTCCATTCATCACATATTTCTACATCTATTGAAGGCTTGGAGGTCTTGCACCTCTATGCTCTCAAATCTACTCAAATCCAAGTCCTCCAGCGGGGTTCAATGATAATGGAAGGGGGTTTCTTCCTACGACCTTTCTGGCAGTGTGATGGACTAGGATCTGATTGTGGAAGCACCAAGAATCTTCTTCCCTGGTTCTTCCCAGTCCGGGTATGTCTTGATGGATCGACCCTCATGTGAGGGCCGCGGTGGTGATCTATTTTTAGGTGGTGGTCAACCGATGTGAGTTGTTCATCCGACGACTCCGACAGGCGATGAAGATGGTTTCCTGGTGGCGGATTGGATCCTTCTTATGGCGGTGAATTTGGATCATTTTTTTCTTGCCATATGAACTGGTGGTCTACTGGGATCCTCTACAGTTGGCTTGGTGACTAATTATGGTTGTTCCTCTTGGCATTGTTTAACGGACATCGAAGTGGATTAATGATTTGTGGTGTGTGGTGTGTGGTATAGTTTATTTGTGAAATTTTTTTCTGTTCATGCTTACCTATTTCTTCTTGGTTGATGGATTGTATATGGCTCTAAGGGTATGGAATTATGTTTCATCAAATTTGGTTATATTGCTTCTTTTTTCTTATACGGTTTGGTGGGTGGCCTCGAAAGAGGGATGAGTGTGTTGGAACCCATCATCCAACCATCTATCCTTGTTGGAAAGATGAGTGCCTTGTTTTGATTTTGTACAGTTTTGTTGGTCTTGAGTTGTGTTTCATCAAGATGAATTTCTATGATTTCTTTACTAGAATTGTCAGGTTGGCAACTCGAAAGAGAGATATATGTGATGACATCTATCGTCCAATTCTCCCTCTATATTTTTATGTGTATGGGAGGAATGCCTTACCTTTTTGTACCACCAGCATGGTAAAACCACTTGGAAGGTGGTGGTGGGGGGTGACAATTCTTTTTGACCAATCGCACTGTTACATTTTTTTTCAAGGTGTGCGATTCCTTCCTTTTTGTCATTTCCTCTTCATTGATCACTTTGTCCATCCTCCGGGCTTGTTTTATTAGCATATTCCATGCTGATTATAATGGGTTACCACTCACCCCATTTGTCAAAATAGGATTTCATGCTTGATTTTAAATTTATGGGGGCTTAACCCTCAATATTTTATAAATAAAATATTTGGTATTTTTTTGAGAAGTGTCATTTGTTTGATGACTAGTTAAAAATAATACATTGTAGTTGAAGTGACCTTTTCGTTTAAAAAATTATTATAATTTAAATTTATTTTTAAAGTCACATTAGATCAATAATACATATATTAGTCCAATTTAGTTCATTTTAATATTTTTTTACATTGAAATTAGATATAAAAACTTATAGAACTTTTGAATGTTCTTTTTACCCGCCTTCTCGCCACGTCTGTGGGATTAACATTGAACTTAGTTTAACCGATTTTATCAATTGAATTTATAAAAATGAACATACAGAGTTGTAATTAGTATGATATTTAGAGTCTAATAAGATCAATTTAATTTTTTTCAATATTATGAATAGTTACTTTAATTTTTTTATTTACCATGGTTAAGGGTAAATCAGGTAATTAAAGGTAAAAAAAGTATGATAATATTAAAAAATTACCCTACCACCTATCCTAATTTCATTAGATGAGTGGGTTTTGACCAAAATCAAAATTAGGCTAAAATTATAACCTTTTTAATCCACTTGGGTGAGAATATAACATTTATTATATTTTATTCAACGATAGGCTAAAAATGTCATACTCACATTTTTAATAAATAAATCATGTTGAATATTGGTCTATTAAGAAGATAAATTTTACTATAAATATTCATTTTAAATCTAATAAATTTATCTAAATCATGATAGTTTATTTTGAATTTTTAGAGATGAAATAATTTAATTAAAGGCCCACATAATGATGATCTAGTGATTATTTTAATAATGGAAGAATCAAATAAATTATATTAAAAATATTAATATAAATATAATTTGAGTGAGTTAATTTCATCCACGATTTTTTTGATGGATTGGATATGTTATTAATGTTTTAGAATACTTGGTTCAAATTTATTTTTTAATTTTGATTTTTTTATAAGACAAAATGAAGAATAATGTAAAAATTCAAATTTAAGATATTTTAAAATAAATAATATTTTATTAGATGATATAAAATATCTAAAAAAAATTCGGCGAACTAATTAAAATAAGTCTTAAAATTTCATAAATTAATCATTTAGTGGTATTTTGACATTTTATAGTAATTATATTAACCTATAATTTATAAATTATATGATATCACGGTAATCGTTAAAAGGGTTAAATAAGGGTTAAAACAAAAAGATAAGGATTAACCATTATAATAATAACTTTTCAAAAAATTATTGGATGAATAATATTCTTTCCCTATCACATTATGATATATTTTTATTTATTTAATGTAAACTTTTCCATGAAAATAAATAATATATTATTTAAATAAATAATAGTGTTGAAATACCACTCTCTTTGTTTTTAATATCTTTTATGTGTCCACATTGAGAAACAATTAATGTATGAATGAAAATAAATGTCTATTTTTATCATACATATATTAGTGACATTATATAATTTTAGTTTTAATTTTAAATATTTTTACAATTTCCTTAAATTTTTCTTTAATACTGAAACAATATTTATTTAATTAACAGAAAAACAAAATAATTGATATTAAAAATATTAAAATTAATATATTTTGGATGATTTAATGTGTATAAAAAATTTACTAGATATATATGATATATTATATATGTTTTAAAGAACTATATTCTAATTCCCACTTTGTATTGATGCATTTAAAGTCAAATTAATTTTTTATTAACTTATTTAATAATAAAAAAATATTAAATAATCACAGGGGGATATTATATGGTATAAAATGTGTTATAATTTTCCTTTATGGTCCATTTTAAGTATTTGGATCTAGAACAATCTTATTATATTTTAATATTCTGAGGGTTTGCAAAAGTGCCCCTCACCTCAATTATAAAAGGGAACCGCCTCCAACACCTCTTCATACCACATTTAGACTTATATTTTGAAAAAAACAACCCATTTACCTTATCAAAATCTGTATCCAAATCATAGATGTTCCAGTCTTCTCAAAATACCAACCCTAATGTCTCCAAGAGGAGATTCAATGGAGGTTAGCTAAAGAAGAGGTAATCGTCTTTACCAACTCCTTCAAAATTATTTATTTTTCTAATTCCTCTTACTTTTTTGTTTCCATAATAAAGTAAAAACACTAGAATCTTATATATGTTGAAATATTATTATGATTATGGGACAAACCTATTCCTCCTTTTAATCATCCTTTGAAAAATAATGTCACCATGCGTGCGTTCGTACGACTTATCTTCTCCACGCCTTGGTGCGATTTTTTTTGCATAACTACTTTATTTGGACAGGTATAATAATGGATAATATGGATATAAATAATAAATATTACATGTTATTGATTATGTATAATTAATATACCATCCAATTCCTTATAACTTTACCATTAAGGAAATGATATCGTTGCTTGTGCGTACATACGATCTTCCGTCTCTACGACGCGATACGATTCATCTTTCATGTTAACCATTCAAGAATGATTATAAAAATGTATATAGTGAATAAATATAAAATATATGAAATAATAATTATATTGGATTAATATATATATACATATATATAATTTACCTTTTTCCATTCAATACGATAAGAAAAGGGAAACAACATTTATGCGTGCGTATGACCTACCGTATCCATGAATGGTGTACTCTATTTCATATATCTATCTTATATATATATATATATAAATACTGAATATATATGACATATAAATCATGTTTTAAATTCTGTAAGTGAGTAAATCATGCTTTAATTAATAGGATCAAGAATAACAAGTCAAAACATGGGTAGTAAACAAAGAAGTTATTACCCTAAACATTGCTTTAACTTGGATTTATTTTTAAAATGGTAATATAAAGTTATAAATGAATCATATATAATATCATAAATATTATTATGATTCTTTTAGAATTTAATAACATGTTTAGAACCATTATATAGGCGGTTAACATACGTTCACCCAAAAGGAAACATAAAGTAAGGGACTTCGTCTCAATCTTCTTTCATTGATGCATAGTTTGATGTTATGCACCAAACTTCTTTTATAAGGTGTATATATAGACCATTTGAATTATAATATAATTATTTATTTATTATCAAGTTATTTAATGTTTTTATAAATATTATTCTTTCATTGGGTTTATGATTGAAATGTTCAAAGTGGTATGAGACACTTTGAATGTTTAAAGAATTAATCCTTTCTCTATTGCAATATTATTGATATTATTTTCATATTTATTTATATGGATATAAAATTATTATAAATGAAAAATAATTTATATTTTAATGTTCATTCCAATTTTTTCAAAAGTAATATTTTTACAATTTTATGTAAGGTTTAACCTTGCAATCTCATTATTATCCGGGATTTTTTATACATAAGTATTTACTAGGACATATTTGTCATCTGTAACACCCCGAGATTTTATGAAAAATATTCTTTTAATTTCATTAATGTCTTGTGTTGTACGCTACACCAAAAAGAGCTTGCACAACATGCATCCTTGACTTTCCTTGCATTACATGCAATTGCGACCTTCCTCGATAGCGTGTGTAGTACGCAATACTGAGTTTCACTAAACAACGATATGCTATTAAAATATTATTAAAACTAGCCATTATGAATAGTAATAACCACTTTTTAAAATTTTGTAATTTTTATTTTTCAAAATGGAATTTATTTCTGGATTCAGAATATCGAATTTAACTTAGGGTGAAATTTTGGTACTTTTCGGATAACTTTCATTTTCTGATGAATAGTGAAAATTACTAAATTTTAATTAAAAATAGCCTTTTTAATAGAAATAATTAATAGTGATATATTATTAATTTGATTGGTTTTAAAGTATATTTAGAATATATTTTTACAATTTAATACAATGTTGGTTATTGGATGTAATTTCACATTTAAACCAGACATAAACAACTGTCAATCTTTTGATAGTTATTATCTATTAAGAACACACTATTTGTTTTGACGACGAGAATTAATTTTTAAATTTATTAATGCAACTGATATGTTTTTAATTTGTTAAAATAAACATCATTTTTGAATTCATAATATCAAATATAGCTTAGGCCTAATTTTTGGTATTTTTCTGAAAACTTTCAATTTTTGATGAATAGTGAAACCACTAAGTGGTAGTTAAAAAAACTGAATTGTTCATAAAACGTAATTTTACCGCTTCTGTGAGTGGAATTTCGAAAATCCGAGAGACACGGTTAATATCAAGGACTAAAATGTGGTTCAATGAGATGAAAATAATTTTTGGTGAATAGTAACTTTTTACTTGTTTTTTTAAAAGTAAATAGGGTAATTAAGGGTAAAAATGATATTATTATTACCCTACAAAATGTCCTAATTCTATTTTACAAGTGTAATTAGAACAAAAACAACCTTAGGAATAAAATATTACCATTTAGGCCCACTTGGATTAGATTAGGACATTTATTATTAATTTATTTAAAGAAGGGTTAAAATAGTTAAAATCACAGTTAAATAAGTAAATCATTTTTAATATGGGGTTATACATAATATAACTTTGGCTATAAATATTTATTAGAAATATAAAAAGAGTTCCTAAATAATGATATTTTATTTGTAATTTTTAGACTTTAAATAATTTTATTTATTTATGACACAAAGATAATACAGTAATTATCTTATTAATGAAATATTGACATAATTGATGTTATAAACACCAAAATAAATGTAATTTGAGACTTTTTATGAATTACACTAATTTTATAGGTTAATATGACATGTTATTATTGATTTAATTAACTTTTTTCGAACTAATAATTCTGTTATGATTATAAAAAAAATCAATTACTAAATAGTGTCAAAATTGACATAAAATAGTTTTTAAAAAAAATATTATATTAGTAATTGTTATTTTATTCCTAAAAATCTATGGTTCGGAAATATGACTTATATAAGGTTATATATATTAATAATAAACAACTTGGGGTTCGTTTGGCTTCTTATTGTAAGTTTATAAACCTTATAGTACAAGAACACAAGAAGACACGGTAAAAGTAAAATTATTTAATTTAATGTTAAATCTAAATGATAAGGTTATAGGAACCTAAACTTGTATAAATTCTATTGGATGAGAGGATTTTGACCCCTCACCACCTTAGCTTAGAAATAAATAAATTTTGAGCTATTAAAAACCGAATTTGGATTTATAATAAAATAATATTTTAAGTTATTCCAAAGGTTCCCCTCTCCTCCCTTATAAAAGGGCACCTCCTCCCTCTCTTCCTCACACCACATTGAGCCTTCATGCTCGGCAAACCCCTGCCAAATTCCCTTTTCAACTTCCCTAGAAACATCCTAGAGGTTCTTGCCTTCCTTAAAGACCAAATTTAGTGCCCTAAAAGGAGATCTCAAAGAGGCGCTTCAAAGAAGAGGTAATTTCCGTTACCGATAATTTCATCTTTATTTCTTCTTCCACTTCCTCTTCTTAGGTTGTTTCATTATGAAGTAATACCATCAGTATCACTTATATACTGATATGTTATTATAATTATGAAACAACTTGTTTCACCATCTATCCATCCTACGGAAAATGAAATCACCGCGCGTGCGTACGTACGGAATACCGTCTCCACGCCGTGGTGTAATCTATTTTCCACCACCACCTTACTTGGATGGGTATAATGGTGTACATAATAACTATATATGATTATTGTAAGGTGATATTTATTCTGATATATTTTATCCAATACAATTCAATAATCATGGAAACGATATCATCGCTCGTGCGTACGTATGGACTACCGTCTCCACGACGCGATGAGATTCATTCTCCATGTTAACTTTTTAAGAATGATTATAAAGTATATATAAGAAATAATAATGAAATATATGAAATTTTAAAGCTAATGGATTTATGTATATATGTATTTCATCTATATATGTATTTCATCTACTTAATTCCATTCAAATCAATAAGGAAACGAAAATAGCGTTCATGCGTACGTACGGCCTACCGTCTCCATGAATGGTGTATTTCTTTCCATTTATCGATCTATTTTATATATGTATATTCTGAATATATATTATATATAAATCATGTTTTATATTCTGTAATTATGTAATCATGATCTAAGTAATCATATGAATAAATACAAGTCAATACACGGACGACAAATGAAACGATTTTACCCAAAACACTTTTTAACATGGAATTTACAAAAGAACGGGTAATATAAAGTCATAAGTGAACCATATATGATATCATAACAATTATTATGATTGTGGAATAAGTCAATGACATTATTTAAATCATTATATAAGAGGTTCGGACACATACGAAGCAAATTGGACCTAAGGTAAGGGAAATATCACAATCTCATTTTTATCCGAGATTGTTTATACTTTAGTATTTACTGGGGTGTATTTTATCATCCACATCCATGTTTTCTCAATATGTAATATTATTTCCATCCACATACAATTTTTTAAATCCAATTTTACCCTTCGGTGATTTTTTAGTAAAGGATATAAAAGGAATCTTTTGTCGTTTTTCGTACAAGGTACTTTTTGACTTTTCCGACAAAAGTACGAAGAATGATTTTTTAACTTATACGGCATGAATGGATTTTTAAAACATTATTTACAAGAAGCTTCCTTTAAAAGTTTTCAAGTTTATTTTTAATCAACTTCTTTATGTTTAAAACGGTATGACATGTTAAGAAAGGAAAAGTATTTTTGAAGTAGAAAAGATATTTTCCTCAAGAATGGTGTTCAAGTGTTTTATCAAAATTATTTTCCAACTAAGATAATAAAGGGTTCTATTTCTATCCCTATTATTACATGGATTTGATTATGTTTTGATGGAAATATTTTTTTTATGAATTCTTTTATCTTATATGAATTGTTTTATGATGTCACGATGTTTAAGAATTCCGTTTTTATTACATGGGTTATGTAATGATGTATGATTCATGATTTTTGTGGCACACATAAAAATGGTTTCATTATGAGATGGGTGGAACCTATAGATCCCTCCAATGCATTGGGTAAATATTTTATATCTCATGAGATAGACATGGATGGAACGGTAGGTTATACCGGTTCAGTGAAACAGGACTGAAATGAGGGTGACTCGGTTCAGAAATGGACTGTGTCCACTAAGATATTCTTGGCAATGAGTCTTGACTAATAACATATGATTCTCTATGATTATGTGTGTATGACACAAAGTTTCATGTTTTAAGTTATGATTCTTGGGATTTTATTTCACTACTATGATTTATCCCATGTTATGAAATTATGCTCTCTTTTGCAGGTTAAGATTTCAAAAACGTTGTGTTCTTATGAATAGGATGTGATTGATATTTCTTTTGTTTACCTTTACTGAGAATTTGAGCTCACCCTTTTATGTTTTCTTTTCCCCAGGATATAAAGAAAGGTTTTAGGTAAAAAAAAGGAAGATCTTTATGGGAGATGTTGAAGATCGTTCACCACGATTAGAAGATTATATTTTGAGTTTCCAAAGACACAAACTATTACGATCCTTGTGTGTGTGTTCTTGTTATGTACTAAGTATTCCGCAAAAGTAATGTAATGTCCATGTACGTCAAGCTTCGGGTCTCTACAGTTGGTATCAGAGGAAACGTTTAGTCAACCTTTGGAAACTAGGATGCGAAAATGTTAGTGAGATCCCTAGAGATATTTCTAAGGTATGTCTAGGGATGTCCCTAAGGATAAGTATACATATAGTATATAGTCTTAGATCTATGGTAACGATATTAGATTAAACCAAAGATGTTAGATATTGATGTTACTCTCCCTTTATTATGATTTTTTCCTCTCACGCTATTCTTTTTGGGTTTTAGAAAATGGCTGGAAACAAGGTGATTCACGATAATGGAGGATATGATGGACAATGGAATGATATTCTTCATGAGCGACCAAATGAAATGGGATTTGGAAGTCCAAACATCATTATTATGCCGAAACAGAAATCTCATAATATGATCAATAAAGTAAAATTTGTTAAGTTTCCTGACTCGGCTAATAAGAGAAAGATGGAGTTTTATGATGATCATAGAGGAAAGAAAGTTCAATTTCCCCTATGTAAATCATGTTTGAAGAGGCATCAAGGAGAATGTTTCAAAGGAACTAGAAGATGATTTGGGTGTGGAAAATAAGGACACAAAGCCAGTAAATGCAAAGGAAAAGGTTCAGTTAACACCAGGGATGAGGATAATGGTATTTCTACGACATCAACATTGGTTAAATGTTTTAAATGTTGAATGTATGGGAATTATGCAAACAAATTCCCTAAGGGAAAGTCTCATGAAGAGAATCAGTATGGTCGTATGGGTAGTATTTATGTTGATGATGATGAAGAGACTACAAATGATATGTGAGATGAAAGAATTGTTGAAGCTCAGTCAATGGTTTAAGAATGTAGTGGAATGATTACATTTTTATCAAGTGTAATGTTGTATATGTAATCTCATGGTACTATGGAATAAAGAGACATATAAGGATTGTTACACTATTGTCTTTCCTTGAGTTTTGAAAGTGTATGATTAATGGTACTAGTATCCATGAAAGGTTATTCAGATATTTTTGGAATGTAGATGATATGCACATAATGAAGGGATAAGGAGAAAATTAAATGTTTGATAGTATTCATGAGCTCATGACTGATATAAGGACAAGGTTATATCATGGTTTGAGTATATAGAATTTTTGGATTTTGGTATGTGGAAAGAGTTAACTTTTGACTGCATTCATGTTTTCACTAAGGTTCAATGGGTATTCATTCTTCAATAGAATACGTGATTAAGGTATTCACATGTTTGTAATTAGACCAACAAGATATACCTTATGATATATTTGGGATAAATGATGGCATTCACGTGATTGTTATGTGACATTTCAAGTAATCATTTTCTTTATACTATGAGCATGGACCAAAGTATTTTAGATAAGACTAAAGATTGCAATGGATTATGTTGGACATAAGTTAGTACTGTTTACGGATAAAACTTGTTTGATATTGTTGATGGGATGTTATAGTAATATAGTTTTAGAAACAGGATAACCTGCAGGACGGGCGACAGCCCATCGCACCGGACAAAGCTGTGGGAATCGAACCCACAACCGAAGTGCGACTGGCCTTTATCACCTACCACTAGCCTACAGGAAGTCCCTGATTAGTAGAAACTAGTTTTATTTTATTATGCAGTATGATATATGAAGTATAAGTCCATTTTAGGAACCATATATGATTAATCTCCCTATAGATGGACTTATGTATTTTTTGATAACATTTCTAACCTTTTGTTTGAGACAGATGGAATGACCCATCATTCTATCACATGATCTGCTAATACATCATGGATGACAAATTCAACTTCATTTATTTAAAAGATGAAGTGGAAATTGTCCAAAGAACGACAAACGGTGAGACTATACCAAAATCATGAAAGTATTTCTTCTAATTCCAATTTCATCAACATTAGGGAAATGATCTTGAAAACCAAAATGTTGTCCTAGTGATCTTATATCTGATGAATCAGATGGTACCTTAGATCATCACAAATTTATGGCTTTGTGATTGCTGGCTTTTCCATAGCCAGGTTCTCTACCACTCTCCATCAGAACATGATGGTTATATTTCTATTCCACATCCATATTTTCACTTATGTGGAAACCCGGTGATTAGTTTATTTGGGTAACCGTTACATTTCATACTTTTGTTTTTAAAGATTGGTTTTGGTATTCCTTTTTATGATGTGGGTTTCTATTAAAGAAACATTCGAATAGTAAACCATTTATAACCCCGATGAATTTCGAGGGTGAAATTCATTTTAAGGGGGGTAGAATGTAACACCCCGAGATTTTATGAAAAATATTCTTTTAATTTCATTAATGTCTTGTGTTGTACTCTACACCAAAAGGAGCTTGCACAACACGCATCCCTGACTTGCCTTGCATTACACGTAATCATGACCTTCCTCGATAGCGTGTGTAGTACTCAATACCGAGTTTCACTAAACAACGATATGCTCTTAAAATATTATCAAAACTAGCCATTATGAAAAGTAATAACCACTTTTTGAAATTTTAAAATTTTTATTTTTCAAAATGGACTTCATTTCTGGATTCGGAATATCAAATTTAGCTTAGGGTAAAATTTTGGTACTTTTCGGATAACTTCCATTTTCTGATGAATAGTGAAAATTGCTAAATTTTAATTAAAAACAACCTTTTTAATAGAAATAATTAATAGTGATAAATTATTAATTTTATAGGTTTTAAAGTATATTTAGAATATATTTTTAAAATTTAATACAATTTTGGTTATTGGATGTAATTTCACATTTAAACCAGACATAAACAACTGTCAATCTTTGGATAGTTATTATCTCTTAAGAACACACTATTTGTTTTGACGACGGGAGTTAATTTTTAAATTAATTAATGCGACTGATATGTTTTTAATTTGGTAATATAGACATCATTTTTTAATTCACAATATCAAATATATCTTAGGCCTAATGTTTGGTATTTTTCTGAAAACATTCAATTTTTGATGAATAGTGAAACCACTAAGTGGTAGTTAAAAAAACTAAATTTTTCATAAAACTTAATTTTACCGCTTCTGTGAGTAAAATTTCAAAAATCCAAGAGACACGGTTAATATCAAGGACTAAAATGTGGTTCAATGAGATGAAAATAATTATTGGTGAATATTAACTTTTTACTTTTTTTTAAAAGTAAATAGGGTAATTAAGGGTAAAAATGATATTATTATTACCCTAACACATGTCCTAATTCTATTGGAAAAGTGTAATTAGAACAAAAACAACCTTAGGAATAAAATATGACCATTTAGTCCCACCTGGATTAGATTAGGATATTTATTATTAATTTATTTAAAGAAGGGTTAAAATAGTTAAAATCAAAGTTAAATAAGTAAATCATTTCTAATATGGGGTTATACATAAGATAAATTTGGATATAAATATTCATTAGAAATCTCAAAATATTTCATACATAATTATATTTTATTTTTAATTTTTAGACTTTAAATAATTTAATTTATTTATGACACAAAGATGATGCAGTAATTATCTTATTAATGAAATATTAACATAATTGATGTTATAAACACCAAAATAAATGAAATTTGAGACTTTTTATGAATTACACTAATTTTATAGGTTAATATGACATGTTAGTATTGATTTAATTAACTTTTTTCGAACTAATAATTCTGTAATGATTTTCAAAAAAAATCAATAACTAAATAGTGTCAAAATTGACATAAAATAGTTTTTAAAACAAATACTATATTAGTAATTTTTATTTTATTCCTAAAAATCTAAGGTTCTGAAAAATGACTTAGATAAGATTATATATATTAATAATAAACAACTTGGGGTTCGTTTGGCTGCTTATTGTAAGTTTATTAACCTTATAGTATAAGAACACAAGTAGACACGGTAAAAGTAAAATCATTTAATTTAATGTTAAATCTAAATGATAAGGTTAAACTAGGAACCTAAACTTTTCTAAATTCTATTGGATGAGATGCTTTAGACCCATACCCACCTTATATTCGAAATAAATCAATTTTGACATATTTAAAACCTAATTTGGATTTATAATAAAATAATATTTTTAGTTATTCCAAAGGTGCCCCTCTCCTCCCTTATAAAAGGGCACCTCCTCTCTCTCTTCCTCACACCACTTTGAGCCTTCAATCTCGGCCAAAACCTGGCAAATTACCTTCTACACTTCCCTAGAAACATCCTAGAGGTTCTGGTCTTCCTCAAAGACCAATTTTAGTGCCCTAAAAGGAGATCTCAAAGAGGCGCTTCAAAGAAGAGGTAATGTCCGTTACCGATTCTTTCAACTTTATTTCTTCTTCCACTTCCTTTTCTTAGGTTGTTTCATTATGAAGTAATAACATCAGTATCACTTATATACTGATATGTTATTATAATTATGAAACAACCTTATTTAACCATCTATCCATCCTACGGAAAATGAAATCACCGCGCGTGCGTACGTATGGAATACCGTCTCCACGCCGTGGTGTAATCTATTTTACACCACCACCTTGCTTGGATGGGTATAATGGTGTACATAATAACTATATATGATTATTGTAAAGTGATATTTATTCTGATATATTTTATCCAATTCAATTCAATAATCATGGAAACGATATCATCGCTCGTGCGTACGTACGGACAACCGTCTCCACGACGCGATGAGATTCATTCTCCATGTTAACTATTTAAAAATGATTATAAAGTATATATAAGCAATAATAATGAAATATATGAAATTATAAAGCTACTGGATTTATGTATATATGTATTTCATCTATATATGTATTTCATATACTTAATTCCATTCAACCCAATAAGGAAACGAAAACAGCGTTCATGCGTACGTACGGCCTACCGTCTCCATGAACGGTGTATTTTATTCCATTTATCGATATATTATATATATGTACATTCTGAATATATATTATATATAAATCATGTTTTATATTCTGTAATTATGTAATCGTGATCTAAGTAATCATATGAATAATTACAAGTCAAAACACGGACGACAAATGAAACGATTTTACCCAAAACACTCTTTAACATGAAATTTAAAAAAGAACGGGTAATATAAAGTCATAAGTGAACCATATATGATATCATAACAATGCGTATGATTCTGTAATAAGTCAATGAAATTATTTAAATCATTATACAGGAGGTTCGGACACATACAAAGAAAATCGGACCTAAGGTAAGTGAAATATCACAATCTCATTTTTATCTGAGATTGTTTATACTTTAGTATTTACTGGGGTGTATTTTATCATCCACATCCATGTTTCCTCACTATGTAATATTATTTCCATCCACATAAAAATTTTTAAATCCAATTTTACCCTTCGGTGAGTTTTTAGTAAAGGATATGAAAGGAATCTTTTGTCGTTTTTCGTACGAGGTACTTTTTGACTTTTATGACAAAAGTACAAAGAATGTTTTTTTAAACTTATACGAAATGAATGGATTTTTAAAACATTATTTCCAAGAAGCTTCCTTTAAAAGTTTTCAAGTTTATTTTTAATCAACTTCTTTTAGGTTAAAACGGTATGACATGTTAAGAATGGAAACATATTTTTGAAGTAGAAAAGATATTTTCCTCAAGAATGGAGTTCAAGTGTTTTATCAAAATTATTTTCCAACTAAGATAACAAAGGGTTCTGTTTATATCCCTATTATTACATGGATTTGATTATTTTGTGATGGAAATATTTTTTTTATGAATTTTTTTATCTTATCTGAATTGTTTTATGATGTCACGATGTCTAAGAATTCCATTTTTCTTACATGGATTATGCAATGATGTATGATTTATGATTTTTGTGGCACACATAAGAATGGTTTCATAATGAGATGGGTGGGACCTATATCTCCCTCCAATGCATTGGGTAAAGATTTTATATCTCATGAGATAGACATGGCTGGAACGGTAGGTTATACCGGTTCAGTGAAACAAGACTAAAACGAGGGTGACTCGGTTCAGAAATGGACTTTGTCCTCTAAGATAGTCTTGGAAATGAGTCTTGAATAATAAGATATGATTCTCTGTGATTATGTGTGTATGCCACAAAGTTTCATGTTTTAAGTTTTGATAATTGGGATTTCATTTCACTACTATGATTTATCCCATGTTATGAAATTATGCTCTCTTTTGCAGGTTAATATTTCCAAAATGTTATGTTCTTATGAATATGATGTGATTGATATTTCTTTTGTTTAACCTTACTGAGCATTTGAGCTCACCCTTTTATGTTTTCTTTTCCCTAGGATATAAAGAAAGGTTTTAGGTAAAAAAAGGAAGATCTTTATGGGAGATGTTGAAGATCTTTCACCACGATTAGAAGATTATATTTCGAGTTTCCAAAGACACTAAACTATTACGATATTTGTGTGTGTGTTTTTGTTATATACTAATTATTCCAGAAAAGTAATGTAATGTCCATGTATGTCAAGCTTCGGGTCTCTACATCATCCATGTACATATTTCTTAAAAATGTATTTAATAAAATATTAATATTATTATAAAATTGATTAATGTAATTTTTACACATTTTTTATTTTTTATAATTTTTTTAAAGGGATATTTTATCATTTTCCAAACTAGGCACTTTATGTCTTTTTTAATGGGAGGAATATTTGTTTATGTTATACAGCGTGTGTCACGAACCAGCCCGGGTCGACCCTGAACCGGTCACCCGAGCCGGTCCGCGGCAAGTCCCGAGGGGCGTTCCCGATCCCCCCGGGATGGCAACCAGTGCCGGGCATTAAGACTTGATCGTTGGGAACGATTTCAGCCCAAAACGAAAGTAAATAGAACAGAATAAATAAACACTAACAGCGGAAAAGAAATAAAAGCCACACAACCACGTACCTCCATGTGACCTCTCAGGTCACCACCCAACTAGAGAGCAACCTCGCTCCAACACTGAGCGACTCAAAACAGAAGACCTGCGACTGGAATGGTAAAAGATAGGCGTGAGCACAAAAGTACTCAGTAGGTGAGCCCCACAACAAATCCCAATGCACCGCCAGTAAATAAAGAATCTACATAATCCAGGTTTGAACTATAATGTATAAAAGTAAGTTTTCACAATGCTTTACTTGAAAATCAAACACGAGACATTTCCCTTATTCCTTTTTCGAAAGTTAGTTCCATTTCATTAGTTTTAAGCTCAATCTGATAAGCAAAGTGTTACATTTTCAAATCTAACCCAAAGAGAATAAAGCATTTTCATTTGAAAACCATTTTTCCAAAGTCTAACAGTATAGGCTGTGAAATATGACTGAAGGCAAACAAGCAGGGAAAACAAGTGCAAGTAAAGGTAAGCAGGCAAGGAAAACCAAGTGCAAGCAAAAGTAAACGAGAAGTTATCAGCAATAACCATGGGCAATCCTGAACATCCCTAGAAAACCCCTGGACGTACTCGGGTTCAGACTACCTGTCGGCATGGTACTCCATAGTCAATAACCAACTGGCCGCCCTAACTGCCAACCAGTGGCACATCCCTCCTGGCCTGTCTGTAACTCCAGGGGGTACTAACCCGTCTAATCAGGGTTAGCAAGCAACCGTCACTCGATAATCTACAAGACGCCCAGGAACCCATAGTAGTTTTTGTAACACTGTGTAAGTGGGAGACCCGCGCACGCGTGACTCATCTCACCGCACTTGCCAACCCCTTACACGGACATCGCTACACGACAACCCTCGAAGGGAAGTCCCCCTGTAGAAATGCCCTCACAAGTACGTATATATATATAATCACTTCACATTTGATAAAGTTCCAACCGGGCCGTCATGTCACTTACATTTTGATCATTTGAGACTGAAGCGTTTTTAAAGAGGGATGACACACACCATTTCATTGAAAACCAGAAACGCACTTAGAAATTTATTTAAGAAACTCAAATCAGCATCTTAACCTGGAACACATTTGTTTCACAAGTAGAGTCACTTTCCAATCACCAAACGCACCCCACTTTATCAAGAGCCAAACGGGCCTTTAATCATTTTTTTTTTGAAGGAACAACACTTCCCAAATGAAAATCCAAACTTTTGTTCGCATAACAAAGGAAAACATCTTTCATCAACCAAGAGCCACACATAAAATTTCCAAAACAAATTCAAAGGTCACACGACGTTTTCTCTAATCAAGGTTCTAAGAAAACACCACTTTCCATAAGCAATACATCTACAAATTCACACACGCCAAAAACATTTCAAAACACAATTTAACATGACTTTCATTATTCAGGAGGAACCATTTAGAAATACTACCATGGAAGCACAAAACTAAATCCAAGAAGAACACTTTCAATGAAACGCTAGAATTAAAAACGGCTTTTATCATCAGCAGATCACCACACTATAAAAACTACTAAATATTCTTTTAAATTTACTGAAATTCAATTAAAGGCAAGGAATAAATAAATTCTTAATTTAAAGGCAAGTGCAATGGGAGACCTACCTCAAGATCCAAGCGCGGTGGTAAAACGAACTTGGAACCAAGGCGCGATGACACGACGTGTATCCGAAGCCACGTGATAAAGTCCAACACTCTCGAAACTGAGGCGCGGAGACGGCGGAACCTCGAAAACAAAGCGCAGCGATGGCACTCTCTCGAAAAAGCCCCGCGTGGGTCCTAAAACAGAAGACCGTAGAACGGGTTCAACGATAAATAATAATAAAAATTATAACATGATAACAATATGATAATAATAATAAAGTAATAATTTAATAATAATAGTAACAATAGTAATATAAGGATAATATAATGATATTAACTTAATAATAATAATAATAATATGAGCATAATAATAATAATAATTTAATAATAATAACAAGAATATCATAACATAATAATAATAATAAAAATAATATGATAAAAATTAAAATAATAATAATTATATTAGTAATAATAATAATAGTAATAATAATATTAATAATATGTTAGTAATCATAATAATAATAATAATAACAACAACAATAACAATTTAACATAATTATAATATATTAATGATATAATAATAATAAGAATATAAAATAAGATTAACATTATAATATTAATAATAATAATATAACAACAATAGCATAATAATAATAATAATATAATAATAATAATAAGAAGAAAAACATAATGTAAAAATAATAGTAAGTATAACATAATATAATAATAAGAATAGAAAAAATATTAACATTATAACATTAATAATAATAATATTACTAATATGATAAAAAAAAGAAAAGCAAAACATAATAAAAATAAAAAGGAAAGCTTACTGTGAAGGGGAAAAGGGAGCGCGCAGGGGGGGATGCCAGACGGCGGTGAGGGCGACAGCGGGCGCGCGGAGAGCAGGGCTGGGACGGGAGCGCCAGAGGCTAAGCGTTTGGAATACCTGCCGACCTTAAGGAAGCGGGCGACGCGACTCACAGGGAACTGGAGACCAGCCTTCAGAGAACGGGACACGGATTTTCCAGAACGGCGGAGAGATAGACGGGAAGGGCCGGAGGCCGGGCGGGACGCCGGGAGGAGGCCGGCGAAGGCTGGGGGTGTCGCCGCGGCGGAACGAGGCAGGAGGAGGGCTGGAGGGGTGCGCTGGAACAGGGGCGAGGCGGAGATCGGGTCAGCGACGGGGAAGCGGGAACCGGCGCCGAAGAAGGTGTGGCACGGGTCGGTCGAACCGGGAGGAGGCCGGAACCGCGGAGGGATGCCGGCGGCGGGTTCATCAGGGGGGTGAGGCCGGCGGTGCGGCTTCGGACGCAGGAGGCAGGGCGGAGCAGCGGGGGTTTGCGGGTGAAGCGGGGCGAGCCGGGACGGGGTGGAGGCTGGGAGCTGCGAGCTCGGTGGGGGGTCGGACGGCAGGGGCTGCGGCGACGAAGGGAGCCGGAGTCCGGGGTGCTGCGCGAGGGGACGGCCGAGGCCGGAGCGGAGAGCGCCGGACGAGGCCGGGGCGCTGGGAAGTCGGGTGCAGGGAGGCGGAGCGCCGGACGGTGACGGCTGGGTGCGGCTGAGAGGAAGGAGGCCAGGGCGCGGCGGGGCGAGGCGAAGAGGGTGCGAGGCCGGAGGAGGTGCAGAACCAGCGGTCGCTGGTGGCCAGGAGCGGGCTGCGGGGCAAGGCCGGGCTGAGATCGGGGGATGATGGAGAGAGAGAGGTGAGGGAGAGTGGCGGCTACGAGGAGAAAAGGGGTAGGGTTAGGCTACGGGGAGAAAAGGGGTAGGTTTAGGTTAATATATATATATATCTAAACAAATAATAATAATAATAATAATAATAATAACACTATAATCATAATAATAAAACTTATAATATTAATAATAATAAAACTTATATAACAATAATAAAACTTATAATAATAATAAATAATAAATTAGTTAATTCAAATCATAATTATTTTGATCACATATTTAAAATAATAATTATAAAATAATTTAAAGATGTTATTAATAATAAAATACCAACATAAAAATTATAAAATTTAAAACACCGGGTGAACACACTGTCACCCGGGCTAAACGCACGGTCACCGCTGACAATGCGGTGACCGCGCACCGGCGCGGAACCGCCAATCGCAAATAAACTTTGAAAAATTTAAACCGGGACCAAGAAAGAAGAAAAATTACGGACGTCCGCGGTCGGGGTGTGACAATTCTCCCCACCACAGACACTTTCTTCCCCCAGAAAGTCACCAGGTTACAAGTCAGCCAAAAACCAAGTCTATGCCCAAACAGAACTAAAGGAACTGAAGCAAACTGAGGTTCTTGGGGATGACCTTACTCTACACAGGTCACACCCGACCGATTCAAGAGAAAACTGGGGTCCGAGATCGAGGGGAGAACACGAAGGGGTTCTCCCCACCACAAGAGCTCAACTTGTGCAGAAAAGTTGACCATCTAAAAGGAAGACCCTAGAAAAGGGGGTCGACGCGGGAACTCCCAACCAATTCAAACCAACTCCTATAGCACGATTAAAACAACACTTCCGTCAAGACATTAAATCCTCGACCAGAGTCAACAACCTTCAACACCAGGGAAAACCTATAGAAAAACATTTGACCGACATCAAATTGGAGACATGATCCACCGAAGTCCACAAAACATAACCACATCGACAACATAACTAAAACGAGGTCAACCCACACGAGAGTCAAACACACTTTTAAGAAGGACACATGATTCGGAATATTACATTCTCACGACAAGTCCGCTTAGATTTATCATAGAACAAGTCCATTGCCACGTTTTAGAAAAACAACACATTTACATAAACCAGACTACTTGGATTATAATAGAACAAGTTCATGATAACCCCATGGTAAAACAATGAACGTACAACAACGTCAAGACTTAACAGCAGAAAAACAAGTACTAGAAGATCTTGATTGTTCCACTGCTAACACGGAACACAAAACCTGGACCAAGGCTTCACAACCCTGGGGACTCCTGACTGTGCGCGAGCTTCACCCCGAGACTTGTGGCTGGGGCTCTGATGGCTGAAGCATCTTCTGCCTCACAGTCAGGTACTGACATTCTCCCATCGCAGCTTCCTCTTCAAGCAACGCTTCTTGAAAAACTTCTCCAGATGGCCCAGACAACCACATCGACGACACGTCTTCGGAGGGTTGCGACAAGATGGTTTTAAATGCCCGAAACGACCACACTGAAGGCATACCATCGAACGATCTGATGAACTGGAAGCTGGGACCAAAGGGGATAACTCATTGGGGACAGGTATCTCTCGCGCCTTTTCCTCACCAGAGGGGGAACTCTTACGAACAACAGGGGATGCTGAAGTATTAGCCACCCGCACACCGGAAACCAACTCAGCCAAGAAAGCTTTCTCCACCAGCTTCTCGAAAGAAAGGTCTTTAGAAGGGAGGACACACTCCTTGATCTCTGGACAAAGACCTCCAGTGAAAAGAGAGGCCTTCATGAGCTCATGCGACGCTACATCTGGAGAAAAGGAAATCAGTTCCTTGAAATGGTCAACATATGCCTTCACCGTCCGTTGGCCTTGTTGAATATGCACAAGCTCTCCCTTTTTCTCCAGCTTCACTTCCTCAGGTACAAACCATTGGATGAAAACGGTTCTGAATACATCCCACGTCATTTCACCTTGCGTTGACGGTGGGGTAACCATCTTCCACTGGTCCAGAGCTGGACCCTCGAACAATTCCATAATTGCACGGACCTTAACACTATCGGGAGTTCCCAATATTCTAAAGACACGTTCTACTTCCTCGAGCCATTTCACTGCCTCTAACGGACCCTGATCATCATGGAGAACAGGCAAAGTCTGAGGAGGACTAAAAACTGGGCATGACATATCCGAATCCTTAAAGACCTTTCTGGGCGGCATTTCCGGAGCGACATATAAAACACAAGGCCAAAACCCTCATCAAAACGAAGCAACATCAATAAAAGCGCCTTTCTCAAAAATAGTCAGCACCAGGACCAAACAAATACAACACAACCCAAAATAAAATCTCCTCTTTAAAATTCCCTTTTCATTTTTGATTTCAAAACCACCCTTTCTCAAGATCACTTTCCAAAAACCAATCCACTTTCAAACCAAAAACTTTCCAAAACCATTCTCCCTTTAAAACCAGTTTAGAAAACAAATTCAAGCGTTAAATTTCAAACACACCCAGGTAATCTCATGAACCATTGCACATGTCTTTATTCACATTCCATTCATACGTGCATCAACACACACTTTCCATGCATTCTCACACATGTGCAAACTTTCATAAAGAGGACCTGTGGTTTCACCCCAAACCATTCTGAACCAACTCCAAGCAAACAACAGATTTTTCAAATCAAGAGATTTCAGTTTTAAAACCCATTTTATACATTTAAAGTCCTTTATAAGAAACCAGTCCAATTTCCCAAAAACCTTTTTCATTTCCAACAACGCACCCACACAAACCAAAACGAAAGCAGCAGCCAAATTTGTATCAACCACTGGAATGAGGGACTAGTAGTCACACTCAACCTGGCGACATGGTAGTGAGCCATGTCCCAAGTCAGTGTCGACCACTAGGAGGAATTCAAACCGTGTACTCAGACTCCACATGGGTCACTACTCCATGTGAAATCACGACGTAACATCGGCTTGCCTCCATTATCATCTCTCAATCCAAGACAAACCAGAAAAGAGAAGGACACAATTCCCGAACTACCCCTGGTAACTCGAAGATCAGTGCGAGCAAGAGTTCGCGACGCTCTTCCCGTACCTACCCATCGAGTTCCGACAGTCCTAATCTCCTTCTACCGGACAACCCAAATAACAAGAACCACCTTTGATACCATTTTGTCACGAACCAGCCCGGGTCGACCCTGAACCGGTCACCAGAGCCGATCCGCGGCAAGTCCCGAGGGGCGTTCCCGATCCCCCCGGGATGGCAACCAGTGCCGGGCATTAAGACTTGATCGTTGGGAACGATTTCAGCCCAAAACGAAAGTAAATAGAATAGAATAAATAAACACTAACAGCGGAAAAGAAATAAAAGCCACACAACCACGTACCTCCATGTGACCTCTCAGGTCACCACCCAACTAGAGAGCAACCTCGCTCCAACACTGAGCGACTCAAAACAGAAGACCTGCGACTGAAATGGTAAAAGATAGGCGTGAGCACAAAAGTACTCAGTAAGTGAGCCCCACAACAAATCCCAATGCACCGCCAGTAAATAAAGAATCTACATAATCCAGGTTTGAACTATAATATATAAAAGTAAGTTTTCACAATGCTTTACATGAAAATCAAACACGAGACATTTCCCTTATTCCTCTTTCGAAA
This sequence comes from Viscum album, assembly GCA_963277665.1. Lineage (NCBI taxonomy): Eukaryota > Viridiplantae > Streptophyta > Magnoliopsida > Santalales > Viscaceae > Viscum > Viscum album. The sequence continues at coordinate 1,158,146,384 of OY728134.1, read as the reverse complement.
GTTAGTTCCATTTCATTAGTTTTAAGCTCAATCTGATAAGCAAAGTGTTACATTTTCAAATATAACCCAAAGAGAATAAATCATTTTCATTTGAAAACCATTTTTCCAAAGTCTAACAGTATAGGCTGTGAAATATGACTGAAGGCAAACAAGCAGGGAAAACAAGTGCAAGTAAAGGTAAGCAGGCAAGGAAAACCAAGTGCAAGCAAAAGTAAACCAGAAGTTATCAGCAATAACCATGGGCGATCCTGAACATCCCTAGAAAACCCCTGGACGTACTCGGGTTCAGACTACCTGCCGGCATGGTACTCCATAGTCAATAACCAACTGGCCTCCCTAACTGCCAACCAGTGGCACATCCCTCCTGGCCTGTCTGTAACTCCAGGGGGTACTAACCCGTCTAACCAGGGTTAGCAAGCAACCATCACTCGATAATCAACAAGACGCCCAGGAACCCATAGTAGTTTTTGTAACACTGTGTAAGTGGGAGACCCGCGCACGCGTGACTCATCTCACCGCACTTGCCAACCCCTTACACGGACATCGCTACACGACAACCCTCGAAGGGAAGTCCCCCTGTAGAAATGCCCTCACAAGTACGTATATATATATAATCACTTCACATTTGATAAAGTGCCAACCGGGCCGTCATGTCACTTACATTTTGATCATTTGAGACTGAAGCGTTTTTAAAGAGGGATGACACACGCCATTTCATTGAAAACCAGAAACGCACTTAGAAATTTATTTAAGAAACTCAAATCAGCATCTTAACCTGGAACACATTTGTTTCACAAGTAGAGTCACTTTCCAATCACCAAACGCACCCCACTTTATCAAGAGCCAAACGGGCCTTTAATCATTTTTTTTAAGGAACAAAATTTCCCAAATGAAAATCCAAACTTTTGTTCGCATAACAAAGGAAAACATCTTTCATCAACCAAGAGCCACACATAAAGTTTCCAAAACAAATTCAAAGGTCACACGACGTTTTCTCTAATCAAGGTTCTAAGAAAACACCACTTTCCATAAGCAATACATCTACAAATTCACACACGCCAAAAACATTTCAAAACACAATTTAACATGACTTTCATTATTCAGGAGGAACCATTTAGCAATACTACCATGGAAGCACAAAACTAAATCCAAGAAGAACACTTTCAATGAAACGCTAGAATTAAAAACGGCTTTTATCATCAGCAGATCACCACACTATAAAAACTACTAAATATTCTTTTAAATTTACTGAAATTCAATTAAAGGCAAGGAATAAATAAATTCTTAATTTAAAGGCGAGTGCAATGGGAGACCTACCTCAAGATCCAAGCGCGGCGGTAAAACGACCTTGGAACCAAGGCGCGATGACACGACGTGTATCCGAAGCCACGTGATAAAGTCCAACACTCTCGAAACTGAGGCGCGGAGACGGCGGAACCTCGAAAACAAAGCGCAGCGATGGAACTCTCTCGAAAAAGCCCCGCGTGGGTCCTAAAACAGAAGACCGTAGAACGGGTTCAACGATAAATAATAATAATAATTATAACATGATAACAATATGATAATAATAATAAAGTAATAATTTAATAATAATAGTAACAATAGTAATATAATGATAATATAATGATATTAACTTAATAATAATAATAATAATATGATCATAATAATAATAATAATTTAATAATAATAACAAGAATATCATAACATAATAATAATAATAAAAATAATATGATAAAAATTAAAATAATAATAATTATATTAGTAATAATAATAATAGTAATAATAATATTAATAATATGTTAGTAATCATAATAATAATAATAATAACAACAACAATAACAATTTAACATAATTATAATATATTAATGATATAATAATAATAAGAATATAAAATAAGATTAACATTATAATATTAATAATAATAATATAACAACAATAGCATAATAATAATAATAATAATATAATAATAATAAGAAGAAAAACATAATGTAAAAATAATAGTAAGTATAACATAATATAATAATAAGAATAGAAAAAATATTAACATTATAACATTAATAATAATAATATTACTAATATGATAAAAAAAAGAAAAGAAAAACATAATAAAAATAAAAAGGAAAGCTTACTGTGAAGGGGAAAAGGGAGCGCGCAGGGGGGGACGCCGGACGGCGGCGAGGGCGACAGCGGGCGCGCGGAGAGCAGGGCTGGGACGGGAGCGCCAGAGGCTAAGCGTTTGGCATACCTGCCGACCTTAAGGAAGCGGGCGACGCGACTCACAGGGAACTGGAGACCAGCCTTCAGAGAACGGGACACGGATTTTCCAGAACGGCGGAGAGATAGACGGGAAGGGCCGGAGGCCGGGCGGGACGCCGGGAGGAGGCCGGCGAAGGCTGGGGGTGTCGCCGCGGCGGAACGAGGCAGGAGGAGGGCTGGAGGGGTGCGCTGGAACAGGGGCGAGGCGGAGAGCGGGTCAGCGACGGGGAAGCGGGAACCGGCGCCGGAGAAGGTGTGGCATGGGTCGGTCGAACCAGGAGGAGGCCAGAACCGCGGAGGGATGCCGGCGGCGGGTTCAGCAGGGGGGTGAGGCCGGCGGTGCGGCTTCGGACGCAGGAGGCAGGGCGGAGCAGCGGGGGTTTGCGGGTGAAGCGGGGCGAGCCGGGACGGGGTGGAGGCTGGGAGCGGCGAGCTCGGTGGGGGGTCGGACGGCAGGGGCTGCGGCGACGAAGGGAGCCGGAGTCCGGGGTGCTGCGCGAGGGGACGGCCGAGGCCGGAGCGGAGAGCGCCGGACGAGGCCGGGGCGCTGGGAAGTCGGGTGCAGGGAGGCGGAGCGCCGGACGGTGACGGCTGGGTGCGGCTGAGAGGAAGGAGGCCAGGGCGCGGCGGGGCGAGGCGAAGAGGGTGCGAGGCCGGAGGAGGTGCAGAACCAGCGGTCGCTGGTGGCCGGGAGCGGGCTGAGGGGCAAGGCCGGGCTGAGATCGGGGGAGTATGGAGAGAGAGAGAGGTGAGGGAGAGTGGCGGCTACGGGGAGAAAAGGGGTAGGGTTAGGCTACGGGGAGAAAAGGGGTAGGTTTAGGTTAATATATATATATATCTAAACAAAAAAAAATAATAATAATAATAATAATAACACTATAATCATAATAATAAAACTTATAATATTAATAATAATAAAACTTATATAACAATAATAAAACTTATAATAATAATAAATAATAAATTAGGTAATTCAAATCATAATTATTTTGAGCACATATTTAAAATAATAATTAGAAAATAATTTAAAGATGTTATTAATAATAAAATACCAACATAAAAATTATAAAATTTAAAACACCGGGTGAACACACTGTCACCCGGGCTGAACGCACGGTCACCGCTGACAATGCGGTGACCGCGCACCGGCGCGGAACCGCCAATCGCAAATAAACTTCGAAAAATTTAAACCGGGACCAAGAAAGAAGAAAAATTACGGACGTCCGCGGTCGGGGTGTGACAGCGTGAGCTGTTTTTTCTGCCATTATAATGCCTTAAAATTTTGAAGCTTAAATTAAAAGAATAAATGGTTATCTTCAAAGGAAATTTTTTATTTTATAATTGAAAGTATATTAAATAAATTATTTCAAAGTAAAAAAGGGGTATTTCTCTCAAAATTTTAATGATTTTATTAAAGTATTTTCATCTATGTCAACATCATTTGTTGGAGATTATTATTGAATGAGGTTGATATATTATGATATCATTTACCATATTTAATTTAATGGTTTATGATTTTTATTGACTATGTATGTTCTATTTTGATATAATTCATGGTTAATGAATTAATTATTAACATTTTGTATGATAGTTTTAATACGAATGTTTATGTTGGTTATGTTTCACCCTTTTCATATGAGGAATTAATTGGACTTAGTAAGTGATGGGTGGGCCCCATTATATCCCCTCGATGCATCAGTTGGTTTCATTAAACAAAATAGATATGGTTTTTGATGAGGTCTTACCCATTTTTTAGATTCTTAGAATAAAGCCTTGATAATATTAGATTCTTAGAATAAATCATCGATGGTATGTTTTAGATGTCCAACATTATGTATTCCCTTATTATGAGATTAGTTATTGACATTCCATGTGATTATTCGTCTAGTATAATATCCATGGTAATGGTATTATTTCATATGGTATTATTGATTTTTTCATATTATGTTTGAAACTATGTTTAAATGGACTATGTTTCATCTATTCACCTTACCTTAATGCTCATGCTTATTTATGATAGTTTCTGCTGTATTCCTACCCTTACTGAGCATTTAAGTTCACCCCTTTCACATATTTTATTTTCACCCATGTTACGAATACGTGATTTGATTTTGATATGGAGGGTTACACTAAGGGGATTAATGGTAAGCTCGAAGAAAATTCTTTATGTATTTTTATGTTTTAGATTGAAATTTCAATTTCAAGTATGTATATAATTTACCAAGGCTATTAAACTATTCGGTATTTAAGGATTTTATTCTTTGTAATCATGCTAATGTAATAAAATAATTCTCCGAATCTGAGTTTCCAGGGTTAGGGTGTTACAGTTGATATCAAAGGAAGTTTATTAGAAACCTTGGAAGTTGTATTTAGGAAAACATTGATTAGAAAACATAACCCAATGATAGAATTTGAAGATAATTCTTTGTATAGGATATCATCCTATAGATTTGGTAATTCCATGGAAATCCTAGGTTAAACCTATAGACTCATAAATTGAGAAGAAGATGTCATGATTTAGACATCCTATAAATAATTAATAAAAACTATATCACCATGATAAGTGTTTCTCAATTTTTTATTTGGGTTTTGTGAAATGGTTAGAATCAGAAAGATTATACAAGTAATGGTTGTAATACTAATCTTGAAGAGACTACTAAACACAACTGAAAGGAATGAGGTATTGACGAATAAGACGACAAAGTGCAGTTAATTGTTTAAGAATGAAGTATAATTATTAATGTTCTTCTGTATTAGGATTTAAGAATTATTTCACCAATAGTGATATGATTATAAGAATCATGAGATATATAAGGATTATATTGCAGTACTTATTCTTTGTGGATTTAGAAGTAGAAGAGTTTTAATTAAGATTTTTAAGGTGATAAATTTTTTGTTTTTGATAAGAAGAGCATCATATGTTGTTTGAGGAATCTGATGTTAATATTGATTTTGAAAATTTAGAGAGCTTTTTGGACTGTGAATTTGGAATGAAGTATCTTGAATGAGTCTTAAGGTTAGATACATATGGAATAAATTAAGTTGAACTTTGGATATTATTGTTTGATATTAAAGTATGATTTATCATATTGGTTAACTTGTTATAACCATTTCAGTTTTGATGAATTTTTAAAGATTGAATGAAAGACTTATAGATCTTTAGATAAAGCTGCTTCAGGCATAAAATTCATCTTGAATATCCATATTCTAGTTTAAGAAATTAGGTATAAATATATCTAAGCACAACCAAAGGATGGAATGAAATTGATTATGTTTATTTTCTTGAGTGATCTGTCAAAGTGGTAAAGGAATTACTCATATTTACAAAAATGACCTTGAAAGAAAAATGTTACCATATTGCCTTTATATCTAATGAATCATATGATATTATATATCATCATAGATTTATGGATTTGAGGCAATCAATTATCCATTGATCATTCACTTGTTTATGATTTATAAATTCAATAAATCCCTATAAATATTTATTTTTTCATCCATATACATATCTTTACTTGAAACTAATGTTATACTATTTGAAACCATGGTTTTTTGATAACCTTCGCATTTCCCATTCCCTCTTATTAAGAGGATGTTTTATAAATCCTATTTTCGATGTGGGTTTCCCAAAAAATAATTTTTTAGTATAAACCTTTGATCTTTGAAGTATAATTTCAAATTCCAAGGACGCAATTTATTGAAGGAGGGTAGAATGTAACACCTTAAGATTTTACGGTATGTATCTTTTTAAATTTAATCTCTTTGATAGCTTGTATTGCACGTAACACTGAGTTTGTGCACACCATAATCTATTAACTTAGCCGTTTAAATAGCAGTTATGAATAATATTAACCACATTATTAAATTTATGTATATTTCATATAATTTTAACTTTCATATTATGTTTTTATAGATAATTCTATATGGAAAAACCCAATTTTACGCATAAAAACCTATATTTTTCAAAAAGGTAATTTTGCTTCCTTTTAATAGAGAACCTATTTTAAACACACTTTTTTGGAACTTTTACATATGATATTTTTCAAAATAAACTTTAATTTTGAATTTGGAATGTCAAAAATTAGCTTAGGGTGATTTTTTTTTAATTTTTCTGAGAAGTTTCATTTTTTTTGATAAACAGTGAAAAATACAGCATTGCGGTTATAACGACCTTTTTGTTTAAATATTTATTATAATTTATATTAAATTTTAAATCCACAATAGATAAATAATATATATCAATCCAATGTATGTCATCGGAATTTTTTTTAATTTTGAAATTAGATATAAATACTTATTTAACTTTTGAGCTTTCATTTTACACGCCTTCTCGCCACGTCTGAGAGATTAGCGTTAAACATAATTTTTCCACTTCCATGGATTGAATTTCAAAAAATGGACATAAAAATTTGTAATTAGCAGCAGGCAGTACTGTATCGGGAACTGTAGTGGCAGGACTATGGCAGTAGAGGGAGAAACTATAGTAGTGATGAGTACTCTAACAAGTACTATAGCGGTGGCAATACTGTAGAGGATAATGTAGTAGCCAGGTTACTATTCACAGAATGGGCTGTGGGACAAGAATGTAATGTGCTTCATTCCCACTAGGCTTTTGGGAAAAAAATATTATGTAATAAAGCAGCTTTTTGGGTGGGTTATCTCTTGGGGGTGGGGGGCTATAACTTGTCTTTCTAGCCTGTCTATATGCGATGTGTGTGTGTGTTTAATGTAATTGTAACCCCAGGCACATAATATATTATTATTATGAAATTACCTCAACACTTATTCTAATTTTATTATATGAGTTTGTTTCAACAAAAATCAAACTTAGGATGAAATTATAACCTTTTTAAGCCACTTGGGTGATAATATGACATTTATTATATTTTATTCAAAGATAATTTAAAAATGTCATACTCATATTTTTAATAAATAAATCATTTTTAATATAGATTTATTCAAAAGATAAATTTGACTATAAATATTCATTTTAAAGATAATAAATTTATATTCATCATGATAATTTATTTTGTTTTTTAGAGAATAAATAATTTCATTAAAGGCTTGCATAATGGTGATGTAATAATTGTTTAAATAATGGAAGAATCAAATAAATGATTTTAAAAATAATAATATAAAACTAATTTGATCAATTTGATGTCATACACAATTTTTATTGATGTATTTACTCATTTTAGTAATGTTATTGAATTCTTGGTTCGAATTTATCTTGCTGGTTTTATTTTTGTATAAGATAAAATAATGAATATTGGCAAAATTGACATTTAAGATATTTTAAAATAAATAATATTTTATTAAATGATATAAAATATCTAAAAAAACTAAAATTCATCCAACTAATTGGAATAAGTATTAAAATATCATCAATTACTAAATTAGTGGCAATTTTTAATTTTATAGTAATTATATTAACTTATAATGTATAAATTATATGATATCATGATAATAGTAAAAAGGGTTAAATAAGGGTTAAAAAAGATACAGATAAAAATAAGAATAAAAACTTTTTAAAAAAATTATTGGATGAATAATATTCTACCCTTATCACATTATTATCTATTTTGTATTATTTAATGTGCACTTGTACATGAAAATAAATTATATATTATTTAAATCAATGATAATTTCAAAAAATCAATCTCTTTGCTTTAAATATCTTTTATGTGTCCACATAGAGACAAAATCAAGGTATGAATGAACCAAAATGTCTATTTTTATCATAATGATATTGGTGTTATTAAATAATTTTAATTTGAATTTTTATACATTATACAATTACCTTAAATTATTCTTCAATACTGAAACAATATTTATTTAATTAACAGAAAAAAAAACAGTTGACATTAAAAATATTAATTTTAATATATTTTGGATGATTTAATGCGTGTAACGAATTTCATAGAGCTATATGATATATAATATATTTTTTAAAGCATCATATTCTAATTCCCACTTTTTATTGATGTATTTGAAGTCAAATTAATTGAATAGTATTAAATTTTTCCAATCATAACATCTTATTGAATTAATTTATAATTAAATTATTTAGAAATCAAAAAATTGTTAAATTATCACAAGGGTATTTTATATGGTCTAAAAGTTCTTCTAATTTTTATTTATGAGTCATTTCTAAGTATTTTGATCAATAATAATTTTATTATGTTTTAATATTTTGAGGATTTCCCAAAGGGCCCCTCAGCTCAATTATAAAAGGCAACCTCATCCGAAACTTACTCACACCACATTGAACCTTATTTATCAACAATTCATGACCATTTTCCTTACCAACATTCCTATGCACATACTATATGTGCTAGTCTTCTCAAAACCCCAACCCTAGTCTCCCCACGAGGAGATCCAATGGAGGTTCGCTAAAGAAGAGGTAATCGTCATTACCGACTCCTTCAATTTTTTTTTATAATTCCTATTCCTATGTTGTTTAAAAACTAAATTAATAAAAAAATTATCATATATATGGTGATATTTTATTATGATTATATGATAACCATCTTTCTTATTTTATCCATCCTATGAAAAACAATATCACCATGCGTTGGTACATACGACTTACCGTCTCCACATCGTGGTGTAATATGTTTTCTTGATCAATAATTTATTTGGATAGGAACAATGATAGGTATAATAGATATAAATAATAAAATTGACATTTTATTTATTTTTTATAATTAATATAACATCATATTGTTTTACCAATTTACCATTAAGGAAATGATATCGTCGCTCATGCGTACGTACAACCTACCCTCTCCACAACGCGATGAGATTCAACATCAATGTTAACTATTAAAAAATGATTATAAAAATTTATATAATGAACAAATATAAAATTTATTATATAATAATGTTAATGGAATAATACATTTATATGTATATGTCATTTACCTTTTTCCATTCAATATGATAAGAAAATAGAAACAATGTTCATGTGTACGTATGTCCTACCATCTCAATGAATGGTGTATTCCATTATATATACCTACATTATATATATACTAAATTTATATGATATATTAATAATGTTTTACATTATTTATTTAATTAAATCGTGACCTAATTAATATAATCAAGATAAAAATTCAAACATGTACGATAAACAAAGAAGTTATTACCCAAAACATTGCTTTAACTTAGAATTGTTAACAAAAGAATAATATAAAGTTATAAATGAATCATATATGACATCATTAATATTATTATGATTCTATTAAAAATAGATAACATTTCTAAAACCATTATATAGGAGGATTAAAATATGTTCACCCAAAAGGAAACACAAGGCAATGGACTTCGTCTCAATCTTATTTCATTGAGGTATAGTTTTATGTTATACACCTATTGATGCTCCTTTTAGTCACATTTTCTAAAAGAATGGAAAGGTAAATGACTTAGCACAAATTGATTCATCCTTTGAAGAAAACATCAAAAATCAACAAAGGAATGAAAAAGGAGTCAAAGGACCTAGGGTCACGTAAGATCCCTTACTCTCATGCAAGTATACTTGTGTGCCACGTAATGGTCGCGTAAGTGACTTGTGCGCCCTAATTGAAAACCGCCCAGGGTCTTCTCCAGCCTATAAATAGCCCCGGTTGGCCCCCCCATTTTGGGGGGAATTTTTCCAGAATTCAGATACAGTGCTCTGAACACCCAAGTCTCTTCTTCAGGTATTCTGAACACTTCTAAGGTAATTCTTTACCTAGAATGGAAGGTCTAAACAAGAGGAGTAATGTATAAGTGTTAGAATTCACTAACACTTGCGCGCCTAAGTGTTTTACCCTTAAGGGAAATGGACACACTTGCACACCGCCCTACCTATTCACTAAAACTTGCATGCCACTCTTCTGGGAGTACCTAAGGATGATTCTAAAGGCTTTGATTAAGAATCTCCCAAGTATTACTCTACTGGACAAGGATCGCGCAAGTACCCTTGTATCGTGCAGGTATATCTATGTGACCCCTTAGGACTTGCACGCCCTTCTACTTTTGGGTGTCCTTCCTACCCATTTAACCCCTCTTATGCCATTCCACCTCTCCTATTCAAGATTTAGTCTTCAAGACACTCTTAAAAGCCATTTATGGCATGTTTTCTTGATTGACATCCTTATATGAAAGAAATTCCATGGAACATCTCTCAAAACCTAGTGATTTACACATCTTTATTTCACTAAAGTAAGAGAGTTCATTCATTCAACCTCATCCTTTATGATGAGAGAATCCTTAACCTGGTCCTCCTTTTCTGGAGTAAGCCCCAGTCCAAATTCTCATTAATATGGGCCTTCTTTTCAGGAGTAATCCCTAGTCATAATTTTCATTAATCTGGGCCTTCATTTTAGGAGTAAGCCCCAGTTTCAAATCCTATTAATTGGGTGTCCTCCTCAAAAGTAATCCCCAACCATAATTCCTTTAATATGGGAATCCTTTTTAGGAGTAAGCCCTAATATTAGAATTCCCAAATATGGTCATCCTCCTTAAGAGTAATCCCCAACCATTATTCTCTTAACCTGGGCCTCCTTTTTAGGAGTAAGCCCCAAGTCCTCATTAACCTGGGCCTCCTTTTCAGGAATAAGCCCCAGTCTCAAATATGGGCATCCTCCTTAGGAATAAGCCTCGAGTCCCTTAATTTTCTCTTAACCAGTCCTAATTTACTTTTTATTTGGGCTTCCTTCTTAGGAGTAAAACCCAATCATAAGTCCCCTCTTAATTTGGGTCTCCTTTTCAAGAGTAAGCCCCAAGTTAGAGTATCCAAATCTCTATAAAGTACATATACCTTTATGGACCCTGTTCCTGGATTTCTTCCCTGATGTAAATATTAATCTTCATCTGTTTGGGTAGTCATACATACATAATCCCCAAATCATTTCTTATGATTTCATATTTCATGGCACAATTGTCTTGTTTTTACCAATACCTCTTGTTTCTTACACCGAGCATGCCTCATGTGAGCTTAGAGTGTAAAAGTAATTATGAAATATTTCTTTGAACCATCAATCATAAACATCATACTCCCTTACATGAACTACGTGGATTCTGATTCCTTTTCCAAAACAAAGGATATGTAGGTAGCCCATCTACGGGTACGATCCCAACTCTGAAATAATCCATGTCCTTCTGAATGATAATAAACTTCAAGTGCCCCACTGAGTGGCTTTAAAACCAGTATGGTCATCATAATGACCAAGAGACTTTTATGTATTGAAGGATACCATCAGCTAAGAATCTCTAAACAAATACAGATGATTCCCTATCGATGAAGAACCTCGAATACATATAAAAGATTCTCTAAATTTCCTATATATCAATCATTGATTGTCAGATCTAAAGGAAATCTCATTTTTATACATGGTAATGTAATAAGGATTCATGAACATAACTTAAATCTATAAAGAGAGTCTCGGAGTTGAAAATAATTCCACTTAAAAAGGTGTGATGAGTCCGACCTCCCATCCTCTCGACCAATGTAAATTCCTAAGCCTTATCAGTCCACAAATAATGAGCACCTACCTTTGGAACGTAGGTTCAAATGGATATGGAATCATTTTATGTTTCCGGTCTACGAACAAACCCGTTAAAAACTGCTTGGAATGTTTGAATCTTAAATCAATGAGATCATCCTTAATTCCAGAGGGAAACAAAAAATGGTAACCCGATGTGAATCCTTAACCAAGTTAAAATGGTGTTTTACTTATTTGGTAGGCCCCTATTTAAAACTCAATGAGAGGGCCAACAAAAACAATCATTGACATATGTGCTTATCCAAATGATGTAGAGGATGAATTTATCTTTATTATGTCTATTATATCAAACATGCACTCTTTTCCAAGATTTTATGCATTCTAAGAAATGGCCGCTCTCAAGTTCACACCTGTGAATACCGCTACTGCAAATGCCACTGCTGCTACTCCTACTGGATCATCGTCCGCTCTGAGGACGATGTCACCTACTCAGCATCTTCAATGCTGGGTATCAAACGCGCTAGTTAAGGAGTACCGTCAACATGGTACCATTCCTACTCTAGAGGATTCCCTATAAGCCCTCCAAGTGAACAACTCACACCGGTCATCCGGACAACGACGACCCGTGATCAAGAAGCAGGCGGTGCTAACCACTATCTCCAACCGTTTCGGTTCATTATCCCCAGAACACAATCACCATTTGCTCCCTTATTCTGGGGAGGTGAATGAGTAGGTCCCTCAGGGCCTTAATTCAACCAGATAAGAGTCCTTCCCGAGGGCTCCCACAAATAATCGCCGCCAGACTCGTGCGATAGTGCGCCCTCAACATGATGAGGGTACCGACACCAGGCATTCAACTCAGGTTCCTCGAACCTAAGCAGGAAAGATGAATCGCCAGAGATGAAATCCCGTTAACAGTGAGCAGGTTCTCATCTCTGCCTTCTCTGGAGAAGTCCACCAACCTAACTTGGTGGAAAGAAATGAGCGGGAACACAAACCTGACCATTTTAATTCCACTGTTCAACAGACTCCTCTGGCAGCATCACACCAATCCCGCTAGGCAATTCCGGCGGAGTACTATAGGCAGGAACATATACCTGTTTATACATCATCAGTTAGTCAGTAGGCTCGTCTGACTACATATAATGGATCTCGTCAACCACGTTCGGTGAAGTGAAATCAGTAGGCACATACACCTGCTAGTATTGATCAGACCTACCAACAGTCTATCTTGGTAGCACACGGAGAAGTCATTCGGAAAGCTCCGATGACAAACAGGAGGCAGACTCAACTTTCTGCCCCCACACTTTAGTACTGTCAGGATTCACTGATAGGAAAAGGAGGACATGAGCATGAACATACACCTACTCCAAGAACAAAATGGATATATATCCCCGTTCCGATAGTTGAAATCACCAAGAACATTCTGTCAATGGTGAAAGAGAAGAAGCAAATTCCTTCTCATATCCTGGATGCCTGTCTGGATATTATAACAGCTTCAGCAACATCTCAGGGAAAGACACATAAATATACCCCTAGCAGTGGAGTGACACATCAACAGTTTACTCTGGAACAGACACACACCTCTGATCCAGTCCAAGAGGGTTGTGGGGCGTACTCCCCCATATCATACAGACAACCAAGTCAGGAACATACAACTGATTTGAGTGGGGATCGTCAGCCTAACCTGGACATCTCTCCTGATCAGGCACATACACCTGCTCAGAGTAACCAATTTTATCAACAAGTAGTTTCCAAGGCGAGTAAGAAGGCATCTAAAAAGAAGACCCTCCCAGCACAATCAAGAAATCAAGAGCCAATCTGTAATAAGGCCTTGCTCGATGCTGGAGTTCTTGAATCCCTCAGACAGTTATCTGTTGGAAATCAAGATTATACTCCCTCATTTCCCAATTGTGGGAACATTAATTCCGAAGGTCTGCAACAGACACTTCCTCAAGAAGGCTTGCTTCATGAAAATTCGGTCGATCGTAGAATTTCATCTTCATTTGAGAGCCTTAGGAACCCTCTGTGTGGTCAGAAGACCAAGGAGCAAGAGATCCCATCTTTTGTTGTAACCCACCATGGTGGTCCTCCCCATGATGATGAATTTCGTTGCAAAAGTCCTCTCCATATTAGTGATGCACATTGCTCGGAAAATGCTCTAGTGGACAATGTAGTGCCGAGAAAGCCCTCTTATCTTGAGGCACTTGAAAATGTGAAACCAGTCATGTATGATGTTTCATCGCTAGTAAGTGAAATACTTTCTCAATCAGAAGATAGCCCAGGGTGTAGGTCATTCTCCAAACCACCCTAAGTCATGAATCTTCTAGTTTGATCAGTTATTTCTCTACCAATCCTGTTGAATCCAATGAAGAAACAAGGAAGCACCATCTCTGGTCAAAACTGGTAGAAGAATCTTCATTAAATGATAAAGAGGAAATGCTGGACATGAGAAAACAACTGGCGAAAGGTGAAGTGCCAGTCATGTTTTGGCCTTTGGCTGACTCTCAGTATGAAATTCTAGAGATGTTGACGGATGATGAGATTCCTGATATTCATCTCAACATATAGAAAATTATTTGTCAGTTGAAAAAAGAAATTATTATATTATGATGAATATGAAAATCATGTTAAGATAATAGAAGGGTTACAACGCCAAAATTGACTTGGCATCTCTATCAGTCTCTTGATATCTGAAGGCTAAAAAGTAGCAGAGATCCCTTCAGCATTCATGCCTAGGTGAACTAATAAGGTTGCGCCAGTTAATTTCCAATGCCCCATATGGTATTCATGTTAGAGGATGGGGTGTTCATGGAGCACTACATTTCACTGTGCTCTCCAGTCAGAAAAGTATGTAGAAAATGGCCTCATGCAATGTTATTACCCATGGTCGGCCACAGTCAATGGGTTTTGTTTTTAATAAAAAGCTTTCCCAAGAACAGGCCTCAACTAGTTCTTCTCAAAATCAAGAATACATAGAACAAGTTGTTGAATTACTTCTGCATCAAGCAAACGAGAATATTGAACATGCCTCTCATATGGAGCAAGCACATCATCAAGTGACAGAAGTGTCGGAAATCATCCAATGGTCTTTCGATCCAGGTGATAAAAGTGGATGTCTATTGATGCATCCAGCTAATTTCCGGACCAAGGTCCACACAATCAAGAGAGCTTTTAAGAAAGTCTCAGACATAGCATGTCAAGAGCCACCCCAGCTTGCCAGACTGGGGAATCTTTTAACCCAACCCTCAGAATCAACGAATAGGATTTGAGGAGTTGAGCAAAGACTGCAGGAACAGCCCCAGTCCACTGGACTGGGGACTTTTTCAAATCATCAACCCCCTCCTCAAAGAAAGACGATCTTTTCTCGATTGGGGAAGAATCCTCAAGAGGAACAAAGAGCCAAATTATCAGAAGATTCTCTTGAAATTACAGTTCACCAAAATGTTCCTCAAGGATCAAACCAACAAAAGGCAATGTCTTGTCAGGGGCATGGCAGAAGTCAATATCACAGAAATAATGATCGAAGGGATGCAATGCATTATGAATCAATTAATGTCATCAATTCCATTTTTGTTGATCCACCAGATGAGGCACACTCAGAGAGATCAGATGAAGAGGTTCATGTTCAAGAAGTTGTATGCACAGACATAAATGTGGAATGTGTTCATACATGAAATCAAAGGTTTGCCCAAAATCTGGTCGTTCCTTCAAGTAACCCACTTCCCCCTCTCCGAAAGGGATCAAACAAGGGGAAAGGAAAGAATCAGGTTACATATCCTTCCTCTGGAGAAGGCCAATCTCTCTCACTAGAGTAAAGATTTGTGCAACAGGAGGAAGAAATGAAGGAATTGAGAAGGTTGAATGCAGAACTACTTTAGGGTAGTCTTCCTTTTAAAGGTGCTGGAGCCAGCCAGTTAAGGGAGTTTGTTGCAGCTACTGATATGGATCAAGAATATCCTCATTTATCAGTACACCCTCACTGGTCTAATCCTACGGGTCAAGTGCAACAACAATTGGCAGTGCTACCATCAGTTACAGTATCAGCTGCCATACCTGTCCACGCTCCAGTCAGTGCACCTGTTCAGGTCCAAGCTCAACTGGATGTTTCTCAAAAGTTGATAACTACTATTGAGTCATTAACAGCTCGGTTGGAAGATATGGAGGGAAATCGTGCTCAGGTTCAACCATAAAAGAGATCTTAACCTAAATGGGTAGATGCAATCCCTTCCCCATCAAATTTTGGGAATCTTGTATCCCTTATTTTAAATGGATCAGGAAATCCTGAATAGCATTTGACGCATTACGTGTCTTGTTGCGATCCCATTATGGGAACTACGGAATAGAAAGAAGTAGTGAAATTCAGATTCATCGTGTGAACCTTGTAAGGACCAGCCTTTTTCTGGTACACAATCTTGAAATCCCAGTCAATTACCGAATGAGAATATCTCCGTCAATGATTTCTTCTTCAATTCAGCTCAACTTTTCCAAAGACAATAGTTTTCGATCTTACAAACTGTAAGAAAAGGGATAATGAAAGGGTCTCCTATTTCATTGCTCGCTGGAAGGGATTAACGTATTACCTAAGCTTAGAACTCCCTCAGGAAGAATTGTTGCTAATTTGTGTGGCAAATTTGTGTGATGAGTTGCGTACACCACTGATCCCTGTGAAATACATAGGAGGGTTTCGATACCTTACTTCAATCGCTCAACAGATTGAAGATTCTCTTATATAGACTAAGGATAAATCGAGTGTAATTCCATTAGCTCCAAGAAGGAGAATGGGTAAAGCAGATACTGCTATAGTTATACTTAAGCAAACACCTATACCTACTTCTACTTCAAAACCTTCATCTTCTCGAAGGTCTCCACCTCATGAGCATCAACAACAGAGGCTATTTCGTCAAGATAATGAAAGAGATGAAATGCAAAAACAATTTGAGGATTTGAAAAGAAAAGTTTACTCTTTCCAAAATGAACATGTTCCTGGTTATTTCATTTCAGCTCTGGAAAATAATTTGGTTCAATTTCCAAAGCCCAAGATGCCAAACAAGGAAGGAGATGAACATCGTCCCAATTATTTCCCATTTCATCAAATGTTGGGGCATCCCATCCAGGAGTGTTTTGTCTTCAAAGACCTCCTGAAAAAGATGGTCAACTCGGGACAAGTGAAACTGAAAGGTTCTTCAGCTCAGGTAGCGTGTGTTAATGCTACAGTTCCAGAGGAGAAAGGAAAGTGGCAAGAAGTCAAAAGAAAAAATGCACAAAAATATGATGATTGGATGGTCAGAAAGACGATCAACCGATCTCATGCTATTTTGCGAACACAATTGAAGAAACCAATTGTGCCTTCTTCCATGAATGCCGCAGAAAAACCCTCTTCATTTTAGGGAAAATCCTCAAAGAAACGACACAATTACATGAAAGAGGAAAAATCAGAAGAAGATGAGTATGTGTCAAAGCCTAAGTTGTCTTTGACTATGGAAGATTTCATGCCATCTACTTCGAATCTATGGGCACCGCCCCACCAAACGACACAGCCTAAATTGGATAGTCAGGAAGAGTCTTTATCAGATGAAGAGTTGGTTTTCGATTTTGTTAATATGATTCAATTAACAAATCCATATGCCAGTTGCGGTTTCGATTATGATGAGCCCAAATTCCCTATATCAAATAGAGGAATCAGAGGAAGTTTCAGAGGATCAGGATACTGGGGAAGATGTGGATCTTTCAGAATCCACTATTTCAATTCTACCCCTCTAAGAACTGTGTATGCAGCAGAAACTCGTGGTAGAGCCCTTTAGCGAGCTCAGTAAGAACAAGCAAGTTCTTCTACCAATAGAAAATTCAGTCCTCGCACAGTTATTATTGAAGACCGGTTGAAGGTTCTATCTTCGTCCTCTCATCAAGTAAATGGATCTAATCAGTCTAATCCTCCAAAACCAGGAATATTTCTAACTCCTATCCCGATACAAGATGCATCAACTTCCAAAGCATCTGCTTCCAATGCACCTGCTAAACCACATGTTCCTGTTGGGAAACGTAGTCCTATGGATCAAAAGTATGATGTATTGAAACACCTGGCCCAAGTACCAGTGAAGTAATCAATTCTGGATGCTTTGAATTTATCAAAGGATCTTCTAGAAGCACTCATTGAGGCTTTGTAAAGTCCTCAGGAGTTTGAAACTGAAATTGCTGCAGCTGAAGTCTATCACATAGAGAATAATCCTGCAGAATTACATGCAGTAATATATTTTACTGATGAAGAAGAAGATGATGTTGTGCATGGACATATTAGGCATTTGTACTTATCTAGAAAGGTCAATGGCGTAGACGTCTGAAGAGATTTCATTGATAATGGTTAAAGAGTCAACCTCATGCCCATTCATACACTTTGTCGATTGGGCCTCACAGAATCTGATTTATCTCCTTCTACCATGATGTTACAAGGATATGATAAAAATTAACAAGAAACACTGGGCGAAGTTACACTTAGAACTAATTTTGGAGATCTTTTATCCAATTCAGATTTCATGGTTGTTGATCAAGTCTCAGCCTTCAACATCTTTCTTGGAAGACCCTAGCTACATCAACATGCGACTATCCCTTCATCATACCAACAATGTCTCAAATATTGTTTCGATGGTCAATCAGAGACATTGTATGGTGATAAGGCCCCGTTCAAGACATGTGAGTCTCAATACATTGAGGTGGAATTCTATAACATGAAAGGAAAGGATAAATCCACAACTAGGGATATTACCAAAGTTAATGCTCCATATGGTTTGGAAAAGATTCCAGTAAATCCATTTTCACATGTGAGTAGAGTTTATGTGTTTCCTATCACTCAAATTGACAGGATAGACCCAAATCAAAATACTCTTATGGAAAGATCCATAATGTCAATTATGGAGATCGAGCCAGACAACATGGGAGAAACTGGTAACCCACCAGGCAATGATGAAAACTAAAATGGAGATGTCTTTGTTTCATCTGCTGAAATCCAGCAAGTCTATACTTCACCAACCAGGCCAGAAGAAGTGATAGCGACATCAGAAGTGAACAATGATGTCGATTCTCAATCCATCATCTCCTCTTTATTACCCAAGGAAGACCCTTCATCATCAATTGGGTCGGAAATGGAAGCCTCTTCTTCAAGATGTTCAAATTTTAACATATCTCTTAATCATGGAAATTCTACTTCATCATCTACTATGCATGTAAAAACGGAAGAAGTAACACTTGTTGAAGAAGAAGAGGAAGATCTTAGAGATGCTCCTCCAGCATTTGAAGAGGGTACCTCTACCACCATAGATGAACTCAGAGAAATAAATCTAGGTACAAATGGAGATCCACACCCACTTTAATTAGTGCGGCCATTACTCTTGAAGAGAAAGAGATGTTTATTTCCTTTCTAAAGCAAAATAGAGATATATTTTCTTGGAACTATACATAGATGCCAGGGCTTGATCCTGATATTTCCACTCATCGTTTGGTTTTACCATAAGAAAATCGAGGATTTAAGCAAGCCGCGAGAAGAACACACCCAACTTATGCTTCCCAAATTGAAGCTGAAGTGGATAAGCTTATCAAAGATAACTTCGTCGGAGAATTTCAATATCCCTAGTAGTTGGATAATATTGTCCATGTAAAGAAGAAGAACGGACAAATTAGAGTTTGCATCGATTTCATAGATCTTAATCGGCATTGTCCTAATGATGATTTTCCAGTTCTGATTACAGAACTTTTAATTGATGCAACAGCTTGCTATGAAGCACTTTCCTTCATGGATGGATATTCCGGATATAATCAAATCCCAATGGATCCAGAAGATGAAGAATCCATAGCCTTCAGGGCCCCTCAGGGTGTGTTTTGCTATCAGGTAATGCCCTTTGGATTAAAGAATGCAGGCACAACATATCAACATGCAATTTATCGCATCTTCAATCCCTTTTTAGAGAAGTTCGTTGAATGCTATGTGGAAGATTTGGTAGTCAAATCCAGACAACATTCTAATCACTTGGATGATTTGGAAGTCATATTCAGCAATATTCGACAACATAATTTGAAGATGAACCCCTTAAAATGTGCTTTTGGGGTAACCTCAGGAAACATTAGTGGCTTTGTTGTATGCCATCGTGATATTGAAGTCGATCATGAGAAGACCATGTCAATCCTTGGTATGTCACCTCCTCGAAATTTTAAATAATTAAGAGGGCTTCAAGGAAACTTAGCCAATATTTAGCGTTTCATCGCCAATTTGGCAGGCAAAAGTTTACCCTTCACCAAATTGATGAAGAAGGGAGTCACTTACCAGTGGACTGAATAATGTCAAGAAGCATTCTATATTCTCAATAAATACCTCTTGATCCCACTGGTACTTATGAAACCTTTTGAAGGAAGGCCACTTATCCTTTACGTGACAGCCTTAGACCGATCATTGGGTGCCTTTTGTGCTCAAAAGAATGATGTTGGGAATGAAAACAGCCTCTACTACCTCAGTCGGACTATGATTGAAGTAGAAACCTGATATTCAAGTATTGAGAAGTGTTTCCTGTAATTAAACTTTGCTGTTCAGAAGTTGAGACACTACCTACAACATCATGAGGTCCAATTGGTATCTCGCAATAACCCGATAAAATTCATACTTAGTCGTCCAATGCTTACAGGACGTCTGACAAGGTGAGCATTTATTTTGCAGTAATTCGACATTCAGTATGTGTCTCAAAAGGTAATAAAGGGCCAAGATCTGGCTGATTTCCTTACTGAACACCCTTCAGTGTAAGACACATCTTTAGATATTGAACTCCCTGATGAGGAAGCCTTCTCTATTCAAGAAAGTCCTCAGTTATGGGAAATGTATTTTGATGGTGCTTCCAGAAGTCCAACAGGGAGGAAAATGGAAAATCCTAAATTAAACAATGTTGGCTTAGGAATTGTGCTCGTTTCTCCAGAAATGGTAGTGTTACCTTATTCCTTCTTATTGTGGGATGGTGGTACCAATAATGAAGCATAATACCAAGATCTCATCGCAGGCTTGGAATTGGCTCTTCAAGCACACGTGGATTACATAAAGGTGAAAGGTGATTCAGACCTGGTAATCAAACAAGTCAATGGGGATTATGCCATCATAAAAGAAGAACTAATACCTTTGTATGATTATGTTAGAGAGTTAATGGTGGAATTCACTTAGAAAATGACATTTTCTTATGTCCCGCGATCAAAAAATGCTCAAGATGATGCACTGGATAATATAGTCACAGCTCAGGAAAATCCAAATCGGGATGAGACAACCATCAGTATTGCCCACCACCGTGCAATTTCACCTTATGTTCAAATCAGAACAGAGGAAATTAATGAAATTAGTCCCATTCCTAAACCTTATGTTCATACTAGAGGATGGATGTCACCTATCAGGGAATACCTTCAAAATTGAACACTTCCACCTGATAGAGCCGAGACAGAACAAATATGGCGATGTGTGGTCAATTTTACACTTTATGATAGCCCATATCACCTAGAGAAAATTATCTTCAAACGTGGTTTTGATGGAGTTCTCTTCAGATTCATTGATGGTGAAGAGACAATAGCTATCATGAAAGAAGTGAATGCGGGAGTCTGTGGTTCCCACCAGTCTGGACATAGACTGTCTGATCAGATTTGAAGGCTTGGATACTTTTGGCCTTCAATGATACAAGATTGTGTTGATTTCTCAAATAAGTGTCATTCATGCCATGTACATGCCAACATCATTCATAAACCTCTAGAGTTTCTTCATACATCTAAATACTCGTGGCCATTCCCCATATGGGGATTGGATGTGGTGGGACCTTACCCTTTAGCTATGGCCAAGTAGTTTAAGTATATTCTTACTTCTTCTGACTTCTTTTCCAAATGGGAAGAGGCAATGCCTCTCAAAGAAGTTAGTTCTAAAAGAATTGTTAGCTTCATCAAGTCTAAGATCATTACCATTTTTGGTGTCCCTCATACAATATTGATGGACAATGACACCAACTTCTGTTCATCAAAGGTGATGAATTTGTATCAAGAATACAATATCTAATCTAATCATTCATCTCGGTATCATGTAGTGGACAATGGCCAGATAGAATCCTTCAATAAGACTCTTTCAAACATACTGCAAAAGATGGTGGATAAAGATAAGAAATCATGGCTTGATAAACTCTTTAATGCTTTATGGGCTTATCGGACTACCACTCGCACTGCAACGCAGTCAACTCCATATTCATTGGTATATGGAACGGAAGCCATCTTTCCCATTGAAGTTCAAAAACCCTCGCTCAGAGTAGCCATTTGTGATCAGTCATCTACAGATGAACAATCTAAAAAGCGATTGAATGAATTGGAATGGTTAGATGAGAAAAGATTGTCCACTTTTCACCACTTGGAAATCTATCAGAATCGAATAGCACGAGCTTTCAACAAAAAAGTTCATATTTGTTCATTCACTCAGGGAGAATTCGTATTTGTTCTCAGAACTCCAATGATACCAGGAAAGAAACCTCCCAATATTGAGCCAAAATGGGAAGGACCGTACTCAATACATAGGGTCTACTCCAATGGAGCTTATTCATTAATCTCGATGGATGGAGAACTCATTACTACTCCAACCAATGCCATATTTCTGAAGAAATATTTTGTATAAACACAAAATACATTGTTGTGGTCCATACATATGACCTTAAACTATTTGTATTACTTTCATCCCACATGACGTTAAACCGTGACGTCCAAACTACACGATGCTAAACTATACAGACGTCCCTTAAGTCCAGCATGATGTTAAACTACACCATCCACGATCCACGCATATGACCTTAAACTATTCGCACTTTCGTCCAACATGACGCTAAACTGTATCCCCCTTCATCGTCCTTGCTATATGACATTAAACTATATAAAAGTCCCTTACGTCCAGTAAGATGTTAAACTGCATAACCAACGGTCCATGCATACGACCTTAAACTATTGGCACTTACGTCCAACAACACGCCAAAATGTACCATCCTTTTTCATCCAACATGACATTAAACTGTGAAAAAATCCCTAATACATCCAACATGACGTTAAATGGTGTACTCTTTTGTCCTCACTCCATGACATTAAACTGCACATTCCCCCTTTTGTCCAACATGACATCAAACCGTATTGTCCACATCATCCTAACTAGATAGCGTTGAACTGTACAAAAAGTCCTTTAATATGTCCTACATGACATTAAACTATACATTTTCACTGCTACATGACATTAAACCATGCATTGTTAGGTTTGTTGCTACCTATTGTTTCTCACAACGAGTATGAATCACGTGAGCTTAGAGAAAACATCAACCATAACACTCTTTCTAGACTACTAACCATGTGTAGGTCCCAACACTATTTTTTAGGTCGTTGTCCCCAAGGAAAACTTGATCACTAATTCATTCATTAATTGAACTACATGGACTTTGATACATGCCTTCTAGGCTGGGTATGTAGGCAACCTCCTAAGGTTCAATCCCAAAACCAAACTCTTCACATCATTTCACCTCCATCTCATACGATGTTGATTTGTGAAACCACCTCCAGAAACAATATATTTACATCGGTTCACCTTCGTCCTTGCTATACGACGTTAAACTATACAACACTTTTGTCCAGTATGACAATAAACTACAATATTCTTTGATACCCTCACCTGAGAGGGAATCATTATTTACATTTATTTTCAATCATGTTTAATTTCAAAGACTACGTGCATACATGGAAATACCTAAACCTTTTATCTTGGGTTAAACCATCATTTCCCTAAAATCCCCTTTCACCCTTCACATGTAAGAACCTAATTTGTATATACGGTAGTTCTAGAACTACGTGGGCATGATTCCCATCCTTATGGGATACATAGGAATGTTCGAGTGTCCCTCGAATCCATCCCCAAGTCTTTTGGACCTAACCCCAAATTCCTCTTTTAGTCCCATGGATGAAAAGTACCAATGAAAACACATTGTGTATTTCTTATAATGGTCCAAGCTCTATGACCCTAAACTAAGATCTCCTATACTTTTTTCCAGTACGACGTTAAACTGTAGTTCAAGAACTACATATGGCTTGATTCCCATCCTTATGTGATACGTAGTGAAGTCCAACATTTCCATTCAGGACCCAGCCACAACATGATTATGGTTAGCATTGATCTATGTATCTCTACATACTTTGGACAATACCCATATTTAGGTGTCATAATCCTAATCTTAAATATTTTTAGATAATTATAACCCTTTTCTTAACTTCTAATCACAAAGGCCTGAAATTCTAGGAGTTCTTTTGCCTGACCATGCATCACGTGCCCTTAGGCGGCCTTGCATAAACAGTCTACATAATGGACCTGTCAGCTAGAATATGCTATTATTTGACTATGCAGTCAATTCCCTATGGTGGCCCTGCATAATTCAACCCCCTAACGGGTTTTTCAAATAGTGGTAAATTCATTCTTGGGAGGAAAACCTCTTTTGTCTTTATTTGTCTTGATAATATGTAGGGATCTGCAAAAATATCCATCCTTAACATATTTTTCCCATATCCTTTTTCATGATCTGAAAGTATTCAAGTCTATGGTTTATATTCTCCTTCCCTACGTTTGGGTCAGACCTTCATAGGAGTGATATCCATCCAGTTATTTGATAATTTTGTTTGGAAATATCTTCTCCATATTCAAGTACCTCTTTCCAAATAGAAAACTCTATACTTTGGAAAATTTAAATCTCCATAAACTTTCACTGGCTTTTTAGCACTAAGAAAGTAAATTTCTGAGAGTTCTTTTGCCTGACTATGTAGCACGCGCCCTTAGGTGGCCTTGCATATGTAGTCTACATAATGGACATGCCAGCAAAAAGATGTTATTTATTTGACTATGCATCCAATTCCCTTAGGTGGCCCTGCATAATTCAACCCCCTAACGGGTTTATTAAATAATGGAAACTTCATTCTTGAGAACTACTTCTTCTAATGCCTTTTTAGATCTTTTACATATCATTCCTCAGATTCAAATTTTCTTAAGTTATAGTTTACATTTTTTCCCTCGTACTTGAGTATGGTAATATTTTTTCAGATAAATTTTAAAATAATTGAGTCAATTCTAATTCATTTGGTCAAAGCTATTTTGACCTTAAACATTAGCCTCTTTATGTCCAATGTGCATGACTTTAAACTGCCCACAAAAGACAAGGGAACTCTGAATAAAATTCAAGTTCCAGCTCACTAAACATACATTTTTTATGATTTGGTTAATATTGAGAAATTTAAAGATTCAACATTTGTAGGGTTAATTATAATAATCCTAGTAAAAATAAAACTATGATTACTAGGCCCATTGGCTTGGGTAAAATTTAAAGCAGGTAGCAGGAAAATACGTGCACAAGTGATTGAAGATGAAAGCATTATTTCCATTTGATGCACAAGAATTAGAGGGACATCCACAGATTGGAGCCTCTTCTCTTTTTTCATGAAATTACAGAAGACTGTCAACATAAGTCTTCACTTGATGTACAACATCCTGAGCTTCATCAGCAGCTACATGAAGCTCGTGCACTCGACCAGCTTCACTCTTCTCAACATGATAGAGTGCCTTCTTGGCATCTGCAATAGATTTCATACCATTCTTTTGAGCTCCCTCCAATGAATTATTGAGCTAGTCAAGTTCACCACTAACAGAATCTAACTGTTGCTGGAGATGCACCTACTGGATGACTTTTTCTTTGACCTTATGCTTCAGCTCCTTCATCTTGGAAGCATAGTCAGACTCAGCTTGGGATACCGCATCCTCAAATTCACTGATGCTGACTGAAAGTTTCACCCTACTTAGATCTTCGCGACACTTTTCTCCCGCTCCCTCCTGAAGATGACTTGCTTCACCATGGTTTGGATCTCTTGGTATCCAAAACTGCCAAGTCCTAACATGAAAAACTGGGACGACAACCAGGAAATCATTGATGACGTCTCTTCTAAAGGAACCTCAGATATGATTTTACATATGTTGTTCCATGCCTTGCGTCATGAAAAGATGACTGCCCTAAGCACCTCTGGGTATGATTCAACATCATCATCATAGGGGGGCATGTAATCTGGGATTAAGCACTTAAGGTAGTTCCCTGTTCGGCTCCTTCCCCCTGACCCTGGTTGCTTCACCTTCTACTACTGTTTGGGTGGAGGTTGATACTTCACCTCTAGTTCTAGCCATTAAAGTTGATAGCCCTGTTTGATCAATTAAATGTATGCTTAGTTTCATAGAATAATTGAAGTTGGTTGTCTATCTTAAAAACTCAGTCCAATCATTAGCTAACAGTAGCTCAGTAGCTTGAGAAGATTCCTCCCCATCTTTCCCAGTTTGAAGAGGATCTTCAAGATGGGTCTCGTGAGGGTTTATTGGGTTTAACTCCACTTGAGATAATGTTTCTGCAATAGTAGGGTTGACATTAATGTCCACACCCTCTTTAGTCATTGGCAGTTCAGTAATTTCTTTGGATGGAACTGCATATTATTTTCAGTCATGATTAGAAGTGTAAATTATAAGAAAGTTTACTAGACGAAGGATAACACTCATGCCCAAGGTCTTCTAAATCACATGATAACATACCATGATCATAAAATTCTTCGAAATACATGCCAAGATTCATCATTTCATCCAATGATATTTCAGAATCATGGATAGTCTCACCAGTGGGAGCATTTGATGTGTCCTCATGGTGACCCTCATTCTACAGCCCCTAACCCTAGATAGATTCTTCAGAAAGGATGGCAGATTCAGTTTCTGTAGCTGCCAATGATTCTGGTGCAGGTTCTTCTTTACTTGTAGCAGTAGTAGGAGCATTACTAGGAATAGATATTGGATCTTTTTCAGAAGCATCCAAGTCAGCCTGAATTTGCGTTTGTTCCACAACACCCTCCATGGTCCTTAAATTAGAATTTTTCCTTTCCCTCAGAGGAAAAATTGAAGAACCCCCTTTAATCTTATGGAAAATGAGAAGTCTTTTTCATGGTTTAAAATTCATGATTATCCGAAGGACTTACCACTACTAATACAGCATTTAGCGGTGGACTTCCTCCTTCGTCACCTTTGCCCTTTTGGCTTTTTGGGAGTGTCGACAGTCTCCCTTATTGGAACTTGAATTGGTGAATGGAAGTCCATGTCCAACTCCTCATTCATGTCCTGCTGGCCTGGAGATATCTCACCCCGTTTGTGAGGAGATTCAGCAGCAGCCCCGATGGCAGTACCACCAGGGCTATACTGTGGTGAAGGAACCTCATTAGTTCCTTTCTTTGCAAGCTGCAAGATGAAGAAAATAACTTCTTTAAGTAACAAAGCTTCGACTATAATCACGTTTCAAAGAAAATAAGGAAAGAAAACATACATCTTCAGGATCCACATAATCATGCCACTCCTCATCTCCAGAACCACCAGCCCCCTCAGCGGTGCCACGATCAATCATTTCCTTCACCCTCCTGGTGACAGGAATGTATCATCAGTGGCATATATGAGCATTTACAGCTCTCTGATGTAAGCCCACACTTCATTAGTGTTATCCTTGTATTGGATATCTGTAGAAGCCAAAAGATTCCCTATTCCAGGAAGTTGTAGGCCCTCACACAAATCCATCCAGGTGGTCTCAGTACCACAATATAAACTCGGCCATAACTGGACAACCTCTGGTCTTAGATATGAAGGCTGCGAGGAAGGTCCTACAATCTTTGAATTCAATTTCTTCCCAGCTCCTGCAACTGATGATAGAGAATAAGAAAATAAGACTTATTGCTTTATAAAGTAGCAGTGATTAAATTACCACAATGAAGTAACTCACTAGGAGTTGATGGAGTAGGTCTCTTGATTCTAACCGGAGGATTATATCGAGCACGAGGTTGCTTTTCCACTTGTTGTGCCTCATCATCCCCATCATGGGAATCCGGTGAATCAGTACTAGAGGAGGAATCTGGCAAATCAACTTTAGGTGGGGAAGCATCACCTTCATGAGGGAGGATTTCTTTCTATATAGTCCTCTTCCTTTACACCACCTGATAAACTAGGTGATTCAGCACCCCTTTAGGGTATGATGCTATCCATTGCTCGGCATACCATGTAGTCAATTTCTGTGCCACTTTTTCAACTGGTAGATCAAATACCGCCCCAGTCTTCTCCCTTGACTGTCACCAGCCACAGTTGTTGAGAAACCATCATATGTTTCTCTAACCTGACATGTACTGGGGGAGATACAACAATCTGTTTTAGACACAAGAATTGACGTGAAAATCTATATAGAGCATAGGCCTCACATATAATTTCTCCATCAATCTTGGAAACTAGCACACCATCTCTGCAATCTAGCATGTATTCCCTCAAATCCAAGTGGGTTGTTCCATCATCAACAAACCTCCCAGTTGGCGGATTTCCATAGGGAAAAAAGTTGAATTCCTTAAACATGCTCAGACTCACTTTCATGTCATAGGCATTAAGATCTAATGGATCAACTCCAGATAATTCTTGCACTAATGGCCTGAAAGAACTTCCAATAATTTGTAATCCATTCTGTACATTGTAATTCTGGAAGTGAGTGGTGATCCATCCCCATAAAACTTGGAATGGTCCAACTATTCAAAAATAAGATTTACCCATGAATACATGAAGTAAACTCATGTGAA
This sequence comes from Viscum album, assembly GCA_963277665.1. Classification (NCBI taxonomy): domain Eukaryota; kingdom Viridiplantae; phylum Streptophyta; class Magnoliopsida; order Santalales; family Viscaceae; genus Viscum; species Viscum album. The sequence continues at coordinate 1,158,117,945 of OY728134.1, read as the reverse complement.
TCTTTGCTAAAATGGGGGTAGCCAACCCAACCATTTTTCCCTCAGCCAACTTTGCCGCAATGACGAAGGTCCCTGGCCTGACGCCTCCCTTTGAATCCTTGACTGGAAAGAGATAAAAGCTGAGCCACAAAGCCAAGAAGCCCGCCAGATGAGTCTTCTTCGGGATCCTTTGATTCACCTCATATCCCAATTTCTCAAACTCTCCTGATTCTAGAGTTGGCCAGAATGTGCCAGGAGCACCCCTCTTCTCAGGTTTTGAACAGGTGGTAGGACGGGTGGGCCTCTTATCCTTGGATTTCTTTTTCTTGGATCTTTTCTCATTCAGATCCTTCTCCTTTGGCTCCTTATCTTTCTTCGCAATAAGAAATATATTCATCCACTCCACTGGATGAATATCCTTTCTAGAATGAGTTAACGAGGTCTCTGAACTCTTGAGCCTATGGAAGATTTTAAATAATTCATGAGCTAAAGCAGGAGTCTTCTCTGAATCATTCCAAGTCACCTTGCGAGGAATGAATTCATCATACATGTCGCCTAAAATTGGATCCCCTGAGATCCTGTGGACATCCCATAGATTGATGCCTACTTCTCCATGAGTCAGATGGAAAGAATTAGTTTCTGGGCTTTAGTGGCTGAGTATCTCCAGCACGAAGTTATCATGTTTGTAAACATATGTTTTCCCAACCCAGATAGCTTTGTATATCTCCACTCCTTTTAAATCCTCAATAAACTCTGCACAAGTTTGTCGCACCCAGTATGCCCACATCCACGTTGGCTTTACACCTCCCCCAGGACGGAAGCCCCAACTTTTCTTCCAGCCTTTGGATTGATCCATATGAGCATTTCATAATATTGAAGGATGACAATGTGGTTGCAGCTTAGCCTTATGAGGTTTCAGATCTGGCATACAAGGGCTGTGATGCATCATATGGGCCTTCTCCATTGTTCCAGCAGTTATAAATCCTCCTCCACATGAGATATTTGCTGAAGAAAAGTTAGTATAATTCTGAAACCATGAAAATGTGAGATAGTTCTTTGCTTCTAGAATAGTGACTTCTCGCATATGACTATATCCATACAAAGGCAGATAAATTCTTTGGGGGAAGTCGCGGTGATATTTCTTCAGATACTTAGAAAAATCTGGAAGAGTGCTATTTTTGATGGTATACTAATCGTGGCCAATGATATCCATCATATCATCAAGATGTTTTCTTTCCAGTTCATCATCTATTTCTATTCTCCTGAGAGCCATTTATTCTGCACAAAAGTTGAATAATTAACCCTTAAGTAATTATATTTTTCATAAAATTTGTGAAGGAATTTAGAAAAAATGGAAAAGGCATTAAGGTGCGCAAGTCTAAAACTTGGCATGTAAGTATAAAGTATCGCACAAGTATTTGGCACGCAAGTATCACCGCACAGGTCCAGATACCTTGAAAGAAGTGCAACAACAAAGGAAAAGCGGAAAAGAGAGAATCTTGCACGGTAGAGATGACCTACGCAGTGAGAGCTCAAAAATCCGAAGTTCTGTGCAATGCACAACGAATGAGCACATATATATAAGCCAGGCTGGCCACATGCGTGCCTATAGCCAGCACACTCCAGCCCTTCACGACTCGCACCTGCACAATGATGGTTGCATGGTGAACACCTGCGCACCACTTTCCCTTTGGTTTTCTTATTTTCCTCAGAGTCACATCCTTATTCTTTCAGATCCAAATCTGAGGGGGCAATTTTTTTGACACTCCTTTTAGTCACATTTTCTAAAATAATGGAAAGGGAAATTACTTAGCATAAATTGATTCATCCTTTGAAGCAAACATCAAAAATCAAAAAAGGAATGAAGAAGGAGTCAAATGACCTTGGGTCACGCAAGTTCCCTTACTATTGCACAATTATAATTGCACGCCGACTAATGGTCACGCAAGTGACTAGCGTGCCCTAAGTGATAACCGCCCGGGGTCTTCTCCATCCAATAAATAGCCCCGGTGGGCCCCCCATTTTGGGAGAAACGTTTCCAGAATTCAGATACAGAGCTTTGAATGCCCAAGTCTCTTCTTCAGGTCTTCCGAACACTTCTAAGGTAATTCTTTACCTATAATGGAAGGTCTAAACAAGATGAGTAAGGTATAAGTGTTAGAATTCACTAAAACTTGCGCACCTAAGTGTTTTACCCTTAAGGGAAATGGACACACTTTCGTGCCTCCCTACTTCTTCACCAAAAATTGTGCGCCACTCTTCTGGAAGTACCTCAGGATGATTCTAAAGGATTTGATTAAGAATCTCCCAAGTATTACTCTACTGGTCAAGGATCGCGCAAGTACCCTTGTGCCGCGCAGGTATAAATGCGCGCCCAGTACTTGCGCGCCTATGCGCGGCCCCTTCCTGCGCATTTAATCCCTCTCATGCCATTCCACCTCTCCTATTCAAGATTTAGTCTTCAAGACACTCTTCAAAGCCATTTATGTCATGTTTTCTTGATTGACATCCTCATCTCAAAGGAATTCCATGGAACATCTCTCAAAACCTAGTAATTTACACATCTTTATGTCACTAAAGTTAGAGAGTTCATTCATTCAACCTAGTCCTTTAAGATGAGAGAATCCTTAACCTAGGCCTCCTTTTCAGGAGTAAGCCCCAGTCCAAATTCTCATTAATATGGGCCTCCTTTTCAGGAGTAATCTCCAGTCATAATTTTCATTAATATGGGCCTTCTTTTCAGGGGTAAGCCCCAGTTTCAAATCCTATTAATTGGGCATCCTCCTCAGGAGTAATCCCCAACCATAATTCCTTTAATCTAGGCATCCTTTTTAGGAGTAATCCCCAATCTTAAAATTCCCAAATATGGGCATCCTCCTTAAGAGTAAGCCCCAACCATAATTCTCTTAACCTAGGACAACTTTTTAGGAGTAAGTCCCAAGTCCTCATTAACCTAGGCCTCCTTTTCAGAAATAAGCCTCAGTCTCAAATATGGGCATCCTCTTTAGGAGTAATCCCCAAGTCCCTTAATTTTCTCTTAACCAGTCCTAATTTACTTTTAATTTGGGCATCCTTCTCAGGAGTAAAACCCAATCATATGTCCCTCCTAATTTGGGCCTCCTTTTCAGGAGTAAGCCCCAAGTTAGAGTATCCAAATCTCCATAAAGTACATATACCTTTATGGACCCTGTTTCTGGATTTCTTTTCTGAAGTAAATATTAATCTTCATCTATTTGGGCAGTCATACATACATAATCCCCACATCATTTCTTATGATTGCATATTTCATGGTACAATTGTTTGGTTTTTACCAATACCTCTTGTTTCTCACACTGAGTATGCCTCATGTGAGCTTAGAGTGTAAAAGTAATTATGACATCTTTCTTTGAGCCATCAATCATAAACATCATACTCCCGTACTCGAACTACGTGGGTTCTGATTCTTTTTCCAAAACAAAGGATACGTAGGTAGCCCATCTACGGGTACGATCCCAACTCTGAAATAATCCAGGTCCTTCTTAATGACAATAAACTTCAAGTGCCCCACTGAGTGGATTTAAAACCAGTATGGTCATCATAATAACCAAGAGACTTTTATGTATTGAAGGATACCATCAGCTCAGAATCTCTAAACAAATATAGATGATTCTCTATCGATAAAGAACCTCGAATACATATAAAATATTCTCTAAATTTCATACATATCAATCATTGATTGTTATATCTAAAGGAAATCTCATTTTTATACTTGGTAATGTAATAAGGATTCACGAACATAATGTAAATCTATAAAGAGAGTCCCGAAGTAGACAATAATTCCCCTCAAAAAGTTGGGATGAGTCTAACCTCCCATCCTCTTGACCAATGCAAATTACTAAACCTCATCAGTCCACAACTAATGAGCGCCTACCTTTGGAAAGTAGGTTCAAATGGATATGGAATCATTGGATGTTTTCGGTTCTACGAACAAACCCGTTAGAAACTGCTTGGAATGTTTGAATCTTAAATACATGAGATCATACCCAATTCCAGAGGGAAACAACACCCACCTTCTTTTATGAGGTGTATATATAAAAATTTTGACTTATCATATAATTAATTTATTTATTTTAAAGTTATTTAATTTTTGGATAAAGATTATTCTTTTATTGGGTTTATGATTTAAATGTTCAAAGTGATATGAGACACTTTGAATGTTTAAAGAATCGATCCTTTCTCCATTTCAATATTATTGATAATATTTTACATATTTATTTATATGGATATAAAAGGATTATAAATGAAGTTTAATGTCTATTTTTATGTTCATTAAAATGTTTTCAAAGGTAATATTTTTAAGTTTTTATGTAAGAGTTAACATTGCAATCTCATTATTATCTGGGTTTCTAATATGTAAGTATTTATAGGAAAATATTTATCATCATCATCCATGTTTCTAAAAAATTTATTTAAAAATATTCTTAATATTATTCTAAAAACATTAAATGTAATTTTTACCCATGTTTCACTTTTTATAACACATTTCGAAAATAACCATTTTCCATTTTCCAAATGAGATACATTATATCTTTTTCAACAGAAGGAATGTTTTTTTAACCTATACGGTGTGAGCATCGTTTTCCTTTGTTGTGGAAACTTAATGTTTTAAAGATTCACTCACAAGATTACAAGGTTATTTTTAAAGTATATGTTTTATTTTCCAATTTAATGTCTTTTAAATAAATGATTTAAAATTAAAAAAGGGGTATTTCTATCAATTTTTTATTGATTTTATTATAATATTTTCATCAATGTCAATATCCATTGTTGGAGCTTATGATTGAATGAGGTTGATATCTTATGATATCATTTTACCATATTTCAGTTAATTTTTTATCATTTAGTTTGATCATGGATGTGTTATTTTGATATCATTCATGGTTTATGGATTAAGTATTAACATTTCTGGCTAGTTTTAATACAAATGTTTATTCTGGTTATGTTTCACCCTTTTCATATGAGGAATTCATTTGACTTAATAAGTGACAGGAGGGGCCTGATATAACATCTAAACTCACAGTTAGGTTTCATGAAATAAAATAGATATAGTTTTTTTGAGGCCTTATCCATTTATTATATTATTGTCATTAAGCCTTGACAGTATTATATTCTTGACATGAAGCCTCGATGGTAAGTTTTAGATGTCCAATATTATGTATTACCTCATTATGAGATTAGTTATTGAATATCCTTGTGATTATTATAATAGTATAATATCCATAGTTATCTTTTATATCTAATGTGATTATTTTATATGGTATTTTTTCACATTTTGCTCGAGATTATGTTTAAATGGCGTGTGTTTCAGCTATTCACCTTAACTTAATTTTTATGCTTATCTATAATGGATTCTCTTATACTCTTACACTTACCAAGCATCTGAGTTCACCCCTTTCACATGTTTTATTTTCCCTTAATTTATAGAGAAGTGTTTTGATTTTGATATGCAGGGTAACACTAAGGGGATTAATGTAATGCTTGAAGAACATTCTTTATTTATTTTTTTATTTTAGATTGAAATGTGAATTTCAAGTATATATCTATTTTACCAAGACTACTAAACTATTTTGTATTTTGGGATTTGATTCCTTGTAATCATACCAATGTAACAAAATAATGCACCGACTCAAGGATTCTGGGGTCCGGGTGTTACAACTGAACCACAAACAATAAATATTATTCATTCAATAAATCATTAAATATTATATTTAGAAACATGTAAATATTTTTTTAATATTCATATAAATAAATGATATTTATTAATAAATAAATTAATATTTATTTAATGATATTTAATTATAATATCATTCTCATTACTGTGTACTTGACTCGACCTGAATTTCCTCTTTAGCATTTATCGAACTACAAATAATAATTATTATTCATTCAATAAAACATTAAATTTTAAATTCATAATCTTTTGAAGATTTTTTTATTTTTTCAATATTCATATAACTAAATGAAAATTAATTTAATAGTAAATATTATTTATTATGTTGTAAATAAATAAAGATATAAATAAATATACAATTCAATGGTCTTGTGAATAAATATTTATTTACTATTAAACTCAAATATATATATTCAAAATTGAATATATCATGTGACTGAATATTTGTGATTAATAAAACCAGAATTAGTATTATTCCTTGGGCATGAGATAAAACATCTATTCTAACTATTAAATTCAAAGAGAATTTAGTTGAGTTCAATGGAAATACTAAGTGTTTAAGAATCTAGGCCTCTTCATTAGTGGCATTATGAGGCTCCACTAAAGTCCAATATAAGCATATAAATAAAGTAAATATACCCATAAAGGAAGAAGTTAATTTCCTATTGAAAACAACAAAATTTGAATTATAACTATGTAATGTAATATATTTGTCTCAATGTATCATCAAGAATAATTTACACTCGTGTCATCAACCTATAAACTTAATATGTATTTCTTTAACATCCTGAAATGAATTCATCAATCAACATGGGCACATATTTTAGTTCCATATTTCCATTTCAATCAAAGGGACGAGATAACATCTTCTGGTCATAGAAAGGACAAATCCTTTTTAACTTATTAATCAATCCCATATCACTGATGAAACACCCAATATATCTTACTTTTTCATGAATATATGGAATCACATTTTCAATAATACATCAAAGTACACAACTCATGATATAAATTAATAATAATATAAAGTCTAAGGATAATTACACTGATTTTTATATATTAATATATAATTACTCATAATCTTGTGGAATTATTACAAGCGGTGTATCCTCATAATCTCCCATCTTATATATTTCCGAGTGTAAACATTATGAGATAAATTTTCACATGTTTAAGAGAATCAAGAACCAGATAGTCAATAAATTATATGTTCCATCAAAGAATGTTTTCCTAAACATAGGAAATATGTTTAATAATATCATAATGGTAATTTGAGGTTTTCATCATAGCAGGTAACAACTATGATGTTTCACTGTGACAAATACCAAGAGACATTATCACATTAATGTTATATAGAATAAAAATCAATATATGATGAGAAAGTTATTAATATTCAACTATTTGAATAGACATACAATCTAAAGTAAACCATATTTATTTTCAGGGAAAAAACTCCAATAGACTTTCACTTGGACTAAATCCAACTACTAATTACTTTTAGTACGCTGGCTCTCACAGGATATTCATGCTTCTTATGCGATAAGTATTTTTCCAATGGGTATTCCAAATTCTCATCCATGGATCCTTTTCTTTTTTTTTGACATCACCTATATAAGAAACCCCCCCAAGAAATGATACTTTTGATGTATTTTCTTTATCTTCGGATGAAACTTTGGCTCCATAGAAAGAGCCACTATTGTATTATTGTCACAATATTGTGTGATAGGATCTCCAATATGATAAACCGCATCATGATCCTAGAAAAGATTGAGCATCCAGACTAATTCCATAACTATATCAAAATCTTTAATATACATATTATCTATTGTAGAATTTGTGAACATAGATTTATTTTAACACTTCCAGGTTACAACTCCTCCATTTACGGCGAAGATATATCCTTGGGGTGAATTTAGATCGTTCTAGTCTTTATGGAAACTAGAACCTATATATCCCATAATTACTAACTCCTCACATCCTCCATAAAATAGGAACATACTCTTAGTACTCCTGAGGTACTTTAGGATAGTCCTGACTTCCATTCAATGACATCCACTTAGGTCCACTAGATATGTGCCTACTATGAGAAACATCAAGACTAGTACATAACATAGAAAACCATTTCCCCTATCCTCGATTCTTATAGGATTCTTATCATCCTTTCTCTCCTCCCATGCATGAGGATACATTTTTTTTCAGAGATATATTCAATGTGAAAATCTTCAATAATACCCTCTTAGATTTTACCTTACTAATTCTCTTTGCTATCTTTTTAATGCATGTACCTTTACATAAACCAATTAGCCACTCGGATCTATCAAGATAGATCTTGACCCCAAGAATTTATATTGTTTCACCAAATTATTTTATGGGGAATCATGTGTTCAATCATGTCTTAATAGACTATAAGACTAATATCTTGTTTGTAATTAATAATACATTATAAAGATATACTATTAAAAACAAATCACATTAAAAATAAATTCTTGTAGACAAAAGGCTCACATTGAATTTGTATGAAAGAAAATTCAGTTATGGATTCATCAAATAAAAATTTCTATGATTTTTATACTTGATTCAATCCATAAATGGATCTCTATGGATTTCATACCATATTGGCATATATTGAAGTCACAAACCCTTTTGGATACTAAATATACATCTTCCATAAGGTTCATGTAGAGGAAGGATTTTTTTTGAAATCCATTTTAAAAATATCATAATCCTGATAAACTACTATGTAAATTAGAATTATGATGTATTTTATCATAACAACTAGTGAAAATGCTTCTTTGTACTCAATGAATTCATGCTATTTAAACCCTATTACAACTAGTCTGGATTTATAGGCACTGACTCTACCTTCAACGACCAATTTATTCTTGAATACTCATTTGAAAATAATGGAATTTATATCTACAATAGAATATAAAAAAATCCATTCATGGTTTTATTATGTGGAATCTATCTCATAATTCATGGAATCTTTACATATAGAAGATTATGTACCACTTAATTATTTTTTGTAGGCCACATGTTTATTATTATCCACTAACAATGAGTCTCAATCCTTTTTAACTATAAATCTACATATCTCTCATTCTTCAACCTATCTCATGCTTCTATGTAGTACTTGTATCTCTAGAACATTCTTTATATTGTAATTTTTGGTATCCATTCCCATGAAAAATCAATTGTATTATGACACTTAACTTAATAAAAGAATATATGGATCCCACTATATATTTCGGATATTTTCTCCCTCTCAAGAAAAAAGGGATTCCTGTTAGCCACAATTGTTTTTTCTGAGGGGTCTTATAAGTAATAACGTTCAGTTTACTTATGTTATCCTAAATAGATACACTTAGTTCCATGGGGTGAATGTTTTCTTACGTAGATAGTATAAATAAATGCTTGAAATCCTCAAAATTATATATGAGAAAACATGAGTTTACTTCATTTCCAATGCTCATATGGAATACCATTTTTAGCATCAGTTCAGAGTTGGTTTAACATGTTCACTATTATTTGTAATGTGTATCCCCAAAAGAATAACGGAAGACCAGAATGAAATATCATTGATCTCACCAAGTTTAACAATGTGTGGTTCCTCCTGTCATGTATACCATTCCATAATGGTATATAAGGAGGAGTTATATGGGATAGAATCTCAAAATACCATAAATAATCAATGAAATCTTGGTTAAGATATTTTCTATCACAATCTGAGTGAATTTTCTTTATCTTCTCACAATGTTTATACTCAACTTAATTATTGTACTCCTTGAACATAAAAAATGAATATGATATATATCTCATTAGGAATACGTATACATATATATAATAAAGTCATCTATACATGTTATCACGCATAAGAATCCACCCCTTTATTTAGAAATGGTTTACACACAACTGTATGAACAAACTTAAGAAGCTCTATGGAACTTTCACCCTTTACTATAAACGGGGATTTGATAAATTTTCCTTGTAATAAATCATGACTTATACCAAGTAGTTTTAGTTTAAAATAATATAAATACCCATCTTGATATAATTTTAAGTGATTTTTGTTTACATTTCCTTGATGGTCATATAATAGTTGGGTGCAATGTGAGTCACGTGCACTATATTTGTTATCGATTTAAACAGTTTGTTTTCATATTAAAATACATAAAGAACATTATTTATAAGGTTCATAACAAAAAATATGCTATCTTTATAAAATAGAAATTTTTATTCCAAAATATGAAAAAATACATATCAAGGCCCAATAAAAAAATATTGTTTTTGCTAAGGATTTGAATATAATAAAGTTACTTCAAAATGAAGATAAATATTTTTGATAATTCAAGGTGGTAGTTTAATACAGTGAGTATATATCCACTAGTATCTCATAGATTCACCTCACCCTGAGAAACTCTTAAAAATTTATATTTTTCATATAATTAGATAAAAACATGAGCACCTCAAGATATATATAATACCCTATTTATAGAAATAGAAAGCTTTCACTTGATAATGAATGAACATGAATATTACCCATGCTTATTTTATGTGGTCAAATTCTTCTTATAGTGGACCTTATTTCCATAAATAAAATATATGGAATCATGTTCCCTTGATTTCCCATTGATATTCCTTATCATGGATGGGAATTGTGAAGAAATCTTAGACTTAGGGTTTGTTTTTGAACCTTTATCCTTTCCCCTCATTTCATTCACCATATGTATATAAGGATTTACTAACTCTATGTCTATATCTACAAGGTGATTCCGAGTAAGGAGATCTAGGGAATAATTCTCAATATTATTCATGTTTAAATCTAAAACAAAACAATAAAAGATATAAGAGAGTGATTAAAGTATTAGATCTATGTATAATTATTTGGGTAGCTTAATCCCAAGAATATATAAGTAATTAATATATCCAATCATATTTACTAAATGTGGACCCACATCCACACCCTCTCTAAGTATTCATGAGAGGAGTGCCTTTGGAATATCATACCGCTCCTATCATGATCTCTCCTAATAATGATCATGGAGATGACTAACTGTAGTTTATACACCGATATTTTCATCTGACTTCTTATGTTCACTAGAAATGGAATAAAACATTAAAAAATAGTCATCTGCTACACCATCCAATAGATTCTCATATAAAATGAGTGATTTTTTCCACTTTCCACCTTAGTAAGGTGATCAAATATTTGTGGAAATATAGCTTGTAAATATTATATTCCTGGTATAGTATAATGCACAATCACTTGTACCACACCTGGATGTTACTACTGAACATGTGGTTATTTTTCTCTAGTATAGATCATAATGATATCAAGGTCAACATTTTATTTTTATATAATGAAAAAACAATATTAAGTACTTTATCTTGATTCCAAAAAATATACGAGATAAAATAATTTTTATTATTATATTAGAATCTAACTATTTTATCAAGTCTTGTATCACATATTTATATATTAAGAATGAAAACAAAAATAAAATATAACAATTTATTTTCGATACTAATCAATACATAATCAAATAACAATAAACATAAATGTGATCACTCTGATATCACTTGAAAGTTTCAGGAACATCGAAAGACAGTCAGTTCTATTCCTAATTTTGGTATTTTTCTAGTTTTAATAGATAATTCATAAGATCATGATGATTAATCATCATGTATGGTAAATATAACTGAAAAAACTAGACAGAAGGAATCTAGGAGCATGGAGAAAAAATTTTCACATAAAATTTATACTTAATTTACTAATAAGAATTACCTCGGTCTTTATATTCTTTCATTGATGAAGATATTTATTATTTAAACCCCTATTAATATCATAGTATGGATCGATATGTCCTCCTATGATCTCAAAACATCACCAATGGATCTTTGGGTTCTAGAATAGAGGTTTCAATTTTCTTATGTTCTTCATATTGATCCTCATAAGTGATCCTTTGATCTTGAAGATCATGTCTCTTGATCTCTCAGTCTAGAGTTAGAGATAGATGATGAATAGGTGGAAGATCACTCCAGCATGAAAGAAAAAACCCAATATCATTCTTTATTATTGAAAGAAATCTAAGGGGAGAGTCATTGTGCAAAATTAATTATTATCCCAAAAGGATAAACTAAAAAAATGATATCTATGATGAATACAAAAATTTAGGGTTTTAATATTGATAATTTAACATAATTTCTTTCATAAAATACTAAAATCTATACATTCCCCATGTTAATGAGAATATTATTATTATTTCAAAAATCATGAGCTAAATTTTGCATAATTAAATATCATTTTATTTAAAAATTTAATTAATATTTATTTAATGAAATTTAGAGTTCATATCTTTATCATCACCAGGAACTTAACTCAAACCAATTCCCCACTAAGAAATTTAACAAACCTTAAATAATAAATAATATTCATTCGATATATATATAATTTTTTTTTATTTTTTTCATAACTAAATGAATATTTATTTAATAATAAATATTATTACTTACCTTGTGAATAAATTAAGAGATAAATAAGTATACTATTTGATAGTGTTTCAAATAAATATTTATTCAATATTCAACTCACACAAACACAAACACACACAAATATATATATTCATACTCGAATATAGTTGGTGACTGAATATTTTTTATCAATATATCTTGAATAAATATTATTCCTCAGGATTTAAAATAAATTTTATTCCAATTTTTAAATTAAAATAGATTTTAATAGAGATTAATAGAAACATTACATGTGTGAACCTCTAGGAATATCCTCAATGGTATTAGGAAGACTTTACAAAGACTAATATTAACATTTAATAACACATAAAGTATTTCATTCTAAAAGGAGATAATATCGCAATGACATCATCCACATATAAATACTCACTATGTAATATAATTTATTTACCTAAATATTGTGTAAAGCTAGTTTCACACTCAAATAATCAACCTATAAGGTCAATATTTCATTAATTGACTTCTTTAAATGACCCCATCAATAACAATTGATATGGATTTTAGTTTAGCATTTCTATTTAAATCAAATGGATGATATATAATCTTCCAGCATTGGAAGGGAAATATTCCTTCTTAACTTATTCATTAATTCCATATCACTCATGACAATCCCGACATATCATACGTAACCCAGAATATATGGAATCATAGTTCTCAAAAATACATCAAAGTACGTAACTCATGATATACATTAATAATAATCTCATGTATAAGGATTATTACACAAGTTCATATAAAATAATATCCAATGGCACATGAACATGTGGAATTATTGTATCTGGTTCTATCCTTATAATATATCACTTTGGATATTACCAAGTAAAAAATTCATGAGATATAGTCTCATATTCTTATAAGTATAAAGAACCTAACAGTCATCATACTATATGTCTCATCATAGAATGCTATCCCAACAACATGACATAAGTTTTAGAATATCACTACAGCACTTATAAGTTCTCAAAATAGTGGGAAAATACTATGAAATTGTAATGTGATAGATACTCTAAGACATTATCTCTTTAATGTTATATATAAGAACAATCAATATATAATAATATATTTATTTATATTGAAGTCTTTGTATAAACATGTAATCTAAAGTATGATGTAGTTAGTTTTAGCGAACCAACTCTAACATTTAGAACCATACTCCATGAAACATCGATGATACATGAATTGACCTAACTTGTAGTACATGTAAATTTAGCTAATTGAGTCCATATGTGTCATCCCACCTGGGACATGGTGTGTATATCACCCTTCAAATGACATGATCTATGGTGGTACATGCCGAGTACCCTACCGGTCCCAAACAAAATATACCCAATCATACATGTTATATAGGTAGAACTTTACACACCATGTTGAAAGTATGTACATGAAAAAAGCATTATTGTGGGGCTATAATCCACGTACCCCTATAATAAATGTTGTATACATTTTCTTACCTAATTAATTTTCAATTCTCTATTGCTCAAGACTCGAATTTGGGCATGAAGTAGTGTACCGTAATTATTTTTCCATATTCAATGTGATGGGATGATTTTATTTAGAATCATAGGTAAAACGTGATTTGATGCATGTTGTTTAGTTTTTTCATCTATTTTGGTCCAAGGATGGGGATTGGGTATGTTGATCAGATAATTATCTGGGTTGGTACTCCCTTGGAAGCATGTTTATGTTAGTGACATGGGTACCCCACATCATATACCTGAATCAATACTCCCCCATATACTCAAGTCAAGGGTCCTAAATATATAGAGTTCATCCTCCCTCCTATAAGAGATTAGATGGATAATAGGTACTCTACTAGGGTCAATACCCCCTCAACTCATATATATCCTATAGCATGGTGCAATTCATCCACTATAGTTTCAGATAGGTTATATAGGTTTCTTGTTTTTGGTTTATCATATTATTGGGATACTTATTTTTTCTCCAATAGCTAGGTTGTGAATAATGGGTCTCCCTCTAATAAACAAGTTCTATTATTTATAGAATATTTTGGCCTTATTTTCTCATGGTTTATCCCTTATTTCCTACCAATGGTATCCCCAAGAATGATTATGTTCATAGATAGGGGATCAATTAGAGAACAATGGTATATTTGTTGATTTTTATGATTTCTCACTAAATCAATATCAGTCTCTTTTTAGAGCGATCTATCTCCTTACGTAACTCATACACACATAGGAAAGCAAAAAACATAGGAAAATTGAAATAAAAAATGAGTAGTTACTCCCTAGATTGATCTAGACTCTCTTAAGATCATAAAATCTACTAGAATTATCATCACAGATAAACATGAGTAGTATTTATCCTTTACTCACAAAACAAGAGTTTATACAATGATATCTCATGACACAAGAATATGGGTTATAACCTTGATCAAAATTTCTAAATCAATGTCTTATATTTTTTGAGGAAGGGTTTTTTCCTTCTCCTTTGATAATTTTATCCTAAAAATATTATAGTTTTCCCACAATAATTCACTAGTTAAGAATAGGTATGACTTTTTATTCCTCACCACACAAAAATTCCATGATGATCACACACAAAAACTAGTGTGTTCTTATTTTACTTCTTATTATTCTTCCAATTGTTCTTCTTATAAGTAATTTTCTTCATTTACACTCTTTCCCTAAACATTTTTCCACATAACAATATCTCTTCCACGATGCACTATATTTCTGTAACACAACCCAAAATATTATCTCTTATCTTATATACTTATATTCTCTATAAAAAATACATTTCAATCATTCTTAACATTCTATAAATGCTTTGATGTGTTAGATACACCATGGACTCTTAGTCACTATTGATATGATAAGATACATTAGAGATCAAGTGTGAATATCCATTGAATCATAAAACGATTCACATAATCAGATCCATTAAAAATATATAATTTTATTATAATATTGGTTTCTTCTCTCTTCACCACGGTATATTTTCTATCATTTTAGAAACTTTTCATAGGCCATAGTTTTAACTATGGCATGTTTGATGTCATTTTAGTCTAACTTATTTGAAATTATTTGAAACTAATATTAAAATTTCTTATACCAAATTATGTTTTCCACTCAATATTTGGTAAAGAAATAATTTTATTTCACTAAGAAAAACTCCATGGATTGGATTTATTAGTTTCAAACCTTAAAAAACAATCAAGCTATTTTCACTCCTTAGTAAGAAGTCTCTCTGATAGTTTGAGGACATAAAAAAATATCCTAAAATAACAAACCATGACATGTAATTAATCATTTATAATCCCATAATAAACACAACAACCACCACAATGATGTGATAAATCTTCCTCACTTTCCATATGGAAGATTATTAATTGATATGATCCCTAAAAATTTCATTTCAGAAAACCATATACCTATTTTTTTATTTCATGTTCTACATTAAAAAATGTCATAGTAGAATCCATTTCCTTAGACCATGGTATGTAAAAATTCTCATGATCAATCTAACATATAGATTTCCTTATCATATACCTTATCAATGACCATTGTATGAATGCTCATGACATATTAACTTCACTTTCACCTAAAACACCTTCTAACTATAATCCTCAACATCAATATTTATTCCATGTTCTTCAAATCATTCCAAATCCATGGAACAAAATTCAAATCAAATGAATAATCATGAATCAAATGATTTTGAACACGATTTATGTTTTAAAAACAACAACTATCAAATCCACTTAATATATTCTTCACTTATTTCCTTCTTCTTTATGGGATCAATAATTTTCCAAAAAACATTTATTTGTCCAAAAAATATCCCAATTTGGATTTTTTTTCAACTAAGTAATATTAATCACTTTTAAACTCATCACAATTAGTAATTAATTATTATTCAATATTTCTAAGACCATGTGGAAAATGTCAGAGTATGAAACACGAACATTGAATAATAAAATCATGTTTTCCATAATAGTGATTTATATTTACATATTTACCTCTTGATACTAATACATCTTGACACTAAAAGAGATTCAAATGGATACCAATTGTGTTAAAACAAAACATTATCATTAAATTCTAAAAACTATACCATGAACCTATATATGATGATTTATTGCATACATGACCACAAAACATGTTAGATTAGTTCACTTGTGTACTACAATACTTACTTATATTTAAAATTTCCTTAAAATACATCATTCATATTGGTTTCAATTTATTCTTTTCGTTGGGCCTTAAAGTATTTTTCTTAGTCTTTTGGCCTTATAAACATTAGGTTATATTTTGTGGGTTTTAAGAAATATGAATGGAATTAGACATACAATTAGGCACATTAGGTTGTAAGTACAATGACACTACCAGGTGGAAAACCTCAATTTGAGGGATAGGTGAGTTGACGTTAATCATAATTCTTTATATTATCATTGAGGAATGAAGGGGTAACCAACCATATGATTTTCCTACTTGGATCTGTTTTGAAGATGTAGTGCAACTGGTAGGTGATACAAGAGAGGTCCCATGTAGTCATCATCGGATGGGTGGATCGAAAGGGAGATGAGTGTGATGACACTCATTTGGACCTCCTCCTATTTTTGGATAAAGGGGTGCCCAACCTCTCTATTTCAGTATAGTATCATGAAACATTTCATGGATGGGGGAAATGCATTTCACTAATTATATTCATGTGGATGTGAATTCTGGAATAGGGATGTGTGTCAATATTATGATGATGTGATGTGTTTAATACATATAACACTATGCCTTTGGGACATATTTTTGGCCTAAGCTCCACTGGGCCTTCGTGCCATATTGCATAGGGTCATTGAGCCCCTAGGACTTCAGGTCATGTATGGGTTACCTCTTTATATTTAATAGTGGATTTTATTTTTTCTAATAAAAGGGGTCTTTTCCCCAATATATTAGAAATAATTGAATGAAAATACATTAATAATTTAACCACACACACACACACATATATATATATATATATTCTTTCTACCCATTTAAAAATAATAATCCAAAGAACATATGAGTGATGGGATGAAATTAAACATACCATATCCTTTGATGAGTGAATAGTTAATTTTATTTTTCAACCTCTATGGAATGGAATTAAACCCCCTGCCTAAAAACCATTTTGATCAACTAACTTTTTCTTCAATTACCATTTCATTAAGAGAGAATCATGGAGTTAATAATGTTTAAGTGCATTGTGATATCTCTAAGCTCTGTGGTATGTTTTCCTTCATACACATTGTAGGGTCCTGAAAAACTTGCAAAGGAGAACGATGATCGCCTTTAACTCAATGAATATTCTACCAAATTTCCCCTCAAACGGATGGGAAAATGTGAACAATACTAAAGGATGTTGAAGGAGTAACTGGACCACGAACCGGTTTAATGTTAACGACGCACGGCCAGTTCCGCGAAGCATCCCCCCTCCGCAGACCATTTTCGTTTGCAGAATGGAGGCAGAGACACTTCACAGGAACGAATCCGGTTCACCGTCATGAACCAACCAAGTCGCGAGCCGTTTCGGCCAGCCCGAACTGCCTCCGCTGTCATTCACGAAATGGATGCGGAACCCTCCGTGGTTGTGAATCACTCCCCTCATTCAGTTCGCGGGGGGGGGGGGGGGGGGGGCGCTTGATGCCCACCGAGAGTCGTAGATTGACCAAGTCAACCGTAAACTGGGTTTCCAGTCATGGGACTCCGCAAAAGGTTCCGCGTGACCGCAGATACATCTATTTCCCCACTCTATAAAAGGACATCGAGGGGGAAAGGAAAATAGGATTCAGATTCAGATTCAGAGGATCCATTGGAGATCGACCAGACTCGGGTGGAAGGATTTCGAAGAAAGGCTTAGGATTTCGCAAATAGTGAAGTTCCAGTTCGCGTACCAAAGTAGGTATAAACCCAGGAACGAACTAATAAGGAACAAAAAATGCATAATAATTTTGTGAACCATGAACTTAAAATAACATAAAAAGTGAATACCGCGAACCATAGCCCCTCCGCGGACACACTCCCCATGGACCATGGTGTTTCAGCCTCTTTTCCGATCCACCTCACTGCGTAGCACCCTCCTACGCGGGCGAAGCCTCGACCAATGAACCCTCGGCTGGTGCCAACCTTGGTTGCCGCTGCTCGTGTGGAACCCTCCACATACCAACCTTGTACGCGGACTGAACCCGAAGCTGTGAACCCTCTTGGTTCGCGGGATGCCAATCAGTTCGCAGACCCTCCGTGTTCGTGGATGGCCTCTCAGTCTACAGACCACCCATGTTCGTGGATGACCTCTCCAGCTGTGTAGCACTTACCTACACGAAAGGCCCCACCACCCATACCCCTGTGCGGTCTGCCAAAACCTTCAGTGTTCCCATTCCCCGAGTCAGATAAAATCCTTCCAATCTGGCCCGATCCTCTGCAACCTCCTCATTGGTCTACTCATTGGCCCCGAGTTGAGGCTTCCACCAGATCCACCGGATCCATGTGGTGTAACCCTCAGGTGCATCAGCGTGCCGTTTTGAGTTCACATACCCATGGTAAGTAGAGGCAAAGGGGTTGCCTCGAACCTTCAACAGATTCCCGAAGCATTCTTGGGTTCACATTCCCATGGTAATGTGGAGTCTAGGCTCGGGATTCCCCTTTCTGCCCCTCCAATTGTTAAGGGCTTCTCGGGGATAGTAAAATACCCATCAGAAGGAATAACTCATGAACTGCAAGAGAGGAGATGGGCACACGAGCACCCCTTTTCCCTCTCCCACTGTGCTTTGTCACCCCTGGGCCTCCTCAGAGTGTAATCCCCAATCTATCATTATGGGCCGCCCTCATGCGCAAGCCCCACTCCACTTCTCACGGACGCACCTTTCACGTTGTGATGCTCTGGTCCCTGCTGCCTCTTGTTTCTCACACTGAGCAAGACTCAAGTGGTCTTAGAGTAAGCATCGACCATGACATCCTCTTATGGGCCTCCTCAGAGTGTAAGCCCCAATCCCTCACTCTAGGTCGCCTTAGAGTATAAGTCCTAAGCCAATGAGAACTATGAGGACTTTGATTCCCTACAATAGGGATACGTAGGACGCCTCCATGAGGTTCAAGCCCAATCACCAAGGGACCCCCCGGTTCCACCTTCACATCAGTTCTCAAATGCTCCCCATTCAAACTACGTGGACTTTGATCCCTATCCCCTAGACAGGGTACGTAGGTAGCCTCCATGAGGTTCAAGCCCAACAACCGGTCAATCCGATTATCTTTACATCGGTTCCCTGCACCACTCCTAGTTCCGCCTCAATGAGTTATGAATCATCAGGGTCATTAATCTCACTAGGGATGGTAAACCTCGTGCATAAATGATTCTGAACCCCTGCGTTTAGCTGACCATTGCCAACTAGGTCAGATTCGTGGATATTATTCTTGGGTATAAACCAAAGATTTGAAAACATAGGAATACATCATAAATCTATAAGAGAGTCCTAGAACATGCAATAATTCCCCCCAAAAGGGTGAGATGAGCCTGAATTCCCATCCTCTCGACCAATGTGAGTTCTTAAGTGTCACTGGTTAGACCATCCGGCAAACGCCTGCCTTTGGAAAGCAGGTCCACGTGTCATCGGATACGGAACTGTTGGGCATTTCGAGACCGACCTGAAACAAAAATGGTGAACCCGACGTGAATCTTTAACCAAGAATGACAGATTTAACTTAATCCCACCCTATGCCCCCTTTTACTCACAAGGAGGGCCAAGAAAGTTCATTAATTATACATGGGATCATGAGATGCTGCTTTGACAGGTTTGTTGCTTGTATTTGCTAAAATGTTTTGCAGGTACTACCTTCAGAACTCCCTTTGATCCAATGGGGTCCCGAAGGAACTCACAAGCACGTGATTACCACAACGCAATGACCGGACATCCTCACCTACAGAGGACCCCGTCACCCACCCATCATTTTCAACGTTGGGTCTCAGATGCGCTGATCCGAGAGTACCAAGTGAATGGTACTCTCCCAACGGTGGAGGTGGCCATGAACACCCTCCAATCTGCTAGAACTCGCCAGTCACCTGCCCAGCAGTAGCCGCAAAGGCAGATCCAGATAGTCCCTCTTGCTGTTTCGAACTGTTTCAGAAGTCTATCCATGAAACGGGACAATTCGTACCTCCCTTATCTTAGGGATGCAGATGAGGTCGACACTGAGGACTTCATCCCTACCAAACGGGGGTTCCGCTCCAAGGCCCCCACCGGAAGATGTCATCGCGGTCACGCCACAATTCAACATCCTCGCACCGAGGTGGATGTCTCCCCGAGGATTCAGGCCCACGCTCCTTGAGATCCGGCCCCTCAGACCACTCAATGAGGGCAGAAGACATACAATCAAGGACCGGTCATCACCCTGGTCCCGGAGGAGGAGCTCTGCTGCCCAGCCACAGAGACGTACCACGAACAGGCACCTAAACCTATTCGCTCCCCCCCCCCCCCGAGCCCGCCATCTAGACATTGCGGCATCATACAAGCCAACGCGCATCCCCACCGAGCTCCATCAAGCCCGTCGCTCACACATGACGACATTTACTGGGTAGGCACCTCTCCCTTCCTAGGGTCGTTAAGCTGAACAACCTGACGTGGTGGTGACCCAGTACCTGTAAGAACAGCTCCTAGAAGTTGCTTCTGATGCCCTCCATCCTGATATGGTGGATATCAACAAAGCCCGCCACCCAGATGTGGCGATAAATCATAGGCGAGCACGTCTCCTTGCCAACAAAGGCCACCGACTCGATACAGTGGGAAACCAATATATGCAGGGCCAGCTCCCTGCAGATGCAAGTAAAGTCTGCCATCCCGATGTGGCGGCCAACAGAGAGATAAACCAGCGTATCCTGGTACAGGAGCATATTTGTTCACCTGCCCCGACACAGGAGAATTGTCAGTACCCACTAACCATCAGAGGACCAGAGCAGGATATTCTTACTCTGATACAGGAATGGGCCTTCATACCCATTCCAGCCAAAGATGTCTCTCTACATATCCTGGCTATAATGGAGGAGTAGGTATCGATCCCAGATCATATCCTGCAGACTTGCCAGAATGTAATTGCATCAGTGGAAACAACAAGTACTCAGGCCCGTGAGCCCGTCTCCCCAATTGAGGTGACTCATATGAGAGATGAGATAGCCGCCTCAGAGCAGATCTGCATCCTTGCTTCTGTCCAGGAGGGTCGCTGGCCATATTCTGCAACGCAAGGGTAGCCGGATCGAGTAGCTTCACTTGTTCCAACTGGGGGACACCCGTCCATCATGGTGGACACTCCCGAGCAGGAATATATCCTTGCTAAAAGTCAAGATGTTTGTCGCCGTATCCTGGCAGCATCATGGGACACAATTAGACAGGGACCCAAAGGTGAAGGCCGTTGTCAATAGCAGACGGTCCCCACTGCCCACTAAAGTGCGCCCCGAATGTCCCAAAGGCAGCTGTAAAATCAATAGGGAGTTCATGACTCTTCTCTGCTGGAAGATGGGGTTCCTGATGCCGCTAAGAATACATCAATGGCTCAGAACCCTGCCCATCCATTAACGTATTATGGGAGTGCCAGTAGAAGTTGCAAAGGTCCTCCCCATAATGTTGCTACTAGAAGCTCTGAAGGTCCTCCCCAGAGCACCCGTGGGGTCTTCCCCCGCGAGCATATAACAATCGATCATGAGAGCTCCTCTTTTGATGCGAGTCACGGAAACCCTCCGCATGACCATAAGATAGATCATTAAGAAGGTCCTCTACTTGCTATGGTCCACCCTGAAGGTCCTCCCCGGGGTATACACTGCAATCACTATCCATGCCGTGGGAACCCATATTATGATAGTAGTCCTCGCTATCATAGTCGCAACTGCGGAGGCCCTCCCTGCAGTGATGTCTCATCACGACAAGAAGGTCCTCCCCTTGTCATAGCCTGCCCTGAAGGTCCTCCCCCGAGGTTACGCTACAACGGAACTCCGCGCAGCTAGGCATCAGATCATGGTGGTAGTCGTCTCCAACCTGATAACGGAGGTCCTCCCCGTAGAGACGTTAAGAAACGAGATGGACATCCCCTCATTACTGTACATTCTGGAGGCCCTCCCCATGATGTATCCCCCATATATTCTCCCTGTGGCAGCAGTAATGGTAGTCCTCGCCATTGCTGCAGCTGTGATGGTAGTCCTCTCCACCACAGCCGCCGTTGCGAAGGTCCTCCCCACATTGGATCCAAGCAACAAGAAGGTCCTCCTTTTTTCGCAGTGTGTCCTGAAGGTCCTCCCCAGGATGCACATCAAACGTCAAGCCATGATGGTCATCATCTCCATGATGGCAGTTGTTGCGAAGGCCCTCCCCGTAACGACGCTACACAGATAGAAGGTCCTCCCCTAGTAGTGACACGCCTTGGATGTCCTCCCCAGGGTGTGCCCTGCAAAATTCCTCTATACAGTGAAGCATCGAGTAGTAATGGTAGTCTTTTCCATTACAGCCGCCATTGTGGAGGTACTCCCCGCGATTCCATATCATATCGACAGGAAGGTCCTCATCCTGCTGAATCAAGCACGGAAAAGCCCTCATATGCCGAGGCACATAGAAGTATGGGATAGAGCATGTCAGATTCCCCACTAGTCACTAACGACATCCTTCTGCAATTGGGAGATGGTCCAGGGCCATGTTCATCCTCTGAACCACCTCGGAATTTCCCACATAATGATTCAGCACCTACCAGTCCCACTGCCTCTGACTACAATGATAGTGAGCATCTCAGTTAGGCTGACCAGGTTGAGGAATCACTAGCGGATGAGTATGCCGATATGCTGCACCTGAGGAAACGACTGGCCTGGGATGATATACCAGTTATGTTTTGGCCTACGGCCACCTCTCAGTTGGACATACCCAGAGAGTTTTCGGAAGAATGCGTGCATGACATCCACCATAATATATGGACAACCCTCCGCACACTGAAATCAAGCTTCCTTCCCTAAAATGGGTATGTAGACCACGTCAAGACAATAGAGGACCTCTTGCATCACATCGACCTAGAAGATCTTCCTTCAGCACGACAACAACGACCCAAGAGGCGTAAAGTAAACATGGAGATAGCCTGCCTCCGTGCGCTGCACCAGTTTCACCGCCTCATCGGTGACGTTCTGACGAGAGTCCATATCAGGGGATGGGGAGAACATGGAGCTCTAAATTTCACTCCACTCCTAGCCCAAAAGAACCCATTCGGCGTGGTTTCCTGCAATGCCATAACTTCAAGACGACAATCGAGTGCTACCCCTATTCAGGAAAGGCAACACACCCAACAGAGCCAGGCCTTGAGTAAGTCCCAGAAGATTTAGGCCCAATGGGAACAAGCCATTCAAGAACTCCTGAATTAGGCCATCGAGAGCATACAACAAGCCTCTTTCCTAAGAGAGTCCAATCAAAGATCTTTGCCTGCCTTCCTAGAAGGGATTAATTCATAGAAGAACTCGACACCAAACCCAGTTCACCCCCGAATGGGGCCCTGCAAGATCAGGAAGATAGCGATAGTTGTAGCCACTACTGCAATCCAGGGTCAACCCCAGCCTGCAGGGATGGGGGCATTTTTAACAACAAATACCTCTATAAGACCAATAAAACCAGGAAGAGACTCGATGTCCAAGGAATAGAGCCAACTACAGCCCTCAGGTCTGGGGGAATTATTACCCCCTCAACAACAACCTCCCCCATGAGAGTCAGTATTCTCTCGTCTAGGGTGGACAATCAGAAGGGGAGGTTCTCATCCTATCCCATCATTTGAATCATCATCCCCTCTGAGAGGAAGGCACACCGTAAGGTCTCACCAAAGAACTATCCGCGCCACCCTTCGACAAGAAGTCCGGAGGCAATCCCAGGTCATGAAAGGCAAGGCCAGTAGAAGACGCAGGAGATCCTCTTCCCATTTGCAAGATGACATCCCCTCCAACCCGCGATATGCATTCATCAAGGACATAGAGGCTAACCCCATGGGTGAAACTGAGGAAAATGCAAATCCGGATGGATCAGGAGATGACGGTTCCAGTCAGGCTATGACTCACAATAAACCACCAGGTGTGCACACCCGGAATCAGAGGGCCGCCCTAAATATGGACACCCTTCCAGCCAACCCTCCTCCGCCTACCCAGTGATCTCCCAATAAGGATAAGAATAAGGGAATGGTTACCCTTAACACGCCTCGTTCTCTCGACAGAAATGATCCACTCACGCTCGAAGAGATATTCGCTCGACGGGAAGAGGAGATGAAAGAATTGAGGCAGCTTAATGCCGAGCTACTCCAGAGGAACCACCTAATTGAAAGTGCATCCTAGGAGGAACCAGATCATGCACTCCCAGCAAGTGCACTTCAAATACTAAGGTTTTCCCCGGCAAACGAAACATGGTAAGGGCTCCCGTCCAACGAGGCTCCTGGCCCATCCAACTACATAAACATATATTCGGATGAAAACCAAGACTTCCCTCTACTCAGGATGCAAACAGAGCGAGTACACCTGAACCCTCTGAAGGTTCCACAAACGGCACACGCACCCCTAGTGCCGGCCAATACAGATCCTCAGGCAATTCCTCCAGCTACACCTGCCCAGGACTGGGCCCAACAAGATGTAAACCAGGGTCTCACCAACACCATCGAGGCACTAACCACTCGATTGGAAGATATGGAAGGTCGATGCACTCCGATACAGCCAAAGCGAAAACCCTGCCCGGATTGGGTGAGCAACACACTGCCTCCACCCAATTTTGGGAGCCCTATGTTCCCTATCTTCAATGGATCAGGAGATCCAGAACAGAATTTGATGCACTACGCATCCTATTGCGACCTTATGATGGGAACTATGGACCAACAAGAAGCAGTAAAACTCAGATGCTTCATACGGACCTTGCAAGGATCTGCCTTCATCTGGTATACGAGTCTGCCTGCCCAGTTAATAAAGAGCTAGGAAGACCTATAGCAGCAGTTCTTGTTCCACTTCAGCTCAACGTTTCCTAAAACAACGGTCAGCTATCTGATAAACTGCAAGCAGAGGGAGAACGAGAGGGTCTCATATTTCATCGCTATATGGAAAGGTCTGACATATTCCCTAAACAGGACAATGACTCAAGATGATATGCTAACCATATGCATTGATAATCTTCGAGATGAGCTATGAACACTGCTCATACTAGTGGAGTTCACCACTGGCTTCCATAATCTCTCGGCCATTGCCCAGATAATTGAGGACTCCCTGCAGTGGAGCAATTCGACGTCCCGAATAGCCATGCAGGCTCCTGCAAAAAGAGCCCCTAGAGTTGAAGCCTCTTCTGTGACACTCAAGCCGACCCCTGTGCCTGATCCACCGCTCAGCCCCCCACCAAATCGTCAAGGGCCTCTTTCATACCAGCGGCCGCCTCCTCCTAAACGAGTCGATCAGAGAGGACCAAAGCAGAACTAGTTTGAGGAATGAAGACAAAAAGTATACTCGTTACAAGATGATCAAGTCTATGGCTACTTCATTTCTGCCATGAACTGCAACTTGATCCACCTCATGGAGCTGAGGAAACCTAAAGAGGTCAGCTGTGATGACAGGCTAGATTACTGCCCCTACCATCGGATGTTGGGGCACAATATCTGAGAATGCTTCGTCTTCATAGACCTCCTGCAGCGGATGGTAGATTCCTAACTGGTCTAGTTGGGACCACCCCCAGCACATGTGGCATGTATCTCTACCACTAACTCCGATAAAGAGGAGGGGTGGTAGAAAGTCACCAGAAAGCAGGTTTAGAAATTTGACAACTGGATGACTTGGAAGACTATCAACCGAGACCAGGGCATACTCTGAGCTCAACTACACCAGTCGGTGTTGCCACCAACAGCCTCTGAAGCCGCAGAGCTGACATTAGAGATCTCAAAACCCTCTATGAGCCAGTCATCTAGGCGTAAGCGAAGGAGGAAAGAATCTCAAGAGGAGATTTCCGCAACAGGGCCAAAGTTAGTCCCAACCCTGGAAGATTATATGCCCTCGAATTTGGCGCCACGAACATCGAACCACCAAACGACACCATCAAGGACAACCGACCAGGTTGACCTGTCGGAGGATGAAGAGCCAATCTTTGGTTCTATTAACATCATCCATCTTATGGAATCATTCCCTGAAGAGGGGTATGGTTACGAACCTGAGTTCCCTACATGAGGAGCCTAGAGGAGGAATCGTAGAGGTAGGGGATACCAGGGGAGGCGCAGCTACGACCGAGACCAACCCTATAGTTGGACCCTGGACCAAACAGTTAGTATCGCAGAAACCCGTGGGAGATCCCTTCAACGAACTCAGCAGGAGAAAGAATTCCCCTCCACCTCCACAAGCATCCACTCTGGCCCTGTTGTTCTACGACACCCACCATAGGAGGAACAAGTGTTTGGCCGCATAGTGTGCACAAACAGACCGACCTGGCCAAGTCATCAAAATGCGGGAATTCCATCGATATCTGACCCCGCGGCCGGTCCCTCCTCATCAAATGCTCCAGCTCGTAAAGAAACCACTAAGACTCTCCCTCCAACGGAGAAGCGTTGGCCGCTAGAGCAGAAATAAAATATCCTTAAGCAGCTGGCATCGGTACCAGCAAAGATGTCAACCCTCAATACCCTAAGTCTGTTAGCGACCTCAGGGAGGTGCTTATAGAAGCTTTGATCAGACTTCAGGAGTTTTAAGCCGAGGTAGCTGCCACCAAAATTCACCGGACAGAGACTGAACCGACTGAATGCAATGCGGTGATTTCCATCACCGATCAGAATGAAGATTCCATCATGAAAGGACACATCAGACCACTATATGTGTCTAACACACTAAATGGTATTGAGATCTGGAAAGTCTTTATATCAATGGCTCTGGAGTTAACCTCTTTCCCCTATGGACATTCCGTAAGATGGGCTACAGTGAGGACGACCTAATTCCCTCGGCCATGACTTTGTTGGGTTACGACAAGAGAGAAAAAAAACCAATGGGACAAATTAAGTTAAAAACCCATTTTGGTGATGTGGTAGCCTACACTGAATTCCTAGTGGTCCGGCAGAGCACAACATTCAATGCCTTACTGGGAAGGTCGTGGCTCCATAAGCACATGGCCATTCCTTCATCCTACCAGCAGTGTATCAAGTACTGCATCAATGGAAAAAGTGGAACATTGCACACCGACAAGGCCCTTTTAGAGCTCTCAGAGTCACAATACATTGATGATGGGTTCTATGAGAAAAATAAAAAGAAGCCTTTGGTCGATGGTGTTGACTGTATCCCCACTCCAAATGGCCTTGAAATGGTTCTTGATGACCCCATCAGGAAGCTTGTTAGAGATTATGTCATGCCCATCAACCACGTTGAGAGTAGGTGTTCAGGTCCGGACACGCACTCGGATGTCCTCATGACTTCAGCCACGATGGCCGAGTTCGACAATGGGGGAAAGGCTTCCAACCCTCGATCTGGGGATGAATACTCTAGTAAGGAAACCCACAACACCTCGCCTCTGGTCTCCCAAGAGCCCGTGTCAAGAGGTCTCTCCTCATCGGATCAAGAAGATGAGGACTTGGGAGAAGAAGAGGGGGAAGATCTCAGGGATTCACCTTCTGCATTTGAAGAGGGTATCTCCACCACAGTGGATGAGCTCAAGGAAATAAACCTGGGTACCAAGGAAGATCCAAGGCCTACTCTTGTTAGTGCAGCCATGTCCCCCGAGGAGCATGAGGTATATATCTCTTTCTTGAGGCAACATCGGGATGTTTTTTCCTGGAAAACACAGAAATGCCAGGACTTGACCCCGAAGTGGCGATGCAACACCTGTTTCTTCCAGAAGACCACTAGGGCTATAAACAGGCCGCTAGAAGAACGCATCACTGACATGCCGCCAAAATAGAGGCTGAAGTCGATAATCTCATTAAAGAAGGCTTCATTCGGGAGGTCTAGTAACCCATTTGGTTGGCCAACATCGTCCCTATCAAGAAAAATAACGGACAAATCCACGTATACAGTGACTTCAGAGATCTCAATCAGCTTTGTCTGAAATATGATTTCCCGGTTCCAATCACCGAGTTGTTAATTGATGCAATGACAGGGTATGAGGCTATGTCCTTCATGGATGGATATTCTAGCTATAAACAAATCAGGATGGCCCAAGAAGACAAATAATCCACTGCCTTTAGGTCCCCTCAAGGGGTATTCTATTACAGGGTCATTCCCTTTGGTCTCAAGAACGCGGGCGCCACGTATTAGTGTGCCATGCATCAGATCTTTAAACCATTCCTGGGGAAATTAGTTGAATGTTACATGGATGACCAGGTGCTCAAGTCCAGAAAATGCTAGGATCACCGGTTAGACCTCAAGACCATCTTCAACAAACATCGATAGCATAGCTTGAAGATGAACCCCTTGAAGTGCACCATCAGGGTTACCTTATGGAAGTTCCTTGGCTTCGTTGTACGCCATCGTGGCATCAAAGTCGACCCTGAGAAGACAAAGGCAATCCTTGGATTACTACCTCCCCAAAATCTCACTGAGCGGAGGGGATTCCAAGGACACCTAGCCTATATTAGGCGGTTCATATCCAACTTGGTAGGAAAATGTTTTCCCTTCACCAGGTTAATGAAAAAGGGGGTCACCTACCAATGGACGGATGACTGCCAAGAGGCGTTCGACAACTTGAAGAAGTACCTCTTAAGCCCACCAGTGCTCATGACCTAGGTTGAAGGAAGACCTCTCATCATATACCTGACGACCTTAGAACGGTCACTGGGATCCTTCCTCTCACAAAAGAATGACGCCAACAACAAAAACAGTCTCTATTACCTCAGTTGAACCATGATTGATGTTGAGACTCGATACTCAAATATGGAGAAGATCTTTTCAGCCATGGTCTTCGTAGTTCAAAATTTGCGACATTATCTATAGCATCATGAAGTCCATTTGATCTCGCGGAGTAACCCGCTCAAGTGTATCCTCAGCCGCCCGATGCTAACCGGACGCCTATCCCGATGGGCGGTCATTCTGCAATAGTTTGACATCCGGTTTGTCCCTCAGAAATCCATCAAGGGTCAAGAATTAGCAGACTTTCTGATAGAGCACCCTTTGACAGGGACCACTGCACCGGACGCCAAGCTACCTGATGAAGACATCTTCTCAGTTCAAGAGGAGTTCCCAGCATGGGAAATGTACTTCAACGAGCCATCCCGAAGCCCAACCGAGAAGAGGATGGAGGATCCCAGATTTAACAATGTGGGTTTGGGGATAATACTTGTGTCCCCAGAAAAGGCAGTGTTTCCATATTCTTTCCTC
This sequence comes from Viscum album, assembly GCA_963277665.1. Classification (NCBI taxonomy): domain Eukaryota; kingdom Viridiplantae; phylum Streptophyta; class Magnoliopsida; order Santalales; family Viscaceae; genus Viscum; species Viscum album. The sequence continues at coordinate 1,158,088,418 of OY728134.1, read as the reverse complement.
TTGTCAGAAGGGTGTACAAACAATGAGGCGGAGTATCAAGCCCTCATTGAAGGCCTAGAAGTTTCCCTCCAGGCACAAGTACAACACCTTATGGTAAAATGTGACTCAGAACTGGTCATTGAGAAAGTCAATGGTGACTATGATATTAAAAATGAGGAGCTGATCCCCCTGTTTGACCATGTTTGAGGGTTAATGGCTGAGTTCTCCATAGAACCAACATTGACCTATATTCCCCGGTCCCAGAATGTTCAGGCTGATGCATTAACCAACACGGCCACAACCCTAGCTTAACCAGGCTGGGATGAAACTGTTATCAATATTTCTCATCGTCGAATGGTATTGCCATTTGTTCAGACCAAGACGGAAGAAATCCATGAAGTTAGTCCTATCCACGATCCATATGCTCCTTCCACCGGCTGGATGACCCCCATTGAAAACTACCTTTAACGGGGAGAAATTCCATCAGACAGGGCTGAATGAGAGAAAATCTGGAGAAGGGCAATCAACTTTTTCCTATATGGCGGCACGAGTCAGCAAGATGCCCTCTATAAACAAGGCCTCGATGGAGTGCTCTTCAGATGAATTAATGGAGGAGAAACTACTACCATAATGAATGAAGTACATGCCGGAGCGTGTGGAGAAAATCAACCGGGGACCAAGCTTTCCCATCAGGTTCGATGGCTTTGGTACTACTGGCCCACAGTGGCACGAGACTGCGAGAATTTTACCACAAAATTCCACTCGTGCCAGATTAATGCCAACTTCATACACCATCCCCCGGAGTTACTTCATCATCCAAGTACTCATGGACGTTTTCCGTGTGGGGGATGGACGTCGCGGGACCATATCCTCCAGCCATGGCCAAACTGCTAAAGTATATCCTCACGGCAACCGACTTCGTTTCTGAATGGGCAGAAGCCATACCCCTCATGTAAGTCGGGGAATGAAATATTGTCATCTTTGTGAAGACCAATATCGTCACCATATTTGGTGTCCCTCATACCATACTGATGGACAACGACACCAACTTTTGCTCTACTGAATTGGAGAAACTATACCCCGAGTATGGTATCAAGGCTAACCACTCATCCCGCTACCATGCAGCGGCCAATGGAAAGATTGAGGCTTTCAACAAGACCCTGTCCAAAATTCTCCAGAAAATGGTGGACAAAGACAAGAAGTCTTGGCCAAATAAAGTCCTCCATGAATTGTGGTATTATCAAACCATAATCCACACCGCTACTCGGGCTACCCCGTACTCATTGGTATACGACACAGAGGTGGTCCTGCCCATTGAACCCAAACTTCCTTCACTATGTGTTGCTATCTCTGATAAATTATCCGATGATGAGCAGTTAGAAAAGAGGGTAGGTGAATTAGAATAGCTATAAAAGAAGCGGTTGCACACTTTTTAGCATCTGGAGGTATACCAGAACCGGATTGCCCGATCCTTCAACTAAAAGGTTCGTCTTCGGTCTTTCTTGAAAGGAGAATTAGTGTTGGTCATCCGGACCCCAATGATAACTAACAAGAAGCCTCCAAAGATGGAGCCCAAATGTGAGGGACTATACGTTGTACACAAGGTCTACTCCAATGGAGAATATACCCTGATCTCCATGGATGGGCAAGTCACCATGACTCCTACCAATGCGAGATTCCTAAAGAAGTATTTTGCATAGAAACCAAAAGTGGAGAACGTCCTCACTGCACAATGTAAAACTACATGGAGTACGTCCTCACCACACAATGTTAAACTGCATGGAGTATGCCCTCACCGGACGACGTTAAACTGCATAGAGTACGTCCTCACCGCAGGATGTTAAAGTGCATGGATTACGTCCTCACCGCATGACGTTAAACTGCATGGAGTACGTCCTCACTGCAGGACATTAAACTGCATGGAGTATGTCCAAACCGCATGACGTAAAACTGCATGGAGTTCTTCTTTACCGCACGATGTTAAACTGCATGGAATCTAAAAATTCTCTAAGTCCTCACTGAACTATGTTAAACTGCATGGAGTACATCCTCACTGCAAGACGTTAAACTGCACGGAGTACGTCCTCACCGCACGACGTTAAACTATATGGAGTACATCCTCACCACATGACGTTAAACTGCATGGAGTGTGTCCTTACCGCACGACGTTAAACTGCACAGAATCTAATAATTCCCTACATCCTCGCCGCACAAAATTAAACTTCATGGAGTACTTCCTCACCGCATGACGTTAAACTGCATGGTGTACGTCCTCACCGCACGACTTTAAACTGCATGGATAATAAAAGTTAAAAATGCCTTCTTCCCCCGTGTATAGACCAGACCTACACAGGGTGTATTCCCCATCCTCACCGCATGACGTTAAACTACAAGGATTTCATAGAACTATGTACGGCTTGATTCCTGCCCTCGCAGGATACGTAGTGACGCCAGGATCCCCTATCCTGGCCCAACCACTCCCAAATAGAAGTTAAAAATTCGTTCTTCCCCCCGTGTATGGACCAGACCTGCATGGGGTGCATCTCTTTTCCTCACCACATAACATTAAAATTCATGGATAAGAAGTTTTAGCAATGCCCCTCTCCCCCCCGTGTATGGACCAGACCTGCACAGGGTGTACTTATTTCAGAGAACTACGTGCTTCTTGATTCCTGCCATTGTAGGATACGTAGTGACGCAAGGGTTCCCTGTCTTGGCCCAACCCCCTGAATAAAAGATAAAAATGCCCTTTCTCCCCATGTACAGACCGGATTGGCATGGGGTGTACTCCTCATCCTTACCGCATGACGTAAAACTGCACGGATAACAAGATTTAAAAAAATGTTCTGTTTTCCCTGTATATGGGATAGACCTGCACGAGGTGTATTTTTTCATCCTAGAAGCATGACGTTAAACTGCATAGAAAATAATGTTAAAAATTCCCCCTTCCCCTGTGTATGGACCGGACCTACATGGGGTGTATTCCTCGTCCTTACCGCATGACGTTACACTGCACGGACTTCGTCCTGACCGCGTGACTTTAAACTGCACGGACTTCATCCTCACCGAATGACGTTAAACCGCACAGAATTCATCCTCACCGCATGAAGTTAAATTGCATGGAATTCGTCACGACCCACCCAAGATGCATGGAGAATTGAGATGGAGATACTCCTTGCACATTTGGATGCATCCTCTCCATACATCAGAATCCATGACCCAGATAATTATGGATCTTCATAACCACTCATTGGCATCAGAAGTGGAAAGCCATCGACCTGTGGACACCTTTTCATGACTATTCATACCATGCCCTCAGTGGATCTGAATATTGATAGCCCCTGGCCCATCTACCAAAGGCAAGATTTCCTCGCGCGACACTCTTCCTAGCTTCGTATGCCTACCGGCCTCAGAACCCCCATATCACATCTCCCGATCCAAAAATTTATGGAGCAGTGGTTTACAAGTTCATTCCCCTTTTCACATCCAAATGTTTCTAGGGTACCCCTACCTGGCTAGCCTATGTGTCCGCCGGAGGTTCACATAGCGACCTGCGTCAATGAACATCAAGCTAGGACAATGCTACTTTGACTCAACGAACAATTGCAGGGAAGATGTTTCTTGTATACTCAGACACCATTATCCCCACGTGTTGAACTCTACACTGTGAGCAATCTCAGATTTTCGTAATCATTCATGGACATCGGAAGTGAAAAGTTATTGACCTGGGAAAACCTTTGTATGACTATTCATACCATGCCCTCAGTGGCTTTTCATAATGATATCCCCTGGCTCGTCCATCAAAGGCAATATTTCCTTGGGTGACACTCTTCCAAGATCCATACGATTACCGGCCTCAGAGCCCCCACGCCACACCTCCTGATCTGGGAAAACACAAAGTTGCAATTTATGACCTTGATCCCCCACCTTGTTCCAAGTATATCAGAGCATGTTGACCCAGTTATCCTTCGAGTGACCGTAGCTATAGTCACCCAATGGTCCAAGCTATATGACCGCTAAACTAGGAGTACCTCGTCCTTATCGCACGATGTTAAACTGCATGGAGTAAAGGCACACCCCCATGAACAAAATAAGTTAGGACTGGGAGCTCTTTAATATTTAAAAGCAACCAGGGCCGAGTATGCCCAACATGTTCAGACATTTCCTTCCCCAATGACAGACATTGTGGCCCGGACAATTGCAGATCTTCATAATCATTCATGGACATCAGAAGTGGAAATTCATCGACCTGTGGACACCTTTGCATGACTATACATACCATGCCCTCAGTGGCTCTGCATATTGATATCCCATGGCCCATCTTTCCTTGGGCGATACTCTTCATAGCTCCGTACACTTACCGGCCCCAGAGCCTCCATGTCATCTATCCTAATCCAAGAAGCCTCGAAACCATGATTTACACCATCACCCCCTCTACGTCTTGGATATTCCAGGATGCTTGGGCCTAGTTACATTCTAATCAAGAGAGGCCTTTTTAACTATGTCCTTGCCGCATGATGTCAAACAGCACAAAGCACATCTTGGCCACTTGGTGTAAGGCTACAAAGGCCAAGCATCAAACATCCATGGGAATGCCTCTAACAAAAATCATTTTCACTGGTTTAATAATGCTTCTTGTCCTTACCACACGACGTTAAACTGCACGGTCAATCGTCCTTGTTGCACGACGTTAAACTGCACAGCATTGGAAAAGGAAAGGAAAATGCCCCCCTCCTGTCCTTGCTGCATGACGTTAAACTACACAACATCCTTTAATAATTCTCTTCATCTTTACCGCATGACCCTAAACTTCACGGTCAAACCCGTCATGGGTTCAGTAAGGAACAAAGGCTTTTCTCTGTCCTTCAGTGCACGGGTCAGACCGGCACAAGCCACCATCTCACTCCCGTGTGAGAAGGGATTACATCACCCACTCTCAGGAAGTTCATTCTATATTTTTCTCCCTATATCCAGGAACCCTCTCCTCATAAACCATACTCTGCACTCAGTAAAAGCCGAACTCTCATAAATCCACCCCTGGTGGTCCCGAATCTCCAACTTCCCTGAAGTAGCTTGGATATCGAGGGAATAAAATCATTTACCTAAGGAAACATTTGCATGACTATGCATACCATACCTTCAGCGACTCTGCATATTGATTTTCCCTTGCCTGTCTACCAAAGGAAAGATTTCCTTAGGTGATGCTTCTCTTCTTACACCTCTTGTCCCTTGAGCCCCATGTCCATCCAGAGATTCGGAAACCCTCTGAGTTATAGTTTAACAACCTTTTTCAAAACCCTGCCTGAACATGGTGGAACGTCTCTGGCAAGATTAATAAGGGCCAGGAGAAGTCGTCCTATTCCAGATGATGTCCCAGCTGCATGACTTTAAATTGGGCCAAGCCCCAACCATCCTTTATGGTAGATAAATGCATAGAATTGGAACCTTGCTTCCACACTCCTGATTGATAGAGATTTTCTCAAAACCTTTCAGACATCATATACCCTTTCTGAGCCACCCCTGTTGGTTTGCATAATTCTCCAAGCCACCGATGGTGGTTTCAATAAGCCAGAATTTCATGAAGTCCTATGGCCATCAGAAATAGAGAGTCACTGACTTAAGTACACCTTTACACGACTATTCATACCATGCCCTCAGCAGATCTGCATATTGACTACCCCTGGACTATCTACCAAAGGAAATATTTCCTTACGAAATGATCCTCGCACCTCTGCACACCGACGTGGCTCCCATGCCATGAGACATGCCCTGCATGTCGTTCAAACTTAAATGTGTTCCCCCCGCCCCACGTGTGACTGAAGAGTATTGAGACATCTTCTAATCATCCAAACCCCATTGGGGCACTTGCCCCACCATATTTGGTCAAATATGTTCGACCTAAAACATCAGTAATGATAGTCTTGATGGAAGGACTTTAAACCACCCATGAAAAGAGGCACAAAGCCTGTTAGGATGAAAACCCGAAAAGGGCGACCTAAGAAAAAGTCGGGCCATACCCACTGGGTCCACACAAAATGGGACATGGAAAAATTAGGGTATTAACAAGAAAAGACAAAAAGTTTGTAGGTCTTTTCTAAAAAACCCTATCAATAGTCAAACTATGCTCGCTGGATCCCATGGTCGTGGAAAAAGTAATATTTAGTTTATATTTTCCTGAGTTGTGACTAATTCTGATTCAGTGAGTTGTTATTCACGTGAAAATTGTTCTATTAACAATCAGATTTTACAATAGAAAAAGACTGACATAGTATCTACTCCATTAAAAAAAAGAGGAGGACATCCAAAAGCTGGGGCCTCTCCCTCACAGCGAATGGGGGGGAGGGGGGGTGGGGTCAGCAAAACAGAGTATACAAGAAGGGATATAATCGTCACAAAGGAGTCTGGCTTGCTCTCTCCACCAGATCAGCGACCCTGCGGTGGAGGTCATTGAAAGACTATTTCAACATGACCTTCTACCTAGCTTTAGCCTCAGCCACCGGATGAGTATGCTCCACTATTGTTTGGAGATCATGGATCTATTTTCTGGTGGCTTCATGACGACCAGTCATAGCTGACAACTGATTCCTTAGCATCACTGCCCGTTCTTCACATTCATGCAACTCGGAGGATAGGACGACTGCTTGATCTTGAGAGATAGCCTTTTGTGCTATCAGTTGATGGAACTGTATCATGGATTCCTCCAGGGCACAGGTACCGCAATGAACGACAACAAAGTGAGAGAGTTTGCGTTCACTAGTGGAAGCTTCCTCACGGGCCATGAAAACTTGGCATGCAAGAGAAGGGAACTGCCGATAGTCAAAGCCACCCAACCCCAAACCCAGAAAGAGCTGTCGAAGAGCTTCAGTCTTAGTTTCCATATCAGCTAGATGGGTTTCAGTGATGATCTCACAAATCTGAGGCCAGGCCCACCTGCGCACCGCCCGGTGGTCCGCCATGACATGTGGATCTTTGGTATCCTCACCGAATAGCACGGGAATGAAATCTGGAATTGCAACCAGTGTAGGCATGTGCTCACAAGAAGTTGGTTCCGAAACTGGAAAGTCTGGAGCCTCTAACCCCGGTTCAGTCTTGGGAATCAAGTTTCTAAGCCCGATATCAACTGGGAAAACTTCCGGGATTGTCTCGCTGAGACCCTAAACCACAGGTTCGTCCTCATCCATGTCCAAGAAGGATGAACCCTTCTGAACTTCGGCCACCGCAGGACTGGGAGAGGAAAATACCCTGATTCACTTTTATCGCCAAGCCATCAGTCGATCCTCCCTTAGAGCTGATGAGGAAGGTGCAGTGGACGCAACAGACACAATACCTCCTGATTTGGGAACCTGCTGGATGACTTTCCCTAGGATCCCATCAGGGTAGTGTTTTTACCATGCCTTTTCATACTCCATGGAAAGGCCGGCGGCCGCCCCCACGACCGGCAGGGGAATGCTCATGTCAGATCCCACCCACATTGGCATCAGCCACCATTGACAAAGTATGGTCGAGTGCAGTCCATAAACCTAAGGAGGGGGAAGGGAAACATGGACTTGCATGGACCCAAACTGGCGAGAAAAACGATACGGGACATACAAATCGCACAGAGAAACCCCGTCGATCTGTGCAGATAGAAATCCGTCCCGCAGAGAGATCATGTAAGAATGCTCCTCCAGGATCCCCTAGTTGTTTTCAACTAAGATGCCAGAAGGGGTAGGGTAAGGAGTGAAAGAAATCTAGGAGAAGTCACTCAGAAGCTTGAGGACTTCACCAGAGCTGAGGGATTTCAAGAGAACTCTAGCTATATCAAGTAGGGTGGGCCGAAAAATAGGAAGCGGGATGACCGTGTTGTGTCGATACTCATAGCAGCGACAATGATCCTCTACCCACCAATACAAAAATTTAAATGGCTCGCTCAGACGGAAGGGTGACCCACCCTTCTGCATATGACCCAACAGTTCATAAATACGAGCCAATGTGGGCATAACCAAATTCACCAGGCGACCCTCTGCCAGCTTAGGTGCCATAATCAGGGTGCAAGAACTAATGCCAGGATTAATATCCCGAGAAGGGAACATCCACCTGCTCAAGAACATAGAAAACAAACCCGCCAGCCGGAGCATAGGCGGCACACCGGGGCACACCTCGTAACCCCATGAAAGGTAGTCTCCCGCCTCCAGAACTGCCCATTAAGAACCTGGGGAGGTTCATGATTGTTGAGAGGGATGAGTTCTGGGGCGCTTGATCTTCGGCACAGGACCAGTGGTGTTCAAAAATAACCCTTTCCAGGTATTATATGGAATAATAGAGTGGGCATGAAAGGCCTGACCCAGTGATTTCTCCTCCATAACCAGCAGATCCCTCACCAATAAAGGAACTTGTTTGAAGTCGTCCCATGTATCGGGGATAAGAATATATTCATCATACATCTCACCAATAACCAAGAGCCCTCCCAATTTATGGATATCCCACAGACTAATGCCAACTGTAACATGGGAAATGTGGAAAGTATTAGTGCTTGAACACCAGCGACTGTGTATGTTTGGAAGGACCAACGATGGTGGGTAAATAGAAAATTGGGAAGCCCACACTACAGAGTATAAATTGAATGGTTCCAGTGATTCGAGAGACTCCAAGCAGTGATAATGGATCTAGAAAGCCCAGGCCCAGTCATTTGAGAAGATCCCGCTAGACCGAAGATCCCACCTAAGAATCCACCCTGCATCGGGATCTACTTGAGCAAGGTTGATAATAGAAGGTTAACTCTTGAAGACAGCTTCCTGAGAAAAGTTGAAGGCATGCTAATCACATTGGGTCCAAACAGAGCCTCTCAAAATGAAGGTTTCTTTCTGGTCAGAGTCGGAAACCATCTTCCCTGATTGGGTAAGGTTTGCCTGAATACATTTGGATGACGCTTCCAAGAAAGGAGAAGGAAGACCTGAGAAAGTGGGGGGAATAGGGAAACCGTCTTGAAGACCAAATCCATGAAGCAGAAGCCGATTTGATAGTGGATAATCTAGGATCTCAAGAGGGAGAAAATCTTTCAAGACACCATCATCAGGAATGATGAACCCACTAGGGTCCTCTTGGATGTTCTCCGCTCTGCGAATCATAGCTAAACGTCTCCCTGAACTAGTTGGGAGAGACTCTACAGCAGGCCTTGTAACAGAACGAGGGGGAACCATATTTGCTTCCTGCACAATGAGATCTAACAAGCGGTTAGTCCGGAATAAATTTTTTCGGACAAAAATACCAAATAGATGGCTGAGGATTAGTTGAGGAGCCTTTATAGTGAAGTCTGCGAGGAGGCCTCGAATAATGGTTCGTGATGACAACATCCTTCGAACTAGCCCTTCACGAAAGTATTCCGTGAAACCCTGGCCCATGGAGCGTTGGCCAGGAGACCACGGACCAGGTTTCTCTATGGAATTTCAATCCTGAATTTAAGTTTTTAAGTTTGGAAGACTTAGAAACGTTTAATGTTCAGATGATTGTAGTCCGTGGAGCATCAAAACAGCGGAGCACCAAACTACGAATTGAATTCAAATGCCGCCCGTCGTGACTTACTTTTTAATTAATTAAAAGTGTTAGTTCACGGCTAGGACGTTGATGCGCAGATGAAGAACAATGCTAACGAGGAATGGTTCGCGAAAGTAGTAGCTGGTTCGTGGACGAAGCGTTCCGCGAAGGAACGAGCATGCACACGCAAAAAAGATCCAGTTTCATGAAGAAACCAGTAAAGGACAAATGAAAGGGGCCCTTTTTATTTATAGGTGTGGTCCCCTATTGGGTCCACATCCCTACCACAACAAATCCGAGTTTCAGGACCACTCTAAGTCAGAATAGCTTCCACTTTGTTCCGATCGGACCCCATTCTGATGGGGGCCATTTGTAGGGTCCTCAAAAATACAAAAAGTAGAACAATGATACCCTTTAACTCAAGGGAGATTCTACCCAATTTCCCCTCAAAGGGATGGGAAAATGTGGACAATAACAAGTATGGAAAAGGAGGAACTGGTTCGCAGACCGGTCTAATGTTAACGATGCACGGCCGGTTCCGCGAAGTGCCCCCCCTCCGCGGACCGTTGTCGTTCATGTAATGGAGGCGGAGACCCTCCGCGGGCGCGAAGCAGGGTGGGTGCCAATCTGGTTCACCGTCATAAACAGCCCCATCCACGAGCCATGTCAGCTGGTCGGAACTGCCACCGCTGTCATTCGTGAAATGGAGGTGGAACCCTCCGCGACCGCGAAGAAATCCCCTCATTCGGTTTTCAGGGGGGGAGCGCTCGATTCCCAGCACGAGTCGCGGATTGACCAAGTCATCTGTAAACCGGGTTTTCAGTCATGGGCCTCTGCAAAAGGTGCCGCATGACTGTAGATACATCACTTTCCCAACTCTATAAAAGGAGACCGAGCGGGAAAGGAAAATAGGATTCAAATTCGGAGGAAGTGGATTCAGAGGAGATCGATCAGCCTCGGGTGGAAGGATTTCGAAAAAAGGCTTAGGATTTTGCAAACAGTGAAGTTCCAGTTCGCGAACTAGAACAGGTATAAACATGGGAACTAACTAATAAGGAACCCAAAATTCTTATTAATTTGGTGAACCGCGAACATAAAATAACATAAAAAGAGAATACTGTGAACCATAGCCCCTCTGCGGATGCACTCCCCGTGGTCCAGGGTGTTTATTCCTCTTTTCCGATCTTCCGCACTGCGTAGCACCCTCCTACATGGACGAAGCCTTGACCGATGAACCCCCGACTGGTGCCAACCTTGGACGTCGCTGCTCTCGTGGATCCCTCCATGAACCAACCTTGTACGCCGGCCAATCCCGAAGCCTCGAACCCTCTTGGATCACGGGATGCCAATCAGTCCACATACCCTCCTGGTTCGCGGATGGCCTCTCAGTCCGCGGACCACCCTGGTTCGCGGATGGCCTCTCCAGCTCCATAGCACTTCCCTACGTGAAGGGTGCCACCACCCATACCCCTGTGTGGTCTGCCAAAACCTTCAGATTTCCCATTCCCCGACCCGAATAAAATCCTTCCAATCCGTCCCGATCCTCCGCAACCTCATCATTGGCCTACTCATCGGCCCCGAGTCGAGGCCTCCACCAGAGCCACCGGATCTGTGTGGTGTAACCCTCAGGTGCATCAGCATGCCATTTTGAGTTCACATTCCCATGGTATGTAGAGGCGAAGGGGTTTCCCCGACCCTTGAGCAGATTCTCGAAGCATTCCTGGGTTCACATTCCCACGGTAATGTAGAGTCTAAGCTCGGGAGTCCCCTTTCTACCACTCCACTTATTAAGGTCTTCTCAGGGAGAGTAAAATACCCATCAGAAGGAAGACTTCATGCATTGAAAGAGAGGAGATGGGAATAGGAGCACCTCTTTTACCTCTCCCACTATGCTTTGTCACCCCTGAACCTCCTCAGAGTGTAAGCCCCAATCTATCATTATGGGCCGCCCTTATGCGTAAGCCCCACTCCACTTCTCACGGACGCACATTTCATGACATGATCCTCTAGTCCCTACTTCCTCTTGTTTGTCACACTGAGTATGACTCATGTGGGCTTAGAGTAAGCATAGACCATGACATCCTCTTATGGGCCTCCTCAGAGTGTAATCCCCAATCCCTCACTCTGGACTGCCTCAGAGCGTAAGTCCCAATCCAATGAAAACTATGAGGAATTTGATTCCCTACCACAGGGATACGTAGAAATCCTCATTGAGGTTCAAGCCCGATCACCAATGGACCCCCCCGGGTCCACCTTCATGTCGGTTCTCCAACAATCCCCATTCTAACTATGTGGAATTTGATCCATATCCCCTAGACAAGGTACGTAGGAAGCCACCATGAGGTTCAAGCCCAACAAATGGTCAATCCAATTATCTTTAAATAGGTTCATCGCACCACTCCTAGTGCCTCCTCTATGAGTTCCAACTCCTTGGGGTCATTAATCCCATGAGGGATGGTAAACCTCGAGCATAAATGATTCTGAACCCCTGCGTTCAGCTGACCATTGCCAACCAGGTTAGATCCATGGATACTATGCTTGGGTATAAACCAAAGATTCGAGAACATACGAATACGTCTTAAATCTATAATAGAGTCTCGGAACAGGCAATAATTACCCCCAAAAGGGTGCGATGAGCCCGAATTCCCATCCTCTCAACCAATGTGAGTTCTTAAGCGGCGCTGGTCAGACCATCCGGTGAACGCCTACCTTTGGAAAGCAAGTCCACATGTCATCGGATATCGAACCGTTGGAATTTCAAGACTGACCGGAAACACACATTTATGATTTTGTTATCCTTTTTAAATAATGGAATTCCCAATAATAATAAGTGAATGGACCAGTGATTTGTCTTCTTATATGGTAAGAACATAGAATTATTCTAGAAAAATCAATCCTTTAACTAGTACTAACACATATTCTAAAACTCATACTATAAAAATAGTGGATCTAATTTTAAATTAGATCACCACTATTGTGGGTTTCAATTATCCTACTTGAAAACATAGAAATACATAGTGAGGCATAAAATTTATAGAAGCTCTAAGATCACAAAAATAATATATAAAATTTAAATATTCAATAGTTTAAAAAATATAGAAATTATTTTGATCTTAAAATTTTTGAGGCAATAGTGGTGTTATCAAATATGAGACACTCCTATCTAGGTTGATTATCTCATTACCATCAAGTCTCTTCCTTACGGTTCAAATATCCTTGAGAAATTTATTATACTTGGGGAATTTATCTTATGGATTATAAGAGAGGGATATTGATATAAACCTTCTGAGAGTTTTCTAGAATCACTCTTCAAAGTTTACATTCTTATATATTATTTGATCGAGTAAACCGAGAAAGGAATGTTGTGAAAATTTCACTCATTTCCCTCTATATCCTTTTTAAGGGTGTTTCATAAAACTTGTCCTTAATTATTATTTCTTCCATTCTTCTTCTCTTGGATGGAAGGGTTGATATTCAAGAATCTGTTCTAGATACCCATCCTTTCTTTATTTATGTTTAACTTGAATTTACCTTTGTTCAAGTGGCTGAATCTCCTTTCCAGTGCATGTTATAATCATGGTTACACTCTCATTTGAATTCATGATTGTTTGGGAAGGAAGTTTCCTAGGATTTTTATTTAGTATGTCTAAAAAACATATGAACTAGTTTTATAACCTATCCATCTTATCTTTTATCCCCTCAACCTTAGACTATAGATGTTGGTTCTTAGATTATGGTTAACTTTTTGAAGGATTCCCTTAAGTTTTTTTTTGAAAAAGAGACAGTTGATAAGAATTCTATTGTTATAGTTGTTTGTTAGGCTGTTATAATGATTGTGGGTTCTTATATTTATGCTATTATGAGAGTTTCTTAGGGTATTTAATTGTTTAAAAATGTTTATATTGATTCTAGGATCCTAATCTAGGGTTTTCTTGTGATTTCTCCCTCAATGGTTGATTTTCTCAGACATTACTTATTTAGAATACTGCACTCTCCATCCCCTGTACTTTAGCACATTGGTCAGTAAAGTGGTTGGCACTGGAAAAATCGTCCCCAAAATTTTCCAAATTCGTCCATACATGATCCAAGATTATAGCCCATTTTTAAGCTTCAATTTGGTAGGTCATAGGGCCCGAATGGAGTTACGGATTAGGAGTTATGGACATTTGATGTTAGGTTGGAAAAATGGTTCCTAAAGCCCATTCACGAAGCCCCCTCCGCGATCACCAAGCCCCGCTGCAAAGCAAGGAGGCAAGATGATCCAAGGACCCCTTTGACATTCGTGACCCACTTCGAAGTGATGAGACAGGATGCTCCACGATCCCCTTTGACATTCGTGACCCACCACGAAGCCAGGAGGCGGGACGGCTCCACAAACCCCACTGACGTTCGCAACCCACCATGTAACATTGAGGTGTGACAACTCTGCGAACCCCTTAGACATTTATGACCCTCCATGAAGCAAGGAGGTGGGATGACTCCATGAATCCCTTTGACGTTCATGAACCCACTACAGAGAAAGCTCCGTCTTTACACCGAGCAACCTCTGCTTCACGGCTCCCCTTGCCTATAAATACCCAGCTCACACACCCTTCTCTAGATAGTCACTCTGCCCCTTGGGAAGCTAATATCCCAGTTCTTGGAGCTCCTCTTTCCTTCATGAAGTGGCTTCGTGAGCCCATGCTCGCGGAGCTCATATTTCCTTCTTGAAATGGCTCCGTGATCCCATGTTCGTAGAGCTCCACCTTCCATCGCGAAATGGATCCATGAGCCCAAGTTCGTGGAGCTCTGCTTTCTTCACAAAACGGCTCCACAAGCCCATGTTCGCAGATCTCCACTTTCCTTCTCAAAGCGGCTCCACAAGTAGCTTGCTTCGCGATGCAGCTCTGTGAGTCCATGCTCCGTGAGGAGCTTCCTTTGTGATCCTGCTCCGCGAGTCCATTCTCTACAAGTCCATGCTCCGTGAGACCCCATTCTCCATGATCCCCTTTATTCCATGAAGCTACTTCACGAAGACCTATCCTTTGCGAGGCTCCCACCTTCACACCCACGGGTCTATACTGTGGGGGTTGCACCCCCGCACCCCTGTTCGAGGTCAATGCCGGGCTGTGGTCCCCGCCCTTTGGGCCGGTCGCTTCGCTACTGTCACTAACCCCCATGAAAATGGAGAGTCGCACTGTGAACTTTTCGGGCCAGGACATCGACATTTTCCATTGCGCCCTTATGCGTACCCACCTTCCACCTGTGGAATACCATGATTTGAGATACTCCTCCACACACCATGAAACACCTTAAGTTGTCATATTCCTCTTGGTTCGTTTCTCCTGTCACGAGTCGAGATTCTCCCCATCTGTTCCCCAAGTACCTTGAGTCAAACCATTCCTCAAGCAACTCATCCAAACCCTATCACATGGCTCCAATTCCAGGTTGAACCAGAAAGGGCTGCCCTTGCATAAGTCCCAACACCAAAAATTTCTAGGTGCCTTATGCCTAATAGTCCTATATATATGACTTTAAACTATATTGAACCCTATAAGAAAAATATTGGATACCTCTTACTCGATATAAGGGATGTCTTGTGCGCCAAGCATAAGATGCCAACAGTCCTATCAACATGACTCTAAATTGTAGTATTCCCTATGTTCCAAATATAGGATGCCTCTTGATTTAAATGAGAGATGCCTTATGTTCCAAGAATAAGATGCCAATAGTCCTCTCTACAAGACTATAAATAGTAGCACACTCTATGTTCCAAACATAGGATGCCTCTTACTCAATACGAGATATGCCTTATGCTCAAAGCATAAGATGCCAATAGTACTATCTACATTACTATAAACGGTTGTACACCCTATGTGATAATCATTGGACACCTCTTGATCCAAAAAAGAGATGCCTTATGATGAAAGCATAAGATTACTAATTCCATGATCATAGTGACATAATTTCAAGAGCGTTGGAATTCATTCAAACATTCCATCAAGCCACCTCCCGCATTGCATGTCCTTTATTCAGATCATCATCCTCTTCCATGTCTGAAGGGACCCCTTAATGGCTTGGTCCCATGCTGTATTGGCTCACCTACCATCCTGGGAAAACACCCCATAAGAATTTGGACATCACTTCAAGTCACGTCCTATGTTTCAAACACGGTCAGCAGTCAACCCTCATTTGTTTGTCCCCATTTCAGGCTAACGTGATATGGATGCTGTGTTTCGAACGCAGTCAGCAGTTATCCTCCATCATCAGCCACCCTCACCGCATTCTGAATATTGGGAATGTGATTCACACTTTTCACCTCCCTTTGTTCAGACTGATTCCAGCGACCTTGGTGTTATCCCACTTGTGCACCTGCGCATAGTTTTTTCCCCAATTATATACCTCAACCCACCTGTGAGTTGGGATTCCCTCATGGCCAGACATGAGGAATATATTACGGGTAGCTCCCTTGCGTAAGCCCCATCCACCATTGCCACTCCATAGCGGCACCTGGGCAGCTACCTCGCTTAATCCCTATCAACCATTGCTACTTCATAGCGGCACCTAGGAAGCTCTGTTGCGTACGCCCAATTCACCATTGTCACTCCATGATGGAACACATGCATCATCATCGCGTAATCCCCATCCACCATTGCCGATCGATTGCAGAACCAGGGCAGCTTACTTGCGTAAGCCCCATTCCGCATTGCCGCTCTATAGTGGCACCCATGCAACATCATCGCGTAAGCCCTATCCACCATTTTCTCTCCATAGTGGCACCCGAGTAGCTTACATGTATATGCCCCGTCCACCATTGCCACTCCATAGTGGCACCCAGGTAGCTTCCTTGCATATGCCCCATTCACCACCCTTCATGGATAAAGCATTGCGCTGTGATCGCTAGGTCCTTGCTGCCTCTTATTTCTCACACCGAGTATGACTCACGTGAGCTTGGAGTAGTGAGAATCAACCATGAAATCCTTTATGGGTAGCCTAGAGTGAAAAGCCACACCCATACCTAAACTATGCGGCCTTTGATCCTTGCCAAGGCAAGGTATGTAGGAACCCTCCCTGAGGTTCAAGTCTACCACCCATCGGTCACTCCGACCCCTTCATGTTGGTTCAAAAACACCTTGGGAAGCCTAGAGTGTAAGCCCCACACCCATACCTGAACTACGAGGACATTAATACTTTATAAGGCAAGGTACATAGGAAGCCTCCTTGAGGTTCATGCCCACAACCCATCGGTCGCTCTGACCCCCTTCACGTCGGTTCACCAACACCTTGGGCTGCCTCAGACCATAACCCTCAAATGCCCCCATATCCATGAACTACGTGGTTTTTGATCCTTTCCATGGAGAGGTACGTAGGAAGCCTCCCTAGGGTTCAATCCCAACACCCCATTGGTTCCGACCACCTTCATGTCGGTTCCTATCAACTGAACTACATCGTCTTTGATCCATGCCAAGGTGAGGTACATAGGAAGCCTCCCGGAGGTTAAGGCCCACCATCTATCTGGGCCCCAGGTCCTCTTTCATATTGGTTCCCCCCGTCCTGCATGATGTTAAACTGTGGACCTCAATTAGCGGTAATCCATTGTTCCTCCAATCAGTGGTAAGATGTTGTTCCCCCATTACGTGGTAAGCCATTGTCAACCTCATTCTGTAGTAAGCCACTGAAGTCCCCAATTTATGGTCAATCATTGTCAGATAAACTATATGGACTTTGATCCCCTGCCATAGGGATACATAGGAAGCCTCTATGAGGTTCAAGCTCAGCACCCATGTCTCATCCTAATCTATCCCTTTATCCCATGTGTTTAGGGAAGATCATTCCCCAACCTAAAGGTTTTACTTCCTCTGGGTCCCATACATGTGTCCATTCTCATAGGCCTCCTCCTCAGGTGACCCATCATCCCACTGAACTACGCAGACTTTGATTCCCTACCACGAGGATACGTAGGAAGTCTCTTCGAGGCTCAAGACCAACACTACCGCCACCTTCATGATGGTCACACCTCATTCCCCCTCCACTCCATTCAACTCTCCATCATCCATCCTGATTCTCACCTAGGACACAACATCCCCGTGGGATCATGTCATCCACCTCCTCGCTGCTCCTAGCAGTACTTGGCCCTCAATTCATGCATAAGACCCAGCATGTCTCCGGGTCATTGTCCTTTATGTACACCCCGATTCATCACCCCTTCAAACTACAAGGGTTTTGATCCCTGTCGTCTATATAGGGTACATAGGGAACTTCCCCGAGGTTCAATACCAACCAATGGTAAACCTTGGTTTGTCCCATTTTGGGGTGAACTCTCCTTAATCCGCCCTCAGTGGTTTTCAGATCAACCATTATGGTGTGACATCTCCCCTCCATGGGGCGCACCACCTCAGATCCGTCCTCATTAGGAATTCTGATCCATCCATATTATAGGTTTTCCCTCCTTGGGATGTACTAATCCAATCCATCTCCATGGGAAGTTTTGATCACTCTCATTCTGTCTCCGTAAGATGGTAAACTCACGGCCTACATTGTGTTACACATAAGATACCTGAGGAAAACCTCAAAAGGAACACCTTTGGCGTAACTGTCTCTCCTAGATGTTAAAATTGCGGCATACCATATGTTAAACATGGTAATCTAAGGAAAACCTCATATACATGCTTATGGCATATGATTCCCCACATTCGACATGTGATGCCTCAGGTTCTGTGCCCTTGAGATGCCCTCTTATGAGAATGAATACAGATTCCCCAATGTCCACGCATCTAGAGATGCCCCGAAAAGTCTGATGTTGTTATCTACTCCGATCAAAGGTTTCTACCATGTCAAGACCCCATGGAATGTCCTGATGGAAGTAGTGTAATTAACCGACGTCCACAAAGACACGACACTGGGAACGAGATTCACAAACCACGAATTAATATTTAAGGGAGACTCGGACTAGGTGACGGGTTCTAAGGAGGAATCCATGGAAGGAGGAATCGACATCCCATCATCCCATTTGATCTAGGAGAAAACATCCCTGAACAAGGAATGTATTTCACCCACCTTTGGAAAGAGGGGATGCGAGGCAACAAACAGCTGTGCGTCCTCCACAGACGGATGCGTGTGCCCCGACGAAAGCGTCGGAAACAAAAGTATTGGTTGAGGAACACAAAACACATACCTAAGGTGGGGACTGTTTCTCACTTAATTGATTCACAACCATTTTCCTCATTAAACATGAAAGTTTTTCAATTTTGGTTTTAAGTAAGGATGATTAATTATATGTTATTACCTTATTGCATACACCTCTTATTCGAAATTACTATGAATTTTGGGATACATTTTTAATCAAGATCCAAGATTCTTTTAGTGACTTTTCAATCAAAGATCCTATAGATAATGCATCCAATAAGTTCTTATCATTGTATAATAGGCTATAATATCACTATAAATTGACATTCTTACAAAACTTGATTATTGAAACTTAAAAAAATTATCTTGAATCATTATCAATACTTATACAAGGTTGTTATGGATTATTACCAGATTACATAGTGCTCCTTCCTTATCATTGTCCTCTAGTAGGTTGTGAATAATATTTTCATGAATGACCTTTTGAGGTCTTACCAATCATGGATATCTCTAGGTTTTAGGATATAAAACCACTCCATGGTAGCCCCTTAATGTAAAAATGGGAATGACCTCCACTTGACTTGTTCTTTATCCACTCTTCTTGGACTATAACTTCAACAAAAATAGGTAAATTATTGAATATGTCAATTTGGATCTTCTACTACAAGGACATCATATTTAAGTAGAATTGGAATCATATTAAATTTTAATTCAATGTTATTTTGTAAAGAAAACATAACTAATTGTTTTTTATTGAAAAATTAGGGGGCATAAAGGTCCCTTAAAGTCTGGTTTTGGTTTATTACCATGATTTAGGGCTCGGCATGAACACTAGAAGTATCACCCAATTCATATAGATTAATTCCATCAATGTTATTTTATAAATTATTCTAGTTTTCAAGGTTATTTATATTTTAGGATTAAAAGGGAATGGTTAGTTCTTAAATGTCCTAGTCATGAAATTTTTAAATTTAGATTAGAATTCCATCCCTGAATATGGCACCATATTTTGAAGAACAATCTTTGTAGAGTGTGGAAAGAGGTAGTTTAATTCCTAGGGAATATAGAGTTATTAGAAACCAAGGTTTTATCCAAAGATCAGTGCTCTAATATAGTGTCATGGTTAAAAAAATAAAATAAGTAGATGATGAATTCTAGGACTAGAGAATAATGAAACAATAATTAATAAACCCATGTGAGAGACACGCGATCAGGTTCATGTTTTTATTCCTATGTGTAATGCTATCAAAATATTTTCAAAATAAATCTATTTCCCTTATTAATTTATTTGATGAGAGATTTCACAATTGATTCCCCTTTTTTCACCCTTGATAAAGTTTGATAATGGTGAGAATAGTCTTAAAAATTTCAATTCTTTTGAATATTCTACTTTTTATGCGTGAAAGACATAATAAATTCCCCTTGATTTACTTAATAAATACCCAATCAGGTATTGTTATTCCCAAGAACCAATGTTTTATCATTGTGTCTTCCGCACTAGTTTAGTAATCAGTAAACATTCTCTACTTGACTCTTATCCAATCAAATGATATAATCAAAAACCAATTATAGGGGGAAATATTTCTTAATAAAGAAAATAATTATTAACCAAATTTAATCTAAAACACAATAACATTCAAATTAATTTTTAAAATTAAATATTGAAAACCATTAAAAAATTAACTAGATTAATTTTTTAGAATCAATATCATTGACTCAAGTAAAAAAAATAGTTCACCTCTACTTACCCAATTACTTTAAGTTTCTATCCCTACATTAAATTGGAAACAATGAATTTATTAGGCTTGGAATATATATAAAAATAGAGTATAAAAGATCATAAATCTAGAGAAACAAGTCAATCCTATATCTAATCCTTCTCCAACCATTTTTCCTATTGAAGTTCTCTCTTCTCGTCCTCCTATTTTCATCTCTCCCTTTATAGTAGCCTGCACATTTAATTTATAGGTATAATATCCCCATGTATCTTCATCTTTCCTCTATTCAGATATATTTATTTATCCTCATTTAAATTAGTTAGCTGGTCATCCTTGTTATATTGAGTGTTTTGACCTTGGTGTGTGCATATAAGGCCTTCATGCACGTGTTTCCTTAATTTCTCCTGGATACTGAGGGTGTATCCCATGGTTATCAAGATGATATTTGGTTTTTGAAATTATAGCATAAAAATGTTCTAAATCATAGAGAAAAACCCTATTATGTAGCTTTTATCACTACAGGTTTCCTTTTCATACCCTTATATAGATACAACGTAGCCATATCCCCCATGATCAAAACTTCTCCCTCCTCATAAACTCACCACATCCATTTTGGGTACCTATATAGTATCATTTATACTATATGTCATAGCTTAATATATCTAAACATGGGATACTATGATATATGATGAAATAGGTCAGCCCATGGTGCAAGAACCTTATAATATAAACCTCTAGGATCATTAGTACACAATAACGAATCATATAATATATTGGGTTCAAATTCTATAGTGTCTCAGGGTTTTCTCTTTAACTTACAGGGTGTCCATATGACCTATAAGTGGTGAAAATTTGGTAGTAGTGGTGTTATTATTATCCTTATGTAGCCTTAGGAAACTCTAAGCTATCCACTCATATAGTCTAGGAGACCCTTACATAGAGACTTCCTTACCCTTACATATCCTTAACAAAAAAACATTACCTCAATGAAGCTCTTAAAAAACTAGGGTTACCTTTACATAGTGGTTGTACCAACTTTACATAATGGTTTTATTAACCTTATAAAAATTAAGAAAACAATCGATTTCCCTTACATAGAATATAAAACAAATCACTGACTCTTACACAGTGGTTTTCTTACCGTTAATCAGTGATGCAAAACCCTCCGGCGTGTAGGTAGAAAACATTTACATCTATGTAGGACCTAAACCATATGTAATGGAATGAAAACATTTTAAATTTAAACTTTTCACATTTATTAATCTAACTAAATTATTCAAAAGGAAATTACCCATATTTCTATAAAACACTAATTACATGGGTAAAATAATAAAAAATCATTGAATATAATTGTGATAATTTTAAAAATTTTACATGAAAAATAAGGGCACCACTATTTTGTTTAAAAAATTTAATTGTTATGATTGTAAGAAACTCTTGATAAATATAACCTTATGACCTAATTGGTCACATATATTACATGATTAATTTAAGTCATCAAAGTAATTCTTAAACCTGTTAGTTTTTTTGGTATCTATCCTATATGAATTTATTTGTTTTTAAAGATTCCATCCCCCTAAATATAAGTATTACATCACTCTTTATAGAATAATATGTGATTCCTATAAACTAGTAACGCTTCATTATATTCTAATAACCTTAGAAAAATAATTAATGACCATAAAATTCCAATCTTGTTCTTGAACTACTAGTCTTTCCCACCACATTACTATTCTAAAATTCATTATTATGATAGCCTTTATAACCTATATCTGATGATTTTTTTGATACTCTACACATGTTATTGTTAATTTTTAATATTTTCAACAAATTGTTTTCTTAAAAAAGTAGCATATTTTCCATTAAAATTGGAGTTTCAATAATAAAAAAATAATATGAATAATTATACCTTGTGTATTTTTATTCCCTTCTTAAAACTTTTATTAGGAAGAAACCTCTAATATATTAATTATATGATCCTAATGAATCATTGGTCTAGATTATTTTTTATTATAACAATATTATAGTCTCTCATTGTTCTTAAAAATATTATATTTCTTTGAGAAATTTACACAACATTCATAGAATTTGAAAAATAAAACCAAATTTTTTTGATATAATACACTTTATCTAGAAGATTAAACTTGATAGATACAATATTTTTATACTATGAAAGAAATTTACCTTTACTCAATTAAAAATTATTCCTCAATTTAGTGAGTAATTTTTTTACTTAATCATCTCTTTAGAGTAATTAAACTTCCTTCTTTCTGAATTCAATTTTATCAAATTCAACTCAACTTGATGATTTATTCACTTTTTTAATTTATTTCTCCAACTCAAAAATATTGGTGATTCTCTTCATCAATTATATATTCAACATGAACTATAGTTTATATTCATCTATATCTTCAAAAATACTTGATGATAACTATTCATTCTTTAAGTCAACTTTTATATATTATCCTTTATATTTATTAATGAAATGAATTTCTCCTTAACTATGTTTCTTGAGGAACAATAACCTTCAATGTAATCAATTGATGTTCATCTTTTTTAGATAAATATATGATCCTTTTGGTACAATAATAGCTCATTCTTGATATCCTTGATGAAAACATACCACTTATAAAATTATTATAATACTTCCTTGGAACTTTATGAAAGGATTACACTTCATACTCACTTATATCTTCATCCATATTTAGAAAACTTTCAGCGAAACATCCAATGAACTCATAGATAAAACACTTAAAGGGTAACCTACCATAAAAATTTCCTTTACTTCTTTATATACCTCTCAATATTATTGAACTGATTTTTTCAAACTTCACATTAACATATTTATATTAATATGAACTTCCAACATCATCCTCATATTCTTCAAATTTATAAATTTTCTTTGAGGACCAATCATTCTTCATTGACTTGGAAGATATTTCTTTCTTAGTTAAACTGTTTTTCTTTTAGATATATTACTTCCTTATATCATATGTAACAAAGATGAATTTCAAGTAATCGAGAGGAATTGTGTCACAATCATGACAATATAGAGATGATAAATTGGTATCATATATCTCCCACAGGATATAAAGTACCTTACCAACCATAATTTAATATTAAATATTCTAAATAAGTCTTATATGGGTTCTCACCACCACATTAACCCTTGTGAATAATTCATAGACTAATTAACATTCAATAAAATTCAAATATTTATAATTTAGTCTCTAAATCATTAATTTATACCTATTGAATTCTTAATTTACTTCATAAATATTTTATAGCTTATACTAAATTCCTTTTATAGCCTTAATCCCTAAAAAATTTAAAATTTCATTTTCTGAAAGTTTTGATGAAATGGAATTTCTTACACACACACATCAATATCTAAATTCTTCTTAGCATCATGATTAAAATATTATCCTAATGAAAAAATTATAAATCCATTAGTCATAAAATACAGATAATCTATAAGGAATAAAAGATGTTAGGGTACATTATTTATTTAAAATTATTGTAATTTTTCTGTTGAATGTGAGAACACCCCTATTGTTTACAAAATTAATACTATCCATAATAGATATACAATATTGATCACAACA
Organism: Viscum album; assembly: GCA_963277665.1. Lineage (NCBI taxonomy): Eukaryota > Viridiplantae > Streptophyta > Magnoliopsida > Santalales > Viscaceae > Viscum > Viscum album. Next base: position 1,158,064,498 of record OY728134.1, on the reverse strand, counting down.
CAAAATCTACAGAACACATTTAATAGAGAAAATTAGACACATATTCACTTATGAAATAGATAGAAAACTCACATTCCAAATAAGCTAAAAAACCATCAAAACAGTGAACTTAAAATTTATAATCTTTAGAGGGAAGTTGATTTCTTTGATACTAATTCTGGTGGGCCATGGAATGGTGAGGTTCACTAAGAGGAGGAGTGAATTTGTGAACACCGATGTGTTTTTATATTTTTATGATTTATTACTGAATTAAAATTTTTCACTTTTTATAATGACTAATCTCACAACCTAACTTAGACACACCACATTAATAAATAAATAAAGGAAACTCAATGTACAAGGCCACTACTCAGAAATAGTATCAAATCCTTTGTATAATCTAGAATCAGTTGAGACCATAAGATCCACGAGAATCACTATCACGGATAAAAATGATAAGTGTTTATCCATTACTCCCAAAAAATAGTATAAACAATGCTATCTCCCAATACCAAAATATAGGATTCCACCTCGATCTAACTTGTTGTGTTATTATATTTTATTTATTGAGGTAGAGATTATAAATTCCCTCTGAAAAGTTTTCTCTTAAAAATACTATTGTTCTATCACACTTATTCATTATTTAAGAGCATATTTTATTTATTCTTCTTCATCACCATACAAAAAAGTTGTGATGATTTCTCACACAAACCAGTGTGTTATTCTTTCTCCTCTTCTTCTTCTACTTGAATTACTTTTATGTGATCTTTTTCCTATTATCTATTTTAGGCATAATATTCCTCAAAAAACTCTATCTTCTACACTACACTATTATTATTAAATACATAATATTTTTTATCTCTACTATTATTTAATTTTATTTTCTAAAAAAATATTCCAACCACTCTTAGATTATCTTTCTCCTTTTTGAGACATTAGATAATTCAAAACCTCTTAGTCACAAATAATATGATTATAGAAATTATAGATTGAGTGTAAATATCACTTAAATCAACAACTATCTGTCATAATTAGATCCACTCAAAATATCGAATTTTATTCTAACCAAATATTCATCCCTCATAACCATGGAGTGTTTCATGTTATTTTAAAAACGTTTCATTGACTACAGTTTTCACCATAGAATTTTGTAGTCCAATTTCAACCAAATTCTCTAAACTAATTTGAAACTATTCATAAAACTACTTGTACCATTTCATGTTTTCCAATCCTCATTTTGTAAAATAATTCTTTTCTTCTACAATGGAATAGTCCACTGCATGGAGCTCCTCATTCAAAACTTCTAAAAACTATCGAGCAATTATTACTCCTTTTGAACATGATTCTTTAATAATTTGATGAATTAAAAAAATTTACACAAAAAATAAACCATAGTGTGTTATTTTTCATTTTTATACATATAATAGACACAAAACCCCCCCATAATGTGTTTAATCTTAATGTTTTCCATAGGGAAACTTCTTAATTGAAATACTCATTAAAACACCCATTTTATAAATCCATATAGACATTTTTTTCAATTTTGTGTTCTTTATTATACCATGTAATAGTTGAATCACTTTACTTGGACAAAGGAATGTGAAAAAACACATTTTATATCCAACCAAGTCATTTCCTCTTCAAAAACAACCTCCATAGTTTTCTGTATACATGGACAAAGTGTAGTGATAACACATGCTCCTAAAACACCATCATAAAATACTCATGAACCTAAAAAAAATCTTCCATGTTCTTCAAATCATGGAATGAACTTCACCTAAAATCAATTATCATGAAATAACCAATATTTAATAATATTTATGTGTTTATAATTAAATACGACACAAAAATTACATCTACTTCATGTATTCTTCACTCCCACCTTCTTATTTATCAAATAAACAATCTCCCAAAAATATATCTTGGTCTCAATAATAGATTTTTGGTTTAATCATACTGTTTAAATTATTTTTTGTAATTTTCATGGAACTATACTAGGAATTTTTATACTCACCCATACCTGTGAACCTTTTCCCAGACTTTTCATGTCTTATGAAAAAATGGATAGTATAGAAGAATCCTCAGTGGGCTCAGTGTTGGTGGAGCTTAGTGGTGCATTGATGAGGTAACAGAGTTAAGTATTTATGTAGTGTGATAGTTTATTCCCTAAAACTTTTTACGTCATATATTAGGTTGGTTTCCCCCTTTGGTTTATTTGGTATATATCCCATCTCCTTCTATTTTGTATTTTTTTTACTGGTTGTACATTTACAGATCCTATCAAGTGTCACATCCATTTTACATTATCTTTAGTTTCTTTTATTAATCAAGTATGAGTATTCCTTCTATAGAGATGTGTATTGTATGAAGGTGAATTAGTATAAGGATTCCCATCCTGAGTGATATACCTAATCGATTCTATTCATCAACCTATACCCTATTGGAAGTGGGATTAGGATGGAAAACTTGGCTTACATCCACCCAGGTGGGGTCTCAACGGGTTCAGTCATGTTAGTTTCCTTAATATGCACACATTCAATTTGATAATACCCCTTGTAAAATAAAATTACATTGATCAATATTACCAATTTGTTATTATTCAATTTATCTAAAAAACCCACTTATTTTAAATGATATTTTTATTCATTTTCTTTAGAATAGGATCTTAAATGAAATTCGTTTTAATTTGATTGAGTTTTTGATTCATCACACTACCCTAACTTTTCACCTTCATCACTATTAAAAAAAATATTCAATTAAAAATATATATTGATGATTTTCATTATGATGTTTTCATACAACTTGTTTAAAATAGATATTTATTATTAGTAAAAATGTTTTCTTAAATAATTTCAATATCCCTTCTTGATTTTTCAAAATAAAAGGCACTATTGGTTTATGTTATTCATCATTTAAATTGTAATAAAAAATAAAATCATCATCTTTAACCATTGAAACACACACTAAATGGAATTATTCATAAATATATTCAACATTGGGTTTAATATTTTAGATAGTTGGGTATTTTTCTTCAATAATAATGATATACTAATTTTTAATCATCCATTTAAACCTTTTAATGAAACTTTGATAAGCCTTACATTGTAATGGGTATTAAATAAAGATATTATCATCACATTTAATCAAAAACATTCCATGTTTACTATAATTGTTTAATAAATATAACATATGGTTAAAATATTAAAAATAATTTAGAAATGGTTACCATATCTCATATGAAGCATTCTCTTCATTAAGGACCAATAATGTTTCATTTTTCTTATATAACACTACTATAATTATATATTTTCAGTTTTAATAAAAACAAATTTTTGATCAACATCATCTTATCCATGTTATTAATGGTTTAATTTACACCTTTTAGCTATCCCATTTTTTGAGGTTACCTTATAACTAAGTATTTATGCACTACCGTATGCTTCTTAAGATAATCATCTATATGGTAAATTACGAGTCATTATCAAATATCAATGTGATGATTTTTATATCAAACTTATTTTATATAACTCTTTGTTACCTATTTATAAAATATAAAAAAATTATTTATGATATTTTGAAGTCACCAAGACATCATTATATGATCATTAACTAACAAGATATAGTACCATTGAGATATATGTACTCTTAGGTTTGTTGGTTTATACAAACCAATAATGAAAACCACCAATAATTCCTTAGGATTCATTTTATTGGAAATATAGGTCTTACTCATGGTATTAACTTCTTAACATTCACTAAAAGTTTCTTCATAGTCTCTTTTCATTATGATTATGACTTTAGTTATATCATACATCATTAGTTCCTCCATTGAATATTGATTTAAATTATTAATATTTGATTCTAAAACTTTTTTTCATCTTACTTTGAGACGAAATAAAAGTATTATTCACTTTTTATTTGATATAAGTTACCACTTTTTCTTTTATCCTTCACTATTATAACTTCATATCACTTTTTATTAGTAAATTTATTTCTTATAAAATGTATGACATGTCTAGAGTGATAATGTTTACTCACAAATAAATTATTATTCCTTAATCATCCCACATGAAACACATCTACCATTTACACATCCTTTCCTATAATCATAGCCCTATGAGAGGAATTTATTTAAATTTATTCATTATTTTTAAACAAAAATTCTGTCCACTCTGTGTTTTATATATTTTAACTAGTTTTTTTACATCTAGGAAGAACCCTCACATTTTTTAAAAGAATATTCTATAACCAATAATATAATTGAGAGAAATTTCAATTGTATCAGGATTATCTATATTTCTTCTATTAACAGTAGTCCACTAGTTAATGATTGGAGTATTTTTTTCTAACATTATCTAATAGCTATTATATCATCTTACTAATATAATTATAACTGATTTTTAATTTTTTTGATGACATTAATATTATTACAAAACCCTTCTATGATTTTGATCACTCCTCTTCATGGGCACACCCTTAATCTTTCTTAATGGATAAGATATAATTTTTTTACCATAAAAAAATAATAAAAATAGAATTCATGGAAAAATATTCCATCAAAAATAAATTTCATTAAATTGTATTATTTTTTGTCTTTAAAGATTTTTTTCACCTTCCTCATTTTTTCAAAGGAACAAACTCTCATTTAGTGAAAAAAATTTCCTTGTAAAAAAGAGCTAATAAAAATTTCATTATTTTTTAGTCTTATTTTAGGGTATTTCCTACTTTTATATCTTACCAAATATAATCACTTTCTTTGAAAAAATGATGAGTTTTTAACCATTAGCTTCATCTCCTTATGACTTCCATCACATCGAACACCAAAGTTGACATTAAATTTTAATCATTATTAGTTTTGGAATTCATATAACATCCTTGAAGATTATTTGAATATATCATTTTCATTCTCATCGATAATTATTCCATGATTTAAATTTTTCCCTATAAATATAAATATTTAAAAAACCTACTTTATGATTTTAATTGTTCCTTAATATTTCTACTAGATTTAATGACATTTAAATTAATATTCTAGACCTTTATTCTCTCATTTTTCATATTATAAGTCATGAAATCAATGATTCTATTTTATTATTATACTTTAATTTAAACTAAATAAACTTATACTGATCTTTAAATATTCAAAATTTAATAACACATACCTATAATTTCAAGTTAGTAATCTCCTCTTATTATTATTTCATAGTGAATTTATATTATTTAATAATAGTATTATCCATATTTATCATAATTCATTTTAAAAAAATCTCTTCCATAGTTGTATCAAGGTCAATCTAATAATTTATAACCCATTCTTGATTTTTATAATCTTCATCAATAGATTCATATAATTTATATAGGTTTAAAAAAGGATCATTACATTATACATTTTAATGCTATGTTCCTTAATCTCCTTAATTTTCAGATCATTGAAGGGAAAAAATTCATTGGAGTAAAATGTTATTTTTCCATTACTATAATTTCCAATATTCTATATCATATTAGTATACCTTCATGGATCCTCCTAATATTCTCCCTATACTTGGAACTTCTTCAGTCACATAGTAGATAGATGCTAAATTTTCCCATATCTAAAAAATTTAATTGGGATCATACCTTCAAATATTCCTTTTCAAATTTTGAAATGAATGAAATACATTACCTCATCATATTTTTAATCATCTAAATCATATAACACTAATATTGTTTTCATTACCTTAAATTCCATATAATTTTTATTCATTTTCATCAAGGTAATATCCTTGTTATTTTATTCTCATGTTCCATGAGGGTAGTTTATTTATCATCTGGGGATATATATTAAGGTCCCTTTATCAACTAAAAGAAACCCTCATATTTATGTATATAGGGTGTCTCCTAAAGATCTTATTGACCATTCCTACACCCTTATTGACTTCACCAAGGCCATTTATTTCAAAAAAAATCTGCCACATGGTTCAATAATATATCAATTAATTATAATAGAAATATATTAACATATTTAATTTTTTCTATATTTTATTCGTTGAATATGTTACTTTAAATGTTTATAAACCTATTTTATATTTAATTATAATATTTATATATCATTACCTTATTCCAATTGTATTGGAAAATGATTCAATTAATGATTTAATAGCTTTTCTATCCATATACAAATACTTGTGGTATTTATTATATATCATGTACATTTACTATATTTTATGTCTTGATTAAATACCGAAATGATAAAATTAATATAAAAATAATTATATAAAAATAAACCAATATGATCAGTAAAACTACTTAAATGAGAATATCATTTAATGTTTTCAAGTGAAATAAATCATACATGTTAGGAAACACTAAACTTATACCCAGAAACATAAATATTTTATGAATTATTATAAATTTTTTTATCACCATGCCTATATTATTTTATAATTGATGTAATTAATATCATTGAGGGCCCATTATGAACAATAGATAAATAAAAAATTGAATAATAAATGAATACTATTGAATAATAATAAGTAAAATAGATATGAATTAGGTACTTAAATTTTTAATAAATAACTAAAATTTTATTATAGAGGAATAACATCATTCCCTAATAAAACTAGGATTTAAGGTAACATGACTCTTCACTTTATTCCTTATTTTTATTTTGTATATATTCTTTTATGATTATTATATATCATTATTTGAATGGATAATATATTATTTTTATCATATTTTTTGGGATATATATTTTAGTTTATCATTAATTATTTTATCAATTCTTAGTCCATAAATTATAATATTGTTAAGGGTTTTTCTCTTAATTCCTTATGTGTTTCTTTTTTTACAAAATGGATATCTATTTCTTTGTCATATTCCCTGATGGGCCCTTGAAAATATATTATTCATTATTCCATTCTTATTTTGGTGATTTTTCAGGATTCTTCCTCGACATACAAATCAATTATGTTTTTCAATGTCATAATGTATCTCATTTATTTTCTATGGTATATCATGTTTTTTATTATTGTTTAGTGTGTGATCCCATCACATTAATTTATATTTATACAGAACACACACACACACACACACAGATATATATATATACATGTTATGATATGATGGGTAGGCATGAAATTATATGACCCCAAAATCTATTAGGTAATTCTTATATCTCATGAGATGTTAAGTATGGTTTATAGGAATAAATCCTACTTATATTTGTTGTGATATTTTATAAATGATATTTTAATTGTGATTATGATAACATGTTGTGTGTTCATGACACATTCATATTATTTACAAATTTATATTCCATGTTCCTATGTTATTTCTAATATTTATCTTATGTTATGATGTTATGATGTATTCAATGATCTTATGTCATGTATAATATTTCCAATATGTTATAATCATGTGATAAATTTGATGATTTTAAGGTATCTCATATTAATTATGCTCACAAGGTTTCCTACTAATAGTCCACTTATTGAACATTTAGTTTACACTTTATTTTGATGCATTTCCCAAAGTATTCACATGTAATAATAAGGTTGCAATTAATTATCATAATATTATAATGACGACACAAATATATTTATATATTGATATGATAAAATTATTTATTGTGCACTTAATATTAGAATATGTAAAATAATTATTTTATGTAGTTTTATTTTAAATAAATGTTTATTATTTTTATGTGAAAATGTTGTAATTTTATGTTCATGAGTTATGAGTTGTTATAATAGAAACTATTTAACCTAAATGAATGAAATTGTTCTAAAAATCTCATATAAGACTCAAAAATCAACTTAAATATACTTATAAAAAGATATTCCTGAAAAAATGAAATGAAATTAAATGGAAATAACAAACTAGTATGGAGAAATATTATTAACCCTTCATAATCCCTTAATAAACCTTGAGATCTTCTCTATTATGAGTTATCACAATCGATCCTATTGATGTGTATCTTATTCCTCCCTTCTCCTTACACCTTCTATCTTATCCCAAAAAGTTTCTCTCTTCTTTATTTTATATATTTATCACATTTATATTTAAAACCCTAACCTAAATCTTGAATGATGAGTATTACAAATAATTCCCCTAGGTTAATTTTATTCACTTGTGTCTTCAAAGTGAGAAACCCGTATTTTTTTCTAGTGTCATCATCCCAATATTCTATTATTTAAATTCATTAAAACATATAACATACAAAATAAGGAAATATGAATAATTATATACCCTAAATAATATACAATTATACCACATATCTAGTGTGACATGTCGAAGGGAAAATAAGATTTGAACTCATATCAAGTAATAAACATGAAACACAAATATAACATCCTAATTTTATTATTTTAAATATATTTTGTTATTATAATGTTTTTGGATATAATTTAAAAATAGTTTTTGTTAGTGGAAAATACTTGAGATCATGAATCAAAACTATGTAGTATGTTTTGGGGGGAGTGGGTAATGTGTGATGTGGTGTGTAATCTAGAGATCATGTATAATGACCACTTATTCATTAAAAGTTATCAAAAAATATTTTGTTTAGTTTTATAAAACCCAGTATGACTAGAAATTTTTGTTATGATTTCATCTATACAGTTTAATATATTCATTATTATCCTTATATTGGTGATTATTCTTGTTTGTAACATTAATGTGATAAATTCCATAGAGTATTCATCCCACCAATGGGTTATAATAGTTCCTGTTGAAATTATAATCTAGAGATACCATAAATATATTCAAAATAATATGTATTATAGTCTAGATACATCATATTGATATAACACACATGATTTTTTATTATGAGGTTTTGGGGGATCCTAATCTTTGAGATATCTACACCTGATGTTCTCACTTGGTGATCACTAAGAAGGGAGGTAATGTGAAGAAAACTGCCATAAGGAATTCCAATTATTATATATGTCAATGTAGTTTATATCTGTATACATGTGTATTGGAGCTTAGAGTTGTGATTATTATTAATGAATATCATGAATCCTATACAATTATGTATGTAAAAAATCATAATGATACATGCATGTAGTGATTTAGAATATGTTTTATATCTCATATGTAATATTAAATTAATTGAATGACTATGAAAGTATTTGTTACTTTTGAGTCATGAATACAAGAAATATTTTTCCTCTAAGGAAAATAATTGTTATGAATAAATTCCAAGTCCAAGGTGATTTTATATATATCATATCAAAAATACATTGAAAGATAAGTCAAAAATATTGGATAATGACACATGTATACACCATTTTTTTTGATATATTTATGAAAAATGGTTCTTATTACATATTATAATTCATAGAAGGTTTTCATTATGATGATCAAATTATCATGACACATTATATTGATTGTTATTTAAATATGATTTTATAGCATAGGGTAGACCCTAGGTAATCTCTCAAGGAGATTTAGAGGATTAAAGTGTGTATTTTTAACAAAAAAGTACAAAAAGAGGGGGTGGTTTTGAAAATAGTTATAAAAATAAAATGACTTAATTAAAAGAATTTAATAGTAGAAAAAGTGGATTTTGAAAATAAATGATATGCATGTGATCATTTCTAAGTAACTACACCACTTGAAAAGTTCCTTATTCATAATTGATTTTTATGTTTTGGTGTAATCCTTTGGTTTAGGGTTAACCAAGATATTGGGTACCCATAGGACCCTAAAATAGTGCACATAGGACTAAAACTTGGCATAAAAATCATGTAGTCAAAGTTAATCCTCTTATAATTATTTATGGGTTTTCAAGGACCACTAAAATATCAAAAGTTTGTGAAGGAATAGGATTCTTATGTTTTCCAACCAAAATAACACAAGTCGCACACATAAAATCACACACAAATCAATTATGCAATAAAAAGTGTTTTAATTAAATTAATGAAAAAACTTTAAGATAAATATAGAAGAAAAAATCCAAACCAAAATATACACAACAAAATTAGATAATTATGTGTTGAAACTCCCTATTCAAGTGTGTATCTCCCTCATAATGATCACCCACTATTTATCGCACTATCGAGAGGTGGAGGAGGCTCATGTGTAACTTTGAAATCATCTAAAATCTCCCTATGTGGATAGAGAGCAATAAAACCTCCATATAGATTAGATTAATCTTTTGGGTCTCCATAATAACATCACCTTTACTCCTAATTGAACTTTAAAATGAGGTTCCCATGGTGCCTTTTTATAAAAAAAATTAGAAGTAGTTTTGGGAACCTATATTTTTAGATACCACAATACCCTGGTTTTGGGCATGTAGACAACATAATATAACATTGAAAAAACTAAAAATTTATTAACCCACCTCTTGAATATCTCTATATTAATATTTTTATCCATTTAATGTAGAAGATGGGATATATTTCAAAATATAGAACCATAATTTTGATTTCATGTAGATTTGTTTCTTGGATAGATTGGTTCGATTAGGATACTTAATAGATGTATTTGGATTGGGTGTCTTAAAAAAAGTTATATCCCACTAAAATTTTGATCATCCCACAAAAGTTCATCCCAATTGTATGAAATTATTATCTTTAGTGTGAATTTGTGACCACATGTGTGCTTGATATCTTAAACAGTTTGACTTTCTTTGCTTGAATTCCATCATGCACTCTCACAATCACCTCCACCTACAATGAAATCATAAAAAAAGTGAAATTAACCCTTTGACTGAAAATTAATTTTTTATTTCAAAATCACTTTTGAGGAAAGTGGGAAACTCGATACATGAAAATACCCAAATCAAGACAAAAAGTAACTGCACCTCCAAGCAACTACACCATTATGTTAAGCCTCAACCTCAAATGACCGCTCAGCGAGCTATCCTGTGTAAGGTTATAAGTGTCTGGTACCGATGGTAAAACCATGTCTTCTTATTCATACAAATCTGAATGGTCTTGCCCATATTGATGCTTCTTGCTCTGTAACCTCATCTGGAGCCTGATCCTTGTAGACTGCTGATTGCATCCACCATCAAAATTCAGAATAAAACCAAAAACTGACTAAAATCGCACCCATTCTACATAACAGAATAACCACTGAGAATATACCAAATTCCAAATTCAAAACGTCCCAAAACATAAAACAAACCTCTCATCGCCATCGATTTCCCTAAACCGACCACTGGAACTCACATCTCAAAGTACATAAAAACCCACCGCTCTGCCCCGCCTCGGAGAAAATGGAGGAATTCTGGAACCATAGCAAAGAACCAAGCAATAATCAGGATGAAATGCTGACAATGAGATACCCCAAATGCCAATCAACTCCACAAAAACATGAAAGTGAACCGAAGGACAACAAAGTCCATGAAGACGAATATCATTGAATCTGAAAAAACACCACCGCTGTGTGTGTGTGAAAATCATTTCATGCTATTATTTCTACTTTCTATCCAATAAATATAAATTATTTTAAAAAATTTCCTCTTACATAATTCTTTTTTCTTAACATTCCCTACATCCTTTATAATAAAATTTCAAGAACCACTCACCTAAGTATTCCTTGAAGTCAAACCAAAAGATCTTGACATATATATCCCCATATGTTATCCATTTCATTACTCCCCTCAATATGTAATTTTATTTTATTTGTGTTTTTTTATTTTTTTTGGTTTTTTTGATGGCATGAAATAGTTAGATAACATGTACACAAGCATCGATCAATCTAGAACAACAATAAAATAGATTAGTCAAGTAATGAACTTATTGAAAAATCATTTTGAAAAGTATGAAAACATTAAAATAACTTATATTTACCTTCTATTATGTAAGAAATATTCACACATCATGGTTGGGTGTAATGATGAGTAGAGATTTTAAGTGACACAATTTTCCTATAGGCTAATTAGACACAGGGTATCAATATTCTTAAAGTATTATAAATATTAAACAATTAATATCATAAAAAAACAACTAATTTACTAGAAAAAGTCACACCTATATTTTAAATTCATACTAAAACACACATTCCATCAGTGGAACAATTTTTTTAAATGTTAAAATAACTTTAAATAGAGAAATTATTCATTAATTTTTTTAATTTACATGATTAATTGGGCATTAAAAATTAATATTCTGGCATAAAAGTGAGGGGGGGGGGTTAAAATATTATACAGAAAGTGAAAAAAATAAAAATAAGAAAAATAAGGAAAATTACTAACTAACCTATGAATGTACCTAGTCCCACACCTAGACTATATAGTTTCCTCACTACAATAAAATAGAATATGGGATGGAAGGATAAAACCTTGTCGGTGTCATTACTAGGTTTCTTCTTGAACATAGAGTTCCACTATCGGGGGATTTATAATTTTTTCATGAATGTGCTTCAACCACTGCCCATTGATAGTGAAGGTTTGTTATGTTTATTCATTTTTAACTTAAAAAACACCGAATGGATAAACATTAGCAATATTGTATGGGCCAAAATAGTGGGAATCAAGCTTAGATGAATGAATCTTTAGCCTTACATTGAAAAGGATGACCTTCTACCCAATGTGAAATTGATGATGAAGTATGAGGTGGTCATGGAAAACCATGGTTCTCAACTTATGGATCCAAGATTACTCATATGAATCTATGTGGATTTCCTACAACTCTTGAATCTATAACATACTTTGAGAACCTTCACCATAAATATTATAATTTCATTATTTAATGGACTAATAAGACTAGTTATCTATATCAACAGGGAGGTCAAAACTATTTCAAAAAACAAGCCAATAACTTGACATTCCATTGGGTGTTTTGAAGGCAGTATGATAATACCATAGTAAATCATCGATTATAAGACTCCAATATTTTCTGTTGGGTTGAACTATTTTTAAGAATTTGTTTTACCTCTCTATTTGACACATCAACTTGAACATTGGTTTTTAGATGATATGTAGTCAAAAATCGATGCTCGACCCCATGTCAACGCAAAAGTGATTGCATTTTTTGGTTATATAAATGATAACCATGGTCACTGATGATAAACCTAGGTACTCTAAACCCATAGAAAATTTATTTTCTAAATAATTCCACAACCGTATTTGAATCACCAATCCTTGTGTCTCATGGATCTACCCAATTTGACATGTAATAAAATTCCAAAATAATGTACTAGTTTGTAAATGAACTGGTAAATATCCCAATAAAGTCAATTCCCAAAACATTTAAAATTTCATGAAATAGTAATGGTTTTTGTTGCATTTTATTTCATTTCGATACATTCTACATTCATTAATTGCGAGGACAAGCTTTAATGAAGTAATGCAAATCCCAAAATAGTTTCGATCAGAAGTGACCATAATCGATGACTTTTCTAATAGTCCATTAGGGACCAAAGTTTCCACCATAAGCAAGAGTGTGGAAACACCTAAGGACAAAATGAAATTGATTATTAGGAAGACAGTTCCTGAGGAATTGATCACTACTTGTGAACTGTAGGTATGATTCCCCGAAAATATTCCATTGGGACTCGTGTTTCAGATGATCAGCTTGGATTTTTTTGAAATAAGTAATAATGAAAGATTGTAGAAAATAATTTAAAATTTCATCATATTAATGAATGGTATCTTATACTTGATAAAATTGATCACCATGAAAAAATGTAATTTATAGGAATGAAAGGGGATGATTCAATGTATAAGGATGGAAGAATCCTACTAATATGGTCAGCCACCACATTTTATGATCCTTTTTATCCATAATTTATAAATTAAATTCCTAATGGAAGATCATATTGAAAATGAGATATGGCTAGGCTTCGAGTTTCTTAAGAAGATTCCAGAGGCCTGCATGGTCAGAAAACACAATTACTTTGGAACTTCAAAGGCGTGACCTAAATTTATCCAAGGAAAACAAAATATAAAGGAATTATTTTTTGGTTGTGGTGTATTTTAATTGGGAAAGGTTCAGTGTGCATGAGGAATAAGCCATGACATGTGGATCTTGAATGAACCGTTGTGATAAAACTTCCCTAAGTGCATAGTTAGTGGTTTCACACATTGCCTCAAATAGTAAAACCGACCGAGGTGTTTGGATTACTGGGGGTGATTTGAGACTAAATTTTAATGTTTTATAGGATTCCTCGTAGTTTTTATTAAACACAAAATCTTTTTCTTTTTCTTGTAATCATGAGAGAGAGGAAGTTAAATCTTATACAAGTCATGAATTAAACGATGATAAAATCCAGCAAGTCATAAGAATAAACCCATATCCCACACATTTTTTTGGGAATGGTAGGGAATTAATGAAATACAATTTTGATTTATCTACTTGGATATCATCCCAAATAATGAAATACCCAAGTATTATGCCTTGTCGCACCATGACACGACATTTCTCATAATTTAATACAATATTATTTTCAATACAATGACGTAGGAAAAAAGTCAGACTACTCAAAAACTGATCAAAATAGGAACTATATAGAGTGAAATCATATAAATAAAATTCCATGCAATTATCCAAGCAATATGAAAAAATAATAACCATGAATTTATGAAAAGTACACGAAGGATTGAAAAGACAAAATGGAATCCTCCTATATGAAAATGTGCCAATAAGTCTAGTAAATGGTTTCTTTTCTTCATCCTCAAGGGAAATATGGATCTGAAAGTATCCAAAAAACCCTTCAAGAAAGTATTAGTGCGACTTACCTACTAGATTATCTATAATTTAGTTAATTAATGACTATATGGTAAGTGTCCTTTGTAACGCCCCGACCCCAGCTACCCAGAGTCGGTGCATTACTTCGTAACATTGGCATGATCACAAGAAAGATCAAATCTCGAAAGACCGATTGGTTTAGTAGCCTTGGAAACACTAGATATATTCATAAGTTTTACATTACATCATAAAATGAAAAACTACTACAACAACATAATGTTTCCACAGTCCACACTATAATCCCCTCATAATATCCCTTCAGGTCATTCATAACTTACATCTTCACATCCTGGGAAAAATAAAACATAGAAAAGGGGTGAGCTCAAATGCCCAGTAAGGATAACAATATAGCGGAACATTCAAAAATAAGCATAAACATTTAAGGCAATGAATTACTAAAACAAAAGCCTTTTAAACTTGAACTTCAACATAGTATGGCAAAAGTAAAATGAAATAATGCCATTTACTTGTTCACATGGATATTCTACTAATCGAATAATCACATGCAAAATCAATAACCACTTTCATAATGTAGGAATGCATAATGCTAAAATTTAATTACTTTTCAAGGCCTCGTCCCAAGACCTTGGGGCTAACTGTAACCGGAACCCAACCCGGAGTGCCTCTAATAACCGGACACCAACCCGGAGTGCCTCTAAAAACCGGACACCAACCCGGAGTGCCTCTAATAACCGGACACCAACCCGGAGTGCCTCTAATAACCGGACACCAACCCGGAGGGCTTACTTTTACCAGTCCCTAACCTGGAGGGCTTACTTTTACCAGTCCCCAACCTGGAGGGCTTACTTTTAACAGTCCCCAACCTGGAGGGCTTACTTTAACCAGTCCCCAACCTGGAACATACTTGTCCAACACATTCATATGAAGTAAAGATTGAAATATAACATAAACATTCTTATTGGAACTAGCATACGAAATGTCAATACTTTCACCATAAACTATGAACGGTATAAAAATAGCACACCCACAGTCAAACATATCACAAAACCTTCAAAACAATATAGATGTTTTGTATCATAATAAATCAACTTCAAATAATCTTAAAACCCATCAAAGAATGTTGACATAGATGAAAGCAAAATTCTTTTTAAAGAAATATCTCCTTTTATTTTGAAATCATTTAAGATCCATATAAAATCAAACATTTTCATTGAAAATAATCTTATAAGCTTTTAATGGAAGCTTTGACGATTTTATAATGGCGGAAAATAACCGCACCCGCCGTATAAGTTAAAAAAAACATTCTTATCTTAATTCTGTCAAAAAGGTTAAAAAGAACCTTGTTTGGAAAACGACGGAAAGATTCCCTTATAAACCTCTTATAAAAAGTAAAACAAGGGTATAAATGACTTTAACCCATATTCTTTTAAATATTAAAAATGTTTTGAAATACATTTTGAAGAAACATGGATGTGGATGATAACGAGATCCCAATAGATTATAACGTATAAACAACCTCGGATAATGAAGAGATTGTGAAATAACCCTTACCAGTTTGGTAACTTATGAAACATACAACCCATGAAAGAGGTATCATACAATGAATATGTAAGTACACATAAATTAGAGTGTATTACACAAAGAATATAATTATGGGCAGTACATACACCACACAAAAGGTAATGGTGGCAATATGGCATGAATCTCATGAGAATAAGGAGTGATATGAAAACCCCTTACCACGTTAATCAACTGAGTCGTATGGCCAAAATTTAATAACCACCAAATTATTTACAGAATAACATGAATATAAATAGAATCATGATAATATATATCAAATGGCAGTACACAATACACCACTTTCAATAATTTAGTGGCGAACAATGGAAATCTCACGGAATTGAAAGTGAGATAAGAAAATCCCTTACCACGTACTTTTCCTTGGTTGGGGTAGGTTAACCTCCTGTATAATGGTGAAATAATTGTAATTAAATTATACAAGAATCATATATATTAATATGATATCATATATGATCTTTTAATATTGATTTGATAATAATATCTTAGTATTATCGTTGTTTCGGGTGTTAACTTACTTGTTTTCTTTTGTATGTTTTGTTACGTAAGACATGTTTGTAAAAAATAGGTTGTATATTATTCAAATCCAGAATGGTATCAAGTCCTTAAACATCATTTTTAAATCATCAAATGATAATTATACTTGAATGGATACGATGGAGGATGAATCTCATCGCGTTCGTGGAGACGGTAGTCCGTACGTACGCACGAACGCAACTTCCATTTAATTTTTATTTTAAAAGAATTGAATCCAAATGATACTTAGGTATATTACTATTACATCATAATATAATATTTTATATATGTTACTTAATTTCATTAACACCATCTTTTATACGTTCCATGTGTGGTATGAACGAGTCATATCATTTTAAGGGGGCGGTAGTCCGCACTTCCTCAAATGAAATTATCGTATGTATATACAACATGAAACGAATAAGGGTATGAAATAAAATGGAATTACAGAAGCTTATATATAAAATATATATCATTAATATCATATTTAATTATAGTTCCATCATAATGGCCACCATGAGAGGCGGTATGATGTATTTGAACAATCATCGTTTCGTGAGGCGTTAGTTTTCCATCCACAGAAACATTATGTTCATCATCCATTAGATGGAGTTGTGTGTATGTGTAGTTTGAATCCTTCTTATAACAACATCCTAGTATATTGAGGATACTGGTGTTGTTACAAAAGAAAGGAAATAAAAAGATTTTTGGGGTTGGAGAAGCAAAATAAATGAAAATAATTTAAGAGAAATCGTTACCTTTAATTTAGGTAACTCACTTTGGTTGGAACCAAAAGACTTATTGAAATGCTTTCTGCCTAAGGGGAAGCTTCAAGGAGGAGGAGAGGGATGTGGGGAGCTTAGTTGGGCAGAGTTTGGACGAGCCAAGTGGCTTGAGAGGTGTGAGGAATGAGTAGAAGTGGTCTCCTTTTATAAGGGAGAGGAGGGGCTCTTTAGGAAAGAGTGAAGGTATTACTTTATAATATAATTATATTCGGTTTATAATGGTCCAAAAATCATTGAGGTCGAAGATAAGATGACTCATATTCTAAATAACATCAACCAATAAGAATTGGACAGGTTTTATATAATATTGTAATCATTATAATCTTATTTATTTAAATGATTTATTAATGAGGTAAACATTGCATCATTATTGTGTCATTAATAATTTAACTTATTTGATGTCTAAAAATTATAAATAAAATATAATCATGTAGGAAATCGTTTTAGCTTTCTAATGAATATTTATAATTGAAAATCCAACATGTATAACCCTATGTAAAAATTGTTCTTCTAAAAGATGTAAGCTTATGCCATTTTAATTTTTATTTTAACTTTATTAATATAAAGTGTCCCTACCACATACAAGTGGCTCCAAGGGGTCCTAAAATTGACCCAAGGATGCTCATGGTCGGGTATGTGTCCACCAATAAGGTTAGGACACGTTTTAGGGTAATTTTGTATTATTATAATATTATTTTTTAACCCTTATTTACCGGATTTACCCTTAACCATGGTAAATAAAATATTTACCACAGTAATTATTCAAAATGTCTAAAAATAAAAGTTACCTATTTACACAATTTGGACATCCTGATTCCAAATATGGAATCCATTTTTCTAAATTCAAAACACAGAAGTGGCAGAAATTAATTAAAAATTAATTCCCGCTGTCAAAACAAAAAGCGTGTTTTTAAGAGATAATAACTATCAAAAGATTGACACTTGTTTATGTTCGGTTTAATTGTAAAATTATGTCCAATGACCAACATTATATTAAATGGTAAAAATATATTCTAAATATACTTTAAAACTACTAAAATTCATAATTTATCACTATTAATTATTTTGATTAAAAAAGTTGTTTTTAATTAAAATTTAGTAATTTTCACTATTCATCAAAATATGAAAGTTATCCGAAAAGTACCAAAATTTCACCTTAGGCTAAATTCGATATTCCGAATCCAAAAATGAAGTCCATTTTAAAATATAAAATATATATAATTTCAAAATTTAGGTATTACTATTCATAACGGCTAGTTTGATTGGTTGTGGCGTGTGTTAAAACTCAAGGTTGCGTACAACACACGCTACTATTTTATTCAAAGGAAAGCGTACCGTGGAAGCTTGGGATGTTTCATTTTAATTTTTTTTTGATGTACCAATTTATTCAGATAGTTTAATATATTTTATTTAAAAAGGTTTCACTATTAATGTTGATAAAAGTGCAATACTGAAAATGAATCTGTTCTTGCATTATGACTAAGAAACTCATAATAGGGATTCTAAAATTATAAGGATTATATAAAGTTCAAAATGTTGTTAATACTATTCATGACCTCTTTTAATGGCTTTTTTTTTGTACGTCATGGTGTGATTGAACTCGGTGTTGCGTGTAGTGCAAGTTATTGAATTATTTTTAAGAAATAACACACTATGAAATCCTGGGGTGTTACATTCTCCCCTCCTTCAATAAATTGCGTCCTCGCAATTTGAAATTGTTCTTCGAAAATAAAAGGTTGAAAATAGAAAATATCTCTGTGGGAAAACCCACATCGGAAATTAGGTTACTAAAATTTAGTCTTAATATGAGGAAAAGAGAAATGAAAGAGTCACCACCAAATTATGATCTCGATTAGGAGAACATTGGTGGCAATTAGAGACATATAATTGGAGGAAAAACGTAAATATTTATAGGTAGTGATTGAGATCATCAATCACAAACAAGTGTATAATTGAGGTCCTTAAATTCATCAATCTATGATGATTTGAAATACCATCTGTTCAACAAAACATATAGTATTAGGATAACACATTTTTGACGTTTCAAAATATCATAGTTGAAATCCCACATCAAAAAATGAATTAACGATGCCTCTATTTAAAATAAAGAGTGGAAAGTATGAAGATTACCGAAAATAACACATACTAGTGTTCCATTTAGGAAAATATGGATATGGAAGAGAAATCTAACTATCAATTATTTGATGGAGAGTGGTAGAGAACATGGCTATGAAAAGGCCAACAATCCCAAAGCCATGAATTAGTGATGATTTAAGGTACCATCTAGGACAACATTTTTGTTCTAAGTTCCTTTTATTAATGTTGAGGAATATATTTATGAGATTGGCTAAGATCATAAGGAGATATACTTACTTTATAATTAGAGTTTTATCCATTAATAAATTTCTACCACATACTCATCTTTCACTCTAAAAGATAATAGAATGTAAAAAAAATTCTATTTACACTATTCGTATAGGGTTCCAAAATAAACGAATTTATAATTCATCTAAAAGATCTTTTAATAAAAACTACATTATTTAATCCAGGACATCTCGTGGGCCAGTGGTAGGTGATACACCCCTGTCGCCCTTCGGTTGCGGGTTCAAGTCTCGCAGCCTTGCCGGACGCGACGGGTTGCCGCCCGACCTCCGGGTTGTCCTTTTATGGAAATCCAAAATAATCCAAACTAGAACTATCCAAAATACTTCTATCCAAACTCACAGTCCAACATTTATAAGGAAGGTAAACATAATATAGATCCTTTTTACCCTGTAATAGCATATGAATACCTTCATCATGTACTACCATATTCCTTATTGATTACATTCATGTTCCCTTATTCCATATAGAATGCTGGATATACTTCATTAATCCAAAAATGTTTTAAACCCCAACAATGATGGAATATACGAATCATTAATCAGCTTCAAGGTAGTCAATAATATCCAATATAATTTATCCAAATCAATCATGTATTATTCTAAAATCACCACCTCGGTATCTGAACCATATTATGGTTCATCTTTCTCTCAACCATATATTTTCCAAACATTTAACCTGCTACTGAGTCACTTTTCTCTGTTCCACACCTTCTCAAGTCCTTAATGAAATAGTACTGCAGTACAATCCTTATATACTCCATAATTATTATAACAAGTACATTGTTGATACAACACTCAATTGATATAATCAACATAATAACTCTAATCATTCCTCTTAATCTGTGGTAGTATCATAACTTGATTATTATCCAATAGCATCATTTGCGGCATAGTCTGATGACTAGGACATAGGTTCGCGTAGTGTCCAAACTCCTTGCAAATGAAGCATTGTAAATTTGAAACCATTTTCTTACCCTTGCAGTCATGTACTTTGTGCCCTTTTCCTCCACACTTATAACAAACTCCCATTCCTTTCAGGCAAGTTCCAGGGTGTTTCTTTCCACAGTTACCACATATGGGAAAATTATTCTTTTCCCTCTTCCCTTTATCCATCTTTCTCTCTTCTATCCTTTTCTTCTCTTGCTTCCCTTCAAAGCCACAGGACTCAGTAAACTCTTTACTTATCTTATCAACACATGATATTATTTCTTCATATGATGATAATACATGGGAGACTATTTCTCTTATAAATTCTAGCTTAAGACCATGAAAGATATGATCCTTCCTTCTCTTTGGATCATGTGCATTTCTGGAGTTCTCATTCCTTCTACTGGGCGCCATTTCTAAACAATGGAATACACTAGATCAGTTTATGAATCAAAATACATAATCCCATACTTATAAAACAGTTAACATAAATTGAACTATTTATGGATATAATCCATAATCATAAAAATGTCTCATTTGAGGATGTATATACTCATAAACCCTTCATAATGGTTTGTAAAGAAAATGAGAATTATCCTAAGCATATCCCCCGGGAGTGTCGTAACCAAGAGTGCAGCAAGGCCCGTTGTCGTGCACCAGTTCCCGTTCGAGTCTAGCTCAAAGCGGTGTTTTCGGGTTTTACCCCTAGGTACATCTGTGCCAGAGCCGCCTCTACCTGCTCGTATCCAGACAAGGATGTATTGCTCGGAAAACACACAAAATCTCTACAATACCAAAATTCTCGGAAGTTCTTTTATACTAATCCTCAAAGTTCATCTTAGGTTTACGTGCTCTAATCAGAGTTTATCTAAATCTAGCTTCCAAGGTTTGTACAAAACTTCCTCTGATACCAACTATAACGCCCCGACCCCAGCTACCCAGAGTCGGTGCATTACTTCGTAACATTGGCATGATCACAAAAAGATCAAATCTCGAGAGACCGATTGGTTTAGTAGCCTTGGAAACACTAGATATATTCATAAGTTTTACATTACATCATAAAATGAAAAACTACTACAACAACATAATGTTTCCACAGTCCACACTATAATCCCCTCATAATATCCCTTCAGGTCATTCATAACTTACATCTTCACATCCTGGGAAAAATAAAACATAGAAAAGGGGTGAGCTCAAATTCCCAGTAAGGATAACAATATAGCGGAACATTCAAAAATAAGCATAAACATTTAAGGCAATGAATTACTAAAACAAAAGCCTTTTAAACTTGAACTTCAACATAGTATGGCAAAAGTAAAATGAAATAATGCCATTTACTTGTTCACATGGATATTCTACTAATCGAATAATCACATGAAAAATCAAAAACCACTTTCATAATGTAGGAATGCATAATGCTAAACTTTAATTACTTTTCAAGGCCTCGTCCCAAGACCTTGGGGCTAACTGTAACCGGAACCCAACCCGGAGTGCCTCTAATAACCGGACACCAACCCGGAGTGCCTCTAATAACCGGACACCAACCCGGAGTGCCTCTAATAACCGGACACCAACCCGGAGTGCCTCTAATAACCGGACACCAACCCGGAGGGCTTACTTTTACCAGTCCCTAACCTGGAGGGATTACTTTTACCAGTCCCCAACCTGGAGGGCTTACTTTTACCAGTCCCCAACCTGGAGGGCTTACTTTAACCAGTCCCCAACCTGGAACATACTTGTCCAACACATTCATATGAAGTAAAGATTGAAATATAACATAAACATTCTTATTGGAACTAGCATACGAAATGTCAATACTTTCACCATAAACTATGAACGGTATAAAAATAGCACACCCACAGTCAAACATATCACAAAACCTTCAAAACAATATAGAAGTTTTGTATCATAATAAATCAACTTCAAATAATCTTAAAACCCATCAAAGGATGTTGACATAGATGAAAGTAAAATTCTTTTTAAAGAAATATCTCCTTTTATTTTGAAATCATTTAAGATCCATATAAAATCAAACATTTTCTTTGAAAATAATCTTATAAGCTTTTAAGGGAAGTTTTGACGATTTTATAACGGCAGAAAATAAGCGCACCCTCCGTATAAGTTAAAAAAAACATTCTTATCTTAATTCTGTCGAAAAGGTTAAAAAGCACCTTGTTTGGAAAAAGACGGAAAGATTCCCTTATAAACCTCTTATAAAAAGTCAAACAAGGGTATAAATGACTTTAACCCATATTCTTTTAAATATTAAAAATGTTTTGAAATACATTTTGAAGAAACATGGATGGGGATGATAACGAGATCCCAATAGATTATTACGTATAAACAACCTCGGATAATGAAGAGATTGTGAAATAACCCTTACCAGTTTGGTAACTTATGAAACATACAACCCATGAAAGAGGTATCATACAATGAATATGTAAGTACACATAAATTAGATTTTATTACACAAAGAATATAATTATGGGCAGTACATACACCACACAAAAGGTAATGGTGGCAATATGGCATGAATCTCATGAGAATAAGGAGTGATATGAAAACCCCTTACCACGTTAATCAACTGAGTCGTATGGCCAAAAGTTAATAACCACCAAATTATTTACAGAATAACATGAATATAAATAGAATCATGATAATATATATCAAATGGCAGTACACAATACACCACTTTCAATAATTTAGTGGCGAACAATGGAAATCTCACGGAATTGAAAGTGAGATAAGAAAATCCCTTACCACATACTTTTCCTTGGTTGGGGTAGGTTAACCTCTTGTATAATGGTGAAATAATTGTAATTAAATTATACAAGAATCATATATATTAATATGATATCATATATGATCTTTTAATATTGATTTGATAATAATATCTTAGTATTATCGTTGTTTCGGGTGTTAACTTACTTGTTTTCTTTTGTATGTTTTGTTACGTAAGACATGTTTGTAAAGGATAGGTTGTATATTATTCAAATCCAGAATGGTATCAAGTCCTTAAACATCATTTTTAAATCATCAAATGATAATTATACTTGAATGGATACGATGGAGGATGAATCTCATCGCGTTCGTGGAGACGGTAGTCCGTACGTACGCACGAACGCAACTTCCATTTAATTTTTATTTTAAAAGAATTGAATCCAAATGATACTTAGGTATATTACTATTACAGTATAATATAATATTTTATATATGTTACTTATGTTCATTAACACCATCCTTTATACGTTCCATGTGTGGTATGAACGAGTCATATCATTTTAAGGGGGCGGTAGTCCGCACTTCCTCAAATGAAATTATCGTATGTATATACAACATGAAACGAATAAGGGTATGAAATAAAATGGAATTACAGAAGCTTATATATAAAATATATATCATTAATATCATATTTAATTACAGTTCCATCATAATGGCCACCATGAGAGGCGGTATGATGTATTTGAACAATCATCGTTTCGTGAGGCGTTAGTTTGTCATCCACAGAAACATTATGTTCATCATCCATTAGATGGAGTTTTGTGTATGTGTAGTTTTAATACTTCTTATAACAACATCCTAGTATATTGAGGATACTGGTGTTGTTACAAAAGAAAGGAAATAAAAAGAGTTTGGGGGTTGGAGAAGCAAAATAAATGAAAATAATTTAAGATAAATCGTTACCTTTAATTTAGGTAACTCACTTTGGTTGGAACCAAAGGACTTCTTGAAATGCTTTCTGCCTAAGGGGAAGCTTCAAGGAGGAGGAGAGGGATGTGGGGAGCGTAGTTGGGCAGAGTTTGGATGAGCCAAGTGGCTTGAGAGGTGTGAGGAATGAGTAGAAGTGGTCTCCTTTTATAAGGGAGAGGAGGGGATCTTTAGGAAAGAGTGAAAGTATTACCTTATAATATAATTATATTCGGTTTATAATGGTCCAAAAATCATTGAGGTAGAAGATAAGATGACTCATATTCTAAATAACATCAACCAATAAGAATTGGACAGGTTTTAGATAATATTTCAATCATTATAATCTTATTTATTTAAATGATTTATTAATGAGGTAAACATTGCATCATTATTGTGTCATTAATAATTTAACTTATTTGATGTCTAAAAATTATAAATAAAATATCATCATGTAGGAAATCCTTTTATCTTTCTAATGAATATTTATAATCTAAAATCCAACATGTATAACCCTATGTAAAAATTGTTCTTCTAAAAGATGTAAGCTTATGCCATTTTAATTTTTATTTTAACTTTATTAATATAAAGTGTCCCTACCACATACAAGTAGCTCCAAGGGGTCCCAAAATTGACCCAAGGATGCTCATGGTCGGGTATGTGTCCACCAATAAGGTTAGGACACGTTTTAGGGTAATTTTGTATTATTATAATATTATTTTTTAACCCTTATTTACCGGATTTACCCTTAACCATGGTAAATAAAATATTTACCACAGTAATTATTCAAAATGTCTAAAAATAAAAGTTACCTATTTACACAATTTGGAAATCCTGATTCCAAATATGGAATCCATTTTTCTAAATTCAAAACACAGAAGTGGCAGAAATTAATTTAAAATTAATTCCCGCTGTCAAAACAAAAAGCGTGTTTTTAAGAGATAATAACTATCAAAAGATTGACACTGTCTTATGTTCGGTTTAATTGTAAAATTATGTCCAATGACCAACATTATATTAAATGGTAAAAATATATTCTAAATATACTTTAAAACTACTAAAATTCATAATTTATCACTATTAATTATTTTGATTAAAAAAGTTGTTTTTAATTAAAATTTAGTAATTTTCACTATTCATCAAAATATGAAAGTTATCCGAAAAGTACCAAAATTTCACCTTAGGCTAAATTCGATATTCCGAATCCAAAAATGAAGTCCATTTTAAAATATAAAATATATATAATTTCAAAATTTAGGTATTACTATTCATAACGGCTAGTTTGATTGGTTGTGGCGTGTGTTAAAACTCAAGGTTGCGTACAACACACACTACTATTTTATTCAAAGGAAAGCGTACCGTGGAAGCTTGGGATGTTTCATTTTAAATTTTTTTTGATGTCCCAATTTATTCAGATAGTTTAAAATATTTTATTTAAAAAGGTTTCACTATTAAAGTTGATAAAAGTGCAATACTGAAAATGAATCTGTTCTTGCATTATGACTAAGAAACTCATAATAGGGATTCTAAAATTATAAGGATTATATAAAGTTCAAAATGTTGTTAATACTATTCATGACCTCTTTTAATGGCTTTTTTTTGTACGTCATGGTGTGATTGAACTCGGTGTTGCGTGTAGTGCAAGTTATTTAATTATTTTTAAGAAATAACACACTATGATATCCTGGGGTGTTACATCCTTTCCTAGTGTACTGGTTTAGTCATCGATAATCAACATAAACATGACAACTATTGTGCACATAGGTTGGACCCAATTCATTGTTTTCATTTTTATTATTGTTAGAACATGTTTTTTAGGAACTATAAACATTGGAATGGATATTCGGCTATCATATATGGGGTAAATGATTCAATTAGCCAATAATTTTTTATATCCTTTTTAACAACATTAAGGAGAATTGGATTCAATCATTATTGTTCCTGCGACACTGCTTTTTCCTCATAATTTATCAATATATTATACATTAAAATTGATGGGATAATATTGATAATGTTAGAAAGTCTCCATCACAATTCTTATTTATACTCCCTAATATGGCTAAGTAGTCACAATTCATGCTATAGAGAGAGTGAACTAAAAATGATGTCAGGCATCTTGTTTTCATTCTCAAGATATGTAAATTTCAAATTTTGAGGCAATGGTTTAAGTTCCAAGTTAGAGGTATTTTGTATTGATTGGAGTGAATGTGAAAGTGTGAGGTCAATGATCTCATATAACTGCTTAATAGTATAATCCTCAGATGGGGAATAATATTTAACCAGATAAGAAATATCATCAATGGTTACAACATCCCAAGTTCTCAAGAAACAATCAATTAAAAAACATGCATGACATGTTTATATACCAATAAAAAATTCAATGCATGATTAATTACCTAGAATGTATATCAATGATGAAAACTCAAAAAGGGGGTCATGGTATAGAAGAGAATTTTATTTTTGGGAAAGGGAGTACATAAATATAATTAACTGAGTGTGAGTGATTCTCTTATGAGGGGTGCTTCATATCATTAAGGATGTTTAAGTGGGGAAAGTCACCAAAAAACTCTATAGATAATATACCATTATGGACATTAATTATGGTTTTGGTAGTTTTTAAGAAATTCCACCCCAATATAATCAAGGCATGTCCCTTCATCCTATCATCTTCCATTTTAACCACATAAGAATCAATAGGAAAAATTAAAATTTTAACCCTCAAAAGAACATCCTCTAACAAACTATAAAGGTGTGTAGTAATTTTGTTTTCTATTCAAATGAAAATTATAGAGGGATTCTATTTCCTAACATATAATAATGATAAAATTGAGTGAGATATCCCATTTATAGAAGCACCCAAATTAGGCATAGCATTGGAAAAGAAATATCCCCCTATGGTGCAAAAAATTGTGAATGTTAATTGTATTTGGTGGGAAGTTATGGCTATATTAATTCTAATATGTTCCTATCCAAGCTCACATATTCATCGCCTCTAAGTTGACTTTATTATTTATATATATCCTTTATAAACATGGTGTATCATGGATTTTTCTTCATGGAATCAATCAAATATATATTAACCTTTACCTTTTTGAAAGGTTCTAAAATTTTCATATAAAGTTTTGTTTATTTTGATTCTCATGGTTGGGTGGCCCTTTCATGAAATGGAAGAGGAATGGTCGGTCTATGTAGCTCAACAACATCCATACTTTTTCATTGGTGGGATTTTCCTCATGAAAATTATTTTTTTATTTGGATTATTTGAGATAGTTGAAATTGAAGTTTCCTCAGAATAGGTTGAATCTATTTGAGGAGTCATTTGGATTTTAGGATGCGTTCCACTCTAAAGGGTGATGAAACAAAAATTTCACATGTCCCTAGGGTTAACAGGTGGTTGAGAAGAAAGTTTACCAGACCCTTGAATTTGGAATTAACCCACTAAGTTGACGAGTTAGCCTAATTGATTTGTTAGGTAACACATGGATTCTTGTGTAGTTTATTAGAATTTGTGATTATTTTCACCCATTATTTTCATCATTTATTCTAGTAAAGGGATGGGTTTTGAATGAGGTTGTCAGAAAGGCCTTTGTGGTGGTTGAGGATTTATGTGTGGTGGGGGAGGTTGACTACTCTTCCCAAGTTGGTTCCATGATTGTTGATTTTTTTGAATACCCCCTTAACTATAATATTGGTTATATTTACACCTAGAGTTGAATTTATAGTATAGTTATTTCTTAATGGGTATGTTTTGGGGGATTCCTGAGAATATTTTCTCACAACTTTCAAAAGTTTATCTCAGTTGATGGAATTTTTCAGAATAGTGGGTGTTAGCTGCATAAATACCACAATTAGTTGGAGTAGGAGGTTGTCATATCCCATAGAAAAGAGGAAGTTTTTGGAGAAGGGTACTTACCGATTCAAACTTCATATCCACTTTCTTTTCAAACTCAAAACTCTAGACATCATGAAAACCTTGAATCAGCATACTGGACCTTGAACCAAGTTTTTGAGTATTTTGTGAAATGTTTTTTATAAGGGTTCTTACAAAATTGGTACTTATCAACTAGCACACCACTTATAGAAACATCAATCATGTTATGATAAAAAAGAATTAAACATTCATAAAAATTATGTATTAAAAGTTGATCACTTTTTTAGTAATGTGGACAACTTGAACATGACATTTGAAATCATTCCCAATATTCATGAAGAATTTCTCATTATGATTATAGTATTAAAAAAAATTATTTTTTTATTGTTTGAGTTCTAGTGGCCGTGAAATATTTTTCAAGGAAAAGGCATTTCATGTCTTCCCAGACTCTTATTAGATATTGAACACAATATGACCAATATTTTGTAGTGTCTTCTAAAGAGAATGGGAATGATCTAATTTTTACTTATTATTCATCAAAATTTTAAGGTTTTAATGTCAAATACATAGTGTAAAATTATTCTAATTTCTTATGTTGGTCTTCTCTTGCAAGTAAATGAAATTTTTGTAGTTAGTGAATTAGTCTAGATTTAAGTTCAAATATTGGTGCTTCTACTTGTATTTGAATATTAGTGGGTTGGGTATCAACATTAGAAAAGGCTATTTATTTTATAATCCATATTAATCATGTTTATTTTAGTAATTATGTTGGTTTTAAAAGAAGAAAACGTATCGATAAAAGTGTTGATGTTATGTGTGTCTTCCTTCAAAGGATTGTTTGGTTCTTCTTTGTGTTAACAACCCAAGATCCACTTAAGTCCATGTTCGAAATGAATAAGTTCCTCTAATGAACTTTGTTTCATGCACACGTCCTAAAAAGGAATATTTTAGATAGAAACTTTAAAAAAGTTAATTATGAAAAGATTAAATAAAATATGTACAAAATAAACAATGTTTTTATAAAAAAGTACACTAACAACCAAGCGCTCCCCAACAATGGACCATAATTTGACTGTGTTGTCATGAAATATCAAATTTATTATGATTTAAAGATTATTTTATAGAATAGGGTAGACCACATGTCATTTATCAAGGAGCATTGGAGGTTTAAAGTTTGTATTTTTCATAAAAAGTATTAAAACATGGTGGTGGTTTTGAAATCAATTTTTTTTTAAAAATAACTTAATTTAAAGGGAGTAATAGTTGAAAAAAGTGGATTTTTAAAAATATATGATAATTATGTGATCATTTAAAAGTTACTACACCACTTTAAAAGTTCATTGTTCTTAATTGATTATTAGGTTTTGGTGTAATCCATTGGTTGAGGGTTAACCAAGATCTCGTGTACCCATAATCCCCTAAAAGGATGCACATAGGACTAAACATTGACATAAAAATCATGCAGTCATGTTCCATACTATTAGCATGATTTAAGATTTTACAAGGAACAATGAAATTTCAAATGTTTGGGAAAGAAGAGTATTCTTATGTTGTCAAATTAAAACAACACAATATATGCACTTAAAATCACACATCGATCAGTTCTGAAATAAAACTTTTTTCAATTATATGCATCAAAACAAGTTAAGATAAATATAAAATAATAACTAAAAACTAAAATATAAACCAAACCAGTAGATAATTATGTGCGGAAACTACCTCTTAAAGTGTGTATATCCATCGTAGTGATCACCCACCATTTAACCACCCTTCAAGAGGGGTAGGAGGTTTGTGTAGAACTCCAAAATCAAATTAGATCTATCTATGGGGATAAAGAGCTCCAAATTCTCCAAATGTGTTAGATTAATATTTTGAGACTTTGAAAATTCCTCCAAATTGAACATTAAAATGAGGTTCCCATGGTTCCCTTTTATAGAAAAATTAGAAGTCGTTTTGGGATCCTAGATATCATGATACCACCTGGACCATGGTTTTAGGTTGGTAGAAAATTGTATATAGCTTTGGAAAAAACTAAAAATATGTTACCCCAACTATTGAATATATCTCTGTAAATTTTGGTGGCCATTTAATATATAAAATTAGGGATATTTCCAAAACACAGAACCAAAATTTTGACTTTACGCAGATTCTCTTTCTTGGATAGGTTAGTTTGTTTGGCCCCCTTAATGGATGAATTGGGATTGGGTGTCTTCAGAAGAGTTGTATCCCACTGAAATTTTGATAGTCCCAAATACTTTCATCCCAATTGGATCCATATATTTATTTTAATGTGTGTTTGAGTCCACATGTGTGTTTGGGATCCTGTATAGTTTGGCTCGCTTTGCTTGAATTCCATCACAAGATCTCTAAATCACCTCCACCTATAATGAAATCATAAAAACAAGTGTAATTAAACCATGTAATAGAGATAAAAACAGAATAATTGAATCAAACATGAAGTTCAATTTTTTATTAAATATTTAATTTTCAATATAATAGTTGTTTAAGGTAGTGGTATAAGGATGAAATAAAACAGTGAATCGTGGCACGATCATACAATGACTTTTCTTTTCGCTTTTAGGGTCATGATGTGTTTCTAGATACAAATCTTAGTATATGTTTTGAACCTAATTTAATTAAAAAATGAGTCTTGAAGGCCACACAATATGAGTATATAGAAGATCATTAGATTCAATTGAATCTATGTTTATGAATACATTTATTCCCAGTTTTTGAAATAATATTTATTCATGTTATATTAATTGTGAATTAAATCATAAAATTATAGAATATAAGAACAAATTATATTAATTTTATATCTTATTTACACACAAGATAAGTAAAAATAATATATATTTATAATATAAGTGAATATAATATTTATTTATTTATAAGTTAAATGAATAAAATAAATAGGTATTCATAAGTTATGTGAAAATAATTCTTATAATATCAAATGAACATAATTTTATTGTTCATGGTTTGATAATATTTATTGTAGGATTTTTATTGAGTTAGTAATATAATAAATACTGTTTAATAACATTTAAATAAATGTTTTTTTGTTTTTTTATTTAAAAAATTATCTTATAATGATACATTCCACCTAAGATAACATTAGTTTTTATTTCATTTTAACAGATATGACATTGGTTTTTTTATTATAGTTAAATTAAATGAAAAGACTTAAATATAAGTATTTTTAATTTTTATCTATGTATAAAAAATAAAATATATAATTTGTTTGAAATGAGAAGAAAATTTCATATAATAATTCACTTAATACTAATAGATATAATTAGAGAGAATCCTCTCTCTTCTCTAAAGTTTCAAGAGTGGGAAAGTAAGATATTTCATCATTGGATCAAGATATATTGATATAAAGGAACTTCATTCCAACATTATAGCACCTAAGATATTAAGAAACAATTTTGGATATTTTTAGAACACATGAATATATAGCTATAGTAATTCATATAAGGATTTTCGAGGCAATGAAAGCTTCAAGAAAATCAATTATTGGGTCAGTAATGTAAATGATGAGCATAAACAAAATCAAGAAATAAAAGAATTCAAGTAATTATTTTATTAAAATAAATATATAAAAATTATGTGTAATGATCATATTAATGGATTTAAATATTTTTTATTAAGTTTTAAAAGAAAAAATTTAATTGAGAATTGTGTCTCATGATTCCATTGTGACTGGATCCTTTATGTTGCATCATAGAAATTGCTTATATTAAGGGTCTTGTCTTGGTTCCAATGATCAAGACCACATGTGAATCGAAGTTAGTATGATCAATAAAAATCAAAGATAATTGTTTTTGGTTCATAATAACACATTTATTTATTATATTAAGTTTATTTAAAATAAAAGGGTCTTTTAGATCGAGTTATAATAAGGATTTTAATTTTTTCATTTATTATTAATGTATTATTTATCAATATAGATATTTATCACATATATTCATAATATATATATATATATATATAAAAGTTAAATATTATATATAGAAAATTAGAAGTTTTTTAGGGGAAAGTTACCCCTACTCTTTTGAAACCTATTAAAACCCTCCTTTAAAGTGAGATCATTTTGTTTATTAGAAAAAAACAAAAAAACAACGAAATGAAAAAGGGGGTGTGGAATTCAAACCCATCACTTTTATTTATATTATATTATATTATATTATATATTTTAATATTATATATTAATATATTTAAATATTTTTTAATATTTATATATATTAATAAAAATATTTTTAATATTTATATTAATAGTTATATTTTTTTATAAAATTATGAATGTTTTTTAAAACGGACTCAAGGACCATACATGGAATTTGAAAATTAATTAAATCTATTTTATTAATTTATTTTTTTTAAAATTATCTAATGATCAACAGTTTTTATTTTAATGTTTTATTTATTGTAAATTTATATCTTTTTGAATGGTCATGATCTAGTCTAATCTATTCATGTTTGGATTTATTTATTTATTTTAATTTAATTATTAATGGTTTAAATGTTTAATAATTATTATTAAATTATTTTTTTATGATATGTGTATCATATATCCTTTAAATTATATATGGGAATGTGTGACCACCTTTAATTATTAACTACAATACATGTTACCTAAGATTCCCTCACCTGCCTGTCAATATACAATTATTAAGATGAAGATTACCTAAAGTGGTGATAACGTGACATACCAAAGTAAAAACCAAATAAAGGATAAAGGAGATGTATAGGAGAATAAAATATTTTTCAACCCATGTTGAGTCATAATTGATGAAATATCCCCCATAGTCTAGGTTGGTTTATTTTCTATTGATAAATCGACCATTTGTTAAAGAACATGATCATAACACATTGTTTTTAATTTATTGATGCACAGTTAATTATTTATTTATATGATGTATGGTTTTGTTTCATAATTAAGGATGATCAAAAAAAATAATTTCCAATTATTATTAGATAAAATTAAAATAAAAGTTCATGAAGTTATTTGATCAGGTATAGTTAATTATTTATATAATTTTAGGAATATGATAATTAACAAGTATATAATGATAAAATTTGACAATTTATGAAATAAAATATTCTATTTGAAAAGATACTATATCATTTTCCATCTACCATTAATTGAGTTAGAATAAAACCGTAGGTTAAAGTACATTCTTATCCCTTATCAGGGTACTTTCACTTATCATTGAGTTCTAGCAAAGGTTTTGGGTTGACAAAACCATGTTGCATCAAGAGATCTTTATCTTGCATGCTTGGTGTAATTTGGAGGCAAATTTTGAGAAAATATAAGTGTAGTATTTTTAGATTTGGGAGTACACTCAACAAATTATTGAATTATGAGTTAATGAAGTTTTCAAGAATAAATCCAATCTAAATAACTTCATGTAATTTTATAGAACCTCAACTTGATTATAAAAAGGAAAAAAAGTATTCATGACACTATATTATTCAAGGAACTAGTTATTATGAATCTAATTATGTGGTTTTTGGTGATTTGATAAAATATTGGGATATATAAACAATTATTAATAAATAATTTCAAAATTGGACACTAAATAAATTATAAATTTTCTAAATTTATTTGATGTATAAAATTGAAGGAAATACCATGAACTAACTATCACTTTGATCTATTTTTCACAAAGGGGATTTGATTTCGGATTATAATTTCCATGAGTAGTACCAGATCTTATACATATTATTATAACAGGAAATAAAATATTATGTATTATAATCCCCTCCACCAATAAAGTCTCCTTAAAAATATAGTAAGGATTATAAAGATGTCTATTAAAGACACATGTATTATGCATTAGATGTACAATGCATTATGATTTCATAAATATCATATTAAAAAAAATTAGTATGAAGAGATAGATGTATATACTATATTTTATGATTTATAGGATCTTTACAAGGAGAGAGAAGTATAATAGATATATGAAATATACAAAGAAATATGCATGAACATGTTAGGATAGGGAGTCCCTTTTAGACCCCATATAATCTAGATGTCAAGGAACAATGATAATTTATAGAATTTGTGATTCAATTAGGACAAAACGATTTCCAAAAATCTCATTCATTCATATCTATTTTAATGTTTCAAATTTTTTAATGATAATTTCAACATTAATAACATACTAAAATCATTTCATGAAATTTTGAAAATGATTCTATTATATGATAATGATATGAATACATACAATTCATCAGTATTTATAATAAATAAAAGAAATGGAAATCATAAGAGATCATTGGAAGAGTAAATTATATAGGTTCATAAGAAACAATCTTGTAAAAAACATAAGATTTAATGAGAGAGATATGTTTAATTTTTTTTGTCATTAATGTGTAAGGAATTTACATTGGGAGACGTTGTAACCTGAGGTCTCACAATACACCCCAAGATGGGGGATTAGGGTGTCATAAAATGTCTTCTTATCTAAATTTTGATTGGAACATGTCCTATTATTTTAAAAGAAACCTTATATTTTTCACAATTATCACACACAACCCCAACCAAATAAATAAGAGTTAAAAATTATGAATACTGATATTTTTATTTGGTTCACCCATAATAGGAAACATCTAAGTAGCATATATAAATGATGTTTTGACGTGAAAAATAATCCCAAAAACATTTTTTTGTGATTAAAATATTTAGGAAAATGTCAATGCTCACATAATTTCTACAACCTCTTCCTCTATTCATCTTACTAATTTCCAATAGGGTTATATAGAAATATAATATCAACTAATAGTTTAAACTCACAAAGATAAAAACTTAGGATATAACACCAAATAATTATTAGTGTTCTCCATGATGATATATTCTCCAATTCATTATCTTTATCGAGATGAATAATATCTCTCGAATTCCAAAAATTATCCTTAATGGAATTAAATATAACTAAAATCAACCTTCAATTCAAGATATACAATAAAGCCTATTTTATTAATCACCTTTATCTTTCCTCCTATTTCATTTTTGGAACTCTATATTCCTTTTATATATTTTATTTGTAGTATTCATACATACAATAAGTTCCCATATATCCTATAAATTTTTTATTCTAACTCAAAATATATTAACCACCTTAAAATTATTTAGTCTAATGTAGTTCATTCCATAGACTACAGTTAGTTAAATAAGATGCAAATAATTAAATTGGGTCAAAACTTCCAATTTTTCACACTCTGCGACATATCCTCTTCTAAAAATTAAAACCACAATCATATAAATTTAACAATTATTATTTAGTAAAACATGTATATATTCCCATACATTTTATATATAAATATTATATATTATAAGATGAATATTTGATAAATAACATTATGATCCATGACCAAATCATATATTTCTCATGTTGTTAGAAACTTGGAAACATAAACAACTTTTTCATAATATATGTACATCATATCCAACTAATATATTCATAATTATCACCCAACTTATACATATCATACTTGAAACCTTTCTTGATAAATTGAGGAAATGAAACATAAAAATGGGTGAGTTGGAATGCTCAAAAGGGGATATAGGGGAGATATCAATGATCTATTAAACATAACAACATCATAGGGGTATGAAAACATGGGTTTAACATTTGAGACCCATATCCTATATATCATAGATGATAATATTGATTCATGTAATATAAATTTATAGTTCACAATATATGAATCATAAAGGAATCAAATAACTTGAGCTACGAGAGTATAACATTGACATAATAAATAAGTTTGTGGCATATAAATAAGCATGGAAAATCATTTCATTAGTTAAGGACCTCTTCTAAAACTATTATAGTATATCAGATTCACTTCCCATGGCATCGTATCCCAATTTATGGTTGACTACCAAGACTATTATAGTAAAAATATTCCCTTACTAAACTGGGTTCACTTCCTATTTCAGTCATTATTATCTCATGATATATCCATATTTAACCAATTTCTCATAAAGAAATATAATTCTGATCCCACCCATTAAATAGTCATAATAAATTCATATGAGTTACATAACATCATAAAACAACCATCATATAATATAATTTGTGGAAATGAAACGAGTTTCATACACATTTCAACAATTCAACATAACATAACCCATGGAAAATTATCAGGTTTTATAAAAATACCATAATCATAACAATAAACCACTCATATAATGAACAATGATGATATCACTGGACCATATCCTCAGAAAATGTTAATTAAAATAAAAAATTTCATCTTAAATGTTAATTCCTTTACAAGGTCTATGGAATATTTCATGGGGAAAATTCACTTCATTTTAAAATTGTTTCTTAAAAATAAAATACATATTTAAAATATTATAGAAAATATTATATTTGAAATGAAACATGAAAAATTTTAAAGGGAGATTTAAATAATTTATTGTTCTTGATAGTGGGAATTTTTTTACAATATCTATATGTTGAAGAAAATATTTTTCTCAATTTTTCTATAAAAATTCAAAAGTACCTCATTCATAAAATTAAAAGAAGATTCATTTAAAAAAAATAAATCATGGGTAAAAATATATTTAAAAAATCAAAGTATAACAGTAAAAAAAATTTTGAATTTTTTTTAGAAAACAAGTACTTGAAAGAAGAAAGGATTTTTGACCAGAGAGAGAAATAAAGTTGGTTTTCCTTTATAAACTTCTTTCAGTATATTGAGTTCTTAAATAGGGTAAAATGAAAGGAATACATTTAATCTCTAAAAATAAATAGAGGATACTAAAATTCATGAGTTCATTGAGAGGCATATCCAAATATTTCCTCATTATAAACTTAATCATATGTAATCCCGATAAACATTTAGATTGTAACAAAAAACCCTTACATCAAGTTCAACTTGCTTTAAAAGTGATTTAAAATCATCTATAATGAATATTAAATTAATTTTAATTATATACCATAATTACTTACAAACTTATAATATCATATATTACCAACTTATAATTTTTCAACACCTATTTATTAATAATTCTTTATTAAAATCATTATTTCTGGGTGCTAGCTGTCTCGTTTCTCATGAGAATTTCAGCTTGATAATTATGGTAATTATAATTTGATCATATTTGAATCATCTATATAATGTTACTAATGATATAAATATCACATATATGAATTAAATATATATATATATATATATATATATTTATTTATATCCAACCTTAAAAGTTAGAGATAGAAAAATGAATTACATTGTTCATGAAGATGGTAGGTCATACGTATGCATGAAAAATGTTTTAACATTTTAAAAGATGAGATTAAAGAGAGGTAAATAATAATAAAACATTAAAAAATAATTATTATATTATATATATCATATATATTGATTAAATTTATCGTTATTACTATCTATGTAAAATTTAAATGAAAAACCAATCACATCGTTTCGTGGAAGTGGTAGTCAACATGTGCACACGAGCAACATTATCATTTTCTAATGGTTTGGATGGTAATAAAGTAGATATGATATTAATATTAAATAACTATAATTATGTAATAAATATCATATATAAACTTTAAACCCATCAGAATAGAAATTCACAAAATATGGTGATAAAAATTAATTGTATCGCTATATGGAGCTGGTGGTCCACACATATATACCAGTGATTCTTTGACTTCCCATTGGATGAAAATTAGGGTGAATATTTGTGGTTAAAAAATCATATAACATTTATATAATATTTATGATACTTAATTTATTATTTTATGATGAATATCATTTATTTAGAGGAGTTATAAGAAGAAATAAATTGAAATAAGTTAGGTAAGATGATTACCTCTTCATCGGTATTCATCCTTTAGATAATTTCATTAGGATCCTTGGAATGATATTTTAAGAATAAAAAAACCTCTAAATTGTGTATTTTTAATTTTATATGATAATGTTTTAGGTTTTGGTCAAGATATATGTCCCAAAATGTGTGAGTAAGGGAGGAGAATATGTTCCCTTTTATAAGCGAGGAGTGGGGCCCTCATGGAATTTTTTAAAGCATTAAATTAATATAAATAAAATTTTATGTTCAAGTGGATAAGAATTAATATATTTAATATATATGGTGATTATGAGTCTAAATTACCTTAAAAATAGATTTTAACAGGTTTTGTTGATGTTCCCACCCTTATAACTTTGATTTAACCCTTTACTACCCCTTTTGATAATTACCACAATATCGAAGTGTTTTAGTCTTTAAGGTTTAAGAATATTTATATAAAAAGAAAAGTGACCCATTAATATAACCTGGATGATATTTTAAACCATATTCCATTAAATTTTAAAAATATATATTTATTATAATATTTAAATAATTTAATAAAAAAATATTTATTATAAAATATCATTAATATCATCTTCAAAACTATTCATTTTACTTGAATTTGAGAAAAACATGACAAAAAAATAAATTCAAATATAAAAAATGAAAACATATTTAATAATGTATATTTATCTATAAGGTTTTTTAATAACTATAAATCTATAAAATAAATTACTTTTAGTGTTTTTAAAATCATTTACATGTTTTTTCTACTGCTTGTATAAGAATTACGTCGATTCTGTGTCAACATTTAAGGTAATTATTTCATCCCTAAAAATTAAAAATAAATCAATATGATAAAAAACTAATTAATATTAAAATGAACTTTTAGAACTAAAATTATCCTCCTTTTATCATTATTTTAAAAATTTAGAGACATTAATGTCAAGAGAGTAATATTTTCACATTTTCTTTACTGAAAATAATATAAATGCCATTATCAAGGGAAAATGGAAACAAAATTACATATATTCAAATAATGAATTGAAATGGATTAATTATAAACATTTAATAGTATGTAGGAACGTATTAGATAAATTTGAAAGCATTATCACAAATTTTTAACCCTATTTTACCCTTTTTACCATTACCTATGTGACAAATATTTACCAAGGTTACTATTCATAATGAACAAAAATTAAAGATACTTATTTATGAAAAATGATCGTCATAATTAAAAATATTCAATCCACTTTTTCATGATTAAATTTCTATAAAATTAATAAATTTATTTTCAAATAAGTGTTAAAAAAGGTGATGAAAAAAATTAGATGAATGTTAAAACATTTGAATTAATATATAACATATACATTTTATTGAATTCATTTATCAATAGTGATTAATTTAAAATTTTAAGATAAAAATTTTTCACGCATAAAAATAGTTTTTCTGATGAACGTATCTTTTACTTTCAAATGTTCTTTATTTTAATTTATAATAAATTGATAACCAATAAATTAATTTTATACATTTTTAAACCATAAATGTTTTATAATTTAGTTAGTCCTATTCATACATTCCAACTATCATTGAATAATATTTCAAGAGTATAATTCAATTTTTTTAAACACGATGTTTCATGAAAAAGAAATATATCAAATAAATTATATTTATTTAAAGATTAATATATCATAAAATATCTGGGTATTACATTATAACCACTTTAAAATGATTTTTTTTCTTGAAATTATATAACTTTGATAAAAAAATATGATATCTCTATTTTATCGCATCCTTAGGTTCCCAAGTAACTTTGAATTTTAGATCCCTTTAGAGAACTTTAATCTAGTGAGCAGTATAATTCTATAGCATTTGGTCTCCATGATCCAAGATTTATAATTTTTTCTTTATTTGAAATATCATTTTCTATCTATAAAAACATTGAGTCTAGTACATGCGAAGGATCAGGTATATATATCCTTAGAAGAGATACATATAACACCTAATGAACTCAAGAGAGGTTTGATGAACAAGCTAAGTGATAAATTGTTGTCCCTACTCTATCTTTAATATTAAATGGGAAAATATACATTGGTATTAGCTTTCCATTCTTTCCAAATCTCATAAAACTTTTCCATCGTTAAATTTATAGGAATACCTTCTCACCAACATCAAATTTTAAATTTCACTGATGATTATAAGAATAAATTTTCTTTTAACACTGAGCTACCTTGATATGTTTTTGAATGTATCCTGAATTATATAGAATTTAATTAGCTATATGTGGACCCAATATATCTATTTCTCTAACTTTATTCTATCATGTCTAAGTTTTACACTTCTTTATATATAGTGAATCATAAGTAACCATCTAAATGTTCAAGTGAAGGGTATTTTTTGTAAGAAAAATTATCTCAAGGAAGGTGTTAATCCCAAATAAATTTTAAATTCATAGAAAAAGATATAAATATATCCTT
Source organism: Viscum album (assembly GCA_963277665.1). NCBI lineage: Eukaryota > Viridiplantae > Streptophyta > Magnoliopsida > Santalales > Viscaceae > Viscum > Viscum album. Next base: position 1,158,023,838 of record OY728134.1, on the reverse strand, counting down.
TTTGGTTTGAATGGTTCTCTCATATTGACCATCTGTTTTAGGATTACAATCAAAACTAAAACAAAAATCTGAATCCATATCTTGTTGAATAATTTTACAGAACTTTAAGGTAAACCTCCAATCACGATCATATATAATTGAATATGGAACTACATGAAACCTTACTACTTCATTAATGTATATCCTAGAAACCCAATAAAGACATAAATCTTATCTAATATAATTTAAGTGTGTCAAATTCATAAGGATATCGACTATAACCCAAACAACATTGTGGTATTTAGATATTATAGCGAATCTAATGACAAAATTCATGGTGATTTTTCCAATTTCTATTATGATATAGATAATGGTTGTAACATCAACATATAATTTCGTCCCTTACCCTTAAATTTATTAAAAACCTATCACTACGATATATACACTCCAATATCTCCCTTCATGTTGTCCCACAAAAAATAATAATTCATATTTCTATACATCTTCACACTTCAAGGATGAATAAAGAATTGTGAACTATGAGATTCATCCAATAGATCCTTTTTCAAATATGGCATAGATGGATAATATAAATGGTTTCTAAATCTTTTAATTATATCATAATAATGTTTGAACTCAGGAACATCTCCTAATATATTTTGTATCTCCACATCTTCCTTCTGTGACTATTTATCCCTCACATAGATATATGATTGTACATTCATTTGAGAAAGATTTTTTTCCCCCTCCTTCAATATTTATAGATCCATAATTTTGAAATCCATAATTATTGTATCATTTTTTATCCTCATCATAGATAATCTGTAATTATTTTTTTGACATAAAACAACAATCACCTTTTTTTCTTTCCCTAGATGATAATGTATTGAGCAGTCATAATATTAATTTAACTCCAACCACTTTATCTAGCACATATTCAACGATTTCTGTGTAAATATATAATTTATGATTTTTATGATTAGTATATATGTCACACCTTTATCCATGAAGATAATACCTCTATATCTTTAATACAAAAAATGCTATGGCTAGCTCTAAATCACGAGTTGGGTGATTCTTCCCATGAACCTTAAATTGCCATGAGGAATAATCTATCACCATATAATTCTTCATAAGGAAACATCCTAGTTCCTTATTTGATTCATAACTATATATCACAAACCCTTATCCAATCCAAGTTAGTTTAATAACAGTTGTACTTACTAAACTTATCTTTAGTTCCTTAAAATTTTCTTAACATTCATCCTCCAAAGGGACATTTCACCCTTCAAAGTAAACTTGGGGAGTGGATTAGATAGTGATGATAATTTGTTTAACAAATAATTCATAGTATCCAGTGAAACCCAGAAACTATAGATCTTAGTTACATTTGTTGGTATGGTTCAACGTTCAATAACTTCATCCTTTTATGGATGCAACTATATACCCTTACTAGTGATTATATGACCAAAAAATGAAAATTTATACAACCAAAATTCGCACATGGTAAATTTTTCATGCAACTAATCCTTTCTTAGGGAATTAAGTAAAATAATCATGTGATCTTCAAGCCCTTTTTACTTTTGTAATATATAATAATTTAAATTACAAAGACCGCAAAAAAATGATTAAGATAATATCTAGACTCAATTTACTAAATCCATGAAGATAGTGGGGGAATTAGTAAGACCAAATAAAATCACTATAAATTCATAGTGTCAATACCTTGTACTAAATTTTATATTGGGTATATAATATTTCTTAACCCTTAATTAGTTATATATAAAATGAAGTTCAATCTTGGATGATTATTACACTCTACATAGTTGATCAAACAAGTCATCAATACAGGGCGTAGGATAATTTTTTTTACTATGATCTTGTTTAGTTATAGATAATAAATATGGAGTCAAATCGATCCATATTTATTCTTAACAAAAATAATAGGTTCACAATATGGTGATTCACATGTATGGATGAATTTAATATCAATATTATCCAATAGTTTCTTATTTATTTCATACAACTTAATTGTTTCCATTCTATATCGAGTATTTGAAATAGTTGTGACATTAGGTAGGGGTTCTGTTGAAAAATCAACTTCATGATTTAGAGTAGGATTAGAAAACTCTTCCAAAAAACATAAAAAACTCACACACAATAGGAATATCTTTAATTTTGAGTTTATGCACAACCATCTAAGATAAAAACCCCTTTTGAATAGGAATTAAGATTCACATAATGGGTGTAATTTCCATAATATGTTCATATTTATAATAATACTGATAGATGATCATGGGTCAGTTTAGAATATAAAAAATCACTTCACTTACTCAAAAATTGATATGTGATTTCATGAAATAAAATCCATGCCTAAGATAACATCAAATTCAACTAGAGAGAGAGTACCAAGATTTATAGTAAGCACATTCCCAAAATATTCAATTGGATAAGAATCACAGACTTGGGATGTGATCATCATACCTTTAGGGTTTTCACCACTAATTCAATATCAAATAATTTTTGTGGTACTATGATATCCTTAGAAAATTATTTAGATATAAAAGAGTATGAATATATTGAATAAAATAATACATTAGAAGTTTTAGAGAGGATGATAAGTTTAAAATTCACCACTTCATCATCCTACCCCAAATAGAAAACTATGACCGCATGAGATTTAAATTTTTCTATAGGATTAAAAGGTTTATAATTAATATTATTATCACAAATATTTATATTTTAACACGAATTTTCATAATACCCATACCCTTTCATTTGAAACACTAGAGTGAGGGTGGTGCATTTTATGATAATTTCTATGCATAATTATCTAACTTATACTTACCATCACATCGACATTAAATTTACCAATGAACTTAAACTACACACATAAAACATTCACTAGTCCCTTTAAGACAATTTATTCCTAGTTTCTTTCCACACTTTAAGCATAGGAAAAATATTTTAACCTTATCTTCATGGCTTTTAACATTTATTTTTAATTCCAACTTTCTTTTCTTATAAAAATTATGAAATTTAATGGAAAATACAATTTCTATATCCACCTTGATATCACATAAATTCATATATTCATATTCACTAATATATCTTATGGATAACACCCCTCATAGACAAGGTTTTAAATCACTGAATAATTGATCAAAATTAATATCAGCTAGGATAATATTATAAGAAGCATAACTTGAATGTCTTGTGAAATGTTCCTCATAGATACTAACATATTTATCCTATTTCTAAATTAGATCAAGGAATTACTTCTCTATTTTCTATGAAGAATATGAGGAAAGTACTTATTGAAAAATAATCCATTAAACCCATCCCACTCCATGGAGTCAATTTCTTCTTATTGTCTCATGTTCTTGATAAGATTCCATCATTGATCTACGTATCCTTCCAAATGATAAAAAAATAAACTAAAATTTTCATTTTACAAAAATTATATATTGGAAAATATATTTTTAGTGGTAAAAATACATTAATTATAAATTAGTGGATTAGAAGACACACTAAAATATAGTGAAGTTTTCCTCATGATGGACTTAGTAGATCATTGTTACCTCTTTTGTTTATCTGTAATATCAACATGATTCATAGCTTGTGAAGCTTACGTAATAATATAAAACATATTTTTAATTATTTCACACATAAGATTTTTTTGACCACGTGGATAACTATTTTATTGTACGTAACCTTCAAAATTAACATGATTCCTTCAAATTTAATCCATTGACCAAAAAAATCATAGTGTCAAAGATAATAATCATAGTGGGAAACCACATAATCATGAATTTTTTTATAGGATGTAAAAATAATGACAAATTATTTTAAATATATGACACCTTAGGTTTAACCTAGTCCATCCACGATCATCATATATTAAAATCATTTATAATGGTTTGTAAATAAAGAACGAGTTAAACCAATCATATGCTATGGGAGTGTCAAATGAGGTGTACAGTAGGGCCACACTCACCATACACTAGAATGCTGGTCGATATATACTCTACCAACTCTTTTTAGGGTTATTACCACTAAATGAAACTATTCCAAAACCATGTCCACATGTTATATCTAAATAGGGATGTTTTTCTAGGAAAACCACACACATTTTAACCCTAACTTAGAATGTTCTTCTATATATAAGATTATCCAAAGGGTACTCACTAAAGTTTTATTATCCTATTTTCCAAAGGTAACTAAAAATTTATCTAATACCAACTATAGTGACCCATAATTTTCATAGAAAAATATTACATATTATTAGATGAATATTAAATACATAATATTATGATCCACACTAGAATTGAATAGTTCTAGTGTATTTGGAAACATTGATACATAAAAAACATATTCATAAGAGATATAAATCATTTGAAACTAATTTATTCATAACTAGAACCCTTTTCAAAAATGTCATGCATAAAACAAATCTTCATAACCTATGGAAATTAAACATAATAAAGGGTGAGATAAGATGGTTAATAAGGGTAAAAAAGGGATATATCAATGATAAATTAGTTATAATATGATCATAAGGCTATGAGAACATGATATTAACATTTAAAAACCATATCCTTCATATCATATATCATAATTTTGAGTAATCAAAAAGCTCTTGATTGTTCATAAGACATAATTCGTAAATAAATCAAAGAACATGAGCCATTAAAGCATAACATTGGAATACAACATAATTTTATGGAATAAACATAAATATGGAAAACCATTTACTTAGTCAAGTAACACTACTAAGACTATTATAGTTGATTTATTTCACTCCAAATTCCATTATATCCTTAGTCAAGGTTTACTCCCCAGACTATCATAGTGTAAAAAGTCCCTTACTGAAATAGGTTCAATCTCTATTTCAGTCCTTATTATATCATGATATATTTATAATTACCTAATTAATTAAAGGGAAATATAATTATAGGACCACCCATTACAAAAAACATAATCCATTCATATGTGTTCTACAATATCATAAAACAATAATTATATATCATAACCCATGGAAAAGAAATGGGTTGCATAAAAATTCCAATACTTCATCATAGGATAAACCATAGATAATAAATAGGTTTTATAAAAATACCATAAACATAATTATAAACCATACATATAAATAACATATATGGTATCATTTTATCCTATCATTTTATGTGAAAATTCCTTTAAAAGGCCTCTAGAATATTTTCTTTAGGAAAGTACCATTTTCATTTTGAAATAATTGAAATTATAAAAATTTTAAAAATATTATGATTTTTTTCTTCAAAATAACCTTGTAAATTTTTAAATGAATCTACAAATCATTGAGAAGTCATGATAGTAGAAAATTATGTTAATTTCATGTATGTTAAAAAAATATTTCTTTCATATTTCCCGTAAAAATTCAAAAGTGCATCATTCAAAAAATGACAATAAGATTCATTTTAAACTATTTTGTACAAAGTTATTTCTGGGTAAAAAAGTCATTAAAAATTCATATGATAATATTAAAAAAATTATTGAATTTTTTTTATAAAACATGTTTCTGGAATAAAAACTATTTTAATTCAAAGAAAGAAATAAAGAAAGTTTTCCTTAAAAATATTATTTCACTCTCTTGAGTTCTTAAAGTGAGGAAAATCAAAGGAGAACATGTAATATATGTAAATAACCATAGGATAAGAAAATTTATGAGTTTATTGAGAGGTATATTAAAACATTTCTTCATAATAAAATTAATCATAAATAATTATGGTAAATAATGAGATTGTAACATAAAACCCTTACCTCAAGTCTGACTTACTTAGAAAGCTCTTTAACCTCCTGTATAATAAATTTAATTTTTTTTAGTTCAATAAAAATAACAATATAAATACTTATAATATCATATATGATTCCCTTATAATATTTTAACACTTATTTATTAGTAATTACTTATTAAAATCTTCATTTTTGGGTGTTACATGTCTCATTTTTTATGAAAAATTTGGTTTTCTAGTTTCGTTCCTTACAATTTGTTCATGATTAAATCATATAATGAATGATAATAAAGATATAAATATTATATATATTAATTATAAATTTATTTATGGCCATTCATAAAAGGTAGATATAGAAACAAATTACATCATTCATGGAGATTGCATGCTGTAAGCAAGCATAAATGTTGTTTTCACTTTTCGATACATGAAATAAAAGAAAGGTAAATAATAATTCACCTTTAAATATTAATTATTATATAATATATAATATATATCATATATATTAATTAAATATATCCTTATTAACATCTAAATAAAATAGAAATGAAAAAAAATTACATCACTTCGTGGAGGTGGTAGTCCACACATATGCACAAGTGATACATTCAGTTATCATTTGATGGAAAAGAGGATGAATATTGGTGGTTCCATGATAATAATAATATTTAATTATGTTTACGATAATTATGTTGTTATTTTATGATGAATACCGTATATTTTTAGGAGTTATATGAATAAATAAATTAAAAGATTTTGAGTAAGATGATTATCTTTTCTTCAGTAGTCCACCTTTAGATCCATTCTTAAGGATCCTAGAAATAGTATTTTAAGAAGACCAAAACCTATAATTCATGGATATGTATATTTAGAAGAAATGATTTCATGGTTGGTTTTTCTATATGGATCCAAGAGAGTGAGGAAGAGAGGAGAAGAGGTGCCCTATTATAAGTGGGGCGAGGGGCACTCTTGGAATTATTTAAAGTATTACATTAATATAAATTTATTTTCTTGTTCAAGTGCATAAAAATTTATATATTTATAAAATTAAGTTATTTTTACTTGAAATAATTGCATAAAATAATTTTTATATAGGTTTAAGTGATTTTTAAAATCTTATTTATTTGTTTTAGCACTCGTTATTAATTTTCAAAAATTACCACAATATCAAAGTTTTTTACTCTATAAGGGTAACTAAATTTTAACTTAAAAATTTAAGTAACCCATAAATTGACCATCGTTGATATTCCAAACCATATACAATTTAGTTGGGATAATATTTTAATATTATATATTTTAGATAATATAATTAAATATTATATATTATAAAATATAATTAATATCATTTTTGGAAATATTAATTTAATTTGAATTTAAAAACAACATCACAGTATTGGAATTAAAATATAAACCTTTCATAAATATTCATTTAATTTGATTTAGCACCCATTACTGCATTTAAATTCAGTTACATGATTTTTCTAATGCTTGCATAAGAACTGTGTCGGCATTGTGAAAGAATTTAAGGTAATTATTTTATCACTAAAATAAATAAATAAATTACTATGATAAAAAGTATAAATTAATATTTAAAATAAAAAATTATAACTGAAATTATACTCTTTTTATCATTATGTAATATTTTAGAGATTTTAAAGTCAAGAGTGCTATATTTATTTAATTAAAAGTAATATAAATGTCCTTATCATGGGAAAATGGAAAAAAATTCCATATATTTGAAACATAGATAGAAATGGCCATAATAAACTTATAAAATAAGAAAAATTCAAGTTTTAGTAAAAATCTTAAATCCATATCACAATGTTATAACCACATTTTACCCATTTTACCCTTATGGATGTGATTAATATTTACCAAGGTTACTATTGATAATGAAAAAAAGTGGGATATTTACCAAAATAGATCCATGTGATTCAAAATAAAGAATCCATTTTTTATTCAATTTATATTATTGTTAGAAATCTATTTTAAAATTAGTGTATAGAAGGAGACAAAAATTATTTTTTAGAAAAATACAGTTTCAGGTGGAAAATTGGATTTATTCTTATCCTAGAGCTAGAGAAAAATTAGATAAATGTTAAAATACTTTATTACATATATAATATATACATTACATTAAAATAATTCAAAATAATTTTTAATTTAGTTTATTATGGTAAAAACACTTTCTGTGAATAGATTTTTTCAGAAGAACAACTCTTTTACTTTCAAATGTTTTTTATTTTAAATTTTAATCAATTGATAACCAATAAATTCATTTTATACACGTGTAGACCATAAATTTTTAATAATTTAGTTATTCCAAGTCATACTGATCAATCCAAAAGCCAGTCTATAAATATCACATAATAATATTTCAATAGTAGAATAAATTTTGTTTGAACTCGGTGTTTCATATAAATAAAGCTATTAAAGAAATTAGATTTATTTATATAGAACTATATCAAAAAAAATTGGGGTGTTAAATCATATGTAACACTATATATTATATATTAAACCTTATATATCAGAGTAACCATTACATTTCATCTAGGTCAACCATTTCATATTATCCAGATCAACCCTTATGTATCATCAAAATCTACCATTATATATCATGATTTTTCCTTCCATGGAAAAGTTAAGACTCTTACCTATACATTGATTGAGTGGTGTAACACCTATAATTAATGGAGTAAACCATATATTTCACAAAGATACTTTTATTTATTATTCAGGAATTTTCTAGTGACTCTTACATATATTTTAAAAATTGGTATTTCTCTTACATTATAATACTTTTCCATTTTTCACAAAAATTTACAACTCCAAAACCTTAAGAATTTATCTCTATAAATATCAACTTATTTCAAATAATCATCATCCATTAAAATCAATATTCATGACTATTCACACTACTTATAAAGATATTATACCTTCTTCCACTAAAATGACTTCAACCATGGTGTGGGTAGACTATTAATTTCTAAAAAAATTGCTCTAGATTGAAATTACTTCTAAAACACATAGATTTCAGCCAAGTTTTTTATTTTTTGAACTATAAATGAATAACTAATATCACTATGTCATAGTGAATGATTCCTTTACCAAACCACTCACCAAATTTCTATAATTTATCACCAACTTATTATAGCATCAAATATCAAAATCTAATTGAATTCAATAGAAAACAATGACAATAAATTCATAATTACAAACATTAGTTACAATGATCACATGTTTTAGATTTTATTATCAATATATACTTGTTTAATTTATATTAAAATATAATTACCCCTTATTAACCCATCTATTATCCCACTGAATTATTACATCTCTCCCCTATCATTATTCTCATTCTTCGATAAAAAATTTCAAATAGTTTACCATTTTCAGTTTTAATCACATTTGAACATTCATGAAACATATAATATTAAAAAACTAAGAAAAAAACTATTATAAAATTCTTTAAGCCTATGTGAAAAAAATATCTTCATAGGAAATATGATAATAAGATAATTTCTAGAGAGTTTTTTCTTATTATAATATTAATCCTTTGTTCATTCATTTTTATATTTCCCCTGGTATTACCTCACCCATTATCTTCTTATAATAAAAAAAGTTGAGCACATATAAAATTTTATAATATCCAAGTAAAAAATTTATTTAAATGGATAGAGGGGTTTTAAAAAACCATAGATTGAGTAAATTGGTTGAAATTAAATTTTTAAGTGTTGCTTCTTATATAAATTCATATCTAGTACTTTAGTAATGATATATTCCACTTTCAACACACAATTATTCTTTGGATACTAAGTGTTTCTAATAATATTTCACCTAAAACAATCCTAATATATATTTTCTCTCTCCTTCTTTAGATAATAAATATCAATAACATATTTTTTATTTGATAAATAATATATACTATACTAATTAAAGTGAAAAACCCTATGATTCCATGAACTATTCTCCTATTATATGGTATGTAGAAAATTATTATCATTATTGTTCACCTGATGCAATTACCATTTTGTTATTTATCACAAAATAGGGGAGTTTCTAGTATTTACCTTGATATAAAAGCTTCCCTGATTGAAAATAACTTCCAATCTTCCATCACAAAACTAACTCACACTCAAGAAATTGTTTCAAAGACCATAAATAGATATACCTTTATTATTTTTCACTTAATATATATCTAAATTGGTTTAAATATTTACTTTGATATTTATATATTCATCATCTCTAAACTAAATATTTCCATCAAATCTTATACTCATATTCTTTAGAAGAGTCATCTTTTCATATTTGACGAGAATCCACTATCAAGAATCCAATTACTACTATTATTTATAGAATTTAAATCTATCTTGGATATAATACCATTCTTATTCATTTTAAGATTCATATCATTAAATGAAACTCTAAAGTGAGTTGATAAATATATTAGTCTATTATAATCTTCTTTAGTACAAACAATCTAGTCTCATTATTCTTCTAACAATAAATACAACTATTTATCAATGGAATTGTATTAGATTAAGTTACATACATTATTATTTGAATTAACAAGAAACATCTTCCACTATTTTTCCTATAATAAACATATATATTTTCCCAAACTTAAAATAAATGAAAAAATATCCCTATAATGAATTTTTATTCCAATTTGAAGGATTTTTTTGACTCTCATTTTTTAAATTTTAATTTCTTCTTATTTAAAATTACTCTAGGCCAAATTACCATAATTCATCAAGTGGAAAAGGTACCCTTCTAATTGAAACTTCAAAAAAGGAAAAATATTGTTGCTACCGTCTCTTCAATTATCCCTATATTTTTAATAACTCCTTGATTGTTGATAAGTTCTAAAATATTGAAAATATTCTCCTATATTCTTATACACTTTACTCTTAACATTTGTTGTATTTATTTTTGATGTTTTAGTAGAAAATACACGACCATTGTTACCCATAAAATCAGGTAATTGATCACTCATAACTTATTAAAAATCTCTTGTACCTTATTCAAACCTTTCCTTTAATACCTTACATGAGAATATTCTGAAATATAGATTCTTCCGTAAACCATATTATTTTATTTTAGATTCACGATCATTTCTCAAAGATAAAATTTCCTCTTTGAATGTTTCTATCTTATTATATTTATCCTTGATTTAAAAATTAATATCTTCAATGATCTTAGACCATTCCTCTATATTCTAAAAAATAGTTCATTGATTATTCAATTTTTTGAATAGGATGGAATAAGTGATGATAATAACTTAGGGTCAATCAAGGATTATATTATTTTTCAATAAATCTTTATTCCCTTCTATATATTCTATAGTAAACTCATAAAACAAAATAATGTAAAATAAAATAAGAAGAACAACACATTTGATAATGAAGTTCTCCTCCTTAAGGATAAATAAACTCCTTGTGTATGTTTTTTTATCCCACTCAAACATAGATATTAATTTATTATCAAGGATAGATATAGGAATGGAAATGACCATGTACATCCTACAAGATTCTTCCACCAACTATTAGATTTTATATTTTTAAATAAGAATAACATAGTATTTATAAAAGTAGATTGACAATTAATATCATAGAATTCATAGTAATCAATATAACATGAATTTATTTTTATTTTTTCAACATGATACTAGTATTTTTATCAATACTAGAAAAAATATTCCATCAATTGATATAGTAATTCTCAAAGATCTAACACCCATTCCATATCCTTCCATCCATATATATTCACTAAAACTACATGAAAATTATTTTTATAATTCTTCGAACTGAAATTATGATATAGTATTGGATGGTATATATATCCTCATAACTTATACATGATCCAATAAACATTTGGTCCAATTATTTTCTTTTAACAATTATTTAAATAATTAAAACTGCAAGAAAACATGTAGTGAACCTACCATGATTGTTGAGCCTCATGTAATGTCATAATGTTAATCTTAACTTCCTTCTTCATAATTACTTTAATAACAAAATACAATATCATGATATTTTTTTCCTTTAAAGAATAAAATTTTCATCATTATATTTTATTGAAATATCAATTATTAATCACATTTTATATTCTTTAATATATTATACATGGAATTCTCTAATAGGGTAAAGTAATTTTGATATAAATATATAATGTTTTAGGTTACAATAATAGATAATACTAATGAATTCTATTAATCACCCTTATGATTCCCTACTTAAACCTTATGAGGTCCGCATACCAACCATATGAGGGAACACACCAACCCTATGAGGCCACACACCAACCATATGCAAGTTTTGTCAACCTAACGAATCCAGTGTCTCAACATTACAAACATCATTAATGAAACTTAAAAAGATTCATGTCTCAACCTTGTGAAGGTAGTGTATAAAATTTAGGAAGATATATACCAACCTTAAAAAAATTGGACCCAATCAATGTCTAATCCATATTTATTCATGTCTCATAAACTTTCTTTATCATTTGATTTATCAAGTATGATGTCCAATGCCTACTAATACTTTATTTTTCTCAAATCATCATACATTCATGGATAGATCATGTTTACCTTATCTAGTTTCCTCTTCTATGAATATTAAATTACTCAGATTCTTTACCAGATGTCATCCTTTAATATTCATATCTCATCAAATGGTGTAGAAAATACTTCCAAAAAATCAGTACGTGTCAATTAACATTAAGATAATATCACAAAAAAATAATTGCATGTAATAACTCATTCAAATTTTATCATCACATACAAAGCATTAATAGATAATTGATGAATATTATTTCATGATATCTAAGGTATCTATATAAATCCTTACATGAAACTAATGATCATAGTCACTAACACTCACACACTCATCAAGAGAGTGTTGGATGTCATAACCCATAGTGAACAAATAATCACCAACCTCCAGAGAGTTCAGAAATACCCCCTTTGAGATTATTATCAATATTAACCATTATTCGAACAAAATGAAAAAACTACCAGGGATCCACTCGACCTTATAGAAGAAAAAATTCATGGATTAGTCATCTCTCACTCTAAATATGATATCTAAATTTAGAAAATAATTGTGATTAAAAAAATCAATGTTTTCAAAAAAAACTCATCTGAAAACCTTTAATTCCACTTTCTCCTTAAAAAATTGAAATATAAAATAGATTTTTTTCTTGAACCACTCAATAATAACATTGAAATAATTCACAAACAAGGATCAAAATTTTCTCCCATTCATATGAAAACTCATAAAAATAAACTAAGTATAAAAAAGGAGTAATGTAAATATTTTCTATACCTTAGGTTTGGATATTGGGCTGCAATCCAATTTATATACTTAATATCTCAAATAACATAGTTATCATAGGATTTTCTAAGATTTTTACAACATGTTCCTTGGATGGAATAATGTATAGATTTAATGTGAAATCAACCACCTTCCCCTTTAGAAAATGATATTAAATGTCATTGTGTTCTCACTTAGAATAATTCACTATATTTTTAGATAAATTAATGGAACACTGATTATCATAGTTCAAAATCAATGAATATCTAGTTTACAGATCCATATCCTCATGTTGAATCTTAATACATTTTATTTTAATTTAATTATATGATACAACCTCATGTTTTTCAAAAACTATACTCAAAGTGATTGATGTTTTTTTATTGAGTGACATGTAATATAGAAACCCATAATTTTCATACATAGACATCACATATTTTAGATTAATAATCAATACATAATATAAGGATCCTCTCTAGTATCCTATATGTCTAGTATATTTGTAATCTTAGATACATAAATAAGTGGTTCATAAGTTCAATAAATTATATACCACTAAGGTCTTCATAATGAGAACCCTTCTTAGACATATAATACTTAATACCTTTCCTCATAACCCAGAGAAAAGGAAACATAAGAAAGGGTGAGATCAGATGCTCAAAAAGGGTAATCAAAGGATATATCAATGATCACTTGGGAATAAAATGGGTATAAGGGTGTTGGAACATGGAAATGAAATTTAAAAATCATACCCACTATATCATAGATTATAATATTTAGTCATAGAAAAAATCATGGATGTTAATAAGACATAATTTATATTGGAATAAAATAACATGTGTCATATGTGGATAACATTTTAAAATACACAATTTTATGGCATACACATAAAATAAAAAATCATTTCCTTAGTATCTAGGGATCACTAACAAGTCTATAAAAGTGGATTGAGTTTGCTCCCCAAACCATCATAGTAGTCAAGGTTCACTACTAATAATATCATTGTAGATAGAGTCCCTTACTGAACTGGTTTCACTCCCCATTCCCATACAATTTATCAAATGAGATATCCATATTTACCTAAATCACTAGAGAGATATATAATTTCCCGCCCATGCATCAGATAATTAAAATCATATCGATATGTGTCACAAGATCATAAAACACTCAACATATCATAACCTGTGAAAAAAATGGGTTTGAAAAACATTTCATCATGGAATGACCCATGGAAAATAAATGGGTTTTATAAACATTTCATCAATTCATCACAACATAACCCATGGAAATGTAACATGTACCATAACTTAATTAACCCATGGAAAGAAGTGGGTTTCTATAGAATCATCATTAAATCATCATCATAATAAGATATCTAAATAAAGAAAGTGAATGATACCATTACATCATATCCCCATTAAAGGTTCAGAAATATAAAATTATGTTATCTTTATTAGAAAATTATTTTAAAATATATGTTAGAATCTTTTTTAAGGAAATAACATTTTCATTTTGAAATCACTTATTTAAAATATAAAAAATTTCTCAATATTAAACAGAAAATTTATATAAAATTAACCTTGGAAACTTATAATGGAATCATTAAATCACTGAGTGATCATTGTGGAGATTAATCCTATTGATTTTATTCACATTAAAACAAATATTTCTTCCAAATTTTCTATAAATAATTTTAAAGTATCTAGTTTTATAAAATGAAAATAATATTCATTTTTAAAAAAAAAATCAATCACGGGTAATGTAAAGACTTGAAATTTCCATGTAATTGTTTTTGTTAAATGGAAATTTTACGAGTCCGTGAAAATTGATGGCATGTGATTCTAAGGCCCGGAGTTCCCAGAATGAATTTTGAACATTTTCTTCAGGTACGTTTAGTAAACGTGCAAGTAGGTTTTTCTAACTTTTAAACCGATGCTTGGAATTGAAATCTGAGGGCACCGTTGAACTTGTAGTGCCGATATTCGCTTAGAGAGACTTTCACCTCGAACAACAGTTGGTCAATAGTGAAAGTTAATTTATAGGTTTTTTGTGGAAATAATAAAATAAAATAAGAACATATTTTATTTTATTTGTTGTATCCACTCCATGTGGAAGTTTAGAAGTAGGGACCACCAGACCTTAACCTCCCATGAGAGGTTGTGGTGGTGGGAACCACCCAAGCCTAACCTCGCGTGAGAGGTCATGGTGTGGGGACCACCCAAGACCAAAACTTCTCAACTCCCTCATTAAATGAGGAGAAACCTCCCAACTCCCCAATATTCCAACCCTTACATAAAATTGAGCCATTAAATTCAGCCAATTAATTGAGCTAATTAATTGTACCAATGAGGTACATTAATTATTCTAACATGGGTGTGCCAACATAATTTCTTCTAAAGATAATTATATTGCCACCCCTTTATTTTTGTTGGGTGGAATTAGGAGAGGAGAGAGCCTTGGGAGAAATAATGTTCTCCAACAAAGAACATCACATCCCAATGAAGAACGCTCCACCAACGAATAATGTCGACCTCGACTTCGACCTTTTTCCTCGGGACTTCTTCTGATGTGGGACGTCTTCATATACTATGACCCAACATCCATACTTCCTTCTCACGCCAATGTCAACGAACAACCTGATGTTGGGGTTTAATTTGTGTGTTTTTATATTCCCATGTTCTTCCCTTTTAAAACAAAGAACAAGGATGATTTATTTTGCGGGTTGGGAACAATAATTGTGGTAGTGTTTGATGTTCTTCATTCTTTTTTATGTTGAGTCGTTTTCAACCACCCTAACGTAGAGGGTACGTGCCAAACAAACATGGCCTGACACCTTTTAAAAATATTTTGATGATTTGTGGTGTTTAACGCGACGAAGGTGATGGTGCAATGACACCGCTCTATGGCCACCGCCGCCTCGCGATCTCCGTGCCTCGCGGCTCCGCCATCTTCCGAGCTACCGCCGTCTGCCAAGTCACCACCGCCAGACCACCATCCCTCGGCAGGACCACCACCCCGCGGATGGTCCGCCAACCCGTGGCTGGACCGCCGACCCGCAGCCGGTTCCCCGCGCCACGGCCAGTCTACACCCTCACAACTGGTTCACGCCCTTGTGGCCAGTCCGCTGCCCTATGGCCGGTCCTCCACCCCACGGTCGGTCCATGCCCTTCTAGCCGGTTCGCATTTTTGAGGTCGGTTTTCACCCCCACGGCCGGTCCGCGCCCTCGCGGAAGGTCCGTGCCCTCGCGGCCGGTCCACGCCCTCGTGGTACCCGCGGCCGTTCTGCACCCTTGTAGTACCCCTAGGCCGAGCCGCCCTTGTGGCACACTTGTGGCCCTCGCTGATTGGGCCGCACTGCGGGCCGGGTCGGTCCGACCAGGTCGGATTGGACTTGGGTCCACTACAACCCTTTTACTTTCTTTTGGCGATTACTTTGGCACAAGACGTCCGTTAAACGAACCGTCATTGGCGTTGGGAACCTTGGAGTGTGTCAGTCCCTTTGAGTGATACCCTACTATGTTTTGGATTAAGATAGGGAACAGTTTGGTTCGATCGTTCATGAATCCAAACGGGCCCCCGGGACTAAAAGGCTAATAACTCACAGACCATGAGTCTGATTTACGCGCTGTCTATTACGTTGAGATCCCTATGATGTGGAGTACCTTTTAGATACTTCTTCGGGGGACTTCATGGAAGTTCAAGTATCGACCATTAGCTTGTGGAGTGGATCCTCCCAGAGACGAGCAGGCATAGTGCGCAGACCAAGTGGCTAGCTGAGACTTGACGACTGCTCACCGTTTCGAATCGGAGTGACTCGACAAGACCTGTGGGGAGAGCCTTGGTGACTCAGTAGACCCACGGTGGGGAGAGACTTGGTGACACGACAAACCCACGATACTCGATATGAGGATTACTTCAGCAGGCCATGAGGGGGAGCGCCTATGTGTGACGCGGCAGACCCACGATACTTGACAGGAGGAGTACCCCATCAGTCCAAGGTTAATGGGAAGCGCCTATGTGTGATGCGGTAGGACCATTGTACTCGATAGAGGAGGAGTTCTACAGCAGCTGAGGTGTTCGACATTGTGACTAAAAATGTTACTTGTTACTACCCCAAGAATAAATCCTACAGTGAGCTGAGTGAGAACCTTTGTGTTTTCCTCATGATTGAGATGAAATTACTTAATAACATAATTATATGTATGGTCATATACCTAAGTAAGGTTATCTTCTGATTTCATACTTTTTGTTTTTCCCTTGTTGTATTTTGTGAGACCTAGAGGGTCTCAGGGTCCCTACTGAGTATCGCTATACTCACCCCTACATGGGCTATGCCCGCACCTTGTTGTATTGGATGCAGATGATGGACATCGCTGACTGTGGCTGAGAGTTCCAGGACTAGACGGTACCTGGAGGTGGACCATACGGCATGTCTGTATGTAGAGGAGACAGGTGGATGTGGAGTGCTGAGGAGGTGATATGTACCTACCCTTCAGGTAGGATCCTTGGAGGATGACCTAGAAACTAAATTTCCTTTTTCTTCAGTAGTATTGTATCACAATTGTATTGGTACTTTCCGGTTGGGCTTGTATTCTGGACCCTTTTTCTTACTGCACCCACTCTATTTACTGTTAAGTTTACTAGTGTTAATATATTACTGTGTGCTTGGTTACATGTTCTTACAGGTTATAAAGGTAATGCCTTCCCTGTTTTAGGGAATACACCTTCGGTGCTAGTGTCCAGCCCCTGGCCTATGGAAGGCGGGCTAGGGATAGTAACGGCACGGGCCCTAGGGGATGGGTCATGAAAAATTGGTATCAAAGAAGAGTGGGTTCTACCACAGAACATAAGACTCTGATATTTATTTTTAACAGCAATAGTGTTAAGTATAGTGAGTACGGTTATCAGTTTAGGGAATCCAGTGTTGGTGCGGAGGCCGACGTATCCATACACCAGGACCCTGACTTCTGATTTACGACTTAGTGCACAAAAACCCTGATTGCCTGTGTGTTTTAAAAGTTTTCTTTGTGATCTTTTGAGTCAGATCACCGGGTATAACTTTCCCGTCACCGGGTATAACTTTTCAACCACGGTGAACCTATTTCATTTAGGATGCCTCCAAGAAGACAACCAACTATTGTTCTGGGAGTTAAATGCACTGATAGCCCACCGAGCAATGAGGCCTCGGTGCAGGGCCCTATTCTAGTAGAGACACCCACAGAAGCACCAGCGTTATCGTTACCTATTGGACCACCGATGCCACTGGCCCCAACGGTAGACTGTTCACGCCGATTGAGCGCATTGCATGAGTTCTAGCACTAGAGGCCACCCAGGTTCAGGAGAGAGATAGACCCATAGGCACCTGAGGATTGGTTAGAGGCTGTAGTGAGATTCTTCCAACTGGTAGGGACACCAACCGATTTCCTAGTGATCCTTTCCACCAGCCTTCTACTGGAAGTAGCATGCGGATGGTGGATCTTGATGCTCCAGGCTCACGACGAGGGGACGCTTCTCTAGGTAGCCTTCAGAGCCTATTTCAGGAAGGGTTTTTCCCAGCGACTCTTCGCGCAATGCGCATTCATAAGCTTCTTCATCTACAGTAGGGCAGCATGAGTGTGGCCCAGTACTCAGTGAGGTTCACTGACCTCTCGCTCCACTCCACATATATGGTGCGAGACCCATTCTTCAGGGCCCATACTATTGAGTAGGGTCTTAGATGAGAGATCAAGGCTTTGATGATCTCACTCAGCATCCCGACACATGTAGGGGTGTTAGACAGTGCCTCTTTGTGGAGAGTTTCCTTGCTGAGAAGTCACTAGCAACGAGACCCACCAACAGTCGTCATGTAGTAGATTCTTATACAGCTGGAAGTAGATAGATGTCGCAGATGTCCAAGAGGACCATACCTACATGTGGACGACTGCATGACTCAGGATCGATTGTGCGGGGCACCCAATGCGGAGCAAGTAATGCCAGAAGTGGGAAGTTTTACACATGTAGTGGGTAGGGTCACATGGCCTATGAATATCCGACCCACCATACAGATGATCAGAAGATGATCGAAGGACCACCCAGATAGAGATAGAGATTCGACCATGGAGGTCCAAAGGGATCAAGAAGATGTGGCAGAGGAGCTGGCCATGTAGTTGGCGGTGGGTGATGATTCGAGATATTACCACCACCACCACCAGGAGGTCCACCACGACCGCATGGAGTAGGTGTACAGGGGAGAGCTCAGCTCCAGGCAGCTGAGGCCTATGATCACGACACTCCAGATATTATACTAGGAACGATCTGTGTCTACTCCTCCATATGAACAGTACTTATAGACACAGGTACCAGTCATTCGTTCATTGCCACTGCCCTCGTTCGGAACTCAAAGATTACAAGGGAGTCGTTGGCTCGATCATTATGGCTAGAGACTTCTATGTGAGTGGATTCGATGATTACACACTGGGGCTGACAGAGTGATCTTCTTATAGGATGTGATAGCTTCGGCTGGGATCTCTTAGTAGCAGCGTCGAGGCCTTACAAATTCATCTTGGGTATGGAATGGTTATCTACAATCCATTCTCAGATTGACTGTATTAGGTGCAAGGTGCAGTGTGTTTGCACTGATGGGACCAGGTTTACCTTCCCCGTTGAGAAGGGAGCCTTTGCAGCACATGATAGACTTACCCAGAGGAGAGTACAGCCGATCACTCATCAGTTGTCTAGACTTACCCTCGGAGATGTTGATGTGGAGAGTCCGAGTTATCCTGTAGTGGTGGACTAGTACACAGATGTTTTCCCTGATGATGTTCTGGGTCTACCTCTTCGCATGAAGGTGGAAATTTTAATTGAATTGTTCCCTGGGATGACACTGATATCTACACCAACATATCGGATGGACCCCATAGAGTTTCGTGAGATGCATGTACAGTTGGAGGACATTCAGGGGAAGGGATTCATCTGGCCTGATGTTTCTCCTTGGGCTGCCCTGATTCTGTTCACCAAGAAGGTGGTTGGGATCTTGAGGCTTTGTTTTGACTTTCATCACCTGAACCAAGTGACCGTGAAGAATAAGTACCCACTCCCAGGGATTGATGACCTCTTTGATCAGATAAAGAAAACACTGTGGTTCTCAAAGATATACCTCATATCAGGCTATCACTAGCTCATGGTACAAGAAAAGGATGTGTAGAAGATTTCCTTCAGGTGTCGGTACGACCATTACGAGTTCTTGGTTATGCCATTAGGCAAGACCAACACTCTAGCAGAGTTCATGGGAATCATGAACAAGATCTTTCATCCATAACTTGATCACTTTTTAGCGGTCTTCATGGACCACATTATGATTTACTCAACTACTGAGGAAGAGCATGCTTATCATTTGCAGGAAGTACAAGACACACTCCGAGAGCACCAGCTTAATGGTAAGCTCTCAAAGTGCCAGTTCTAGATCCGATATGTTCACTTTCTGAGACATTTCATATCAGAGGCTGGAGTTGTAGTGGATGCAACAAATATTGAGTCGGTACTTGCTTGGGAGCCACCGAGGAGTGTGATAGAGGTATGGAGTTTCCTAGGTTTGGCTGGATATTACCGAAGGTTTGTGCCAGACTTCTCCAGAGTTGGAACACAGCTATCAGCTTTGACAAATAATGGACAACCCATCATTTGGTTGGAGAAGTGCCAGTGGAATTTTCAAGAGATGAGACAGAGGATGACTAGTGCCCCCATATTGAGGCTTCCAGAGGAGGGCGTAGGGTACATAGTTTTCTACGACCCATCAGGGACCAGACTCAGATGTGTCCTGATGCAGGAGCGAGCAATGATCACTTATGGTTATTGATAGCTGAGATAACATGAGCAGAACTACACTACCCATGAACTGGAGTTAGCGGTAGTGGTCTTAACCTTGAAAATGTGGCGACACTATCTAATGGGCTAACATTTTAGAGTGTAATCTGATCATAAGATACTCAAGTATATATTCTTTTAGAAGGTCCTGAACCTGATACACCGATGTTGGATTGAGTTCCTCTAGGACCGTGACTTCGAGATAGTCTATACTCTTGGAAAGTGGAACATTGTTGCAAATTCACTCAGCAGGAGATCTAGTATACAACTGCTAGGCGAGGCGACAGAGCAGCTGACTGCTTTATAGATATCCTTTATAGATATAGATGAAGAAACATTTTTTCACTCTCTTATAGTCATCCCCCCCCCTCTTCTTTAGTGAGTCAAGGAGGCACAATGTGGGGACGCTGATTGTGAGGCTTAACGTGCTCAGATATCCACAGGGCAGGCACCTGATTGATATTTTGAAGGTGAGGAGCATGTCATCCTCTTTAGAGGATGTACCATGGTACCAGTGTCACTTCAGGAGGAAGTGTTAATGGAGTTCCACACATCCCCTCTAGCGGTACATCCAGGAGTGGTGAATATGTACCGGGATCTTCGATGTCAGTACTAGTGGCTGGGAATAAGAAAAGCAGTTGCAGAGTTTGTCTCTCGGTGCCTCACTTGTCAGCAAGTGAAGGCAGAGCGTCAGGTACCAACAAGCTTGGCTCATCCTTTAGAGGCCCTAGAGTTGAAGTGGTATGGGATATCCATGGACTTCGTGATAAGACTTCCACATATATCTAGGGGACATGACTCGATTTGGGTGATCATTTACCGACTCACCAAGTCGGCCCACTTCCTACCGATCAGAGAGAAGGGCTTAGTAGAGAGCTTAGGATGCCTCTATGTGCATGAGATTGTACGAATATATTAAGTAATATTGATGATTGTCTCTAATCATGATGCACATCTTACTTTACAGCTATGGAAGGGGTTGTAGGAGGATTTTGGGACACAACTTTATTTGAGCACCGCCTTCCATCCTCAGAGAGATGACCAGACTGAGCAGACCATTCAGACCCTCGAGGACATGTTGCGTGCCAATTTCCTCGACTTCAGTCGTAGCTGAGAGAATCACTTACCTTTGGTGGAGTTTTCATTCAAAAATAGCTATCCACCAACCATTGGGATGAAACCTTTTGAGGAGTTTTACAGGTGACCTTGCAGATCACCTTTGTGCTGGACTGACCCAGTGGAGTCAACACTAGTGGGACTAGAGATGGTATGGGCAACTATAGAGAAGGTTCATATCATATAGGAGAAGATGAACACTTCACAGAGTAGTCAGAAGTCTTATACTGATAGAAAAAGGAGACCTCTGGAGTTTGAGGATGGTGACCATGTCTTTCGACATGGCTCACCTCGACAAGGTCTACCGAGATTTGGCAAAGGAAGGAAGTTATCTACGAGATTCATCAGACCCTTTCATGTCCTCAGCAGAGTTGCTGAGGTGACATACCACTTAGCTCTTCCACCTTTGTTTCACCAGGTGTATGACATCTTCTACATGTCATAGCTGATGAGATACATGCACGACCCTTCTCACATCATTATCCACGGTAAGATGGACGTTGACGATGGGGCAACTTTTACGGAGCTTCTAGTAGAGATTGAGGATCAACAGGAGTGGGTCTTTGTGGACGGTTGATACCTATAGTGCACATTCACTGGCAGCATGAGAACATCCAGAAGAGAACATGGGTGCGGGAGCCTCAGATGCGTGCTTAGTACCCCCACTTGTTCACTTAGTTTGAGTTGTGGGTACGGGGATGTAAATCCTGAGTTGGGGAGAATGTAAAGACCCAGAATTTCCATGTAATATTTTTTATTAAATGGGAATTTTACAAGTCCACGAAAATTGACGGTGCGTGATTCTGAGGCCAGGAGTGCCTGGAATGAATTTCTGAACATTTGTTTTCGGGTATGTTCAGAAAACGTGTGAGTGGGTTTTTCTAACTTTTAAACCGATGATCGGAATTGAAATCCAAGGGCACTGTTGCACTCATAGTGCCAGTATTCACTTAAAGAAACTTTCACCTCGAACGACAGTTGGTCGAGAGTGAAAGGTAATTTTTGGGTTTTTCATGTAAATAATAAAATAAAATAATCACATATTTTATTTTATTTGTTATAACCACTCCATGTAGAAGTTGAGAAGTGTGGACCACCAGACTTTAACCTCCCATGGGAGGTTATAGAGGTGGGGACCACCCGAGCTTAACCTCCCATGAGAGGTTATGGTGGTGGGGACCACCCGAGGCCTAAACCTCTCAACTCCCTCATTAAATGGGGAGAAACCTCCCAACTCCCCAATATTCTACCCCTGCCATTAAATTGAGTCATTAAATTGGGCCGATTAATTGAGCTAATTAATTGTGCTAACACGATACATTAATTATGCCAACTTGGGTGTGCCAACAAAATGGCTTCCTAAGTTAATTATATTGGAACCCCTTTATTTTTGTTGGATGGACTAGGTAGAGGAGAGAGCCTTGGGAGAAATAAAGTTCTCTAATGAAGAACTTCACCTCCCAATGAAGAACGCTCCGCCAATGAAGAACGCCGACCTCAACTTCGATCTTCTTCCTCCAGACTTCTTCTGAAATGGCACATCTTTATCAATGACGAATCGACGTCCATACATCCTTCTCGCATCAATATAAATGAACAACCCGAGGTTGGAGTTTAATTTGTGTGTGTTTATATTCCCATGTTCTTTCCTTTTTTAAAACAATGAACACAGATGATTTCTTTTGCGGGTTGGGAACAATAATTGTGAGAGTGTTTGATGTTCTTCATTCTTGTTTATGTTGATCAGTTTGATACCACCCTAATGCGGAGGGTAAGGGCCAAACAAACAAGGCCTGACCCCTACACAAAATCATGTGATGATTTGTGGTGTTGAACACAACGAAGGCGACGACGCAACGACACTGCCCCGTAGCCACCGCCGCATCATGAACTCCGCACCTCACAGCTCCACTATCCGCCGAGCCACTTCCACATGACGGCCATGCCACAGCCGGATCGCCACCCTGCAGCTGGTACACTGACCCTCATCCAGACCGCTGACCTGTGGCCGGTTTGCCGCCCCATGGCTGGTCTACGCCCTTGCGGCCGGTCCGCGCCCTCGCGGTACCCCTCGGCCGAGCCGCCCTCGAGGCACCCTCACGACCCTCGTGGGCTGGGTCAGGCCAGACCCAAAAGGTCAGGCTGGGTCGACCCAAACTAGGTTTCCCTAGGCCGGGTCGGGCCAGGTCGGTCTGACCGGGTCAGACCTGACCTGGGCCCACTATGACCCTGTTAATTTCTTTTGGCCATAACTTTGGCACCATACATCCGTTAGACGAACCGTTAGTGGTGTTTGGAACCTTGGAGCGAGTCGTTCCCTTTGAGTGATACCCCGATATGTTTTGGATTAAGATGGGGAATGATCAGGTGGGATCGAGCAGGAATCCAACTGGGCCCCCGGGACTAAAATGCTAATAACTCACAGACCGAGCATCTAATTGACGCGCCGTCTGCTAAGTTGAGATCTCAATGATGTGTTGTTCCTTTGAGATACTTCTTTGTGGGACTTCATGGAATTTGGAGTATTGACCAGAAACATGTGGAGATAATCCTCCCAGAGACGGGTGAGCGTAGTGCGGAGACCTAGTGGCTGGCTGAGACTTGACGACTGCTGACCGTTTCAACTCGGAGTGACTCGACCGGCCCAGTGGGGAGCACCTTGGTGATGCGGAAGACCCACGGTGGGGATCGCCTTGGTGACACAGCAGTCCCACGATACTCAATAGGAGGAGTACCTCAACAGGCCATGAGGGGGAGTGCCTTTGTGTGAAATGGCAGAACCACGGTGGATAGTGCCTTTGTGTGACGTGGAAGACCCATGATACTTGATAGGAGGAGTACCTCAGCAGTCCAAGGTTAGTGGGAAGTGCCTCTATGTGACACAGCAGGCCCACTGTACTCGATAGAGGAGGAGTTCTCCAGCAGCTGATGTGTTCGATGTTGTGACTTGAAATGTTACTTATTACTACCCCTAGAATAAATCCTAGTGTGAGATGAGTCAGAACCTCTGTGTTTTCTTCATGATTGAGATGGAATTACTTAATAACATAGGCATATGTATGGTCATATACCTAAGTAAGGTTATCTGTTCATTTCATACTTTTTGTTTTATTCCTATTGGATTTTGTGAGACCTAGATGGTCTCGGGGTCCCTACTGAGTACCGTTATACTCACCCCTGCACAGGCTATTCCCACTCTTCATTGTGTTGGATATAGACGACGGATAGCGCTGACCGAGTATGAGAGTACAGTGACTGGAAGGTACCTGGAGGTGGACCATATGTCGTGTCAGTATGCAAAGGAGACGGGTGGACATGGAGTGATGAGGAGGCTATCTATACCTACCCTTTACGTAGGAACCTCAGAGGATGACCCATCAGCTAAATTTACCTTTTCATCAGTTGTATTGTATCACAGTTGTACTTGTACTTTCTAGTTGGGCTTGTATTCTGGCCCCTTTTTCTTTCTATACCCACTCTGTTTACAGTTTAGTTTACTAGTGTTCCTATCTTTTTGTGTGCTTGGTTATGTGTTCTATCACGTTATAAAGGCAATGCCTTCCCAGTTTTAGGGAATACACCTTCGGTGCTAGTCTCCAGCCCCTAGCCTATGGAAGTCGGGCTTGGGGTAGTCACGACATGAGCCTCGATGGATGGGTCGTGACAGGTAAAAATTACTTTAAAAAATTAAAGGATAATATTAAATAAATTCTTGAAAATATTTTTTTTCATTAACTATTCCAGATACCCTAGTACCCTAATAATCAAGTTGGCTGTGAGATAACCCGAAGGGTGTTTCTAATCCCCATGGGTTGATGGCTAGCACCTAGAATCATACAAGATAAAATAGGGAATTAATTTTCCACAAAATATCATAATATAAAGGTTATGAGTAGATATGCTTAACACACCAAAGAGAGAATGTACCAGAAACCAAATAGGTATATCAAAACCCTAAAATAAAACATCATCAAAGTAATCAGAAATAATACAAATATCTTAAAGGAAACATCAATCCAATCCCAATGGATAAATAACATCCCCAAACTCCAAGAAACACTTTCCCTTTTCTTGGACCTAAAAGAAGAAAATATATAAATGCCTAAAGGAAAAGGTAGAGTGTGAGATATAAATCCCAATATGGTCTCCCCAATTGTTCCATAATATATTCCATAATAATAAACCAAATCATGCATTCAGTTTTAAATAAAATATGGAATGAAATAATATCTCATCATTATATTTAAAACAAAACATGATTTCATTTCAATATGATGGAAAACATTTCAAACATGGATTAAATAAACATTTTATATAAAATAATTTATATAAATTATTTGGAAGGTGTAAAACATTTCTATAATTAATTGAATATATATATATATATATATCAAAACAATCAGAATAATAAACATGGTTAACTTACCCTCAGTATGTTAGTTTCATGTTATAGGATCCTCACACTTCTCATATTAGTGATCATAGAATGTATGAGTACACACATCCATTAAGATCAGGATGAATATGAACTATCAAAATCCCATCATGGATAAGATATGATGAACTAGTTTTTTTAGAGTTGTCATTATAAATCCATTTATATGGAATCAACATCCTAGTGTGTTTATGAAAAATAACCCACTAACTACCTAGACTCAAATCTTCCTAATAAATCAATATAAAAAGTGTAAATCATATCATTTCAAATCAATTATCATTCATAATTCAATTTCCCAATTTTTAGTATCAATATGTCAATTCAATTTCAAAACAAAAACAAGGATTTTTAATGATTTCATCATTTTCAATACAAAAAAATCAGATGTTTTTATCAGTTATATTTAAACAATTTTTCTCAAATCATTACATCAATTACATTATTTTAAAAATACACACATAATTATAATTCCATTAGAATTTGGTATTTTTCTCTAAATCCATGTTATTTCAAATTCCAATTCAAAATCACATCAAATTAAGTTTTTTTGTTAATTAATTTAAATCCATTAAAAAAATCAAGAAAATCAAGGTTTTAATTATATAGAAAATCTCAAATGGAACCCCCAACCTTTAATCATAGAATACCAATGCAAAACACCCACAACAAGATTTTTAAATGAATATTAAAGGAATCAGGGATCAAAAAATAAAAAATAGAATTGAGATCCCATCAAACTGAGTTTAGATCTATAAAAAAATTAGGATCAATACCCTCCAAAGAGGATAGAATGAGATATTCGATGAAAAATCATGGGAGGAGATTCAATTACCTATAGGATATCAAACAAGACCAACCATGCTTTAATCTTCCATGAGAAGGTTTTTAAGGAGCAAAAATCATCTCTAGGAATCCGTTAAAGAAGAATAAATTGAGTACAATAGGGGCCAAGTAGGGGTTAAACTGAGGGGGGATTTAGAATAATTTTTTAGAACTAAAAAAGTATGTGTAAACGGTTTCCTGGAAAGGGTTGTACAATTAAAAAAATTGGGTTCCCTAACCAAGAGCCTCTTTTTTAGGGTGAATATTTTCTCATAATTGGGTGAATGGTTTAGCAAACAATGTAATAACCATGAAACAAACTACTGTCTAGGATTGTACAGTTTTTACTACAGGCACATGGTGCCAAACCCTGACCTTTAAAATTAATTTATTTTATTTTTTTCTTG
The DNA here is from genome assembly GCA_963277665.1 of Viscum album. NCBI lineage: Eukaryota > Viridiplantae > Streptophyta > Magnoliopsida > Santalales > Viscaceae > Viscum > Viscum album. Next base: position 1,157,996,150 of record OY728134.1, on the reverse strand, counting down.
GATTTGGATAATCTTTTTGGGGTTCGTGTTGATTCCCAGTTTTAATTTTTGAGTTTTTATTTAAAAATGGGTGTTTCGGGCTTGACAGCATCCAGCACAACGGTAGAGCACAATTTAGAAACTGTGTGACTTCACCTTGGTCACTGTATGGCCTTCCTAGTGTTCAAAATAAATAAAAAATAAATTAATAATGAAATTAAAATAAAATAAAATAAGAAAAGTAAAATGAAATTAAAATTACTATTTTAATAATAATAATAACGATAACATTATTATTAAGATTATTATTATTATTGTTGTCAATAATATTATAAAGTTATTATTATTATTATTATTATTATTATTAAACCTATTATTATTATTTGGTTATTATTTTTATTTTGTTTGGGTTTCCCCTCTCCCCTCCCCCCTCCTTCAATGCATCACCTCCTTTCTCACCCCTTCCCTATCGCACGACCCCACCCCCTTCGGCGGGTCCTCCCTACATGCGCGAGCCCCCTCTGGTGGATCCTCCCTACACACGCGGTTTCCCTCCAGTACTCTCCTCTGGTGGAAATGTCTTCCCATCCTAGCGAGATTCTATATCGCATGACTGAACCCTCCTCCCCATCTTCCTACTAGCGCGTGATGCTGCATGGAGGGATCGTCAGACACTTGTTGCTCCTCCTCTCCCTTCACCGTGGGTGCACTCTACTCTGAGTAAGTCCTTCTCTCCCTTTATTTCTCCTTATATTTAGGGGTTTTCATCTCCTTCTATAGGGTTTCAAATTTGGGTTTTAATCTTTGGTTGTTTGGGTTTAATCTTTATGATTAGAGTTCAATTTTGGTTGCTTGAGGTGGGGCTAGGGTGTGGTTGGAGATTCAAACTGAATATAAGGTTTTTCTCTACTTGAGGTAGGTGATTCCATTATTATTTTTTTGATAAATTTATTATTCTTTCTGGTGTAATTCGGCATTATTTTTGAAATATATGTGTGGTGTGAAAGTGGTTTTCAAAATGATTGGTTATGAATTTGGGTTCAAAATGGATTTTCCTTATCAAATTGGGTTTAATTGTGAATAAAATCTTTATTATTCTCCATGAATTTTTTATGAATTATTTAAATTTTCTATTAAATTATATGTTAAGTGAGAATGTAATATTTGAATGGATTGATATGATTTTGGTTTTTAAAATGGATTTTCCATGCAAAATTAGGTATGTTCTTAGTGTAAATCTTTGATGGACTTCTTGGAATTTCTTGGTAAATTTATTTAAATATTTTATTTAATTATGAATGTGTTGTGAATTATATTTGTAAAGTATTTTACCGTGTTTTTGATTTCACAGAGATAAATTTGAGTATGTTTTTGGCGTAAAGCCTAGTTGTGCATCTTGGAAATGTTTTATTAATTATATAAATGGTTTATTAAATTGTTAGTGTGATGAGAATAATAGTTTGGGAAGGTTATGGTGTGAGTTTAGTTTAAAAATAAGACTTTGAGTGTTTTTTTGGTGTAAATCCTTGTGGTGCCTCTTGAAATAGATTTATAATGTCTTTTTAAATAATTTAATACATTATGTAAGTGATGAAATTCATGATTTGAAATGGTTTTAGTGTGTGTTTGATTTATAAAGAGGAGTTTGGGTGTGAAAGTGGTGGATTATGTTGTGAAATTACTTGTATGGTTGATGAAACATGATGTGGTATGTTATGAGACATCTGAAACATTTTTGAGAACAAAGGGAATCCCGAGTATCGAGGTGGGCGGACTAGAACTTGCATGCTAGTGATTCGAAAGTACCTATTACCCTATTTCACTTAGAGGTATTGATGATTACAACACTAATTAAATATGGATGATGATTTGATACCACTATAATTTTGTATGTTTCTTCTTTCTAGTGGCTCGTGCATGAGAACGTAGTTGCTTTTGGTTTCTATAACACATATCACCGAGATGTGAGGTTCATAGGGTCCCATTTCTAGCTAGTGCTTATGGAATTTTACCATGACTAGTGATCTTTGGATTTTTTTCACCTACCATTGGCATACAGTATGGAATTTTTATTACGTAAAAATAAGGGGGAGTTTTTTTATATTTAATGTTTCCCCCTTTAAAGTTTCTTTTCTTTAATGTTTTTTCCTTAAAATTAATCCAACATTTCTTTCATTTATAAAACCTAAAAGTTTATTTTTAATTTGCTGTTTTGAGCATGGAATCTATTTTTTGTGGAATCCTACTAAGAAATATCTCACACCCTGTTTATACACATGGTTATAAGAATACTTAGTAATTTTTGATAAAGGTAAGGGTAAAGATTTTGAAGATGGCGGTTCGGGTGTCTAGAGGTCATCTCGGTGCGGTGTTATAGAGATGTATTGGGGGAGTTTAACCCCAAGTCCATGTCATGGTTTGAGTTGGTTTTTGGTTTCTATTTTTGTTATATACCTTTTGGTTTGTTTAAACCTTATAAAATCAAATCTGAAAAAAAAATTGAGGCTTGTTTGGTTATGAATATTCAGTTATTGTTTGTTTATATTGTTTGTGGTTTCATGATTATTTGTTGATGTAAATTGTTCCTACCTGTTTTATTTGATACCCATGCACTTCTTCCAGCTCGTGGGGATTGGGAATGACTTTGGTCCTTTCCATGGACTGGGTTTAGTGTCAGTTTGGACGATGACCTGGCTTGGTTCATGACAAAATGCTATCAGGGGAGGTCATACTCTTTTGAGTATTATTCCTTTTGGGAATGTCTAGGAAGACTGGAGCTAGGATTTTCAGAACTCGATATTGTAGTTATGATTAAGGTTCCAAACCAGCACACCTCATGGAGGGAATTGATTTTTTACTGGAATTAGGGTTTCATCTGAGTATTTTTGTGTTCCTAGTTTTTTATTGTTTGGAAAATGAAATGGGAGTTGGTTCAATAGTCTCAATGAGCTTGCAGGGCCTGACAAGCCATGTGAAGTTGGGGAAATTTTCCTAGAACACACTCTGTGGTAGTGGTGTGACTGGTGTGTGGCCAAAAACTATATGTTCAAGTCACCCATCGACACTAGTTTCATATTGATCTGTTCGGTGTCTCTTTGGGTTTTCAAAACTCTTTTTGAAAATCCCTTATTTTGGAATCAGGGAAACTTAGTTTTAAACTAAAAAAATGATTTGGTTTTTGGAAGGTGGAAAATTATTTTTCATAATTTACCGAAAGAATGTTTTGAAAATGTTAAATTTTTTAAAATTGTTTTATGTAAATAGGAGGAGTTTATGATGACTGAATTTTCAAAATTTAAAACTGTGTGTTGTTGAAATTAATTGTTTGGAAAACATTAATCATGTAAAAGCGGGTTTTGGAAATCTTTTTTAAAATGAATTTTCTAAACTATTGAAATGTGTTTTAGATGGTATGCAATTTTCGAAACTTGGTGTGTATGTTTGAAAATGGGTTAATTTGAATGACTAATCCCTTTCTGTGAAAATTTTGTAAAATTCGCAACGGGTTTTTATTTTTTTGGCATGTCTTTTCCAGTGGGTGATTTTTTTCAGACACTGTTTTTCTTCTATTGGCTAGTGTATTCTCCCATAAGGAGTTAATGCACAATTGAAGTGTAGCCACATGTGATTAACCATTGGAAGACCCTCTAATTGATAAATGTAAGGAGATTTTTCTTAGGTTTCATAATTGAATCCACATCTTCTTTTTGAGTTAAGTGAACCCTCTCACAGTAGAGGAGTGAATTCAGTAGGAGTTGATCAAGGTTTTAGTTCCCTTGTGTCGTCTGATGGCCAAAGGTGAAGCTTGAATCCTTGAGTCCGAATGTCCTATCTAGAAGCAGTGAAGAGAATTATGGTATAGTGAATGGAATGAGGCCTAGAGTTGTTGGTGCTGACCACTAAATTAAAAAGTCCTTTAGATATTTTATTAGTTTCTTCTAGGCAAGTGTCCATCCGAGGCCACTAGTCTGGTGAGTTTCGTCATAAGAATATTTTATAGTCATTTGTAGGAATAGTGTACTATTTTGGAATCAGTTTAAGTTTCCTCTACTTGTAATGTTTCTATCAGTTACAATGCTCTTGTTTGGTGACAGTTTACAGGTTTGTGTTCTATCTTGACTGTAAAGGTGAAGGTTGTGTAGTCTTCTAAGAAACATTGTTTTAACAAAAATATTTTCTCCATAAAAAAATTCTAGATTCCACCATTTTAGAGGAAGGTGACTTCTATGTGACCTTCCTCCTAATGGTTCTCATTCGAGGAAACCAGGGGTGATGAATGTGCATCTTATAGGCCCTTGTTTTAGTGAATGTTATGTGTGGGAGTAAGTGGATGTTGGGATGTTCTATGTATGATGGTGTTGTCTAGGTTGTGGTATGGTTGCTTGTGGTACTAGAAAAAGGAAGTTTTGTTTAGGGGTTTTAATGATTGAATGTAAGGAAGGAGAGGATTCAACCAATAGATCTCTATCCATAAGTCCCAGAGTGAAGATGGCATGTAGTTAGGAACCCCAGGGGTGTAAGGGATCTTGGTTCAATTTTTGTCTTTAGTGTTGGGAATGGAGACAGTCTAAACATTTGATGTGGAACCTTTGTTTAAAGTGGTCTATGGGGTGGAAAAGGAAATGGGCACCCTGTCCCTCAATGTTGTGATACGTGTAGGTGGAGGAGTCCCTCCTTGGTTATAAAAAGGTGGGGTTGTTTGGTTTTCTTTAACCTTGGTGCTTATACCCTTTTGGGTGTGAATCTCTGTGTGGTTGTCTATGTATGAATATCCTTGTAAGTTCGTTTGAATTTCAGTTTTGATTTGGGATCATCTGAGAATGGTAATGCCCCATAGGAGTATTGAACCATATAATGTTTTCTCTTTGGTTTAGGATTTCTTTCATCGGTCCCCTTGTAGTGGGGATTGGGTTTGTGTGGGATTTCTCATATCATTGTTTGTTATTAAGTTAAGCTACTTAGTTCTAAAGGTGGGATGACCCAATGTGGGTATCACTAAAAATTCCATTGAAATTAAATGGTTTTAACCTATTCTTAGTTATGGGGAGTTCATTCGGCACCCCCCCATGTTGGTTTCCTGGTTCTATCATGGTTCGTAGTTTGTTTCTTATGGTGGGGAGTCTGTTCAGACCTCCTCGTGTCAGTAATTTGGTTATATTCCGGGTGTTTTCTTGAAGATTGGTAATTTCATATGGAGCTATTTAACCCATGATCCTCTCTTGAGTTAATGTTGGATTGGAGTGTGGCCAATGGTTTTTCTCAATTAACGTTATGAGATTATTCATCAGATGTGGCTTGGTCTTTTGGGGTTATTTTAGGCAAGTGGTGTAGGTTCTGTTTAGTAATTCTTGAAATGTTTCTGTTTGAGAGGTTTGATTGTGTATTGTGGGAAGTTTCTCTCCTTTGATCAATCAAATAGAGGTGCTTTTTTACTTTTGGGGGTGGGTGACACATAGAAAGGATTCCGTTATGGGTATCCTTAGTTTATTTTGTAAGTAGCATTTTTGTTCATAGTAATCTTGCCTCTTCATATTTTTTGGTCTTTGGGTATATCCTTAAACTATGATGGAGTATCATTTCTTGTTTTTTGGGTTAAACCTTGGAATTTGTTTTGGGGGTAGAATGAATCATGGTGGGAAGAATTGTAACATCCAACATTTGTAATTAATTTATTTTATTATTTTCATGGCTTTGGATAATATTTTCAGGGTTCGAGTTGAGTCCCAGTTTTAATTTTTGAGGTTTTATTGAAAATTGAGTGTTTTGGGCTTGGCAGCATCTGACGCAAGGGCAGAGCATGGTTTGAAAACTATGCGGCTTTACCCAGGTCATCGTGCGGCCCGCCCGGTTTTCAAAATAAATTAAAATTTATTGAATAATAAAATGAAAATAAAATAAAATAAGAAAAATAAAATAAAGTTTAAAGTATTATTTTAATAATAATATTATTATTATTATTATTTAGATTATTATTATTATTATTATTATTGTAAATATTATTATAATGTTTTATTATTGTTATTATTAAGCCTATCATTATCATTATTATTATTATGTTATTTTTTAGTGTTTCCCCTCTCCCCTTGCCCCTCTTTTCACGTAGCACCCCCCTTTATTCCCCCTTCCTTGTCGCGTGACCTATCCCCATATTGTGGCTCCTCCCTACATGTGAGAACCCCTCTAGTGGCCCCTCCCTGCGTTCGTGGTTCCCCTCTGACGCTCCCCACTATAGTCCACACCTTCTCCTCCAAGTGAGCTTCCATGCCGCGTGACTGAACCCTCCTCCCCCTCCCCCTACTTGTACACGACATTTGCCCAGAGGGCTCCCCGGCTGCTCTCTGCTCCTCTCCATCCGCTGTGGGTGTGCTCTACTCCAAGTAAGTCCTCTCCCTCAATTTATCCTTATTTTTAGGGTTTTTCCTCTACCTCTTTAGAGTTTCGAATTATGGTTTTAATTTTGGGTTGTTTGGGTTTTATCCTCATGATTAGGGTTCTATTTTGGTTGCTTGAGGTTCAGATTGGGTGCAGTTGGATATTCACACAGAATTTAAGGGTTTTCTTCACTCTAGGTATGTGATTCCTTGCTTAAACACTGTTTGATAAAGTTATTATTCTTTCTTGTGTGCTTTGGAATGATTTGTGAAATAAATTTGTTTTGATAAATTGCTTTTCAAAATGATTGGTTATGCATTTGGTTTCAAAATGGATTTTTCTTTCGGAATTGGGTGTATTTCTGAAGTAAAGCCTTTTTGTGCACCTTGATATTGTTTTATGAGTTGTTTAAATGGTATATTAAATTATATGTGTGGTGAGAAGGTATTCTTTGAAGGGATTGATATTAATTTGGTTTTAGAATGGATTTTCATTGTGAAATTGGGCCTTCATGGTGTAAAGCCTTGTTGGTATTCTTAAAATTCTTGGGTAAATTGTTTAAATAATTTATTTAATTGAGAATGTGATGCGAACCAAGTATGGAAAATGTTTTAGAGTAATTCTTATTTTAAAGAGATAAATTCGAGTATGTTTTTTGGTGTAAAACCTTAATCTGCATCTTATAAATGTTTTATTAATTATGTAAATGATTTATTAAATTGTGAGTGTGATGAAAATCATATTATGGTTAGTTTATGGTGTGAATTTAGTTTAAAAATATGATTTTGAGTGTTTTTAAGTGTAAATCCTTGCGGTGCCTCTTGGAATTTATTTATAATGTTTTTTTAAATGAATTATTAAATTATGTAAGTGATTAATATCCTGAATTGAAATTGTTTTTGTGTGTGTTTTATTTTTAAAGAAGATTTTGGGTGTACAAGTGGTGGATTGTGTTTTGAAATTACTTGTTTGGTTTATGAAATGTTAATGTGGTATGTTATGTGACATGTGAAACTTTTTTGAGCAGAAATGGAATCCCAAGTATCTGGGTTGGCGGACTAGGACTAGTATGCAAGTGATTCATAAGTGGATACAACCATGTTTAACTTAGCGAGATTGATGATGAAAACACTAATTAAATATGGATGATGATTTGATACCTCTATAATTTTGTATGTTTCTCCTCTATAGTGTCTCATACACGGAAACACAATTGTTTGTGCTTTCTATACAACATCTCACCGAGAAGTGGGGTTCCTAGGGTCCCATTGTTATCCAGTGCCAAGGGGATTTTCCCATTACTAGTGATCTATGGATTTGTTGAACCTACCGTTAGTATAATTTATAAAATATTGGTTACTTAAAAATAAAGTGATATTTTTTTAAAGTTTCCTTCCTTTAACGTTTATCGTCGTTAATGTCTTTCCATTAAAATTGATCTATTATTTATTTTATTTATAAAACTTACAAGTTTATAAGTCATTTGATGTTTAGAGCGTAGAATCTATTTTAGTGGGAAAACTACTGGGTATTAGACCACACTCTTATTAAAACCTTGGGTGTAAGTAGACGTGGTAATGTTTGATATAGATAAGGGTAATGATTTTGGAGATGGCGGTTTGGGTTGCTACTGGTCATATTAGTGAGGTGTTGTGGAGATGGTTTGGGGGAGTTGTACACCAACACCATGTGGTGTTTTGAGTTGGTTTTTTGTTTCTCTTTTGGTTCCATAATATCCATAATTTTAATAATTAAATAAATATAATAAATATCAATTGTATTAATATTTATAATCATTTATAAAATAAAGAGATAGAAAAATGAATTTCACTGTTGATGGAGATGGTAGACCATATATACACATGAATGTTGTTTTCACTTTTTAGTGGGTGAAATGAAAGAAAGTGAAATAAAAATTTACCTTAAAATAATCATTATTACATAATATAAATAATTTATATTAATTAAATATATCCTTATAACTATCCAAGTAAAATATAAATTAAAAATAAATCACATTGCTTCATAGTGGTGGTAGTCCACACATACGTTCGAGTGATGTTATTGTTTTAAAATAGATTATAAAGTAAGAAGGTATATGTGATATTATGATTCAAAAATTATAATTTTTTCATAAGTATCATATATAAAAATTAAATCCATCATAATAACCATCCATGAAATATGGTTTTAAAAAATGAATTGTATCATTACGTGGAGACTGTAAGTCGTATGCGTGTATAAGCAATACTTTTACTTCCAATTTGATGGAAAGAGGGTGAATAAATGTGTTATAATAAGAATAATAAAAAATAATTATATTTTTTATACTCATATTTTTATTCTCTGAATAATATAACTTATTAATAGGTGTCAGAAGAATAATTAAAAGAAAGTGATCGATTAAGGCGATTACCTCTTCTTCGAAAAAACTCATTTAGGCATTCTCTTAAGGATCCTGGGGTTGGTATTTTTGGAATACATTAACCTATGAAATGTGCCTAAGGATGTTGATATTGAATTTTGTTAGGGTAATTTTGATCTATATGGATCAATGTCTTGTAATAAAGAGTAAAGAGGGGTGCCCTTTTATATGCGTGGGAGTGGGCACACATGGTTTTTTAAAAATATTTAAACACAATCAATTAATTATCAATACAAATGATTCCAAATGGATATGAATGAAAACAAAAAAATTTATAGTGTTTAAAAAAATAATCCAAATAAATCTATACAAGTTTTGGTTTCCTTTTAAACCATATATTTTTTATTAAACCCTTTGTTAATTATTTTTTACCTTAACTACGATAACAACTATTTTAATAATGAAGGGTTATGAATGTTAAAAGAAATAGACAAGTGAATTATAAATGGACCATGTATGATATTTTCAAAAATATTACATTCAAATGATAGTGGATAACATCTTTTTGAATTTTAAATCATTTAATAAAATAGTATTTATTATAAAATTTCACTAATGTCAATTTTAGAACTATTAATTTTATAAGAACTTAAAGTCAGAAAGGTAAAGGTGAAATAAAAATTTAATTTTTAACTTCAATAATATTTTATATTTATCATAAAAATTCCTATAAGAATATAAATCACTCAAAATATATCAATTTTAATGTTTTTGAAATGTTTTATTTTATTTTTCTATTAATTGAATAAATATTATGTCTGTGTTGCATAAGAATTTAAGGTAATTATGTAATTAGAAAAAAAAAGAAATAAATTATCAACATTAAAATAATTTATTATTCAAAAAATAGACATTTAGATTCATTGGTAACATTATTTTGACTCAATAAGGGCAGATAATAGATATTTAAAAGTAATAGAGTGATATTTTATATTTCTCCTTTCATTAAATATTATATATTAAATTTTCATGAAAAAGAGTCCTTTAAATAATTTAACTTCAAAAAAGGTTATAAGGGTAAAATTACCTTCATAAAATAAGAATTAGTTGAAAAATAGCAACCATAAAACTTATTTTTAACCTAGATTAAGCTGATTAACCCTTTACCGAGGTGATAAATTTTACCACGACTACTATTCATAATGCCTAAAAATAAATGGGAATAATTTTAGAAATTTTAACCTCCTGATTCCAAATATGGAATAAATTTTTCAAGATTAAATTTCTATAAGTGGAAGAAATTAATTTTAAATTGGGTGCACAAAACCTTTTGAAAACAACCTTTTGAAAAATAGAGTTTTTAAACATAAAACTGGATTTATTATTATCCCATGTTTAGTAAAAATATTAGATTAATATTAAAAAAAATTAATGTATATAGAATATATTTAAAATATTAAAATCATTAAATAATAATGATTTATTTAATTTTTTAAGAAAAAATTACACTGCACACATGAAAAGAGTTTTACAAAAAAACATCTTTTTATATTGACATTTTTTTATTTTTATTTATAATTAATTGATCACCAATGAATTCATTTTATAAATATGTAACCATATGTATTTTATAATTTAGTGAGTCATATCCATAACCTCTAATCCAATGGATAGACTATAAGTATCACATAATAATATTTAAATTGAATATTGGGGTTCATTTAAATTAAGTGTTGCTTGTTAGACAAGATATCAAAGAAATAAAATTATTTAAATTGAAATATATTCTATCATCTTAGGGTGATACATGCAATAAATTTTTTCATAACAAATAATAATCCACCAAAAATGGATTTCTATTTATCAACTCCTGCAACCCAATTAGTATATAAAAACCCTTTTAACTTTAAGTTTCCATCATTTTTTAACTACAAACCATAGTTGGAAGTATTTAAAATATATATGAGAATAATCTTGGGTGAAAGTATATGGTATTACTTTAAATTATACTAAAAACTATCACACACAACTTATAAAAAACTAAATCTAGACATGTAGTAGTCATATACAAGATAATTCTACTCGGGTGTTTGAATTATATTTCATTTATAGATTTATCTTCTCCATCCTTACTAAATTTTTTCCCAAAATAATGGGATTAGAAAATAATATTTCTTACACAGCTCCAAATCTTTTCAGTAGTTCTTTACTATAATTTTCTTGTGAAATAATATCTAGGAAAATAGCTTGGGTAATTTTTAATCCTAATATGAATATCATTTCACAATGTAGTGATATCTCAAACTTATTTTCCATTAGAGTTGCAAAATCCTCACATGAATTTTCTTCATCACTAGAATAAAATATTTCATTATGATTTAATATCACAATAATTAATGATATGTTGGTATTCTTTATGTATAGTTTTTTATCAATAAGTTCCTTCATGGAATCCATGCTTCTTAAGTGATCATCAAATTAAATGTTCAAACCTATATGAGAATTCTTCAGTCCAAAAAGATCCTAATTTAATTTAAAAACTATATTTACCTTATAATCAAGTATAAATTCTACAATATATTTCATATATACTTCATAACTTATTTTAAAATTCATAAAAGAGGACTTCACATCAATCTAAAAACAGTTTTAAAAAAATTGGGTATATTTTAAAAGAAAAATTATGATGTTTTCAATCATATAAACTAGATAAAATGTATCTAAATATCCTTTGTATACAACACTTTATTTATTACAACACTTTCATTCTCATTTATTTGTTTCCTAAACATCCATTTTATTCTAATAATATTTTTCTCCACATGTCATCGAACAAGATCCCATGTCCCATTAATATCTATTTGATCCAATTATTTATTCATAGCTTGCATCCACTCATTTTAAAAATATTATTTAACATTTTTTTGATTCTATATTGGAATTAAGGATAGTGTAACTAGTTCCGAACACCATGTTTTTGTTCTCCAATTGTGTTTTTAGTATCAACATGTTTCCTAATACTTAAACTTGGGAATATTAACTTATGCATGACCCCTTAGTCATTGTTATATATAGAATATTTATCATATTATTTAGGTTTCATTATTTCTTCTTTGAATTATACTCATCTCTCATCTACCCCATCATCCTCACTATCTATTATAAAATTATATTTTACATCTTTTTCATTCTGAAAGACTCTATCATTTTCGAAGAAAATATTTTTCTATGAAGTGCTATCGTAACATCTGTAAGAACATAAATTGGTTATATAACCAAGGAATATACCTTCATATTCTTTTTCATCATGCTTACTTTATGTTATTCCCTTTATTTTAATTAATTATGAACTCCCAAACACTCTAAAGTGTTTTTTTGTGATAATCTAGGCATTTTTATTAAGATATCACTTTTATGGTTTATTAATACTCATGATTATGAATTTATATATATTCTTTAAAAAATTATATATTTTTATATCAAGTCTAAAAAGATATTATAAAATAAATTAGATAAACATTATACATTTAAATTTATTATGTTAACTTTTGGATAAGAAATCTGTTTTATTTAAAGATTAAGTTTTTTTTTGAAATGATTTTTATATGATATTTTATAAATATATATTTATGTTAAATATATAAATAAATATTTAAATTTATTATTATGATAACATTATAAATATTTATATCAATTTATGAGGAAATAATATGTTTTTTATTTGAAAAAGAGATTGTCTTTATTATAAATAAATTATTTTCCATGTATTATATTATTTTATTTAAAATTAAAATTTCTAAAATTTTGAGTTTTATTTTTGTTAAAATAAATTCATTTTTTGACTCATCGTATCAAAATTAGCTGGGGAGGGGGAGGGGGGGGGGGTTGGGATTTTTCTAAAAAATTGATTTTTAGGAAAATATTAAAAAATACCATGTTTCCAAACATTATAACTTTTCATTTGATTAATTATTAACAATATAAAATTTTGTTTTGTATTGATTTGAATGTCACATAAAACTAAATTATTTATCCATAATCTAAATATGTCATGAAAATAAATAATATACATTATTTTGGTAAAAATTTATTCTTAACCAATCTTTTTTCTAAAAAGTAATTGTCCTTACATTGCTCATACTTATATTAAAATTAATTCTTAAAGTTTCATTAAGATCATGAGAATCACTTAGAAGTGGGTGGAGTGGAGTCAGTGGTAAACTTTTACAATTTCAATTTTTTGAAATTAACCCCTGAAACTTGTTAGAGTTGTTATCCTTATCAACTTTTTAAAAACCTCAAAATCATGTAATAAAAAGAATCTAAGGAAAATAATCAAAAATTTACAAGGGTTTTCCTCAATGTGAGAACCTAGAACCTACCTATAGAGATTCCCATCAGTCATTTGAAATTCATTATTAATAATAATTGAATACAATTTTATGACAGCCCTCAATACTATACTTTTATATCATGATAGGAATGTTTACATTGACTTTTGTCATCTACAAGGTATTTATTAAAAAACCAATCAAAAAAATGTATGAAACTTTCTAAAAAAACTCCTACAAAGTTCATCAAGAACTCTCTATACTTTTTTCACTTTTAGGTAATTGTTTGTCTTGGGTGCTTGAATTTTTTTTGGTATTCTTCTTGTAGTGAACTTCATTAAAACTGCACCTATCTGTGTAAACTTAATTTTTTTCTAATGAAAAATACATTATGCCACAAAATATTCTTAGAAACTCTATGAGATATGCTCTATCCATTATTATCTGACAAACTCCCATATATGATCTATGATATGTTCATTTATTTAGTAACCCTACTCTAAACCCTTTGTATGATTTCTGTGACATATTCATTTATTTTTGAATCAATCATATTTGAAACTCATAATATATAAAACTTCAGTGTGCCAGATTTTTCACATATATGAATAGTGTCTATACATTTATAATTTTCTACCCCTTTATATAGGTGCACCAAAAGTAGAAAGGGAGGGAAATAAATTTCATTTTCCTGCTCAAATGAATTCTATAAAATCTTCTCAAGTATTCTAGAGTACTCTCTACTAATTTTGAACCTTATTGAAAACTCTTGTTATTCCAACCTTCCTAAAACATTCTAACCTTCCGATTAAGGAAGTTATTCAATTTTATTATCTCAACTAGATTAAAAAACCTTAAATTATTATCTATGAAACATTATTGTAATGGGATTTATGAATTTATATAAATATTCTCAAAATCTAAGTTTGGTACAATGTTTTTTTGGAGTATTATCTAGTATCTCTTCCATCCAGTAAAAAATCTTCACTTCTTCAATTTTATTTATTTTTATTACTCAATATAGTCATCCTTCCTCAGATCAAACATCATACATTTCTTGGATTCCAAAACCCTTTCCAGAAAAACGTTTCTGAAACACCTGTCAAATAATATTGATAATGTTTGTCGGATGCACATCCATTAGATGGGGACTTATTTTTCCATTATACTTCCTTGCATCTATTTTGATTTTCTTCATCCAATGTTTCATCATCCGATGGACTCAAATAATTTCCTTCATGAATCATCCCTTATGACTTACAACTTCATATAGTATGTAAAAAAACCTTTCTTATTGAAAAATGTACAAACTATCTATATGGAAACTTCATCTATCATAGTCCATTTCACTTGAGTCGTTGATGTGCTTTAACATTATTGGAACTTATAAAAATTTCTATTATATAAGACATTATAAGTTCGATTTACAACTTTCTAAATCCATCCAATAAACCCTCGTTCAATTTTTATGTTTACTTTGATTAAAAATTATAAAGAACTCTTCGTTTAAAACATCAACTATGTATCATCCAATGTCTCCATCCATTGATATACATCTGGTGAAACTGTTCAAGCTTCATATAAATCTCTATCTCAAACATCTAGCTAGTGGATTGCGTTTGGTGGATTGTTTCTAGTAAACTACACCCATTAACTCTGGTTTACTACAATCACTATTGAATTTATATCATTTTATCTCTGTCTTTTAAATATGTGTATGTTCCATCTATTTGGAGAACTACATTTAAAACATTATATCTAATGGTATATTTTGGTGGTCTGTATCCAGTAAATGTGATCTCCCCCTTTGAATGTACAATTTTTTTTTCTAGTTTGTAAAAAATTAATCTTAGATAATTAAAATTCATTATATTAGAAACATTAAGAAATTGATTTAAATCATTTATCTTTTAATAAATATTATTAACAAAGTAAAGGAAACTTTCTAACCTCCTCCAAAAAATTCATATGAAAAACTTTCTTAAAAAACGTCCAGTAACACTTTCTAACTTGTTTTAAATAAATCATAATAAAAAAAGTTGAACATAAATACAAAGTATTATTATAAAATAATAAAAAAATACTTTCAATATCAACCTTTTTATTTTTTGGAAGTATTCTTAAAAACAATTTGAAACTCTATTTTTTCAGAACTCACCCTTTTTAAAAAATTATTTTCTCAACATTTGTAAATTATTTATCAAAGTATAGTTATTCTCAAAGATAATATCCTGAAACTTAACTAGTAGATGTATTAATTTTTTAAGGATTCCATCCCTTGGTTAAAAACTTTCATTATACATATTAAGATGAACTCCCACTCAATTTAATCTTATCCATTTTTCTTTCAGTTTTTTACTCTCCCCTTTTTTATAACAACCGCAATTTTAGATTCATAACAAAAAGTGTTTTTCAACATTTTACAAAGTTATACCTACTCTCACTATTTGAAAAAATAATCCAAATAAAGGTGGAAGAATTAATTACAATATTTAGGAACTCTTCAGAGGAGAGTGAACATGAACTTGTAGCCTATATTCCATAAATATTTCTCTTTGAATACATTTAGAAAAAAAATCATTAATTTTGAAACATTTTTGAAATTTACTCCAGAAAAACATCTCCACCAAATACATTATCTTTTATAAAGTGATACTTAATATCAATTTTATTTGATCATGAATATTTTACATGTTTTTGGAAGGATCAACGGAAATTTGATTATCCAAAACATTCTTCATTTGGTTAAAAACTTTTACTCTCAAATATTCTATTTCAACTGTCATAAAAATCACATGAGTATAGTCAGGGGTGGTGAAAACATATTCTACTTCTTTTATAATCAATGTCACATGAATTTGTTTTACTATTATATCTCACACAACAGTAACCCAAAAAAATGTTCCTCCTAATGTTTATTTTGTATAATTGAAATCTCTATCCCAATCACTATTAGTGTGTCAAATAAAGTTAATTCCACAACTTATTTTATACAATCGTATATCAGGAGTTGTTTGTTTAACATACTTTAGTATTATTTTCCCTACCATTATATGTGATTACTTTAGATCAATATGATATCTTGGTCATAATGTAAAAATATATGCAATGTTTTTCCATGATTTTGTAAGATAGAGAAAACATCCTATAAACTTCTAAAATTCCTTTTGATTCACACTTTTCCTAGCTACATATTTAATTATCTTCAACCCCACAGAAATTGGAGTAGAATTTTTTTTGGAATCTTTAATGAAAAACTATTATAACATCTCCTTGTCATAATTTTCTTATTGTATAAATATATATCTTTTCTTTTAATGACTTTGTAAGCCTATAAATAAATTTAACTCTTTGAGTATAAATATTTCAAAAATATTTTTCATTTTCTTAACATATTATTCAAAACTTTTATCCCTATCACCTGCAAAAATTATATCACAAAACAATGAAAACTATGGTACTTTTTATCCCTTTATTTAAATAAAAGTTTCTATAAACTTTTCATTTAGAAAAGTTAAAATGTTTTAGGTAACTATAAATTTTTGAGTACTAGTAAAGAGGGTCCTATTTAATCCAGTATAATGCTTTATTCAACTCATACACCATGGTTCCATATTTATTAAGTAATAATCCATTAAATTTCTCAGCGTAAACATATTCATCAACGTACTTATTTAGTGAAACTGGCTTGACATGCATACAATAATATTTGTGATAACTATGTGAAGAAACTTCCAAGAATATTCTTATAGATTCCATCATCAGAACAGGGGAAAAGTTTCTTCAAAATATAAACCTTCCACCCATGAGTAACCTTTGAAAACAAGGAATCCTATATTTATTAAAATTTCTCCATGTTTATTAAGTTGATTTCTAAAACTCACTTTTTTCCTATAATATTATTTCCTACTTGTAATGGAACAAGTTTACATGTGACATTTTTTAAATTTGATCCAATTTCCATTCATAGATTATACCCTTTTTTATGTTCAACAAGATTTGAAATTGACTCTTGTTCAATATGTGAGATAAGTGATGTCTGATTCTATAACCTCAACTTTATTTTGGTCTTAAATGGATCTTTCTTATTTCCAATATTATTTTTAGATTCAACTTATTTCTTTAGGGTACAAAAATTTGAGTGATTTTATACCTATCTCACTTTCTTCATCTCATGATTGATCTGTATCTTTATGCACATGTTTTGGAACACATTCATCGTCACCTTTTTTATTATCATTGGAAGTCTTCAATTTATCTTATATAACATTTTCAATAATTTTTTTAAAGAAAGTTATATTTTTAAAAACTTATACATCATAAGAATCCATTTTTTTGTAAAAATTTATTCCAAAATTTATCATCTTTCATTAGATGAATATCCCATGAAAATTTCCTCCTCATACTTTTCATCGAATTTTTTAATATCAAGATTGTTTATTATTATAAAGAAAGGCTCCCACAAACCTTGAAGTATTAAAGGGTTTTTCTTGTACCACTTATCAAAGGTAGTCATGTTGGATTCCGACCAAAAATATATATACTTTTTATATGTACTATGGTAATAATAGATTCTCTATTGAAAAATGTAGAAAGTTTATATTTTTCTAGGGAATTTATTGTATCCAAAATACTCTATAAATGTTGTTGGTTTTGATTCTAAAAAATATCCTTGTTTGTTTTATTAATTAAATTAGTGTTTTTAGGATTATTTTTCTTAACAAATTTATCTTGTTATTTATGAGTTAAAGATTTTGTATAAAGTGTTCTGGATATGTTTTCTATGTAGTATGGAAACCCTGTTATACCCTACATTTGTAAGCAGAACATATGGTTTTCAAACCCAATGTTTGGAGTAAACATATGGATCAGATACACTACACAGTTGTAAAATTATGGATTAGGAATTTTACTTTTTGAAAGAACCCAATGTTTGTGAAACTAACGTATGGTTCATCAACATAATGTTTTAAAGTCAACTATACATTTTCAACCATACTTTTAATGTTAGCCCTATATTTGTCTTGGTCAACAACAGAGTTTAAATTGAAGATATTTTCCAAGATTTATGAAACGTTATTTATATAATTAAATATCTATTTAAATATATTTAAATACTGATTGAAAGTATCATATTCAACATCTCGAATCATTCCAATCTCTAAAGGAATTTATGACTTTATTTGAACCTTTTTAAATTACAATGGTCATGAATTATTAAGAGATATTCTTGGATCTATTGAACAAAAACGAAATACAATTTCTATGGTTAAATACCAAGAGTTATATCATTTACAGATGCAGTACCTTTCTGAATACAATGCATTTATTATTATAAAGAGTTACACATTAGTGGAATTAATGTTCTAATATTGTGATATATGGTTATTTATCTGTTATTTCTGCAAAAAGTTTTATATCACTATTTTTTATTTAAGAACATATGAAATCATGATCTCTTAGAAGCTATTCTTTTGTGATGAATCTTATATATGAATAAGAAGATCAATTATTTTTTAGTTTTTTCTAATAATATTAGCTAAATATATTTCTCAAATAAAATCAAATAACCCTGATTTTTTGGAGTATCTTCTGCTTTTACTCTATCATTGGTGGAGATTCAGCTTCTCAGACTAAGTTGTGGATGTTTTTCTTCCTTGTAAAAGAACCATAAAAACCTATAAAAGGCTTATTGTAAATGTGTCAACTACCAGCACTCAGTTGCGAAGGTATTATAATAAGAGGACCTATTTTGTGAAAATCACCAAGAATGGTAAGAGATAATTAGTGGAGTGGACTAGGGGATATTTTTACCATGAACCTCGATAAAAAATATTATTTTATTATTTTGTATTTTTTCACTACATAAGTTTATTAAAGAAGATAATGATGAATATATGCATAATTCATTAAGAGGGATAATGTTTTTAATATGTATAGATTATTGAAAAGACACAATTCACCACTCTTGTGTTAATTTATATTATTATAACATAAAAATTGGTTTCAAAGGATTTCTTTTGGAGGAATTTTGATAATATCAAAAAAAAAATTAATTATAAATTCTATAAAAATATGGATTTCGATGAAAAAATTAAAATAAGGAATTTCAATTACCCATGCTTTTTTTTATTGTGATAAGTATAGATGTTGGAAATATCATATGATTATCTATTTCAAAAATCTTATATTCAAACTTTATATGAAGATTTTCAAATGTTATTAAATCCTTGAAGAACCCAAAAAATGTGATACTACTAAAGTACGAGAGAATAATGTCAATTCAAGTGCCCTGAATGCTATTTTATGTCGAGTTGGTCAAGATGAATTTAATAGAGTATATCATTATACTACTGCATATGAAATGTGATAAAATATTTCTATTACTTATGAAGGAACTGAAAATTTCTAGAAAATAAGACACACCTCTAAGAAATTTAAATTTAACACTTCCAGAATATATGATGGTGAAAGAATCACCTAGATGAATAGAATATTGACTAAAATAATCAATGGGGTTACTACCTAATGAGAACCAATTAAAAACAAAATAAATCATCAAAAGTTATCAGAGTTTCATCCTCTAAGTGGAATGGAATATCTTCTTCTATCCATCAATCCACACTAATTAAAGGATTAATAATGAATGATTTGATTATAACCTTAACGACGGATGAAGTAGAAATGAAAGCTACTTTGAAAGACCGTAACATAAAAAAAATAGAGAATACAACCCTTAAAGCTACTGCTCATTTATATTAAAATAAATAAAAATAGGATGTTATATTTTGAAATGATTCAGAATTCTCAGACTATGGTATAGAATTGGATCATCTAGCTAGAAAATTCAAAAAAGTTTACAAAAGT
Source organism: Viscum album (assembly GCA_963277665.1). NCBI lineage: Eukaryota > Viridiplantae > Streptophyta > Magnoliopsida > Santalales > Viscaceae > Viscum > Viscum album. The sequence continues at coordinate 1,157,976,236 of OY728134.1, read as the reverse complement.
AAGAAAGGATTATATTAGCCCTTCTAGAATGATGATCTAGGACTTAAAGACGTAATATTCTATGAATGTAATAAAATGGGACATAGCAGTCTTAATTTACCAAATCCTAAATAAGCGAAAAGAAATAAAAGAAGTATCATATGAGAACAGATTATGAATATAAAGGAAAAAAAGCTATAGAGAATACTTGAAGAGTATTTGAGGAATATAGAAGTATTTATAAATCTTATTTAGAAAAATATATAACCAATATGAAATCAATTACATGATTTATAGTTAAATAATAAGAATATTTAAAATCTAATTATTATTATGCTTCTAATTCACAATGTTTTTTTAATAATAAAGTTGATAATTACTGTTGAATATTTGAAGAAAATTATTAACCTTTGAAAAAAATATTCATAATAATATTTTAAATAAAAAATATTCCACCTACAAAACAACCCTTAGAATTAAAATAAAAATTTTAAAAATCTACATCAAACTATACTATTCATGAAAGAATTGAAGAATCACAAGCTGAAGTTGATTCATTCCAAAGTGATACCAATATATTAACTAAGGGAGAAGAATATTTAAATTATATTATTAGTAAAAAAGTTTTTAAAAATTAGAGACATGTAATATGAGTCAATGGATAAAAATCAATGTTATAAAAAAATTATTTTGTACCCAGTTATAAGAATACCAGTATATTAAGAGTCACCTCTTTCTATTATGGAATTAAAGGTCTCTATTCTAATAATTGTTGTTTAAGAAATCTGAAAATAAGTTGGATAAGAATGAATTTTTGTTTCAAAAAATCTGAATATAGAATAATCTATAAATTTTGGAAAAATAAGGAAAACATGGTTACCTTTGTCATTACATCCAAACATATCTGGACCCAAGAATATTAGGGGACCAAAAATCTTTTATTTGAATGGTTTTATAAGAAAAAGGTCATAGGGAAAAAATATAGTATGATATATAGATAGTGGATACTCAAGACATATTTATTGGGACTTTAATATTTTTTATACATTATAAAAACTAGATGGAGGCTTAGTTAACTTTATTGATAATGAAAAATGAAAAACAGTTGGAGTTGGATTAGTTGGAAATCCAGAATAAATTTTTTATTAGAAAATTACTATAGATTCAAGGGTTCAAGAATATTATGATAAGTATATATCAAATATGTGATGATGTTTTTTAAATGTATTTTCTTAATGATACCAACTCTACTTTTAAAAATAAACTTCTTACATTTATATAACATCAAAATTAAAATCATTATACTTTGGATCTCAATTCCTTGTGTGAAAAAAAATTGAATTGTTATACTACTGAGAAAAATAAATTTTGGATTTTGGATCAGATAATTGGACACTATAATGTATTTTACTTGTATAAATTTTTAAAGAAACACTTAGTTTTTGATTTACCTTATCTTAAATTGGATAAAGATAGATTCTATGATGCATGACAAAATGGAACGATACACAATCCATCATTAAAACCTATTAACACAGTTGCTACATACAAAATGTGAGAACTTATTCAAAAGGATTATTTAGACCATAAAGAGTAGAAATATTGGATTAAGGATCTTATCTTTTTTGTTTAAGTTAATGATTTTTCAAGATTTACACGGTTTTATTTCCCAATCCTTAAAGGTGAATTTTCTCTATTTTTGTAAGATTTTATAAAATTATTCAAATTGAAAAGGATTTTAAAATAATTTCTTTAAAAAGTGATCACAGTGGATAGTTTTTGAATAAATAATTAATAATTTTTATCTATCTTAAATATTAAACATACCTTCTCTTCTCTATGAATACCTCAAAATAATGTAATTGTGTAAATAAAAAATAATACCATTCAACAAATATAAATAACTTTGTTGAATGCTAATAGTATTACTACCTATTTTTAGAAATAAAAGGTTGAAAAAAGTTTTCATATCATGAGTAGAGTTTTAATAAGATAATTTCTTAAAAAGGTACACTATAAATTTAAGAATAAAATAAAACCTAAAGTCAGATACTTTAATGTTTTTGATTACAAGGTGTGTATCTTAAATACTAAAAAAACTTTTGTAAATTTGATTCAAAGGCTAACAAAATAATATTTCTAGGATTTTACACTAAATATAAATCTTATAAAGTGTATAATAAAAAGTAAAGGATAGTTGAAGAATATTTTTATGTGAAGTTTGATGAAAGTGAACGTTTTGATCATAATAAAAATCAAACAAAAGAAGTTATTGATTCTTTAGACAATGTGATACATGAATATCCTAAAAATTATTTTTAATATAAATTAGAATATGATGAAATTAAGTTCGGTCCAGAATAACGTGAAATTGATGAACCCAATAGTGGATGTCCTAAACTACCTAAAACCTTAAGGGATCATCCTATAGAAACAATAATAGGAAATCTAGACACATGAGTTTGGACAACGAGTATAGGAAACCTATATAAATTATCCAACTTCAAATCTCAATTAGAACCTAAAACTATAAGGGAAGCATCAGAATATGTAATATAGAAAATAAATACACAAGAAGAAGTTAAACAATTTAGTAGAAGAAAACATCATTAATTAATTGACAGACCATTAAATCATCCAGCAATATGAAGAAAATGTGATTTTAGAAATAAGAAAGATGGACAAGGGAAAATTATTAGAAATGAAGTCATATTAGTATAAAATGGATATAACCATAATGAAGGAATAGATTATGATTAAACATTTACACCTCTTGATAGATAAGAATCTGTTATAATCCTTTTATATTATGAATTTTATATGAATCTTAAATTCTATCAGATGGAAATAAAATCAACTATTCTAAATGGATATTTAATGGTGGAAATTTATATATAACAACCACTAGGTCTTGAAAATACACATCAAACAAATTAACTTTTGAAACTTACTAAATATATTTATGGACTTAAATAATCCCCAAGATGTTGGTATGAATATTAAGTTATTTTCTACTGAAAAATGGATTTTCTCTAGGATTTGTAGATCCTACTCTCCTTAAAAAATATATTTATTATGATATTTTATTAGTACAAATTTATGTAGATGATATTATCTTTGGTTAAAATAATAAAAATCTTTGTAATATTTTATAAGAAATTATGAAAAAGGAATTTAAAATGGGTACGATGGGGGAATTAAATTTCTTTATTTGTATTCAAATCTATCAACAATATTATAGAAATATTTTAATCAAAGTAAAAATATTATTGATTTATTGAAAAATTTTGGATTATAAAATAATAAAACTTATATAAATCCCATCTGTACTAATATAAAAAATGATTTGGATGATACTTGAAAACAAATTGACAATAAGTTATACAGATGCATGATTATCAGTTTGTAATATCTTAATAATAGTAGACCATACATTATTTTTTCTATCTATCTATGTTCTATATTTCAATAGCCGAGGAAAAATATATCTCTTCTGGTAGTTACTATGCACAAGTGTTGAGGATGAAAGACACACTAATAGAATTTAGACTCGATGTCAATAATATTCCTATTTTACATGATAATAAAAGTGAAATTAATATTTTGAAAAATCGTGTAAGTCACTAAAGAGCTATTCATATTGATATGAGGCATCATTTTAAGAGATTATATTCTAAAAAAGGATATATATTAAGAATTGCTTACTACTGAATATCAATATGTTGATATTTTCAGTAAACCAATTCCCACAACTAGTTTTAAATGTATTAAGGTAGAGTTAGGTAAATTGAATTTTAAATATAATTTTTATCTTTATTATTAATTATTTTCTTTTAATTTTTATTTATTATTTTATTCATTTTTTTCAACTATTATTTGTTTACTAGTTATTTAAAACATTATGGATTTATTATGGTTTTCAAAAACACATTTGTTAATAATTAAAATCTATAATGATTACTCTAAGTTATCTGTCTTTAGAAACTAAACCGGCATAAAAACCCATCAAAACTTATATCCCTCACTCTTAACCTCAATCTCAAACCTTTTCATTTTTAGATATCTCAATTTACCTTTCAGACCCTAAAATCTGAACCAGAAAAATTCTGTTTTTTAGTAATGTCTAAGACAAATAGGGTAGAAGAAGTAATTTAGAGAGAATATAAGAGGCAACACATTTCAGTATATGATAAATGAGTCATTCAAGGGTAATTTTTGGAATTTGAGTGGTTATTTTAGATGAAAATTATATTAAATAAAGCATTATATTTTCTTGGTATAGAATTTTTTTCAATTTAAAAACTACTAAGTATGTGTTTGACAGAGAATCAAAAGAGTTTTATAAACATGCCCAGTTTAGTTTTGGAGACACAAAGGGAATAATTGTTTCAAAGATAAATGATATAGAGTTTTTAATTTATTTAGCATAATTTTACAATGTTTTTAAGTGTCCCTATAAAGGGGGTTTTCACTTCAATCTATGATATATTGGAGATGAAAAACAAAAATTGGATAATATTATGTCTTTTATTTTGGGATCCACCTTGGTATAATTTTTTTTGTAAAATATCTTGAAACTAATTATAAGGTACCAGTAAAATTCATTCAATATAGAATAGTACCAAGGATTTTTGACTTAGAAAAAATCTATTTCCCTATATGTATATCCTTTTTTGATTTTAAGTGACATAAAGATGAATTTCAGTAGATATATATAGAGATATATGAATCATTTATTCCATAAATAGGATATGATATCCTTTTATCCATATGGATGGATTATTTATATTATTTTTTATAAAAATATTAAGATCTGATATATTCTTCTAGTCATTACATGTCATCATAGTAATGTTGTTTTTGTGGGAACCTTAAGAAAATTTAATTACTTTTAGAGAACCTATATCAGAAGGATGATTTCTATTTCTATTGATGGCAAACAAATATCTGGTGCCATTTCTTAGGGGGGAGTAAGTAAATAAAAAATATTCAGTTTCAATATGGATTCATGGTGATGAAGTAGGTGAATCAAGAATAGAGGATGTTTTGATGTAATAGAAAGGAGTCTCAATGTGGATGTTAGTAATACAACTGATGTAATATGTTTCTTTCATTTTCTTAATGAACCCTTAGATGAAGAAACTAGGGAAGATCTTGTAACAAATCCTAGAAAAAGAGAAAAATATAGTTCATGAATAAGAAGATAATGTTCCAGAAGTCGAACAAATAATGTTTATAGGTATATCAACTATTCATATATAAAAAACAACTAAGAATAGAGATTATCATGAGGATAATTCTGAATAATAGGATGAAATTACTGCTCTAGATGATTATCAAGTGAAAACATCAGTAGTTGAAACTAATGAAATAATTAGAAATAAAATACTTTTGGTTATTGTAGATTCTCTAGAAAAGGTTGCAATCGATCTTGGTGATAAAAAAGAAGTCTTTAGAACTTTATGAATATCATCCAGTTAGAAGAATGAAGGCCAATCACTTTATATTATTTAAGTATGAAAACCATAAATAATTCAAGAGGTTTAATCTTATGATTATATTTATTCTTAAATCGAATATTTTGTTAGAAAGGTGAACCAAATGAAAGAAGAAAATATAAACATTCATTGTGATATGTATGTTTATAGAAAATAATTGGAGGATTATAAAATATAAAATACTCTACAAGAATAGTTTTAATTAGTTCAAACTTAGCTATAAAACTTTTGAGAAAATTTTATTTCAAGAAAAGATTTTGTTTCTTTTTAGAGAGTAGTGTCAGTCCATCTTGGGAATATCAGGGAATAATATAACTAAAAATATTAATGTTGTGATTCAAATAAAATACTTGGGGATTAAATTTGAATCGATAAGAAGTAGATCATTTCATGAAATATATTTTACTTTATTCCTCCACCCTCTTTAGATTTTGGAAATAGTTTTATATCTGTTAGTATGGTCCTATCTTCAATTGATGATTAGATTCAGTGTCTTTAGTTTGATACTATTCTACATCACATTTTGGTGGAAAATCATAAATATTTTGTTGATAGATTATCATACAAATAACTCAACATTATAAGCCTTCTAAATCAGTTAAATGAGATGTTGTAGAAGTTTATATCGTCTATAGGGAATTTACACAAGATTTAAAAATCAAATTACTTGAAAATATGATAATAGAATAGGAATCAATGATCTAGATGTAGAAGTGGGTCAAGATGTTCAAAAAAAAATTAATATAATTATGGAAGATCTTATGTATGTTCATTCAGCTATTTGAGATTCCTCTACCACTAACACCGCAAATATAGAAGAACCTTCACTCTCATCCAATCATTCCTCTTAAAATTTTTCTCGAAATATTTAATGTAATAATTTTTTTTACTGAAATACTTTTAATATTTTTAATTTTGTTTATTTATTTATTATTATCTGTCCACTTCTATTAGATGAACATGAATCATTTTTATATTAGCTAAAAAAACATTTTCTGCCTGTTTTATGATACATTAATTGTGTTATATAAATTTTTTCTATATTTTGTTTGATATCACAAAAGGGGGATAAAATCTGGTAAAAAAAACATTCTTATAAATAATATATTAAAAAAAGGCTAGGATAAATTTATAAATTTTAATATTTACCATTAATATATTTATTGTGTAAAACATAACTTTGTATAATATTATTTGTTTATTCATAGTTTATAAATATTTAAATGAGAACTATAATTTCTGATTATATATCTTTAAGTGTATATTTTATTTGTGTTTAAATTTAAAATATTTCTATAAATTTTTGATATATGGATTTTATGATTATTAAAAGGGGGATATTATTGGGAATGTATTGTAACAATAACACTCTATGAATTTTTTTGATTTTGACACTCACAAATACTAGGGGTTTTTAGACATGACTCGACCAGGTTGGGTCGGGTTATGGTAAATAAATCAGGTTCGGTTTACATCAGGTTAACCTATGTATGGGTTGGGTTGGGTCTTAGTTTGGAAACATTTATACCCAACCCAGCCCATTACCTGATGGGTGTATGAAACAAATACCCCCTCTCTCATGGAGTCGTGGATTTCCTGGTCATTCCCTCCATCTCCCTTCTCGTACTCACCTCATCCTCCTCTTCCTCCAACCTGAACTCAACCTTAAATCACATCACAAAACCCTAATCCCTCTTCCCATACTCCTTCCCTCATGATTTACGATTGATAGGTGAAAAAAACCCTACCCTCTCTTTTCCTTTCTCTTCCTTCTCTGAGATTCCCAACCCTTACCTTTTGCTTCTCTCTCTTTTTATTCCCTCACAAAAAAACACTCCCTCCATCATCCTCTACGATTTCCTAATTTCGCACCACTAAAACCATCCAAAAAAGAAAATCCATCCTTGATCGCCTCCTCCTCAGACACCTTCCCTCATGAGAAATTTGGAGAAATCTCTCCTAATTTGCCTCACCTCCTCCTCCTTCCTTCTTTCATGTGTGGGTAAGTAGTTAAATAATATTTCATCATATTATTTCTTATTATGTTTTCCATTATGATGTGTTTATAATGAAAACACCACCATAAATCCCAAACCCATTTGTTTTATTTTCCATTATGCTATTTTTTTGGGTATTGTAATTTATGTTCCACCAGTTTAGAATCATTTCTGTATCAATATACTATAATTTTTTTTGTTTTAATATGAAGGAATGAATTATTAATGATGTGAATGATGGGCTATTTGTTAAATTATAGTATTGGGTTGTTTGACCATGACATCTTAATATCAAATAGTTATATCCATAATTATAACATTTTTACAATTACATGAGTCATGACCATCTATTCCACCTCAGAATTGTATTGCCTTTTATGAATTCATTTCTTACTCATTGATTCCAAAAACAATATCTTAGGGAATTCAGTTTGTGTTCGATTTTTATTGATCAGATGATTAATTTTATCTATATAAAAGTACTCTACTACCATGAAATGTAATTTTTAGAAAAATGTTTCATGTTTAAGATTTCTTTTCCTACTAGGGCGGTGACGCTGGGGGTTGCTGTAGTGACTAGGGGGAGATAGTGGGGGTGGGGGTTACTTCCATGCAGGGGGGGCTGGCAGCAGCAGCCTGTATGGCTATGGGGTTGGGGAGGATGCTATAGGTTGCTGGTGGGAGAGAGAGTGGGGGGATCTTCATGTGGGAGGGGAAAGAGGGTGGGGGAGGGGTTGGTGGGAGGGGTAGAGTGGGGTGGGGGAAGGTGGGGTGAAGTATGTGGCTGGTGGGAGCGGGGCTGCTGTAGGGAGAGTGGAAGAGGTTGTGGGGGGGATTACAATGAGATGGGGGAAGGGAGGAGAGGCTATTACAGTGGGGAGAGGGAAGGATGTTGAAGGGTACTGGGGGCGGATACTACTGGGGGTTGCAGGGGAGGGGGATGTATGCTACAGGGAGGGGGGATATTGCAGGGCAGTTGGGGGGAGGAGAGGTTACTACAGGTGGGGAGGGGGTGGGGTAGGTTCAAGATGGTTGGGTCTCGGTCTAGGGGGCTAGGTTAGGGTCTGAGTATGGGTCCATCAGGTTCAGTTGGGTTGGGTTGGGTTTTGTACATATAACTCAAACCAAACTAAACCGAACCACAATGGGAAGGATGCTTTGGCCATGTGTTGGGTAACCCAACACCAATAGCTTAGGTTGGGTTGGTTCTGTTGCCTAAGATGCATATGAACCAGCCCACCCTTTTTTGGTTGGGTTGGGTCCTGAAATGACCTCGACCTGACTAGAACTATCCCATGAACACCCTTAATAAATACCCTTGTTTATTTTACATATGAAATTACAATATGATTTTATTAGGATTATGTTTCTTGATAAATTTCTCATTTTATTTATGGGTTAAGGATTTTTTATTAAGTGTTTTGGATATATTTTCTATGTAGTCTATAATAACTATTCATACCGTATTTTTTTAAACGGAACATATGATTTTTAAACCCTATATTTGGAGTAAACATATGGATCAGATACACTACAGCATTGTAAAATTATAGATCAGGAACCATGATTTTTGAAGAAATCATATATTTCTGAAACTAAAATATTGTTCATCAACCAAACTTTTTAAATTCAACCATACATTTTCAACAATACTTTAAAAGTTAACTCTACATTTGACTTGGTCAACTACATTATATAAATTCAAGATATTTTATATGATTTTTGCAATGATCTTTCTGGAATTAAATATATCTTTAAATCTGTTTAAATACCAATTAAAAGTCTCATATTAAATAAGATAAATCATTCTTATTTCTAGGGGAAGTTAATACTTTCATTGAAATTTTTTAAATACAAATGATTTTGATTTATTTGGTGATATTACTTATATGTTTAACTAAAATAAAAACAAGTTTCTCTTGTCAAATACCAATAGTTATATAATTTAAATATGCAGCAACTTTATGAAGAAAAATTCCCTATTATTCTAGAGATCTATATTTTGGAGAAATCCATATTTTAATCTTCTGTTGTGTGACTGTTGATTTGTTGAAACTACAATTATTATTCTATTGATACTTCTATTGAATATCATTTACAACCAGTATCCCATTAAAGATGTTCTTTCTTGAAGACTCTTATCTATGAAGAAGATATATTATCTGTCAATTGCTATTAAGTTATGAAATAAATTTATTTCTCAAATCAAATCAAATAAACATTATTTTTTAGAGTTTTGAGTACTCATACTCAATCATTATTGGAGTTTTAGCATCTTAGACTAAGATATAGATATTTTAGTTCACCATAAAAGAACCAAAAGGCCCTGTAAAATCCATATTGAAAAGTTTTCAATTGCCTACACCTAGTTGTGAAAGTCATATGATAATAAGACCTATTTATTGAAAATCAACAAGCTCATTCAGAGAGAATTGGGAGACTGGACTAGAGGACATTTGTGCCCTAAACCACTATAAAAACTGCTATGTTTTTATTTTATGTTTTTCAGACACATAACATTCTTAAAGAATAAAACATTGTATATCTTAATAATTCAGGAAGAGGGATAAATATTTTAGATTTCTAGATTATTGAAAAGAAAAAATTCACGCCCATCTTGTGTATCATTGTATTGTTCTAAAAAAAATATTCAACCATCACATTTCTTCCCATTTCCACCAAAATTCATTTTTTCCCTTTCCATTACACTATTTTTCTGAAGAGTGTATAGAAGACTATATTGATGTTTCATTCATTGTTTCTCTATATAGAGTTTAAAATTATTTCCTATGCAATCATTTTTGTTTTCAGTTCATAAATTCAATATATAAACACACATTTTTCTTTAAACATTCATTCTAAAATATATAGATATTTTCACAGCGTCTTATTTATATTTCATGGACATTATATTAGTCAACTAGGTAAAATAATCAATTAAAGTGACAAATTAGTAGTACTATTTTATTGATTTATGTCTCATAATCCTAAAAATATTAGAGTTTGTGAGATTAAGTGGCATGTAATATTGGATTTTAAATTTCTTATTCCTCTTACTAAGTATATTACCTTTTTGAAAGTTATAAAAACATCATATTCTTTATTCTTTAGATGTGATAAGTTTCATAAAACATTTTTTATATAATGTTTTCTTATAATTTTCTATCCAGGATGCCCAATTATATAATGCCACAACTTATTTTCATCCTCAGCACTTAATTAACATGATTTACAAAGATCTCTAATACGAAAGATATTTTTATTAGTTCTTTCTCCCTTGGAAGGAAAATTTCCATCTTCCACACTTATGATGATATAATAATCTATCCAAAGTATATCTTCTTTAACATAATCATAAAGTTGGATAACACTCAACAATTTGTATTGTGTTTATTCCTATTAATATATAAAACTTATTTTGATTTTAGTTTTTTGATCTTCAATATTAGAAGTTCATATTCCGTTGATTTTTAAGTAACTATCATGTCTCAAAGTAACTACTCCTCCTTCACACTCTTAAAAATATTTAATGTTATTTATATCACCTCTCATTTTTGTAGAACAACCACTATTAATAATATTGGTTTGTTCCTTCTTATGGTTTTCATTGTTATCTCAAAACATAAATCTATTTCATTAACATTCTTCTTTATGGAATCCTATTCTTTTCTATAATAAGAAACATGTCTAGGAAGAGTTGTAAAAAATTCTTCAAAAAAGTGACATGGTTTCTCACATCTTCCACAAAATTCATTAATGAAACCAAATTTGATTTTTTATTAGAAACACTCTAGTATCTTGTGATTTTATTTTTCATTTTTTTCCATTACTTAGGAATGTTAATTTGTTATAATCCACTATTACTCCCCATTAGTTCATTCAAATTTCCAGGTGGATACATGTTCTTCCAATTACTGTTTGATTATTCCAAAAGATCAAAAAACACTAAAATAGTAAATTGAATATAGATCTTATATATATGTAGGATCATTATAGAATATTTATTGAGGCCCATATCATCTTTTTGTATATGTTTCTCCCTGGTGCAGGTAAATATTCTTATATGGATTATTTTCAACTTTTTTTATTCTGATGGATTTTTACATCCTTTCTCAACCCATGTAACAACCTAGAATTTGATTAATGAAATTTCCCTTCTTATAATTATTCAATATAGTATAAATCACATATAATCACATAGATAACACATTTAAATCTTTATAAATGAATAATTAATAATATAAGTAGTATTTATAGAAATTATGGAACTTATACCAATGAGATAGTAACTTGACCATTGGAATAGTAATGTGACCATTATGAATAATAAACCAGCAAATAAAATAGTAATCTTACCTATGAATGTATAAATAAAATTTAGGAAGCTTATAAATTAAATTATAATATATTTATATTATATAATAAGGAAATCAAAGTTTTAAAAATGATAAATCAAGTATTACTATTTAGTGAAACGTAAATGTTCATTTAAAATTTAATAATTAATATAATGATTTAAAATAAAATTTATTTTCACAAAATCTATTCATAAATTAATATTTTTTTCTTATTATTATAAGATAATATAATGTGGTTTTAATTAATTTTTCGATATTGCAAAAAATAGTTATAATTTTAAATTAGGTAATTTTTGAATAAATTATAATTTTAATTAAAAATTAGATTTCACGTATTTATAAAATTATTTTCCTAAAATTTCTTCCATATTTTACATATAAACATAAAAAATGGTCTTGATAAATTTTTGGGATTTTTCTAAAATAGTTGATTTTTTGGTGAATAGTGAAATCCTGAAATTTATAATATTTAACATTATAAATAAATAAATGATTTTTTAATTCATGTTTGAATTATATATGATGTATGTGGAAACTATCTCAAATTGAAATTCTCTAGTTACTATAATTATTCACAATAATCCACACTATTGATAGTCTTGAAACAAAATAACAAATAAACGAATAAAATAATAAAAAACACCCCTCTCCTCCCCTATAAAAATCACCCCTCACCACTTATTCTCCTCATACATAATAAGATTTTTATATTGAATATACTATAATCAATTAACCCCCAAAACCTATTCCCCATGTTTTGGTTTTTCTCATATCACCAATAGACCATTCCCAAGTGCCTTAAGGAGGTTCTTAAAGAGATGCTCTACATGAGGTAAAATCCTCCACCTTTGTCTTTTAAATTCTTTATTTCTTATACCTAATCCTTAAATGCAAAATAAAAAATACATGAAAACTCTAGTATTATATATATTGTAATTTTATTTTTTAAAAGGTATATCCATCATCAATTATCTTCTCTTCCTCTTTAATTAAGAAAATGAAAACATCGTCTGTGAGGTGTCGATTCCCTTCCCTCATAGAGGGTGTGTTTTCATTTTCCATTACCACTTTAATGGATGTTCATAAAACCATTATTATAATTAAAAAATATTTAATCATGTATATTATATTTTTTTCATGTTTTAGAACTAATATATATACATAATATTAAATAATAATATTAAAATAGTTTGTGAAGAATGAAAAACTATCAAAATAAACTAACGATCATCATTAAAATTTTATTTAATAAATAATTATAATTTCTAAAGATAAAATGTTATATGTATCCATTTAAGATTATGGAAGTATATTAACACCATATCATTTCACTTCTAGAGTTTTTATTCCAATTGATAGGAACTATCTTAATTAAACTCAAGGGAACTGATTATAAAATCATAAAACAAACACTCCTAAAACAACAAAATTGAATCTTATAACTCAAAGAAATATAAATACATTAACATAATAAAAATATAATAAATAAAATATATGTCTAGAAGGTTTTAAAAAAATTATTAATCAATATAATTTTATTTTCCAGGATATATGTGTAAGTGAAGAACACTTTCATACATAAGGTAACGGATTCTCTCCGAACCTTTATCTTTCATTAGGGTTACACTTTCTCTCTATTTATCCCAATATAATTATTAATTATTATTTAATCCTACTAATTTTTGTTTTTTATGCTTAAAACATATATACATATATCAATTCTTTTTTAGTCAATGGGGAAATACATGTTTCATAAGGATCTCTTCTCAATTCCTTTCGATAAGCATGCCCGATTAAGGGGAAATTCCCAATTTACAAACGATTTTCAAGTACAATCCATAATATATTTTAAAACACCATTTTTTTATTAATTAAATCATGAAAAAATAAATAAATATCTTATTTAATTTATTGTTTTATTAAAAAAGTATTCCTTTCCCAATTTAAATACTCTTTAATATTTTCCGTTAAGCAACACTAAATTGGCTCATTTATAAAGTTTATTAAACATTATTTCTACATTTTTTCCATTCAATTGATCATAATTTATCATTTTATATGCTTATTTTCTCTTATGAATTTTTATTTATGATTTAAATAAATTCTTTTATGGTCACTATTATGATATTTTCTTTGGTTATGCTTTATAACATGGTCATGATACCCATTTATTTCCTTGGGTAACCCTTATGTTTATTACTTATGTTTTATTATTCATGTAAAACACATATTCAAGAACATATTATGATATGTGAACCCAAATAATGATCCACTTCATTGGGTAATGTTTAATCCCATGAGATGTCATGTTGGGACAAGGAGTAAACCTGATTCCTTTATGGGACTTTGTCCACCTTGTGATATAGTCTTGTAAGTTAGAATATACACATTTTGTATGTATTTTCCACATTTCTATATTTACATGATTACATGATTTCATGTTTAGCACCCCCAGGTTTCATTGTACATTATCTGTAGCTTACACCTCACACAACACCGAGTTCGAGTGCACGATGACTTACCAAACTATCCATTCAAAAACAGTTATGAATAGTATTAACTAAATTTTGAATTTTATATATTCCATATAATCTTAACATCCATATTATGTGTTTCTTAGACATAATATAAGTACAAATTCATTTTTTTCATATAAAAGAAGCATTTTTCAAAAAATGCAATTTTACCACCGTTTAACGGCGAACCCTTTTTAAATCCAATATTTTTCACTTTATTATATATTCAATTTGTCAACATAAACTTATTATTTAGAATCGGGACATAAAAATATAGTTTCGATAATTTTTTGGTCTTTTTTTGATAGCTTTCATATTTGGGTGAATAGTGAAAAATACTAAATTTTAATTGAAAACATCTTTTTTAATCAAAATAATTTATAGTGTTAAATTATAAATTCAAATGATTTTAAAGTGTAAGTAGATTACATTTTTACCATTTAATCCAATTTTTGTCATTGGAATTAATTTCAATTTTAAATTATACATAAAAAAGTGACAATCTTTTGATAGTTATTATTTCTAAAAAACACGCTATTTGTTTTGAAAATGAGAATTAATTATAAATTAATTTATGAAACTTCTATATTTTTAATTTGGTAAAATAGAGATGATTTTTTAATTTTTAATATAAAATATATATTTGGCTGAAGTTTTGCTATTTTTCTAAAAAACTTCAATTTTTGATGAATAGTAAAACAACTTAGTACTAGTTAAAAAACTGAATTTTTCATTTAAATAAAATTTTAACTCTTTTTTGAATTGAATTTATAAATTCCAACATACATAGTTGTTATTAGTAAGTAAAATTTTGTTCAATAAGATGAAAATTATTTTTGGTGAAAAGTAACTTTTGACTTTTATATAACGCGGTTAAAGGTAAATAGAGTAATTCAAGGTAAAAATAATATTATAATAGTACTAAATTACATTAACACATGTTATAATATTATTGTATGAGTCATTTCCGACCATGGGCATCCTTGGTTCGATTTTGGGACCCCATTGAGCCACTTAAGTGTGATAATGACACTTTATTTTAATTAACTTTAAGTAAAGACAAAAATGACATTAACAAATATCTTTTAGTATATAAATTTTTACATGGGGTTATATAAGTCATATTTCTTACGATAAATTTTCATTAGAAATATAAAAATATTTCATACATTATAGTATTTTTTTTATAATTTTTAGACATAAATAAATGAAATTATTTATGACACAATAATGATGCAGTATTCACCTCATTAATAAATTATTTAAATAAATAAGATTATTAATATAAAAAAATATCAAAAACCTGTCCAATTCTTGTTGGATTATTTTATTCCGAACACGAGTCATCTTATATCTTACTGTAATCAGTTTTGGGCCTTTTGAAACCGAATATAAGTTTATAATAAGATAACATTTTCAAACTTTCTTAAAGAGCCCCTCCTCTCCCTTATAAAAGGACACCACTTCTAACCCATTCCTTACACCTCTCAAGTACCTTGGATAGTCCGAAACATTCCTAAATAAGTTATAAATATCCCTCTATTCCACTTAGAATCCTTACCTTAGGAAAAAGTCACTTCAAGAGGTTCTTTTGGTTCAAACCAAAGAGAGTTACCCAATTTAAAGGCAATGGTTTCTCTAAACTTCTTTTCTTTTATTTTAATTATCCAACATCTAAAATATTATTATTAATTTATTTTATAAGAAAACCAGTATCTTAAGTTTACTAGAATGTTTTTATGAGAATTATTTAAACTAAACGTACACACACCTCCATCTAATGGGTAAGAACACACTGTTTCTGTGGATGGCAAACTAATGCCTCACGAAACGATGATTGTTCAATTATCTCATACCAGCTCTCATGGTGGCCATTAAGATTGAAATGTTTTTATATATGATATATATTATGTTTATGTTTTCTTTCTTCTTATCTATTTTCCATTTATATCATATCGTTATGGTTTCAATTATGGGTAAACGTGATAATTTCAATTGAGGAAGTGCGGACTACCGCCCCCCTAAAAGTGATATGACTCGTTAATTCCATATGTGGGATGTATAAAGGATGAAGTAAATTATATCATATGAGATATTATATTTTAATTACAATATACCTATGTATCATTATGTTCTAATTCCCTTAAAATATAAAACAGAAATGAAAGTAGCGTTCATGCGTACGTAAGACTTACCGTCTCCATTAACGGTGCATTTCATTTCTTATCTCCAAACGTTATGTAATATTTTAAATACACAAACACACACACACATATATATATATATTAGATATAATATATATATATATGATATCTAAGTCATTTATATCATTCTTGAGATAATGGACTTTTGACCACATTGACAAATTGTAATTATAATAAGTTCATTTTTTACTCAAGTTATGAACATCGATAAAGTTTCCAATATGAACTAAAATAATTAACTAATTGTTATAGAAAGGTAATTAGTGATATAAAAGGAATAATAGACTTGAAAAATTTTCTTAATCAAGTAAAAATTGAATTAAGTTTACTATTCAGGAAGAACAAGGAACATACAAGACAAGTCGGACTTGAGGTAAGGGGTTTCTTATCTCACTTTTAATTCCGTGAGATTTCCATTGTTCACCACCTATTTATTGCATGTGGTGTATTTTATACTTCAATTTGATATATATTATCATTATTATATTTATATTCATGGTATTCTATAATTCATTTGGTGATTATTAACTTTTGGTCACACGACTCGATTGATTACAACATGGTTTTCATCTCACTTCTTAATTCCGTGAGATTCATGCTATATTGACACTATTTCCTTTTTTGTGGTGTATTTACTTCCCATTATTGTATTACTTATGTAATATAATTTAACTTATGGTTATTTATATATTCATTTTATGATCCTTCTTTCATGGGTTGTATGTTTCGTATGTCACCAAATCGGTAAGGGAATTTCAGATTTCGATTTCCACTCTTTGGGTTTTACGCAAACTTCGTTGATTATTTTACTCTGATATTATGTGTGAAATCACTGTTTATTTATTTATGTAGTAATATAAACTCACCTTTTTTTGGATATTCTTTTTATACACATAATCACCCCATTTATAAATTCTCAGGTCATCGATGTGAACTTGATAAGAGTAATCTTAACTCAATTTTCATTCATTGAGTTAAACATCCAAGTCATTGGTGTTGTTGTTACAAGAATATGTGTGAATGTCATATGATTGTTTTACACTGAATATCTAGTCATATTTAGTGTATTTATATTTTTCACATGCAATGATTCCATTGATTTATGCTTAACCTAAATATACGGTCTTTATAAAGGATTTCATCTCAACTTACATTCCATATAGACTTCTTCATAGTTATGCACAAATTAAATTTTATTTTGTGTATATACTATAATTTGATATAATAAATCATGAATCCATTTATTATCATGATATTATTATGTTTTTATTACCACAATAATTTATATTCAAGTGTCTCTCATTTGGATTTGAACTCTAACTAAAATATCATTTTAAATATTTTAAAAATGTATTCTTCTAAGTATTTCTCATTAATGTCCATGTTTTAAAAATGGTTTTAAGGATTTATTTACATGGAAATTAATGTTTTAAAATTAAAATTACTTTTAAAAGTTTTAAAGTGGTATGGCACATTTTGATTCAAAATTCCATTTTAAATATCTTCTTGATAAATAGTGATACTTTTAAATGTTTTCAAGAAAAAAGGGGATATTTCTCTCAAAAAGTATTGATGATTATTTTCATCTATGTCAATATACTTCAGTGTATATTATTCTTGATTGAGGCTGATTTATTATAATACAATCATCTATATTGTATTGAATAAGTTATGTTTGACTGTGGATGTGCTATTTTTATGTCATTCATGGTTTGTGGTTAAAATATTGACATTTCATATGCTTGTTTTAATAACAATGTTTAGATTATGTTTCACCCTTTCATATGAGGAATTAATTGGACATAGTAAGTGATGGGTTGAACCCGCTATAACTCCTCGAGGAATCGGTAGATCTCATGAGACAAACTAATGTCTTGGCACAAGGCCTTGACAAAATCTTATTTGTAGTCTTGGCACAAAGCATTGATTATGTGGTTATGAAGTCTGGAATTATGCATTACATCATTATGAAATTGGTTATTGATATTACATATGATTATTCAACTAGTAGAATATCCATGTTAATAAGTAAATGTAATTATTTGATTTATCTTTCCCATATTATGTTTAAGTTTAAGTTTAAAAGGTGTGTGTTCTAGTCTTATACATTTCCTTAAATGTTCAATCTTATTTATAACATTTTCTACTATATTGTTATCCTTACTGAGAATCTGAGCTCACCCCTTTCTTATGTTTTATTTTTCCCAGGATGTAAAGAAGTATATTATGATTAACCTGCAAGAATAGACTAAGGGATATAAGAGTGTTAAAAGGGGACGCAATGTTTTTTTTATTTCATGATGTAATGAAAAAACTTATGTATGTATCTAGTACTTCCAAGGCTACTAAACTGATCGGTCCTTTCGGACATTATTCCTTGTATCGTGCCATTGTTATGTTAGAATGCACCGATTCTGGGTAACTGGGGTTGGGGCGTTACATCATGTTATATATGGTAGTCAACTATATGATTATTCATGTTCCATTCCTTTTTATGTCATCATGTTATGAATTCTAACCCATGTGCTATGATTTATTGATATTTTTATTCCCTTACTTGGCCTTTTAGATCACCCCCTTTATCAATGTATTCCCAAGGTTATCATATGAATATCTAAGAGATAAAATGTAGTTAAAATCAGTGTATGTATGATTAATAAAAATATGTTTTATTCTATTTCCATGATTTTAATTTTATGTACCTAATTTTACAAAGACACAAAAATTTTTATCCTTAGTTTGTATTTGATGGATAATAAATCTTAGAATCATGTAATAATATATGTAAAAGGCTAAGGAAATGATAGTTGGTATCATAGGAAAATAAGGAATATTATCCTTTGGAACTCTCAAGTGTAAGCGTTGGACGAATCATGGCTCTCCGCCCAAGGTCTTCAGGAGGAAAGGGATGCCACTAGGGATGGTAGTGCATCCCACCTAGGAGGTGTAGCCACCCATGGAGTGATTTGATAGGTATCAGTTATAATACACTAGAAATAGTTTTACACCATTGTAGTTGGTATCATAGGATGTTCAAGTTATTTTTTGGAGATTAGGACTAGAAAACATTAGTAATATACCTAGGGATAATTCTATCACCATGGATAACCTAGATTAAAACATAGAGAATCACAAGTTCGGATATACTTTTCATTTACAAGATTTTCCTTATATATAAAATTTTATTTTTATATGATTATTAGATAAGTATTCAAGCCCCCTAATTGTAATTTATATTTCTTAGTTTATAGTGGGAAATAGGAGAAGTACCCTCACATATTATCAACATAGAATATAAAATGAAATTTTGAGGGATAAATTTCATAAGGGGGGAAGAATGTGATGACCCAAAATTTTATCAGGGAAATCTACCTTCTTATAATTATTTCATATAATATAAATCCCATAAAATCACATAGATAACACAATAAAAACTTTATAAATTAATAATGACTAAGATAAGTAATATTTATATAAAATAAGGAACCTATACCAATATAATAGTAACTTGACCATTGGAATAGTAATATGACCGTTAAGAAAAGTAAACCAATCAATAGAAAAGAAACCACATCTATGAAAGTATAAATAAAATTTAGGTACCTTATGAATGAAAATATAATATATTTATATCATGGAATAAGAAAATAAGGGTTGTAAAAATGATAAATTAATTATTGGTATTTTTTTGAGACGTAAATGTTTATTTACAATTTTATAATTAAAATAATGATTTCCAAGAAAGTTTATTTTCATAAAATATATTCATAAATTAATTAAATTCTTATTATTATAAAATAATTTTATGAAACCTTAATTAATTTTTCAAAGTTTCATAAAAGTATTTATAATCGTGAATTTAGTATTTTTCAAATAAATGATGATTTTAATTAAAAATTAAATTTCTATTTTTTAAAAAATTATTTCTATAAAATGGAGTCCATTTTTGAAATTTACACTTCGAATAATGGTTTCGTTTAATTTTTTGGATTTTTATAATAGATTTGAATTTTTAGTAAATAGTGAAACACAATAATTTGTGGTATTTAATTATAAGTAAATAAATAAACTTTTGAGACATGGTTGAGCCATGGATTATGTAAGTGGAAATTACATAAAAATAACATGTTCTATTTACTATACTTATTCACAGGAATCAAAACTATTGATTGTCTTGAGGTAAAATAATAAATAAATCAAGAAAATAATCAAAAACACCCTATCATCCCTATAAATACCATAATCACCACCTCTTCTCCTTACACCTTATAAGAATTTAATATTGCTTATATCACACCCAATTCCTCTCCTTAAACTCTTCCTCATGTTTTGGAATTTCTGGTATCGCAAAAAGACCATTCCCAAGCGACTTAAAGAGGTTCTCATGGAGACACTCTATAAGAGGTAAAATCCCCCACCATTCTACTTTAAACTATTTATTTATTTTAACTCATAATTCCCTCAATAATACAAATATACATGATAAATATAGTTTTATATATATACTAGAATTTTTTTTAATGGTATATCCATCATTAATTCTCTTCTCTTTCCCTTATTTTCAAAAAAATGGGAATATCGTCTGTGAGGTGTCAATTCACCGCCCTCATGGATAATGAATTTTCGTTTTTCCATTACCTCCTTCAAGGATGTCCACAAAACCATTAGTATGGTTAAGAAATATTATAACATGTATATTAGTCTTATTTCATATTTTGGAACTAATATATAAATACATAATATTAAATAATAAAACAAAACTAGTTCATGATGATCAGAAAAACCATTAAAATAAAGAAACATTCATCATTAACATTTTATCTAATGAATCATTATCACATATAAAAATAAAACGTTATATATAACCATTTAAAATAATGGAATTATATCAACACCATATGATTTAAATTCTAGAGTTTTTCTTCCATTTGAAAATAACTACAATAATTAAACTCAAGGGAACTGATCAAAAAATCATAAAACAAACACTCCCAGAATGAAGTAATTGAATCTTATAACATAATGAAATGGACATAAATTAAAGAAATAAAATTATAATAAATTACATATATGTTTAATAGGTTATTAATTAAACTATTAATGAATATAATTTTATTATATAGGTTATTAAGTGCAAGTATAGAACACTTTTTGACATAAGGTAAAGTATTCTCTACGAACCTTAATCTTTCTTTCAGGTTATACTTTATCTCCCACTATCCCAATAAAATTATTAATTATTCTTATTTAATCCTCCTAAATTATGTGTGTATTTTCAAACATATTTACCTAGATCAAGTTTTCATTAATTTACTATAAAATACATGTTTTATAAGGTCCTAATCTCAATTCCTCATGATAAACAAGCAAAATTAAATGGAACCTCCCAATTTCTTACCCATTTTCAAGTAAACTCCATATTCTATTTTAAGACACCATTATTTTTATAAAAATATCATTTCATCAAGAATAAATATCTTATTTAATTTCTTGTTTTATCAAAAAATAATTCCATTTCAAATTTAAAGACTCTTTAAATAATTTCATTATACCACACTAAAGTGGTTCATTTTTAAAGTTTCTTAAATAGTATTTTTATATGTTTTCAATTTATTTGATCATAATTTATCATTATGTATGCCTATTTTCCCTTATTAATGTGAATTTATTATTTAAATCCATTCTTTCATAGACACCATTATGAGATTCCCTTTGGTTATTCTTTAGGACATGGTTATGATACCCATTTCTTTACATGGGTATCCCATATGTTTATTCCTTATGTTTGATTCATCATGTGACACAAATATGTATGAACATGTTATAATGGGTGAACCCATATATATTTTAAATTTATTTTTTAATGTTTAGTCTCATGAGATGTCATATTGTGATATAAAGTAAACCTTATTCCTTTATGGGACATTGTATACCATGTGATATAGTTTTGGAAGTTAGACTTGAATCATGTTTGTGTCACATTTTATTTTTCATTCACATTCCTATGTTGTTGTGATTTCATGATCCCATACTCTATATTTTATTCTTCCATATTATTATTCATGTTCTATGCCTTTTTATGTCATCATGTTATGACTTCTAACCCCTGTGTTATTCTTTATTCGCATGTTTATTCCCTTACTCAACATTTTAGATCATCCCTTTGGTCTATGTATTCCCCAGATTATCCTATACAGATATAAGATATCAAATGAAGTTGGTATCATGTTATGAATGAATAATATAATAATGTTTTATTCTAGTTCCATGATTTCAATTTTATGTTCCCAATCTTCTAAGTACACCAGGGTTTATGATCCTTGGTTTATATTTCAAGGTTAATTATGCTTAAAATAATTCAATAATATGTGTAAAAGGATAGGGATGTTATAACCAAAAATTTACCAGTACTATTATTTAACAACTTCATGGTTAGAATAATCAAATAGAATTTTATATTTTGTGAGTACAACGTCACCAGATTCATAGAATGATATTTATCAGTAACTCGAGATGATTTAACTTTACCTCTAAATACTTGATGAAATTTCTTATAATCATTTTCATGGAACTTTAAACCTCAAGAAATCTCTATTGTGTTTTATAAAACTCATATTCCTTAAAATAAGGATTTTAACTAATATATTGCACCGTATTTCCCTATTCTACATCATTCAGTTTGAGCTTCTTAATTTCCTCAATAAACACATATTACCTTTTAAGATCTTCTTTTCCGTAATTCTTTTTCAAAACATTTTTCATCATAATTCTAATTACTTTCTTGGGTTTTTGTTTTTCTCAAAGTATGAAACATGTTATAATATTATCTGATAATCACTATATGTTTCTTTATGTTCTTCTTCTTTACTATTTTATAAATATTTCTCTTTCTCAACATTTTAAAATAATTTTATAAACTTATCTTAATTTTTATCTTATAACTAATTATTGTTAGTATATTCATACTCAAATTTCTTACTCAATATAAATCTTTAGTTTATAAAAAAATGTTTCTTACTTTTATTATATTTCTTATCTTCCTTGGATGGTTTTCCACTTCTTCTACAAATGTTTTTCTTCAAAATCATATTGAAATTATCAAACATTATTTTTATATAAATTCATTGTAATGTCTATAATTTCCCTGCACTTAAAACATTTTATTTGGATTTTGACCCTATATTTTCCTCTACCTATCCAGTAATTTTTAGAGATAAGATACATAATATTTTCAGCCGTTTCATTATCTTCCATGCATTATAAATCACTAAGATAAAAATTCCTATGATTATCATCTTGGATTTTTATATTTCTCTAAGATTCAAAATCTATTTCAACCATGATCATATTTTTAAATGTTTATGTTATCCTCATATCATAAGAAACAAGATAGTTATGTAATTCATCAAGAGATAAATTATCTTTATCTTCCAAGGAATAGATTTTAGATTCAATCCTGTAAGGAAAGTTTCTCATGTATTATTTTAAAATTTTTTAGGATATTCCAAGGTATATCAAAATAAATTCATTAACTCTGGTGAAGTACTCATTAATAGTTTCTCTATATTCTATTTTTACATCTTAAAACCCACTTCATGAGATTTTTAACTTTTCTTCCTTAACTTTTTTATTTCCAAGGAAGATACTTCCCTGTTTTTACATGTTTTTTTGGATATTTTTTGATCCATCACCTTCATGGAAATATTTTTTCAAGGGAAGTAAATATAACATTTTTGGCTTCCCAAAATATTGATATTAATTTATTAACATATATCATATGAC
This sequence comes from Viscum album, assembly GCA_963277665.1. Lineage (NCBI taxonomy): Eukaryota > Viridiplantae > Streptophyta > Magnoliopsida > Santalales > Viscaceae > Viscum > Viscum album. The sequence continues at coordinate 1,157,951,902 of OY728134.1, read as the reverse complement.
CATTTTTCTTAATGGTTGGAAAACCAATTATAATTAAATCAATTATCTCTAGGCTAAGAGATAAAATATATTGTATCAGTCTTATTTTCCAAACATGAAAATTTTTTCCATCAAAAATAGGAATAACTCTATTGATGATTTAATTGTTATTTTCCTAATAAGAATAAAAAAATGGAACCATGTATTTTATAATATTTGAAGTTACTTAGTATTGTGAGAACCACTAATATGGGGGGGGGGGGGTAGAATCAGTGGTTAAGATTGAAAATTTCAATTAAATGAAATTAATCCCTAAACCTTTTAGAGTAATTATCCCTACTATAATAATATCACAAGAATGTAATGAATTGAAATTAAATCAAGGATCATATTATTTATAAGGTTCAACTTTAGTGTGAGAACCTACATCCTTTCCTTGGAGAATATTACCAGTCCATGGAATTTCACTATTTATAATAACTAAATAAACATTTCAACCAAACCCTTTTATACACCTTATATCTCTTAATTGTAATGATTATAATAAATCTCATTTTTCACAATGATTTTCTTATAAAATTGATCCACAAAAAATATAGTAAAATTTCAAATATCTCCCATAATGTTCATCAAAAAATATGTTTTTTTTATTTTTGTTAATCTAGTAAGTGTTAGTTTGGTGTGTGTGACTTCTTATAGTATTCTTCATTTGAAGCACCTCACTAAAACAGCATCTATCTTCCTAACCTTAATTCTAAAAAATAATTAAATTCTCCTCAAACTCATCATAGAAAATATATATGATATGATCAATATTGTATAATCTGAGAAAATACTCTTTCTAATCTTTGATATGTCACTCTGTCTAGTAAATCATTACTAAAACCAATGTTCAATTACATAGAAATGTTCTTTTATTTTTCAACCAATCAGGTTGGAAATATTCACTATTCATAACTTTAGCATGTGAGTTTTTTTATAGAGATGAACATTATTAGTATGGTGGTATGTTACATACAATTTATATTGGTGAACATGAAGTAAAAAATTAAAGAAGTCAATTTTAATTTACAACTTAACTAAATTATCGTATAGAATATTTAGTATTATAGAAAAATCTTGAACCTTCAGGAAAACTCCTTCGATTCCAACCCTCCAAAAAATTACTTAACCTCGATGTTAATAAAATTATTCAATATTCATCATCTCAACCAGACAACAATTACTTTAAATAATATCTAAATATAATTATATTAACAGACTTTATGAAGTTATGTAAATATTCTAGAAATCTCTATTCGATGGAATTTTTTTGGTGACTTCTCTAGGAGATCTTCCATCGAGTAACAAATCTTCACTTTTTTGCATTTATTTGTCCAGATGAACATATATAGTTAATCTTACTACATTAGAACTTAATATATTTCTTGGATTCGAAAAATTTGTCTGGTGTAACATCTCTTAAATATTTATCCAATAACTTTTATTATTTTCGCAATGAAAATCTATCCAATGGATCCTTCTTCATTTATTTTACTTCCTTGAATATGTTTGTATTTTCTCCATCTTATTGTACTAGTATCCCTATAGAATTTATAATATTGTAACTTCATCTACTTACTATTTGTCTGGTCTGTCTATCTAGAGAACTATATTTGGAACTCAATGTCTAGTGATCTTTTCATAGTAGTCTACATCATGTAATCTTGATCTCCCCCTTTCAATTGACACATTTTATACAAGTGTGCACAAACTTCCTCTTTGATCATGATGTGTCATGATGTTAGAAACATTAATTAATGACTTAACATCTTATGGATTTGTAAGAAAGTTTCTTAAAAAAATTAATGAAACTGTTTAACCTCCTCTGAAAACATTATATGAATTTAGCTTTAACAAAATTCCAATAACCCTACCTCACCTATTTAATAAAAAAATCATAAAAAATATGTTGACTACAAATTAAAAACATTTTTATGAGAACTTCATAAAGGATATTCATTTCTTACCAGTTATAGAAATATAATATCATAAAATGGAATACATAACTATAATAAAAATTTTCAAATTATTTATAAAATTTCATTTCATTTTTTGTCTTAAAATTAAGTTACTATATTAAAAGTTAGTCACCACAATAAGGGTTAAATGGGTTAAAAAGAGTTTAAACTATGTGGTAAAGTCAAAAATATCATAAAATTCTATCAATAATTTGATCAGATGAGTGAATGTTGACTTATAATATTATATAATTAAATTTGGATTTCCTTACAGTCGCATGAGCTTAAAAAATACATTAATATTATTTTAACGTTATGAGTATTTTAAAATGTATCAATACTCTCACCTATGAAAATATCCCTTCACCCCCTCAATTATCAACCCACATTGAGCACCTTAACTCAACCAAAATTAGAAAAAACAATTCCCAACACCTGTCTCCATGTCCTATATGTTCTTTTTTGACAAAGAGACCGACCTCAAAAGAATTAAAGAGACATTCAAAGGGGGATACCCAAGGAAGAGGTAATTGTATTAACCGAGTTCATTCAAGTTTCTTTATTCTTCCACCTCCTCAAAATATATTTACGCATTATAATAAAATGAAAATTATTATTATTAGTCTCATAAAATAATATTATATTGATGTAATAACCATTATATACCTTACATACATCCATTGGAAAAGTAAAATGTTTCTTGTGTGTACGTGCTGACTATCACCTCCATGAATGATGCATATAATTTTTCATAACCACCTTACATCGATGGTTAGAAATAAGTTTTTAATGAATAAATGTGATATTTATAATGTGATTAAGGTTTTTTAAATATAATTTTTCCATTATATATAATGTTAACAATAAATGTTCCTTATAAAATTTAATTACTTAAAATGAGTATATTGAGACACTTTGAAAGTTAAAACTTTGTACCATTCTATTTAATTTATATTATTCATATACCTCTTATTGAATGTGATTTACAACTTTTTAAAAATATTATTTAAACCATTTATATTCAATAAAAGTTATATTATCAATATATAATAACATATTCTTACTCATTCAACTGTTATAACATGTTCTTATTTTGGCCGGTTTTACCCTTAACATGAACGATATGGAAAAGTTTATATCATAAATGATTAAATAATTTTAAATACTAATAATATCATGGATAATTTAATATTTTTTCATAATTATATAGTGGTAATATTCAATTTTATATATATAAAAATATAATTCTTTTCATAATTCAAGTATCTCTTGAAAAAGAAATTTTTATGAATTTTATGCGAACATTTAATAGAAGTTCTATAAAATGGAAATTGAACATAATAAATACTTTAAAACAATAACATAAAAATTCATGAACATTATGTTGGTGATGAAACAATAACCTAAGTGCAAGGACTGGAATCATAAAAATGAAATATGAGTGGAAAAGTGAACTACTAACAACACAATATTGATTTTAATCCAGAAATATTAATACGTGGGTAAAAAGAAATTGTAAATGAATAGTATAATGTAAGATAGATATTAATATTATTATAAAATATATTAATAATAAATCTAAATTTATTATATATGAGTTCAATTAATGTTATAACTATTGGGAATCCAATTTAAGGGGATTCTTATCTCAATTCCTTTTCATTAGGTTGTATCACTTCTCCAATGACTATGTTATTCCAAGATTATGTGTGTACCAAAATATGATTGTTTTATATTTTGTTTCAAATTGTTTCATTTCTATTTAAATTTTATTCACATAAACACTTCATTTATGTATTCTTAATTTAAATATAGTGATATCTAAAATGGGTTCCTAGTCTCAATTGTTATTCCTTGAGACATGTTTTAGGTTGTGCACCAATATTTACTTTAAATGTTGTACATACTGACCCCTGAATATATTTTGATATATCATTTCATGTAATTTATGGGATTCAAATAATCATATCATGTTTTTTCAATCAATGGATATTTTTATTTATGCATCATAAAAGTTGAAATTGTTTTTCATCTCAATTTAACATCATTGAGACATGTTTCAAATTATAAACATATATTTATTTATATATTGTATATACAACCACTTAACATATTGTATCATGAATTTACTTACACTCAAGATATTGTATGTCCTTCCCAATTTCAATCTTTCATAGGGGTTTTGATTTTGAAAGTCATAAGAGGTTTTATTTTAAATCATTACTTTCAACATTTAAGTGTCTTTTAAAAAAATCTTTCTCTTCCATATCTATATTATTTATCTTTTTTCAATAATTTTATTATATACACATAAATTATTTCTTAAATTTATTTTCTATATTCATTTAAATTATTTAAAATAAATTTTGTTTTCATTTTATTCATAGGTAACGTTTGAATATATTTACAAACGCATGTAATGAATGTTTTCTAAAAATATACCGCTTGAACATATTTTTCATCAACTATGTGATTTATTCATTACTAATACCCATTTAAAGTTTCCATGGTTTTTATTAAATTTATTTGATTTTTCTATGAATTTTTTAATGGTTACCAAAAGAAAATGATATTTTATCAAATTTTTTAAAGAATATTTAAAACTCTATAATAAAAGAATTTATTTCTATCTATGTCAACATCCTTTGTTGATATTAATATTTCAATTGGGATATGATTTAATGAGATGATCCACTATATTTTTCTGGATGGATTATGATGATGTTCTATGGAAATTTTCCTGAAACCCATTTCTTTTACATGGGTTAATTATTCTATGAATGAATAATGAAATTAAATATCCTATGTGTTTTATTTATATTATGTTTTTTGGACATTCTAAATGAAAATATTAGGGATGATATATCCATATATCTTATTGGGTGATGATTTATTCTTCATAGAAGATATGTTGGAAGTAACTAGGGAGAACAATCTATTATAAGGGTGATTATAAGGGTGATATGTGTATAATTTCCCAAGATAATTTTATTGTTTTTATATGATTTATATATTAAATTTTAAAGGTTATCTTGAGAGAAAGATTAGTTCACATGGATCTTTATTATTGACTCATATGATGTTGTTCTTCTGTTATACCATATCATTATTCCATGAAACATGATTTATGAATCATTTTTTGGTATTAATCTCTTATGTTATATCAATGTACTTTAATAAAGTTATCACACCAATATCATAATATTATTATTTCTTATATTCTTCAATTATTAATACCTATGTCTACCCTTATTGAGTATTCTATCTCACCCTTCATATGTTTCCATCTACCCAAGTTATAAATAGGAGTATTACATATAGTATGTGAAGACGATTATTATTTATAGTGAATTTGGGGAAAATGCTCAGGACTTATTATAAAATATAAGTTCATGGTATAATGAGAAAAATTTTAATCAAATGAGAAATATGTGGAATTTTATAGTTAAAGGTGTTTTCCTAATTGTTTTAAATTTTTAAACCTAAAAGGTCTTAGATATGTCGGTGACATGGTATTTTTTATTAAAATAATAATTATTGATGTTTATGTTTTTATAGATTCAATTGGATTTAAACCAAGTATGTAAATACTATATTTTCAACACTAGAACTGGAGCTATGGGTTTGGGGAATCATATTTTTATAATTGGATTCTTCTTAAACCATATTAAATTGGGAGATATATCAGAATTGGTCATTATGAAACATATATTTTTAATAATCCATGTTTTATAAATAGCATATATCCAAAAGAATCTTGATATCTCATTCCAAGTAATAATGAATCTAACCATATCAAAAAGTCTTATTTTCTTTCTTTTGGCTACCCCATTCTTTGAGGGGTAAATGCGGAACTGAACTAATTTTTGATTCAAAATTTCTTTAAATACTCTAAGAACTATTTTTTGGCATATTATAAACCATTATCTAATCTCAACCTATTCAAGGGAAAAACTATTTCTTTGTCAACCACATATATTGAATCTCAAAAGTTATTGTGAGTTTTGTGACATAAACAATATATATTTTATTATATTAAATTCATCAATTAAACTGATGATATAATTGTTACAACTTGGTGATTTCATTTACATTAACAAACACACAATAGTGTGTATCATCTTTAATGGTTTCACTATTTTAATATTAACTCCATTGTTACTTTAGTTCATAATTTTCACTTTCTTTGAAGTTTAAAAGACTATAGTTGTGTCTTACATCAAGATAAGATCATTTCACCTACATCTTATTTGATCAATTTCCACATTTTCTTTTATCTAAGATGGCCTAGACTTCTATTCCTAAAACTATTTTTAGCATAAAAATCAAAAATAAAATTCATTTTCCCTCCCTTATTTGAAATTAGTTACCTTGATTTATTACTCCCTTTGATATAATATATCCATCTTTTTAACTCTTTACAATTCATATGTTTCTTTTAAAAGAAACTTTATACCATCACCAAAATGTTCTGAAACACTAAAAAAGTTACTCTTTAACCCATATAAAATATCACATTATTGGGATTGATTTTATATTCCCCAATTTTAATAGTTCTAATACCATTATGTTTTAGAGATATATCATTAGAAAAATGAAAAATATCATCCCACACATTCCTACATATTCTTTATATTTTTCAAATTTCCAGTCATTTGAGAGGAATTTTTACCATCTATAATCCATGGATTTTCATAAGTAGAGAAATTAAATAAAACTCACATTAATTTTCCTCATTTTATTTGAATCTAAATATTATTTTGATTATGATGATGATATATATTCTGTTGGGGTAAATGAAACAAAATCATTTAATATATTTCTATCCTCACCAACATCCATAAAAAATTTATTTCATACATTCAATTTTTTTCATCTTAATACACATATCTGGTTGTTAATACCTAAAATTGTTATTTATTTACTATTAAAGATATCCTTTCCTTGATGTATTATCTTTCCTTAGACTAGGGAAAAAATATTATATCATAAATCATCTTCTTTTTTACCATTAACGTTATAGAACTAAAAATATACCTAAAACCTTCTTCTTTAGTGGAAATTATATATAAGAATATAATTAAATCTATTTTCATTTTCATACTAGTGTTGATTTTTTTACCAAACATTCTTATGTAATTATTATTATATATATATATATATATATATATGTCTAAAATTGTAATGTAAATTTTATGTATAAAATTTTATTTCCCAAATATGATCATATTTTGAATTTTCTTCTAATATTTTATTTAGAATAGAGTTTTGTTTTTATTATAAATATTGAGATATAAAAACTTCCATTAGAATTGGGATATCATTAGTAAAATTAATTTCATCCTCACTATCTTGAGCATTATACTTGATAGATTTCTATTTTCTAAAACATTCACCACTACCTTCAATGGAATTTTTGAATCTACCATTGTCTTTCCCTTCCACCTTTTCAAACCCAAAAATATTATTCTTTAATCTATCAAACTTTGTGTCCCTAAGGATAAAAGTAGAGTTCATGTCAATAATGATATTATTCATTTTTTCATTCTCAATTTTCAATTTTTTCACTGATCCAACAAGATTTCCTTTCTCAATTACAACTTCTTTATAATCATTAATGTTTTTCTTAATATGTGAATTTTAATTTCTCAGTATTTGTTTATCTTTTAGGAACATAATTATCTCCATAATCATGGAATATTATTTATTTAATTAACCTTCTTCAGCAGTATATTAAATGTTTACCTTTGAGTCATCACTTGATGAATCCATTTTCTTTATTTCTTGAGCCATGAGAAACTTATGAGAAGCTTCGATATGTGTCTCCACATTGTCATTGATTTAATAAATATCATAAACCCCTTATTAAATAGATAATAATTTATTTATGATAAATCTTTTTGGTATTTTATTCTCCCAATTTAAATTTAATTTACTTATATTTAGAGAAATGACTAAATTTTCCATAGTTTAAGAATTTAAAAGGTGATTTACCTTTATAATTACAAAATATTCCTCTGGTTAATTTTATTTTCATGAGAGAAAGTGACTCAAAATAATCATTCACATTTTATTCTCCATATAAAAAAGAACCATTCATCTTCAATTTTCAACCTTTTTGAGAGATTTAATGGTAATTTCTTTCTCCTTCATTCGTATGTTTTTTAATAGTACCTCCACTTATAATATCATAATTATTGATAGTTTTATGCATTTAATCAATAGTTAATTAATTAATATCTTTAACTTCCATGTTGAGACATTGGAATAAAAATTTTCGAGAATTATTATCATGAGCCTCTTGACCATAGTGAAATGATCATGTTTTTCTCCAAAACCTCTAATAGAACATACAATAATTTAGAGTATTGAGAATTTGGTATCATCCTATATTCTTATATCATCAAAATATAGTCTATAAGGTTATAGTTTTTCTTCCTTAAATTTTTTGTTCCCTTCATAGATAATATAATTTTTTTTCTAATATTTCAATGGTAGTTTTTCTTCATATTACATTGGTTAAATCTTTCTCAAATAATGAGGAGAGCTACACATTTCTTGATTTTCCACCATTTTTAGAACTATTCTAATCTTTTGGATGCCATGTAGAAATATAATTTTCTATTATAAATCCTTAAATAATAGTATAAAGAACATCTCATTCAAGGAATATTAAATAAGTCACCATCCAGCCCCCTTAAGTGAAAATATTTTTCATAAAAATTTTGAATGACTTTCAGCTTAATTGATTTGTGTTGTTCCATGGAATACAAACAAGATATCTTCAGGTGTATATATGGATTTGATACAAATTGGAAAGGATCTAACAAGTTATAATAACCACTAAGAGGGGGGATGAATTTGTGATTAGATTATTTCTCAACAAGATCAATTGAACGTCTTCACATTTTATAGAAAAATTATTAAAAAAATATTTTAGAATAAACTAAGGAATACATCAAATTTTTTAAATAGATTAGCATCCCTTAATATAGCTATATTCTTATGTTGTGGGGGTCATTATCTAACCCATACACAACTATTTTTTATTATCATGGATAGGAATAGGAATGGGAATGAACTTGTAAATATTATAAGATATTAGAACCATGTAGTAAAAAATATCATGTCGAATGAGAAAAAAACATGACAAAAGACTGATCAATAATTGAGATAAAGAGATTCATTTGACATGAAAAAAATATGTTCCAATTCTTCTTATCTTAGTATACTATAATGGTTATTATCAACAATTAAAAAAATATTCCCTCAACTAATAGATAAATTCTCAAACATCTAACAATTATTCCTTATATATTCTTTCATTTATATTCCCTAAAAACATGTTAACATTATTTTCAAAATTCTTGTCACTTTAATTTTCCAAAACTATTGTCATATAGATATGGCCTCATAACATTAAATCAATTTTAGAAATATCATGAATCTTTAATATCAGTTATCATGAATTTGAATAATTATAAATTTATGAATATATACAATGAATCTATGTTGATCTTAGAGCCTTATGTTGCGGCCCAAAGCTCCTCAAAACATCATTCTTTATAAATAATTATATCAAATATGAAATAATCAAGTTATATCAATCATTTAGAAACATAATTTAAATCATCATATTTTACGGTAATATCAATTATAAATCAAAATTTGTATTATTCTATATATTCCACATGTAATTCTCTAGTAGGGAATGGGAATTTTAATATGAAGATAAAAAAATTTAGGTTTCATAAATAGATGAACACTGCATAGTCAATTACTAAATGACATGATTTCCAACTTCAAACTTATGAGGCACTCGTACCATCCTTAGGAGGGTAAAAACCAACCTTATGAGGTCACACACTAACCTTATATGGGCTTATATCAACCTTATGAAGCCACTATATCAACAATATGAATATAATTTCTAAACCTTATAATGATTATTATCTCAATCTTACTAAGGTAGTGTATCGACTTTATGAATATCTATATCAACATTCTGAACTCTAGACCTCTTCCATGTCTTGGTCATATTTCATTACGTCACTTCCAATTTCATTAATTGTTTCTTTATCAAGCATGGAATCCAATTCCAACTCAACCATTTTTTAACTCAACTCATTATCCAAAGATTCATGGATGAATCATATTTTCCTTAATTATATCCCTCTTTGAAGAGAAAAAAAATAATTAAATTTATTCACTATGTTTTCCCCTTAAATATTCAGTTGCCATCTAATAATGTAAAAAATACTTCCATATAATCAGTAAGTTTCTACTAACATGATGATATTCTCACCAATAATCTTCAGATGTTCAAAATTAAAACCCCAACTGATTGGCTTGGGCTATTTTTAGATTTCAAAAACCTTAGGTGACATTCCTAGGACAAAAAACAATGGAAATAAATTCATGGAGATTTGTTAAATAATAGGGGATGATATTACCTTATATTAAAAAATTATAATATAAAAACCACATGATATTAAAATAAACATGATTCATGATATAGAAACTAATAAAAGTCTTAATGATAGAATAATACTAAATCTGAAATATAGTTGGAACAAATTAATAAAAATTCTAAAACATCCCAAAACATAAGCAACTCTAAGGAAAAAATATTACATCACAAAAAAATCCACTAAAATATTGTATGTAAGCTCTAACTACCAAGGGACATGATTGCAATATCAAGATTATCTGCTAAAAAATATGAAGCCTTCCACGTACATGTATCTTGGTAAACAATGTATGAATATGAACCAAAGTAAATAAATAGGGGTGATTAAATTGAAATAGCTGGTAACCCAATGGAGACTTCCCACACACACCACTAAGAAAAAATCATGTCAGCTTGTAATAAGTAAATATAAATATTTATATAAAGAAAAATATGATAATATGGTTAGAAAATATACGAGGAAAAGAAAGTAAAAATATTCAGATAATGAAAGTATCTTATGTCATGAATACACACACATGAAACTCACACATACAATTCACATCCTAAAAAATCATTCTCACTAAAAAACATATACTCATGAGTGCTACCCATCAATCTAGACAAAAAATATCTCTTTTTGGTATGATACCATGATCACACAATTCCCCTACTAAGTATAGCCCAATGGTGTCATTTATATATTCATTATAAACTTTCACCATTTCATAACAATGTATATATTCCTGAATATAAAATCATTTTTATTGAAATTATATATTAACTATGTATTCAAAAAACACCCATCCCATCCATGAAAAATAGAGCTTGCACAATAAGAGGTTCAGGAGATTTAATTCATAAAATTCCTTCAACAACGAAAAGTATAAGTTTTACACAACTAAATCCTTCAATATTAATATAAAATTTGATTGATATAGAATACACCAACCACATGTTTTATGACACAAAAGAAATAAATTGTGTGAAATATATTAGAAAATAGATCATCTAGAATATCCTTTGAACGTTTTAGGTTTAAGAGAAAAAAGAAAGGGATAATGAATTAGGGTTTTAATCATAGATTAATTGATACAATATCATGTGAAAAACTCACAAAATTTAATAACATGTCGTTATCTATCATGGCGTATGACATACCCAAAAAATTGGTGGATGAATTAAAAATTTTAAAAACTAAGACAACTAACACCATCCCCTTGAACAAAGTGTGGTTCGCTTATCTAAGACATTTTTAATAGGGTACATAAGGCTCTCTTCATCTATCACCACAACTAGGACAACAATGTAGTACATTTTTCCATGATGTTATGTACATCACAAACGTGGGACCACCCACACCCAACCATCTTTCCCTCTCCCTCATTATTTTGGTTTTCTTGTTTCATATAGGTGAGTATACAATCCACCATACCCACCAAAATTATAGGTTCTATGGAATGGTGATTTCTCTATGTCATGGATAAATAACATTATTATAGAAAAAAAAATAGGACCATGGCCTTCACCATGGTCAGTCCAACGACATGATGATGCCCAAAAATCATAGAAACTACACCCTTCAACTATCCTTCCTCCAACACTTCCTTGACCCAAAAAGAACAAAATTATTATGTAAAAATATAATATAATAATCAAATACCTCTAACCAAATGGGTCAAATTCTCCCTGCCATTGGGATTTCAATCCCAATAATGTTGGATGTTGTTAATGTTTTGGATAAGATCTGGACATTGGTCAGCAATATCCTTCTCCCTTTCTTACATGTCTTCCAATATCTAACCATGTTTCCACAACACCTACACGAGTGATATAATATTTCCATAAAAGTTTTTTTCCTAATTATACAGAATAATAAAAAGTGTGTAAACAAATGTCACATCATGATCTAGTGTAACATGGTCCCATGTAATGACATTGGTAGTGTCTAGGTGACACTTCTTAAATTAAGAACATGAAACACATTATTAACTAGGTTGAAACTATGAATTAAACCCTACTAGTAGGAAACATACTGATAAATTCCTAAATATTAATATCCATATATAATTTCAAGTTAGCTTCCCTTATTTTCCAAGATGGAGATGCCACAATCTTGGTGATACATTCAAGAAAACATGATTATCCACTCCAAACGTTAAGAGTCAATGATGACTATATATGTATTATTTTTTATAAATTTAGGATTTTTCTAGTCTCTTCTTTAATATATGTATCGTCCTAGTAGTCTCATGCATAAATGTTGGAATAATTAGTGAAGTTTATATAGTATCTACCCTAAAAAGTGTAGAGAAATATGGATGACTATACAATGACACATGAGGGGACATATGTATCATTAAATGATATATATTATCACATGAAAAATCAATCAAATGAAAATGGTCTTACAATGAAAAACCAGAGTATATCTCACAATCTATTTTATTATCTTCAAATATCCAAATCATGCACTCTGATTGGACAGCCTTTTGAGGATGATATGTCCTAATCATGGTCAACTTGGTTCCATGTTCCTACTGTAAGGACCTCCAAAACCAAGAAGAAAGTACAATGCCTTGGTAGTTAAAAATAGAAACTCATATCTATTATAATTTATCTACTTCTTGAAGATATATCTTTTCTTAGTCATCTACCATATTCATCTCCTGAATTAGGATGATGTGTGATGTATTCACGATTTAGTCCACAATTACCCAAATGGCATCATATCTAAAAAAAATTTCTTGTTATGCTAGTGAAAAGTCCATAGAAATATATTACCATGTCCATATAGCTATGGGTAATGATTATAACATGTGGGATGGCCGCTGGTGTTTAGCTTTGAACTGTTAACAGGTGATACATCACATCACATACTTAGCCAACTTCCATTTCATACCAGAACAACAAAAAGGTTATTTCATTTCCAAATACATTTTAAATACATATAGAAGGATAAACCACTTTCAATGGAGATAATAGGAAAGATGTTGGTCTTATAAATATAGACTAACTATGATCCGATCGCAAAATAAGAACACTAAATTTTTATCCATGGTATATTTATCAATGGTATACTCACCATTGATGGTTAACCCCACTATAAAGAAATCAATTTATAACTTTTGAGCCTCCATGAATTTTTCAACCAAGTTAATAACAAGGGTAACAAGAAGTAAAACCATTGAACTATTCTACTTAACAAATCACAAGTGGATAACATAAATTACTCTCGTTAGCTTCCATTGGTCTCATGTATCTCTAACCACTTGGTTATATGATGAACGACTCAATAAATTGGCCACTAAATTTAATTTCTTGGGTGTATACACTATGTTAATAATTTTTCATCTAGTATCGTTGTAATGAACCGCCAATTCTCATTGGCTTTTGAGTACAATGAGTCATTACTGGGCCTTAAATGACATCCCCAAGATGCTAAATGTTGTAAATAAATTCCAAAGGGATTCAAATAAAAGTGGGGGATGAATTAAACTGTATGGAATAAACCAATAAACCAGAAAACCATAACCAAACCATTCACTAAATGATTCATGAACAAAATAAATACAACAAAACAACTTCATGTATCTTAAAACCTCATCTAAGTGTGCAACAACAGAAGAACATACTAGTATCAAAGTAAATTGTGGATAAACAAGTAAATACTCTCAAGAGGCCACAAGACTCCATGCTCTACAATCTCCAAGCTCCAAAATCACCAAACAACCCAAGTATCATGAGTTAGTACTAAAAACATGTGAACCATTATCTCTCCCCCTATCCGGGAATATAACATCTACAAAAGAAAAAAAGTTCCAAAGAAGGGGTGAGTATAAAACACAGTAGGTTTTCCTCATGATTTACCTACTCACACCACTAGGATAGAAGACTTGGAAACATTTACATAAAATAATTTATATATAAAAATCTATCTTAATATTTTATAACAAAATATAAACAAGTTCCAAAAACCATGTACAACGGAGTGAAAATAATCCTAAATGAAACCAATTTCCAACAAGTTATTTTTTCAAAAAATAACTAATCCAGGCTTTAAAACCACATATTATTATAATTTTGGCATACCCATTCCATAGTTCACAACACACCCACACATGCATTCTTTTCCGACAGTTCCATGCTCATGAGCGGTATCTCATCTAATTACCTTGTGTCCTAATGACACATGCCTCTGATCTAGGGTCACACACATTGTACCCCAATGGTACACATCCCTTATTCAGGGGCACATAATACATGAAATCACACAAAACTGAATGTATGCCAAAACCATTCCAAATAACCATTTCAAACCATTTCAATAAAACTATACTTTTATTGAAAACCAAAGAATAACCCAATTTCAAAACAACAATTTTGTTTCAATAAACATCCCATTTTTAATGAAACCACCTAATAAAATCTATGTTCCACAATTCAAGAAAATTTCCATTTTAAAATCCATATTTTAAAACCAAGAATAAAAGCACTTTATTCAAACCACCCAATTTTCCATATTTCCCTAATTTTCCAAACCATCGCAAGGAAGGGTTTCTAATGATTTTTAGATAGAAAAATCACAACCATTTAAAAAAATTATATTAAATTTGAAATCATCCCATTAGTTATACTGTGTGTAGTTGATAAAGAATCCACCTACCATAATGTTTTTGACAAAACTTGACAATGGACGAAGAATGCTTAAGAAAACTAGGTTGATTTTTCACAGAACATCCTTAGATATCTTATCTTAGAAAGATGAAGACCAAATCTCAAATTATTTGGCATATAAACTCATAGATATACCCATAATAGGTGTAGATATTATTAACCAAGAATAGGTGAGAAGTGGATCTACGTAGATCTTAGAAACTGATCATGAATGGTGAAGAATGATCACATAGCTCAAGAATCCAGCTTCCAATCACCAAGAGAAGCCTTCAGATTGCCATAAAACAAATGGGAGAACCGTATTAGACCTTTGGAGAAGAAAAATACTGAGTTAGAGCTGATTTGGGTCAAAAAACGAGTGATTTATGCAAAAAATGAGTGAGATCCTATTTTTAAGGATCTAGATTTGACTATGTGCACGGTTTGGCCACTCACTTAGGCAAACCATGTGCTAACCGTGCGGTAGCCACTGCCCACACAACCTCCCCTAGCAAGATCTCGCCAAACCATGCTCCAATTGTGCTGGAGCTACTACCTCATGAAGAGCACTACACACAGTTTCTCTTCAGAATTCCACACTGTTTGGAAAAATTGTGCGCCGACCGTGCGACCTTCATTTAGCCCCAAAACACTTACAAAGTTCTCAAAACACTCTCAAACTCCACCCTTACACTTTATAACAATAAAAGTATCATGTAAGGGTTACATAATAGAAACTGGGGGTACTACATTTTCCCCACCATTGGTCTTTCTGTCCTCATAAAGTAGAAAATATTTTCTACCCTAAAAGAGTTCTTGCCACTGCTCTTTCATTTCCTTCTCACGTTCCCATGTCTCTTCCTGAATCTGACCATACTGCCTTAAAATTTGTACCAGACTGATGGTTTTTCCACAGAAGACTTTCTTTTTCCAATCTACAATATGTACTTGGATATGTATTAGTGAAGCATCTAACTATAGTCCAATGTGATCCCATATGATCACATGGTTAGGATCAGGAATATACTTTTTCAACTGAGATACATGGAACACATTATGCACCGAACTGAACCATGGTGGTAATTCCAACTGATATACCACCTCTCCAACCAGTTCTAGTATCTCGAAAAGGATATGGTATTTAAAAGATAACTTTACCTGATTCTTAAAATTACAATGTCCAAGCCTTGGATATAACATCAAGAAGACATGATCACCCACAGTGAATGACAATGGGCTTCGACTGTGATCAGCATATAATTTTGGATTACTATGAACCATATCCATCCTCTTTCTAATCAACTGGACCTTCTTTGTTTTTTCTTGGACAAGGCTCATCCCAACTAGTGAAGTCTCACCCGTTTCTAAAAAACATACCAGAGAACGACAAGGACGCCCATACAATGATTCAAATAAAGCCATATTCATCATGCCCCGATAGCTATTATTGTATGAAAACTCCAAAAAGGATATATAATCTTTCCATGAGCCACTAAAATCCATTACACAAGCTTACAACCTATCTTCTAATATTTGTATCGTCCGCTCGGATTGCCCATCCATTTGAGGGTGATACGTCGTGATCATATTCAAGAGAGTGCTAAGGGATTTCTAAAAGGATTTTCAGAAATGAGACATGTACCTAGGATCTCTTTCTAAGATTATTGACACCGGTACGCCATTCCACTTTACCACTTTTCGAATATTGTTTTTTGATAGATCCTCCACTGTGTGAGTTTCACGAATTGGAATTAAATGGGTTGAATTGGTAAGACAATACACTATCACCCATATGGATTCATGTTTCTGAACCATTCTTGGAAGACATGTAATAAAATCCATCGATGTCTACCCCCATTTCCACACTGGGATAGTAAAATACTGCAATATACCCGCTGGTCTCTGATGATCTACCTTAAATTGCTAACAAGTTATGCACTTAGAAAGAAACTTGGCCACCTTCCTTTTCATGCCTCTCCACAAAAACTGTGCCTTCAATGTCTTATACCTATTTTGTGTGCATGTGTGTACAACCCATATCGAATGGTGGTAAGAATGAAGGAGTTATTTCCGACAAGCCACAGGTAAAACTATCTGCTCTCTAAAACATAAAACTGAACTCCCATCAAGTGTCCAGCACTTAATGATCTCCCCACTATTTCGTTTTAAACTCATACCCCAACATTATGAATCATATGTTAGTGCCCATTTGACCATATTTACTAAATTAGGAAGAAGCATAGCTGAAAAGAAAACTGAAACATCACCTCTGTGTTCACATTCCACATGCATGTCAGCTGGGACCGACATCAACTTCCTTTCATCTGAAGCTTCTTTTTCCAACTCAGCTTATGAATTTCTACTCAATGAATCCACCACTAAATTCCCTTTTCCTTGTGTATAAATCAAGTCAAATTAAAACATTTTGAGATACTCCATCCATCTACATTTGCTCAGATTCTAACCTCGTTGTGAGAATATATGTTTCAAGCATTTAAGATCTGTAAACACAGTGAATTTCTCACCAAAGTGATAGTGTCTCCATGTTTTCAAAGCATGGATGACTACAACTAACTCCAAATTGTGTGTTGGGTAATTATTCCCATACACCCTCAACTGACTTAAACCATAAGAAACCACGTAGTCTCCTTTCCTATGAACACAACCCAAACCTAATCCTGAAGCATCGCAGTACACCACATACCCCCGTACTGATTTGGGAAAAATCAAGACTGGTGCCGACGTAAGACAAATTTTAGTTCCTTGATAGACTTATTGCATTCCTTTGTCCATTGGAATAGAGAATTATTCTTTTTCATAGCTATAATTGGTGAATATATTCATGATAAATCAATCACAAAGTGTCGATAGTAACCATCTAGACCAAGAAAACTTCGTATTTCGATGAAATTATTCAGTGGTTTCCACGAGATAACAACTTGTATCATTTCAGGATCAACATAAAGAACATTTTCAGAAATGACATGGCTAATAAAATGTACTTCTTGTATCCAAAAATCACACTTTGATCATTTTTCATACAAATAGTGATCTCTCAAGATTTGTACCAATATTTCTCAGTGCTCCTCATGGCCAACCCTTGTCTTTGAATACACCAAGATGTCTTCTAAAAACACCACAACAAAAAGTCCATATATCGCTGAAATATCCAATTAATTATGTCTGTGAAGACTGCATGTGCATTCATTAGACCAAAAGGCATGACTATATATTCATAGATTCCATATCTGCTTCTGAATGTTTTTTGGGGAATATCTTCCTGTCGAACTCACAACTGGTGATATCCCGATTGGAAGTCAATTTTAGAGAACCACTGACTATCTCTTAATTGATTCAACAAATGCTCAATGTGTGTAAGTGAGTACCTATTCTTTATCTTAACTTGGTTAATATTATGATAGTCAACACACAACTGAAGACTTCCATATGCTTTCATCACAAACAAGACCAGTGCTACCCACAGAGATGTACTTGGCTGAATAAAACCCTTACTTTTCATTTTCTCCAACTAAATTTTAAATTCATGTAACCCTATTGGTGTAATCCTATAATATGGAAGGGAAATAGGACAGGTCCCCAGAAGGAGATCAATCGTAAACTAAACTTCTCTTATATGGGGTAACCTTGAGAAGTTCTCAGGAAATACATATAAAAATTGATTCAAAATTGATGTAAAATTATTCTCCTCAATCTCTACCAATTGATGAAAAATTCAATGCTGCAAAATGGTAAGAGATAATTCCCACAATTGGTTCCAAAAATCACTTTTCACCTTTCTTTACCATCCTCTCTCCTCTAAAGTGATGTTTGATGTCATCCGCTTTCATGAAACTGACTGTTCTCCTATAATAGTTGATGTGAGCCTTAAATTTTTTCAACCAATCCATACCCAGGAATACGTCATAGAAATCCATGTCCAACACTGAGAAGTCCCATTTCAGCTCAGCTCCATCAATAGTTATAGAACATACTATACACACAAAGTCTTGATATTCTCTTTCACCAAGAGGAGTTTGTAATTTTATAATAGAATACATCATTTACAGCTTTGAACATAGAAAATAAATAGCATGAGAAGAAATAAAGTAATACAATTCATTAGTTTCTAAGAGCCCTTCCACAAGTGCAGAATTCAAAATAATCTTACCTCTCACTGTATATAGTCCACCCTAATCATTTATAATCATCTACTCAGATCTATACAATTGCTTCATCATTGTAATATTCTCCTTGTTGCCTTGCTGATGTTTCCTTGGTTGAGGAGTAATCATATTTCTAGAATCACCATGGCTAGATCTACTCTGTTGAAATGACTGATTATATTGTCCTCACCCTATCGAAGCATACAATGCTTGTGATTCCTAAGAAGTGTCACAAGCACCTGACCTTGGAGAACAATGACAATAATGCTAAACATGCCTCATCTATTTGAAGTTATTACATGCTATAGGTTTTTCTATACACCCTCTCTTTATATGGTCAAGTGAACCACATTGAAAACAACATTCTTTGCTCTTGGTTTGTGGAGGAAGGTTTACAAATCTAGCCATGCGATTCGAATTTCCACTTCCACCTTGGAAATAGGTGTTCTTTTTCAGCTTTCTACCTGTGGTTGAGTTCCCCGCATTCTCTATAGGTATCATCACACCTACTCCCATAGATTATGAGATATCATGTTCAGAAACTATCACTATATTCACCATCTTTATATAATCCATAATATGAAGCACTGCAATCTTTGATTGAATCTCTTTCCTTAGACCATATTCAAAGATGCATGACTTCAAGGATGCATTTGCTAAAACTTCTAGTGAAAATCACACTAAATTCATGAATTTAGCTGCATATTTTGTGACTGATAGACTATCCTTCATTAGGCTCAAGAATTACATCATTTTTTGGATTTTGAATGCATGAGGATAGAATTTTCTGGTGAACAATTCCTCAAAATCCTCCCATGTAAGGAATTCATCCAATTTATCTTACACCACTAAATCCCACCACTAGTGTGCAAGATCCTCAAACATATACATCGCCAGCTTGTCATTGATCTCTGATGGTGTGCCGATGAAATCAAAGATATGATTCATCCTATTCAGCCTCACCTATTCTTTTTCTAGTTCATCATCACCCCTAAACTTAGGTGGATTATACTACATGTAGTAGATGGTATGATCCACATATCGTGGCTTATTCCTCTAGTTCTTTGTATCCACAACTTGAAAAGGCTGTAGAATACTCTGATCCATCTCTTGGTTCACCTGTGGTTCAGGTGCAACTACAATCTCTATAGATTCTTTAGGTTGGTTTCGATGACGCCTAACAGGTTCCCTTTTCTAAACCAACAACAAACTATGTAAATCTCACTCTCTAGAAACTGATTCCTTATCATTATAAATTATATCACACCAACTATTACAACATTGTTTTCCAAAAACATCCTTTTTCCATTTCCACCATTTTTGAAAAATATTATTCTTATTTTTTAAAATGAAACCATTTTCAAAATATATCATCCATGCCTTTTCAAAGTCATTCATTTGAAAACAGTTTCATACTTTTGAAAAAATCAAGGCTTTATACACAACATGAATCATTACTTGAAATGATTTATTCACTCATAGTATGATTTCATTCCTTTATAATGCATCTCATGCTCATATCATTGGATAACCCCATGAAAAATGATATTTCCAATATTCTTGAAGTGTCTCCAAAACACTTTTGTACACAAATCCCTGGTAACTTGAAGTTCAACAAAAACAGGTTAGCTACATCCTTTTAGGATATACGTTTCACATCCCTAAAATCGTAATCCTTTCTAAGATTTCATCCCAAAGAATAGACAAGATGGAATTTCAACTCCAAGATAAAGAACATTGACGACTACTTGTTAGGAAAAGACTAAACAAGATGATAACATTTGTACTATACAAGACCTGAATGGTACCATTTGTAATGACCCACTAATTCTCATTGGCTTGATAGTACAACAAGTCATTATTGTGAATTAAGAGACATCGAAAAGATGCCAAATGATGGAAATAAATGCTGAAGGGTTTCAAATAAAAGTTGGGGATGATTTGACCTTTATGGAATAAACCAATAAACCAACAATCCATAACCAAACCGTTCACTAAATGATTCATGAACAAAAGAATGTCAACTGAATAACTTCATGTATCTCAAAAAGACATAATAGTTTGCGATAGAGGAATACAAAACTAGTATCAAAGTAAATAGAGGATAAACAACTAAAGAATCTCAAGAGACCCCAAGACACCATGCTCCACTAGCTCCAAGCTCCACAACCACCGAACATCCCAAGTATCACGAGGTAGTACTAAAACCGTGTGAACAATTGCCTTTTCCCCTTTTCTGGAAGATAACATATGAAAAAGCATCAAAGTTCCAAATCATGGGTGAGTATAAAACTCATTAGGTTTTCCCAATTACTTCCCTACTCGTGCCAGAAGGAAAGAAGAGTTAGAAACAATTGCATAAAATTACTTATGTACAACAATCTCTTCAAATTGTTTATAAGGGAATATAAACAACTTCCAAAAACCAGTTACAACCTTGTTAAAAAATCCAAAATAAAACCAATTTCAAGAAAGTTATTTTCCAAAAAATAACTAATAATGGATTAAAAACCACTTCTTATAATAATTTTTTCATATCCATTCCATAGTTCACAACACACCCACACATGCATGCTCGTTCGACTGTTCCATACTCATGAGCGGTCTCTCATCCAATTACCATGTTTCCCAATTATATACTCACCGGATCTTGGTTCATGCACCTTGTACCCCAATTGTACACCTCCATTATTTAGGGTAAAATTAAACATGAACTCAAAAAAACCCAATTTATGCCAAAACTATTCTAAATAACTATTTCATACCATTTCAATAAAACTATACTTTTATTGAAAACCAAAGAATAAACCAATTTCAAAAAGACCATTTTGTTTCAATAAAAAACCCATTTTTAATAAAACCATCTAATCAATTCCATGTTCCACAATTCTAAAAAATCCCCATTTTAAAATCCTTATTTTAAAACTAATAATAAAATCACTTTATTCATGCCACCCAATTTTCCAGATTTCCCCAATTTTCCAAACCACCACAAAGAAGGGTTTCCAAAAATTTCTAAATATACAAATCACAACCAATTTAACACAATATATTCAATTTTAAAGTATTAAAATCCGTTATAATAAGTGGAGTTGAGAATGAATCCACCTACCCCAAAGGTTTTGACAAAACTTGACAACAGATGAAGAACATTTAAGAAAATCGGGTCGATTCTTCACAGAACCAACTTAGATCTCTTCTCCTAGCAAGATCAAGACCAAAAATCAACTTATTTGGCATCCATACTCATATATATACCCATAAAATTTGTCGATCTGAGAATCCAAGAAGTGGGGAGAAGTGGATCTAACTAGATCTAAGAAACCGATCAAGAACGATGAAGAATGATCACATACCTCAAGAGTCTGGATTTGAATCACCAAGGGAAGACTTTGGATTGCCACCAGACAGATGGGAGAACCCTATTAGACCATTGGAGAAGAAAAATACCAAGTTAGAGATGATTTGGGTCAAAAAAGAGTGAGTTATGGAAAAAAACGAGTGAGATTATATTTTTAAGGATCTAGATTTGACTCAGCGCACAATTTGGATACATGGTTAGACTAACTTTGCGCTTACCGTTTGGTAGCAACTACCCATAAAACCTATCCTTTCATAGTCCTCCCAAACCATGCAACAACTGTTCTAGAGGTAGTGGCTCATGAAGAACACTGTGCATAGTTTCTTCTATGAATTCTGCATGGCTTGGACAAACAATGTTCTGACCATGCGGCCTTCATTTATCCCCAAAAACACTTCCAAAGTTCCCCAAACTCTCCCAACCTCCAACCATACACTTTATAACAATAAAAGTTTCAAGTTAGGGTTACATTCAATAAATCGGGGGTACTAAAATCATTTTTTTAGGTTTAAGTCTCCATATGATAAGAAGCATTTTATGATTTTTTTGATTAATAAAAATAGTGGTATTTTCACCAAAGAGATAGTGGCACATTTTTTTGAGGAATAGACAACTATTATTAGTTATAAATCATGGGTTTGATATTTCTTATCATGTATCATCAACTGTTATGAGTTGTATGGTACGGAATGACCTACCCACATGAGAATACAACCTAACCTAGGTCAAGATGCATCACAAAAGATAACATATCACTCACATGGTTTGAGAAAGATATGGATTAACACTAAAGTGATCTGGTCATCGAGTTACCCAAATTATTTATGAAAATAATCAATCTAATAATATATAATAACCTTATCAACTCCTCATAGGAGAGTAGATATGTGAGAAATCATACATAATGCAAAGATAATAGCTATCTAATCCAAAAAAGAAATTATATATCAATGAAATTCATGGGTGGTGACCAATAAATTAAAGACTCAATTTCATTAGGATCACCCGATATTCCTTTTTCAATATTACATTCCCAAGTAGGATAACTTACTATATCTAAAATCCATAGTTTTAGAATCTATTATAAAGGTGGTGGTATTGAAATTTATATAAAAATATTGGAATTTTATTTTCATGATC
Organism: Viscum album; assembly: GCA_963277665.1. Lineage (NCBI taxonomy): Eukaryota > Viridiplantae > Streptophyta > Magnoliopsida > Santalales > Viscaceae > Viscum > Viscum album. The sequence goes on along the minus strand of OY728134.1, from coordinate 1,157,928,154 downwards.
ATCTTTCAGGAAAGAATAAACTATGTTATTTCCAACAAACAAAAAAATGAAAAAACACAAGTATCTGTGAAAGATACAATTCACCATATTAATGAATAATACTAGTTTTTTAGTGATATCAAAGGTCCTGACGAAGTATTTACAGTGTTCATGACAATTTATAAAAGTTATCATAAGGATATCATCTCTCCTAGATCATATTTGGTTGTACCCATATCTATGATCAATGTTGGAGAACCATTTTTATTCCTTTAATAGATCAAAAAGATCATTAATTTGAGGAGGAGGGTTTCAATTCCCAATCATAATTTTATTTAGATTATGATAATTAACACAAAGTTAGATTTTACCATATAAATTATTTACAATAGAACTGGGTAACCCAAAGTGATTTACATGGTCTTATAAAACCCCTTATATCTAATTATTATAAGTGTAATTTATGTTCTTGAAAATATATTTGTTCTATTATATACAATAGAATTGAAACAAAATTTTTCCTAGGAGTAAATCAATACAAAATTACACTTCTCTTTCATGTGAAAGCTTAAATAAGTTATCCCAAAATATGTTATGATATCGATATACTATGTCAAGAAAATTACTATGTTTAGTTATATTGATAGAACCCAAGATAAAAACTTTAAATTATTAAAATGAAGTATCAACCACTATCAATATAAATCATTTTATTCATATATCCAGACCCCAATACTATTTGAAAAATTTATCTAATCATTTAGAAGATGTAAAAGTTTCATATCAAACTTAATAGTCAATATGAGAATTGAATACTACTATCCAATCCATTACTAGGATGATATCGAAGATGTACACTTTTGAGGAAATCAACTCCCACAATAACTATAATGACTCAACAATGATGGAACGTACAGAAAATTAAATAAATTTTTGTTATGTATGAACCAATTTCAATAGAAATGGAATGGGAAAATGAAATTTAGAGGGAAATAGAATTCAAATAAAAAATATATTTTTTGTACAATGGGAAAAAATGGAACCTATTATAAAAAAAATTAAAATGTAAATAAACAATGAGAATTAATTTTATTCATTGATTTATCTTCTATAAATTTATATCCTACAAAACCAATAATGGAGGTGTAGGAAAAGACACAATCTCAGTGGCAATGATATGGTTAAGGGGTATGATAATGACAATGGGGAGGTAATGGATCGACCTTAATAGGGACTTAATGGTGAAGGGGGTGAGACAATAATAATGGTGATGATGGGGATATGGTGATGGGGTAAAGACAATGATAGGGTTGATGGTGATGAGGTGTATAGAAATGATGATGGTGATAGGGTATGGAAATATGGGTGACAATAATAATGGAGGAAAGGGTGAGACAATGAAGGAGGTGAAAAGATAACGAATGTAGAATGATTGAATGTGATAGGGGAAATATTGATGAGGGAATAATTGTGAATCTACTGGGTACAAAGTTGGAGGTAGTGTTTGATGGAATCATGACATAGTATTAGAGATCTATAATGGTGGTTGAAGGGAATAACAACCAGGGTGAGTGGGTAGAGGGAAATGATGCTAGTTTTAGAGAAACAATTTGTCAAATAGACATTGAAAGTGTGATGAAACAATAGTTCCACCCTTTTTGGGAGGAAGTTAAATTATATCATTTGATGGAATGGAAGGTTCTGTGTACTACATACCAATTGTTTAAGATATTTCATCCCTTTTCTTTTTCAATATCCTAGGCACTAGTTCCTACATACTAAACTTTTACTAAACTCCTATATATTCCCATTTCATAAGAGTTGTCTTTATTCTCATAAGGTGAGGAATAATTTCCATTATATAGACAATTATTTTACTACATGATTAGTTGTCAAATAATAGGAAGAAATGGTGTCAAAAAAATATGCACCAGGGAGGAGTTAAAGAGAATGGTTACTTAAATCATTGAGGGACCTACATATTGGTTTTTATACATTTATAATCTTTGAATAGCTTCCAACAATATCACCCTAACTAATTCCTACTCAATTAGTGAGGTGTTTCCTAATAAGGTATTAGGGTATTTCTAGAATCACCATGACTACCTAAATTATAAGGTAAAGAATAGTTCTAATGAGAGAATCATCATTGAGCATTAGAAACTTTTTTCATAGTAGAACTATCACAACCAGTTTACATTATGATATTTTTGCAATAAAACATGAGATACCCCTTCCGACCATAGTTGTAATAGTCTTGGAATGGTTTTGTTAGTTCCCTCTGTATGTCCTCTAAAAAACCAAATTGGAAAAAATTAGGTTTATTACCGTGATGTTGGGGAAAATAAAATGATCCATTGGATTTTTTTCCACTAGTCTACTATGGAGGGAGTCATTATTCCTCTTGTGTGTATTCCCTATAGTAGAGTTTTTACCAATTTTAGGGATGACAAAGCTGTTCTCTCCACTGATGTTTCCAGTGACACCTTTCTATACCATTATATACTTTTTCACCATTTACGTGTAATTATTAATGCATAACATTACCACTCAATAATTAATGTCTGATTGTAATCTTACTTTGAAAATTCATTCCATGAGTGATTCACTGGATGAAACTTCTGGTGAAAATTATAAATATATATTTTCAGGATATATATTCAGAAACCAAGATATTTCCTTAATCTAGTTGGAATAAGTATTTTTTTCAATACACTAAGAAGGAATTTAGGTAGGATTGTTTATCAAACAATTCCTTAAATATATTCAAAGTGAAGCCTTAGTTGACTTTATCTAAAGTAGATAAGTCCCACCATTTTCACACTAGATCTGAAAGCATGTACACATTAATTTTCACTTTGATTTTAACTAGTTTAATCATTAAAATAATGATATTATTCATCATCCCAAGCTGTTATTCCCCTTTCTCAGGTTCCAAGTAATCCCAAAATATTGATGAGTTCTACCTTCGAAATTAGAGTGAGAGATCCACCTTTCATGGTTCCTTAGCCTGTTTCGCTTTTCAAAATGTTGGAAATATTACACAATACTCCTTAAAATATGTTGATTAACTTTTGGTCTAGGGAAAACCACATTGTCCAAAATATCCTTTTATTAGTTTCTAAGACTCCCATGTTGTATCATCTTCTTATAGTCAAAGAAAAACCACCTCTCATTCATATCTTAAAATTAAATCACTTTAAGTTTACCATGATAAAATTGATAATAATAAGAATCATAAAATATTATATAAATGATAAAAAATTGTTTGGATGTTTCTTTACTAATGTGTGATATTTGAATCTCATGTTTTAAACCATTGACGATGAGATGAAGAGACACCAGATGTTCTTAACAACACTTACTATACCCAAACCTCCGCGATAACTTGAATTTATGTATAAATAGGTTATATATACCATTTATACTGTACATTTCATGTCACAAAACATTATATCTCTTTTTCCACCATCCTTGCTAATGCACCATAAAAACTGATACCATTTGTAACATCTTAACCTCGACCCATTATCTTGGGTATGAAAAAGTTGCCACTAACCTTAGGTGATGTCCCCTGGACATCAATGGTTGGAAATAAATTCATAAGGATTTAATAAATCATAGGGGATGATTTTACCATATATGAAAAATCTATAATAGACAAACTACAAGATATAAGAATAAACATGATGCGTGATTTAAAAACCAAAAAAATATCAATGATAGAATACGACTAGAATCATAGATGCAATAATAAAATAAATTCTAACAACTATAAAATATATTTAAACCTATATGAAAGACAGGATAAATTACATGTAATGAAAATAGATACTAACATGTCTAAAATGTGTTCAAACCTAGATGACTCCAAGTCACCAATGTGGAACTATAATAACTCCACTATAAGAAAATATCTATATTCCAACTCCCAATGAATACCACTAAAACATCATGAATCTATACATAGAAATTATGAAGTCTTTTCATTACCAATATCATGGTAAATAATTTTTTCATATTCACACAAGTGTATATATAGGGGGAGAGTATATTGAATAAGTAGAAAATCCATCAGAAACTTTCCACACACTCCACTAAGACAAGAACATGTTATCTCATAACAAGTGTGTGTACATATATCAGAAACAGAAGAAAATAATGGGTCCTGAAAAGATATAGATACAAAAATAGTAAAAATACTCACACCATGAAAGTATCCCATGTTAGGAACACACATCCATTCAGCTCACACATTCATTTCACATTCAGATAGAGCATGCCTATTGAACCACCCATACGTGAAAGCAACACTCATCCCTTTGGACCCAAGTTGTCACTTCATGGTGAAATACGATGAGCCCAAAATTAACCAAGAAACCAAGTATAACTTGATTATTACATTTCCACATAAACCATGAACTCACACTATTCAATTAAAATATCCATATTCACATTTAAAAATTTATTTATCTTGAAATTCTATATTCATCAGGTATTTTATGAAAATCTATATCTATATTGAACAGCAGAGCATGAATTATAAAATGTATGGGATTTTTAATTCTAGAAATTTTATTAATAATCACAATTATAAATGTTCCAAAACTAAATCCATAATTTTCTCTTTAATAATTGAGTGATATTGAATCCACTAACCATGAGTTTGAGTGCACAAAAAAAAAAAGTGGAATTACTCCTTATGAAAAGAGATCATACAGAATCACCTCCTAAACATCCTAGCTTGAGAGAAAATATAAACGAAGAGTAAATGAGGGTTTTACCAAAGATTATTCAAGTCAAAATTAAATTAATAACTCCACTAAAATAATTTAACACATATCCATATAATAGTACATGACTTCTCAAAAAAAATAATCTATTAAATCAGTTGATTTAAAAACTATGATGATTGACACCATGCCCAAGACCATGATGTAGTATACTCACTTAAGCTATTTTGAATGACCTGTATAAGAATAAATTTATCCAGCACCATTATCATTACCACGATGTGGTGTAATTTCCCAATCCATTTTGGATGGCACCCATGTGATACCGACTATGCCCGGCTTCCATGCCCACTCATTGGTCATTTTCATGTATTTGTTTGACATAGGTGAGTTTCCTAGTCACCATGTTCACCAAAATAAAAGATTATATTGAATGGTGATGTCCGTGTATCTTGTAATAGTCCCAATATTAGAGTGAAATAAATATTTATACCATAACCTTCACTATGTTTATTCCCATGGCACTGTGAATCCCTGAAAGCCCAAACACCACACCCTTCACCCATCTTCCGTATACACTTCCCAAACCTAAAATAAACAAACTTATTATATAAATATATAAAATAATATTCATATATATACCAAATCTATAGTGTTACATTATATAATAACACCTTAAAATCATATTAGTATATACAAATCACTCCTAAATAATTAATGAACACAATTTTTTTAGGCCAAAGATAACTCTAAAAGACCATGCATAAAATGGATTATCATAGTCACCAACACTCTCATAATCATAAAAAATGGGTTAGATCACATAAAAATTATTAAAAAAAATAAAAAAATCATATAAAATAGGGTTTAACAGTTTCACTTGATCATTTTCATCTTTATCCACTACTTTCAATGAGTGATCAACTTTTTCTTCCATTTGATAAACATAACATGAGGAATATTTAATAAATCCCCCAATATTCTTATTTCTATTTATTGTTAGCTCAATATATTCAAGATATCCTCCCAATTTCACTTTGATATCAATATCATCTTCCTATTGATCCTTATATTTTACTTAAAATTGTAATTTTTCCACTAATGATTTCCTAGAATATTTTATGTTTGAGAAAAACTCATTTTCAACACCTTCTAAGGGATATTCTTTGAGGTTTTAGATTTTTTTACTTACCAAAACCAATAACTAAAATTTACTTCCACTTTAATTTACTTAATTAAATTTTATTTTAGGGGAGAAATTATTTCTTATTTTTTTTAAATTAAATCTCTTCATCTCTCCAACAATTATTTTTTGACACATAGCAGTGATGATCCCAACCTTTCCATAGAGAAAATAATCTAAATGTATATTACCCTAAAATAATCTTGGTACCATATTAAATATCCTTACCATAATATAATATAAATTATCCCTATCATATTATTTAATTTCAGTCTCATGAATCTCTTGCTTCACCACAATTTTGAATTATGTTTCTTTTTATCAAATTTCAAATGAAATTTTTGACTTCACTCACATTTAATATGAAACTAGTTTTTTCATAGATAATTGAGAGATAATTCTACAATATTTACTTATTCAACTGTCAACAAATTGGCATTGTAAATTTTTGGTAATCTTAGTATGACATTCTTTACTATATCAATATATTTTATCTAAACCCATCTTCAAATAAAAAATCTATTATAAAGTACTTGTATCGTTTCTTCTTTCACTTTGTTTTCACCTTTTTAAATATTATATATCTTATACCAAATGACTTTGGTTTTAGTAAAAATCATTAATTTGACATATATCAGATTAGAAAATTCTTTAAAAAAAGAATTTAGAGCCTTTGCATAATCATTCAACAATTTACTATTTACTTCTATTATTGAAATTTCAGAATAATAAATTAATTAAATTCTATGAACATATATTTAGTAAAAATAATCCGAAGATATTTTAAATGATATCTCATTATATTATTCTGTATCTAATGATTTTATTCATCAAATAAGGTTACTACCCTTATATACGTAACATTATTTATGATGAAAACTTCCCTTGATATATTCCCCAATAAATAATGCATGGCTATGTTGTCACTTATTATAATCTTAAGTCTATTAATACATCCTAATAGGGTGGGGTGAATCAAGGTGACATGAAATCTCTTCTAATCTATTGTTTGATTTTATCTTATCCTTTAATTTGTAGAGACACCTTGGATCTCTCCAAATGATCACAAGTAATCATAACCAAATACAAAAAAGTAAAAAACACAAAAAAAATTCTTAATTGGTTAACCCATGATGAGATGCATGAAAAGAGAATATATCAATGAAATATTGATATGAAAAGTAAACACTATTCCACTAGTTTTCTGATTAAAATATTTTTGACAATCCCACTACTCCTATAAGGTATACAACATCTTCTCCTATTCCACACAATGATTTACAGGAGGGCTAGAAAGAGATATAATAGAAAATCATAGTTCAAAATCATAATGAAAAAATTGAAGTTATAACACCAAAAAATAATGAGAGTTATCCATGATGCTCTATTCTTACATTCTTAATCTTTATAGGTGTTTAAAATAACTCTCTAATTTCAAACATAATCTTAAACAGAATTCAATCAAGCCAAAAATCATTCAAAAATTCTATATATTCAGTTAATCCAACTTTTCTAACCACCTTCCTTCTTCTTTATCCTTCCTTTTTATAACTCTCTATCCCTTTTCTCTATTTTTGTGCTCTTTTTATCTTTACAGTTGGTTCTAAAATATCCAAGGAATTTTAAATTTAAAAATCAAATAATATAAACCAACTAGAACATAATTTATCCTCATAATGTTCATTTCATAACTACTAAATATTTGAAGAAGTAAAAATCATCAAATATAGTCATAATTTCAAAAATCATAAAATCCATGGGGTAAACTCTACTCAATACACTATTCACACACATTTTTTTAGAAAATTCTAGTTTACCCTCACTTATCTAGAAACCCTTAATTATGAATATATATTTTCTAATAGACCTTATTTATTAGAGTACCACATACGTATCATCCCAGTCAACAATTACGAATCATCTATATCAACCCTTATGTATCATCCAGATCAACCCATATGTATTATTCCAATAAAATCTTGCATATCATGGGTTTTAGTTCTATGTAAAAGGAAAACTCTTTTATATCCAAGGATTCAATGAAATTACTCTTACACTTCACAAATTAAAACTTACATATGATAGAGTGACCATTATATATGCATTAGGTTTTTTGGATTACTCTTACATATAGGAAATTTTCCATTTTCCCAGAAATATGTAACTCCAAAACCGTGAGAATTAATCTCCAATCATATTAAATTATTTCAAAACATCATAATATATGTAATTACATATTTAAATATATTAGCATCACTTCCAATTCATTAATACCTTGTGCTAGTAAAATTCCTCTAGCAAAAGTGTGGGTAGCCTAACTATTTTTAACAGACAATTATCTAGAATGGAATGACTTCCAAAACCCCTATAGTTCCTCCATTATTTTTGTTCCCTAATCCACCATGGAATAAAAATTATCACCATATAATGGTGCATTATTTATTACCTAAACTACTCAAAAACTTTCCAAAACTACACATCAACATTGCATAACTTCACACAACTTCAAATATCATACACTAACTGAATTTACTAATAATAAATACAATATTAAACCATTTTGTTGCAATATAATAAGAAATATAATTTAGAGAAGAATAAAGGGGAAGATTAAAGTATATTAATCATCAAATAAAAACTTTTTATTTTTAATATTTAGGTATTAATTAAAGATTTTGATTAATAAATTTTTACTTACATATAGAGAAAAAGTAAATTTTGAATGATTTCAAGAAATGTTGTGTATATTTAATCTATCAATTGTGAAAGTCTTGAGGTAATAATTTTGGAAGGTTAGAATATCATACTTTTAAATTGATTAATTATAATATCCATAAGCTATTATTATGTGTTTATCAAAAAAAAATTTGTGAGTTGATTTTGAATATAAAAATATTTATTTCAAGTTTATAAATAAACTATCATTATATGTTATGGATAAACACATTGGTTTGAATAAATAATTGAAACAGTTAACCATTAGTTGGAAATAAATTATGAATTAAATCTACAAGATTTAATGGGAGCGGTTTTCATACAGTGTTACTTTAAATGATGCTTTCATTAGATAAATATATATCTATTTGATGAGTTAAACCTAATATTACTTTAAAATATTAAGTAAAATAAAATTTATGTAAAGAATCAACTTGGAAATAAGACAAAGAAACTTTAATTTGAGTGATGTGTATAATCTTATAACCAAATATTCATTTATCTTGAGTCATAAAAATATTCCACAACCTTTTTATGAACACAAATTTCAAGAAATTACATGCACACTTAACCTATTATTGAAACCAATGTGGTAAATGGGATATCATATTTGTTAGAGTGTGATATATAAAACTAGATTATTGTATATGTGTGGATAGTAATTAAAATTCATTATTAATGATATTCATAGAAATAAATTAACATGTATTGTATCAATAGATTTATCTAGAGATAAAATAGAATATCTAAAAATTAATTGTATCTTTAAAGTAGATAGTGGGAGAAAGTCATATTTAAATAAATCTAAGTCTCTAGATGCATGATAGTTGACATTATAAAAAAACACCCTATGACTTAGTATGTGGATTTATTCTTGAGACACAACATACTATGTAGGTTAGTAAGGGAAGCTAGATAACCAAATATCTTTTCACTAAGAAAGGGGATATGTTATTTATGAAGGATAATGAAATATCATCATATAAGATGGTTGTAAATATATTTATCCACAAAAGGTTAGTGGGAGTAACAAATTATTACATGTAATGAATATAAGATGAAAATATTATAGATAGTTAAGATTTAGTAAGGCAATTTTTTATCCATAAAATACATATATAAAGGCGAATATATTTTAAATAAAAAATATATAGGAATAGATCCAATAAAATATTTAAACAAAGTTAAAGTATATTAATTGAATATGTAATGAAATATACAATATGGAGTAATCAAGTGAGTATTTTTGTATATATTACTTTATATAGTGAATGAGTATTTTTCCTATTACTTTGATTATTGGTTCAATTATTTATTTCATTCAACATACTTGTAAGTCTAGTATAACTATATTTATGAACATAAAACTATGCTAATGTACAATAGATATATATAGTTCAATGAATAATAGAATATCAAAGTAACTCATGGTTACCGATTCTATAAAATAAAAATATATCATTTCTTTTGATGAAGCTATATAAGTAGTATTCATATATTTTGGAAATATTATATCATAAGAAGTTTAGAATAAGGATATAAATTTAAATATAATATGTATAATCAAATAATAAAATGGGATAGTCATAGTGACTAAACTCATACCTTAGTAAAATCCTGAATGTCATGTGAGTGATAATTAGTTGCAAAATGTCAATAGTTTTCTCCAGTGAAAGTGGGAGTTTTTTTGGAGTTTCTCATAAGAAACAACTATACCGAGTATTTTGGGTTACCATTTTATGTATATAGTTATATATAGATATATATATGTTTTTATCCTTATTAAAATGTGTTATTATTCTAAATAAAATTAATGTGATAATGTACTTATAATATTCATCACATTAATTGGTAATAGAAGTTTATTTCTATAATAAGAACAAAGAGATTCCATGAATATATTATTAAATCCATGTGAAATGATTTAGACACATTGTGTTGGTAGGTTATATATGGGGTACGACTATCAGGATATGGGAGCACATAATTATTAAGATTTTATCTCTTTAAGTATACACATGGTCATGTCTAAGAAGGGTAATCATGTGGATATAACTACTAATTGGAATTTTAAATACTATATGTGGAATTATAATTCCTATATATGATCTTGTGCATTGGTCCTTAGACTTGAAATAATTACTATCATGTATCATGAGCCTGATAATTATATATATATATATGAAAAATATAATAACTTGTTCTCATGGTGAGGCTTCATTCATTCAATAAGTTATAAGTGATATGAAATTAATTAAATCGTTAAGGGAGAATTTTCCCATCCGAGTTAGTGTAACTATATATACATAGAAATGTTTTCAATAAAATGTTGTTAATAAATTCTATGGCTATTGTGACCTCATACAACTCATTTCTAAAGTTCCAAGAGAGTTAAAAAAACATATATAATAATGGATCATGTATTGATTATGTCTGTTGGGATATCAGTTAAAAATGGATTATATTACAAATTAGAATTCATAATAGGTTTTCAATATGATGAATCATCTTTTATTTTTAGGGGTTATTATGTGTTGTAATATACTGCTCCTTATCTATGGGTTAGACCTACTACAATTTATAAAAGATAATATATGGTAAAATAATATGTGTATCCATAATTACATAAGATTAAATTGAATCAATGTTCAAGTAAAAAATTACCCCAAATTTATGAAATAAATAGGAATTAATTTTATATTTATAACACCCCATAACATAAAAAACTCATAATTTTAAGTTTAATAGAAATTTTTTCATATTATATTATTATCATGATCTTTTAAATTTATTTTTTATATAATTAATAAAAAATACAAAATAAATGGATACATCCACATAGTGTACATTTTTTACATAATGAAATGATCATAAATTTATTCCCATGTTTTATTCAGGACACTTTTCCATTTTTAATATGATTCACCATAGTAGAAATATTGAAATTCCTATTGTCCCAAAACATACTTAGATCACCTGGAAAACATTTTAAAATGTGGAATGAGTAAAAAAGACCAGAAAGGGATATAAAAAAATGAAAACCATTATTCTTGTAAAAAACATGAATAGAAATGGAAAATTTAACCTTTTCCAAAATAAAACTATGAGCATGTAAATAAAAAATAACCACATAGGAAAAAAACATTTCTAAAAAAACATATAAACCTATTATAAAGAGTAATAAAAACATGATGGAAACTTATGGAATATGGGAAATGATTATAACATTCTTAAAAAAAATATCACCGTTATAGTTCCAAAACACTTATTTCCTCATGAAATCAAAATATTTTTATAAAAACCATTAGTAAGCTTTAAAGAAGTATTTTGGAGACTCATATTCATAACCCATTTTTACTAGGGTTTAAACCATGTTATAATAACTAATGCCCAGTTAATTCCATATGAGTAGCCTACTTACTTTTCTACACTATTTTTTTCTTTAAAGACTATATCATTTACCAATGAATTAGATAACTATATCAGGCACACCCATCACTAGGAACTACATTAGACTCACATTTCACGATTTATAATTACTAATAATGACATATTAAACAATTATTTCTTAATATTTTATTTTTTTTAACCTAGAACCCTTATAAAGATCATTTATAACCACAGGAAAAAACCCTTTCATTTGTATATATAAATTCACAGAAATGTCCCTTTATTTTGAAAAACCTTAAAAATGAAAATATTCCTCATGGATGAGAATAAAATATTCCTTTAAAAATAATAAAAACATGAATAGGTGTATTGATAATGAATAATGGATATGAAATATTGAAAATGTGGTCGAACTATATACATTAAAAAACATTCATTTTTCAATTTTGTAAAAATTTAAAAAATAGCCTATTAAGAATATATTAAAAATATTAATTTTTCAAACATTTGTGAATATAGTGAAAAATAGTTTAGAATGAACATTTAAAATATATTATTTGTAAATAATAATGTTCTTAAAACTTTTAAAATAACATGAACATGGAGGGAAAAGAGTTTAAAACATTTAAAACATGTTTTAAAGCCGAATCCCATGCAACGTTAGTAATTTTAAAACAAAATAACAATGATTGATAAAATGTGAGAATAATTTTTAAATAAAAAATATTTTATTCAATGAGTTATAATATGCATTAATATGAAGGTTTATTCACTAAAAAAAGAAAAAATGTGGTGAATGTTGAATACATCTCAAATAAAGTAAATCCAGACCAGAAATACCATACATTACATCCCAAATTATTTCCTATTTTAATATAAATTACTAAGTAATAAAATTATAATAATTTTTTACATGATTAAAATAAATTTTCTTGGATATTCATATATTATAATTCATTTTATTCCATTTAATTTCATGATTTATGTCGTTACTATATTTGTTTAGCTTTCTTGAAGTCGTTTTGTTTATAAGCTCCAAAACAAAAAAGATAGGTTAACCATGGTCTAAAGGTTAATGGTTACATAATATGTATAATAATATTCATATATTAATTAATTTTTTATACAATAAAAATTCATTTAAAACCATATATACAATTCAATTATGAAAAATTAAAAATGTTATTTCATGGATGTGGTAGTCTGCATGTACACACAAGGGATATTTTTATTTTTATAAAAGGTGCATAGAAAATAAAATAGATAATGGTTTAATTTTAAATAATAATATTTATTTTATAATTATAATATTAATTCATTAATTTCATCTTTATTTATATCCATGTGAAGTGGAATTGAAAAGAGAATGGCATCACATCATGAAGGTGGTAGTGCACACACACACACACGAGTGGCATTATCATATTCCAATGCATGGGTGGGTAAGAAGGTAGATAATATATTATATTTTACAAACTGTATTCATGTAATAAACATCATATATATTCATTAGTTTTATATTTATAATCATTTATGAAAGGTAATGATTAAAAATTAAATAGAGTGCTTCACGGAGACGGTCGTCTGTACGTACACGTGAGCGATGTTTTCATTTTCTATTGGATGGTAATGAGATGAAAATATTATTTTAAAATAAAAATAATAATATATAACTATAATTATCACACTAATTTTATTATATCAACATGGTTATGATATATTTAAGGAGATATAAGAGGAAATAAACTTAAAAATTATCATTTCAGACAGATACCATGTTTTTTGAAATCCTCGTTTGAATTGAGCTTAAGGCCTTTGAAGAATAGGTTTATGGTCACTATATGTGCTTGTGGGTGTGGTAAGGAAAACCAGGAGAGGAAATTGCATATATTTTTTAGAGATAAATTTACATTATTTGTTTCTTTAAATTGGTTAAGTGATAGATTTTTATAGGAATAAATCGAGGACATTTTCACAAATTTTCAATTATTAAGGTCCATGAATGTAATTTTAAAATTATGAAGTGAAATATAAATGAAAAAAATTATAGGAACCATAATTTGACATAAAATTGATTAAATATATTATTTTATTATTTTATAATGATTTAAATATAATTTTAATATATTAAATATCATTTAAATTAATTTTCTTGACTATTGACATGTTCTGACTTTAAAGGCATGAGGATCACAATGTAATTCGAATATAAATACTTTAAACCCCATTAATTATTTATATCTATCCATGTAAATTTTGAAACACAATAATTTATCCAAAAAATATTACTTAATTGTTTTTAAAACCATTTTACTTATATTTTTACTACTTTCACAAGCGCTATATCATCATTACATAAGAATTTAAGCTAATTACTCCATCAATAAAAATAGAAATAAATTAATATAATAAAAATTATTCAAATTAAATTTATAAATTTATAACCATATGGAACCTCTTTTTATCTTAATGAAAACTTATTAGAGATATTTAAAAAATAGAGTGACATTTTATAAAAATTAATTTCTTAAAATATCATATAAGTCATTATCAAAGGAAAATTGAACATAAATGATCTAAATTTTAAGATAGCATGACTTTGGATTAAATTAACTCATAAAACGAGATTAATACAAGTTACTAGTGTTATCTTGAAGACTTAGCCATTTATTTTAACACTTTTAACCCATTTTACCCTTAATTGGGTGATAAATGTTTTACTTAGGTAACTTATTTTTGTGAATTAAAATGAAATAGACCTTATTAATATATTTGTAAATATTTATTATAAATATATAATCAATTTTATCATATTATATTTCCAAAAATTTAAGAAATTAATTTTAATACAAGATTGAAAAACACAAAAGAAATAGATTTTTTTCTTTTAAAAATGGCTTTTTAAAGCATAAAAATGATTTTACACAAAAATTATGTATATTATAGATTATAATGAATTTAATTTCATTATAATTAAATATAAGGAAATTAATATGAAAATTTGTTGATTCTAAAATCAAATGGAATATTCCAACTATATTATTAAATGTATAGATCCAAAAACAGTTTTTTATTAGAATAAAATATAACTTATGTAAACAATTTGAAGCATGGTTTTAAAAATTCATAATAAAGTTTTTAAATGATTTATTTTAACCCTAAAATACATTTTTTTGATGATATAAAAATTTAATAAAATTTTAAATCAATCTTACATGATGATGATGTCATAGAAATTGCAGTATTTTGTTAAAATGATATATTAACCGTTCACTTAAAAATCAATAATTTCAATAAAATCCATAATATTAGTACTAAGAAAAAATTAATATGATAAATACCAATATGAATTTAATTTTATCAAATACAATTTCAAAACATTGTATAAAATAATCCAAAAATTCATACATAAAACATGCAAAATATATATTTAGGAAAAAAGTATTTTTGATTCATAAATGGAATTTTTTGTAATTAATTTCCTAGTAAAAAATATTATATTATTGTAAATTTAATTTACTGAATATATTATTAATAAATTTTATACAAATAATTACCAAATAGTGATTATTTTAATTAATTAAGATAAAAACACGTTATTCTCTTAAAAATAGTTTTACGAAAATTTTACTTTTTACTATCAAGGTATTTTATCTTCATTTCTAAAAAATTCTCAATCTTTGTATGAATGATTATTCATTGACATAAATATATGAAAATTAACTTTTTAATAAATTAAAAACTATAAATAATAGAAATTTATATTTTAAATAAATTATATCAAATACAAAGAAACCCCATTTTTATAGAAAAATGGCCCTTTTATAATTTAATTATTCCTAAACTTATTTGATTTAATTATTATCATTAAAAATTGACTACTTATTTCCAAATAACTAATTAATAATTTTGTATTAGTGATATTTTCTACATATAATTCATAATTTGATTACTTCTATTTGTACTCGATAGTGCAATTACTAGGTTATAATTATCAGATTTAAATAATAATATTTTAATTCATTTATGCTTGGTGTTGATTTCGGTATACACTATCAAATGTATTATTCATTTAAAGGAATATAAACTAATATCCTTGGCTATTATATCCCCCTACCTTACATAAATTTCATCCTCACAATGTTTTTATGTGTCTAACTAAAAAAGGACTCAAAACATTTTCAGAATCAATTATATGGAGTGGAAAATCAATATGCATAAGTGTAAAGAACTATCTATAAAATTTCTTTTTAATAAGAATATTAATGTTTAGTTTTATAATAGGGAACTTATCATTTCCTAAATTTTTATTAAACCATGCATTTACCACAATGAGACTCGTATTAGTGAAAATTTTCAAAATGCATACCATGATAACTCAAAAATGTTTTCACACTATCCTCAAGAGATTTATCTTCCATTTTAGGATGAATTAATTTAATAATAAGATAAAGATAATGATAATGTATACATAACTAATTTCTTTCCCCAATTTCAACATTTGGTTGTGTTTCAAGATGTTTTACATCTTATATTCTAAATTATAGATGACACAACTTTTATGCATGACGTTGTAAAATTAACTTATAATTGTTCATATGATCAAAAATAAGATGAAAATTTATTCCTCGTGTCTCTATCCATTTACAAAAACCAAAATTTTTATCATAAATAAAAATAGACCATTATATGTGTTGAGACCAAGTTAGTTGAAGAATGTTTTTGGAAGATTGAATAAGTTCATTTTTCATATGTTTTTCTTTTTTCTATCAAATAAAATAAATCAATTCACTTTATAAAAGTTGAAAATTGAACAGACCATTATATTCATAATATTAGACTTAGAATTCTTAATAAAGTCCATCGTATTGAGAATATATTTTATAGAATAAAAGGTTCATCAGACTCACCCTATTTCTAATAAAGAATGTCTCGATCATCATGAGGAGCTTCTTGAGTCTCTTTATGACTCTAATATAAATCAAACAATGCTTTACTAATCTTGAAAATTAGATAAATCATAAGTTTTTTGAGAAACTTGTGATGAAATCCTTATGTAAAAAATTGGGAGAATAGGTGTTTCAAATCATATTTATGATTTGAATTAAAGAAAGATAAAGTAGAATAATGGGAAGTTGCAACAATTTCTATTTATAAATATAACAAATCCATGTTTATCTTCAACATAATCAACTTTGTGAGGGAATTCATGATTAATGCTAAAGTTTTTTAAGAGCAATGTGTTTCTGAAGTTGAATATTTTATGTCTCATATCATAGGTGTGAGATCACCAGACACAAATTTGTTTCAAGGATGGGGAGAATGATTGTCATAAGAGAGACTAAAGGTGTGGGTTTTTTATCAGACCAATATTCCAAAGGATATAAATCTTTATAGAAATAATTTTGTGGTTTATAATAGTCTATTGGTATCTTAATCACAAAAGTAAAGAATTTTCTACTAACATCAAACATAATACTTGGTGTACTACCAATAAAATAGGAGGTATAATAGATTTTCCTTTAAGATGTATTGGAAAAAAATGATAAGGAAAAGAAGTTAAATGTTGAGACCGATACATTGAGGAAATACAAAGGTC
Source organism: Viscum album (assembly GCA_963277665.1). Taxonomy (NCBI): domain Eukaryota; kingdom Viridiplantae; phylum Streptophyta; class Magnoliopsida; order Santalales; family Viscaceae; genus Viscum; species Viscum album. The sequence continues at coordinate 1,157,910,555 of OY728134.1, read as the reverse complement.
AATCAATACAATAGTTAACCATTTTTTCCAATAAATTGGTTTAACTATTTTCCCTAACTAGCGGGTCTAGATAAATAGTAATTACTTTTCTTATTATCAAGTTGTATTATAGGTGATTACAATTCATTAGAGTGAATTCAAGACTGACAATTAGATTTAACCTGACCCTGATAAATATCATTGGACTCAGGAGTATTGGTCGAAAGTAATATGAAGAAAAAAAGAATTATTTTAGGTACCATTAAAAATGTTGTTAAGGGGGATATTAAAATAATTAGTTTGTACTATTTTTTGAAGTTTTGTTTGATGGAATATAGAGAATTGGTAGAAATTTTTGAATATCTTAAAGTGTTCATTATAATGGTAAGTATTTAGTTCTGATTTATTCATAAGAGGGTCAAGAAAATCAGAGTGACCATGTTCCTCAATCCTAATGGGAAAATAGAAATGAAGAATTCAAATCGTACATGATAATTTTAAGAAATTATGAAGTGATATGGAGTTTTGAGAAGATTCAAGAAGTTTTATAAGAGTTCAGAAGTGTTAAAAAAGTCAATATACACCCAAAATTAAAGGAAGATTTATGTTTTAGGAAAATTTGGTTGAGAAGAAAAAATTTAAAGAATCTTTCCCAAACCTTTTTTGGGTCACCTATAAAAGGGGGAAGCACTTTATACTTTTCTAACATAAGTACTATACATGGGTGAAGAGAGAGAAGATATAAAATTATAAGAAAAAGATGTTTTCAAATTAATCTTTTTAGAAAAGTTTTTTTGATAGAATAATAAGGATAAGAGATAAGATTGAACTCAAAGTTTTTGGAATCGGATCGACGAATCAGATTGGGTTTTCCAGACTAAATATGAAACAATTCATATTGTTTCATTATAATTCTAGAAGATTAATTTTCTCTTATTAGAAAATTGGTCTAGAAAATAAGATTAGGAAATTAGACCGAGTGTCATTATGAAGTCAATGAATTTTTTCCCAACTTCTAGGTAAAAAAAGTGAATATTTGTTTTAAAAGATCAAATTTGTGAAATTTAATCAAGATGCACTATAACATGTTAGTTACAAAAATTATATTGCACCATCTGTGCTACTTGAACGACATGCACTATCATATTGAACATATTTCTATAAGAATTTAACGAAGTATACTAATCATTGTATTCTATACAAAAGGAATTTTTTTCTATTGGATTGTGTGGTATTGAAATGTTTCCAAACCATACCAAAGATGTAGCTACACTAGTTTAGTAATGAACCTGATAGATTATTTTGTTCCTATGGATGTATGTTTGGTTTATTTTCAGAACGTAAAGAAATATTTAATAGGAGGAGAAGGTTAATTCATAAGTATGGAAACATAAAATAAAAATAAATCATTGATTCAACCCTTCCTCCTCTTAGCAAAACTTATATCTTATTTAGGCATTAAAAAGTGGTATCAGAGTGATGGTTCCCTTCATTTATTATCTATTGATTTTTTAATAGATGTTATGATGTAGTGTCTTAATTATGTCAACATCAGAGGAATTCTAGTTTTCAATGGTAATAATTAATATATTCGGAAAGATAAAATGATACTTTATCTTATTTCTTTTGGATATGATGTTATTAAAGATGAAATAGATGGATGTATTCATATTGATGATAAAGTTCCTCTAATATCTTTTGGCAAGAAGAATATTGAAAATGATGGATGGGATAAGAATTATTTACTATCATCACTTTCTAAAAGTGAATTTTATTAATGAAGGGAATTTCTACTACAAAATGTATCTTGAATACGTTGAAATATATTTATGAAGGAAATACAAAGGTAAAGAAATAAATGTTTCAAATTTAGATATTTAAGTATGAAGATATCATGATGGGTTAATACAAATTAGTTGGTGAATTCTTTACCAGGATTAATTACATTGTTATTACAATCAGAAGTCTTGATGATAAGCTTGAAAACTCATCTATTGTTGAGAAAATATTTGGAATTATTCATGAAAATTTCGATGCTAAAGTTTTTTCATTGGAATATAGATATAACAAAACATTATCTCTGGAAGACTTGTACAGTACTCTCATAACTTATGAGATGAGAAGGTAAAAAGTTATGAAAGGAAAAAAAGATGGTCAAGAAATGTCATTCAACGATACTAAGAAAGAAAATTTCAAGAAGTTTATTGAAGAATAAGATTCTGTAGAATATGACTCCAAAAGTGAGGTATGTAAAAATATTGATGAATTTTTATCCTTATTTTCTAAAAAAAATTAGAAAAGGTACATGAAAGTATAAGGGAAAATTTCCCTTAAAATTATTAGAATATGGATCTATTGGGAATTATGTGGATAATTATCCTCTAAGAAAGATATTATATGATAATGATGAAGATGAAATAAGGAAAATGAGTTCATAGAAAAAATATGGTTATAAGGGTAAATATTTTTCCAGAGGGAAGGTTAAAAAATTCTATAAATACAAAAGGATAAGTTTCTTATATAAAGATGATGAAGAATGATACAGTGAAGCTGAATCTAATAAGTTTATTGAGCATGCTGGTTTGAATTTTTTCATTGAAATCGTTAATAATGATGAATTCAGAAGAAATAGTTCTAAGGAAGAAGTAGAAACTCAATTGTAATTACATATTAAAGAAGAATTAAAATTATGTTTGAGAAAGATAGGGAGGATTGATAAAGAAATCAAGAAGTTGAAAAGTTAATACTCTTTAAAAAATAATCAACAATGTTTCACTAATGAGAAAGTGAATATGCTAGAATAGATTGATGAATTGAAGAAATCTATTGAGAAATAAAATAATCATAATGGTAATTTCAAAGTAAAGGTGAAGTTAAAATAAGAAGAGTTGGAGCTTGTAAAAAAACCTTTTAAAGCTGAATAGAGAGGTATACATTTTAAAAACTACATCTCTAAGGTTGTTGAAAGTTATCATAAATAGGTACCTAATAATGATAAAAAAGTCACCTTTAATGATTGATAAGAAATATAGAATTTTTCTGAGAAGAATAATGTTAGGAAATTCATGTATATGACCAGAATCAACAAACTGGTGAATTCATAAGTTATCAAAAAATTTGAGTATAAAAAGGTTTCTAATTATTATGATTCCAAAAAGTTCTCTAAAACATATCATTTTGATAAGGCTAAAAAATGAGATGAATAATAATTTTTTCAGTAATATTAAGAAAGTTTGTGGTCAAAAAAGTTCTTATAATAAAGAAAAGAATATTATTGAGAAACATGCTCACAATTACAGTCAGTATGGAAACTAAAAAGGAAAATGATATTTCTATGGAAACTACTGGTATTGTGGTGGATTTAAACACAAAAATATATTTCTTTGTATAATAAATAAAATTAATATTATTCCATAATCTATAGAAGAAAACTTTTTAGGAGGAGTCAATCCCCTCAAAGGAAGAAGTCTGTGAAGGGTGTTTGGAAGAAGTTTGAGAAGGATATTCCGAATAAGTCTGAGGAGGTTAGTGTAAAAGTTGATAATAGGTTCAAGACTTTGGAAAATATTTGTGAGAGGTCTGAACAACCTAGAAAACATGAAAAATTATGTCTTTACTTCTTTATTAGAGTAATAAAAGTTTTTAACAATTCTCAAATTCTGGAGATGTAGAAAAATAAAGGGGAGGAAAGATCTCTTGTTGTTGAAACTACCCTGAAATCTAATAAAGGAATATTACCTTGGATTATTAATAGTGGGTGTTATTTTTATATGATAAGAGACATTTAATTATTGAATAATATAAAATACATCAAATAAGAAATGGTGAAAATTGGAAATAACGAGTCACTAAGAATCAAAAATTTAGGGTAGTGTATCATTGAGAAAGAAAATATAAAATCTAAGAAATATTTTTTTATTGATGGGATGAAACACAACCTTCTGAGTGTTTTACAAATTTTTTCTGAATTAAACCATGTCATTTTATAAAATATGTATTTTTTTAAGTGATAAAGATATAAATATAGTTACAAGAGTCCAATGTACAAAATGAAACCTGCTCTATGTTGGTGAAATTCAAATCTCTTGTTACGTAGGAATGGTGGAAGAGAATTATATGTGGAATAAAATATTGAGGAACAAGTATCATAAAAACATCAATAATTTATCAAAAAGTTATAGTGTTCATGATTTTACTGATATTTCAAGAAGAAGATATTAGTGCTGCACTATTTTAGAGATAGGAACGACTACTAGTTATGTGCATAAAAAATTTAAAATTTCTTTAAAACAACCACCGAAACTTATCCATTCTGATATCTATTGGAAAATATGAAAAAAAAATAAACTAATAGAGATAATTAATTCATTACTTTCATTTATTACTTTTCTATAATTACTTGTGTTATGTATATGAAACATATGTCAGAGGCTTTAAAAATGTTTAAAATTTTAAGAAGGAAAGCTAAGAAGGAATGTAAGTATTCAGTAAAGAATTTGAGGAAAAAAAATGGTGGGGAATAAAAAAATGAAGAATTTGAAATTTATATTGAGAATCATGAAATTTGGAATGAGTACAGTACACCATACACTCCTCAACCAAATGGTGTTGCTGAAATAAAAAATAGAAGTTGGTTGGAAACGAGGAGAGCTAAGTTTCTTGAACATGGTCTCTCTCATTACATTTGGAGGAAATCCATGAGAACTACGGTTTATATTCAAAACTAGTGTTTCTATAGACCAAGTTAGGATATGAATCTTTATAAAATGTTTTATTAGAAAAATATGAGTTTGAAACACTTAAGAATTTTTAGAAGTCAATGCATTATAAAGAAGAAATGTGGAATCTTGGGGAAGTTTGATAAGAGAGGTGAAGATGGAATATTTCTTGGTCATTATATAGAAGGAATAGGTTACATGTCCTTAAAAAATAAGTAGAAATAATTCTTGATTCTATTAATGTGAATGTAATTTAAAAACCTAAGGAAGATTCTAATAAGACTCATGCTGATAAGGAATAAGAACTAGATAAAAAACATTTTATCAAAGATTCTGATAAGGATACTGGTAATGGTAATCCAACTCAGGAAGAAGACTCAAACTCGATTATTCCCAGTGATGAGGAAGAATATCAAAAATATCATTCCATGATGAGGAAGAATGTATATGCTCAGAAAATTAATGGTGATCAACATCAAAAAGTTCAAATAATAATAACTACAAATGTTATTATATCTTACATCCATATATTCATCAGTTGATCTGAAATATATGAATGAAGCTTTCGAGCATCTTGAATGGGTTCAATCAATGAATAAATATTTGAACTTGACACACAAGTGGGAACTCTAACCCTAGAAAGATGACAAAAATATTATTAGAAATAATGGGTTTTTCAGAACAAGCTAAATAGAGATGGTGAAGTGATAAGAAACAAAGAAATATTAGTGTGAAAAGGATACTCATATATTAAAGGCATAAATTTTAATGATACATTTTCTCTAGTGGTAAGGATAGAAATAATCAGAATATTTTTTTATTATTTCTTAATGATGTTAAAAAAATCCAGATGGATGTGAAATCACCATTCATGAATGGTGATCTTGATGAGTATGTTTCAACATCCAATCAAGTTACTCAAATTTTTACAAATCCTTTACCTAAGGAATATTTTTCTAAATTGATGTTGAACATGGGAGTCTAACCTATTTCTCATCAAAGATATGTTATGTTTTTTTATCCCCCACTCATTTTATAATTGGATGGTTTTTTCAAGAGGGATAATTGTTTCATAAATCTATCCTTATTAAAGCTTGTATAAAAGGGGAGTTACGGGTAAGTTGTGAATCCATCATGTAAGTGTGTGAACTATTATAACTATTTTTTGGAATGGTTATAGAAAACTTTTGTTTTTGGGAATGTTAAATCATAAAAGTGAAAGAAGAAGAATGATGTGAAGGAAATATGAAAAGGTTTCATGAGTCACCACTTTTAAAAAACATGGTTTTTCTGTCAATAATTCTTATTTCATATAATGATTTATTTCACATAAGCATAAATGTTTTGATAAGTAATCCATATCTTGAGGTTACAAAGTTCATCAATTTATGAATATTGGTTGAAAAAAACTATAAAGGGGGAGATTGTTGGGATTATGATGGCTGGAGAAGGTTTTTGGAAGATTTATGATATTTATTTTTTATATGTGCTGCCTTTTTTGTGAAATATGATAAATAAATTCACTTTATTATAGTTTAAAATTGGACAGAAAATCGGATTCATAAAATTGGAATCACAATTTTTATGAAATTCCATCATATTGAGAAATTGTTTTCGAAAACAATGGTTCATAAAACTCACCATGGTTCCAATAAATAATGTCTTGATCATATCGAGGTACTTCTTTGGAGTCTTCTTAACTCTGATTGAAATCATATATTTCTTTTTTGATCTTGGAGTTACAATAATTTATATGTCGTGTGAGAATGTTTTGATGCAAGCCTTTTGTAGAAAAGGGGGATAACCGATGCTACCAATCATATTGAGGATTGGTATGAAAGAAATATGTTTTTGAAGAATGGGAAGTTAAAATAATTTCCAATTATAAATTTTATGATTATTTTCTGTTCTTCAATGTAATAAAATTCATGAAGGAAGTCATGCTTACAAGATGATGTTTTTGATGAGAAGGAAGTCCCTGAATATGGAGATTTCCAGTTTCAGATCATCGGTATGAGATCACAAGACGAATTTTTTTTAAGGTTAGGGAGGATGATCATAATGAGATAAACTGAAGGTGTTGTTTTTCATTTAGACCAATAATCCGAAAGTTATAAATCTTCAAAGAAATAAGTTTGTGTTTTTGATAGTCTATTGGTATCATAATCAAAAAAGGAAATAAGATGCTACTAACACTAAACATTGAATGTGGTGTGCCACCAATAAAATCATAGGCATAATTGTTTTTTCATTGGGAGTTGTTGGGACAAATGATAAGGAAAAAAGAAGTTAATCTATCAAGATCGATACATGGAAGAAACAAAAAGGTCAATCAATAATATAGTCAACCATTTTCATTAAGATAAATTGTTGGTCATTTTACCTAAATAGTGGGCTAAGAGGAAGAATGATTACTTTGTTTTCGTATCAAGTGGGTCAAGATTCAATGTATTATAGGTGAAACCAATTCATCAGAGTGAATCCAAGACTAATAACTAGATATAACTTGACACTGGTAAAATTCATCTAACTTAGGATCATTGTTTTGAATAAAGAAGAAGAAAAGAAGAAAATTTTCAAGAATATACAATAATGTTTCCAAGGGGGATCTTAAGAGAGTTTGTTTGTATAGTTTTTCTGAAGTGTTGTCGATAGGGGTCTATTTAATTGGTAGAAATTTTTTAATATCTTCAAGTGGTTATCATATGGTAAGTCTTCAGTTATGGTTTTTTTGCAAGAGGGTCAAAAAATCAGAGAAACCATTTACCACAATCATAATGGGTAAATCAGAACGAAGAATTAGAATCATATGGAAGAATTTTAAGAAATTATGAAGAAAGTTAATGTTGTGAGAAGATTTAACAAGTTTCAATTAGAGTTAATAAGCATTGAAAAATTTAATATTCACTGGAAATTATAGAAGAATTTATTTTTCAAGAAAATTTGTTTGAGGGGAAAAAATTTTAAGAATCCTACACAAACCTTTTTTGGGATACCTAAAAAAGAAGGAATTACTCTGTACATTCCTAAAATAATTACTATAAATGGGTGAAGATAGAGAAACTTTGAAATTCTAGGGGGAAAATTTTATAGATTGAGATTTCTTAAAAGGTTTAATGGACAAAAGAAGAAGGAGAAGAGACAAGATCATAGTTAGAGTTTCTAGAATCTAATTGAGTTATCATATCTGGTTTAACAGAATGAAGAAGAAACAATTCAGATTGTTTTTGTGGTATTTTGGTAGAGAAATATTATTGTATTGGGAAACCGGATTAGAGAATTGAACTGTTAAATCGTACTAAGTGTCTTTATGAAGTCCAAGAATTTCTTACCTGCTTCTAGGTAAGAAAGTGATTTTATTAAAAGATCATATTTGGGAAATTTGATCAAGAAGCACTATAATATTTTTTTTTAAAAATATTATATCATTTTTTCTACTTGAATAACATGCACTTCCGTATTTTACATAGTTTGATGAGATTTTATGAGCATATCCTACTAATTCTATACTCAAAAAGTATATTTTCTAGTGGATTGTGTGTTATTTAATTGTTTACAAACCATACCAAAGATGTAGCTACTCTTGTTGTGTAGTGAACCTTGTAAATTGTTGTGTTTCTATTGATGTATGTTTGGTTTTTCTTCAATAGGTGAAGAAATATCTAATAGGAGGAGTAGGTCATTTCAAAAATAAGAAAACTTAAAATAAAAAGATATCACTGATCCACTCCCTCTCAGTGATACATGAATCCTGCTAGATAATTAATAATATAAATAAATAATAATTGATTTTCTAAAACTAAAATAATGGAAACCAAAGTTTAACTTTTATCAATACATAAATAACTAACTTTTAAACTCTTAAAAAATGAAAGATAAAAAATTTAAACCCAGATATCAGAAATATTTGATCACATATTCTTCCTAGATAAAAATAAAATTAACCACTAAAAAAATTATTACACATAAAGTAATATTACAAAAATATATGCGCCATATTCATATATTTTCCAAAATATACTAATCTTTTCCATAAATAACCTTAATATCTATATGTATAATATAACAATTATTCATCAAAAAGATTACTAAATCTTTATTCATTAAATAAAATAACATAATAGATTCAATTTTGCATTTACCTTAATCATGTAATGTTCTTGAAAAATATGATAACCCTCTATCTAAATTAACCATATTTATAATAACATTAATGGATATAAAGTGACCTTGTGAATTTTATAATGCTTATATTATATTCGTTTTCAATGTTAAAAGTGAAATTAAAAGTTATTTTATGTTAATAATGTGGTTAATACTCTAGATTATCCACCAGATACATGAAGTGGAGGATTCCCATGCATAATGGGAATATAAGATTAAAGATACAATAATTGTAAATATAGAGGGAGACTCATATATTGGAAAAATAAGATAGATGTTTTGGATACCAGGAATATCTGTTTAGAGAGGTTCTAAGGGTATACAGAGTAAATTTTATTTGAATGAGCTATTTTTCATGTCAAATATAAGTTTCGCAGATGAAAAAACCTTTCCAATAACTATTTTATTGTGCAAAATTAAGAAAGAGGAGCTAGAATTTGGATCTAGTGTGGGAAAACATGTACAAGAATATTTATTAAGTAGAAATCATTTTCAAATCTTAAAATATAGCTATATAAATTAAGAGAAACCATCTAGTAAGGGTTTGAAGTCTATTAAAAATAGATAATGTCATGATCATAAAAATTTACCAGATTTTGTCTTCAGAATACCGAGCTTATGTCTATAGTTTAATGATTTGGGACAGTATAATTTTTTAACACTTAGAAAATTTTCAAAATGTTTTTGGATCATCATATGAATTTAGAATATATATTCAAAATTATTAAACAACATTATGAGTTTGATATTACTTATGAAAAGCTTCCACACTTAGGAAAATTTCACAGTTCTATTAGAATAAAAACTGGATATTTCGAGATTTAATCTGATGAAGAAAAAAATAATTTGCAATGATTCTTGTGTAGTTCATTGAAGTCAGAAAATTTTAGATTCTTATGAGATCCATGATTCAATAATTTGAGACAAATATTCATGCCCAGAGTGAATAAGATCAATGAAAGGCATACGAACTATAATATCGAAGTGATAAAAATGAATTTAACTGGTTCTCAATATAATGTCGATGGTGTCACGTTGAATCTTTCTCATTAAACAACTGTTAAATCAGTCATGTTTGAAGTAATATATAAGAACCATTGAACCTATATATGATCATCATAGCTTATAATATTATGAACTGAGTAACTTGAGAATAAATAATGAAGTGGATGAGGTGCTATTACTGAGTACAGAATCAAGATGAGATATTTACATGTTATTATATGAAGTAATCAAGATGAAATGAGCTTCTCTAAACAAACACATGTTATTGATGTATGATATTCATACATCTGGGGATAGTGAAGTTCAATTTTTGTGAGTTTAGTTTATGGATAAAAATCAAGATGATCTCCATGAATTATAAAAGTAATAGTTTATTTAGATGAGTTTCAAATAACATAAATCATTAAATAATAGTATTTTCAGAATACCTTTTGAGGTTAAAAAGTAGTGCATGAAAAGTCATGGGTAAAAATATATAGATATTATAATATGGAACTTATAGCCGGTAGTGATAAATTCAATAAAAAATCTATATATGGATATTGAAATTCAATGAATAAGATTTAATATTTCCACCCATTCTTTCGATATTGATAATATTTTAGAGGAAGAAAAGATCATAATAGGTGTAGAATATTGTGATTGAAGTGATGTTTTACTATGTTTTTAGATGGTTCTATAAATTTATAAAATAATAAGAAGAATAAGATTATTTAACCTATAAAAAAGAAGTATAGTGTTGAGCCTATGAAACTTACTTAGTTTTGAAAAGAAATAAGAAAGGAAAAAGAGTTTATGATGTAATGGTTGGATGTGAGATTATTATTTTGTATACCTAATCTTGTAGTTATACACTTTAAATGATGAAAAAGAGTTGAGTTTACAACAAAATATTCATAAAAAATGATGATTGTACAATTTTGAAAGATGATTTGTATTATTCGTGGTCAAATATATTCTTGTAGTTGAAATCACGTTGATTTTGAGGAAGCACCCCAATGTTTAGGTGTATTGACATCCCAAAAAAGAATTTTTGATCTAATTTAGGAGGAGGAAATAAAATAAAGAGGATATAATGGGATTCTAGTATAAAAAAGAGTAGTGGGATGGTGTTTTGATCAATTCTATTATATAGTCATCCAACAGTTTCATAGTACCATGTGCCTTATTTTCTGGATGATACCTGAACAACTCTACTTGTATTGATGATAAAATTATAATTATGAATCTATGCCTCATACATTACAACTATGAAGGGGACTAGTTTTCTCTGGATGGGCTAAAACATAGAAATTTTACATTTCATATTTACTTAATTTCTACTATTTTTTATAGTGTTGTTTGTTAAGATAAAAATGATAGATCCATAAGTATTAATTTCATAAAGAGGTTCAAGTCGAAAGGGGTGATAAAAAATAATAAATTAGAATTGGTAAAACCATACCACACATAATTAAGCCCCCTCTTAGGTGTGTTTGAATGGTTTGTTGGGTATATCAATTAGTATCAGAGTGGATGGTTCCTCTGATTGGATCTTTTTTACAGACCCACTAAAATTAATTTTATTTGTTTAAGTGAAAAATTAAGAAGTGTGAAGATCCATAAAGGATAGATTAGAATATATTCTTGTTATTAAAAACATAGAAGTACCACCCATTTCTATATAAAATAAAATAATAAAATAGGAAAATAATGAAAATAAAAATATGAATAAGGAAAGGGATCAACCACATCTTGAAGTTGGAAAAAATGGTAAGTGCACATATACTAAATTTGTTTATTGACATCCTTTTAATGATTCAAGTAGTTATGGAGAGTATTAAGAGATAAAAATAGTTAAATACTTACACTCTCATGTTGTATTTTATTTTATGAATTTTCATTATTAATTTATTATGTATATAATTAGTCTCATAAATGAATTTTTTGAAGAAAATTATATCTAAAAGGAGAAGTTGATTTCATAAAGAATGTACTGGTTTAACAGTTTCAAATATGTAGAACCCTATAAAAACTGGTGAATGCTTAGGGAGAAATACCAATGTATTCCAATAATAAAATTTCATTGATTGATGAAAAAATTAAATGAATAATTGTTGAGAAATAAGTATTTAAGGATTTAGTTACATAGGTATTACATGTATTATGAAATCTAAACAAATTATATTTTAATGTCAAGAGAACACGATTTAATATGAAATCTAAAAGAATTCAATATCTTGATAGTTCACAATAAGAGCTAGGTAAGATGCATGATGAAAAAATTTAGAATATAAAGAGTGTCTGTAGTTTCACGTTGTGATGAGTGGAAGATGAAAAGACTATTATCAAGATAAATTTTCTTGAGTCGTAGATTAAATTGAATAATCTAGAATCCATTAATGATGGACATTCTAAAAGATATGAATATAAGAGTTCTTCCACATAGTTTTTAGAGAAGAATAATATATCAACATGTACTCTTCCTAGTGGTAAAGAGAGTTTAATATTTATCTAGGATTCTTCCACATCAATAACATAGAAAAATATCACACAATGTCCTAATAGGGGTGTATGTACTAGATATGATGTGTAAAACATTACTGGAGAAAATTTAAATTATATACACATACAGGTTAGTAAAAAACTTAGGAATATAACCACATTAAAAAGTGTATATGTAATAATATATTTGAGTAATGTTCCCTAAAAAATACCAAAATAGTGGAAAAACAACCAAAAAAATACAATACACAAGCAATAAAATCATGATAACCTGCATTCAAAGTGAAGAGAACACGATTTTTATACTATTGGGGGTGTTTTTAGAGGTTTATTTATATATTCATAGATTTTTGGAATAAAATTTCATCATATGAAATTTATAGAAGAACTATATGCAGGGAGTATAAAATAAAAGAGAGAACAAACCTATTGTAAAAAAGAATCATATTTCAAAGAAATATAGTAATATTTCAATAAAACATATTTAAAAGGATAAAAAGTTCATGTGACTCTTGAATAATATATATAAATATATATCAATAATATTAGAATGTTCTAACCAACCATATCCCTTATGTTTATGAAATAGAAAATACACAATATTAGATGAAGAGGAAAAGAGAAAATGAGTATGTCTTGGAATATAAATCATAGAATATGACTGATGTGAAATCTACCCCAAAGTGTTTGGTAGTGAATACTGACAAGGATGTTAGAAAAACATAAATAGTATTCTTATATTTTTTTTGGAATAGGCCACTCCATTTTCTTCTAAAAATAATCCATGGGAACTAAAGCTATAAGGGGAAATATTAAAATCAATAAGAAGATAACCATTTAAATGAAAAAGAAGATTAGCATGTTAGAATACATATCTGAGGAGGAATTTGAGAGACTACACAATATGGGTGACCTAAAATCCAATAGAGAGGTGTGTGGAAGGTGAAACAAGGGCCATATACCAAATAATTTCATGACTTGAATTCCTTGAAAAAACATATATGATTAATAACACAGGAAATGAACCAGTGACTTCTAGTTCTAAATTTGATGCTAAAAAAGTATCAGCCCATAATTATTAATATTAAAGTGACTAATCATATAATAATCATATATCTAGATCAACTGGGAGTGTAAAAAATGTTGGGTCAATCATTGAAGAGTTAAACCTTTATTTTATCTCCAGAAAAGAAATTTCTTCAAATTGAGAAGCATGTTAAAAAAGAAAAGTTATTCATATTGAACAATGAAGTAAAATTTTGGAAACTTAAAGAGGATAAAATCATGAAGAAGTTTATAAATTTAATAACATCAAGGAAAAATTTACTAGGTGGAGGAAGAAGTCTCAGATCCTGTGAAAAAACTGAAGAGGTGATGAAGTCCACATTATCCCAAATAAAATGTTATTATGCGATAATGTTGGGGATCAAAGGTGAGTTTTGTTAGAGTGTTGTTATACTTATATATCTAGAAAGGATGATCATCATGGTGGATTTAAATTTCTATTAGTTCTCATTTACAGCTGGTATTAGTTTCAATAGGTATCATAAATTTTTTGAACTTTTTTCTAGAAGAAAACTTCTATGGTGATTTTATAGGAATCTGTAATCAAGTAATCTCTAGAAAATAATGATGTTTTAGGTTTGATATTTACTCTCATTACCTTGTAATATTATATAGTTATTGTGTTTATTAAGGGGGTTATTTGTCTAATAATAAAGGGAAGTTTTTTTTATTTCAACTTTTTGATCTACTTTATTTATATGGGTCTAGGATTAAAAATTATTTTAAAAATATGATTTTTAAAACCCCTGTAATATTTGTGTGAAATTTTGTGTCAAATGTGAAAAATAAGTGGATAACTTTCATGTCTCAGTTACAAACTCTTGTTTTCTACACTAGGTTTTCCCAATTAGACATAAAGTGATTAAATAGTGGATAGTTGCTAAGAATTATTTGGTTCCATCATTATCTAAAATAGAATGGATAGATTTCTCAACAAATAAAGGAAATATGGAAGAGGAATAACCTTGCGACCAAATATTCTTATATAGAAGGTAGATAAAATCATCGCGTACATTTAGAAGGAAATATTTCTCCCTAAATTTTATTTCATTTCAATTAGGGTAGATGAAGAACATTTAATTGTGGAGTTAACATTACAATTAATAATAATCCAAAGGGGGGAGCATGGAGTTCCCTTGAGGGTTGTATGATGCTTATATTTTATATTTTGGCAATGTACAAGGTTAAAGATAACATAAATTTATGTAAATAATATGGTTGATGGATTAGAGTATAAACCCTATACATAATGTTTAGGTTGATCATACATAATAGGGATAATATATTGAACATTATGTGACTGGAAATATAATAGGGTACGTAGATGTTGTAAAAGTAAGTTGGAGGTTTTGAATTCCTAGTATATCTGGTTAGATAGGCTCTAAGGTTAGCCAAAAAATGTATCGATTGAATAATCTAATCATCTGGTCTAATGGATCTAGTATTTTATTTATTTCAAATCTATATTTATTGATTCAAGGGAATATTCAAAGCTTATAAGGGAGTTTTTAATGAAGGATAACCCATACATAGAGATCAAATAATAGTGGTTGTTGAAATCAATGTTATAATGATCCTGAATGATGGTTGATGCAATTATATATAGATAAAGATTGATTGAATAATATCCACACCTAATATGGAATATAATATAATTGAAATTAACTTTTATGAGTGTTATATATAGTAAAACACCTCAAATATATGTTTAATTATTTTATAGTTATCTTTATAATTAAATTAATTATTTGAGGAAGTGTTGAGTAGGTTTAAAAAAGTTTGGAGATGACCTTGAGAAATTGGAAGTCTTTTTTAAGATACCTAAATAAATAGTTTTTGGTGTTCAGAAAAAATTGTTATTACTTGAATGTAAGTATTTTCTTACTATGATCATATGACTTATGCTAATCGTAATGCTTCGTGCCCTGAACATAAATCATTGAGACAATCATCAGGATTTGAGATTCATTTTATGAATCTTCTGATTATAAGTTGTTTATGCCTATTAAAAATTTTCAAATATAATATCATTATACTTTAATAGATCATTTCATCAGAATACTGAGTTTATGTATCAATCGTAAACCTTTGGATGAGCACAAAGAATTAACAATTAGAGAAATTTTCATAAATTTATGGTATCATCATAAGACTTCAGAAGATATCATTGTAATTATTTGGTTTTCATATGGATTTGAAGTTTTTAATGTAAAGCCTTAATACTTAGTAAAATTATGAAGTTCTAATACATAAAAAACATGACTTCTCAAGATTTAATCTAATGAAAAACCAAACAATTTTGTGTGATGGTTGTGTTATTTGTTTAAGTTAAAAATTATATGACTCTTATGAGATCCATGATTCTATCCTATGAAATAGATATTTAAGATAATAGTAAATAATATCAGAGTGGGTAATAAAATATATAATATCAAAAGGATTAAATTGAATTGCTTTGTTTTTTAAGAATAACAGAAATAAATCCATATAAAATAATTTTCAGTCAACAAGTGATAAACTTTTCATTTATAAAGAAAGCTAGAGAACCATCAAACCTTTAGATGAAAATAAAGTACTAAAATCTAATAAACTAATTTTCTTGAAAAAAGAAGAATGAAAAAGATGAGGTGATATAGAGTGTAGACTGAAGATATTTGTAAAGGTTTTTTAGGTGTACTACTCAAGTAAAAATGACATTCTCTATACTACCACATGTTATTGTTGTAAGATGTTTAAATAGATAGGGAGTGTTAAGTGTATTTATTGTGAGCGTAGTTGGAGGATGTAAATTAATTATATCATACTAAAGACTAAAAGTAATGGTTTACTTGGCCGAGTTTCCAAAATTGAGGAGCATTAAATATGGGTATTTTTGGAATACATTTTGAGTTGAAAAAGTAAGACATGAAATGCCATCGGAAGAAAAATATTGATATTATACTATGTTGGTTTTGGATGGTAGTGAGAAATTACATATGATATACTATTTATAGATATTGGAAAAGAAATAATAAAGTTCCCGAAACTACCCACAATTAAGTGATTAATAATATCAAGGTAGAAGAAAACAAGAAATAAATTGCAGTCATTTATGATTTAAGTGAGTTATTACTGAGAGTGAAAATGGTACTATGAAACTGTTTGAAAATATATTTCCAAAGAAGGGACTATTCCCATGGTGTTCCCTATTATTACATCGTAGTGTTCATATGTAAAATGGAAAATTCATGTGACCTTTCACGTTTTGGTGGTACCCATGGTCAACAAGCTAACCTAAAAATGTTAAATGGATTCCAGTAGGAGGCTACACCTATTTTTCTAGTTATATTGGAGGAAATATTTTTTCACCAAGACATGTAGATAAACGTTTGGTCATGATTTTTTTCTATATAAAAGGACTACAATTGTAGGAGTCCAAAATGGGAGAAAACATTCCATTTCACTTGGAATGGTAGATTTTTGTTTTCCCTATGATCCAAAAGGACTCACACTGTGACTATTTCATAGGTCATAGCATGGAGAAATGGTAATTGTGAAATATGGATTGTAGCTGAAGACAAGGCCATGGTGGTCAGTGAGTTAATGTGAAAATATCAATGGTTCATTCACCAAGGTTTGGTGCATTCTATTTTAAAGATAAAATTTTTAGAACTAAAAAAACATAATGGATATTCAAAGGGCATTTATATATGATTTAACCACCACTAAATGGATAGTTTCTTGTCAATTTTTGATGTATAATAATTCGTTCATTCAAAGCATAGAATGAACAAATCCATGGAAGAATTTTTAAGATCTAAAAAAGAGAGATCTACTAGATAACTTGATCATTTTAGAAAGGTAAGAATTTTAGGGAATTGATCTAGATATCATCACAAAGGTAAAAGGTTAGAGATGGTTTTATTTTTGGTGATTCATTATCTTGTTGGACGTCAATATTTGATGTGTGGAAGAGAAACACCACTATTGTCATATATTTTATTATCTTTATGTGGAGAATAATGGTTTTTAAAAATAGAGTAGAAAGTTATTTATTAATGGAGGGAAGAAAGTTATCTAATATGTCATGGTAGGGAACTCAATGGGCTAGTGAGACCTCTCCAACCTGAACTTGTAAATCCATTATTTTTTATTGAATTTAGTGTATAGGAACATTTTTATAAATTATACTTGGAAGTAGAACTTTTTGGATGAACCAAGTAAAATCAATGGCGTCATTTAAATATTTCCTCACCCATTGAGAGAAAAAAATGAGATAAAGTGAAGCATTCTTCAATGTGAGAGAACAATCTCTATAATCAAGGAAGAATTGTTTTTATCCTTCATACCCCGATTCACCCCCTCCCCTCTCAGGGTGTTATCATCAATAAGTATATAAAAAGTTGAATCAAAGGGGAGGTTTTTTATTCTCCCTTTTGAAATAATGGGGATAATTTTAAAACACAAAGATATCACCATCCTAGAAAGATGTAATTTCTAGTTATAGAAAAGCCAAAAGAAGCATTATTTCACAACATTGTGCATAGTCATTTACACAATAACCATGTATAGAAGCAATGAAAATATGGAAATAAGAGACTTGATGGAGAAGGATCATTAAGAACTTTGTGTGGAAACCAAATCTATAAATTACATGGAAAGTGATATTTAAAATCCAATATACATTAATTTAATGTGATTGTAAACTTATCACGTCATATGTGAAAAAATCTTGAATACTTATAAAGGATATTCAAAGGTCTAAGAGGTCATGTTTCAAGTTCTATAAAAAATATGAAGACTTGATTTTGAATTAAAATTTGATAGTTGATGTGTTTTTTGATCATCATAATGTGTTTATTAGATATATTATGGGACTTAGTAAAGATATCAGTGATAAGAATATTGTGATGTTGATCCTGAGAAGACTCCCTCATTGTTTTAATGCAAAAAAAATTATTCTAGAAGTCAAAATCCAGAAGATATTTCACTCAATAGTTTTCATTATTCTCTTGTAAATCCGGAGATTAGAAATGAATAAAATAATTCAATAATAAAGTAAATTACCCAAGATGTGGCCTTAAATTACATGTAGAAGCACTCAAAAAAGGAAAATCTAAAAGTTGATGAAGTTGAAGAGGTTATATCCATCATTTTCTCTAATATTAGAAGAGCATGGGGAATGATTAAGGTCAAGCTTCTAATTCTTCGTTTCAAATGTTGAAAGGTGGTACATATTGTGGCTAAATTCACCTAAAACTATTAATAATATGATGATCACAATAGATACCCCAAGAATATGAAAAAATAAGGTATAAATAATTCAAAATTTATATGCTTCTAAATGAAAAATTTTCAATAAAAAGAAGAATAAAGTAATTGAAAAAGTGAATTAGAAGAAACCAAAGACTATAAGGATGAAGGTGAGTTTATGGTCATTGAAAATAATCCAAGAGATGATGATATTGATATAAATAATGAAGGAGTTGTGGGAAGGGATGAATTGTTGGAATAACATGAGGAATACCTCAAATAAATCGATGTTTATAGAGAAAATACTAACAAGGATAATGCAATGGTTCATGATTATAATATCTTCATGTAACACCTTGAAGAATAAAAGTCATAACTAATGTCTGATAATGAAAAAATAAAATCTAGAATTTCGGGAAACTCATCAAAGGTAGTTGAACTTAAACATACTGTTACAGAAGAAACTTGAATCACTGAGGGTTTGGATATAAAATTAAAGATATAGTTTAGAGTCTTAAATATATTGAATAAGGAGTTGTAAATTGGATTTGGAAGTTTGATGGTCAGTAATTATTATTAACTCCTAATATAATCGAAGAAAAAATCTATGGTAATTCATGTTTAAGAGTAAAAGTAACCTATTGTAGATTCAAAACTATAAGAAATAAGTCCAATAAATGAGGTAGATATTCATAACACTTTAAAGGAAACGAATCATGTGGTTAAGGTTAACTCAAATGTATCATAATTCAGATTATTTTTCTACTGAAAGTGTGGAAACACATACAATGAGTTGCCTATTTCTAGGATGTTCTTTTCGAGAGAAACACCAATCCAAATAGGCAAGATAAATATTCAATCATTCTTTTGTTTTTAATGGATACTATTTTTTTATTAAAGGATTTTCACATAAGTTAATCAATTGTGAATCATAGATACAAATAAGGACATAAAAATGTCTTAAAGTGAAAGTAATAAAAACCTAGAGTCTTCACCCAAATGCACAAAAAAAAAACTGATTTTCAATTTTGAAATAAGAGGAAGAGTTCATGAAGATAAACGTTGTGGAGGTACATTCATCACCAGCATAGTTTATGAAAATGAGATTGTATATGGATAATAATGCTGAATTTCCTTAAGGTAATAAAAAAAATCAAGCTCCTGGATATTGGAAATTAGCTACACATCACACATGACAAAAAATGAAGGACTCGTTGTGAATACCATTAACAAAAAGATGATGTCATCAATTTTTGGAACAATGAGGGTATTGAGATTGTTTTTTTTTGAACGGATAAAATTAGAGGAAAGGATATTTGTATGGTTTATGTTCTCTTGGATAATGGGATAAGTTATAATCTTCTCAGTGTTATCCAACTGTGTGACCATGGATATACAATGGATTTCAACAAAAGGTAAGAAATTTCAAAGATAAATATGGATCACTTAATCAATAGAGATAAATAACCAATAGGAATAAATAAATTTTTGGAGAGTAAAATTTTGGTATATTATACAAATAGGAGGAGAATAAGTGTTGACATATGCAACTTGTCCATTTGAGACAAACGTATCAGGGGAGATTTTAAAAAATTGATGATGCACATGATATCCACCATTTTACATACAATACCACTCACATATGTGATTTATGTCAAAAACAATTGAGATTATATTGAAGTATTATAATCCTAATAAGATGAAGTAATTGTGGTTTCTTGAGCTAGTGAACATGGATGCTTTTCAGCCAATATCACCGAAAGTGATGGATGGAAAAAGATATTATGTATTGTTTTTTGATTATTTTAGTAATATGGAATGTATTATTCCTATTAGACACAAGACTGGTTTTTATAGCTGTGTCAATCTATATTAAAAAGACAAGAAAATGTGTTTTGAGTGACGATTCATAAATTTAGAATAGAAAATAATTCTAAATTTATACATCATTAAGTTAAGGACAATTTATATAATCATGGAATTAAACATTTGGTTTTTTTGGTTGGAACATCCTTTAAAAATAGGTCAGGGAAAAGCCTAAATAACATAATCAATAACATGGAGCAAATAATGCTTATAGGAATGTATCCTCAGAAATAATATATGGAAGATTTTTTTTATTTCAGAAATTTACAACTCTAATATACTATTTATATGTTTTAATGAAAGGAAAATACCATATGAAATATGGTATATATATAATCCTTCACATAAGTAATTATGAGAGTTTAAAAGTAAGTGTTTTATCCATAATAAAGGGAAGAGTAGGATGTTTGAATACATGGTCGATGAAGGCTTATTTCTAGCCAATTAATCAAAGAGAAAATCTTATAAGTTCTATAACAAGAAATTTAACAATATAGTCAAGTGTAATGACATGTTGGTGGTCTATAGTAGGAAAATGAAAATATAACATGAGCATAGTTTGCATGGATTTTGACTTATTTTTGAATATGAAACTTATGAAGAAACAAAAAAATGTTTAGGGGGAGTTTCAAAAAATTAATAGAATTATGATGAAGACATAGATAGTGCTGAAGGTACAAAAATTCCAGTAGATTTAAGAAAATGAATGAACAGGGATACAATTTCTTAAGAAAACATTATTGGATACTGGACAACTGTAATTCAAAAGAGGAGAATGAAGGTTCAATATAATATTTACTTATTATATTTTTAGAAAAAAATTAATTTAAAGAGGCTAAAAATTATGAGAGTTGTTTTAAGGATATAAATGAAAAACTTGAAAAAATATAGAAAAAAATAAAACATTTTTCAATTCAAAGTGAAAATAATGTTTTCATGCCCATGTGGGTGTTCTAGAATGAACTCAATTAAGATGGGAAGTTTATTATAAACAAAGCATGTAACGACCCAATTTTTTGTCAATGGCAATTCCTTTCTTATAAATACATAATATAATGACATTAAATCATAGAAAAATGAACAACTAAGTACTATTTGGCCTTTAAACATAATTTTGACACTTTTGTGTTTTGAATTTAAAAAATCTAACATACACGGTTGTGATAAGTAATATATTTGGATTATGATAAGGAAAACATAATTTTTTTGGAGAATAGTAACCTACCCTTATGAATAGTGACATACCCTTATGAATATTAACATAACCCTTATGAATATTACATCATTTTAAAGAATAATAACTTGACCCTTGAATGTATAGATAAAATTTAGGAATCTTATAGGTTATAATATGACCATCGTAAAAGTTTTGGTTTTTTGTAAGTAATAAATAATTAATTACAATTAATTAATTAATTTAAAAGAAAATTTATTTTCCTAGAATGTGTTCATAAATTAAAAAATTTATGTCTTCTGGTTTTAGGATAATTTTATAAGACCTTATGTAATTTTTGAAAGCATTATAAAATCAGTCATTATTTTAAAATCTATATTTTTCATTTAAATTATGAATTTAATTAAAAATTGAATTAATCATATTTAGAATATTATTTTTGAGAAATGGATTTCATTTTTGGATTCTACACATTTATAAATTATTGTGAAATTGTTTTGGGATTTTTCTAAAATAATTGAATTTTTGTTGAATAGTAAAATACGATAATTTAGGAAAAATATTAAATACATGAATTGTGATGTAATCAGCTGATGTATGGCTGAAAGAAGGGTATTATCTCAAACTCACATTTGATATTTACTATTTTTGGTGACAATAATCGTTATTATTTCTTTTATTGTGGAAAAATAATAAACTAATGATTAAAATATTAAGAAAACCCCCCTCTCCTCCACTATAAAATCCACCCACAATCCCCTCTTATCTTCACTCCTCTCATGCCTTGTTCTTTACCTAAATTATTTCAAAATATCTTCCCAATATCCTATACCACTTCTTACATCCCTTTTTCTTCTCAAAAGACAAAATCCTCTCCCATTAAGAGGCTTTCAAGGAATATTACATAAAGAGGTAAATTTCTCTTTTCTTTTCTTTCATTTTCTTTTCATGTTCCTTTGTTGTCTTTTATTTCCTAACCTATCCTCATATAAATGGAAGGAAAAATCTAGTACCATAATTGTACTATAATTTTATTATAATAATGGGATAATTCATTATCATATCTATTTAACATAGTTTTATACAAAAGAAACGAAAACACCGTCTGAGATGTGTTAATTTATCACATTCAAGGATGACAGGTTATCAATTTATTTTACCATCATCAATTATATTCATGGAACAATTTTTATGGTTGAAACATACTACTAAATATTTATTTTAGTCTTATTATATGTTCTATAATCCCTTTTCACCCATGATATAAAATAATAATACAAAACAAGTTAATTATGAGAAAAATCGCCAAATTAATCCTAGCATTTATCATCAATGTTTTATATAATGATTCACCTTCACTATAAATAAAAAAAATGTATTTTATAACCATATAATCTAATATATATTCACTAATTCAATATCACTTCAATTCTAGACAACCACTCTCATCATACATTTGTGTCCGAACATGTATATAAGTGAACCGATCATAAAAAACCAAGAAAACAAACGAACTCGAACAAAGAAATTAAACCAATTAACCCATCCAAAAGGTCATGAATGAAATTAAAAAGGTTATAATAAATCTTTTACATATATAATAGGTTCTTTAATTATTAATTAATGAACCTAATTTTATTATTCATGACATTAATATTAAGTATAGAACACCATCGAACTTAAGGTAAGGGATTCTCTCTATTTCACTTTTATTAAAGTATGTCTTCTATGTTATTACCTTTTATGTGTCATTCATAATTATAGGGTATGATATAGCAACTCTTCCACACTTCCCTCATTATTTATAAGTGATGATAAACCCCTTTATTTCTCATTAATCCCTCTTAAGTTCACCTGATTCCATGCCGATAATTTGTAGGGGATTATACTCGAACCTCCTCTATTCCTTCGAGTTGTCTCATATTTATTATTACTAAAATGAAGTTATATTATCTTTTTATATGAATATTATAAATGTTTTTTACGTGTACCAAATTAATTTATCAATACCCGCTAATCATTATCTTTTGGGGATATATATGTTTTTAAGTGATTTCTCCCTCAATACTTCCCGATAAGCAAAATTGTTTAAGGTAACTTCCCGAATTATTACCCAATTTCAAGTGCACAATATCTTATGTTTTAAGAAAACATTTTCTTTATAAAATCGACCATTTATTATGAAAACCTTAATGGTTCAATTATTATCTTATAAAAAATATTTCACCCTTTTCTATTTTAAAGGCTCTACAATATTTTTCTTAAAACTGCACAAAAAGTTTTTAATGATAAAATTTCTGAAATACTTTTCTTACATGTTGTCACTTCTACTTTACATCACTTACCATGATACATGCCTTTTTCCCTGATGAATGTACATGTATATTTTAGTTCCTTTATTTCAAGGACACTTTTATGATACACTCATTTGTGATTCTTTATGACATGATTTTGGTACCCAATTCTTTCCATGGGTAACCCTGATGTTTATGAAATATTAATTAAGTATGATTATTTATGTGGAAAACATATTCATGGAATGTTAATATGGGTGTAACTAGAGATTTATTCAATTCATTAGGTAAATTTGATTCTCAACGGTCTTGGTGGTTAGCTTTGGTTTTTACTCCCATGTGCGAAAATCTTGGCAGTTAGCTTTGGCTTGGTCTTCCATGTACAACAGTTTTTGAGGTTGGACTTGAATCATGCTAAAGTCATGTTTTATATTTCCATCGCATTATTATAACTCCATGTTTATATGATTTCATGTTTTTATGTTATGATTCCATATGTTACATGCCTTTTTATATCATCATGCCATGCGTTTTATCCCATGTGATAATACTTTGTTCTTATGGTTATTCCCTTACTAGGATATTTAGCGCATCCCTTTGTTCATGTGTTTACAAGGGTACCATATTTTGATGTTTGAGCACAATATAAGTTTGACACTCAATCTTAATATAAAATAAAGAAATTTTTTATTTACTCCCATGTTTTAGGTTTTATGTACCTAGTATTCAATGACACTAGGCTTTATGATCCTTGGCTTGTTTTCTAATGTATAATTATACTTAAAATCATGTAATGTTATGTGTAAAATTGTAGGGTCACTACAAACCATATTCTGTGTGCTGGAGGTATTCTAAAATTTAAAGAATAGATGTTGATGATACATTTTCACTGATGGAATTACTTGAAACAATAATATTATTCTTCGACATGGTGGTGAATAAGGGTATAAAGGTGTACCAAATGGACATCAAATCAGAATTTCATAGTGGGATCCTTAAAGTAGAATTTTATATCAAATGGATAGTTGGATTTATTTATGATAATGATGAAGATAAAGTATATCGGTTGGTGAAGTCCTTATCTAGGATAATGAATACACTATAAGCTTTATACTTAGGGATAGACCAATATATAATGAAGCATGGATTTTAAAGCGGAGTGGTCAATCAAAACCTCTATATCAAGAAATAAAATTATCTACATATAATGGTTCCTATATATGTGGATGATATTATCTTTATAGGATATGATAAAATCCAATGCAAAGAATTTTTATATTTCATGAGGTACCAATTTGAGATGTCACTTATTGGTGAATTATTATTTTTATCGGCATAAAAGTGATTCAAATAATGGATATGATCCTTATATCCCAAAAAAATAAAATTAGAAGATACTAAAAGATTTCAGATTTATTGTTCGAGACTGATGGAAACTATAGCTGAGACCTGGATGGAATTATCCAAAGATGAAGAAGGAGAAGAGGTTGATGTCAACATTTATAGACAAATTATCGGTCTTTTACACTACTTGACTTTCACTTGACCAGGGATTATTTTTTCCGCATGTCAAGTTGTATAATATTAGTGTTTTCCCAAATAAATTCACTTGAATTATGTGAAAAAGATACTTTAATATGCCAATAATATGGTGGAATATGATTTTATTTACAATAAAAACTCGCAACATCGATTTTCAGAATATTCATATAAAGATTTTTCATGTTTGGTAGATGATGAGAAATACACCTCATGGTGTTATTTTTATCTTGGGAGCACATTCATATCTAGGATGTGTAAGACGTAGGATTGCATATCTCTGATAACTATAGAGGTTGAGTAAATTTCTATCACTAAATCATGCACCCAATTGTTATGGATGAAACAAAAACTAGATGATGTGGGTGTTGTGGTATTTTATCATATTCCAATAAAGTGTTAAAACTCTAGTGTAATCAATCACAAAAAAACCTATTTAAATATTCATGGAAAAAACACATTAAGGTCAAATATTATTTTATAAAGGAGAAAATGGAGCAAGGAAGTGAGTATTGGAGTATGTTTGATAGAGCATATATTTAAATTATTTTTCATGAGTATTATAATTATTTAATCCTTTATTATTTACCAATTTGATATGAATTACATTATTTTTGTATTTTAGGGATATTTTGATCTTAAAAGTGAAAATAACTTAATTTTGGATTTTTAACTATTTTCAATAACTTCTATATTTCCATCATAACTTATTATATAT
Organism: Viscum album; assembly: GCA_963277665.1. NCBI lineage: Eukaryota > Viridiplantae > Streptophyta > Magnoliopsida > Santalales > Viscaceae > Viscum > Viscum album. The sequence goes on along the minus strand of OY728134.1, from coordinate 1,157,884,317 downwards.
TTATCTAAATTTAGTAATTATTTCTTTATTATTCTATTTCTGTTTGGGTTACAAATTATTTAATAGGACTAAGTACTGATTATAAATTATTATATCTTGAATAAATCAATCTATATGAAAAATATTTTTGGCTAATAAAATTGAATGACCCCCATTAAATGAGGTATATCTCTAGGTAAAGAAAACCAAATAAGGTAATTCTATTTTTCATTGAAAGGGGACTTGGAGGTGCACATGAAGATTAAATTTCATAGTGAAATTACCTCATTAAATAATATATTGCATATATAAAATTTGATGAATATGAAGAGTCTATTCATCCATAAAAAGAGGGATTTATTTATTTGAATATATATTTTTTAAACCTGTGAAAATGATTTAGTTTCTTATCATATATGGAAAATAAAATTTAGAGAAACTATTATGAATAAATCCATAGGATATTCGATCGTGAAGGGGGGACAAATTGAGAATTATTCATAAATATAGAAATTGTGTTTCATATTTCCACCCCCTACTCAATATAATCTCATATCGACTTCTTTATAAGGGAAAATACAAAGAGATAAAAGAGTGGTATATTATGGAGAGGCTTCCTAAAATTAGGAGTATTGATATTTTAAAGGAAGTAATAGATTAAAAAGAAACTACTTATGTGATATGAGGCTAAAAACTATGTGGGTGTTAAAGTCATCAACCAAAGGAAACTCTTTTTGGTTTCAATATTAATGTTCAATCTCTTTTAAATTCCTCTTGAACTTATATTTTTTAATGAATGTAGAGCTTTTATTTCTTTAATACATTTTCAGATAGTTTTTTAAGTGGTTTCTCAATCTATGATTATCCACAACTTCTGCATCAATTTAAAATTAATAATATTTTTATTTCCGATCAATTATTTTCATTATTATTGAACCTTATTAAACTTTAATTTATATTTATTTTCTATATTTTAACTTTTAATCAAATCCCAAAAATTTTCTTCTTATAAAAAATAAACAAATACAGAGTAATAGTTTTGTAACTCAAATTTCAACCTCCTAAAGAGATAATCCTTGGAGTGATATATTTCATTTATATAAGGAATAAATTGTATGATTTTATTCTTCATTAAAAACCCTTTTATAATCTAGGGTTATTCTTGAGTAGGTTTCTTGAGTTTTTTAATTTTTTTCATGTCCAACAATTGTTACCCTAATTTGTTACCATTGGATTCTAAAATTCATATAACTTAACATACTTGGTATAGATATGTTTGAAATCCCCTTATACCTATTTTTGAATCTTACACTGACCCACCTAAAATAAATTTATTTGAACCTAAAATTCAAATGGTTGACATTAGAAACACAAAATAATTGGCTTCATCCTATGATGTCAATCAAAAAAAATCCTATGTAATTTCTTGATACACCTACTGATTTTGAAATTAAATATGTTTCATTCACCAATTCAGAATATTTAATGGATTTATAGGTGAATATCCACATAAACATATTCATGAAATCAATTATCTTTGTGTTACCATGAAACATCAAGGAGTTGATGGAAATAAAATTAAATTGTGGAAATTTACTTTTTCATTAGAACTCATTGCCAAAGAATGAGTTTTATATTCAAATTAAACAGTGATTATAATTGGTAATGATTAAGAGAAGCCTTTTCTGAATTTTTTTCCCACTTTAAAAAAACTTCCATACAAAAAGATATTTGTTGAATTAAGAAAATTCAATGTGAAACTTTTCATGAGTATGAGGAACAATTCAAAAAACCCTTTTTTTATTTTCCCCCACCATCAAATCATTGACCAAATCATTATTAAATATTTTTATGATGTATTGTGTTTAAATAATAGGATTATGATTTATGCTACTATAGGAGGGGTTTTATTTGAAAATAAATCAACAACATACTTCTAGGACTTTAATTTCAAACATAATGCAAAATTCACTATGATTAGTAACATGTGGCCTTCTTCATGTGAAATATTCCCATAAAATTATAGACTGCTATAATTAAAAATAATATGATTCTGAGTCACCCTTCTGATATTAAAACCATGGTGAGGTCAATGATCTTTTCCAACACCCCATCAACCACACCCAAACATGAATCAAATTTTCAGATGAAAGTCCTCTGTGGAATTTTTTCTTCCAATGAAAATTTTAGTGACAATTCCCAAAAATAAAAGAACATTTTAAGAATTAAAAAGTGGATTTTCTAGGGAATCCCATTTAATAAAACCAAAAACGTCATTTTCCATCTAATTAAAATCTAAATGAAGGATGAAAACCCACTCAAATGAAGTATTTTGACAACCTGAACAATAAAAAATCATTTTTAATGGTTTTGGAAGTAATTCTCAACCTATATTTTTTTTGTATGAAATCCAATGAACATTTTGGAAGAAACATTAATCCTATTCGAACCACTCAAAATCCATAGAGTAACCTTGAAGAAGATATGAGGAAACAACATAACATGATGAATACCTTGAGTAGTAAAACGGGTCAACTAGCCTCTAATCTTTGTAGAATGAGAAGTAAAATGAATGATAGTTTACCTTCATAACCCAAAGTGAATTAAATAGATAAACAGAAGGAAAATGTGAGGGCTATATAACATAGGAGTGAAAATCGATTGAATAACCCTCAAACTGAGGAACTCAATCCTACTATTGAATCTAATAAAGATAAATCCAACACTAATTAAAATTATGAAAACTATGAATATTTTTTGGATAAAAATACAAAGTCAAAAAAGTAATCTATGTTTAAAATAACCAAGAATTATTTAAATAGTATTGATGGTCCTTATGATTCTTAAATCAGTACTCAAAATATCCCAGAACCATTCAAACAACTAGTTCCTTATCTTAGGTGTGAACCACTAGTGAATAAAGGGGATGAAAAAATTTGGATAATGAGTTTTTAGGAACTTTTATAAAAGTTAATTTCAACATACCTTTTATAAATGCTATGAATCAAATTTAAAGATATGAATTGTTTTTTATAGAGATGTGTACCTAAAATAGGGAATTAAAAGGTGGTGAAAAAGTTAATTTATGATGGAATGTTTCATCCACGATCCAACTTTCTTTTCCTATAAAATGTAAAGACCCAAAAACCATTACCATTATCTATACCATAGTAAATTGATAATCCAAGTATGTCATTATTAATTTAGGATTTTCAATCAATGTCATGCCACATTATATTTACTCATCACTATAGGTGGGTGATCTAAAAACCTAGGAAATTATCATCTAACATTCCAAATGAAGTACCACAAAGCTTGCTAGAGTTATAAAGTATGTTATAGTTTAGGTAAGATACATTATTTTTCTTATATATTTATATGTATTATATAGGGAAGTTTATCAGTTTTGTTCACATTCTGTAGTACCCCCGATTTTAGGTATATGGTCTTTTTTATTCATTTTTCTGTGTTTAAAGTGCATGAGATGAGTTGGTAATAGGTTGGGAGAGTTTGGAATGGTTTTGGATGAGTTTGGAGGCTTTTAAAGGGGTGCACAGTTTGAGCACAGTTAGTGGAAACTGTGCGGGTTCTCCAAGAAACTGTGTGGACCCTTGTTCACAAGACAGTAGGCCTCACACAGCCTGTGCACGGTTTTCAAAACCGTACGAGAAAACTGTGTGGACTCTGGCTCTCGAGGCAGTGGAGTGCGCACGGTTAGCATACTGTTTCCCAAACCATGTGGGCTAACCATGTGGCCACTTAAAGTTAGGGTTTTAAAACACTGGTTCACTCAGGATTGCCTCATTTCACTCCTCTCTTCCTCCCACTCGATCCTCACTCGGGATTTGGGGTTCTAAGGGGTTAAGGGTGCTCTACCACTAGATTTGGAAGTGTTTCAAAGAGGATTCAAGGTTGTTTGAAGGTGATTGCTTCTGGGTATTTCTCTCTTCTTTTATCTATTGTGTTTTCCTCTAGATCTACATCCCTCTATTTATGGTATTTCTATATCTACACTTTTTTTGTAGATCTAGGGTTGGGTTTGCCTTGGATGTTATTATAAAGGCTTCTGGGTGTTAGGGAAAGGGATCTATAGAGGTTTCGGTGGTGCGTTCGCTGGATTTGAGGAGTGGTTGTTCGTGGGTCGATTTCTTAGGAACCCTAAAGGTAGGTGGCTTCTATATAGACTCTACTTGGTTGTAACTAGTTGTTCCATGTCCCAATTAATTTGTTGTGATTAAAATTAATTGTCTGTTGATGTGTGAATTTGGTTTGAAGTCCATTTAGGGGTTTTTTGGGAAAAAGGGCTTTTGTTGTGAAATGTTCTTGTTGTGAATTTTAAAATGGGAAATTTTAAAATGGAATTCTATGATTGATTTGTGAAATGATTGATGGAAATGGTGTTCAATAAAAAGGTTTTTTTATTGAAATGGGGTTTGGCATGGAATTTTTTTTCAAATAATGGGTGATTTATTGAAGTGAATTGACATGTAATGGATTGGGTTGATTACATGATTTTGTTGTGACTTTGATGGGTTATATGCTTGGTTGTGATTGGTTGGGATGTTTTCTGGATGTAGCGAGAAGTACCACTTTAAAAAGGGTAGGGATAGTGGATGGAAGGGCCACCACCTAAGGATAAGTGGATGGGAAGATCCACTAGTTGTGAATGGATGAAATGGGTTGGACGAAAGATCCATTGTTATGATTGTTTATGGTGCATGGCTTTGAAAGTTGGAAATAGTGGTACTAGTGTGTAAATGATGAAATATCTTGCGGCATGATTCTTTGGATTTCCCTTGGTTTCTTGGTTTAGCCAAGATGGCTTTGTAAGGGCATGTTTGGCTTATGGTAATAATTTCCCTTGTGATTATTTTATATAAACTATTTTATATAAACGTGCTAACGGTTTGTATCCTAGTGGCATGTGTAGGGAAGTGATTTGGGGAAATCCTACTAAGTTTTAGTACTCACCCCCTACTTTGGCACTATGGTGTCTTTACAGATGTTGCGTACTGTGACGTGGGAAAAGGTAAGGCATCAACCTCCTTTAGGGGTGTGGTGTGATGTCTTGGTGGATCTTGGAGCATGGAGCTTGGTGTGGAGCTATGGTGGTGTCAGGGCTCGTGGTGTCTTCTTTTTTGGTATTCCATATAGTAATCTCATTTCGTTTTTGGGTCGTGTTGACTTGTGAGATCTTTATGGTTTATTTGGTTGTCTTTGGTAATGTATGAGGTTAGTTGTTTTGTTGACATGCATCATATTGTTGTGAATTGTTTGGTTGGTTTTGTCTTAAAGGAAAAAATAGTTACCCAATTTTTTCTTGGAGCCCTCGGCATTTATTTCCAGCCTTTGGCACCTTGGGAACATCACCTAAGGCCAAGTAACCCTCACCTCCTCCTCAAGCCAATGAGGTAGGGGTGGGGTGTTACAAGTGGTATCATTTTGTTTGGTCATTTGGAGTTGATTCTCGGATTGTTGTTGAAATTCATTGTGGTACACTCCTTGATTCGGGATGGTATCAATGCATAGGAATGTCAGAACTCGGAATGTATAGTATAAAAGGACGTAGCTAACCCTTTTGTGCTAAAATTCAAGTTACAAGGGAGTTGGGTACATAAGTGTCTTAGAGACACTTATAGGCATTAGTAATCTCATTGTCATGGATGTAGCCAATGATATGAGCATGGAAAGCATGGTAGAAATGACTTCCCACTAGGATGCATATTTCATTGGGGTATAATAATCTATGGGATGAATTAAGAAATGGTTTTTGTGTGGAAACTTAAATGTGAATAAATTTGGTATTTTTAAAATAGTATGATTTTCAAAATGGTGAACCATGAGAAATGTGAACTGCTGGAAAGCCTTGTTGTGATAGTGTTGTGTAATGTGATTTGAAATGGGATTTTGTGATGTCTACAGAAGTGAGACTCATGGTTGTTTGTTTTCTGTTTATAGCAATGGCACCGAGTAGGCATCATAGAGACCAACTGGAGGAGGTTGATGAGAATGTGGTTGCACCTAAGCCTCAGGTGAACCAGCTGCTAGTGCAAATTATAGTGCAATCTTTCCAAGCTGTAGGAAGTGGAAATAAAATAGATGAACCAAGGAATATAGATCATGCGGTTTAGTTTCAAAGGAAGAATCCACCCATCTTCATAGGTGATTTAGAGCCAGAAAGGGAATAAGCAAGGATGAATAGAATGAACAAGATCATTGAGTTCATGGGAACGCTAGTAGAGCTGAAAGTGAAGTTGTCCACGTATATGTTGTAAGATCTTTCCCTTAAGTGTTGGGAGTTGGTGGTCCAAGTGAGGACGGACCAGGGTATGGTGTGGGAATTCTTTTAGCAGTTTTTTAATAAACAATTCTACCCACATATTTTCAGAATTCAGCGTACGACTGATTTCTTCAGTTTGAAAAAAGAGCTTATGTCTGTGATGGAGTATGCAGATAAGTTCATGAACTTATTATGGCTTTCACTCGAGGTGGCGGGTAGCACGTCATTGAAGGAATGAATCTTTGAGGCGGGGTTAAGGCAAGAAATCCGTTAAAAGATAGCGGTGCTGTGTATAGATGATTACACAGAGATGGTGAATAGAGCCTTGGTGGCTAAGCAGGATCTGTTGGGAGATCCAGGTGGAGGAAGCATGGTGGTACCCATGGGGAATAGTGGGAACACTAATGCTGGGTTCAAGAGAAGGAGGGACACTTATTCCCAGGGTAGGAATATGGCATATAATCCGACGGCAGGATCGGTAAATCTTCCTCCAAAGCCCCAGAGCAAGCCGAGATGTTTTCAATGTGGTTCCACATGCCACATCAAGCGGGATTGTACGAAACAACCTCGATCATGTCATAATTGTAAGCAGATGGGGCATCTGCAGCGTTATTTTGAAAATACTCCAATGTTGGGTGCGTGTGACACTTCTTAGGAATCGCAGATGTCATATGCTTCGACGGGATGGGGGAAACAGTATACCCCTCGGCAGCAGAGTAAAGTGGGTCATGGAGATTCTCAGAATACCACGATGCCTCAGCAAATCAATAAAGAGCAGAGAGTGGAAAGAAAGAATGTGTTTGGATATGAACAGGTTGTGGTGGATGATCAGTCGGGACCATCCATAGTACGAGGTACTATTCTTTTAAATTATACCTTGATGCAAGTATTTTTTGATACAGGTGATTCACACTCTTTTATTGCAACATGTTTGGTTGATTTTCTGGGTTTAAGGGTAGAAATGATTCCCTCAGTTTTGAAACTTCAAACTCCTCTGGGTCGAAGAGAGTGTCAAGCCTTCTTGTGTAGAGAATGTTGTACCATTGTGGTCAAGGTTCAAGTAGTGTGGAATTTCTCAATGCTTGAGATGGATGGGTATGATGTAATCCTGGGAATGGATTGGCTGGTGGTGTTTAAGGCCCACATCGATTGTGATGCGCGGACAATGGATTTTACAACACACGATGGTGTTAGACATATCTTTAGAGGATAAAGGCATGGAAGGTAGGGTGCAATGGGTTTGTTGGAACCAGCAGTGGGTACGTTATCGTATCAGTTGGAAGCGTTGTCGTTGAAATCGGTAAACGGTGTTGAGAGGAGTGTTCCTCAGGCAGTGGTGGATCAGTTCATGGATGTTTTTCTTGAATAATTCTCTGGGTTACCTCCCTTAAGAGAAGTGGAGTTTACGAGTGATCTCTTTTTGGGGACCTATCCTATCTCACTTCCATAATATCTTATGTCACCAGCTAAATTGCGGGAATTGAAAGTACATTTGGAAGAGTTATAAACCAAAGGGTTTATCCGGCCTAACACGACTCTGTGGGCAGCACTGGTGTTGTTTGTGAGAAAGGCCGATTGAACTTTGAGGCTATGTGTTTATTATCATAGAATTAACAAAGTTATGATAATGAATAGATATCTACTTCCACGAATTGATGACTTGTTCGACCAGTTGAGAGGATCCCAGTGGTTCTCCAAGATCGACCTGAGGTCGGGATATCATCAATTACGGGTGAGGAAGGAGGATATTCCTAAAATAGCTTTCATAATATGATATGGCCATTATGAATATGTGGTTATGCCCATTGGTATAACTAATGCGCCAGATCTTTTTATAGTATTGATGAATCAGATATTTCAGAGATATCTGGATTCATTTGTGGTGGTGTTTATGGATTATATTCTGGTGTATTCAAAGACAAGGGTGGAGCATGAGCAGCACTTGGCGACAGTGTTGGGGGTCTTGAGGGATCATCGGTTGTATGCCAAATTTTCAAAGTGTGACATTTGGATACAGGAAGTTCGTTTTCTTGGCCACGTTATTTCTGAAAGGGTTGTTTCAGTGGATCTGGAAAAGATAGAGGTTGTTATCTCATGGAAACCGCCAAAGAATTTGTCTGAGATACGGAGTTTCCTTGGTCTATCTTGGTATTATCGGTGTTTTGTTCATGATTTTTCATGTTTGTCTTTGCGGATGACAGTATTGAAAAGAAAGAATGCTCCATTCCAGTGGAATGAATTATGACAACCCTGCTTTTATTACAAACTTAAACAAGATTTATTACATAAACGTTCACTTAATACAACAAGGAAGATCGAGAGGTTTAGTTTCTTTGGGGAATAGGATCATTACATAAAAACTTAAAACATTAAATACAACATCTTTATTGAAAACTTCCTTTACATGACCACTACATTCCCTCGTACTTAGCATTGCATGGGATAACCTGAGGACATGCATAAAAAAGGGTGAGTTATAAAGCCCAGTAAAGGAGTACACATGGAATAACATGAGGAGTACAATACATGTTAGACAATAGGCATATCAATAGAGCATAAAAGTAACATGAACATAAAGTCATGATAAATCATGATAATCATAACACTGAAATGTGGCAACAACACTTAACATGGAATTAGCATGAGCCAAGGCTCATTGCACATGGAGCATGAGTAAATCCTCATTGCACATAAAGCACGAGTAAACCCTCGTTGCACTTGCATTAGCATTAGTCAATACTCATTGCACATGGCGTATCATGATACTATACTTTACCCAATGCATTGGATCGCTATAAGGGTGCACCCTTCTTAAACATTTCATTTCATGCATAAGTGTGCCACATGGATCATAAAACAAGGATTCATAAAACATAATCATTTATTCCAAGATAAAGGAATGTGGAATTCATACATGAAACTTTATAATCAATAAGTAAATGTGTATAAAGGTTAATACCCTTGATGAAGAAATGGGCATGGTATTCACTACACAATGACATTGGCTTAGAAAATCGGTGTGATTTTGGCAGCGTAACGGCGTGACATAAGAATTCATAAAAATGGTTGATGAGAGAGAAAGGGGTTCCTCATCATATTTACATGTAATGGACAGTAAGGAGGTCATATAGATACATTCTCCAACAATGTTAATGGAATTTAGATTCATGATACAATATTATTGCTTGAATGTAAATGTTGAGAGAGAAGTTCATTTCGGAATTTCGGTATAGTAACGGGTGTACATGGGAGGCATTTAACGAGAGAGAAAGGGGTCTCCCATCATTAATAAATAAAGAGGGAAGTATGAGGGAGGTGAGAAACCATACCCAAACATTCATAATTGAAATTATAATGGAAAAACAACTTAAATAAAATTGGACAAAAAAGAGAAAGGAAGAAAAAAAGACCCTTACTTGGAAGTGTGCTTCCAAAGGCTAGAGAGAGGCTTTTAAGAGGCTTTTTTGGAGCTTGGGGCACATTGGGAGGACTCTAGAGAGAGTAGGTTAGAGGTTGGACGAACTCCAAGGGCTTTGAGTGAGGAGGAAGTGGGATCTTGGGTGGGTTTATATAGGAAAGTTGAGGGAATTCTTTATTATTTAGGTGTGGGTCCCCTTACATTAAATTAATCCAAACCACAAACCATCCCATGGTTTTTGCCAATGTTTTTTGGAAAAGGGAAGAGGAAAAAAATATTTTTTAAGGCCCAAGTCCTAAATTCTTAAAATATTAGGGTTTCTTATGTGGAGGTGAGTCACACTCCCCTGGAAATTAATTTAAAAAGGCAAGGTGTTTAATAAGTCTTGAGGGGTCCATTAATGCATTGAAAAGTAATTCAAACAAACCAGAAACCACTTTATTTTAATGTTAAAACATATATTGGCCGAACATAAAGATTATATTATTTTATTACATCACTATTGGGTCATTATGATGTCATATAACACATTATATATTTAAACGGTATTTAATTTTTACCCAAAAATTTGACTGTCTCAGAAAATTAAGAAAAATTCACAGTTGGATAATTTCGACGTCATGATTCCAGAAATAACATTTATTTTTTCTAAATAATTTTATAAATATGTTAATTTTCACTTTTAAAATAAAAACCGATATTTATAAAAAATTCACGGGTTTTGACAGAAATGGCTTTCAAACCTCAATAAAAATTATAATTGCATTAATAAAATTATAAGATCATTTATATTTAATAAAAATTCATTTAATAATAATATTATTATTTTATTAAAATAATATTTAATTCAAAAATCCCTTAATTTAATAAAATAGATTTCTTAATTAAATAATAACTAAAAACAGCATTTGTACTTTTAAAAACTATTTACAATGTTTCAAAAATGACTAGAAATTATATTAATTATTATATACAAAAATAATGTACATGAACATAGTACTATCGATTAGTTAAAAAACCCCTTCAAACAGCCGCATAAGACCTAAGGGTAAGGTGTGCGATGGTGACAGACTCTTGGGGTGGCTCGAATAACATCGCACGAGTGGTAATTTCAATAAACTTCCACATTTCCCGTAGACGGTCACAGTAGAGCTTGACATGATAAAGCTCAACTTGGTCTTGGTCAAGACCGAAGCCCAAAGATGCCACCTCTTTTTCAAGCTTCGAAAAATGGGCTTCGTATGGGGAAATTCTACTAGATGAGGCCATCGCTTCCTTTGTCTGAGTAAATTGGATTTGTTAAAGTCCTATATTTATACTAATCATGTGATCACTGTTCAACGGCTATATTTGCGACGGTCAAAATTCGTAACATAAAACTAAGGAAGTTGACATTTTATATAAACATAAATAGAGATTTAATTATATCAAGAAGGATTTCCATTAATGAAACTTTGAGTCGTTACAATATTCCCCCTTTAAGAAATTTCGCCCTTGAAATTTTCCTTTTCCCACACTAAAACAAATGTGGGTAACTCAACTTCATCATATCCTCCAATTCCCAAGTCGCTTCTTCAAACTTGTGGTTTCACCACAACACCTTGACGAGGGGCATTGTCTTATTTCGTAGAAATTTTCTCTATGATCTAAGATCTTCACTGGTCGCTCCTAATAAGAAATATTATCTTCCAATTGTACCACCTAAAAAGAGAGTACATGTGAAGGGTCCGGTATGTACTTCCTTAAAAGGGATACATGAAAGACATCATGTACTTTGGCCACGGCAGGTGGAAGTGCTAGTCGATAGGTCATAGCTCCGACAAGATCAACAATCTTGAAGGGGTCGATGTACCTTGGACTTAACTTCCCTTTCCTTCCAAACCTCATGACCTTCTTCTATAGAGATATGCATAGAAACACCATGTCTCTGACTTTAAACTCAAGGTATCAACGACGATTATCTTCATAACTCTTCTGTCTACTCTGAGCTACCTTGATATGCTGTTGAATGGTTTTTACCATCTCCACCATTTCCTCGACCATTTCTGGTCCAAGCAGCTTACGTTCACCGACCTCTTCCCAACATGCCGGTGTTCTGCACCTTTTCCCATATAGGGAATCATATGGTGCCATTTGGATGCTCAAATGGAAACTGTTATTATAAGAGAACTCAACCAAAGGAAGATGTTGGTCCCGTCGTCCTTTAAAGTCCATTGATCATGCTCTCAACATGTCCTCAAGTGTTTGGATAGTCCACTCATATTGGCCATCAGTTTGAGGATGATAGGCCGTACTGAAGTTCAGTTCAGTATTCAGAGCATGTTGAAGACTCTTCCAAAACATAGAGGTGAATCGTGGATCTTGGTTAGACACAATAGATAGTGGTACTCCATGCAACCTTACCTCTTTCCTGATATATATCTGTTCCAGTTGATCCAAATAGAAATCCTCTTGAATAGAAATGAAGTGTGCAGTCTTTGTAAGACGATCCACAATAACCCAGATTGCATTGTTGCCTTTGGATGTCCTTGGAAGTCTAGGGACAAAGTCCATGGTGATGTTCTCCCGCTTCCATTCTGGTATGGGCAATGGTTGCATGATCCCCTTAGACTTCTTCCTCTCTGCCTTCACTTGCTGACACACTAGGCACTTAATGTATATTCAACGATCTCCTTCTTCATATTATCCGACCAAAAGTTTTCTCGGAGATCTCAATACATCATTGTGCTCCCTGGGTGAATAGAGAAATTTGAACTATGTGCATCATCCAAAAGTTCCTTCTTCAGCTCCGGACTCGATAGAACACATACTCTTTTCCCAAACCGCATGATTCCTTCTTCATTAACATTAAACTCCGAGGATTTTCCCTTTTTGATAGCTTCCACTTTTTCCTAAATTCCCATATCATCCTTTTGAGAATCCTTTATCCTTTCCAAAAGAGACGGTTGAGTAATAATTTGTAAAAGGATTGATGATGTTCCCTTCTCAATGATTCCCATGTACATATTCATTAAGTCTAAGAAGACTGGATCCTTCTCAATTCTCATCATTGATAGAATCGCTGGGTCCTTTCTACTTAGGGCATCTACCACCTTGTTTTCCTTCCCGGGGTGGTAATATATTGAACAGTCCTAATCCTTGATGAGCTCTATACATATTCTCTAGCGCATATTAAGCTCTTTCTATGTGAATATATATTTAAGACTCTTGTGGTCAGTATATATCTCACATTTCTCTCCATAGAAATAATGCCGCTAGATTTTCAAGGCAAATATCACATCCTCCAACTCCAGATCATGCATTGGACAGTTTCTCTCATGGATTTTCAACTACCATGAGGCATAGGATATCACATTGTCATTCTGCATCAGCACATAGCCTAATCCCTTCTTCAAAGCATCACTGAATACCACAAAAAGTTCCCCACTTGTCGGTAAAGTGAGCATGGGCGCAATGATAAGCATCCTTTTTAAATCCTTGAATCTTTCTTTGCATTCATCACTCCAAGAAAACATTACTCCCTTTCGAGTTATCTTGGTAAGAGGGTTGGACAATCGTGAGAAATTTCTCTCAAATCTTTGATAATATCCAGCTAACCCCAAGAAGCTACAGATATCAGTTACCGATGTTGGCCTTGGTCATCCCTCAATTGCATCTGTTTTAGAGGGTTCCACAGATATCCCATTGCTTGTGATGATATGGCCCAAGAATTAGACCTCCATCAACCAGAACTCACACTTGTTGTACTTTGCATAGATCTTCTCCTTGTGCAAAGTCTCTAGTACAGTTATTAAATTCTCCTCATGATCATCCGTGGTTTTGGAGTATATTAGAATATAATCTATAAATACTACCAAAAATTTGTCGAGGTAATCTCTAAAGACTCTATTCATTAAGTCCATGAAGATTTTTGGAGAATTGGTGAGTCAGAAAGGCATTACTATGAATTTATAGTGCCCGTATCTTGTGCGAAAAGTAGTCTTGGGGATATCTTCCTTCTTCACCCTTACTTGATAATATCCCAACCGCAAGTCCACCTTGAAGAAGTGTTGTGCTCCACGCAGCTGATCGAAAGATTCATCAATTCGTGGGAGAGTATACTTGTTCTTTATCGTGATTTTGATAAGTTCACGATAATCGATGCAAATCCGCATTGACTCATCCTTCTTCTTGATGAAGAGGACTGGTGAACCCCATGATGAAGCACTTGGGAGTATAAACCCTTTATCCAGATTCTCCTGTAGTTGTTTCTTCAGCTCTTCAAGCTCAATAAAATCCATTCTATATGGAGTCTTGGATATTGGTAGCTCCCCAGGTATAAGTTCAATTGAGAACTCAACATCTCTTCTAAGAGGAAGACCAGGCAGTTCCTCGGGAAACACTTCCCTGAATTCCCTCACAATAGGCATTTCTTCAAGGATGGTTTCTTCCTTGGACTCAATCATCTGAGCCAGATACGCATACTCATAGGGTAGTAATATCCATGCTTGAGATGATGGAGCTAAAGGAGATTCATCTTCATCCTGACACTTGTAAATAATCGGGGGTCGATTCTCCATATGGAGTGTAATTTCCCTCTCCCAACAATTTATATTGGATCTATATAAGGAAAGTCAATCCCTGCCAATAATTGCATCAAATTCCACCATAGGGAGTATGATGAGGTTCGCTGGGAAATTAAATCCACATATTATAATAGATGAGTACTTATATTCATGGGATGCAATGATTGCCCCATTTTCCATACTCACTGACATCTTCACTTCCATGATTTGTGGTGGTGTTGGGATTGTTCTACTAAACTTTCGAGATATAAAAGAATTTGTAGAACCTGAATAAAAAAGTACATTCTCTATTATTGATTGAATAACTAGCATACCTGTCACCACTTCGTTTCTGGGGTTCACTTCGGCAGAAGTGATGGAAAAGGATCTTCCTTGCTGCCTTGGGGGTTGTTGGTTGTCTCCGAAAACCCTTGGATTAGGGAACTGATTTGAAAAATGACCCGATTCTTTGAATTTGTAGCATTGAACAACGTTTTGAAGTTCGAATGGAGTGTTCCTCTCCACTGTCGCAATTCGCGGGTCTTTCATGCCAATAATTAACAGCAAGGTTCCCTTCTCTTCCACACCTGAAGCATTTTCTCGTCCCCTTAAGGAAATTTCTAGGGTGCTTCTTTCCACACTTTTGGAAAGTGGGGTTCTGGATCTTCTTAGGACCATTGGATTTATCCATCAGACCACCACCATTGAATTCCACCTTACACTTCTTGTCCCGATGATACCCCTGTGATTCCCCGATCTCCATTTTGACCTTGAGGGCACATCAGACAATTTCCACATAGCTTTCAAAGTCACAGATCGCTAATGCTTTCCGCAAGCTAGGCTTCAGCCCACCAAAGAAGCGGTAAACCTTGCATTCGGGGGTAACGAAAAAGTCGGAAGCATATCGTGGAAGCATTGTGAATTTTTCCTCGTACACTTCAACAGATTCTTCATCTTTTTTCTTGAGGGAAAGGAAGTCCCTTTCTATATTAAGCCGGAGGGTGCGCGGAAAATACTTATCTAAAAACATTTTCTGAAAATGTTTCCATTCCAACGCCTCGATCTCCTCCTCAGGCTTCGTATTTTTTATCAATGTACACCATTTATCAGCTTCACCCTCCATATGATAACCAGCCAGGAGAACCTTCTCTTTTTCAGAACATTTAAGGATGGAGAAGATCTTTTCAATGGATTTGATCCATTGTTTAGCGATCGTGGGATCGGATGATCCACTAAAAGTAGGAGACCTTTCTCTCCTGAAGCTCTCGATAGAAACTTATTCCTTCTTAAGGGGGTTTGGACGTTCCTCTCGACCCGTGATTCTATTCAAAACTTGAGTTAGCTGAGAAAGAAGCATGAAAAAGTTCGCGATTCCCACTCCCATTAGATTGGGCATCTCATTAGTACCGTCATCACACAGATCATCACAACGGTTATTAGCCCGAGTCCTCATATTACCGGCCATTGGATGGAATAAAAGGAAATTTAGCGATAATAAATAAAGGGAAATCCAAAGACAAAAGTTGATGACTTATAAATAAACTTTTATTTCCTTACTCAAGAGTCTATAGGCTTCAATCTACGCTTTTCATGATCTACATTCTAACTAATATTCGTAGGGGAATTTTTTTTATTCCCTTAATAAGGGTTCGTACTAAGATTTTGAATTTATCAAAACATATCCCTCAGGAGTGTCATAACCAAGAGTGCAGGAAGGACCGTTGTCATGCACCAGTTCTCGTTCGAGTCTAGCTCAAATTGGTGTTTTTGGGTTTTACCCCTAGGATACATCTGTGCCAGAGCCGCCTCTACCTGCTCGTATCCATACAGGGATGTATTTGTTTGATAAATCAATTACTCAGTACTTAACAAAACTGAGGTATGTTTTAATTATACTTAGTCTTGTATCTAAGGCATTACTAGGGTTTCCTAATCCCAAAAATAACTAAACCTATCCTCTGATACCAACTATGACAACCATACTTTTATTACAAACTTAAAAATTATTTATTAAATAAAACTTCACTTGATACAACAAAGAAGATCAAGGAGTTTAGTGTCATTGGGGCTTAGGATCATTACATAAAATCTTAAAACATGAAATACAAAATTTTTATTGAAAATATCCTTTACATGACCACTACATTCCCTCGTACTTAGCATTGCATGGGATAACCTGAGGACATGCATAAAAAAGGGTGAGATTTAAAGCCCAGTAAGGGAGTACACATGGAATAACATGAGGAGTTCAATACATGTTAGAAAATAGGAATATCAATAGATAATAAAAGTAACATGAACATAAAGTCATGATAATGCATGATAATCATAACATTGATATATGGCAACAACACTTAACATGGAATTAGTATGAGCCAAGGCTCATTGCACCGGGAGCATGAGTAAATCATCATTGCTCATAAAGCACGAGTAAACCCTCATTGCACTTGAATTATCATGATTCAACACTCATTTAAAATGATTTATCATGATACTATACTTTACCCAATTCATTAGAGTGCTATAAGGGTGCACCCTTCTTAAACATATCATTTAATGCATAAGTGTGCCACATGGATCATAAAACATGGATTAATAAAACATAATCATTTATTCCATGATAGAGGAATGTGTAATTCATACATGAAACTTTAAAATCAATAAGTAAATGTGCATAAAGGTGAATTCCCTTGATGGAGAAATGGGTATGGTATTCACTACACAATGACATTGGCTTAGAAAATCGGTGCGATTTTGGAAGTGTAACGACGTGACATAAGAATTCATAAAAATGGTTGATGAGAGAGAAAGGGGTTACTCATCATATTTACATGTAATGTACAGTAATAAGGTCATATAGATACATGTCCCAACAATTTTAATGGAATTTAGATTCATGATACAAAAGTATTGCTTGAATGTAAATGAGGAGAGAGAAGTTCCGTTCGGAATTTCGGCATAGTAACGGGTGTACATGGGAGGAATTTAATAAGAGACAAAGGGGTCTCCCATCATTCAAAAATAAATAGGAAAGTATGAGGGAGGTGTGAAACCATACCCCAACATTCATAATTGAAATTAAAAGGGAAAAACAACTTAATGAAAATTGGACAAAAAAGAGAAAGGAAGAAAAAAACCCTTACTTGGAAGTGTGCTTCCAAAGGCTAGAGAGAGGCTTGTGAGAGGCTTCTTGGGAGCTTGGGGAACCTTGGGATGATTCTACAGAGAGTAGGGCATAGGTTGAACGAACTCCAAGGGCTTTGAGTGAGGAGGAAGTGGTATCTTGGGTGGGTTTATATAGGAAATGTGAGGGAATTCTTTATTATTTAGGCTTGGGTCCCCTTACATTAAATTAATCCAAACCACAAACCATCCCATAGTTTTTTCCCATGGTTTTTGGAAAAGGGAAGAGGAAAATAATATTTTATAAGGCCCAAGTCCGAACTTCTTTAATTATTAGGGTTACGTATTTGGAGGTGAGTCACACTCCCATAGAAATTAATTTAAAAATTCAAGGTGTTGAATAAGTCTTGATGGGTCGATTAATGCTTTGAAAAGTAACTCAAACAAACCCAAAATCACATTATTATAATTTTAAAACATATACTGGCCGAACATAAGGATTATAGTATTTTATTACATCACTATTGGGTCATTATGATGTCATAAAACACATTATATATTTAAACGGTATTTAATTTTTACCCAAAAATTTGACCATCTCAGAAAATTATGAAATATTCACCGTTGGGTAATTTTGATTTACTGATTCCAGAAATAAAATTTATTTTATCTAAATAATTTTCTAAATATGCTAATTTTCACTTTTAAAATAAAAACCGACATTTATCGAAAATTCACGGGTTTTGACAGAAGTGGATTTCAAACCTCAATAAAAATTATAATTGTATTCCTAAAATTATACGATCATTTATATTTAACAAAAATTAAGTTAATAATATTATTATTTTATTAAAATAATATTTAATTCAAAAATAACTTAATTTAATAAAATAGATTTCTTAATTAAATAATAGCTAAAAACATTATTTGTACTTTTAAAAACTAATTACAATATATCAAAAATGACTATAAATTATATTCGTTATTATATACAAAAATAATGTACATGAACATAGTACTATCGATTAGTAACATAACCCCTTAAAACAACAGAATATGACCTAAGGGTAAGGTGTGCGATGGTGACAGACTCTTGGGGTGGCTCGGATAACATCGCTCGAGTGGTAATATCAATGAACTTCCACTTTTCCCGTAGATGGTCCTGTTTGAGCTTGACTTGATGAAGCTCGGCTTGGGATTGGTCAAGAGCGAAGGCCAAGGATGCCACCTCTTTTCTGAGCTCCGACAAATGGGCTTCATATGGTGTAATTCTACTAGATGAGGCCATAGCTTCCTTTGTCTGAGTAATTGGATTTGTTAAAGTCCTATATTTATACTAATCATGTGATCACTATTCATCGACTATATTAGCAAAGGTCAAAATTCATAACATAAAACCAAGGAAGTTGACACTTTACATAAATATAATGATACATTTAATTATATCAAGAGGGATTTCCATTAATGAAACTTTGGGTCGTTACATGAATAGTGTCAACAGTGTTTTGAAGAGTTAAAGGGTCATCTTACATCAGCACCAATCTTGGTTTTTCCAGAACCAGGAAAAGGGTACGTGGTGTATTGCAACGAATCAGGATCAGGGTTGGGGTGTGTTCTCATACAAGGTAATCATGTGGTTGTGTGTGGCTCACGACAGTTGAGAGTGCATGAGAAGAACTACCCAGCTCCTGATTTGGAGTTGGTAGCAGTGGTCAATGCTTTGAAAGTATGGCATAATTATCTCTTCAGTGATAAATTCACGGTATATACAGATCACAAGAGCTTGAAACATATTTTCTTATAAAGGGATTTGAACTTGAGGAAAAGGAGATTGATGGAATATCTCCAGATATTTGATTTTGACTTGATGTACACACCGGGTAAGGAAAATTCAGTGGCGAAATGCATTAGGTAGAAAATAATATGCTCAAATGGTGAAATAGGCATCAGACTAGTGGAATTTGATGTCGGTTATAGCCGATATATGGTTGGAATGTGAGGACCAGGGCGATAGAGCGGTCTTCTTTCAGGTTTTGTTGATTTCTGACTTGGTTGGCCTGGTTAGAGAGGCATAGATATCTGATTCTGAGTGAGTGAGCATGGGGTCGAGACTCAATGGTGGGGAGACCATTGAGGGTTGGCAACTGAATGCAGATTCGGTTATGTGTTTTCGGAATCAGATGGTTGTACTAGTTGTGTTTCAGGAGGATCTTCTCAGGGCGTATCATTATTCCAGGTGGGTTGTCCATCTTGGAATTCAGAAAATGTATAAAGCATTGAAAGTGTAGTTTTTGTGGGCTGGTATGAAACGAAGTGTGGCTGAGTTTGTTTCAAGATGCTTGACTTGTCAGTAGGTCAAGGCAGATTATCAGAGGCCAGCAGGAATTTTGCAGTCTTTACCAATCTCTGTTTGGAAGTGGGAGTAGATAGCGATGGATTTTGTCACAGGTCTCCCAAGAACGGTCAAAAATCTCAATGCCATTTGGGTGATAGTAGATCGACTAACGAAGTCGGCCCATTTCATCCTGATTCGTGAATCTCATACGGTGGTGGATCTGTCCAAAATCTAAATACGGGAGGTGGTAAAGAGGCATGGTGTTCCAGTTTCGATTGTATCCGATAGATATTCGAGGTTTACATCTCATTTCTGGAAATCCTTGCAGCAATCCCTTGGGACACAATTGACTATGAGCACGGTGTCTCACCCTCATATTGATGGAAAATCCGAGAGGGTGATACAAACTCTGGAGGATTTTTTGTAGGATTGTTTCATGGATTTTGGTGGCTCGTGGGAGGAACACTTATTGTTGGTTGAGTTCTTGTACAACAACAGTTATCAAGAATCCATACAGATGGATCTCTTTGAAGCATTGTATGGGCGGCCATGTTGTTCTCCACTAGGTTGGGTGAAAATGGGGGAGTCCTCAATATTAGGACTGAGCCTTGTCCAAGAGACTATGGAGAAGATCGAGTTGATCAGGAAGATAATGGAGACGGCTCAGAGTCGTCAGAAATCGTATTCAGTTCATCATCGACAGCCATTGTCGTTCGAGGTGAGTGATCATGTGTTCTTGAGGATCTCTCCTAAGTTGGGACATCATCGGTTTGGGAAGTAGGGAAAGCTATCTATGAGGTATATTAGACCATTTGAGGTTCTTGAGCGGGTTGGTGAGGTGGCGTATTGTTTGGATTTTCCACCTAGGTTCAATGCGGTGCACAATGTGTTTCATGTGTTGCAGTTGAAAAAGTATCTACAGGATCATGACCATGTGATTCGGTGGAATCATGTTGATCTAGAACCGGATGCTTCATTAGTGCATGTGCTAGTGCGGGTTGTGGATTGGCAAGAGAAATTATTGCATGGTAAAAGCATCGGTTTAGTTCGGGTTTTGTGGTAACATGGTCAGATTCAAGAAGATACTTGGGAGTGGGAGAAAGAGATGGTCGAGCAGTGGCCTGAGAACTTTCAGTAAAGGGTGGGTTCAATACTTTCCGATGACGGAAATTCCAATGGTGGGGAGAATTTTGTACCCCCGGTTAGAGGTTTGTGTCCTTTTATTATGAATTTTTATGTGAATAAAGTGCATGAGATGAATTGGGAAGATGTTGGGAGAGTTTGGAATGGTTTCGGAAGTGTTTTGAGGCTTTTAAAGGGGTGGACGGTTTGAGCACGGTTAGAGGATACCGTGTGGGTTCCCCAGGAAATTGTGCGGACCCTTGTTCTCAAGACAGTAGGCCTCACACGGCCTACACACGTTTTTCCAAACCATGTGAGGAAACCTTGTGGACTCTGGCTCTTGAGGGAGTGGCGTGTGCATGGTTAGCGCACGGTTTTCCAAGCCGTGTGGGCTAACCGTGCGGCCACTTAAAGTTTGGGTTTCAAAACCCTGGTTCACTAGGGATTTCCTCATTTCACTCCTCTCTTCCTCCCACTCGATCCTCACCCAGCATTTTGGGTTCTCAGTGGTTAAGGGTGCTCTCCCACTAGATTTGGAATCATTTCAAATGGGATTAATAGTGGTTTGAAGGTGATTGCTTTCAGGTATGTCTCTCCTCTTGCTTCCCTTGTGTTTTCCTCAAGATATACATCCCTCACTTTCTTGGTTTTCTATATCTAAACTTGTTGTGTGTAGATCTAGGGTTCGGTTTTCCTCAGATGTTAATGTTATGTTATGTGAATTTTAGGGAAAGGGATATAGAGAGGTTTTGGTGGTGCGTTCGCCGGATTTGAGGTGCAGTTGTTCGTGGGTCGATTTCTCAGGAACCCTAAAGGTAGGTGGATTCTATCTCAACTACACTTGGTTAGAAATAGCGGTTCCATGTTACAATTAATTTATTGTGATTAAAATTAATTGTGTGTTGATGTGCAAATTTGGTTGGAAATCCATTTGGGGGTTTTTTGGGAAAAAGGGGTTTTGTGGTGAAATGTTCTTGTTGTGGATTTTAAAATGGGAATTTTAAAATGGAATATTATGATTGATTTGTGAAATGATTGATGGAAATTGTGTTCAATAAAAAGGTTGTTTTATGGAAATGGTTTTTGGCATGGAAAATTGTTTTCAAATAATGGGAGATTTATTGAAGTGAATTGACATATAATGGAATGGGTTGATTACATGATGTTGTTGTGACATTGTTGGGTTATATACTTTCTTGTGATTGGTTGGGATGTTTTGTGGAAGTGGCGAGAAGTACCACATTAAAAAGGGGAGGGATAGTGGACGGAAGGGCCACCACCTAAGGATAAGTGGACGGGAAGAGCCACTAGTTGTGAATGGATGAAACGGGTTGGACGGAAGCTCCATCGTTATGATTGTTTATTGATCATGGCATTACAAGTTGGAAATAGTGGTGCTAGTGTGTAAATGATGAAATATCTTGTGGCATGTTTGTTTGGATTTCCCTTGGTTGCTTGGTTTGGGAAAGATGTCTTGATAAGGGCATGTTTGGCTTATTGTAATAATTTCCCTTGTGATTATTTTATATAAACCATTTTATATAAATGTCCTAACAGTTTTATCCTAGTGGCATGTATAGGGAAGTAATTTGAGGAAATCCTACTAAGTTTTAGTAATCACCCCTTGATTTGGCATTGTGGTGTCTTTGCATATGTTGTGTACCGTGACGTGGGAAAAGGTAAGGCATCAACCTCCTTTAGTGGTGCGGTGTGATGTCCTGGTGGATCTTGGAGCATGGATCTTGTAGTGAAGCTATGGTGGTTCCATGGCTCATGGTGTATTCATGTTTGGTCTTCCTCATAGTACTCTGATGTCATTTTTGGGTCGTTTTGACCTGTGAGATCATTATAGTTTATCTGATTGTCTTTGGTAATTTATGAGGTTAGTTGTTTTGTTGACATGCATCATATAGTTATGGATTGTTCGTTTGGTTTTGTCTTTAGGGAATATCATTCCACAATTTGTTCTTTGAGCCCTCAGTATTTATTGCTAGCCTTTGGTGCCTTGGGAACATCCCTTAAGGCCAAGTAACTGT
Source organism: Viscum album (assembly GCA_963277665.1). Classification (NCBI taxonomy): domain Eukaryota; kingdom Viridiplantae; phylum Streptophyta; class Magnoliopsida; order Santalales; family Viscaceae; genus Viscum; species Viscum album. Next base: position 1,157,861,480 of record OY728134.1, on the reverse strand, counting down.
CACCGCCTCCTCAAGCCAATGAGGTAGGGGCGGGGTGTTACACATTCCACTATCATTATGTGGTTAAAAATTTTAAAAATGGATAAAGTAGTCATTTATATTCATAAAGGAACCCTTTCAATTGAATTTATAGGGTATGTTGTCAACTTAAATTTTTTTCAATCCATGAAACACCAAATTGAGAAACATTCATGACCTCCGGTGAACCTGATTGATTGGTATTTGATAAGAAATTATGAGGTTGAAGCATATTATTTTGGAAATGGTGAAACTGATTTCCAAACAATTATTGATCCGTTAGAATTAGATCAAAAAAATCATTGACATTGTATAAAATAAAAAAATTTCTAGTGAAATTGATCTTGAGGCCCCACAGATTGATCAACATAGTTTAAAACTTGAATGTACTTTCAATTCTAGAATTTTAATGAATAAACACACAAGTGAGAAGTGTAGTCAACAACTAGATCAATTTTAATTTGATGTGAAATATTCTTGTTTGGATAATGAACTACGAGATGAAATATCTATCATTGTGTCACCTAATCCTTTATTGGATAATTAAAATACCACAACTAAGTGATAGTATAAACCTCTACCTTAGAATCTCAAATATCATTTCTAAGGTGAGAATGAAAAATTACATGTCATCATTTCAAAATTGGTATCAAGGGAACAAGAACAACAATTGTTAGGAGTCCTTAAAACCGACCAGACATACATTAGATGGAATCTATCTGATTTAACTAAAATTAACCCCATATTGTGGATGAATAGAATTTTTTATAGGAAAATGCTAAATGTGTGAGAAAATTTTAAAGAACATTGAAACCAATAATTTTTGAGATTTTTCAGAAAGAATAAAGCAAATGTTTGGCTATTAGAATTATTTTTCCAATCTATGATAGTCAATGGGTGATCCATGTCCAAGTATTCCCCAAAATTTGTAGATTTTGAATCTTAAGTAATTAATTTGGTGAGATATTCCTTACTAGTCTTTAAAATTAATAGATAATGAGAATTGATTATATTAAGCTCAATATTGTGACAAGGAAATACCACTTCCCATTTATATTTCCTAATAAAGTCCTTGAAATACTATTTAGGAAACCCAATATTGTTTAATTGAAAGATTCTACGATTATTTACAAGTTAAAATTACACTAGTGGTTTAAGATAAATCCTCTTTCGCATTCCCCTTTAACACCTTATCTTATAGAATAATACCATTCAGTTTATATAATGCACCTGTAACTTTTCAAAGGTGCATCATGAGAAATTTCTCTAATTTTTTATTAACATTTTTTGAAGTTTTTATGGTTGAATTCAATATTTATAGATCACATTTTGAAAGTTGTTTGAAATTTTTAACTCATGTTATTTAAACCCTCATTGATAGTAATCCTATCCACGATTATGAAAAATTATATTTCATGGTAGATAAGAGGATTTTTCTAGGTTATGTTGTGTCTCTAGATAGAATTAAAGTTGATAAATCCAAATTTGAGGTCATTTATTCATTACCATACAAAAAAATGGTGAGATATTTGGGCCATTTTATTAGTAATGCAAGTTTTTATATGATGTTTATAAAGTATTTTTGTAATTTTAGACATACTTTATCTACATTCCTCTAAAAAGGCACACCCTTTTTCTTTGATGAAAGTTGTAAATAATAATTTTAGGAGATAAAATAATTATAACCCCTCCCATCCTTCAACCATCCAAATAGGACTTTATCTTTGAAATCATAACTGATGCATCCGAATTTTCTCTTGGAGCAGTTCTATTTTAAAGAATGGAAAAAATCTCATGAGATAGTTTATGCTTTAAGAACATTAGACCAGACCTAACCAAACTACACAACAACTAAGAAATAAAATATGGCTCTCTTCTTTTCTTTATATAAATTCATATTATATTTTCTGGGATCAAAAGTGATTATTTAAATCGACTATTTTTCAATGATATTTTTGTTTAAGAAACATGATGAAAAACCAAGACAATTAAGATGTGAATTTTTGAATCAATATTTTGATGCTGAAATAAATGATAAGAAAGGAATTGAAAACCATTTTTCTAATCATTTGAGTAGGATACCATATTTTTGAATGGAAAATTTTATATTTATCCACTAATTAAAGAAAACTTTCTAGATGAGTATTCTTATGCTTTTAAGAGTTAATGAGCATGGTTATATGATATTGTAAATTATTTTGATATTGATTATGTTCCTTAATAGTTTTCTAAGAAAATTTTTTTCTAAACATGTGAGTGATTAAAATAATTAAATTTGGAATCATCCTAACATATGGAATGTCATTAGTTGTACAATGATTAGGAGATGAACTATGAATTATGAATTTCAATCAGCCATACATTTTTCCATATTTTGAGTTTTTGGGGACACATAGGGACATAAAGAATTGTAATAAAATTGATTTTTTATTGTCTAACAATTTTTTGATATGCTTTTGAATTTTTTAGAACATGTAAAAATCTCAAATTTCAAGGTAACATTTTCGAAGAGAATAAGATATCCCGACAGCCTATTTTGTTTTGTGATGTATTTGATCTATATTGTATGGATTTCATGGGGAAGTTTACCAATTATATTATAAATATTTATGTATTTATTTTTTTTGATTATGTTTCCCAGTGGGTAGAGGTTTTCCCACTAGAGTTGATGATGCAAAAATAGTATCCAAATCTGAGAATGGAAATCTATTTTATAGATTTGTATTTAAAAATTTTCTGTTCAATAATTAAGGTACACAAATTTTTAATACGAAATTGGAATATATTTTAAATAAAAAAAGAGTCCATTATAGGATATCTTCAACCTATCAACCTCAAACAAATGGAATGACTAAGTTTTAAATAGAGAAATCAAATTAATTTTGGAAAAAACTGTGAACCCAAATGGGAAGGATTGGTGTTTGATACAAGATAATATACCATGGTTATATAATAATGAATTAGAAACCCTAATGGGATTGTTGAAATTTATAATAGTCTATGTAAAGTATTTTAAATTAGATTTTGGGTTAGGACAAAAAGTTGTTTCAGTAGTTAAAACATGAAACATGAATCCTTTTTCTGCATGAAAAAAAGTAAATTTTGTTTCCATGTACTAGAAGAGAATTAAAATAATTCCTATGAAAGATCTAGGTTATACAATGAGTGAACCAAATGTTTTATTGATGGAATGATTCTCAACATTAACATCAAAGATGAAGATAATGTGTTATGGTTTGAATATAGATTGAAGCTGTTTCTTGGTAAATTTCATTCCAAATTATGTGTATGTTTCATTCCTACTCATGTTTTTCCTTTTAGTGATATCCAGATAGAATAACCAGTAAAAAGGACACTATTTTTAGTCTATGGGAACCAGTTAAAGCATTTTAGTGAGATTTTTCAAATGCCTCAAGGGAAGGAGATCTATCTTCAATAATCCATATACAAGTGAACCCAAGTTATGTCCTTCCTTCTCACTTATTTTTTATTATGTATTTTATTTATGAATTTAATTTTCTCTTATAAAAATATTTCACAATGAGGGAAATTGTTCAAAATAATTTTATGGAGGTGGGGGGGTGGAGTAACATTTTAGTTTGATTATTATTTTTTGTGATTTCTTTTCATCTTTTTGTTTTTAATTTTAATTTCATTTTTTGGTGTATTTATTTTATTATATTTTTTTTTTCCTAATTGTTTTTTGGTTTTTGAAGATTTTGATCTTAAATAAATATATATTCTATTTTTTGAACTCAAGTCAATGAGTGAGAACATTTACATAATGTAAGAAAACACAGATTAATGTTGAACATTACTTTGTTTCAAGATCAAAAATTTGAGAATTTCATGAAAGACCTATAATTTTTTAATATCATGTCACATCGCACTGTATTCATTTTTAAAATACACTTACCATGAGGTTACTAAACCCTTTTTGGAATATTTTTTTCATTATTCTCATTTATTGAGAGAACCAATACATTCTTTCTTTAAACAGAATTTATTTATTTCTATCAAAACATGAGGGTTAAGGTACTTGAGATTTAAATGATTGAAACATTTATTTGGATTTAAAATCCCACTTTCAAGATAATAATTTTTCCCTGTTAAATATTTAATCCTTTTAACCCTTTATATCCATGAACAAACTATTAGGAAAACCACAAAACAACCAAATGTTCCCTTTCCAAATTTCTATTGAAGTGAAAATTCATGATCTAGTCGAACATAACTACGGAGAAAGCTATCTTGTGGTGTGATACATCATTTGGTGATACTTTGGGTGAAAAAAAAACTATTAATATATATTTTTCCTACTAAAAAATATTCGTTCGAAAACATTCCCTTTATATTCCTTTCTAAGAGAAAGAAAGTTGTTCCATTTTGGAGCTTTCACAAAAAATGCCATTTTTTATAAACCAATGTTGATGGTGTGCTATGTACATGATATTTTAAAATATTCTTTGATATAATTTTTTTCTAATGGGAATGATAAAGATACCATTATTTAGTGAAAATTAGAGTCATACAATATTTCATCAAAAATAGAAAGCCACTCTTTATTCAATCTTAGAAGTTTTGGCCTATAAAACCTACCGACAAAAAGTAAATAAACAAACCTAAAAATTAATCATGATAATCACATGTTCTTGGATCACTTTTGGGGGAGTAATATACAATTTTCAAGGTTATAGTGATTTTTTCATGAGTTTGGATGAGAAAGGCCTTTTTGAAAATCTATATTTTTGTATTGAGAGAAAATTGACGTAAGTTAAGCATTTTGTGTTCATGGGACAAAACGATAAGTGGAAATGGATTGAATGAGCGGAATATATAACCTAAAATGATTATTTTTTTAGGAGAAATGATATATTTTTTAGGTGATAAATTGATGGATCTCATGGGTATGTGTTTTGAATTTCCCTTGATTGGATTTTGATGCATACTTGTTTAGGATTCTAAGTTCTAATTGTGGGGGAATTGATAGAGATAATAATTACAGCATTTTCACATGTATTTAAATGATTTAACCCCTTAAGATGTACAAATTGGAGATTAATTTCATTATTTTTTCTATTTTACTGATTTTTTACCTTACACGTGAAAATAGATTAGTTATAGAATTTTAACTATTTTTAATAAATTTTATATTTCAAGCATAAATGAATTTAAATTTATAAAAATCAGGTAATTAGTATTTATAATTCCTTTTCTTTTAAGATAAAACTTATTCATCAATCACTATTTCTGACTAAAAATTATTAAGTCCCAATTAAAAAAGTTAATGTGTAAAATAGTTTTGGCCAATAGAATTGACCACTCTATATTTAACGATGTGTATATCGAGATACATGAAACAAAATATGGTAATTCTCATTGTATTTGAAATATTACCTGAAGGTTCCAAATCAAATTAAATTTCATGAAGAAATTATCTCATTAAGGCACCCACTACATGCATTAAATTGGAGGAATATGTAATGTCTCTTCAAAAATAAAAAGAAAGCTTTGGTAATTTCAATATACCTTTTTTTACACATGTCAAAATGATTTATAATATCGAGGGTTAGTATAAAATTAATTTTCAAACAAATATTAATGATACCTTTATTGTATATTCATCTATGTTGGGGGACCAAATTGTGAATTCCTTATATGTATTTAATCCAGGAGGTATATTTATACCCCTCCTAAATATAATTTAATATCAAATTCTATCCAAGGTGTTGGATAAATAATGAAGGACAGTGTTGTGATAGAGAAGTTGCTGAAAATTATATGAATTTAATTTAGAAAGAAATTAATGGAGGACAAATACATAGATCAAGTGATGTGAGGATAATAAACAAGTGGTTGTGGATAATGAAAACAAAATTACACTCTCTTCCATGTGTTAATCATCATGTGTAAACTATTTTGAATTCCTATTGAACATATTTTTTTATAAAAGTGGTAATTTTATTTATTGAATACATTTTAAAATATTTTTTTGGATGGTTATTAAATATATAGATATAAATAATTCATTTTACTATTTAAATTTCTTTGGTGAGGTATTTCCATTAAGCATCATGATTTCAGTTAGGTTTGATTTCTTTTCGGTGTTAAAGTAATTTAATTAGTTATTTAGGAAGGAAAAAATCATATTGAAGTATTTATATTATGTCCATGAAAACTAGGGAATTAATATAGAAGTATTTGGATGGGAAATGAGGAATTAAATTGAGAAATATTATTAAAAATTAAAGAAAGGAGTGTCTGGAAGGTATAATATTTTCCACACCTACTACTTCAATTTTTATTTCACAACCTTTTTATTTCCAATAAAATTTATTCTATATTGTTGAATTTTTTTGAAATTTATTTTCTATTAATTTTATATATATTATAAATTTTAATAAAATCCACAAATATTTTTTCTTGAAAAAATAAAAAATGAAATAGTGGTAGTTTTGTAACTCAAATTACAACATCCTTGAGAGAAAATCCTTGGATGGATATAATTCATTTCTCTAGGTGAAAACTTTTTGATTTAGGTTTTCATAAAGAAAACACTTTAATCAATTAGTCAACTAAATATCCAGAATTGTACATTAAGATAAAGGCACTACCCAAAGTGGCTTTTAAGAAGCATCAGTTGGGTCTTGGAGTCCAACAAAATACATATCACTAGATGGATCATGATGGATCCCCAATCCCCATGATTTATCTCAAGATAAAGGTATGTTTTATCACCTCTAATTTTTTTATTTATAATCATCTCTTGTTTCATTTTCATAAAAATGATCTCTTTGGGTTTTTTAAAGGGGGAGAAATAAATATCCTAGAGTGTTTGTAATGGGGTCGCATGCGAGATATCGAAGAGTGTTTGAAATGGGGGGAGTGTGAGAAGTTTAAAAGGTGATGAGGATGTAAATTCAAAAATAGAGGGAGAAGGTATGATTTCATGAAATATTTTTCATTCAATTCATCTTTCTCAAACCGATCAGGGATCACATGATCCTAGAATTAGTGATTAGTGAATCATTGATAAACGTCTTAAAATTTATTATTTCAAAGGAACATAAATATGTCATTAGAATTTTTTTAAGTTTATTAATAAAAAAAGAGGGGAATATTATTAGAAATGATCTCTCTAAAATATTTGTTTGGTTATTTTTGTTGATATGTGTAATGAAGGATGATTTTCGGGATGTCAAATGAATAAGGCTACAATTTTATGTGAAGATAAGATTCACCGTGTCAATTACCATGCCCTAGTAAGTGGGTGTGGTAAAGGTGGTTGATCGCCCAAGAGGTACATGCCCATACATTGGGCATGTAGTGGAGGAACTATGCATAATTGGAAACTATGAAGGGACCACACATGTGGTGTTCCCCATGGTGGCATCTCATTGTTCCTATAAAAAATGGGAAATGTGGGTGACCACAACTATTTTGGACGAGTTCATAGTCAACAGGTGGACTTGTAGTGTGAAACAAATTCTAGTAGGAGGCTATGCTTATGGTTTTGGGTGTATTAGAGGAAAATTGTAATTTGGTTTACACATGTCCATGGAAAGGAATCCATGGTCAAGATTTTATTCTACCTCTAAGTTCTATGGTTATAGGAGGCCAACAAGGGATATACTAGGTAATTTCACTTGGTGTGGTGGGGATTTTTTCTCCATTTTATCCATGAGTAATCATGCTAAAATCATTTTACACGTCATGGACCATAGAAATGATACCTATGAGAAATAGCTTCCAGTAGAAGACCTGGTCTTCAAACTTAAAATTATTACGTTAAAAAATTTATGTTTTTGCGCTAGGTCATGGTATATTCTATTTATAAAATTGGTTTATAGATCTAGAAAAATGTATTGTATCTTAAAAGGGTATTTATTGAAGTTATAACCACTACTTAATAGATAGTTTTAAGTCAACTTTTGAAGTATTTTAACCTGTTCATTCAAATAATTGAATACACACATCAAAAGATGTATTTTAAGATGATAATAAACAAGGTTGATCTATAATATGACTTGAAAATTTTATAAAGGGTGGAGTTTTAGTGTGTTAATCCAAATATCATATATAAGGTTGATGGTCAAAGAATGTATTATTCTGTCAACTTTATTCACTCATTGGACTTCAACATTTTATGTTCTGAAGAGAGACACCTTTCTTGGTGTATGTTTTCATCATCTTCACGTAGAGAAGAAAAATTTCAAAAATTAGAGTAGTAATTTCTATATTGAAGGAGGGTAGTGAGTTCTCCAATTATTTATGGTAGTGAACTAGGAGTTTCAGTGAGACTGCTCCAAATTTCACTTGTAAAGTACTTATCCTTTAGTGAATTTAGTGCATATGCATATTATCGGTTAAGATCCATAAATGTATCTATGTACGGGTGAACATAGTAAAATACGTATTGTCATTTACTTCTCTCACCACTAATTAGTAATAAGAAATAGGTAGAAATATAGGGTTCTTTAGGGTGATAGAACAAGATATATAATCAATCAAGAATCATTTTTATCATATATAATGTGATTCACCACCTACCGCTAAGGTGTTATCCTTAATCAATTTGTAACAAAATATATTAAAGAATAAGAAGAAGAATCAACAATAACTTATAGAGATGAATTAGAGTGTCGATCATGTACAAACTACTGTGTTTTGGATAGAATGAAAAAAGGATAAGGGGATCCTAAAGCTGAGGTTGGATAAGACGTGATTAGATAGTATACCTAATATCATGGTATTGTGTTTGAGACAAAGAAAAAGAGTTTAGTATATAACTAAAAATTCAGAAGAAATTATAATTTTAGAGTTTCATATATTGAGTTTCATGAGAAGTGGTTAAAGATTTATTGGAATCCAAATTCACTCATAGTTTTAGGATGTACATCAATGTTTAGTTGTAGAGACATAATTATATAATATTTTAATCAAATTTAGGATGATGATAGAAAAAAAAGTGGAACTGGTGGGATTCCTAAATAAATATGATTTGTGCAATGTTATCATGATTACTTGGGTAGTATAATTATCCAACACCTATGTAGTATGGTGTGCCCTAGTTTCAAGATGATACATGGGCCACTCCACTTTTATTTATGATAATATTATATTATAGAATTTATGCCATGGAAATTCCAAGTTTGGAAAGGATTAAGCCTCCAAGGATGGTCCCAAACTTTTATATAACACATTCCATCTCAACTTCAATTATATTTAATAGAATGAATTAGGGTTTTAGACCCTCTACCATAATATTGTCCACTTTGGCTCACTATCTTAGTTTTTTGTTCTTCAATGAGGATCAATGCTTATAAGGGGCTCACTACCACCATTCATCTCTAAAATAGAATTATGATGGGGAGGGAGATATATGATATATATATTCCATTCAATAAACCATTATTTACCCAATGTGGGTATTGGGTTGATGACTTTATGTTATGACTCCCATACGGCATGATGTAACACCCTTAATCCAGCACCCCTAACCCCTAGGGCACACACTGTGTTTTAATTAGAACTTTAAAAATTTCACCCTTAATAATTTCCCTAATAATATAAGAGTTATCACTATGATTTGATACTATTTTTTAGTATCAAATTGGTCTACAAACCCTCCACCACAATTTTGTCCACTTTTGGCCACTGTCTCACAATTTTGTTCTTCAGCAGGGATCACTGCCCACAGGGGGGATCCTTAACACCACCCATATCTAAAAAGTCCTTTTGATGGGTAGGGAGAAATTTGGAACTTATATTCCATTCCCATCACCACTCTATACCCAATGTGGGACTTAGGTTGAATATGTCACATCGTGACACCCTTACATTATGCAGTGACACCTTGTAGCCAGCACCCATTAACTGACAGGGCCCGTACTAAATTCTAATTAGGAATCCAACATTGTTTTTACATGTTAAGTTTCTTGTTATCTTAAAAGAAATATATCTATAATTATTAATATAATTATTCATTTTGACTTCAAAGGGGTGATAGAAAGAAGAAATTAGAGTTTGTAAAATCTGACCAAACCAGATTTACCCCCACTTTAAGTGTGTCTATATGGTTTATAATAAACATAAAAATGCATTGACCCTAAAGATAATATATACCCTTTATCTCCAATAAAAAAAACTATTACAAGATATATTTTATATAAAATCACATTATAAACCTAAATGTTATATATATACCTCAATAATGAATTCATATTGACACTAATTAATTGTCACATAAAATATCCTTAATCATCTTTAACAACCATCACATAAAAAAGAAAATGGATAATTTATTACTTTAATATTATAACCATAATTTGACTTATTATCCCATGATTATATCTAAATCTCCTAAAATATCCTCACTAAAATCACCATAACCTCTAAAGTTATCTAAACCATTTATCTAATATCAACTATAAAGCCCCACAACATAAACAAACCATAATTATGAGTTTAATAACAAATATTTCACATTATTACATTACAATGATCTATAGGTTTAGATTTTTTGATAATTAGGAATAAAATTAAAAAACAAACTGGATTCTTCCATATGATGTATATTTTTTCCACAAAAAATAGGTTCTTAAATTTACACCCTTGATTCATTTGAGAAACTCTTTCTTATATTAAGATTACTCACCTAAGAAAAAGTAATAATCTAGATATAGTTTCTATATAACCTTAGATCCTATGAAAAAAAAATTATGTGAGGTATGTGCATAATAATATTACTAAGGGATATAATAATGAAGTAAACTCATTAGTTTGGTGAAAATATGAAGACCTGCGAAAATTTTAACCATTTCCACAATAAAATGTTGAACATAAAAATAAATAACATATATAATATAAAATCTATATTTTTCTCAAAGAAATCATTTGAAACACATTATAATGAATAATAAAACAATTAGTTAATCTTCTAGAATATGAGATCCCATGAAAACATTCCTTGAAAAATAAACCATTAACCTTTTAAAGTCTGTAAGCTTTTTATTACTCGTGAAATAAAAATATTTACATAAAACCCATACCAAGAATTAAGAAAGTATCTCAATGAATCATATTACTATACTATATTCACTCATACTTAAATTTTAATGGAATAATATATTCACAGTTCATTCTATAGGAGCAACCAACCTGGATATCTCTATAATTTTTTCACCTTTGATTATTAAATCATTACCCAATGCCATAGAGTGTTATATCAGGTTCTCCCATTATCATGAGCTATATTAGTCTCACCTTTAATCATTTATAAATCACATGTATCATATAATAATGTTTTTTTAAATTTTACTTTTTCAATATAAAACCCTTCAAAATATAATTTAACAACATATCCAAAAGAAATTTTCATTTTCATATAAAAATGCAGAAAAATGTTCCTTTATTTTAAAAAACCATACAAATGAAAATTTACCAATAGGATAGGAATAGAATATTCATTGAAAAATAATGAAAACTTGAATATGAATCTTGGTAATTAGTAACATTTATGGTGGTTCGAAAAGGTAGTCCAAGAGTATATGATAAAAAACATTTTTACAATTTGGTAAAAATTAAAAAAGAACACAAACAAAAAATTAAAAACATTAATTTTTAAACAATTTTAATGAAAATAAAAAATATTATAAAATTAAATTTAACATTATTTTAATTATAAATAAGAATATTATTGAAACATTTAAAACAACATGGACATGGAATAAAAATATTTTAAAACATTTAAAAATAATGTTTTAAAGAAAACTCCTTATGACTTCAGTAATTTCGAACAAAATGATCATTAAATGAGAGAAAAAAAAAGATTTTTAAACCACTAGAATTTTATAAAATCAGTGATAAAAAACATTGGTATGGATGTTTATTTAAAGAAACACATGATGAAGATGTTTTATATTTCGAAGAAAGAAAATTGTTATAATAAATCCTTTACCTTGAGTCCCAACTCATTTCATATGTTGATCTACCTTAATATGAAATAAAATTATGTTATAATTTTACTTTATTAAAACCATTTTCATGTTTTCTAATTTATTATTATCCATTTTATTATATTTATTTCCATGCGTTTTTATTTACTAAATTCCATTAGTTCACGTTGGTCATCTTGAAGCCGTTTGGTTTATAATCTCCAAAACAACATTGTTAGTTTAACCGTGTTCAAAGTGTTCATGGTTCCATAATATAAAAAATAACAATCACATCATTATTATTATTTTGATAAATTAAATACACTTTGAGTTCTATCCATTAATGGCGATCATGAAAAATGAAACAAGTTATTTCATAGAGATGATAGTCCGCATTTACACACGGGTGATATTTTATTTTTTCAAAAAGATGAAAAGGGAATAAAATAGACAATTTTTTTCCTTTAAATAAAAATATTTTTTTATTATCATATTTATTCATTAAATTCATCCTTATAAATATCTAGGTGAGGCAGAATAGGAAAATGAATCATGTCACTTCGTGAAGGTGGCGGTCCACATGTATACACGAGCAATGTCATCATTTTCCAAAGGATGGGTGGGTAATAATGAATATAATATATTATATTCAAATAATTATAATCAAGTAATAAATCTCATATATATTCATTAATTATATATTTATATCCATACAAGAGAGTTTGTGATGAAAAATGAAACACATCGCTTCATAGATATGGTAATCCATGCGTACATGTGAGAGGGGTTTTCATTTTCCATTTGATGGAAAAGAGATAAAAATGGATTTTAACTTCAAATAAAATAAAATTAGAGTATAATATATATAATAATTTTATTATATAAACATTTTCATTATAGTTTTAAGTAGGTAAAAGAAAAACTGAACTTAAAAGGAAACGGTTAAGACTTATCCCTCCCCTTTGGATATCGTCCATTGGATTTAGCTTATTTCCTTTAAAAGAGAGGTGTATGGCCAATTAGGGGTATTGGGACATGGTAAGGTAAAATTGGATAGGAAATTGGTTTTATTTTTGGGATAAAATGAAACGTGATTTTTAATTTAAAATAGTTGAAGTTGGACCCTTTGTATCGGCTATAATCGATGGTATTTTCATACATTTTCGATCATTATGGGATAGGAAGATAATTTTTAAAATTAAAAGCCACACATAAATTAGAAAATAATTATAGCCTCTAAAATTTTATATATACTTTAGTAAAGAAATGTTTTTTTAATAATTTATTATTATTTCATAAAATAAACATTAAATATCATTTAATTTCATTTTCATGACTATTCCCATATTTTAAAATTAAAGAAATCAATATGAAAACAGAATTCAAAAATAAATACTTAAACATAACTAATAATTTATAATTATCCATTAAATTAATGGTACACCATAATTAATTCAAAACATATTACTTCTAATGTTTTTAAAATAATTTACTTTATTTTTCTACTGCTTGCAAAAACACTACATCGATGTTACATAAGCATTCAAGATAATAATACATTTACTAAAAGAATTACTATCATGAAAAATAATTCATCTTAATATTACACATTAAGAACCATTAGTAACTACTTTTTATACAGATGAAAACATATTGTATATATTATTAGAAAGAGAATGACATTTTGTGATTATTAATATCTTAAAATAATATAAAGGTTATTATCAAAGGAAAAAAGCACCAAATTTACATAATTTATAAAATATGATGACTAATAAAGAAATAAATTCATCTAATGAGATTATGTAATGTTCCTAGAGTTACCTTGATTACTTATCACTTAATTTAAACCTATTTAACACATTTTCTTCATAATCAATGTGAGAATTTTTTCCTAGGAAACTTATTTTTATAACATAAAATAAAAAAAATAACAAATTTGTACCTGATAATTAAAAATATATAATACTTTATAGAATTTATAATTTCATAATATTATTTAAAATAATTTTAATATAAGAATGGAAAATGCAAAACACAAAAAAATATTTTTTAGAAAAATGCATGTTTTAAGGAAAAAAATTATTTTACATTAAAATAATGGATATTATCGATTATAATGAATTTAATTGGATTATAATTTTAAAAAGGAAAGTAATATGAAATTTTAATTTTTAAAAAATGGAATCTTCCAACCATATTATTAAATTCAAAGATCTAAAAATAGATTATACTAGGTCGACTACATTCACCACCGTAAAACACAATGTGAGGAAGAAAATTGCAGTAAATCGTAGACCCGGGGACTTGACCCCACTAGATTTCCCTCCCATCTAACAAACCCATACCACCCTACCACCAAATGTGGGTCATAAAAAAATTTTATAATTATAATAAAATATAACTTATATCTAAAAAAGTCAAGAATGGGATTAATAATTCAAAATATTATTTTTAAATGATTTATTTTACTCATTAAACACATATCTAGTTGATTGAAATGTTTTTTGAATTTTTAAATCAATATTAAATTATTATAACATCATAAATGTTACGGTACTTGGTAAAAAAATTATTTTTTACTATTTAACAAAAAATCAACCATTTCAAAAAAATATCAAAAATTATCCCTAAGAATAATATGTATGATTAATCTAAAAATGATGTTAATTTTATCTAATATTATTTTTAAATGTTTTATAAAATAATTATAATATCTTTACCCAAAATGTGTAAAAAAATTTATTGAATTGAAAAATGTTTCTAAAGCATAAAATTAATTTATTCATTCATTTCATAGTAATAAATATTAGAAGATTTTAATTTTATTTCATAAAATATATTATCAATAAATATAATCAAAATAATTAATCAATACTGATAAATTTTATTTATTAATATAAAAGTACATTAAACACTTCAAATTTTTTTTTAAAATATCTCTTATAACATCAAATTATTGTAGCTTCATTTATAGAAAATTGATAATTAATGTATAAATATTTATTCATTATTTTTTAGGTATAAATGAAACCTTTTTACCAAAATTATTAATCCAAATAACATCAATTTTTATTTTAAAATAAATATATAAAATAGAAAAAAATAAAATTTTTATAGAAAAATACCCCTTTTGAAATTTATATGTTCTTAACTTTATGATTTACCTCTTATCATTAAAAAATGAGTAATTATTTCCTAGGAAATAATCAATAAATTTGTATTAAGAAATATTTTATACACACATTTAATAATTTGGTTATTCTTATTCATACATATTAATCCAAAGGCAAGGTTATGACAATCATATTTAAATAATAATATTTCCGTTCATATAAGCATAATATTCCATGTGGTACACACTATAAAACATATTATTAATATAAATGAATATAAAATAATTTTTTGGCTATTATAGTATTGAACAAAAATTATATCACAAGATTGTTCATTAAATGAAGAATTGATCTGAATTTTATCTCTAATTTATTCATAAGATAAATAAATATAAAATTTATTCATGAAATGATTGAATACAGTACTAATTTATTTTTAAGTTTAAGTTAATGAAATAAGTATTTATTCAATGTTATGTGAATATAATATTTATTTTATATAACTAACATAATTTTATTACTCAATGTTAGATAGTATTTACAGGAGAATTTGGATCAAGTTAATAATTCAACAATTTTTTTAATATAATTTAAATAAATATTTATTTATTAATTTAATTAATAAATTATTTTACCATAATACATGTCAGCTAATATAATAATATTTTCATTATTTTATTAATTGAAGTTGCATAGGATTTTTATTAGTTACAGATTAGAATTAAGGATTAAAGACAAGAATTTAATTTTTTACTCAATTATAAAGACAAAAATATATAATTTGTTTGAAATAAAAAACTAATTTTATATAATTCAACTCTCAAGATATATAAAGATAATTAGAGAGAATCCCCATCTTATTTAATTTTTTTAGAAAGTGAAAGTAGGATATTTATTCATTCAAATAAGAGAGAATGACATAAAAAACTTAATTCCCTCATACTAGAACCGAAAATATCAAGAATAATATTTAGAGTTGCATAGAACTTGTTTTTTTATCTCTATAGGAATTATATTTTGAATTCTTGAAGAAATAATGATATCAAGGTGATTGTTGATGGGGTTAGAGATATAAACAATGAACTGAAATAAATTAAAATAAATAATATAATTTTTTTTATTTTTTTAATCAATTAATTATAATTTTTCTAGAATAATCCTATTAAAGGATTGAAGTCTATTTCATCATGTTTAGATATTAAATTTTTCAAACATGCATCACATCGCATCACATCCACTGCACTTTAATCCTTAAAAATCTTCATTTTCAATTCAAAAATTCAAAAGTCTTGATGTTATATATTTATGGAATTATATATGGATATTTAAGGGTGGTTTAAATGGTATTATGATTAATATATTACATTTTTAATTTGTTAGTATATATTTTATTTAAAGGGAAAGTGCATAGTGATTAGTATTAGTATTTTGATTTCATTAATAAATTTATTTTTTATATCATTTGTAATTGACATGGAATTTGACTATTTTTTTATTATTTTATTTTTTCAAGGGGATATTGTGAATTTTAATATTATATTTATTAGAACATAATTATACCATTTTAAGGATGTTATTTTCTTATTATATATTTTTTATATATGTGTTTGACATTAGAAGAAGAGGGGATCATCATACACACTTCCTCTTAACACATGACCCAACCTAATGGGTCTAATGGAGACTATCTTCTTCATTTATCCTTAATCATACATTATATGACATGGATGATATGTAATATTTCCTCCCTTATTTAATTTCTTTCCTACCCTTATCTCTTATACTTAAACCTTTTTATTCCTCAAATTTTTTCACTTCCCTCCTCTTCTACCCTATTCTCTTTCTTCATTTTCATTAAACTGTTTATGGTTGAAATATGAAAATATTTGGGATTTAGAAGTTTGAGTTGAGATAATTTATAAACTCTAAAATATCATGAAACTTTTATTGATAAATTTTATAAGGATCATACATGAGTCTAATACACCTCATTTGAGGTTTCCTTGTTTTTTTATATTAGGATGATAAGAAATTTTCCATTCTCGTTATTGATAGATTATTCCAAATCTGTGTTTTATTTATAAAAGTAGATTTTATATGATTATATAGGATATAAATTTTTTACTCAAACAATACCAATTAAAAGTAATTAGAAACTAATGAGACATGTGATTTATATAGTTTCAATTATTTAGATTGAATTCATTTATTTTTTGAATTTTTAAATTGATTCTTTATGTGTTTTCCCCCTCTATTTTTTTCTCTAATAAATCTTCATGTTTTAAATTATTTAAATAGTAACTCGTAAAATTTGAATACACATTTTTGGATACATTTAATCGATAATGTTTTTATAAAGACATAAAAACAGATTTTTGAAACAATATATATATATATATAAGACTACGTTTGGAATGGTTTTAAAGTGGTGTAAGAGTGAAAACAAAGTTATTTCAAATCACAAAGTTTATATTTAGATATTAGAAATTATTAAATGAGTTTTTATTTATTTTAAAATGTTTTTCAATTGTGAACGAAATAAATTTTGAAAAATAATGGTTTTTTGGAATGAATATGTGATTAATTAGATTCCTATACTCATATGATTGGTCAGTGATGATATTATTATAAATGTGAAACAATTTATGAATATATCAATTATTAAGTATATATTTATACTCAATGGAGATACTTATATGAAAGTGTATCATGTGGTAATATAGTCTTGTTTTTAATATATAGTTGTTATAGTTTTTACATAAAAATTAATGGGAACCATTAGACTTTTAATAGGTATATAGATATATGTACGACTATAGTCGAGACTGGATCATGTACAGTATTTATGCAACCCTGATTATTCTATGATCTTATAATTTGGGTGAGTGGGTGTGTTCAAATATCTATTAGTAGGGTCATTTAACTAAGCAAATTTCTATAGGTTGTCCAACTTTGAGCCTAGTGGGTTTATCCCATGATGAGGATGATTATAATGTTGTTTTCATTTCATAAATGGTGTTTGGTTGTGAATTAAATTTATCCATTTTGGTTTAATAAATGTTCATTATACATATATTTTTAAAATATATTAATAAAAACATTACCTTTATATATTATAACACCCCAAGACTTTATGATATACTTCCTTTTAAATAAATTTAATCTCTTTGATATCATGTGGTACACAAAACCCAGAGCATCAATTATAGTAAGTGAGAATTATATTTTAATAAAAATGTAATACAATTAAAATTTTAATATTTAATGGAAAAAATATTAATTTGATAGGACAAATATCAATTTTTAGCTTACACAGTCAAAATAATCCTAGAATGTATTTTTGAAGTTTTTTTATACCAATAAGATTTATGAATAATAAAAAATAAATTATTTAGCTATTTCAAAAATTTATTAAAAATAATATGTTATAATATGTATAATTATTAATTTATTTAATATTAATTTTATATAAATAATGATAAGAAAATTTTTAGGTAAAACAATACTTTTTCAAAAAACTGTTATTTTCTTTAGAAAACTATTTTTCATTTAAATAGGAATAATTTCTATCCATTTTAATTAATTAAAAATTTTATTAATGATCAATGATTTAAGAAACAATTATATATTATATATCTAAATATATTAATTTAAAACCATATAATTATGATTAATAGTTATATAGTTAATAAAATATCATTTTATGCCTGTAAAATGTATTTATTGAAAAATCATTTTTTGACACGTGTTGTATGTTTTATTTTACATAAAATTATGAAACATATGTGAGTATATTTTGATAAAATGGATTCTATATTTTGAATAATAATTATAAATATTATCTAATTTGGTCAAAATATTTTATGACCATCATGAATTGTGAAAACAGTAAAAATTAATTACCGCGGTTATGGTAAATATTTGTTTACCAGGGGTTTAACTACAACAATAAGGATTAAAATGACCTAGAAACATGTATAAATTATATTTTATGTCTATATTTATAAATTATAACATATAATGTTATAATTTTATCAATTTCGAACCTTTTATCATGTTAAAAATGTAATAATGTTTAATTCTTTTCAAATAATCCAAGTGTGTCCTCTTCCTCAATTATAAAATGGAATTCTATCCTCTCTCATCTTCACACATAAAAAGACCTTTTTATAGACAGATACGTTCCAAATTATCTTCCTAAAATCATTATCCTCTTTATATATTTTATTTTATTCTCAAAATACCAACCTTAAGGTCCTTGAGAAGAGATACAAAGGAGGTTTCTCTAAGAGAAGGTAATCATCTTAAAAAATCGTTTTTTTTTATTTATTTTTTCCACATTAAATTATGTATTAACAATTAAAATATAATAAAACTATTATACCCCATAAATTATACATTATTATTTTGATATAATAATATCCATCGATTTCTTTCTCCATCAAAAGGGAAACAAAGTCATCCCTTGTGTCTACGATAGACTACCTCCTGATGAATAGATGTGATTTGTTTTTCTTCACCAAATATCATGGTTAGTATTAATGATGGAAATAATGAATATATATATATATATGATAAATATGACATGATATTAATCCCTTAAAATTAATTTATCATTCACTTATTTACCCTTTCACTTATTAATAGAATGATATTGTCGCTCATGCACTCATACGACCTACCATCTCTATGAAATAATGGGATTCATTTTGCATGTAAAAGTTTCATGAATGGTTATAAAAATGTATCTAATAAAAAAATGACACTTATAAAATTTATATAATTATGTAGCTTATGTTTATATATAACATGAACATGAACTATACCTTTTATGAAAACATGCATAAGAAAAAATGAAATTAACACCTAAAACTAGAGTAAAAGTGATATATTATAAAAAAACAAGTGGAAAATACTATAAAAAGATCATATATGATATTTTAAATATTAATATGGTTCATTTATAAATTAATAAATTGATTAAAACCATTACACAAGAGGTTTACTCACATCCAACCAAAGGAAAGCATGAGGCAATGGATTTCCTCTCAATTTCCATTCCATTGAGACTTAATTGTTATTATAAAATGAATCACTTCTATGGGGTGTATATACAACATATTTGGTGTATTAAAAATTATTAAATATTTATTAATGATTTTTAATGTTTAAATTCAAGGTTATTATTTGAATGGGTTATAACTAAAAAGATAACAATGTGGTAAGAATCTATTTTATAATATCACTTTATTTTGGGGTTGAATTTACTCTTGTTGAAGGAAAACTATCATTTATCCTTTGTAAGATCAGGTAATTTACTTATTCATAGGATATTTTATAGGTTTATATATTTTATTATAAATATTATTTTCTTTTTTACATTAATCACTCAAATAAATGTTTTAAAAAATGATTTCATTTCTCTTTAATGTGATATATTTTTCTTCATTATCCATGATTCTCAATTTTTTTAAAAAATTAATTTTATTTACTCAAATGATTTATTAAGAATGTTTTATGTTATTTATGAATTTTAAAAAAAAATCAAAAAATTATTCTATTATTTTCTGAAGGTCTTTTGTTTTATAAAAATAAAAAATAAATGTTTAAACATATACGGTGATAACATACATCCCAACCATATTAACCATTTTTTTTTAATTTAACTTCCCCTACAAATTTTTAATTATTTTACTAAGAAAAATATTTTAAGAAATAATAATTTAAAAAATCTCTTACATTCAATTTATTCATCCAAAAATCAAGATTTTATTATGAAATCCTATAATCCTGAGGAATTAATGGTCAAATCTCATTTAATGGTTAATTTTTTTATTGTTAACTTTCTCTTGAGAAAATTACATTCTTGGGATCATTTTTATTGGATATTAAATTTCTATTAAATATATATATTCTTTGTATCATGAATATAATAGTTTTCTATACCATATACCATTTTTACAAATAGTTCTTACTTTTGAAGATATTTGATTAATTGGGGAAATATTGTTAATTCTGTATTTTTACTCATTATGAATATTTTTTCATAAGGAATATTGATTCATGAGCTAAATAAATCCATTAAAATGATCAATTTTATAGACTTTCAATGATGGGTGGGGATTAGAATTATATATCCCCTCGGTGTATTAGTTGGTCTAATGAGACAAATAAATTGTCCATATTAAATGGGTTTTAACCCATAGTTTTAAACAGTCATGTGAAAGGTAATGACATTTGAGGTTTCATGATTCCTATGATCATTATGCCAAATAATTAATAATTTCCTTCGTTGAGAATTCAGTTATTATTATTATCCATTATATTATCTCATTTATATTATTTTAGATGCATTTAACTCCCAGTTTATTGATTAAATGTCATTTTTTAGTGAATTACCTTGTCATATTGATTATTACTTATCTAAACATGATAGTAACATTATAGATTAAATAGAATGTCTACTAAGTTATTTACCTTTCAATATTTATTATGAATTATTTATTCATAATAGCTTTTTTTGTTTGAAACCCTGATCGAACATTTTCACTCACACATATTGTGTTTCCGTTCCCTAGGATTTGAAGATGAGTTCTTTGAATGTGTTTTAAGGGTGATGAATGTTTTCCATTTATATGTTTTAAAATTTATTCCAAATGTAAAATGGGTATCATGTATGAATTTGGTTCTTTAAAACTATTAAAATGATTATTATTTTTGGATTTTACCTCTTATAGCTATGCTGATGTAATAAAGTAGACAATGGCTCTGAGCTAATGGAGTTGGCATTGTTATATATATAATGTTATATTTAAGTAAAAATAAATTTTTATACATTGTCTTTCAAATTGCCATGATCGTTTTAGTATGAATGGAACTTTATAGAACCTTCAGAGGAATATACTATGTTAAATACTCACTCCCTATGAGTAAACCCTTAGAGTATATTTTAAAACCATTATTGATCTGTCATGTAGATATGGGAAGATATCCCCATTTGATAAGAGTTCAACCATTTTCAGGGTTATCGCATATGGGGGAAGAGGCATAAAGAGATATTCATGTTTTTCATGCAGATAGATATTTATTTTATTTTATTTTTACTCTAGAATTTTTGTAATAGTTGTTGTAATATTATATCCCTACTATTCATATGGAGTTTATTTAAGTACTAGAGTCTTTTCTTAAACATTTTTCGAACACCTATTAAAATTTGACCTCTATAGTGAGGTCTCTTGAGGTTCTTGGTGACTAATGGCCTTGAACCAAATTTTAGAGGCACTGTATCACGTTTGGTATAATAATACCAAACAATTATCCAATTATCAATGATAGGGGGATGGGGTGAATCATATATATATTTTTTCTTTTATTTCTCCTTACTTTTGAAAAAACCTTCGCCTCCTTTTAAAGTTTTTTCTCTCTTCTAAAAACGAAAAAAAAAATCAAAAATCCATAGGAACAAAAAAATTTACAAGCTTCACTACTCAACAAGAATATATACATCCTTGGCATGGTTAGGAAACAATAAAATACCACACAATCCACTAAAAAACAATCTTCTGGTGTGTATACTTCAAGTATGATATACCCTTACAATTGTATAGAACTATGTTCAAAAAATTGTTCATGTTCTTCAAGTAGAATGAAATAATGTGAAAAAATTAATGTAACAAGTTAAGAAACTTTCACAAGTTTCTTCAAAACATGTTATTGTGCTCCCTAGTCAATCATCACAAATATAATCCATAAAAATAATTCTTTAATTTTTTACCTAGGAGCAGGTAAGAACTTCCCTAAACATCGTAATGATATTTAGTCCAATTCTCCAGTCTGATCACTTGTCCAATTGCTCAGTATAATAATATAACTCTGTCAGAATACCAGTAAAATAATTCTGAACTGCTTCTTCTTTGCTTTGTAAATCCCAAACTGATTGACCATACCAATTTTAAAACTAAATATGATCTTTCTTATTCCTCTTCTTATGCATCGAGAACTTCCACCAAAATGCTCAATCCAAAAACTTATTCTTTATTAAAAACATCAGCACTCTCATCTTCTATCTATTCACCTATGAACAATGTTCATGTCATAAAGTACCATGTATGTCATTACATTTATAGGTGATCCAAATATGGATTAGGTGGGATTTAAAAAAAATTCCCTCTCAACTAAATTTCCCAACACAAGAATTTACATCAAATCATGGATACGTCTACGACTTCTTTCGTGCTTATTATATATTATGTCTCATTCTTGAACCTTCTCAAAACTTATTACAAATTCATATCATTTAATACTTTCTAAAAATATCTAGTTTGATTTTTTTTCCATTCTTTAGTACGATTATCCCTTAAATCTCAGAAACATATGTGACATCTTTAGTGCCTCTCATATCATCTCGCTTCTTCTTGAACCTTCTCAAAAATTATTACAACTTCATATTACTTTAGCCATTCTAACATTCATTTTTATGATTTTATTGGCCATTTCAATTTTCATTACAATTATATATACCAATTATATATGAAGAAATATAGAGCATATCATTACGATTTTTATTACTAATTGAAAAACAAGAAGCATAATATGATTCTCCATACCAATTTTATAAAACAAATATATAATTCCTCAATGGTAATTTTGAAAAGTATTAAAAATTATTTTAAAAATGGTTTCTTTAAAATATTTAAAACTCCCATTTGTAATGATTCAAGAATTTCACATTTTCTAATTTTTCTAATACTGGTGATCCTTTATCTGGAATATTTATCAGTGTCAATGTACACATGATGAGTTGATATCTATCTTCCTATGATGAATAAATTCCATCACCAATCTGAGGACTCTTAACCTAATTTAAAAAACAAATTAGATTTTCTTTCTTTCTTAACCCGATAAAAAACAACCAAAAAACCATCTTGATGAAAATTATTGAATACATTGTTGATCAGTCTCTGACATTTTTACATGAATAAGTCCCAAAATCTAAACATTTTTTCCTTTTTTATTGGTCTCAAAAACTCCTAAAAAAGTAAATTTTGTCACTAATGATTGGAATCACTCTAATTCTGATGGATAATGTTAGTAGCAACTTATTTTCATTACTGATTTTAACTTAATCATTTACTAAATCCTTTCTTCAAGGATTTATTTCTTGTGGCTTCTTGTTCTGACAAAAAACTAACATCTTCATCATATTTTGTTTCCAAAAAACCTTCCCAACCTTAAAAATAATCTGTGTCTATTGTTCTGACACCAATGAACCAAGACTATAATTATTTGACTTCAACAATTTCTTCCTTCTATAAATATCAGCTTGTAATCATGTATTCCTTAATGAAATTGATTATATTTAAGATCATAATAACATCATCTAACTTATCATGGAAATATTTATTCATTATATCATTCCAACAAATTCTTTCTCTCTAACCAAACCTCAATATGATTTGAAACACCTATTCTCCCTTACCGTTCATAAGTATTTCATGACTTGTTTTACTAATTCCTTCTGATTTGTGAGAACACTAATATGAGGAAAGAATCATCAAATTTCCATTGGAGCCATGCTGACTCTGACACAACATCTTATTATGATCAAATATTTATTCTGAACCCAATGTGAGTTTGATTAACCTTTTCTTCCAGAAAAATTATTCACAAGATGATGGTCATTCTTAAGAAAGTCCGGTATGATTTTATTAATATGATTGGGAGTCCCATAATCCAAACTTACAAAGTTAATTGATTTATTTTCTTCTTTGAAAACAAAATACAACACACTCAAAAAAAATCCCCAAATTACAAAAACAACTTCCATCCAAATTGGTCCTAACAGTCTTCCCCTTTGAATTTTTTTGTCAACCAAGTTTATTAAATCACTAAACTTTCTAACCTCAAGCAATGAATTACTAATCAACAATTATTATCCTATGTGATAAAACTCATTTTTGGAAATAAGAATCATTGACAACAAAACCATGCTATCCAAAATTAGTGACTCATGGAATATCCTCATATTTTTTCAAAACATTATTCAATTCATTCACTTTCTTGTAAAAAAAAGTTTTCCAATTACCACTCCAAAAAACAATTATAATTTTTTACACTCTTACATAGAGATTTCACATCTTACACACCACTCCTCTTACATAAATATTTCCTTAAAAGGTTTAACAAAAATTAATGGATAGATTTATGAAACATTCTCCCATTGACAACACTATCCAAAGAAAATATGAGAGAGGGGAAAGAAACACTTACCACAACCTTGATAAGAAATAGGTTGTATGCCCATTTTTAACCTCTTCTTATAAAAACCTTCCTTTAGTAAAGGTTTTGTGAATTTTTCTGCAACTTGTTTCGATGTAGGAACATACTCTAGATTCAGCTCATTCTTCTCCACATTATCTTTATTGAAGTGTTATTTGATATTAATATGTTTTGAATGAGAATGCTGTACCATATTTCTTGTAAGGTTGATAGAACTTTTATTACCACAACCCAATAGGATGGTTAACTTTATATCAAAAAGTATTCCAACTGAGTCTTGATCTACATAAGTTTAGTAGTGACTTAAGTGGAAACAACATACTTAGATTCAATATTGCTAAAAGTTACTGAATTTTGTTACTTTTTATTCTAACTAACTCTAATTGTTTCTAGAAGGAAAACTTCTCTAGATGTGGATATTTAATTGTCAACATTTCCTACACAATAAGTATTTGAATACCCAAAACATTCAATACATTTTGAGCTATGATATTGTATTCTTATATTTATTATTCCTCTGATATAACTAAGAATTATTTTTCTATGAAATAAATGTGATTTTTTGGAGCAATTTTAAATCTTTCACCTAAGGTAAAAACATAAAAAAGGTTAGTTATTGAGGCAGTAATATTAAATAGACTTCATATCAGCTTCCAAAAATACTTGGAGTCAAATTACTTACCTTATCCATCTTTTGAAAACATGGTTCCCATTAAAATAAATGTGAAAACCATTTTTTGTTATTTCAAAAAGAACTTCTGAAAAATTTCCTTACAATAATTTTCTTGAGAATGGAAATTTTATTTCTTATTGTATAAGATATGTGACCTAATAAAGTGTTTCATTTCACCCACTATAGTAATCTTAAAAAACTCATTCATCTCATTAGTAAATCTTTCACCAGTTCATTCATAATTCACAATAAAGATAATGCCATCAACATAAACAATTATGATGTGGTAAAACTGCTAAATTCACTTGATATACTGATTACTATAAACTCTTCCTTTCTAAAAATGTACTTTTCTTAGGAAGTTATCTGATTTGGAATACCATTCCATTGGTTCTTGTTTTATCCTATACAATACTTTATTTAACATTCATACATAACTTTCACATTTTCCAAAATCAAATCCACATGGCTATTTAATATAAACTTCCCCATCAAGTTCACTATTCAAAAATGCTGATTTCACATCCATTTTATTTTTTTAAAATGTTTTTCTATAAAAATATCCAGAAAAATAATGATTGTTTCCAAAATTTCTACTATAGAAAAAGTCTCATAAAAATAAATGTATTTAATCTATGAGTAACCTTTGCACACTAATCTTTTTTCATTTCTTATCACTTAACCATCTTCATTCAGCTTATTTCAGAAAACCCACTTTTTACCAATAACATTTTGTTATCTAGCTTGGGTATAAGTTTCCATGTATCATTCTTCTTTATCTGATCCAACTCACTATTCATAGCCTGAATACATTCTAGATTCTTAAATGCATCATTCACATATTTCGACTCCTCCATTGAGTATAAAGAAGAATTTGTAATATCTTTTGATATTCTTATTTTTGGAACATTTTAATACTGATCACCAATAATGTTTTGAGCTTCAACAAACATCTTCGGATGGGGATGAGATTTTAGAGATTCTTTCTCATCACTAGAAATAACTAATTCTGATTCTTCTTCATCTGCAGGTCTACAATTTCCTGTATTATTATTATAATTATAAACAATAATCCTTTAATCCTTATCATCTTCCATATCATCAAGATTCTACTTGGCACCTTCCTTGGGATTTTCCATGACATTCACATCAAACGAATCCACTATTCAACTTGTTTATTTATTGAAACATCTATATTATCTTCTTTTTGGAAAATATCTATGAAAAAATCCATCTTCACCACTAATCTTAAACTTTACAAGGTTTTTACATTTCTTCTTTATAATGCATGGACTCCCAAAAACTATCAATTTTTTTAAACTTAGTTTTTTTTCATAAAAATTTCATATAGTGTCATGTATGAAATTTTCTAGTACAAGCATTGGTTTAGAATATAAAAAGTAACGCTAAAGGCTTTCCTCCAAAATTAATGAGAGATAAAATATTCAAGTAAAATAGTTCACACTATTTCAACCAAACTTATATTTCTTCTTTCAAAAACACCATTATGTTGAGGAATGTTTGGTTTACTGAAATTATACCAAATTTCATGTTTCCTAAGATTGTTTTTATATTAATTATTTTTATATTCCTCACCATTATCAGTTTTCAACTTCTTTACTAAATACTCATGTTCCATTTCACCTATACTCCAGAAAAATTTAATCATTTTAAGATAATATGACTTATATTTCATACACATAACACAAGTAATGCAAGTAAAGTCACCAATGAAATTAATGAAGTTTTTATATCCATTAGTTGATTGCTTTCTCATTGGCCCTTAGATATTTGAATAGATATGTTCCATATGCTATTTTAAAAAAATCTAAACTTTATTATGGGAATATTGTTTAATATTTACCTTCTGAAAATTATGCAACTCCAATCTCTTCTTCCTATAATATAAGAAATACCACAAACAATGTCTCTTTTTAATAAATTTATCATGATTCTATAAAAAATGTGACCCAATATTTTGTGCCATATATGATTCTTTTCCACCATTCTTAAGTACCATGAGTTTTGAATCTCACCAACTTGAAATAAGTTTCCTTTCGTTCTTTGGCTTCTTATAACTATATTTCCATCTTCCTTAATATAAAAAACCCATATTTTCTGAAAATAACCTTTTTAACTTCATTAGAAAGTTATGAAACACTTATTAGTTTGTGTTTCAATCCATGAACAAAAAAATAATTATTGGATTTCATTTTTTCCCAATGACTGTTGATCCAAAACGTTTTATTTTGAGTGATTCATCATTGTAAAATTTCTACATTCTTTATTTGAATATTTTTACATTCATAAAAAAATTTATGCCTTTGATCATATGAGAAGATCACCCACCATCAAGAATCTAGGGTTCCCTTTAGTATCTTTGAGAGTGGTTTCAATAATAATAGTTTTTTATTTCCCTTTATCTTTATTTACATAGATCTTGGGAGAAATATTAATAAACTTTTGTTACAATGGTAACAAAAAAGACATCATTTTTACAGGTCTCTAGGTTTTTCAGACCATTTAGAAATAGTATCCAGAGGTTGGAATCTATTTTTAACTTTCACACCTACCTTCCCAAGTTTCTTCTAGACATATTTAATAGAATTCTTCATCTTATAGGATTGATTCCCCCTCATAATTTTCCTTATGTAACTTGTGGAATAATGGTAATTCTGTTGATTGAACCTAAAAATATTTTTAATATGTTCAAATCCACCATAATACCTTTAATATCCGTAGAAATAATACTTTCCTTTGAAACTTCCCTTCTGATTGGAGTTGTGAGCATGTTTCTCATCAACCTTCTTATCTTTCTTATCAGAAAATTGTTGACATCCAAAATTTTTATTATCAGTGAGAACATTCTTCTTCGGCTCAGTTTTCTTTTCATCCTTATCAAAACTAAGAGTAATATAAAAATTTTCAGACTCCGAATGATTAGAATCTTTTTCAAACCAATAATATTTATAAACTTATGAATTATACAGATTGTAAATCTTGTCCATTTATATAACATTCTCTGCATTATTTTTCTTAAAAATAATTTCAAATATCTTCACAACCTTTGAAGGTAACTTATGATCCTTCCTAAGTTCAAACTTTGCATAACATTCACTAACATTAGAAATATAATTCTTCAAACATGTAAACCTCTAATTAGATTTAGAAAGTTTTTATTGGAAAATTTTAATCTTTTATTTTTTCCTTCAGCTTGACTTTCATATTGTCATTTTGATTCTTTTATTTTTCAATATATTTCATCAAATCATCAATATATTCAAAAAACATGGTCTTTTAAATTAAAAAAAATTTATTGATTGTCTGTTAAATATTTTTCATTTTTCAATTTCCTAATTTCTTTCCCCAGAATTTTAATATTCCTAAGACATTATTTCAAATCTTCATTTAGATGAAATTCTATTTGAGTTTCTCATTCCTCCGAACTGATGATTCTAAATTATCCATTGTTAACTATTTAAATAAAATTATTCTAACCATAATTTTCAGTAGAATTTTCGGATGCATCTTCACTTTTATTTCTTCATTATCTTTAGAAAAAAATCTTCTCTTTTTGTATTTTAATAACGTTTTATCTTTACCTTTGTAATAATATTTAGATTTATCACCCTATTTCTTCCAATAGAATTTTATCCTTATTTTTTCTTCATCACTATCCTCTTCTTTATTTATTTGAGGAAAATTAGATGCAAAGTACACAACATATATATATTAAAAACTTTTAAAGTGAATTTTTCCCTTATACTTTCTTATACCTCTTCTACCATTTTTTAAAACACAGGGATAAACATTCATCAAGATTTTTATATACCTAATTTTTGGAATCTGATTCAGTAACATCTTCTTCATCCTTGGGAAAATTGTTATACATTTATTTCATGGAATCCTTTAAATAATTTTCATGATAAGAGTTTTTTTTTTCTTTCATAACTATCTTCATTCTCATCTCACAAGTGATAAAAGTACTATAAAAATTCTCTAGAGATAATGTTTCCAGATATCGGTCTTCCAATGAGTAAAATTTTTCAACAACCTCATCAAGAAGAATTTTCAAGATCTTTTCAACAATAGTGGAGTCTTCCAACATTTCACCAAGACATTTGATAGTTCTAAAAATTTCATTCACCATGTTAAAGAATTCACCAACTCACTCATACTCATCCATTTTTGTTTTTCATACATCAATCTCTAGATTTTTAATTTTTTTTCATCCACTTTTGTATGGCCTTCATAAAGCCTTTATGATTTTTCCAAAAAAAACATTGGTAGTGGAAACACCTTTTACTCTTAAAAAATAACATTCTGAAATTGATGGGAGAAATTAATTATTAGCTCTTCCATAATTTTCGAGATTCTTCTTATCAATAGATATGAGAAGAAATTTTTCATCAATATAATTAAATCCATATATTACATCTTTAAGAACATCATTAACAAGACACATTAGATAATGAAACATTTTATCTTTATAGATATTATAGTTCTTAGTATCGAAGAACAAAACCCCCTAAATTCATATTATCTATCACAATTTCTATTCAAACACTTCAGCAAATAATAAATGAAGGGAAACTTCACTCTGATACCAATTCAGATTAACCAACTAGGATCCAAGTATCAGTGAGAGGGGTAGGGGTGAATTAGTGATATACTTTTCTTTTAATTTTATATACATTTGAAACAACCTTCACCTCCTGTTAAATATTTCATTCTCTTTTGAAAAATACCAATCACACATCCTCAAGAACACAAGACATTAAAAGGTTCACTACCCAAAAAGAGTAGCAATGTCCTAGGTATGTTTTGGAAACAATAAAATACCACACAATCCACTATAAAACAATCCTTTTGTGTGGATACAACAAGTAGGATATTCCATTATAATTGTGTAGAACAATGTTTTATACAATTTTTCATTTTCTTTAAGTATCACGAAATGATGAAATAAGGTTTTTATGATAAGTTAAGAAAATTTCACCAGTTGCTTCAAAACATGTTACTATGATTCCTGGTCAATTTTTAAAAATATAATATTTCAAAAAAATACGTCACTTTCTCACCCATGAGTAGTTAATAAATTTACTGAACTTCTTAATGTTACTTAGTGTGATTCCCCAGTTATATTTCTATCCTAGTTTCTTAGAATGATATTATAACTCTACAAAAATACCACTAAAACAATTATTAACTACTTATTACTTTGTTTGAAAATCCCAATCTGATTACAAATATTGATTCTAAAACTAAATACTACCTTCCTTTTTCTTGTTCTTCTTCTGTTTAGAAAGTATCCTAAAAAATTTGCAATTCTAAAACTCTTTCTCTCTTCAAAACTTCATCACTATCTCATTCTCAATATTCACCTTTGATTAGTGGTCATGTAAGAAATTACTATTTACTTAATTCTATTTATAGGTGATCTAAAGTGAGTTTATAAAACCAAACTTCCAAAAATAAGAATTTTCCTTAAGTCTCGGACAAATATTTTACTTCTTTAGCGCTTCTCAGCTCTTCGCACTTTTTCTCAAACCTTATCAAATATTCTTATGAATTCATATCACTTTATACTTTCTAAAATTATTCAGTCTAATTTTTATGGCCATTTCTATTTCTACGTTATGATTCTCTATACAGATTATATTTGATGAAATAGATAGATTCTCATTACGATGTTTAGTACCAACTGAAAAAAAGCTACATAATCTGATGCTTCATACCAATTAGATGAAAAAAAATATAGAATTATTTGATGAAACCTCAGAAACAATTTCAAAATTCTTTGAAAAGAAATTTAATTAAAATCATTTAAACTCATCTTGATAATGCTTTAAGAAATTCAAATTTTCTAGTTTTCCACATATCGATCATACTACATCTGATGTATTTATTAGTGTCAATCTACTCCTGATGGAACAATTTCTATCTTCCTATTACGAATCAGGTTCATCTCAAATTCAATGGCTCTTAACCCAATTTAAGAAACATATTAGAGTTTATTTCGTTCTTTACCAAACTGAAAATAATAAAAAAATCATCTTGATGAAAATGGTTGACTACATTTTTTATCAATCTCTTTCTTTCATACATGCATTGGTCCCAACAACATAACTAATTTTTCTTTTTTCATTGGTCTCAAAAACTCACAAAAAAAACAATTCTATCATTGATGATTAGTGGAACTTTGTGTCCAATGGATGATGTTAGAAACAACTTTATTTTATTACTGATTATGATGTAATAATTCACAAACTTATTTATTAGAATATTTGTTTCTTGTAGGTTATTGGTCTGACTAAAAACTAGTATCTTCGACATCTTTCATTTCAAATAATTATTCTCAACCTTTAAACAATCTACATCTTGTATTATCACACCAATAAACCGAGCGCAGAAATATTTGACAACAGAAAATTCTATCTTCCACAATCTTCGTCTTGTAATCATGACTTCCTTCATGACTTTGAGTTTGTTTTAGATCTGAATAACATAATTTAACTTATCATGGAATGTATTATTTATTTTCATTATTCCATTTATTTATCTTAAACTAATACACAATATAACTATTATCACATGTTCTCCCCCTATCCTTAATAAAGACTGCATCTCAATTTTTACAAATTACATATGATTTATGAGATCTAAAAGATCAGAAAATCATCATCAAATTTCCCTCAGACCCTTGTTATCTTTGACACAACTTATCATTGTGATAAAAAAAAGTCACTTCAGAACCAAGGTGAGTTCGATAAACATTTTATTACATAAAACTTCTTCACATGATGATGGTCTCTCATAAGAAATTCCAGTCTAATTATCTGAATAGGATTGTGATTCTGATCATCCAAACTTATAAAGTGAATTGATTTATTTTATTCTTTGACAAAAAAATAAAACAAACTGAAAACAAAATTCTCCAGCTTCCAAAAAAAACTTATATCTAACCTTGTCCCAACATGGTCATTATAACAAAGTTGAGAAAATCCATCAACAATGATTATTATGGAACCATTAACCACTATATAGATATGTGTACTATAGAAACTTAGTAACTATAATAATGGAATTATTTATTTTCTAATTTCTAGCTTGTGGGTATATATAGTATTTTCACCCTTGAAGTTGTTATCTTATATTTTCTTGAAATTATTTTGATTAATCCATGAATGTTGGGGCTTCTTCTTACAATACATAAATTTTTGGGTTTATTTGGTTTCTTTTTCTCAAATTTTCTATTTTTAGGGAATTATTCATAATTGGATAACCCCTTATTTTTTAAATAACTTGTATTAAAAATTGATTTTAATAGATTGACGTTATATTAATTAAGTAAAATAGTGATTATAGAAGAAATCTCTGTGAAAATGATAATATCAATAGATTTCATATTTGTTTCTAGGGAATATAGATCCTGAAAAATCTCTTTAAGAATCATATAAACATACCTATTCTAGGTGTAAAACCAATAAAGATAGAAAATACTAATTCATATTTATAATATAAGAAGGTTCTATAAGTTATGTATCTTACATTGTAAAATAATGGGGAGTTCAACCTCAAAATAGAAAAAATGGCAGCTACAATGATGGTAATACTAGAAAATAAGTACAAAAATCCATCAACATTGAATAAAGTGTATATGATTCAAAAATTAATCAATATGAGGATTTATGGTAATTCTATTATTGATCACTAAAATGAATTAAACACCATCACAAGATAGTATATATTGGAGGGAACTAAATTGGATAATATGGTGTGTGAAATGATTTTGTAGTTTTTATCACCAAAAATTTGGGAAGATACTATTACAACCCTAAGTATTTATCTATAAAATAAGAAATTGATGTTGAATAGTGTGGGAAGTTTAATCCTCATTAGGGTTATTTGGATATGATATTTGGTAAGATTGTTTTGTTTTTCCCTTCACACTAAATGAAGAGGTCAATTTTTGAAGCAATAAAACAAAAAATGAAGATATAAAATCACAAGGAAAGAGCTGAGACAAGGTGAACTATCATGGTCCAAGATATAATTTTTTTAAGAAAAAATAATTTTTTTTTATGAAATGTAAGGATAAATAGTAGTCACTTGAAAATAAATTAGAAAACACACCATCTGAAGGAACCAATGATGTAAAACTATTGAGGTATATCATCCTATAGAGTCATGTATATTGAACTCAAAATTATATTTTCATTCTACATTGGAGAATAATTTTTTGAGAAATTATACTTCTGAATATTTTTGTAATGAACCTATAATTGATGATGAAACCATATCAATTATAGAAAATAGTGATACATTGATGAAAAATAGTTGTTAGGGTTTTATAATTTTAGATAATATGAGGCATATACATAATTTAAAAAGGAATTTTATTTCAATCTGACAACTTGATGATATATTATTTAGAACCACTTTCACTAGTGGTACTTGATAAATTACCAAGGGGTTATTGTTATAGCTATTATTGAAAATAAAGGAACCCTATAAAATATGATACAAAATCCCATGGACATAGTTGTAAAATCATAATCTTCCAGGGATTCCAAATTATGGAATTAAGGATTACAAATCATGAGTGATAAGGGGATGAAATTCCTTGAAATAAAAGAAATATTACTTGATCTAGTGTTACTAGAAGTCTTCCTATGTGATTGTTAAATATTTGGAAATATAAAATATGGTATACTTTACTAAAGGGGGAAGAAAACCGAAGGATAGAAAGACATATTTAGGGGAAAATGTTTAAATACAAAAATAGTACATTCCATCATAGGGATACTATATTATGTGACATTTTCAAAAAATTAACAAAGAGGATAGAGCATTCCACCAATGAAAGGGGAGTGAATTGGTGGTTATTGAAAACACTAACTCTAAAATATTAATCTTATTCCTATCAATAGTAAGTGTGAGTGGATCTTAATATTAACACTATTATGATGAGAGATATTGTAATATAGAAAACACCTGGAACAAGAGTGATATAAAGATATTCAACTCTTGTTATTAGGTGGATAATCCATGGTGAACAATGATTATGATCCCACTGTTCATATTTCTATATTATCATCTATAAGAACAAGTAATGTAGATGATATATGGCCTTGGAATTTGATTATAATAAATATTTAAAAGTTATTACAATTCAATAAATATTTTTTTTACCACAACCTCACGTTCCTCCAAAATTTAGACCACCTATACCCCTTGTTCTTATCCTTAGTCCTAGAAAATAGAACCCTAGAGTTAGTAGAATATTATTTTAATGTTTTATATATTTTTGAACACATATTTCTATGAGAGGATAACATTATATTTATATATTTTTTATGATTTCTGGTGTGACCACCTTTCCTGTGATGTAATCCTAAAATCCATAATACCCAATTAAAATAAATCAAAATGTATCTAAAAATATTATATCACTACTATAATATGATCAATTACATTCCCTTATATCCCTTTTTTCCACCAATGCGATTGAATAAACTGCAGAATGGAGGTTTTCACTTTGAATCCATAGTGTAAATTAATTATTTTAGGTTCTATATCATACTAAAAACATATACAAATAATTACTAATGAAAAGATTTATGGTATAATGCATTTTTTTACAGCATGACACCTATTCATAATAGTACACTAATCCTATGCATCATCCCATTCACCAGGAAGTTAATAAAAATATGTCATTAAAACCTTTATAAGAGTAAAAATATTATTCTATATCATCACCAAAATGATAAAACTGTAAACATCACACCATGATGTTCTTTAGGAAAATAGAAATTAATTATTTTAAAACTCCAATCCACAAAAATGAGCCTTTAACCCATCCTTAAGCATGTTATCAATAAATACAATAAGAAATCATCTACAAACTTCTGAATCATTTAACAAAAGAAACAATTCATATCACGCATCTAATGTGAATTTAATTTAAACACTAATCCATTGTATTGAATAGTTTCTGAGATAAT
Source organism: Viscum album (assembly GCA_963277665.1). Classification (NCBI taxonomy): domain Eukaryota; kingdom Viridiplantae; phylum Streptophyta; class Magnoliopsida; order Santalales; family Viscaceae; genus Viscum; species Viscum album. The sequence goes on along the minus strand of OY728134.1, from coordinate 1,157,825,449 downwards.
ACTCATACACTCATTGTAAGATCATTGTTATATTGATAATGTATCAATTGATATCAACTAATTGCTCTATATTTTTCTATTCACTTCATTAAGGAATTTAAAAATATTCCCCTAATCTCCATGTTCTACTTAATCTTCCCCTTTATATTTTTTATAAAAAAATAGAATTAATACATGAGCTCTTCTATTTGATTTAACTATCAAATGAACAAGCCTCCTAATAAAACTTCTCCTATATTATACATAAATCCACTTAACCTAAGTAATAAACTAGATTCTCCAGTAACAACACTCTCAAGTATTATAATTCATCTTTTATGAGTGGTTTTATCAATATATCGATGTCATTCCCCTTGTTTAAAACATACAATAAATAAATCTCACAATATTCCACATTTTTATGAAGTGGAACTTGAAATCAATATGCTTAATCATTTATTTTTTACCTTATTCTTTTATAATTTTACTAAGCTTTTATTATCACAGAAAATCATCAGTGGGTAAGAAACATTCACCATAATGTATTGAAGTTGAAACTTAACATACACCATTTGTGTCACATCTTTTATTGTTGTAATATATTCAATATTTTTACATAATGTGGTAGAATTTTTCTTGCTGGAGTTCTAAAAAAGGAACCCTCCTCCATTAAATAATGAACCTTGAGAAGAAATATTTTGATCAAAAATATATCCTATCCTAACCACATAAAGATATCTATAAAGTTAAAATTATTTATTCATATCAAAAGAAAATTGAAATATAGTCACATTGATATATAATAATATCTGTATGATCACTACAATATGTGACTCATTAAGATTACTATGGAATCATCTACTTTGAGTAATAAAAAATATAGTATCTAATCTAGAAATTTTTAAACAAATTAGGATTCCAATAATCCATGATTCATATTCCTTCCTTCTTAATAAAGGGATAACTAAGACCCATGTGATATAGGATTAGTAACCTATTTATATTTTCCCATATCAAACATTTTTTACATATAAAGGTAAAACATTCTATATAATAGAAATATAGAACCTTTTATGTTTGAAATATTCAACCATAAAGATGTTATCAAACAAATCATTATCAACTTAAAATATTTCCTCATTTGGGTAGAAATGTTCTCACAAGATACATCTTTGTTATCAACCAAAAGTATGTTCCCAACATACATAATCCCTATGAGTGATTTTTTTTTATATCCCCTAACATAGATATTAAATTCCCTTTGGATTTATTGAAATTAATTTTATTTAAGATATTATCTTACATTCAATACCATGGTCCGTGTTCTTTTTTAATCCCATAAAAATTGTTATTCAGCATGAAAAATAAATGAAAATCATCGTTGAGGATAAAATTTTCAAGTATTTTAATTTAGAATTCTTTCTCAAGTTAACAGTTTAAAAAAAATGAATTATTAACCATTTGGAAAAATTTAAATTCCCTTACAAAAAATTAAAAGAAAAATCATTATTCATATTAATCCTTGTGATTAGAACAAACGACTTATAAAAATAAATAACATTAATTTGAGAATATTGTTTTCAAATAAGATAATTTTTTCCCCTAAAATTATAATTTTATCATTGAGATGATTTATAAAAAACTACTTAGTATCTTTCATATTCTCTTCTTTAGAATGTGACACCAATCATAATACTGAAATTCTTCTACAATTCAATATGGTTTGACATGTAAAATCAAGGTGTTCTAATTATAATTCTTCAAAAAAATTGGATTTCAAAACCCTTTATAATATTTCAAAGAATATTATTATCATTATCATCCACACAATTTCTTGGTCTTTATAACATAGTTACTCCATGATGAGGTCTTTCTTTATCACTAAATAATTCAAAATCAATATGAAATTTTTTGAAATGTTCCTAAACATATGAAATAGTAACTCCATGTCTAACATCTTCTCTAATAGAATCACTAAATTCATAATAAATAAGAAGTTATATTTGGTGAATTTGTTGAATTTTCAAATGATTACATCAAATTTATCAAATATATTTCTTTGATTCATGTTATAAAACTGGTAACTTATTTCGATGTGAGTATATCAATGAAATATTCCATCATTAGCTATCTCATCAAACTTTACCAAATGTTATCCTTTGATATTAATGAATAAATTAATATCAAAACCCATTAAACATCTCGAGTTTCACTTGTTTCTAAACAACTTATCATGATATGTATTGATAAAATCCTTTTGGATTAACAAACAATTGGGAATATAGACATTGGTTATTATGGATTATCTCTAAAATAACTTCATGGTTCTGTTCTATGATAAAATGGTTCTTATCATATTTGGAAAACTCTAGATATTTAAATGAACTAATTCATTTTTTAGGGTGTGTATGAACCACTAAATTCATGACTTAATACATGATTCTAAATATATGACTCAAAATATTCTTTTTTTATTCAAATATATTATTGGATTGAAATATTTTGATAGAATACCTCATTTGGTTTTCCAAACTCCAACAAAAGTTTTTGATTCTCAAATGAAATTTTGATTTACTTGATATAAAATAGATTTAAGTAAAATCAGTAAAATATTAAACAGAATTTATAAAGATCTTATCTCTATTTATTGAACAAAATCTCATCATAAAAAATAAATTTGAATGTATTAACTCAAGATATTTCATTTTATATATCTCTGTCGGCTTTTGAATCTTGTTCACTATTTTTTTGTGACATAAGTCATAAGTGTTGACCATTTTATGATTTATCTTCGATTGATTAATCACATTTTTTTCAAAATATTTTCTATATTATCAATTCACAAATGGATAATTCTTATATACCATAGGTTATTTTCCTCCTACATGATCATATAGAAAGTTACTTTATCATTATTACTTTTAAATAGATTATCTCTAGTGCATTTGTCCTTTTTAGAGTTTTTAGATCCTTCATTGTCTATCTGAACTATCAATTATTATGAAAAATAACCTCATTCCCATTCTCCCAATACTAGGATACAGTTAAGATATTGTGCCTCAACCCATAAACATAGAGAACATCATTATATTTTTTCTAACTAGTCTTCATGAATATAAATTATTTTCTATTGACCAATAAATCTTTTAAAAAAGTTACATCTTTTATATCATACATTTATATGTCTTTCAAGAGATTTTTTTTTCGTTAATATGTAATAGGAAAGAACAAAAGAGAATACATAATTTATATCCATTTATAACTTTATAATAAACCACAACCACCATCTCTCACTCATGATTCTTCCTCCTCATGATAGATTTGTAATTATAATTTTATTAAATTTTAATAAAAGAATAGTGAGACACTCATTGGTGGTGTTTCTGGATGATCTCATATCCTAAAAGTTTCCTCGAGATAATTTAAATAGTCTATAGTTGTACATTCTCTTTTAGATGTTATCCTAACTGTTTTCTAGTGACTTATGGTTTAATATCCCTCAATTCATGTCTTGTATTTAATTTCTGAAGTGAAAAATTATACCAAAACACATAATAATTGTTCCCATACACTCTATAGTACCATCACCTACCCTAAAATGGAAATCCCCTCAGGTAATAGATTGATTCTTCATGACATACCTGTTATTTTGTATTTATATTATATATATACAATAATTTTTTTTCAAAATCTTCATCATTAGAAGATTTATCATTTACCTTTTCCTCTCCCTTATTTTAAGACTTGGTTTTCTTCTTCTACCATACCTTATAGATTTTTTTAATTTCAACCAATAATAAATTCATCCAAGGGTGTTTTTACCTTATAAAAAATGTAGATACCATCTTCCATTGGTTGTCAATACTTCCACTACATTAATTGATAGAATGAGTGTAAAAAATGACATTTTTTTAACCATAAGAAAATATATAAGTTTCTTTACATAATTATCAACATCTTATACTACCTTTGATCATTCACTAACTCCATTAGTAGAATTTTGAAACACATGTTGATTGAACCTTGGGTAATTTTCTGCATTAACAAACTTTTCCTTAAGATCATTTACATCGTCAATCTTAGAAATGAGATTTATTATAGTAGTCTCAAGTAACCTATACCTTTATTTAAAGATTTTATTCTGATCTTACATATTACATGTTAAACCAACTTTCATCTTGGAAATATATTGGGATTTTGATTCATCAAGATATTTATATAATGATTCATTCCAAACTTATAAAAATTTCTTTTCTCACTCATGATTTCTATTTTACATCAATCATAGTAAATAATCCATTCATTATTGGAAATTATTTTGTTTTTTCCTCATTATTTATTATATCCTCTTATATTAGCTGTTCTTATTCTTCAGTAAAGGTATATTTGGGATTGTTTGATTTGGCTAGGAAATATATCTTCCTTTATCATATATTGATCTATTTAAAATTCCTCATCAAAATATATGACTTAATGTTTCTAGATATTTTTTTCTTAATTTATTTTCTTTTAAAATAATTTCCTATATTATTATCACCTTCCATCTTGTTTAACCCTCTTAATAGTCTTTGAAATTTAGCATCCTCCTCATGTACTTCAACCGTATAAGAAAAACTAGTGGAAAAGTATCCAATATTTCTATAATTTAAACACTTAGATAAAATTTTAGAAATATATTTATCTTTTAATCGGTACATTACTTTTTAGAATATTGAAATAAGTTCATTGAAATGCATGGAAGAATATTAATAGTTAGTTTCCTCCTCATAAGTCTTCTTAGGCTCAATATGCATAGAACATTTTAAAGATTTAAAATCCCTCCTTGTAAACATTTTACTTTTCTCTTTAAGGTAGTATCTCTCATAATATCATAGGAAATCTAAAAATTGTTAAGTTTATTAATGGTCTACTCACCCAATTATTCATCGTGAAGAAAAAAAATATTTTCTTCAAATTTTTCTGAGAGGATTCTTATAGATTTCTTCACAATGGTAGAATCTTAATGAATTTATCAACATATTCAAATTATGAATACAATTTTGTTCACCCAAATGAGGATCTAATCTATACTTTCCTCTTCTACCATATTAATATACTAATATAGATATTTAAATGTTATTAACTTTTACACCTTAAACATTTAGTCTCCCTTATATATATCATAAATTTTCCCCCATATCTGATTTTTTATTTTCATTCTCATGAATCATACCAACACGTTACCTCAGAGGGATGAAAGTAAAACATTTTGAACTTTACCACCATCTTTGATGTTCTTTTTGTTAATACGTTTTTAGTTATTCCCAATTTATTGATGATGTACACCATACTTAATGATATAGAAAACATCCAAGCTAAGATATGTAAGAAACAAATTGTCCTCTACTTCTATAAATTGAATTAATTTCCATAAAACAAAGAAACTCATTTCATATTGATGCTTTTCATATCCTCCATAGATCTCATCAATAAAATATCTTAGTAATAAGAAAACTAATATCCATGGGAATAATTACTTGTAAATGCTTTAAGAATGCTTTGATACAAACTGATCATCCCATAAGAGAGTTATCTACCACTAAGGGGTGGTGAATTAATGTTTTTTTTAAATACCAAAATTTAAAAAATGTTATTACCACATATTTTTCATGATATTAGATATCTATAGTGATGATATGATGAGATAGAGTGTGAAATAATTCTCATGGAACAAGGGTGAAAATAAGGTTAACCAACTATTATTATCAAGTGTGTAATCCCAAGTGGAAAATAGTTGTGATCCCACTATACATATTTCTATTAGATTATCAATTTGAAAAAGGAAATAAATGGAGGAATGTCTCTGAATAAAAATTAGAAGTATGAATGAAGCTGGTTAATAATGTGATTGATCTTCACTTCCTACAAGCCCAACTACCTCCATAATTTGGATCATGCATGCACCCTTATTATTATTCTTAGTTATAGACAAAAGATTATGGGAATAGATGTATTTTTATATTAGATATTATATTTTTTCATCACACTTTTCTTCATAAATATCCCTATAATTTATTAATTTTATGAAATTTGGAATAACCCCTTTCTTATAGCATGATCTTTAGATCTAAAATACGTGGCTAAAATATATCAAAAGGGCCGCAATATTATTTTATCACTATTAAGACGTAATAAATTATATTATATTATGAACCATATTTTATATATTGTAATTTTATAGATTATAGAATACTATATTTGGAGTCCAAACTAGTGTGGCACTAAAATATTATGTGTTATTCATCCCGACATAATCTGATACCCACAATTCTACATGAACTACTTCACAACTTGTCACTTTGAGTTTATGCTTCTATATGAGATTAATATTTTTGTCTTTCTCAACCCCTTCATGAAAGAATGAATAATAATATGGGATGATAACATAAATTAGATTAAAACTCTTATTCTACATCATCCTTATCATTGTTTAACAAGAACATTCTTGTTTTTATGTGATTCAAATCAATAGTACTTCATTCATATGTAACTCCACTCAACTCCAATGAGAATTCAACTCATCAATGAGTATGTTTTCAATAAATAAAAAGCAAAATATCACAACAATCATAAACAATAATCAAGGAACAAGTCATAACATGCCTCTAACATAAATGTAATTCAAATACCACACTATTGTGTAAAATGGTGTTTGTGTGAGTACTCCAATCCTATGTATAAGACCAGTTTTAAATTGACCATGTCATAATTGAGATCAACATACAGCTCCCATTTTGTCCATTCACTTCATAAGGGGACCCTTAAATATCCCCTTAAGATATAAGGTCTCTTCAAGGTATGGGTTTAATTTTTATGAAATGTTTTATGTCTCTAATGTTATTTTGAATTAGAAGACTCTAGTAATGAATGATTTATGATCAAGGACAAAATTATTGAGTTCCAATAATAGAGGAGAGTACGATGGTATAAAATTTATGGAATTTTATATTAAAAATGGAATTTTATGGGGTATGATAATTCTAATAATACCATAATAGAATGGTGTGGTTAAGAAAATGAATAGGAAATTGAGTGAATGTGTAAGGAATATAAGTATACACATGTGATTACCCTAGAATTTTTGGGAAGAACAAGTGAATATGAATGAATATCTTATCAACCGGAGTATATATGTTCCCATTGGATAACATCCACATGAGGTTATTTTTTCAAGAAAATATATAAGACTCCATACTTTTGAGAGAATTTGGTTATTTAGAAGATGAAGATGTAGATTATGATTAAAGGGAAAAGTTTGATGCTAAGTCCAAATCAAGTCTCTTTGTTAGAAATAGTGATGATAATTTTTCCTATGAATTTTTGGATATTAATAAAAAAATTATAATCTGAATAAAAAATAATATTTAATTAAGGAATTATGTATAAATAATGACCTATTATTTAAGTTTATAGTGTATGAAAATAATTTGGGTGTTAGGAAAAAGTTGTGCTTGAATTTGTACCTGTTCACGGGATAATAAAACCACTAGAGGGTACTCATCAGGTATAATTGAAGAGATAAATGATATATGTATTCATCACATATGCACTATTTATTATTAAATAGTGATAGAGATCCAAAATACTTTAAATAAATATTATATTAAAGGATCCCATCAAGTGAAAGATAGTTGTGAAGGAGAAAATTGATTCATTTCAAGTTAATAATACATGGTATCTGAATCCATTACCACAAGAAAAGCATTTATTATAGAAAAAATGGGTACATCAAGTCAATAAAGGGTATTATAGTAAGATTATATATAAGGCATGGATGGTGATGATATTATTTTATGAAAAGGAAGATATGGATTTCACTAAATGTTTCCCTCCTATTGTGAAATGTACAACCATTGAGGTTCTTATTATTATAATCACATTGATGTATTTACATCTTGAGTAGCCTGATGTGATGAAAAATTTCCTTCACATAGATCTTGAGGAGGAAATTTACACGAAGAAACTATAGGGATTTGTTTTTTCTAGAATGAATGAACAGTTATGAAAACCTTAGAAAATTTTATGTGGGTTAAAAAAGGAACCAAATTAGTGGAATAAAAAGTTTCATGCATTTATAAATGCATAAAAATTGTGTGATATAACCAATAATTATACTTTATATATTTAGTTAAGGGATATATCATATTTTTTTTGTGTGCAGATATAATCCATATTTTAATATCATTTAAGAATAGGATAAATGATTTAAAAGGGTAGTTGGAAACGTTTTTGAGATGAAAAAACTTCTAGAAGGATTCATGATTATGGGAATAAAGATCAATATATACAGTGCAGTTGGGACCTTGATATTGTTACAAGTTGACCATATTGAAAAGGTATTGTGTATGATTATTATGATTGGATACAATATAGTTTTTATTCCCTTGGGAATTAATTTTATATTGTCTAAGGAGTAATAACTAATGAAAAAATAAGTGTTAGAATAAATGAAGTAGGATACTTATAATTCAGCTATCAAAGTATTGATGTCTTCCATGGTTTGTTCTTGAACAGATATTTGTCATGTAGTTAGATTTGTGAGAAGGTACAAGGATAATCCACAAAATAGGCTTTGAGAATTCATTAAGTTTATAATGAGGTATCTAGAGAGAATCAAGGAATTATAAATATGATTTGGTAAAAACCCCATTATAAGGGTAGATAGATACAAACCTTTGAGAAGATGTTGATAGAAGCAAGAGTATTATAGGTCATGTGTTTACTTGGGTAGAAACTATAATAAGTTTGTTATTTTAGCTAGAAAATGTGGTTGTTCTCTCCAAAAAGTAGGTAGAGTATAATTTTATAATATAATACTAGAATGAGATGGTGTGTATGAAGAACATATTAGAGTATCTAGATAAAACGTTATAAGAAAATGGATTCACTATGATATTCAGAGTGTTATTCATCATGTCAATGACTCTATGATTCTTCTAGGATAAAGAATATTAAATTTGAGGAACACCTTATTATAGGTTTAATATAGGATGGGATTATTACACTATAGAATATATATAGAACTAATAATACTAGTGACATATTGATAATGCTTAATTTTATTGAGAAGTTGAGCCAATATTGTGCCTAAATCAGAATTAATTAATGAAAACATGCCCAGAAAGAGAATAAGTTCACATGGGAAGTATAAAAATGGCTTAGTTGTTAGGTTGGCCTCAAAGTGGGATATTGTTGGAATGGTGGTGCTTAATCATTCAAATGGATATTAGTCAATTACTATAGGCCCATTCTGAACATTGGTTTAGTGCCTATCATTATTCAACCTCTAAAATGATGTCACTATGGGTTTTAGGCACCAAATACTCCCAAACCAAAATTTAGAGGTAGTTTATAATGTACTAATACTATAAGAGAGTTGAAATATATCATCGATAGTGAGTATTGTAACATTATGTACCATTATGAAAAACTTGGTACCATATCAATGTGGGGTACTATAAAAATTTATTTCACTATGAGCTCATTTTGAGTAAGTATTTATACAAATTATTTTCATCCCTATAATTTTCCTCCTAAATGTTATTGAAAATATTTTTTCATATCAATATAATTAGGATTTTGTTTCCTTAAACATATAAATATTTATGTTCATTTTCGTTCATTTTCTCTTTTCCACTCTTTTTTAAGTAATAATTCATTATTAGAGAACCTGTGTTTCGTAACATTTTCCACTTATAAATTTTCTCAATATTTAAATCAACTAATGTTTTATTATATAATCATCTTCTATATTTTATGTATATAATTTAATTTTCATTTAATTGGTTATTCAATAGTTGATTTATTCATGTTAAAAATGTTTTTTAATGTGGAATGAGATATCTAACATATGTGAACTTCATATTGGTTTTTTGAACAAAATCAATAAATTATCCTTATCATTTTTAAAAGGGTACATTGTTACATATTTTATGAATTATAAAATTAGAACTTATTCAAAAATATGGTAATTGAGTACACACCTTAAGTTTATCACAAGTTTATTTAGGTATTTTGTTGGAGTATCTTGGTTGAAATGTTAAAATGTTTTAATATAGAATGAGAGAAAAGTGGGTCAATAGTAGGTGGAGTTAATATCATTTGAACATGGAAAGTAACCTAAAAATAAACTTGATCATCATGTTTATATAAAAACCTCAATTTAATAGGGAAGTTTAGAATCATGTGAGTCTATTCAAACATTTATTGGGATTTATATTTATTTTATTTAACCAAGGGGAGGTGTTTTGAACATTTACGATCAAGATAGGGATTATTTTAGATCTTATGATTAATTGTTTGTTTTAATATATCTAGTAAAACTTATAACTATCCCTTATTTTATTGAATAGTCATCAGTATCAGTATAATTTATTATAACACATAAGGATGTGATTTTGATATATTTTTTTACTTGTTCCAAAATATTTCATAACATGTATATTGATAAATCTATGTAAATATTTATTTGAATGTTTATTTTTGATAAGTTATTTAATATAAAATTAAAAATAAATAATATATATTAATTCACTTGTGAATATTAGCAATTTTATTATATAAATTTTTTTTTGTGGAATTTTGAATTTATATACTTACCTTAAAGTGTTTTTGGTAATGATTCAAGTTATTTTAATTAGATAAGGTTTTCAAAAAATAAAATTAGATGAGTTGCATTTTGGTATATATTGGTATATTTTTTGGATTTTAGATGTCCTAATTAAATTACCTTTTATTTATGTTTTTAAAAGTAATGAAAAATTAGAGGGTTGAAAATGAATGATTGTGTTTTATTTGAGTTTAGGAAAATTTGAAGTGTTTAATCTTGATGGGAAAGAGAATAGTTATGTCATTATATATATTCGTTGGTAGTATAAATGGTTTTTGTAAGTGTCTTATGAAAGTGTTCGGAAAATAAGAATTTGAATTTGAAATAATTGAAACATCTTCCATTACAATTTCCTATTAGGGAATCGAAATGTCTATAAAACCCATAGGATTTTTTTGAATGATTTAATTTATCACGGGAAACACCTAATTTTTTTTGGTTTATTCTAATTCGCTATTTGTATTTTATCCATTATGTGTTCATTTTAGTGAGTTTTGTTTCTAGAATTTTGGTTTCTATAAAATGGGAAAACATTAATCTGAAATAAAGATAATTGAACAAACACATAACATAGAGAAAATGGTTAACTATAGTATTGACATAATTGGTCAGGTCATTTTAATTCATTTTATCATTTGTTTATTTTTATTTTAATAATATTTTATTTAATTGGTTTGAAGAATTTTTTTCTATGAGTAATTAGTACCAATTCATTGAATTCATATACATATTTTTGTTTCCATAGTATTTTCGGAAAATACTATTTGTTTGAATTGTAGTATTTTTTCAAAATGTAAATGTGTGTTTTTTAAAAATCACATTCATTTATTTATAATTTTTCCTTTATCATGTTTTGGAATTATAAAAAAAGAAATATTTATGTGACTATAATATTATCAGATTTATTTTAAAAGTTTCTAAGTGGGTTGGAATGTTCTTAGTTATGGTCTTGACGGGTGTGTTGAATAATATTTCCACGTTAAATGATTTTAAATTTTCTAAATTTTGATTAGATAAACATATATTCTGAAGGGTTTTTATTATATTTTATTATGAGTGTGTTTTTAAGTGGTCTATGATATAAGATAAAAGAATAATCATTTATAAAGTCGTATTTGAATATGATTCATGACTATTTTATAATGAAGGTAAGTTATGGTTTATCTATTTATATTATAAAGGATAAAAGGGAAATATTTTTTGGATTATCATTTGATATTTGACCACTATTTAATTGTTTTTATATTGATTGATGAGTTTTTGGTTACAAATTTAAGGCATGTATTTCTTTTTTTTATATCATAATTTTCCAAAAAATAAATTTTTTAAATGTAAAAATTATTTACAAAACCTATTGATAAATTGATAAAAAATGGAATTTTATATTTCTAGGGAATTATATTTTTATACATATTGAAAGGAGTTTCATCATGTATCTAAAATTGGAATAATGTTGTTTTTTCTACTATACATCCCCATTTGTATGTGGTTTAATTATCTTTTATTTTTATACATACACAATTTTTTTAATGATATATTGGAAATAGACTGAGAATAATCTTTGAAGAGATTATATGCATATAATGGTCCATGAGGGGTTTCCATACTATTTATTTAGAGTAAAAATTATTTTAAACCTTTTTGAAAATGAATGTGACGATCTTTAGGATTTTCCTCGGGTTAAATTAAATCACAATTTTTTAATTCTAGAAAGAGTGTTATCGAATATGAAAGCATTTTTTTGATGTTTGGAAAATTGTTTTAATAAAATTCTACTTTTTTCATAATGATCGTTTTAAAATGAATATTTAATTTGGATTGGATGATTTTTTATCCAATATTTATCAAAGTGGGTGATATTTTAATTATATTCCCTTGATTTTTTATTTTTTTAAAGAAATGAGTTATTTTATTTAATTAAAAACATTTTTATATACATTTAACTAATATTTGTTATAATAAAATGTTTAGTTGGGTATTGTTTTTGAAAATTTATTATATTATGATTTAGATTTAAACTCTTTTTATGTTTAATTCATATTTTTGTTTGTAACATGGTTAGAAATGATAAAATGAATTTGTGAATTATTAAAATAATTAGGATTTGTTTGGTTTGGATGAAATTACACTTTTTTGTTTTCTATTTACTTTTTGTATGATGATATTTATTAGTATGGAATTCTTTAAAACCAAAAGTATGTTTGAAATTATCGATGATTTAAATCTAGAATTTAATTTTGGTATGTTTTTATTAAGAGTATAACTATAAGGAATTGATTATTCTGGAAAAGTTATATAATGATAGATATATGGAGATTAGTTGGGGAGTTATATGGATTCAAATCTCAATCAAAAGATTTAAACACTTTGTAATATTATAAAAAGGGTAAATTGGGTAGTGACATGACTAAATTTGAAGGTGAATTATGAAATTTAAGTATTAGGTTATTTAATTATTAAAAAACTTATTAATGATTGGAAATTATTGAGTAAGGGATTGTGTTTAAGTCTTTGAGAATTGTTTTATAAATGTAAAACACACTTATAATGGGTGTATTTTAGTGTTTACAATTCCTCATTAAGGTTTGAAGTGAAGGTTTTTATGTTAAATTTATTTTGATAAATTCAACGGAAGAAAAAAATAATCTACACGATCTACCAGTTAAGGAAAAAATGAAATAAAAAATAAAAAAATCATACGTTACTATCCAGGTTGAATCCTATACAATAATGAGATTTATTGAGATCCCTCAGTAAGAACCAATAGATTCCTAACCCTAAATGTATCCATAATCTGAAATAGTACTAAACACTTTGATAATAAACTTTATTCATTAAAGGTGTTCTTACACCTCTATCATAATGGAAAATTAAGGGGATAATTTTGGAGTTTCGTCTTTAGATAATAATCACAACATTAAATAAATTATTTTGATAAATTCCATTCTATAGAACTCTTTTATAGAATTAGGGATCTGGTTAGAGTTCTCCCATTGGATGCATTTTGTAGTTGATAAATCTTTAGAACCCATTATAAAAATTAAAATTAAAAATCATTTATGTAATATGATTATTAGAATCATTTATAATAAACAAAAAATATAAATTTCATCATATAATGTGTCTCAATCGAAATAAAACATCATACAATATAGGAATGTTAGTCAAATGATATCCAATACCATTCATAAGAAACACCATGTAATAATATCCATAACCATACCATAACATAAACTAAAATGTGGTGGATATTTCTACATAATAATGTATTATTTAGTTCATAAATCCAACATAAATTTATCATTATAAAAAATTGGATTCATCTATGAATTTATAATAGATTCATAGTCTACATGGAAAAATATATGACTAGGCTACATGGCCTCTTCTATTATGTAACCTTCCAAATTCAGTCAAGTGATAATTTTGTTACCTTGTGTATAGTTCTGTATATGATATATAACATTATACATCTGAATCTATGGAAAAATTCATGGTTAGGTGAACAGTATCCCGATCTATATAGTTGAGTCATGCTTTTCTAATTTTTTTTTTCAAAAACAAAAAAACATTAAATAGATATTTTTTTATTTAGGAGTCAATTTTAGAATTACTTGACTTAAAATCAAATATAATAGAATGAACTATAAAAAACTTATAAAATGTATATTTTAATTGTTTTTTGAGGCTAAAAGAGGATTGGAATAACTATATGTCGATTAAAAGTTGAAATAAGGATAGCTTCCTTGTTTAATAAATAATTGAGGGTTTTTAGATAAATGTTTTTTTTGTTATCAATATTAAATTTAAAATTGGTTTCATATATTTTCTTTTGAATATATAATCCAAAAAATAATTTAAATTTTTTTTTTGTAAAAAAATTATTCTCAAGTTAAATGTATTGTTTTTTTTTTGAGAAGGGTTAAAAACTTACTGTTGATGAAATATTTTGATAAAATAAAAGTTTTATAATGGTGATTTGTTTTATTTTTCCTTAAATTGTAATAGAAAATATTATTTTAGGAATTTATCATATATTAATAATTTTTTGGGATGTTATGTTCTGAATCTGTATTTTTTACCATAATTTTAATCAATTTAATTTATTTTTAACATCTTCTTATTATGTGTATGTTTTAAATATAAATATCATTTTCCATTTTAAATTAAATTAATTTATTCAATAATAGATTTTATTTTAATTTTTATGGAGGAATTTTTTATGATTATGATAATCAAAGTGCCACACTTTTATTATTATAAATATATTTTGATATTATAATAATATTTCGTAGAAATTTTGTAATAATTTAATGTTTCTATAAAATGAATATTGAGGTGCATGGTAACTAGTCTATACATCATCACCCTATAGTGCATTTTTTAAGGTATTGGGAAATGAATGGTCTGGTTCATGGTCTATAGGTTTTTAATGGAGTTCAGGATTCTTGAGAAGTCTCCCAAAACATAATTTTTCATTTCAAATATTCTAAACACTTAATTTAGTAGATATATTGAAATATATAATGATATTAATAAGTTTTTTAAATGTTATTATTATTTATGGATTATATTTTGAATATTTTAAAATTTAATTTATTCAAATGGGTATTACTAAGAGAACATTGTTATATTTATTTTATTATTGTAAAATATATTTTTATCTAATTTTTAATTCATAAGGAATGTGAGAATGATGAAATTAATATATATTAAAAATTGGATGTTTTGGTTGTTATTATTATCATTATGTGACCATTGTTATTCTATTTTAATGCAATTATTATAATAAATTTTATGTTATAATCATTGTTTTTATATGGGTTTACCATTAAAAGAGTAGGAAAATAATTCATCCCACTTTCTCCTCAAATAGGATATGACCCAGAGGGGCATGTTCTAGTCTCTTATTCCATTATATTTCTCCTTTAATTATCTATCAAATATTCTAGGTAATCCCACCACCTTTTTTTGGATTTCTTCCCATCCTCTCTTCTTCCTATCCCATTTCAATTGTTCCTCCTTGGTTTAAATTTTCATATTTTAGTGATTCAAAATTTAGAGTTTCTCTTATATAAACAAAACACTAAATCACTTTGGGATTACGCTGAAACCTTGTTGGAAGTTGTTTGAAGTTGTTTCATCACCTTATGAATAATAAAAAACTAATAATTCATTCATTTTCATGACCCATCCCCCAGGGCCTATGTCGTGACTACCCCAAGTACACCTTCCATAGGCCAGGGGTTGAAGACTAGCAGCAGAAAGGCATATATGTAAAATGGGAAGGTGTTGCCTTCTTAACCTCTACACACAAGAACTAGGTGCACAAAAAAAGTAAACCACATAGTAAAACTGCTAAAGTAAAAGTATGAACTGAAAGTAAATTGGGCAGTATAGAAGCCAAACTAAAAAGGATAGTACAACAAAAAATAGAAAACAACTCCTGAGATCCTCCACCAAGTATCCTACCTGAAGGGTAGGTACAGCTCGTCACATCGTCTCTCCAAGTCAAATGGTCACCTCTGTGCACATTTGGTCTGGACTCCTTATCCTCGGTCAAAGTTATCCATCGTCTGCACAATACACAACAAGGTGCGGGTGAAGCCCGTGCAGGGGTGAGTAAAATAATACCCATTAAGGACCCCAAGACCCCCGAAGGTCTTACAGAATTTCACAAAGGAAACCACAAAAAGCATGATATCAATCACAAAACACAAGTAAAAGACTCAGGTCTAACCAGGTTAAATCTTAAAGTAAATGAATAATGATGATTAGTCATTAGGCTAAATCAACTTATTCTGTAAAAAGTTCCACTGATGCACCAGGAAGAGTTCATTCCAATGCTGATCCACACAGGTTCGTAAGTTACCGATCCACACAGGGTCATAAGTCACTGATCCACATAGGGTCGTAAGACATCGATCCACACAAGGTTGGAAGTCACTGATCCACAATGGGCTTCTCTATTGTTGGTCTTTGTCGGGTCGTTCTACTGATGATCCACACAAGGTCATAAATTGTCAATCCACATAGGGTTAGAAGTTGTCGATCCACACAGTGTCCAATGTCTTTTATCAACACATGGTCATATGTCACCGATCCATACACGGTCATAAGTTGTCGATCCACATTGGGTCGTAAGTCACTTGATAGTCAGCCACAGGATTCTCACTCTCAGCATGCTGGATTTCTGAAGGATCTGCTCCACAAGCTTTTGGCCATATTTCAACTGCCTCGATGTCCCACGAAGAAGTATTTCGATGAACCTTCATTTCATAAGGGTTCCAACTCAATAAGAAACACATCAATCAGACGCCTGATTTTTAAGTTATAGGCACTTTAGTGCTGGGGTCCCTGTTGGATTTGAGTCTGGTCCAACCCAGCCGTACTACAACTTTCTCCAAAACCAAAGTGAAGTATCTCAAAAGAGCCACCTAATCCTAAGGGTTCTAGAGCCACAAATGGTTCTTAAAATGGACATCCATTTTTGGAGATATATCCCTTTAGGTGAAACTGAGAAAAAAGGGGTCAGGGTCCGGTCCAACCCAGCCCATCCCACCTGGCTGGGCATGGTCCCTGGAACCGCCCAGCCCGTTGGCTGGCTGGGGTGTCTGATCCCCTCCCGAACGGCTTGGTCGTTTGGGATCTTCAAAAGAGCGGTGCCAGTTGGCGCAGCTCCACCTAGCAATTCCATTGGACCGGTCACATGTGGAACCTACAGACCGCGGGTCCGCCCACCGCTGCTGCTCGAAGTCAGGAACCTCCTTCATGGCATGGTACCCAACTCCAACGTGGCTGACGGTGGCCAGACGCCTTCTTCATCCTCCGCGGCGTCTTCTGGTGCCACCACCTTTTCATGGCCAGTGGTTGCTGTCTGCCACCTACTCTGGTCGCCAGCGATGCTTCCAAGAGCCACCAGTATAGCTTTTTTGGTCCGATTTCTTTACCATCTATACCTCAGGGATTCCTTGGATGGATCCTACACTGTGTGGCCCCCAGTTTTACCTTGACACCATATATTTTGGTCTCCCATGAAGAACACAACCAATACCAAGATCAGCGTATGGTCTGGGCCTTGTTCATTCAGCCTACGTCCTCAGTGTTAGCATTATAACATGAAAGAAATTCAATCATCAATAAGAGTAGAATAATTATAAAACTCTTTGAATAATACCCCTATACCAAACACGTTGGAAGACGGTGTGGATAAGGAAGACAGGTCCATGTTCATAGCTTGTTCATTGGAATTTTTCAAACTCCAAATTGAATCCTCTAAGGCGTTGAAGCTCTATTCTATGTTGGAGGAAGTCATCTCTAACACTTTGTTAGAGGTTCCTTTTGTGATTTCACAAGACCCATTCCCAAACAGTGTTTAAATATATGAAGAGAGGAGTTTAACTCACCGCACAATTAATGAGGTTCATTTATGAATTCAATTAATAAACCCATTATTCCCCCAACGGTTCGGTTACACAAGCAAGTGTAACCGACCATTAAATGGTCTAATAGCCCAGAGGTCCCACAACCATCTTTCATCGGTTACAAAGAAAGAAATAAAATAACTAATTGAGTTATTTTATTATTATTTTTGTAAAGTCCAAAAATTGACTTTCTCGTCTAACCCTTTCTGGTCGAAGTTAAGCTTCTCCTAGGTGAATCACAATGCATCGAATTAAATGGTGACCTCAGATTTTTAATCTGAGCACCGGTTCAAAACTTATAAATTACCACTCGCATGTTTACTAAACATACCTTAAAAAAAGTTCAAAATCCCATTTCAGGCTCTCTGGGTCTCAGAATCACGTGCTGTAAATTTTTGCAGACTTGTAATAATCCCAAATAAATAAAAAATAAATTATAAGAAATTTTTTAATCTTTACATTATCCCCACGTTAGGTTTTTTTTCACTGAAATCCACAACAAAACTAGGGAAACAAATGGGGATACTAAGCATGAATCTAAGCCTCCCTCTCCCATTTTCTCACTTGGAGATTCATCTCCTGTCACTAAACGTGCACGAGAGGAATCGACCACCCATGAAGGACCCACTCCGGTTGATCCTCTATCTCTAACAGGAACTCCCTGAACATCACCCTATCATCAATGTCCAGCTCACCCACGTCGATAACAGGAGATGGATCATGCTTGTACCACTTCAGCTGCGAAAAATGGAAAAAATTATTCACCTGGTGCATCTGAAGGGGATGATCTAGATGATATGAAACCTCTCCCACTCTACTGAGAATTTGGAAAGGTCCAATGAACCTTAGAGATAACATTCCACCCCACCCAAATCTCTCTAATACTCATTGGGGTGATTCCCATAAGAAGACAGGGCCTACCTCCACGAACTATAAGGGTCTTCATCTCTTGTCATCATAAGACTTCGGCCTGCTCTGTGCAGTCTTCATCCGCTCCTTGATGATCTGTACCTTCTTAGTGTAGCTCATACCAACTCTTGACCCATAAGTGCTAACTCCCCTGGGTATGACTAGCATAGAGGTGATCTACATGGTTGCCCATATAAGGCATCAAACTACACCATACTGATAGTGGAGTGGTAACTATTGTTGTTTGAAAACTCCACCAGTGGAAGGTGGTCCTCCCAATTGCGGCCAAAATCAAGGACACAATAACGAAGCATGTCCTTAAGCGTCTCTATGGTCCGCTCCCTCTGACCATCTGTCTGAGGATGAAAGGTGGTGCTCAGGTGTAGCTGAGATCTGAATGCCTTATGTAATCCCTTCCACAACCTAGAAGAAAAATGAGCATCATGATCCTATACGATCATTGTTGTTACCTCGTGAATTTTTACAATCACTTATACATAGAGGCATCACAATCCCCCTACATATCCCTTCTCTCGAATGGGTAGGAAGTGTCATGACTTGGTGAGTCGGTCAACGATCACCCATATGGATTCATGGCCTCAATAAATACGTGGTAGATCTATCACAAAGTACATGGAGATTCCATCCCACTTCCACTCTGTCACCTCAAGTGGCTGAGTCAAGCCTACTATAACTTGGTGTTCAACCTTCACTTATTGACAAGTGAGGCATCGTGAAATGAAATCTACCACTTCTTTCTTCATCCCTAGCCACCAGTACTTACTCCAGATGTCCTAGTACATCTTCTCCACACCATGATATACTTCTAAAGGGGATGTGTGGAAATCCACCATCACCTCCTATCACATCATCATTGGTACCATGTTGTGTCCTCTTAAAATGACGATGTTATACCAACCATTAGAAAATCCTTCAGGAGCCCGTCCTGAGGATATCTGAGCATGTCGGGCCTCACAGTCAATGACACAAAGTTGTGCCTCTCGTACTCGTTGAAGGATTGGGGGAGTCATAGTCATGGACTTGAGGTATGTTTCTCCATCACTATCTACAATGGATAAATTCAACATGACTAGATGCTCTATCACCTCACTCTGCAACTGTTACCCATAAATCATGTTGAGTGCATCTGCCACTACATTTCCCTTACCAGGAGTATAGACTATCTCAAAGTCATAGTCCTAGAGGAACTACAACCATAACCGCTATCTTAGGTTTAGGTCCTTCTATGATAAGATATATCTGAGACTCTTGTGAAAAATGTAGGCAATAAACCATTCACCCATCAAGTAGTGCCGCCACATATTCAATGCAAAGACCACTGCTATTAACTCCTTATCATGGGTCACGTAGTTCTTCTCATGTTTCTTTAGCTGTCATGAGCCATAGGTGATTAATGCTTGCTCCTACATCATTACACATACTAGTTCGGCCCCAAATGCGTCGCAGTAGACTACATACCAAACACCTTCTTTTGGTCGCCTCAAGATGGGGGAACTCATCATTCTTTTCCTTATCTTCTGAAACCTCTGATGGCATCTCTCTATCCACAAGAAAGTTTTTCCCTTCTTTGTCAAAGTTAACAAGGGTGGTACTATTCTGGAAAAGTTAGGTATGGATCTCTGGTAGTACCCAGCCAAACCCAGGAAATTATGCCCCTTGGTCACACTCCTGTGTAGCTCCCAAGCAAGAAATTCCTATATCTTCACTGGATCTACTACAACTTCAGCCTCTGAGAAACTTGACACAGAAAGTGGGCTTTTCGTATCCATAATTGCAACTTCAAGTGCTTTCCATAAAGTTGGTTCTCTCAGAGTGTATCCAAAACTATCTGAAGATGTGTGGCATGATCTTCCTCTGACACCGAGTAAATCAAGATGTTTTCAACAAAGACCAAAACGTCGAGATCAAGTTAAGGCTAGATGATATTGTTCATGAGTCCCATGAACACTACTGGAGTGTTGGTCACACCGAAAGGCATCACCAAGAACTCATAGTTTCCATACCGACATCTGAAGGTCGGCTTCAGTACATCCTCATCTCATATATTGAGCTAATGACAGCCTGATATGAGGTATATCTTCAAAAACCACTGTGATCCATTCAGTTGATCGAAGAGATCATCAATTCTCGGGAGTGGATACTTATTGTTCACTGTCCCCTGATTCAGGTGCTGATAGTCCATGCAAAGCCTAAAGCTCCCATCTACCTTCCTGGAGAACAAAATCAGGGTTATCCATGGTGAAACACTGGGCCTTTTAAACCCCTTCCCATTTAAGTCCTCCAGCTTTACCCTAAACTCATGAATCTCTGCAAGTGTCGTCCAATATTTTGGTGTAGATATCAGTGTCATCCCAGGATATAGGTCGATGTAAAAGTATACCTCTCTGCGAGGAGGTATTCCCAGAACATCATCAGGAAAGAAATCAGCATACTAGTCCCATCCTCGCGGTCACACCACACTTTGTGCCTAAAACTGTCAATCTAAGCATGGAATATGTATAACCATTCCATACCCAAGATGACATTATAAGGCCATGACACTACTACTAGGAGATCCTAGATAAAGATATTGCTTCCTAAAGTAATCTCACACTGTCGGCACTAGTGTGTAATCGCTGAATCCTATCCCGTAAGAATATCTAATCGTAAGGATCGAGCCAATGGCTCTACCGTGATATCTGAGCTCTAAACGAGAGTTGTGGAAATAAAAGAGTGACTGGAACCTGTATCTATAAGAACTGTATCTAGGGAGGAGTATACAAAGATCGTACATTGAATCATCTCTGGATCGTCATGGTCATAAGACTCAACTTCCTAAAGTAGAGCTCGTCCCTGTCCACCTGCTTCTTATAGTCGGGGTGGACCACCTAGGGGTGGTGATAGTAAAACCTTAAATCGTCACCCACTGCATGTTGTACAACCTAATCCTCTACCACAATTGCTGCCATATGTAGCTCCTCGCTCAAATATCTACCTCTTCCTCAGTTTTCCCTCGACCATATGTTGATCATCGGTGCGGCGGGTCAGGCAGTCGTGAGCCATGTGAACCTGGCTACCGCATGTGGAGGATAGTCTTCTCCTCTACTGACCTCTTCTATCCCATTATCTCCGCACATCTGACCCCATATCCTGGGGTGGTTCACCAGAAGGTCTAGCCCACATGGTCACTTGCTTCATATGTCTACTACCTGCTACAGATGACTCGACCACGTGTCGCCCAGTGGTGGCCCTCGCTGTCAGTGCCTGCACAGCTAGGAAGTTCTCCACCAGAAGTTCTCTCCCTACCGATCCATACAGTGTTGGTATATTGAGCGATATCATCGACACTATGATATCCCATTAGAGACCCTATTCAGAGGACTGGTCCCTAAAGAAAGGGTCTCGCACCATGTTGGTGGAGTAGTAGGATAGATTGGTTAATCTCATCGAGTACAGGGCTACTGTCAGGCTACCCTGCTGTAAGTGAAGGAGATCCTAAATTGGAACATAGCATAGAGTTTTTTGAAATAAATAAACCCTGAAGATGCCCTCGAAGTCAAACTAGGTGATGTTTGCATCACCGTGCATCTGGTGTGTCAGGATCTACCATCTCTCTGTCATGCATTGGAAGATACTAGCAGCTAGGATCACCATCTGGTCTACTAGTGTCCCAACTAGGCGGAAAACTCTAACCATAGCCTCTAGCCGGTCCTAACCCGCCTATGGATCTATCTCGCCTCGAAACCTCATAGGTCTCTATCGCTGGAACTCGTCGAGTGAGCTAAGTTGTTGTGAACTGTCCACTAGTTGGGCTGGTGGAAAATGTTTTCGTACGGGTAGTGGTGTTATTGGTACACCACCCAAAGGTACCATCGCCATAAGGGGGCACTACACCAAAGCCTCATTGGTCAGTGGGGCATCATCATGAACTCTCTCTAGAATCCTTACTGACTGTCTATGTCGCATCATCTAGTAAAGAAATAAATGCACCATGATCAATAAGTTTGTACCTGGTGATCTGAATCAAAAGAGATCAAAAGAATAACATTTCAAAAAACACACGCAATCAGTGTTTTCAGTAACGAGTAGGAAATCAGAACTCAATGTCCGGGTGTATGGATACGTCGGCCGTGACACCAATACTGGACTCCAAAAACTAAAAACCATACTCAAAACACTAAAAACGTTTGCCCCATTTAAAATATCAGGGTCTTGGTTTGGTAGAACCGACCCCTTTGGTGCCACTTTTTCACGACCTGTCCCTCGGGGCTCGTGTCATAACTACCCCAATCCCACTTTCCATAGGTTAGTGGTTGGCGACTTGCACCAGAAAGGCATATCCCTAAAAGTGGAAGGAATTTCCTTCTTAACCTGTACACACACCAACAAGGTACCCAACAAAAGTAAACCACTTAGTAAAACTGCTAATGTAAAAGTGGGAAGACAATGTAAAGGGGCCATTATACAAAGCCCAACTGAAAGAGATAGTACAATAGAAATAGAAAATAGCTTTTTAGATCATCTTCCAAGGATCTTACCTGAAGGGTAGGTACAACTGTTCACTTAGGCTCTCCATGTTTTCCAGTTACCTCCATGAATATCTAGTCCTAATTTCTTAACCTCGGTCAAAGATGTCTGTCATCTGCACAAGACACAACATGGTGTGGGTGGAGCCTCTGTATGTGTGAGTATAAAAATATCTAGTAGGAGCCATGAGACCCCCGAAGGTCTCCTAGAATTTCCCAAAGGAAAAACAAAAATTCACAATCTCAATCACAAATCACACATAAAATAATCATCTCTAACCAGGTATACAACATAAAAGTACAGGAATAAAGATGATTAGTCATGAAGCTAAGTCCTATTATTCTGTTAAGAAGTTCCACTACTGCACTAGGAAAAAATCATTCCAATGATGATCCACACAGGGTCGTAAGTCACTGATACACACGGGATCGCAAGTCACCAATCCAAATAGGGTCATATGTCATCGATCCACACAGGGTCTGAAGTGGATAATCCATGATGGTCCGCTCTAAGGCTAGTCCTCATCGGGTCGCACTAATTATGATCCACACAAGGTCATAATTCATCGATCCACATAGGTTCAGAAGTCATTGATCCACACAGGGTCTGAAGTCATTAATCCACATATGTTCATAAGTAAATGATCCACACTATGTCACAAGTCATCGATCCACACAAGGTTGTAAGTCACTTGAAAGCCATCCACATGATTCTCGCACTAAGCACACTTGATTTTCGAAGGATCTGATCCACAATCCATCATCCGTATTTTAAATTCCACGAATTCCCATGAAGAAGTAACCCGATGAACCACTATTTCATAAGGGTTCTAACTCAACAGACAGCGTGTTAATCAGATGTTCAGTCTGTAAGTTGTAGTCATTCTAGTTTCGGGGGCCTGATTGGATTTGAGTCCGATCCAACCCGGTCGTACTCCAACATTCTCCAAAACCCATATAAAGTATCTCAGAAGTACCTAATCATCCTAAGGGTTCAGGTTCCATAGACTGTTCGTCAAACGAATGTCCAATTTAGGGGATATATCCCTTTAGGTGAAACTGGGCCAAAAAAGGTGTCTGAATTCGGCTTGACCTGGTCAGACCGACCCGGCCCGGCCCATCAGGACCTTAATGAAGGGGCTGGGTTTGGCCCAGTTTTTATGGGCATAGTCTAGTCCGCTGGGCCCTGGGCTCGCCTCAAGGAACCGCCTGGCCCGCTGGCTGGCACGGGGGTTCTCTCCCCTCCCAACGGCTCGACCGTTTGGGGCCTTCAAAGCAGTGGTGCCAGTTGGCGCCCCTCCACCTAGCTGGTCCACTGGAATAGTCACCTTGGGAACACATGGACCACGGGCCTGCCCTCCGCTGGACAGATCACCTGTGGAACTCACGGACCATAGGTCCGCCATCCGCTGCAACTCGAATTTAAGGCCCTCTTCTGCGGCACGCAGCCCAACTCCAAAGTAGTCGACACTGGATGGTCACCCCCTTCATCAGTTGTGGCGCCTTCAGGCACCGCCCCCTTCTCACAGCTATCCTTTTCCGGCCACCTCCGCCTCTAGTCACTATTGTCGTCACACTAGTGTTGCATCCACGGGCCACCGGTGAGGCTCCGGTGGTCTGATTTCTTTCCCATATGCACCTATGAGCCTCTCAGGACGACACCTATATAGTACGACCCCTGGTTTCACCTTTCTGACATATTTTCTGGCCGCTCACGAATAACGCAACCAATACCGGGATCAGCGGACGGTTCGAGCCTTGTTTGTTTATCCCGCACCCTCCGCGTAATCATTATAACATGGAAGAAATTTGATCATCAACAAGAGTATAATAAGTGTAAAATTCTTTCAATAAATGCCCTACCTCAAACACATTGGTAGATAGTGTGGATGAGGAATACGGGTCCACGTTCGTAGTGTGTTCATTGGCATTCGTCGAACTCCAGATCGAATCCTTTAAGGAGTCAAAGATCGGTTCTATGTTGGAGGAATTCACCACAAACACTTCATCATAGGTTCCTCTCATTAGTGCACAGGACCCATGCCCAAGATTTGTTTAAATATATGAACATATGTGTTTAACTCACTAGAGAATTAATGAGTTTCATTAATGAATTCAATTAATGATCTCATTAATCTCCCAACGATGTGGTTACACAAGAAAGTGTAACCGACCATTAAATTTTCTGACAACCCAGCGGTCCCACCACCGTCTCTCATTAATTATAAATAAAGAAATAAAATAACTCGTTGAGTTATATTATTTTTTTTGTAATGCAGAAAAATTAAAATTCTCGTCTGACCCTTGCCTGTTGAAGTTAAGCTTTGCCTAAGTGAATCCCAGTGCTACAAATTCAATGGTGCCTTAAAATTTTTAATCTAATCATGGGTTCAAAATTTAGATATCACCGCTCACACATTTACTGAACGTACCTTAAAAAAAGTTCAAATTTCCATTTTGGGTTCTCCGAGTTTTGGAATCATATGCCATCATTTTTTTGGACTCGTAATAATCCCAAATAATTAAAAAATTATATGTAATTTCTATGTTTTTCATTCACATATTTGATAATTTAATTCATTTTTTTTTTGAATTTTAATAGATAGTTTTATATGATTATATAGGCCTCAAAAAAGGATGTTAAACTAGAAATACAAGGTGAATGTGTTTTGGTACAAATGAGTTAAGTTATTCTATATCATATACTCACATTGGATATAGACCTTTATGATTATGTTTTCAAAATTGATTCTTTATCATTTATCCATGCATAGTTTCAGATTTATTATATTTTATGACATTACATAATTTTTTTTGGAATTTACATATACCGTTTTTAGACACCACTAATGCCTAAATGTTTTCTGATGATTTCTAAAATATATTTTTTAAAATATTATAATACATTTTTTGTAATACAATCTTTTAGGAATTGTTTTAAAGATTTATAAGAGTCAAAATAAAAACATTTGAGTTACTAAGGTTATTTTTTTACATAATAAAAGTTTAAATGAGTTTACATTGATTCTAAAACAATCATGAGAGAATCAAAGTTATTTTGAAAATAAGGTATTGTTTTTTTGGAATATGTGATTATTTATATTCATATACTTTTATGGTTGATCACTGATGATTTTTTATAAACATATATATGTTTTTGATTACTTGAAATATAAAGAGACTATTGATTCTTAATATGAATAATTCTATAGAGCGAGTATTTGATGGTGAGATATGGGTGTCTTAATGAATACTTATTTTAACTCTTATTTAAATCATCATGGGATCAAAAAAGATCCTGGTTGGGATTTAACAACATGTACTCCACTGTTTTGGAATAGATCATGGATTCTAATCAGGTTCATCTAATCATACATAGATTATTTGAGTCAATTGAGGGGGTGTGATCATATTAATGCTACTAAGATGGTTCTATCTATCCAATTATTATAGTGCAATGACCAAGATTTTTTTGATATGAATTTTTTCCCTCTCAAAATATTTATGGGGTATAATGTATATTATAAATCATACACATGAAATAAAAAACAAGAATCATATTATTAAATCAAATTTTAAAAGTACATTTTATGTATTAATAAACTCAATAAAATTTAAAAAGCTACAATGTGGTAATAAATAAATAAAAATAGCATACCATAGAAGTTGAAATTATATTACATCAAGGTCTCATAGAATTATCACAGACAAGAAAGACATTGTATAGTAAATTAAAAATAAAAAATATTGGAATTTTATAAATTAAATGTAAATAAATCTGATAAAATAGAGTGGATGAATAATTAATGAAATATTTATTTATAGGATGCATAGTAATTGTATAACCATTGCAATAGTAGACAGTCATTGAGAAAAATGACTCGCTATTGGAATGAAAACCAGGCTGATGAGAATAGTAAAATTAAAAAATACTATTTAAAATGAAAAAAATAATTTTTATAATTCTATAAAATGATTTCTAAAATAATATATGTTAAAAATTAAAAATATTATAAGGTTTTTTAAATTATTTAGTGAACCAATAATTTTTATGTTAATATTTAAATATTAGAATCTCCTATTTTTTTATAAAATTAATTATATGATATATTATAATTTATTATCAATCATATATTAAGTGATAAGTAATAAAAATAGAAATATAATCACTCATAGAAAAGTAAATAGAATTTATTCCTCATAGAAAAAATTCTATATATTATTTTATTTTATTTTTTGTTAAATTTATAACTGCTTTAAATAATTTATTTGATAAAATAGAATTCATTTTTAGAATTAGTACCTTAAAATTATATTAGGGTGATATTTTTATATTTTAACAAAAAGTTTAAATTTCTAGTTTATATTAAAAAAATTAATTTTTTTACTGATACCATATGTTTCTGACATAATCACAGTATAAACATTACTTACAATTTAAAAAAACAAATTTCTCAACATATATGGTATTTAAAGAGTAGAATGATTTATTTAAAAATAATAAGTTTAATTTATAAATCTCTATTTGAAATTTTAAATATAATATTATATTTTATAATATATAAAACAGTTTTGAATTAGTTACATTATATAAAATATTCCCAAGATGTATTTTTGTTTTGAGTGTCTTAAAACATCAAATAAACCTCTATTTTTTAATCACACACTAAAAAACATAATTATAATCGACACTATTCAAAGTCTTTGGCCTTAATAATTAAACAATAAATACATTATTATGATATTCACTTATCAAAAATATGAAAAATAATGAAAAATATTAATAGAATTATATAAAAAGTATATTTATAATGATTTATAGTATAAATATCCCCTAGTACACTCCACCAACACTCTACTTCATGAGTGTAGTGTTTTTCACTAGATCGTCCCTTTTCATAGGGGATTTAGAGTTGAATGAAAGAATCTACCACTTGGTACAAATGTAAAATATATTTTAACTAGAATCCCCCTTTAAAAGTCTTATCTATGATCTCAGTATAGTAAAAATAGTGTGTAGATTGTTACAAAGATGAAAAATAAATCTTAACACAGGTTCAAAACACATTTTCATGAAAGAAGTTGATAGATGATGTATAAACATCTAGAGATATTATTATATCTTCAAGTAGTAGATCTGGATGTTTATGAATGTGAATGATTAAATTAAAAGCATATTGATATATATTATTAAGAATTTATCATGTATAAAAGAAAGGAAATGTGTGTTTATTTCTCTTCTTAACTGAGAATTTTTTCTATATGTGTATACATATGTGTGTTTTCCTTTTTATATCTCATATTTTGAATTCGAACTAGGAACTCTTTTTTATAAAATTTTTTATTGAAATAATCCTATTTGAAATGTAAAGTGAAAATATCTTAATTAGGTCATGTCCTTATTGTCCAAATAAGTAATGAAAAGAGGTACTAGGTTATAAAATATTGCATCTTAATAGGATATTTCTATTTTTGGAAATGGATAATTTATTAAATCTAGCATTTAATTATTTATAAGAATTACTTTTTGATACATATAAAAGCGTCAATTGAATTTTAAAAAGTACATCAATGGTAAGAAGTGCATCTAAACGATACTCTACTATCATATTATGAAATATTGATCCTTCATAAGATAATTAAATCTTATTAAGATAGTTTTTTGGTAGTAAATTTTTCTAATGATAATTCTACCATCATAGGATAAAATAGATTCCATAAAATAACTAAATTTTTAACTCTTTGATATCATCAACATGTATGATAAATTCCTTAACAAGTTCTTTTTTTATGATAAATTGAGATCTATATAATTTAAATGACTCGGATAAAAATCCATCAAATTTAAATTTTTGAGATCTACTTGTTTATATAATAAAATTCATCTACTTAATAAGATAACTCAAGTATGTTGGTCTTATATAGTATAAACTCCATAATCTCAAACTAATATTTATCACAAGAAATGATTTTGTATTTGATATTATTCATTTTCTATGGAAGATAAATTCAGGCATGTAAGAGAAATTCCTTAGGAAATTTTTTGATGAAGTATCAAAGAATTCAAATTAGTTAAGAATCTGAGATAAGATCCTAGAACACTAATTATACACATATCATTAAAAATGAGGATTTTTGAGCTTAAAAATATAGATGAGTTTATGAGATGTGGTGAAACAATATAAGTTTGTCCAGTAATCTCCCAGTTTTTGATGATCACAAAACCCCAAATAACAAAACTAGGAGGATCTTAAAAATATTCCCCCTTTAAGAAAAACTTTACAAAAATCCAATAAAAATAATAAAAATTATCATACAAATACCCCCATTTTACGGAAAAAAAATAAAAATATTATGGTGTCTTATAAATATTTAAAAAAAATATTCATATAAAATCCCCCATTTTGTGATATAAAAACAATGGAAGAACTATAGAGAAAATAGAGTTAATATAGAATGGTATCAAGAAAAAATTGTTCGAACATAGAACTAAAGTTAATAAATAACATCATGGTCTTAAAAAAGTAAACATTCAAAGATAATAAAAAAAAAGAACTTAAATAATGAAACAAATTCAAGAAATGATCATAGATACATCAAATATTTATGAAAAAACATTAGTCAAATAGAACAATGAAAATAATCATTATTTCATTATAATATCATAATTTTGATTTTTTGGTTGTGGTTTCTTGAGTTATTTAGTTTGATCATGTGAAAAGAATAGGTATTCAAAGGAGAAACAACACTCTCCCCGTAAAGATCACCATGTGGGACATCAAAACTGAATTAACCTCTTAGGACAACTATTTCATGTGGGGTTATATTGACTATACTAGACTGAATTCTAGAAAATACTACTTGAGATATGGATAATTCATATATATCTATAGGAGAGAACCGAATTAGTGAATATCTAGTATGAAAATAAAAAATGTTGAGGATTTAGGAATGAGTTTCTAATTTTTTGTATCATAAATGGAAGTAAGATCAAATAACTATTTCAGGAACTATGAAGAAGCATAGTGGATATAAAGAATAGAGTGCCACAGGGAATTCCATTCATGTAATTAAAAGTGTGCATATTCATGTTGATCCTCTTCACAATATCATTTATACAGAAGTCAAGAAGGATAATAAAATATTGACATGATTTTTTTCCAAAGTAACTAATGTAACTTTGAAAATAAGAATTCATAATGAAACTAAAGATAAACCTATTTCGAAAATCTATTTGAACATCTGAAATTTTGGTATCACTAAATTACGGGAGATAGATAACCATAATATCCAGATCTGTAGTCACAACAATCTATTTGATATTATTAGTAGCAAGTCTCTTTGAAGCCTCATTGATGGAATCTTCATAAAATGAAGAAGAATATGATGATTACCTAATGAATTTATACTAGATTATCATCTATATATGAAATATTATTAAGAAGAGAACCCATATTCTTACATAGTCTAGTCATAATAAATCTTGTATCCTTCAGGGTCTATATAGATGAATATTTCACTAAATAAAAAATAACTTGAACAAAACTTTTTAATTATTTAATAATATTTTTTACATTATATAGAGTAATTCATAAAAATTTAGGAATACATTGAATATTCCCATAAAAAATCTCTTTTAACAAAATCCAAATTCTCTAGATAAATAAGATCACATTACATCAGGGAAATTTTTTCAGTCATATAATAAAGTGATAGAGAGGCAACTTCCAACTTCTCTTCCACCACAACATAAAAAATGTATCCTTACATTCTTGGTCCATAAATACACACTCCCTATGTGAGAACCAAATATTAATGGGTCAAGATGTATAGGCTTTCAAAATATTCATGGGAGACCTAATTTGGATGGTTAGTTGGTATTATTTTGATGTACTTTAACTGGTATCCCAACATATTCTTCAAGGATTTAATATCATCCTTCAAAACTGAATTTTTCTTATGAATATGAACTTTAGATCTTAATTTTTATAATGAAGCCTTCAATGAATTAATTTCATCCAAAATTTCATCAAATTGATATAAATTTTGATCACTATAGTTTAAAACATTAGTAGTGTGCACCTCAGTCTTACTCCAATCATCTTTAACATGAATAAGAGATTTAAATTTTCAATTATATTCTACTTCATAATTAATTCTACATTATAGGGTTCAACTGAAACTATCTTGTTATTACTCAAAGAGGTTAAGGTATTATAAAACTCATCTATATATTTTTCTTCTACTGATCCCATCAAATCACTAAAAAATAAATTTGTTCCCTTTTAATTCTCCTTTCATCTTCCACATGTCCAGAGACCTTAAACAAAGGATGTGAACCCAAAACTATAGCGATAGTCATTTCATAACCAATGAAAACATGGTTTGGGATGGTTTTAGCCAAACGTTATCTAGTATTAGATATTAACATAACATTCTCAAGAATAGGTTTTTTAATCTATTCTTCCTAAACTCAAGGTGAGCTAGCTTTAACCATGAGAATCTGATATACATCCAGATTCACCACTAATTTAGATTTTGGTTTAGATTCGTTATCTCTAATAGGAACTCCAAGTTGAATCTCATAAAAGATAACTTATTTAACTATTATTATTTTATCAATAGGATCTAAATCATCTAAAGGGTCCTCTAATGCCTCTATAAGAAATATTTTTAGCTCTTGAAGAAAAATAATTGCTCTAGATTTCTCTAAATCCATTGGAGAAGGGTCCTCTTCAACATCTTCCTCTACTCCAACTAGAAAACGATTCTTTAATGAGAATATCTATAAGTACCATATTATCTTTTCTAATTCTATTTCTGTATTTTAAAAACCATGATAATGGTATGTAATCACTTCATTCAAATGAAAACCATCTTTGACAAGCATCAAGGTCCATCCAAAATTATATAAATTTATGTTATTTTCCAAAATATGACACATATACCACATAATGTATCTTATAAAACACAATTTTATTGAATATTTTATTGATAATAAATGATAAAATTTCCTCACATGGTGGTAACTATGCTCATATATAGAATATTTTGGATTAGATCATTCATTTGAAAATTTGATGGAAATTCCAGTTTTCCCCTTTATAGTGCACTGTAGTATTTCAAAGATAAATATTTTAATATTTAATATTTGAACTTGAAAATTTTTAAATGTGTTCCTTACTTAATATGATACAAATTTGTTCAGGACACTGGAGCTAAAACATGATTTGGTTGGACTAAATGGACCGTCAAGTCAAATGTGGTCTGGACATGCTAGATTGGACATTAGTTCTGTATTTGGGCCATAATGCCTTCATCTGATCATGTATTGATCCCAAATGTTGAATATTGCTCTCCAACCTAATTTGGAATAAATAATTATTTAGGAATAAAATCCGGTTCATGTGTTTTGGAGGTCAAATGGGTAGTTCATGTAAGATTAAAATATTTGTTCAAGATTCCCCATTGACACTTGAAACCAATTTAAACCTAGCCTCCACTCCACTTGATAAATAAGTATTTTTCTTTTTCGGAGGGTTTGGTATGTGCATTGGTAAGTTAAGGGAATAGGATAAGTGGATCCACTGTAATTCTACAGCCATTTTAATAAGGGTAGCTCTTGAAGCAAGGATCCCTTCGACAAAGAATTCTTCTTCTTCTTATTCATATTGTAATACTTTTGTTTGTGTGATGAAATCCTTTGTTCATCTTTAATTTCTTCTGTTTTACTCTATTTTGTTCATTTACTTCCTCTTAATATTCCTCTTTGGTCAGGAATTCAAGAGTAGATAGAAGATTGGGTTCTATCCTTTCAATCATTTGCTCGTGCAAAACGTCTCCATGATGACCACACCGCCCATGGAAGAGTAGTTTTATCAGTCATTGATCTATCTTCTACACACTTCATTTAATTATTTAGAATAATTGAGCTAATTTAATTTACATAATATGATCCATGAATTGATTTTTTAAATTAGAATAGTCTATGCAAGCAATTGAACAATTAACACAAAAACACGTGAGGTCGAGTATTGTGTGAATTGTGAGAGCGCGATCTTAATCGGTAATACAAGACCACACAAGATAAATTTTTAGAGTTCAAATATAATCCATAAACACAATTCATCCTCATTTTCCAGAATGGATATGTTACCTAATTTACTACTAACCAAAATCTAGATTTAGAACATAAATCAAAGCAGGGTGCTATGACTGCATGTTCCGAAGCTAGTATTGGGTTTAACTCATTTCAACTTTGTGGTTAAGTTAAATATTTTAGGGTTAGAGGGTTAAAAAATTAGGGGATAATAATTAACTGGATATTAATTTAAATTATAATGATTAATAAGTAAATGTATAGGTAGAATTATATTGATTATGACTTTTAAATATTTTTCTAAAACAACATCTTCTTGTAGTGTCATTTTAATCAAACTTCATTTCAAAAATAAAAACCAAAAAATACAATCATTGTCTGTAAAAAATCATAAAGGTTTATAAATGATAAAAAACACCATCCATTTAATTATTATTCGTATTTATTTTTTTTATTATCAAAATTCCTTTAATATGTAGTTATATTTAGTTCATTCTTTGAGAGATGATCTTGGTTAGCCACTCTGCTGCACCTAAGTAACCTGAAACAGAACATTATTTGAAAGCACCAACGACAGAGCCTTTCAAAATGGATCTATTTCCAAGGAGGAAATAAAATTTTCAACTAATTAGAGGTATTTATTTTATTTTATTCTTCTCTTCACTTTCTTTATTCTTTCCCTTTTCTGAAGTTTTTTTCTCTTACTCTCTTCTTTTATTTTTACCAGACCAACTCAAACTTCTTTTCTTTTTATTATGGTCCACTTTTCTTCATTTATTTTTTATCTTTAATTGATTTATCAAACAAAATAATCTCAAGGATCTTTTAGATCTTGACACTGAGATTGAATGTAGCCTTCAAGCTCGAATTAGATATTCTAAGGCTATGAGAAGTTTCAACATTCAACTAGTTTTAAAATTCCTCCACTCCCAAAACATTGAAATTGGAATCAATTCAAATGAAAACATAAAACAAGAAAAAATGGATGGAAATAATGGAAATGAACTTAATAGAACCATTAGAGAATTGGATTCACCTGATATTAATTATCAACCAAATTGCATTGCATACCCAAATATCGAATCAGAATTTGAACTGAAATCTGGGTTAATTTACCTGCTTCCAAAATTTCATGGCCTCTCTATTGAGGATCCCAATAAATAGCTTAAATAATTTAATGTGGTTTTTCTTAACCTTAAAACCAAGAAA
This sequence comes from Viscum album, assembly GCA_963277665.1. Taxonomy (NCBI): domain Eukaryota; kingdom Viridiplantae; phylum Streptophyta; class Magnoliopsida; order Santalales; family Viscaceae; genus Viscum; species Viscum album. Next base: position 1,157,790,655 of record OY728134.1, on the reverse strand, counting down.
TGTTTCTGAAGATCAGATCAAACTAGGATCTTTCCCATTCTCACATGATGGAGCTGCAAAAAAGTAGATGTATTATTTATAGTGGGAATATGTAACTTGTTGGAACGATTTGAAATGTCTTTTCTTGCAAAGATTTTTTATAGCATCAATGACCACTTCCATTCGTAAAAAGATATTGGGGATCAAGAAATCCTATGAGGAGTCAATGTTTGAGTACTAGGAGTGATTCAAGAAGTTGTGTGCAAGATTCCTACAACACCAAATCAGTGAGAAACTCCTCATCCAATACTTATTTTAAGGACCCACACCTATAGAGAGGAGCATGGTTGATGTTGCGGATAGAGGAGTATTGGTGGACAAGACACCAGAATCTTCATGTGCATTTATCGACAAGATGACACATAACTCCTAACAATTTGCGATCGAGGTACACCACATGTCAGGGGTGTACATTCAGTAAGTCCTTCCTCTCTTTAAAATAATTTGATTGATACTAAGTTGGAAGAATTGACAACTATGGTGAGGCAGATTTCTTTGGCACAAAAGACATCCCAAACCACTCCTTCAAGGTCATGTGGAATTTTCACTAAGATAATCAAACAACTAACCATTTCCCCCAACTACATGATTCAGAGGATTGTGTAGTAGTATTCCCTAGGAGATCATATTAGTTGCAGCAACATCCACATCCCCAAAATAAGGTTTATTTCTATTCACCAGTATACAGACAAGGGTGGAATAATCAATCTAACATGTGGTATGTATCTAGACAACAACAAAGGCCCCCTTTCAACAAAACTTCCAGAAGTATCCGTCTTACCAACCGGGTTTCCAACAACCCCAAATGTGATTTGAAGCTCAAGCATCAACAGGTCAATAATAATGAAATTTTCAACCAAACATAGATTTTAATACTAATGATCTTTTGAAAAACATTGTTCTCAATAAACAAAATGTGCTGAAGAGTCAAGGTTCAGAGATGGGGGAGTTGAAGACCCAAATGATCTAGATTGTCACTGCCCTTCATGAACTAGAGAGTAAGAATTCTGGAAATCTATCCCAACCTACTCCAAATCCAAAGGCGAATGTTAGTTCCATAACATTGATAATCGGCAAGAGAACAACAGATCCTTCAACACCTACCATTCCATTGGGATTCAACTCTACTCCGAAGAATCCACATTCCATACCAATTATTGATAAACCCAATGAGAAATATGAAGGTAAGAAAAAGACTGATGGTATTCCTCCTAAACCCCTTCCTTTTCCAAATAGATTTGTTCAATCCAAACATATGGTTGAAGAGGAGATGCAAAAAAGAAGTTTTGGACACATTCAAGAATGTGGAGATCAACATCCCTCTACTTGATTCCATTAAACAAATCCCAAGTTATGAAAAATTATTAAAATAACTTTAAACCAATCGAAGAGGGATCAAGGGAAATGAGAGGATCAATCTTGGAAGGAATGTGTTAGAACTCATTACACCAACTCTTGCAATGCCAAAAAAGTGCAAGGATCCGAGGACATTAACCATCCCATTCACCATAGGGGAGTTTCACTTTTCTAATGCTCTTTGTGATTTGGGAGCTTTCATAAATGTGATACCTCACTCTATATTCTCTTCTTTACAAGTTGGTTAGTTGAAGCCGATGAGAGTAGTGGTGTAGTTGTGGAATAGAGCTATGTCATATCCAGTAGGAGTCCTTGAGTATGTACTTGTCCGAGTAAGAGATATGATCTTTCCAACAGATTTGTACGTGCTTAAAATGAAGGAAAATCAGGTAAGTTCACATGCTCCCATTATTTTAGGTAGACCCTTCCTTAAAACTAAAAAACTGTCATAAATGTCAATAAGGGTACATATTCCACAGAGTTTGGGGATGAAGTTGTGATATTTAATGTTATGGAATCCATGAAGTACCCCTCAGAGGACCATTCTGCATTTGTTATCTCCCATTTTGAACCATTAAATAAAAACCCCAGGGAATTTGATTTTCCAATGCTTAGGAAGATTATGAGTATTGGTTCTAGTTTAATGTCTAAGAGTACTTCCACACCTGTTTCTAATGCACAAGACTCTCTTATATTTGATTTTGAAATGGATTCATATTCTGATTTTGATCATGTGAACTCTGATTATGACATGGTTGTTGAGTATTCTCATGTATTTGATACAGTATTCTCTGATTTTTATGATGTATATTCTGATACTGAGGTTGATTATGCACATATTTTAGATCATTCAATTTCTCTATCCATACATCACCCCCTACATTGTAACTAAATCCATTACTAGAAAATCTAAAATACTCATACTTATTAAGTGGTGAAAAATTACCTGTTATAATTGCTAACAATCTCCATTTGGAACATGAAGAAAAACTTTTGAATCTTTTGAGGAAAAAAATTATGGCAATCGGGTGGACTTTGGCTGACATATCAGGTATTAGACCCTTTATTTGTATGCATAGGATTCTTTTGGAGGATGGGGCTAAACCTGTTAGGCATCCACAAAGCAGACTCAACCTAACACTTTTGAATGTTGTTAAAAAAGAGGTTGAAAATTTACTTGAGGTAGGTATAATCTGACCCATTTCAGATTCCCAATGGGTGAGTCCTATTAAGGTTATACCTAAGAAAAGTGGTGTTAATGTTGTTAAAAATGATAAAGATGAGTTAGTTTCGATTAGGGTGAAAAACAATTGGTGTGTGTGTATTGATTATAGGAAACTAAATCAGTCCACTCACAAGTACCATTTCCCCCTCCCATTTATTGATAAAATTCTTGAGAGACTAGCTGGGAAGACACATTCTTAGATGGATTTTGTGGATATTTTCAGGTTCCTATTGCTCTAGAGGATCAGGAGAAGACAACATTCACTTGTACATTCGGTACGTTTGCCTACCGAAGGATTCCATTTGGACTTTTCAATACCCCTGGTACCTTACAGAGATGCATGTTGAGTATTTTTTCTGATTTTATTGAGACTTTCGTGGAGGTATTTATGCATGATTATATAGTGTAATGATCCCCATTTGATGAATGTCTATGTAGTTTGGGAAAGGTGTTGAATCATTGTATTGAGAAGAATCTTGTCTTGAACTTTGAAAAGTTTCATTTCATTGTAGAGAATGACATTGTCATTGGTCATGTAGTTTCAAAACATGGGATAGAGGTTGATAGATCTAAGGTAGATATTATTTCATTATTACCATATCCTTCATGTGTGTGTGATGTTAGATCATTCCTAGGGAATGCAGGATTTTATCGGTGCTTCATCAAATATTTTAGTAAGACTGCTCTTCCTATGTCATGATTACTTCAAAATGATTATCATTTCATGTTTGATGATTCTTGTAGTACTTACTTTGATGAGATAAAGAAGTGTATGACCACTCCATCGATCATAAAACCACCACGGTAGAAGATTCCATCTGATCATATTTGTGACGCCTCCTACTTTGTAGTTGGAGTTGTCTTATCGCAGAGGGTGAAGGGACATTAACATGTGATTGCCTATACATCTAGGACACTAAATTCATCCTAATCACACTACACAACCAAAAAAGGAGTTTCTTTCTGTCAAATTATCTTTATATAAATTCCGTTCATATTTATTGGGATCTAATGTAGTTGTTTTTTCTAACCATGCAGCTCTGAGGTACCTCTAGAAGAAGCCAAATTAAAATCCCAGACTTATCCAATGGATGCTTCTTCTTCAAGAATTTGATATTGAGATAAAGTAAAATAAGGGGTCAAAAAACCTGGTGGCGGTACACATGATTAGGCTTACTCACACACTAGAGGATGACACCTTAGACCAAGTACCACTTCAGGAGACTTTCCTCGATCAGAATCTTTATGCCATCTCAGGTATGCATCCTTGGTATGAAGATTTAGTTAACTACCTTGTTGACACTGAAATCCCTACAAATTTAAAGAAACATCATGTCGAAAATTTAAAAAGTGAGTCTCAGTATTATGTTTGGGATGATCCATACCTAGGGTGCATGTGTAGTGATCATGTTATTAGGAGGTGTGTTCCTGATCATTAGTTTGAGTCTGTTTTGCTATTTTGTCATACACTTTCTTGTGGTGGACACATTAGACCCCAACGGACAGCTAGGAATTTTTTGTTCTCTAGATTTTATTGTCCTGGTTTATTCCATGATGCTCATGTGTTTTGTAAGTTGTGCTCATGTTGCCAACACACTAGTAATATTTCTAGGAGACATGAGATTCCCCAACAACCCATATTATTCTATGAGATTTATTATGTATGGATTATTTATTTTATGATTACTATTCTTAGTTCATTTAGTTTTATATATATTTTGGTTTCCGTTGATTATGTGATCAAATGGGTGGAGGCTAAGGCCACCAGGACTGATGATTCTCATGTTGTTGTGGAATTTGTCAAAGTGTGGATTTTTTGTAGGTTTGGAGTACTGAAGTCCATCATCAGTGACCAAGGGACACACTTCTACAATCGGAATCTTTTTCCCTTCATTGGAAGTATGGGGTGACACACAAAATATCAATACCATACCACCCCCTAACAAATGGCCAGGATGAGGTTTTAAATAATGAGTTGAAATGAATTTTGGAGAAAATCGTGCAGCCGAATAGGAAGGATTAGAGAAAGCACTTGGATGACGTGTTATGGGATTATAGGATAGTATACAGGACACCTATCATTATGTACCAATTTCATATTGTTTTTGGGAAAGTGTGTCATCTCCCTTTCTAATTTGAGAATCGGGCTTATTGGGCTATAAATAAATGCAAAATGGATTTAGCCCAAGTTGGAATCCAAAGGAAGCTGCAAATTCAAGAGTGTGAGGAGACTTTATTGTCTTTATATGATAACTCAAGGCTCTATTAGGAAATATCAAAATCATCTCATGAAAAATGATACATAAAATAAAATTTCAAGTTGGAGAGAAAGTCTTGATCTATAGTTCACAACTGAATCTGATGCCCAGTAAGTTGTGTTTCTGGTGGTTAGGTCCTTATATTGTGTCTAATTTTTTCCCTTATGGTGAAGTGGAGATCAAATGAGAGGACACATGAATGAGATTTACAGTCAATGGGCACAATTTGAAGAGATACATTGAGGGAATTCTTGTTGATCTAGTGGATTTCATCACACTACATGACCCCATCATCAATTGAGCATATCAGACTGTTCCTAACCCTTTAACTTTTTTATTCTTTTTCCTATTTAAAATTATAAATTTCATGTGCATATATCATCTCATGGGTTCACATTGAGGACAAAGCAATATTTTAAGTGCGGGGGAGGGAACCTTTTAGTTTAGTAATTTCAAATGTTTTCCTGTTTTTCAATGATTTTTACAAAAATAAATGTTTGTTTTTAAAATTTTTGGTGTTTATATTTCAATTTTTTTGTGTGTTTTCTGAATGTTTTGAGCTGAAATGATTATCATAACCATTTTGAAATTCATATCAATAAGTGATACAATTTTTCCCATGAAACTGAACTTAAATGAATGCTGAAAATAACTTTGTTTCAAGGTCAAATATTTAGTAATTTCATGAAAAGTACACTGAATTTTGAATCCTATGCCACATCTCACTGTCTTTATATTCAAAATAAATTTCTTATGAGGATTCTAAACAATTATTTTAATATTATTTAAATTTACCTTATTTCTTGAGAGAACTAAACCATGCTTGATTTAACTAGAATTTGATTTAATCCTGTCAATACTTGATGGTTTGAGGTACCTATGTTTTAAATTATTGAGAAATTTATTTAGTATTAAAGCCCCTATTTCAAAGAATCCATTTTATAATGTACTAAATTGAACATTTAATCCTTGTATCCCTTATAATCCATGAACAACCTATTAGGTTTTTTACATTACAAGCCAATTATACTTATCCAACCAACTCTTGAAGTGAAATTGCATAATCTAGTAGAACTTAAGTGTGGGGGAAACTGTCTTGTGTTATTCTACCACATTCTGTGATACTTTGGGTGGAAAATTAAATTATAAAGAGATGAATTTTCTTCTGAAGAAAATCATTATACTAAAATTTGTGACATTTCTAGATCATTCATGATAAGTGAATTTGTGCCTTTCTAGAGCTTCTAATAGAGAGATAAAGTTGTGCCTATCTGAATCTTTCAAGAAAATCATGTTTGAGAAGATTGACATTTTTACTGTTGAAATGTTGAATGGTGGACACATTCCTTTATTTTTCATTATGATGAAAATGAATTGATGTTATGGAGATTCAAAATGAGACCATATTTAAGTGAAAATTAGATTAATGCAATTTTTCTTTAAAGAGAGTCGATCCCCCCTCATTCAGCCTCATAATTTTTCACATCTAAATCCTACCAACTGAAAGCCACATAATAACCCTGAAAATTACTCATGATAGACATATGTACTTGAATCACATCAGGTGGTAATGTTAAAATTTATCAAGCCTATGGTAACCCTTGTATGAGTTTGGATGAGAAAGATATTGCTGAAAAATTTACATTTTTGTGCTGAAAATTACTTTTTACTGAAGGTCCCACTAGGTCAGGAGGGAAGAAAGTTGTAAAAGCCTAAAACATAGTTACAAACAAGGAGGTTTCAGGTGTTGGGAAGAGATATGAGGCTGTCATAAATAATAAATCTGTTGTCAGGGTTTCCCTTGCTGGCAAGGCAATTAGCGACCGAGTTTCCCTCCCTCAATGTGTGTGTAATATCAGTGTCAACGCTCAGCAAGAGCCTGCATTTCTTGATAACGTATCATAAGTACCACGGGGGTCTGGCTTTATTGAGTAGGTAGTTGACAAGGAGGCACGAATATGATTCAGCTACAGAGACTGGTATGTGGTTTTCATGGCAGATGGAAAGAATACTAAGCATGGCTCTGGCTTCGGCTTCAATTTACATTTTTGTAATAACAGAAAATTCAAGTGAGGTAAGAATTTTGTTCCTATGAGGATAAATGAAGTGAAAATATATTGAATGATATAAATGGAGAACTTGAAATTATGTTTTTTTATGAGGCATGATATATTTTGTTTCTTGTTTTTGAATTTTTTAATCTCATGGATATGTGTTTTAAAATTTGTTTTGATTTGATATTGATGTTTACTTATCACGATTTTTCGGAATACATGATATGTGGTTTTTCCCAGGAGTGTAAAAGGGTAAGTGTGGGGGAGTTGATAAAACAAAATTTTATTGAATATTTTATTGATAATAAATGATATAATTTCCTCACATTATGGTAACTATGTTCATTTACGGAATATTTGGGATTAGATTATTCATTTGAAAAGTCAGTGGAAATTCTAGTTTTACCCTTTATAGTGGACTGTAGTATTTCCAAGATAAATATTTTATTGTTTATTATTTGAACTCTAAATTTTGTAATTGTGTCCCTGACTTAATGGGATAAAACTTTTGTTGAGGACATCGGAGCTGAAACTTGCATTATTTGGACTAAATGGACCATGATGTCAAATGTTTGATAGACCCACCGGATTGAACATTGGTTCTGTATTTGGGCCATAATTTCCTCATCCGAGCTTAGATTGGGCCCATATTTTGTGAGGAGCCCGCCAACCCAATTTAGAACAAATAATTTTTCTGTAATAACAGATGGTGAATGATTTTTGGAGGTCGAATGGGAATTTGAATTTGGATTAAAGTATTTGTCTGAGATACCTCTTTCACATCTAAAAAATCTTTAAACATAGCCTCCCCTCCACTCTATAAATTAGTATTTTCTCATTTTAGGGGTCGGGAAGTGCATTGGTAAGTTGATGGAAGAGTTTAGGTGGATCCACTCCAATTCTTCAACCATTTCAATAAGGGTATCTCTTGAGGCAAGGATCCCTTCGATGAAGCCTTCTTCTTCTTCTTCATATTCTAATACTTTTGTTTGTGTAGTAAACTCCTTAGTTATTCGTTTATTTCTTCTGTTGTCCTCTTTTTTGATAATTTATATTCCAATTAAAATATCTTTTTGGAATGGAATTAAATAGTGGAGACGAGATTGGGTTCTACCCTTTTAATCTTTTGCTCGTGCAAAACGTCTCCACGATGACCACACTGCCCATGGAAGCGTATTTTTCTGAATGATCAATCTATCTTCTACCCTATTCATTTAATTATTTTTAATCACTGATCTACTTTAATTCACTTAATATGATCCATGAATTGAGTTTTTAAATTATAAGAAACTAGGCAATAAATTGATCAATTAACACAAAAACACGCGAAGTTGAGTATTGTATTAATTGTGAAAGTGAGATATTAATCGGAAATATAAGACCACATGGGATAAATTTGTAGAGTTAAAATATAATACCTAAACAAAATTAATCCTCATTTTCAAAAATAGATATGTTACCTAATTTATCACTGACCATAATCTAGATTTATAACATCAATCAAAGTAGGGTGCTATGGTTGCATGTTCTATAGTTAGCCTGAGGTTTATCTCATTTCATCTTTGTGGTTAAGTTAACTCTCATAGGGTTCGATGGTTAACAAATTAGGGGATCCTAATTAAGTGTATATTTATTTAAATGATAATGATTAATAATTAAATGGAGTGGTAGATTAATATTGATTATACTTTTTAAATAGTTTCTAAAAAACATCTTCTTGTTGTGTCATTTTAATCTAACTTCTTTCCAAAAATAAAAACAAAAAATATACAATCTTATTCCAAAAAAATTCATCAAGGTTTATAAATGATAAAAAAATCCATCCTTTTAATTGTTATTCTTATTTATTTTTATTTTATTTTCAAAATACCTATAATATGTTGTTAAATATACTTCTTCTTTTGAGATATGACCTTGGTCAGCCACTCTACTGCACCTATGTAACACAAAACTGAACAATATTTGAAAGAGCCCACGACAGTGCGTTTCAGTATCCAATAGTATTTAAAAAATTCTCTATAGAAAACATATACTTCAATTAAATAACATGATGAATGATCTTTTACAACTCACTGACTCACAAAGAGATTTTCAATTGAATAAAATTTATAAGAACCTTCATTTTTTGATCAAGATCATTTATTAGTTCCTTTTCCATAATCAGAATTGAAAATAGATATTTCACAATACCATGAGGCATTACTTCATAAACAACAATAATGTAGGTATTGAAGTCAAAATATCCCTCCTTAAAATAGTAAGAAATGTTATCCCTATCCATATATGAAATTTAAAGTTCCTTTTGAGTCACCATTAATGAGAATAAATTATAATTATCTCTAAAATAAACATCTACAAATTCATATAATTCTTTTAATTCTTTCTCAATGAAGAAATATTACCACTTATTATCATAAATATACTCACATCCTTGATAATTCAATACTTTATTCAACAACATATTTATTTTTTCTAATCACCTAAAATCTATTACTTTCCCACTTAGCACCCTTTCAAGCACATTCAGTCTCTTTTAACTATTTGTGGAAGCATAATCATAATTCTTTTACTTTCTTATTATCGAATAATATAGATGAAACTGGGTTCAAGGATTGGGGAAAATAAATGTTTGTAGAGGATGGAAGAATTATATAAGGTTCACAATGTTTGGAGGTTTTTGTATATAGACCAGTTTACTCACTCTTTTTAGATATATGAAAGGTCAAATAAACTAGCATGAAAAGTAATCTATTAAAGAATAAACAATGTGTCACCTTATTACATTGAGAGAACCAAATAGACAACTTTAACAAAATATAGAAAAAAACATTTCAAGTAATATATTTCCTTGAAAAAATATATAAAATATTTTAGTAGATAAATATAGATACTCACATGGGATGAAATAATTTAAATAAAAAAACATAATTTAGATTAAAAAATTTAAATTAATCATATGTCAGTGGATTAAAAAAAATTCTACTAATTAATTTAATTTAACATGGTATTCCAAAATGATATCCCTCTTTTGTGAATGGTATCATAGGAAGTGATGCCTTAAATATATATTCTTTATTCTAAAATGTCTTATTATCATTTTTAAATTTTGATATCACTTATGTTATCAAATTTTATTAGTTTATGATCAAAATTTAATGCAAAATCTATTAAGGTGTATTTTATCCATATCACTTGTCCACATCAACTACCTATTACAATGTATTATACTTCTATAGTTGTTAATAAAACAAAATATTATTTTTTACTAGAGTATGGAACTAAATATTTTCCCATAGAATGATAGGTTCCTAAGTAACTCTTTCTATATAGTCTACACCTACCAAAATTAGCATCTAAATATGAAGTTAATTAGAATTATAATATTTTAGAAAAATAAATGACAAAGAAATTGTTTATTCAAATATATTTAAATTCTATAGAAGAAATCAAATGGGATTCATATGGGTTTTATATAATGAAATAAAAAAAATACATACTAAAAACATAATATATGTACTACTATTAGTGAGATAAATAAATATATTAATTATTACGCTATATATTATTGTAATTTTATTTTTTGGATTCATCAATATAATGACCCATACATTACAGACATGGTTATTACATCAAAATTGAAGTACACTTATTACATCATATAACAAAATCATGAAAGGACCATATAGGTATAGTGTCTTTAGAAACAGGGAAACATAAACAACTGGTTCATAAAGAATCTACATTGTCTCCCATTTATTTCTAGATTCCCTTTTGGCATATCCTACTTAATAAACTTCTTCCTGACCTGGGGAAAGAAACCATATAAAAGGGTGAGCTCAAATTCTCAGTAAGGGTAAACAAAATAAATATCAATCACATCGTGTTCATAAGAAGATAAAATTTTGGAAATCTTAACCTGCAAAAGAGATCATAATTTCATAACATGGGATAAATCATAGTAGTGAAATGTAATCCCAATAATAATAACTTAAAACATGAAACTTTGTGGCATACACACATAATCATAGAGAATCATTTCTTAGTAGTCAAGACTCATAGCCAAGACTATCTTAGTGGACAAAGTCCATTTCTGAACTGAGTTCACTCCTTGTTTCAGTCTGGTTTCACTGAACCGGTTTAACCTGCCATTCCAGCCATTTCTATCTCATGAGATATAAATCTTTACCCAATGCATTGGAGGGAGATATAGGTCCCACCCATCTCATAATGATACCATTCTTATGTGTGCTACAAAATCATAAATCATACATCATTTCATAACCCATGTAATAAAAATATGATTCTTAAACATCGTGACATCATAAAACAATTCATATAAGACAATGGAATTCATAAAAATAATTCCATCACAACATAATCAAATATATGTAATAATAGGGATTGAAACATAACCCTATATTATCTTAGATGGAAAATAATTTTGATAAAACACTTGAACTCCATTCTTGAGGAAAATATCCTTTCTACTTCAAAAACATTTTTCCTTTCTTAACATGTCATACAATTTTAATATAAAAGAATTTGATTAAAAATAAACTTTAAAACTTTTAAAGGAAGATTCTTGGAAATAATATTTTAAAAATACATTCATGGAGTATAAGTTAAAAAACATTCTTCTCGTACTTATGTCAGAAAAGTAAAAAAGTACCTCATACGAAAAACGACAAAAGATTCCTTTCATATCTTTTACTAAAACTCACCGAAGGGAAAAATTGGATGTAAATAATTGTATAAGGATATAAATATTACATATTGAGGAAACATATATGTGGATGATAAATAATCCCTCTGTAAATTATGAAGTATAAACAATCTCGGATAAAAATTGAGATTGCAAGATTGTCCCTTACCTTAGGTCCGATTTGCTTTATAAGTGTCCAAACCTCCTGTATAATGATTTAAATAATGTCATTGACTTATTCTAGAATAATAATTATTTTTATGATATCATATATGGTCATATTATTAGCTTGTTATTAGTAATATTTCATTGTTACTTGTTATTTGGGTGTTTATTTCTTTTTGTTCTTATGCGTGTTTTGTCGAAAAAATTCTTATTCTTATTTTTAGGATATATATACCTCATTTACATAATTTTATTAGTGTAATAAATATCATATTAATTCATTCAATTCATTTATATAATTATTATGCAATGAAGATCATGTAGAACGAGTCGTATCACATCATGGAGACGGTATTCCGTACGTACGCACAAGTGATGATATCATTCCCATGATTGTGGAATTGTATTAGAGTGTATGTATACTATTTCATAAACAATATCACTTTACAATAATCATATATATTTATTCTTTACACCATTATACCCATCCAATTAAGGTGGTGGTGGAAAATAGATTACACCACGGCGTGGAGACGGTATTCCGTACGTACGCACGTGCGGTGATTTCGTTTTCCATAGGATGGATAGATGGTGAAATAGGGTTGTTTCATACTTATAATAACATATCAATATATGAATGATACTGATGATATTACTTCATAATAAAACAATTAAATAAGAATAAGTGGAAGAAGAAATAAAGTTGAAAGAATCGGTAACGGACATTACCTCTTCTTTTAAGTGCCTCTTTGAGACCTCCTCTTAGGGCACTAAAATTGGTCTTTGAAGAATACCAGAACCACTAGGATGTTTTTAGGGAAGTGGAGAAGAGAATTTGTCAGGGATTGGCCGACATTGAAGGATCAAAGTGGTGTGAGGAAGAGAGGGTGGAGGTGCCCTTTTATAAGGGAGGAGAGGGGCACCTTCTGAAAAACTAAAAATATTATTTTATTATAAAGTCATATTCTGTTTTAAATATCTCCAAATTGATTTATTTCAAAGCTAAGGTGGGGATGGGTCGATATCCTCTCATCCAATAGAATTTAGACAAGTTTAGGTATCTATTTTAACCTTATCATTTAGATTTAACTTTAAGATAGATAATTTTACTTTTACTGTGTCTTCTTGTTTTCTTACACTATAAGGTTAATCAACTTACTATTACAAGCCAAACGAACCCCAAGTTGTTTATTATTAATAACTATAATCGTATCTAAGTCATTTGGACAAACCTTAGTTTTTTATAAATAATATAACAATTAGTAATATAATATTTGTTTTAAAAACTATTTTATGTCAAATTTGACACTATTTGGTAATTGATTTTTTGTGAAAATCATAAAAGAAAGATTACTTAAAAAAATCTAATTAAATAAATACTAACATGTCATATTAACATAGAAAATTATTTTAATTCATAAAAAGTCTCAAATTACATTTATTTTGGTGTTTATAACATCAATTATGTCAATATTTAATTAATAAGATAATTACTGCATCATCATTGTGACATAAATAAATTAAATTACATATTGTCTAAAAATTACAAATAAAATAAAATTATGTAGGAAATATTTTTATATTTCTAATTAATATTTATAGTTGAATTTATCTTATGTATAACCCTATATTTAAAATGATTTACTTATTAAACTTTCATTTTAACCATTTTAACCCTTCTTTAAATAAATTAATAATAAATGTCCTAATCTAATCCAAGTGGGCCTAAATGGTCATATTTTATTCATAAGGTTGTTTTTGGTCGAATTACACTTATCCAATAGAATTAGGACATGTGTTAGGGTAATCATAATAGCATTTTTACCCTTAATTACCCTATTTACTTTTAACCGTGGTAAAAAAAGTAAAAAAGTTACTATTCACCAAAAATTATTTTCATCTCATTGAACCACATTTTAGAACTTGTTATTAACCATGTCTCTCGGATTTTCGAATTCCACTCACAGAAGTGGTAAAATTAAGTTTTATGTGAATTTGGAAATTCTCCTAGGAGGTGGGTAAAAGACGGTGAAAAGTTCAATAAATTTTATATATATCTAAAAATATTACAAAATAACTCCAATGAATTGCATTGAACTTATATAGGTATTATGTATCAATTTTGACCTAAAATAAATTTAAATAAAATAAATAATTATTTAAATAAAAATTCGGTTTTTAAATAGTAACCCCGTGTTTTCACTATTCATCAAAAATTGAAAGTTTTCAGAAAAATACCAAAATTTCACCCTAGTCTAATTTCGATATTCCGAATCCAAAAATAAAGTCCATTTTGAAAAATAAAATTTACAAAATTTCAAAAAAGTGATTATTACTGTTCATAATGGCTAGTTTTAATAATATTTTAATAGCATATCGTTGTTTAGTGAAACTCGGTATTGCGTACGACGCAAGCTATCGAGGAAGGTCATGATTGCGTGTAAAGCAAGACAAGATAGTGTTGTCTGTAGTGAAAGATTCATTTGATGATTTATAAAAACAAAATATTTATCATAAAAGTCTCAGGAGTTACATTCTACCCCCCTTAAAATGAATTTAGCCCTCAAAATTCGTCACTTTGTAACAAACAGATGAGGATACCTCTCCCTCATCATATCCTCAAGCTCCCATGTAGCTTCTTCTAATTGGTGGTTCCTCCATAAAACTGTCACCAATCGAGTGGTCTTGTTCCGAAGGACTTTTTCACTACGATCGAGAATCTCTATCGGCTGTTCTTCATAAGAAAGATCTTGTTCCAGCTGTACAACTTCAGAGCTGAGTAAATGTGAAAGATCAGGAATGTAATTTCTCAGGAGAGATACATGGAACACATCGTGAACTTGAGAGAGATTCGGTGGAAGCGCCAATCGGTAAGCAACCTTCCCAATACGATCCAGTATTTTGAAAGATCTGATATACCTAGGGCTCAACTTTCCCTTCTTTCCAAATCTCATTACTCTCTTCCAAGGAGATATTCGTAAGAACACTTTATCACCCACTTCAAACTCTAGGTCTTTTCTTCGGTTATCGGCATAATGTTTTTTTCTACTCTGAGCTGCTCTTATGTGTTGTTGAATAGATCTGACCTTTTCTGCCATCTCATCAACAAGATTGGGTCCTAATAGCTTTCTTTCCCCAAATTCATCCCAGCAAGTTGGAGTCCTGCATTTCTTTCCATAGAGAGATTCATAAGGAGCCATTTGAATACTGGAGTGAAAGCTATTATTATAAGAAAATGCCACCAAATGTAGGTGTTGATCCCAACCTCCTTTGAAATCCATAGAGCAAGATCTCAACATATCTTCTAGAGTTTGAATTGTCCTCTCAGACTAACCATCTGTCTGAGGATGATAAGCAGTGCTGAAACTCAACTATGTATCCAGAGTATGCTGAAGACTTCGCCAGAACTTTGAGTTAAACCTCAGATCCCAATCAGATATAATAAAAAGTGGTACTCCATGCAATCTTAACACTTCTTTCACATATGTCCTGGAAAGATGATCCAGAGAGAAATCCTCTCTAATAACAATGAAGTGTGTTGAATTTGTAAGACAATCAACTATGACCCAGATAGCATTATGGCCTTTGGATGTTTTAGGAAGTCCTGTGACAAAGTCCATAGTGATGTTTCCCATTTCTATTCGGGTATGGGTAATGGTTGTAACATCCCCTTAGACTTTTCTCTCTCAGCTTTAACTTGCTGAAAAACCATGCATCGAGAGAAATATTCAGCAACATCGTTTTTCATGACATCCCACCAGAAGTACTCTTTCAGGTCCTTATACATCTTCGTGCTTGCATGATGAATAGAGAATGAAGAACTATGAGCCTCATCCAGCATATCCTTCATTAATTCTGGTATGGGAGGAACACAAACCCGATTCCTGAACTTTATTATCCCATCACAATCAAGGTTGAATTCAGGAACATTTCTCACTGTCTTTTGTAACTCTAAATCTTCTTTCTGAGCCTCTTTAATCTTCACATGTATAAATGGTTGAACAATCATTTGAGAAATATACGATTTCCCCCCTTACATTATAATTCCAAGATCGATCATTTTTAAATCCATAAATATTGGATCTTTTGTGATCCTCATCATGGATAAGCTAGCATGGTCTTGTCGACTTAATGCATCTGCCACCTAGTTTGCTTTCCCAGGGTGGTAATGACTTGAGCAGTAGTAATCCTTAATCAGCTCCAACCATCTTCTTTGGTGCATATTCAGCTCCTTCTATGTAAAAATATACTTTAAACTTTTATTATCAGTATAAATGTTACACCTTTCTCTATAAAGATAATGCCTCCAAATCTTTAATGAAAAGATTACCACAGCTAACTCCAAATCATGAGTTGGGTAATTTTGCTCATGTATTTTCAACTGTCGTGAGGTATAAGCTATCACCATATAATTTTTCATGAGAACACACCCCAATTCCTTCTTGGATGCATCATTGTAGATCACAAACCTTTCTCCACAACAAGGTAGTGTGAGCACAGGTGCACTGGATAACCTTCTTTACAACTCCTTCAAATTCTCTTCACATTCCTCCATCCAAACAAACTTAACTCCTTTCCGAGTCAACATGGTGAGTGGATTAAATAATTGAGAAAAAGCTTTCACAAAATGTAGATAATATCCAGCCAAACCAAGAAAACTTCGGATCTCAGTTACTGTTGTTGGTCTCGACCATCTTTCGATAACCTCTGTTTTTGCTGGATCCATAGATATCACCTCTTTTGAGATTATGTGACCCAAAAATGCAACTTTTTGAATTCAAAATTCACACTTGGTAAATTTGGCATAAAACTTCTCCTTTCTCAGGGTCTTCAATATAATTCTCAAGTGATCTCTATGTTCTTCCTTGTTCTTTGAATATATAAGAATATCATCTATAAAGACTACCACAAACTGATTTGCTTTGTAAGTGTCCGAACCTCCTGTATAATGATATAAATAATGTCATTGACTTATTCCAGAATCATACTTATTTTTATGATATCATATATGGTCATATTCTTAGCTTCTTATTAGTAATATTTCTGTGTTACTTGTTATTCGGGTGTTTATTTCTTTTTGTTCTTATGCGTGTTTTGTCGAATAAATTATTATTCTTCTTTTTAGGTTATAGATACCTCATTTCCAGAATGGTATTAGTGTAATATAAAACATATTCATTTATTCAATTCATTTATATAATTATTATTCAATGAAGATCATGTAGAATGAGTCGCATCACATCGTGGAGACGGTATTCCATACGTACGCACGAGCGATGATATCATTCCCATGATCGTGGAATTGTATTGGAGTGTATGTATACTCTTTCAGAAACCTTATCACTTTACAATAATCATATATAGTTATTATTTACACTATTATACCCATCCAAGTAAGGTGGTTGGGGAAAATAGATTACACCACGGCGTGGAGATGGTATTCCGTACATACGCATGCGTGGTGATTTCATTTTCCGTAGGATGGATAGATGGTGAAACAGGGTTGTTTCATACTTATAATAACATATCAGTATATGAGTGATACTTATGTTATTACTTCATAATGAAACAACAAAATAAGAAGAAGTGGAAGAAGAAATAAAGTTGAATGAATCAGTAACGGACATTACCTCTTCTTTGAAGTGCCTCTTTGAGACCTCCTCTAAGGGAACTAAAATTGGTCTTTAAAGAAGACCAGGACCTCTAGGATGTTTCTAGGGAAGTTGTAAAGAGAATTTTTCAGGTTTTGGACGAGCTTGAAGTCTCAAAGTGGTGTGAGGAAGAGAGGGAGGAGGTGCCCTTTTATAAGGGAGGAGAGGGGCACCTTTGGAAAAACTAAAAATATTATTTTATTATAATGTCATATTCGGTATTAAATAGCTCCAAATTGATTTATTTCTATGATAAGGTGGGTATGGGTCGAAATCCTATCATTCAATAGAATTATACAAGTTTAGGTATTTATTTTAACCTTATCATTTAGATTTAACTTTAAATTAGATAATTTAACTTTTACCATGTCTTCTTGATTTCTTACACTATGAGGTTAATAAACTTACTATAACAAGCCAAACAAACCCCAAGTTGTTTATTATTAATATATATAATCGTATCTAAGTCATTTGGTTGGACCTTATATTTTTAGGAATAAACTAACAATTAATAATATAATATTTGTTTTAAAAAGTATTTTATGTCAATTTTGACACTATTTGGAAATTGTTTTTTTTTTGAAACTCATAAAAGAAATATTAGTTCTAAAAAAGTTAATTAAATCAATAATAACATGTCATATTAACATATAAAATTATTGTAATTCATAAAAATTCTCAAATTACATTTATTTGGGTATTTATGACATCAATTATGTCAGTATTTAATTAATAAGATAATTACTCCATCATCATTGTGTCATAAATAAATTAAATTATTTATTGTATAAAAATTACAAATAAAATACCATTATGTAGGAAATCTTTTTATATTTCTAATTAATATTTATAGTCGAATTTATCTTATGTATAACCCCATATTAAAAATTATTTACTTGTTAAACTTTGATTTAAACTATTTTAACCCTTCTTTAAATAAATTAATAATAAATGTCCTAATCTAATCCAAGTGGGCCTAAATGGTCATATTTTATTCATAATGTTGTTTTTGGTCAAATTACACTTATCCAATAGAATTATGACATGTGTTAGGGTAATCATAAAAACATTTTTACCCTTAATTACCCTATTTACTTTTAACCGTGGTAAAAAAAGTAAAAAGTTACTATTCACAAAAAAAATATTTTCATCTCATTGAACCACATTTTAGTCCTTGATATTAACAGTGTCTCTTGGATTTTCGAAATTCCACTCACAGAAGTGGTAAAATTAAGTTTTATGTGAATTTGGAAATTCTCCTAGGAGGTGGGTAAAAGACGTTGAAAAGTTCAATAAATTTTTTATACATCTAAAATTATTATAAAATGACTCCAATGAATTGCATTGAACTTATATAGGTATTATGTATCAATTTTGACCTAAAATAAATTTAAATAAATAAATAATTATTTAAATAAAAAGTCGGTTTTTAAATAGTAACCCCGTGTTTTCACTATTCATCAAAAATTGAAAGTTTTCAGAAAAATACCAAAATTTCACCTTAGGCTAATTTCGATATTCCGAATCCAAAAATAAAGTCCATTTTTTAAAATAAAATTTACAAAATTTCAAAAAAGTGAATATTACTATTCATAATGTCTGGATTTAATAATATTTTAATAGCATATCGTTGTTTAGTGAAACTCGGTATTATGTACGATTCAAGCTATCGAGGAAGGTCGTGATTGCGTGTAAATCAAGCCAAGATAGTGTTGTGTGTAGTGAAAGATTCCTTTGATGATTTATAAAAACAAAATATTTATCATAAAAGTCTCGGGTGTTACATTCTACGCCCCTTAAAATGAATTTCGCCCTCAAAATTCGTCACTTTGTAACAAACAGATGAGGATACCTCTCCCTCATCATATCCTCATGCTCCCATGTAGCTTCTTCTAATTGGTGGTTCTTCCATAAAACATTCACCAATCGAGTGGTCTTGTTCCGTAGGACTTTTTCACAACGATCGAGAATCTCTATCGGCTGTTCTTCATAAGAAAGATCTTGTTCCAGTGGTACAACATCAGAGCTGAGTACATGTGATGGATCGGTTATGTAATTTCTCAGGAGAGATACATGGAACACATCGTGAACTTGAGAGAGATTCGGTGGAAGTTCCAATCGGTAAGCAACCTTCCCAATACGATCCAGTATTTCGAAAGGACCGATATACCTAGGGCTCAGCTTTCCCTTCTTTCCAAATCTCATTACTCTCTTCCAAGGAGATATTCGTAAGAACACTTTATCACCCACTTCAAACTCTAGGTCTTCTCTTCGATTATCGGCATAACTTTTTTATCGACTCTGAGCTTCTCTTATGTGTTGTTGAATAGATCTTACCTTTTCTTCCATCTCATCAAAAAGATCAGGTCTTAATAGATTTCTTTCCCCAACTTCATCCCACCAAGTTGGAGTCTTGCATTTCTTTCCATAGAGAGATTCATAAGGAGCCATTTGAATACTGGAGTGAAAGCAATAATTATAAGAAAATTACACCAAAGTTAGGTGTTGATCCCAACCACATTTCAAATACATAGAGCAAGCTCTCAACATATCTTCTAGAGTTTGAATTGTCCTCTCAGACTGACCGTCTGTCTGAGGATGATAAGCAGTGCTGAAACTCAACTCTGTATCCAGAGTATGCTGAAGACTTTTCCAGAACTTTGAGTTAAACCTCAGATCCCAATCAGATATAATAAAAAGTGGTACTCCATTCAATCTTACCACTTCCTTCACATATATCCTGGCAAGCTGATCCAGAGAGAAATCCTCTCTAATAACAATGAAGTGTGTCAACTTTGTAAGATGATCAACTATGACCAAGATAGCATTATTTCCTTTGGATTCTTTAGTAAGTCCTGTGACAAAGTCCATTGTGATGTTTTCCCATTTCTATTCAGGTATGGGTAATGGTTGTAACATCCCCTTAGTCTTTTGTCTCTCAGCTTTAACTTGCTGACAAACCATGCATCGAGAGACATATTCAGCAACTTCTGTTTTCATTCCATCCCACCAGAAGTACTCTTTCAGGTCCCTATACATCTTCATGCTTGCAGGATGAATAGAGAATGAAGAACTATGATCCTCATCCAGCAGATCCTTCTTTAATTTTGGGATGGGAGGAACACAAACCCAATTCCTAAAATTATTATCCCATCACAATCAAGGTTGAATTCAGGAACATTTCTCACCGTCATTTGTAACTCTAAATCTTCTTTCTGAGCCTCTTTAATCTTCACATGTATATATGGTTGAACAATCAATTGAGATAGATACGATTTCCCCCCTTACATTATAATTCCAAGATCCATCATTTGTAAATCCATAAATATTGGATCTTTTGTGATCCTCATCATGGATAAGCTAGCATGGTCTTGTTGACTTAATACATCTGCCACCTTGTTTTCTTTCCCAGGGTGGTAATGACTTGAGATGACATAATCCTTAATCAGCTCCAACCATCTTCTTTGGCGCATATTCAGCTCTTTTTGTGTGAAAATATACTTTAAACTTTTATGATTAGTATAAATGTCACACCTTTCTCTATAAAGATAATGCCTCCAAATCTTTAATGCAAAGATTACCACAGCTAACTCCAAATCATGAGTTGGGTAATTTTTCTCATGTATTTTCAACTGTCGTGAGGCATAAGCTATCACCATATCATTTTGCATGATAACACACCCCAATCCCTTCATGGATGCATTACTGTAGATCACCAACCTTTCTCCACTACAAGGCAGTGTGAGCACAGGTGCACTGGATAACCTTCTTTTCAACTCCTTCAAATTCTCTTCAAATTCCTCCAACCAAACAAACTTAACTCCTTTCCGAGTCAACATGGTTAGTGGATTAAATAACTGTGAAAAATCTTTCACAAAACTTCGATAATATCCAGCCAAACCAAGAAAACTTCGGATCTCAGTTACTGGTGTTGGTCTCGACCATCTTTCAATAACTTCTATTTTTGCTGGATCCACAGATATCACCACTTTTGAGATTATGTGACCAAAAAATGAAACTTTTTGAATCCAAAATTCACACTTGTTAAATTTGGAATAAAGCTTCTCCTTTATCAGGGTCTTCAATATAATTCAAAAGTGATCTTCATGTTCTTCCATGCTCTTTTAATATACAAGAATATCGTCTATAAAGACTACCACAAACTGATCAAGATAGTCTCTAAGACTCTATTCATCTAATCCATGAAGATGGCAGGGGAATTAGTAAGACCAAATGGCATCACTATAAATTCGTAGTGTCCATACCTTGTACGGAAATCCAACTTTGGTATATCCTCCCTTTTGACCCTTAATTGATGATACCCTGAACGAAGATCAATCTTGGAAAAGTATTGAGCTCCTCTTAGTTGGTCAAATAAGTCATCAATGCACAGGAGAGGATATTTGTTCTGGATAGTGATCTTGTTAAGTTCTCGATAATCAATGCAGAGTCTCATTGATCCATCTTTCTTCTTAACAAACTAAACAGGTGCTCTCTATGGTGACGCACTAGGGAGTATGAATCCCTTATTAAGATCTTTTTGTATTTGCTTCTTCAATTCCTGCAAATCAATTAGGGCCATTCTATAAGGTATCTTTGAAATAGGGAAAGCACCCGGTACGAGTTCTATTGAAAACTCAACTTCACGATTTGGTGGAAGAACCGGCAATTCCTCTGAAAAGACATCGTCAAACTCTCATACAATGGGCATATTCTTAATTGTGAGTTTATCTCCCACCATTAGAGATAAATAACATTCATTTAGTGGAATCAAGACCCATAAGATGGAATAAATTTCCATTGGAAGGTTATGTTCATCCTTGCATCGATAGACGATCATAGATTGATCTGGAATATGAAATGTGACTTCCCTTCATTGGCAATTGATACGAGGTCCATATAAAGAAATACAATCCATGCCAAGAATCACATCAAATTCCACTATAGGAAGGATCACAAGATTTGTAGGAAGAAATTTCCCACAAACGTCAATCGGAGAAGAATTATAAACTTTTGATGCGACTATTGTGCCATTAGGGGTTGTCACAGCTAACTCAACATCTAATTGTTGAGGTAATACGGTGATACCCTTAGAAAATTCATTAGAAATAAAAGAGTGGGTGGATCTAGAATCAAATAAAACATTTGCTACTTTAGAGTAGATTGTAAGTGTACCTTTCACCACTTCGTTATCGTACTCCACATCGCTGATAGAAATTTCATGTGACTTTCCGTTGTCTTTAGCCTTAAGATATTCTTGACGTTGATCATCATCAAAAACCCTTGGATTAGGGCATTGATTGGCATAATTCCCCATTTCCTTGCACTTGTAACATTGAAGTGTAAGAGGTGCACCTTGTGAATCCTTTTCTTTTTTCACATCACTAGACATCTTCTTACCATCATTGCGGCATTCAAATGCCCGATAACCTTCCTTTCCACATTTGAAACATTTACTTGTCCCTTTAAGACAACTCCCTCCATGTTTCTTTCCACAATTTGAGCATAATGAAAAACTCATCTTCATTTCAGTGTGCTCTTTAGATTTTCCTTTGAATTCAATTTTCCACTTCTTATCAAACCCATATGACTGATGGGTTACTCCAATCTCCATCTCAACCTTGAGAGCTCATCGAACAATTTCCTTGTAGCTATTGAAGTCCCTTATGGATAATGCCCTTTGAAGACTTGGTTTTAATCCACTAAATAATTGATCGATCTTACTCTCAAGCTGGATAATAATACCAGAAGCACACCATGCAAGTCTTGTAAAATTTTCTTTGTAGGTACCAACAAATTCATCATCCTTTTGCTTTGGTTAAAAAACTCATTCTCCATCTTTTTTCGGAGAATACGAGGGAAGTACTTATTGAAAAATAAGTTCTTCAATTCGTCTCATTCCTTGGACTCAATTTCATCCCTTTACCTCATATTCTTAATAAGAATCCACTATTGATCAGAATCACCTTTCAAATGATAAAATGCTAAATGACTTTATCATGTTCAGAACATTGAAGAACTGAAAATATCTTTTCAGTGGTACTGATCCATTTTTCAGCAACTAATGGATCAGTAGACCCGCTGAATGAAGGTGGACGCTGCCTCATGAAGTATTCAACAAAATATTGCTCCTTTGCTCGTTTGGAGGCCTTGTATGATTCATAGATTGAGAAAGTTGTGTGAGCCTGGCTACAAGATTTTTCATTCCTGCTCCCATAACGTTTGGTTGATCACGGGGACAATCATTTCATTGCACTTCGCATTCCACATTAACACGGTTCATTAGTGTTCCAGCCATTGACTAAAACCAAGAAGAATAGTGTGAGAAACACTAATTATAATAGGAAAACCATATAATCAAGAATAAAATTTCACACTTAAGGTCTTATCATAGGGTTTTCATGGCCATTTCTAAAACACTAGGATCGTGTTCTATGCTTATACTTATCCTTAGGGTTATTACTAAGGCTTTAACATCCTAGTTTCCAAAGGTTGACTATACCTTCCCTCTAATACCAAATAAAACGACCCATACTTTACATACGTGGTTATTACTTCAAAATTTATGTACACTTATTACATCATATAACAAAACCTTGAAAGGACCGTATAGGTATAGTGTCTTTAGAAACTGGGAAACATAAACAACTGGTTCATAAAGCATCTACATTGTCTCCCATTTATTTCTAGAGTCCCTTTTGGAATATCCTACTAAATAACCTTCTTCCTGACCTGGGGAAAGAAAACATACAAAAGGGTGATCTCAAATGCTTAGTAAGGGTAAATAGAAGAAATATCAACCACATCATATTTATAAGAACATATCATTTTGGAAATCTTAACCTACAAAAGAGATCATAATTTCATAACATGGGATAAATCATAGTAGTGAAATATAATCCCAATAATCATAACATAAAACATGAAATTTTTTTTTCATACACACATAATCATATAGAATCATTTCTTAGTAGTCAAGACTCATTGCCAAGACTATCTTAGCAGACAAAGTCCATTTCTGAACCGAGTTCACTCCTCGTTTCAGTCCAGTTTCACTGAACCGGTTTAACCTGTCATTCCTGCCATGTCTATCTCATGAGATATAAATATTTAACCAATGCATTGGAGGGAGATATAGGTCCCACCCATCTCATAATGATACCATTCTTATGTGTGCCACAAAATCATAAATCATACATCATTGCATAACCCATGTAATGAAAATGGGATTCTTAAACATCGTGACATCATAAAAAAATTCATATAAGACAAAGGAATTCATAAAAATAATTCCATCACAACATAATAAAATCAATGTAATAATAAGGATAGAAACAGAACCCTATATTATCATAAATGGAAAATAATTTTGATAAAACACTTGAACTCCAATCTTGAGGAAAATATCTTTTCTACTTCAAAAACATTTTTCCTTTCTTAACATGTCATACAATTTTAAACTAAAAGAAGTTGATTGAAAATAAACTTGAAAACATGTAAAGGAAGATTCTTGGAAATAATGTTTTAAAAATACATTCATGTCGTATAAGTTAAAAAAACATTCTTCTCGTACTTATGTCAGAAAAGTCAAAAAGTACCTCGTATGAAAAACGACAAAAGATTCATTTCATATCTTTTACTAAAAACACACTGAAGGGTAAAATTGGATATAAACAATTATAAAAGGATATAAATATTACATATTGAGGAAATATAGATGTGGATGATAAATATTCCCCAGTAAATTATGAAGTATAAACAATCTCGGAAAAAAATTGAGATTGCGAGATTGTCCCTTACCTTAGGTCCGATTTGCTTCGTAAGTGTCTGAACCTCCTGTATAATTATTTAAATAATGTCATTGACTTATTCCATAATCATACTTATTTTTATGATTTCATATATGGTCATATTCTTAGCTTCTTTATTAGTAATATTTCAGTGTTACTTGTTATTCGGGTGTTTATTACTTTTTGTTCTTATGCGTGTTTTGTCGAATAAATTATCCATCTTCTTTTTAGGTTATAGATACCTCATTTCCAGAATGGTATTAGTCTAATATAAATCATATTCATTTATTCAATTCATTTATATAATTATTATTCAATGAAGATCATGTAGAATGGGTCGCATCACATCGTGGAGACGGTATTCCGTACGTACGCACGAGCGATGATATCGTTCCCATGATCGTGGAATTGTATTGGAGTGTATGTATACTCTTTAAGAAAAAATATCACTTTAAAATAATCATATATAGTTATTATTTACACCATTATACTCATACAAGTAAGGTGGTGGTGGAAAATAGATTACACTACGGCGTGGAGACGGTTTTCCGTACGTACGCACGCGCGGTGATTTCATTTTCCATAGGATGGATATATGGTGAAATAGGGTTTTTTCATACTTAAAATAACATATCAGTATATTAGTGATACTTATGTTATTACTTTATAATGAAACAACTAAATAAGAAGAAGTGGAAGAAGAAATAAAGTTGAAAGAGTCAGTAACGGACATTACCTCTTCTTTGAAGTGCCTCTTTGAGACTACCTCTTAGGGCACTAAAATTGATCTTTGAAGAAGACCAGGACCTCTAGGATGTTTCTTGGGAAGTTTAAAAGAGAGTTTGGTAGGGTTTGGACGAGCTTGAAGGCTCAAAGTGGTGTGAGGAAGAGAGGGAGGAGGTGCCCTTTTATAAGGGAGGAGAGGGGCACCTTTGGAAAAACTAAAAATATTATTTTATTATAAAGTCATATTCGGTTTTAAATAGCTCCAAATTGATTTATTTCTAAGATAAGGTGGGTATGGGTCGAAATCATCTCATCCAATAGAATTTAGACAAGGTTAGGTATCTATTTTAACTTTATCATTTAGATTTAACTTTAAGTTAGATAATTTAACTTTTACCATGTCTTCTTGTTTTCTTACACTATGAGGTTAATAAACTTACTATAACAAGCCAAACGAACCCCAAGTTGTTTATTATTAACATATATAATCTTATATAAGACATTTTGTCGAATCTCATATTTTTAGGAATAAAATAACAATTAATAATATAATATTGTTTTTAAAAACTATTTTATGTCAATTTTGACACTATTTGGAAATTGTTTTTTGAGAACCTCATAACAGAAATATTAGTTCTAAAAAAGTTAATTAAATCAATAGTAACATGTCATATTAACATAGAAAATTATTTCAATTCATAAAAAGCCTCAAATTACATTTATTTGGGTATTTATCACATCAATTATGTCAGTATTTATTTAATAAGATAATTATTGCATCATCATTGTGTCATAAATAAATTAAATTATTTATTGACTAAAAATTACAATTAAAATACCATTATGTAGGAAATCTTTTTATATTTCTAATTAATATTTATAGTCGAATTTATCTTATGTATAACCCTATATGAAAAATTATTTACTTATTAAACTTTGATTTTAACTATTTTAACCCTTCTTTAAATAAATTAATAATAAATGTCCTAATCTAATCCAAGTGGGCCTAAATGGTCATATTTTATTACTAAGGTTGATTTTGGTCGAATTAAACTTATCCAATAGAATTAGGACATGTTTTAGGGTAATAACAATAAAATTTGTACCCTTAATTACCCTATTTACTTTTAACCGTGGTAAAAAAAAGTAAAAAGTTACTATTCACCAAAAATTATTTTCATCTTATTGAACCACATTTTAGTCCTTGATATTAACCGTGTCTCTTGGATTTTTGAAATTCCACTCACAGAAGCAGTAAAATTAAGTTTTATGTGAATTTGGAAATTCTCCTACGAGGTGGGTAAAAGACTGTGAAAAGTTCAATAAATTTTTTATATATCTAAAATTATTATAAAATGACTCCAATTAATTGCATTGAAATTATATAGGTATTATGTATCAATTTTGACCTAAAATAAATTTAAATAAAATAAATAATTATTTAAATAAAAAGTCGGTTTTTAAATAGTAACCCCCTGTTTTCACTATTTATCAAAAATTGAATGTTTTCAGAAAAATACCAAAATTTCACCCTAGGATAATTTCGATATTCCAAATCCAAAAATAAAGTCCATTTTGAAAAATAAAATTAACAAAATTTCAAAAAAGTGATTATTACTATTCATAACGGCTAGTTTTAATAATATTTTAATAGCATATCGTTGTTTAGTGAAACTCGGTATTGCGTACGACGCAAGCTATCGAGGAAGGTCGCGATTGCGTGTAAAGAAAGCCAATATAGTGTTGTGTGTAGTGAAATATTCCTTTGATGATTTATAAAAACAAAATATTTCTCATAAAAGTCTCAGGTGTAACATTCTACCCCCCTTAAAATGAATTCCGCCCTTGAAATTCGTCACTTTGTAAGAAACAGATGAGGATACCTCTCCCTCATCATATCCTCAGGCTCCCATGTAGCTTCTTCTAATTGGTGTTTCATCCATAAAACTTTCACCAATTGATTGGTCTTGTTCCGTAGGACTTTTTCACTACAATCGAGAATCTCTATCGGTTGTTCTTCATAAGAAAGATCTTGTTCCAGCGGTAAAACATCTGAGCTGAGTACATGTGAAGGATCAGGTATGGACTTTCTCAGGAGAGATACATAGAACACATCGTGAACTTGAGAGAGATTCAGTGGAAGCTCCAATCGTTAAGCAACCTTCCCAATACGATCCAGTATTTTGAAAGGACCGATATACCTAGGGCTCAGCTTTCCCTTCTTTCCAAATCTCATTACTCTCTTCCAAGGAGATATTCGTAAGGACACTTTATCACCCACTTCAAACTCTTGGTCTTTTCTTCATTTATCGGCATAACTTTTTTGTCGACTCTGAGCTGCTCTTATGTGTTGTTGAATAGATCTGGCATTTTTTTCCATCTCATCAACAAGATCAGGTCCTAATAGCTTTCTTTCCCCAACTTCATCCCAGCAAGTTGGAGTCCTGTTTTTTTTTCATAGAGAGCTTAATAAGGAGCCATCTGAATACAGGAGTGAAAGCTATTATTATAAGAAAATTCCACCAATGGTAGGTGTTGATCCCAACCACCTGTGAAATCCATAGAGCAAGCTCTCAACATATCTTCTAGAGTTTGATTTGTCCTCTCAGACTGACCGTCTGTCTGAGGATGATAAGCAGTGCTGAAACTCAACTCTGTATCCAGAGTATGCTGAAGACTTCACCAGAACTTTGAGGTAAACCTCGGATCCCAATCAGATATAATAGAAAGTGGTACTCTATGCAACCTTACCACTTCCTTCACATATATCATGGCAAGCTGATCCAGAGAGAAATCCTCTCTAATAGCAATGAAGTGTGCCGACTTTGTAAGACGATCAACTATGACCCAGATAGCATTATTTCCTTTGGATGTTTTAGGATGTCTGGTGACAAAGTCCATAGTAATGTTTTCCCATTTTCATTCGGGTATGGGTAATGGTTGTAACATCCCCTTAGACTTCTATCTCTCAGCTTTAACTTGCTGACAAACCAAGCATCGAGAGACATATTCAGAAACATCTCTTTTCACTTCATCCCAACAGAAGTACTCTTTCAGGTCCCTATACATCTTCGTGCTTCCAGGATAAATAGAGAATGAATAAGTATGAGCCTCATCCAGCAGCTCCTTCTTTAATTCTGGGATGGGAGGAACACAAACCTGATTCATGAACTTTATTGTCCCATCACAATCAAGGTTGAATTCCGGAACATTTATCACCTTCTTTTTTAACACTACATCTTCTTTCTGTGCCTCTTTAATCTTCACATGTATAGATGGTTGAACAATCATTTGAGAAAGATACAATTTTACCCCTTCCATTATAATTCCAACATCCATCCTTTGTAAATCCATAAATATTGGATCTTTTGTGATCCTCATCATGGAGAAGCTGGCATGGTCTTGTCGACTTAATGCATCTGCCACCTTGTTTGCTTTCCCAAAGTGGTAATGAATTGAGAAGTCGTAATCCTTAATCATCTCCAACCATCTTATTTGGCACATATTCAGCTCCATTTGTGTCAAAATATACTTTAAACTTTTATGATCAGTATAAATGTCACACCTTTCTCCATAAAGATAATGCCTCCAAATCTTTAATGCAAAGATTACCATAGCTGACTCCAAATCATGAGTTCAGTAATTTTGCTCATGGATTTTCAACTATCGTGAGGCATAAGCTATCACCATATCATTTTGCATGAGAACACACCCCAATCCCTTCTTGGATGCATCACTGTAGATCACATACCTTTCTCCACTAAAAGGAAGTGTGAGCACAGGTGCACTGGATAACCTTCTTTTCAACTCCTTGAAATTCTCTTTACATTCCTCCATCCAAACAAACTTAACTCCTTACCGAGTCAACTTGGTGAGTGGATTAGATAATCATGAAAAATATTTCACAAAACATCG
Organism: Viscum album; assembly: GCA_963277665.1. Taxonomy (NCBI): domain Eukaryota; kingdom Viridiplantae; phylum Streptophyta; class Magnoliopsida; order Santalales; family Viscaceae; genus Viscum; species Viscum album. Next base: position 1,157,760,774 of record OY728134.1, on the reverse strand, counting down.
ATAATATCCAGCCAAACCAAGAAAGCTTCGGATCTCAGTTACTATTCTTGGTCTCGACCATCTTTCGATAAACTCTATTTTTTCTAGATCCACAGATATCACCTCTTTTGATATTATGTGACCCAAAAATGAAACTTTTTGAAGCCAAAATTCAGACATGGTAAATTTGGCATAAAGATTCTCTTTTCTCAGGGTCTTCAATATAATTCTCAAGTGATCTTCATGTTCTTCCTTTCTCTTTGAATATACAAGAATATCATTTATAAAGACTACCACAAACTAATCAAGATTGTCTCTAAAGACTCTATTCATCAGATCCATGAAGGTGGAAGGGGCATTAGTAAGAACAATGGCATCACTATAAATTCATAGTGTCCATACCTTGTACAAAAATACGTCTTTGGTATATCCTCCCTTTTGACCCTTAATTGATGATACCCTGAACGAAGATCAATCTTGGAAAAGTATTGAGCTCCTCGTAGTTGGTCAAATAATTCATCAATGCGCGGGAGATGATATTTTTTCTTGATAGTGATCTTGTTAAGTTCTTGATAATCAATGTAGAGTCTCATTGATCCATCTTTCTTCTTAAAAAACAGAACAGGTGCTCCCCAAGGTGATGCACTAGGGCGTATGAATCCCTTGTCAATATTCCCTTAGAGTTGCTTTTCTAATTCCTGCAACTCAATTGGGGCTATTCTATAAGGTGTCTTTGAAATAGGCAAAGCACCCGGTATGAGTTCTATTGAAAAATCAACTTCACAATTTGGTGGAAGACCCGGAAATTCCTCTATAAAGGCATCATCAAACTTCCGTATAATGGGAATATTCTTAATCGTGAGTTTCTCTCTAACCATTTGAGATAAATAACCTTCATTTAGTGGAATCAAGACCCATAAGATGGAAGTAATTTCCACTGGAAGGTTATGTTCATCCTTGCATCGATAGACGATCATAGATTGATCTGGAATATGAAATGTGACTTCCCTTATTTGGAAATTGATATGATATCCCTATAAAGAAATCCAATCCATGCCAAGAATCACATCAAATTACACTATAGGAAGGATCACAAGATTTGCAGGAAGAAATTTCCCACAAACTTCAATCGGAGAAGAATTATAGACTTTTGATGCGACTGTTGTTCCATTAGGGGTTGTCACAGCTAACTCAACATCTAATTGTTGAGGTAATATGGTGATGCCCTTAGAAAATTCTTTAGAAATAAAAGAGTGGGTGGATATAGAATCAAATAAAACATTTCCTACTTTAGAGTGGATGGTAAGTGTACCTTTCCCCACTTCGTTATCGTACTCCACATCGTTGATAGAAATTGCATGTGACATTCCTCTGTCTTTAGCCTTAACAGTTTTTTGACGTCGTTCATCATCCAAAACCCTTGGATTAGGGCATTGATTGAAATAATGCCCCATTTCCTTGCACTTGTAACAGTGAAGTGTAGGAGGTGCACCCTGTGTAGCCATTTTTTTGTTCGTATCACTAGACATCTTCTTACCAACATTGCGGAATTCAAATGCCCGATGACCTTCCTTTCCACATTTGAAACATTTACTTGTCCCTTTAAGACAACTCCCTCCATGTTTCTTTCCACACTTTGAGCATAAGGGAAAACTCATATTCTTTTTAGTGTGCTCTTTAGATTTTCCTTTGAATTCCATTTTCCTCTTCTTATCAAACCCATATGACTGATGGGTTACTCCAATCTTCATCTCAACCTTGAGAGTACATCGAACAATTTCCTCGTTGCTATTGAAGTCCCTTATGGCTAACGCCCTTAGAAGACTTGGTTTTAAGCCACTAAAGAATCGATCGATCTTACTCTCAGGTTGGATAATAATACCAGAAGCGTACCTTGCAAGTCTTGTAAAATTTGCTTCGTAGGTACCAACAGATTGATCATCCTTTTGCTTTATTCCAAGAAACTCTTTCTCCATCTTTGTTTGGAGAATACGAGGGAAGTACTTATTGAGAAATAAGTTCTTGAACTCGTCCCATTCCATAGACTCAATTTCATCCATTTGCCTCGTATTCTTAATAATATTCCACCATTGATCAGCATCACCTTCCAAACAATAAACTGCTAAGATGAATTTATCATATTCAGCACATTGAAGAACTGAAAATATATTTTCAGTGGTATTGATCCATTTTTCATCCACTAATGGATTAGTAGACCCGCTGAATGAAGGTGGACGCTGCCTCATGAAGGATTAAATGGAATGTTTCTCCTTCCTTTGCTCGTTTGGAAGTCCTACATGATTCATAGCTTGAGAAAGTTGTGTGAGCCTGGCTACAAGATTTTGCATTCCAGCTCCCATAACATTTGGTTGTGCAGGTGGACAATCATTGCATTGCCCGTCGCATTCCGCATTAAAATGGTTCCTTCGGGTTCCATCCATTGACTAAAACCAAGAAGAATAGTGTGAGCAACACTAATTATAATAGGAAAACCACATAATCAAGAATAAAATTTCACACTTAAGGTCTTGTCATAGGTTGTTCATGGCCATTTCTAAAACACTAAGATCATGTTCTTTTCTTAGACTTATCCTTAGGTTTATTACTAAGGCTTTCGCATCCTAGTTTCCAAAGGTTGACTATACCTTCCCACTGATACCAACTATAACGACCCGTACTTTACATACATGGTTATTACTTTAAAATTGAAGTACACTTATTACATCATATAACAAAACCATGAAAGGACCGTATAGGTATAGTGTCTTTAGAAACTAGGAAACATAAACACCCGGTTCATAAAGCATCTACATTGTCTCCCATTTATTTCTAGAGCCCCTTTTGGAATAACCTACTTAATAACCTTCTTCCTGATCTGGGGAAAGAAAACATACAAAAGGGTGAGCACAAATTCTCAGTAAGGTTAAACAAATGAAATATCAATCACTTAATATTCATAAGAACATAACATTTTGGAAATCTTAACCTGCAAAAGAGATCATAATTTTATAACATGTGATAAATCATAGTAGTGAAATGTAATCCCAATAATCATAACATAAAACATGAAACTTTGTGTCATACACACATAATCATAGAGAATCATTTCTTAGTAGTCAAGACTCATATCCAAGACTATCTTTGCAGACAAAGTCCATTTCTGAACCGAGTTCACTCCTCATTTCAATCCTGTGTCACTGAACAGGTTTAACCTGCTGTTCCAGCCATGTCTTTCTCATGAGATAAAAATCTTTACCCAATTCATTGGAGAGAGATATAGGTCCCACCCATCTCATAATGATACCATTATTATGTGTGCCACAAAATCATAAATCATGCATCATTGCATAACCCATGTAATAAAAATGGGATTCTTAAACATCGTGACATCATAAAACAATTCATATAAGACAAAGGAATTCATAAAAATAATTCCATCACAAGATAATCAAATCAACGTAATAATAGGGATAGAAACAGAACCCTATGTTATCTTAGATGGAAAATAATTTTGATAAAACACTTGAACTCCATTATTGAGGAAAATATCCTTTCTACTTCAAAAATATTTTTCCTTTCATAACATGTCATACAATTTTAAACTAAAAGAAGTTGATTAAAAATAAACTTGAAAACTTTTAAAGGAAGCTTCTTGGAAATAATTTTTTAAAAATACATTCATGTCGTATAAGTTAAAAAAACATTCTTCTCGTACTTATGTCTGAAAATTCAAAAAGTACCTCGTACGAAAAACAACAAAAGATTGCTTTCATATCTTTTACTAAAAACTCACCGAAGGGAAAAATTGGATATAAACAATTTTATGAGGATATAAATATTACATATTGAGGAAACATGGATGTGGATGATAAATATTCCCTAGTAAATTCTGAAGTATAAGCAATCTCGGATAAAAATTGAGATTGCGAGATTGTCCCTTACCTTAGGTCTGAATTGCTTTGTAAGAGTCCAAACCTCATGTATAATGAATTAAATAATGTCATTGACTTATTACCGAATCATACGTATTTTTATGATATCATATATGGTCATATTCATATCTTCTTATTAGTAATATTTCATTGTCACTTGTTATTCGGGTGTTTATTGCTTTTTGTTCTTATGCGTGTTTTGTGGAATAAATTCTTATTCTTATTTTTAGGTTATAGATACCTCATTTACAGAATGGTATTAGTGTAATATATATCATATTCATTCATTCAATTCATTTATATAATTATTATGAAATGAAGATCATGTAGAACGAGTCGCATCACATCGTGGAGACGGTATTCCGTATGTACACACGAGCGATGATATCATTCCCATGATCATGGAATTGTATTGGAGTGTATGTATAATATTTAAGAAACAATATCACTTTACAATAATAATATATAGTTATTATTTACACCATTATACCCATCCAATTAAGGTGGTGGCGGAAAATAGATTACACTACGGCGTGGAGACGGTATTCCGTACGTACGCACGCGTGGTGATTTTGTTTTCCGTAGGATGGATAGATGGTGAAATAGGGTTGTTTAATACTTATAATAACATATCCGTATATGATTGATACTAATGTTATTACTTCATAATGAAACAACTAAATAAGAAGAAGTGGAAAAAGAAATAAAGTTGAAAGAATCGGTAACGGACATTACCTCTTCTTTGAAGTGCCTCTTTGAGACCTCCTCTTAGGGCACTAAAATTGGTCTTTGAAGAATACCAGGACCTCTAGGATGTTTCTATAAAAGTGAAGAAGATAATTTTTCAGGGTTTGGATGATCATGAAGGCTCAAAGTGGTGTGAGGAAGAGAGGGAGGAGGTTCCCTTTTATAAGGGATGAGAGGGGTACCTTTGGAAAAACCAAAAATATTATTTTATTATAAAGTCATATTCGGTTTTAAATAGATCCAAATTTATTTATTTCAAAGATAAGGTGGGGATGGGTCGAAATACTCTCATCCAATAGAATTTATACAAGTTTATGTATCTATTTTAACCTTATCATTTAGATTTACCTTTAAGATAGATAATTTAACTTTTACCGTGTCTTCTTGTTTTCTTACACTATAAGGTTAATTAACTTACTATAATAAGAAAAAATAACCCCATGTTCTTTATTATTAAAATATATAATCGTGTCTAAGTCATTTTGCGGAACCTTAGATTTTTAGGAATAAAATAACAATTAATAATATAATAATTGTTTTAAAAACTATTTTATGTCAATTCTGACACTATTAGGTAATTGGTTTTTGTGAAACTTATAACAAAAATATTAGTTCTAAAAAAGTTAATTAAATCAATCAGAACACGTCATATTAACCTAGAAAATAATTTTAATTCATAAAAAGTCTCAAATTACATTTATTTGGGTATTTATAACATCAATTATGTCAATATTTCATTAATAAGATAATTATTGCATCATCATTGTGTCATAAATAAATTAAATTATTTAATGTATAAAAAATACTAATAAAATACCATTATGTAGGAAATCTTTTTAGATTTATAATTAATATTTATAGTCGAATTTATCTTATTTATAACCCTATATTAAAAATTATTTACTTATTAAATTTGATTTTAACTATTTTAACCCTTCTTTACATAAATTAATAATAAATGTCTTAATCTAATCCAAGTGGTCCTAAATGGTCATATTTTATTCCTAAGGTTGTTTTTAGTTGAATTACACTTATCAAATAGAATTAGGACATGTGTTAGGGTAATAATAATAACATTTTTACCCTTAATTACCCTATTTACTTTTAACCGTGGTAAAACAAATAAAAAATTACTATTCACCAAAAATTATTTTCATCTCATTGAACCACATTTTAGTCCTTGATATTAACCATGTTTCTCAGATTTTCTAAATTCCACTCACAGAAGTGGTAAAATTAAGTTTTATGTGAATTTTGAAATTCTCCTAGGAGGTGGGTAAAAGACGGTGAAAAGTTCAATAAACTTTTTATATATCTAAAGTTATTATAAAATGACTCCAATGAATTTCATTGAACTTATATAGGTATTATGTATCAATTTTGACCTAAAATAAATTTAAATAAAATAAATAATTATTTAAATAAAAATTCGCTTTTTTAATAGTAACCCCGTGTTTTCACTATTCATCAAAAATTGAATGTTTTCAGAAAAATACCAAAATTTCACCCTAGGAAAATTTAGATATTCTGAATCAAAAAATGAAGTCCATTTTCAAAAATAAAATTTACAAATTTTCAAAAAAGTGATTATTACTATTCATAACAGCTAGTTTTAATAATATTTTAATAGCATATCGTTGTTTAGTGAAACTCAGTATTGCGTACGATGTAAGCTACTGATGAATGTCGTGATTGTGTGTGAAGCAAGCCAAGATAGTGTTGTGTGTAGTGAAATATTCCTTTGATGATTTATAAAAACAAAATATTTCTCATAAAATTCTTGGGTGTTACAGTCAAAGAGATGACTAATATTAGAACTCATTGTACTTGAAAAATTATTATTGATTTTTATTCTGAATATTTTATGTAAATCATTTTTTTATTTTTAGTATAAAATGATTACAAAATATTTTTTATAAATTTTATGTCCTTGTAAAGAGTTTAACTACCCCATCATGTTCATTTCAAATTCTTTTTCAATGTGTTTTGAAAAATAACTACACATTTTTTGGTTTTTTAAACTGGATATAACATCATCAAAATAAATTCACATAATAAAAGTTTTTTTATGATGATTCCTTAAAAATAGTCGGGTCTTCTAATCTCACATTAAAAACATTTGCCAAAATAATTTAATGTAATCATTCATAAAAATCTAGGTGCTTGTTTAATATCATACAATGATTTTGTAAGTTTGAAAATAGAATTTTGAAAATGAGGTTCTTTAAATCTAGGAGGTTGTTTAATAAATACTTCTTAGATTAAAAATCCATTCAATAAAATCATATTTTACATGAATATTATATAATTTAAAATTAATATAAAATGAATATGATAAAAGGATTCTCATTTTGTTAGAGGGTAAAGGGTTCCCTAATAAAGTATTCCTTTTTATTGATTTTAACATTTGGAAAATACTTTATCTTTATTTATAGTGATTACACTTTGATCATCCTATTTGTTCTTAAATACCCATTTAGTTCCAATAAAATGATAACCAGAGGTTCTATCAACTAATTCTCATACATTATTAATTTTTAAACCTTGCATAAAAACTACCCAATTTTCAATATTTGAGGATTCTTATATGGTATTATGTTCTATTTATTAAATAAAGGAATAAAATTCATCAAGGGTTCCTATAATTATTTTGGTCCTAAAAACTATATATAGGTTTTCTATAAAAGTTCCTAATAGATAGTTTTTAAGGGTTCTAGGATTTCTAGGAAGAACACTTTCAGGTTTAAAAGTTTCTTCCATTTTGGACTTTATTTTTAATAATAATATATAAAATAAACATAATATTTATTTTCAAATATAGGTTCAAATCTCGTGTTATCCATTGAATCACTAAAGTCATCAACATGGATTTTTTTTGTGATCAAAAGGATCACTTTTATCAAATTTCACATGATTATATTTTTTAACTCTCCATGAATATTTATTGAAAATATCTAAGATTTTTAAGTACTAGAATGTATTTGGAATATTACAACATTATTATTTGGATATAATGAATCAAGTTTATTATTCGTGTTAAATATGTACACTTTTCATCAAAAACCTTTGATGTATTTAACCTTGGGATATTATTTATTCCATAACTCATAGGGTGTTCTATTTATGATATGCCTTATTAAAACTCTTTTAATGAAATATTATATTGTGTTAATAGGTTCAACCCAAAAAATAAGTGGGAATGATATATTCACATAATATAGTTCAATAAATTTAAAATATATCCCTATTACTCCTTTGGAAAAATCCATTCTGTTGAGGTTTTCTCGGGGAATAAAAGCTGTTTTTTAATGTCTTGTTTCAAGAAATATGAATTAATTTCAAAATTACTATACTTTTCCTCATAATCAATTATAATAGTTACAATTCTTGTATCCTTTTCATTTTTATATGTTTTTGAAAATTTGAAAAATGTAGAATATTCTTCACTCTTAGGTCTTAAAAATTAAACAAAAGTAAATTGATAAAAATCATCAACTAAAATATAAAAAATGGATCTACTACCAAGTATTCATTTTATAGAAGGTATAAACTAATACATGTAGTTTCATTATACGGGTATATAAGTAGAAACATATTTAATTTCTTTAAAAGATGATTTTTGTTGCTTACCCATTTGGAATTCATCACAAAGTAGCTATTTAATTTCATGGATTTATTTTCATTCATATTATATCAAACATTTTTGAATATCTTCTTTCTAGAATTATTTTTTTTGATGTTGTGGGAAGTCTGGCATGATATGCCCAGTCTTATTACACTCGTAACATATAGTTTTATTATAATTTACATTATATTTTTTATACATGTCAAATTATTTCTTAAATAATCATTAATTACTATGGTACCTTTTCAACTTATTATATAATTTAAGAAGTTCTCCATCAAAATCAAAACCATTTGATTCTTCTTCACTGGATGACATAGATAAAGATATTACCTTCAATTTATTTTTGTAATTTGAATTAGAATCTTTATAAGAAGAATTTTCCACCTTAAATATATTATTCTCACCAAACAAAGGATCTATTTTTTTCATGTATGACATGAATGTTCTAATAAGATATTTTATTTAAAAATATTTCACAGTATTAGTTTCCCTAATTTCAACTGAAATTACTCTACCTTTGGGTGGAATAACACTGAGAAGTTTTGGAGATTGAGCAGATTCAGGAATCATAGTTATTAATTTAGCCATATTATTTATTATTTTAGTCATATTTATATTCATATGAGGGATTATATCACCACTAATAATTCTATAGTGGTAAAATATCAATTTGGAAGTGTTTTACCATATCTATCTTACATTATTAGTTCCTTCATAAGATATCGATATAGTTTTCCACATTTTATGTGATGTAGGAAATAGAGAAAATCTATTGAAATCATATTGATCAATACCATATATGATTTTATTTACATCTTTTTATTTAATATCATAGTTGTCTTTTACAGTTGTATACCATGTCTTGGGTTCAGTCTTGGGGATTTTACAGTGTTAAACTATTTAGAATGCGTGGATCTAAAAATTTCGTTAATTTATTTTTTATTTTGATACTCAAAAACAACCAAATATATGTTACTAATGAAGATACTTCAATTAAATTTATTATACTAATTACTTGAAAATAAATTTCATCCAACAAATTTTTTAGACATAAAAATATCGAGGATTATTTGATTTCTCAATGTATAAGTTTTATGGATGAATTTATAAAAAGTTTGGAAGCATTGTTTATACCCTACATTTTATACTGAACATATGTTTTGGGAACCCTACTTTATTTAAGGAACCATACTTTCATATTCTATGTTTGGAGTGAACATATTGATCATGAACCCTATTTTTGGATGCAACTCCATGTTTGAGGAAACAATGCATGGTTCATCATCCTTACTTTTATAATCATCCATATATTGTCAAACGTACTTTTCATGTTTATCACTATGTACATAAACCCAATGTTTGACTTGTTCAATTACTAAATTTTTAACTATGGATTATTTCAAAATTTTCTATAATGGTCTCACCAGAATTAAATATCTCTTTGAATCTATTTAAAGACTAATTCAAACTCTCATATTAAACATATTAAATCATCTTTATTTATAATTTAAGTTACAAATTTCCATTAACATTTCAAATCTCAATAACCATAATTTATCATTAGATATTTCTAGACCTGCTTGACATGAAGAAATTGGAACATCAAGTTAAATAATAGGTGTCTCTTTTTCTCAGGTGATAGAGATAGATATGCATTATAAAATAATAATGTGTCACCATATCATGATCTACAATTTTGTGGTGTACGTTTTTTTCTTATCTATTTGAATGACTCCCTATTTTTGTTTCCTTATTTCTTTGTTAAACTTTTCATGAGTTCAAAAAATAACTTATTATCAATTCACTTTGGATACATATGTCTATGGTCATCTACCTAGTGTTTTCTATGAAGCTATTTAAAGGAAGCATGTTTTACATTGTATAATATTTTGATACTACTTTTCATTATTGAATATCATTTGAATATTTTATTTTCTGCAAAAACTTTGAGCTAGACCAATATTAATCCTCTTCATCTTAATATATTTTCTATTGAAGTGTTAACTACTCATACTTAGTCATGGTGGTGTTTCAGCTTCATGTACTAAGATATGGATAAATTCGTTCCCTATAAAATAACCATAAGGCTATGTAAAATCCTTGATGTAAATTTCTTTATTGTTGAACTCAATTGTATAGGCCTCTTGATAAGAGGTTCAACTAGTGAAAATCACCAAGCTCATTGGGAGAGTGTTGGTGGAGTGGAATTGGGGATCTTTATTCCTTGAACAACTATATATAACCATGTGTAATTATTTTATTTATTTATTTTCTATTTCTTGATCATATTTAATATATAAGTAATGAATCACTTTAAAATCAATAGGTAATTATTATTTCTATCATTTTCTAAATGAAAAAAATATACCCCCACGTGTGTCTTCATCTTTTTCGTTCCAACCCAACAATTGCTATCACTGGAAGGGCTCTATTGCTATATTTCTCATTCTATAAATCCTTGAAGATTATTTTGTTTCTACCTAATACCATCATTGAGTATTCCATGTTCGTACTCAATAGGTTATATTCCTTTTGAATCTAAAATTTAATAATTAAATATTTATATAAAGATAAATATAAAATTGATTATCCAATAGAAGTTATGTCTGTGATCCATGAAACTTATATTTATATTGATAATTATAGATGTTAGAAATCATGCATGTTTATTTATTTGAGAAAATATTGGAATATAGGTTTATTTTAAGGTAATAAGTCCCTATTAAGTTCCTAAAGGATATCTAAAAAATTGGAATTATTCTCAATAGAAAGAATATGATTTTAATTTTAGATCTATGAATGTTATTTTTTATGGTTTAGGAAATGATGAATTTAATCGAGTTTCTTAGTGTGCTACCACATTTGAGATGTGGAATACCATTTCTGTTTTCTATGAAGAAAATTATAACATCAAAAAAAAGATATGAAGTTAAAAATTTTAAATTTTAAACATTCATGAAGAAGGAATATGAAAGAATCACTCTTCTGAAAGAACTATAGTTTAAAGTTTTCAATGGTGTTACTACCTTGGGAGAACCTATTGTTAGGTTCAAGATGATAAGTAATATGGTTATATTTAGTAGTTATATTTTATTTCAAGGAATTATCATAGAAGGAGAAATCACCTCACATTGTTTTTCGTGAAAAGAAGACTAACCATATTATTTAGAAAATCAAACTCACAATTCTTAAGAAAGTCCAATATAATGAGAAGAAGTTTTTTTGGAAGAAAAGGCTCATCATACTCACCTTGGGTCTGAAATGAAGTTTCAATCATAATAGGGATGAGAATTGGATTATGCATGGATCCAATGTAAATCTAATTATGCTTTTCTATTTTTTATTTTTCATAAATCATAAGTTTGTTGTAAAACTTGTGATGGTGTCTTGATAAAGAAAATGGAATATAAAGGTTCTACCAACCATACTAATGGAATGGTTGAATACATTATTGATTGATCTTTGAATTTATTATTTGTATTGGCCACCACAAAATTTTGTTCTTCTCTACATTCATCAGTTCCAAAAACTCTCAATAAATACAATTCTTACTCTGATGATTATAATGAAATATTGTGTCAGATGTAATGGTATCAAAATATTATTTCTTTTCTAAATAAAATACTGATGAAATTTAAACACTCAACTTCATTCTTATAAGATTTAAATATTTTGTCTTATAGGTTTAAATGGAAACCATCACATTTAGTTTTTTTCGTTATGATCCTCCTCCTTATCCTTTAAAAAAATCTATGTCTGGTGATCTCACACCAATGATATGAGACCCAGAATCTTCATCTTCAATAACTTTCTTCTTTCATAAAATTCATCTTGTAATCATAACTTCCTTCATGATTTTTATTCAATTTAATATCAAGATAGCATTGTCTGTATTGTAATAGAATGTTTTGTAACTTCCCAACCATTAGCAACATTGTATTTTTTTAGAACCATTCTTTAATTCTATTGGAAGCACCTTTACTCCATATTTTCTAAATAAAGCTTGAATAAAAATATTTAAAACTTACTTATGATTTTTGAGGAATAACAAGCATCAAATTATCATCATATTTACATTGGATCCATGCCAAATCTAATTCTCCTCCTTTTTAAAATCTATACTTCATTCTGGAACCAAGGTGAGTCCAATGAGTTGTTTCTTCCAGAAAACCTCTTCCTATTAATATGGAATTTCTTAAGAAATGTGATTCTGATTTTACAAATTTTATGGTCAGTCCAATTTTAAAAAAAAAATGAGGTGTTTTATTTTTCATTTATAATTCATTGAAAAAAAAGACAACATCAGAATATATTTATATTCCTTACCAACTTGGCCCTAAAAATCTCCCCATTTTCATTTTGAACTCAAACAAAGTTTATAAATCATTAAACTTCATAACCTCAAGATATGGATTACTAATAAACAAATCTAAGCCTACATGAGATAACTAATTGTAGGAAATAAGAACAATCGATAGAATGAACTATGTTGTCAAAAAATTAGTGACCGTGAAACCTCCAAAAATATCCTTCATAGATTTCCCCACTTATTTAGCTTTTCCTATAAATATATTAATTCCTAAAAACTTCAACAAAATATCATAAAAGTCCACGCATTAACATATTTAGATGACAACATTCCCCCTTTAAAAACACACCCTCATACATGCTTCCATAACGATAGATTTATTACAAAATTCTCCCCTTGAAATCACTATCTGAATATAATATGAGATAAAGAAAAATTCATACCTCAACCTTGATGAGTAAGAGGTTGGATTCCCATGTTCAACCTCAATTTAGTAATATTTTCCTCTGGTAATGGTTTTGTAAACATTTCAACAACTTTTTGTGATGTTGGAACACAATCCAACATCAACTCATTATTTTCCACATGATCTTTGATGAAATAATTTTTGATATAAATATATTTTGAACAAGACTTTTGTAATGGGTTTATGGTAAGGTTGATTTCAATTTGATTATAACAACCCAAGAGAAAGGATAAATATTTTAATTGAGTCTTCATCCACATAATTTGAGTAGAGGATTGAGTGGTAGAAACTTACTTAGTTTTATGTGTGCTAAGATTCACCAAAAAAAATTTCTTTATATGTCGACTGACAAGACTTTTACCTAAAAAGAAAACTCCACCATATTTGGATATTATATAATTAACATTTCATGCCCAATAAGTATTTGAATACCCATAAAAGTAAATACTTTCTAATATATCATACCTAATTCTGAAATTTATTATTCCTTTGATATATCGGAGAATTATTTTTCAAGAAATTAAATGTGGTTCTTTAGGATAACTCTGAAATATTGGACATATAGTAACCACATAAACAATTTTGGGTCTTGGGGTATTAAAATACAATAAAATTATTATCATCTTATGAAACCCTTTTTGATCAACTTTCTATCCTTCTTAATCTTTATAAAATTTGGTTCCAACTAATATATTTGTGGAAATTAGTTTCAAATTTTCCATACTGAACTTATTTAGAAGTTCCTTAGTATACTTTTCTTGAGAAAGGAAAATGCATTTCTTCTTTTGTAAGATTTTTAATCGAAGAAAGTATTTAATTTCTCCCAGTTGGGACATCTCAAACAACATATTCATACATTTATAAAATCTTTCACATGTTGTTTCATCATCACTAGTAAAGATAATTTTATCAACAAAAACAATTATGATGAGGAAATACTTTTGGATTTCCTTGATGTAAATATTACTGTCATTGTTGGAGTTGGTTCCCTAGGACAAACATATATGTAATTTATGATAACTTTTATTCATGGTTTTGAATATTAATTAAAGCCATATCAAATCATGTTTGTTTTTATCTGTAACATAGTAAGTGATAATATCCTAAGACTGGTTATCGCACTAAAAGGTTATACTAAATCCCCACTATAGGGAGAATCTAGAAGTTATATGAAACTATTATTGAATATATGTTCTATAGTTGGATGATATAATTTGAGGGACACAAATGATAGAGTCTATTAGGGGGTGGGAAGACTCATAGTACATTGAATAACCTTCTCATGGTGTGCACCCCTGGTAATGTCCTATAGGATATTATGAGAATGAGACCTACCAGTAGGAAATTAAAATTTATATGTGTCCTTAGATATTATTATCTATGGAAATGTGTATTGATCCTTAGAATTTAAGATTATTATTAATGATTATTATGAGCCATGTACTTTGATGTATTGAGAAAAACTATGATGATAGATATTCACGGTGAGTTAGTATACATTCGGTGTGTCACAAATAATATTATATTAATGAATAATTCATGAATGTATTTTCCCCTTCAATCTTAATGGAAGTTGATATATCAATCCATTTTATGGAAATGATATAACCTAAAAAATCCCTGTCAATGATGTTCTATAAAATCTTTCAATTTTTGGGAAGTCATAGAAAGAGACATCGAGAACATAGGTTGATTACACCAGCATAAAACCTTCTTGATTAGAGATACCATGATAAAGGAATTATATTAAAAAGTAAGTTTCCATATGAGTTATCATGTCATCGTGGCATTAAATTATTTCTCTATGGGTTCCTTGACATGTTTATAGACATAAAACATAGACATTAGGCTACTTTATATAATTCCATTGACAAAGAGTCCTATCAGGTCACACACTATGTGTATCCAGAATCTCAATAATACAATATATTATTATTTATTATTTAAAAATTTGAATAAATTTTGTTCTCAGATGTTCTATAATAATTATTCATGTATGATTGATTATATATATTCGTAAACCAGTTATTTGAGAGAATAAAATGTAAGCATAATATTTAATAAATGTTTATTTTTTCTTTGTTGAATATAATATTTATTTATTTATTAGCTAAAAATAAAGTTATATTTATTTAATAAAGAATTATTCATTATTCAAGGCCTGATAAATAATGTGGAGGAATAGCGGAGCATGTTTAATGGTCCATAGAGAAATAATAAATAATAAATAATATTTTATTAAATAATATTTAAAATAATTCACAAGTTAAGCATATGTTGAGAAATAATAATAATAATAATTAATTTGATATGTGGTTCCACATGGATTAAATAGATAATAAAGGGAACTTTTGAAATTTTTTATTTTAAACCTAGAAATATATAAACCCAATTATGTTATTTTCTTAGAGATCTAATTCATTTGTTTCATTTTCCACAACAAATTTTGAGAATTATCCCAAGCCCTAGAGAGATCCCTTCTCCAAGAAATCTCCAATGAATATAGAGTGATATTTTCCCACCTCCCACACTCAAGTCATGATAGATCAAGGAGAAATATTTGGAAGTGGTTTTCTTGGTGATCAAAGGTGGGTAATGTGATCAGATCAGCTATTCTAGCATCTAAAGATTCATATGACAATGTTTTTGTGTTTGTGAAACACATGTGGATCACCGCTAAAGGGAATCTACTCTTGATTCCTACAACGCAACACAAATATATTGTCAGATCCATTAGAAATGAAATAATTCCAGTAAGGTAATTCTTAATTAATTAAATTAATTGGAAATAATAGGTGATAATACTCTCTTTTGTTTCGATTTTCTATCCATTTTTAGTTTTTTTATTCAATTTTTCTGACCAAGGTGTTTATCGTCGGGTAGATCTCGGATTGATCATCGATCATGAAAGAAATAAAATTTTTCCATGAACCATCACATGCTTCCTCTATTCCCAAAACCTACAAGTGGTATTAAATAAGTCAAATAATTATTTATAATTATTTAAAGATTTTTGATTTATTAAAACATTTGTCATTTTTTTCAATTCATGTTTAATCATTATTTTAATCTGAATTATGATATCTAATTCTTCCTCCATTTCTCATAGATCTAATAAACATGGTTGATTTTATGAATGAAATAAAATCTAGGAACTCATACGGAGGTACTAATTATTTTTTATGGACAACAAAGAAGTACACACCGTGTAACCATAGTTACACACTGTGTACTTCTGTTCAATGCATTGGGAATTAATTTGAAAATTAATTCAAACTAGGTACATTGTTGACATGCAGTGCATTTATCTGTTACACCATGTGTTGAATGAGATAACTTAGTGGGAAGTCATTAGATGTACACTTTGTGTAGCCCACATACATGGTGTGTTCCCCTTTGAGTCATAGATGTTCCATGTCTGACCATACACGGCCTACCTGACCGGTGACTGTATAACTCCGAGTCCCCATGCCATTTAGTCGCATATACAGGCCATGTACTCCAATTTTATAAGGCATTATTTAAACATCGAGTCCCTAGGCATGTGCCATAGAAAAATGGTGAGAATGTATACATAGTGTAGCTCTCCTTTATACAATGTGTACTCATACCAAATTATGTATGTTTAAAATTTATTTATTTATCTCTGTAGGCCTTATCACCATGTACTTGCATGTGTTCATTAAGTTGATAGGGAAAACCATGTGACAGGTTATAATATATATATGATTTATCAATATATGTGTAATGTTCAGATCTATATATCATGTATGAGTTGTATTAAAGTTGTTACTCTATGTGCATTGATGCACAACACATGACTGAAAAATCATGTAATTCATGTAATCACTAAGTTGTTTATACACTTCATGGAAGTAAATGATAAATCATGTATCTGATATGTCACAAGAGTAAAATAGTATATGAGTATAATACATGTTGGGTAGAGTCGGAAGGGTATTCACCAAGTTTCCTCTAAGGTAAATTTATATACACAGTTAATTTTAAATAAATTTATTTAATTTGTTTAAAATTATGATGGACAAGAATCTCAAGGAAATTCAGATGATAATGGTCTTGAACCAGGCCGGGTCTCCATCTGACCATGCATCCAACCTGGTCTATGGCATGGCCCAAAGGGCATTCCCGATCCCCATGGGCTGGCACAAGTGCCCAGGTATAAAAACTAACACATGAGAACGGGTTACCCAAAATAATAAACACCAAACAACTGGTAATATAAAAAAACTAAAGTTGAAAACACAAAAACGATACTTGGCCTTAAACTAAAATCAAATTTAAGGGGATAGAACTTGAAATGACATCCAGAAAGTTATGAAAACAAAAGAAACTAGTACTATAACTGAAGCCTCCAAGCAACAAGAGAGGTGTGACATCCACAAGCCACAAACACCAACATGCATGATAATTCCATCAACAACCAGAACCACCATCACTGAGTTCAACGCCTCGACCTGGAATACAAAAGAAACAAAAACTATATACACCCAAAGGTGTATGTAGGGTGTGATCCAAAATCCCAACAGGACATCACCCAATAAAAAGGTTCCATGCATAATTATTAAATGATGAAAAGATTTGAAATTTTAATTAAACAAAATAAGTAAATGCTTGAATAGTTTTAAAGAAAATGAGATTAAGTAAAAAAGTGTCAAATGAAACAACTTAAATTAAAACACGCACACACCCTTACTTTTTAAAATAACCAATGTGTCACACTGATGAGCGTAAAGTAAGCAATGAGCACCAAATATGGGAGATGAATCGTGGGTGTTATCTAGCATGGGTCCCTAGATCTTCGTGTCTCAGTGAAACGTGACTTAGAAACCACGACCCTCAGAAAACGTAGCAAAGAAGGACATGACCCTCAGAAAACATTGCTTAGGAGACCACGACTCTCAAAAAATAATATGTTTAGTTAGTATTGCAATCATCAGTCCTGCCAGTGAAACTGGGTCGAGGAACCTCCCGAACACTACCCCACCAGTCATTTCTACCCTCCTAGCTACTCGGTCTCTCCCGCTTTGATCTCAAACAAGTTCCAAGTTCATTTCACACATCACACTTTTGCATAAAATCTAAATAGGGTACTTACACACACAGAATCACCATTTGCACACTCAAACCCTTTTTTAAAACCATACACACACCAAAAGTGTTTTCTAGACTCAATCTGCATTGGTTACGTACTCACCGCAGAATTTAAAAAGACGCATATCATTAAACAAACCACCACTTACACACATAAACGCCATATTCAAATAAGACACACACTAAAACGTTTTTTAAACACATTTTACACCATTTTCATAATTTAATACACCACTAGAAAATATAAAGTCGTCGTAAAAGAGTGTTACATGTCTTTTCACACACTAAAATAACCAGTTATAAACTCAAATGCATTCCAACATCACATGCACTCAAATAAACTTTTAAAGGGCGACCTGCACCACACAAATAATTAAATGGAAAACCATACACTATATGAAAAACAACTTCGGACAAATCAAATAGTTTAATAAGTCAAAAATAAAAGCTTTCAAAAAAACTTAAAAGAAATCACATGTTTCCAACTAAACCCACACAAAACCTCCTTTGACAACTAGATGCACACGACACCATATTAAAAATATAATTCGCACCACTTGCACAAATTAAAAAGATACACGCACAATTTTTTTACCAAAAAAAATACACCAAAAACTAACTAAATATGAGTTTTAAGTAGAAACAACACAC
Source organism: Viscum album (assembly GCA_963277665.1). Classification (NCBI taxonomy): domain Eukaryota; kingdom Viridiplantae; phylum Streptophyta; class Magnoliopsida; order Santalales; family Viscaceae; genus Viscum; species Viscum album. The sequence goes on along the minus strand of OY728134.1, from coordinate 1,157,741,950 downwards.
ATAACTTAGACATGCTACTAAACAATTCAATGCGTATCAAACATCAAGGATAACCAACTTCACACTAATAAAATTAACTAAATGATGTGCTAAAAAAATAAAATTGCAAATTAATTTATCTAATAATGATTAAACATGGAACCGCCTACCTTGGTGTAGAAAACATCACAAATATGGTGCGAAAAGACTGTCGCCCACCAACCACAACTCAAACAAACACAAATTGACCCTAAATCAAAAAATTGAACCAAAAACATCAAGAATTAACCCAAAATTGGACACCCTTCCCATTGAAAATCTAAAGCCCCAAAAAAATCATGGATTGACACACTAAGGAGGGGGAAGGGATTGCGAGAGGATAGCCACACACATAAGGGATTAGAAACACTGGCCGGAGGTAGGGGAGTGTGATAGAGGAGGGTCGAGGGAAGCAGGGGAGGCCTGGCAGAAGGCCACTGCACAAGGAAGGCAGCACGTCGAAGATGAAGGTTGTTGGTCGAGTATCAGGGGGTGTGGCATAAGTCTAGGAGGCAGGAGAGTAGGCTGGAAAGGGGAACTGGAGGGTGAGCGTGAGAGAGGAGGGTAGCTAGTCGAGGAGAACGGCAGTGGTGCGACGTCTTGGGGGTGTCTGGGGAACAATGCAGTAGCGCGACAGGATGGGTCAGTAATGAGAGGCTGAAGCGGAGTTGGACAGAGGCTGACCAAGGGAGAAAAGAAGTGGAATGTAGGGTTTGGGGAGGGTTCTATAGCACAACACTAAGAAGGGGAAGGGGTACGACATGATATAATGAGGGGAGGGACAAAATAAAGAATAAAATGAAACCTTGAAAAAACTAAAAGAAAAAAAATAAAAATAATATTATTATTATTAATAAAAATATTCTTAAACTAAAACCATAATAATATTATTATTATTATTATCACTAAAACACAACTTATTAAAAAACAAATTATAAACTTATTAACACAATTTCCTCATTTTATTTTTATTTTTATTCTTCCAAACATTTAATTTTATCTCACTATTATTAACTCACTTTATCTAGTTAATTGAACAATGGGCAGGTCACACAGCGGCACTAGAGAAGCCGTACAACTTTGCAATTATGCTTCACCCGTGCGTCGCATGTTGTCGCGCCCCGAAAGAAAAACTCATTTATCGATAAAAACATCAAATTCAACTGAAACTCATCCCACATCTCGACGGAAAATTTCAAAGCCAAATAAAATAAAAGATATTAACTTAATTTAATTATTAACAATAATAATAATTTTTGAAACATTAATAATGACATAATTAATTAGTATTATTTTTTTTCTTAACACTACTAATACTAATAATAATAATATTCTCAAACAATATTATTATTATTTTCATTAATACAATTTCTTAAATTTTATTAAAAATTTTTATTTTTATTTTATTTCCATTTCATTATTCATTACACATTATATGCCATCCTTGAACACTAAGAATACCATGTAGTTTACCGGGCGAGGTCACGTGGTGACTTGGATGAGGCAGTGCGACTTCGACTACAGTGCGCTGGATGTTTTCAAGGCCAAAACATGCATTTTTAGGTAGGAACTCAAACATTTTTTGTCAGCATTTAACCCGAACTACCCAATACCCAAGAAATTATTAAAATAATTTATTTAAAGATGATGGGTCTGACAATAATTAAGATAAAATAATTTATTAATTAAAGATAATAATTAATTGATTCTAATGAAATTTATCTTAAATATGAACGATTAAGAATTGAATTATTGTTTTCTTAAATTCTTAATTTGTTTCGTATATGGGTATGATAATGAGTATGATCAGACCTTTGTGTAAGGTTGGTTTCATTTAATTTATTATTAAATTAAATAGTTTGCACATATGCCTTATCTCATCTTATTATATAGGGTCTATGTGCCCATGGTTTCTTTTATATAAACCCCTTGTTTCCCTCGCCTAAATGTGAGTAAAAACCTACATAATTGATGCAACTCACAAGCTAGTGGTGGCGGTTCATGTTTGGAGATGAGGTGAAACCAATCCAAGAGAGATATAAAAGTGGACAAGTGGGAAGCTATAACCCAAACCTTATATGGTTCAATGTGTTTTTCCCATAGGTCAACAGTTTGTTTATCAACCACTGGATAAACTAACCATTAGTAAATTCTCATGATCATACCACTTTATTATTTTATTTTTTTTCTCTTTCCATGGTAATTTTGTAATGGGTGTTTTTTTGCGATCACATAAATAAATGAAGTTAAAGTGAATATGATACAGAACTAAAATAAATTGGAATATGCATAAATATTATCTAATACATGGTTAATAACTTAAGTAAATCCTCTTAATATTAATAATCATGTGTTAAAAATAATAATTGTCAATTTAGGAATAAAATGATAAAATCTCTCAATAATATTTATTAAGTCTGTATAGTCTTCAACTACATCATTTAAAACTGAACCATAGTTCAAATTTTTTGAATAGCCAAATTTTGGGTTCTTTCAATTATTGAGGAATTATAACATGAAATGTTGGTTTTACTTAACTTAGTTCACATCATGGGTTGACTGAGAAAGTAGGAGATAGTGTAACTAAGAGTCAAGGGTTGAGGAAATCTAATTTAAGGATTTCGGGAATGGGGATTCTGGTCAATCGATCATGTAAATGTGAGTCAATACAGTTGGAATTTAGAATTACTACCTAAAACCATTCAATTTTCTTGAAAACCCTATGTTTGGTTAATGAGTAGGGGAATTTGGATCCTTTTCACTAGAATATCCAAAAAAACTGGATATTTCGACGCTAATGGGGGGTATCGGGTTTTGATAAAATAGTGCGATAATAATAAATATATTATTTATTTATTTTTCTGAATTTTTTTATATGAAATTCTAAAATTCTTTTTATATTATTTTTACAAAATGAAATAAAATGAAATCGAACTTATCATTATGATCCATACTTGATAAAAATAACATTCTCACTGAAACAAATTTACAAGAGTTTAAAAGGTTCTTATCCTTCACCCATTTCCATGATAATAAATCATATGTGCTAAAGGAACCTATTCCTGATGCACCTAATAATGATGAAAGTGATGAAGATTTATTTCTCTATGAGAAACATTTGAAAGATTTCATAGATGTTCAATGTTTTATCCTATCATCTCTGTCTAATTAGATTTTTATGCAACATGAAGACATAGATGTGTATAAAAAGATGTCTCACCTTTGGGATATCTATCATGATAAGGAAATACAAGAGAGGTATGAGATCTCCAATGATTTGTTTACAACTAATCTAGGAGTGTATGTTCCATTTGGGCCTCATGTACTCAAACTTATTGTCTACATTGAATGCTCAGACATGTTAGGGATTAATGTCTTGGATGAGTTGTGTACAGATCTCATAGTTTCATCACTTCTTAAGATCATATCAAGTTTTATTTTTAATTATATTATTTGAAATCATTAGAAGTGTCTTTTAGAACTTATTACTTTTATTTTCCATGTGGATAAGAACATGGGTCATGATAAAACTGCGATTCTTATCGGGAATAGTAAAAAGGAAGAACAAGGAAAAGGGGAAAATGAATCATAATAAGTCTAATAATCCTAAGAACCTTCATTACAAGAAGAGGAATATCCATAAACATGGTAAGGAAAATGAGGCATTATGATATTCATGTGGCAGTCCAAGCGACTAGAAGAGTAACTTCACCCAAAAGTAAGGGGAAGCTGAAGGTGTGTTCGTTTTCGAGATTAATCATTAATTATATACAAATTGGATATTAGATACAACTTTTTCTGTTCATATATGTATCCGAATTTATAAATCAAGTAGATTCTAAAAATATTTCTAGAGGATAGGTGGATTTGAGAGCTGCCAATGGTGCAAGGCTGCCTACTCGGTCCATTGGTGACTACCACCATTCATTGTCAATGGTAATGATTTTGGTTTTAAAATATTTTTATTTTGTACCTATTATTACCAAGAACATAATTTCTGTATCATGCATAGATATAGATGGGTTTATTTTCATGTTTGGAAATAAAAGTTGTTTCTTTTATAAAGACAACATATGTTATGGTATGAACCATTTAAGTAACTATATTTATATATTAAATTACCAAAACAAATTATTAGAAATTGATAATGAATTATGTTCACATGACTCATATAAAACACAACTTTGGCCTCATGCTCTTGGTCATGTAAATAAGATGTGTTTTTCAGAGCTCTGTTAAGATGGTTAATTAAAATATTCTAATCAAAACCCACTTGAAATATGACATACTTATTTATAAGAAAAAATTACAAAAACACAAGGTAGAAGGTCCACATAGCTTCTTGGATTTGAACACACTAATGTGTGTGGACCATTTCTAGTAAAATACAGAGTAGTAAATTCTTACTTCATAACTTTTGCTGATGACTTGAGTAGTTATTTCTTCATCTACATGATGAGGAATAAGTCTGAGTCCATTGATAAATTAAAATAATTGAATAATGTAGTTGATAATCAATTTGGAAGGAAGATAAAGATAATTTTATTTGATTGAGGTGGTGAATATCTTAACCAATAGTTCATTGACTTTTTATGGATGTTTGGGATTCTACCTCAACTAACTCCACTTTACACACCACAGTGGAATGGTGTTAGTGAAAGGACGAACCATTCCTCATTAGACATGGTAATTTCAATGTGGAATCATATAGATATTCCATTATCCTTTTGGTGATACGAATTTCAAACCACAACAAACAAAGTAAATCGAGTACCAAATAAAGTGGAAAATTAAATTCTCTTTGATTTATGGAGTAGAAAGAAACATGTTTTGTCGAATACATTTGAATGAGGTCACGATGCATTTGTTAGGGAATTCTTAGAACAAATACTATCAACCCATGGAAAAAAGTGTATCTTTATAGGATATCCCAAGGAAACAAAGGGATACTACCTATACAACCCCTCAGACTAGAAAGTTACTATCACCAAAAAAGCTATGTTTCTCGGTAGAGAGGACATCCTCAAAAAGGATAGTGAGAGAAAGAATTAATTTATTGAATTTGATGCTCAAGATACACAAGAGTTGGTATAGGAAAAAGTTAAATTGGTCCTCATGGAAGAAATAGTTCCTGAAATACAAGTACTATATAGGAATACAAGAGAGGTAATAGAACCAGAGAGATGGTTTTCTAGTCCCCGAAGCTGGTGACTCGTTTTTGGTTGATAATGATGAACTTATCTCCTAAAAAGAAGTAATAAAGAGCTTAGAAGTTGTTATATGGATAGAATCCATGAATTTGGAAATGGATTCCATGTATTTGAACCAATTTTCGGTTCTTTTCGATGCACCAATTGATGTAAAGAACGTTGGGTGAAAATGGGTACTCAAAAGAAAACTGGATAGAGAAGGTAAAGTAAATACCTATAAATTAAGGCTAGTAGATAATGGTTTTAAACAATGTCAATGATTTGACAAAAATGATACCTTTTCAAAAGTTTCTATGTTTAAATCCATCAGAATTATACTTTCTATAGCATCTTACCATGACTATGAGATTTAGAAGATGGATGTCAAAATTGAATTCCATAATGGGAACCTTCAGAATGATTTATATATGACACAACTAATTTTTTTTGTGACTCCAGGTGATTCAACAAAGATTTTAAAGTTTTATAGATCCATTTATGTATTGAAGCAAGCATACAGATCATAGAAAATTCGATTATATGAAGCCATAAAAGAATTTGGTATCATTATGAATGAATGTGAGCCATGTGTTTAAAAGAGGTTTGGTGTAAATGAAGTCATTATCCTAATAATATATGTTGATGACATATTACATATTATAAATTATATACCAATCCAATAGTATATTAAGGACTAGTTAAACAAGTGTTTCTCTATGAAGGAATTAGGTGAAGCAACCTATATTATAGGGATCAAGATCATTCGTGATATATCTAAGAGGTTGCATGGACTAATTCAAAGTACATATTTTGACTAGAAACTAAAGAGAATTAGAATGGGACAATCCAAGATGGTAATGGTTCCAGTTTCACATGTTTTACATATTTCTAATAAAAGGGGTCCCCATAAAGAATTGGAGAAAGAGATAATGAGTATGATCCCGTATTAGTGAATGATAGGATCAATCTTGTATGCCATGTTATGTAATATACATGATGTTGCCTATGTATTGAGAATAGTAGTAATATATTAAGAAGATCTAGGAGAACAATATTTTTAGGCTATTAAGGATATCCTTAAGTATCTGGGAATAAATAAGGATATGTTCCTGGTGTATGGAGGAGATAAGAATATGGTCATCATGGGTTATAATGATGCTAGTTTTTAGATAGATCAAAATGTTCTGAAGTTGTATTTAGGATATGTTTTCTATCTCAATATAGGAGTTGTGATCTAGAAGAGTTTAAAGCATATAGTTTTTATTGATTCTACCATAGATTCTGATTATATAGTGTCTTTTGACGTATCCAAGGAATCCATTTGTATTCAGAACATTTTCCAGGGCCTTTATAAGGTACCTGTAAGTACTGACCCTATCACATTGTATTGTTATAATATTGCAGCATTAGATCTTTTAAAAGTGATAGGGTCACACTAAAAGATAAAGCATATACTTCGGAAGTATCACCTCTTAAGGGATTTCCATCAAAGTGGTGAAGTTTTAGTAAATAGAGTACCGAGAGAATAGAACATTGTGGACCCCTTGAATAAATTCCTATCTTAACATAAGCTTAAGTATCATGTGAGAGATAGTATAATGAAGGTTGATAGTAGTTAGTGTTATTGAAAGTGTGATTCTGTTGGATTTGGGGCTCTAGAACCAACATCCATGTACTTTATGATAACTCTTATTCATGGTTTTGAATATTAATAAATTCCTTATCAAATCATGATTCATCCTCTGTATAATATAGTATATGATAATGTCTTAATAGTGGCCATTTTACTAAATGGTCAAAGCAGTTCCCCAATATGATGAGAACTTGGAAGTTATCCAACACTATTCTAGAATATATGTTCTATATCTAGATGATATCATTTTAGGGGCACAAATAATACAAGATATCATAGGTGGAGACTTGTAGAACTTTGAGACACCTTCTTATAGTGTATTCATGTGGTACCATTATGTAGGATATTATGATGCCGAGACCCGCCAGTTGGAAATACACATTATGTATTTCACTAGGTGCTCTTATCTATGGATATGTGCATTGATCCATAGATGTTAAGATTATTATTTATGAGTATTATAAGTTGAGTAATATTATCTATTTATGAAAATTGTAATGACGTTTGTTCTCGATGATGTAGGATGTGTAGGGTATGTCATGAATAATATCCATTAATGAATAATAATATAAATGAATTTTCCATTTTATTCTTAATTAAAGTTGATATCTAAGGCCCTTTGATGGAAATGATATATAATATATAAATCCATGGACATGGTGTTTTATAGGAAAGTTCAATCAATGATAAGTCAAAGAAAGAGACATCAGGCACAAAGGTTGATGGCACCAGCATACGACCTACTTGATTAAAGATATCGTGACTACAGGATTATATTACAAAGTAAGAATATTTATGAGGTATCATGTCATTATGTAATTAGCTTCTTTCTCTATGGGTTCCTTGACATGTTTTAAATACTAACATTGGATTTTAGGCTGCTTTGACTAATACGACTGAGAAGGATGCCTAGACGGTCACACGCTAAGTGTATCCAGAATCTCAATTAAATAATATATTATTATTTAGTATTTAATAAGTTTAATAAATTCTATTCCCAAACATGGTTTAATAATTATTAATATATTTTAGATCACATATATTATGTCACAATTTATTCGAGATAATACAATGTGATAAGAATATTTAATAAATGACAATGGAGGATATGTGAAGGGCTGCATGGCAACATCCCAGCTTTTCTTGGTCAAGATTCTTCTAATGGCATTTCTCGAATGCTTATTTGATCCGAAGTACATCTTCATTCCTCCTACGAAGAAGGTGTCAAGAGTTCTCAATGAGGTTCCAATGTGAACTACACCATCTGTGGTAGAAGCGGCGGATGAGAAGAATGGGAGTCTTCCAGGTTCTCCAAAACCTAAATCCTCATTCAATTGTTTTTTCTCTTATTTGAAAGATGATTTGGGCTCTTTATATACAAGAATCACTCAGAATGGTTCCATTGCTTTTATGTAAGCCAACCCTAAATGATTAAAATGCCATATTAAGGTGTGCTAACATTCTCTTCTTATTAGAGCTTTAACATCACGCGCGATATGAAAGCTTTATGATCTCAAGTCTCAACTTCAACACCCCTTGGGTTTTAAATATTGTCGATTGATTCCAATCAGTAAGGGAATATACCATGCGGTTTTGCCATCGGAGGAAAAAAACTTCTTGCTTGGGGTCTTGGCCCAATTCCATTGAATCCTAGCTATCTCTCCCTTCATGAATGGGATCCTCTTTCAGACCCAATTTCATCTAGGAACACCATTTTCCAAGCTAGGATTCAAATAGCTAGACTGAATTGGTTCTTCTTGAACCATTCAATCCTATGCGAGGTTACTTCTACAGTGGCGAGACAGATCAAGATTGTCAAAGAAAATATGAGGGCTCGGTATGGAAATTATGCCAAAGCTCTAGTTGAAGGTGACTTGTCACATGATCTTATTGAAACTGTTTTATTGACTATTGGTGATTTAAAACTTTAATTAACAATTTATTTTTAATGGTTGTCAGACTTCTTCCCCTGCTGTATATGAATTGGACATTCCTTTTAGAATTGTCACAAGAACATTCAATGCTCTAACTGCATAAAATATGGTCACTCTCCTGCTTCATGCAGACATCACCCAACTAGTACTAATTAATTGGGACAACATGGTCTTTTAAAAGAAGGCTATGTATACCAGCGCAAGGAGGGTCATATTCCTACAGCACAGAAATCCTCCTTTATGGATATTGTTAAGCAGATGACTGGGAATGGAGATGAAATTGGTATGATCCCCAACTATACAAATGGAACACATATTCATGGAACTAATCTATGTACTATCTCACTTTCTACACATGGGTATGATGCTATAAACACAATTCATATTAATCATTTTGCAGTGAAAAAGAAATAAAAAGGTGGTTCATCTTGTGATCCTGCTTCATAGGATGACATAGCTTTGGAGGAAGAGAAAGAGAAAATTAATTTTGAGGCTGAATTTCAAAAATGAGTAGATCTTGAAATGAGACAGGAACTTCTTATCACTACTAAAAGTAAATACAAGACCAAAGTGTTTGATAGTGAAGGATTTCGGATGGTTTCTTCAAAAAAAAACCAAAACATCAGTGCATGTTTTGGGTGCACAATGTGAATACAATAAGATAGAGATGACTCCTTGTAAAAACATAGGCTATTAATCTGGTCCTTTGGAGCAAGAGAATGAAATGGTAGCAGCTCACCAATATGTCCAGATAGTTGAGGACAATCTTCCCACTGCTACAACATACCTTGAAAATCAAGAGAATGTGAATGATTCCTCATTACACTTCACTCCTATCCTAGCATAGGTGGAGTCTTTTCCACAATTCCCCCATGACACCTTGGGGACCTCGAGATGATAGTGGTGCACTTAACGCCCTTGATGCTTTTAAGGATATTCAATAAGGTAAGATGCCTTTGGTAGAACAAGTCAACTTGAGTGAGAAAGAGATTGAAGTGATCGATCACTCTGTGAAAGAGGTCTCGGACTCAAAAAATAAAGAATTGGAAGGACCTAGGAAGAAAACATCTTGGAAACAAGGTCACCATCCACAAAATCGTGGTCGGGGATGTGCATGTGCAGATTGGACTACTCAAAAGGAGACCCATCAAGAATCTTATTATGTAGACTCATACATTGAAAGCCTCCTTCAAAAGTTGAAGCAAATTGAAGAGAGCTATTTTAGAGGTCAGGGTCATGGGCATGGATGACGTGAAACTAGAATGAATTACGAGAAGAAGAGATTAAAATTGGATCTAAGATTAGGAAAAATTTGGTCTTTGATGAGGGCAGAGATGTTCTGTCTGACCCAAACACTCCCTCCTATTGTCTTGTTTATCATTTCTATTTAAGGGGCTTTGACCCTTCCTTTTAAAAAATAAGAATATTTAATAAATATTTATTTTATACTTAGTCAATATAATATTTATTTTTTTATTGGTGAATAATGGAGTGATATTTATTTAATAAATAAATAGTAATTATTCCAGACCTGATAAATAATGTGAAGGAATGGTAGACCAGTTTTAATGGTCTGGTGATAAATAATAAATATTGAATATTATTTTATCAAATAATATTTAATATAATTTGAAAGTTAAGAACATGTCGTGAAATAATATTATTATTATTATTTGACATGGGGTTACAGGGGGATTAAATAAATAATTTAGGGCACTTATAAAATTATTTTATTTCAACCCTAGTTATATATAAACCCAATTATATTATTTTCTTAGAGATCTAATTCATTTGATTGGTTGTTCCCAACAGATTTGGAGAATCCTCTCAAGACCTTGAGAGATCCTTTATCTAAGAACACTCCCAAGAATGGAGAGCGATCTTCCTCAACCTCCCACTCTAAAGTCAAGAGATATGAAGGAGAATTATTTGGAAGTATTTCTCATGGCTATTAAAGGTGTTTGACGTAAGAGATAAGATCTACCATTATAGCTCCCGGATATTCCTACGGTGACATTCAGAGATTTGTGGAACACTCATGGATCACTGCTAGAGGGAATATACACTTGATTCCTACAACATAATAAAGATATATTATTAGATCCATCAATGAAGAAATAATTCAAATAAAGAAAAACATAATTAATTAAATTAATTATAAATAATATGTGATGATCCTATCTTTGGTTCCAACATTCTATCCCTTGTATGATTTTTTATTTAATTACATTGTTGACAACGATTATCATTGGGTTGATCCCAGATTGATCATCGATCATGAAAAAAAAGAAAAGCTGGGAATGACCTATTACACACATCCACTATGCCTAGGACCTACAATGAATTATTCCGCTTTTTAAACTCATATACCTCAAGAAAGTATAAAATTTAGAATATAATTCTATAGGTGCTTTCTTGAGATCATGCATGGCTTTATTCATATTAAACAAATAAATTTCATATTTCACAACAACAAACACACTGGGTTGTTCAATACAAACCTCCTTGTTAATATCACCATTCATGAAAGAGAAATTCATATCCATTTGAAAATTTTTGTAAGTTCATTTTCTAGAAATAGAAAGAAATGTTTTTTTTTTGTTTTTAAACATGACACTGGAGAAAATTCTCATAAAAATCAACACCTTCAATTGGTGAGTAACATTTTCAGAGTAATATTTCCTTATTCATTATCACTTCACCTACTTCATTCATATTTTTCTAGAAATCCCATTTTTTACCAACAAAAGTTTTGTTATACATCATGAGTATGAGCTCCCAAGTATCATTTTTTTATCTTATCCATATCTTTATTCATATATTGAACTCATTATAGATGCTCAAATTATTCATTCACATCTTTTAGCGCAACATTTTAAAATAAAGTATGTGTAACAAATTTTTATATTCTTTTTATTTGAAAATTTATATGTTGATCATTAATTATGCCCTAGGCCACAACATTGTCCCTCATCCTAGGTTGATTTTTTTTCTACCTTCCTCATCATTGGAAATAGCTAATTTTGATTCTTCATTTTTAATAGGACTACTATTGTATGAATCCTTATGATAATGGTTAGAAAAAATTTGGTAATCCATATCACATTTCCTATCATTACAAATATCCTTAGCATCTTCCTTAAGTTTCTCAATAACATTCACATAAACAAAATCAAATATTCTTCCTATTTATTTATTGAAACATATATAACCTCTACCTTCTTAAGCATATCCACGAGAAATTCGATATTCACGTCTCTGCTCAAACCTTCTGGCATTTCCACCTTTCTTCTTTATTATGCATGGAATCCCAAAATCTCTCTAGTGTTTCAAACATGGAGTTTTGTCATAAAATAGTTTATATGGAGTCATATCAGAAAATAACCTATAGGGACATAAATTTTGAATATGAAAAGATGTTATCATCTATTTCCTCTAAAATAAATGAGAAAGACCATGTTCAAGTAATATATTTCTCCTCATTTCCTCTGAACTTCTATTCTTTCTCTCGACAACTCAATTTTTTTGTGGAGTGTAGTGTGAATTGTACTCATAATAAATTACATGATTCTCCATATAAATGTAAAAATATTTATTTATATACTCTCCACTATTATCAGTTTTCAACTTCTTCACTGAATACTAACATTCCATCTCATCTTTCCTCCTAAAAGATTTAATCATTTTCAAAGAATCTGAATTATTTTTCATATAAAAAACATAAGAGTTTTGAGTGAAGTCATCAATAAATGTGATGAAGTACTTATCTTCAATAGTTGTTTTTTTCTCATTTTTCTACAAATATCACATTGAATAAGTTCCATAGTTCATTTTAAACAAATTTCAATATTCTTAAGCACAAAATTAGTAATATTTCCTTTCTGAAAAATATAGCTCCAGCCGTATCTTCTTCTCAACATATCAGTAATATCATAGAAACTATATATTTTTGATAAATTTCCCATATTTCTTTAACACATATTACCCAAAATTTTATGCCATAATTGATTCTCTTCTACCATACTCAAGTAACAAGAGTTTTTTATTTCCTCAATTTGGAACAAGTTACCTTTTGTGCATTAGCCCCTTATAACAATCTTTCTATATTCCTCAATTTTTACAAAAATACAATACTTTATTAATATGAATTTTTTAAATTCATCCAAATGTTGTGAAATATTCAAAAGGTTTTGTTTCAACCCGTAAAAAAATAATTATTTCATATATTTCAACTTTTCATTCCCAATGATGGCTAATCCAACACCTTTGATTCTTAGTGACTCATTATTTTCAAATGTCACAGTTCTTTATTTTATGTTTTTAAAATTCTTCAAAAAATGTAAGTCTCCTATAATATGAGAATAACACCCATTATCAAGAATCTAAGTTCATTCTTCTTTAGTAGCTTTAATAGTGGTTTCAACAAAAATATCTTTTTTCCTTCCCTTTATCTTTCATTATCTCCTGCTTTTGAGAATTGTGAACATAATTTTGTTGTGTTGGTAAGAAAGTAAGGAATATTTTTGAATTATATCAAGTTTTTCACATCTTTCATAAATATTTTCCAGTGGTTGGAATCAATTGTAAATTTTTACACCAATATTTTCTGGTTTCTTTTGAACATCATTATCATTCTTCTTCTGAACATCCTTCTCAGACTTCTTCATAACACCCTTCTCAGAATTCATCTTTTTAGGATATTGACTCCCCCTTAACCTTTTCCCCCTATTGCTTGTGGAATAATATTAATATTTTTTATTAGACCAACACATATTCATTGTATATCTAAATCCACCGAAATACCAACAGTATTAATAGGAATAATATTTTACATTATAACTTCTATACTCACTAGAGTTGTAAGTATGTTCCCCAAAAATCTTATTTTCTTTCTTATCAGAAGTTTTTTAACCACCAAATGTTCTGATATAACCCAAGAACTTATTCATTAGCATGTTTCTCTCCACAAATTTATTGTAATTAGAAGTAATAGAAATATTAATAGACTCAAAATGTTTATAAAAATTTTCTGGCTTAGTGTTTTTAGTAACTTATTAATTTTCTACTTTGTTGGTCTTGGACAGATACATAACTTTACCCAATTTCAAATTTTTAAAAATAATTATATCTTTCTTTTCCACCTTTGAATGTGAATATTATTTATCATTCTTATGTTTTTTTATTACGTAAACTATAATTGAGTTTCTTATTCTTCCTCACGACTTCTACTTATGAATTCTTCTTTGTCAATAGTTCTAATAAAAGTACTTTCACTAAAAAGATTATAAAAATTTTAGGATTCAAAAACACTATCTTCTTTATCATTATCTTCTAATAAGAAACTTATTATTTTAGATTTGAAGAATTTTTTTATCTTTCCATCTAGAAAATATTTTGGCCTTATCACCCTGTTTCTCCAATGACATTCTTTCCCTTATTTCTTCTTAATCACTATCTTCTTATTTCATTCTTTGAGGATAATTATCCACAAAGTTCCCAATGACTCCACTTTCAAAACACTTCAAGGGAAATTTCCCTTTATATTTACATATACATCTTCTCACATTTTTAGAAAAAAAGGATAAAATTTTCTCAATATTTTTATATACCTATTTTTCTTAGTCAAGTTTGTTAACATCATCTTTCTCAATAATTTTATTACACTTTTCATTTTTAGCCTCATTGATAGACATTTATTTATCACATTTTCTTTTTCCCTTCGTGGAATTCTCCCTTATCATTTCATAACTAATGAGTGTACTATAAAGATAATCCATAGATAGTTTTTAATTATATTTATCTTCTAATGAACAGACCTTAGAATCAAACCTATCGAGAATAATTCTTATGATCTTTTCAACAACTATAGAATCCTCAAAATTTTCACCAAGACATCTAATAGTGCTAATAATTTCATTTACCTCTGTAAAGAAGTCCCCAATATATTTTTACTCCCTCATTTTCAAATACTCATAATTCAACCTAGAGATTTGAAAATTTTCCTTCTTTACTTTTTTATTTCCTTTATATATGTTTTTCAACTTATATATTATAGTGTTAGATATGGTAACTCCCTTTACCATTAAAATATAACTTTTAGAAAGTGATGAGAGTAAACAATTCTTAGCCCTTCCATCATTCTCAAGATTTTTTTGATCAACAGATGTAAGAGGAAAATTTTCCTCAACAAGAGGAAATCCATCTATTGTAGCTTCAAGAACATCATATCCAAGAGACATAATAAAAGATAACATTTTACCTTTCTAGATATGATAATTACTAACATAAAAAACAAGAATACCATTACTATTTACACAATTCATATTATTCCTAAAATTTTCTTCAAAACATTAGTAATGAATAAATAAAGGGAAATATTGGATCTGATACCAATTATAATTTCATAGTCAATATTGTTGTATCACTGAGAGTGGAGGGGGTGAATCAGTGATAAATATTTCTTTTAAATTTCCTTACTTTTAAAACAACCTTCACCTCCTATTAAATATTTATTTCGCTTTTGAAAGAGAACACACATCCACAAGAACATAAAAAATTAAAAAGTTCACTACTCAACAAGAGTGGCTATGTCCTTGTTATTGTCTAAAAACAGTCTAATACCACACATGCTACTAGTAAACAATCCTCTTTTAGAATAAAATGAGTAGGATATTCCCTTACACTCATGAAAGGCTATGATCAATAAAAAATTGCATGTTCTTTAGTTAACACAAAATGAAGTAAGATAATTTTTGTAACAACCATGTGACAGTGATTCTCGATCAGCTGTCACAAATATGATCATTCAGAACAATTCATCACTTTATGAACCATAATATGGTAATAAATTCATGAACATAGTAATGATACTTAGTTTTATTTCCCAGTTTGATTCCCATGTCTGATTTCTTAATATGAAAACATTACTATTTCAGAATACCACAGAAAAAATTTGAACTTCTTCGTCCTCAGTCTAGAAAACCAAATTGGATTTCTTTATCCAATAAGCCATCCCAATATTATGATCAACTAAATAATATCTTCTTCTCCCTTATTCTTCTATCTGGTTATCTTTTTAAAGAAAACGAATTTTGGATACTTCTCCTCCCTATAAATATGATGCTTCTCTTCTCTTAATATTTAAATAGTACTTATATAAGTAAAGTAAAAAGTATTTCCTCCATTTATAGGTGGCCCAAAATTATTTTGGTTGGATTCTTAAAAACATTACCACTCAAAAAAGTTTCCTAAAATATCCATTTACCTTGAATTATATATACATTTATGATGTAGTCAACACTTCAAAACACTTCTCGAAACTTATTAAATCTTCTAACATCTATATCTTGCTTTAGTATTTCCTTAAAAACATTACTCTAATTAGGATTTATAATTCTATTTTCTAAATATGATTTATTCATCATGATGCTCCATACATAATCAAATAAAAATAATCTCATTCTGATTTCTTATTATGATGTTTATTTTAGATTCTTTAGTATATTGTTATTAATCAATTGAAAAACTAATCTTCCAATTCTGAGTTCTTAATTATGATAAACACGACATATTATTTAAAATGTTTCTTTGTTCGAAAATTCAAAAATTTAAAACATATGTCTTATCATTTTATTTATTCTTACCAACTGAGGAAAACAAAAGAAAACATATTCTTCAACACTTTTTTATTTTATTGAAACTCTTAAAGAATGATTTTAGTCCCCCTTTGACCACACTTTTAACATCTCTAAATAAGATTATTATTCTTCTTTTATATTAACCCACTTGAAAGATAAAGAAATTAATTCAGCCTGTTGAGAATGGGTGACTATATTTTTTATCAATCTATTAATTTCTTATTCATATTGGTCACAACAAATTTCTCTTCTTCTTCGCATTCCTTGGTTCCAACAACTCTCAATAAAAAAATTCTTCCTTTGATGATTATGATGGAATATCCAGTCTGATGAACTAGTATCAGTAGCTTATTTCTTTTTCAATGGTTGTGGAGGATGATCATAATCACATAAACCGATGGTGATAGTTTTTAGTCCAACCAATGATCCAAAAGATTTAATTCTTCTTATAAGGAATTTGAGTGCTAAATTTTCATTGGTATCATATTTAGAAAAGAAATGAGCTTCTAATATTGGTCCATCAGACTTGGTTTTCCATCATAATCATCAGAGGAAGAATTTTTTTTATGGATACTTGTGGGAACTGGTGAATGCAGAGAAGAAGAAAAGTTTTTGGTGACCAATACAAAGTAGTAATTTAGAGATCAATCAACAATTTAGTCAACCATTCTCAATAGGATGAATTAATTTATTTATCTTTTATGTTGGTCAAGATAATATAAGAATAAAAATATTATTTATAAATTTTTGGAAGTGTTGTTAAGGGGTAATAAAATTTTTCTTTAAGAGTTTAAAGAAGATAAAAAATTATTTATGAATATGTTTGATTTTTTCATCAGTTGGTAAGAAGCATCAAAAGAAGAATAAATATATTTTACATTTATCACTTTTAGAAAAAAGTAACATATTGACTATTTTTATATATTCCTCGTAATGAATAAATCATAATGGGAAGATTAATTTTTCAATTTATATAGAGAAATGTATTTAAGAATCTTCAATCTTCATCATATTGGAGAAATACGAATGAGTTTAGTTGTCTTTTATTTGGTACGAATAATCATTAAGAAGAAATCATATTAAGAAATAAGAATGGGAAATCATAATTTGAAAAAAAAATTAAAGGATGTTTGATGCTGGATGAAGATGTTAGAATATTTTAGTAGTTTCTAGAAGAGTTGAGAAGTGTTTATAATGGCATAAATGTATCCACAATTCAAGGAAATAGAGATTTCAATAAAAAAAATTGAGAAGGAATGTTCTCAAGAATCTTTCCTAACCCATTTGGAGCCACCTATAAAAGTAAGAAGTACTTTGAACATTCCTTTTATAAGAATTTTTCATGGGTGTAGAGAGATAATCGATGACTTGCTTGGGAGAAGAAGTTTTCTAGTTGAGTTTTATTGAAAACGTTAGTTGTACATAAGTAGAAGGAAGAAGATTGAATTTAGTTGATCTTCATATTGAGATGGATCATCAGATAGGGAAATTGAATTTTATGAAATAAATTAAATTAATATATATATATATACTTTAACTAATTTTACTTTTAAAACCATTTTAATATAAAATTTATCTTGTAAATCCTTTGAATGAAAAGGATGTTTTTTAATTAAAACCAGTATTTTTCGCTTTTTAATAAAATATTTATCTTTTCAGAAAATTTTCAATAATTCATCCAAAGATAATTTTTATATGTATATATAAAAAATGAAGTTTTACTATAAAATAAATTTTATAATAGTGAAAAATTAATTTTATATTATGTTAGAAAAGTGTGACTAGACCACCTTTTAGAAAAAATACATTTTTCTGAAAAATTTTCATTTTATTTCAAATAGTTAGTATTTTATTCATAACCATTAGATAAAAATTTATTTTATTTTATACATGTGAGAACTATATAACTTTAATAATTTAGTTAGTTCTATTCATACCCACAAACTTAATGGCTAGGCTATAATGGTCATGATAATAACATTATTTTAATTGTGTAACTAGTTTCGTTCAAACCCAGGGTTGTGTGCACTGAAAACTATCTAAGAGATTGAATTTATTTGAAAATAAATATATCAAAAACTCCCATAGTGTTACATTAAATTCTATGTTTGATGTTTTGTGTCATATACACTATAAAATAGTATGTTCCTATTTTAACATCTTAGGGTGTTACATTCTACCCCCCTTAATTAAATTGTGCCCTCAAAATTTATTCTTGATATTGGTAACCAAGGGTTTTCAATTTGATAAATCTTATCTTAAAATAACACATAGAGAAAAGGTTTAATAAAACCACACTTGATAAGAGATAAAGGGATGTATGAAGGTCATGAGGAAAAATTTCATAACTTTGATTCCAAGTAAGAGAACATAGGTTGGAATTGAAGACATGGAAATTATAGAAAAGCATAAAAAATCATGGGGATTATTTAACATAATTGAGAAAAATAAAGTGTGTCATATTGATATGGTTTACCAAAATAAAAATAAAATTATTTAAAGAGTTAACATAACACCGGTTTATCCGAAACAAATTAATTTGGATACAATTTTTGTTTCAAGATCCTTTTATTAGAATTAGAGAATTATTTTACAATATATTAATATAAAGAAATATAATTAGTTGATATATTTATATTTTATAAGAACAATTTAATACTTTTAAGGAACTTCAATCAATTTCCACTTCATATCTTACTCAAAGAAATGAATATCCAAAAATTAATTTATTTATTCCTAAAGCACTTAAATTAACTTTTAATAGATCGTATGATCTATAAAAGAGTGAAAACATTTTACTATTTTTACTAAAACTAACATGGTTATAAAATTTTATCTAATAACACCCAATGTTTATCTTAATCCATTTCATAAATAGTTTACCTTAAGTCTTATCCAAAAAATTTCAGACCAAATTTAGAAGGATAGTCACTAAATCCACATTATATCCCCCTAATGAGACAAATTGGATATTATTGTCACATTCAAAATATTTTAATACCTCGATAATTATAAAACCTTAATGAAAACAAAAAAATTTCTCAAAATAAAATATTAGGTTGTCAAATATATTCCATAAATTAAAACATGATTTAAACTCCATCAAAGATAACAAATACCATTAAATCACTAACCAATTTATTGTTCCCCAATACTATCCCATAAACACTTATTTATCATTATTATCTCATTATAAATAAAATTTTAAGGGTTATCTTTCCTTAATCATTTGTTTTCCAAAAATATCAACTTTCCACTAAAACACTTTTCCTGGTCATTGGTACAATTCTACACTTGCTCTCAAATCCTTAAGTAAAATGTACTGCAGTACATTCCATATACATTTAATAATTATTATTACAATAATAACATTGTTAAAAATAATTATACAGCATTATTATTGAATCCAAAAATAGAATTTATTTAATAATTATACTTTATCCATAGTAGTAACCTAATATTTACCTTGATCCCTTATATTATAATGGGATATATTCCCTAGGCCCTTCAGAAATTTATTTTTATAGTTACCCTCCTATTTATAGTTAAATAATTTAATTTTGGAAACTTATTTATTTTACATTAAATAATGAGCATTATTGTTGTTCTCTCCACACTTAAAGAAAATTCTCATTCCCTTCATGCAAGTTATGTGTTCTTTCTTTCAACAATTATCACATGGGGAAAAATCTTTCTTTCCCTTCTTCCCTTTATCGATATTTTTATATATTGTCCTCTTATTATTTTTCTTCCCATAGAATCCATATGACTTCGATAATTCTTTCTTTATATTGATATCACATGATACCATGTCTTATTTTAATGAGAACGATTGAGATAATTACTCCCATTGAAGAATTATTTTTAACCCATTAAAGAAATCTTTCTTTTTAGATTATAAACGAAGTCAATAGAATGACTTGTTATCCTTGTAAATTTTAGTCATAATTTGAAATAAT
Organism: Viscum album; assembly: GCA_963277665.1. Lineage (NCBI taxonomy): Eukaryota > Viridiplantae > Streptophyta > Magnoliopsida > Santalales > Viscaceae > Viscum > Viscum album. The sequence goes on along the minus strand of OY728134.1, from coordinate 1,157,721,580 downwards.
TTCCTCTTTCTTTTATAATATATTCAAGATTTTTGGGTTCATATATGCTCATTTATCATGAGGAAAATACTTTTCGAAGAAAAGTTTCTTTAAATCCTTCCATTCCTTTCATGTCATTTCCATTATATCTTTAGTGTTTTGAATCAATGGACACCATTGATCTACATCTCTTGAGAGGTGATAAAATTCAATGAAAAATTATGCCTTTCATTACCACCCATATCAAGAAATATCTTCTATAAAGATCTTATCCATTATTCAACTACATATTTCTTTTTAGATCCATTAAATAAGGTAGATTACTAACACGTGAATAAATATAACATTTTTTCCACTACATTGTAGATTAATAGGATTAAATATATGGGAAATTTTATTCCTCGTAACCTATGTTATCTAACCCAATATGGTTTTAATTAATTCATTTTCATCTATAGCTCTAGATGTAGCTTTGTTATCTTTCTTATGGGGGATACAAGAATTGATATGGTACCAATTCCTCCCGCTAAGCTATATTACTAAACAATTGAATAGACTAGATTATATCATAAAATTATAAAACATATTATATAATCCCAAATATTTTTATACAATTTGCATATATTAATTAAAGTTTCCATGTTTATTATCATTATCATAAAAAAATGGGAAATTTTTCAATTTAAAAATTATTTTTAAATCCTTCATAATGGATTAAAAAAATGTGATTAACCCTAATATATCCCTCTAGAGTGACAAGATAAGTGTGTAATAAGGATCATTTTTGGGTATTAGGCGATGAACGAGTCAAATACTAATGTTACCCTATTGGATTTATTACCCCTAGGTATAAATTTTCTAGAACCACACCCACTTTTAGTATCTAGATAAGGATATATTTTTTGGAAAACTAAATAATCTCTACCTTACCAAAACATTAAAAAGTTATTCTATACTTATCCTTAATGTCTATCATAGGGTTATGTTACCTAATTTATGATTTTATAAATCTCGATCCCAATGTTTCTACTAAACATTATCTAATACCAACTATAAATACACTAGCCCCAACAGTCCAAATATGGTATTTAAATTATTACATTTTTATAATATACAAGGAATCACATATCAAAGGACTAGATATCTTATTAGTCTTGTCAAACTAGAAACATAATTTAAATTCACATTAAATTTAGGCATAAAATACATAAAGTTTTTCTATGAGAACAACATTATTCCCCTTATCATATCCTTTCATATCAATCATAAAACACTTCATGGTATCTTGTGGAAAATAAATCATAATAATGTGTTGGTATTAGATGCTCATTAATGGTAAGAGTACAAAAAACTATCATGAATAAATAATCTTAGTCGATATAAAAAGGTAAATAAACAGAACAAATGTCATTTAATCAATAAACTAAGGATAATATAGAATAAATAAGTATGATCAAATAAATCCATATAAATAATCAAATAATCCTAGAAATTATCCATTTAAATGATAAATAATTGAATAATAACATGTAAATAATTTACCTCATTATTATGGAATGAATAATACTAAACATCTAAAACTGTCAAGACATTTCATAAGATAGTTTAAATCTATGGGTAGAAACCCACCAAATTTGGCCAACTAATTTGTCTCAAGAGACATATCGATGCATCATGGGGCTATCTATAACCAAGCCCCATCCATCACATACTAAGTAAAATGTATTACTCATATGAATGTGGTGAAATTTCTTCAAAATAAATATTTATATTTAAAAAAATAACTTATGAAATGTTAATACTTACCCCAATAAAAGAAACATATTCATAAACCATCCAAATTAATATGGTAAATGGTAATAAAAATGATTATCCTTAATAAAACTGATAATAAACCATAAAAATAAATAACAAGGATTATATAAATACACATCCTAGTGGATAATAAATACAATAAATGGTTTATTTCATTAATGAATATAACATCTATAAAAATATCACTAAAAACATTTTTAGGAAAACAACCTTTTCACTTTGAAAATAATTATAATAGAAAAATTAAAAAAATATTTTGAAAATAATTTTCATTGAAAGTAAACTTTTAAAACTTGTAAAATAATCTTTAAAACATTTATTTTTTTATTATAAAAAATTATGTTCATTTAGTACATGTTAAAACAAATATTACTTTCACATTTTTAGTAAAATACATATGGGACATGTTTTGAAAACAACAAGAATATTACATTAAAACTATTTCTTAAAAATTTCATATGGGTAATAATGTATTTACTAAATCATTTGGAAAATGTTAAATACGTTTTTTCAAACATTTTTAGAAAACATGGATTTTGATGAAAATTTATTTTTGGCAAAAGAGATAAATAATGTAATATTTTCTTAAAAACGTATTCTCCATTATTTTAAGAAACAAAGAGAGGGAAAATGGTATTGTTACTTGAAAAAGTTCATTAATAGCCATATGATAATAAAATATATTTATTTTGATGTTGAAATATTAAATAATTCCCATATGTAAGACTTAATAAAAACTAATACCTAATAATTTTGAGATTATGAAATAAACCCTTGCCACTTTGGTAACTTGTGAATCATATGACCAATATAACAAATTGTCATAAAATGAAACTTCAAATACCATTCACGTAAATATATTTATGATATAACATATCAAAGAGAAATTATATACACTATTCAAATGAATAATTGGTGAATATGGTGTATGTCTCATGAAAGTAAATGTGAGATGAGAAACCCTTACCACTTGTTCAACTTATTTTGTATATGTCAGAACTTCCTATATGATAAATATAGGTTTATTAGAAATATTTTCAAAAACCACGGTAATATATATCTTTCCATATTTTATTTACTTATAGTATATTATCAACCATTTATTAATAATTAATTTTTAAAATCATGGTTTTGAGTGATGTTTTCTTTTTTTTCACGTATGTTTTAGTTTAGTAATTTTTGGTCCTTTTAATTTGATCATGGTTACATAATATCCATAATTTTAAACATTATATAAATATAATATATATTCATTATATATATATTTATAGTAATCTATAAATGTTAGAGATAGAAAATGTATTACATCATTCATGGAGACGGTAGGACATACGTACACATGAACACTATTTCTATTTTTCTTAACAGATGGAATAAAAGGAAATTAAATATTTAATAACCTTTCCAAAATCATTATTATGTAGTATATATTTATTATATAAATAAAATACATCCCTATTACTATATGTGTAAAAATAAAATGAAAAATATTTCACATCGCTACTTTGAGGAGATAGTTTATATCTATGAAAGAGTGATGTTATTGTTTTATAAAAGATTAGAAGCTAAAAAGTTAGATGTGATATTATATTTTTGTAAGAATTTTTAGGTCATATATATCATATATAATATTTTAATTTAACGTAACTACCTTCCATGATAATAGTAACCGAGAAACGAATCACATCACTTTGTGAGGCGATAGTCCTCTATACACACGATCGACATTATAGTATCCACTACAGAATGGAAAGAAATAATGTATAAATTCTATACTGATTATAAAAGTATAATAATTTCATAATTATAATATAAATATGTTAAATCCATCATTATATTGATCCTTTAATGGTGGTTTAATTACTCGGATTTTTTTGGTTTTATTTTTTGAAAATTACTGGGAAATTTCGAGGCCAGGCACAGAGATGGCATGCGATTCCAATACCCAGTGTTCCCAGAATGGTACGTCTAAAATTGTTATGTTTTTAAATAGTCCAAGTGATAATGTTTCCTAGAAAAGTACATTAAATCTTAATTGAGTTCCCAGAATATAAATCTGAGGGCACCGTTGCATTCAAGATGGGGAGTTTACCCTAGGCGCAACTTAAGTTTAGTCGGTGCGACCCTCTAGTGAGAAAACCCAAAAATGGAATAACCAAAAATTATTTTATTAAATAAAATTATTTTATTTTTCAAATCCTTATAAATCACGAACAGAAACTTGGACTAAAAATTCGAGACCACCGTTAAGGTCGTGAGGGCGTGCTTTCCTTATATAGAGCCTAACATTGGCCAGCATTGGACAACTGTGAAAAGTAGTTTTTGGGATGTCATTGTAAATAAAATAATTAAATAATAATTTTTTTCAAATAATTAAAACTCATAAACAGAAATTTTTATTGGAAATCCTAGAGTACCATTGAGCTCGTGAGGGTGTACTTTCCATAGGTAGGGCCTAACCTAAACCGGTACAGGTCGATGATAAATGTTTATTTTTTGGAATTTTAAAGAAAAATAATATAAACTTAAGAAAATTTATTTTATCTAAAAAATGTTTTATTTGCAAATCAGAGACAAGCCAGAAGTTTCATTTCATAAATGAAACAGTATAATGACGCAGCAACTAAGCATAACAAAAATGTTGAAACATGTTTCCTCCATTTAATTTTTTAATAGAGATAAGGGGTTGTTGACATGATCCTATATTTTCTATGAGGATATAGAGGAGTGGAATTGGAATGAAGAAAATAAAGATGAAAGATGAATCACAACAAGTTTCTTCCTTCCCCTTCGAAGGATCCTGCAACCAATGTCAGATTGATGAACGACAAATGACATCGATGTAATCATCACTAACAAATGATCGAACCTCTAGGTATGAGTTTTATTCTTTCTAATTCGGACTTTCCCATTCTTTCTTTTCAAATGAAGAATGTGGAACAACCCACTAGCAAGTTGATCTATGGGTTGTTCATTAATGAGGGATTGGTTAAATATTGTGGGACTTGATGGGTAGGAACTTGGTAATTTCTCCCTTCCCAGTTTACTTCTAATGGAAAAAATGAAGGCTGAAAAAACAGGGCCATCATTCATCCCTCAAGTTTTCTTGGTGCTCTTACTACCCATGTACTATCGTTCTTTGTCGGTGAACCCATGTGGTCATGTCAGAATTTTCTAGGAGGTTCTGAGCATGAATAGACCCTATATTGATGATGATATGACTTTGATCATGTAGTAGTGATGGCGATGACCGGAGGATTCTATAGGAGCTTGTGGATCAGAAAACAGACCACCATAGAAAGTGTGGTGGCCCATAGAAAGAACCATTGTCACACCGCAGTGGCAGACGAGGCCCACAAAAACTGCCTTGAGCGGTGGATCAGGGCCACCGGGAATGGCTGGAGGTGGCATAAGTGGATGCCACAATGACCAGTAGGGTGGGGGGAGATGCGGTGGGAACCACTTCATGGGTGGAGAAAGTGGGCCCACTCACGGTGGGTCGGGCTAGAGAAGGTAGGCCACCCAAGGTGGCCCAGTGGGCTAGAGTCGAGGTCGAGTGGGCCAAAATCGCGGCCTGGGCTAGGTCGGACCCGGGTCAGGTCGATAAACGTGGGTTGGGACAGTAGACCCTGGGCCATGTCGGACCAGACCTTGACCCAACCAACCCCTTTTTAGTAAAATGGGCATAACTTTGAAATAGTACGTCTGATTGATGGGTCGTTTGCAGTCTTAGAACCCTTGTGATGAGATGATATTTTAGGAGTACTCCAAGTGAGTTTCCATGGAGGTTGAGATATGACTGATGGATTGAAGAGTAGATTCTCCCAAAATCAAGGGTTCTATGAGAAGAAATCTTAAAACTGGATGTAATGAGAAGGAAGTGATGAGCGGACCTTAGTGGCTCGGATGATGAGTTGTGTAACACCCAAATCTTCCACGGTACGCTTCTCTTTGAATAATACAGTAGCGTGTGTTGTACGCAACTTTAAGTTCTACGATAAATACTATTTTGTTGAATATTTTATTGATAATAAATGATATAATTTCCCCACATTGTGCTAAATATGTTTATTTATAAAATATTTGGGATTTGATTATTCATTTGAAAATTTGGTGAAAATTCCAGTTTTACCCTTTATTGTGCATTGTAGTATTTCAAAGATAAATATTTTTGTATTTATTATTTTAATTTTCAATTTTGTAACAGTGTTCTTAACTTAATGTTCTACAACTTTCATTCAGGACACTAGAGCTAAAAATGGAATTTGGATGGAGTAAAAGGGACATTAATATAATGGTGGGCTGGACTCGGCAGAATGGACATGGGTTCTGTATTTGGGTCATATCTTCTTCATCCGGGCTTGGATTGAGTCCAAAGTTTTAGGAAAGCTCGAGGACATGATTTATCACAAATCATCCTTCTGTAAGTCTGGTAAATTCACGCGTTTCGGAGGGCAACTAGGCGGTTCAACTTGGAATAAAATATTTGGCCGAGTTTTTCATTTGACACTTAAAAAGTTATGTATCCCTAGCCCTCACAAACTCTATTTAAAGGGGTTCTTAACTCTTTGAGAGGGCTGGTCGAGGCTTTGGGAAGGTGTGGCCGAAAGGGTGTCTCTTGTGAGCCCCTTACAACTCTTGGAAGAAGTAAGCATTTGTGCAAACCTCTCTTCCAAAAAGGCTCCCCTCTCCCACCTCTTCTTTGTATTTCTTTTCTTTCATGTTTGTTTCTTGAATTTTTCTTCAAATAATATTTTTTGTTCATCCCTCTTATTCTTCTCTTAATCTTATTAATTGGGTTGGAATCAAGAGTGGAGAAAGGATTGGGTTATACCCTTTCAATCCTTTGCTTATGCAAATCGTCTCCACGATGACTACACCGCCCATGGAAGAGTAATTCTTTTTAGTAATCATTCGATTTCTCACCTTCATCATTCATTTATTTTGAATCAATGATCTACTGTAATTAAATAAACACGATCCATTAATTATGTTTTTAATTTAAATGAAACTAATCAAGCAATTGAATAGTTAACACAAAACACATGAGGTCGGGAATTGTGTGAACTGTGAGAGCGCAACCTTAACCGGTAATTCAAAACCACACGGGATCAATTTGTAGAGTTCAAATGTAATCCCTAAACTCAATTAATCCTCATTTCCAGAGTGGTTATGTGCCTTAATTTACCACTGACCATAAGCTAATCTTAGAACATCAATCAAATCAGGGTGTTGGGATTGCATGTTCTAAAGTTAGCCTAAGGTTAAATTCACTTCATCTTCATGGTAAGGTTAATTCTCGTAGGGTTTGGGATTTAACAAATTAAGGGATCATAATTAAGTGAATATTAATTTAAATGATAATGATTAATAAATTATTGAAGAGGTAGAGTTAGATTGATTATGCCTTTTAAAATAGATTTCTAAAAAAACATCTTCTTGTTGTGTCATTCTAATCGAAACTTCATTTCAAAATTAAAATAAAAAAAATGAAATCTTCTTCCAGAAAAATTCTTCTATATTTATAAACTATAAACAACCACCCCCATAATTTCAAGTAGTGTTTTTATTCTCTTTTATTTTGTTTCTAGAATACCTCTGAAAAGTTTTTTTAATTCACTTCCTCCTTTGAGAGAAGGACCTTGGTCCGCCACTTTGCTGCACCTAAGTACCCCAAAATCACACTAATCATTTGAGGGCGCCCATGACAGCGCTCTATCAAATTGGCGTCGTTGCCGGAGAGGCAAGTAATTATTTCAACCAATTAGAGGTATTTATTTTCTTTTACATTTTTATTCTCTTCCTCCCTTCTTTCTTCCTTCTTTACCCAATCTGATTTTTCTTCTTCTTCATTTATTTTATTCTACTTCTTTTTTGACCATCAACTCAAATTTCTAATTTTTATTTTACTATGCTCCACTTTCTTTCTTTTAATTTTTATTCGATTTTTGACACGAAATAATCCCGAAGAGCTCTTAGATCTTGACCCTGAGATTGAACGTAGCCTTAGGGCACGAATCAGACATTCTCAATCTATGGGAAGTTTCAATATTCAAACAGTTGGTGAATTCCTCTCTTCTGGAAACATTGAAATTGGAAGCAATTCAAATTAAAACATAAAAGAGGAACCAGTGGCTGGAAATAATGGAAATGAACTTAATAGAACCATTCGAGAATTAGCTACACCTGAAACTAACTATCAACCAAATTGTATTGCATACCCAAATATCAAATCGGACTTTGAATTGAAATCTGGATTAATTCACCTTCTTCCAACGTTTCATGGATTATCTGGTGAGGATCCCAACAAACACTTTAAATAATTTAATGTGGTTTTCTCAACTTTAAAACCAAGAAATGTTTCTGAAGATCAAATTAAATTAAGAGCATTCCCATTCTCACTTGATGGAGCTGCAAAAGATTGGATGTATTATTTGCAACCTGAAGATGTAACATGTTGGAATGATTTGAAACGTCTTTTCTTGAAATGATATTTTCTAGCATCAAGGACAACATCCATTCGAAAGGAGATATCGGGGATCAAGCAAGCCCAAGAAGAGTCAATGTATGAGTATTGGGAGCGATTCAAGAAGTTGTGTGCAAGCTGCCCACATCATCAAATCAGTGAGCAATTACTCATCCAGTACTTTTATGAAGGACTCACACCTATGGAGAGAAGCATGGTAGATGTTGCGGCTGGAGGAGCATTGGTGGACAAGACACCAGTATCTGCACGTGCTTTGATCGACAAGATGGCCCAAAACTCCCAACAATTTGGTGATAGAGGTACACCACATGTCAGGGGAGTACATCAGGTAAGTCCTTCTTTTCTTGAAAGTCATTTGATTAATACTAAGTTGGAAGAATTGACCACTATGGTGAGGCAAATTGCTTTGGCACAAAAGACATCTCTACCCCCTCCTTCAAGGCCTTGTGGTATTTTCACTTAGACAAGCCACCCAACTGACTGTTACCCACAACTCCAAGAAACAGAAGATTGTGCAGCAGTGTTCCCTGGGAGACCATTTCAGCAGCAACAACAACAACCATATCCCCAAAAGAAGTTTGATCCAGCATACAACCAAGGGTGGAAAGATCAGTCGGACATGAGGTATGGCTCTGGACAGCAACAAAGGCCACCCGTTCAACAAAACTTCCAGCAGCCTCCGCCTTACCAGCAGGGTTTCCAACAACCCCAAAGGAGATTTGAAGCTCAAACATCAACAAGTTAGCAACAAGGGAATCATCCACCAAGGGTAGATTCTAATACTGATGATCTTTTGAAGAAAATTGCTCTTAATAAACAGAATGAGCTGAAGAGTTAAAGTTCAGAGCTGAGGGAGTTGAAGACTCAAATGAGCCAGATTGCCACCGCCCTCCATGAACTTGTGAGTAAGAATTCTGGAAATCTACCTTCCCAACCCACTCCAAATCCAAAGGGGAATGTTAGTTCCATCACATTGAGAAGTGGGAAGCAATTGAATGATACATCTGCACCTACCATTCCATCGGGATTCACCTCAACTTCAGAGAAGCCGCATTCTATACCAACTAATGAGCAATCCAAGGAGAAAGATAAAGGTAATAAAAAGATTGATGATGTTCCTCCTAAACCCCTTCCATTTCTAAACAGGGTTGTTCAAACTAAGAAGATGGCTGAAGAAACAATGCAAAAGGAGGTTTTGGACACATTCAAGCTTGTGGAGATCAACATTCCTCTACATGAAGCCATTAAGCAAATCCCTAGGTATGCCAAATTCTTAAAAGAACTCTGCACCAATCGAAGAGGGATCAAGGGAAATGAGAGGATCAACCTTGGAAGGAATGCCTCAGCACTCATTTCACCAACTCTAGTAATGCCAACAAAGTTCCAGGATCCAGGGACATTCACCATCCCATGCACCATAGGGGAGTTTCACTTTTCTGATGCACTTTGTGATTTAGGTGATTCCATAAATGTGATGACTCACACTGTATTCTCTTACTTGCAGGTTAGTGAGTTGAAGCCAACAAGAGTAGTGGTGTAATTGGCGAATAGAGCTACGGCATATCCAGTAGGAGTCCTTGAGGATGTACTTGTCCAAGTAAGAGACATGATCTTTCCAGCGGATTTCTATGTTCTTAACATGGAGGATGATCAGGTACGTTCTCATGCCCCCATTATCTTAGGTAGGCCCTTCCTCAAAACTACAAAAACCATCATAAATGTCAATTAGGTTACACTTTCCATGGAATTTGGGGATGAAGTTGTGATATTTAATTTTATAGATTCCATGAGGTACCCCTCTGAGGACCATTCTACTTTTTTTATCTCCCATTTTGAACCACCAAGTAAAAACTCCATGGATTTTGATTGTCCTATGCTTAGGGAGATTATGAGTATTAGTTCTGGTTTATTGTCTAAGAGAACCTCCACACCTGTTTCTAATGAACAAGACTCTCTAAGATTTGATTTTGAAATGGATTCATATTCAGATATTGTTCATATGAACTCTGATTATGACATGGCTATAGAGTATTCTGATGGATTTGATGCTTTATTCTCTGATTTTGATGATGTATATTTTGATACCAATGCTCTTTGTGCACATATTTCGGTTCCTTCAATGTCTCCATCCATACTACACCCTCCTTCATTAGAACTCAAGCCATTGCCACCAAATCTGAAATACTCATACTTGTTGAGTGGTGAGAGATTACCTGTTATCATTGCTAAAAATCTCCCTTTTGAACATGAAGAAAAGCTTTTGAATATTTTGAGGGAGAACATCAGGGTGATTGGGTGGACCTTGGCTGACATATCAGGTATTAGCCCTTCCATTTGGATGCATAGGATTCTCTTGGAGGATGGGGCTAAACTGGTGAGACAACCACAAAAGAGACTCAATCCCACCCTCCTGGAAGTTGTTAAAAAAGAAGTTGAGAAATTGATCGAGGCATGAATAATCTTTCCCATTTCAGATTCTCAGTGGGTAAGTCCAATTCAGATTGTGCCTAAGAAAATTGGTGTTACTGTTGTTAAAAATGAGAAAGATGATTTAGTTCCAATGAGGGTGCAAAATAGTTGGCGTGTGTGTATTGATTATAGGAAACTAAATAATTCCACTCGCAAGGACCATTTCCCCCTCCCGTTTATTGATCAGATGCTTGAGAGACTAGCTGGGAAGACACACTATTGTTTCTTGGATGGATTTTCTGGATATTTTCAGGTTCCTATAGCTCTGGAGGACCAGGAGAAGATGACATTCACCTGCCCATTCAGTACCTTTGCTTACTGGAGGACGCCATTTTGACTTTGCAACGCCCCAGATACCTTCCAGAGATGCATGGTGAGTATTCTTTCTGATTTTATTGAGACATGTATGGAGGTATTTATGGATGATTTTATAGTGTGTGGGTCTTTATTTGATGAATGTCTAATTAGTTTGGGAAAGGTGTTGAATCGTTGTATTGAGAAGAATCTGGTCCTGAACTTTAAAAAGTGTCATTTTATGGTAGAGCATGGCATTGTCTTAGAGCATGCAGTGTCGAAACATGGGATAGAGGTTGATAGATCTAAGGTAGACATTATTTCATCCTTACCCTATCTTTCATGTGTTTGTGATGTTAGATCTTTCCTAGGGAATTCAGGATTTTATCGGCACTTCATCAAAGATTTTAGTAAGATCGCTCTTCCTATGTCACGATTACTTAAAAAAGATTCTGATTTTGTGTTTGACGATTCTTGTAGGACTTCCTTTGATGAGCTAAAGAAGTTTCTGACCACTCCACCTATCATACAGCCCCCACAGTGGGATATTCCTTTTGATCTTATGTGTGACGCCTCCAACTTCGCGGTTGGAGTGGTCTTATCTCAGAGGGTGGAAGGACGTTCACATGTGATTGCCTATGCATCAAGGACATTGGATTCAGCCCAATCAAACTACAAAACCATGGAAAAGGAGTTTCTTGCTCTCATATTTGCTTTAGATAAATTCCGTTCATATTTATTGGGCTCTAAAGTAGTTGTCTTTTCTGACCATGCAGCTTTGAGGTACCTCCTGAAGAAGCCAGATGCAAAGCCAAGACTTATCCATTGGATGCTCCTTCTTCAAGAGTTTGACCTTGAGATAATGGACAAGAAGGGGTCAGAGAATTTGGTGGCGGGCCACATGAGTAGGCTTACTCACACACTAGAGGATGACACCTTGGACCAGGTACCACTTCGAGACACTTTTCCTGATGAGCATCTTTATTCCATCTCAGGTACGCATCCTTGGTATGCTGATTTAGTGAACTACATTGTTGCCTCTGAAATCCCTACAAATTTAAAGAAACATCAAGTCCAAAAATTAAAAAGTGAGTCTAGGATTTTTGTGTGGGATGATCCTTACCTCTGGCGCATGTGTAGTGACCAAGTCATTAGGAGGTGTGTTCCCGATCATGAGTTTGAGTCTGTTTTGCATTTCTGTCATACACTTGCTTGTGGTGGACACTTTGGACCCCAACGGACAGCTAGGAAAGTTTTGGACTCTGGATTATATTGTCCTAGATTGTTCCATGATGCCCATGTGTTTTGTAAGTCATGCTCTCATTGCCAACACACTGGGAATATTTCAAGGAGACATGAGATGCCCCAACAACCCATACGATTCTGTGAGATTTTTTATGTATGGGGCATTGATTTTATGGGTCCTTTTCCTAGTTCATTTGGATTTTTGTACATTTTGGTTTCTGTTGATTATGTGAGTAAATGGGTGGAGGCTAAGGCCACCAGGACTGACGATTCTCATGTTGTTGTGGGCTTTGTCAAAGCATAGATATTTTACAAGTTTGGAGTACCAAAGGCCATCATCAGTGACCAAGGGACACACTTTTGCAATAGGAATTTTTCTTCCCCCCTCCGGAAGTTTGGGGTGACACACAAAACATCCACACCATACCACCCCCAAACAAATGGCCAGGATGAGGTTTCAAATCGTGAGCTGAAACAAATATTAGAGAAAATCGTGCAGCCAAATAGGAAGGATGGGAGCAAGCACTTGGATGATGCATTGTGTGATTATAGGACAACATACAAGACACCCATTGGTATGTCCCCATTTAGGATTGTTTTTGGGAAAGCATGTCATCTCCCAGTGGAAGTCGAGCATCGGGCATATTGGGCTATAAAGAAACGCAACATGGATTTGGCCCAAGATGGAATTCAAAGGAAGTTGCAAATTCAAGACCTTGAGGAGATTCGATTGTCATCATATGAGAACTCGAGGCTCTACAAGGAAAGATCAAAAGCAGCTCATGACAAAATGATCCAACAAAGGGAGTTTCATGTTGTAGAGAAAGTCCTTCTCTATAGTTCACGACTCAAGCTGATTCCTGGTAAGTTGCATTCCAGATGGTTAGGTCCTTATATCGTATCTAATGTTTTTCCTTATGGTGCAGTGGAGATCACACAAGAGGACACTGGAAGGAGATTTACATTAAATGGGCAACATTTGAAGAGATACATTGAGGGACTTCCTACTGATGTAGTGGATTTTATCACACTGCATGACCCCATCATCACTTGATCACATCAGGCTGTTCCTAACCCTTTCACTTTTATATTATTTGTCCTATTTAAAAATTCTGCATTTCATGTGCATATATCATATCATGGGTTCACATTGAGGACAATGCAATATTTTATGTGTGGGGGAGGGAACCTTTTAGTTTAGTAATTTCAATTGTTTTCCTTTAAAAAAACAAAAACAAATGTGTTTTTTTTCAAATTTTGTGTGTTTATTTTTTTCAATTTTCTTTTTATTTTTGAAATTTTTGAGCTGAAATGATTCTCATCACAATTTTCAAATGCATATCAATGAGTGAAACAATTTATCCCTTAAAACTAAGATTAAATGAATTCTGAAAATGACTTTGTTTTAACATCAAATATTTAGTAATTTCATGGAAAGTACGCTGAATTTTGAATCCCATGCCACATATCACTGTCTTTATATTTGAAATCACTTTCCTGTGAGGCTTCTAAACCATTATTTTTCATATTATTTACATTCACCTAACTTCTTGAGAGAACCATACCATGCTTGATTTAACCATAATTTGATCTATTCCAATCAAAACTTGAGGTTTTGAGGTACATATGTTTAATTGATTGAGGCATTTGTTTGGTATTAAAGCCCCTATTTCAAAGAATAATTTTTTATAATGGCCTACCTTGAATATTTAATCCTTGTAGCCCTTAGAATCCATGCACATCCTGTTAGGTTAGCCACATTACAAGCCAATTTTCCCTATCCAACCAACTCTTGAAGTGAAATTGCATAATCTAGTTGAGCTTAAGTGTGGGGGAATCTATCTTGTGTTGTTCCACCACATTATGTGATACTTTGGGTGGAAAATTAAATTCTTAATAGATGTGTTTGCTGCTAAAGAAAGTCATTATATTGAAAGTTGTGCCTTTTCTGGAGCTTTCATGACAAAGTGAAGTTGTGCCTTTTCTGGAGCTTCTAATTGAGGTGGAAAGTTGTGCCCATCTGGAGCTTTCAAGAAAATCATGTTTGAGAAGATTGAATTTTTTTATTCTGGAATGATGAATGGTGTAAACCTTTTATGAATTTTCATGATGATGGAACTGAATTAATACTATGGGGATTGAGGAGAAGACCATATTTAAGTGAAAATTAGATTAATGCAATTTTGCTTCAAAAAGAGTCAAGCCCTACTCATTCAGCCTCAGAATGTTTCACATCTAAATCCTACCAACCGGAAGCCACAGAACAACCCTGAAAAGTCCTCATGATAAACATATATCATTGACTCACATCGGGTGGTGATTTAGGAATCTATCAAGCCTATGGTGACCCTTGTATGAGTTTGGATGAGAAAGACATTTCAAAAAAAATGATATTTGAGTGATGAGAGAAAATTCAAGCGAGGTAAGTGTTTTGTGCATGGGAGGATATATAAAGTGGAAATATATTGAATGATATAAATGAAGAACTTGAAATAATGGTTTTTTATGAGGCATGATATCTTTTTATTCTTGGTGTGAAATTGATTGATCTCAAGGATATGTGTTTTAAAATTGGTTTTGATTTGATATTGATGTTTACTTAATATGAGATTTTACTCAGGAGTGAAAAAGGGTAAGTGTGGGGGAGTTGATAAAACACTATTTTGTTGAATATTTTATTGATAATAAATGATATAATTTCCCCACATTATGTTTATTTATAAAATATTTGGGATTTGATTATTCATTTGAAAATTTGGTGAAAATTCCTGTTTTACCCTTTATAGTGCATTGTAGTATTTCAAAGATAAATATTTTTATATTTATTATTTTAATTTTAAATTTTTTAACAGTGTTCTTAACTTAATTT
Organism: Viscum album; assembly: GCA_963277665.1. Classification (NCBI taxonomy): domain Eukaryota; kingdom Viridiplantae; phylum Streptophyta; class Magnoliopsida; order Santalales; family Viscaceae; genus Viscum; species Viscum album. Next base: position 1,157,706,422 of record OY728134.1, on the reverse strand, counting down.
TCTACAACTTTCATTCAGGACACTAGAGCTAAAAAGGGAATTTGGATGGAGTAAAAGGGACATTAATCCAATGGTGGGCTGGACTCGGCAGAATAGACATGGGTTTTGTATTTGTGCCATATCCTCTTCATCCGGGCTTGTATTGAGCCCAAATGTTGAGAAACGCTCGGGGACATGATTTTTCACAAATCATCCTTCTGGAAGGCTGGTCAATTCACACGTTTTGGAGGTCAAATAGGCGGTGCAACTACAATAAAATATTTGGCCGAGTTTTTCATTTCACACTTAAAAAGTTATGTATTCTTAGCCCTCAAAAACTCTATTTAAAGGAGGTTTTAACTCTTTGAGAGGGCTGGTAGAGGATTTGGGAATGTGTGGCCTAAAGGGTGTCTCTTGGGAGCCCCTTATAACTCTTGTAAGAAGTAAGCATTTGTGCAAACCTCTCTTCCAAAAAGGCTCTCCTCTCCCACCTCTTCTTTTTATTTCTTTTCTTTCATGTTTGTTTCTTGAATTTTTCTTCAAATATTCTTCTGTGTTCATCCCTCTTATTCTTCTATTAATCTTCTTAGTTGGGTTGGAATCAAGAGTGGAGACAATATTGGGTTATACCCTTTCAATCCTTTGCTTATGCAAATCGTCTCCACGATGACTACACCGCCCATGGAAGAGTAGTTCTTTTTAGTAATCGGTCGACCTCTCACCTTATTCATTCATTTATTTTGAATAAATTATTTACTGTAATTAACTAAACATGATCCATTAATTGAGTTTTTAATTTAAATGAAACTAAGAAAGCAATTGAATAGTTAACACAAAACACGCGAGGTCGGGAATTGTGTGAACTGTGAGAGCGCAACTATAACCGGTAATTCAAAACCCCACGGGATCAATTTGTAGAGTTAAAATATAATCCCTAAACTCAATTAATCCTCATTTTCAGAGTGGTTATTTGCCTTAATTTACCACTGACCATAAGCTAATCTTAGAACATCAATCAAAGCAGGGTGTTGCGATTGCATGTTCCGAAGTTATCCTAAGGTTAAATTCACTTCATCTTCGTGGTAAAGTTAATTCTCGTAGGGTTAGGGATTTAATGAATTAAGGGGTCATAATTAAGTGAATATTGATTTAAATGATAATGATTAATAAATGATTGAAGAGGTATAGTTAGATCGATTACTCCTTTTAAAATAGATTTCTAAAAAAACATCTTCTTGTTGTGTCATTCTAATCGAAACTTCATTTCAAAATTAAAAACAAAAAAATGCAATCTTCTTCCAGAAAACTTCTTCTATATTTATAAACTATAAAAAAACCACCCCATACTTTCAATTAGTGTTTTTATTCCCTTTTATTTTGTTTCTATAATTCCTCTGAAAAGTTGTTTTAATTCACTTCCTCCTTTGAGAGACGACCTTGGTCAGCCACTTTGCTGCACCTAAGTACCCCAAAATCACACTAATCATTTGAGGACGCCCATGTCAGCGCTTTATAAAATTGGCGTCGTTGCTGGGGAGGCAAGTAATTATTTCAACCAATTAGAGGTATTTATTTTCTTTTACATTTTTATTCTCTTCCTCTCTTCTTTCTTCCTTATTTACCCAATCTGATTTTTCTTCTTCTTCTTTTATTTTCTTCTAATTCTTTTTGGACCATCAACTCAAATTTCTAATTTTATTTTACTATGTTCCACTTTATTTCTTTTAATTTTTATTCAATTTATGACACGAACTAATCCCGAAGAGCTCTTAGATCTTGACCCTGAGATTGAACGTAGCCTTAGGGCACGATTCAGATATTCTCAATCTACATGAAGTTTAAATATTAAACCAGTTGGTGAGTTCCTCTCTTCTGGAAACATTGAAATTGGAAGCAATTCAAATTCAAACATAAAAGAGGAACCAATGTCTGGAAACATTGGAAATGAACTTAATAGAACCATTCGAGAATTGGCTTCACCTGATATTAACTATCAACCAAATTGTATTGCATACCCAAATCTCGAATGGGACTTTGAATTGAAATCTTGATTAATTCACCTTCTTCCAAAGTTTCATGGCTTATCTGGTAAGGATCCCAACAAACACCTTAAGGAATTTAATGTGGTTTGCTCAACTTTAAAACCAAGAAACTTTTCGGAAGATCAAATTAAATTAAGAGCATTCCCATTCTCACTTGATGGAGCTACAAAAGATTGGATGTATTATTTGCAACCTGAATATGTAACATGTTGGAATGATTTGAAACGTCTTTTCTTGCAAATATTTTTTCTAGCATCATGGACAACATCCATTCGAAAGGAGATATCGGGGATCAAGAAATCCCAAGGAGAGTCAATGTATGAGTACTGTGAGTGATTCAAGAAGTTGTGTGAAAGCTTCCCACATCACCAAATCCGTGAGAAATTACTCATCCAGTACTTCTATGAAGGACTCACACCTATGGAGAGAAGCATGGTAGATGATGCGGCTGGAGGAGCATTGGTGGACAAGACACCAGTAGCTGCACATGCGTTGATCGACAAGATGGCCCAAAACTCCCAACAATTTGGTGATAGAGGTACACCACTTGTCAGGGGAGTACATCAGGTAAGTCCTTCTTCTCTTGAAAGTCAATTTATTGATACTATGTTCGAAGAATTGACCACTATAGTGAGGCAAATTGCTTTGGCACAAAAGACATCTCTACCCCCTCCTTCAAGGCCTTGTGGTATTTGCACTAAGACAAGCCACCCAACTGACTGTTGCCCACAACACCAAGAAACAGAAGATTGTGCAGCAGTGTTCCCTGGGAGACCATTTCAGAAGAAACAACAACAACCATATCCCCAAAAGAAGTTTGATACAGCATACAACCAAGGGTGTAAAGATTAGTCGGACATGAGGTATGGCTCTGGACAACAACAAAGGCCACCCTTTCAACAAAACTTCCAGCAGCCTCCACCTTACCAGCAGGGTTTCCAACAAGCCCAAAGGAGATTTGAAGCTCAAACATCAACAATTAAGCAACAAGGGAATCATCCACCAAAGTTAGATTCTAATACTGATGATATTTTGAAGAAAATTGTTCTTAATCGACAGAATGAGCTTAAGAGTCAATGTTTTGAGCTGAGGGAGTTTAAGACTCAAATGAGCCAGATTGCCACCGCCCTCCATGAACTTGTGAGTAAGAATTATGGAAATCTACCTTCCCAACCCACTCCAAATCCAAAGGGGAATGTTAGTGACATCACATTGAGAAGTGGGAAGAAAATGAACGATACATCTGCACCTACCATTCCACCGAGATTCACCTCAACTTCAGAGAAGCCGCATTCTATACCAATTGATGAGAAATCCAAGGAGAAAGATAAAGGTAAGAAAAAGATTGATGATGTTCCTCCTAAACCCCTTATTTTTCCAAACAGGGTTGTTCAAACCAAGAATATGGATGAAGAAGCAATGCAAAAGGAGGTTTTGGACACATTCAAGCGTGTGGAGATCAAAATTCTTCTACTTGAAGCCATTAAGCAAATCCAAAGGTATGCCAAATTCTTAAAAGAACTCTGCACAAATCGAAGAGGGATCAAGGGAAATGAGAGAATCAACCTTGGAAGGAATGTCTCAGCACTCATTTCACCAACTCTAGCAATGCCAACAAAGTTCAAGGATCCATGGACATTCACCATCCCATGCACCATAGGGGAATTTCACTTTTCTGATGCACTTTGTGATTTAGGTGCTTCCATAAATGTGATGCCTCACTCTGTATTCTCTTCCTTGAAGGTTGGTGAGTTGAATCCAACAATAGTAGTGGTGCAATTGGCGAATAGAGCTATGGAATATCTAGCAGGAGTCCTTGAGGATGTACTTGTCCGGGTAAGAGACATGATCTTTCCAGCAGATTTTTATGTTCTTAACATGGAGGATGATCAGTTAAGTTCTCATGCCCCCATTATCTTAGGTAGGACCTTCCTCAAAACTGCAAAAACATTCATAAATGTCAATTAGGGTACACTTTCCATGGAATTTGGGTATGAAGTTGTGATATTTAATGTTATGGATTCCATGAAGTACCCCTCTGAGGACCATTCTGCTTTTGTTATCTCCCATTTTGAACCACCAAGTAAAAACTCCGTGGATTTTGATTATACTATGCTTAGGGAGATTATGAGTATTGGTTCTGGTTTAATTTCTAAGAGAACTTCCACACCTGTTTCTAATGAACAAGACTCTCTAAGATTTGATTTTGAAATGGATTCATATTCTGATATTGTTCATGTGAACTCTGATTATGACATGGCTATAGAGTATGCTGATGGATTTGTTGCTTTATTCTCTGATTTTGATGATGTATATTCTGATACCGATGCTCTTTGTGCACATATTTCGGTTCCTTCAATGTCTCCATCCATACTATACCCTCCTTTATTAGAACTCAAGTCATTGCCACCAAATCTGAAATACTCATACTTGTTGAGTGGTGAGAGATTACCTATTATCATTGCTACCAATCTCCCTTTTGAACATAAAGAAAAGCTTTTGAATATTTTTAGGGACTTGATATCATTCTAGATATTAATAAGATACAACCTATCCATAACAAACACGGCTTATGTAACAAAGCATATAAAGGAAAACTAATCAGTTAACACCCGAAACAACGATAATACTAAGATATTATTAACAAATTAATGTTAAAAGATCATATATGATATCTTATTAATGTATATGACTCTTGTATAATTTAATAACAATTACTTAACCATTATAAAGGAGGTAAACCAACCCTCGATAAAGGAAAAGTACAAGGTAAGGGCTAATTTCACAATCTCTTTATTATCTGAGCTTCTTTTGACGTAAGTATCTACTGGGAACTCTTTATCATCCACATACATGTTTCTTAAAAATGTATTTCAAAACATTCTTACTATTTTATATACTATGGGATAAATTCATTTATACCCTTGTTTGACTTTTTATAATAATTTTATAAAGTAATACTTCCGTCGTTTTCAAAACAAGGTCTTTTTTAACCTTTTCGACAGAATTAGGGTAAGAATGCCTTTTTTAACTTATACGGTGGGTGCGGCTATTTTATGCCATTATAAAATCAAAGAATCTTCCCTTACAAGATTATAAGAATATTTTAAAAGTAAATTTTTTAATTATGTGGCTTTTAAATGATTTAAAAAAAGATATATTTCTCTCAAATAGTTTTGATTTCATCTATGTCTACACCCTTTGTTGGATTTTAAGCTTATTTTAAGTTTATTTATTATGATACAAAACTTCTATATTGTATTGAAGCTTTTGTGATATTTTGACTATAGATGTGTAATTTTTATACCATTTATGGTTTATGGATAAAGTATTAACATTTTATAAGCTAGTTTTAATATGAATGTTTATGTTATGTTTAAAACTATTCCTATGAGGAATGCATTGGACTTAGTAAGTGACAGGTTGAGCCCGCTATAGCTCATCGATGCATCGGTATGTCTCATGAGAAAAACTAGTGTCTTGGAATAAGGCCTTGACAAAAACTTAGTTGTAGTCTTGGCACAAGGCCTTGACTATGTGGTCATGATAGTCTGGCATTATGCATTCCATCATTATGAAAGTGGTTATTGATATAGCATCTGATTATTCGAATAGTAGAATATCCATGCTAATAAGTAAATAGAATTATTTAATTTTATATTTACCATATTATTCTGAAGTTCAAGTTGAAAAGGATTTTGTTTTAGTTATACATTTCCTTAAATGTTTAGGTTTATTTAAGAAAGTTTCCACTATATTTTTATCCATACTGAGCATCTGAGCTCACCCCTTTCAATGTTTTAATTTTTTCCCAAGATGTGAAGAATTACTTTAGGAATGACCTGCATGGAATGTATGAGGGGATATGAAGATAAGATGTTGTTGCAGTTTTTTTTCACTTTATGATGTAATGTAAGACTTATGAATATATCTAGTGTTTCCAAGACTACTAAACTAATCGGTCTTTCGAGACATGATATTTTGTGATCATGCCAATGTTATGTAATAATGCACTGACTTCGGGTAACTGAGGTCGGGGCGTTAGAGTTGGTATCAGAGGAAGTTTAGTATAAACCTTGGAACCTAGATTTAGATAAACTCTGATTAGACCACATAAACCTAAGATGGACTTTGAGGATTAGTGTAGACGAACTTCCTATAATTTTGGTATTGTAGAGATTTTGTGAGTTTTCTGAACAATACAACCCTGTCTGGATATGAGCAGGTAGAGGCGGCTCTGGCACAGATGTACCTAGGGGTAAAACCTGAAAACACCGCTTTGAGCTAGACTTAAACGGGAACTAGTGCATGACAACGGGCCTTGCTGCACTCTTGGTTATGACACTCCCGGGGGATATGCTTATGATAATTCTCATTTTCTTTATAAACCATTATGAAGGGTTTATGAGTATATACTTCCTCAAATAAAACATTTTTTATGATTATGGATTATAGCCATAAACTGTTCAATTTATGTTAAGTGTTTTACAAGTTTGGAATTATGTATTTCAATTCATAATCTAATCTTTTTTATGCCATTATTTAGAAATGGCGCCAAGTGGAAGGAATGGAAATCATATCAATGCACGCACTCCATATAGGTATTTCCATCCTGCTCAAGATAATTATAGTAGAGATGGTGATGCAACTGGTGCAGATCAGCTAATAACTATACTGTGACAACTCACTCAGGTTATGAATAATAACCTTACCTGTATGGAGCACCCTGATTCGCAGTGTGTAGGATCAATGTTAGATGGATTCATGAGGAAAAAACCACCAAAATTCAATGGGGGTACAAATCCACTAGTATCTAAGCAATGGATAAATTCCTTAGAGAAAATATTTCACGCCTTGGGGAGTAACGAAAGGGAAAAAGTTGTCATGGTAGTTTACTGCCTCACTGGAGATGCTGATCAATGGTGGTCATTGATTCAAAACACAAAGGAATGTGATGAAGTATAAAATATGGAATGGAGGGAGTTTAAAGATATTTTCTTAGAAAAATACTTTCCTCATAACCATCGAGTGGATATGGAAAGACAATTTCTGAGTCTGAGGCAAAAGGAGGATGAGAATATTGCAAAGTATGAGTCTAACTATACACTGATAGAAAGGCATGATGCAAATTATATACATAACCCAAGAAGTAAGATTGATTATTTCTTTTATGGGTTAAAATCGTTTCTCCATCGAGCATTAGTCTCACAATCCTTTTCATCGTGCGAATATATTGTATAATGTGTTATCAAGAAAGAAAAAGAATTCTCTAAGTCGTATGACTTTAAAGCAAAGCAATAGAAGAAGAGATTTGTTGATCACTATGGAAATAGAAATAAGGGGAAGAAGGGAAAAGTTGAATATCCATCATGCAGTAAATGTGGGAAGAAACACCCTGGTACTTGCTTAAAAGGAATGGTAGTATGTTACAACTGTGGTGAAAAAGGCCACCAAGCTTGTGATTGCAAGGGGAAGAGAGAATCTACCGATGTTCAATGCTACAATTTCCAGGAGATTGGAAATTATGAAAATGAATGTCCTAAATGTTAGGGAAACTTACCTCAGAAAAGGGCAAGGGATTAAGGCCAAGCTTATGCGATCACTACTGCTGAGGTTGAAGCTCCGAAAGACGTGGTGGCTGGTAATTTAATGGTTTCCTCAAGTTTAGAAAATGCATTATTTGATTCTGGATCATCGCATTGCTTCATATCTTCCCAATTTTCTAAGAAAATTATATATTTCCAATTTTATTTAACAAGGTAGTTGTCAGTTAAAACTCCTAAGGGAAGTATCATCGTAAAAAAGTTTTTTGAATCCATTCCCATTAGAGCATATAAATGTTCTTTATATACTGATATCATCGTCATACCCATGATTGAATTTGATATAATACTCGGTATGGATTGGATTTCAGACCATGATGCGAATATTTATTATAAGAAGAAGAAGGTAATTATTTTTTATGATGATGATAAAGAACACCTTATCTTTAGAGAAGAATCGTCACCACCTGATTCTTATCTAGATCCACCCCCAGTATCTCAACTAAATTCAATTATTGGGGAGGAAGAGAATGAAATAACTATGGGTGAGGAAAGGAATGTTCAAATAGAGGATGTACCTATTGTGAGAGAATATGTTGATGTGTTTCCAGAAGATTTACCTGGACATCCTCCAGAATAATAAATTGAGTTTTCAATTGATTTAATTCCTGGATCAAGGCCCATATCGAAGACCCCTTATGGAATGGCCACTGTGGAATTAGTTGATCTAAAGAAAAAACTAGAGTAATTGAGTAATAAGGGATTTATTTTCCCTAGTGTTTCTCCACGGGGAGCCCCTATCCTTTTTCTCAATAAGAAAGATGGATCTATGAGGTTATGTATAGACTACAGGGAAATAAATGATATAAAAATAAAGGACAAGTATCCCCTACCTCGTATTGATGATTTATTCGACCAACTTCATAGATCTAAATACTTTTCAAAGATTTACCTTCGATGTGGGTATCATCAGTTGTGTGTGAAGAAGGAAGACATTCTGAAGACAACATTTTGAACCAGGTACGGGCATTACGAGTTTACAGTAATGCCTTTTGGGCTGACTAATGAACCCTTTGTTTTCATGGATGTAATGAACAGAGTTTTCAAGGAATATCATGCTGACTTTGTAGTGTTATTTATTGATGATTTCTTGGTATAATCCAAAAGCAACGAAGATCATGAAAATAAATTGGGCATTATATTGATGACTCTGAGAAGACATGAATTATATGGGAAGATTAGAAAGTGTGAATTCTGGCTTCAGGAGATTTTTTTTCTTGGCCATATTATCTCTAAGGATGGAATCTCTGTTGATCCTTCTACGACAAGAGCAATCCAAGAATGGATAGAACCGATGAGTATAACTGAGGTATGCAGTTTTATTGGTTGAACAGGTTATTATTGGTGTTTCTTCCCAAACTTTGCCCGATTGGAAAACCCATTAACAAAGCTCACACATAAAGGGGTTAAATTTGTTTGGAAAAAAGAGTTTGAAGAATGTTTTGAAGAACTGAAGAGAATATTATTCAATTCTCCTATATTGACTCTACCATCAAGGAATTATGGGTTCGTTATTTATAGTTACGCATCGAAGAAAGGACTTGGTTGTGTCCATATGTAGAATGATAGAGTAATTGCATATGCATCACGATAGCTGAAAATTCATGAGAAAAACTATCCTACTCATGATCTTGAGTTTGCAGCTGTAATCTTTTCTTTGAAAATTTGGAGACACAATCTCTGGGGTGAGAAATGTGAGATTTATACTGATAATAAGAGTTTTAAGTATATTTTCTCATAGAAATAACTCAACATGAGGAAAATGAGATGGCTTGAACTACTCAAGGATTATTATTGCACAATACACTAACACCCGAGGAAGGAAAATAGGGTGGCATATGCTTTGAGAAGAAATGATCATGGAATTTTGAACAAGATGAGAGTTGAAAGGGATCCTATTATCATGGATCTAGTAAAGATGGATATAGGAATAAATAGGGAAGGTGAAACATCAATGCCTTTTCAAATGGTTTCCAAATGATATTTACTATAAAGGATTAACAGTTCTCAAACCGATGATGAAGAGTTTAAAAAGAAGATTAAAGATTTGAATGATGGGAGATTGAGTGAATTTATGTATGAAGATGGAATTCTAAAATTTGGGAAGAGACTGTGTGTTCCATATATACCTGATCTAAAAAGGGAATTTTTAAATGATGCTCATAGCTCCAATTTCTCTATACACCCTATGATCACCAAAATGTATAGAGATTTGAAGGAACCTTTTTGGTGGGACAACATGAAGAGAGAGATTGATGATTTTGTGTCAAGATTTATGGTTTGTCAACAAGTAAAAGCTGGAATTCAACATCCTAGAGGAGTCGTGAAACCTCTTCCCATACCTGAGTGTAAATGTGATAATATCATGATGGACTTTTTCATGGGACTACCAAAGACTCCTAGAAGGAATGATGCAATATGGGTCATTGTTGATCGTCTTACCAAGTCAGCACATTTTCTTGCTATAAGAGAAGATCTACCACTTGAACATATAGCAAGGCTATATATTAATGAAGTTGTGAGACTTCATGGAGTACCCCTATCAATTGTTTCTGATCGTGATCCACATTTTACATCAAGATTCTGTAAGAGTCTTCAGAAGGCCCTGGATACTGAACTTCATTTGAGCACTGCCTACCACCCTCAAATAGATGGACAATCAGAACAGACTATTCAAACCTTAAAAGACATGTTGAGACCTTAATCACTTGACTTTTAGGGTATGTGGGATCAATATTTACCTCTTGTATAATTTTTCTATAACAATAGCTTCCATTCAAGTATTCAGATAGAACCATATGAAGCGTCGCACACTAACCTGTTGGGATGACGTTGGTGAAATGAAAATTGTAGTCCCAAAACTGGTGGAGGAAACGATGGAAAAGGTGAAGGTAATCCAAAACCACATCAAAGCAGCTCAAAGTAGGCTGAAGAGCTGTGACGATAACCGAAGGAAGGATTTGAAATTTCACGTAGGAGATCATGTTTTATTGAAAGTATCTCCATGGAAGGGAGTTATATGTTTCGGTAAGAATGGTAAATTTAGTCCCAGGTACATCGGACCTTTCAAGATTCTAGAATGAATTGCGGCTTTAGCTTACCGTTTGGTAATGCCTCCAAATCTTTCCCAAGTTCACGATGTGTTCCTCGTATCACTATTGAGAAAATACATGCCTGACCCAATGCATTCACTCACCTATGAAGAAGTAGAACTGGAACCCTATCTATCTTATTATGAAGATCCCTTCAGGATTCTTTATACTAGAGAACAAGTGTTGAGAAATCGGATGACTCGTTTGGTAAAAGTTCTATGGAAAAAACATAAGTTGGAAGAGGCAATGTGGCAACCTGAGGAAGTTATGATTAAGAACCACCTGAGTCTTTTTATGTAGTAATATTATAGAAATTTCGAGAAATAAAGTATTTTAAGGAGGGGAGAATGTATCACCTCAAGCTTCCATGGTACGCTTCTCTTTGAATAATACAGTAGCCTATGTGGTACGCAACTTCGAGTTCTAACACACACCACGACCAATCAAACTAGCTGTTATGAATAGTAATACCCACTTTTTGAAATTTTATAAATTTTATCTTTCAAAATGGACTTCATTTTTGGATTCGGACTATCAAAATTAGCTAAGGGTGAATTTTTGGTATTTTTTTGAAAACTTTCAATTTTTGATGAATAGTAAAAAACACTGAGTTATAGTTTAAAACCAAAATTTTATTTAAATAATTATTTATTTTATTTAAATATATTTTAGGTCAAATTAGATACATAATATCTATATAATTTCAATGTAATTCATTAGATTCAGTTTATAATACTTTTAGATATTTAAAAAATTTATTGAATTTTTCACTGTCTTTTACCCATCTCCTAGGAGAATTTGTAAATTCACATAAAACTTAATTTTACTGCTTCTATGATTGGAATTTTCTAAAATCTGAGAGAGACGGTTAATAACAAGGAGTAAAATGTGGTTAAATAAGATAAAAATAATTTTTTTCTGAATAGTAACGCTTTACTTTTATTAACCACGGTTAAATGTAAATACGGTAATTAAGGGTAAAAATGATATTATTATTACCCTAACACATGTTATAATTCTATTGGATAAGTATAATTCGACCCAAAACAACCTTAGGAAGAAAATATGAACCTCTTTGGTCCACTTGTATTAGATTAGGACATTTATTATTATTTAATTCAAAGAAGAGTTAAAAGAGTCAAAATAAAAGTTTAATAACTAAAACATTTTTAATATAGGGTTATTCATAAGATAAATTCGATTATAATTATTCATTAGAAAGATAAAAATATTTACTACATAATGATATTTTATTTATAATTTTCAGACATTAAATAGTTTAATTTATTTATGACACAATGGTGATGCAGTAATTACCTAATTAATGAAATATTAAAATAATTGATATTATAAATATCCAAATAAATGTAATTTGAGACTTTTTAGGAATTAAACTAATATTATTGGTTAATATTACATATTATGGTTGGTTAGATGAATTTTTTTGAAGTAATAATGTTGTTATTAATTTAGAAAAAACAAAATACCAAATAGTGTCAGAATTGACATAAAAGAGTTTTTAAAACAAATATTATATTATTAATTGATATTATATTCCTAAAAATCTAAGGTTCGGCCAATGGACTTATATAATTATAGATGTATCATTAATGAACTACTTGGGGTTATCTTGGATGTATATATTAGCTTTATTAACCATATAATATAAAAATACAAAGAGACATGGTAAAGGTAAAACTATTCAACTAAGAGTTAAATATAAATGATAAGGTTAATTTATTGACCCAAACCAATATAAAATCTATTGGTTGAAATGGCTTCAAACCATACCCATCTTAACCTCTAAATAAGTCATTTTTTAGCCATTATAAACCGAATATTAATTTATTATAAAATAATATTTTAAGTTTTTTCGAAGGTGCCCCTCACCCCTCTTATAAAAGGGCACTCCCCCTTCTCTCAAATTCATACCTTAAAAACCTTTTACATCAGACAAACCCTGCCCAAATATTCTCTCAACTTCCCTCACTTCAACCAAGAGTCCTTAGTTTGATCAGAAAGCCAACCTAATGAGCCCTTTTGATCAAATCAAAAGGAAAAACCTGAAGAAGAGGTAATGTTTTCACCACCCTCTTTCAAGATCCTTTCTTCTTCCACTTATTCTTTATTTGTTATTTCCATTCTAAAATAATAAATCCAGTATCTTCTATATACTTTGATGTTATTATAAATATGGTACAACCATATTCAGTATTCTATCCATCCTTTGAATGACATGTCACCATACGTGCGTATGTACGGCTTACCGTCTCCACGTCGTGGTGTAATTGTTATTCAAAACATTATTATTTTGATGGGTATGATAATGATGTGTAATTTATGTAAATAATAAATATAAAATCATAATTATTATGTATATATGATATACCATCCAATTATATACGATTTTAATATCAAAAGAATGATATTGTCGCTTGTGCGTACGTATGGACTACCGTCTCCACGAACCTGATGAGATTCATTCCCCATCGTATCCATTCAAGAATAATTCTCATTTCATGATTAAAAGTAATGTTTAAGGACTTTATATCATTATGGATATTAATAATATACAACCTATCCATAACAAACATGGCTTATGTAACAAAGAATATAAAGGAAAACGAATCAGTTAACACCCGAAACAACGATAATACTACGATATTATTAACAAAGCAATGTTAAAAGATCATATAGGATATCAAATTAATCTATATGATTGTTTAATAATTTAGTAAAAATTATTTCACCATTATACATGAGTTAAACCAACCCTCGACCAAAGAAAAGTACAAGATAAGGGTTAATTTCACAATCTCTTTATTATCCAAGATTGTTTTTACGTAAGTATCTACTAGGACCTCTTTATCATCCACATCCATGTTTCTTAAAAATGTATTTCAAAACATTCTTAATATTTTATAGACTATGTGTTAAAGTCATTTATACCCTTTTTTTACTTTTTATAAGATGTTTATAAAGGAATCTTTCTGTCATTTTCAAAACATGTTCCTTTTCAACCATTTCGACAGAATTAAGGTAAGAATGTCTTTTTTAACTTGTACAGCGGGTGCGGATATTTTCCGCCATTATAAAATCAATGAATCTTACCTTAAAATCTTATAGTCATATTTTCAATGTAAAATTTTTAATTATTTGGCTTTTAAATGATTTCAAAAAAAGAGATATTTCTCTCAAATAGTTTTGATTTCATCTATGTCAACATCCTTTGATGGATTTTAAGATTATTTGAAGTTGATTTTTTATGTCACGAAACTCTAATATTGTATTTAAGGTTTTGTGATATGTTTGACTGGGGATGTGTTATTTTTATACCATTCATGGTTTATGGAGAAAGTATTGACATTTCATATGCTAGTTTTAATATAAATGTTTATGTTATGTTTAAACCTATTCAAATGAGGAATGCATTGGACTTATTAAGTGAAGGTTGGAGCCTGTTATAGCTCCTTAATGCATCAGTTGGTCTCATGAGACAAAATAGTTTCTTGGCACAAGGCCTTGACAAAAACTTATTTGTATTCTTGGCACAAGGCCTGGACATGTGGTTATGATAGTCTGGCATTATGCATTCCATTATTATGAAAGTGGTTATTGATATTGCATGTGATTATTCGACTAGGTGAATATCTATGTGAATAAGTAAATAGAATTATTTCATTTTATATTTTCCTTATTATGTTGAAGTACAAGTTTAAAAGGCTTTTGTTTAAACTATAAATTGCCTTAAAGGTTTATGTTTATTTATGAAAGTTTCCTCTATATTGTTATCCTTACTGAGCGTGTGAGCTCACCCCTTTCAATGTTTTAATTTTTCCTAGGATGTGAAGAAGTATTTTATGAATGACCTGCAGGTAATGTATGAGGGGATATGAAGACAAGATCTTGTTATAGTTTTTTCTCTTTATGATGTAATGTAAGTCTTATGAATATATCTAGTGTTTCAAATGCTTTTAAACTTATCGGTCTTTTGAGACTTGATATTTTGTGATCATGCCAATGTTATGTAATAATGCACCGAGTCTGTGTAACAGGGGTCAGGGAATTAGAAGTTGACCTCAGTGGTGTGGAAGGTGGGTGGACATCAGTGGCCTAAAAATGATCAGACCTCAGTGGATCGACAAACGAGTGGAGAGAACCTCGGTGGCCCGACAAACGATCAGACCTCAGTGGTCTAACAGACGAGCAGACCTTAGTGGCCCAACATATGAGCTGACCTCAATGGACCAACAGACCTCAATGACGAATGGAACTCAGTGTCCTGGTGGATGAGTGGATATTAGTGGCCTAATAGACCTCAGTGACTCATCGGGGATGAGTCCCTCAGTAGTACAAGATGTTCATATTTATGATTGGTAGTGTTTATTTCTATACATTAGGTTATACCTGTGTGAGCTGACTCTAGTAACTCTCTTGACTGTACTTCTTAGAGGTTACACATCGTGTACCTATTTGGTAGTCTGATTTGTGTATTGCTTTGTGGTATACCACTATGGTTTGGGGTCCCTACTGAGTATTGTTTTACTCAACCCTGCCCAGGCTTCTCACACATGTGTCATGTCTGGTGCTAATGATCAACGCTTTGATGGAGTCCTTAGTGGATTGGGGTCATGTGGTGCTTAGAGTGACCTGACAGACAAGATGTGATTCTGTGACTTCAGACAGCTATTTTGGTACCTACCCTTCAGGTAGGGTTTGTGTGCGGAGGATTTCTAGAGACTTATACTTTTAATTTTCTGTTTTCATTGGGCTAGTATTCTCACCCCGTTTGCCTTCAATTTTCTACTATCATACCTTGTGTTTGGTTACTTATTGTATTGACCTTCCATAATATTTGGCTTGGTGTTGTGTGAATGTGTACAGTTACTTAGGAAAATGTCTCCCATTTGTTTGGTCTATGTCTACTCAGCGCTAGTTTCCAGTAACTTCCCTATGGGAGGCGTGCTTGAGGTAGTCACAACATGGGCCCTGGGGGACGAGTCGTGACCGAGTAGTACCAGAGGAGGTTGGTTCTACCTTAAGAACCTAGAGTCTATGAGTTTGGTTTGGGGAAACAGTGTTAATTGTTTTGAGTTTGGATTTCGGGATAGGGAATCCAGTATTGGTGTTGCATCAAATGTATCCATACACCAAGACCCTGAATTCTTCTTTTCGACTCAGTACATGAAAACAATATTTTCAAGGAAAAAACGATGGTACATGCATTGTATAAGAATGTGTTGAATTTTCCATGTTTATATCAAGTCATCTCAGTAGGTATACTCTATTGATAGTGGTACATCTTGTTCTATTTCAAGATGCTTCCACGTAGATAGCCATCCAGGATTCCACTACATGTTCATGAGGATGATCTGTAGGGTGATGAGATGGGTACAAGGGTTCATACCAGAGACAACACCACCAGGTGGTGTACCAGCTGTACCACCACTTGTGGAGTAGAACATGGCACTCGTAGTACCTGTGGATGAGAAGCAAAGGATTAGTGCACTTTAAGAGATTCAGCGATAGATATCTCGTAGGTTCTAAGGTTATCCTGACTCACAGGAAGCTAAGGACATTCTTGAGGTGCTGACTGAGTTTTCCTTCAAGTCAGGGAACCATTAGATCAGATGGAAGTCCTGGCAGTGAGCCTTCTACATGGCTTAGTAGGGTGATGGTCAGGTTTAGACTACCCAATCTTACAACTATGTGTCTTTTCTATGGACAGAGCTTTAGAACCATTCTCAGAGAAGGGTCTCTTTCCATAAAAGCTAAGGTCTATACATGCCAAAGAGCTTCTGGCTTCCACAGGATGACATGTCGGTAGCCGAGTATTCATCGAGTCATACTGACCTTTCTAGGTACTCGATGAATAAGATACGACTAGTGCTTTAGGGATCAGACCTTCGAGTGAGATGTGTTTAGGGAAATCCAAGACAACAATATTATTTTATTCATTTCTACTTACTATAGAGTCATATATAGAACCTTTGTTATTGAAATTCATTTGGATGAGAAGATACCACTAGTGGATGTCATCAGGTGGAAATGGGAAGCCGACATTAGTCTCGGAGACATGGATGTGTGAGACATTATGATAATAGGTCTCAATATTGGGGATCTATATCTCAAGGAATGTAGGGTGAGTCTATTCAGCCTATAAAGAGGTAATTATTTTCAAAATATGTTCAGGGACATCTCGCTAGATATTTTTCATCCCATCGTGCTGATAGTGAAACAGTGGATGGGCCACCAGGGAAAAAATTTTAATAGGAATAGATTAATCTATAGGGTGTCAGACTAGGAATAGGATCTATGAGAGAAACATGAGGTGGTATACATTTTGACATGTTACAACCACCACCCCTATGTGGCCCACACCTGACTTAGGGAGCTGAAGGACTGGGCACGGGGTGAGCTACATGCAGTCAAGGATTATGAACAAAGGGCTCCAAGAACGATTTGAGGTATGGTATCTGTCTAATATTAGCTACCGTATTAATAGAAACAGGTGTTAATCATTCCTTCTTATCACGAATCTTTTTCAAGACCTAGAGTTTCTGGTTAAACCGTTAACTTTACCATTACGTCTAGAGATACCTATGGGAGGAGATTTGATAATCTCACTTATGTTGATGGTGTGATCTGACCCTTTAGGTGAGAGTTTAGGTTGGAACCTCTTAGTGGAAGCATGGAGGCCTTGCAACATTAGTTTGGGTATGGATTGGTCATCCACAGTTCATGCTCAGATTGACTATTTTAGGAAAAAGGATGTGGTATTTCTGCAGTTTTGGAATGGGATTTTCATTGGTCAGAGAAAAAAAGAAACCCAAGTAGCATGGGATAAACTCATGCATAGAAGGGTGCAGATGATCACACTTGAGTTTTCTAGCCTTACCCATGTGGTATTGGATGTTTTTATTTTTCAGTTCCCAACAGTAGTGGTGGAGTACGAGGATGTCTTTCCAGAATATGTTTCTAGGATTACAACCCAATAGGGAGATGGAATTCATCATCATTATACACCCCAATATGGCATCAATATCAGCATCAGCATATCAGATGGCTTTCATATTGCTTTGCGATCAAAGGCTGTAGGTGGGGGACTTGTAGAGGAAGGTCTTAGTATGACCCAATGTTCAAGGTTATGTGTGGATTGTTGGATCTATAACCAAGTGTCTGTGGAGAACATGTACCCACTACCTAAGGGATGATGAACATATCAATCAGTTGAAAGGTGAATCCTTTTGCATGGATAGAAAGGTGGTCGTAGGCTTTTGAGCAATTAATATAGAGTTTGACGAGCGCCTTGATCTTGATTTGGTAGTGGTAGTATTCAAATTGATGATGTGGAAACACTACCTCCATGGGTGAATTGTATACCATCTACATTAACCACAAGATTCTCAAGTATATCTTCTCTCATAAGGATTTAAACATGACACAAGGATGATGGATGGAGTTCCTACAGGACTGTTACTTTGAAGTAGTTTATACTATCGTTAAAGAAAAAGTGGTAGAGGATGATCTCAGAAAGAGGTCCAGTTTGTTGTTTCTAAAAGAGGAATTAGAGAATTTTCCCTCATTATGTTTATACTTCGTGGATAGAGATGATGCATCTTACCTCCAATCAGTGGTTGTTACCCCTCCACTCTTAAAGTGAGTCAGGGAGGCAAAACTCAATGTTGCCGATTGTTGGTCTTTAAGTGCATAGTTGTCCATAGGGAATACCTGTTATGGATATTCAAAAAGTGAGGAGCACGCCATTCCATTCAAAGGATGCATAATAGTATCAATAGATGACTAGAGTGATAAGATGCATCGAGATGTGCATGTGGGTGTTAGGACAGACACCAGGGATGACATAAGAAGTTGAAGTAGGGTTTACTTATTTATATAAAATTTGAGTGCTTGTTTAATCAGTTTTTTGGTCTGTCAACTCTTTTTGTTGATCCCCTATGCTAAAAAGGGAGTTCTATTTTGTTCCATGGGGTTCCATGAAGGTAGTGAGAAAGAATATCGATGGACTTTGTGAAATTTTTATCACGTACGTCCAGGGGACATGGTACCATATGGTTTTTCATTGACCAAATCACTATGTCAGTCACTTGTTAAATTATTGGGAACAAAATCTCATAGAGAGTTTCAGACACCTACACGTGAAGGAGATAGTTCAACTCCATAGAGTCCTAATAATTTTAGTCTCAGATCGAGGTTCACTCTTTTCATCCTAGTTGTAGAAGGGATTTCAGAAGGAATTTTGGACCCAACTATTCTTGAGCACATCATTCCACCCACAGACAGATGGAAAGATGTAACAGACCATTCAGGTCTTAGAGGACATGCTACATGCTTATATCCTCTATTTTGGCCGCAGTTGGGAGGATAACCTACCTCTTGTGGATTTTTCTTACAACAATAGCTATCACTCCAACATCGGTATGGCACCATTTGAGGCCTTGTATGGGTGACCCTGCAGGTCTCCACTTTACTAGGATGACCCTTGAGAGTCAGCGCTAATGGTCCCAAATTTGGTGAAGGCTACTATAGAGAAGGTGCAGGTCATCCGAGAGCAGATGAATATTTCACAGATCCATCATATTTCTTTTGATTATAGGAGATGGAGACCCTTGGAGTTCAATGAGGGAGACCATCTACCTCTTTGTGTCTCTCCTCGATGTGGGATACAAAAATTTGGCAGGGGTTACAAGTTATCTTCGAGATTCATTAGACCATTTCTGGTACTATTTTGAGTGGGTGAAGTGGAGAACCTCTTAGATATACCTCTTCAGTTAGAGCGGGTGCATGACACCTTCCATGTATCCCGGCTAAGGATATACAAACACGGCCCATCACACATTAGTAACTGGGGAAAGCTGGACGTGATGGCAAGTTGAATTTTGTGATGTTTTCTATGGAGATCAAGGATTGACAAGAGAGGAACCTCTGTGGGTGACCAATTACTCTAGTGCGCATTCGGTGGTAGCATAAGAATCTCTAGGAGAGAACATAGAAGCAGGAGGTTCACATTTGTGCTCATACCCTCATCTGTTTGGGAGTTCATTGCTTTGGATTTTGAGGATGTAAAGCCTTAATGTGGGGAAGATGTAATGTCACAACCCATCCTCTAGGGCCCGTGCTATGACTACCACAAGACCGCCTTCCATAGGCCATGGGTTGGAAAGTAGAACTAGAAAGACATATCCCTAAAATGGGAAGGAATTTTATTTAAACCTATACAAACACTTACACTAAAAGGCGAAAATATGAAACTGAAAAGTAATAGTTTTGTAGTAAATGTGTGTACTATAAGTAAAGGGGGATGCAATACAAGCCCATCTGAAAAGATACAACTACCACTAAAAATAGAAAACATCTCTTGGGATCATCCAACGGGGATCCTACTTGAAAGGTTGGTACAAATCATTTCTACAGCTCTCCACATCAATCTTCACCACCATCCACCATCAGGTCCTAGCTCCCCGTGTCTCAGCCAAGGCTGTTCGTCATCTGCACAAGACACAACAAGGTTTGGGTGACACCCGTGCAGGGGTGAGTATAACAATACTCCATAGGGACCCCAAGACCCCTTAAGGTCTCTCATAATTCCACAGAGGAATAACACAAGCCTGATCTCAATCACAAAGCACAAAGCAATAGTCACAGCTCAAACCAGGTATAAAAAAACTATGGTAGTAAAGATGATTAGTTGTAAGGCTAGATCATCTTAATCTATCAAGAGGAACTGCTAATGACCCATATAAGATCAGTATGTAATAAGCCCCACAATACCCACACAGGATCGATCGGTGCTAATTCACACAGAATCACTGGGTGCTGATTCAAAGAGAATCTCCAGGTGCTGATTCACACAGAATTATTGGGTGTTGATTCACATAGAATAGTCGGGTGGTAATTTACACAAAATCATTGGATGCAGATTGACACAAAATTTTTGGGTGCTGATTCACACAGAATCGTCGGGGGCTGATTCACACAGAATCACTGGGTGCTGATTCACATAGAATCTCTTAGTGTTGATTCACATATAATCACTCTTCATTCTTCACGTCTTAGACAAACAAAGTATTCCCACTGAAAGTACGTTTGATTCTGGGAGAAAACACTCCTCAATCCATCAGTCATATTTCAACCACCATGAAGTTCCATATAGAAGTTATGCAATGATCATTCATGTTATAAGGGTTCCAACACAATATACGACACGTCCACCAAACTCCTGGTCTGTAAGTTATAGGCATTTTAGTATCGAGGGCCTGATTGGATTCGGGGTCGATCCAAACCGGTCATACTCCAACTTTCTCCAAAACTCTTATGGATTATCTTAAAAGGACTGTCTCTCTCCAATAATCCTAGCACCACTAACGGTTCTTAAAATGGATGTACGGTTCTCAAGATACAATCATTAAATTGTAATTAGGCCCGAACGGGTCTGGGTTCTGTCCAACCCGGCCCAACCCGACCCTGCTTAGGTCTGACCTGGCCCGGATCAAACCCGTACTGATTGGGATGGGTTGTGGTGGTCTCGTCCCGCAGGGCCGCGGACCGGCCCGGCCTACCCCGGTGGGGCACGAACTATTGGGCAGTCCTTCCTGGAGGCTTGGGCGACCCACGTGGGGGTCGCACAGTCCCCCTCCCGAACGGTTCAAAGATCCATTTGGTTTATTAAAGGGGAGTGCCATGTGGCGCCACCTCATCACCCGTATGAACCGTACGGAGTGGGTCCTAGCCTTCGTTGTGACTCCATATCCACGACCCATTCACCACGTCACATGATGACACGTCGCCTCCCGCATCCGCGACTCGTTGTTGTTGCACACCTGTTCGACTACTGCGGCACCACCCTCATCTGTGGAAAGTTTTCACCGGTCACTACCTCCACCACTGGTGGATCTCTCGTGGGCCACTGGGTGAGATCTGGTGGTCCGTTCTTCCTTCCATATGCGGCTACGGTCCTCTCAAGATGTCTTCGTCATTGTGCACCTCCCAGTTTCAAGGTTCTGTCATGTTGAAAAAACCCACCTCTGAATAACGCAATTAAAATAAAGCGGCGGAGACTCTGGGCCATGTTTGTTTGGCCCGCACCCTCCAAGTTAGCATTATAACAAGTGGGAGTAATGTATACATTACATTAAAAAAAATAATGATAAACCCTATACAAATCCCCCCGCAATGACCACCCACAAATTCAAGAATGTGGAGAAGAATCGTGGGAAATTCATGAATTAAATTAAAACCCCTACCTCGAGAATCATTGGAGTTGTTGCGGTGGTGAAAGGAGAATCCACACTTAGATGAAGTCGTCAACATTCTTCGTTCCCGATTTGATCCATCTGATGACGTCGAAGCTTCGACTCCTCATCAGTGGCAGACGTTGCGTCACTTCTCTAGAGGTTCCTTGCATGGTAAAGCCGTGTCAAAACTCAAACCCGAGCCTCACTTAAATAGAACGGAAAAGGGTGAGTAACACACTGAGGAATTCATGAGATTCATTAATTGACGTAATTAACGTGCCACATTAGTTACACAAGGGGTTGTTACACAGCCAAGGTGTAAACAAGCATTAAATATCCCATATTTAAATGTATGACCACCACCGTGGTTCCTGCTACTGCTGCTCAACAGGTGATAGGAAAAAAAGTAATAAAATAACAATTTCTATGTTATTTTATTATTTCTCTAAAAAGTTTCAAAAACTAACTTTTTCACCCAACCAACTACGGTTAATTTTAAGTCACCCTTCAGCAAATCTTGGCCATGTGGATTTAATGCTGCCCTCAGTTTTTTAATCTGAGCACCGGTTCAAAATATAAAAAATGTCACCAGCGTGTTTACTGAATGTACCTTTAAAAAAAGTTCAAAAATTCATTTTGGGCACACCGAGAATCGTAATCTCATGCCTTAAATTTTTAAAGTCTTGCAATAATCCCAAATAAGTAAAAAAATATATATAATTTTTTGGGTCTTTATATTCTCCCCACCTCGGGGATTTTCATCCCTGAAAGCTACAACAAGACTAGGGGGAAAATGGGGGTACTAATCATGTATCTAAGCATCCCACTCCCATGTGCTATCCTAGAGATTCCCATGCCGCCAACAAACTCAAACATAAGGAATAGACCACCCACAAAGGACCCTCTCCTGTCGATCCTCTATCTCTACCCATAACTCCACAAACGTCACCCCATCAATGATGTCCAGCTCGCCCCATTTGATAACGTGTGATGGATCATGCACATATCTCCTCATCTACAACACGTGGAAAACATTATGCACCCAGTGCATCTTTGGGAGAAGATCTGGACCGTACACCCCCTCCCCTACTCTAATGACGATCTAGAAAGGGAAGATAAACCTTGTAGATAGATTATCGCCCCGACGAAAGCTCTGTAATCCTCGCCGGGGTGAGACCCATAGGAATACATGGTCTCCCTCCTCAATCTCAAAGGGTATCTATCTCCTGTCATCATAAGACTCGTGCTGGATCTATGCAGTCTTCATCCACTCCTGGATGACCTGTACCTTCTCTATGGTATCATGTACCAACTCTGGACCCATAAGTGATGACTCTCCAGGGTCTTTCCACCAAAGAGGTGATCTTAATGGTTTCCCGTACAAGGTCTCAAATGTAGCCATGCTGATGGTGGAGTGATAACTGTTGCCATATGTGAACTCCACTAGGGGTAGGTGGTCCTCCCAATTGCGGAAAAAACTGAGGAAACAATCAAAAAGCATTTCCTTGAGTGTCTGTATGGTCTGCTCTATCTGAATATCTGTCTGCAGGTGAATGGAGGTGCTCAAGCATAGTTGAGTCTCGAACACCCCCTGAAATCCCTTCCACAAGTGGAGTGTAAGGCGTGTGTCACGATCTGAGAATTTCATCGATGGAACTCCTTTAAGTTTCAAAATATCCTACACATAGAGGCATCTCAATCCCTCTACTGATCCCTACTCTCATATGGGTAGAAAGTGGGACAACTTGGTGAGTCAGTCGATGATCACCCAGATGGAATCGTGGCCCCTAGACATACGTGGTAGCACCATCATGAACTCCACGGATATACCCTCCCACCTCCACTTTGGTACCTCAAGTTTCCGATCTAATCCTACTAGTACCTGATGTTCGGCCTTCAATTGCTGACAACTGAGGAATTGAGATTCAAACTCTACCACTGCTTTCATCATCCATATCCATCAGTACTCACATAGGAGGTCTTGATACATCTTTTCCACTCTAGTATGTACCACTAAAGGGGGATTATTTAACTCCTTCAACACCTCCTCTCGTAGCATCACGGGTACCATGGTGTTCCCTCTGAAGAGGATGGTGTTCTCCTCACCTTCATAAAATCTATCAGGAGCCTGTCCTGTGGATATCTGAGCATGTTAAGCCTCGAAGTCTAAATCCCCAAGCTGAGCTTCCCGAAATCTCTAAAGAAGTGGGGGAGTGACAGTAATATATTGGAGTTAAGATTCTCTATATATATCCATGAAGGGTATCTACAATGCGGCAAGCTTCTCTTTTGCCTCACTCAGCAGCTGTAGACCAGACCTCCTACATAGCGCATCTGCTACTACATTCCCCTTCCAATATGTATAGACTATCTCAAATTAATAATCCTAGAGGAACTCTAGACATAGTCACTATCTCAGGTTCAGTTCCTTCTGTGAGAAGATATACCTAAGAATCTTGTGATTAGAGTAGACTGTAAAACATTCACCCATCAAGTAGTGCCACCAGCGAAAAGACCAATGCAGCTAACTCAAGGTCATGGGTAGCATAGTTCTACTCGTGCTTTCTCAATTATCATGAGACATAGGCGATCACCACTCTATCCTACATCAGAACACAACCTAGTCTGGTCCCTGATGTGTCACAATAGACTACATACCCAAATCCCTCTTCTAGTAGCCTTAAGATGGGGGCACTCCTCAGTCTCTACCTGAACTCCTAAAAACTCTACTGGCTCTACTATTTCTACAAGAAAGGATACCCCTTCTTCTTCAAGGCTGACAAGGGTGTTGCTACCCAAATAATTCATGTATAAATTTCCAACAGTACCCAGCCAATCCCAGGAAACTCCACACCTTGGTCACAATCTTGAGTGGATCGTAAGCAAGCACTGCCTCTATCTTCACCGGATCTACTCCGACTCTATCCTTCGAGATAACATACCCCACGAAGTTGAATTCCTATATTTATAACTGGTAGTTATAGAGATTTCCATAATTTTGGTGCTCTCTGAGTGTATCAAGAACTATATGTAGGTGTGTGGTGTGCTCCTCCTCCGACTCTGAGTATATCAAGATGTCATCAATGAAGACCAACCTGAATCGATCGAGGTATATCTGGAAGATCCTGTTCATAAGCCCCATAAACACTATTGGAGATTTTTCCACACCTAAAGGCATCACCAAGAACTCGTAATGGCCATAGTAATATCTGAAGGTTGTCTTTGGTACATCCTCATCTCATACCCTGAGCTGGTGATAGCCTGATCTTAGGTATATCTTTGAAAACCAATGAGCTACCTTCATTTGGTCGAAGAGATCATCAATCCTCGGCAGAGGATACTTTTTATTCCCAGACACCTAGTTCAGGCACTGATAATCTATACAAAGCTGTAGACTCCCATTTTCCTTATTGGTGAACAAGATCAAGGATGCCCATGGAAAAACACAGTGCCTTACAAACCCCTTTCTCTATAAGTCCTCCAACTATACCCTCTACTTATGAAGCTTCACGAGAGCCATCTGATATGCTGGTGTAGATACCGGTTTTTCCAGGGTACAAGTTGATGTGAAAGTCTGCTTATCTATAAGGAGCTAGTCTTGAAACATCATCAAGGAAGACATCATCATACTAGTCTACCACTACATTATAACTCGGACTCCTCACATCAACTACTCCAAGGGTGAGGCCAGCCAACTGATGAGTAATCAATTGTACCCTCCTCTGATATAGTCCATCATGTGCTTCATAGGTTTCCTCCTCACCAATGAAGGTAAACATGATCCCATCCTCATGGACACACCGCATTCTGGACCTAAAATAGTCGATTTGAGCATGGAATGTGGATAGCTAATCCATACCAAAGATGACATTATAAGGCCTCAACACTACTACTATGAGATCCCTGCCGAAGCTCTCGCCTACTAGAGTGATCTCACACTTCCCAAAATAGTGTGTAATTATTGAATCTTCTCCTATAGGAGTCTCGAATCGGAAGGATCGAGCCAACGGCTCCATCGGAATCTCCGAGCTCTGAATGAGTGTCATGGAAATGAAAGAGTAATCTGCACCTGTGTCTATCAGTACTGCATTTGGGGTGAAATAGATACAAATCGTACCTCTAATCATCTCCCAAGAACCATGGTTGTAGGACTCCGCTGCCTGTAGTTGTGATCTCCCTTGTCCATCTGTTCCCTGTGGTCAGGGTGGACCACCTAGGGGTGGTGGTGGTAGAACCTCAAATCGTCATCCACCACCTACTTCATGACCTGGTCCTCTACCACATCTTCTATGAGCAGACCACTTCTCTCAAACCTTGGCCGATGCCTCGGCGGTCCCTCGACTGTCTGCTGATCATCGGTATGGAATATTAGGCAGTCATGAGCCATGTGGCTCTGCTCGCTGCAAGTGAATCACAATCTTCTCCACTGTCGACCCGCTCTGCCACGTGAGCTCTGTACCCTTGACCCTACATCCTGGGGTTGCCCTCTAGAAGGTAGGGTCCCCTTGGACCTCTATGTCATCTTCCTACTTCCTGTTGTAAATGACTCGACTACCTGTCATCGGTGGTGGCTCTCACCACTGGTGCCTGCTCAGCTAAGAGGCTCGCCGCCAATAATGCTTGCTCGAGCACTCCAGCTCCTGATGGGATATTGAGTGATATCATCAACACTTTGATATCCCACAGAAGACCCTAGTCAAATGTCTGAGCTTAGAAGAATGGGTCTCGCACTATGTCGATGGAGTAGCGCGAGAGGTCAGTGAATCTCACTGAGTACTAGACCACTGATAATCTGCCCTGTTGTAAGTGTAGAAGCTCCTAAATATGCACAGATTTTAGTGTCTCTAGGAAGAAATACTCCCTGAAGAGGCTCTCAAAGTCCTCCAAGGTGAGGGTCTCCTCTTCATGTAACTAGAGTTTCAGGCTCCACTATCTACCTATCATGCCCAGGAAAAGACTAGTAGCTAGGATTACCATCTTCTCTGCTAGTGTCCCAACTAGGCCGAAAACTCATGCCGCAGCCTCCATCCAGTCCTCAAATACCTGGGGATCTGTCTCACCTCGAAATCTCAGAGGCCTCTACCGCTGGAACTCATGAAAGACACTTAGTCAACGTGCATCGTCCACTAGTGGGGCTGGTGAAAACTGTTTCCCACCAAGTGGTGGTGTTTCTGTTACACCACCTGAAGGTGCCAATATATTAAGAGGGACCTACACCAAAGCCTCATCTCTCGGTGGGCCATCATCGTGTACTCTATCAAGAATCCTAGATGTCTATCTCTACGGTGGAATCCGGAAAAGACACAGGTGTTCCACGATCAATAATTTATCACTGGTGAGCTGACTCAAAAGAGATCAAAGTAAAAACATTTCCAAAACACACGCAATCAGTGTTTCCATGCACCGAGTCAGAAATCAGAATTCAGGGTCCTGGTGTAAGGATATGTCAGCTGCCGCTCCAAAACTAGACTCCCCGAACTGAACACCACACTCAAAACACTTAACACTATTGATCTATTAGAAAGACCAGAGTCTTATTTCTTCGGTAGAACTGATTTCTCAGATACCATATTTTCACAACCCTGACCCCAAGGCCCGTGTTGTGACAACCCAAACCTCACCTTCCATAGGCCAGGGGTTAGAGACTAGCACTTAAAAGGTGTAATCCAAAAATGAGAAGGAATTGCCTTTAAACCTGTACAAAAACACAGACTATAACGCAATAAGACGCAACAAAGAAGTAAAACTGTTTTAGTAAAAGTGTGTACCGAATGTAAATGGGGACGGAAGACAAGCCCAAATGAAAAGATACAACTACAATTAAAAGGAGAAAACAGCTCCTGGGATCGTCTATTAGATTTCTTACCTAAAGTATAGGTATAGATTATCTCCACATCTCTCCACAACAACTGTCACCATCGTCCATCGTCAAGTCCTAGCTCCCTGAGTCTCAGTCAAGGCTTCCCATCGTCTGCACATAACACAACAAGGTGCGGGAGAATCCCGTGCAGGGGCGAGTATAATAATACTCAGTAGGGACCCTGAGACCTATAATGGTCTCTTAGAGTTCCACATAGGAATATCACATGCATGATCTCAATCAAAAATCAAAAAGTAATAGTTACAGCTCAAACTAGGTATAACAAAAATACAGTAGTACAAATGATTATTCATAAGGATATATCATCTTACTATGTCAAGAGGAACTCCTACTGACCCACACGGTATCCATAGGTACTAACCCATAAAAGACCCACATATGATCGATAGGTTCTGATTCATAAAGAATCACTAGGTGCTGATTCACACAGAATCGCTGGGTACTGATTCACACAGAATCGTTGGGTGTTGATTCACATAGAATCGCTAGGTGCTGATTCACACATAATCATTGGGTTCTGATCAACACAGAATCATTGGTTGTTGCTTCACAAAGAATTTTTGGGTTTTTATTCACATAGAATCTCTTGGTTCTGATTCACATAGAATCGCTAGGTGCTGATTCACACAGAATCGCTCTTTATTCTTCAGGTCTCAGACAGACACATGATTCCCGCTCATAGTATGTTTGTTTCTAGGAGAAATCTCTCCTCGGTCCATCATTCATATTTTAACAGGAAAAAATTCCCACATAGAAGTTACCCAAGGATTTCTCACATCATAAGGGTTCCAATGCAATAGACAGCATGTCCACCGGATGCTTGGTCTGTAAGTTTTTGGCATTTTAGTATTGAGGGCCTAGTTGGATCTGAGGTCGATACAACTCATCCATACTCCAAAATTCTCCAAATCTCTTTTAGAGTATCTCAAAAGTACCTTCTCGTTCCAAGGATCCCAGAATCGTAGATGGTTCGTCAAACCGACGTCTGGTTCGCAAGATACGGTCATTTAAGTGTAACTGGGCCCCAATGGGTCCCGGTCCAGTCCGACCCAGCCTGGGTCGATATGAATTGGTTCGGGCTGACCTGACCCAGCCTGACCCGAACCTGCTTGGGCCGGCCTAGTTGGGCTGGGCTGTGGCGGGCTCAGCCCGCTGGGCCATGGACCGGTCTGGCCTACCCAGGTTGGGCGCGACCCGCCAGGCCGTCCGGCCTACGGGCTGGTGCGACCTGCATGGGGTTCATGTTGTCAGCCTCCCGAACGACTCAAAGAGCCATTCGGTTTACTAAAGGGTGATTCCAGGTGGCGCCGCCTCATCACCCACGTGACCCGCATGGAGCGGGTCTTAGCCTCCACTTTGGTCCATTCACCACGGCGCATGGCGGTGCGCCGCCTCCCGCCTTCGCAGCCAGCTATTTTCGGCCACCTGTTCGACCACTGCAGCACTGAGCAGCACTAACCTCTTCTACGGATGGTGATCTCCAGCCTCCCCCTCCACTGCTGGTGCCGGTTCCATGCCGGTGGATCTTCCGCGGGCCACTGGGTGAGCTCTGGTGGTCCGTTATTCCTTCCAGACACACCTACGATCCTCCCAAGATTCTGCCATCATTGCGCCCCTCCTGGTTGCAAGCTTCTGTCAAATTGGAAAAACCAACCTCTGAAGAACGTAATGAAAATCAAGTAGCAGAGGGTCTGGGCCTTGTTCGTTTGGCTCGTGCCCTATATTTTAGCATTATAACAGGTGCGGGTAATTTATAAATTATATAAAAAAATAATGATAATCCCCTTTCAAATCCCCCACAATGACCAACCTCAAATTCAAGAATGATGAGATGAATCATGAGAAATTATTGAATTAAATATCAACCCATACCTCAAGAATCTTTGGAGTCATTGTGATTGTGGAAGTAGAATCCACACTTTGAAGATGTCGTCGGTATTCATCGTTCCGGGTTCAATCCCTCTGACGATGTCCAGACTTCTGTTCCTCGTTAGTGGCAGACGTTGCGTCACTTCACCAGAGGTTCCTTGCTTCTTTAATCCGTATCGAAACTCCAACCCGATCCTCACTTAATTAGAGGGGGAAAAGGTGTGTAACGTACTGAATAATTAATGAGGTTCATTAATTAACGTAATTAATGTGCCACGTTAATTACATGAGGGGTGGTTACGCAACCAAGGTGTAACCGGCCATTTATTGTCCCATATTTAAAAGACTGACCACCTATGTGCTCCTCGATATCTCCACTCAAAATGTGGAAGGAAAAAAATAATAGAATAACAATATCTATATTATTTTATTTCTTCTCTAAAAAGTTGCCAAAACTAACTTTTTCACCTGAACAATAGTGGTCGAAGTTAAGTATCCCATAAGCGAATCCTAGAACTGCAGATTCAATGGTGTCCTCCGATTTTTAATCTAAGCACCGATTCAAAATATAGAAAATGTCGCCCACATCTTTACTGAACATACCTTTAAAAAAGTTCAAAAATTCATTCCGGGCACACCGGAAATCCGAATCATGCGCCGTCAATTTTTGAAATCTCGTAATAATCTTAAATAATTGAAAAAATTGACATGGAATTTTCTAGGTCTTTACATGTAATGACTTGGATTTTTATAATTTTATTTTTAGAAAATTACTGGGAAAATTATGAGTATAGGCACTGAGACGATGTGAGATTCTAATGCTCAGTGTTCCCATAATGGTATGTCGAAAAACGTTACGTTTTTAAATAGTGTGTATGAGCAGTCTTCCAAAAAAGGGGGAATAACATTAAATGGGTGCCCAGATCAAAAATACAAGGGCACTATTGGGTTCAAGATGATGAGTTTACCTTAGGCGTTACTTAAGTTTATTCAGCACAGGCTTCCAGCGATAAAACCCAATAATTGCATAACCGTAAATAAAATTATTAAATAAAATTATTTTATTTTTTTTAATCCTTATTACTCATGAACGATGACTGGGATTGAAAATATGAGACCACTATTAAGCTCTTGAGAGCTTGATTTCATTATGAAGAGCCTAATATTTGCTAGAATGTACCAATTATGGAAAGAGGTTTTTGGGAAGTGAATATATATAAAATAATTAAATAAATATTATTTTATTTTCAAATAATTATAACTCATTAATTGTAACTCAGATTGGAAATCAGAGAGTACTGTTAAGATTTTGAGGGTGTGCTTTCATTAGGCGGGGCCTAACATCGACCGACGCTAGTCGAGGGAAAAAGTTATTTTTTTGGGTGTTTTAAAGAAAAATAAAATAAACATAAGAATGATTATTTTATCCAAAAAATAATTTTTCACCGCAAAGAAACATCGAGCCAGATGTTTTATTTCATAAATGAAACTATGTAATGATGTTGTGACTCAAGAATAAAGGAAACACTATTTTATTGCATAAATGAAACTGCCTAACAACGCAGCGACTCAGCGTAACAGAAATGCTAAAATGTGTTTCCTTCATTTAATTTTTTAATAGAGATACAAGATCATTGGAATGATCTTTTATTTTCTCTGAGGCTCTAGAGGAGTGGCATTGGCAATCGGTGAACAAGGACAAATGGCAAATCACAACAAGCTCCTCCATTCCCCTTCGAAGGATTCGAACACCAATGACAGATTGAGGAAGGATGAACAATAGTTGTGTGATCTTTTCCAATGAATGATCCAGCCTTGAGGAAGGGGTTTTATTCTTTGTGATTTGGATTTCCCCGTAATTTCTTTCCAAATGATGAACATGGATCAACCCACTAAAAGTTCGATCCGCATGTTGATCATTCATGCAAGATAGGTTAATTATTGCGGGACTTGAATGGTATGAACTTGGTAATTACTCATTTTCTAGTTTCCTTCTAATGGGATGAATGAAGGTCAAATAAAAATGGCTAATATCCATCCCTCGGGTGTTCATTGTTCTCTTCCTACCCTCGTCCTATCATTCTTCATCGACAGACCCACATGGCCACGTCGGACATTTCCAGGAGGTTCTGAGCATAACCGCACCTCTAGATCAATAATAGGATGACTTGGATCACGTAGCAGTGATGACGCTGACCTGAGGATTCTGGAGGTGCTCATGGATTAGAAAATAGACAACCATAACAAGTCTGGTGGCTCGTAGAAAGATCCTTTGGTGTGTAAGCATATGAGGCCCATGACAACTACCGCGAGCAGTGGATCAAGGCCATCGACAGTGGCTGATGGTGGAGTGAGTGGATACGGAAAGGCACACCACATCACATGGATAGATGGACATAGCCCAACTGGACCACGGCGGTAGACCCTATGGTGACCCACAGGGTGGGGGGAGACATGGTTGGCTATGCATCTCAGGCGGAGCATGCCGACCCACTCATCGCGGGCTGGGCTAGAGAAGGCGGGCCACCACGAGTGGCCCAGCGGGCCGGACCCAGGTCGTCAAGCAGGCCAGGTCGATAGAAAAGGTTCAGGTTGGTGGACCCCCGGCTGGGTCGGACCAGACCCAACTGGACCCTTTTTAGTAAAATGGGAAAATCTTTGAATCCTTACATCCAATTGAAGAGTTGTTTTCAGCGTTGGGACCCTTGTGATTAGACGGTCCTCTTGGAATAATCTAAGTGAGTTTCCGTGAAGGTTGAGATATAACCAATGGATTAAGGATTAGATTATATCAGAATCAAGCATGCTATGAGAGGAAATATTATGACGGGCTGTGATGAGATGGAAGTGATGAGTAGACCTCAATGGCCCGACAGACGAGCGAACCTGGGTGGCCTAAAAGACGAGTGAACCTCAGTGGCCCGATAGACGAGAAGACCTTAGTGGACAGACAGATGAGCAGAGTGGACCATAGTGGCCTGATAGATGAGCATAGTGGATCTCAATGGCCTGACAGTTGAGTGGAACTTAGTGGCCTGACCGAAGAGTGAACCTTAGTGGCCCTGCAGACCTCACTAAAGAATAGACCTTAGTGGCCCGGTGGACTAGCAGAACTTAGTGTCCCGATAGACCTCAGTGACTCATCGAGGATGAGTTCTTCAGTTGTAAAGGATGTTCATCTTTACGACCGATAGTCTTGATTTATATACTTTAGGTGACACCTATGTGAGATGACTCTATTAACTCTCATGATTGTACTTATTAGAGGTTACACTTCGTGTACCTCTTTGGTATCCTACTTTGTATATTGCTTTGTGGTATACCTATGTGGTTTGGGGACCCTATTGAGTATTGTTTTACTCACCCCTACATGGACTTCACCTGCACGTGTCATGTCTTGTGGATATGATCAATGCTTTGACAGAGTCCTTGGTGGACCGGGGCCAGGTGGTGCTTAAAGTGACCCGACAGATGAGACATGTTTTTGAGACTTCAAATAGCTTTTTTGTACATATCATTTAGGTTGGGTTTGCATGTAGAGGATTACCAGAGACTTGTACTTTTACATTTCTATTTCATTTGGTATTGTATTCTGTCACTGTTTACCTTTAGTTTTATACTATCATACCTTGTGTTTGTTTACTTAGTGTATTCACCTTCCAGTATCTGTGGCATTGAGTTGTGTATGTGTGTACAGGTAAATGGAAAATGCCGTACATTTGTTTGGGATATGCCTACTTAGAATTAGTCACCAAACCATGGCCTATGGGAGTTGGGCTTCGGGTAGTCACGACAGAGGCCCTAGGGGACAGGTCGTGACAGGTTGTGATGGAAAACAAACTACAATGGTTTGTGAGGTGGTAGTCTATCGTATACTCAAATGATGATTTCATATCCTGTTTTACAGAACTAGAAACGGATATAGCTTTTTACATTAATATAATAACATATTAATAAATAATATATAATGGTGTTATTATTTTATTATAATTTGAAAATATTTTATGGAGTCAGAATAATAAAAAATGCATAGATAAAAACATTACGTCTTCTTGAGGAAAAATTATTGGTTTAACCTAAAGATGTTATATATTTGTTTTATGATCACACAAATGTATATTGTATATGGGGAGTGAATTAAGTAATTCATTTTTTAGTTCTGGGATAAACCAAAGTGATTTTTATGTGTGAAGAGGAGAGAGGAGTGGGTGGCCTTTTATAAGTGAGATTAGTGACATGCATGTAATTTTTAAAAATAAAAAGTTGTAACCAACTTTTTCACAATACAAAAGCCTCTAAAATAGTAAATTATCATACCATATAGGTGATTAGGTCAATATATTCGAAACAATGAGTTTTTGACAACATTTTAGGTCATTTTACACCTTATCATTCTATTTTAACCCCTGGTAAACCCATTTTTACCTTAACCATAGTAATTAATTTGTACAATTTTTACAATTAATTGTGGTAAAAAAATTATAAATTAAACATATTTTAGAATAATAATTATGAATATGATAAATGTGTAGTCCATTTTTCCAAATTTCATTCATATAAGTGGGAAATTTTAATTTAAAATTAATCATGCAGACACAATGAAAAATTATATTTCTAAAGAGAAAAGTTTAAAAAATTTAAAAAGATTTATATCAGAATTCAATATAAAATTTATTAAAATGACCTCAATTAGATTTATAGATATATAATTGAACTAATTATACATTCAAAAACATATTAGAATAAAATTTATATCATAAATCCTTTGAATGAAAAAGAGAATGTTTAATAAAAATCAGTATTTTTCATTATTCACTAAAAATTTTATCTTTTCTAAAAATTATAAAAAAAATTCCCAAATATAAATTTATCTTTTAGATTTCAAAAATGAAGTTTTTTTTTGTTAAAATTTTCTAAAAGTGTTCAATAATAATTTTAAATTATTTGATCAAAGAGTGATTAGACCTCTTTTAGAAAAAAATAATGTTTTTCAAAAATACATTTATTTTTCATTCAAATGGTTTTTATTTTATTTATAATAAATATAAAACCATTAAATTTATTTTATATATGTTTCAAACATATAATTTTCATAATTTATTTATAACTATTCATACCCACTAACCTAAAAACTAGTTTATAATGGTCATATTAATAATAATATTTTAATATTGTATTGTGTTTTATACAAGCCCAATGTTTCATGTATTGAAAGATATCAAAGAGATAAAAACTTTTAAAATAAAGTCTCGATGTATTATATTATCTTATAATCTTGGTTTTCTATGCCATATACACTATTAGATTTGATGTGCCTCTTTTTGAAATATTAGGGTGTTACATCAATCTTCTCAAATACATAATAATGGAATTCCCTCTATGGAGTTGGTCTCTTAGTTTAAATAAAGATATAGTGAATCTTCATGAGGAACTAAAATTTTTATAAAATAGTATTAAGATCTATAAAACTATTATTTTTTTAAATAATATTATTTTTCTCTTTAAAGTAAGTATCAATGTGTATTGGAAATCTCAAATTCCACAGAATATTTTTATACTTTTAAAGAGGATATAGTAATTCAATTAAAAAAATCAGATGTGAATCTATTACTATGTAAAATATTAATAAGATGAAGGTTTTTCTCTTTAAATATTTCTCATCTTATTTTATGGATCATAGATCTTCAGATATTCAAAGTGAAATATAACTACTATCGGGAGTTCTAACTGCTATGAGTAAAAGTGTTCAAAATTTGGATAGTAAAGATAAACCATTTAATCTTTCCAAAATACTTGATTATTTTCATCCATGGTAGCCTATCTAAAATAAAATCCAAAATATCTTGATAAAATCTGATTTTTTAAAAGGAATTTTTCTTCTTTTTCTATTGTTTTCTCTGTTTAATTATCATTTTTTATATGCTTCTATATCGAATGTGAATTAAAATGCTTTTTCATTTCTTTTTAATATCACAAAAGGGTGAGAAATGTATGGGTAGAGATGTAAAAAGGGACAAATTTGAGGAATAAATATGGGAATTGTATGAAAATAAATATATAAGAAATGTAAAAAAATATATGGGATATATTTTCCTAAAATTTATTTAATATTGTATTTATTAAATTTTATTTATTATTCATTTTTATGTTATTTTTACGGGTTTTGTGATCATTACAAGGGTAATATTTTTGGGAATGTTTTGATAAAAAATTCCTTATTTTATTTTGGATTTTGATTCTTGTAAACACCTACGTATATCTTACTAATGAAATTAAATTACATGAATTTTAGGGTAATTTTTATTGGAATAAATATTTTATTATGGAAGAATTTTTATACTTTAAAACCATGGTAATTTATTTGATTTTTCAGAGTATAAGTAGTATATAAGTTTTTATAATTAGTCTATAAGCACTATTTACACCCTACATTATAAGTCGATTGAATGGTTTGTAAACCCTACATTTGATAAAGAACTATACTTTCATACCCTATGTCTAGAGTGAGAATATGGATCAGGAACCCTAATTTTGAATAAAAACCTATGATTAAGGAACATATAAATGGTTTATAATCCCTAATTTTTTAATAAAACATTTTTAACCTTTTTTTTTGTTTATTACCATATGAGGAACCCTCTATTTGATTTAGTCAATAATAGAGTTTTGAATTATGGATTATTTAAATTTTTTCAACAATGGTCTCATAGGAATTTTATATATCCCTAAAGATATCTAAATAATAGTTCAAAGTCTATTATTTAATAGATTAAATCATTTATATTTATAATTGAAGTTATGACTTTCATTGAACTTTTTGAATTTGAATAATCCTGATTTATCATGTCATATTACTAGTGTTTTTTAACCTAAAGAAATTTTACCATCATTTTAAATAATTAGAGTATATTTTTTCCAAGTGATAAAGAAAGATGCTCGTTTGAAAATAATATTGTATCTTTATCTTTTGAGTTATACTTTGGAAACATACATATTTTTATTCTTATCTGTTTAATAAAAATTTTAATTTTTCTTCCTTGTTAAACTTTTTTGTAGTTCAACAATGCAATTTTTAGTGCTTCAAATTGTTGACATACATATTTGATCTTATACCAAGTGTCTTCCCTACTAAATTTTAAAGAAATAATTTTGGATGTTGAATAGTATTTTTATACTGACATTCCTTATTGATGATCATTTACATATGCCAGTTACTGCTATAACTATGAGATAATATCGTATTAAGCTTATTCATCTTAATATATTTTCTATAATTGAATACTTGTGCTCATTCATGGTAGAGTTTATTCTTTTCGTAAAAACATGTGGATATCTCAGTTTCTTATAAAAGAACCAAAAGGACCTATAAAATACTTTTTGTAAAGATTTCAACTTCTTGTTCCCAATTTTATAGGTCTATGTATAAGAGAACATACTAAGGAAAATCAACATGCTCATGGAGGGAGTTTTGGTGGTGTACTAGGGTATCTAAGTGTCTCTAACCACTATAAGTCACTATGTTATATTATATTATTTATTTATTTTCCACTACTCACTCCTATTTAATAGATAAGGGAAGAATCACCTTAAATTTAAGAGGGAAGAATTTTTTCTATGATGTTTTTTGAAGTTACAGAAATATCCACCATTTTATGTGTTCCTCTTTTCCATTCTAACAGAAAATTAAGGGCCATATGATAAACATTTATACAAATACTTTTCATATATGTGGTCATATGAGCCTTCCAACATCCATAGTTGTCGCTATTGAAATATGGTTCTCTCATAATAGATAGTTATTATTTTTTATCATCTAATGTTGCAAATAAAACTTATAACTTAAACGAATTATGGGTTTAAGCTAAAAATTAATAACCTTTAATATTAATTTTTAATTAGATAAGTGTTTCATAAAGACTTAAGAGGGGGTGAATTTAGTTCTTTAAATTCTCTTTACTTAAAAAACCATCTATTAAGGTACAATGATTATAATATTATATTATCACAAATAAGAAATTAAATGAAAAAATTTTAGAAAGATATAAAAAATATTAATAGTGGTTCAGGGTATAAAGATCCTCTATTCCACTCCATAAATAGTCTACTATGTGATTTTGGTGATTTTTACAAGACCATATATTTTCTTAGGGTATTTCCAATTTAGTACAAGCAGTTATCACTTAGAATAATGGTCGAAGGGTTTCTAACTAGTATGGCCATTTACCAAACCTATTTATGGACTCTAAACACTTGAAACAATGATTACATATTATTACAAATGTGGAAAATAAATATCAATACACATTTAGTACACAATTGTAAGAATAAACATGAGAAATAAAGAAGAAATGTTTTGAGAGATAAAATATCTTCATGGAGTAAAAATAGAGGTTCTTTGATTTAAAAATATATACTTGTAATCATGAAAAAATGATGTTTAATAATTTATTATGTATTATATAAAGGTAATTTTTGTCAATATATATGATTCTCTTGTGAGTTTTTCTGTCTGTAAATGCACCCGTGTATTTCCCAATTTATATCTACCATTTTGAATTTGAACTATGTAGTATTTTTTATACAATGGTTGAGTGAAATAATATTATTTTAAATATTAAGGGACAATATATTAATTATAATGTGTCCTTATTTTCAATGTAAGGCACAAAAAGAGGTAACATGGTAGAAAAACATACATATTTCCAATAACGTTTTTACAAAAAGAACCCTCTTCTGAAGGGTTTAGGCTCAATCTAATGGATATGACTCAAGGTGCGATGTAAGGGTTAAAAAAAGATGGTGTAATATTAATTATCCACTTATAACTTTATAAAATTAAATAATCAATAAAAATTTATTTCAAACAATTGTTTAAATAATATTTTATTGTTTTATAAAATTATAATATTAATTAGTTTTCTTTTTTTTATTTTTTTTATCATTTTTTAACCAATAGTAGTTTTATACTTCCTGAGCGAACATTGAAATTTTATTTTCCAAATATGTATTTCATGGATGTTATTAAAAAATTATTTCATAAGTGAATATAATATCATGATCAAATAATGTCATGTCTATTTTTAATTATGATCATAATGATATTTAAAGAAAACAATCATATTCATTTTGAAGCATATAATAGAAGGTTATTCATTGATTTTATGAATTGTATTTATTTAATAATCATATTAAACCTATCACAATATAATGAAAATAACCATTTTCCTTGAAATTTATTGATCTTATTGAACTATTGGGAAATTTCCTTTAACTTTTAACATTACATCAAGGCGGTTTTGGAACTATGAATGGAATAAACATCAAAAGTATCAATGAAAAAAATATTAAATTAATAGTTGAATAAAAACTAATAATAAATGGATCATAAAGGATAAAATAAATATGAATAGGTTATTAAGAAAGTTATTAATAGATTTAAATTCACTATTCTATATTTTTGGAGGATATTTTAAAGCTATTCAAGAGTTGAGGTAAGGTTTATTTAATATTGTTTATTGTTCTGGATGATATGTTCTCTATCACCCTCTATCTTCCTATTCTATAATTTATAACATTTTAACATGATATTTTATTTCATTTATTCTTCATATATAATACATTTTTTGTTATATTATTTTCATTGTGTCTCTATTTTTTATTTTTTTCAAAATACAAACCCTATTAATCTTATAAGTGAATCTTTTCTAGTCTCTTCATCCCTTTCCAAAATTATTCATATATAATTACATCACATTTATTATTTCATTATTGAACTAAAAACATTTATTATTATTTTATTATAACCTATTTGTATCATATATGATGTATTACCTTCCTGTTTTAGGTATCTAAATGAATTACCATTTGAATATTCAATTTAATAACATTATGTAATGTATTTCTTTCTCAAGTGTTAATTCTATGTCAATTATTGATATATATTTTCTATGTGGTACACATATTAATGATGTATTATCATGAAATTTGTTGGAATATAATTATATATCACACCATTGTTTTGGGTAATGCTTTCATCTCTTGAGATACTATGTATGATACACATTTAGTAATCATGGAACATTATTTTATGTTTTCTTAGCAGTGATCCTTGACTTATGGAATGCATTTTTTTATACTGAAATATTATTATTTTGATGTTTACAATGATCAGATAACACCTTGAATCATACTCAATGTTTCTATGTCATGGTATATTATCCTCCACATTATTTATTCAGTGTAATGATTATTGACTCTTGGGTTATCTCACCCTATGTTTATCCTACTTCATTCCCTTATTGGGATTTTTTTCTCACCCATAATTTTATGTATGTCTTATTGATACCCTATATAATGATAGGAATATGGTGAGATATAGTATAAGTATATCAATATATAAAATTGGACTGTGTATTTTTTTTAAAATCTTTGTATTATGTTCCTAATTTCTGAAAGATGTTGGGCTTATTGATTTCTAGGAGAATTTTATGGATATTTATATTAAAAATAATATAATAATATATGTATGAGATGTGATTAATTACAGTTGGTATAAGAGTAATTTCTAGTTACTTTAAAGGATTATTTTAGATAACCTAATAGTAAATTCACCCTAATAATCGTGATTGATACTTTGGGAGTCATAAGATTGGGTTAAAATGTTATTTATGAGTTATTCTTTCTATTTTAATTGTTTTTCCCTTATAGTATTATTGATTCAAGAATTATAATACTTTTATTTATTTTTTTAGTAAATTTATACAAATAGATTGAATAATTTTATCAATGTTTTGCGTTGTGAAATAATTTTAAAAATTCTACACCTAATATAATGGAAGAAAGTGCCAAAAACATCACAGAAGTACATAATCAATTACCTAAAGTTATAAGTAATCATTTTAACCACGTTGCATGATTGAATTCTATAAATAATAATCAAGTAAAAGTTGAGAACATTATGAATCAACAAAAAACATCTTTTGGAATATCCTCTGATTCTTTAGTGATGAAGCAATGGACAAAGTCCATTGAGAATATATTTTTCATGCTGAAATACTCAGATTAAGAGAATGCGTTCCAATATATTTATCACATAGTGGAATAATTTGATTAGTGGTGTACACTAATAAAATATACCAATATGAAATAAGAAATTGACTCAATGAAATGGGAAGGATTCACAGAAATATTTTTCAGTAAATATTTTCCTCTCACTCTCTGTATTAAAGTAAATTTCTTGGACTCAAGAATAGGAAATATGAAACTCTTGGGGCAAACAATGAAAACTTAATGAGACTTTTAAGGTACTCCTGTGGATTTATAATTAAACCACATACTAAGGTTGATTGTT
Organism: Viscum album; assembly: GCA_963277665.1. Taxonomy (NCBI): domain Eukaryota; kingdom Viridiplantae; phylum Streptophyta; class Magnoliopsida; order Santalales; family Viscaceae; genus Viscum; species Viscum album. The sequence continues at coordinate 1,157,665,351 of OY728134.1, read as the reverse complement.
TCTTAGTGAAATAAAACCATGTCTTTGAAAATATATAGCGATTCAAGGCTTCAATAACTATGAGAAAATATTTTGTTATTATATAAAGGTGGACATAAATATAGGATAATCTCAATGGACCTATGGGACTGGAGATTAGAAGAAACTAAAAATTATTAACTCTTGGGGTTTATCTAATATTCCATATATATGAAATGAATATTTAATTAATAGCATGTTAAAATTGTGGGATAAAGCACCCTAGAAATGACCTAAATGGAATTGGTTAAGGCTTCATGTGTTGAAAATAATAGAATACAACCAATGAATGGTGAAGGTGTATGAATAAGTTGATAAATATGATTAAATATAAGAATATTATTTTCTATCCTCCCACTATGGTGTAATATGTTTCAACTATAAACAACATAGACACTATGAAACTTATTGCACTATGCCAAGGGTCAATAAGGATAATAAATGGACTCAACCTCTAAATCCAATGGAATTAATAAGAGAATTAGATATGGAAACCATATAGTTGGATCATGAAATACAATTAGTTACTGGTAAACATATTATTTATTCAAGAATATCAAATTTTTTATTTCATTATGGTTCTACGCATTTATTTATATCATACAAGTTCTTTGTAAATGTTTAAACACTCTATAAAGACATTGGGGCACAACTGGTAGTGAAAAAACCAAGTGTTATAATCATTACATCCCAACTATATAAATCTTATCTAATATACATTTACAGGTTAAATATTATTTTGAATCTAATTATTACACCTTTAGTATAACTTGACACTATAATAGGCATGGACTGATTATCCTTATATGGAACTAATATCAAATATCAGGATAAGTAAATAACATCCATATATTAAACACTCCTATGATATTATATAGGTTAAAGTAAAATTATGAAACCCATTTAAAAACTCCTTCTCATTCATAGATATTGTTTCATTGTGAGGAATTATATCTAGATCAAATTATGAAGTCAAAGAAGATTATTATACATAAATAAATTCTCATTTTAAGGGAATATGATAATGTATTACATGAAGAGTTTTCTAGTATCCATACAATTCAATTAGTTTTTTTATATAAAACTTATTTATAGATATCATCTAATATCAATGAGTCTTTATATAATTTCCCCTATAAAATTTGAATAAATAAATACTAAAATAAAATAAATCTTAGAAAATGGTTTTATATTCACTGGTGCTCCTCAATGGGGTTAATCAATCTTATTTATTAAGAATAAGTATGGTTCAATGCATCTCAACATTTATTATCATTTTCTTAACAAATACAAAATAATGAATACTTATCATCCACTATAGATTAAGGAATTTTTCTCTAAATAAATAGAGATTAATACATCCATAAAGTGTATCCTAAATTTGGATATCATTAATTTAAGGTTAAAAAAGAGGGTATATTCTAAGGAATATATTTTATATAATATATAAACACTATTAGTTAATAGTAATTCCAATTAAACTCACTAATTCTATGGATATATTTATGGTCTTGATGAATAGCGTATTTATAGATTACAACAACAATTATTTGGTGGTATTTATATAAGATATTATTATATATTACAAAATTAAGGAATAATATTAAGAACACCTAATAATTGTGTTAAAACATTCTAAAAGGATAACTTGTATGTAAATTATAATAAAATTTAATTCTCAATAGAGAAATTCATATTATTTAGGAATGTTATCATTATATAAGGGATATTCATTGATCCTTTAAAAACTAAGGAAATCGATAAGTAGGAAAGAACATAAAATAGTGGTGGACATACATAGTTTATTTGTATTAGTAAGGTACTATTGTCATTTTATGAGAAATTTATCAGGACGTTCAAGCCTGCTAACCAAGAAAAATCAGAAAGGTGTGAGCTCCTACATTTCTCAAATGATTTCTCAACAATCTATATTGGAGAAGATTAATGAGTAAAAATTGATGGTTTAAAAATATAAAATAAGGAGGAAAAAATAAAAAAGGAAAATATCTGATTTATACATTGATAAAGATAGTGTTGTAAGAGTTGGGACATGATTATGTGTACCATATGATCTTGGGAAAAAGAACGCAGTATTAAATTGTCCTCAAAGATCAACATTATCTATTAAACTATGGAGAATAATTATGTAGATTTATCATTGAGAGAACTTATAATGGGATAATATAAATAATGAGATTTTTTAACTAACATCAATGTGGCTTGAATTCCAATAATTTAAGGCGGGGGAGTATAAGTCTAAAGGGATGATGCAACAATTTTCTATGAAAATATATATAAGAGAGAATAATACCATGGTATTTATCATGGGTATTCCAAAGGAATATATATGAAATCATTTGACAATGGTTGTGTTGTATCTTCCTATAAAGATATCTCACTTCATTAACATTCATGAAAACTTCTCTATCGATCAACTTTCCAAGATATATATCCTAGAAGTAGGGATGATACATTGAACAAAACTACCAATTCTATTAGATCAAGATATGTATTTCAACTCAAAGTTTTAGTTTATATTTTAAAAGGAATTAAAAATGTGTCAGACATTAGTAATCCACATCATTATTAGATATACGGTTAATCTAAAAGATCACTTAAAACTATAGAGGACACTCTCATAACTTTCTCTCTAAACATTATAGAAGGATAATATTAAGACCTATCTTTGGACATGTTCTTAAATTTAAATAGAATCCACAAAATAATTCACATGGAATCATACGAAGCCCTGTATAGAAATACATTTTTAGCATTAACATTTTTTTGAGGAAGTAGAAATAGATATTCATTAAATCCATAAATCATATGATGTTCTCTAGGTATAACATATTATACTGGAAGGGGATATCATAAATCATGATTTGGATTCTACAACAATGGTATAACATATTAGATGTTAGGGTAATATCATAATGATTAGAATAATATTGTATGATCCATGTGTAATTCTTACGATTAATATTGGTAGTAGAACATTACATGTTAACATTCAATAATCTTCAACTTCTATCATTGATATATAATTTTTTGTATAATAAAATGTAATGAGGAGAATTAATTAGATGAATTTTATAAAAAGTTTTAACCAAATTTCTTCAATTAAATGTAATATAATGAAAAATTTATTGAACAATTCACTCAAGTAGTATCCTCAAGGATTATAAAAGGGGCCACTACCATTGATATAGTGGGGATCCAAACTTGAACAAGCCTTCGTCGATTCTCCCAAACACGAGAGATATCTTATTCCTCCTCCTCTACTATTTGAGGCACTAGAATCTCAGAGAGGTAGGAGAGTCCCATCAATGGAATGGATGATTCACATCATCCCATGGATATTCCATAGAAAAGGGAGTATAATAAATTTCTATGAGTGATCTTCATCAAGCATATTGATCAAAGGTAGTAGACATGGCATGTATAGTATATGGTACACAATACCATGTTATTAATTTTATTTATACATGTTTTTGGTTTTAATTCAAGTTAGATCTTATGAAGTGGGTTTCTTGTTTTTTAGGTTGCGATTATTAAATGTCAATAGGTAATTATAAAATTATCAGTGGTATTAGATCCATTCCATGACCGTTGATTCTAAAAATTAGGTTTTGTTGTGATTAAAATCATATATTGTTTTGATGTCATATGTATTGTCATTAAAAATGATAGTGAAATTAAAATGTGTATTATTTTATTATATATGATATTGAAAGTAGTGATATTAGTTTTTTAATAATGCTAATAATATATAATGTGATAATGTAATCAACGGTTGGGGTCCGACCATATGATATAGGATATCATAGGTGGTGACTCTTCACAATCCATTGGTTGTTTTATATCATAATGTATGATATGGGATATCATATGGGATGAATGAATTGAACCATTGGTGAAAATAAGGTATCATGTAATCTTATAGATACAAGGCATGTCATAAAGTTTGACACTCGAGAAACCAAATCGATATTGGAGACAAATATTATCTATCGTAAAATACAATAGATAAAGAATTCATGTCACCATTTATAATATATAGATATCATAGAATAAAAATATAATTTCTCTAAATTTTAATTATGTATTTAATTATATAGTTTATATTTTTTTATAAATCATGGAAAAGTTATTTTGGGATATTTATTTAATTTATAAAGGTTTTTGTAAATTAATTAATTTAAAATTATTTATAATATAATATAAAGTGTTTTTGAAATATTTTATAAATAAATATCCATAATATTATTTATTAATATTAAAATTTATTTTTCAAATTTATATGGAAAGACTTATAATTTGGATATAAACGATTTATATGGAAGTTATGAGTGTAATTTTTAAAATGTTTTTAAAATACAAATTAACGCATAAATATAAATGTGTTTATATTTAATATCATGAAATATTCATAATTATTTAATTTGAATTTTTAAAATTAGAATAACTTATTTGGGGAAACTTTTAAACCCTATTAAATTATGTTTTGATAATCGGTATAATAAATGTTTAAATAATATTAAATATTACATGTCAAGATTATGTAAATTGTTTTTAGAGTAAAATTGAAATATAAATTGTTTATATTCACATAATATCATATATTAAAATTAAATGTAATATTATAGGAAAATATAAAGGGGTTCATATCAGAGATAAATATACATACATATATATTTTTATTTATTTAATTATGGAATATCAATTATGATTTTTTTGAATTATAATGTGTTTATAATTTTTTATTTATGAATTGTTCAAAAATATTTTACATCATACTTAGATTTATGAAATATTAATTTATTTAGTTTATTACCTTTTTATTAAAGAATATAATTTTTATATTTTGAATATACATATATTTTACATTAAATTGTTCAAGTGTTTCTATAAATTTCCATACAAGATATGTTTGATAATTGATTTAGTTTTATTCTACCATGACTTTGGATTATAATGGATCATGAGTTCGAATTTAAATATTTTTCATGGTTTAAACATACTGGGTGTTATAATTATGATGTTATTGATGTCTATCATAAGTAATGTATTATTGGGTATCGGGACTTTGGGTTGGACTTCTCTCTATCCTAGAATCATATTCCTTGCCAATAAAAGTGGGGGTTGGTTATATGTCTCTCAAAAATTACTCATTTGGGGAATGTTGTTTTCATATGATTCTAATAATTTACGTGGAGATGTTGTATGTACCGTATTCATGAGATGAATTTGGATATGTATAGATATAGTTGGATTTTAATCTTGGTTACTAACACAATTTATGAGTTGTGTATAGAGTTATATGTCAATACGATATGGATATATTGATTTGGTGGAAGGAATATGATTTGAAACAAAATAAGTAGAAACATAAATACAAATAAAGGTAAAAACATGATAAAAGATAATGATATTAAATAATATTTCAAATATTAAGTGTTATATTTTTTCTAATGCAATAACATTTCAAGAACATGATTATCCAACGGGGTGGGTTATTCTAGAGCTGGGTGCCCTGGATGATATTGTGTAATAAAAGAAAATCATGGGTGACCCTTATAGGAATTAGTCTTATTATTGGAATATTATTTAGGGTACACTTATCTAGGAAACCCTAATTACTTAAGGTTTCTAGATGAATAGAGTTTATTAGATCTATATGAAGAAATGGAAAAAGAGTTTTCCACTCAACCATCAAAGAGTTGTGTATGGTATGATTGGAATAATTGCATACCTAAATAACTAAGTGAAGAATTAAATTAAACAAACTCATTTCTTAGTGAAATATAGATATTGATCCACTAATGGACATGATGAAATCAAAAGGGGTCATCAATATAGTGCGAGTAGATTTAAAAAAAATCCTTGTAAAAATAATGTAAAATATGATACTCATATAATAAAATCATTTGTTATAGATTAAAGTGTCATCATGATCATCAAAAATTTCTTGGAGATTAATTATAATGAATGAAAAATGTTCATATGTGAAACTTCTTATACTAGTGAACAATTAAATAATTTTTGTTAAGAGAAGTATAAAATTTTATGGGTTAGATCATACCCAACCCGAGTAACCTAATATTGAAATTATACAATGAGTGAATCTAAATTGTTATGAGATGTATATAATTATTCACTCATGATTTAAAATTTATTAGATGTAAGATTTAATTATAAATATTTGCCCACATATATATTTAATATTATTGGATAATAACATAAAGATACTAAATATCTCTTATAAGGATTATTATAGTTTATGAATTCATTATTTGGTCATTTTTTTGGTAATTTTATAATATTATAGATGAGTTGAAGTAAATTTTACCCTATTTTATAAAATTATATAGGATAGAAGTAATAGTTAATGTGATGTTTAGGTTTTAGTATTGTATTGATATTACACGTGGGAAAAAGTTCAAACTTGAAGAAGAAAAGTTTGATCGAGAGTCTAATAATGTCTTATCAAGTTCAAAATAAAGGTTATTGAAATATAAATTCAATTTTAGGAAGGAATTAATTTTTTTTATATGATGGATTTTTTTGGGATACCTGAAAGAATTTGGAAAACTAATTATAATGTATATGTTAGGTATTGATGTTATAGAAATCAACTTTTTTATTTTCAAAGGTATATGATAATGACTATATATATATATATACAAATGTGTTAAATATATTAGAGTTAAAAATCAAGGAAATAATTTATGAATCTTGTAGTTTTCCTTCCAACAAATAATCACAGGTTTGTCGAATCATAGATCTAAATATAAAGTAAAATTTCAAGCTCAAATGGATTTAATAAATAATGTCCAAGGATACATATTTTTTCTTATACAATGAGAGAAGTTGTTTATTAACATGGTTTTTTATGAAAAATTTGATATATTAAACATGGTTTATGATTTTTTACTTTATATAACTTACATGGAAAAAAGATAAGGTAAAAACACTTTAACCACTATAAAACTGTTTATATCTAAATGTTTTATAAAATATGAGGGATATTATCCCACCACCTATCAATGAATCATTTTAAGGAGTAAATTATTTATTCCATAGTTATTACTCTAGATACATATAATATCATATAAGATATTGGAATTTTAATTTAATTTTTAAATACTCCCCCTAATAGAAAATTAGTGTTATTTATTGGACATATGTTTTGTGAATCATAACATGATATTTTAGAGAAAATATAGAACCTAATAGGTTAGTGGGAGTATGTTTGAACATTTAAAAGTTTAATATTAATAAATAATATATTATACTAATCAAAATATAATATTAATGTCACTTAATATAATAAAAGGTTTAGGGTATAGGTATGTCGTTACAATAGTTAAGGAAATATATCAAGGGAAATGTTTAATGGAAGAGGTTCTAAGAATTATGATGTTGATAATGAACTTATAAAAATTTTTAAGTTTAAAAAAACTTTATTTAACATAGTAACATTAAATATTGGGAAGTTAAGGATTCTGAAAACCATATTCAAAGAGTTGAACATTAGGAATATGATTAATAAGTCTCACCACTATTCAAACCACATTTATTTATAGATTTTACTCGTTTAGGAGTTTATTTGGGGGTTTATTAAATGGTAATATAAAGATGAGGAAGGAATTACAAGGATATGTAAGGATTTTAACAAATCCGTAAAATCATATCAATCATAATTCTAATATAGAATTCTATCAAATTTTATATGATAAGACATGAACTTTTGTCTAATTTTGTTAAAAAAATAATTTTTCAACATACATGTATCATGTTCTAGAAAATAACGTCTCCACTTAATCATTATTTCACATAGTATTCATATTTTACATTAAGTGATATGATAATTATCTACTCATAATATAACTTTTTGTTAATGATGTGTCATGGAGTATTATAAGTTTTTTTAAATGTTTAGTTTATCATGTGTATGATTCTCATATCAATATAAATCATATTATCATAAGGAATAAATATATATGATTCTATAAATGAATAAAACAAACTATGTTTCATCATGGTTTATCTTTACATTACTATTTTCCATTATAAATTCTATAAAATGGAATAAGAACCCTAGAATAACACAAAAAAGATGGATATTATTACAAAACATTACCAACTAATGGAAAAATATTCTGTAATAACAGAACTAGTATAATGGGATAAAAGTAACAAGTGAAAAAAGAAATAGAAGGATGAAGTATATATCATCAGCATCTCGCATGAAGATGATTCCTCTGAAAATGATAATATAAGAAGTAAAATATGTGGAAATATGGAATAAGATTATATCATAAAATGAAAAAATATGATTTTTAGGTATTTATAGTAGAAAATATGACCATTGTGGATGTATTTATATATATATATATGATAAATTATAATTTGGGTTAAATCACTATTAAATCCCAAAAGATAAGAAATAAGATATTATTTGGTATTTTGAATAAATTTATTTGGAATAATTTAGTTTTATTTGTGTTATGAATTTAATTATGGACTATTTACATTAAACTAGTTATTTAATGACCTAAAGGATTTAATATATTAAATTGGATATATATTATAAATTTCAAATTATTACATCTACTTTATGAAAAAAAATTCATGTGAACATAATTTAAAATTTTGATCAATTTGAAAAATTATATCACTATAAGATATTTCAATAACATTTATATGTATTTTCATAAGAATTATATTATGAGTTTATTTCCAAGTTATCTTCTATTAAAGAAATTATATTTCAAAACTATATTATTTTTAATCTATTAAATAAATTTTTACATTGAAATTTATATTTATATTTTTTCATATATTATGTAACAAAAAATGTTAAAATGGAAATAACATGTATGTATTAAGAAACTAACCCTAATATATTAAAATTGAATAAAATTTCCTTTTACATATAAACCATTATGTTTAGGACTTTTTCAAATTTCAAAAAAGTAAACTTAGTGTGACTATTAATTATCAGCATAAAAAGATTTATATATTTCAATTTTCAAATTTTCGGATATTTTTCTATAAGTTACCTTTAGGGATTGAGTAAAGTTACTCTTACATATCAGAGTGAGTCTATTAATTTTCTAATTTCACCTCTATAATAACCTTATGTTATAAGGGATTCATATCCTATGATTTACTATAATCTAATATTTTTTAAATCTATGGATTTTATGTATTGGGAACATAACTTTAGGTATCTCATGGAGGATATTTACATTGTTTCATTTCTCCGTAGAGTTACTCTTATACATACTCGCTGAGTAATTTTAATTTCTCAATTTTCCTCTCAAAAATTAATCTTATATATATTGTTATTTTTCTTTCCTTTTTTATGTTTTTTATGAACATCACTCATGGAATGAAACCTTGTGTTTGTCCCATGGTTTATTTCTATTACTTCTAGAAAATATGATGTACTCATCTTCCATAATTAATTTTTGGAAACACTACTACTACCATAATAACCTCCAGAAAATTTTCGGATCATCTTAAAAGTGTATAACTTCTAGAATAAATTCTTCTCGAATTTATCTTCATAAAATCAATATCATTAGAAATATGGTTTATTTATGAATTTTTGTCTACATTAATACAGATGGTCTCCTTTGATATTTAATTGTAAAATTTATCAAAATATATAATGAAGTAACTCCTTTTGTTATAAAAAATTATGTTATATGAGTCAATAAAATATGTGCTCATGAAACCGAATTAAAAATCCAATAATTTTAGAAAATAATGGGATATAAAGACATTTTCAATTTTAGGATGGCATAGTAAACCTAAAAAGATTTTAAAATATGAATTATTTAGCACTATATAAGAATAAAAATCAAAATGGAAGTTAAAATTTCCTATATTAGAAATCATATTAAATAAATGTGTCTTATGTGGGCTAATCGTAAACCCATGACCAAATCTGATAGGGGGAAGGTGAATCCATTTTTGATGATATTTAATGAAAGGTTCTATATTTTCCCCGACCCTTCCTCTATATCTATATTATGTTTGCAGGGTGATCGTAGTGTAATATTAATTATTTATAAGTTTATTTTATTGAGAATTAATTTTCCTAAACTCTTCTTTACTCTTATATAGAACCTCGACCACCTTAGAAAGGGTAAACTAATTTAACCTTACATATCCCTTTTTCCATCTCATGTAAGGGTAAGACATTTCTTTTATTCCTTGTGTCAATGTATATCCCAACTTCATCACACTCTTGTGTGGGTAACGCATGACTCACATCAAGGTACATATGATATTTTTAGGGATATGTGAAGGTAATATTGATCTCGTGTAAAGGTAAACTGAATTTACCTCATGCAATACCTATCCCATCAAGGATATTTTTTCTTCGCTTCAGGGTGGACTCAATCTCACATGTAGGTAAGCCAATGATCCCTTTTACTAGTCCTCCATCTAGTGATATAGAATGGTAATATGAAATTACCATCAGACAGGTCTTGTTTCTTTCACTATACAAGGGTAACTCCAATATTACCCTTGTATAAGACCCCCTTAGTGCATTAAAGTAATGTTTTGTGTAGAAAGCATTAGTTTTCTTCAATATCTTACATGAAATTCAATAATGAGGGAAATATTGCTATTTTGAGTTCAAAATCAGGGGAAATAAAACCAAAATGTATGATTTAAAAATGAAGTAATTTTTATTTTCTGAGTTTCATTTTTTTTTAAAAATAGGGAAATAATAATTAAAATAAACATATTTAATATATGATACAAATAAGAAACTAATTTATTTAACTTTATAAATTGTGGGGGGGAATAGTTCATACATGGGAGTTATTCCATGTTTTAATTAATAGCAATTAAAATGAAAATATTTGACTGAGTTTTGGGGAATTATCTTAGAGAATCATCAATATATTATTTAAATCTTCGAATCCATCCATCTTTATTAATCATTGTCTTTCAAAAACTTGGGTGAGTCATGAGTCATAACCTTGGTCTAAGAGGTCTTCTTTAATCAACTGAAGAACCTGGCACATTTTTTTAGGTCTTGTTCATCTCTCTCTCTCTTCACCTCTTTTGTGTGTTGTGTGCCTTGAATATTCATTACAGGAAGTGGTTTCAATACTTATATATTAGATAATTAAAATCAATTAATCTAAAGAAATATGAAATTGAAAGATTTTTTCTAAGAGGGGAATGTGTATCTCATGTATCTAATATATATTTTTTGTTGTCGCATTAGTTTCCTCGTAACATTTTATACGTTTTGAGATTTGTTTTATTTTTAGGATATGAAAATATACTATAGTATTTATGTGAATAAAAATATTTAATAAATATAATAATGTTGATGTAAATGAATTAATGGAAATATAAGGTTGTAAGTACTACAATATATTTTCAAAATATTCTTGAATGGTATTTCCTAGGAAAATTATTTTATGGTAGGAATTATTTTAGAATGAAATTTTTGTTTTGTGTTTTCATTATCCCTATGCTATTTTAAATAAATTTTTATTTAAAGACCTTTCCTATTGCTATTATTGAATGCTAAAATCACCTCTCACAATTAAATAGTAATTATATTTTGTAATTAAGTGGATTTTTTAAATAATCAACACTTGAAACATGTATAATTTTGTCCCCTAATATTAAATTAGTGGAAATATATTTCTTTCTTATTTTGATGTCATCATGTTTATGATTAATGTTGCCACTATGGTTGGATAATTCAGTTGTGGTAATATAAATGGTTTTTGAAGGGAAGTATGGTTTTGGGTGCACATTTGGAAAAATATATATGGGAAATGGAATTTAATGTGGTAGGAAGATAATTTGGGCTGGTTGTGATGTGATAATTATAGAGCGGGGAATTGGTTAGAGAAGATTGGTGGTATGGGGTGCAATAAAATTAATAAATATAAAATATATAATATGGCTAGAATAAAATATTTTGTGCTACTAATTAAATCTTGAATATGGGATAGAATTAAATAATTGGTAGTTTATTAATAAATTGAATAATAATAAATAGATAAAAAATGAGAGGGGATGATTCTTAAAGATTGGAGATGATAATGAAAAACAAGAATATTATAAAGTGTGAATCTATCTATTGAGTGTGGGTACTAAATGTATAGTCATTAAATATGCATAATAATTGGTATAATGGGTATATTACTGGAAAGTAAATGGAAAAACTGAAATTTCCAAATTAAATTAATAAAATTGGAAACTATGGTTGGGTTCATATAGTTATTTTGTTTTTTTTTTTGTGATAATAGTTGGTTGGTTGTGTTATAGTGGAACCATTAGTTATTCATATATTGTGGTGTCATTGTGGTTGGGTTTTGTGTGTGACTATATATTCATGTATTTTCTAGTGATTTCAAACCAAACCACACCTAATTCAAGTACTTTATACTGATGCGATTTGTTTTTTACATATGTTTTACACATAATCTAAGTCAATAGTAGTAGATGGATGACTTCCCCCTCTTCCTAACCCTCACTTTTGGGGTAGTATATAGCAAAGTTGGGGGTGTGGCAAGGTAGTAACAATATAGTTGGGGGTGATGCCTACTGTTTATTAGTTTAGCTGGGGTGGAATGAGGAGGGAATGATGTTTACATACTTCATGTTCATGATACCCTATTTTTAAAGATTTATTGTGTGCATATAGTGGAATGATATGGTACATGTTGAGATTTGGGATTTGATAATTTAATGATGTGGTATATTGAATGGTTATAAAGATTGGATTTCCTATTGAAATGATAATGACCAGAGCACATGATGTTTGACATGAGGGTATCAAAGTGGAAAATCAGTGGGGAAAAGGTTTGGGGTACCCAATAGTTTATATTATTTAGAACTATTTTATTATACATGGATGTGATCTTTAGTGAGTGATTATTCGTGAGGCTGGGAAAGGGTAGTTTACCAAATATGTTCATGTTGGTTTTACTATATATTAACTGGGGAATTAGTATTATTTTCACCCATTTGTAAAACCAGTACTAAGGGGTATCCTATTAAATATAAATGTTATTCTCACACCTATATACATATATATATATTAGGAAATTATGTGCAATTTGGTGACCAAGTTGAACCATACTAGATTAAAGATGGGAATTTCTATTTGAGCTACTTCTAGGGAGTTTTTTTGGTGTTTTATTTTAGAGAATTTAATGCATATCATATCATGAATTATTGGATTTTTATTATATGGGATATTGGTTTATTCTATATGATATGTTTTTGATTAGTAGAGACATCTTATATCTCGTACTCAAATTATTTTATGACGGTAATTCCTCTTATTGTGTCTTTTTTACCCTCAGTGTCAGTCGTTAACCCAGCTTCACCAGGATAACTTGTCAGTAGCTCACATATCATGTTATTTTAACTATTTATGGGGACCCAATTATTAATAACACTTTATTTACTAATTATTGTTCTTATTTTCTAATAAATACAATTGAAGGATTAATGGGTATTGTAACATCCCAGGTAAATAAAGAATAAAGAATTTTCATATTTATTAATATTTACGAATTAAATATTAATTTTAATTAAAAGGGGTTTCTACGTTCGATAGCGTACTCGGTACGCAACGATGAGTTTCTTTGAAAACATGCGTTGCACACAAGTAATAAAATAATATTATTTTAAATGTTAGTTAACGAGTAGCTGTTGTACTGGCGGGAATAGATAGAAATAACTAAAATATGATTATATATGTTTTTAAATGTTTTTACATTTACCCAATAAAATATAAAGGCTTAAAATACGGAAAGAGTTCAATTTTAGGCATTTATACCCTAATTTTCACGAAAGGTCCACTTATCACCTTTTGACGGAGAACCGCCATTAAATATAGTTTTGATCGATCTTATAAATTCTACTGGACCAAATATAACTCTTCTTTAGAATCGGGACATCAAAATTTACTTTGTGTAAAGTTTTGGTACCTTTCTGATAAAGTTCTTTTTTTAATGAATAGTGTAAAATGTTGTATTTTAATTCAAAACCTCTTTTTAATATAATTTATTTATATAAATAGATTATATTTTGAATTGGTTTTAAAGTTCAATTAGAAAATATTTTTACCATTTAATCTAATGGTGGTCATTGGAATCAATTTCACTTTGAAATTGGACTTAAACTAGTGTCAATCTTTTGATACTTATTGTTTCATAAAAACACGCTATTTTCTCTGACAGCGGGAATTAATTATTAAATTAATTAATGTTACTTATATGTTTTGAATTTTGTAAAATAGACTTAATTTTTGAATTCGTAATATCAAATATAGCTTAGGGTGAATTTTTGGTAATTTTCAGAAAAACATCAATTTTTGATGAATAGTGAAACCACTAAGTGGTACTTATAAAGACTGATTTTCCGTTTAAATGAAATTTTGCCATCATTGTGTTTTTAATTTCAAAAATCCGACATACATGGTTGTCATTAAGAAGTAAAATGTGGTTCAATGAGATTATAATAATTTTTTGGTGAATAGCAACTTATTAAGTTCTTAATCGCGATTAGCGGTAATTAGTGTAGTTTAAGGTAAAATATTGCTTTAATAAAATAAGATGAGCTTGAAACATGTCCCAACCTTATTGGTTGTGTCATGGCCGACCAAGAAAAGCCATGGGTCAACTTGGGGACCCCATGGAGCCACTTTAGTTGGAAAATGACATAAATACCTTTTATTTAATGTTAATGTAAAAAATGGCACAAACATGATATGTTTTACTAAAACAATTTTTACATGGGGTTATAAAGATCAGATTTTTTTATTATAAATAGTAATTGGAAAGCTAAAAAGATTTCATACATCATAGTATTTTTTTTATAATTTTTAGACATTAAATAAATTAAATTATTTATGACATAATAATGATGCAGCGATGACATCATTATTTGACGATTTAAATAAAATGGAAAGATAATGTAAAATCTATGAACTACACATGTCCAAAACCACTTGGATGAGTGGATTTCGAACCCTTATCACATTATCCACGAATTATATCAATGTGGGACCTTTTAAAACCGAAACACATTTTCAAATAAAGTAATATTTCCTTACTTTCCAAAAGTGCCCCTCCTCTCCTCTTATAAAAGGCCCCCACCTCTACCTCATTTCACACACTCCTCAAGCCTTTGGCTCGGCCAAGCACTACCCATTTACTCTCTCCACATCCCTCTCCTCATCCTAGAGGATTCCCTTTGGGAAGAATCCTTTCAAAGGAAGCCTTTAGGCTCAAATCAAAAGGAGTTACACTTTTAAAGGTAATTCATTTCTTTCATGTTCATTTGTTTTATTTTGTTTCTCCAACCCCCTAAACTCTTTTTATTTACTTCTTTTGTAACAACACCAGTATCTTCAATATACTAGGATGTTGTTATAAGATTTATTCGAGCTACACTCTCACACATATACATCAAATGGTTAAAGAACATACGGTTTCCGTGGATGGTGAAATTCTGCCTCCCGAAACGATGATTGTTCAATACTCATCTAACACCTTCAAAGGTGGCCATTGAGATGTAACTATATTTATATATGATATATAATATGTTTATGTTTTCTTTAAGCTTCTGTATTTTTCATTTTGGGCATACCTTTATGGATTCCATTGTGGGTAAACACGATATCTTCATTTAAGGAAGTGCGGACTACCGCCCCCCAAAGTGATGTGATTCGTAAATGCCATATGTGGGACGTGTAAAGGATGGATTTAAAGTTATTATATATGATGTTATACTGGAATTATAATATACCTCTATATCATTATTATTTCTTTCCATTAAAGTATGATATAGAAATAAAAGTAGCGTTCATGCGTACGTACGGCTTACCGTCTCCATGAACGGTGCATTTCATTTCTTATCCCCAAATGTAATGTACTATTAAAAGTACATGTATATAATGGATATATATAATTAATGATATATATAAATGATGAATATAATTCTGGAATTAAAATATACATACCTATCATTTAGTTTTAATTCCATTAATATGACAAAGAAATGAAAGTAGCGTTCATGCGTACGTACGGCTTACCGTCTCCATGAACAGTGCATTTCATTTCTTACCTCTAAATGATTATGTAATATTATAAATACATGTATATGCTGGATATATATGATACATATTATATCCAAATCGGGAATTTCATTCTGGATATAAAGAACCTTTTACCACACGAACAACATGTAATTGTAAGAAGTCCACTTTCGACTTAGGAACCAAATATTGACAAAACAAACATTATTAACTTAAATGGTTACATAATGTTTATAACATAGAAATAAGTGATATAAAAGGAATAATTAACTTTAAAAAGTTTCTTAATCAAGTATAAATTAACTCAAGTTTATTATTCGGGACGTTAAAGAACGATCGAGTCAAGTCGGACCCGAGGTAAGGGACTTCATCTCAATCTCCTTTCATTGAGGCATATTTTGTTTTATACACAACTTTCTTTTATAAGGTGTATAAACCCCGTTGACTTTACTTTTATACAAAAGGAATCTTTTTCTATGAATCATTTTACAAAACGACAAAAAGGAATGTTTCTTTTAACATACGCGGCGAAAATGACCTTTTCCGCCACCGCGAGTATTATTTGGTCTTTGGCTTCCTCAACAAGCCATATTGTTTTTAGAATAAAATAAATACCATATACTCTTTTATGTATTTTGGTATTGAAAATGGTTTTGATAAAGGATTCTATTATTTCAATATATTTATGATATATTGTGATTGAAATGTGTAAATGTTATCATTCCTTTATATTGGTTTTATGTTTTATGATTTTATATTGGTACTTGGACATTTTAACGGGTGGTTACGTTATAAACCATATGACGGTGGTGCCATGAATACCAGGACGGGTGGTTACGTTATAACCTCCAATGCATTGGGTATGGAAGTCGGTCGTATTTCTATTCCATTAAGTATGTATGGAAATTGGCCGTATGGCTATTCCATTAAGTGATATGTGTGGAAGTCGACCGTATGGTTATTCCACTTAAGTATGTTTATGTCCCAAGTTACCTTTATATATGTTATGTGTTCTTTTTATGGGTTTTATGGTAATCCTTTGGTTACAAAAAGGTAAGTAATGATACTTTATTCAGTGAAGAGTTTTTTTTCTACTTCATGAAGGTGAAGGTATTACTTTGATAGAGTATATATGTTTTACTTGATGTTTGAAAAACTAACAGTTTTCATTCTTTCTGTATCCCTTACTGAGCTTTTTATGCTCACCCCAAGTTTTTTTGAAATGTTTTTCACAGGACTTAATGTGGAATAAGGTCAAGGATGGGATCAAGGGAATGTCATGCTATATAAAACAAGGAACTATAAATGTTTCTTTTAAGAGTTTTTTTTTTATTATGGAAACTTAGTAGAAGTGACTACTTTGTAATCTTTTGAGATGTAATAGTTATTTTCTAATTCTCTAAAACTCTAAACCTGAAAAGATCCTCAACGTGAATTATTCGTTTAATTCAGTATTAATTAAGGTTTAAGTCCGGGGCCTTATAGTTGGTATCAGAGGTCGGTTTAGACAACATTAGGAGTTAGAAAAGTGTTAAATTATAATATTATTGAAATGATATAGCATTTACGGATTACCATGTTTCTTCACCTAAGATATTTCTGTGTTCAGAATGGTTTTCCGCAGAGGAAACAAATCAGCTATGTTGGGACGACATCAGGAGGAAGATAACCTTCCAAATCATCAACCTGAGATGGTTGGAATCAGAACTGAACAGTTTTTTGCAGTGATGGCACAGTTGACTCAGGCTATAAATGGTGGTGGTATACATGCATGAGATCAGCCAGATCAACCGCAGAGGAACATGTCAGTTGTGGAACATTTCATGAGGAAACATCCCCCATCATTCAGAGGATCATCTGACCCTGTGCAAGCTGAAGGGTGGATTAAAGCGCTGGAGAAGATTTTTGATGTCATGGGGTGTTCAGAACATCAAAAGGTTAGTCTTGTTGTTTACCGTTTTGAAGGTGAAGCTGATTAGTGGTGGTCGATGGTGAAAAATATAAGGGATAGTGATGAGATTGAGGATCTTCACTGGGATGAATTCAAAGGTATGTTTCTTGAGAAATATTTTCCTAAGGTGGTTCATCTTAGAATTGAAAAACAGTTCCTAGAATTGAGGCAAGAGGATGATTCAGTGGCTGCTTATGAAGAAAAGTTCACTCGATTGGCAAGGTATGATCCAAACTTCATACGAGACCTTGATAGTAAAATAAATCGTTTTTTACTCAGGGTTAAAGCCAAAGTATTGAAGGGCTTTAGCTTCTCGTGAGTTCAAATGTTATGAAAAACTTGTTCGATGTGTGGAGAAGGTGGAAATGGAGTTTGCCGATGATCAGGTGTTCTATAACAAACAACAGAATAAGAGGTCTAGTTGGCAGGCAAAGGGGAAGAATTTATCAAAGAAGCAAGAAGGTAAGAAAACCAAATATCCATCCTATGAGAAGTGTGGAAAAATGCATCCTGGATAATGTTTATCCAAGTCTGGTAAGTGCTTTCGGTGTGGTAAGTCAGGTCATATTTCTCGTAACTGTAAGGAAGATGATCAAGCAGGAAATGAAAAGCCAACTGTAAGATGTTTAAAGTGTAATGAAATGGGTCATTATGCAAACGAGTGTCCAACGAAGAACTCAACTGGGGGGATGCAGCCAGAATACAAGAAGAAAGGGGTAGTAAAATCTTTTGCAACAACTTCAGTAGATGTTGGGCCATCGAATGAAGTGGTATCAACTTTAGGGAGCTTAGTATTTTTCTAAGATTGACTTGAGGTCGGGGTACCATCAGTTGAAAGTAAAAGAAGCAGACGTTCCGAAGACTGCGTTCCGTACTAGATATGGCCATTATGAATTTGTAGTTATGCCTTTTGGGTTAACCAAAGCACCTTCTGTATTCATGGACCTTATGAATAAAATTTTCCATGAGTTCTTGGATAAGTTTGTGTTTGTGTTTTGAGGTTTGGGAAGAGGTTATGTGTGCCTTGTGATTCACAGTTGGAGAATGAGTTGTTATGTGAGGCTCATAGTTCCCCGTTTTCAGTTCATCCTGGCAGTACTAAGATGTACAGAGATCTGCGGGAGTATTACTGGTGGGATTGAATGAAAAGAGATATTGCTGATTTTACTGTGAAGTCTTTGACATGTCAACAGGTTAAAGAAGAGCGGCAGTTACTGAAAGGGATGCTTCAGCCTTTACCAGTGCCAGAGTGGAAATGGGAGAATATATCCATGGACTTTGTTGTGGTATTACCGAGGACATCTCGAGGTAATAATGCAATCTGGGTTATTGTTGATCGCTTGACCAAATCTGCTCATTTCCTTGCTATAGGAGATACTTTCTCTCCTGATAAACTTTCCCGTTTGTATCTTAAAGAGATAGTCAGGTTACATGGAGTTCCTCTCTCCATTGTATCGGATCATGATCCCAGGTTTACTTCTACCTTTTGGAAAGGCCTTCAGAAGTCGATGGGTACTGAATTAAATTTTAGTACAGCTTTTCATCCTCAATCAGATGGGCAGTCAGAAAGAACAATCCAGACATTGGAGGATATGCTACGAGCATGTTCTATGGATTATCAGTGAAGTTGGGACCAACATCTTTCTTTGGTTGAGTTTTCATATAATAACAGTTTTCATTCCAGTATCAGATGGCACCATTTTAGGCATTATATGGGAAGCGGTGTTGAACTCAAGCTTTCTGGGATGAAGTTGGTGAAAGGAAGTTGATGGGACCAGAATTGGTAGAAGAGATGGCAGAAAAAGTTCAGTTGATTCAGAAGCACATGAGAACAGCTCAGAGCAGGCAGAAGAGTTATGCGGATAACCGGAGGAAGGATCTATCTTTCGAGGTAGGTGATCATGTTTTTCTCAAGGTTTCTCCTTGGAAAAGTGTGATGAGATTTGGTAAGAAAGGAAAGGTGAGTCCAAGGTTTATTGGACCATATGAAATTCTGGAGAGAGTTGGATCAGTTGCATACCGGGTGGCTTTACCTCCGAGTTTATTTCAGGTACACAATGTTTTTCATGTTTCAATGTTGAGGAAGTATATGCCAGATCCATCTCATGTTTTGAGTCCGGAGGTAGTTCAGCTGGAAGAGAACCTATCTTATGAAGAACAACCAGTCCAGATTCTTGACCACAGAGAGCAAGTGTTGCGAAATAAGGTAATCTACCAGGTAAAGGATTTGTGGAAAAACCATATGGATGAAGAGACAACATGGGAATCTGAAAATGCTATGAGGGATAAATACCCCCAATTATTTTGATAAGTGAATAAAATTGCGAGGATGCAATTCCCAAAAGGGGGGAAGGATGTAACATCCCAGGTAAATAAAGAATAAAGAATTTTCATATTTATTAATATTTACGAATTAAATATTAATTTTAATTAAAAGGGGTTTCTACGTTCGATAGCGTACTCGGTACGCAACGATTAGTTTCTTTGAAAACTTACGTTGCACACAAGTAATAAAATAATATTATTTTAAATGTTAGTTAACGAGTAGCCGTTGTACTGGCAGGAATGGATAGAAATCACTAAAATATGATTATATATGTTTTTAAATGTTTTTACATTTACCCAATAAAAGATAAAGGCTTAAAATACGGAAAGAGTTCAATTTTAGGCATTTATACCCTAATTTTCACGAAAGGTCCACTTATCACCTTTTGACGAAGAACCGCCATTAAATATAGTTTTGATCGATCTTATAAATTCTATTGGACCAAATATAACTCTTCTTTAGAATCGGGACATCAAAATTTACTTTGTGTAAATTTTTGGTACCTTTTTGATAAAGTTCTTTTTTAATGAATAGTGTAAAATGTTGTATTTTAATTCAAAACCTCTTTTTAATCTAATTTATTTATATGATTAGATTATCTTTTGAATTGGTTTTAAATTGAAATTAGAAAATATTTTTACCATTTAATCTAATGGTGGTCATTGGAATCAATTTCACTTTGAAATTGGACTTAAACTAGTGTCAATCTTTTGATACTTATTGTTTCATAAAAACACGCTATTTGCTCTGACAGCGGGAATTAATTATTAAATTAATTAATGTTACTTATATGTTTTGAATTTTGTAAAATAGACTTCATTTTTGAATTCGTAATATCAAATATAGCTTAGTGTGAATTTTTGGTAATTTTCTGAAAAACTTCAATTTTTGATGAATAGTAAAACCACTAAGTGGTACTTATAAAGACTGATTTTCCGTTTAAATGAAATTTTGCCATCATTGTGTTTTGAATTTCAAAAATCCGACATACATGGTTGTCATTAAGAAGTAAAATGTGGTTCAATGAGATTATAATAATTTTTTGGTGAATAGTAACTTATTATGTTCTTAATCGCGATTAGCGGTAATTAGTGTAGTTTAAGGTAAAAATAATGCTTTAATAAAATAAGAAGAGCTTTACACATGTCCCAACCTTATTGGTTGTGTCATGGCCGACGCAGACAAGCGATGGGTCAACTTGGGGACCCCATAGAGCCACTTTAGTTGGAAAATGACATAAATATCTTTTATTTAATGTTAATGTAAAAAATGGCACAAACATGATATGTTTTACTAAAACAATTTTTACATGGGGTTATAAAGATCTGATTTTTGATTATAAATAGTCATTGGAAAGATAAAAAGATTTCCTACATCATTGTATTTTTTTTATAATTTTTAGACATTACATAAATTAAATTATTTATGACATAATAATGATGCAGCGATGAAATCATTATTTGACGATTTAAATAAAATGGAATGATAATGTAAAATCTATGAACTACACAAGTCCAAAACCAATTGTATGAGTGGAGTTAGAACCCATATCACCTTATCTACAAATTATATCAATGTGGGACCTTTTAAAAGCAAAAAACATTTTCAAATAAAGTAATATTTCCTTACTTTCCAAAAGTGCCCCTCCTCTCCTCTTATAAAAGGCCCCCACCTCTACCTCATTTCACACACTCCTCAAGCCTTTGGCTCGGACAACCCCTGCCCATTTACTCTCTCCACATCCCTCTCATAGTCCTATAGGATTCCCGTTTGGAATAATCCTTTAAAAGGAAGCCTTTAGGCTCAAATCAAAAGGAGTTACACTTTTAAAGATAATTCATTTCTTTCATGTTCATTTGTTTTATTTTGTTTCTCCAACCCCCTAAACTCTTTTTATTTACTTCTTTTATAACAACACCAGTATCTTCAATATACTAGGATGTTTTTATAATATTTATTCGAGCTACACTCTCACACAACTACATCAAATGGTTAAAGAACATACGGTTTCCGTGGATGGCGAAATTCTGCCTCCCGAAACGATGATTGTTCAATACTCATCTAACACTTTCAAAGGTGGCCATTGAGATGTCACTATATTTGTATATGATATATCATATGTTTATGTTTTCTTTAAGCTTCTGTATTTTTCATTTTGGGAATACCTTTATGGTTTCCATTGTGGGTAAACACGATATCTTCATTTAAGGAAGTGCGGACTACCGCCCCCCAAAGTGATGTGATTCGTAAATGCCATATGTGGGACGTGTAAAGGATGGATTTAAAGTTATTATATATGATGTTATACTGGAATTATAATATACCTCTATATCATTATTATTTCTTTCCATTAAAGTATGATATAGAAATGAAAGTAGCGTTCATGCGTACGTACGGCTTACCGTCTCCATGAACGGTGCATTTCATTTCTTATCCCCAAATGTAATGTACTATTAAAAGTACATGTATATAATGGATATATATAATTAATTATATATCTAAATGATGAATATAATTCTGGAATTAAAATATACATACCTATCATTTCGTTTTAATTCCATTAATATGACAAAGAAATGAAGGTAGCGTTCATGCGTACGTACGGCTTACTGTCTCCATGAACGGTGCATTTCATTTCTTACCTCTAAATGATTATGTAATATTATAAATACATGTATATTCTGGATATATATGATACATATTATATCCAAATCGGGAATTTCATTCTGGATATAAAGAACCTTTGACCACACGAACAACATCTAATTGTAAGAAGTCCACTTTCGACTTAGGAACCAAATATTGACAAAACAAACATTATTAACTTAAATGGTTACATAATGTTTATAACATGGAAATAAGTGATATAAAAGGAATAATGAACTTTAAAAAGGTTCTTAATCAAGTATAAATTAACTCAAGTTTATTATTCAGGACGTTAAAGAATGATCGAGTCAAGTTGGACCCGAGGTAAGGGACTTCGTCTCAATCTCCTTTCATTGAGGCATATTTCGTTTTATACACAACTTTATTTTATACGGTGTATAAACCCCGTTGACTTTACTTTTATACAAAAGGAATCTTTTTCTATGAATCGTTTTACAAAACGACAAAAAGGAATGTTTCTTTTAACGTACGCGGCGAAAACGACCTTTTCCGCCACCGCGAGTATTATTTGGTCTTTGGCTTCCTCAACAAGCCGTATTGTTTTTAGAATAAAATAAATACCATATACTCTTTTATGTATTTTGGTATTGAAAATGGTTTTGATAAAGGATTCTATTATGTCAATATATTTATGATATATTGTGATTGAAATGTGTAAATGTTATCATTCCTTTATATTGGTTTTATGTTTTATGATTTTATATTGGTACTTGGAAATTTTAACGGGTGGTTACGTTATAAACCATATGACGGGTGGTGCCGTGAATACCAGGACGGGTGGTTACGTTATAACCTCCAATGCATTGG
This sequence comes from Viscum album, assembly GCA_963277665.1. Lineage (NCBI taxonomy): Eukaryota > Viridiplantae > Streptophyta > Magnoliopsida > Santalales > Viscaceae > Viscum > Viscum album. The sequence continues at coordinate 1,157,641,480 of OY728134.1, read as the reverse complement.
GTATTGAAGTCGGCCGTATGGCTGTTCCATTAAGTATGTATGGAAATTGGCCGTATGGCTATTCCATTAAGTGATATGTGTGGAAGTCAACCGTATGGTTATTCCACTTAAGTATGTTTATGTCCCAGGTTACCTTTATATATGTTATGTGTTCTTTTTATGGGTTTTATGGTAATCCTTTGGTTACAAAAAGGTAAGTAATGATACTTTATTCAGTGAAGAGTTTTTTTTACTACTTCATGATGGTGAAGGTATTACTTTGATAGAGTATATATGTTTTACTTGATGTTTGAAAAACTAACAGTTTTCATTCTTTCTGTATCCCTTACTGAGGTTTTTATGCTCACCCCAAGTTTTTTTGAAATGTTTTTCACAGGACGTAATGTGGAATAAGGTCAAGGATGGGATCAATGGAATGTCATGCTATATAAAACAAGGAACTATAAATGTTTCTTTTAAGAGTTTTTTTTATTATGGAAACTTAGTAGAAGTGACTACTTTGTAATCTTTTGAGATGTAATAGTTATGTTCTAATTCTCTAAAACTCTAAACCTGAAAAGATCCTCAACGTGAATTATTCGTTTAATTCAGTATTAAGTAAGGTTTAAGGTCGGGGCCTTATAGGTATAGTGTCTTTAGAATGTTAAATATATAATTAAAATGTCTTAAACATAAAAATTACCATTATTTACAAGTCTATATATTTATTTAAACTCCCTTATATATTCTAAAACTACATAATATATCCTTGGAAAAATAAATATGGAAAAGGGTGAGATATAAAGATCAGTAAGGGAATAAATATGGAAATAAAGCATTACATGAGAGTAAAGAGGTATAACATGATATCATAAATAGTATGATCATAAACATGGAGAGATAAAATAAGTAAATTATGTCATAATATCATGTAAATAGAAATATGTGTAAATAATATAAAACATAATATCATAAACATAAGTCAAGGGTCACTTCCAAAAACATCATTATAATGTGGATAAAGTTCCACTGTAAATTCCCCCCCCCCAGTCCCTTACCGAACATCTCATGAGATATAAATATTTAACCAATGCATTAATGGGGTAAACAATTCTTGGACCACCCATTACATAGATGAAATATCATACCAATGTGTGACACATGATGAAAATAAACCACACATGAATCATAAGCATGATCAAACCCATGAGAAGGAAGTGATTTTCATAATTCTTGTTAATGGCATAATCGAAGCATAAATTAAAAGTATTACCAAGAGAATAAGGAATTATATCATTTTTGATATTGTAATTTGATAAATAAAAATAGGTTTTGATATCTTAGTTCTAATATAAAGAATTCATTAGAGGGATCTATGTGAATAATGAATTAAAACACACCACTTGCGTGAACTTTAATGAAATAAGAAAATTAATTTTTTAAGAAGGTAAGAACTTATTGATATATATAAAAACAAAATAGAAGAAATAGGATTATAAAGAAAATAATTATGGTTTTTAGAACATTTTAATTATTTAAAAACATTTTATTAGTGTGTTGCTTGACGTGATACTAGAAATAGGGAAGTTCCCATAAACCGGCTCTAAAAAATTGGAATACCAAAGGGAACTAAACACATGTATAACCCTAAAAATTAAATGTATTTTTAAAAAGGTGTATGTTTAAGGGAAATATTTTAAAAAATAAAATAATTTCTTGAGAATAATATCACATAATTAGAGAAAATAAATAGAATGTCTAACTATAAAATCATGAAGTATGTAAGGAAGATCCCTTTGGATCATGAAAGAAAACCCATTTTAAAAAACTTTTGTTGAAATGCCACATTGAAAAAGGGATGATGAAACATTTTTTTGAAAATAGAATAAGTTAATTATTAAAGTAACATGAGATAACCCATATTTAGGTTTCCAATTATAATTATATATTTGGAGGGAAGGGAAATTATAGTCAATGAGGGGAATCCTCCTTTTAAATGGATGATAATTATTCTTAACAATGTTTCATTTCCAAAAATAATTATAACTCACCAGTAAACATATTTGAATAAAACTTAATCTATAAATATAGATATGTATTATATCATATGAAATTAAAGAAGAATCATAAGGATAAGCATTAAAACTCAAGACAACAGATTGAGTTTTGAAAATACTCGTATATTTTACAGAGCACATCAAACATACCCCAATGAAAGGAAGGGTACAAATGGAAGTGAATTTAAAAATTTTAAATAATAAAATATGGTATTATAAAGCATTTGGGTATTAGATACATAGTAAAAATCTATATTATTGCATATTATCAAAGTATTCGATGGCTAAGGGTGATTGAGACAGAACCCTTACACCTTAATAAATATTTGAACAAAGCCCCTTAAAAAATAGAGAGATTGATGTTGAAGTTAATATACCATAAAAAAAATATAATAAATAATATTAAATATCCAATTGGTATTATGTGCACAATTTAATGGAAATTAAGTGAATAAAAGAATATGCATCTCAAAGAAGGATGTTTTGAGATGAAACCCTTACCTTATTCCAGATTCATTCTCTGCATTCACCTAACATCTTGAATAACCAAATTAATTTTATTATATATATTATTAGGATGATTATTATTATTTAATTAATTAAATATTTATAACTTATTTTCATATTCTCTCAATTTATTATATATTTTTCTTGACTACGTCATTTACTTGAGGTTATTCAATCAAAATTTTGTAACTCCTTATTTATGTTGAACATGGTAGAAAGATTTGTAAAATAGTTTCATAATGTACCCCATATTATTAGTTTTAGGGAAATAATTTTATATATCAAATATATTTTTAAATCCAACCACTATGGTTTGTGATAACAAAGTAAACTAATTTCTTATGGAGGGGATAGTTCCCGGGAACACATGATTAATCTTTCCATTTCTCAGAAAATTAGTGGGAATAAATAAGAATATAATTTGAAATTTTGGAATCATATTTATATTATTGATATCATATTTATTCATATATTACATAATTTTGATCAGTCAAGAATATTGATTATCAAAAATTGAAGATGTCACTTTATGTATATAATATATTTATAAGAGAAATATTATGTATAAAAATTTACTAAAAAGTTAATACTTACGTTTCAGAATTCATATTCTCTTAGTTATTTTCTGAGAGGTAAAGGCCTTGAGATGATATCAATAGACCACATGCTTAAGGATGATAAAATTAACACTAGTATAGTTATTTTGGGTTTATTTTAATGGAAAATTCAGATGGAAAGTCTAACCTTGGAGGGTTGGAATTGATCCCCATTTATAAGTAAAGAAAATGGGGGTTTTGGGAACACCCAATACCCTTATATGATATCACTACAATATTCCTTGGAAAATTGGACATCCTAGACCCATTTTAGTTGTAAGAAACCAAAAAAAGTTATCCATGTCACACCCAGATGTTTGAAATAATTTTATTTTATTATTTTATTTGACTTTAAAATTTCATGTCGAGGTGCGGGCTGAGCTCGAATGAATTTTTTGTGTTTTTGAAAATAAATTAATATTTCAGCCTTAGAAGCATCTAGTATACGGGAAGTGTGGTTGAAGCTACACGGCTTCACCTGGGTCACCATGTGGCCTGCCCAATGTTCAAGTCAAATAAATAAAAATGAAATGAATAATATAATGATGAAAAAGTAAAATAAGAAAAATAAAATGAACTTTTTATAAATTATTTGAATAATAATAATAATGGTTAATATTTATTATTGTTGTTTTTATTATTATTATTATTATTAATGATTTAATTAAGTTATTATTTTGAATATCATTAATATCCTTATTATTGATAATTTTTCAATTTAATAATATTTGTATTATTATTATCTTGGTTAATATTTCAAATAAGAATAATATTATTATTATTATTTTATATTGGTATTTGTTTTTATAGGGTTTTAATTCATTTTCATTTCATTATTTTTTTCCTCTGCTATTCTTACCCCTTCTATTTGTCTTTCATTTCTCCTCCCCCTAACCCTACCCTACATGAAACCCCCCTTCCTCCCCTCATCACACCCCACACCAATGGTCGGCGGCCCCTTGGTCGGACCTCGCACCACCACTCTAGCACAGCCCCACCCCGATCCTTAAACGGACCAACTCACGCCACCCCAACATATCTCATATCGAACCCCTCATGACTCCTGGCCTTGATCCAACTCCTCCCTTCTCATTCAGACCTCTGGTAACCTCCCTTTTGCATGCAGCTTCCCCCTTTTTCGCATTTTTCTCTGGTGATCTTCCTTCTACCTTGAGTAGGGTTTTCAGTTATGGTATAATTTTTAGGGTTCTATTTTTATGGTTTTTGTCTGAATTATTTATTTATGGTCTATTTGGAGTTTGTTGTGATGTGATTGGTGATAAATTTGAGTTTCTCTTTGAAATTTTGGGTTTTTCTACACCGAGGTAGGTGGTTCCATGCATAATCATTATTTGATGAATTAGTTTGCATGTTTAATTAATTTTTCATGTTCCTTATTAAATTTTTTTGGTGTGAAACTTGTTTTTAAAATAATTTAGTTTGTGTTGGATTTTTTGGTAGCATGTTATTTTGGTATGAGTTTGTTTTTGCTGAGAACTTTGCATTTGGTCAATTGATAATGTTTTGTAAGTTGTGTTGTTAGTTGATTAATTTGGGTAAATGGTGCAGATTATGTTCTTGATGTGGGGTTGTGTGGGTTTGTCCATTAAATAAGGTTAGGGTTGTTTTTTTGTGTATATCCTTGTTATACTCTTTAAAATTCGTTTATGAAAATTTTAAATGGTCTATTAAATTATTTTTAAGGATGTGAAATTTTTTAATTAAATTTTGTTAAGGCTTTTGGTGTCCTTACTATTTCAAAATTGAAGTTGTGTGAGAAATTGGTGGTACTGGATAAATTTAGTGACTTTTTGGGTTTGATTATTTGAATACGACATGTTATATGAACTTGGAACCTGTTGAGAATAAATGGGAAGCCTAGGTACTAGGTGGGAAGACTAGCACTAGTGCGCGGGTGATATAGAAGTGGAATCAGCCCCATTTTACTTAGTTGGATGAATGACTACAACACTAACTAAACTTTTAAATAATGATTCAAGACCACTAGGTTATGGGCGTGTTCCCTACAAGTAGCTTGTGAATGAGAATTCATATTGTCTTGGTTCTTATACCAATTTTCACCGAGACACGAGTTTCTAGGGTCCCACTATTTTCTAGTACCTATAGGGCCTATCCCATAGTTGGTGCTCTCTGATTACATTGAACTCACCATCAGCATATGGGGTTACATTTGGGATACCATAAAATCAAAAGTTTTTTCTTTTAAATAATGCATTTCTTTAAAGCAATTTTTCTTAAATTCGTTTTCTTTACAACTATTTGACCACTTAATTTTTTTTGTTTTATTAAACTTGAAATTGTACTTGTTGTTTAATGTTTATTCATGGAATATTCTCAAAGTGGAATCCTATTCAGCTTCGGCTCACTCCCTACATACACCTTTGGGGGAATATAGATCTTGTTACCAGTTTTTTTCAGGTTAAGGAAAAGCGTGTAGAATTGGTAGTTTGGGTTTCTTGTGGGTCATGTTATAGATCTTGGTGGTGGTGGTTTGGCGACATTCTCTTCACATTTAATGGAGTTAAGGGTTGATGTCTTAGTTTCCCCTTTTTTGATTGTCACTTTTTGGTTTGTTTTAGTTTGTAAACTTAACTTTTTTGGTAATTTTTAAGGGTGTGTTTGGTAGAATTTTTCAGATATTATTTTTTAATTATCTTTGATCTTTTTAATAAAATTAAATTCAGGTAAATTGTTCCCATGTATTATTGTTAATACTTAGGAACTTGTGCCAGTCCATGGGGATCAGGAATTCCCTTCAACTCTAGACACAGACCGGGATGGGTACCGGGTCAGATGGCGACCCGGCTTGGTTTGTGACAAAATGGTATTATAAGGAAGTTCACTCTTTTGGGTCATGTTCATTTGGGAAATAGTCTGGGTAGAGAGAATCTAGAACTTTTAGAACAGGATGTTATGGTTATGAGTAAGGTGACTGGCTAACACACCTCATGGTGGGACTTGAGTTACCATAGGATGTTGGGTTCTATCTAAGTCTTTTAATCCTTGTTGTTTCTCATTGTTTAGGAAATGAAATGGGAGTTGGGTCAACCATCCCCATGAGCTCACAGGGTCTAGAAAGCCAAGTAGAGCTGGGGATATAGTCCAGGAACACTCTATTTGATGGTGTTATGACTAGCGTACAACATCCAACCTTATGTCTGAGTCACCCATTGGCACTAGTTTACCTTTTTTGAGAAGTGTCTTCTGTCTCTTTGAGTTCTGGAAATTGTTTTGAAAATACCTTATATTCAAATAATGGATAAATGGTTTCAAAGTAAAAATAATGACTTGGTTTTATGATATATGAATTTTCATGACATGATTTTCTAGTAAAACGGAAATGGGTTAATTTTTTGAAGGGTGGAAATGAATTTTTGTGAATTTTTGGAATTTTCTTTTGGAAAGAATGAATTATGTTGAAGTGGGATTTTAAAATCTATTTCAAATAAAACCTATTAAACTTTTGAATGGTGTTTTGAATGGTATGGAGTGTTTTGGAAGTAATGTGTGGAGTTTGTAAATGGATTTAGATTTGGTAACTAGTGATAATTTGAAAATATTTATGGACCTTTGGAAACTTATTTAAAAATGAGAAGAGTTGAGTTCTTAATTAAATGTTGATTAATGAAATGGAGTCTTTCATGAAATTAGAAGTGTTTTGAAATTGGGTTTACTGTTGTGTAATTAATGTATAGGACTTTAAAGTGAGTTATTATGTGAATGGTTGGTGATTTTCTGAAAAGGTTTGTAAAATTTGAATTGGTTTTAATTTTTTGGTTAGAGGTTTTGAGAAAGATAAAGTGTGGGGAGAATGTTTTCAATTTTAAAAGAGTAAAGGCTCAATTTTGGTCATTGGTATCCTCATGGTTGACCACATTCATGGGTTTACATGGGAAGATGGATGGTTAATGGCACGACCTGATGAGTGGTGGGTTGGATATGAGGAGGTTTCCCGGTGTGGCATGGAAACACGATTGTGTGGGGCCCATGGAATACCACGGGTAAATGCGCTGAATGTTGACACCATTTAATTTATAAGAAATGATTTATTTTAAGGAAACTTTGTTGTCTTGACAAATACTATTTGGGTGGTGTGTCTTATTTTGTTTTGGCAATGTGTTTGTGGGATATTTTCAGTTTGATAACCCCTCTTTTTTTAAATACTTTTTGGACTTGTGTTTCTTCGGCAAGTTGGGTTGAAGTGTTGGTCAATGGTCACTTACAAAAAATGTTTCGAAAATACTTGGCGGTGGTTCCCCCCATTTGTTCAGTCTTGGTTTGTGGTATTTTTTGACCAATGGACCAGATTTGTGGGGTCCTTGGGTTTTCTTGTTGGCTAGTGTACCCCCCCTAAAGGAGTTAATAGACAATGTAATTGTGGCCACTGGTGATTTTCCATTTGAAAATTATTTCAGTTGATAAACATGAAGAATTTATTCTTGAACTTTGGAGATTGAGTGTACCCCTATTCTATTTCGGTTAAGTGGATCCTCTTGTAGTAGGAGAGTGGTTGGGGAAGGTTGATATAAGGACTTAGCCTCAAACCTTACATAATATTGAATTAAATGAATAATTCACATTGAGGATTTTCTCAGGTTAAGAGTTTTATATAATTAGGACATAACTATTAAATCTCAAAAGATTACAAAGTAGACACTTCTACACAATTTCCATTTTTTTCATAAAATAAAAACTCTTAAAAAAGAGTCATGTATAGTTCCATGTTTAAGATAGCATGACTTTTCATTCACCCTATTCCACATTATGTCCTGTGAAAAAACATTTCAAAAACTTGGGATGAGCATAAAAAGCTCAGTAAGGGATACACAAAGAAGTAAAATTGATAGTTTTTCAAAACAACAAGTAAACCATGAGTACTTTAACATAAGTAATACTTTTCACCTTTATGAAGTAGTAAATACTCTTCACTAAAAAAAGATCATTACTTACCATTTTATAACCAAAAGATTACCATAAAACCTATATAAATAACACATAACATATAATGGTAACTCGGGACATAAACATACTTAAATGGAATAACCATACGGTCGACTTCTACACATATCACTAAATTGAATAGCCATACGGCCGACTTCCATTCCCAAGGCATTGGAGGTTATAACGTAACCATCTGTCTTGGTATTCACGACACCACCCGTCATATGGTTTATCACGTAACCCCCTGTCAAATGTCCAAGTACCATAATAAAACATAAAATATTTCAAATGTAAACATTTCTCTAATAACATTTCATTTTCAATCAAAAGAAGTAATTTCAAGATATTGAAATAATCAATCCATTTTCATAAACAATTTAAAAAGATATTTTTGAATCAAAGTGTTCCATACCACTTTGATGATTTTAAATGAATTATCATTTTAAAAATTTATTGTTCATATAAATAAATCCTAAAACCCATTTCAAAAACATGGACATTAATGAGAAATATTTAGAAGAATAAATCGTTAAAACATTTAAAATGATATTTAAGTTAAAGAGTTTTTTAACAAAAAGAGAGACGATTGAATACAAATAATTGAGGAATAACTTTTAATCAGAACATTATAATATCATGAAAATAAAGGGATTCATGATATAATATGTTAAAGGATAGTATATACACCACATAATAGTGAATTGGTGCATAACAACAATGAAGTCTTAGTAGAAATGTAAATTGAGATGAAATCCCTTATAAAGATGGTATCCTTAAATTAAGGATAAATCAATCACACAATTATGTGTTAAAAATATAAATACACCCAATATAAGTGGATATTAAGTGTAAAAAATCATGGGTCATTCACCCATATTAATAGGATTACATATTCAAGAAGTACAAGTTGAACCAAAATAATTGAAATTGGGTTAAGAAGATCCCTTGTAAAAATTCGACAGCCTAACAATGTCACATTAAAAGTCACAAAATGATTTGTTGAGATAAAAAGGTTATCTCATCACTTGGACATAAATTTTAAATCAATAGGGATATAAAAGAACAAATCCCAACATAATTAGATGTAAATTAAAATACATAAGAAAAAGAAGTCTTTTAAAAAGAGGAGGGTCAAATGTTCCCTTACTGATTTGGTAGCTTACAAAACATATTCCACATGAAAGATGGATCATACAATTAAGATGTAAATACTCATAAATAAAATTATATTAAACCAAAAGTACAATCACAGGTAGTACATACACCACACAAAAATAAATAGTGTCAAATATAGCATGAATCTCACGGGAATAAAAATTGATATGAAACCCTTTACGATGTTGTAATCCACTGAGTCATATGACCAAAAGTTAATAAACACCAAATGAATCATATAATACCATTAATATAATAAGAATCTGGATAATATATATCAAATGGAAGTACAAAATACACCACATGCAATGAATAAGTGGCGAGCAATGGAAATCTCATGGAATTGAAAATGAGGTAAGAAATCCCTTACCTCATTTCCGACTTGACTCGATCGTCATTTAATCTCCTGAATAATAAAATAAATTTAATTTATACTTTCTTAATAACCTTTTTAAAGTTTATTATTCATTTTTATATCACTTATTACCATGTAATAAACATTATGTAATCATTTAAGTTAATAATGTTCATTTTGGCGATATTTGGTACTTGAGTGAAAATGGACTTCTTAAAATTACATGTTCTTCATGTGGTCAAAGTTTCATTATATCCAAAATTACATTCATGATTTTTATATCATCTATATCATATATATCCATCATATTCATGTATTTATAATAGTACATAACATTTGGAGGTAAGAAATGAAATGCACCGTTCATGGAGACAGTAAGTCATACGTACGCATGAATGCTACTTCCATTTCTATTTCATATTTAATGGAATTAAAACATAATGATACATAGTAGTATTATAATTATAGTATTTTATCATATATAATATTATTAAATCTATCCTTTATACGTATCATATTAGGTATGAATGATTCATATCACTTGGAAAGGGGCCATAGTCCGAACATCCTCTAATTAGATTATCGTGTTTACCCATAATGGAAAGCATAAAGGCATTCTACAAATGGAACTTAGAGAAGCATAAATAAAACATAAACATAATATATATCATATATAAATACAGTTCCATAATAATGGCTACCAAGAGAGGTAGTATGAGATAATCGAACAATCATCGTTTCGTGAGGCGTTAGTTTTCCATCCACAGAAACATTTTGTTCTTCATCCATTTGATGGAGGCGTGTGTAATTGTAGCTAAAATACTTCTAATAAAAACATCCTATTATATTAATTATACTGATTTTGTTACAAAATAAAGTAATAAAAATAGTTTATGGGTTGGAGAACTAAAATAAAACAAAGCAATTTAAGAGAAACTGTTATCTTTAATTTGGGTAACTCCCTTTGGTCTGAACCAAAGGACTTCTTAAAGTGTCTTCTACCTAAGTTAAGGATCATAGGAGGAGTAGAGGGATGTAGGGATATTAATTGGGCAGAATTTGGATGATCCAAATGGCTTGAGAGGTTTGAGGAATTATTTATAAGTGGTCTCCTTTTATAAGGGAGAGGAGGGGCTCTTTAGGAAAGTGTGATAATATTATTTTATTATATAATGATATTCGGTTTCAAAAGGTCCAAAAATCATTTTAGTATAAGATAAGATTACTCATGGTCGAAATAAAATTATACAATAGGAATTGGACAGGTTTTAGATGTTATTTTAAAATTTATAATCTTATTTATTTAAATGATTTATTAATGATGTAAATACTGCATCATTATTGTTTCATAAATAATTTAATTTATTTGATGTCTAAAAATTATAAAAAAAATACCATGATGTATTAAATATTTTTATTTTTCCAATTCATATATATAGTTGAAAATATAATTTATATAACCCCTTGTAAAAATTAATTTACTAAAAGATATTTGCTTTTTTCATTTTTGCCTTTACTTTAAGTTAATTAAACTAAACTGTCATTTTCACTCCCAAGTGGCTCAATGGGGTCCCAAAATCGAGAAAATGATTCCCATGGTCTTTAATGACTCAAAAAATATGGTTTGGACAAGTGTTAAGGTAATTTTGAATTATTATAATATTCTTTTTACCTTGAATTAACCTATTTATCTTTAACTGTGGTATATAAAAGTCAAAAGTTACTATTCACCAAAAAATTATTTTCATCTTATTGAACCACGTTTTACTTCTTGATAACAAACATGTATGTTGGATTTATAAATTCAATTCAAAGAAGTGGAAAATTTTCATTTAAAAGAAATAGTCAGTTTTTTTAACTACAACTAAGTGGTTTCACTATTAATCAAAAATTGACGTTTTTCAGAAAAATACCAAAAATTCAGCATAAGATTTATTTGATATTCCGAATTCAAAAATTATTTCTATTTTACCAAATTCAAAACATAGAAGTGGCATTAATTAATTTTAAAATTAATTCCCGTTATCAAAAGAAATAGCGTGTTTTGAAGAAACAATAACTATCAAAAAATCGATACTTGTTTATGACCTATTTGTATGTGAAATTAATTTCAGTTACCAACATTGGATTAAATGGTAAAATTATATTAAAATTACACTATAAAACAAATTAAAAAGATAATCTAACCATATAAATAGATTAGATTAAAATTTAGTTTTGAATTAAAATACAATATTTTCACTATTCATTAAAAAAATGAACTTTATCGGAAAAATTCCAAAAATTTACACAAAGTGAATTTTGATTTACCCATTATAAATAATGATTTTATTTGGTCAAATAGAATTTATTAAAGTGAGAAAAACAATATTTAAAGTGGTTTCTCCATTAAAATGCGGTAAATCATCCTTTTAATGTAAATTATGCTTAAAATTAAATTCATTCATATTTTTAGCCTCTAACTTTTAATTGAATAAATGTAAATACATTTAACAATCATGTATAATCATAGTTTAGTTAGTTTTTTCATTCCCGCCAACACAATGGTTACGAGTTAACTACCATTTAAAATAATAATATTATATTATTAGTGTGCAACGTATGATTTCAAAGAAACCCGTTGTTCCGTATCAGGTACGCTACTGAACATAGAAACCCTTTTAAAGTAAAATTAATATTTAATTAAAAAAATATTAAAAAATATGAAAATGTCATATTCTTCATTTATTAAGGATGTTACATCCTTCCCCCCTTTTGGAAATTGCGTCCTCGCAATTTTAAAACTAGGCTTGGAAATTTCATTAAAAGTCCCACATCAGAAAAGAGTCAGTAAACTATCACTTTTAAAGAAAGAAAGAAAAGTACAATGGTCACCTGGGATAACCCGTACTAGGATTCCATGTAGGAAAACATGTATATGGAAGAGACAACAAATGTTCAAGTTCTGATGGAGAGTGACAAGAAACATGATCAGGAGAAAGTTAACCACAAGAAAATCACAAAATTATGATGTGTTAAACGGTCTTTGATTACCCAGTAGGAAACGTAAACCAAAAAAAATTACATTCCTTTTCATAATTTGGAGGAATTAATTTACTACATAAAATAATAATATAAGGAAATATACAAACCTTCAAGTAGAGATTCATCCTTTAAAAAGTTTCTACCAAAAACTTATCTTCTCTCTAAACAAAGAGCATTTAAAAAGACTTGGTCACATCAAAAGAACAAGAATCATCTTCTTGAGAATCACATAATCCAAAAAAGAAGAACTATATATTTTCTTTGTCTTTAGACATCAACTAAAACCAAAATTGTTAGTGCGAGATCAGATAATACCCAAAAAGGATAATCTTTTACAAAAAGAAAAACTACTCTTAATCTCCAAAAATTTTCAATAAAACCCCAATGTTCAACAAAGACCATTCAAAAAAACAAACTCCGTAAAATTCTTCAAAAGTTATCCAAACTAAGATTGAAACACAAATCTCATAAGGATTTAATTACATAGTCTTCCAAGATAACATATATCTCTAAATAACAATAGTTACCCAGAAAGTCTCATATTGAAAAGTAATTAACCAAATCACTTGGTCTCCATGATAGGTCAATCATTTTCATAAATAAACCAAATATTCATTTGTACACAATAAAAACATAGATTCTTCCAAACTAAAATTTCAACCATTATTCCACAATTGAAATCTATAGTATTCTATATTCCTTAGGCATATAGTGTTTCCACACAAAATAGAGAACGTCTTCCACAACATCCCTTGTCACTTAATCACTAAATCATTTTTCTATACTAATTATTTCCATTTGATAAAACATAAGTTCCAAAAATCAACATATTCATGTTCCATAAAAACATAATAATCCATACTAACCCGGGACTTCAAGTAGGCTAGTTGTAGGCGATGCACCTTTGTCTCCCTTCGGTTGGGGGTTCGATTCCTGCAGCCTTTCCAGATGCGACAGTTTGTCACCCATCCTACAGGTTATCCTTTTTATAAAACTCAAATATAACCATAACATGTTTTAACCTCTATGATTTCCTTATAGCTCTAATTTTAATCCAAATTCATTATGATCTTAACATCTTAATTCTTGAAGTATTATTTCACCACCATATGATAAAATAAAATGATCCCCAAAATGAAGAACATCATACCTTGATCATGGTTTCCATTTGGTTTCATCGTCATCTTGTTTACGTAGGTAGAAGGTCCATTCATCGCAACAATTATTTATAGATCCTTAAAAATCATTTTATTCCTCCATCCAAATACACCTTGTACAACATGGGTCATTTAGGTGTTCACAGAAAAATAGTTTTGAAAAATATTTATGTATGACATATAATTTCAAAACATCTGATAAAACATGATTTCTATAAAATAGTCAGACTGAAATTGAGATGAAACTTTCAATTAATGGTCCTTTTAAAATACCATAGGTATGTGATAAGAGACTATATTGTAAAAGAAAATATAAATAGGTTGTCCAAGGGTCTCCTTCTTAATCACCTTTTTTAAAATCATAATATGCTTTGAAATATTTTGATAAGGTAAAATATTTAAAAATTCCTTGATAATATTTAACTTTCTTGAAAATATGAAAATATTTTGAAAATAAGATTTTTCTAAATACAACCCAAGATCCAAGATGATAACGAGGTATAGTGGAGGTGTTTGATATCTCAAACAACTGATTGCAAGTGAGCTGTATGCTAGAAAAAGTTTCACAATCATCCGAACATGACTTTGCAATAACTATTGCAAGCATGTCATTGGGAAGAGATAGGAATGCTGTTTGAGATCCTCCTCCTTCCATTGGTAACTGACGTTCCATAATCTGAAAAAGTTATAAAACCAGGATTCAACTAAAATAAAAGATAGTAACTACCCATATATCTAACGAAAACTCTTAATAAATATATTTGTCTAAACCGACCTCTGATACCAACTATAAGTACCCAGCCTTAAACCTTACATAATATTAAATTAAATGAATAATTCACATTGAGGATCTTTTCAGGTTTAGAGTTTTAGAGAATTAGGACATAACTATTATATCTCAAAAGATTACAAAGTAGACACTTCTACACAGTTTCCAATTTTTTATAAAATAAAAACTCTTAAAAAATAGTCATGTATAGTTCCATGTTTATGATAGCATGACTTTTCCTTGATCCCATCCTTGAACCTATTCCACATTATGTCCTATGAAAAAACATTTCAAAAACTTGGGATGAGTATAAAAAGCTCAGTAAGGGATACACAAAGAAGTAAAACTGTTATTTTTTCAAAAAAAAAAGTAAACCATGAATACTTTAAAATAAGTAATACTTTTCACCTTTATGAAGTAGTAAATACTCTTCACTAAAAAAAGATCATTACTTTCCTTTTTGTAACCAAAATATTACCATAAAACCCATATAAACAACACATAACAGATAAAGGTAACTTGGGACATAAACATACTTAAATGGAATAACCATAAGGTCGACTTCCACACATATCACTAAATGGAATCGCCATACGGCCGACTTCTATACCCAATGCATTGGAGGTTATAACGTAACCACTCATCCTGGTATTCACGGCCCCACCCATCATATGGTTTATCTCATAACCACCTGTCAAATGTCCAAGTATCAAAACAAAACATAAAATATTTCAAATGTAAACATTTCTCTAATAAGATTTCATTTTCAATCACAAGAAGTAATTTCATGATATTGAAATAATCAATCCATTTTCATAAACCATTTAAAAAGATATTTATGAATCAAAGTGTCCCATACCACTTTGATGATTTTAAATGAATTATCATTTTAAAACATTAATGTTCATATAAATAAATCCTAAAACCCATTTTGAAAACATGGACATTAATGAGAAATATTTATAATAATAAATCGTTAATACATTTAAAACGGTATTTTAGTTAAAGAGTTTTTTAACAAAAAGAGAGATTCTTGCATATAAATAATTGAGGAATAACTTTTAATCAGAAATTTATAATATCATGAGAATAAAGTGATTTATGATATAATATGTCAAAGGACAGTATATACAACACATAAGAGTGAATTGGTGTATAACAACAATAAAGTCTTAGTGGAAATGTAAATTGAGATGAAATCCCTTATAAAGATGGTATCCTTAAATTGGGGATAAATCAATAACATAATTATGTGTGAAAATTTTAAATACACCCATTATAAGTGGATATTAAGTGTAAAACAATGAGAGGTCATTCACACGTATTCGTAGGATGAAATATTCAAGAAGTACAGGTTGAACCCAAAGAATTGAAATTGGGTTAAGAAGTTCCCATGTAAAACTTTGACAGACTAACAGTTCAAAAATTGAGTTGATGAGGTAAAAATGGTATATCATCACTTGGACAAAAATTTTAAATCAACAAGGATATAAAATAACATATCCCAACATAATAAGATTCAAATTAAAAGACATAACAAATAGAATTCTTTTAAAAAGAGGAGGGTCAAATGTTCCCTTACCGATTTGGTAACTTACAAAACATACGCCACATGAAAGATGGATCATAAAATGAATATGTAAATACTCATAAATAAAAATATATTACACCAATAGTATAATCATGGGTAGTACATACACCACACAAAAAAATAGTGTCAAATATAGCATGAATCTCATGGGAAAAAAGTGAGATGAAACCCTTTACCACATTGTAATCAACTGAGTCGTATGACCAAAATTTAATAACCACCAAATGAATCACATAATACCATGAATATAATAAGAATCATGATAATATATATCAAATGGAAGTACAAAATACACCACATGAAATGAATAAGTGGCGAGCAATGGAAATCTCACAGAATTGAAAATGAGATAAGAAATCCCTTAACTCATGTCCAACTTGACTCGATCGTTCTTTAATCTCCTAAATAATAAACTAAAGTTAGTTTATACTTGATTAAGAACCTTTTTAAAGTTTATTATTCCTTTTTATATCACTTATTACCATGTTATAAACATTATTTAATCATTTAAGTTAATAATGTTCATTTTGTCGATATTTGGTACTTGAGTCAAAAATGGACTTCTTATAATTACATGTTGTTCATGTGGTCAAATTTTCATTATATCCATAATTATATTCATGATTTGGATATCATATATATCATATATATACAGCATATACATGTATTTATAATTGTATATAACATTTAGAGGTAAGAAATGAAATGCACCATTCATGGAGATGGTAAGTCGTACGTACGCATGAACGCTACTTCCATTTATATTTCATTTTTAATGGAAATAAAACATAATGATACATAGTAGTATTATAATTCCATTATTGTATTATATATAATATCATTAAATCTATCCTTTATATGGACCACATTTGTTATGAACGAGTAATATAACTTTTAGGGGGCGGTAGTCCGTACTTCCTCTAATGAGATTATCGCGTTTACCCATAATGGAAACTATAAAGGCATTCTATAAATGGAAATTACAGAAGAATAAAGAAAACATAAAAATAATATATATCATATATAAATACAGTGTCATCATAATGACCACCATGAGAGGCGGTAGGAGATAATCGAACAATCATCGTTTTTGTGAGGCGTTAGTTTTCCATCCACAGAAACATTATGTTCTTCATCCATTAGATGGAGGTGTGTGTAATTGTAGCTCTAATCCTTCTCATAAAAACATCATAGTATATTTAGGATACTGATTTTGTTACAAAATAAAGGAATAAAAAGAGTTTATGGGTTGGAGAAGTAAAATAATAGAAAACAATTTAAGATAAATTGTAACCTTTAATTTCAGTAACTCCCTTTGGTTTGAACCAAATGACTTCTTGAAGTGCCTTCTGACTAAGGTAAGGCTTCTATGAGAAGGAAAGGGATGTAGGGATATTAATTGGGAAGATTTTGGACAATTCAAATTTCTTGAGAGGTGTGAGGAATTGGTTAGAAGTGGTCTCCTTTTATAAGGGAGAGGAGGGGCTCTTTAGGAAAGTGTGATAATATTATTTTATTATATAATGACATTCGGTTTCAAAAGATCGAAAAATCATTATAGTCGAAGATAATATGACTCATGGTCGAAATAAAATCATCCAATATGAATTTTTTAGGTTTTGGATGTTATTTTAATATTTATAATCATATTTATTTAAATGATTTATTAATGATGTAAATATTGCATCATAATTGTGTCATGAATAATTTAATTTATTTAATGTATAAAAATTATAAAAAAAATATCATGATGTAGGAAATAGTTTTTTATTTCCAATTAATATTTATAGTCAAAAATATAATTTATATAACCCCTTGTAAAAATTAATTTACTAAAAGATATTTTCTTTTTTCATTTTTTCCTTTACTATAAGTTAATTAATCTAAATTGTCATTTTCCCTCCCAAGTGGCTCAATGGGGTCTCGAAATCGACCCAAATATGCCCATGGTCGTTAATGACTCAACCAATATGGTTTAGACAATTTTTAAGGTAATTTTTAATTATTATTATATTCTTTTTACATTGAATTAACTTATTTATCTTTAACCGTGGTAAATAAAAGTCAAAAGTTACTATTCACCAAAAATTATTTTCATCTTATTGAACCACATTTTACTTCTTGATAACAACCATATATGTCAGATTTTCAAAATTCAAATTATAGAAGTGCTAAAATTTCATTTAAAAGAAAAAGTGAGCTTTTTTAACTACAACTAAGTGGTTTCACTATTCATCAAAATTTGAAGTTTTTCAAAAAAAATACCAAAAATGCAGCCTAAGCTTTATTTGATATTCCGCATTCAAAAATGATGTTTATTTTACCAAATTCAAAACATTTAAGTGGAATTAATTAATTTTAAAATTATTTCCTGTTATCAAAACAAATAGCGTGTTTTTAAGAAAAAATAAGTATCAAAAAATTGATACTTGTTTATGTCCAATTTGAAAGTGAAATTACTTCCAATGACCAAAATTGTATTAAATGGTAAAAATATATACTAATTAAACTTTAAAACAAATTAAAAAGATAATCTAACCATGTAAATAAATTAGATTAAAACGTAGTTTTGAATTAAAATATAATATTTTCATTATTCATTAAAAAATGAACTTTATCGGAAAAATTCAAAAAATTTACACAAAGTAAATTTTAATTTCCCTATAATAAATAAGGATTTTATTTGGTCAAATATAATGTATTAAAGTGACCAAAACTATATTTAAAAATGGTTCTCTATTAAAAGTTGGTAAATCGTCCTTTTAATGTAAATTATGCTTAAAATTAGATTCATTCATATTTTAAGCCTCTAACTGTTTACTGGATAAAAGTAAATACATTTAAATAATGTAAAATCATATTGTAGTTAGTTTTGTTCATTATCTAAAAGACAATTACTAGGATTCAACTACCATTTAAAATAATATTATTATATTATTAGTGTGCAACGTAAGATTTCAAAGAAACTCGTTGTTGTGTATCAGGTACGCTATCGAACATAGCAACCCTTTTAAAGTAAAATAAATATTTAATTAACAAATATTAATAAATATGAGAATGTCATATTCTTCATTTATTCAGGATGTTACATCCTTCCCCCCTTTTGAGAATTGTGTCCTCGCAATTTTAAAACTCGGCTTCGAAACTTCATTAAAAGTACCACATCGGAAAAGAGTCAGTAAAACTATCACTTTTAGAGAATGAAAGAAAAGTACAATGGTCAGCCGAGATAACCCATACTAGGATTCCATGAAGGAAAACATGGATATGGAAGAGAGAAAAAACGGTCAAGTTCTGATGTAGAGTGGCAGAAAGCATGATTAGAAGAAAGTTAACCACCATAAAATCACAAACTTATGATGTGTTAAATGGTCTTTGATTACCCAGTAGGAAATGTAAAACAAAAAAGTTTTTTTTACATTCCTTTTCATAATTTTGAGGAATTAATTTACTACATAGAATAAAAACATAAGTAAATATACAAACCTTCAAGTAAAGTTTCATCCTTTAATAACTTTCTACCAAAAACATATCTTTTCTCCAAACAAAGAGCATTAAAAAAGACTTGGTCACATAAAAAGCACAAGAATCATCTTCTTGCGAATCACATAATCCACAAGTACTATATATTTACATTGTCTTTAGACATTAACTAAAACCAAAATTGTTAGTGCGAGATCAGATAATACCCAAAAAGGATAATCTTTTACAAAAAGATAAACTACTCTTAATATCCAAAAAATTTCAAACAAAACCCAAAATTCAACAAAGACCATTCAAAAAAAACTTTCCGTAAAATTCTTCAAAAGTGATCCAAACTAAGATTGAAACCCAAATATCATAATGATTTAATTACATAGTCTTCCAAGATAAGATTTATCTCCAAATACCAAAAGTTACTAAGAAAGTATCATACTGAAAATTAATTAACAAAATCACATGTTCTACATGATAGGTTAATCAATTTAACAAATAAACCAAATCGTCATATGGACACAATAAAAACATAGATTCTTCCAAACTAAAATTTAAACCATTATTCCACAATTGAAATACATAGTATTCTATCTTCTTTAGGAATATAGTGTTTTCTAAAAAAAAGAACGTCTTCCACAACAGCCTTTATCACTTAATCACTAAATCATTTTTCTATACTAAGTATATCCATTTGATAAAACATAAGTTCCAAAAATCAATTTATTCTTGTTCTATAAAAACATAATAAGTCATACTAACAAAGGACTTAAAGTAGGATAGTGGTAGGTGATGCACCCTTGTCGCCCTTAAGTTGGGGGGTTTGATTCCTGCATCCTTTCCAGATGCGACGGGTAGTCACCCATCCTATGGGTTTCCCTTTTTATAAAATTCAAAAATAACCCTAACATGTTTTAACTTCAATGGTTTCCTTATACCTATAATTTTCGTCCAAATTCATTATGATCTCAACATCGTAATTCTTGAAGTCCTATTTCATAGCCATATGATAAAATAAAATGATCCCCAAAATAAAGAATATCATACCTTGATCATGGTGTCCATTTGGTTTCATCCTCATCTTGTTCATGTAGGTAGAAGGTCCATGCATCACAATAATGATTTAGAGATCCTTCAAAATCATTTTCTTCCTCCATCAAAATACATCTTATACAACATGGGTCACATGGCTGTTTACAGAAAAATAGTTTTTGAAAATAATCATGTATGGCATATAATTTCAAAACATCTGATAAAACATGATTTCTATAAAATAGTCAGACTGAATTTGAGTTCAAACTTTCAATTAATGGTCCCTTTAAAATACCATAGGTATGTGCTGAGAGACTATATTGTAAAAGCAAATATAAATAGGTTGTTCAAGGGTCTCCTTCTTTAGCACCTTTTTTAAAATCATAATATGATTCAAAATATTGTGATAAGGTAAAATATTTAAAAATGCCTTGATAATATTTAACTTTCTTGAAACTATGAGAATATTATGAAAATAGGATTTTTCTAAATACCACCCATGATCTACGATGATAACGAGGTGTAGTGGAGGTGTTTGATATCTCAAACAATTGCTTGCAAGTGCGTTGTATACTAGAAAAAGTTTCACAACCATCCAAACATGACTTTTTAATAATTATTGCAAGTATGTCATCAGGAAGAGATAGGAATTTCGTTTGAGATCCTCCTACTTCCATTTGTAACTGACTTCCCTTGATCTGAAAAAGTTATAAAAAAAGGATATAACTGAAATAAAAGATAGGGACTAACCATGTGTCTAACAAAAACTCCAAATCCCTAAAGTTGTCTTAACCGACCTCTGATACCAACTATAAGGACCCGGCCTTAAACTTTACATAATATTGAATTAAATGAATAATTCACACTGAGGATCTTTTTAAGTTTAGAGTTTTAGAGGATTAGGACATAACTATTACATCTCAAAAGATTACAAATTAGACACTTCTACACAGTTTCATTTTTTTTATAAAGTAAAAACTCTTAAAAAAAAGAGTCATGTATAGTTCCATGTTTAAGATAGCATGGATTTTCCTTGATCACATCCCTGACCCTATTCCACATTATTTCCTATGAAAAAACATTTCAAAAACTTGGGATGAGCATAAAAATCTTAGTAAGGGATACACAAATATATAAAACTATGAGTTTTTCAGAACAACTAGTAAACCATGAATACTTTAACATAAGTAATACTTTTCACCTTTATGAAGTAGTAAATACTATTCACTAAAAAAAGATCATCACTTACCCTTTTGTAAACAAAATATTACCATAAAACCCATTTAAAGAACACATATCATATAAAGTTAACTTGGTACATAAAGATACTTGAATGGAATAACCATACGGTCGACTTCCACACATATCACGAAATGGAAGAGCCATATAGTTGACTTCTATACCCACTCCATTGGATATTATAACGTAACCACTCGTCTTGGTATTCACGGCACCACCCGTCATATGGTTTATCATGTAACCAACCATCAAATGTCCAAGTACCATAATAAAACATAAAATATTTCAAATGTAAACATTTCTCTAATTACATTTCATTTTAAATCACAAGAATTAATTTCAAGATATTGAAATAATCAATCCATTTTCATAAACCATTTATAAATATATTCTTGAATCAAAGTGTCTCATACTACTTTAAAGATTTTAAATGAATTATCAATTGAAAAAATTAATGTCTATATAAATAAATCCTAAAACCCATTTTGAAGACATGGACATTAATGAGAAATATTTAGAAGAATAAATCATTAAAACATTTAAAATGATATTTTAGTTGATGAGTTTTTTAACAAAAAGAGAGACGCTTGAATACAAATTATTGAGGAATACATTTTAATCAGAACTTTATAATATCATGATAATAAAGGGATTCATGATATAATATTTCAAATGACAGTATATACACCACATAAGATTGAATTAGTGTATAACAACAAGGAAGTCTTAGTGGAAATGTAAATTGATATGAAATCCCTTATAAAGATGGTATCCTTAAATTAAGGATAAATGAATAACATAATTATGTGCAAAAAATATAAATAAACCCAATATAAGTGGATATTAAGTGTAATACAATCAGAGGTCATTCACACATATTCATATTATGACATATTCAAGAAGTACAAGTTGAACCCAAAGAATTGAAATTCGGTTAAAAAGTTCCCTTGTAAAAATTTGACAGCCTAACAGCGTCACATTAAAATTCAAAAAAATATTGATGAGATAAAAAGGTTAGATCATCACTTACACATAAATTTTAAATCAATAAGGATATAAAAGAACATATCCCAACATAATAAGATGCAAATTAAAAGGCATAACAAAAAGATGTCTTTTTAAAAGAGGAGGGTCAAATGTTCCCTTACCGATTTGGTAACTTACAAAACATAAGCCACATGAAAGATGGATCATACAATGAAGATTTAAATACTCATAAATGAAATTATATTACACCAACATTACAATCATTGGTATTACATACACCACACAAAAAGAAATAGTGTCAAATATAGCATGAATCTCACGGGAATAAAAAGTGAGATGAAACCCTTTACCACGTTGTAATCAACTGAGTCATATAACCAAAAGTTAATAACCACCAAATGAATCACATAATACCATGAATATAATAAGAATCATGATAATATATATATAATGTCAGTACAAAATACACCACATGCAATGAATAAGTGGCGAGCAATGGAAATCTCATGAAATTGAAAATGGGATAAGAAATCCCTTACCTCGTGTCTAACTTGACTCGATCGTTCTTTAATATATTGAATAATAAACTAAAGTTAATTTATACTTGATTGAGAACCCTTTTCAATTTTATTATTCCATTTTATATCACTTATTACAGTGATATAAACATTATGTAATCATTTAAGTTAATAATGTTCATTTTGTCGATATTTGGTACTTGAGTCAGAAATGGACTTCTTATAATTACATGTTGTTCATGTGGTCAAAGGTTTATTATATACAGAATTATATTCATGGTTTGGATATCATATATATCCAATATATCCAGCATATACATGTATTTATAATAGTACATAACATTTAGAGGTAAGAAATGAAATGCATCGTTCTTGGTGATGGTAAGTCGTACGTATGCATGAATGCTACTTCCATTTCTATTTCATATTTAATGGTATTAAAAAATAATGATACATAGTAGTATTATAATCCCAGTATTTTATCATATATAATATCATTAAATCTATCCTTTATACATACCACATACGGTATGAATGAGTCATATCACATTGAGGGGGCGGTAGTTCGCACTTCCTCTAAAGAGATTATCGTGTTTACCCATAATGGAAACTATAAAGTCACGCTATAAATGGAAATTACCGAAGAATAAAGAAAATATAAACATTATATATATCATATATAAATACAGTTCAATCATAATGTCCTCCATGAGAGCCGGTAGAAAATAATCGAACAATCATTATTTCGTGAGGCGTTAGTTCTCCATCCACAGAAACATTATGTTCTTCATCCATTAGATGGAGTTGTGTGTAAGTGACGCTATAATACTTCTACTAAAAAAATCCTAGTATATTGAGGATACTGATTTTGTTTCAAAATAAATGAATAAAAAGATTTTAGGGGTTGGAGAAGTAAAATAAAATGAAACAATTTAAGAGAAACTGTTATCTTTAATTTGGGTAACTCCCTTTGGTTTGAACCAAAGGACTTATTGAAGTTCCTTATGCCTAAGGTAAGGCTTTTAGGAGGAGGAGAGGGATGTAGGGAGCTTAATTGGGTAGTGTTTGGATGACCCAAATGGCATGAGAGGTGTGAGGAATGGGTTAGAAGTGGTCACTTTTATAAGGGAGAGGAGGGGATATTTAGGAATGTGTCATAATATTATTTTATTATATAATGATATTCGGTTTCAAAAGGCCCAAAAATCATTATGGTCAAATATAATTTAATATTTATAATCTAATTTTTTTAAATGATTTATTAATTATGTAAATACCGCATCCTTATTGTGTCATAAATAATTTAATTTATATGATGTCTAAAAATTATAAAATAAATACCATGATTTATGAAATTGTTTTAGATTTCCAATGAATATTTATAGGTGAAAAGATAACTTATATAACCCCTTGTAAAAATTAATTTAGTAAAAGATATTTTCTTTTTTCATTTTTTCCTTTACTTTAAGTTAATTAATCTAAATTGTCATTTTCGCTCCCAAGTGGCTCAATGGGGTCTCAAAATCAACCCAAAGATTCCCATGGTCATTAATGACTCAACTAATATGTTTTTCACAAGTTTTAAGGTAATTGTGAATTATTATAATTTTTTTTAACTTGAATTAACCTATTTACCTTTAACCGTGGTAAATAAAAGTCAAAAGTTACTATTCACCAAAAAATATTTTCAACTTATTGAACAGCATTATACTTCTTGATAACAACAATGTATGTTGGATTTTCTAAATTCAATTCACAGAAATGGTAAATTTTCATTTAAATGAAAAAGTCAGTTTTTTAACTACCACCAAGTGGTTTCACTATTCATCAAAAATTGAAATTTTTCAGAAAAATACCAAAAATTCAGACAAAGTTCTATTTGATATTACGAATTCAAAAATTATTTATATTTTACCAAATTAAAAACATAGAAGTTGAATTAATTAATTTTAAAATTAATTCCCATTATCAAAACAAATAGTGTGTTTTTAAGAAACAATAACTATCAAAAAATTAATACTTGTTTATGTCCAATTTGAAAGGAAATTAAATCCAATGACCAACATTGGATTAAATGGTAAAAATATATTCTAATTAAAATTTAAAAAAAAATTAAAAAAATAATCTAACCATATAAATAAATTATATTAAAACGTATTTTTGAATTAAAATACAATATTTTCACTATTCATTAAAAAATGAACTTTATCGGAAAAATTCCAAAAATTTACACAAAGTAAATTTTGATGTCCCGATTCTAAAGAAATATTTTATTAGTTTAAATAGAATGTATTAAAGTGACCAAAACTATATTTAAATAGGTTTCTCCATTAAAAGGCGGTAAATCAACCTTTTAATGTAAATTATGCTTAAAATTATATTCATTCATATTTTAAGACTCTAACTTTTTATTAGATAAATGTAAATACATTTAACAATCATGTATAATCATATTGTAGTTAGTTTTGTTCATTATTTCCAATACAATGGTTAAGAGTTAACTACCATTTAAAATAATAATATTATATTATTAATGTGCAGCGTAAGATTTTAAAGAAACTCATTGTTGCGTATTGGGTATGCTATCAAACATAGCAACCCTTTTAAAGTAAAATTAATATTTAATTCAAAAATATTAATAAATATAAAAATTTCATATTCTTCATTTATTCGAGATGTTACAGTTGAAATAGACCTTAGTATCTTATGTTTTTTGAGTCCTTAAAGGTGAAGTTTGACACCATTGTGTATATAGGATCTATCTTGATGTGGTAAAGGGAATTACAGTGAGGAAAGGTAAAGCATTCCAAAGTTGATGGTGTGGTTTTCAGTCTATACAGCCCTATGTGTTTTTTTGAGTCTTTTCAAAGCAAGGGTTCATGTTAGGCCACCAGAGTGGTAGGTTTTGTTATTCAAGGTAGTTATGGACACTTGTAGTAATCTCACACTTCTTAAGACTCGGTTCAAGCTCCCACTCCTTATAATTTCTATATTGTTTTCTAAGGTCATGTTTAGAGGTGTCTTACTATGTTGTGTTTACTTATAAGGGAAAAGGTGTATGTTGTGGAACTTTTCAATGAATCCCTCTTAAATGAAAGAGTGTTTTCTTCCAGGGATTCCAGAAATTATCTATCCTAAATGAAGATGTCTTCCTTGTTTTATTTATTCTGTTTCTTCTTGTTTGGGGTGAGAGGGGTAATTCATATGCTTATTAAATTCCTTTATGTTGGTGAAGGTGAAATGTTAGAGTAAATTAGGCTTCAGAGTGTGTTATTTCCTCGTGGTTTTGTCTAAGATTTGATGTGGTTTCTTGTGACACTAGAAGGATAGGTTTTGATTGGGGCTTTTTCAACACCTGACTGTGAGGAAAGAGATTATTCAATCACCTGAGCTCTAGTTGTAGGTCATGGAGTGAATCTAGCTTGTAGTTAGGAACCCCCTATAGATGTAGATGATATTTCTCTAACTTATGTCTTTGGTGTGAGAGGTGGAGATAGTTTTAGGTTTTGATGTGGAAGTTTAATTTCAATTTGTCCAGTGTGGTGGGAAGGTACATGTAGACCCTATCTCTCGGGGTCATAATCCATTTTGGTGGTAGATCCCACCATGGTTACATGGAGACGAGGTGATTTAGTCTTTTCAAAACCCTAGTACATGAACCCTTATGGGTATGACTATCAGTATGGTTGTTCATGTATGAATAACCTAGTAGATCCATTTTGATCTCAGATTTGGTTGGACCCATTCAAGGTTGGTAATGCTTTTGGAATCGGTGAACCACATAATGACTCTGTTGATTTAGAGTTTTGTTGAACAAGACTCTTGCGGTGGGAGAATATTTTTTGTGGGAAGCACCCAAGTTAGATCGTGATGGGTTTCTTTGTTGATTTTTGTTGGTTGTTTAATATGGTTTGTTCTTAGGATGGGGAGACCCATCATAGGAATCATGTAAGTTATTTCAGAATAAGTCCAATGTTTTTCTATCCCTTATGGTGGGGATTCCATTTGGGCCTCCCCCATTGGTGTCTCGGTTTAGTCTCGGGAAATTAAGTTGTTTTTATGGTTGTGAGTCCATCCAGACCTCCACGTGTTGGTGTTCTAGATCAGTCTGGGGAGTTAGTTTGTTTTTATGGTGGGGAGTCCATTCTGGTCTCCCCATATCAATAACTCCGTTTTTCCTTGGTGTTGACTTAGTGGTATGTAGTCTCATTTGGATCTATCTAACCACCAACTGATTCCTTGGGAAAACATTGGGAATAGAGCACACCCAATGGATTTGTTGAAGTAAGGTTGTGGTAACCTCATCCGAATTCATTGTTTGTTTTAGGTAAATTGCTTGAGCTTCATCTGTTAGTGTTTAAGGTGTTTTGTTTTGGGATTTGGTTTGATTTTATTTTGTCGCTTCAGCCAAGTGGTGTAAATTTTGGTTGGTAAGAGTATATTTTCCTTTTTTTAGTCAACTGGAGGTGTTTTGGCTTTTGGGGGTAGGTGAAACTTAGTAGGGTGGGGGTCTATCTTGGTCTCCCAAGTTTGTTTGTGCCCCTTTTCACTAATTGGTAGTGTTCTTCTATTTGGAATTCATTGGGAACACTATGTGAACTTGGAAAAGGTATCCATGTTTTTTTCATTAGGCCCGGTTGTGGCTTTTCAGAGGCAGAAATATTTATGGTGGGGAGAATTGTAACACCTAGACATTTGAAATAATATTATTTTATTATTTTATCTGACTTTGAAATTTCCTATCGTGGTGTGGGCTGATACCAATTGAAATTTTTTCATCTTTTTCTAATAAAGGATTAGTTTGGCCTTGGGAACATCTAGCGCATGGGCAAGGTCCGGTCAAAGCCACATGGCTTTGCTTGGGTCACCGTGCGGCCTTCCCAATGTTTAAGTCAAATAAATGAAAATTAAATGAATAATAAATTTAGGATAAAGTAAAATAAAATAAACAAAATAAGTTTAATAGATTATTTTAATAATAATAATATTGGTAATTATTATTACTATTATTATTATTAATGTTGTTTTAATTAAGTTATTAGTATGAATATAATTAATATCATTATTATTGATATTGTTTTAATTTCTTAATATTATTATTATAATTATCTTGTTTAATATTTTAATTAAGAATAAGATTATTATTATTATTTTTAAGTTGTTTTTAGTTC
The DNA here is from genome assembly GCA_963277665.1 of Viscum album. Taxonomy (NCBI): domain Eukaryota; kingdom Viridiplantae; phylum Streptophyta; class Magnoliopsida; order Santalales; family Viscaceae; genus Viscum; species Viscum album. The sequence continues at coordinate 1,157,612,907 of OY728134.1, read as the reverse complement.
TTTTTAGGGTTTTACTTCATTTTATTTACTTTCATTTTTCCCTCCTCTCTTCCTCCCAACCATCTTTTCATTGCATTCCTCCTCCCCCCTAACCCTACCCTATATTGAACCCCACTTCCTCACTTCATCGTGCCACCCCGCACACCACGGCCAGCGCCCCCTTGGTCGGACCTCGCACTGGTGCCCCTGCATAGACCTTCCCCAATCTTATGATGGACCACCTCACGCAGACTTGAACTCCCTTGCGCTAAATCCTCAAGAACTTCCTGGTCGGGTTCCACCACCTCCCTTCTCGGCCGAACCTCCGGTGACCTCCCTTTAGCATGTAACTTCATTCTGGTGGCTCCCCATTTCGCATTTTCTTCCAGTTTGCTTACTTCCACCTGGTGTAGGGTTTTTAGTTAGTGTCTATTTTTTTGGAGTTCTATTTTCATGGTTTTTTTCCAAATTCTTGATTTTGGGTCTATTTTGAGTTTTTTGGGGTGATATTGGTGAGAAATTGGATTTTAGCTTTGAAATTTGGGTTTTTCCTACTACGAGGTAGGTGGTTCCATGCATAATCATTATTTGATGAATTGGTTTGCATGATTAATTAATTTTTCAGGTTAATTAATCAAATTATTTGGTGAGAAACTAGTTTTTAAAATAATTTAGTTAGTTTTTGATTTATCTGGTAGCATTTTATTATGGTATGAGTGTGTTTTTGCTTGGAACTTTGTATTTGGTCAATTTATAGTGTTTTGTAAGTTTTTCAGTTAGTTAATTAATTGTATAGATTATGTTCTTGATGTGGCATTGTGTGTGTTTGGTCAGGAAAGAAGGTTGGGGTTGGTTTTGTTTGTAAATATGTGTTGTACTCTTTAAAATTGGTTTATGAAAATTTTAAATGGACTATTAAATAATTTTTAATGATTTTAAATTGTTTTAATTAAATTTATGTAAAGGTTTTTGGTGTATGTACTATTTCAAAATGGAATTTTTGTGTTCAAGTGGTGGTATTGGGTAATTTTAGGGACTTGTTTGGTTTTTTATTAAAATATGACATGTGATATGAACTTGGAACTTGTTTAGCACAAATGGGAAGACTGGGTACTAGGTGGGCGAACTAGGACAATTGCACTAGTGATATGGAAGTGGCATCGGCCCAGTTTCACTTATATAGATTGACGACTACAACACTAACTAAAATTTTGGATGATGATTTGAGACCACTAGGTTATGGGTGTATTTCCTACTAGTGGACCATGTATGAGAACACATATTGTCGTGGTTCGTATACCACTTTTCACCAAGATGTGAGGTTCTGGGGTCCCACTCTTTGCTAGTACCTATAGGGCCTCTTCCATTGATGGTGCACTCTGATTACTTTGCGCTAACCATATTTATATGGTGTGACATTTTGGATACCATTAAAGTAAAAGTGTTTTCATTTAAATACTACATTCCTTTAAAGTTTGTTTCCTTAAATCTCTTTTCTTTAAAACTATTTAAGAATTTAATTCTTTTCTTTTATTAAACATGAATGTGTATTCTTAATTTAATGTTTATGAATGGAATCTTTTAATAGTGGAATCCTATTGGGATTAGGATCACACCCTACATACTTCTTTAGGTTTATGTAGATATTGTTACATATCTGTTTTAGGTTAAGAAAAGTTATGTTGCATCGACAGTTTGGGTTTTTTGTGGCTCATGATACAGATCTTGATGGTGGTGGCTTGAGGAAATGCTCCTCACGTTGCATTGTGGTTAGGGTTTATATATCAGTTTACCATTTTTTTTATTGTCCCTTTTTGGTTTGTTTTAGTTTGTAAAATTCACTTTTTGGTAATTATTAAGGGTGTGTTTGGTATAATTTTTCAGATCTAAATTTTTAATTATTGTTGGTATTTTTAATAAAATTAAATTCAGGTAAATCATTACCATGTATTATTTTTTATACCCAAGCCCTTGTGTCATCCTGTGGGGATAGAGAATTCCCTATGGGCCTTACCACAGACCTAGTCGGGTGTTGAGTTAAATTAATACCTGACTTGGTTTATGATAGGCCACAAGGCCTCAAACACACCATCTAATATTCCATTTGATAATTACTATCAGGGAGTCTCTATGATGGTATGGTGGGGAGACTATACCATCTCAATAAAAGTGTTTCATAGAGGTATATAAATAACAATAAATAATGGAAACCACATAATAAATAAACTATTTTAATATAATAAATCCACATATAATAAACAAGTGGGATTAGAATTATTATCATCTATAATAATGTCATTCATATCATGATTCAAAAAGGGGATATATTTGGGAAACAGAGGTACATGAATATACAATATACTATATAAAAATAAAATAAATAAAAAAATCTCCCATAAGATCATGAGAATAATAGCAGTCTCATGATCATGTTCTAAATCCTAGTATATAAATCATCAGGAGTCCAAAATTGAACCATTTCCCTTGTGTCAACCAGCAACCACAATGTCTATTCAGGTACCAATAAGAGGCCCAAGTAGGTTGTGAGTAAAACTCAATAAGCCACCACCAAAAATTCATATAAAAAATATAGTCCATTCATATAAATATAGTGGTGTTTATGTAAAGTGATAACCAATATAAATTAAATTGAAATAATAACCATGTACGGATCGAGTTTATTATGGAATGTTAAGCCATCTATAACTGCTTCTGCCTTAGCCAAATTCCTCTTAAAAGGTAAACTGCAAACATTCAAGGTCCAAGGATATCGAGTAATCCTGTAATTATTATTATTATTATTATTATTATTATTATTATTATTATTATTATTATTATGGAGAACCCTAGGTGAAACTAAGGTATCCTTGACCATATGAGGATAGGCCAGCTCACAGTAATAAACGTGTTGCCTATTTAAAGGGTCTCAGTGTGATCTGAGGGATACACCCTTGGAATTCCACTTGTGAAATATCTATAATATATTATTTAGAGTATATCTAATGTAAATCTTGGGATAAGCATTACTGGAGCACAAGGCGATGATCTAAGGTGTCACATGTCAAAATTCATCAAGTTGAATCCAAGGATATAATTCAAGGTATTCTAATTTCTGGATATAAATAGAAGGATTCCTAGATACTACACAAAGGTATTCATTTACTAAGACAAGTACCATATTCCATGGTGTGTATCTTCCTTATAAACTAACTCAATGGATTGGGGTGGCTTCCTCTAAGTCATCAATGCATTCCCTTGGAAATCCAAGGATGGATCAAGTCTAGCCACTCCATTAACATGTAAATGGTCCATAATAAATTAGCACTATTTATAAATAATCATAGGGAATTTTTTATTCCATGCCACCATACCAGTCAATTTTATTTAAAACATATCCTTTTTTATTATAATGACAAAGGATGATAAGATAATTATCACATTTTAATCAATTTATATATAAAGAATAGGAGGCCAAGTGAATAATACTTTCCATACTATATCACAGTTATTAATTTTTTATAACTTAATTAAATTCATTCTTTAGATTCAAGACAAAATGTATGAAGAGGTATCCAAGGATCATGTAAATAAGGACTCACCAAAAGTGGTGAAACATGGTGAGGATCCAACCGCTAAAAAGATAAATAGGTATATTAAGAGTGTCTAGGTTATAGCTTCCAATTTATATTAAAAGATTTCATAATAATAAGGAAATGAAGAGAATTTTCTACATGAAACATAATGATTACATTTATTTATGGGTGATAGTTTGTGGTAAATGGTATATACTACCTTCCTTATAGAGGTAACGAAACACTCATCCAGTATCAGCCTCAAATTAGGGTTGGAATGAGGGAAAAAATAAATAGATTATTACCCAGATAATAGTTCTTATTTTATTTCACAAAAATAATGCTCAATATGGTGATATAAACCAATAAATGAAGATAAAATATTTAAGCTATTACTAAAAGGAATCCAACAAGATGAATGAAGGTCTAATCAGAGTCTGGACAATGAAGAAACATCAAATCCTAGAAGAGTATAGATTGAGAGATCTATAATGGGAGAGGTAGATGTTGGATATCAAAGTTGGAAAATAGGGTTTAGGTGTTTAAAGGATATAGGGAAAAAGGTAATTTTACCAAAATTTCAAGAGGTGCACAATTTGGCCACACAGTTGGAAAACCATGAACCAATGGCATTCCATCAATATCTAAGTGTTACACACCCTCGCATGTTTAGGAACATTGTTAGAGAAACTATGTGCTAACCATGTTTTTCAGCATTGATAAACATCTACATTTTTTCACCTGGAAGTGTGTCCTCCCTTTCACAATTTTTCAAAATGTGCTCTATATACATAGGGGTGGAGGGTTGAATCATACGATTACTACAGACCATGCGTAAACCATGTTCCCCATAACACTTCTAAAAATCTAGAGCTATGGGCTCTGAACAAGCCTCGAGATCTCCTAGACATTTTTAAACATTTAATCCTGAGTACAAGGTTAAAATAACGATTCAAACTGAAAATCAAAGGGCTTCACATTAAGAGAAAAGTCTAGTTTCTTATAGTCTCCCCTCATTAAAACAACTCACCCCTAAATTTAATTTCCAAAGGTGGTTCATTAGATAAAATATATGGCCACTGAGCATGTAAATTAACCTATAGCTCTGAATTATCATATTGTATGCTACATTGATACTATAACACCCATATTAGAGGAAAACCCCTATCTGTGAGATCCTTTAGGATATGGTCGATGATCCATATAAGATACTCCTCAAAGGAATCATTGACTCATAATTCAACTTTCAGAGGATCTAAAACTTAAGATAAGTATGAATAGTAACATAGAAGCTGAGATATTTGGAAGATGTCAGGCATAGGCTAGTACCTCTGAGGAAGTTCTATTCGATAGGCAACCTACCTGAATGTATCCAATATCTATAATGGATTGACATAAATCGGTGATAGCTTTCCCTGTCTCTGAATCTGTCTATGGCCCAACCCAAGTGAAACTCACAAGAAAACCTAATCCCAAACCTTGAACTCCATAGGCCATCAATGATTATTTAAATAAGATTTATAATGTAAATGTTATATATTTATAATCTTTTGAATAATTTTTACATATTATAATGTATTTTGAACAGGATGAGGTCCCATTGGCACTACCTCTCCTGACTCTAACCAGTATAGGGGTGAATGGAATGGCCTACTATATAAGGCCTCATAATAATCCATACGTATTTTTCCTAAAATATATTTTGTAAATGAACTCATATAGAGGTATTTTATTTTCCTAAGAACCTCCAAAATCAAAGATGTATGCTCTAAGAATTTCCTCCCAAATCAATATTGTGAACTCAGGTTGCCCATCAGTCTGAGGGTGTTATGTGGTATTATAAATTACCTATACACCTAACACCCTCTAAATCCATTTCTAGATCTAATAAGTGAAATTAGAAACTATTTTTGATAAAATAGTCTATGTTACTCCATTAAATCGAATATTTTATTGGTTATATAGCCTTCTAAGATCATCCACTAAAATATTCCCCATAAGAGGTAAAAAGTGAGAGACCTTAATTACCCTAATAAAAATCACCCATATTAAATCACTACCTCGAGGGGATATCAGTAAACTAGCCACAAAATCCATTGTGACATCATTAAATTTCAACTCCATAATTAGAAACAACTATAAAAGACTTTATGTCTACTGGTGTTCTACACTCAACTGGTGATTTGTAGAACACAAAGTAATAAAACACACTTTATACCTTCTCCTCACTGGTCACCAATAATGGTGGAGTAAGTCATGATACATATGGGTAACATAGATATATAATACCCAAAAAGAGTCATGACACTAAAACATCAACTCATCTCATATGTCTATGGGAACCAAGATACATTCATGAGTGGGAAATACCACATCCCAATCAACAATACAACATGGAAGCAGGTCCTTACTAGAAACAATCTCCCTTAAGACTCAGCCCTTGGGGTGTGAAAATTTAATCATCTTCACTCTCTCCAGAAGTGAATTGGTTATTAATAAAGATATAATTATAGGCTATTCATTATGTTTTTGGACTTCTAAGTGCATATCATAAAATAGGGCAATCAACTATCACTCACAACTGGTCGCCTACACTGCATATGTTTGAGTCCTCTAAATCAGAGCATCAACCTCGACATTAAACTTCCCAAGTGTATAGGAAAGATGAAAATGAACGGAATTTTGGTATTCAACCCACTACCTCTATCTTAAATTTAAGTCACATTGTGTAAATATTTACTAGATGCTCTAGTGGTCTGTAAACCCCATAGATTACTCTCCTAGAAAATAATGCTTCCCAAAAAACAAGGTATGAACTACAACATACATCTTGAGATCATGTGTTGGGTAATTACTTTTATGGGGCCTTAACTTATGAGAATCATATGATATAAATCAATATTCCATTACGAGAGCTACTCCAAGAATGATGCCTGATGTCCCACAATAAACTATATAGCTTCTTCCCAACTTTGGAAGAATCAAGATTTGTTTTGGCGTTAGTCTCCCTTGTATCTATTGAAAACCTATATCAAATGATTCAGACCATAAAAATCTGATGTGATTCATAATCAATCTTGTGAGAGTTTTTTATAAACCTTTAAAGTACTAAATAAACCACATGTAATATCCTTCTATCCCCAATAAACCTTTTGTATCAAATGTTTTTTGGGATTCTACCTGGTAACTACTAATCTCACCTTCTGTGGATCAATAGAAACTCTTTACTTTGATATGATGTGACCAAATATGTGAGGATATTCAATCCAAAATTGTAATTTAGTGAAAGTGTCAAATAATTGGGGCTCTCTCAGTGTATTTATCATGATATCTAAATTTTTTTCATAATGCATTGAGTATAAGAATACACCAAGATGTTTTCTATGAATATGGCCATAAATGATTCTAGATATAGTTGGAATACCTCATTCATCCAAGCTATGAAAATTTCAAGTTCATTTTTCATAACAAACAGAATAATTAGATACTCATAAAGACCATACCTTCTATGAATCAATTTATGAGGTACGTATGAAGGTATAACTCATACTTGATGGTAACCTGACCTCAAATTGATCTAGAGAAAACCTCCCTCCATGGAGCAGGTCAAAGAGGTAGTCAATATGAGGTAGTGGATAATGGTTTTTAATCATAAGCTGGTTCAATTGACTTTAATCAACACAAATCCTAAGGGTATTATCCACATTCATGGTGAAAATGATAGGTGAACCCCAAGGTGAATTAATGGGTTTTATAAAACACTGAGCTTTCAAGTCCTTTAGCTACCTCTTGAGAGCCTTTAACTCAAAAGTAACCTTCCTGTAAGGAGGAATAGATAATGGTCATACTCCTATCACTAGATCAGTAGAAAACTCTACCTCTGTCCCTAAAGTTATACCAGAAAAATAATTAGGGATGACATACCTGAAAAAATATACTATAGGAGGTAAATTATCTATATTGTTCCCTTATAAATCCAAATACATGCTTATAATCTAGGTTATCACTATGCCCATCCCAAAATCTTATGGTCCAACTCAACTTTCTTGGACATCCCATTCTTCCTTTTGAATATAACTACCTCCCTCTAGTGATGTAAATTATACCCTCTAGTGATATAAATCAATAAAATCATGATTTTAGATGAACTAGTCCATTCTAATAATGTTTTCAAAGACCGTCATCTCAAGTATGGAGAGGTCCCATAAGAAATGATAGCTGCCATACTCAAGAGGGAATTCCTTGCACTATGGTAAACTCTCTAATATAATTCATAACAAAGTATTGAGTTTCATCATTACATTGAAATAAAAAAAACTTTAAGCCCAAGGATTCCCATAATAGAAACAAGAATAAAAAATTGTAAAGTGAGTATCTAAAATAACGAAGATACCAAAGTGGAGTTCACTAAGATCATAACTCATAATGTATATGGTCTAAATCCCTACTCATTAGAAGTAGGATATACTGGATATATCTATCCTAATATCCATCCCTGAGCCACAACCTGACCACTCTGATTTGGTAAACCCTACTAGAATTTGAAATCTTTGGTTTATACTCCTCGGACACATCATCATCCTCGAATTGTACAGCTAGTGGTACTCTAACTCCCTACCTAACATGGTTCTACTAATCCTACTCCAAAAGTTGAAACTATTGTAGATCCTCTCTTACTGAGAAAATAAGGGAATGATAAGAAGAATATATGATGTGGTCCATTTTTTGAAAGGCTTAAAACTGCACTAGGTCTTAGACACTCTAAGGCTTTATGTTCCTCTATTTTCCACAGTGATGACATATAATAGAACTCTAAGTGTGAATACTTTGGTTGTCACTACTCTGTCAATAACCCTTTAGATGATGCTTCCTACCACTGAATAAACAACCCTACCTCATTAAAGAACCAACCTACCTTGTACCCTCAAATCCCCTGAAGGTTTTCTCAGTAATAAGGAATATTTAAATCTCACTAAAATAGTATTCAATTAGAATATATTTACCTACTATTTTATGTAATAATTGATCCCATCCTCAAAACATGTCACTTTAGATAAGTCATCACAAGAAAAAGTATGCACAAAGTGGTAAAGATTTTTGAAATGAGTAGAATAATCCATAACATACAAAGCTCACTACTCCAAGTTCATGAAATATCTTACTTGATCAGATCTCAGCATCTCAGGAAAAAATTAATAATAGAATAAAGTTTAAAAATCTCAAAAAATCAAACCCCGATACTGATAATCTTGGTTTAGCACATCTCATTAGTGTTGGAAGATCCATGTAGCACATAAGAGGTGAGTATGACCCTCCTTTATTGAATAATCTTCTGATGGTAAAGGATATATAATATAGCCTCCATAAAAGATTTAGTATATAGAGGTAAACCTTCCCCAAATAAATTATGTTGGTGATGTTTTTGAAATTCCCTCACCAACTATGATATAGTCTATGCAGGTCATGGAGCACCCTCTATAGACTGTACTAATCCTGGAAACCCTTTTGGAAATTAAACATAAATTTCCATTCTACAAATAATATGAGTCGTAACTAGAGGTGCCTCAAGTGGCACTACTGAATGGTTAAGTCCCACCACCTCAGCAACATGGTCACCACCACCTTCCTAGAAATTGACCCAAGGCCACCATGGAGGAATATATAAATAATTTTTTAGCACATGCATCATAACTCAATGAAAGTCTAATGAATTTATCATGGTATATTATTAATAATAATTTTTCAATACTAATAACATTAAAATGAAATTAACCAAGATCTAAGGTTGGGATATTAGTTAGGTTATATGTTTTAATTATATGGGTTACAGAACATGAAGTGTCGTCAAAAAATTATAGAGGAAAACACCCCTTAAGTTATAATTGGAATCCCCACATGATTTAAACTAATTATATTTAAACTTTTAACTCAATTGCTCAAAATTGTGTTTATGTGTATATTTTACATTAATATGTGCATATTTATCAAGGTGTAGTTAGATGATTTTATAATTAAAATATTATAAATCCTTACTATTTATAAGTTTCAAATGGTATTACATGTAACAAAACTAGCTTTTTATGATGGTTTAATAAGATGGATAAAAAATCACAATTTATTGAGGAACACACACACTTTAAATTTCAATTTTGAATCCATATAATTGAAACCAACTAATTTTTCAACTCACGTAACCAATTTTTCATATCTCAAACAAACTATAATTGGATAATTAAACTAACACCATTAAACTATATAGTAAAACAACGTTTATGTTGTTGTATAAACTTTAATTAATCCAATTATTTTATCCAATAAATAAAATTTATTTCAATAATATATAATAAAATCAAGTCACTACACATGTTATAGGAAATTTAGGTAGTAAAGTAAACATGTAATGACATATTCATGGAATTTGAATCCCCAAGTTTCTAAGAGGATTAATGAGGCATTGTCTCCTTAACATACTAGCCCAAGGATATATATATATATAATCCTCAATGATAATAAATGCCACAAATCATGGATTTTATCCAATGGTGAAATAATTACAACTATAATAGGTACAATCTAGAACATCAAATCCCATTCTAGAAAGTTTCTCTTTTCCCTGTATATTGGTTAGCTACTCCCACGAAAAAAATAATTACCCAATTTCAATGCATCCTAATCTCCAGTATAACCATCCCAAATTGTAAGAAAAAGCAAAATAATGCTCTGATACCATTTTGGGATGTCCTAGACCCGATTATCTCATAAGTAACCGAACTCAATTGGATATATCGCCTTAAGTGAACCTCTGCATATTCCAAAAGATACTGAATAGTAGTGAGGGTCTATGATGATATGGTGGGGATACTATACCCTCATGATCCGAGTGTTGAAAAAAGGTAAATAAATAATAGTATGTACTGGAAAAAATATAATAAATTAACTATATAAATATAAACCTTCTAGATATAATAAATAGGTAAAAGATAAATCTATATCATATACAAAAATGATAATCATGTCATGATGATAAAAATGAGGATATATATGGGATATAGAAATGCAAGAATATACAACATGATATACAAAAATATATATGACAAATATAAAAACTATCTCTTATATCATCATGAAAAAATCATGGTCCTCATCTCTAATTATCCATCATAGTACAAAAATTATTAGGTATCAAAAGTAGAAAACTTTCCATTTTCCAAAACTGAATATATGAAGTCTTTCCGAGTACCGATTAGTAGCCCAAAAAGGTTGTGAGTAAAACAGAGTAGGCCACCACCAATAGTTTCTTTAACAATTTTAGTTGGTGAGTATAAATATATTAGTTTATAGGTAGATTGAAAAATAGTATAAAGGAAACTAAAATAATAACCACATCAAGATCAAGTTCCTTATGAAAATCCTGGTCAACTATACTGGCTTCGACCTTAGTTGGATGTTGCTAAATAGGCACCCTACAAATAGTTAGGTCCCATAGAAATTGTAAGAGTAATAATGTAGAAATAATAATAATAATGGAGAACCAAAGTAGAAACCAAGGAATCCTTGAAATTATGAGGTCATACCAGATCATATTAATAACCATGAAACCTAGCTAAAGGGTCTATGTTTAACATTAGGGATACCCCTAAAATCCCACTATTCAAATATCTCTAACTGAGACCTTGGAATATGTCCAATGTAAATATAGATCTAAGCATAAATAGAGCCCAAGGAGATGATCCAAGGTGTCATGTATCTAAAGACATCATGTTGAATCAGAAGAGATAATATAAGGTATTATAATTTGTAGTTATAAGTCGAATGAATACTCAGTACTACACCAACTCATTCATTTACTAAGAAAATACTGCATTGAAAGGTGTGTATACTCCTTGGAAACCAGACCAATGAATCGAGGTGTCTTCCTACAAGTTCTCAATTAATTTCCTTGGAAATAAAATGTTGGATCAATTCTAACCACTGTTTTAATAGAAAAAAATTCCACAATCAATTAGCACCATTTATAAAAAATCACAGGCCTTTGTTAGTCCATGCCTCTTTACCATTCCATTTTAATCAAAACATGTCATTTTATATTATATTGAAAATGTCTAATAAGGGTTTTATCACATTTGAATAAAGTTATAAATAAACAACAAGGGGATAAGTGAATGATAGCTTTTATACTATATTAAAATTATTAATTTGTGATAACTTAAAATATTACTTTTTAAAAGTCAATCCAATATACATAAAGGGGTGTCAAAGTCTCATGTAAATACGAACTCACCCAAAGGGGTGATCCTTGGTGAGGTTATAACCTAAAAAAATATAAACATGTATAATAAGAGATTATATTCCCTTTTCCCATTTAAATTAATAGATTTCAAAATTAGAAGCCAATGTGGTGGGGTTCTGATGTGAAAAATAACGATAACATTTATAAATGGGAGAGATTTTGAGGGAAATGGTATAGACCACCTACCTTATTATGGTATAGGAACACACATATAATATAATCCTCAAATCAATGTCGGAATGATAGAAAATGGAGAAATAAATGAATACCCTAAAAATAGGGAATATTAGACTATACCAAAATAACACTAATGATGGTGTGATATATTGAGAAAGGAAGGAAACATATTCAAGTGTTTATTTAGAGGAATCCAACGAGATGAATGAAGGTCCAATCAGAGTCTAGATGAGGAAGAAACTTCAAAGTCTAGAGGAGTATATTTTTAGAGCTCTCTAATGGGATAGATAACTTATGGTGAATTGAGGAAAATGGTTGTAATTTTTTAAAGAATGGAGGGAAAAAGTGTGATTTTACCCAAATCTAAAGAGGCAGATATTTTGGTTGCACGGTTAGCCAAACTGTGCCCCAACTGTGTGAAAAAACTATCTAATGGAGAACCCCCCCCCCCAAGGCTAGGAACGCGATTAGAAAACCATGCGATAATAATGCATTTCAACTCTATTAATGATTTTATAGTTTCTTTCATCATCGTGTGCCCTCACTCACATGGTTTTACCAACCATTGTCTCTATACATAAGGGTCACATAGTTAAGTCACATGGTTATTACTAACCGCATTCCAAATTTGTGCGTCATACTATTTCTCCAAAAATCATAGCTCTGGCCTCCAAACAATCCACTGACTCTCCTCAACCATTACTTAACCATTTAATCCCAAGTATAATGTTAAAATAATTATTCAAACTAAAAATTAATGTGTTCATACCTTTAGATAAAAACCAATATCTTATTTTCAATGCCTCTAAAAATTTATTTCAATAGAATAAGGGTTGTATTTTAGTCAATAAATGATAAATAAATTCATTCCTCGTGTGTTTTAGACAAGTTATAGGGTTTTTACCATTATGATTTTTTATTTTACTCCTTTTCATTTAAACTAGTTATATATTTTTTAACTAAGTTATTTTTTGTTTTATTAAAAATATATAATAACACAAAACAAATTGTGTGATGGAACTAAATTTAACATCTTTTAAATCAAATTCAATTTCAAAAAATTATAAAATTACCTTTTAAATTAAATTAAATAATTCATAGAAATATTATTTGATTAGAAAAATGACATTTTTACCATTACAGATTATTAACCATATTTATCATTGACTATCAATTATAATAGTGCTAATTTGTATATATTTTTGTGTTTAAACATAATATTATATTCATTATTTAAAATATTTCAACGTAATTTATTAGATATAAATTCCATGATATTAATACAATGATAATTTCAAAATAATTGTTCCTCAATTATTGTGGTAAATAACATTAATCTAACTAATATGATCCTTATTCCTAAAAAATTAAATTTAAATTGTTTTGTAATATTAACATTATGAACTCAAATAAAAATATATATTATTATATTTAATTTCTAAACTAGATAAATTATAATTTTTATTATAAGCGTTTAGAAAGAGCTTTTTAGTATGGAATATTTATCGAATTACAAAAATGTTAAAGATGTGTTTTATAAATTCAAAATATCATTTTTAAATGATTTATATTAATTATAAAATATATATTTTTTATATATAAAGGGTTTCTTAATCTTTTAATTTATTCGGGTACTACAAAAGTGATGGTTTTTAGCAAAATTGTTAATTTTACAATTCACTTAAAATTTGATAATACCGAATAAATTTAAAAAAATCTGCTTAGGATAAAATTGATATTCAAAATAGAAATAAGGTTTTCATTTTATGAAATTAAAATTCTAAAATTTATAAATTCACAATTTTAATAAAATCATAAATTATAATGAAAACTATTTTTATTGGAAAATGGAAATTTCAAATACAAACTATTAATATTTTTATTTCATACTATTTATCCACTAAATTGTTATTAACCAAATAATAATACGAAACATAATTTAACATCAGCAATCATATTTTTCTTAAATTAAATAACCATATCACATGAAACTAAATTTTTTTGAAAAAAAAAACTTTTCTAAATAATAAATGATCTTATTAGGAATTTTAGGTAAAATAATTAGTTTCATTCAAATTAAAAGTATCCTTTATTTTATTTCCATAAATATTTTATAAAATAGTTACCCATATTTATTTCTGATAATTCAATATCTAGGTTTTAATGTCCATGCTTCAATATCTATATTTTATCTAAATATATCATTATTTTTTTTATGATTGTTTATGTATGCAGAGAAAGATGTAGAACATATTAAATTATTTAGAGGAAACATATATTAAAATATAGGGTCATTACATTCTCCCCCCATAAATAAATTATAACCTTGTAATTTTAATTATTACGCATTAATGAAAATATATAAGTGCATCTTATAGATAGATTCGACTTAAGATATAATTTATAGAGTGATATAAACCTTACAAACATATGAAATATATCTTTTTTCCTTAGAATAATATCATCTATGCACAAACTATCATTCGTTGATATAAAATGTGATCTTCTTATCCCAAATAATTCTTCCTCTAAGTAGAGAGAACTAATCCATTTCTATAATAACCTTAATTTCACCGAGCAATAATAATATTTTTTTAACAGACATTCCCATAAACATAAACATGGGATACAATAATTATATGAGTAGTATATTTTATTAAAACTTCAACATCTTGACATCAAGGTGATGATTTTATGATATTAGAAAACAATCAAGGTACAAATTTGTGGGTTGAAAAAGATAGAAATATAATACTCATTGCTCTTGAGTGTATGATCAACATTCCTCAAAATTCAGCATTTTTAGAAACCACTTCAGTGGTTATGATTTCATATTCTTTCTCTTTTTCCCTTTTACTTGAAATTGTTTAATGTGTATCATCCTTGTTTGACTTTAGATTATAACATTAGATCAAATAACATGAAATATTTACACACTTAAGTGTAACATCCATATATTTGAAATGTTCTAAAGACCACTTTATATTATAATCTAAAAGTTATTTTTCTTATAAATTAGTAACTGGTCAATGTAATCCCTAACCTTATATAATACATACACTTTTTGAAATAGGAACATGTGCTTTAAAAAGGTTTTACAAATATTATTTTTTCACTTAGTTGTGTAAGGGTAACTTAGTATTTATATGAGTTGTGTAAGAGATTTTTTTAGCCATTGTGTAAAGGAAAATATTTGTTTATTTACTATATAAAAGGATAAATATCTATTTTTATATGCTGCATAAGTGTAATACCATGTTTTCAAAGGATATATAAGGGTACCCATCCCTATATATAAGGGAAGATATGAATTTAAAAAGGATGTGTAAGGGTAATAAAGAGCTATATAAGGGTATGTATTAACTTTAGAAATGAGTAAGTGTAATAATCCTTACCCTTATGTGAAAAATAGTAGCTATATAAAGATAAAACCATGATACCATTTAAAAGTTCACAATTTGGTGGAAATGAGTTTTATCTCTTCCTTTTATTTTATTCTTCAATAATGAACATAAAATAAATTTTTAACAGTTTTGCGATCCTGATATCATGTTAATAAATCCTTTTACTTGTATAATGTCTATAAATCATATTTTTTATTATAAGCATATCACATTCAATATTTTAGTGAAATAAAAATAAAATGCTGAATTTTATTTGTGATTTTTAATACTATAAACAAGTATGCAGTTTTTCCTTCTTAAAATTATTCATACCTCATTTTCTTCTATTGTTTGGATATTCTCTTGAGTTTTAGAATCCATATTTAATTTGTTAAACATATTCAAGTCTTCCTTGAGAAATAATGAGTTTTTATTTTGTCATTCTAAGAATTAAAAACCCTATATCTCTCCCTTTTTCCTGAAAGAAACATTTTTCACGGTATCATTTCTAGATATCCTAATTCTTTTCCAGTTAGTAAAAAGATATATTCTAGTCATTCTGGAAATTTTATGATGAATGCATTAATGGTTTACCTAGAATAACCAAATAATGATAAATAATAATTATCATACTTATCTCATATTATTCTAGAGAGAAAGACTATTATGAAATGTGGTTACATAATTATTCTTTAAGAAATAAATGTTTAACACAAGATATTGATTAAATTTATAATTTTGAAATTATTGAGTAAAGAGAAAGATGTTATCACATGTAAAGTTTTTACTTCTTTTGGAAATAAAGTAATATAATTGGTTATAGTAATCATTGGTTGGAGGTTTGATCCGATGAATACGCTGATGTGATTCAAGTGATGATTCCATGATGAAACTTGATATTACCATCAACAACATTGAGGTGGTAAATTTATTACCATTTAGGGATCAGATATACACATGTATTCTTTAGTATAATTATTATGTTAAATATGTTGATGAATATACTTTATTATGATCGCATGTGGGTGTGGTTGTGTAACATGTGATACTATTTATAATTCTTGATTCCCAAAGTATTACTTGAAGATTGTATGACCATGTATGATATTGATCACATTTATATATATATTGATAGTTATCATCATGATGATATTTCATGGTTTCATCGTATTCTCTACCATTTTATGTATGGTACCATGCCTTCAAAGGTATTTTTCTTGGTGATTAAAATAGTTGGGAAATCATTTCATAATTTTACCTTAGAGGGGGAGTGTGCATGACTTTTAATGATGGAGATGATTTACCTAATAATAAGGTGGAAAATGGTGATTCCATTAATTTTTTTCTAAGTATGACCTCAATCCCTAGTGGATACCATGTACCTTGTCTATTCAATACCTAAGGAAATTTTGAAAAGCGCATGCAATGCCTAGTGAAGTTTTTAGTAGAATAACATATGTGATGCCTAGGGAATGTCGAGTGACATATATACATGATTCTATGATGATTTCGAGTAACGGATTTACTATCCCTATGGAAAGCCTTGGTTACTTCTAAAACCTCTTCATTTTCCCTTCCAGCATGGATCCAAAGTGGGTACAGTTGGGGGTTTGTTGTGGCATGGTTAGAGAATGAATGATCAGTATATGATTTTATGATTGGTAGTATTTTTTATCATATTTTACCTGAATTGAATACACCTTCTATACTTATGGGTAATTTTTGGGGGCAAATTTGTGTTGTCCTACTAGGTTTTATTACTTTCACCCTACATTAGAATCTTGATGTGCATACAAAATTCATTTATAGAGATCCAATTAAGGGTAAGGGGAATGTGGTAGATAGCTGACTAGAGGATCATAGAGGTGGTGGAAGACCAGGATAGACACAAGTGGGATCCATGTTTTTTTCTAATTTTATCTTCTTACTATTATACTTCGCATAGAAGGGCGTTATCAATTGCATTTATAAAATTCTCACAGGATTTATCTAGGATGCTTCTGCAATAAGTAAAAGATGCTGGGTTTCATGGTAAAACATGGAAAAACTGATCCCTGATGGGGGATTAACGTCAAGATCTTAGTCACCACGATCAACTGCATACATGCAAAACTTGCATGGGAAGCTTTGAAAGCAAGCACCCTATATGAAAAGTTGATGTCCAGTAATAGGGGTGGTAATGCTGTTGTTAAACCTGCGCATGCCTCTCCCCTCTGGTCAAAGATTAACAACATAATACCAACCCTCCTCCGAAACTTGCAATGGATTGTAGGGGAGGGGAACATTTCGTTCTGGTACAACAATTGGGCAGGTGAAGAGATCAGTTATCCAGGGTGCCCAACCCCTAACATCTCCTTTAAAGAGGCGAGTCTCCACCAGTCGTTCATCAAGGTGGTACTAGATAGCAACCAACAGGAGATTTTTTTCTTCAATCATAATTAATTCACACTAGGATAGATGTGTTTTCACACCCTCAAAATCGGGGAAATTCAACTCCAAAGATTATTGCAGGATGTCTAGCATGCAGGATCAGCGGGACAAATGGAATGAAACGATCTGGTGCACAAATCTTCCCATGAAATACTACTTTCTTATTTGGAGGATCAGGAACACGGTGACACCATCGGACGAAAATGTCAAAAGGTTGGGCATCAGCCTGCCTTCCAGATGCCAGTTCGATTAGGATGGAAGGGAGGAAAATACGACTCATATCTTCTTTGAAGGGGAGTGGTATAAGGCCCTGACCTTAAACTTTACTTAATATTGAATTAAATAAATAATTGAAATTGAGGATCTTTTCATGTTTAGAGTTTTAGAGAATTAGGACATAACTATTACATCTCAAAAGATTACAAAGTAGTCACTTCTACTAAATTTCCATAAAATAAAAACTCTTAAAAAGAAACATGCCTAGTTCCATGTATTAGATAGCATGACTTTCCCTTGATCCCATCCTTGACCCTATTCCACATTAAGTCCTCTGAAAAACATTTCAAAAAAAACTTGGGGTGAGCATAAAAAGCTCATTAAGGGATACACAATGAATGAAAACGGTTAGTTTTTCAAAACAACAGGTAAACCATGTATACTTTATCAAAGTAATACTTTTCACCTTTATGAAGTAGTAAAAAATCTTCACTGAATAAAAGTTCATTAATTACCCTTTTGTAACCAAAAGATTTCCGTAAAACCCATATAAAGATCACATAACATATAAAGGTAACTTGGCGCATAAACATACATAAATGGAATAACCATACGGTCTACTTCCACACATATCACTTAATGGAATAGCCATACGGCTGACTTCCATACCCAATGCATTGGAGGTTATAACGTAACCACCCATCCTGGTATTCACGGCACCACCCGTCATATGGTTTATCACGTAAACACCCATAAAATTTCCAAGTGCCATCATTACACATAAAATATTGAAAATATAAACATTTCAATAACTACATTTCATTTTCAATCAAAATAAATAATTCCAAGATATTGAATTAATCAATCCATTTTCAAAAATCATTTAAAAGGGATTTTTGAATCAAAGTCTCCCATACCACTTTGAAGATTTTATTGGAATTATAATTTTAAAACATTAATTTCCATAAAAATAAATAATGAAAACCATTTTGAAAACATGGACATTAAAGATAAATATTTAGAATAATAAATCTTTAAAACATTTAAAACGATACTTTTGTTAAAGAGTTTTTAACAAAATGAGAGACTCTTGAATACAAATAATTGTGGAATAACATTTAATATGAACTTTATAATATTATGAGAATAAAGGGATTCATGATATAATATGTCAGAAGACATTATACACACCATATAAGAGTGAATTGGTTCATAACAATAATGAAGTCTCAAAAGAAATGTAAAATGAGATGAAATTCATTATAAAGAAGGTAACCTTAAATTAAGGGTAAATCAATCTCATAATTATGTGTGAAAAATATAAATACACCCAATATAAGTGGATATTAAGTGTAAAAAAAATCAAAGGTCATTCACACATATTCAAAGGATTACAAATTCAATAACTACATGTTGAACCCAAAGAAATCAAAATTGGGTTAAGAAGTTCCCATGGTAAAATTCGACAGCCTAACGGCGTCACATAAAATTTTACAAAAAAGGGTTGATGAGAGAGATAAAGGGAATCTCATCACTTGGACCTAAAACATACATAAATAAGGATATAGAAGAACATATCCCAACATAATATTATGTGAATTAAAATACATAACAAAAGAAGTCTTTTAAAAAAGGAGGGTGAAAGGTCCCCTTACTGAGTTGGGTAACTTTCGAAAAGTACACCCCATGGAAGAAAGGTCATACAATGAAGAAGTAAATACCCATAAATAAAATTATACTACACAAAGTGTATAATAATGTGTAGTACATACACCACTCAATGTAAATAGTGGCAAACGTAGCATAAATGTCACGGGAATAAAAGTGAGATGAAAAATCCCTTACGAAAACTCGGCAGCCTAACAGCGCCACTTAAAACTTCCAAAAATGGATTTATGAGATCAAATAGGGTCTCCCATAATATGAAAATAAAAATTAAAGTATGAGTAATATAAAATAACATCCCCAAACATAATAATAATGGGCTCAAAAGAAATGACATAAAACAGAGTACAAAAAAAGAAAGAGAGAGGTTGGATCCCTTACCTCGGGTCCGACTTGACTCCATCGTTCTTTAACATCCTGAATAATAAACTTGAGTTAATTTACACTTGCATAAGAAACTTTTTCAAGTTCATTAATCCTTTTATATCACTTATTTCCATGTTATAAGCATTATGTAATCATTTAAGTTAATAATGTTTATTTTGTCGATATTTGGTTCTTAAGTCGAAAGTGGACTTCTTACAATTACATGTTGTTCGTGTGGTCAAAGGTTCATTATATCCAGAATGATATTCATTATTTTGATATCATATATATCATATATATCCAGAATATACAATTATTTATAATACTACATAATCATTTAGAGATAAGAAATGAAATGCACCGTTCATGGAGACGGTAAGCCGTACGTACGCATGAACGCTACTTTCATTTCTATGTCATATTAATGGAATTAAAACCAAATGAGAGGTATGTATATTTTAATTATATAATTATATTCATCATTTATATGTAACATAAATCATATATAATAACTTTAAATCCATCCTTTATACATCCCACATATGGCATTAACGAATCAAATCACATTGAGGGGGCGGTAGTCTGCACTTACTAAAATGAAATTATCGTGTTTTACCCACAATGGAAACCATAAAGGTATGCCACAAAAGAAAAATACATAAGCTTAAGTAAAACATAAACATATTATATATCATATATAAATATAGTGACATCTTAATGTCCACCTTTTAAGGTGTTATATGAGTGTTGAACAATCATCGTTTCGTGAGGCAGAAATTCGTCATCCACAGAAACATTATGTTCTTTAACCATTAGATGTAGGTGCGTGTAAGTGTAGCTTGAATGCTTCTTATAACAACATCCTAGTATATTGAAGATACTGTAGTTCTTACAAAATAAAAGAATAAAAAGAGTTTAGGGGTTGGAGAAGCAAAATAAAACAAAAGAACACAAGGGAAGACACTACCTTTAAATCG
Organism: Viscum album; assembly: GCA_963277665.1. NCBI lineage: Eukaryota > Viridiplantae > Streptophyta > Magnoliopsida > Santalales > Viscaceae > Viscum > Viscum album. The sequence continues at coordinate 1,157,591,852 of OY728134.1, read as the reverse complement.
GGTAACTCGTTTTGATTTGAGCTCAAAGGATTACTTGGAAAGACTTATTCCCAAAGTTAGGCTTCTAGGAGTAAGAGTGGGATGTGGAGAGACAAAATGGGCAAGGGTTGGCTGAGCCAAAGGCTTTAGAGTTGTGGTTAAGGAGGTAGAGGTGGGGGCCTTTTATAAGAGGAGAGGAGGGGCACTCTTGGAAAGTAAGAAAATGTTACTTTATTTTTGAATGAGTTTCGGATTTTAAAGGTCACACATAGATTTGTTTCGAGTATAAGGTGATAAGGGTTCTAAATACACTAATCCAATAGGTTTTTTACATGTTTAGGTCTTAGATGTTACATTATCTTTCCATTTTATTTAAATCGTTAAATAATGAGGTAATCGTTGCATCATCATGGTGTCATAAATAATTTAATTTAGTTAATGTCTAAAAATTATAAAGAAAAATAATATGATGTATGAAATCTTTTTATCTTTCCAATGAATATTTTTAGTAAAAAATCTGACTTGTATAACCCTATATAAAAATTGTTTTAGTAAAACAACATAGGTTTGTGACATTTTAATTTTAACATTAAATAAAAAGGTATTTATGTCATTATCCTACCAAAGTGGCTCCATGGGGTACCCAAGCTGACCCATGGATTTTATTGGTCGTCCATGACACATCCAATGAGGGTAGGACATGTTTCTAGGTCATTTCATATTATTAAAACATTATTTTTTCCTTAAATTACACTAATTACCTCTAATCGCGATTAATAAACTTAAAATTTACTATTCAACAAAAAATTATTTTAATCCAATTGAACCACATTTTACTTCTTAATGATAGCCATTTATGTCGGATTTTTGAAATTCAAATCACAGAAGTGGTAAAGTTTCATTTAAACGAAAAATCAGTTTCTTTAACTACCACTTAGTGGTTTCACTATTCATCAAAGATTGAAGTTTTTCAGAAAATTACCAAAAATTTACCATAGGCTATATTTGATATTCCGAATTCAAAAAAGATTTCTATTTTAAAAAATTCAAAACATATAAGTTACATTAATTAATTTAATAATTAATTTCCACTGTCAGAGCAAATAGTGTGTTTTTATTAAACAATAAGTATCAAAAGATTGACACTAGTTTAAGTCCAATTTCAAGATGAAATTAATTCCAACGACCACTATTGGATTTAATGGTAAAAATATATTCTAATTTCACTTTCAAACAAATTAAAAAGATAATATAATCATATAAATAAATTAGATTAAAAATAGGTTTTGAATTAAAATACAACATTTTTCACTATTCATTAAAAAATGAACATTATCGGAAAAATACCAAAAATTTACACAAAGTAAATTTTGATGTCACGGTTATAAAGAATAATTTTATTTTGTCAAATATAACACATAAAATTGTCAAAAAGTGGATTTAAAAGACGTTCGTCATCACAAGGCGGTTAATCAACCTTTTAAAAAATATTAGAATGTTTATGCTTAAAATTGGATTCATTTGCATTTTTAATCCTCTAACATTTATTGTAAAAAGTAAAAATATTTTACAAACATATATAACCATTTTGTAGTTAGTTCTGTTCATTCCCTCCATTACAACGGCTAGGCGTTAACTACAATTTAAAATAATATTATTTTATTATTAGAGTGCAACGTAAGATTCCCAAGAAACTCGTTGATGCGTATTGGGTACGCCATCGAGCATAGCATCCCCTTTAAAGTTATATTAATATTTTATTCACAAATATGGATAAATGTGAAAATGTCATATTCTTTATTTATCGGGGGTTTTACATCCTTCCTCCCTTTTGGGAATTGCGTCCTCGCAATTTTAAAATTGGGCTTGGAAACTTCATTGGAAATCCCACATCGGAACAAGAGTAAGTAAAACAATCACTTTAAAATAAATAAAGAGAAGTAAAAAGGTCACCCGAGTTAACCCATACTAGGATTCCAAGTATAAAAATATGGACATGGAGGAAAAAACAAAGGGTTATGTTCTGAAGGAGAGTGATAGTAAGCATGTCAAGGAGAAAGTTAACCATAAGAAAATCACAAACTTGTGATGGGTTAAACGGTATTCGATTCCCCAGTAGGAAAAGTTAACAGACAAAATTTTTGGTTTTAAGTTACTTTTCATTGAGGAATTTATTTTTTGAGCTTAACTAAATCATAAAGAAACATACTTACTTATCACGTAGACTTTCAACTTTTACTAGATTCCTTAATCAAACTCATATTTTCTCCAAAAGACGAGTATTTAGGAGGACTAGTTCGCATTAAGAGTACTATAATCAACTTCTTGAGAATCTCATAATCCAAAAAATAGAACTATATACTTTCCATGTCTTTAGACTTTAACCAAAACCAAAACCAAAAAGGTTAGTACAATATCAGATTATAGCATCCCACCTTTTTATAACATAAACTTCCATTACATTACACAAAACTGAGGATCTTTAAGGTTTGGTGTCTTGGAAAGCAGGAACATAATACAAGAAAACAACATATAAAATTCTTCTTAAACACTTTAAAGGATTCTCCTTAAGTTTATCCTAGGTTCATTACTGCATCTCATAACCTGGGGACATACATCAAAAGAAAGGGTGAGCAGAAGGCCCAGTAAGGGAAACAAGCGAAACATTTTACATATGAACTTGAGATACATCAATAAAGTCATGAAAAGAACTTTAAGGCATGAGAAAGAAATAAAGAGGCATATCATAATAAAAATAATATTTTTCATAACTTGAATATGTGGCTACAACATTTAATATTGACAATCATTTCATTTCACCAAGGTCCATCCCCAAGATGTCATTAAAAATTACCAAGGTTATTCACCAAGGTATCAGTCTAAAAAGTCATCTCTAGAGATTAAGTCTTTACCCAATGCATTGGAGCGCTATCTGGGCGCACCCTTGACATGTCTTTATTATCATGTGAGCCACATGTATCATCATCAATCATTTCACAAACAACCCATATAGCATAAAATAAATGGGTTTCATTTCATAATCATAACGTTTTGAAAATTGCTTTAAAGATATGATCTTTATGTCACTTTAAACCCACGAAAAAGGGAAAGTGGGTTTCATGTATGTAAATACCATAATTTAAAATAGAACATTTTGATATATATGTGAATACCCCTATATAAATAAGAGCTTTTAGTATTCACTTAATAACATAAAATAATTTTGAGATAAATACGGAGGCATTTTGAGACGAAAACTATGTAGCATAACGTCTACGATACATGGTTTTAGAACACATTGAAAAGAGAGGGGACATGGGTCACCCACTAAAAAATGATACATAAAAATGTAGGGGAATAGAATATATAGAATTTAAGAACATGGTAATGAAATTTTAGTGATATACCATATGAAACAAAGAACTTGAAAGGAAGACAAAAATAAGATTTCTCTTATGAGAATTCGGCAGCCTAACGGCGTCACTTAAAACTTCCAAAAATGGATTGAAGAGATGAAATAGGGACTCTCATAATATGAACATAGATGATCAGTATGATAGATATAGAGATCATACCCCAAAATAATAAAAAGGAACTTGAAATACTTGACATGAAAGTAGATCTTGAAAACGAGAAGGGTGAAAGAACCCCTTAGAAATTCGGCAGCCTAACGGTGCCACTTAAAACTTCCAAAAATGGATTGACGAGATCAAATAGGGTCTCTCATCATATGAAAATAAATGATAAGTATGATAAATATAGATATCATACCCCAACATAATAAAAAGTAACTTGAAAGACTTGACATGAAAGTAGATCTTGAAAATGAGAAGGGTGAAAGAACCCCTTAGAAATTCGGCAGCCTAACGGCGCCACTTAAGCTTCAACAAAAATGAATTGATGAGATCAAATAGGGTCTCTCATAATATGAACATAAAAGATCATTATGATAGATTTATAGATCATACCCTAACATAATAAAAAGTAACTTGCAAGACCTGACATGGAATTAGAACTTTGAAAAATGAGAAAGGTGAAAGAACCACTTAAAATTCGGTAGCCTAACGGTGCCACTTAAAACTTCAAAATGCTGAAATGAAGAGATCAAATGTGGTCTCTCATCATATGATCATAAAAGATCAGTATGATAAATTTAGAGATTATAACCCAACATAATAAAAATTAACTTGAAATACTTTACATGAAAATAGATCTTGAAAAATGAGAAGGGAGAAAGAATCTGTTACAAAAAATTTTGGCAGCCTAACGGCGCCACTTAAAACTTCATAAAACGAAATAATGAGAGTAAGAGGGGATCTCTCATTATATGAACATGAAAATGGAAGTAAGAGTAGTATAAAATAACATCATTTAACATAAGAACATGGAGCGTAAAATAAATTACATAAAAGAGATTTCTTGAAGAGAAAGAGAGAGGTTGGATCCCTTACCTTAAAATTCACTCTTAAAACTCAAAGGTTTGGACCTTGAGGGATTGGGGGCACCTTGGGAGGACTCCTTGGGAGGTAAGGATACCAGAACTTCGTTGAGGATGGTTTTGAAGTCGAATGGATGAGAGGAGGTCTTGGTATTTATATGGAAAGTGAGGGGACAAGGCATTAATGGCCAAGGGACACCTCACAAGTGCTTTTCTCACAACCGTGTGCTCTCCCATGATATTTCCCATGAAGTTAGGCCACATGGGGCCCCCAATACAATAATTAATCACCTTAGGTCGTCCAACCCTTAAAATATCTCATGACATCATCATGACACAGTTATGATGTCATTAAACATACCGAAACCCTAAAACTGTATTTTTACTAGTCACTGAAAATTCAACTTTCTCAAAAAAATCCCAAAATTTCACATTAAACAAATATCAATGCTCTGATTTAAAAAATGAACTCCATTTTATAAAAATAATTTTCTAAATTTTTTTAATTTAATTTTTAAATAAAAACACTTTTCACCGAAAGTTAATTTTTACAGAAAAAACCCCAAAAATTACCTTAACATAATATCGATGCTCTAAGTTCAAAAATGAAATCCATTTTATAAAAATAATTTTCTAAATATTTTTAATTTAATTTTTAATTAAAAAACACTATTCACCCGAAAAAAACTAATACATGAATAAAAATTTATGAAACCGTTATTTAACCATTTTATTGAATCACATTACTTAATCAAGGTGCCTATATCATTTTAATACCTTCTTTAAGTGAGGTTACTAATCTATTTGGTCACATTACTAATCCTAAACATAAAATCACTATTCATAATTAACTATTCATCAAAAATCAAGTTGATCTTATTTGACTCTAAATTTCTTACTGAACATAATTGTAGAAGACCATTTTTTGAAAATAATTACACATTTTTAATTATTTAAGGTTTACATAAACATTTTTAAAATATCCTTTTTCAAAAATTCATCAAAAATATGCATACTATATTTATCTGGCCATTTGAAAATTCATAAAATTCATCATAAGAAGAAATCCCAATTTTTATTTAAAACAAAGGATTACACAAGGCAGTTACGGTCTCCTTACATAGCCCCTTATCACACCAGCGTAGGACCTACGTGTAAGGTGTGCTAAGGTGAGAGAATCTGAGAGAGGCTCGGCCAACATCGCACGAGTAGTAATTTCTATCAGTTTGAATTTCTCGCAAAGGCGATTCCGTTCTAGCTTCACACGATGAAGTTCGTCTTGGTTTTGGTCAAGAGCAAAGCCCAGTGGTGCTACCTCTTTCGCAAGTTCTGTTAGATGGGCTTCGATCGGTCCAAGACTACTAGGTGAGCCCATCGAATCTTCTTTCTATAATAATTAACCAAGATTACATGTATTTAGAGACAATAATCAAAACGTTTAGTTTACAGCGGCCATATTGACCAATGGTCATATAACAGTCAAAACCCAACGGTCTCATTTTAATTATACTCATGCCATCAAATGAAACATTTTTGTTGAGTATAAAAATAAAATTACCCATAAAATTAGGAAACAAGATTTATTCAAAATTTTGGGTCGTTACACAGATAATCCAAAAAAGGATAACCCTTTATAAAAAGAAAATCTATTCTTAATCTCCAAAATTTTTCCAACAAAACCCAAAGTTCAATGAAGACCATAAGTAAACCAAACTAAGATTGAAACCCAAATATTTGAAGGATTTAATCACATAGTCTTCCAAGTTAAATCGTATCATTTATCTCCAAACAACATCAGTTGCTCTTAAAGTCTCGTATTGAAAAGTAATTAACCTAATCACATATCCTCCATGATAGGTTAATAAATTTCCATAGATAACCCAAAATCAACTTACTCTTAATTCATAAAATCATCTAACTAAAAAGAGTCAGTCAAACTAACCAGGGACTTCACGTAGTCCAGTGGTAGGCGATAAATACCAGTCGCACTTTGGTTGGGGGTTCGATTCCTGCAGCTTTGTCAGATGCGACAGGTTGCCACATGATCTGCGTATTGTCCTTTTTCCAAACTATATAATTCTCAAATCATTCCCCAAAAAGAGATAAAATCATCAAAAATAATCATAACATAATTTAACCTCAATTTTATCTCATGACTTTCACTTTCCATCATAACATATAGTAACCCATAATTACCTCAAAAGTAAGGATCATATAAACCCAAATGGTTATTTATAACTATGTCCACAAAAGAAATGATAACTATTCCTTGAATTAAATTTTCATATATCAAAAATCTGGGTTACACATACTATAAAAAGACTTCTAATGTAACCCCATCATCAAAAGAGACTTAATACTCATAATAATTTCACCATAACTCTTGAAGCCCTTATATGTTGACTTCTTACTCATTCAACATTCTTCATGATCCATTAACCGTTCATTTCCATCTTATTCTGAAATACTCCTTTCCTACAAACAAAATCATGAATCATATCCTAAGATTCCAAAATAGGAAAACAAATGTTATGAAATAATCCATACCTTTGACTGGTCATTGTCAATTTCTTCACCCTCAATCAGAATGGCATTAGGTATTGGTAAATGAATTTTTGTATGATCTTGGTGATCCCATTCCCGAAACTTCTTCATAAGACATGTTTTTGCATAATGACCATGAACACCACATTTAAAACATTCAATTGATCCCTCAGAAAGAACTTCTTTCCCTTTCCTCAAGTCAACTGGATGCTTCCTTTTTCCATGGCAGGTTCTTTCTTTATGACCTTCATTTTCACATCTATAGCATATTTCTTCCCCTTTGAAACCTTTTCCTAGGTGTTTCTTTCCACATCTTTGAAACATAGGTTTTTTAACAAACTTACCTTTATGATTATTACCTGTAGTTCCGTAGGGATTTTCTTCTCACATATATGATGCCTTATAGAAATCACCAAGTTTTAGGTGGTAAATCATGACTCTAGATAGTTGGTTGAGAATAAACACAAGAGTTCTCATTGCAGCTCCCATATCATTCAGTTGCTCGCTCATAAAACTATCACAGTTTCCTTCACATCCATTGCTACTTTTGTGCCTGCTAGATCCATCCAATTACTAAAACCAAAAAGGTCAGTGTGAGTATATCAACAAAACCATCATGTACAAATGAGGAAGATAAACACTAAGATATACGTACTCATTCACTTTATCTAAAACTAGGAATCTTTCTGAAATCCTAACCATTATGGTCATGTCACTTATGCTTAGAGAATACCCTAACCTCTAAAGTTATCTAAACTGACCTCTGATACCAACTATAAGGCCCTGACCTTAAACCTTACTTAATATTGAATTAAATGAATAATTCACATTGAGGATATTTTCAGGTTTAGAGTTTTATAGAATTAGGACATAACTATTACATCTCAAAAGATTACAAAGTAGTCACTTCTACTAAATTTCCATAAAATAAAAACTCTTAAAAAGAAACATGTCTAGTTCCATGTATTAGATATCATGAATTTCCCTTGATCCCATCCTTGACCCTATTCCACATTAAGTCCTGTGAAAAACATTTCAAAAAAAACTTGGGGTGAGCATAAAAAGCTCAGTAAGGGATAAACAATGAATAAAAACTGTTATTTTTTCAAAACAACACGTAAACCATGTATACTTTATCAAAGTAATACTTTTCACCATTATGAAGTTGTAAAAACTATTCACAGAATAAAAGTTCATTACTTACCCTTTTATAACCAAAAGATTACCATAAAACCCATATAAAGATCACAAAACATATAAAGGTAACTTGGGACATAAACATACTTAAACAGAATAACCATACGGTTGACTTCCACATATATCACTTAATGGAATAGCCATACGGCCGACTTCCTTACCCAATGCATTGGAGGTTATAACATAACCACCTGTCCTGGTATTCATGGCACCACTCGTCATATGGTTTATCACATAACCACCCGTAAAATGTCCAAGTACCATCATTACAAATAAAATATTGAAAATATAAACATTTCAATAACAACATTTCATTTTCAATCAAAATAAGTAATTCCAAGATATTGAATTAATCAATCCATTTTCAAAAATCATTTAAAAGAGATTTTTGAATCAAAGTGTCCCATGCCACTTTGAAGATTTTATTGGAATTATAATTTTAAAACTTTAATGTCCATATAAATAAATACTGAAAACCATTTTGAAAACATGGACATTAAATATAAATATTTAGAATAATAAATCTTTAAAACATTTAAAACGATATTTTTGTTAAAGAGTTTTTAACAAAATGAGAGACTCTTGAATACAAATAATTACGGAATAACATTTAATCCGAACTTTATAATATCATGAGAATAAAGGGATTAATTATATAATATGTCAAAGGACAGTATACACACCATATAAGAGTTAATTGGTGCATAACAACAATGAATTCTCAAAAGAAATGTAAAATTATATGAAATCCATTATAAAGAAGGTATCCTTAAATTAAGGGTAAATCAATCTCATAATTATGTGTGAAAAATATAAATACACCCAATATAAGTGGATATTAAGTGTAAAACAATCAAATCTCATTCACACATATTCAAATGATGACATATTCAATAACTACATGTTGAACCCAAAGAAATCAAAATTGGGTTAAGAAGTTCCCTTGGTAAAATTCGACAGCCTAACGGCGTCACATAAAATTTTACAAAAAAGGGTTGATGAGAGATATAAAGGGAATCTCATCACTTGGACATAAAATTTACATAAATAAGGATATATAAGAACATATCCCAACATAATATTATGTGAATTAGAAGAAATAACAAAATATGTCTTTTAAAAAAAAGGAGGATGAAAGGTCCCCTTACCGAGTTGGGTAACTTTCGAAAAGTACACCCCATGGAAGAAGGGCCATAAAATGAAGATGTAAATACCCATAAATGAAATTAAACTACACAAAGTGTATAATAATTTGAAGTACATACACCACTCAAAGGAAATAGTGGCAAATGTAGCATTAATGTGACAGGAATAAAAGTGAGATGAAAAATCCCTTACGAAAACTCGGCAGCCTAACGGCGCCACTTAAAACTTCCAAAAATGGATTTATGAGATCAAATAGGGTCTCCCATAATATGAACATAAAAATTAAAGTATGAATAATATAAAATAACATCCCCAAACATAATAAATATGGTCTTAAAAGAAATGACATAAAAGAGAGTACATAAAAAGAAAGAGAGAGGTTGGATCCCTTACCTTAGGTTCGACTTGACTCGATCATTCTTTAACGTCCTGAATAATAAACTAGAGTTAATTTACACTTGCTTAAAAACCTTTTTCAAGTTCATTTATCCTTTTATATCACTTATTTCCATGTTATAATCATTATGTAATCATTTAAGTTAATAATGTTTGTTTTGTCGATATTTGGTTCTTAAGTCGAAAGTGGACTTCTTACAATTGCATGTTGTTTGTGTGGTCAAAGGTTCATTATATCCAGAATGATATTCATGATTTGGATATCATATATATCGTATATATCCAGAATATACAAGTATTTATAATTTTACATAATCATTTAGAGGTAAGAAATGAAATGCATCGTTCATGGAGACGGTAAGTTGTACGTAAGCATGAACGCTGCTTTCATTTCTATGTCATATTAATGTAATTAAAACCAAATGAGAGGTATGTATATTTTAATTCCAGAATTATATAAATCATTTATATGTAACATACATCATATATAATAACTTTAAATTCATCCTTTATACAACCCACATATGGCATTAACGAATCAAATCACTTTGAGGGGGTGGTAGTCCGCACTTCCTAAAATGAAATTATCGTGTTTTACCCACAATGGAAACTATAAAGGTATGCCACAAAAGAAAAATACATAAGATTAAGTAAAATATAAACATATTATATATCATATATAAATATATTGACATCTTAATGGCCACCTTTGAAGGTGTTATATGAGTCTTGAACAATCATCGTTTCGCGAGGCAGAAATTCGCCAGCCACAGAAATAGTATGTTCTTTAACCATTAGATGTAGGTGTGTGTAAGTGTATCTCGAATACTTATTATAACTACATCCTAGTATATTTTATATACTGGAGTTTTTACAAAATAAATGAATAAAAAAGGTTAGGGGGTTGTAGAAGAAAAATAAAACAAAAGAACACAAGAGAAGACACTACCTTTAAATCGGGTAACTCTTTTGGATTTGAGCTCGAAGGCTTTCTTGGGAAGACTTATGCCCAAAGTGAGGCTTCTATGAGTAAGAGAGGGATGTGGAGAGACAAAATGGGCAGGGTTTTCCCGAGCCAAAGGCTTTAGAGGTGTGGGTAAGGAGTTAGAGGAGGGGGCCTTTTATAAGAGGAGAGGAGGGGCACTCTTGGAAAGTAAGGAAATGTTACTTTATTTTAGAATGAGTTTCGGATTTTAAAGGTCCCACATTGATGTGTTTCGAGTATAAGGTGATAAGGGTTCTAAATACACTCATCCAATAGGTTTTGGACATGTGTCGGTCTTAGAGTTTACATTATCTTTCCATTTTATTTAAATCGTTAAATAATGAGGTAATCGTTGCATCATCATGGTGTCATAAATAATTTAATTTAGTTAATGTCTAAAAATTAAAAAAATACATTGATGTAGGAAATATTTTTAGATTTACAATGAATATTTATAGTAAAACATCTGACTTGTATAACCCCATATAAAAATTGTTTTAATAAAACAACACATGTTTGTGACATTTCAATTTTAACATTAAATAAAAAGGTATTAATGTCATTTTCCTAATAAAGTGGCTCCATGGGGTACCCAAGTTGACCCATGGATTGTCTTGGTCGGCCATGACACATCCAATGATGGTAGGACATGTGTCTAGGTCATTTCATATTATTAAAACATTATTTTTACCTTAAATTGCACTAATTGCCTCTAATCGCGATTAATAAACTTAAAAGTTACTATTCACCAAAAAATTATTTTAATCTCATTGAACCACATTTTACTTCTTAATGACAACCATGTATGTCGGATTTTTGAAATTCAAATCACAGAAGTGGTAAAGTTTCATTTAAACGAAAAATCAGTTTCTTTAACTACCACTTAGTGGTTTCACTATTCATCAAAGACTGAAGTTTTTCAGAAAATTACCAAAAATTCACCCGAGGCTATATTTGATATTCCGAATTCAAAAATGATGTCTATTTTACAAAATTAAAAACATATAAGTTACATTAATTAATTTAATAATTAATTCCCGCTGTCAGAGCAAATGGCGTGTTTTTATGAAACAATAAGTATCAAAAGATTGACACTAGTTTAAGTCCAATTTCAAGATGAAATTAATTCCAACAACCACTATTGGATTAAATGGTAAAAATATATTCTAATTTCACTTTTAAACCAATTCCAGAGATAATTTAATCATATAAATAAATTAGATTAAAAAGGGGTTTTGAATTAAAATACAACATTTTTCACTATTCATTAAAAAATGGACATTATCGGAAAAATATCAAAAATTTACACAAAGTAAATTTTGATGTCCCGATTATAAAGAAGAATTTTATTTTGTCAAATATAACACATAAAATTGTCAAAAAGTGGATTTAAAATAGGTTCTTCATCAAAAGGCGGTTAATCGACCTTTTAAAGAATATTAGAATGTTTACGCTTAAAATTGGATTCATTCGCATTTTTAATCCTCTAACATTTATTGTAAAAAGTAAAAATATTTGACAACATATATAATCATTTTGTAGTTAGTTCTGTTCATTCAAGCCATTAAAACGGCTAGGCGTTAACTACAATTTAAAATAATATTATTTTATTATTAGAGTGCAACATAAGATTCCCAAGAAACTCATTGTTGCGTATTGGGTACGCCATCGAGCATAGCGTCCCCTTTATAGTTATATTAATATTTTATTCACAAATATGGATAAATGTGAAAATGTCATATTCTTTATTTACCTGGGGTGTTACAAGTGGTCTCATGAGGTGTGGAGTACTTTTGGCGGGCTCACTGCTTATTGTTCTCGGGATCTGTATGATACTTCTTTCTTGGACCGGTGGTTTTGGGGAGTAGATGACAAAGTCCTAGAAATAATAGCAAGAACTGTGATTCTCAACGCTGGGTGCTGGTGTCTATGGAAAGCTAGAAACAGGGAAAGATATGAGGGAATTACTTCAACAGGGTGGTCCATCATTGTGAGGACAAAGAGTCTATTGGTTGACATGGTGTCACTAATCAACAACTGAAAGGAGGAACCTTCTCTCTGCATGCGGCAGGCTCTCCCACCATCCAACATTCCTATTCGGGGACACTAGGTGTGATGTTCTCCCCCAAGAATCAGCCTCAAGATCAATACCGAAGGCTCTTGCATCTCGGGGGACATGAGAGGTTTAGGGGTTGTCCGTGATCATAGGGGAAGTGTTCGGGTAGCCTTCACTGCTTACTATGGTAGCGGCACATCCATGCCGGTAGAGGCAAAAGCTGTTCTCACAGGGCTCAACCTCTGCGCTCAGCAAAATATTCCCCTCTCTCAAGTGGAAACAGACTCAATGACCATTCATGATTCCCTCCATGGTAGAGGCTCTATTCCACGGTCAATCTCCAATATCATTAGGAGTTTCAAGGGCCTCCTCAACAATAATGAATTGGTAACCCACACCTGGAGTGAGGGGAACAAAGTAGTGGATTATCTCGCCTCTTTAGTTGTCCAAGGCTCCAACATAGCTTGTTTATCCAATATTTCCCTCTTTAATCCTAAGGGGGTGAATTTGATTCAAGGGGACGCACTTGTTCTACATTACTTTAGGCCTCCCTAACCTGTTGTCTTGGCACTTTGCACATTGTACTTTGTACTTTGTACTTTGTACTTTGTACTTTGTACTTTGTACCTTGTATTTTGTACTTTGTGGTTTTCTTTGAATAAAAATGATAATTTTGATGATGATGCATGAGGTCATGTGTCCTTTCAGATCAAACCTAATGGTTTGGGTTGGGGAATTAAAAAATTCCACCAGAGCACGTTTTTTCTCTTTTCTACTTACCAGCCTATGACATGGTGGAATAGAGATAGTCTATGTAGGGATCAAGTTGGGGAGTTACCAGTCATATGTAACGGAACTCTTAGTTACCATTGAAGGGATTTATTTTACAATTATATTGGATTTTGGATATATTAGTATAATAGAAGTATGAATGTATAATAACATTTCATATATATATATATATATATATATTGTTATAATTCATACTATTTATATAATTTAAATCCTTTAATTGTGCTATATATTTAGGATAAACTTGTATTCTCTGTTGTGATATATCTGTGTTGTAAATAATTAGGTGAACCTGATAATGATATTGTGTTTTTATGTGTATATATATAAAATTTTTGATGTAATAGATACATTGGTTGGTTATATGGGGTTTATACCTTTAGTTGTCGGTAGACTCCTAGGGTAAAAATTGTGTTATCTGATAGATTGGTTAAGTTTTTTCATAAATTACATAATATATCCATCATGTTAATAAGATTCCTCCTCAAGGAGGACTAATGGGACCACTAACTGATGTGTTTTCAGATTCCCATATAAGGGATTATATCTCTAATTCTATTCATCTAGCACATATAGTAGTCCCACCTCATTCTGGAGTCCTTCGTCCTCTTCCGTCCATATAGGGAAAATGAGGTCTGTGGTCCATTACACTATCGAATTCCACCTCCAACATCCACTAGTACTTTAGTAAACTAGGGGACCATGGGATGTGTAGGGTTGGATTAACATCATCAAGAGTGTATTCAACCACATTGATACACCTGGGGATATAATGGAGAAGAGGATAGAGTTCATCCTATAAGGTCCTAGCTGAAGGTGGTGGGGCATCATGCGATAGACTGATAGATGTGAGGGTATATCCTAGTATTCCTTAAAGAAACTATTATTTGGGTAATTATTTCATAATATGATGAATATAAATAGAGAAAATGAGTTCATGGATCTAAAATAGTGATCCATGATAATATCTATATACTCTACTCATTTCATAGAGATTCCATAGATTACTCTGCTCTTGTTCATAAATGAGGCACATAAGGCCAATAAGTTTGAGAGAGGACATCACATTGATGGTAGATTATAGGTTTAGAGTTTCAATGTAGAAAAATACTTAGAGGATCTTTGAAAGTAATTTATTATTAATAAGTCCCTAAATGTGGATTAAGTAACTAGTCTTATTCTACCTTTTAGTATCAGATAAGTGGACCTCCTATTTCTATGATGGGTACCTTTTTGGTAGTAGGAATAAGAGGACTAGATATATGCAGTAGATAACTGGTATGTAGATGGAGAAAAGTTCAACTTCTTTAATTCCCTTAGGATGTGATCCATAGTGATTTCACTATAAGGATCAAGTACTACCACATGGACTTCTTAGCACCATAGAGAAATTTTCAAAAATATCAAAAAATAAGGAATATCCTATAGTTTTTCGTTGAAAGTTGATATTAGGCTTCCATAAGGCCACAAGAAAGATGTGGTATGATAAATAAAGATTTGGTTAGGGTTCTCATTAGTAGTAATAGATTATGACAACCAATACTGGTCATGAATCTCAGGGACATGGTCACAGAGATGATCGATACCATGTTTATTCAGTGGATCAAATACAAAAATAAGGTTTTGAGTTTATATATGTTGTTCTAGGTAGGGTTTAGATCACATATAATGTATCTATTACCATGATTGATACTATTGATCCCATTACTTCATATCTTCACAAGTTTTTAATGTACTTGACTTCTTGGTTATGGTGTCTTCTAAGTTACTTTCTCTCTATAAACCCTTGTTCAGGAAAATAGACCATCTTTAGTGATGTCAAGAGTATCATTTAGTTATTTTTTATTATGGAAATGTGTGGGACTTTATGATTATAGAGAAAAAATATTTTTATTTTGATTCCCAGTATGTACAATATGACCAGATTCTAAGATCACATTGGATTCTTTAAGATATGGGTTTCATTCTACTCACTAAAGGGGGAGAGGTTCATGATGACAATATAATGGGAACAAGGAGTTGGTATAGTTATTGTATACATAAGTCATCTTTGTAAAATCATGGTGTATATTGTGGGATTGTATTTTTTAGAAGGATCATAGGAAACGCCATCATATTTTTCTCTAGTCATATACCTCTATCAACAAGACTTTTTGGATGAACTCATAGAGATTCCCCCTAATATAGGAGTTGAATTTGATATAGAGATCATGTTAGGTGTACAGACCATTTAGATTCCTCTTTATTGTATGGTTCCATCCTACTTGAAGGATATTAGGGTGAAGATCAAGGAATTATACTAGAAGGACTCTATCAGGTTGTGTACTTAACCTTGCAGTGCACCTATCTTGTTCTCTAATAATGCAGATTCTTGTCTCTAACTCTATGAATATTACTAGAATTTCAAGTAGGTGATGATAATGAACATTTATCATTTTCCCAATATAAATTAAATTTCAGAGTAGTTATAGGGGACTTGGTGTTTTTCCAATATTTATCTTTGATCAGTCTGTGGCCAATTATATGTTATAAAGTATTATATCACAAAGACGGTGTTTTAGAGTAAGAAACAATTATATGAGTAATTGGTGATGACAATTTGAGTGATGATTTTTTTTGACATATTTCATTGATCTCATGAAAAATACCTTCCACCCATACCTTGACTTTCTCATTGTGATTTTTATTAATGATATCCTCATCTACATACTAAAACCAAAAAATATTCTAGAAATCTTGAGATAGTCCTACGTATGATTTTACGACATCGGTTATATTCCAAGATATCAAAGTGGATCCTTTATATTCAGGAAGTGAAAATATTATGGTATGTAGTTTCTGAGATAAGTAAATCCATGTAACCAAAGAAAATGGAGTTAGTGATATCATGGACATGTCTCCAAAACATTTACAAGATCTGGATATTCCTAGGTTTAGATGGATACTATAGAAATTTTATACAAGACTTACCCCATTTATCAATAACCATGACTGCTTTAAAGATGAACTGAGTGAAGTTAGAATGGTTGGGTTAGTGTGAATATGTGTTTCATGAGATAAAAAATAGGTTTAATATAACTTTGATGTAGATACTTCTTGAGATATTGATTAGATATTATATATACTACGCTACATTAGGAGTTTGAATGCTTCTGGAATAAAAGTAGAGGGAGTGGGTAACAATTTATGAATCATGTTAGCTATGATCCCGTGAGAGGAACTATCCTACCAATTTATTAGAGATAATATATGTGATCTATGCTCTGATGTTTTGGAAATAATATCTCCTTGGTGAGATATTTATTGTGTATATAGACCACAAGAGCATCTGATACAAATGCACACAGTAAAACCTGAACATAAGGTAGAGGTTCTTGGAAGAGTATCTATAGACATTTGACTTTAAGATGACATGTGCACTAGTTAAAGTTAACTTTGTTATAGATTATCTTATTCATAACATGTAGGTATGTAATGATCTTGGTGACTATAATTCTATAGATAAATGGTACCTAATGATATTTTTAGCTAAATAAAGGATTAATTCTTCAAATAACAGGGAATTATGACATGTCCCACTTTGGTCATCATATATTCTATTGTTTAATGTGTGAAGGTGGGATAATAATTCAAGATCGAGTGTGTTGTGATAAAAGATCATGTTACAAGAGGTGACTCATTACCTAGGTGGTCATTGGATAGTGATGATCTCATATTTTCACAAGGGAGATTTGTGGTCCATGTATCCATTAGGGAGGAGATGGTGAGAGACTTCTATACCTCTATATGGGTGGTACATCCTAGAGATACAAATATGTATCGTGACATTAGGTGATAGTTTTGGTGTCAATGTAAGATAAGTGACATTGATTGTTACATATCTCGATGCCTTACCTACCAGAGGATAAAGGCCAAGCACCAAAATCTTGTTAGTTTACTAAAACCACTTCTTATTCACTAAAGGAACTCGGAGAAATCAAAATGAACATAATAATGGGGATTAGTAGGAACTCAATGCATCAATATGTTTTTTGGATGATTTTTCAAATATAGATGAAATTTTCCAACTTCTAACTTATATGTTACACTCATTCAGTAGATAATTTTTTATATATTTTTATCCATGAGATTGTAGGCTTGCATGGAGTTCCCTTGAGAATTGTTTCTGAAATATATTTTCATTTTACAACATGGTTTTAGATGGCCTTTTATAATTTCCTAAGGAATAATATGAAATTGATCATAGTGTACCATCCATAAATAGTGGGACAATTAAAGAGAATGATCCATATATTAGAGAATATGCATCGAGCTTGCATCCTAGATTTTGGTGGATCATGGGATGATCATCTAGATAAGGTTGAGTTCAAATATAATAATATTTATAAGAATTTGATTCATATGGAAACTTTTAAGGATCTTTATAAAATTCTTTGTCTTTCACCACTTTGCAGGTATAAGTCCGGCGAGGTGACACTTAAGGGGTCCAATTTAGTTCAAAATACCTCTGATAGAGTGAGGTTGATTTATAGGAGGCTGATAATATATCAATTTAAGTAGAGATATTATGCTGGACATAAGAGGAAGACTCTGGATTTTCTTGTAGGTGATATAATTTTCCTAAGAGTAACCCCTCAATTATGCCACCAATGTCTGACAAAGGAAGGCAAGCAAGCTCTGCATTTCGTTAGACCCTTAAGCATCACAGAGAAGGTTGGGATAGTGATTTAATATCTATATCTTTCTATAATATGTTGAATAATGAAATATGCAATGATGCTTCTCAATAATGGAGGTACATTCCAAATCCCACAAATGTCATCAACTAAGACGGTGTTGTGACGGTGCCTAACACATTGTACAGGTATCTCCTGGTATGGATTATTTACCAAAGAAATAAAGTCATTAACAGGAATATGATGCATATTTTATAGACCTTTTGGTGGTATATAAAGATCTACAAGTAAATTTTGAATTGGGAGTTTTATATTCGAGATCAGTGGACTATGATTTTCAAACAAGATCACCAAAGGCAATTTTAAGGGATGAGAAGCCATTAGAGGGGGAGAATTATAACATCCGCATTTTTTAATTGTTATAAAAAAACCCCTTTTTATAATATATAAGTTATATTTCTTTTAAACAGTTGTATGTTTTCATTTTAATATTTACCCCTATGTATGAATTATGCTTTTTATAAGAATATATTTTATTTTAATAATACTTTGTAAATATAAGGGGAGCTTTCCCTTAACTTCATAAGGGTATCTAATTGTTTATATGAGTTACATAAGGGATTTTTCAAGAAACTAAATTAGGGTAACTTTATATTTCTATACACTATGTAAGGGTAGATCTCTATTTTTATATGTTTTGTAAGGGTAATCCCCCATTTTCAATGGATAAATAAGAGTAACCTCGACACTATGTAAGGGCAGCTCTATATTTTTAAAGGATGTATAAGGGTAATATAGAGATGTTTAAGGGTATGTATAAGGCTAGGATCAATGTATGAGTAATAATAATTACCCTTAAGTAATATTTATATTCTTTGTTAGGGTAAAACCAAGTTACCAGTACAAAGACCCTTTTTGGGGGGAAATGAAATTTATCTCCATTTTTCATTTTGTTCTTCCAAAAAGAACCTAAAACGTTTTTTTGAAAATTTTAAACAATTAAAATAATTTCAATCATTTATTTTACTCATTTAAAGGCTATATTTCCTATTTTGGATGAATATTGGCACTCTTAATTCTAGGTTTGAGAAAAAATAAATTCAATGGTTAATTTAATTTACAGTATTTAATACTATGAACCGATGTAACATCCCAATTAAGTAATGAATAATAGATATTTTTATCTATGTCTATTAATGATTAAGATAGTGTTTTAGAGGTTTAAAATGAAAATAAATACAATCTTAAGCATGGAATACACTAATATTCTTAAAAGATTGTTTTACTACCTTTTGACGGAAAACCCTTTTTAAATCAAACTTTTGACAATTTTATAATCTATATTTGTCAAAATAAAAAAATTTATTATTATTTGGACATTGAAATTTACATTGGATAAATTTTTGGTATTTTTCTGACAATGTTCATTTTATAATGAATAGTGAAAAATACTGCATTTTACATCAAAACTGCTTTTTCATTTAATTTAATTATATGGTTGGATTATATTTTTAATTGGTCTTAAAGTGTAATATGAATAAATTTTTACCATTTAATCCAATGGTGGTCATTAGGATTAATTTCACTTTGGAATTGGTCATAAACTAATGCCAAACTTTTCATAGATATTGTTTCAAAAAAACCCGCTATTTGTTTTGAGAACGGGAATTATTTTTAAATCAATTATTTCAATTTATGTGTTTGTAATTTGGTAAAATGGATTACATATTTGGAATCAGAAGTTCCAAATTATTTAATCAAGACTCTTTTGTTTTTAGACATTATGAATAGTAACGACAGTAATTATCTTTAATTATCTGGATTAATGAGTAATCAGGTAGTTAAAGATAATAAAACGATATCATAATGATACAAAAACACCAAAACATATGTCCTAAGGCTAGTGGTTGTCTCATTGACGACCATGGAATGCCTTGTGCCAAACGTGGGGGCCCCATGGAATCACTTTTGTGAGAAAGTGACTTTTTATCTTTTTATTTTTAAAGAATGTTAAATGTGACAAAGAATGTATCACCTAAGTAAAATATTTTTAATTTTGTCCACATAAATGATCCTTTGGACTATAAATATTCATTAGAAATATAAAAATATTTCCTACATCATGATATTTTTTTTATAATTTTTAGAAATTAAATTTATTAAATTATTTATGGCATCATGATGACGCAGCGATAACCTCATTATTTAACGATTTAAATAAAATGGAAAGATAATGTAACATATAAGACCTACACATGTCAAAAACCTATTGGATTGGTGTATTTCTAACCCTTATCACCTTATCCTCGAATTATATCAATGTGTGACCTTTAAAATTCGAAACCCATTTGAAAATAAAGTAACATTTCTTTACTTTCCAAGAGTGCCCCTCCTCTCCTCTTATAAAAGGCCCCCACCTCTACCTCCTTACCCACACTTCCAAAGCCTTTGGCTCGGCCAACACCTGCCCATTTTGTCTCTCCACTTCCCTCTATTACTCCTTGAAGCCTCACTTTGGGCAGAAGTCTTCCCAAGGAAGCCTTTGAGCTCAAACCAAAGGGAGTTACCCGATTTTAAGGTAATGTATTCACTTGAGTCCTTTTGTTTTATTTTGCTTCTCCAACCCCCTAAACTCTTTTTATTCATTTATTTTGTAACAACTCCAGTATATTCAATATACTATGATGTTGTTATAAGAATTATTCGAGTTACACTTACACACACCTACATCTAATGGTTAAAGAACATATTGTTTCCGTGGATGGTGAATTTCTGCCTCCTGAAACGATGATTGTTCAACATTCATTTAACACCTTCAAAGGTGGCCATTAAGATGAAACTATATTTATATATGATATATAATATTTTTATGTTTTCCTTAAGCTTCTGTATTTTTCTTTTTGGTCATACCTTTATGGTTTCCATTATGGGTAAACGCGATATCTTCCTTTAAGGAAGTGCGGACTACCTCCCCCTCAAAGTGATTTGATACGTTAAATACCATATGTGGGACGTATAAAGGATGGAGTTATGATATTATATATGATATTACACTAGAATTACAATATACCTTTATATCATTATGATTCCATTCTATAAAATATAAAATATAAATGAAAGTAGCGTTCATGCGTACGTACGGCTTACCGTCTCCATGAACGGTACATTTCATTTCTTACCTCTAAATGATTATGTAATATTATAAATTCATGCATGTACTGGATATATATGAAATATATGATATCTACATCATGAATACCATTCTGGATATAATGGATACATGAACAACTTGTAATTATAAAGGGCTTATTTTTTACTCAAGAACCAATGATCGTTAAAACGGCCGTTATTAACTCAAATAATTACATAGTGTTCTTGACATGGCAATAAGGGATATAAAAGGAATAATGAACTTGAAAAATGTTCTTAAACATGTATAAATTAACTCAAGTTTATTATTCAGGAGATTAAAGAACGACCGAGTCAAGTCGGACCCGAGGTATGGGACTTCATCTCAATCTCCTTTCATTGAGGCATATTTTTTTTATACTCAACCTTCTTTTATACGGTGTATAAACCCCTTTTAATTTTACATTTATCCAAAAGGAATATTTTTTATACGAAGCGTTTTACTAAACGACAAAAGGGAATGTTTTGTCGTACGTATGCGGCGACAACGACTTCTCCGCTGCCGTGACCATTATTTGAGTTTCGGCTTCCTCTACAAGCCATACCTTTTTTTTAAAAGAAAAATAAATACCATGTTTTACTTTTCTTTTATTTTGGTATTGAAAATAGTTTTCATAATGTTTTTATATCAATGTGTTGTATTGATATCTTGTGATTGAAAGGTGGAAATGTTATGTTACCTTTATGCATGCTTTATGTGATACGATTATGTTGAGGTCTTGGGAATTATTATGAAGACGGGTGGTTCCGTGATAAACAAAGGGCGGGTGAGCCTGATATAGCTCTCCAATGCATTGGGTAATGTGAAGGAGTGAAACGTTAAGGTTTCTCTGAAGAGATTTAGGGAATATACTATGATGGGTATTCCAAACGTAACCAAGAGGGTTACTCCCTACGTAAGAATGTTATGAATGCCTCAAGTTACCTTTCTGTCTTATTATTTCTATGATTTATTCATGATTTGATGCGGTATGTTAAAGTGCTTATGTTTAATGGGTAAAGTATGATTTCATTCTTATGCATATATGAACTTATGTTTCCTTTCCATATTTTTATAACCCATACTGAGCTTTTTATGCTCATCCCAAGTCTTTTTGAAATGTTTTTCATAGGTCAAGGGAAAGGTACATGATATGATGATAGTGTCAAGGAAGTTTCAAGAAAGAATCCATGTTTTATTTTAAATATGTTCCGTTGATGGGAAAAAATGAATACTATCTTTATGTAACAACTTTGTTTAAATGTGGAATTTAATGCATGTTTTATGATCTAATTCTCTAAAAATCTAAACCTGAAAAGATCCTTAATGTGTAATCTTGTAATAACTCAAGATTAAGGAAGGTTTAAGGCTGGGGACTTATAGTTGGTATCAAAGGTTGGTTTAGATAACTTTAAGAGTTATAATTATATTAAATGATTATCCAAAAATATTTTGTTATAGTCAAATTGAAATGATATAGCATTTGAAGATTACCGTGTTGCTTCATCTAAGACATGTTTGTTCAGAATGGTTTTCCACGGAGGAAACAGGGAAGTAGTGTTAGGAAGGCATACAGAAGGAAATAACCTTCTGAATCAGCATCCTGAGATGGTCGGAATTGGAACTGAACAGTTTGTTGCAGTAATGGCACATTTGACTCAAGCGATCAATAGTGGTGGTATCCATGCATGAGATCAGCCAGATCAACCGCAGAGGAACATGTCAGTGGTGGAACATTTCGTGAGGCAACATCCCCCATCATTCATAGGATCATCTGACCCTGTGTTAGTTGAAGGGTGGATTAAAGCAGTGGAGAAGATTTTCGATGTCATGGGGTGTTCAGACAATCAAAAGGTTAGTCTTGTTGTTTACCGTTTGGAGGGTGAAGCAGATCAGTGGTGGTCGATGGTTAAAAATATCAGGGACGCTGATGAGATTGATGCTCTCGATTGGGATGAATTCAAAGGTATGTTTCTTGAGAATTATTTTCCTAAGGCTGTTCGACTTAGTATGGAAAACCAATTCTTGGAATTGAGGCAAGAGGAAGACTCAGTGGCTGTCTATAAAGAAAAGTTCACTCGATTGGAAAGGTATGCTCCAAATTTTATCCGAGACCTTGATAGTAAAATCAATCATTTTTACTCAGGATTAAATCCAAAATATTGAAGTGCATTAGCTTCTCGTGAATTTAAAAGTTATGAAAAGCTTGTTCAATGTGCTGAGAAGGTGGAAATGGATTTTGCCGATGATCAAGTGTTCTATAACAACCTGCAGAAGAAGAGACCGAGGTGGCATGAGAAAGGAAAGAATTCTTCAAAAAAGTATGATGGTAAGAAAACTAAGTTTCCAGTTTGTGATAAATGTGGAAAAAGGCATGCTGGGGAATGTCTTATGAATTCTGGAAAGTGCTACCGATGTGGTAAGATGGGACATAAGGCTTGTGATTGCAATGAAAAGGATCAAGGTGAAGGTAAGACCAAATTTGATTTACAGTTAGTGAAATGTTTTAAGTACAATGAGATGGGTCACTATGCAAACGAGTTTCCGACAAAGATCTTGATTGATGGAAAGTATTTAGACTACAAGCAGAAAGGGGTGGTGAAATCCTTTGAAACTACTTCAGTAGATGTCGGGCCATCAAATGAAGTTGTATCAGGTACTTTGTTTTTTCAGATTATGCAAGTGTGTTGTTTGATTCGGGGTCTACACATTCTTTCATCTCTGAAAACTTTTCTAGTAAAATGGGAATACCATCTCAAGAAATGACTCCTGAACTTTTGGTAAAAACACCTGGGGGAAATGTTGAGGAAAAAAGAATTTATAAGAATCTTTCTATCCTTATTTGTGGAAAGAACCTACTTAAAAACCTTATTGTTCTACCTCTAGTAGAGTTTGATGTTATCCTGGGTATGGATTGGCTCTCTATTTACCATGCTATGATTGACTGTAGATATAAAGAAGTTTATTTTCAAAAAGACTTTCAGTTTGTATACAAGAATGAACCCTTACTGTTGATAACATATCAAGAGGCCAAGAAACTTGTAAAAGATGGAAATGATGTTACCTTGCACATATTGTTGAAAACAAGGGAACTGTTCAGATTAATGATGTGCCAGTGGTAAATGAGTATCCTGATGTTTTTCCTGATGAGTTTCCTGGAATAATACCAGATCGGGAAGTTGAATTTACTGTTGACTTAGTTCCTAATGCTAATCCAATTTTGAAACCCCCTTATCGAATGGATCAAATTGAACTTTTAGAGTTTAAGGAGCAATTGAAAGATTTATTAGAGAAAGGTTTCATTCGACCTAGCACAACACCATGGGGTGCTCCTATTTTCATTGTTAAAAATAAAGATGGTTCTATGAGACTTTTCATTGATTATACAGCCTTGAATAATATCACTGTTAAGAACAAATATCCTTTGCCTCATGTAGATTATTTGTTTGATCAGCTCCAGGGAGCTCACTATTTTTCAAAGATTGACCTTAGATCGGGGTACCATCAGCTGAAGGTAAAGGAAGCAGATGTTCCGAAGATTGCATTTCGTACAAGATATGGCCATTATGAATTTGTAGTAATGCCTTTTGGGCTAACCAATGCACCTGTTGTATTCATGGACTTAATGAATAGAATTTTCCCTGAGTTCTTGGATAAGTTTGTGGTGGTTTTCATTGATGATATTCTGGTGTTTTCTAAAAGTAAAGAGGAGCATGAAAGACATTAAAGGGTTACCTTGAAAACCTTAAAAGAAAAGAAACTGTATGGAAAATTCAGCAAGTGAGAGTTTTGGTTGCAACAAATTTCTTTCCTTGGTCACATTGTTTCTAAAGATGGGATAACCGTTGATCCTGCAAAAACAAGGGTTGTTGAAAAATGGCCAAGACCCACAAATGTAACAGAGATTCGTAGTTTCCTTGGTTTGGCAGGCTATTAATGAAGGTTTGTTACGAATTTTTCATAGTTATCTAGTCCAATGACTAAGCTAACTCGGAAGGGTGTTAAGTTTATCTGGACAAAAGAATGTGATGATTGTTTTCAGGAATTGAAAAGAAGATTGGTTAATGCTCCAGTTTTGGAACTACCTTCCAGGAATGGTGAGTTTGTTATATACAGTGATGCTTCATTTAAAGGAATTGGTTGTGTCCTAATGCAGAATGATCAGGTAATTGCTTATGCTTCACTACAGCTGAAAACTCATGAGGTAAATTACCCTACACATGATTTGGAATTAGCTGCTGTTGTTTTCGCTTTAAAAATTTGGATGCATCATTTGTATGGAGTAAAGTGTGAAATATATACCGATCAAAAAAGTTTAAATTATATATTCACTCAGAAAGAATTGAATATGAGACAGAGGAGATGGCTAGAATTAATCAAGGATTATGATTTTATAAATCATTACCATCCAGGAAATGCAAATAAAGTGGTTGATGATTTGAGTCGAAAAAATAATGCTTCATTAGCAATGTTGCATTTGGAACGTGATCCTTTGGTTAAAGATTTGATGAACTTTGGCATAGAAGTTGTTGGTGCAGGATGTTCTTCTGTTTTGTTTCAGGTATCAGTGAGATCATCTCTATCAGACAGAATCAATCAAGCACAGAAGCAAGACAGTGAGTTGCAGAAAAAGGTAGAGCTGGTTCAGAAGAGTAAGTTGCCTGAATTCAACATTGATAATGATTGTGTTTTGAGATTTGGGAAGAGATTGTGTGTGCCTTGTGATTCACAGTTGAAGAGAGAGTTATTATGTGAAGCTCATAGTTCTCCGTTTTCATTTCATCCTGGCAGTACTAAGATATACAGAGATCTGTAGGAGTATTACTGGTGGGATGGAATGAAAAGAGATTTTGTTGATTTTACTGTGAAGTGTTTGACTTGTTAGCAGGTTAAAGCAGAGCGGCAGTTACCGAAAGAGATGCTTCAGCCTCTACCTATGCCAGAGTGTAAATGGGAGAATATATCCATGGACTTTGTTGTGAGATTACCGAAGACATCTCGAGGTAATAATGCAATCTGGGTTATTGTTGATCGCTTGACCAAATCTGCTCATTTCCTTGCTATACGAGATACTTTTTCCCTAGATCAACTTTCCCGTTTGTATCTTAAAGATATAGATAGGTTACATGGAGTTCCCTTCTCCATTGTATCTGACCGTGATCCCAGGTTCACTTCTTACTTTTGGAAAGGCCTTCAGAAGTCGTTGGGCACTGAATTAAATTTTAGTACAGCTTTTCATCCTCAATCAGATGGGCAGTCAGAACGAACAATTCAGACCTTGGAGGATATGCTACGAGCTTGTTCGATGGATTATCAGGTAATTTGGGACCAACATCTTTCTTTGGTTGAATTTTCATATAATAATGGTTTTCATTCTAGTATACAGATGGCACCATTCGAGGCATTATATTGGAAGCGGTGTTGAACTCCATCTTTCTGGGATGAAGTAGGTGAAAGGAAGTTGATGGGACCAGAATTGGTAGAAGAGATGGCAGAAAAAGTTCAGCTGATTCAGAAACACATTAGAACAGCTCAGAGTAGGCAGAATAGTTATGCTGACAAAAGGAGGAAGGATCTATCTTTTGAGGTAGGTGATCATGTTTTTCTCAAAGTATCACCATGGAAAAGTGTGATGTGATTTGGTAAGAAAGGAAAGATGAGTCCAAGTTTCATTGGACCATATGAAATTCTGGAGAGAGTTGGATCAGTTTCTTACCCAGTGGCTTTACCTCCGAGTTTATCTCAGGTACACAATGTTTTTCATGTTTCGATGCTGAGAAAGTACATGCCAGATCCATCTCATGTTTTGAGTCCAGAGGTAGTTCAGCTGGAAGAGAACCTATCATATGAGGAACAACCGGTCCAGATTCTTGACCACAGGGAGCAAGTGTTATGGAATAAGGTGATTAATCAGGTAAAGGTTTTGTGGAAAAACCACATGATGGAAGAGGCAACATGGGAATCTGAAAATGCAATCAGGGATAAGTACCCCCATTTATTTGATAAGTAATTAAATTGCGGGGATGCAATTTTCCAAAGGGGGGAAGGATGTAACATCCCAAGTAAGTAATGAATAATAGATATTTTTATCTATGTCTATTAATGATTAAGATAGTGTTTTAGAGGCTTAAAATGAAAATAAATACAATCTTAAGTATGGAATACACTAATATTCTTAAAAGATTGTTTTGTTGCCTTTTGATGGCAAACCCTTTTTAAATCAAACTTTTGACAATTTTATAATCTATATTTGTCAAAATAAACATATTTATTATGATTGGGACATTGAAATTTACATTGGATAAATTTTTGGTATTTTTCTGACAATGTTCATTTTTTAATGAATAGTGAAAAATACTGTATTTTACATCAAAACTGCTTTTTCATTTAATTTAATTATATGGTTAGATTATATTTTTAATTGTTTTTAAATTTTAATCTGAATATATTTTTACCATTTAATCAAATGGTGGTCATTAGGATTAATTTCACTTTGTAATTGGTCATAAACTAATGCCAAACTTTTCATAGATATTGTTTCAAAAAAACCCGCTATTTGTTTTGAAAATTGGGAATTATTTTTAAATCAATTATTGCAATTTATGTGTTTGGAATTTGGTAAAATGGATTACATATTTGTAATCAGAAGTTCCAAATTATGTAATCAAGACTCTTTTGTTTTTGGACATTATGAATAGTAACGACAGTAATTATCTTTAATTATCTTGATTAATGAGTAATCAGGTAGTTAAAGATAATAAAATGATATCATAATAATACAGAAACACCACAACATGTGTCCTAAGGCTACTGGTTGTCTCATGGAAAACCATGGGATGCCTTGTGCCAAACTTAGGGGCCCCATGGATTCACTTTTGTGAGAAACTGAATTTTTATCTTTTTATTTTTAAAGAATGTTAAATGTGACAAAGAATGTATCACCTAAGTAAAATATTTTTAATTTTGTCCACATAAATGATAATTTGGACTATAAATATTCATTATAAATCTAAAACGATTTCCTACATCATGATATTTTTTTTATAATTTTTAGACATTAAATTTATTAAATTATTTATGACATCATGATGATGCAGCGATGACCTCATTATTTAACGATTTAAATAAAATGGAAAGATAATGTAAAATCTAAGACCTACACATTTCAAAAACCTATTGGATTGGTGTATTTAGATCCCTTATCACCTTAGCCTCTAATTATATCAATGTGGGACATTTAAAATTCAAAACCCATTTGAAAATAAAGTAACATTTCATTACTTTCCAATAGTGCCCCTCCTCTCCTCTTACCGAAGGTTTGTTAGGAATTTTTCACAGTTATCTAGTCCAATGACTAACCTAACTCGGAAGGGTGTTATGTTTATCTGGACAAAAGAATGTGATGATTGTTTTCTGGAATTGAAAAGAAGATTGGTGAATGCTCCAGTTTTGGCACTACCTTCCAGGAATGGTGAGTTTGTTATATACAGTGATGCTTCATTGAAAGGACTTGGTTGTGTCCTAATGCAGAATGATTAGGTAATTGCTTATGCTTCACGACAGTTGAAAACTCATGAGGTAAATTACCCTGCACATGATTTGGAATTAGCTGCTGTTGTTTTCGCTTTAAAAATTTGGAGGCATCATTTGAATGGAGTAAAGTGTGAAATATATACCGATCACAAAAGTTTAAAGTATATATTCACTCAGAAATAATTGAACATGAGACAAAGGAGATGGCTAGAATTAATCAAGTATTATGATTGTACAAATCATTACCATCCAAGAAAAGAAAATAAAGTGGTTGATGCTTTGAGTCGAAAAAGTAATGCTTCATTAGCAATATTGCGTTTTGAACATGATCCTTTGGTTAAGGATTTGATGAACTTTGGCATAGAAGTTGTTGGTGCAGGATGTTCTTCTGTTTGGTTTCAGGTATCAGTGAGATCATCTCTATCAGACAGAATCAATCAAGAACAGAAGCAAGATAGTGAATTGCAGAAAAAGGTAGAGCTGGTTCAGAAGGGTAAGTTGTCTGAATTCAACATTGATAATGATTGTGTTTTGAGATTTAGGAAGAGATTGTATGTGCCTTGTGATTCACAGTTGAAGAGAGAGTTGTTAAGTGAAGCTCATAGTTCTCCGTTTTCAGTTCATCCTGGCAGTACTAAGATGTACAGAGATCTGTGGGAGTATTACTGGTGGGATGGAATTAAAAGAGATATTGTTGATTTTACTGTGAAGTGTTTGAATTGTTAGCAGGTTAAAGAAGAGTGGCAGTTACCGAAAGGGATGATTCATCCTCTACCCATGCTAGAGTAGAAATGGGAGAATATATCCATGGACTTTGTTGTGGGATTACCGAAGACATCTCGAGGTAATAATGCAATCTGGGTTATTGTTGATCGCTTGACCAAATCTACTCATTTCCTTCTATACGAGATACTTTTTCCATAGATAAACTTTCCCGTTTGTATCTTAAAGAGATAGTCAGTTTACATGGAGTTCCCCTCTCCATTGTATCTGACCGTGATCCCAGGTTCACTTCTAACTTTTGGAAAGGCCTTCAGAAGTCATTGGGCACTGAATTAAATTTTAGTACAGCTTTTCATCCTCAATCAGATGGGCAGTCGGAACGAACAATTCAGACCTTGGAGGATATGTTACGAGCTTGTTCGATGGATTATCAGGGAAGTCGGGACCAAAATCTTTCTTTGGTTGAATTTTCATATAATAATGGTTTTCATTCCAGTATACAAATGTCACCATTTGAGGCATTATATGGGAAGCGGTGTCGAACTCCAGCTTTCTGGGATGAAGTGGGTGAAAGAAAGTTGATTGGACCAGAATTGGTAGAAGAGATGGAAGAAAAATTTTAGCTGATTCAGAAACACATGAGAACAGCTCAGAGTAGGTAGAAGAGTTATGCAGACAACAGGAGGAAGGATCTATCTTTTGAGGTAGGTGATCATGTTTTTCTCAAAGTATCACCATGGAAAAGTGTGATGCGATTTGGTAAGAAAGGAAAGTTGAGTCCAAGGTTCATTGGACCATATGAAATTCTAGAGGGAGTTGGATCAGTTGCTTACCGAGTGTCTTTACCTCCGAGTTTATCTCAGGTACACAATGTTTTTCATGTTTCGATGCTGAGAAAGTACATGCCAGATCCATCTCATGTTTTGAGTCCAGAGGTAGTTCAGCTGGAAGAGAACCTATCATATGAGGAACAACCGGTCCAGATTCTTTACCACAAGGAGCAAGTGTTATGGAATAAGGTTATTAATCAGGTAAAGGTTTTGTAGAAAAACCACATGATGGAAGAGGCAACATGGGAATCTGAAAATGCAATGAGGGATAAGTACCCCCATTTATTTGATAAGTAAATAAATTACGGGGACGCAATTTTCCAAAGGGCGGAAGGCTGTAACATCCCAAGTAAGTAATGAATAATAGATATTTTTATCTATGTCTATTAATGATTAAGATAGTGTTTTAGAGGCTTAAAATGAAAATAAATACAATCTTAAGCATGGAATACACTAATATTCTTAAAAGATTGTTTTACTACCTTTTGATGGCAAACCCTTTTTAAATAAAACTTTTGACAATTTTATAATCTATATTTGTAAAAATAAAAATATTTATTATTATTGGGACATTGAAATTTACATTGGATAAATTTTTGGTATTTTTCTGACAATGTTCATTTTTTAATGAATAGTGAAAAATACTGCATTTTACATCAAAACTGATTTTTCATTTAATTTAATTATATGGTTAGATTATATTTTTAATTGGTCTTAAAGTTTAATCTGAATATATTTTTACAATTTAATCCAATTGTGGTCATTATGATTAATTTCAATTTGGAATTGGTCATAAACTAATGCCAAACTTTTCATAGATATTGTTTCAAAAAAACCCGCTATTTGTTTTGACAACGGGAATTATTTTTAAATAAATTATTGCAATTTATGTGTTAGTAATTTGGTAAAATGGATTAAATATTTGGAATTAGAAGTTCCAAATTATGTAATCAAGACTCTTTTGTTTTTGGACATTATGAATAGTAACGACAGTAATTATCTTTAATTATCTTGATTAATGAGTAATCAGGCAGTTAAAGATAATAAAATGATATCATAATAATATAAAAAACACCACAACATGTGTCCTAAGGCTACTGGTTGTCTCATTTCCGACCATGGGATTCCTTGTGCCAAACTTGGGGGCCCCATGGAATAACTTTTGTGAGAAAGTGACTTTTTATCTTTTTATTTTTAAAGAATGTTAAATGTGACAAAGAATGTATCACCTAAGTAAAATATTTTTAATTTTGTCCACATAAATGATCCTTGGACTATAAATATTCATTACAAAGATAAACATATATCCTACATCATGATATTTGTTTTATAATTTTTAGACTTTAAATTTATTAAATTAATTATGACATCATGATGATGCAGCGATGACCTCATTATTTAACGATTTAAATAAAATGGAAAGATAATGTAAAATCTAAGACCTACACATGTCAAAAACGTATTTAATGGGTGGATTTCGAACCCTTATCACCTTATCCTCGAATTATATCAATGTGAGACCTTTAAAATTCGAAACCCATTTGAAAATAATGTAACATTTCTTTACTTTCCAAGAGTGCCCCTCCTCTCCTCTTATAAAAGGCCCTCACCTCTACCTCCTTACCCACACTTCCAAAGCCTTTGGATCGGCCAAACCCTGCCCATTTTGTCTCTCCACTTCCCTCTATTACTCCTTGAAGCCTCACTTTGGGAATAAGTCTTCCCAAGGAAGCCTTTGAGCTCAAACCAAAGGGAGTTACCCGATTTTAAGGTAATGTCTTCACTTGAGTCCTTTTGTTTTATTTTGCTTCTCCAACCTACTAAACTCTTTTTATTCATTTATTTTGTAACAACTCCAGTATATTAAATATACTAGGATGTTTTTATAAGAAGGATTCGAGCTACACTTATACAAACCTACATCTAATGGTTAAAGAACATACTGTTTCCGTGGATGGTGAATTTCTGCCTCCCGAAATGATGATTGTTCAACATTCATTTAACACCTTCAAAGGTGTCCATTAAGATGAAACTATATTTATATATGATATATAATATGTTTATGTTTTCCTTAAGCTTCTGTATTTTTCTTTTTGGTCATAACTTTATGGTTTCCATTATGGGTAAACACGATATCTTCATTTAAGGAAGTGAGGACTACCGCCCCCTCAAAGTGATTTGATTCGTTAAATACCATGTGTGGGATGTATAAAGGATGGAGTTACAATATTATATATGATATTACACTGGAATTATAATATAAATTTATATCATTATGATTCCATTCTATAAAATACGAAATAGAAATGAAAGTAGCGTTCATGCATACGTATGGCTTATCGTCACCATGAACGGTGTATTTCATTTCTTACCTCTAAATGATTATGTAATATTATAAATGCATGCATGTACTGGATATCTATGACATATATGATATCTACATCATGAATACCATTCTGGATATAATGGATACATGAAAAACTTGTAATTATAAAGGGCTTATTTTTTACTCAAGTACCAATGATCGTTAAAACAACCGTTATTAACTTAAATAATTTCATAGTGTTCATGACATGGCAATAAGTGTTATAAAAGTAATAATGAACTTGAAAAAGGTTCTTAAACAAGTAAAAATTAACTCAAGTTTATTATTCAGGAGATTAAAGAACGACTGAGTCAAGTCGGATTCGAGGTACGGGACTTCGTCTCAATCTCCTTTCATTGAGGCATATTTTGTTTTATACTCAACCTTCTTTTATACGGTGTATAAACCCCTTTGACTTTTACGTTTATCCAAAAGCAATCTTTTTTATACGAAGCCTTTTACTAAATGTTAAAAGGTAATGTTTTTTCGTACGTATGCGGCGACAACGACTTCTCCGCCGCCGTGACCATTATTTGAATTTCAGCTTCCTCTACAAGCCATACCATTTTTATAAAGAAAAATAAATACCTTGTCTTACTTTTCTTTTATTTTGGTATTGAAAATGGTTTTGATAATGTTTTTGTATAAATGTGTTGTATTGATATCTTGTGATTGAAAGGTGTAAATGTTATGTTTCCTTTATGTATGTTTTATGTGATACGATTATGTTGAGGTTCTTGGGAATTATTATGAAGACGGGTGGTTACATGATAAACTAAGGGCGGGTGAGCCCGATATAGCTCTCCAATGCATTGGGTAACGCGAAGGAGTGAAACGTTAAGGTTTCTCCGAAGAGATTTAGGGAATATACTGTGATGGGTATTCCAAACGTAACCAAGAGGGTTACTCCCTACGTAAGAATGCTATGAATGCCTCAAGTTACCTTTATGTCTTATGATTTCTATGATTTATTCATGCTTTGATGCGGTATGTTAAAGTGCTTATGTTTAATAGGTAAAGTATGATTTCATTCTTATGAATATATGAACTTATGTTTCCTTTACATATTTTTATAACCCATACTGAGCTTTTTATGCTAATCCCAAGTCTTTTTGAAATGTTTTTCACAGGTCAAGGGAAAGGTACATGATATGATGATAGTGTCAAGGAAGTGTCAAGAAATAATCAATGTTTTATTTTAAATATGTTTCATTGATGGGAAAAAATGAATACTATCTTTATGTAACAACTTTGTTTAAATGTGGAATGTAATGAAAGTTTTATGATCTAATTCTCTAAAACTCTAAACCTGAAAAGATCCTCAATGTGTAATCTTGTAATAACTCAAGATTAAGTAATGTTTAAGGCTGGGGCCTTATAACCAATACATGCTTTTTCAGGAAAAAAAAAATTACTCAAGCCTTAAATTTTTTTGTTTTGGTATATTTTATTGTGTGTGAGAAGTCCAAATTTTCTATGTACAATATCTGAAATTCTTCCTTGAGAAATCTGGATATTTTATTCTACCTTTCGAGTCATTAAAACCCCATTTCTATCCTCTGTTCATGAGGGCAGTGCTTTTTAAGGTATAATTTTGAATTGCCCTAAATATTGTTCAATTTGTAAAATGAAATTTTATAATATTTATAGAAAATTGATGAAAAATTATTAAATAATATTCATATAATTATAAAATATTGATAAAGATTAATTATTTAAATTATCTCAAATTATTCTAAATAGATATACTATTATAACATGTGGTTTTATAATTATTACACAAGGAAGAAAAAGTTAACACATTATATAGTGTAAACTGATAATTTGGAAATTATCTAGGAGAGAGAGGGATGTTATAACATGTAAAGTTTTAATTTATTTTTGAAATAAAATAATACAATTGGTTCTAGAAATCCTTTTTGAGTGGTTGGAGCTAAAAAATACATAAGTGTGATTCAAGTGATGATTTATTGATGAAAATTTACATTCACATCCATAAAAATGACGTAGAAAGTTATGTACCATTTAGGTAAATCATATACACATGTTTTACTTGGAATAATACTTTTGTTAGAATAAATTTATGATGGAGATTGATTATTATTACATATTGGTGTTTGTGAAGCATGTAAAACCATTTATGGTGATTGATGCCATGAGTATTTCTTTTATATGGTTTAACCACATCTGATGTTGATCACATGTATATATGTTTTTACTTATTCTTATGATGATATTTTATTATTTCATTTTATTCTATACCCATTATAAGTGTTCCCATTTCTTTGGAGTTATTGTTCTATGTGCTCGGAAAAGGTGGAAGATCATGACATGATTGTCCCTTAGATGGGGAGTGTTCATGACTTATGACGATAGACATGATTGAACTGAGAACAAGGTTTAAAAATAATGATGTCATTTAATGTCATGTTGGGTATTCACTTAATTCATAGTGTACTCCATGTATCTTGTCTATTTTATTCCTAGTGAAATGTGGAGTAGTGCACTCAATACCAAGTGAAATTTTGAGTATCATGACATGATCAATGCCTAGGCAATATTGATCCTCATACACACATTATTCCATGATGAAATTGAGAGGCATACTCACTATATCCATGACTAACCTTGGTTACTTCTAACTCCTCCTAATTTATCCTTCAGGAAAGGATCCTGAGAAAGTATGGTAAGACATTTGTGGGGGATCGACTAGCACAAAATTTATCGATACATGATTGTATGACTCTTATATTTTTTAGAACATTTATTATTATCATTTCATAAACTTTTTATACATATGAACATCTGTTAAAGACACATTAGTGGTGTATAACCGAATTTTATTACTCACACCCTGCATGGGAATATTGATGCAAAATCAATCTTCATGTAAAGGGATTCGATTAAGGGAAAGGATACAATATATAGAAGCTAAGTAAAGGATCATAGAGATAGTGGGGGATTAGGACAGACTTTAGAGGACTCCATAGTTTTTATTTTATTTATTTTCTTAAATTTATACTATAGTTTTTCTTTCCACACTAGGAGCCAAGTTTTCTTAATTGTATGACTTTTGTGCATGATTTATGAAATTATGATTATTTAATTTTATATATTATAATATGTTATATTTTTTAAATATTATTCATGCAAGGAGTGATTATGAGGGTATAGTCTTCCCACTGATAGATTTTGGACCATCCCTACAAGATAAAAACCACTTTCATATAGGGAGGTAGGCATGAGGTCATGTGTCTCTCCAACTCAGAGTTAGTGGTCTAGTCTAGGGTATTACATTAAGGAATTCATCTATTAGTGTTTTTTTGGAAGAATATTTTCCCCTCCCATCATGTTGAATGACCTCTTCATTTTCATGTTGGAGCTTAATACTCGATGACCCCCTCTTCCATAGGTGAATCATATTCTAGTTCCCTTAAAGAAATTACCTTGGTACTTTTTCCCCACCTTTTTTAGATGAACAAAATTGAGTCTTATTTCCTTTATCATATTCTACATCTTAACATTCATGAGTCTATATCCTCTGTTTCTTTGGTATAGTCAAGATTTCAACTATGGTTACATTGTTAATCATGTTTTCTGATCGTTAGTTTGGAATAATCACTATATTTCTCAACCATATCCCATTTTATTGGGTTGATATTTTAGGTAATAATCACATTAACACTCACATCCAATGATAAATTGGTTCGTTTTAGTTCCATATATCACTAAAAAAAGGGTTAGCATGAGTGATGAACATTTAACATCATAGGGGAATTGTCATAATCAATAAAAAGAGGATTCAACCTCAAATCCTTTAACCCATTTACATCAAAACTTTATCCTGTAATTTCTTTGTTTTAACCATTATCAATCATATTTTAACCATGATTACTTTAAGTTGGGTTATCCAATACCTTTCAACTTATTCCCTCAAATTAACTAGAAAATTAATGCTTTATATTGGTTCATAAATATCATAGTAACAACTAAGGTATTTCTCCTGGGAATGTCCATCCATGTATAGTGTTAAGCCTCTTTTTTGGGCTCTAGGTCATAGTTGAGTTAATACCCAACATTCCCTCTTCATTATTATTACCCCTAGGTATAACTATTTAGAGCCTGCATCAACTTGAAAATATCCATACGGGGATGTAATTTCAAGAAAAATGACACAATCTCTACTTTAATAAAATTTTAGTAGGTTCTCCTATAATTATTTATATCCCTTAAACTTCTACCTTGGGATTTCAATATGTTTTAATTTTCCTAATGTCCTAAAATAACTACACCATTCATTTATACTGACTATGGAGATCCTAGCCTTAAACACACTTTATTTCATAACTCTTATCAATTTTTTACAACAAATGCAATCAATGGATCTAGAGGACTAGTGTATTTGGAAGATTGTACATTCAAATACATCATCTTAAACACCAAAAAATCATATTTATTTAAAATTATAAAAATTGATACTAACTCTCATATATCTTTTAAAACTACATAGGATATTCTAGGGAAAATAAGTAAGGATAAGGGTGATCTAGAAATCTTAGTAGCGGAGTAAATACGGAAATAAAGAATAACATCATAGTCAATAGGAATAATATGATATCATAAATTGGATTATTATGATCATGTAGAAATGTTATAGAGAAATGAATTAATAAGATCATGTAATCATAATCAATTTGTAATAATAAAAAACATGATATCATAAATATAAGTTAATGGTTACTCCCAACACCATCATCATAAAGTTGACAAAGTCCTATGGTAGATTAGGTTTTCTCCCTAATTCCTTACATAAAATCCCATGAGATATAAAGCACTACCAAATGAAATGGAGGGATATATAATATTTTTTCCACCCATAACATAAATTAAAATCATATATATATTTTCCACATGAGGAAAATAAAACATAAATAAATCATAACCATGATCAAACCCATGAAAAGGAAAAAAGATTCATAATTATTATTCAATGCATAACCAAAGGAAAATTATAAGGATTAAAAATAGGAGAAATAATTAAATAATGTTTTGTGTTATTATTTTAAAAATAGACATAGGCCTTGAACATTGAGTTTCAATATATAGAATTCATGAGAAGGATCTAGGAAAAGAATGAATAAAAAATTATCACTCGAGTCAAGTATCGTGAAACAAGAAAATGATATTTTTAAAGAATGGAAGACCTTATTAACTTTTATAAAACTATAATAGAACCAAAAGGGTTATAAATAAAATAATTAGGGTTTTTTGAAGAAATAAATTCTTTAAAAAATTATATGGGTTGATTCTCACCATGATACAAGAAATTGGAAAGTTCCGTTAAAACTGAGTTTACTTAAAAGTTGTAATTTTAAAGGGAAATAAAAGTATGTATAACCATATAAATGAAAAGGATATTTAAATATGAACATTTTTAAGTGAAATGAATGAAAAAATATAACAATTATATTAGAATAATATTGCATAAAGGGAGAATAATAAAAGGAATTCATAATCGTAAATTCATGGAGGATGTAAAAAAGATACCTTATGATCATGGAAGAAAAAACATTTAAACATAATTTTTTTGAAATTACATATTGAAAATGGGATGATGAAATATCCTTTTAAAAATGGAATAAGTTAATTATTAAGGTCATGTGGGATAAATATGATTAGGTTTACAATTAAAATGAGAACATTGGTGGAAAGGGAAATTATGGTTAAGGAGGGGAAACATCGTTTAAACGGCAAGGAAGATGCGGGGCCAGGCTACTCCTGGTCCCCCCCCCCCAAAATATATATAAAGAAAAGGAAGATTCCACAAGGGAGGTGTGAGGCTAAACATCCCACACCCAAAACCCCAACAAGACTCACACCCCAAAATGTCCAAAATAAAAGACAC
Source organism: Viscum album (assembly GCA_963277665.1). NCBI lineage: Eukaryota > Viridiplantae > Streptophyta > Magnoliopsida > Santalales > Viscaceae > Viscum > Viscum album. The sequence continues at coordinate 1,157,553,118 of OY728134.1, read as the reverse complement.
ACAACAGAGCAAGTCAATCAATGTCAAAGCTGGAGTCATCCAGTTCCACACCGAGGGATCCAACGCTCGCGCCAAGACCAGTGCTCACATCGGTAAAGAAAAAATTTGAGTCAGCTCCTATATCCATAGAGTCCCAGCCTGACTCATAGTCCTCCTTCATTCTGAGTATATACTAGAGTTTCCAATTGGCCCTCTTCTGCTTATCGTTTTGTGAAGGCTGCTCCCGCTTATTGACTTTAAGAGTCAGATTGACCACCCTAGAGGTGGGCCAGGTCTCCATAGGTCGTGGAAGGGTAGAGTAATCCTTCTAATTATGTCGTTTGGGGGAGGGGAGCGAAGATGAAACCATCTTCATGGACTGCCTTCTCACGTATGACTCCATTGTTGGCCACACTAGAGGCCTCTTTGTTCCCACTCTTACTTCATGTCAAACAAGTTGCGCCATCCCATTTTGGAGATTTTTCTTTTCTTCCTTGGACCTGGCCATAACAGCATTTATCCTGTGTTCATACTCAACAAACTTTTCCCCAATTCTATTAGCCTCATCCTCAAGGAAAAACCTTTCCCATTAAACCATCATCATTTCATGTAGTAGCACACAATTGTCTTCAGTAGATGGAACACCATAAACAACCATGGCCCTCTACATGTTCGGGTCCAGCTCAACTTTATCAATGTTGGGGTCCGGTAGAGGGATCCCAACTAGATCCTCTACATGAGATCTAGAAAAACCCTCCACATAACTAGTGTCATCCTATTCATCAAGAGAACCTGGAACAGCCCCCATATCGGTTCTCTCTACATCACCGCACCCATTAAGCATCAGGGGGCAGTGCGCCCACTAGGGTGTCACACCCCAGGACTCTAGGACTGCTCCGCTATCAAAAAAATCTCCTTCCCAATCGAGATCAGTTGCCACTCACCCCCATCTCTCAAATCCTGCATAGTCACATCCCCCAGTGAGGGCTCATCCACCAGCACAGCAGTATCACCAACCAGCTCAGCCAAGGATAATTCCTGAAACCTGTTTTGTAGATTCATGTCATTCACATCTGGCATCATGCTACTACTAGCACCCCTACTACTCTTTATATAGTCTATAACCTCTCCTTCCAAAGACAGCATCAGTAGGGGCCTCCAGTTGTTCATTCTCATGAAAAGATTCCTTCACCGTAGCCTTCCCCTTCATTAACTCTCTCCCTGATAAATCGCCACTTCTGCAAACCTTAAATTCACAAGACCAAGTTCACCCGTCAACCATGAGCACTGCTTCAGTGACTACTTCTCCTGATTCACAAACATTCCCAGCCAAACTTAAACTAAAACCACCAGATTTAATCAATTCTACTCCAAGATCTCTCCCAGTCATCAAGTCTATCTAGAGAGGAATAAAGACTACAGCAACCGATGGTTGGGAGGGAAAAGGCCTGGTCACCTCCTTGACCTCTTTCACCTCCACCAGAGTTCAGTTTCTCTCACCAGAACTCAACTAAATCAGTTTTGAACCATTCCTACTAGGGTCAACACAACTACCAAACTGATCATTTTGTCTAAAGTTACAAGAGACAGAACATAATACCGGCCACAATTCAAAAATAACTGGCTGCTTCCAACGGAGCTCCTCCCCCACAGCAATCCAGACAACATCCACTGGATCCTTTGAAGCATCATCCTCGATGAAGAACCTTGTGGAAACAGGGTGATAGAGGGTCTGAGTCCTACTATCCGCACAGTGCAACCTCCCCACCAGATTCCCAAGAATTGAAATGATAGAGAAATTTTTGAAGGGAAGGAGAAGTTGGGGAAATCTTACCCATGTCGCAACCATCGAGGAGTTACACTTCAGTTGAAAGTCGAAACTCCACCAAAAGAGGGAGAAGTGATTGGCATTACAGCTTCGAGGTGTCGCGGACCAATTGGGGATCTAGACTTCCTCAGATGCGAAGTGAATCGTGATGTGAGAGCTTTCAACCAGACCCACTATCGCACGATCCTGTAGATTCCAAAGTTCAAAGACAAATCTGTCAAAAGTGTCCACCGGGGGGGCACCACTTCATGAATCTAGTAACCACAGTCAAACGGTGAATATCTAAAGCTTCATTGAACTCCCAAAGAAAAATGGGGAGCTGAGGTTAACCTTCAAAGAGATCTGGAACCTTCGAACAAAGCACCGTCCACGGAAAGGAGGGTAGAAAATTAGGGGATGAGAAAGGAGAGAAAAAGAGCTCCTCAAAGGGAAGAACCTCCCCCATAGAGAGGGGGAGAGGAGCTTGGGCCACCATCTTCTCCAACTTGGGAGGAAAGGGATGTCTCCAACACAAGGGAGCCAAGCTGCCAAAGTTTCCATCCTTCATCATTTAAATCGATGGGAGTTATTCATAACATATTTGAATTTTCAAAAATACATAGAACATACTAGTAAAAAAGATTTGATTAAAAATAAATCTAAAATTATAGAGATATATTTCCCCACATGAAATTAATGATAAATCATATAGAGAAATATTATAACTCAATATAGTGGATTATGTTATGAAAAAACCTTATATTTTAGGAAAGATATAAAATATATATTAAACCAAGGAAGTGAATGAATTTTATGTTATGTTTCAAAGTTTAACAATAATTTATAATATTATAATTCATTTTGTACGTAGATAAAAAATAAAATATAGTTTGGTTCATAACATTAAAACATGCCTTAAAAAGGGGCGATTGAGATGAAAACCTTATGGATTAAGATACATTCTAATAAAACCCCTTGAAAAAGTGATAGATATAAGTTGAAGTTAAAATAACATGAGAAAAGATAATACATTATATTATATATCCAATTTATATTATAAACAATATTTATAATAAATTAAATTCCAAAAAATTAAGATGGGTCTCAGTGAAGTTTGTTTTGAGATGAAACCCATACAATGATACAAATTTGTTCTGCTCACACACCTAACATCCTGAATAAAAAAATAACTTTATTAGATAAATTCTTATTAAACTTATTATTAATTGTTTAATTTATTTTTTAACATTTATTATCATATTCTATTTATTTATTATGATTTTTCTTTCCTATATTGGTTACATGAGCTTGTTTGGACAATTTTTTTTTAAATCCATTTATATTTTGACCATAGTAAAAAAGAATTGTAAAATAGGTTAATAATGTTCATAGTATTAATAGTTTTATGTAAATATTTTATATTTATATATATAATATTTTTAAATCCACCCATTATGGGTTTTAATGATTAAAAAACTTATTTCTCATGGAGGCGATAGTTCACACATACGCACAATTAAAGTTTTCACCTCTCAAAAAATGAGGGAGAAATAAATTAAATGATAATTTGTAATTTTATAATAATTTTTATATTTTAGATATCATATTTATTCACCAATTTTACCCTTGTTGTTAATCATTAATGAAGGTGATGAAAACCTGAAGACATTACTTTGTGGAAACGGTTGTATGTACAATGCACTAATGATGGTTTTGTTATTCTTAGTGATGGAGATGACTAAATAATGTTTATTAAATTTATATTGTAACATATAAGTATAATAATTATACTTATTTCATTATATTTTTATGGATATAATTTATTTTAAAGATAAATATTGTGGAGAAAAATTTATGAAGAAGGTAACACTTATATTGTAGACTTAATCTTCTCTTAGAGGTTTTCTTAGAAGTGAAGAAATTAAGATAACTTATAGAGACCAGGGTATTAAGGATGAAAAATGAAATTATTATATAGGTATTTTTTATAGATATTAAAAGAGTTTTTTAATTGAAATTGAAACCATGGAGGGGTATAAGTGGACCACCTTTATAAGTAAAGAAAATGAAACATTTGGGAACACCCTTTACACATCCATGACATAACTACACTATTCCTCAGTCAATGACTCAAAAATATAATTATAATTCCATTTAGGGTGTCTTTGGGTTGATAAAGGCTTGAAAAATTATTTACTCACATGTTTCTTAATATCTTAAGTCATTCTTGTATCATAAAAGTGATAGTTTTAAGAAAAATCGGTATTTTTACAATTCACCAAAAAAATTGATTACGTTAAAAATATATAAAAAATTAATCTTAGGATAATTTAGATATTACAAATCCAATAAAGTTTTTTAATTTTTTAAATAAAAATTATAAAATTATTGAAATAAATTTTTAAATAAAATAATAAATTATAATGAACAACTGTATTTATTGGAAAATGAAATTTTCAAAAAATAACCATTATTATTTTTATTTCATACTATTTACTAAAAAATTGTGTTAACCATTAATTAATATCAAAACGAATTTATCATCATTCATTATATGTTTCTCTAAATACAAAATAATATCACATGGAAAAGAAAATTTTTAGAAAAAAATACTTTTCTAGATAAGAAATGATCTTTATAGTAATTTTAGGTAATCAAATTGAATTTCATTCATATTAAAAGTACACTTTATTTTATTCCTAAAAATATTTAATAAATAAGTTACTCTTATTTATTCCAATTAATTCAACTACAATTATTTAATGGTCATACTCAAATATCTATATTTTATCTCAATATATTGTTGTTTAATTTGTGTCAGTTGTCGTGTTATGCAGAAAGCTATAAAAAATATAGAATTAATTATAGGAAAACATATATTAAAATATTAGGTCATTAAATTGGGGTATTTTCATAACTTCAAGAAGATAAACTTTACCTTTTTTTAGGGTAATCCAAAATTACACTCACATGAGGCCTCTCATGTAAATTTCAATCCAGTCTCATGTCAATGTATCCTCGATCTCACATGAAGGTATGACAATGTACCCTCACATGGGTCCTTCCTCCAGTGCTATAGAAGTTTAAGATATAATACCATCACACATCTCTTTTTAGTAACTACCTACTCCTAACCCATTGGATTGTGAAAAGCCATAGGTGCTACTAACCATAGGGGATATCCACATGACACCAAAGGCTAGTAGCATGTACCAAGGGAATCAAATATCATTGGAGGATTATTTTCCCTGAAGGTAAAATATTATTTGGAATAAAATACAAGAAAAAACAATACGATATGATATATGAAATGAAATAAAATACAACTCAAAATAGAAAGAAATGTTAGAGAAACAGATGTGATCAAAATGTTACGAAACATACACAGTAACTGAAAAAAATCAAAACACCGATGTGGGATCATCCCAGGTAACATCCCAAACAAGCCCCAAACTTAGACTCTAAGTCCCATTCCCACTACATCATGATGAATCACTATAGAATAATGAAAGACTTAATATTCTTGAATCTATGTACACAACATCTTCAAACACAACAAAGTTCCTAAGTAAAGGGTGAGTATAAATCTTAGTATGTAATCCTCAAAGACATTCCAATATGCACCATTAAGAAAAAGAAAAACTTATATCGCATTAATATAAAATAAGGGATGATAATATAAACATAATTTTTGATAACAAAAACAATTTAAGTAGAAAATTAAACTAAATCAACTATTAATTATTTATTTCAATTCTTAATATCCATCCATGTTCTATACTCACACAACCACGAATTCCTAATGACATTTCTTATACTCTTGAGGGGTGAATCATACCATCACTAAGTCCTCAATAGATGTAATATCTTGTTCCTTATTAATAGGATTCCATGTATAAACCAAAACAAAATCCCCAATCCAATTTCATGAACTCATTCCAACCACACGTTCCAAGTTCACAATAAATAAATTCCTTTGAAAACCATTCTCTTTAAATAATTTTATCAAACACCTACTTTTAATCATTTCAAAACAAAAAATTTAGGTACAAAAACCAAGAGATACTGATTTAAACATCAATCCCTCATGTTCTATAATGATAAGAATGGGAGGTAAGCCACCTACCAAACTATTGTTCAATATAGTAGAAAAATATAGAAAATTATATATCTATCTTGGAAGCTTCTTCCCTTTAATATATCTAATAATATCCCATAATTATACCCATCATTGAACATAAATATATGAAGGGAATATTACATATGTGGCTTCATGAGAGATGAGAAAAGTAGATTTGGAGGGACAAATCATAAAAAAAAGTATATATCAATTAGTCTAGATATCCAACACACATTGATTTTACAAAACCTAATTATATATCAAAAGGAAGTTCCAAGGATTCTTAGGTAAGTATAAGAGTTTGATGTACTTAGATAATGGCATAAATATTCGATTTATAGTGCCCTAATGTGAGTTAAAAATTAATTTTTGGATCATTTAATAGATGGTTCTGGGTTTGTCAAACCATGTGCTAACTATGCATATGTTGTTGAACATCACCCAGAATCCATATAGTTGTACCACATAGTTTGGAACGCTATATTCTAACCTTGCACTACTATTTTTCCAAATCCTCCCATCTTTCATTGTAAATTCACATGGTTTAATAAATCTAGTGATAACAGAGATTCTCCCAATATATCCACATGCATGATTTATCCTGGAATGTACGTAGTTTTTACAAACTATGTGTCGATTTTGAACCTTACAAGAACCACTTTCACTGTTTCCTAGAAAAGTTTTACAGTTTCCCCAAACTATAAACAAATCATGAACCTACAAAAACACTTCCAAAACACTCTAAAACCCATATAAAAAAACCAAAACACAAAGGGAGTATTATATAAATTAAATATACATAATAAAATGGTAAGGTACTAAAAAAAGGGGCGTTATATTCTCCACACCATTTTTATTTCTGTATTAGGAATTTTATAGATAGCAATTTCTATAGAAGATCTTGGGCCACTATTAATACATGTTTTTCTCATGTTCTCATGTATGTCCCTGAATCTTAATATACTTCGACAAGACCCTTACCACACCAATTATTTTCCCATGAAATATATTATCTACTCTATCCAAAATACATATTGGCACCTGAATCATCATATCATCTAGATCAAGTTAAAAAATTTCCCATCGAATCATATGGTTAGGATCAGTCTCATACTAATTCAATTGAGATACATGAAAAATATTTATCATAGAAGTGAATATTGGTTATAATCTATTCGATCAGCCTCATAAATAATCCATTTCAGTATTTAAAAATGGAAAATATATCGAGGATATAGTTTTATTTTCCTAAAAAAATGTTGATTCCCTAATGTTGGATAAATTTTTATGAAAACATGATCACTCACATCAAATGATAAAGGTCGAAGATGATGATTTTCATATGATTTATGATGGATTTGAACCATTTTTATCCTCTTTATGATCATATAAATCTTCTTTTTTGTCTCATTCACAAGGCTAGGCGAAATAAGTGATATATCACCATTCTTCAGCCAAAAAGAGGAGAACAGAAAGGAAAACATATAAATCTTCAAAAGGATCCATATATATTGAATCTTGAGAACTTTTATTGTATGAGAAATCTAGAAACGGTATATGATACTCCCATGAGCCTCCAAAATATAAAACATAATTCGATAAGAATATTTTCCATCATTTGGATAGTCTGTTCATTTTTTATATCCATTTGAGGATGATAAGTTCTGCTCATTGTATACTGGGTTCCAAGGGTTTACTAGAAGGATTTCCAAAAGTGAGATATAAACCTAGATCCAAATTAGATACAATTTAAACTACCATTCCATGGAACTTTATAAATTCTTGAATAAATATTATTCACAAGTATTCCACATCTATATTCTCCCTTTTTAATATGGTAATTTTTAAAGATTTAAACATACTAGTGGTTCGTTGTTTCTCTACCTTGACTTGCTAACAAGTGATGCATATCAAGACATACTCCAAAACATTTATTTTTATGGCATCATACAAGATATTTGTTCTCATAACCTTATACATATTCTAAATATTATGATGCAGATCCCATCTCAAATAGAAGCAATAAGAAATAATTTGTTCCTCTTATGTTTGAGGAATAAAAAATTGTTCTCTAAAATGAAACTTCGATCTCCCATCTAGTGTTCATCCATCAATGGTCCCCCCATCATTTAGTTTCAAAATAATGGTGATAAATAAAATATTAGATATCTAATAATCTAAAACCTACTTAATAAAATCATGAATAAAATAAACCTGAATGAAAGCCACAACATAACATTTCTAACCATAATCTAAAAGGATATTAACTATAATTTTTGGTAGTTTCCATTAATATGAAGCCTCGTTAGTGAGATTACTAGATGAATTTTTATTTATTAAATCATCCATAGAATTACATTTTCCTTTTATATAAATTAAGTCAAATTCAAAAAACTGAACGTATTATAGTCATCTTAATTTCCTTATAAACAAATATATTTGTGAGAAATTTGTTTTCAAGATTTTATGATCCCTGATTACTATGAACTTATCAATGAAAATATAATTGTTCCATGTTTTCAAAGAAAATACTATATAATCTAACCCCAAATAATATATAATGGGTAATTCTTCACATGAATATGCAACTGTTGTGATCAATAAGCAATATCATGATTTCATTTCAAGAGAACACATCCCAAATTTGATCTAGATGCATCACAAAAAACCACATGTCATTAAAAATACTCAAAAAATGTATGTATATGTGTTTATGTAAGCATAACCTTAATCTCTTGAAAAGAATTATAAAACTCATTAATCCATTAGAAAGAAATGTATTTCCTTGTCAAGCTTTTCATCAAAGTGGAAAGTAATTAAAAGTCATTAAAAACATCAAAGACGTTACTTGCTGGTTGCTAAGAGATAGTATCTTCTTCAATTAATAGATATATCACAACCCTTATTTTAGAAATAAAATACCCAAGAAAACATATATATAGGGTATCCATAATTTACACATTTAAAACATAGCATAAAGGTGACATTCCCGCAAAATACCCAACACTGTGGATAAGTGTTGTTCATGATCGAATAGTCCTAAATACACTATAATATCAACAATGAATACCAACAAATAAGAGTCTAGATGCATATTAAATATCTAATTAATCAATTCTATAAACACTACTGGTGAATTTTTATGACCAAAGGGCATAACCCCATATTCATAATGAGCATAAAAACACTTGAAATATATCTTTGAAATATATTTCTTTCAAACTCAAGGTTTTTGATACCCTAATTTTAATTGGATCTTAAAGAACCACTTGGATCCCCTAAATTGATCAAATAGATCATAAATTAAGGGTATGTGATATATTTTATTTAGAATAACATAGTTTAACTTGTGAAAATCTACACAAATCCAAATATTTTCATCATATTTCTTTAAAAAAAGAACTGGTGATGCCCATAAAGATGTACTAGGGAAATTGAACCCTTTTCTTTCCATCACTTCGTGATGAACCTTCAATTCTATTAATTATATTAGATCTAACATATAAGATGGATGTGAAATAGTATTGGACCCTAGTAATGGATCAATAATAAATTCCACTTCCCTTTTGGGTGGAAACCCTAAGAAATTTTCAAGGAAAAAATATAATAATTGATCCTTGTTTATTAGAAAATATATATGTTTGATTGCATTAGAATATGCCAAATTAACTACTACCAACTCATAAGATATATTCCAAACTATCGGTATTAAATATCCTTCTCTACTTTCATTCATATCCCAATCTACCATAAAGATATTATTAAAACCAACTAAAGAAGTGAAACAAAACTGGTGGGCATAATAGTTTATGTAGAACTTGAACGATGTAAACCAATCCATTATCAAAATAAATTCATTTATATCCATATAAAAAAAATATAAGTACTAAAAAACCAAGCATCATTGAGTTTTATATAACACATTTCACGTTTAGTGGCTTGATACTCTAGTTGTTCGAGAGTTGTTTGAAGTATCAAGACAAGAGGATTTATTTTAACATGTATTCCCATATAATTCATGGTACATATAGAAATAAAAGATAGGGGCATACATGTATCAAAAAAATTATTTCTTGATAGTATAGTTCAAGGGAATCATACCTTTCATCATAGAAAAAATAGATTAATCCTCCATAATCATTTCCTTAGTACAATAGAGCTACTTCCTATGTGTGCCTAATAATTATTTATTTCTTTGTTGTTCCTGTGAAGATGGATATAGTGTTGGTGTGGTACGAGAGTCACCATGGGTTGCTTTAATATGAGAATGATTACCATTTCATCTCAATTAAGGCTTGTGAGCATAAGAATATGTGGTTATGTTTGATCCATTTTCATCAGTCATCTCCAAAGTCATCATATAATAATATTTTAGATTTACCATATTTCAATAATTGTGAAATTCCCCCATATACACCATACATTACTTCTTGATATGCTTATAAGATCCACATTGATAACATATTATTTGATTATTATATAGAGTTGGAAAGGGTACTCAACCAACCGACTGGTTACCGATTATTTTATTACTTGAGAAAAATTATCCCACTTCCTCATGTTCCCCTTATTGGAGTTTCCACTTATACCCATATAAGAAAATGCATTTTCCTCAACCTAGGATCCCAATATATCCTTTTCTAGCATTTTAACCTTCTTAAATATCACTGTATAGTTGTTAATATATATGAAAATCAACCTATAGTGTCGGTCAGGTTTCTGCCATCACTCAAAGATTCCCACATTTAAGTGATCACTATTGGAAACTTAAATAGAAAAATGAATCAACCTCATGGATCTAGTTACATACATCATCATAGAAAAATATTCTTACATTAATGTAAAGTAATTTTTCATCCTTATCATAATGAGGGTGTGGGGATATAATTTTTTTAAGAAAATCCTCAAATCCATTCCATGTCAGGTCCTGGTCTTATGTAATCTAGATAATAATATTTCACCACTTCCTAGTAAGTTCTTCTAGCATATAAACCATTAGATTCACTTTCTAATCATTCAAGGATCCCAGGAAATGAAAAATACAATTTATATTCATCATCAATGAGTCGTCTTTTTTGGGAACTGAATATCCCTAAATGATTAATGGATTATATTTTTGAAATACCATGGATTAATCTTCATTGTGTGTATGTGGATTTGGATTTCCCCAATTAGTGGGTTGAAATTCCTGGATTATGCCTCAGATGAGCTTATTCTTTACTTGTGGATTAGGTTGAACCATATTCTCAGGCTCTTCCTCATGTGGGTTCTCTGGTTATCAAACTTGTGAAATTATCAAAATAGTACATCGAAAACCAATAAAAAATAAGTAATTCTTCCAAAAATAATGATTGATATTTCCAAATCATCTAAATCAGCAACAATTATTAGAAATTTTCAAAAATAATATAACACGTTATGAAAACTTTAGCCATAGTGGGAAGTCTTCCTATTAATTTCTGATTTACTATAAAAATTGGCTAAATCCATAACGATGAGATGAAAACAGTACTAAAACTTTTTTAGAACACTTTTTTGTACCTAAACACCCTAGAAACTTGGAATTATACATAAAAATTTTATCTACCACGTTTTATTCTATACATTTCAAGTTTCAACAATCCTATATTTTTTCTACCATATCAATATGATGGAATGACCAAGATGGATACCATTTGTAACAACCCTCCCCTTATCCATTATCTTGGGAAGAGGTAGAGGTGATATTAACCTTAGGTGATTTCCCCTAGGCACCAAAAGTATGGGAACTAGTTCTAAGGGAATACAAGATAATTGGAGGATGATTTTCACTAAAAATAGATCAACCTATGGATAACCGAAAAAATAAAAACAACACTATATGATGCATGTCATGAAATAAAATAAAACTCAAAATAGAAAGTGGTGTTAGAGTAGTTGAAAAAATTAAAAAGGTATAACACTAACCCAGTACATGAAAACAAAACTCAAAGACAATGATGTGGAATCAAACCAAGTAATATCCAAAATAACACTCCAAGCCCTAACTCCAAGTCCCATAACCGTTGGATAATGATTCATCATTAGATAAGTACTACACATTTACATTACCTATATCTTGGTACACAACATCTAAAAATGAACTATAATTCACAAATATAGGGTGAGAATAAAACTCAGTAGGTAATACCTAAAGACATTCCAACACAGACCTCTAGGAACATGAAAATTTTATCTTACATTAATATAAAAAAGGATGATAATATAAAAACAATTTACCACAATAAAAAATTTTATGAAATATATTTTTACTAAATAAATTATTCATTATTTATTTCCACGTGGAATATCTATTCAGGTTCCACACTAAAACACCCATGCATGGCCAATGATAGTCCAAATACACATGAGTGGTGACCCATCTCATCACTAATTCATCACCTGATTAAATAACATGTTCCACATTGACACGACTCTAAGTCTAAACCAACAAGGATACCCAATGTGATTTCATGAGCTCACACTAACCACACATGCAAGGTTCTCAATGATAACAATTTTATTCAAAGCCTTTTATCAAAAAACATATGTTCATCATTTCAAAACCAAATATTTGGATACTAAAACAAATAGTGAGATTTCCAAAAAAAAAGGTATAATTATTTAATCATTAAGAGTTAAAGTTTGAGAACAAGTAGAATTTCGAGGGAATCCAAATACCTCACAATAGTGTAAGAATACAGAAAACAACACCCAAAACCTCAATATCTATCATTGAAAATTCTTACCTCTAATAGACCAAACAATATCTCATCAATAAATCCATCATAGAACATAGATCTATTTAGGATAGATTATATATAAGGCTACGTGAGAGAGAATATTAGTAGGTCTGGGTAAAATAATCATAAAAAACACTTATTATTGATTCTGGAGAATCAACAAATTTATATTCACCAGAACATTCTTCCAAATCAAAAAGAATCAATAAGGAAGCTTGGGGAAGGAGAGGAGTTTGAGATCATAAGATAATAGGATCAAAATGAGAGTTTTGGGCCTTTAATATGAGGTAATATGTAATTTTTATAGGTTTTGATGCACAACTCATGTTGAGGTTACATGGTTTGTAAAACCATATTCTAATCATTCCCATGATTCTGGAAAACACCCAATGATATGCATAGTTATTCCACACATTTTTGGTAGATCATGTTCTAATTATGCACTGTTATAGCCCAAATCGTCCCCTCTTATGTGGCTTGTTCACATGATTTGAAAATCTAAGCACCAACTTTACTTCTCCCATTGTATTAACATTTATAGTTTTTCTCATAATTATTATAGTTTGGAAGTAATGGGAACCAAATATGAACATTATAATAAACTATATCAAGTTTTCTTAGAAAATTTACATTGTTTCCCCTGACCATGCTAAAATCCTGCACCTCTAGAAACACTTATAGAACACTCCAAAAAACTCTGCAAACTCCCAAGACTCCACCCAAGTATTATATAACTTTCAAATACATAATGAATGTTAAAATACTATAAAATATGTGTGTTAAATATTTCTTATTAAATATAAGGGTAACTGTGTGGTTACCCTTTCATGAGACCCCCTAGTTCTGAGATGATAAAATTTTATGAATAAATATATAGTTTTCTTCCTTTACTCTCTATAAATTCTATTTTCTATAGAAATTTGAGTATTTTGAGTTATGAATCAATGTAAATAATAATATAATATATGATTTAGATATGATTCAATATTTATTTTCTTGGATTCATTATTAACCAAAGTTTTTAAGAAGTGATAATTAAAATAAATATATTTAATATATATTATGAATAAAGATAATATCTCTTTGAATTGTGTGATTTGGGGGGTGAGTTGTGTGAGGGAGTTAATAGCTATTTAAATTAATAACAATTGAAATTGAATGATTTGTATGAGTATTATTGAAGTATTTATGTCATTCATATATTTTTTATTTTAAAACTTGGAATCCCTCCCTTTTAGTTAAACATATTGTTTCTTGATCTTGGTTGAGTTATGTAGAAAACCCATAGTTTGGTAGGCCTTATACAACTAGCCACAGTCCCTACCTCATGATTTCCTTGTAACATTATTCTCTATCTCTTTGTCTCAATATTTTGTACAGTGACATGAAGCTTCTTTATAGTTTTGGGTTTTAAGTCTTCTATCTATTATTTTGTAAAAATTATGACTATATAATTCCTTTATTTCTATTTTATAATTATTATAAATTGAGCTAAATAATTAAAAAACTATAATATATTATCTAGAAAGTAAATTTGTATCACAAGTATTTAACATAAATTTTATATTGCTTCCTGAGTTTCATAATTACTATTTTATGTGTTAATATTTTTTTCTCCCATGATGTGTGTTTCTAAAAAATTATTTATCTGAAAAATGAAATTGATCAATATAAGAAGGTACAAATAAAATAAGTAATGAAAATATTATGGTGGAAATACTAAATGATATTTTTATAATCTAGTTGAATGGGTTTTACTATGTGAATTATTTAATGGTAGGAAACCTTAAAGAATACTGTGTGTTTTTCTTGTTTTCATGAGCCCTTTACTACTCAGAATAAATATCTACTAAATTACTTTTATTATAATGGTGAATGAATACTGAAATATACTATAATTATTAAATAATAATTAAATCTTATAATCAAATGGGTTTTTGAATAATTAACACTAAAAATAAGTTTTATGGTGGCCCTTAATATTATATTCCTAGAAATATGTAAATTTATTATTGTGGTGTGGTCATGGTAGTGATAAATGGTGAAGTTATGGTTGGATAACATGGTTGTTTTGTGAAGGGAAGGCTGGTTTTGTATTCAAATTTGGCATGTTTCATAGACTATGGAATGTGTGATGGTAGGTAAATGGTTTTGGTTGGTTTATGGGTGATGATTATGGTATGGGAATTTGTTTAAATATCCTTGTTTTTTTTCTGAATGTAATTAATAAATATGATACCTTAATTGTGACTCAAATAAAATATTTTGGGATGCTAATTAAATATATAATGTGGTTTGCAAATAAATTAGTTGTAGTTGAGTAATAAATTGAATAAATATAAATGGATTAATAAATAAATGGGAATGGTTCTTGATTATTATATATGATAATAACATACTTTTATTTTAATAAGTGTGAATTTGTCTAGTGAGTCTGGGTTGTAAATTATTTTCCATTAAATATGGATAATAAAATCAATAATATGTATATTATGGGAAATTAAATAGAAAATATGGAATTTCTTAATTAAATATTAAAAATGGGAAACCGCGGCTAGGACATATGGTTATTATATATGTTATTAAGAGTAATGATCTTACTTCATTCTGAAGGTAGCATCGGTTGTTGATGGATAGTAGTGACACTATGGTCAGGGAATATGGGTTAATATGAGGTCATTGGTATGAATCTATTGGTTTGGTATTGTTTTTGTAACTATCTATTCATGTATTTTCTTATGATTTATAGCCACACCACACTTAAGTCATGTATTTCATACCAGCACCAAATTCATTGATTCCATGTGATTTCTCCAATATCTAACTTTTAAAGGTAAAATGGTTTACTTAGACCTCTTCATATATCTCCATTTGATAGTAGTATATAAAACAGTTGGGGGCCAGTCTAGGAAATGATGACACATTATTGGGTGATGCATAGTGGTGGTACGGTTTAGTAGGGCTCATATATAGTGGCTGGGGGACACATGGTTGATTTCATTCCTATTCATGATACCCTAATTATCTAGAATTTTGGTTTTTCTATGGTGGTATGATATGGTATAGGTTAAGAGCATGGTTTTCTTGATGTGATGATGTGGTATGTGGCACGAGTTGAGAGTTGGGCTTACCTGTTGAGATAGCGGCAGTTAGGAAGGGATGGGAGCATGGGATGGTTTACATTAGGGTCTGATAGAAAATAACTAGTTGGGAATCAATATTGTGCACAAAATTGTATATAATATTTGGTACTATTTTATTATACTTGTATAAGATACTTGGAGGGTGATTCATGGGGAGGATGGAGATGGGTAGTTGACCTAATAGGTTGATGTCCATTCACCTCTTTACTCACCAAAGAATTAATATTATTTTCTCACATTTTCCCTAGTGATGATCCTATTGATAATTCATGTTATCATATACAAATATATATATATATATAATAGGTGATAATGAGGATCTCGTGACCAAGTTGGAATATACTATCATGGAGTATTGTCTTTCTATTGGAGTTTCTATTTAGGAGTTTTTTGTGAGTTTTATTTTGGATACTTTCATATATTTCATATAATGAATTGTATGATTTTATTTTATGGGATATTCATTTATTATATATTATATATTGTTTATTAGTGTATCCGTATTATTTTTAAATAAATTATATTATGTGTGAAATTCCTCCCATTATGTGTTTTATACCCTCGGTGCAAGCCTCCAAACCAGATTCACCTAGATTGTATATAGGTAGTTGGTGGGTCATGTACATGGACTTGAGATATTTCTAGGAATATGTGAAGGTAAATTCAATCTCACATTAAGGTAAAACAAACTATCCTCTAATGATAACTCTCACATTATGATCATTCAATCCTCGCATCAGGGTATATAAAATCTCTCAAGTTGTACCGTAGTACCCTCACACAACTATTTCTTCTAGTTCTGTGGAAGGGTAATATGGAATTACCCTCATGCAGGTATTATTTCCTATTTCACATCTGGGTAACTCTAAATTTACCCTTGATTGATACCCCTTTACTACATGAAGGTAACATTTTTTGTAGAAAAATACATTTTCCCCCTTTCACATGCATATCATTTTTATGGAAATATGAGTATTTTAAGTTAAAATCAGTGGAAATAATAGGATAATGGATTATTTAAATATGAAGAAATATTTATTTTCCCATATTTATTTTTAATGAAAATATTATGTATATCATAATTAAAATAAATATATTTATGATTTGTTTTGAATAACGAACAAATCTCTATGACATGTGAGATTATGGGAGGTCAAATGGGTCTTGTGATGGATTTAATCCTTATTTGAATTAATAATAATTAAAATGTATGGATTTTACTGATTATTATGGAAATATGTGGGACAATAACATATATCTGATTTTAAAATAAGGAAACCTTCCCTTTGGCTCAAGCTTCTGGATTCTTGAATCTGGGTGAGTTTTGATTTATCCAAAGATTCAAGTAGACCTTTTACAAACAATAATATTCCCTTACTCGTGATTTAAATTCCATTTTCATCTTTCTCTATCTTTCTATGTTTTGTAAAACATGACTTAGAGCTTCCTTCCAGGTAGGGGATTCAAGAAAGTATCTCTTTTATTTTCTAATAATTTTGATTCTATCATGCCTTTTTTCCTATTTGATAATTATTATTAATTAAAATATATATATAATATAAAGATGGAAATTATGAAAGGAATGTGTAACACATGTACTTAATATATAAATTATATTTCTTTATGTGTTTCATGGTTATGATATATATGTTTTGAAATTTTTTTCTATAATGGTGTGTACTTCCAACACAGTATTTATATGAATGAATGGATTGATTCAATCTAAGAAGGTCGATAATAATAAAGTTATAAAAATATAAGGGAGGATGCACTGCATGATATTTTTATAATCTTATCAGATGTGTTTTTCTATGTGAATTATTTTTTAGTAGGAACCCCTTAAGAATATTGTAAGTTTCTATTGTTTGAATGATAAATTTACTACTCTAAATAAATTTATATTAAAATACCTTTCATATTGATGTGATTGAATGATAAAATCACCTCATATAATTAAATAATAATTTATGCCAATAATTAATGGGTTTTTTGTATAATTAGGACTTGAAAGAATCTTAATGTTATCCCCTAATATTATATACCTCGAAATATGTTTATTTATTCATATGGTGTGGTCATGGTTGTGATAAATGATATAGTTATTGTTAGATAATGTGGTGGTGGTAATGTACCAAGTTTTTTATGGGAAGGTTGGTATTGGGTGCATGGTTGGAATAATGTGTGGGATATAGAATGTGAGATGATTTTTAGATTATATTGGCTAGTTTTTTATGTGATGATTATGTTTAGGGGATTTGGTTAGAGATATTTAGTGATACAAGATGGAATGGAATTAAAAAATATGAAACACATAATGTAAATGGAAAATTATATTATGGGATATAAATTAAAAATCAATTGTTTTTGGGAATTAAAAAAGTTTTTGTTGATTAATAAATTGAATAATTATAAATAGATAAATAAATGTATATGAATATTTCGGGATGATTATAAATGATAGTGACATAATTGAATATCAATAAGTGGGAATTTTTCCAGTGAGTATTAGTTATAAGTTATTTTTCATCAAATATGGACAATAAATGTTATAATGGGTATATAATGGGAAATTAAATAGAAAATTTATAATTTTTAAGAAAATATTAAAAATGGGGCACCATGTCTCAGTCATACGGTTATTATGGAAGTTTGTGTGAATAGTGGGGCAGTTTCATTATAGATGAATCTTTGGTTGTTAATGGATATTAGTGAAATTTTTTTGGAGGATTATGGGATGATCTAGGGATATTAGTGTGCACCAATATATTGGGTACTATGTGTGCAAATTTATTCATGTATTTTATTATGAAATCTAATTTCACCCCACCATAGTTGAGTATTTTATACCAACTCTAAATG
Source organism: Viscum album (assembly GCA_963277665.1). Taxonomy (NCBI): domain Eukaryota; kingdom Viridiplantae; phylum Streptophyta; class Magnoliopsida; order Santalales; family Viscaceae; genus Viscum; species Viscum album. The sequence continues at coordinate 1,157,534,449 of OY728134.1, read as the reverse complement.
TGTTGGTTCCAGGTGTCTTACCCAACATCCAAGTAGGGGAGGGAGTATATATAACTCCCCCCACTTACCTAAACTCCCTTTACAGATAGTATATGGCACAGTTGAGGTTTATTTCAGGTAGTTATAGCTTAAATGGGGGTGATACATAGAGTATCTATGGTTTATTGGGGGTCATGTTTGCTAAGAGCAGGGCATGAAGATGTTCTTATTTTATTTTGTTATACCCTAATGCTCTATAAATGTGGTGAGGAAATGTTGGTAAGATATGGTATAGGTTTAGAGTTGTTCTTTCCTAATTTTATGGTGTGGTATATGGAATGGGTTTGGGATTTCTAGTAGAGATGATAATTTTGAGGAAGGGATGAGTGCACATGACATTTGACATTGGAGTGCGAGAGAAAAAAACAAATGGTGAAGCGGTGTGGGTTACCCACTTGTTTATATTGTTTGGTAATATTTTATTATACTTGTATTCAATACTTTGTGAGTGACCCTTGGTGAGGGATTTGATGACCAACCGTGACCATACTAGCTTAGATTTTGGTGTGTTTTTGTTGGAGGTACTATTTATGAGTTGTTTTGGTGTTTTATTTTAGAGACTTTAATTTATTTCATGTCTAACATTATAATATTTTCTTATATGGTATCTTTATTTATTCGATATGATATGGGTTTGATTAGTGGATTTGGATAATCTTGTTATCTTAACTAATATTATGAAGAAACTTCCTCACATTGTGTGTTTTATACCCTTAGTGCTAGTGTCCAACATATGGCCTATAGGAGGTGGGAATCATGAGTCACTTGTTCTCTTCATTTCTAGACCAGGAGGAGTACTAGTGGTGGGTGTTGTGATATTTATAATCTATTTGAAAATTTTAATAATCTATGAATATTTTATTTGAAAATGATAGATATATTATGAAGTGATATATTATAAAGATCTTAACCTTTCTGATTTAAATAAGATGATTGATTCTATCCTTTTATATAAATGAATTGATATTTAATAGCCTGTATTTATGGGGAAATCCATTATGTATATATATATATAAGGGAACCTCATATTCATTTTTCAAAACATATAATGTTTAATTCCCCTATATGTTCTTTCATATCACTTTAATGAGAACCCTTATTATTTTTCTTAAGATTTCGATTAAGAGAGAGGTGTAGTGTTCTGTCTTTTATCATTAATTTAATCCTTAAGTGAAGATTCAAATTTTTTACAGGACTCAAGGTAAGGCTTCATTTTCTTTAAATTTCCTACTTTAATGTTTCAAATAAATTTTTAAGAAAATTGTCTCTCAAAATGTTCTATATGAATTTTTCTTCTCAAATGACCTCTACCAATATTCAATTCTTGTTTATTCTATTTTTTAAATTATTTTTTATTTGTGTTACCTAAAACTATATATGTTTTAGGATTGAAATGTATGGTTTAATATTAATCCCTATGTGTTCGATTCATGTTATAATCCTTTATGGATTTATTATTATTTTCATACTCATATGGAAAATATATGTATGGTGTATCATTATGTGACGGGTGGACTTCATATATACCTCCAAAATTGTATGTAATTTGATATATCTAATGGGATGGTCAGAAAGGGACAAGAGATTAAACCCAATCAACTATATTAATTTTTTCAATATGTTTCTGACTAAAAATTAACATTTTTATTGATTTGAAAAAACAAAATACACAAAACATCATCATGGTTGTCTGATGTACTACAAGCCCAAAGCATCATTGACAAAAAACTCCATCCCCTTACTAGTAAAATACCCCTTGTTAAAGAAGGGAAACATACTATAATTTTGAGTTTCCATAGATTCCAAAAATTCATCCACCATATTTCCCTCCCTCCAAGTGCGAGAGATATCCATGTGAATCCACATGAGTAGTTTTCATCTCTTAACAGTGTGTGTAATATTCCAGGGAACCCTGCCTTTTCACAGAACTGCTTTTTAAAATATCATGGAGTATATGTCCACCCTCGTTAAAGTAATATGCCTATGAGTACACATTTCTAGACCTGTATCCAAGGCATGGGGATCCGTCTGGAGAGGGTCGCCTCTCCCAAATGTGTCTGCGAACGCTGCAAGCACAGACCCCATATGGTATCTCACAACACCTCCCTCATGAATCTCCCCCGGATCAGTGACCTATTCGTGTTGAGTTTGAGCCTTTGGCTAGAAGGGCTTTAGTGAACCCATCATCCCTACCCTGAGATGTCGGCCTGATGATCTGTGGAGAGATTAGAGATGATGGAGCTCACAGATGGTGCATAATGACAATCGGGACACAGTCTGATCAAATCCAAAAAGGATTTTTTCATTATGAAAATAATGTTGACCTAGGATCTAGAGATATTGTTATGGAGACTTTCATTTCTTTCTTCCAAATTGTCCAGTACCTTGAAATTATAATTATTGTCTTGGATTTTCTATCAGCCCCATGATTCCCAATGCCTCTAAACAATGCACTGAGGAAGTTACCATGCGCCCCATCATACCCATCCCAACTGAGGAAGGCCCTGAAATTATACTATATCCTTCTATCCCATTCACTGTCATAAAATAGATTCCACACTGACTCTTGGTTGAATGACCTATAGCACCAACATCTTGAAGCCATGTTTACTCCAATTCGTTGCATGCTTTCATCTGTAGGAAATGCCTTATTCCACATATGCCATAACAAAAAATTAAATATGGAAGGGATCTACTTGAACCACAGAGTATTCCCCCACGAGTCATCATTCGACATTTCCATCGTCACTTGAGCATAATCCATGATGGGGAAATCTCCCAATGTAGAACCAGTGAAAATAATCTTATCATGCTCATCACTAGAAACTATGTTGTAGAAAATCTATGTTTGGATCTCGTTAAGGATGGCCTGAATAGACTGGGGATGACTACTTGCCTCCTTAAAAGATAGATCTAAGTGGGGCATTGCGGAAACCACAACAATCCCACTCCCCCCCCCCAATCTTGCTGCCAAAAATTGATGTTTCCTCTTCCCACGATCCATCGAGAGTGGTAATGTAAAACCTCCAGGTATGGGTGAGTCAGGTTCCATATCCTAGAAGAACAGGTTATCTGAACATTCACATTCATGCCATATAAGTCCTGCATTGTTCTTACCCAAATATTTTGACCTTCTAGGGCCTCCCATGAAATCTTATCATGAAGCCCTTCCATGGTTGAGGAGACACTTCTCAAATTAATTCCCCCTTCAGAGAGATGTCTTGCTAACCGTTTCCCCGAAGCCCAGTGATGTCTGCCTTCCATCTGCCCATCCCATATCAAGGACACCATAATCCTTTCCATGTTGGAAACCACACTCTTAGAAACCTTTAGATTAGAAAGAATGTGCATGGTAATGGAAAATAAAACATTTTTCACCAGAGTAATGCGACCTCCAAAGGACAGAAATTTGTTTTCCAATTATAGATGCACCCTATGATTCTGCTTATAAGTTGGTGAAAATGATGGACCCGAAGGGAAGAGGGTCTAACTGGTGCCCCAAGATATTTGATGGTGAAGGATCCCCTAATAATATTCAAACTGGCCCCCAAAACCCTCTCCCTCCTCACAGATATCTTCCTAGTAGTAAAGAAAAGGATTTTCTGTTTGTTCACCACCTGCCCACTCCACTTGTATATTCCCCTAAAATTCCATTCAACCCTTGCATTGACCTTCTACTACCATTTATAAATAGTATTGTATCATTTAAATAGTTTCTTTAATGAAAAAAGATCATTTTTTAAATAAAGTATATGTTTTTATGGGATTTAGTATGTAAGGGTTTTTCCTAATTCTCTAAGACTCTATACATAAAAATCCCTGGGTATTTAAGTGATGAAATATGGGTTATGAATCATGTAATTATTGTATAGTTATGTTTAGGCTTTTAAAATGGGTATAAAAGTAAGTTTTATATAAATTTATAGGTTAGGATGTTATTAATTAAGGATAATTTTTGAATAGATATCATAATGGGTTGATAAGTATATGATTGATCATAATTATGAAGCATAAATATTCTTTTTATGTCTTATGATAATGGATTTAAATGTATTTAATAATATTTTAGGATATATTTATTGGGAATTCACAATTTAGATATGGATAATCCTTATGTTTGATATATTCTTTGTAATCAACTTTAATGTTTCATTTATTTTGAGGATAGAATCTTGATGGTATAAAAAACATTGATAATTAATAAGAGATTTGGTGATAAGGGGATTAAATTATTTTTTTAATAATTTTACTAATTTTTTAGGTTCATACATGATTAAGGTATATATAGGAAACATATTAGGTAATATGATTAATTTCTTGATATGATTTATGGGATAAATATTGACATAAATTTCTTAATCATATATAATTTTATTGTTGTTTTATTATATAGTTATTCAAGTTATTTTGTGAAAGGATTAATATAATTTGGTATGAGAAAATATTAAATACTATTTTTTATGATCATTTTTCTTTTTTTAAGGTTCTAAAGTTAATATGATGCAATTTATTTAAAGGGGGAATGTAAAAACCCATGTTTTAGAATGTATTATTTTTTTATTATAAGTTCTTCATTATAAATTATATAAAATGGAATGATAACTTTGGTATAACACAAAAAGAATGGATATTATATAAAAAGGTATCTAAAATGAAAAAATTAAATCCAAAAGAATATAAATATTATAATGGGGAAAAGGTAATTAGTGTACAAAATAACTACTAGGTTGAAGTATGAATTATCTCGACCTCCCATGAAGATGATTCCTCTAAAAATAATTATATACTGAAATAAAAAAACCGAAATAAAGAAGGAATTTTCAGGATAAAAAGATAGAATATGATGTGTGGATATTTATAGGTGAATATATAATCATATTGGATAGTATTTATATATCCACCAAAGTATTTTTTGAGGTAAATCATTCTAAAATCCATGAATATGATAGATAAGATAATATTAGGTATTTTAAATAAATTACTTATGAATAAATTGATTTTATTCGTGTTAATAATTCAATCAAGGAATATTTAGTTTAGAATGTATATTTTATGACATAAAGGATTTAATATAGTGAATTTGATATCAATTATATATTTTAAATTTTTATGTCTACTTTATGATAAAAAAATTAAGCACAACATCATTTTTATTTTGGATTTGTTTAAATAATTATATAAATGTATGAATTTGTTTTAAAATTTACAAGGGTTTTAAGAGGAAGTATTTTATGAGTTCTTTTCAAGTTATTTTCTATAAAAAAGTGGTCTCTAAGATCTATGTGTTTCTTAATCTATTAAAGTTATTTTTATGTTAAAATTTACATATTGGGTTTTCATGTATTATGTATTCAAAATTTTGACAATGTAAATAAATATTATGTGATAAAAAATTAACCCATACATATTGAATTTTCCTTACTTTTACTTTTACATATTAACCCTTGTGTTGAGGACTTTGTTAAATCTCTGACCAGATTGCATAGAGTGACTCCTATGTATCATAATAACTAACTTTAGGAATTTTCTTTTTTGAATTTTTAGTTCTTCTATTTAGATCTACCTTTGGGTATTGAGTAAAGTTATTCTTATGTACCAGAATTAGTACATGAATTTTCCAATTTCACCACTTTGAGTACTCTGACGATATAAGTGTATTATATCCTATTATTTACAATAATATCATATTTTCAAAACTGATGAATTTTACATATTGGAAACTTACATTCACATATCTTAGTGATATATTTTCTTTTTAAAATTTCCCTAAAAAGTAACTCTTACAAATTCTCCTTGAGTAATTTTTAATATCCGATTATCCACAAAAGAATAACTCTTATATATAGAGATATTTTTCAACCCATTTTCATTTAAATATAAACTTTACTTGTGATGTGATAACTTATGTTGGATCCATGGTATATTTCTATAAATTCTAGAAAAATGTATTCATCTTCCAAACCTCATTTTCTGAAAAAATAGACACAACTTGGATAACTCCCAAATAACTTATGGGTCATATTAAAAATATATCACATCTTTATATGGTGATTATATAATTTATCCTTATAAACTCAAATCGTCAAGAATAAGTTTTTTTTACGATATTTATATTTCTATATATGTGGTTTCCTCTTATATTTTTTTTAAAAAATAATCAAATTTGTCTAAAAATAATATTAAAGAATTCTTGATATTTCTTAAAGTGTTATAAGATGAGTTTTGATAAATATCTAGTCACAAAAACTAATGAACAATCCAAATATCTTACAAAATAACTGGCAATAAGGATGGTTTTAAATGTTAGGATAACATAGTCAACATAAAAGTATTTTAAAATATGATAATATTAGCACTTAATAAGATTACAGATCAAAATGAAACATAAAAATTATTATTTCAGAAATCATATTAAATGAATATTTTGAATTTGGGTTGATTTTAAACCCCTAAACAAATCAGATAAGGGGAACATGAATGATATGTAAATTTATTATAAACATTTTTATATTTAAATACATCACTATTGATATTGAAATTATTAATTAATATTGATTATTTAATATATTTTTTATATTTTTCAGTGATTCTTTATTTTGGGAGAAATGAGAAAAATGAGTGAAAACAACCATGACATAAACTAAAAGAATGGTTCCCATGATGAAGGATGCCTATGGAACACTCCTAGGGGATGAAAACAAAGAAATGAGTTGAAACTAATATTTTTGAGATTGAAATATAAGAGTAATGTTGTGTAAACATTACACAATGTGAAAAAGTTAAAAGACATGAAGAAAATAAAAGACATGATATGAAGAAAAACTAGTCTGGGTGATGATAGCATGTGTCACAATGTGACACAAATGGAATTGTTGTGACAAAACCCAAAAAATATCCAAATATGATTTCAGGATGTGTAAACATTACACAAGGTGAAACACTTACATGATGTGAAAGTGTCAGGATAACCCAAAAAAGTCCATATTCAAAGCAATGAGGGGAAGTGACCTATTTGTTTTGCCACAGGGCCACCCATGGTGAATTTAGGACCCATATTAATTACATTTAATATTAACCTACCTCTATGAAATTATATTAATAGATATCTAAGCATCTACTACTACTACAAATAGATTCTGGAGGCCAAAGTCTAGGGAGAGAATTTCCACTATTGCAAGGTCCTCCCCATTCCTCTTCTCTAGTTTTTCATTCATGTTTTCTTTTCTTTCCTTCCTTTCTCTTCACTCTCTCATCACTAGGATAGTAGGGTAAAACCCACCTTGGGTAGGGTTATGTAGCCAAAGGTTAAAGGTGATGTTGGATCATTTTATTATTTTTATTCATGTATTTGGATTTTTTCAACTTTATTTCCAACTTCCAATCACTTTATTTTCTTTTTTATCATGATAATTGATAAATAAATTTGAAATAAAATTTAAAATTTCACAACCGATTACCCTGAATTGAGTTATGACCATTATTTAATTTAGGGCAACAAAGGTAAAATATTATATCTAGACAAACTCAATTTAACAAAACCCAAATTATCTTACAATAGTAAAGGGGTATCACTATGTTGAGGAGGGGATACCATGACTATTGGATCTACCTTTTCTCAAATACGACACCAAAAACGGATTAATAAATTTATATTCTAAAAACCAGTTGCACTTAAACCCTAAAATTGAAAAACCCAAATATGCCTTTAATTATAATTTAAAAAAATAATATATTACGTATTGCTTCTTTTTTCACTTTCATAAAATTTTCCAGAAAACAAAAGTATTTTTTTTCTATCTCTTAAATTTAAATTAATTAGTTCTTTTGAAAACCTAAATTAACTAATTTTACAATATCTATGGGTTTGACCTCAAACATTCCTAATACTATATTTTAATAAACTATGTAGAACAGTTTGAGTTTTTAAATTTTTTATTTTGACTAGACCCATAGAAAAATAATTACAACCTTAGGACCTATCAAAACTGACTTCTTTTCCTAGGATAATCACAACATAGTTTTAGGTTTTTAATTTTAATTTTAATTTTAACATATTACTTTTTTTTATTTTTTACATTGGGTATTTAGAGATATAATTTTCACATTAAAAATCATTAATTAATGATTACAAAACATGAAAAAAAATCAAAAGAGATCATTGATTTCAATCCTGACACAGATCACGCCCCAGAAAGAAAATTAAATATAATAATGGCTGATGTAGAGATAAATCAAATTATTAAGGTTTTTCAAATAGATATAGTGTTGTGGAATATCATATATTATGGGTAGGAATCAAATATAGGTTTATAAATGATCATCCTAGTGCCTCCCATTGTATAAAATAAATTTGAGTTCAAACCTGTAATCAGTCAAATGATCTGAAACAACATGCAATTATCTAGACTACTATATGTAGATTTAAACACGCATATGGGAAACTTTCATATGTTCTGAAATACATTTGAGTTCCAACATGTTTCAAGTAACGTGGTAAGGCTCCATTAGTTTCTATTTTAATTACTAGAGTGATCTTAGTATTGGATTCAAATCCCACCATAAAATTTCATGACTACATTGTATGAGATAGAAAGGAACTTTCTCACTCAATTCTTCCCACCGTCTAAGTCAATGTACATACAGGTAAATATTATAAACTTCAATAAATTAGAATATTAATTTTTCTACTCTTATTGGGAATGATACAAATATATTACTTTAAAATTACCCTATCAAAGTATTGAAATGTGGATTACAATTAATACCTTCTATAAGGGACCTTCTTAGGGAAATAGGTCTATTCTAGACGTCGCAGCTGGGTAATCACTAATAAATAAATCACCAGGGGAGAGCTATAGCCTACTAGAATAAATAAAAATAATCACTAGATAGAAGAAAAATGGAATCCCTAACAGGAAATGTAGACACAATGATGGTCCATTAATAAAAAACCTAACGTATAGATCGATATGAAGTAAACTATTCCAATTATAATCATGGTTCTAATTTTCTAGTTTTTTGACTAAAAGAACCTAAAGCACAAGGGTACCATCAAAGGGTAAAAGGGTATCATAAAAAAGTATCCCAAGGTCCTTTAATGAAGATCCAAGTCAACATGTTGGATTAGACTTTGGATACTTTTATGACTTTCACTAGTGCCACAATAAATTAATTAACAATCTATTAAAAACATCAAAGTGTATCAATAATGGAGATGAAGGATGACTCAAAAGATTAGAGGGATACAATAAGGAACCTTTAATGGGAAGTAGGAAAAATAGATGATCAACTTAGAGACAGACCTTGGGGAGTACTTCCAAGATCACCTGAAGTACATGCACATGATGATTTGAAAGGAATAGCTCTGAGCAGTGAAAAATTCACTCAGGATTATCCCAAATTGAGAAAACAATTAGAACAAAATAAATTAGTGTTGTAAAAGAATTAGGAACAACTAGATTAAAAATGATAACCATTAAAACTCATGTTAAGTCATCCTTTCTCTAAAAGGAATGACTCAATAGAAGATCAATACACAAAAAGGTAAGTTTCTCAAACAATTTAAAAATTTTCATAATAATATTTTTTACAAAGGATCTTGTGAACATGATGACCTATGAAAAATTCATGAAATGGATAGTAACCAACAAGAAGAATATAAAAAAAATTATAACCATACCACTCACATGAAAGTGTTCAGAAATAGTATCAAAGGACTTAACTAAGAAACAACAAGTTCTATGTATATTTTTAATTACTATATTTATTGAAGATAATAAATTTATAAAAGATTTATTTGAATTAGTCTTTGGGGATAATATCTTTTCATACACAATTTTTAAGATCCTAGGACTAGATAAATTGACTCCCAAATAGATTCACTTCTATTATAAGACTCAAAGGTGAAGTACCCTAAGGGTTCATTGAAAACATTTTCATCAATATCAACAAATTATAATTTTCAATCAACATATTAGTGATGGATATGGGAGATAAAAAATAAATCACTCATTCTAGGGAGGCCATTTTCATCCATTGGTCATGAAATGGTTGATTTACAAAGTAGAAAACTTTTTATGATAGTTTAATGTGAACAAGTAAGATTCAATTTTCAATTGGAAATGAAGAGTTACGATGTGATATAAGACAATGAGTTTGAAGAAGAGAAAATATTGAAGTTGTGTGTATCTCTAAAATTTAAAATTTACATGAGATGAATGTTGTTGTTTAAGGGGATGATTGACCTAAAAACATTAAAAATAAGAAAGAGAAGTGGAAGAGTCAATATGCTAATACTGGAAAGGAAACCAAGTCCCCCATGTATAAAAAATTCCAACATGTATGGATATTTCATGACATTTCATTTATTATTTTAGTATTAAGGAATAAATGGTGGATCAACGTAGTGAAAACCAAACAAATACAACCATTAGGAAGAATTATTGTATTTAGAGGAGGAGAGGGGTAAACCTATGTGTACAAGACATATCTGAGACCATTTATAGACCCTAATGAGGTAAAAGCATTTCAATTATATATCACTTAATCTAAATTTAATGGAGGGACGTTCAATCCAATGATGTTAAACAACAGTTCTACTGAGAGGCAACTTAATTTTTTAGAGTTTTCTTTACAATCTATTTTCAAGGCACATATTCACTAACCCAAAAATATTTCAAAATTCATTGATAATAGCATGTACATTCTTTTTTTCCAGGCCCATTAAGACCATGGAAGGAAAAAAGAAGCATTATCCATGAAAATAAGCTGCATGACAACTATATGTCATGAAACCTATTCACCTCATTAAAAAACAGAATACACATTATTTAATATATATACATCATTAATAAAAATAAAATAGATCATATGAAACCAACTTTGAAGCATCACTAAGAGGGGATTAATATTTTAAATTCAAATTTTTTCTACTATATTCCCCATATTTATTTTATTTAAATATTTTAACTTCTAATTCCATGCCCTCACTTGATTCAAGCTTTAATACAATACACTATAAGATATAAAATACTTAGGATAATTACCATTCAATGATTTTAAATTAATTTTTCATTAAATTTGAATAAGAAGGGGGGAAATAATTAGTTGATATAATCATGTGTATTAAGATTTAGAAATACATGATTTATGGGAGAATGTTAATTTTTGTGAATGAATTTTCTATGATATTTTCATTTCCATGTATTTAAAATATTTTCATTAATTGATTTAATTATTCATATGAATTTCCAAAACATACTTTCCCAAACCATCTAACTCATTCTCGATACATTTTTTGAACCAATATTTCCTTTCTTTTTATCATATATTTCTAGTGACACTCAAACATGTTAACTTTTATAACGTTCTTGGAATCTTATCAAATATATGAGTGAATAGAATCACTTATAATACAATTGAGGTATCATTTGGTTAACCCTTTATCTTGAAGCCACCTTGCATTAATCCTTTTTATGCCCATTTATTTAATTAATTGTCTGTTAAGAAAATGATCCTAGTTACAAGCCTATTTTATCCATTCTTAAATAACTCATTATATATTGCATGATATCTAAAAGAATAATTATAGGGGAGAGACTTTCAATAGTGGATAGGGATATATTTTATTTAGAAGACACTATATTTTATCATTATTTATATCACATAATAAAAAAAGGGGTTGTGTCTTAGGAGGATCAAAAATCAACATTACCTTACAGATGACCTTTGGATCTTATATCATTAGGTTGTGGATGTGATATTTTTCCTAAACATAATTTTCAAAAAAAGAAAAACAATAAAACAAAAGAGAAAAGAAAAAATTAGAGGTTGATTTATTCATTATTCTTACATGTATCATGGGCCCACTTTGACCTTATTGGGGGAAGAGTGAGATGTCATATGTGAGGGAAATTTATACTGAGCTTATCGTTAGATATCATGTATTACACTTTAGATTCAAACCACTTTTTTAGCATTATTGTTTTACATAATTTACCCACCATCCCTAAAGAATAAAATTCATTTGAACCTAATAATAAATCCTAAGTGATTAAATGTGATTTCTGTCTTTATACGATGAAGATAATAGATGCCATACAAACCTATGGTAATTGACATGTTTTTGAGGTATATGTTGAACACTATTTACACATGTACCTTGATGATGAGTGGAAAAATTCATGTGAGGTAAACTAAAAATGTAATCCATATTAATAAATAATTGAAAAATGAAAATGGATGAATGAAAATGATTAACTATTTCAAAAGATAAAAAGTAAAATAATTGGTTGATTTGTTTCATTTGAAAAATGAGGTGGTAATGAAATTTCCATGTGTTATTATTGATCATTTTATTTCTTATTTTATCAATTGTTTTTATTAACATGGATTTTAAAGCATCGTAACGTGAAAATATTTTATAGTATGTTGAGAATCCACCCATGAGGACAAGTGAGAATTCATGTGTGGGGGATTTGATATGTTCATTAGTTGTATGAATTTTTTACATTAAAATATATCACATTTGATATTTAAATTTTTAATTCAAGCACGATTCTTTAAAATATTCTTAAAATTTTCCACGGATTCTATATTTTGTAGGAAATGGGAAAAGGAAGCAAAAGCGACCAAGATGTCTACTAAAATAAGGCTACCAATGATGAAAGAAGCCTATAAAACACTCTTGTGGGGGATAAGAACTAAAGAACTAGGTTGAAATTTCACTTTTGGATCTGGAACCACAATATTCACATCCTGTAAACTTTACACAACTTTAAAATATTACAAGATGTGAAGAAAATACATGATGTTAAGTAAAGAAAAACTATTCTGGGTGATGACCGAATGTGTCACTGCTTTACACAGATGTTTATTCCATGACACATATGGTCACACTATGACAGTTCCAAAAAACATCCAGAGATGATTTCAAGATATTTAAACATTACATTAGGAAAAAACATTACATGTGGTTAAACACTTTCATAATGTGAAATTGTTAGGAGGATCCTAAAACATACATATTTGACGCAATGGGTGGTGGAGACATCTTTTATGATTTCGAGGCCACCCGAGAAGACACTATAAACCATATTAATAAAATTTAACACTACACAGTCTCCATGGAAGTATATGGATAGTGATATGAGATGTTGTTATCCGGGAAAGTTTCTGGAGACCAAATTCTTGGGCGAGAAGTTGTCTTATTATAAGGTCTTCTCTATTCTTATTCTCAGGTTTTTCTCTCATGTTTTATTTTATTTCTTTACTTCCTTCATGTTATAGAATCACTAGTATGAGAGGGTAAACTATATATTATTATATGGTTATGTATCCAATGGGGTAAGGTAACATTAGATCTCTTTATTATTCTTTTTCAAGTATTTGGATTCATGTAGTTTTATTATTAACTTCTAATACATTTATTTTCTTTTTATCATGACCATTTGTAATATAATTTGAATGAAAATATAAAATCAAAAAAACTGGTTTCCCATAATTGAGGCATGATAATTTTCACATTTAGGGAAACCATATTTAAATATGATATCATGAAAACCCGAATCAAAAATTCCTTAAATATTGGATCATGGGAAACGGGTAATCAATGCATTGAAGAGGGGATATTATAATCATTAGACCCACCAAGTCTCGACTCTTACAGAAATCATGGATTAATAAATAAAATTTATAAAAAATTACCAAATACAACTTCAAACTAGAATTCCAAACAACCAATATGGTGCAATTTTCTTCTTTATTTCTCTTTTAGAAAACTACTCCCAAAACAAAATTTTGTTTATTCCTCTTTTTTCAATTTTAATAAATAAATTCTTTTAAAAACCTATATTAACTAATTTCACCATCTATGCGGGTTCGACCTCAAAAATTCATAATAATAAATTTTAATTAATTAATGTTCACATTATGAGTTTTTATAAATTTTTTATTTTGATTAGACCCATTAGAAAATAATGACATCCTTAAGGCCTATCAATGAACACATTCCTACATGATATTTATAGAAAAGTTAAAATTTTTGTGATATTTTGAATATTTTATAGTAGAAATATATAAATATTATCAAGTGGTCTTAATAAGACCTTGGCCTACATGATGTGAAAAATATGGTGGATTCAATCCATGCATGAAGACAACTTAGTATTTTAATACCCTATATTTATGGGAAAATCCAATCAGTGCGTCTATAAAAGTGAACTTCCTCTTAATATTTTAGAACATCTAAGTTTAGATCTTTATAAATTTTATTCCATGTATCTTCACTAAGAATCCTTATTTTCGGTATTTATTTTTTGGTTGAGATAGAGTGGGAGTGGGAGAGGGAGAGAGAGATTCATTAGGGTTTTGTCATCAAGGTGATTCTAAAGGGAATATTCAAATTTGTTACATGAATCAAGGTAACTTTTTTCCTTAAAAACTTTTAATTTTATATTTCAATGTATATATATATATATAAAATTCTCTCAAAGTATTCTCAATTAATTTTCCTTCAAAAATGATCTTCACAAATATTTTATGTTTAATAAACCCATTCTTTTAAATTAATTTTTATTTTTGTTACCTAAGTAAACTTATGTGTATGGATTGAAATATAAAATTTTAAGATATTTAAGACTTATTTATTCTATTAATATAATAATATTTTATGTATTTATTTTTGTTTCAAACTTATGTGGAAAAAAATATATATGTTTAATCATTATGTGATTGGTGGGTCTAATATAGTCCCCCAAGGCATTAGGTAATGTGATATATCAAATGAGTTAACATGAAATGAACTGGGGAGTAAAACTAATATATTATAGGACTATCTAAACTATGTTTATAGGAATATAGAGTAAAAAATCTATTATAGGACTTATTCCACATTATGATGATAGTTTGGGTCGTGAGACATTGATGATATTAATAGCTAGCCTTAAAAAATTAAATGATTTTATATTCATATGTGTGTTCCCAAATATTATGAAATATATTATTATCACTCATATTTACCAATATATTATTATATTAAGATCCTATATTACAATAATATGTTATGGTTATAATATTTTACAATATAGAAGGTTATTTTTTGAAGTAAACTAATTTTCATATTCTTCTTTTTTTGAAGTATCCTTCATGTTTTTTATTCATACTTAATAAATAGTTCTATGAAACTTTTTAAAAATGAAGATTATATTTTTTGAAAGATTTTTTTATAAAATACCATAGTTTTTATTTCTTGTAATTTCCTTTTATAAGGGTTTTTAATAATCTCAATGACCTTTAAAGTTTTCTTTTTCTTTTACACACCTTATAAGGCTCTTTATGCTCATCCCATATTTCCAAATTATTTTCATAGGTCGAAAGGATTAGTAAGAGTGATTATAAAGAAAAAAAATGATGAGGTTATTTCATTTAATTAAAGAAATTATATAATTTTAAAAGATTAGTTCAATTTTAAAAAGTTACATTTGGTAAAGAAATTACGGTGTTTTAGGCTTTATTGTGTAGGGGTTTTCTTAATTCTCTTAAAATATATTCCAAAAGGGTCATGGGTATGTAATTGATGTAATGTTTTTTATAAATCATATAATTATGTATAAAACCATGGAATTATACCCCCAGATTGATTGCATTAAAAAAATATTTACATGATAGATTTTATACCAACCAAAGTGACCCAAATTTAACCATACATAATTACAGTATCAACTACCAACTATGAGTCACTTAGATTCCCAATACATTTTAGGTTTTGAGTTTTTGGGAAAACAGAAAATCATTTTAATAAAAACTATATCTTTTTAATCCAAGGTACAATTTTCCAATTATATCAAGATTTTCTAGTTTCACAACAATACTTTAACATCTCCCAAAAAACTCTCCACACATTACACCCTTATTTAAAAATCATCAATTATACAACTCTTTATAACCTTGGGAAATGGAAATATAATAAGAATGAGATCAAATGCCCATTAAGGTTTAATATAAGTGGTATCAATCAAAGAAAATAAGTTAAAATAAGTTAAAATATGGTTATGTTATCATAATCTAGGTACATGAACACATCATAAGGAATTCATATCCAATAAAACATGAATCATAAAGCAAGAATCCTAGCAAGATTCTTGGAATATGAAATGAGTAAAAGGAGTGTTAAAGTATGACTCAATAATTATGATCCATAAAATAGAATAATTAAAATTAATAGTTCAATATATATGTAAATAAATTTCATAATAAATTATAAAATAAAATGAATAGTCATGATTTTTTTTGTGACATCATATTCATATAACCCTTATAATAATCATTATAATAGAACAACGTGACTAGTTTATTCCAATAAAATTTCTCTAATAAATAAATAATTACCTAATATATTAGAGGGATATATAAGACCCACCCATTATCGAATATAATTTTTAAGAACCATAATATACATAAAAAATATAAGAAATTTATTCACTTTATCCCTTCATAGATAAATTTACCCATGGTAGAGAAATGGGTTTCATGAAAATGTCTGCATTCCATGATCATAATGCATCCATAGTAAGAAGTTGGATGGTATAATTAGATCATGTCCCTAGTGAATAATAGGAATCATTAAAATATTTTGATATATATATATATATTATGAATTTTTTTAGAATATCATTATAAATATAGTTTGAATAACTGTAGGAAATTTTATTTTTTTTGGTAAATATTTAAAAAATGAAAAATTCCCAGAACAATGGAAAATATTTTATTTGAAAAATAATGGAAACTTGGAAATGAATATTAATGATCAAGAAAGAAAATAGTTATGGGAAAATTCATTAAAATTAAAAACATTAAAAAAATTCTTTTAACACATTTATAAATAAATTCAAAATTAAACTATATAGAAAACATTAAAAAGATTCCTTTTAAAACCTTTCAAAAAAATGTCAAAAATAGTTGAAAATGACCTTTAAAAAAATTGAAATATAAAGAAGAATATTCTTTGATACATTATAAAGAATGTTAAAATGTTATAGAAAGAGTTAAAATGAATACTTGAAAAAAATTAAACTAATATTTAAAAGTAACTTTTGTTGTGGTATTTTAAAATAAAATCACTTGAAATAAATAACATGAAAGGGTTCTTTAAACACAATCAATAAAAGA
This sequence comes from Viscum album, assembly GCA_963277665.1. Lineage (NCBI taxonomy): Eukaryota > Viridiplantae > Streptophyta > Magnoliopsida > Santalales > Viscaceae > Viscum > Viscum album. The sequence goes on along the minus strand of OY728134.1, from coordinate 1,157,517,244 downwards.
GAAACAAGATCTAATATTTTGAATAGGAATCATATAAAATAGATAAATGAATATAGGAGAGTAATATGAAATATGTCACAGGAAGTGAAATTGAGATGAAAAACCTTTACAGCTTTGGTAAAATTGGAATCAGAACCCTATAAAGGATAAAACCTTAAATAGAATCTAAAATAACATGAATTAGGATTCAATAATGATATAAAAAGTCAAAAAGTTAGTTTATACACCGTATAAAAGATAATATGTGTGACAACCTAGGTAAAATCCTAAATAAATCAAATTTATTATTTATAATTATTCATTTTATGGATTCATATTGATTAGAGTTCTGTAAGAAACGTTATATAACATTTTCAATAAAAAGTTGAATAGTTTTATTCAACTAAATTATTTTTCCACATACTATATTGATTTATTTAAAATCAAATTTTATAAATTTTAGAATTTTAATTAGATTAAATAGACTTTATCTTTTATATTATCATATACAATTATCTTAAGGTTATTTTTTTGATTTTCTTGAAATGGTTAATTTTTTTGGTGAATTGTGAAAAATACCGATTTTATAAATTCCATAAATTGAATGAAATCATTTTTATATATGAATGAATTAAAAATTTATAAAACTTAGTTGACAAAATATGTATTTAAGTATTAAAATAAATCATTTAAAATTATTCTTTCAAATTTTGAAATCCATGCTTGAAATTTTGGAACCTAAGTTATATTTTAATCTAATAAAATATCGTTTTGTTGTTTTCACTTAATTTGATGTTTGGAAGGTTACATTCATATATATATTTATATAAACGTATAATAAAATCTATTTTTTAATAATATACCAAAATAATTCATGGTATTAATATTATACTTGATTTTTAAGTAAAATTATTTTTATTCTGAAAAGGTATTTCTCTAAAAACTATTTTGGTTGTGTTTTGTGAACATATATTAAATGTAATTTTTTACTACATATATAAATTGAATATTATAAAATGGATTTTATATTCAAATTTTACATGTTTAAATTTTATAATGAGGTTAATTTCATTTTCATTAATAATGAGTAGTTATAGTTGTAAAAGTTTTCCACCATGGTAACGGTTAAAAGGGTTAATGAGGGAGGTTAGACTAAGATATAAGTTTTAAAATATATATATAACTTTAATAAATTTCTTTTCATTATTTTATTTAGAAATTAACTTATTTAATATTTAAAATTGGACTAAATTAGATCAACTTTCCCTGGGAAATAAATTTATTATATTTTAATTATCATAATATTTACAAGGATGCCACTCCTTCAACATGTAAAATGGAACCTTCTCACCTCACTCCTACAAAACCATTTAGAAAAATATAAAAATATATACCCAAATCCCACCCTAGATATTCTTTAAATGTATTAGAATTCAAGGACTCACCAAATTACCATTCCTAGAAGTCTTAAGGTGTAATCCAAATGAAGAAATCCAAGGAGTCTGTATATGTCTTAACTAAATTATTTCAACTTTATTTATTCTTATACCTCCTTAAAATCTACTATAATCATCCTGATATAGAAATATAAGTATCTATAATTTACTAAAATATTATTAAGTTTATAGAAAAAATATTTTATACCTCATTTCCAATCTATGAAAAATAAAAATATCGCTCATGTATATGTGCGGATTACCACCTTCATGATGTGATGTGTTTCATTTTTCATCAAATCCTCACATAGACAATTATAAATATGGAGTTAATTAATATATAATAAATTTATTATATAATTAATATTCTTTAAATATAATATATCACTTACCTTCTTACTCATACATCTGTTGGAAAATTAAAAGGTTACTCATGGGCACGTACGAACTACCACCACAACGAATGACGTGTTTCTTATTCATTATCATCTACCATGTATAGTCATATAGATAGATTTAATTAATAAATATGATAATTAAAATATTATTATGTTCCTTTAAAGTTAAAAGTTTATATATTTTATTTCCTTTTCCTCTATTATAAAAAGAAAGCACCGCTCATGTGTATGTGAAGACTACCACCTCCATGAAACGATGCGCTTCATTTTTTATGACCTCCTTACATAGATGTTTTAAAATAATATTTAATGAATAAAAATGATAAATATTACACATTTTAAATTCTATAGATGATAAAATTGTGACATATTTGACCACGGTCAATACGAAGAATTTACTTTGGTGATTATAAACCGAACAACCTCAGAACACTCTATGTATACTTAACCAATTTAGTAATAAAATTAATTGTGGTAATAAATGAAAAATATGGAATAATATTATTATTAAAAACCTGAAAAATAAAAAAAAAATACTATATAATTAATATAATTTTATTATTAAGGGATGTAAATGGTGTATGTTGTAAGTCAGGACTAAAGTTAGGTATTTTTCATTAAAATTTTGTTTAAAATTTTTAAAACTATTTTTTCCTCCATGTTTATGCTATTTGAAAGGTTTAAAGAATATTATTATTTATACTTAAAATATTTTTAATTTTAATTTCAAATATCTAATTATTTAATTACAAATTTTTAGAAATGAATCTTTTTAATGATTACGATTAAAGCAATTTTTTTATTTAAAAAATCAAAAAAAATGTATTTTAAATTTTACCACATGAAAACATTTTTCAACTATAATATAAATTATTAATTATCAAGATTCCCCTATATAGTTTTCTTAAATATCATATTCCTAAATTATTGGGAATTTTTTTTCTTAAAGTTTTTCAAGATAAAAGGGATATTTATGCTCATTTTTATGAGATAACTAAATTTGATTTTGCTTATGGGAGTAAATGATAATTATATTGAGTGCTATGATGTAAATTTAATATTTTATTTTTTTTCATTCATATTATAGTTATTTTAAATTTTTTATGATGATGGATATGTCTAATATAAATCTATACTTCAATGGGTGATGATATTTTCTCTAAGAGGATAATAACGGAATTAACCATGGAATTTATTCCTTTATAAGGGTAATTGTAAGAGTTATATAAACATGATGTACCAAGATACCTACATGATTTTATATCCCTTAAAATGGGTTTTTATGGAAATATTATGATTTTAGAGTGTAATAAAATGAACTTATGATTTTCGATAAATTCTATGACCTTTTTAGATTAAAGGTGTGTTTTCAAGGAAAAGTGTTCATGTATCTAAAAAAACCCTCATTATTATGATTTTTCCATTATGATTTGTAATGATATGTTTTATTAAAAACTTTGATAAATAAATTTTATTTTATATATAAGTATATTATTATTTTATTTAAAAGTTTATTACGTAAAAATTTAACGGTTCGTATGGGTTTTTATGATTTTCAAATGGACTAACGAGTTTCTTCTTTATTTCATATCCCATTTAGAGAATTATTTTAGATCTTCCCACATTTAAAAATATTTTTCATGAGTATTAATTATGTTTAGGGATTATATCAAGAAAAAAAGTTTCATTTATTGATTGAATAAAAGGTGTCATGATTGAAACAAGAGTGTAAACATAAGAACTTGTTTTGTTAAAAAATATACATTATGTGAAAATTTCCACTTTATTATGTAATGGTTCTAATAATTCTATAAAATTATAAACCATAAAGTTAATAAAAATTTAATAAATTTCATCATTTTTTTATAAACCATGTAATTATGGGTTGATTATGTTAGGGGTGTTGTAATTGGTGAAAAACAGGAAATATGTATCAAGAGAAGGAGACTGGGATAAATAACCATTACATATTTTATAAAATTTGAATCAAATTCCATTGAAATAAAGTACATGATTTGGATTTTAAAATCACATGAATTAAATAAAAAATATAACATAATATATTCATGGGTTAATGAATTAAATTAATTCCATATAAATAGAAACATGGTGCAGAAAATGAAACTTGTTTCAAAGAATTGAAATTCAGATAAATAAACATTTACGTTGGATTCCATCTTAGTCATGAACTCTTGAACATCCATGTATAATAAATTTAGGTTTATTATTAATATAAAAATATAATTATTTAGGTTTATTTTACTTTATGCCATCCATTTATTATTCCTTATAACCCATCAAATAATTTTTTATTTTTAAAATTAATATTCATGTGTCAACCATTCTATTTCCTTTTCATGCTTCATTTTGGAAGTTCAGGTACATGGATATTTTTCATGACTTCATCACTCCCATAATTTTAATAATAATTTAATAATTATGTTTTATATATTTATGTTGTCTTATAACCATTCTACATGATATATAGTGATATTTTTCATAGAACACTTAAAAATTCCCTTTTTCGGTGATTATTGAATTGATAAAAGAATTAAGTTTATTGGTAAATATATTTTTAAATATTATCAATCCAAGACTATGAAACCCTATCAAATTAATAATTATCTCATATTATTTCCAATAATTATTTTTTTATTCACTGATTAGAAAATCATTATAATAGTGTTCATGTACGCAAGAAAATCGTCCAAAATGATAACATGTTATAATGGTTGAATGAGTAAGAAAATGTCATTTTATAGTCCCAATGTCACTTTTAAATAATATTAAGGCATTAAAATCTTATTTATAAGGTGATAAATCATATTTAATTAGTGGTATATGAATAATATAAATGAAAGATAATTGTAAGAAGTCATTCCTTTCAAAGTGTCTTGGTATTCTTGTTTTATAATGTTCAATTTTATGAGGACCATTTACTATTAATATTATTAATATAATTGAAATATTGTATTTAAAAAACACTAATAATGTTATAAATATCAAATATATTCATTAAATCCATTTTTAAAACGATATTTTGAAAGTGGTGATCAGGAAAAAAATATGTCATTAATAGAAGTCATCATCCTCACCTAACACGAGTGATGTTTTCATTTTCTAATAGAAAGGAAGGATTATGGATAATGGGTTTTCCATAAACATAACAAAATTTTAGTATAATAGTGAAAATAATTTCATTATACTAGTATTTATAAAACTTATTTGGAGTAGAAGTAAGAAAAAATAAACGTAAAGAACTAGGTTAATACAATTACATCTTCCTTAGATATCCTCCTTCAGATTGAGTATAAAACCATTAGAGAAATTATTTTTGGATAGTAAAGAGGATAATTGGCATTTAAAGAGATGTTTATATAGTAATTTTATCATAATATGGATACAAAACAAAAAATATATATGTGTTATTAAATGCATAAAATGAGACCCATTTTATAAGAAATAATCAATGGTATTTTCATAAATATTCCATTTTTATGGGTCAAGAATGTCATTTTAAAATTAAATTTGGTTCATAAAGGTACCATGTCTGATATTATAGACCTTATATCATAAAATTTAATAATGATAAGAATATTTTACTGTTATATTAATTAATATAATATTGTTTAACATTAAATTCTCTTTAAATACATTTTCAAGACTATTTACATAATTTTACTTCAATGATATTTAGATAACCATGGAATTATAATTTAAAAATTAAAATTACGTATTAAATATCATTTTTATCTAAAAAAATTCATTATACCCTCTTTTTAATCTAAATGTTATCACTTTTAACATTTTTAAAACTTTTTACTTTTACTTTTCTACCACTTTCACAAGCAGTGTGTTAATGCTACATATGATTTTTGGATAATTATAAAATTATTTAAAATTTTAAAAAAAAATTACTAATATGAATATATTTTATTAATTATAAATATTACAATATATAACCATTAATAATTTATTTTTTATTCTTATATTTATAATAAATTCATATTTATCACATTAAATGAGAGACTGTGTCATTTTTTTAATAAAAATATCTTGATTTAAAAATAAATTTCATATTAAAATAAATTAGATCCACAATGGATAAAAATTGAAATGATATATAGGGTTTATATAAATCCTATATCCACTAATTTATGGATAGTTTTTTATGTTATTTTAAGGATTTAACCCTTGATTTATTACTTTGACCTTATTTTAGCATTTACTATGGTGATAAGGTTTTACTATGGTTACTTATTTTCATGAATAAAATTAAAATATTAAATATTAAATAATTTTTAAATGATTATTATAACTTCTAAAACAATTTCAAAAATATTTAATTTCTCAAGGTTTTAAAAAGTAATTTTAATAAAAGTTCACTTAACCCAACAACAAAAAATATCATAAAAAATATTTTTTAAGAATAAATTTTATTTTACATCAAAATCATATATAGTATTGATTACCATTATATTTATCCACTTATTGTGAAATAAATTATTTTTATGGTAATTTAAAATCATGATAAAACTGAATTTATCATTTTTAATACATAATTAAAGCAAAACAAAATACCATAATAGTTTTTTATTGGAATAAAATATAACCTATATTCTAAAAAATAATGTATAGACTTCTAAATTAAAAATATATATTTTAAATTAATTATTTACCCCATTAAGTAATTTTTGGTTCAGAAAAATGTTTCATATATATATTATGACTATATCATATTGATTTCAAAAAAGTTAGGGCCTTTATAAAAACAATATTTTCATTGTTCACCTAAAAATAAACCATTTTAAAAAATTCCCAAAAATCACCATAAGTTAAATTTAAAATGATGAATCTGAAAATTAATCCATTTTTATCAAATTAAATTTATAAAATTCATTTATTTAAATTTAAAATAAAACTATATTGTATATAGAAAAATAATTAACTAAAAAACAATTTTATTCAAATAAACAATTTTCATCTTGTTCCATAGCTTAAAAAATTATTTCAAAGAGAATTATAATTAATATTAATATAAACTCAAGGAATTAACATAAATATCCATTTATAAAATATCCAACAACTAAATTATTCTTTAGAAAGATAAAAACACAAATCATGTTTTGAATATATATAAATATAAATAGCACTTTTTCTACCAATAAATGCAAATAGAAATTTTATATAATAAATTTATATATAAATTATTAGATAATATATATTGATACATGATATTATCATATATAAGTTTTTAAATAATATATATATATTCATAATCATGAATTTTAACAAACCATAAAAGTGAAATCTTAATAAAAATATATGAGTTTCCACATTCTTCCCCCTAAAGAAATTGTGTCCCCGTAATTTTATATTGAGTCCCATGAAAAGGGTTTATGAATAAATAAAGTAAAATATTTTTAAAATACTCTTTAAAGGTTAAAATTTGAATTTATAAACCATAATTCTCAATTGAAGCTCCATTAACAGCACCTCAAAAGGAACTAAAGGTAAAGATAATAAATGTGGAGTGAAAGATAACATAAATATTTAGAAGTTGAAAAAATATATTATACGATTTTTTGAAAGTTTTTTAATGAAAGTCTCATTGAAAATAAAATATAAAATTTCCTTCCTAATAGACATTTTGTGACATATCAATTATTCAATATATAATACACATAAAATTTCTAGAATAATATAAAATCTTAATTTGGAAACAACATGGACATAGAGGAAAAAATAATCAACATAGATGAGGGAAAATATACATAGAAAAATCATAAGAATTCAATAAGGAAAAATAACATTATATAAAAATGTAACTACCTTATAGAAAAATATAAAATATCATTTGATAAAAAGAATCATAGAATATATCAATTAAAGAATAACATGGTTAAAAAATAAATATCATTAATCCACAAAAGAGATTCAGTTAAAAAAACCCCTTTTAAAAAATATGGTATATAGGTTATAAATTCATAATAAAGGAAAAGATGCCATAAATTATTCAAAAATTAAAGAAACGTATTATTTTAAAAAAAATATTTGATGAAAAGGAAAAGAGATCCAAAATATCGATAACTTTCATTTTGAATTCAACAAAAGGATATTTGTAAAAACAATATTTTTAAACCGTGTTTTTAATTTTATAAGACTCATACTTATAAATGATTTATGAATGTTCACCTTGATATTTTGGTAAGGTTTTCCATATAATACTTCATTTATTTATCATCATTTTTCTAGATTTTGATAAATTAATTTATCATAAAGATTGATAATATGAGAAAATATACTTATTTGATTTTATTCAAGTTTTATAACCATAATATTATCATTTTTTTGTGTTTAGATTAGTTTCATCATCTATTTAATCTCATATTCTAGATGATGAATATTCTAGATTAATTTTTTTATGTCTAAGGTATGAAAATAAACTCTTAATGGGTCATGAGATCCACTGAAATATAATCTTCTTCATTGTTCGTATGTTTTTTTAATAATAATTTATTCCACCTCTTTATAACAAATAATAAAAACCGAAATGGATAGCATGAGTAAAGATAATTCAAAATAAAATATAAATAAAATTTTATAAGAAGAAGTAATAATTTAATCTGAAAAATATCAATTTAAAAAATAATAACACAAGTTTAATTTAAATTATTCCCTAAATAAATAATCCCTAAAACTATTTACCACATGTGTGACCAAATTAAAATACCTAAAATTAAAAAAAACTGATCATGTATTCTTCAAAAAATAACTTAATTATTATCCCCAAACAATATATTATCACTTATAATGTCTCATACTAAATGCGTATATGCCTTAATCATATGTTCTCTGAAAAATATAGTAATATTTTTCCAAAATAAATTATCTCTTTATCTCAATTAACCATAATTTCCTTAACATAAAATCAAATACTATCCCAAATCGATATCTATACCTCAATCATAATTTATTCCTTAAAAAACCAAAATCCCCCAAAATATCCTTAATCACATCAAAATGGTACCTCAAAATTGGTATCTATTCTTCTTAACTTATTATAAATCCTAAAATTATCAACATATAATGGTATCCAAAACTTCTATAATATCCTTATCTAATAACATCATAACCTATAAAGTTATCTAAACTCTGATCTGATGTGAACTAAAATTCCCCATGATCATACACCCATATTCGGTGCATTAAACATACACTTTACAAGCTAGATTTGATACCAACTGAAGTGACACAAATTTAACTATCCAAAATTATAATATTTGTAACCAATATTGATTCACTTACATACCCAAGACTTTTCATGTTTATAGTTTTAGATTATTGGGAAAATGATTAACTAAAAAACATATCTTTCTCATATAATGGATATTTTCTCATTATATAAAGATTTTATTATTACAAATTAATCCCTCAAAATCTCTCACAAATTCTCCACATAGGATACCCTTTTAAAAAAATATTATATTATACTCCTATTTAAAACTTGGAGAAATTAAAACAAAATAAGGGTGAACACAAATCCTAAATAAGTTTAAACATATATAGTATAAATCAAATATCATAATTGAGTACAATATAAACATATCAGTATGATATTATAATCAATATTCATGAACATATCATAAAGAATTTATACCTAATGAAACATGGATCACAAATCAGGAGCCTTATCATGAATTTTGGTATATGAAATGTGTAAAAGGAGTATAAAATCATGATTCAATAACTATGAGCCATAACATAGATATGATTCAAATTATTAGTTCAATAAATCCATAAAATAATCTCATAAGTAATAAAAAAATAAATACAACAATCATAATGTTTACTTAGGATCTCATATTCAGATCACACTTAAAATCACCCTTACATTCACCTTTCTAATGGAATAACTTCACTACATATTTCTAACAAAATTTATCCAGATAATAAGTCATTACCCATGGAATTAGAATGATATATTATACCCACCCATCATTATATATAATTTCCAAGAACTATAACATGAGTAAAGAATATAGTAACATTAATCTCAAAAAATTTATATATCTTAATTAAACCATGGGAAAGATATTAATTTGATGAGAATAAACTCATTACATGACCATAATCCATATAGATAAAGAAAAGTGTATGGTGTCATTAGATAATATACCAAATAAAGCATAATAATCTTTTAAATATATTTACATGTGTAATTTATATCACTTTGGTTAAATTCATGATATGTTAAGTTATTGAAATACACTTTCCCTTTGTTGTTTCATCCTTGTTATAGGAGTGTTAGAGGAAATGTTTTGAGGGATAGGGGTATGAGTATAAATTTGGAGGTGTTGAGAATGTTTTTGGCCTTGAGGTGGCTAGAAAACCAACCAATGGCTATGTAACACCCCAAACTTTTATAAATTTAACTCCTTCTCTTTGAAAGTATAAATTCAATATTAAGTATTTTGGATATAGAAAACGCATGTAATTCATTGGTTATTTTGGAAAATTATGACCCATCATATTTAAAATATCATTAATAATCATAATAATTTATAATATAACCATTGAACAATGATTATATGAATATTATATATTAAGGGTTATGATAAATCCAATTGATATAGAAAAAATAAGTGATAGCCTAGAACAGTGGGATCATACCCTATGAATCCCATTTATTAAATTTTCCAATGAAGATAGAATCTCTAGTATTTTTCCTTATCCAATCCCAAGTTGAGATTCAATTACTAAATAATGAGTGAAATCATTTATAGGAGAAGTTCAAGGTCATTGAGATAATGATCCAAACTATGTTCACTAAACCACACTAAGAAAATATCACAGTCACACACCTTACACTTATAGTGTTCACTGGTGTAATAAATGGTTATGTGTCTCCACCCTAATGTTGTGAATATTTATATTTCCTCTTGAAAATATTAATGATTATATTTATTTCGTATTTTTGTTACTTTATAAATGATATAATAATGGTTTTGATAAAATAATATATTTTAATAAGATAAAACATAAATCTTATTGTGAGTAATATATATTTTCAATCAAGATGCAATTTTTTATTAATTCAATATTTTTTTTACAAAAATATATTTTAATAAGATATTACAAAGTCAAAAATAATTTTTATAAATGTCAGCAAAATGTTATTGTAAAAAAGACCATAATTTTTCAATAAATGTGGATTTTTGATTTAAAATTTTAAATTCTCAAGCATGGATATTTCTTTGGGTAAAATAAATATTATTTTTGAAATAATCGTGTAAAAATCATCCAATAATAAATTTTTTATAATTTTATAAGACAACTAAATTTTTAGGTAAAACATAAATACAGTAAAACAAATATGGTATGTATTATGAAACATAATAACCCAAAAGAGATTGAATATATTTCATAAATGGTATCCATGAAAAAATATATATATACCCTTTAAAATAATGAATTTTTTAGTCTATTTTATTAATTTCATAAACCCTTTCTGAATCCTCCATAACCAAAATAATATTATAAGGTTTTAAAATAATTTCATTATAAAAATTCTCACTTCCACATCACCAAGGGTAAAATTTTAATAATATTGGTTTTAAAATTATAAAATAAAAAAAATGATTCACTTTTTTAGAAACCATGGGCAAAAACCATGGTAAGTTTTGTGGTTTTTAATACTATATTTTATAGAGGCAAAAAAATATGTTTCAAATATAATAAAGAACTCCCCTTTTTTCCTATATAAACCCACACAAACTCTAATTAATCATAACTAAAAATACTTACATAATGAATATACTCTACCATTATCTCAAAATATCCCTCCAAAGGTGACCCCATTCTCTCATTAATCTCCTCCCAAGATTTTGGAAACACCCTCTCAAGGTTAGGGATCATCACCTTCTCCTCTTTATTCAAGATCCTTCTTTATGTAATAACTTTTGTTTCACAATTCTTTTATATGTGATATTATTTTTTCAATCCCTCTTACTAACATTATTATTTCAAAGTGATGAGATACCCCTTCACATTTATTAATCCATATCATTATACTATATGCACCATCTTTATGTTGTCAATATTATCCAGCAATTTTTCCATTAAAAAGATTTTTGTAGTGAATACTCGTATTCGTTTACACTCAAGGGTATTCACCTAGTTTAACATATCTTTTTTATTAGATATTTCCATGTATATATTCCACACACCATGATATTAGTATTAAATGTGTTGACATATGATCATATGTTAAATGGTATATGTGACATAGTTATGAATGTACATTATATGAAATCCACAGGTGTGCTAATAATTACATGGAATTAAAATTCATTTGATAATGCTTTATTTTCATGAGACTTCATGTATGGTATTTGTTAGTAAAAAATCCATTATAGGTATTTTTCCACTATGTTATGATGTTCTTCTAGTTATTCATGACCTGTGTTTATGATGTCATGTTTTATGTTATTACCAAATTCCCAAGATTCCTTATGTTACCATTATATACCATGATTTGATGTTCATGTCAAGATTCTCAACCCTTTTATGTTCCATTGAATTTATTATTGACTAACATATAATACTTTCATCATTTTATTCTTTTTTTATTCCCTTATGGGTCTTTATAGCTCACCCATTTCTTATGTATTTACTAAGGTGTTTCATCTAAGGATATATCTGGGTGAGAAAGGGAATGGTCCAATGAGGACTGGGTAGTGTGTCTTTTTTATCTTGTAAAGGAAATATTTTAGTTAATTATTTCATGTTGGGTACCATTTGGTTTTAAAAAAACCTCTTGTAAATGATGGTGGATTTTATGGGGTTAAATTGTGTACAATCACTGATGTTGGGAATAATGTCTTTGAGCAGTCTCCAGTGAGTTTTATTATTGTATCCTGAAATTCCCAAAGTCTCTTATATCTTTGATGACTCATGGACCTACTTTCCAAAGGGAGGAGTTTTTTGGGAAACTTGAACAAAAACACTTAATAACTCATGTTGGATGGGAGGATGGGAACTTAGGCTCATTACACCCTTTGGGGGGGAAATTATTGCCTATTTCGGGACTCTCTAATAGATTTAAGATGTGTTCATGAATCCTTGGTTCATTCCTAAGTATGGATACATGGATTACCTGGGGGAAATGATTGATCACGAATACACATGGTTTCAGAACCATCTGTATGTACCTGAGGTTCTCCATCGATGGAGGTATTTGTATGTATATGAGGTTCTCCATCAATGGAACCCTTTCATATATGGATAAAAGATTATTAGGTCATTTGTTAGGACAATTATGGTTTTAAGCCACAAGATGAGGAGCTATGGAGTTTTCTTCCATCCATGGAGGATGGAAATTGGTCTTTATGTAAGGATAAAACCCATAATATATGATTCATATGTATCATAATTAGGGGAATCACACCCCCACATAGTTCAGTTCCACTTAATAGGACACATCACCTTTTAAGGTCATGTAATAAGGACCAAACCATAGATTTTAATGTCACATGGAAATGATGTTTAGATGGAAGGGGACTAGTCAAAGCTGGGTGTGGGACTTAAACTGAAGTGGCCCCGGTGATCTAGAAGAGATGTGGTCTCTGAGGTGGATGTGACCCTACCAGGAATATAGAACTTATAATATTTGGGTGAATATTGTGGTTGGGTTTGGACCTCTGTGAATATTACTATATATCCCAGTTAGTTGCGAATCAATTCCCATGTAGTTTGGTAGATTGCCGATTATACTTGTGGATGAGGCCCAAGGAGGTTGGGGCTTATGCCTATAAGCTTACCATTTAAAGGGGTAATGATTGGTACTTATGTATGGAAGTGGTCCATTTAATTGTATTTGGTCGGGTATTACACTCATAGGATGCCTAAATAGTGATGATTAATTGGGAGTATGACCCTTTGGAGGATAAGGCATAGTTTTAGAGCTTATGCATGGAATCATCCCATTATATGGATGTGGTTTGGGCCTACGCATGGAATCATCCCATATGAGGGTTTGGTTTCCTGTAGATGTCATGATTTCCACTAACCTTTAATCTCATGTTAGTCATTCTGGTTGTGTGAAACAAGATTTAGTAGTAGATCTGAAGATCACACAATCCACTCAGTATGTGGGTGGATAAGGTGCTAAATCCTAAAGGGAGAGGGAGAGGGATTGGAGTATGTTGGTCTCTTATAATATCTTTATTACTAGGGTAGTCACACTTGGAAACCTATTTGGATATTTCCTGAGTTATGGTGAAGAGGATAAAGAGTGAAACCTACCATAACAAAGTCTTAGGGATTACTCCAGGAGGGATTCCCTTCTGGTCCTCAGGAGAGAGAGGAGTGATTGATGTCATCCCTCATTGATGGGAAATGCCAATTGTTCTTCTCAATCTCGAGAATAGGTCGGTTCATGTGAGTACCCCCAATGTTGGAACCCTAGTTACCATGGTAATGTAAAACCAAAAACATCATAAGGGTCCTCCTTGTTGAGGAGGTTACATATGTGACTCCTCTTACCATGGGTATGTAGACCTAAGAGGATGTGTTGATGTGACCGATGATCTGATCATACATGTTATGTGGATTTTGAAGGGGGATTGGCCTAATTCCTTTAGACTAGTTCAAGGAGGGGATGACACAGGGGCTACAGACTTGATAGAATTGAGTGATGGCAGAGCCTAGAAAACCCTAGGATCCCCCATTCTGTATAACATGTTCTTTGGAAAGATGAGGTTCCCTCCATATAGTATGCTTCTACACAGGTGACGAAAATTTCCACATAGCACTATTATATGATTTTAAAGGTTCTACTGGTGTAGCGTGTTACTATGTGGGGATTTGTTATGCCCATATAGTGTTGTGTTATGTGGGTCTGAGTTCCTTCTACATAACATTTAGCTATACGAGACAGGGTACTGCCCACATAGCATTTTACAATGTGGGATGCTTGTACAAAAGGGGTTCATCCATTTATACCCTGTGAAATGGTTTCGGTAGAGGGGTTTGAGTTTTTTGATGGATGAGAAATTTATTTTTCCATTCTTACTTCCATGCGGTGGATTTTTACCTCTTGGTAATCATCAAAGATTGATTCGGTTTTTGCATTTCCTCGTCACTCATTTCCTTTGGCTCTCCTAAGTTCAGTATCCTTTTTTTTGTTTTATTATTTCTTCATATCCTTTTCCTTCATTTTCCCTTTAGGTTCTTTTATAGTTGAATAGAGGTACTGGGTACTGGCACGGTCAGTCCTCTATGGTGGCTCTTGGGGAATTTTTTGTGGGAGACCAAGGATAAATCATCAGCCTTTGAACGACTTAGTCGGTGGGGTTGGTATTTTTTGGTGGGGGGTTTTCATTTGTGGCAATGGAAATCATATTATATCCCCAAAAATTACTTTTATTTTTTTATAGATGCAAGCAACACCGCCTCAGCCTGTGAAATATTTTAGTTAATAGGGATGATTGTCGTGGGGGAAGAAATTGCGACTTTTCCGCACAAATGACTATGTTTCATTTGTAGGTGCTGCTGGTAATGCCTCACCTAGTGAACCATTTTAGTTTGTAGGATTCTCTATGAAGCGACTGTACTCCATGCATAGGGTAGTCTGCAAAGGGATTTTAATTCACATAATCTACCCACCCTTCAATGCTCTCCCTCTAAACATTCTTCCTCAGAACTCTTCTTCTTATTTTTTTTCTCCTTTTCCAAATTAATGGAATTATCTTGATCGTATTTGTATAATTTTCAAGACCCAAAAAATACCACCATTCGGAAAGGGTTCTAATCTTGATTAAGAGGAGTCCATTATAATATAGAAATAATTCATGTTTTGAACTGGATTGTGGTGTACAAGTTGACCCAAAATAGAGGAACACTCCTATAAATAGGGAGCCCAAATCATTTTTCATTTATCAGGTTTCTTGGATAACTCAGTAATCCCACACCTTATCGATCGCATATTGCCTCTGTGAACTATCTCATTTTCAGCTAGTACTTTCCAAAAACTGAGATTCTTAACTCATGAACTAAAATTCTTACTTGCGGATGTTAATATTTTAATCCTCTGTATTGTAGTTAGATACTTAGTAGATGGAGTGTCCTTTGTAAGGTCACTTCATTGTCCAATGCTTTGAGGGATAGTGCATTTGTGAACTTCATGAAATGGTCAAACTACGGGTGAATTCCTCCATGTACTATTACTCCATGGATGGGTGGTTCATGGACTGTTGGTTTGCAGACCCAAATTTTAAAGAACTGACGGTTCACGGGGTTGATGGTTTCCCAAACTTATAGTTCATCGGACCTCATAAATTTCTAGTTTTATAAAAACTAATTTCTTTAATTGGTATTTGAATGCAGGAAAAAACATAATGGACCCTTCACTAGATGATTCTACTGTTAACCCTTCACAAGATGTTTTTATTAACCCTCCTCTTTTGGATATTGATGAAAGGAGTAAGGCAATATATATTTGGGTTATTGTCCAATGTTTCGATTCTAGAACCACAGGGAACAAACCAGCATGTATCCTTGATAATTAATAACAGTAATATTTCCCAAGAAAATATTTCAGATTGCTGAATATTCAATTAGAAATAATACACTATGGGGTCCCTTTTTAACTACGTTCATCGATTACTAGAGGGAACCTTGTGGGTGATAGACGGAAAAATCCATTTTCATCAGAGTAATGCGCAGAAGGCCTTATCAAACGAGATACTAGTGGTGGACATTAAAATGGGACCTCCACCATGGGAGCCCATTCATCTTGAACTGGGTGGACCTTTTGGGTCTACAAGAACTATAGGGAATTCAATGTCATGTTTTTGTCCATAGGCTTATATGAGGTGGTTTAGGTATCATGGACGTATGCCAACTGAAAAAAAAAATATTGTCCCACATTTTTCTTAGAAGGTGGAGTTTGAACACCAACACCGTCCATTTTGTGCATGGGGAGGTTAGTATTAGTCATTCGGATATCTGATTTATATCAGGGGTTCCAATCATAGGTGATATATAAAATTATTTTATGCCTCCCCCTTCAGTATGGGATGACATGGAAAGGACTCCCCCTCTTTCCAACAAACTCATTGACAAGACAAGGGACCTTTTTAAGATATACCTTTATCCAAGGTAGGATTTCCCATTCTCTAATTGTATTAACTCATTTTCTACATTAAGTGGTGGGGATCCCTTCCCCAGGAGGATTAGGAGCTACCCGATTGTTGAGAACTGAAGGCATCTGGGTACCTACTGCCCCATGCTTGAGGAGGGTTAGTTCAATGAGTGGGGTTTGAAGCTCATTTCTAACGATGATCAGTTGTTTCAACTCATGGCCTTTATTTCCATGTTTCTGAGTGGTTTGCTACTTTTAATGCACGATTCTAGTACTAGGATCAGAAGCACAACTTTTATAATGGCAGTTCAATTGGACACTAGAGGGTGCATTAACCTTTTCATCATAATGATGGTGAAAATATACCATTTGTTTGGGTTGAATCAGTGGGGGGATCCCACTACCCTGGTTGGTGGGTCCTTTTTAGGTTTCTTCATCTATATAACCTCCCATATTATAGGCTATAGATATATCACCATTCTGAAGATCTTGAAATCTACAATCTAGCCATACCTCTAAAGCATAAGTGGGGTCAGGCAATCAGATTGGAATTGTTAAAAAATGTTTAATCAACTAAACGACCATGGTCATTTTACCAATGATTCTTATGCTCCCCCTTTTGGGAAATTGGTAAATGATGGATCAGGGTAATTTTCATGGTGAGGATATATTATCTCTCTAAGAGAAGAAATATAGGTTTCCATGATTCTTGAGGAGCTCAAATGTGAGGGGTATACACATTTCAGGATTGGGGGTCAATTCAAATACATCCAAATGAGGTGTGCCCCTAAACTTTGCATAACATGGTAGAATAAACACTTACTAATATCTAGAAAACTCTAGTTGATGTTTACTTGGGATAATACATGATTCTATATTAGGATTCCCCCATCCATGGGTTATTAACCTTCACTTACCAAATCTTATGAAGAAGTCTAGAACATATCATACCTTGAAGATCAACTAAAAAAATTCCCATCATCAAGGCCCAAAAATTTCGGGATGCCAGAGGGAAACAGAAGAAAGAAGTGATGCATTCTAGGCCTTGGAAGAATCCAAGGAAATCCCTCATTCTTGAACCCCAAGGAAGGATTTGAGATCCTGGGGTTCAACTCTCCAAGGTTTTGGGGCTACCTCTCAGGGTCAATCATCCGTCCCTTCCGATGTCACTTTCTCATCGGCAAGGATACAATGAGATTCTTTGAGGAGTTTCCATTTGGATCATTCTCTGTGGATTTTTTGTAGGATAAGTAAGTTTCCTTGACTGGGTATGGCTATATGTCAGACACTCCAATACCTCTTATGATAATGATCCTAAGTGTATGGATACCTATCTTTAAGAGATCCATGAGTCAATACATTTTCAAAATAATTATTATAGTTATTCTAGGAGATTTCTTGCCATGATAAGGTCTAAGATCAATGAGCATGATGAGGATGATAGTCATGACTCTAGGTGTACTGATAAAGTTGATCCTTTTATGGAAACTCGGGCTGGGAAAATTCCCCATTTCTGTCTAGGGTCTCACAATCACTTAGACCTAGAGGATTCCAGGGAGACTAAGGAACCAAGAAAGTAATTTCAGCTACTAGAAACCACCTCACATTCCATGGTGTATATTCTATAATTAACCATCCCTATTACTTCATCATTCCAAGAGTATTTTGAGGCATCAAATTCCTTGAGGGAAATCACATTTTCCAAATATATGTGGGAGAAACATTAGGAAGATCCCCTTAATCATAATATATTAGGATCAATCACTGCTCCCATGTAGATTTCAACTCATGAAAATCCACACGAGCTTGCAACATATTTGTAAGATATAAATACATTCCACCATTGTTTCAAAGAAATACATTATTGTTCTAATTGAGTAGAAGACATGGAAGTAATCATGACGGAGCCATATGGTACTGATGAAGAGGTAATTATGTTTTTTTATATAAACTCTTCTTATTATTTCTATCATGACCTTAAACCCCCATATTCCCTGTGTTTTTATTAACCTAGAGATATTTGAGAAACTTTTGCTTCCCCAGAATACACCCCAAGGGGAACCGTGGTTGGAGAAAAAAATTTATTTTCGACATGGGAGTTGTTGGAGAGGGATATGATAGGGCCACTGAGTGCATGGAGGCAGTCCTTGAGAATCTTACCGGAGCATTTCAACCTATGGACCCACTCGCTTCTCCTTCCAAAGGGTCATCTCTAGGGAATACCATGAAGCATTGATAGGCATCAAAACTGATGATGCATCCAAAAACGTGGATCATAGGTAACTCTTGCATTGTTTTTATTTATTCATCATGTTATGGATCTTCATTTTCTGAATAAAAATTGTGAATATAACTTAGTGAATGTATGATGTTAAATAGGGAGGTAGGTTTACAAATTTCTAAATTTTATACTTCTTTAGAGGCATAAATTATATACTAGACAGCTACAGCTGAACAAAATAGGTAATCCAAGAAAATTGAGGTTGTTGGGGGGATTCTGAGCCCAAGGGGGGATCTATTCATGATCAAATGGTCTTTGTCCCAATAGAGGGAGAGTCTTCGTTGGTAGAATATTTGACTAAGATTATTGATCCCACTCATGTGAAGAAGAATTTTATGACATTACTAGTGGTATCTAAACTAAATGGGGAGCCCCAAGAAACTTAGAACACTAGGGAAATCCCAATCCCCATGGGGTTGACCCTTCCCAATCAAATTACTCTCACCTCTGTAGAGGGGGTGCCTATAGGGGTTGATTTCCCTATGGATCATATTGATCCTACCCCTCTAGGGAGTATAGCCATAGAAGAGGGAGAAATCAAGGCTCCTAGAGAATAAAAATAATCAATCATTCCATGTTCCTTAATGATTACTTTAATGAGTACAATATCAGTGAGTGACATCTTGGAGATTCTTATCACGTCCAAGCATGATTTTGCACCCTAGGTATCTCTAGAATGACCCGATGTCAACTTGAGAATAGAGGATGCAGCATCGATGATGCTAGGTGATGATGAAACAATGGTGGTCACGGATGTCGACGTCCTAACAGAAGGAGGTGATTTCTATGCCCTTCCAACCATTACCCTTAAGGGGGGTTAGGAGTTAACTATTTTAATCTTATGATTCCATAATTATAGCCACAAGTATGGGTGGCTGCAGTCGATACTCCAACCTTTCCAACTACTGATAGAATAAATGACGTGGTTGATGCATGATTAATTCATGACAAGGCTATTGAATCAAGATCCCATCTAGATTCACTTATACAATAATATATCCTTCTATCCGAGTGTGATTCAGAGTTGGACAAATAGGCTTTGGATGACCTCTACATTGGACATCAGAAAATATATAAGGACATCAGGAGACCCCCTTGAAAACATGCCTAATTTTTTAAAAAAATTATGCCATATGTTTTCACTTCTAGGTTATGGTGGTTTGACTATCATGTCATCCATGATATTGTGCAACAGGTGATTGTTGCCTGGGAGAAATTAAGAATTATCCACTCTCACCTCTCCACTATGGAGTCCATGGAACACCTTTCCACCACTAGTAAGATCCTTATTAGTGAATATAATGAGCATGTTGGGATAGACATGAGGTTATAAGGAGAAATTTTTGAGAAAAGGACCTTGGCGGAGAAGCTTCATCAAGAGGTGGAACGGATCAAGCAATAATTGGCTCTTACCTAAGTAAGAATTTTCTCTTGTTGAGGGACTCAGTGAGAATAGTTCGACTATTTCTAGGGTTACATGACATTCCCTACAAACATTTTGTCTTCTCTGTTATAACCCTAATTTTTACTAATTCCACTTTGGTGTGGGTTTAGTGAACATAAAATTAATTTTTCTTAGGCTTCCCTTTGCATGTTTTCAACCCAACAAGCTTTGTGCATTTTTTGTATTTGATTTTTTGATTGTTTCCTAAACCATATAAAGCGTAGGTTTTGAAAGATGTGAATCAACTTTTTCCCTGGGTTTCCTATATAGGTTATCAACTAGGTGAGTTCTGTGTCACTTTTTTTGGGTAGTTTAGAGTAATTTAAACTACACTAATGTGATAGATGTTTTAGGCTGAAAATCTTGGACCGTGAAATGCTCGGCAAGGGACCCAATATGAATTATTAATTTTTATTGTATCATTATTTTTAATACATTAATGAGGTATTTTTCTTGACCCTGGATTTTTTGATTTCTAAATCCAAGAAATATAATTAGGAAAGTACGTAAGGAGTCACCACAAGAATGGTTTCCATCATCATGTTTTTGGAGAATGTAGAGGTAGAAGAAGCTTCTCCTACAGATGAATTTTCATTTGGTCAATAGGACATTTTTTTGGGAAACTTATTCATAGAAAACTGGGGAATATTTTTCATAGTCAAGAAAAGGATTCCTCGGGACATTGACCCTCCATTTCTGATAGCTAGGTAATTTATGAAAAACATTCAAGACCATAGTGGGTGAATGTTTTAGGGAATGAATTATGAAAAAGGTGAGGGTAGGTGTGTCAGCACTATCCATAAATGAGAAACCACCCCTAAAATAATTTGACCTATATAAGGGAGTACATGAGAATGGGGTAGTTTAATTTCATGAAACTAGGATAATGGACATACAGTTTAATGTCTTATAGTGAGGATGTTTGAGGGCCATGGTTTAAGATCACTTATATTTGACCAAGGGATAAAAGATTTTTTTTCAAGGTAATCTATCCTAGAATGTTCCACCATCTTCAGGAATCGAGGGGGGTTTATAAGAAATAATATTGGGTGTTTCTGAATCCTAGGAGAGATGTGGGATGTAAACTTAATTTGGGTGTATAGAGATAGGTAAAATTATATCTTGGGGGTGAAATTTAAATTGGTTTATATGGCCTTTTTCTGGTAAAATTATGCAGAGCTAATGGGGGAATATTATTCATATTCAAGAAAAGTTTCCCTCAGGAAACTATCCCACCAATTACGATGGATGGGGATTTTTATGGGGATTTTGGATTTTTTGTACATAGATTTTGGTTTTTGAAAGGAGGGTGAAAGAATATGAAAGAAGAACTTTATGTTAAAAAATTCAAGGAAAGGGTAAAAAAATTTCCCTGATGTAAGTGTGAGAAGGTTCCTTGTACAGGTCAAACCTATGCATAGGGGGAGTACATTTTCTTTGGTTGCATTTGGACCCAGAATTAGAGACCCCAGTGTTACTCTGTACCCAGTAAGGGCAAGAATCAAGTCTTGCATAGTTTTAAGAAGGTTCCCCCACACACTAATCAAATCCAGGTGTGGGAAAGGGGGATTTTCCTTTAGAGAAGAGCTCAAGGTTGGGTTTAGACTCACATTAGAATCTCTTATGTATATCTAGGTCATGTATAAGAGAGTGAAGAATTTTTTATGGCTGGACCGAGATATAGGATCTTGGTGTCACTAAATGTCACATCAAAGAGGGGATTAGGCCATATGTTGTTCTTATAAGACCCCCTATGCAGGTATGACCTATACACAGGTAAAGGGAATTTTTAACTTTTGATCCAGGTTGAACTAGGATTTGATGTTTGGGTGTCACCAAACCCTACAGTAGAGGGTATGACCCTATATGTCATGTGGCTTCAATTTCAGAAATCTCTAGCACGGTTCTGACCTATACATGGGAAAAAGGGGACATTTTTATCTCATTTCTAGACCTATTATTCAGATTATGGGAATCACTACATATCTCATTGAAACAATAATCAATAAAAATGTAGTTCCTGGGGTACTGTGTAGTTTATCATCATGTGGTGAGGATATAGGATCCCTATCATGAAGAGGGGATACCTGGTGTTTCTTTTAATGTCTTGATAATAGGACCAATTGATGTGGATTTATCTTCCTTGATTATGTGGGGAATCCACTGCTAAAACTTCTAATCCCCCATGGGTTGTTCTTAGTGTGAGAAACAAGGGGTGTCCATGGTTTATTCCACCACACAGAGGTTATGTAACGAAGGATATGGGAATTTTTTATTTATGGTGATTGGGGTAGGATAAAGAATGTGGGTTCCTCTATGTATCCCTTCAAAGTGAGAATCAATCCATATGTAGTTCTAGAAAAACTCCCTGTGTAGATATGACTCATACACAGGTAGGATGGAATTTTATTCGTTGTTTTAGCTAGATGCGAGATTAAATGTTTGGGTGTCACTACATATCCTATGTGGGAAGGAATCAAGAAAACCGTAGTTCTTGAACCCTGTGTAGTTTAACATCATATATTAAGGACAACAGTGACCTGGAATAAAAGAGGTGGGTCTTATTGTTGAACTCATCAATAGAAATCTGGGTGTCGCTTCATATCTCGTCAAATCCAGAATCAAGCCATATATAGTTCTTGGCGAACTTCGTGTATTGATCTAACTCATATACAAGGAAGATTGAATGTTATCCATTTTTTCTTTTGTACTCAGGATTAGATGTTTGGTAGTCACTACGTATCCTATGTGGGAGAGAATCAGTCCACATATAGTTCTTGAACCCCATGCAGTTTAATAACATGTCGTAAGGATAAGAGTGACCCGATATGAAAGAGGGGGTGTATTGTAGCTAGACCAAAGAACGGAAACCAAGGTGTCACTAAGTTTCATGTGATAACAGGAACCAATCCATATGTAGTTTTTAATGGGAACTCTCTAATCAAGTATGATTCATACATAGAGGGGGGAAGTTATCCTATTAATTTTTTGATTGTTGTGACTGGACCAGGGATTCTAGACATGGGTGCTAATGTGTATCCTGTTATGGTATATATCAATCTACACATAGTTCTAAAGGTGCTTACCTACACATATCTAAATCGTATGTAGGGAGAGGGAGCTTTTCTTGTAATGGAGCTATAAATAAGACTTTTTTTGGAGTCCCCTACATCGATTTTATTTGTAGGCACTAATTGGGGAATTACTTACATTTCACAGCTGGTCCAATTACATGAGGTCAGAACATCACTATGTGTCCCCTAGGATGAGAATCAAGCCACATGTAGTTCTTGATGAACTATGTTGTTTAACATATTGTGGTAAGAACAGGGGTCACTTGATGTGATAGAAGTATCATCATGGTTGGGCCCATTGATAGAGATTTTTCCATCACTATGTATCCCACAATAGATGGAATCAATCCACACAAAGTTCTTGATGGAAAGCCCCATGTGTAGGTTCGGTCGATATATAGGGAGTGGAAATTATCTCACATTTGGAGTGGCTGGACTAGGATGTAGAATCCTGGTGTCTCTATGTATCCTGTGTTGATAAGAATCAATCCATACATAGCTATTGAATATGGAATGGTAGATGATCAATGTCAGGGTAAAATGTTCTCTCTGGTGAGAACACTATGATGTTTCATAGTTTTACATCATATGATGTGGACGATTGTGTTTTATAATTATGGTAAGGAAGATTCTGTAGACAAGAGAGAGACATGGTGTCCACATGAAAAGAGGCCTTGTGGTCGAAGGTTGGTAAGAGAATGACCTTATGAATGGAGATGGAGTTTTAGTTGGGCTTGGTGCAAGAGGTCTAGGCATCACTACGTATCCTATTATGGTAGGAATCTAGCCACATGTATTTATGGATGTATCATACCTTATAATGTTGTTCAGGGAGGAAAATATTCATGCAGTTTAATGTCATGAAGTAAGAACATAGGCTTCCTAATTTTAAGTGGGATATTGTCACTGGTCCAATTAATAGAGATTCGGGTATCACTACATATCCTATAATGGTAGGAATCAAGACCTGTGTAGTTCTGAATATCCAGGTAGGGAATCCCCTACCAACACTCATAATTCAATGTGAGTTGTGATCGGTGTAGGAAAAAAGGGATGAAAAAGGTTTATTCATCCACATACAGGCGACGAAAGTAAAGATATGGACATTTTTATTATAAGGTGGATAGAACAAGACATAAGATATGGGGATAACTACTTATCTCACTGTGGTGGGAATTAAGTCACATGTAGTTCTTGAGAAAGAGGCTCCCTATATAGATTTGACTCTCATTCTAGAACATGGGCGTTTCATCTTTCTCTTTCAGAGATCTATCTCATGTGTAATGAATATTTGATTAAAATGATGATTCTCGTGCAGTTTAGCATCATTCAGTGAGGAAATTGATGTCACCCATTTTACTATCTTGTGACATGGAAAATGGTGTCATTATTTCTAAGGTCATGTGAAAATGATCTACTTTTTAGTTTAATGTATAGCAGATGGTACCATGGTCCATGTATTTTATTATCATGCGGTTAGGATGATAACTCCTAGTTTAAGGTATTAGAGTTTAGAACATAGTGGGTGAGTGATCCAATAGGGATTTCTGTGACATGGTGTCAAAAAAAACCTTATGTGAAAGAGGACCAAAAAGTCCTACACACCACATATTTGTTCCTGAGGTGGCTCGCA
Source organism: Viscum album (assembly GCA_963277665.1). Taxonomy (NCBI): domain Eukaryota; kingdom Viridiplantae; phylum Streptophyta; class Magnoliopsida; order Santalales; family Viscaceae; genus Viscum; species Viscum album. The sequence goes on along the minus strand of OY728134.1, from coordinate 1,157,491,854 downwards.
TATAGTTTTAATTTAGGATGCATTGACTTGGATTTCCAGTTTAAGGTTAGGGAGTTTTGACCTAGGGAAGGAAGATTCCCAAAACATGAATTTTTGGCATGACAGAGTGACAAAACCAATGCGATTGTGGGACTAGGAGGCCTGATGGAACACTAAACTTTCCTAAAAGGATTAAACATAGTTTAATTTCATGATTCTTGGACTTGGATATATAGTTCAACATTGTACATTCAGGATTACATGAATGGGGATTATGCCTAAGTTGGAGGCCTATATTTAAGGGACCACGAGTAGTGTCTCAACTCATGTAATTTCAAGGGTTTCTTAACATCAAATGAGAGTGATGATAAGAAGGCAGTTTAACTTCATGCGCTGAGGAAGAATGGTGTCTTGCAATTTTGGTTTATAAGACTATGACCATATGTTGTGCATTGTATTTTCATGAGGCAAGGATGTTTAGTCATGCTTTTTAAGATCATAAAATCATGAATAATGGTGTCTTTCAGCTTTGGGTCATATTCCTAGGACCATATATCGGGTAGTTTATTATCATGTGACAAGTATAGTGTACTAGTCATTTTAACATCATTTGATCAAGACAAATGGTGTCTTATAGTTTCTAGAAATAAAACATAGACCATATGACATTCATTTAATTAAAGTGTGATAAGGATAGTGTACCATGCATTTTAACATCATGAGATCAGGATGTTGTCATGGAGTTTACTACCATGTGATCAAGACATCATGTCATGCAATTACATGAAATAATTATTCAGAAATCATTCATTTGTGGGGGTTGTTGCAATCTGTCCATCCATCAAAATTATGGAATAAGATCCATTAAGGAAGACCTCATGTATGGCATAAAGTCCCTCCCATCTCAATTACAAATTTAGAGGTTTCTCTCTAGGTATCATCAGATTCCTAAGGACCAACACCATTTCTCCTTTGAGGAAGGATCAAAGGTGAACCTTTTATTTAAATTCTCTCATGATCCAATTTTGGTGGAATTCCAAGTGTTGTAAGGTATGAAATCATTTCACATCCAATTATTCCAATTAATACAACTATTTTTGGGATTTTTCATCTATGGATAGTTGATCACAGGTGGTAATGAAAGTTAAGGGATATTGAACCCCGATGGGAAGGACCACCTCATTCCCATATAAAAATGAGTATGGGGGCACCTATGTGGAAGTCTGGTTCATGGTCTGGTAATCCCACAATTCATGTAGGATCTTTTTCAACTAGGACTTTTTCCATACCTACCTCTTCTAGAGTATATTTGATAGAACTTATTGAAGGCATCTATCTATCTGTTAGCCACTACAAGTTAGTGGTATTAATTATTAGACTTGATATCATAATCTAGATATAGCTTCTCTAATTCTGCATAACATAAACGAGTGTCGTTTTCTGTCAGTATTGTATGAGGAAAACCAAATATGGTGATGATTTTGTCTCTTATGAAACTGAAAATGTTCCTTACCCCAACTTCTTTAAGGGGTATGGATTCAACCCACATAGAAAATAAGTCACTTATCATGAGTTTGTACTTAAATTTATTGAACATGGAGGGAGTATATGGTCCTAGAATGTCCATTCCCCATGTGGAAAATGGATTGGAGTAATGAAATTTATGAAGAAACTCCGGGTGTTGGTGAATAAATTTGGCATGAACTTGGGATGAATGGAACCCTTTGGTGAATTGGGTATAGTCCTGTACTGCAGCAGGCCTGTGGTATCCAAGCCTCTAGATTTGATGGGAAATATTGTATCTTGACTTGTGGGCATCGTAGGCTCTGATGTGAACCTCCTTCTAGATAACAGTGGTCTCTTCTAGATCAACTCACCTAAGAATGACCCCCATTAATCCTCTATTTTTATAATACCTTTGGGTGATTTGTGTCATCATAGATGACAACATCAATTGCATGTATTCATATTTTTCCTCTCTCGACTCTGTCTGGTGGGAGCTTCCCCTTTATAATGCAGTCCACAATGGGTTTCATCCAACTATTGGTAGGATCATATGTCTCATGGATGGGAATAATCTCATCAATATATTCTATGATGGCTGGTATGAATAGTGATACCATCCAATGGGGTGGAATTTTGATAATTGTTTCATCCCTTTATGGGTTGGAAAGATTTTTTGGCTTCATTTTCTGGAGAAACATTTTGGGAATTTTTTTGACTGTGGGACATGATTAAATGTTGTCTTCACAAGGAATTTTTCCATTATTCTTCATATGTGGATTAGTAAGGGTATTAGCTCTTCCTTTTTGAGAGTGTAATCACCATTAACCTTCTTGATGAATAGTTTTGAATTGCCTTTTATATTCAAGTGGTTGACTTGTACCTGGAGTTCTAGTTTTAGCCTTACAATGAGAGCTAGATACTTTGATTTATTGTTCTTTCAAACTTATGATAGAAGGAATGATTAGGGAAATACTTTATTGGTTAGAGATATAAGCATGAATCCTAGCCCCACTTTGTTGAGCCTTGGATCTTCCATCCTTTTCCCAGTCAGGCTTCGAGTTGCACCATCAAAATACATCTCCCATATCTTGGGGACATCTTGAACAAATAAATCATATTCATAAGGTAGGTCATTGTCCAATGAAGTTGTTTTAGCTGAGGTTTTCTTTTATATTAATTCTTCTAATTCATGGACATTGGAAGCTTTATTAGGCAAAAACTAAATGTCAAACTGGTACAGGATGACTACCCATCATGAGAGATACCCGGTCAACATCAGATGACTAATAATGTACTTGAGTGGGTTGTTATGAGAGACCAAATTTAACCCATGATGCTCCATGAAGTGCCTCAGTTTTTTGAATGAAGATATTAGTTCTGGTAAGCTCTTCTCGGTATCATAATAATGAGTCTCAGCATCGATTAGGGTTTGGATGAGGTAATAGAGGTTGTTTTCACTACAAACGTCATTATTTTGAGCAAGTAAAGAACCCAGTGATAGATTTAAGGCTATCACATATAAAATAAGTGGCCTTCCATTGACCATTGGAATTAATTCTTGTGGTATCCAAAGATATTTCTTGAGGTTGTCGAATTATTCCTGAAAATAATATTTCCACTAATATGAAATCCCTATTTAAATAACCTGGTGAAGGAAAATAATTTCTCCTAGGCGGGCATAATTTATTTTTAGACTTAACCACTAGGTCATTAACATATAATTCTATTAACTTTTTTAAGAAGGGTTTGAAGATCTGATGCATGGCACATTGGTATGTAGTGCTCAAATTATTTAAACCAAAGAGAATTACCTGATAAAAAAAATACTCCCATGGGTTCCAAATGGAAGTGGATTCTTCATATTCCTAGGCCATTCTAATTTTATTATATCTGAAATAGCCATCTATGAAGGAGATATCTTGAAACCTAGATTTTGTATCAATCATATTTTCTATGATTGGGACTAGGAAATCAGCCTTTGGGAAGTGCCAGAAGGGATCCCTAGAATTTATGGAAACTTTGATTTTTCAATTCTTCTTTTTGATGGGGATTATGTTATCCATCCATATGGGATATTGGACTTCCTGAATGAAGTTTTTTCTAGTGATCTTCTCAAATTCAGCCTCAATTTTTATAGCATGTGTCAGGTGCACCTTCTTTCTACCTATTTATATTCTTGGTAGTCCTCTGGTAAGCCCAGGTGGTGAGTGGGAACCTCGGGATCTAGTCCTATATTTTTTTTTAGTTCTCTGTGAATACATACTGATGATTCTTCAAAAAGAAGGTATATACCTCTTGTTCTTATGAAGTCATGGCTACACTGATCAAGGTGGGTTGTTGATCTACTTCTATGCCTAGATTTATTTCTCTAAGCTCATCAATGGTTCTAGATATTTCTTCCTCAAATGATGGAAGGGTGTCCCTAAGGTTCTCCCCCCCCCCTTTATCCTCCCTCTCATTTTCTTCCTCTTGTTCCATGTAGGGATAAAGTAGTGGGGTAAGTTCAGCAGAGTTGGGGGATGGAGAGGGAGAGTCCTTGTCCACTTTGAGTGATGAGATGGTCAATTCAGTCACAGTTTCAGTGAGTTAAGGATTTCCATGATATTTAAGGATGGAATGGGGTATTTATATCTTAGCTTTCACCCCTATCTAAGGAATCACTAAACTTTTCATCACTATTGGACTCGGTGGTCATGACTGAAATCATTGTAGATTATTGAATACACATATGAATTTGGACTCATTTACTAACCCTGAATGATGGGTAAAGAATATTGTTCACAAAGCTACTTGAATGGGTTAGTGAGGACCATTTCTAGACAATTTGGGGTAGTGGCCTAAGAAACACCATCGACCAGGGGTTGTTTTCCTTTTCCCTGATAAAATACTGTGTCAATATAACATGATTCATAGTATTCCAATGGGGCCCTATCTGCATGAAACATCCCATTTTTTCTTTAATGAAATATTTTATGCATTGATGGTATGACAAGGGGATTGTAGTGTGCTAGTGTAATCAGGCCCTTCCTAGTATAAAGTTGAAGGTTTTGTTCCATGGACCACCAGAAATTACGATTCAGGTTTGAGGTCTCTAAACTGATCTCTAACCTTGATTTGGACCAATGGATTTGGTTCAAGTTTTTCATAGCCCATTATTGTCATGGTGGAAGGTGCTAGGGTATCTTCATTTCATCCTATATGATGAAGTTTTTGTACTAGAATGAGGTTAACTCCATATCCATTTTCAATGATAGATTTTTGGATATCGATACCATTTATCCTACTAGAAACATGCCATGGTATAATGTGTCCTTGTATGATGACATATTCATCTTGAACTGTGAAAGAGATAACCTCATGACATTCCTCAGAATTGGGTTCTATATGATAAACCTCAGCAACCACAGCCTCAGCCTTAAACTCCTATGGGATTAGAAAATCCTCTATGAGTGTTTCCCTAAGTTATTTTGATTGGCTTAGGGTATCTTGGATTTATATCTTGATTGGTACCAATTCTAACTATTCCATCATTTCATACTTATTCCTTAGTGTATTGTGATTCCCTAGGTGGGTTTTATCTTTTACAAATGCTTTAGGGGATAGATTATTTTATTTAGATGGATCAACCCATGGGATAGGAGCTGGAGGTGCTTCTTTCCTTGGTGAGTTGATATGTGAAGACCTACCTACTCGTCAAGGGTGACCAGACATACATTCCTCTCCTGATTGATATTCTAGGTTGATTGGGTTATTTTGTATTCTAGAAGGTCCAGGGGTATTTTTCTATTCCTAATGAACTTCCTGGAGAGCTCTTCTGTAGTTTTTTTTCAATATTGACAGTCTGAGTGGGGGTGTGGAAAGAAGTCTGGCTCCTACCATGACTATGTATTTCCTTGTATCTTCAGCTCTTATGGCCTCTCCCTCCAGTTCTTTACTAAATTGTAGATAACTTGGGTTCATATCCACACTCATCGTTAATAAAGGGTATATTAAGTGGATGAAATTAATGGATCAAAAGATCAACTCTACATTTGATGAGGCATTTTTCTAACTAACCATTTTTAGTGGTTCCATTTGGTTGGTTGGTTCCTATTATTTCATATATGAGGGAATAAAATACAAGACGGTCAAAGATGAATTTGGAATTAATGTAGGTTAATACTTCTTCACTTCTTACTATTCATTTAGGCAAGGATGAATTTTGAAATCCTAGTTTCTAGAGGCTTGTGGTCACCAATGACATTAGTTATGTTGCATCACAAGTGGATGGGGGCACAATTAGTTGTTTCAAATATTCCTAGATAATTCTATGAGTTTTTTTGTCATCTTTTGAGTCATCCAACTATCAAACTTTTTTCCCCTTCTTCTAACAACTTCTTTCCACTCACCTCCTTCCTCAGAGGTAGTGGTGGAAACACACATCATTTGAACTGGTCATTTTCCCAACTTTACCTGCCTAGAGTCTATAATTTTTTATGGGAGGTATTTAAAGAATAATTTTTCTAAATTGGTGTGTCTTAGTATCTAATTAAAGGAAAAATAATCTGGTCGTTCATTGATACCTACCTGGTTGAGCCTTTTCGATCTAGTATGTGGAGTAAATCATAGTTCATAGCGACAATAAAATAGTCATGGACTTGATCATCTTGTAATGAGTAAAATTTATTCTTTTATTATTCGAATTTATTTTTCTTTGTTCCCATATGATCTTCTTATCAATGTGGGGGGTTTTGTTGATTACTAGGAGATTCTACATGATATGTCACAGGTTTTGGTGAAGGAGTAGGTGCAGAGGCTAGCTTAAGTGTGACAGACACTGCCTCTAACTTCCCTACTCTTTTTTATTGGACTGGTGGAGTTACATGGGACTAGATTTTAGTCTTTCATATGGATTACTCCATTATTTATGAGATAGAGGATAAATATTTAAAACTACTTATATATTTTCCTGTGATGATTATTGTTCGTAGCTCATCATGGATGTTATTAATGTATAGATAGAGCATCTCCTCCTGAGGAATCGATCAGTCTAGGGAGTAGGTTATTCCTTTCAATCTTGAAATTAAATCTAATTCCCTCTCATTTCCCTAATATTGGAAGTTCAAAAGGTCACTAATTATTGTATTTTTCAAGATTTATCTGAAATGAAAGAGAAATTTCTGATGAAGATCCTCCCATCCAGTGATCAAACGAGCTGTAAAACTGGTATACCATATGAAGGCTAGCCCTTGTAGGGTTTGCATGACGCATCTAAGTTTCACTGATTCTTGTTTCTCATGAGTTCCCATCATGGTATCACAATGAGATTCGTAGTGCATAAGATGTTGTTTTGGGTCACCTGAGCCATTGAATATTGGAAATGTAGGACTCCCAAAATTTGATTGTGGTGGGGTGTCACTCACCCAATCCGAGTAAGGTTTTTGTTCTAACTATTCTGGTCCATGTCCATCTTCCATGACTTCCAATTGATCTTCCAACGACTCGATAGTTCCAATAAGCCCTTGATGTGTGTTCTATTTAACCTAATCTCAGACAGGAATTGTAATGGGTATTATTTCACATGTCGGTTCTACCATTATTTAAGTTGGATATCTATCTGGGGACATCTTTTGAGGGTTTACCTAGATTACTTCCAGTTTTATCCTTAATGGTGGAAAATCTTGATACTCATCCATGATCAGGTCTAGATAGAATGATAGTCTAGGTTCCACATTAGAAGGGTGTTCTGGACTTCCCTCACCTATTGGGATAAACACTTGTGGATGAGGTATACCTACTGGAAGTGTACATTAAGGCTCTTCCTGGGGAGAATATTTGGTGGGAATGCTACCTCTAAACGACTCAGAAGTGATTTTCCTCTATTCTTTTATTTATTCCTCTTACTGAGTGAATCTTTCAAAGAGAATAGGAATATCCTCCTCATCAAGGAGAGGGGGTAGGTTGAATTTGATCTTTCATTTATTCTTCTCGCTAAAAGATATTTACTAGGGAGGAAGTGCAAGATTGATTAGGGGAGAACCTAGATATTAGATGATTCTATGGTTCTGGGTATTCACACTATCATTCTCAGCATGGATCAGATTCTAGATGTAACCATACTCTCCTTACTCCTGGGCATATTTATTATTTTTAGTTCCATCTATGGGATTGGAATCTATGATGTTCACTGATTCATAATGCATTGTGGGCATCTTACTACCTACAAAATGATATGAGGGTTGTTTACAACTTCTTACCCAAATAGAAAAAAGACTGATTTCCATTGAGGGGTGGTTGAGGTAAAAATACCCCCAGCCATGTTGGATTAGGTTTCCTTTATTATCTTTTGGTTGTTTCTCAAGCCACATTTATTATCCTCCATGGGGCATTTTTTGTTAAAAATTATTCCAGTCCTATGGGCTGGGGCTGATCCCATACTACGACAATTGTTGCTACTATTATTGCTTTCTATATCTTGTGAATTCTTGCTTGATCATGACCAGATATTACATAAAGTCTACACATGATATAATTTCTAAGAACATTAGTAGTGATTAATGGTTGGATTAATATAGGAAATAATCCCACTCAATGCTCTCAGTCACCTAGATCAGGGGAATTTGCATGGATTTATCTTATCGGGCTTGACGCTTTTGAGACTTCTATGAAGTCAATACTTTTTCAATGTTCTGTCCTTTCAGAGTAGGAGTTTTATTAGATAGTTTCATTAGAATAACTACATTATCAGATGTTGTTTATAGTGGGAATTATTTAATGGTATGTGAGGTGAAATGAAAAGAACCATATTCACCCCATCCCAAGATGTGAACACCAGGAGGAGCATCAGAAATTAAATGACACAAATTATGTTGTGCATGAAGGTAGGTTAGTTGGAGATATTTATTCCACATTTCATATTGTGGTTTTTATGTAGATAGGATTTCTTCCAAGTTGATTTAATGAATATTATCTGCAAATATTTTTACATGGTCATTATACCCACTTTAATGCATTAATTTGGATTTCAGGTGGTGGAGATTTGTCCAAAGATTGAGATGAGTGTTATCTTTTCATTATTCTAAAAATTCATTTTGAATTCATAAATGAGAAGTTGATGAGGGAAAAACATGATTATTATGTCATCCTTGGATAGTTTCCTTCTCATGAGAAATCTATTATTTTGTTCTTGTATAATAGACTCATCAACTTGATCATTCGAACATGGGTGATTCTTGCATGTTTAATCGCAAGTAGCGGTGCTGGTGGAGATCTCATTGGTATTGGAACTATCTCAGGGTGGGTCGTAGAATGGGTGTTGTCCCAAGATATATCCTAGTTGATAAAGGATTTCTCTTTCCATTGATGAGGTTTATAGAATGTCTCTCCATATCATTCCAATCACCTCAGAGTATGGGGGCTTTATCTTATTTGACTTGCTAAGGGGGGGACCATTTTTAGAATTGAAATATGGATGTGGGGATTACCTTTACAGTGAATTATATCATTGATAGGAATTCTATAATATCCTTATGTCTGAATATAGGGAGAATCTTTGTTGTGTGGAGGACCTTTGGGGTTGATGACAGTAAGGGGAGTACCTTCTTACTAAAATAAGATTTCATTGTGGGGAGAATATTTGCAGTGAATTCCATTATGGCAAGGAAAACCATCATAGCTTGATGTCAAAATGTAGGTATAATTTATGTAGTGTATACCCTGAGGAGGACCTTCAGGGTAGATTAAAGAAATGGTAGGACCTTATTTCCATTTGATGTCGATGTGGGGAGGACCTTCACATCGCATTCCATCATAGAGAGGAAAACCATCACATCTTGATGTCTGACTGTAAGAGGAAGTTATACAATGTATAACCAAGGGAAAACCTTCCATGTGGATGATGGTAATTGGAGAACCTTCACATTGAATACCATCATGGTGAGAAATACCATCATAGCTTGGTGTCCTACTATAGGGAGAATTTTGGAAGCATATACCCTGGGGAGGATTTTCATGGAAGAAGACAACAAGGGGATAACATTATTTCTATTTGATATTATATCCAAGAGGATGGATACCATGATTATTATCAAGATATAATATCTTATGATTGATATATTTTTTCCCATGAAGTAAGACTTTGTGGCATGTGCTCTAGGGAGCACCTCTAGAGTCGGCGGTAACAATGTTTTGGGGAGGACCTTCAAAACTATTAATTCCACTTCTATAATTTTGTAATAGACTAGAAGTATCTTGAGCCACCATTGATAGTTGTTTCATGTCATCAAGAAATCTAGATTCCAGTGGAGCATGGTCATGAATCTTCTCTTCGTTTTCTAGTTGCATTTAATGTGATTAATTTGTTAGTTCTCTCTTGCGTGCAATAGGGGTCGCTTGATGTGGGTGAAATCCTTCATATATGGGTTCCTATTCAAGTGGATCTCATGGTAATTTACGTAAATTATGATTATCTTCATGATTGTTGGAAAGGATATATGCCTACAACAGAGAGGCCATCATAGTGAACCAGTGTCCCCCATTTTTAATGGGTATTTGTGCCTGATTAGGGTGTCCATTTATTGTAGAATATTGTTGATAACCATCCTTGACTGGATCTGGGATGCATGTATGCTCTTGAGTGACCAAACTATTGTGTGAATGAGTCACCCCAATTGGGGGTGGGGTTTTGGGACAGAATCAATGTTATTTCCACATATGTAATTACAACATGGAAATTATAAAGGATATGGTCAGCTATTTACTTTTTACCTTCCATCATTACAAATACATGTTTAGAAATGTATTTAGATGGAAGGGGAATATATTCCTATTATGGTGTCAGAGTAGGAGTGTGTGCCAACTCTGGTCCTCTATTTCTTATAAGTAGTAACTCGCAGTTCTTCTATGTGGGGCCAAATATATGGGTCTTCCCCTACTTTATAATTGGGATACACAAGTTTTTTTCCCTATTTACCAAAATATTTGACTAATGGGATTGATATAGGAAAGCAGAAATTTGTGTATTTTTTATGGTTTCCATCATATTTTACTGATGGGATTAATATTTGAGAGTAGGATTTTCATCTGCTCGTTTGTCATCATATTTGACTAATGGTATTGATGTGCACTAGAAAGGATGTGAATATGCCTGTAATTTTTTCCCCTATTTGTATGGTAGGCTTGATGAGTAGTATTATGAATATTTCTCTAAGCCATGGTTTCTGCCAGATTTGACTGATGGACTCTATGAGAGTGAGCAGGAATATATGTCTTCTCATGGGTTTCTTCCATATTTAATTGGTGGGATTATTCAAAATTCAAAAAAAAATGGCATGTTTCTAATTGTATAGTCATCACTCTTCATGAGCTATCTAGAGGAACCGAGTTTGTATGACTTCAATGGGGGCCCTCAGTGTTGTATCCTCTTCTTGTAGAGGATTTTCGGTCACACGACATTGGCGATGATGATTTTTGATAGGGTCCCTTGAGAGGGACCCATGTTCTTTTGTTATGAATTCATTGGATATGACTTCATGGGCCTCCCTAAGGTATGGTAGGAACTTGATAACATGTTCTGAGGACATTCTCTTGAAATGGTTGGAGATGACTAGTGGGGTTGTCTAATTCTAGACTACCGACCATCACTGGGCAGATGGTTGTCTAATTCTAGACTACTGACCGGTGCAATGGTTTGTGCACATGTCTGAGAAAATTGCTGAGATGAAATTGGACTGAAGGAAGCTCTGAAGAGTGACTACAATATATGTCAAAAATACAGACAACAAAACATCTTCAAAGTATCATCTCATCACCACATGCTTAATTTATGGAATCATTTATCCCTCTTCCATTTTATATGCGAAAGAGGCCTAAGCGGGGTAACACTGAAACCTTGGTTAAGGATTCATATTGGGTTCATCATTATTTTATGTAAATATACATCTAGGTCTGAAAGGGAATGGTCTAATGAGGACTACTTAGTGTTTCCTTTTTATCTTGTAAAGTAGATCCATAGTTATGTCTTTCACGTCGGGTACCATTTGGTTTTTGAAAGAAACTACTTACGCCCAATGTTTGATTTTAGGGGTTTAATTGTTTAAAATCACTAACTTCGGGTATAATGTCTTCGATCAGTCACCAATGTGTTTTATTCATCGAGTTGAAAATTCCCAACTACTCTTATATCTATGTTGACTCATGGAACTACTTTCCAAAGGAAGACGTTTATTGGGTAACTTCACCAATGACACTTAAGAACTCATGTTGTTTGAGAGGATGGTAACTCAGTCTAGTGACACCCTATAGGGGGAAATTATTTCATATTTGAGGACTCTATTTTATATTTAATTTATGTCCACAAATACTTGGTTCATTCCAAGTTATTTGTACACATTTTTCCTGGGGGAAATGACTCATCATGAATACACATGGTTTTCAAACCATCTATATGTAATTTAGGTTTTCTATTGATGGAGGGATCTATATATATCTGATGTTATCTGTAAATGGTAACCTTTCACATATGGATCAGATATTATTTGGTCATTTATTAGGATGATTTTAGTTTTAATCCACATGATGAGGCTCTCTAGAGTTTACCATCATCCTGGGGGTAATGAATTGGTCTTTATTTCAGGTTCAAACCCATAAGATGGGCTTCCTATGTATCCTCATGAGAGTAATCAGAACACGCATAGTTTGGTTCCACCTAACATGAAACATCACCTTTTAAATTTTTATGATAAGGACCAAACCATAAAGTTTAACAACATGTAGAATGGGTGTTTAGGGAGAAGGGGCCTAGTCAATGTTTGGTTTGAGACTTACACCGAGGCATCCCGAGGGACTTGGAAGAGATTTGGTATCCTAAGTGGATGTGACCCTACCAGGAATATGGAATAGAGAAAAGTAAGGTAAATTTGGGTGTTGGGTTTGGATATTAAGTTTGATTCATGTGTATCCAAGTTAGTTGGTAATCAAATCCCTCATAATTTTATAGGTTGGGGCCTATACCTATGGAGGAGACCCAAGGAGGTTGGGGATTACATATAGATGTTGACCATTTAGAGGGGTCATGATGGGGGATTATGTATTGAAGAATCATGTATGATTGGATTCGTTTTGGTATTACACTAAGATGATTCCCATCTGGTGATGCTTCATTGGGTGTTTCATCCTTTGAAGGAAAAAAGTCATAATTTTGGGGCATATTCATGGAAGTGTCCCATTGAGTGGATTTGGTTGTCTCCTAGACATAGAATCATCCCATATGAGGGTTTGAGATTGTAAGAATTTCATGATCTTCACTAACCTCTAAGTCCACATGATTCATGATTGGTGTGATAAATGAGAGGTAGTAGTAGATCTGAAGATCACATGATCCACTTTTTCCGCTGGTGGATAAGGTGATAAATCCCAAATGTAGATGGATAGGATTTTAGTGTGCATGTCTCCTCTATTATCTTGATAACCAGGGTAGTCACACATAGAGACCTATCTAGCTATGGCTGAGGCTGAGGTGAAGAGGGGCAGGGGTGTCACCTCCTCAAATAAAGGTTAGGGGATTAATCTAGGAGGGATTCCCTTATAGTCCCCAGGAGAGAGGATTGATCGATTTTATCCCTCATAAAAGAGAAGGGCCAGTGGTTCCTCTCAATCTTGAGAATGGAGAGGTTCTTGGGAGTAAACCAAGTTCATAATTCTATTTACCCTGGAAAAGTAAATCTAAAAACATCCCAAGGGTTTTCCTTATTTTGGAAGTTACAATCGTGTCTCCACATACTATGGGTTTGTTGACCCAAAAGGACACGTTGATGTTCCTGATGATCTGATCATACATGTCAGGTGGCTTAGGAAGGGGCCTGGTCGTGAATTATTTAGACTAGTTCTCAAATGGGATTACATGGGGTTTGAGGACATGATAAAAGTGAGTGATGGGAAATGGTGCGTAAAATACCTTTGGATTCCCCATTTCATAAAGTGGATTCTTAGGCAGCATGGGGTTCCCTCAACATAGTGTGTTGGTATGCAGGGTTGGGTTATGCCCATGTAGGATTGTGATACGTGGGTATGAGTTTAACCCAAATATCATTTGGCTATATGGGGAAGGCTTCCACCCACATATCATTTCTCTATGTAGGATGTTTTTCCACAATGAGCCATACATTAATGCCTCATGGAATGGTGTCCATAGAAGAGTTTGATTTTGCAAACTAATGGGAAATTTATTATTCCATTTATACTTCCATGTAGTGGTTTTTTACCTTATGGTAATCATCAAAGAGGCTCAGGTTTTTACATTTCCCCATTTCTCATTTCATTTAGATCGACTTAGTTTGGTCTCTCATCTTCCATTCATCCATTTTTAGCCTTCTTTGTCTCCTTTTCTTTCAGTCCCCCTTGAGGTCGTTTTATAGAGGAATGGTGGGAATAGGTACTGAGATGGTCGGTCATCCATAGTGGATCAGGGGGTTTATTTTGAGGTTTCCAAAGGAGAAATTCTCATCCCATTAATGACTTAGTAGTGGGGAGTGGTCATTCATGGAGGTGGTCATCCTTTTTGGGAGTGGAAATCACCACCTTTCCCTAAAACGAATTTTCTTCATTTGTGGGTGATAGAAGCACCACTACAGCCCATGAACTAGTTTAGTTCATGGTGATAATCATTCATAGGGAGGAAATTACCACCTTTCCCCAAAAACTAATTTTTATCGTTTTTGGTCACCAGCAGTAATGCCTCGTCCCACAAACCATTTCAGTTCAGGAGATATAAGAACCCTTATATTTTATACACATTAATATAGGATTTATTACATAAAATTATGAATAATACAAACCAATAAGGGAATACTAATGTAATAAGGTAAAAACATGTTAGAAAATTGGCATACCAATGGATCATAAAAAGTGTGGGAATCATAAACATGAATGATAAGACAAGATATAGAATGATAATATAAAGGCAACATGGGAAATGTGGCAACAATTTAAAATAATGAAACATAAACATAGGTTAATGGTAACTAAGAATACAACATAATGGAAAAAGTACCATAAAATAATCAGGTTCACCCCCAACCCCAACAAGACATATCATGATACTAAACATTATTCAGTACATTGGAGCGCTATATAATTCTAGGTGCACCCATCGCTTTCATTTCATTATCATGCTTAAGTGTGCCACATATATTATAAAACATGGATTCATTCATCATTATAATTTATTAAATGATCAAAGAGTGTGTAATAAATACATTTATATACATAATAATAAGTTATATGTTCATCAAGGATAACACACTTCATAGGAAATGGGTATGGTATTCACTACACGATTGGTATGGCATGGAAAATCATGGTGAAAATTTGGCAACATAACGGTGTCACATAAAAATCCATAAAATGGGTTGATGAGAGAGAAATTGGTATATCATCATTTTAACATAGGATGGGAAATAATAGGGAGATGGAAAGAAATATCCCAACATTAGGAATTGGAAATATAAGGCATAAAATAATAAATAAACTTTATTAATGGAGAGAAAGGAAAGAACCCTTACAAAATTTTAGCACTATAACATGTGTACATGGGAGGGATTAATTAGAGATAAGGGGTCTATAATCATTTATACTTCATAAGGTAAGTATGGTTTAGTTTTGAAAACATACCCCATTATTAGGAATTAAAAATAAAAAAGTAATTAAATGAAGTACATTCTTGAATAAATGAGAGAAAATGATAGGATCTCTTACCTTGAGAGTATGACACCAAAAGCTTGAAACGGGATTCATTAGAGCTTGGGGAACCTTGGTAGGATTATATAGATATTTCAGTAGAGTAAATATTTTCTATAAGGATTTTTTGTGAATATAAATGTGATATTGTGTGGGTTTATATATCAAATGATAGGGGAATTATTTAATATTTCACAAACATAGGTTTTGGACTCTGCGTAATAAAATATCTAAAACCAAAAACGTTACAATGGGGTTTTCCAGTGTTTTTTTCCAAATTGTAGAGGTTTTCGTTGTGTTATTAGGAAAATGTCTGAAATTATCAAAAATTTACCCTTGATTATGTGGAGGTATGTAACACTCTTAAATAAATTATTTTAAAACCTTAAAATATATTAATGGTTTTGGAATATTCACAAAGGATTTATAAACGTAATAAAATAAAAAAATCATATTTTTTTAAGTGTAAAACATATATTTGTTTGAGGATACCCATTATAGTATTTATTACATCATTTTTGTGTCATTATGATTTCATAAAACACACCTTATAATTATATGGTATTTTATTTTTACCCAAAAATTCGACTGTCTCAGAATATTATGAAAAATTAACCATTGGAAAATTTCAACGCTCTAATTACAAAAATAATATTAATTTTATATAAATATGTTTATAAATATGTTCATTTAGACTTTTAAAATAAGACCCAATACAAATTAAAAAAAAATTACGGGTTTTTGACATCAACATTTTTTGAACCCTTATAAAAAGTACATTTGACTCCATAAAAATTATATGAATATATAAATTTAATAAAAATTATTAATAATAACATATTATTAAAATAATATTTATTTTAAAAAACCATTAATTCATCAAAATAACTTCCTTAATTGAATTTGAATATTACCCAAAAATACAATTTCTATTTTACTGAATAAAAATCAAAATCATTTATAAAGTAATTATAAAATGAAAATGTATTCAATATTATATAATATAAATATTGAAATTATTATAGTATTGATACATATACCTTTAAATCACCAATGTATTCACTAATAATAAGGTTCATGATGGTGATACTTTCATTGGGTCATTCAGCGAGCATTGTTTGGATCGTGATCTTGATGAGCTTGAAATTATCCCTTAAACGGGTTTTCTCATGCTTAAGTTATTGGATATCAGCTAAGGATATTTCTAGTGAAAATACCAAATATTCTATCTCCCTTGAAATCTCTGATAAATGGGCTTCATAGGGTATGATTCTACTAGTTGAGGCTATTACTTCCTTTGTTTAAGTCAATTGAATTAGTTAAATCCCTATATTAATACTAATATCGTGATCTCTATTAAATCGATATATTATCAATGGTAAATATTCTTAACATAATTTTAAATCCCAAAAGATATAACCAAGTTATTTCTTGTGTGTTCTCTAACCATATTAAAAAATAAGGCATTTAATTAAATCAAAAAAGGGAATTTTATTTATAATAGTTTAGGCCATTAAAATCTCCCCCCCCCCCTTAAGAAATTTCACCCTAGAAATTTTGATTTTCCACATTAAAATAGATGAGGGTAACTCTATTACATCATCTCATATGGTACCCACGTTTCATTATCAAACTTTTGGTTTCTCCACAACACTTTGATCAAGTGTATTTTTTTATTTCGTAGAACTTTGTCTTTACGATCTTAAGATCTTCATTGGCTACTCCTCGTAGGAAATGTCATTCTCCAATGGTACCACCTCTAGATTGAGTACATGTGATTGGTTTAGTATTTACTTTCTCAAGAGGGATACATGGAATACATCATGTACTTGAGATAGATTAGTTGGGAGTGCTAGTCGATAGGCCACCACTCTGATGCGATCAAGGATCTCAAAGGGGCCGGTGTATCTTGGATTAAGCTTTCCCTTATTCCCAAATATCATCAGTTAATTCCATGGAGATATGTGGAGGAATACCATGTCTCTAACATCAAACTCTAGGTATTATAGATTATTTTTATCACAACTCTTCTGTCAACTCTAATAATCCTTGATGTGCTTCTGAATGGTCTTGACCTTATCCACCATTTTCTAATCCATTTCAAGATATACCAATTTTTGATCCCCATATTTATCCCAGCATGAAGGTGTTCTACACCTATTCCCATAAACGGCTCCATTAGGATAAATTTGGATGCTTGAGTGGATGCTGTGTTTGTAAGAGAACTCGTCAAGGGGGTGATGTTTATCCCATCCTCCTTTGAATTCCATTGAGAATGCTCTCAACATTTCCTTAAGTTTCTAGATAGTTCACTCAGATTGGCCAACAGTTTGAGGGTGATAAGCCATACTGAAGTTCATCTTAGTTTTTATATCATGTTGGAGACTCCTCTAGAACATAGAGGTGAATCTTGGATATCAATCGGATATAATTGATAGTGGTACTCCTTGCAACCTCACCACTTTTCTGATGCATATCCATGATAGTTTATATAGTGACAAATTCTCTCAAATATAAATGAAGTGTAAAGTATTTATAAGATGATCCACCACAACCATAATTTCATTTTTTTTCTTCTAGAAGTCTACGGAAGTATTGTAACAAATCCTATGGTGATATTTTCCCATTTCCATGTAGGTATGGTTAATGGTTGTATAATCCCCTTCGATTTTTTCCTTTCCACCTTCACTTGCTAACATACAAGACATCTTGATGTATATTCTGAAATGTTCTTTATATTTTCCTAATACTAGTGCTCTTGTAGATCTCAATATATCATTGTGCTCTGAGGATGTATAGAAAATGTTAATATATTTGTATCATCCAATAGCTATTTTTTTACTCGAGATTTTGTGGTACATAGATACTTAACCCAAATATTACAACACCTTCTTCATTAACATTGAACTCTAAGGGTTTCAATTTTCTTATAATTTTCACTTTATTTTTGAATTCCCACATCGTCCTTGTGAGCATCCTTTAACCTCTCCAAAAGAGATGGTTGAGAAATAATTTTTGAAATGATTGATGGTGTTCAATCCTTTATAATTCTTATGTCTATCATTTCAAAATCTATGAAGATTGGATCCCTCTAAATTCTCATCAATGAAAAAAAAAGTAGATCCTTTCTACATAGATCATAATTCACCTTATTCTCTTTCCCAGGATGATAGGTAATTGATCAGTCATAGTCTTTCATCAACTTTAACCATCTATGTTTCTGAATATTCATCTCTATAATTATGAATATGTACTTGAGGCTTTTGTGATCCATATATATTTAAAACTTCTCCCCAAAGAGATAATGCTGTTAATTTTTAAAGTGAGGATCACTATATAAAACTCCAAATCATGCATTGGGTAGTTTTTTCATGACGTTTCAACTGCATTGAAGCATAGTAAATGACTTTTTAATTTTACATCAACACGCAGCCCAGGCCCATCTTTGAAGTATCATTGAATACCATAAAAAGCTCACCACTTTTGGGTACTGTGAGTACATGTGTAGTGATAATATTTCTTTTCAAATAATTTAAGAACTCTTTTCATTCATCATTACAAGAAAACTTGACTACCTTCCATGTTATCTTGGTTAGAGGGTTTGAAAATCAAGAGAAATTTCTCACAAATTGATGATAATACCCATCTAATTCAAGGAAACTATATATATCGGTCACAGATGTTGGACTCAGATATCTTTAATTTCTTCTATGTTTGAAGTGTCCATATATATCCCATTTATTTTTATGATATTACCCCATAATGAGACTTCCTAGAACTATAACTCACATTTTTTGTACTTGGAATAAACCTTCTCCTTTCATAAGGCCTTTAACAGAGTACTCAGATGCTCCTCATGAACCTTCATTATTTTTGAGTATATTAGAATATCATCTATACAGAATACCAAAAAAAATTTGAGGTGATCTCTAAAGACTCTATTCGTCAATTCCATTAATATTTATAGAGAATTAGTGAGTCTGAATGGAATTACTATGAATTCATCGTGCCCGTACCTTATACGAAAAATAGTATTTGGGATTTTCCCCTTCTTCACCCTAACTTGGTTATATCCCAGTCGTAGATCCACCATGTAAAGGTATTTTTCTCCACATAGATGATTTACTATCCATAAATCAGTGGAAGGGGATACTTTTTCTTTATTTTGATCTTATTGAGATCACTATAATAAATGAAAAGGTGAAATGACCCATCCTTCTTCTTAAATGAGAAGATTGGTGCACCCCAGGGTGAAGTAATTGGGAAAATGAAACCTTTTTCTATATTCTCTTATATTTATTTTGTCGCATCCTCTAGTTAAATAATATCCATTCTATATAGATTCTTGAATAATGGTATTTCCCTAGGTATAAGCTCGATTGAAAATTCAACCACTCTGATAAGAGGAAGAAAATACAATTCCTAGGGAAACACATTAGTGTATTCCCTCACAATGTGTAACATCCCAGGTAAATAAAGAATAATACATTTTCATATTTATTAATATTTTCGAATTAAATATTAATTTTACTTTAAAGGGGTTTCTATGTTCGATAGTGTACCCGATACGCAACAATGAGTTTCTTTGAAATCTTAAGTTGCACACTAGTAATATAATAATATTATTTTAAATGGTAGTTAACACGTAGCCGTTGTATTGGCAGGAATGAATATAAATAACTAAAATATGATTATATGTTTTTTTTAAATGTTCATATATTTATCCAATAAAAGATAAAGGCTTAAAATAAGAAAAGAATTCAATTTTAGGCATCTATACTCTAATTTTCACTAAAGGTCCACTTATCGCCTTTTGATGGAGAACCATCATTAAATATAGTTTTGGTCACTCTTATACATTCTATTGGACCAAATAAAACTCTTATTTAGAAACGGGACATCAAAATTTACTTTGTGTAAATTTTTGGTATTTTTCTAATAAAGTTCAGTTTATAATGAATAGTAAAAATGTTGTATTTTAATTCAAAACCTATTTTTAATCTAATTTATTTATATGATTATATTATCTTTTGAATTGGTTTTAAAGTGAAATTAGAATATATTTTTACCATTTAATCCAATAGTGGTCGTTGGAATTAATTTCACTTTGAAATTGGACTTAAACTGGTGTTAATCTTTTGATATATATTGTATCATAAAAACACGCTATTTGTTCTGACAGCGGGGATTAACTATTAAGTTAATTAATGTAACTTATATGTTTGTAATGTTTTAAAATAGACATCATTTTTGAATTTGGAATATCAAATATAGCTTAGGGTGAAGTTTTTTTATTTTCT
The DNA here is from genome assembly GCA_963277665.1 of Viscum album. Lineage (NCBI taxonomy): Eukaryota > Viridiplantae > Streptophyta > Magnoliopsida > Santalales > Viscaceae > Viscum > Viscum album. The sequence continues at coordinate 1,157,471,356 of OY728134.1, read as the reverse complement.
GAAAAACATCAATTTTTGATTAATAGTGAAACCACTAAGTGGTACTTAAAAAACTGATTTTTCATTTAAATGAAATTTTACCACCTCTGTGTTTTGAATTTCAAAAATCCTACATACATGGTTGTCATTATGAAGTAAAATTTGGTTCAATGGGATTAAAATAATTTTTTGGTGAATAGAAACTTTTAAGTTTATTAATCGCGATTAGAGGTAATTAGTGTAATTTAAGGTAAAAATAATATTTTAATAATATGAAATGACCTAGAAACATTTCCTACCCTTGTTGGATGTGTCATGGACGACGAAAAAAATACATGGGACAACTTGGGGACCCCAGGGACCCACATTGAAAGCAAAATGACATTAATAACTTTTTATTTATCGTTAAAATAAAAATGTCACAAACATGATATGTTTTACTAAAACAATTTTTAAATGGGGTTATACATGTCATAATTTTGACTATAAATATTCATTGGAAATCTAAAAGGATTTCCTACATCATGATATTTTTTTATAATTTTTAGACATTAAATAAATTAAATTATTTATGACACCATGATGATGCAGTGATTACCTCATTATTTAACGATTTGAATAAAATGAAAAGATAATGTAAAATCTAAGACCTAAACTTTTCAAAAACCTTTTGGATGGGTGGATTTAGAACTCTTATCACCTTATACTATAATTATATAATTTGTGGACCTTTAAAATCCAAAAGTAATTTTATAATAAAGTAACCTTTTATAAGTTTCCAAGAGTGCCCCTCCTCTCCTCTTATAAAAGCCCCCCACCTATACCACCTTACCCACACCTCTCAAGCCTTTGGCTCGGCCAAACCCTGCCCATTTTGTCTCTCCACATCCCCCTATTACTCCTAGAAGCCTCACTTTGGGCAGAAGTCTTTCCAAGGAAGCCTTTGCGCTCAAATCAAAAGGAGTTACCCGTTTTAAAGGTAGTTTTTTCTCTTGTGTTCTTTTGTTTTATTTTTCTTCTCCAACCCTCTAAAATATTTTTATTCATTTATTTTGTAACAAAACCAGTATATTCCATATAGTAGGATGTTTTTATGAGAAGTATTAGAGCTACACTTACACACACCTACATCTAATGGTTAAAAAACATACTGTTTCCGTGGATGGTGAATTTCTGCCTCACGAAACGATGATTGTTCAACACTCATATAACACCTTCAAAGGTGGCCATTAAGATGTCACTATATTTATATATGATATATAATATGTTTATGTTTTCCTTAAACTTCTTTATTTTTCATTTATGTCATACCTTTATGGTTTCCATTATGGGTAAACGCGATATCTTCATTTTTGGAAGTGCGGACTACCGCCCCCTCAAAGTGATTTGATTCGTTAATGCCATATGTGGGACGTATAAAGGATAGAGTGAAAGTTATTTTATATGATGTTATACTAGAATTATAATATACCTTTATATCATTATTATTTCTTTCCATTAAAGGATTAGATAGAAATGAAAGTAGCGTTCATGCATACGTACGGCTTACCGTCTCCATGAACGGTGCATTTCATTTCTTATCCCCAAATATAATGTACTATTATCAGTACACATATATAATGGATATATATGATGTATGTTACATCTAAATGATGAATATAATTCTGGAATTAAAATATACATATCTATCATTTAGTTTTAATTCCATTAATATGACATAGAAATGAAAGTAGCGTTCATGCGTACGTACTGCTTACAGTCTCCATGAATGGTGCATTTAATTTCTTACCTCTAAATGATTATAAAATTTTATAAATTCATGTATATATTGGATATATATGATATATATGATATCTAAATCATGAATATAATTCTTGATATAATGGATATTTTACCACATGAAGAACTTGTAATTATAAGGAGTTTATTTTTGACTCAAGTACCAATGATTGACAAAACGACCATTATTAACTTAAATAATTACATAGTGTTCATAACATGGTAATAAGTGATATAAAAGGAATAATGAACTTGAAAAAGGTTATTAATCAAGTAGAAATTAACTCAAGATTATTATTCAGGACGTTAAAGAACGATCGAGTCAAGTCGGACCCGTGGTAAGGGACTTCGTCTCAATCTCCTTTCATTGAGGCATATTTTGTTTTATACACAACTTTCTTTTATATGGTTGTAAACCCCTTTTACTTTTAATTTTATTCAAAAAGAATCTTTTTATATGAAGCGTTTTACTAAACTAAAAAAAGGAATGTTTCTTTTAACGTACGCGGTGACAACGACCTTTTTCGTCGCTGCGAGTATTATTTGGTCTTTGGCTTCCTCAACAAGCCGTAATATTTTTAAAATGAAATAAATACCATATACTCTTTTATGTATCTTGGTATTGAAAATGGTTTTTATAATGGACTTTTTATGTCAATATATTTAAGTGATATATTGTGATCAAAGTGTGGAAATGTTTTCTTTCCATTATATTTGTTTTATGTCTTATGATTTTATAATGGTACTTGGACATTTGACAGGTGGTTACGTGATGAACCATATGGCAGGTGGTGTTGTGAATACCAGGAGGGGTGGTTATGTTATAACCTCTAATGCATTGGGTATGGAAGTCGGCTGTATGGCTATTCCATTAAGTGATATGTGTGGAAGTCGACCGTATGGTTATTCTATTTAAGTATGTTTATGTCCCAAGTTACCTTTATATGTTATGTTTTCTTTATATGGGTTTTATGGTAATATTTTGGTTACAAAAGGGTAAGTAATGATATTTTATTCAGTAAAGAGTTTTTATTACTTCATAAAGGTGAAAAGTATTACTTTGATAAAGTATTCATGGATTACTTGTTGTTTTGAAAAACTAATAGTTTTCCTTCTTTGTGTATCCCTTACTGAGCTTTTTATGCTCCCCCCAAGTTTTTTTTGAAATGTTTTTCACAGGACATAATGTGGAATGGGGTCAAGGATGGGATCAAGGAAAAGTCATGCTTTCTTAAACATGGAACTAGAAATGACTTTTTTTTAGAGTTCATGTTTTGAAAAAAAAATGAAACTTTGTAGAAGTGTCTACTGTGTAATCTTTTGAGATGTAATAGTTATGATCTAATTCTCTAAAACTCTAAACTAGAAAATATCCTCAAAGGGAATTATTCATTTAATTCAATATTAAGTAATGTTTAAGGTTGGGGCCTTATAGTTGGTATCAGAGGTCGGTTTATACAACTTTAGGAGTTTAAAAATTGTTAATTTATAAATTAATTTATGGTATGATTGAAATGATATAGAATTTGAAGATTACCATGTTTCTTCGCCTAAGATATTTCCGTGTTAAGAATAGTTTTTCATAGAGGAAACAAAACAGCTTTTCTGGGAAGGCATACAGAGGGAAATTACCTTTCAAATCAGTATCCTGATATGGTCAGAATTAGAACTAAACAGTTTGTTGCAGTGATGGCTCATTTGACTCAGGAGTTGAAAAGAAGATTGGTGAATGCTCCAGTATTGGTACTTCCTTACAGGAATGGCGATTTTGTTATCTACAGTGATGCTTCATTGAAAGGAATTGGTTGCATCCTTATACAGAATGATTAGGTAATTGCTTATGCTTCACGATAGTTGAAAACTCATGAGGTAAATTACCCTACACATGATTTGGAATTAGCTGCTGTTGTTTTCGCTTTAAAAATTTGGAGGCATCATTTGTATGGAGTAAAGTGTGAAATATATACTGATCAAAAAATCTTAAAGTATATATTAACTCAGAAATAACTTAACATGTGATAGAGGAGATGGCTAGAATTAATCAAGGATTATGATTGTACAATTCATTACCATCCGGGAAAAGAAAATAAAGTGGCAGATGCTTTGAGTCACAAAATTAATGCTACATTAACCATGCTACATTTGGAACGAGATCCTTTGGTTTTTTATTTGATGAACTTTGGCATAGAAGTTTTTGGTGCAGGATGTTCTTCTACTTTGTTTCAGGTATCAGTGAGATCATCCCTATTAGACAGAATTAAGCAAGCACAGAATAAAGACAGTGGGTTGCAGAAAAAGATAGAGCTGGTTTAGAAGGGTAAGTTTCCTTAATTTAACATTGATAATGATTGTGTTTTGAGGTTTGGGAAGAGATTATGTGTGCCTCGTGATTCACAGTTGAACAATGAGTTGTTATGTGAGGCTCATAGTTCCCAATTTTCAGTTCATCCTGGCAGTACTAATATGTACAGAGATCTGCGGGAGTATTACTGGTGGGATGGAATGAAAAGAGATATTGCTGATTTTACTGTGAAGTGTTTGACTTGTCAGTAGGTTAAAGCAGATTGGAAGTTACCAAAAGGGATGCTTCAGCCTTTTCCAGTGCCAGAGTGGAAATGAGAATATATATCCATGGTCTTTGTTGTGGGATTACTGAAGACATCTCAAGGTAATAATGCAATCTAGGTTATTGTTGATTGCTTGACTAAATATACTCATTTCCTTCCTATTCGAGATACTTTCTCTCTAGATAAACTTTCTCAATTGTATCTTAAAGAGATATTCAGGTTGCATGGAGTTCCCCTATCTATTGTATCTAATCGTGATCCCAGGTTTACTTCTAACTTTTGGAAGGGCCTTCAGAAGTCGTTGGGTACTGAATTAAATTTTAGTACATCTTTTCATCCTCAATCAGATGGGCAGTCAGAACGAACAATTCAAACTTTGGAGGATATGCTACGTGATTGTTCGATGGATTATCAGGGAAGTTGGGACAAACATATTTCTTTGGTTGAATTTTCATATAATAACAGTTTTCATTCCAGTATACAGATGTCTTCGTTTGAAGCATTATATGGAAAACGGTGTCGAACTCCAGCTTTTTGGGATGAAGTAGGTGAAAGGAAGCTGATGGGACCAAAATTGGTAGAAGAGATGGCAGAAAAAGTTCAGTTGATTCAGAAACACATGAGAACAGCTCAGAGCAGACAGAAAAGTTATGCGGACAACAGGAGGAAGGATCTATCTTTCAAGGTAGGTGATCATGTTTTTCTCAAAGTTTTTCCATGGAAAAGTGTGATGTTATTCGGTAAAAAAGGAAAGTTGAGTCCAAGGTTCATTGGACCATATGAAATTCTGGAGAGAGTTTGATTAGTTTATTACTGAGTGGATTTACCTCCGAATTTATCTCAGGTACACAATGTTTTTCATTTTCGATGTTGAGAAAGTATATGCCAGATCCATCTCATGTTTTGAGCCCAGAGGTAGTTCAGTTGGAAGAGAATATCTCTTATGAAGAACAACCAGTCCATATTCTTGACCGAAGAGAGCAAGTGTTGTGAAATAAGGTAATTCACCAGGTAAAGGTTTTGTGGAAAAACCATATGGTTGAAGAGGCAACATGGGAATCTGAAAATGCTATGAGGGATAAATACCACCACTTATTTTGATAAGTGAATAAAATTGCGAGGATGCAATTCTCAAAAGGGGGGAAGGATGTAACATCCCAGGTAAATAAAGAATAATAAATTTTCATATTTATTAATATTTGTGAATTAAATATGAATCCTACTTTAAAGGGGTTGCTATGTTCGATATCTTACCCGATACGCAATAATGAGTTTCTTTGAAATCTTACGTTGCACACTAGTAATATAATAATATTATTTTAAATGGTAGTTAACACGTAGTCGTTGTATTGGAGGGAATGAATGGAAAGAACTAAAATATGATTATATATGTTTTTTAAATGTTTTTATATTTATCCAATAAAATATAAAGGCTTAAAATAAGAAACGAATTCAATTTTAGGCATATATACTCTAATTTTCACTAAAGGTCCACTTATCGCCTTTTGATGGAAAACCATCATTAAATATAGTTTTGGTCACTCTTATACATTCTATTAGACCAAATAAAACTCTTCTTTAGAATTGGGACATCAAAATTTACTTTTTGTAAATTTTTGGTATTTTTCCGATAAAGTTCATTTTTTAATGAATAGTGAAAAATGTTGTATTTTAATTCAAAACCTTTTTTTAATATAATTTATTTATATGATTAGATTATCCTTTTAATTGGTTTTAAAGTGAAATTAGAATATATTTTTACCATTTAATCCAATAGTGGTCTTTGGAATAAATTTCAATATGAAATTGGACTTAAACTAGTGTCAATCTTTTGATATATATTGTTTCATAAAAACTCGCTATTTGTTCTGACAGCGGGAATTAATTATTAAATTAATTAATGTAACTTCTATGTTTTGAATTTTTTTAAAATAGACATCATTTTTGAATTTGGAATATCAAATATAGCTTAGGGTGAAGTTTTGGTATTTTTCTGAAAAACTTCAATTTTGGATGAATAGTGAAACCACTATGTGGTACTTAAAAACTGATTTTTCGTTTAAATGAAATTCTACCACCTCTGTGTTTAGAATTTCAAAAATCCAACATACATGGTTGTCATTATGAAGTAAAATGTGGTTCAATGGGATTAAAATAATTTTTTGGTGAATAGTAACTTTTAAGTTTATTAATCACGATTAGAGGTAATTAGTGTAATTTAAGGTAAAAATAATGTTTTAATAATATGAAATGACCTATACACATGTCCTACCCTTATTGGATGTTTCATGGCCGACCAAGACAATCCATGGGTCAACTTGGGGACCCCATGGAGCCACTTTGGTAGGAAAATGACATTAATAACTTTTAATTTAATGTTAAAATAAAAATGTCACAAAAATGAGATGTTTTACTAAAAAAAATTTAAATGGGGTTATACAAGTCATAATTTTTACTATAAATATTAATTGGAAATATAAATATATTTCCTACATCATGATATTTTTTTATAATTTTTATACATTAAATAAATTAAGTTATTTATGACACCATGATGATGCAGCGATTACCTCATTATTTAACGATTTAAATAAAATGAATAGATAATGTAAAATATAAGACCTACACTTGTCAAAAACCTATTGTATGGGTTTATTTAGAACCCTTATCACATTATCCTCAATGTATATAATTTTGGGACCTTTGAAATCTGAAAATCATTTTATACTAAAGTAACTTTTCATAAGTTTCCAAGAGTGCCCCTCCTCTCCTCTTATAAAAGGCCCCCACCTCTACCACCTTAACCACACATATCAAGCCTTTGGCTTGGCCAAACCCTGCCCATTTTTTCTCTCCACATCCCCCTATTACTCTTATAAGCCTCACTTTGGGCATAAGTCTTCCCAAGGAAGCCTTTGATCTCAAATCAAAAGGAGTTACCCGTTTTAAAGATAGTGTTTTCTCTTGTGTTCTTTTGTTTTATTTTTATTCTCCAACCCTATAAAATCTTTTTATTAATTTCTTTTGTAATAAAATGAGTATCTTCTATATACTGTGATGTTTTTATGAGAAGTATTAGAGCTACACCTACACACACCTACATCTAATGGTTAAAGAACATACTGTTTCCGTGGATGGCGAATTTCTGCTTCACGAAACGATGATTGTTCAACACTCATATAACACATTAAAATGTGGCCATTAAGTTGTCACTATATTTATATATGATATATAATATTTTTATGTTTTCCTTAAGCATCTGTATTTTTCATTTATGTCATACCTTTATGGTTTTGCATTATGGGTAAACGTGATATCTTCATTTTAGGAAGTGTGGACTACCGCCCCCTCAAAGTGTTTTGATTCGTTAATGCCATATATGGGATGTATAAAGGATAGAGTTAAAGTTATTATATATGATGTTATACTGGAATTATAATATACCTTTATATGATTATTATTTCATTCCATTAAAGGATGATATAGAAATGAAAGTAGCGTTCATGTGTACGTACGACTTACCGTCTCCATGAACGGTGCATTTCATTTCTTATCCCCAAATGTAATGTACTATTATAACTACATATATATAATGGATATATATGATTTATATTACATATAAATTATGAATATAATTATTTAATTAAAATATACATATCTCTCATTTAGTTTTAATTCCATTAATATGACATAAAAATGGAAGTAGCATCCATACGTACGTACGGATTACCGTCTCCATGAACGGTGCATTTTATTTATTACCTCTAAATGATTATGTAATATTATAAATGCATGTATATAATGGATATATATGATATATATGATATCTACATCATTAATATAATTCTTGATATAATGGATATTTTACCACATTAACAACTTGTAATTATAAAGAGTTTATTTTTGACTCAAGTACCAATGATCGACAAAACGACCATTATTAACTTAAATAATTACATAGTGTTAATAACATGGTAATAAGTGATATAAAAGGAATAATGAACTTGAAAAAGGTTCTTAAGTAAGTATAAATTAACTCAAGTTTATTATTCAGGATGTTAAAGAACGATCGAGTCAAGTCGGACCTGAGGTAAGGGACTTCATCTCAATCTCCTTTCATTGAGGCATATTTTGTTTTATACACAACTTTCCTTTATACGGTGTATAAACCCCTTTTACTTTTACTTTTATTCAAAAATAATCTTTTTATACGAAGTGTTTTACTAAACAACAAAAAGGAATGTTTCTTTTAACGTGCGCGGTGACAACGACCATTTCCGCTGCCATGAGTATTATTTGGTCTTTGGCTTCCTCAACAAACCGTAATGTTTTTAAAATGAAATAAATACCATATACTCATTTATGTATCTTGGTATTGAAAATGGTTTTTATAATGGATTTTTTATGTCAATATATTTAAGTGATATATTGTGATCAAAGTGTGGAAATGTTTTATTTCCATTATATTTGTTTTATGTCTTATGATTTTATAATGGTACTTGGACATTTGACGGGTGGTTACGTGATGAACCATATGACGGGTGGTGTCATGAATACCAGGACGGGTGGTTACATTATAACATCCAATGCATTGGGTATGGAAGTCGGTCGTATGGCTATTCCATTAAGTGATATGTGTGGAAGTCGACCGTATGGTTATTCCATTTAAGTATGTTAATGTCCCAAGTTACCTTTATATGTTATGTGTTCTTTATATGGGTTTTATGGTAATATTTTGGTTACAAAAGGGTAAGTAATGATATTTTATTCAGTGAAGAGTTTTTACTACTTCATTAAGGTGGAAAGTATTACTTTGATAAAGTATTAATGTTTTACTTGTTGTTTTGAAAAACTAACAGTTTTCCTTCTTTGTGTATCCCTTACTGAGCTTTTTATGCTCACCCCAAGTTTTTTTTTGAAATGTTTTTCACAGGACATAATGTGGAATAGGGTCAAGGATGGGATCAAGGAAAAGTCATGATTTCTTAAACATGGAACTAGAAATGCCTTTTTTTAGAGTTTATGTTTTGAAAAAAAAAAGGACACTTTATAGAAGTTTCTATTGTGTAATCTTTTGAGATGTAATAGTTATGATCTAATTCTCTAAAACTCTAAACCTGAAAAGATCCTCAAAGGGAATTATTCATTTAATTCAATATTAAGTAATGTTTATGGTCGGGGACATATACAATGGGAATGTCTTTAAGGATGATTCTCTCCTTAGAATCAATCATTTGATCTATATATTCTTTTTTATAGGGAAATAATATCCATTCTTAAGATGTTAGTGCTAAATAAGATTCATCCATCTCCTCGCATTTGTACAGAATCCATGGATAATTCATAATACAGAGAGTGATTTTCTTCTCTCAGCAATTTATTTTGGATCTATATAGGTAAAGACAATCCATTCCTAGAATTGCATCAAATTCCACCAAAGGAAGAATTAGACGGTTAATGAATAAGTTTAACTTACAAATTGTGATAGGGTAGGAGTCATATACTTAGGATACAATAATTTCTCTATTTTCTATTTTCACTGACAACTCTACTTCCATTATTTGTGGTGGTGTTTGAATTATTCTACTAAAATTTCATGATATGAAAGAATGAATAGAACCAAAATCAAAATTTATAGTTTCTATTATTGAATTAATAGCTAGTGTACCTATCACCACTTCATTATTAGGATCCATCATGGCAGTTATGATGGAAAAATATCACCCTTTCTATCTTGGAGGTTATTGGTTTTCTTTGAAAACCCTTGGATTAGTACATTGGTTTGAAAAATATCCTAGTTCTAGGAATTTTTAGCAATGAACAATACGCCGAGGGTTTACCGGAGCATTCTTTTATTCTATTGTAGTAGTGGGTTTCTCCTGTAAGTAATTCCTAGTTAAGTGCATGTCCTTCCCGCACATAAAGAATATCCTCATCCCCTTTTTGAAATTTACAGGGTGGTTCTTTCCACACCTTTGACAAGTGGGGTGTTGAAATTTCTTGGCACCATTATATTTCTCCATTAGGCTACTAGAATTGAACTCCATTGTCCACTTTTTATCCTCATGTTACCCTAGAGATTCTACAATATCCATTTTGAATTTGAGGTCACATCGAACAACTCCATCATAGAAATCCAATTAATGAATCACTGATGAGTTTCATAGACTAGGTTTTATCCCACCAAAAAACTAGTCAACTGATGTGTCTCTATTTTTACAAAGTTTTGCCGCATCTTTTATTTAATTTTTATCAATTTAATTAGTTATTTTGACACTTTTTAATAAATAATGGCACATTTTTAATTTTATCACTACTTCTCTTAATTAATCATTTTTTATAATTAAATATCTGTTTTTAGTCATTTTATATAGTCTAATTAATTATTCTAAACATATATTAATCTACTTTCTATTTTGATAATCTTAATTTGTTTTATTTTTTAAATTTTCTAATTAATTATTATTTAGTTGTCATCTTTATTTTCTTCAATCTAATCCAGTTTTTAACCTAAGACTTTTCCATTTAATTCTGATTTATTTAAATAAACTAACTTTACTTTTTAACCGGTTCAATTAAACTGCTAATTAAATAAGTTTAAGTTAAAGTTTAATAAAATAATATGTTTTTAATGTTAAGTTTCATTTTAGCATCTAACTAATTAACTTTTTTGTTTAATATCTTTAGTTAATTCTAATTATTATTTTTTCAGGTTTATGGATAATTATTTGTAGGTGTTATGAATTTATTTAGACTTATATTTAATTAAACTTAATATTTATATTCTTAGTTAATAATTTAGTTACTTTTATTTATAGTTTGTAAAATAATTTAGTTCGATTTTAGTTACATCCAATTAATTATTCTTTACTATTTTAGTTAATTTGATTTTTAATTTAATTAATTAATGTTTTATTCTTTTTATTATTATTTTTAAATTAATTTTTATTGTTGATGTTTCAATTTGTACCTTTGGTGAGTCATGACGCACTGATGTTGTGACACGCCGATCCTTCCATCGGTTTCGGTCACGCTTTTTAAACTATCAGTGAGACATTATTTTCTTCCATCGGTGTGTCACACACTGATACTTTTTTTATTTTAACTAACGGTTTTTCAAGACATGCCGATGTTATTTGGCACTGTTTAATTATTTATATCAGTGATTCATTGACTCACTGATATTTTTTATTTATTTATTTTAACTAACGCAGACTTGTTTTAATTTTACTTCTATCGGTGTCTCGCTGCGAATGAACATTATTTCTACTATCGGTGAGTCAATGACTCACTGATCCATTTCTAACTATCAGTTTTACAAATTTCACAACGTTGCCAATTTTTTTATCTACTACCGATCCTCATCATTCTCTCATTCCTCCTACCGATGGTTATGTGACTCATGAATGCCCCAAACCACTATCGGTCTCACTCCCTAGCACTGACTTTTTTCTGCATTGATCTTCCACCATCGGTGTTTCCTCCCCTACTTCAATCCTTCTAACGGTGAGTCATTGACTCACCATTCAATTCTTCGATCTGCTTCATGGCTTCACACTGATACACTATCGGTGTCTTCTTCACTCTCTGATCCTTTTACTCTATCGGTTTCACACACTCACCGTTAGTTCACGATTTTTTTCTCTCTATCGGTGTCACCCTCATTTTCCATGCACTACTAATCTCACTGATGCTCATTCCTTCCTCATCCATGCACCGATGCGCAGCACACCTTCTCACTATCATCTTCACAGCTTGTTCTCCTCATTTTCACAGCAACCACTCACTGATGTTCAGCCTCCATCGCGTTTCAATTTCTTTTCCACTGATCATACCATTGCATTAGTTTCTTCATCCTTTACCATAAATCGATTCACTATATCCACATCAAATCAAAACTTCAATGAAAAAAAAACTAAAAAAAAACTTCAAGACCTCTAAAATATTTTCCCACCCAGATCTCAAATTTGAAGAACTCAAAGCTTCCGCTGTTGAAGACCGTTAATCCTCTTCTGTTTTTTGAGATCCGGAACTTAGTAAATTTACGGTGCCTTGAAGATCCACTGGTCACGTCACCTGGCTGATTAAAGGAGGAAGGGTAACTGCTTCACCATAGTTGAGGAGTATGTTGCACTGCTGAAGAGGTTTGCCACTCTAGTCGAGGCCAATGTCGATCTGGGTACCGCCTATATGGGAGACCTGTGCAGCGCCTGGCTTGGAGGAAGAGAAACCCTACCCTGTTGCACCGTGGAGAAGAGGAAGGCAGACCCGCAAGATTTGGAGAAGAAGACCAAATAAAAAGAGAAGAAAAAAATTACTTAATAAAAATAAACAAATAAAAATATAATAACATAAAATAATAAATTTAAACAATAAAAACTTAGAACTTTATAAATAAATAACTAAAAAATAAATAATAGATAATTAATAACAATATTAAAATTAGTCAACTAAAATATATGATAACTAAAATTTTAATGCTAAAATTATTAACAAAAATAATCTAGAAAAATTTAATACTTTAATGAATATAGTAAATTATAAATTTGTTCCTTTATGAGTAAAATAATTATAAAATATAATGACTTTTTATTAATTTTTGTAAATTGTAATAATTAATTTCCTAAAGAAACAAAACTCAAATAGTCTAGTAATTACTAAACTTTTAATTTAATATATTTACTAAATTAATCACTATCATTAATTAATTATATGAATAATAAAATGTAACAATGTTAAATATAATAATTTGGTTAACAAATACATTAATAATTAATATTTATTTAGTTTTAATACCATTTAAGCATTCTCTAGTAGACTTTTATCTATTTATAAAATTTTATTTATAATCATTGATTCATTTATTTATTTTTCTATTCTAAATGTGTCGGTTCATTCAAGATATGGGTATATGTACATTTTCATCTGACCAACTCATCGAGAGTTAGTTAAGGGGGTTTTACTAGTGCGACGTTCCAGTTGCAGAAACAACACACGTGTGCGGAGCACAAGTGAAGGATTTAGAAAGTCAGTGGAAATTTGCGGTGACGTGCAGCAGATGATAGATGATATTTTAAGTAGAGTAAGTAGCAGAATTGGGGGGGACTCTAATTTTGGGAAGACACTCTCAGTCATTCGACGAACAAACCAGACGTGAGAGCATAGCAGATCTAGAGATGAGCTGGAGGCCTTGGAGCCCGAGTGCAAAGATGAATTAGGGTAGTTCTTCTTCCTTATAGTTGGCATTTCTATACTCTGTTCTAGTATGCCTTCATTTCTTATATTGATAATGAACAAATTAATTGGCTAAACCTTTGATCTCGGGGAATTACTACTTCTACTGGTGACTTTTCTTCCTTTCTACTTTCATACATTAATGTGTTCAGTATCAATCGGAAAGATTGATGCTGAGTTTATTCAATTGCTCTTCACCATTAGAACTTAATTTTTAAAAGTCCAAAAATAAATTGTCAAGATTGATCATGGAAACATCTTTAAAAAAATAATCAATTCACAATTACTTCAGGACTTAAGGTGAGTTCGTCCTATTTTCATTATCTTTTTGAACTTTTCACAGTTGATTTGTTTGGGAGTGGAGAACTCTGAAGTCAATCAGCCTATGTGACTTAACTCTTGGTGAGGGAGATAAGTCACTATTTTTATGGTGGTGCAAAGCAGTAACTTTAAAGTGAATCGGAATACTTATAAAACCAGTACAATGGAGATTTTTCCCCAGGCATTTTACTTGATTGTTCACTTATCAGCATTTTATATCTCTATTTCTCACTGTTCTTAGTATGTTTCTTATTTTATAATAGTTTAGAACAAAAACTCAAAAAGACTGTAGTGTTTCATTAGTTTAAAATTTTAAAAATAAAAAATAAAATATATATATAAAAAATAAATATACTATATGTTCCACTACTGACAATAGTGGGATCTTTAGTTAGCTTTTAAAAGACTAGTGGTCAAAATAGCCTTCCCTGTGGGTTCGACCTTGCTTGCCACATATACAGAAGTTTGCAGGAATATAAATTTTGAACATTTAATGACTTCAAAAATGGTTTAGGTCAAGTTTTTGAAATGGAGAACTTAGATAATAGAGTTCCTGAGAATAATAACTTTCAAAATAACCATCCAAAACTCTTAGATGAACATGAAAGGCCTAGGATGAGGGAATTCCAACTCCCACAAGTTTCAAGCAACCCATCATCCATCAGATTAAGTCCTAGGTCCAGAAATTATGAACTTAAAGAGTCACACATCTCACTTTTACCTACTTTTAATGGGCTCTATAACAAGGACTCACTTGTCTTCATTAGAGACTTCTATAATACTGTGTAGAAATTACCTCTTCTAGGACTCATAGAAAACGAACTTAGAATGAGATTATTTCACTTTTGTCTTAAATTGAATGATAGAAATTGGTTTCTGAGTCTAGATAAGAACATATTTGAAAATTGGGATCAAGTGTATAAATCTTTAATTATGAAATTTTATCCTCAAAGACTTAAAGGTGAACTTAGAACAAGGATAACTAGTTTTTATCAAGAGGATGGAGAAGTTTTTCAGGATGCTTGGGATAGATTCAGGGATCTTCGTAGGTAGTTTCCCCATCATCAACTCTCATCACAGCTTCTCATGGATAAATTATATGAAGGGTTTTCCTCCTCTAGAAAGAATCTAGTTGATCAAGCTATTGGGGGTAATAACAATGATAAAACTGATGAAGAACTTAGAAAAAAATTTAATAACCTTTCACTGAATTCACAACATAAAAATTCAATAATAAAAAGACACAATAGAAATGTTAATTCAAACACTGGTTCAATGAATGAATCTAAAGCTCAACTTGCTGAAATCACCAACCAACTTCAATCTTTAATGAACCAGATTTCTAAACAAACTTTTAATCAACTAGGATGTCAAAATACCAACCAATATTTAAGGTAACAGTGTGTCCAGTGTGGTATGTTTGGGCATACTGAAAATTTTTCTCCTAACATGGATAAGCCAGCCCAACAACAAGAAAATTCAAACTTTGTTAACTATGGTCCAAGAATTCCTCCTAAAGAAGATCCATTTTTAAATAATTACAATCAAGGCTATAGGAACCATCCAAATCTGTCTTGGAAAGGTCAAGGCTTAATTAAAAAATCCATTGCCCCTAATAACTCTAATCAATCAAGACCAAACATTCAAAATCAACAAAGGGGTGAGTCTTCAAATGCACAAGGAAAAAATGATACTCACATGTCTTCTAAGCTTGATCAAATATTAAATAAAATCAAATCTCAAGAAGAAAGATACATGACTCAACTGTCCAAACATCAAAATCAATATGAGTCTGATAAAATGAAAACTTATGTTAGAATGCAAAACATGGAAACACAACTTGGCCAACTTGCTAGAGATTTTTCGTCTAGGGAAAAAGGTAAACTACCTAGTATCATGAAGCTTAACCCTAGGGAAAATGCCGTGTATGTTGTCACTAGAAGTGGGATTAATACAAAAAATATTGCTGAGAAAGAAACTGAAAATACCCAAAATAAAAATCTTCTTCAATCTAGAAATAAAAATCTACTTTGTACACATGCTAGAAATTCACAAAAAAGTCTTGAAAATGATCTAAATCTGAATTTTTCACCTGAAACTCAAGTTGAAACTTCATCTAAAAATAAAAACAATAAAGGAAAAGAAAATTTTGAGGAAGAGGAGAGGGATATACCTACTTTCCTAAAAAAAATTCCCCACCCATCCCTTTCCCTGAGAAACTAAAACCTCAAAGTAACACCAGGGCTGAACTTCTTCAGTTCCTTGGTCTGCTTTCTAAACTTCAAGTGAACATTCCTTTCCTTCAAGCTTTAATTCAAATACCATCTTATCTGAAATCTCTAAAGAAAACTTTTTCAAACAAAAATACCTTGGAATAATTTACTACTTACAGCCTCACTGAAGAGTGCAGTGTTGTACTTCAAAAGAAAATCCCACCTAAACTAAAATACCCAGGTAGTTTTGTCATACCATGCACACTAGGAAACTCTGATCAACTCAAATGTTTGTTTGATTTAGGTTCTAGCATTAATCTACTCCCTTACTCACTGTTTTAACAGTTGAGTTTGGGTGACCTTCAACCCACCACAGTCATACTATAGTTAGCCGATAGATCTTTCACTCATCCTGTGGGTAGGGTAAATGACTTGCTAGTTGGGGTTGGGAAACTATTTCTACCTACTGACATTATTTTTCTGTATATGGAATGTGATCAAGAGGTGCCCATCATCCTGGGTAGGCCCTTCTTGGACATAGGTGGTGTTGTCATTGATGTCTCTAAAGGTCAATTATTTTTTAAAATTTGAGAACAACAAGAAGAGTTCAATGTGTTTAAAAATGTTAAAGGACCCGTTTTTCCTGAAAACTATTCTATGCTAGAGTCCTTAGAGAAAGAGAACTCAATTAGAAACTCTGAAAAATCATAAAATCAATCCTCTATTAGAGGAAACATTTGTGAAGCTGAAAATCCCATTGAATCTATTTTAGAAGTTGAAAATTATGCTCAAACTCCAAATCTGGAAAATTTTCCAAAACTGGACAACTGTCCGGTTTCTGTTGTAGAAGGGTCCTCTGTTTTTGAACTTAGGATATTTTTAGTGAATTTGAGGGTGTTTTTATTAACACCAACCTTTTTGAACACTTTTATGATACTGAGGGAGAACTTATAAGACAATTAGATGATTCTGGTTTGATAAACCTGCTGAAATCTGATCTGGAAAATTTGGACAGCATACTGCCTACGCTGGATAGTGGTACTATTACTTCTGAATCTGAGCATGAAATTGAAAACCTTTCATCTTTCAATACTCCTTACAAGAATTATGTTGAATATCTTGGACCACCCAGGCCTAAGAGTCTTCATTCTAGTGTAGAAACACCCACTCTTGAACTCAAGCCCATCCCTACTCATCTAAAATATTCATTTCTGGGTGAGAACTCCACTTTGCCTGTAATAATTTCTTCGGAACTCAATGAAAATCAAGAAAAAAAATTATTGAGTGTGTTAAAAAAGTTTAAATATGACATAGGTTGGACAATATATGATATCAAGGGTATTAGTCCCTCATTCTGTATGCATAAAATTCCTATAGAACCTGATCATAAGCCTAGGGTAGAATGTCAAAGAAGATTAAATCCAAACGTGAAAGAATTTTTGAGAGAGGAAGTGATTAAATTGGTGGAAACTGAAATGATTTATCCCATTTCTGATAGTGCTTGGGTCAGCCCTGTCCAGTTTGTCCCCAAGAAGAGAGGTTTCACTTTTGTTAAAAATTAAAAAAATGAAGAATTCCAAGTTAGGAAATCCGCAAAATGGATAGTCTGTATATATTATAGGATGCTTAATGCAGCCACTAGGAAGGACCATTTTCCAATGCCCTTCTAGGATCAAATTCTTGAGAGGCTTGCTGGAAATGAATTTTTCTGTTTTCCGGATGGGCATTCCGGTTACAACCATATTCTTGTTGATCCAGGGGATCAAAAAAAGACCACTTTCACATGCCCCTTTGGGACATTTGCCTACATGCGGATGCCCTTTGGGTTGTGTGGAGATCCAGCCACCTTTCAAAGGTGTATAATGGCTATATTTTCAAATATGATTGAGATAATCATTGAGGTTTTCATGGATGAATTTTCCATTATGGGTAGTACTTTTGATACTTGTCTTGAAATTATTTAGTTAGTTCTAGAGAGATGCATTGAAACCAACCTTGTTCTTAATTGGTAGAAATGTCAATTCATGGCTACAGAAGGTATCTTTCTTGGTCATAAGGTATCCACGAGATGTCTCGAATTTGATACTGCTATGATTGATGTTATTCAAAAACTTCCTCCTCCTGTTAATGCAAAAGGTGTTAGAAGTTTTCTAGGACATTCCAGTTTCTACCAGATATTCATAAAATATTTTTCTAAAATAACTAATTCCTTGTGTTCTTTTCTGGTCAAGGATGCACCTTTCAATTTTGATGAAAGCTGTTTGAAATCATTTAATATGGTTAAAGATAAACTCACTACATCACCTATCATTACTTCACCTGATTGGAAATTACCTTTTGAGCTTATGTGTAATGCTAGTGAAATGGTTGTAGGTGTTTTCCTTAGACAGAGTAAGGATAGAAAATTACATGTGGTGAATTATTCTAGTGGACTGCTAGATGATGCCCAAAAAATTATACCACCACTGAAAAATAATTGCTAGCTATTGTGTTTTCTTTAGAGAAGTTTAGACAGTATCTCTTAGTTCAAAAGTCATCATTTTCACTGATCATTCTACTTTAAAGTAATTTTTGTCTAAAAAGAAAACTAAACACAAGCTGATTATATGGCTTCTATTGTTACAAGAGTTTGATTTAGAGATTTGGGATAAGCAGGGAGCTGAAAATTTAGTTGTCGACCACCTTTATAGGGTTCCTCTTACTCAATCTGAATCTAAAAATTCTAGGGAGATAAACTCTTCCTTTCCTAATGAAAATATACTTATTATTTCTGTTAGGCAATCTGCTTGGTTTGAATATTTTTCCAACTTCCTAGAAGTAGGTGTCTTTCCCAAAAATTTGTCAAATAACCAAAGAAAGAAATTTATTTCTAAGATTAAATATTATTTCTGGGATGATCCCTTACTATTTAGGAGGTGTGTTGACGGTATTCTTAGGAGATGTATACCTGAGGAAGAGATGTTGCATGTCTTATAAAGTTTTCATTATTCACCTTGGGGAGCTCTCCATGGTAGTGAAAGAACCACTTAGAAATTCCTACAATCTATTTTCTATTGGCCTACCCTTTTTAAGGATTCTAGGAGTTTTTTGGTTGGCTGTGATAGGTTCCAGAGGGGAAGTAATGTGTGTAGGAAGCAGTAGTTACCCCAAAAAGGAATTTTGGAAGTTGAAATTTTTGATGTCTGGGGTTTAGATTTCATTATTCCATTTCTAAAATCCCATGGGAATGAGTTCACTCTTGTTGTTGTAGACTATGTTTGGAAATGGGTTGAGACAGTCGCACAGCCCAACAATCAAGCCAATTCTGTAATAAAATTTGTCAATAAGAACATTCTTTCAATATTTGGAGTCCCAATAACTTTTATCATTGATAATAGAACACACTTTAAGGACTATAAGTTTAAATCATTGATGGATAAATATAGATGGGTTCATAAAATTGGTACTCGTTATCATCCACATTCCAGTGGACAGGTGGAAATTTCAAACAGGGAATTTAAACAAATTATTGAGAAAACTGTGTCGAATTCTAGGAAAGACTGGTCTCTTAAATTGGATGAAGCTTTATGGGCTTATATAACCGCTTTCAAAACCCCAATAAGTATGTCTCCTTACAGAATGCAGTTTGGGAAATGATGTCATTTACCTGTGGAGTTGCAACATAAGTCTTATTGGGTAGTTAAGGCTCTAAACTTTGATTTTGAGAGTGATTGTGAGAAGAGATTACTTGAGCTGAGTGAACTTGATGAGATTAGAAGAGAGAGTTATGATAATTCAAGGATTTATAAAGAAATCACTAAAATATTTCATGATTCTATCATTGAAAACAAGGAATTCAAACCTGGGAAGAAGGACCTTCTCTTTAATTATAGACTTAAACTCTTTCTCAGGAAGCTAAAGTCCAAGTGGTATAGACCTTTTAAAATTGGGAGAGTTTTGAAGAATGGAGCTATTGAAATTGTAGGTTAAGAGAATAAACCTATGTTAGTAAATTGGAAGATATTGAAACTTTGTTTTTAGAGAAAACCAAAAGGCTTGGCTGCCTTCATTGATCTTAAAAACTGTTCTTGAATAAAGTCCAGCTGGGGACTTTAAATCTAGCGCTGCATGGGAGGCAACCTGTGGTATTTGTTATGTTAATAAATAAATTTTTTTAAAATTCTAACTGAAGACATTAAATTCAGTTCTTCATGGGAGTCAACCCATGTTCTTTCTTTTGTGTTTATTTTTATTTTTGTTCTTTTTTTACAAAGAATAAAGTCATTTTGTACTGCCTTCTATATGCACTATCTATACTGATTAATTTTCTGTGGTTTATATACTCTGTGTTTATTAGATGATACTATTATGTCATTTAAGGTGTGGAATTCCCATGCTTAAGGATTAATGGAAAACTTAGTCAGGGAAGTATCTTACTCTTATTGTTTGTTTCATTTTTCTGCTCCTTAATGCTTTAAGAAAAAATATGCTGCATGTTTTACTTGCTTGAAAAATTATGCTTGTTTTAGAAATTCTACTACATATTTTCTGAAAATATGCTGCATGTCTTATAAAAAACCATGCTCTATATGTTGTGGCTCTAAAATAAATTATGCTTACTTAAAAAATTCTATTACTTGTTTGTTGCCACTACAAAATTCTGTTTGAATTAAAAAATCTGCATGTGTTTGTTGATGAGAACTGAAATTCGTTGTTTAAAACCCATTCACTACATGAAATTAAGTGTGGGTGGGTACATGTTTTCTTCTACATATTAATTTTTGTACTTTCTAATGAACCTTCTATTAAATTAACCTTTGTGGGAAACAATATTCTTGAATTTCAAAGAGACCCTTTATACATGTCATATATCTACTTAATTGAAATCCGTTTTGAATCTTAATTATTTAATTGTTCTTCTCCAATTTAAAGGTCAACTTTGGGGACAAATTTGGGTTTTAAGTTTGGGGGAGGGGTCAATTATTGACTATGCTAAACTGTGCTTAATTGGAAGCCCATCAATTCCCACTGTAACTTCAAATTTTTTTTAAAAATGGTTAAAATTTTTCAAAATTCTTGCATAATTTTAGGTTTTACACTGTACTCAATTAGGTCTTTCCTTCATACAAGTTCCTTTCTGGTAGTTAAGAACTAATTTGAACCAGAAATTGATGATAATGGATGATTGCTGAGTGATCTTACTTAGTGATTTGATGGAAATCTGATTTAGGAACTATTTCTGAAAGTGATTTGGGTACCCTTTTATTGGAATTATGATCATAACTCTTGGAATTGGAAGTTTGATTCTGATTCTAGGGGCCTCATTCGTCTTTTAATTATTAAAATTAATTGCTTTAATGAGCCAATGTAAATGGTTTCTATATAAATATTTTGAAACTGGAGTAATTTGGGCATTTGGGATCCCACGGTGAGTCTCTCAGACCCTAGATGATGGGTGTCTTTCTGTTAACTTTAATCCCTCTTTACATCTTGAATAAGTGCATTACACAGTGCTTAGCACAATGATACATGTCTTGGGAAAAATAAATAATGTGTCTAGGGTCAAAAATGAGCTCATTAAGGCGAGGGGAATGATGGACGCCAGATGAAGAAAGCGTGAATTGGTTTTTATGGAAATCATTTAGGTTGTGTCATTGAGGTGATTCACAAAAAAATTAATTATTTTTGGAACCTAGGATTCTGTCAAAGTAAAAAGTTCCTTGGTTAAGGTCTTAATTCCATTGATATTTTACCTCTTTTCATTCTTGGACTTAGAACTTCATCTTGGATTGAAATGGGTCATTAAGTTGTATCAAATATATGGCATGACATCTTCTTTGATGGATGGTCTTTGTGTTCTTGATTACCATTGAGTATTTTTTATAAGTAAGATTCATATGAGTAATTCATTTTTTAAGCCTGCTGTTATGTTTTTTCCTCTGATTCTGAGTGCTGGACATGTTACAGTGTGATCTTAATAATATACACATTACTGTTTTTCAAAGAAAATAAGACATGGGATTGTTTGAGGACAAAAATGTGTAAGTGTGGGGGAATTTGATGTGGCTCTATTTTTACATAGTTTGGCCACATCTTTTATTTAATTTATATCAATTTAATTAATTATTTTGACACTTTTTAATAAATAAAGGCACATTTGTAATTTTATCACTATTTCTCTTAATTAATCATTTTTTGTAATTAAATATGTGTTTTTAGCCCTTTTATATAGTCTAATTAATTATTCTAAACATATATTAATCTACTTTCTAGTTTGATAATCTTAATTTGTCTTATTTATTAACGTTTCTAATTAATTATTATTTATTTGTCATCTTTATTTGCTTCAATATAATCCAGTTTTTAATCTAAGACTTTTCTATTTAATTCTGATTTATTTAAATAAATTAACTTTACTTTTTAATCGGTTCAATTACTCTTCTAAGTAAATAAGTTTAAGTTAAAGTTTAATAAAATAATTTTTTTTAATGTTAAGTTTCATTTTAGCATCTAACTAATTAACTTTGTTGTTTAACATCTATAGTTAATTATAATTATTATTTTTTCAGGTTTGTAGTTAATTATTTATTGGTGTTCTACATTTATTTAGACTTATATTTAATTAATCTTAACATTTATATTCTTAGTTAATAATTTAGTTACTTTTATTTATAGTTTGTAAGATAATTTAGTTAGATTTTAGTTACATCCAATTAATTAGTCATTACCATTTTAGTTAATTTGACTTCTAATTTAATTAATTAATGTTTTATTCTTTTTATTATTCATTTTAAATTAATTTTTATTTTTAATGTTTAAATTTGTACCTTCGGTGAGCCATGATGCACCGATGTTATGACGCATTGATCCTTCCATCGGTTTCGGTCTCTCTGTTTAAACTATCAATGAGACGTTATTTTCTTTCATCGGTGTGTCACACACTGATACTTTTTTTATTTTAACTAACAGTTTGTAAAGAAACATCGATTTTATTTGGCACAGTTTAATTCCTTCTATCGGTGAGTCATTGACTCATCGATGTTTTCTATTTATTTATTTTAACTAACGCCGACTTGATTTAATATTACATCTATCGGTGTCTCGCTGCGACTGGCCTTTATTTCTACTATCGGTGAGTCAATGACTCACCGATCCATTTCCAACTATCATTTTTACAAATTTCACAACATTGAAAATTTCCTTATCTGCTACCGATCCTCATCGGTCTCTCATTCCTCCTACTGATGGTTATGTGACTCACGAATGCCCCAAACCACTATCAGTCTCACTCCCTGGGACTGACTTTTTCCCGCACTGATCTTCCGCCATTGGTGTTTCCTCCCCTACTTCAATCCTTCTAATTGTGATTCATTGACTCACCATTCAATTCTTCTATCTACTTCATGACTTCACACTGATACATAATCGGTGTCTTCTTTACTCTCTGATCCTTTTACTCTACCGGATTCACGCACCCACTGTTAGTTCGCCATATTTTTCTCACTATCGGTGTCACCCTCGTTTTAATTGTGCTACTAATCTCACTGATGATCATTTCTTCCTCATACACACACCGATGCGCAGTAGTCCTTCTCATGATTGGCTTCACAACTTTTTCTCCTTGTTTACACAGCAACCACTCACCGATGTTCAGTCTCTATTGTGTTTCAATTTATTTTCCACTAATCATACCATTGCAGTAGTTTATCCAGCCTTTACCATAAACTGATTCACCATATCCACAAGAAAATCAAAACTTCAACGAAAAAAAACTAAAAAAACTTGAAGACCAATAAAATATTTTTCCACCCAGATCTCAAATTTGAAGAACTCAAAGCCACCTCTATTGAAGACCGGGAATCCTCTGCAGTTTGTTGAGATCTGGACCTTCGCAAATTGACACTGCCTTAAAGATCCCCTGGTCACGTTGCCTGGATGATTAAAGGAGGAAGGGTAGTCGCTTCACCGTTTTTAAGGAGTACGCTACACTACTGAAGAGGTCTGCCACTGTATCTGAGGCCAATACCGATCTAGGGACTACCGCTGTGGGAGACCTACGCAGCACCTGGCTTGGAGGAAGAGAAACCCTACCCTATTGTGCCGTGGAGAAGAGGAAGGAGGACCTGTGGGATTTGGAGAAGAATACCAAATAAAAAGAGAAAAAAATTACTTAATAAAAATAAACAAATAAAAATAGAATAACATAAAATAAATAATTTAAACAATAAAAACATAGAACTTTATAAATAAATTACTAAAAAATAACTAATAGATAAATAATAACAATATTAAAATTAGTCAAATAAAATATATGATAACTAAAATTTTAATGCTAAAATTATTAACAAAACTAATATAGATAAATTCAATACTTTAATGAATATAGTAAATTATAAATTTACTCCTTTATGAGTAAAATCATTATAAAATATAATGAATTTTTATTAATTTTTATAAATTGTAATAATTAATTTCCTAAAGAAACTAAACTCTAATAGTCTAGTAATTACTAAACATTTAATTTAATATCTTTTATAAATTAATCACTCTCATTAATTAATTATATGAATAATAACATGTAACAACGTTAAATATAATAAGTTGGTTAACAAATACATTAATAATTAATATTTATTTAGTTTTAATAAAATTTAAGCATTCTCTAGTAGACTTTTATCTATTTATAAAAGATTACTTATAATCGGTGATTCATTTAGATAGTTTTCTATTATAAATGTGTAGGTTCATTCAAGAGATGGGTATACATCCATATTCATCTAACCAACTCATCGGGAGTTAGTTAAGGGGGTTTTACTAGCACGACATGCTAGTTGCAGAAAAAAATGCACATGTCCAGTGCACAAGTGAAGGATTTATAAAGTCAGTGGAAATGTGTGGTGACGTACAGAAGATGACGGATGATATTTTAAGTAGAGTAAACATTGGAATTGGGGGGGACTCTCATTTTGGGAAGACACTCTCAGGCATTCGACGAACACACCAGAATTGATAGCAGAGCAACTCTAGAGATGAGCTGAAGGCCTTGGAGCCCGAGTGCAGAGATGAATTAGTGGAGTTATTCTTCCTTATAGTTGTAATTTTTGTACTCTGTTCTAGTATGCCTTCATTTCCTATATTGATATTAAACAATTAATTGGGAAAACCTTTGAGATCGGGGAATTACTACTTCAACTGGTTACTTTTCTGCCTTTCTACTTTCATACATTAATGTGTTCAGTATCAATCGGTGAGATTGATGCTTAGTTTATTCAATTGATTTTCACCACTAGAAATTAATTTTCAAAACTCCACAATTAAATTGGAGAGATTGATACATCTTTAAAAAAATAATCAATTCACAATTACTTCGGGACTTATGGAAAGTTCTTCCTATTGTCATTATCTTTTTGAACTTTTCATAGTTGATTTTTTTTGGAGTGGTGAACTCTGAAGTCAATCATCCTGTGTGACTTAACTCTTGGTGAGGGAGATAAGTCACACTATTTATGGTGGTGCAAAGCAGTAACTTTAAATTGAATCGGAATACTTATAAAACCAGTAGAATGGAGATTTTTTCCCTGGGAATTTTACTTGATTATTCACTTATTAGCATTTTATATCTCTGTTTCTCACTGTTCTTAGTCTGTTTCTTGTTTCATAATAGTTTAGAAAAAAACTCAAAAAGACTGTAGTGTTTCATTAGTGAAAAATTTAAAAATATATATATATAAGAAATTGAAAATCTATTCCACTGTTGACAACAGTGGGATCTTTAGTTAGTTTTTAGAAGACTAGTGGTCAAAATATCCTTCCCTATGGGTTCGACCTTACTTTCCACATATACAGTAGTTTGAAGGAATATAAATTTTAAACTTTGAACAACTTCAATGATGGTTTAGGTCAATCTTTTGAAATGGAAAACTTAGATAATAGAGTTCCTGAGTATAATAACTTTCAAAATAACCATCTAGAACTCTTAGATGAACATGAAAGGATAGGATGAGGGAATTCTAACTCCCACAAGTTCCAAGAAACCCATCATCCATCAGATTAAGTCCTAGGGAAAGAAATTATGAACTTAAAGAGTCACACATCTCACTGTTTCCTACTTTTAATGGTTTCTCTAATGAGGACTCACTTTCCTTCATTAGATACCTCTATAATACTGTGCAGCAATTACCTCTTCTAGGACTCACAGAAAATGAACTTAGAATGAGAGTCTTCCCCATTTGTCTTAAAGGGAATGCTAGAAATTGGTTTCTGAGCCTAGATGAGAACATATTCGAAAATAGGGATCAAGTGTATAACTCTTTATTTATGAAATTTTGTCCTCAAAGAGTTAAAGGTTAACTTAGAACAAAGATAACTATTTTTTATCAAGAGGATGGAGAATTTTTTCATGAAGCTTGGGATAGATTCAGCGATCTGCTTATGCAGTGTCCCCATCATCAACTCCCATCACACTTTCTCATGGATACATTCTATGAAGGGTTGTCCTCCTCTGGACAGAATCTAGTTGATCAAGCTGCTAGGGATAATTAAAATGATAAAACTGATGAAGAACTTAGAAAAAATTTTAATAACCTTGCACTGAATTCACAACATAAAAATTCAAGAAGAAAAAAAGTCAATATAAATGTTAATTCAAACACTGGTTCAATAAATGAAACTCATGCTCAACTTGTTGAAATCACCAACCAACTTCAATCTTTAATGAACAATAATTCTAAACAAACTCTTAATCAACTAGGATGTCAAAATACCAACCAATCTTTAAGGGAACAGTGTGTCCAGTGTGGTATGTTTGGGCATACTGAAATTTTTTTACCTAACTTTGATATTCCAACCCAACCAAAAGAAAATTTAAACTTTGTTAACTATGGTCCTAGAATGCCTCCTAAAGAAGATCCATTTTCAAATAATTACAATCAAGGCTATAGGAACTATCCAAATCTGTCCTGGAATGAACAAGGATTAATTCAACAATCCACTGCCCCTAATTACTCTAATCAATCAAGACCAAACTTTCAAAATCAACAAAGGGTTGAGTCTTCAAATGCACAAGAAAACAATGATACTCACATGTCTTCTAAGCTTGATCTAATCTTAAATAAAATCAAATCTCGAGAATAAAGATACATGACTCAAATGTCCAAACATCAAAATCAATATGAGTCTGATAAAATGAAAACTGATGTTAGAATGCAAAACATAGAAACACAACTTGGCCAACTTTCTAGAGATTTTTTATCTAGGGAAAAATGTAGACTTCCTAGTACCACTGAACTTAACCCTAGGGAGAATTCCAGGCCTGTTGTCACTAGAAGTGGGCTTAATACACAAATTTTTTCTGAAAAAGAAACTGAAAAAATTTAAAAATGAAAATCTGCTTCAATCTGGAAATAAAAATCTGCTTTGTACACATGCTGGAAATTCACAGAAAAGTCTTGAAATGATCTAAATCTGAATTTTTCACCTGAAACTCAAGCTGAAACTTCACCTAAAAATCAAAATAATAAAGGAAAATAAAAAGTTGAGGAAGAGGTGATAAATATACCTACTATCCTGGAAAAAAAATTCCCCACCCATCCCTTTCCCTGAGAATCTGAAACCTCAAAGTAACACTGGTGCTAAACTTCTTTAGTTCCTTGGTCTCCTTTCTAAACTTCAAGTGAAAATTCCTTTCATTCAAGATTTAATTAAAATCCCATATTATCTGAAATCTCTGAATAAAATTGTTTCAAACTAAAAGACCTTGGATGAATTTTCTACTTACAGCCTCACTAAAGAGGTCAGTGTTGTAATTCAAAAGAAAATCCCACCTAAACTGAAATACCCAGGTAGTTTTGTCATACCTTGCACACTAGGAAACTCTGATCAACTCAACTATTTGTGTGATTTAGGTTCTATCATTAATCTACTCCCACACTCACTATTTAAACAGTTGAGGTTGGGTGACCTTTAACCCACCATAGTTATACTATAGTTAGCTGATAGATATTTCACTCATCTTGTGGGTAGGGTAGATGACTTGCTAGTTGGGGTTGGGAAACTATTTCTACCTACTGGGTATCTTGTTCTAGATATGGAATGTGATCAAGAGGTGCACATCATCATGGGTAGTCCCTTCTTGGCTACAGGTGGTGCTATCATTGATGTCTCTAAAGGTCAATTAATTTTTAAAATTGGAGAACAACAAGAAGAGTTCAATGTGTTTAAAAATGTTAAAGGACCAATTTTTTCTGAAAACTGTTCTATAATAGAGTCTCTAGTAAAAGAGAACTTAATTAGAAACTCTGAAAAATATGAAAAACAATCCTCTGTTGAAGGAAACATTTGTGAAGCTAAAAATCCTATTGAATTTGTTTAAGAAGTTGAAAATTCTTCTCAAACTTCAAATCTGGAAAAAAAAATTGAACTGGACAACTGTCTGGTTTCTGCTATAGAAGGGTCCTCTGTTTTTGAACTTAGGAGCTTTTTGAGTGAATTTGAGGGTGTTTATGTTAACACCAACCTTTATGAACACATTGATGACACTAAGTGAGAACTTATAAGACAATTAGATGATTCTAGTTTCATAAACCTGCTAAAATTTAATCTGGAAAATCTTGACAGCATATTGCCTACGCTGGACAGTGGTACTGTTACTTCTGAATCTGAGCAGGAAATTGAAAACCTTCCATCTTTCAATACTCCTTACAAGAATTATGTCGAAGATCCTGGACCACCCAGGCCTAAGAGTCTTCCTTCTAGTGTAGAACCACCCACTCTTGAACTAAAGCAAATCCCTGCTCATCTTAAATATTCATTTCTTGGTGAGAACTCCACTTTTCCTGTAATAATTTCTGCTGAACTCAATGAAAATCAAGAACAAAAATTGTTGAGTGTGTTAAAGAAGTTTAAATATTCCATAGTCTGGACAATAGCTGATATCAAGGGTATTATTCCCTCATTTTGTATGCATAAAATTCCTATAGAACCTGATCATAAGTCTAGGGTAGAATGTCAAAGAAGATTAAATCCAAACATGAAAGAAGTTGTGAGAGTGGAAGTGATTAAATTGCTGGACACTGGAATGATTTATCCCATTTATGATAGTGCTTGGGTCTACCTTGTTCAGGTTTTCCCCAAGAAGAGAGGTTTCACTATTGTTAAAAATGAAAAAAAATAAAGAAGTCAAAGTTATGAAAGCCACAAAATGGACATTCTGGATAGATTATAGGAAGCTTAATGTAGCCACTATGAAGGACCATTTTCCAATGCCCTTCTTGGATCAAATGTTTGAGAGGCTTGATGGAAATGAATTTTTCTGTTTTCTGGATGGGTATTCTCGTTACAACCATATTTTTGTTGATCTATAGGATCATGAAAAGATAGCTTTCACATGCCCCTTTAGAAAATTTTCCTACAGGTGGATTCCCTTTGGGTTGTGTGGAGCTCCATCCACCTTTCAAAGGTGTTTGATGGCTAAGTTTTATGATATGATTGATAGAATCATTGAGGTTTTCATGGATGACTTTTCCATTGTGGGTAGTACTTTTGATACTTTTCTTGAAAATCATGAGTTAGTTCTAGAGAGATGCATTGAAACCAACATTGTTCTTAACTGGGAGAAATGTCAATTCATGGTTATAGAAGGTATCGTGCTTGGTCATAAGGTGTCCAGGAGAGGTCTTGAAGTTGATACTACTAAGATTGATGTTATTCAAAAATTTCCACCTTCTGATAATGTCAAAGGTGTTATAAGTTTTCTAGGGAATGCCAGTTTCTACCGAAGATTCATAAAATATTTTTATAAAATAACTAATCCCTTGTGTTCTTTGCTGGTCAAGGATGCACCTTTAAATTTTGATGAAAGCTATTTGAAATCATTTAATCTACTTAAATAGAAACTCACTACACCACCTATCATTACTTCACCTGATTGGAAATTACCTTTTGAGCTTATGAGTGATGCTAGTGACATGGTTGTAGTAGCTATCCTTGGACAGAGGAAGGATAGAAAATTGCATGTGGTGTATTATGCTAGTTGAATGCTAGATGATGCCCAAAAAATTATACCACCACTAAAAAAGAATTTCTAGCTGTTTTGTTTGCTTTAGATAAGTTTAGATAGTATCTCTTAGGTTCAAAAGTCATCATTTTCACTAATCATTCTTCTTTAAATTACTTGTTGTCTAAAAAGGACACTAAACCCAGGCTGATTATATAGATTCTATTTTTACAAGAGTTTGATGTAGATATTTGGGATAAGCAGGGAGCTGAATATTTAGTTTCTGACAACCTTTATAGGCTTCCTATTACTCAATTTTAATCTGAAAATTCTAGGGAGATAAACTATTCCTTTCCTAATGAAAAGCTGCATACTGTTTTTGTCAAGCAATCTACTTGGTTTTCAGATTTTTCCAACTTCCTGGCAGCAAGTGTGTTTCCCAAAAATTTGTCCAATAACCAAAGAAAGTAATTTATTTCTGAGCTTAAATATTATTTTTGGGATGATCCCTTTCTATTTATCAGGTGTGATGATGGTATTCTTAGGATATGTATACCTGAGGAAAAGACATTGTCTGTCTTAGAAATTAGTCATTATTCACCTTGGGGATATCACCATGGTAGTAAAAGAACCACTCAAAAAGTCTTAAAATCTGGTTTCTATTGGCCTACCCTTTTTAAGGATTCTAGGAGTTTTTTGGTTGGTTATGATAGGTTCCAGAGGCTAGGTAATGTGGGTAGGAAGCTAGAGTTACCCCAAAAAGGAATTCTAGAAGTTGAAATTTTTGATTTTGGGGGTCTATATTTAATGGGTCCATCTCCATCATCTCATGGGAATGAGTTCATTCTTATTTTCGTAGACTGTGTTTCGAAATGGGTTGAGGTAGTACCACTGCCCAACAATCAAGCCAATTATGTAATAAAATTTATCAAGAAGAACATTCTTACAAGATTTGGAGTCCCATGAACTTTTATCACTAATAATGGAACAACTTTAAGAACTATAAGTTTAAAGATTTGATGGAGAAATATGGATGTGTTCATAAAACTGGTACTCCTTATCATCCACAGTCCAGTGGACAGGTGGAAATTTCAAATAGGGAACTTAAACAAATTCTTAAGAAAACTGTGTCTAATTCTAGGAAAGACTGGTCTTTTAAATTGGATGAAGCTTTATGGGCTTATAGAACTGCTTTTAAAACCCCAATAGTTATGTCTCATTATAGGTTGCTATTTGGGAAATGTTGTCATTTACCTGTGGAGTTGCAACATAAGTCTTATTAGGCAGTTAAGGCTCTAAACTTTGATTTTACGAGTGCTTGTGAGAGAAGATTACTTGATATGAGTGAACTTGATGAGATTAGGAGAGAGAGTTATGATAATTCAAGGATTTATAAATAAAGGACTAAAATCTTTCATGATTCTATCATTCAAAACAAGTAATTCAAACCTGGGCAGAAGGTCCTTCTCTTTATTTCTAGACTTAAACTCTTTCCTGGGAAGCTAAAGTCCAAGTGGTCTGGACCTTTTACAATTGTGAGAGTTTTGAATAATGGAGATATAGAAATTGTAGGTGAAGAGAATAAACCTATGTTAGTCAATGGGCAGAGATTGAAACTTTATTTTGAGGGACAACCAAAAATCTTGGCTCCCTTCATTGAGTTTAAAAACTATTCTTGAATAAAGTCTGGCTGGGGACTTTAAACCTACTGCTGCATGGGAGGAAACCCATGGTCTTTGTTGTGTTAATAAATAAAAATTTGTAATTAAATAAAGTCTAACTAAAGACATTAAATTCAGGACTTCATGGGAGTCAACCCATGTTCTTTCTTTTGTGTTTACTTTTATTTCTGTTCTTGTTTTACTTAGAATAAAGTCATTTTGTGATGCCTTCTGTATGTACTATCTATATTGATTAATTTTTTGTGGTTTACATACTCTGTGTTTCTTAGATGATATTATTATGTCATTTAAGGAGTGGAATTCCCATGCTGAAGGAGTAATGGAAAACTTAGTCAGGGAAGTATCTTACTCTTATTGTTTGTTTCATTTTTCTGCTCCTTAATGCTTTAAGAAAAAATTTGCTGCATGTTTTACTTACTTGAAAAAATCTGCTTGTTTTATAAATTCTACTACATATTTTAAGAAAATCCGTTGCATGTCTCATAAAAAATCATGCTCTATATGTTTTGGATTTGAAATGAATTATTCTTACTTAAAAAATTCTGTTACCTATTTTTTGCCACTACAAAAGTCTGTTTGAATTAAAAAATATGCATGTATGTTGCTGAGAGCTGAAATTCATTATTTAAAACCCATTCAATACATGAAATTAAGTGTGGGGGGTACATTTTTGCTACTACATATTAATTTTTGTACTTTTTAATGAACCTTCTGTTAAATTAACCTTTGTGGAAAATAATATTCTTGAATTTCAGAGAGACCCTTTATACATGTCATATATCTACTTAATTGAAAATTTGTTTTGAATCTTAATTGTTTAATTGTTCTTCTCCACTTTGAAAGTCAACTTTGGGGACAAAGTTGGGTTTTAAGTGTAGGGGAGGGGTCAATTCTTGACTCTGCTAAACTGTGCTTAATTGGAAACCCATCAATTCCCACTGAAAATTCAAATATTTTCTAAAAATGGTTAAAAAATTTCAAAATTATTGCATAATTTTAGGCATTAGAGTGTACTAAATTGGGTCTTGCCTTTTGAAAAGTTCCTTTCTGGTAGTTAATAACTTCTTTTAACCTGAAATTGATTATAATGGATGATTTTTTAGTTATCTTACTTAGTGATTTGATGGAAATCTGGTTTAGGAACTATTTCTGAAAGTGATTTGGGTACCCTTTTAATGGAATTATTATCATAACTCCTGGAACTAGAAGTTTGATTCTAATTCTAGGGGTCTGCTTCATCTTTTAATTATTAAAAGTAATTGCTTTAATGAGCCAATGTAAATGGTTTCTATAGAAATATTTTGAAACTGGTGTAATTTGGGCATTTCGGATCCCACGGTGAGTCTCTGAGACCCTAGATGTTGGGTGCATTTTTGTTAACTTTAAGCCCTCTGTATATCTTGAATAAGTGCCTTGCACAGTGCTTAGTACAATGATACATGGCTTGGGAAAAATAAATAATGTGTCTAGGGTCAAAAATGATCTCATTAAGGTGAGGGGAATGATGAACTCCAGATGAAGAAGGGGTTAATTGGTTTTTTTGGAAATCATTTAGGTTCTATCATTGAGGTGATTCACAAAAAAATTAATTATTTTTGGAACCTAGGATTCTGTCAAAGTACAATGTTCCTTGGTTAAGGTCTTAATTCCATTTATATTTTACCTCTTTTCATTCTTGGACTTAGAACTTCAGCTTGGATTGAAATGGTTCATTAAGTTGTATCAAATATGAGGCATGAAATCTTCTTTGATGGATGGTATTTGTGTTCTTGATTACCCTTGAGTATTTTTTATAAGCAAGATTCATATGAGTAATTCATTTTCTAAGCCTGCTATTATGTTTTGTCCTCTGATTCTGAGTGTTGTACATGTTACAGTGTGATCTTAATAATATACACTTTACTATTTTTCAAAGAAATTAAGACATTGGATTGTTTGAGGACAAATAATGTGTGTAAGTGTGGGGTAATTTTATGTGCCTCTATTTTTACATAGTTTTTCCACATATTTTATTTAATTTTTATCAATTTAATTAATTATTTTGACACTTTTTAATAAATAATGGCACATTTGTAATTTTATCACTACTTCTCTTAATTAATCATTTTTTATAATTAAATATGTTTTTTAGTCCTTTTATATAGTCTAATTAATTATTCCAAACATATATTAATCTATTTTCTAGTTTTATAATCTTAATTTGTTTAATTTATTAACTTTTCTATTTAATTATTATTTAGTTGTCATGTTTATTTTCTTCAATCTAAACCATTTTTTAATCTAAGACTTTTCCATTTAATTCTAATTTATTTAAATAAATTAACTTTACTTTTTAACCTGTTCAATTACTCTACTAAGTAAATAATTTTAAGTTAAAGTTTAATAAAATAATATGTTTTTAATGTTAAGTTTCATTTTAGGATCTAACTAATGAACTTTGTTGTTTAACATCTCTAGTTAATTCTAATTATTATTTTTTTGAGGTTTGCGGTTAATTATTTGTAGGTGTTCTGCATTTATTTAGACTTATATTTAATTAAACTTAACATTTATATTCTTAGTTAATAATTTAGTTACTTTTATTTATAGTTTGTAATATAATTTAGTTAGATTTTAGTTACAGCCAATTAATACGTCTTTACCATTTTAGTTAATTTGACCTTTAATTCAATTAATTAATGTTTTATTCCTTTTATTATTCATTTTAAGTTAATTTTTATTGTTAATGTTTCAATTTTTACCTTCGGTGAGTCATGAAGCACCAATGTTATGACACGATGATCCTTCCATCGGTTTCGGTCTCTCTTTTTAAACTATCGGTGAGAGGCTATTTTCTTTCATCAGTGTGTCACACACCGATACTTTTTTTTATTTTAACTAACACTTTTTCAAGACACACCAATGTTATTTGGAACCATTTAATTCCTTCTATCGATGAGTCATTAACTCACCGATGTTTTTTATTTATTTATTTTAACTAACACTAACTTTTTTTAATTTTACTTTTATCGGTGTCTCGCTACGAATGACCATTATTTCTACTGTCGGTGAGTCAATGACTCACCGATCCTTTTCTAACTATCGGTTTTACAAATTTCACAACGTTTCAAATTTCCTTATCTTTTACCGATCCTCATCGGCCTCTCATTCCTCCTACTGATGGTTATGTGACTCAATAATGCCCCAAACCATTATCGGTCTCACTCCCTGGCACCGACTTTTTCCTGCACTGATCTTCCGCCATCGGTGTTTCCTCCCCGGCTTCAATCCTTCTAATGGTGAGTCATTGACCGACCGTTCAATTCATCTATCTGCTTCACGGCTTCACACTGATACATTGTCGGTGTCTTCTTCACTCTCTGATCCTTTTACTCTATCGATTTCACGCACTCACCGTTAGTTCAGCATTTTTTTCTCACTATCGGTGTCACCTGTTGTACCTCTCGAACCCCTCGTGGTTTAATTTTCATGATCACAATCACTCTCTTTTTTATCTAATCTTTTTTTAAGTGTTTTTGTTAATATGCAAAAGGTTTCCAAGGAATTGGGCCAAGAAGGACTGAAAGTGGACTGATTTTCAGTCCACCGGCCAACCGGTGGATGACCACCGGCCAGCCGATGGAGCCTGGACAAAAGGCATCCCCTGTCCAGACCACCGGCCAACCGGTGTCCCACCACCGGCCAGCCGGTGGAACCCAGACAGGCCGGACAGCTTCTGTCTCAGCACCGGCCAACCGGTGGCCCACTCACCGGCCAGCCGGTGGTGCCTGGGCAGAAGGCCCCTCCTTTTTCCAAGCACCGGCCAACCGGTGGCACTGTACCGGTCAGCCGGTGGAGCCAGTCAAACTAGCCGTTGGGCTTTGACCAGGCTTGTCCACTTGACTCCCAACGGCTCCGAAGGCCTCTCCAACGTCTCCGAAGACCTCCAAAGGCCATATGAGGGTTCCCCCTCTATAAATAAAGGACAAGGAAGCCCCGGAACAAAAATGGAACAATAACCAAGCTTGTTGAAGCCTACGGGAACATTTCTCCATCATTTGGCTAACCTACGGTGCATTCCTTCAAAGATCCCCATCTACTCCAAACCACTTCCACATCCAAGGAGCACCATCAAAGAAGCTTGGGAGCGCTCTTCATCAACTTCATCAATCCATTGGCACCCAAGACTTCTCCACATTACGGTTTTTCATTGTTTTATCTTTTTGAGCATCAATTTGGGTTTGTGCCTACAAACCCCTCTTTCTCTCATCCTCTCTTTCTTTGGGTTTTCACACCACCTTCAAGGTGTGAAGAGGTTAGTCAAGCCTTACCTGTAAAAGGCTTGAGTCATAGGTGAGCTAGCCTTCACCTGTAAGAAGGCTAGTGGGTTCTTGCTCAACCAGGTTCTAGACTACCTGAAAAGTCTAGTGGGTTTCTTGCTAAAACCAGTAAAAAGAAAGCGGTAGTAAATCTCTCAACGGTTGAGTTGGGAGCAGAGACGTAGGCTTTGGTTTAAGCCGAACTCCGTTATCAATTTTGTGTCTTGCCTCTTTTATTTCCGCTGCACTTTTAACTTTGTTTTTAAATTGTTAATTATTTTTAAAAGGCAATTCACCCCCCCCCCTCTTGCCATCACTTCTTTTCTCCGCCCAACATTTGGTATCAGAGGGAAAATTTGAGTAATACCCTAACCGGTTTCAAAATCAAGATCCATTGTGATGGCTTCATCCTCTTTCACCCCCGAAGGTTATTCATTGGGTCGGGCTCCATTCTTTGATGGAACCGACTACATTTATTGGAAAACCCGCATGACTACTTTTCTTAGAAGCATTGGTTATCCTATTTTTAAAATTGTCATGCATGGTTATTCTCTTTCTTCTCCCGATGAATCCAAATGGACTCAAGCCGATATTAAAAATTTCGAGCTTGATGGCAAATCCATGAATGCTCTTCATTGCGGCCTTGATTGTAATGAATTCAATCGAGTTTCCACATGCACCTCATCACATGAAATCTGGAAACTTTTGGAAGTTACCCATGAGGGGACCAACAATGTTAAGGATACTCGATTGGATATGTATCGCCAAGATTTTGAAAGTTTCACCATGCACCCACATGAATCTATTTCTGATATGTTTACACGTTTTACTGATGTTTGCAATGGGAGAAAGTCCCTTGGTGATGATGTGTCTGCAGAAATGATGGTCAAGAAGATCCTTTGGATCTTACCAATATCATGGGAACCAAAAGTCACGGCAATCCAAGAAGCAAAAGACATCAAGAACATGCCGGTCGAAGAACTCATTGGATCACTTATGACCTATGAGATTACCATGAGGAGGCAAGCTGAAAAGGAAGGCAAACTGATCAAAGTTCCAAAGAACATCGCCTTCAAAGTTCAAAAAGAAGAAAGCTCCTCCTCCTCATCGTTTTCCTCTTCAAGCGGCGATTCAGAAATGGAGAATCTTGCCCGCAAAATGCAAAAATTCATGAAGAAGCACAAGAAGAAGAAATCCCGCAAGGCTCAACCCAATGAAAAATCCGAGCCAGAGGTAACATGTTACGGGTGTGGCAAGAAAGGCCATTACAAGCCCGATTGTCCACTAAACAAGAAAAAGGCCAAGCAAAAGGAAAAGAAGAAGGCATTCAAGGCGACATGGAGTGATAGCTCCACATCTTCCTCCTCCTCCTCCTCAAGTGACAACGGTAAAAAATGCCTAATGGCATTTCATGAGGTATCCTCTTCCGACTCCTCATCCTCTAGTTCTTCAAATTCATTCAATCATCTATCCTACGAGGATCTCCAACATGCTAGAGATCAATTGGAGGAAGGTTTTCACGAACTTTCTTCCAAATTTATTGCTTTAAAAAAGAATTTCAAAAAACTTTCTTCCGAAAAGGAACAACTTCTCAAAGAAAAAGAGGAGTTGTCCCTCAAAATCCAAAATCTTCCTGATGTTGATTCTTTGAATTCAACCATTAAAGATCTAAGGGAATCTCTTGCCAAGTTCACCCAAGGTGGACAAAATTTGACCAAGTTACTAGGTTCCCAATGCATTTCTAGAACCACCCAAGGGCTTGGCTATTCCAAGCAAGCTTCCTCTTCCCATGCTCCAACTATTTTCGTAAGGGGGAGCTCTCAAAATAAATTTTGTAACTATTGCAAAAAACTCGGGCACTTAATTTATGAGTGCAATTGCAAAAATTCCCGGTATGGTAGGCCCAAAACCATTTTCCTTAACGATGAATTTTATAGGAGAAGACTCGCCACTAGACAAGTATGGATTGAAAAATCCCTTTTAGCGAGTCTCTCCGGGCCAAAATTTGTCTCGGTTTCAAAAACCTCTCCCCGGTGATTTGTTGTTTTTATTTAGGGGGAGTTAGGATCGTTTAATCCTTTTTGCATTTTTTATAACTTTCAATTCAAAATTTTACTTTCAATTCAAAATTCTACTTTCAATTTCAAATCTTTCTTTCAAAACTTTCATTTCAAAACTTTCAATTTCAAAACTTTCATTTCAAAACTTTATTTTCAAAACATTCAATTCAAAACTTTCAATTCAAATTTCAAAAATTTCAATTGATTTAAAATCTCTTTCTTGTTTTTCAATCCTTTCCCTCAATCAAGTTTTATGCCCCGTGCTATTTTGATAATCACAAAGGGGGAGAAATTCTTGGTTGATTGGGGGAGAAATCTTTCTTTCATTTCAATCTTTTACATTGATTGTTTTGGTGATTGTGATCATCAAAATAGGGGAGATTGTGGTACATCTCGTACCCCTCGTGGTTTAATTTTCATGATCACAATCACTCTCTTTTTTATCTAAACTTGTTTTAAGTGTTTTTGTTGATAGGAAAAAGGTTGCCAAGGAATTGGGCCAAGAAGGACTGAAAGTGGACTGATTTTCAGTCCACCGGCCAACCGGTGGATGACCACCGGCCAGCCGATGGAGCCTGGACAGAAGGCATCCCCTGTCCAGACCACCGGCCAACCGGTGTCCCACCACCGGCCAGCCGGTGGAACCTAGACAGGCCGGACAGCTTCTGTCTCAGCACCGGCCAACCGGTGGCCCACTCACCGGCCAGCCGGTGGTTCCTAGGCAGAAGGCTCCTCCTTTTTCCAAGCACCGGCCAACCGGTGGCACTGTACCGGTCAGCCGGTGGAGCCAGTCAAACTAGCCGTTGGGCTTTGACCAGGCTTGTCCACTTGACTCCCAACAGCTCCGAAGGCCTCTCCAACGGCTCCGAAGACCTCCAAAGGCCATATGAGGGTTCCCCCTCTATAAATAAAGGACAAGGAAGCCCCGTAACAAAAATGGAACAATAACCAAGCTTGTTGAAGCCTACGGGAACATTTCTCTATCATTTGGCTAACCTCCGGTGCATTCCTTCAAAGATCCCCATCTGCTCCAAACCACTTCCACATCCAAGGAGCACCATCAAAGAATCTTGGGAGCGCTCTTCATCAACTCCTTCAATCCATTGGCACCCAAGACTTCTCCACATTACGGTTTTTCATTGCTTTATCTTTTTTAGCATCAATTTGGGTTTGTGCCTACAAACCCCTCTTTCTCTCATCCCCTCTTTCTTTGGGTTTTCACACCACCTTCAAGGTGTGAAGAGGTTAGTCAAGCCTTACCTGTAAAAGGCTTGAGCCATAGGTGAGCTAGCCTTCACCTGTAAGAAGGCTAGTGGGTTCTTGCTCAACCATTAAAAGCAAGCTGTAATAGGTTCTAGACTACCTGAAAAGTCTAGTGGGTTTCTTGCTAAAACCATTAAAAAGCAAGCGGTAGTAAATCTCTCAACGGTTGAGTTGGGAACGGAGACGTAGGCTTTGGTTTAAGCCGAACTCCGTTATCAATTTTGTGTCTTGCCTCTTTTATTTCCGCTGCACTTTTAACTTTGTTTTTAAATTGTTAATTATTTTTAAAAGGCAATTCACCCCCCCCCCCTCTTGCCATCACTTCTTTTCTCCGCCCAACATCACCCTCGTTTTCCTTGCACTACTAATCTCATTGATGCTCATTTCTTCCTCATCCATGCACTGTTGCGTAGTAGACCTTCTCACGATTGGCTTCACAGCTTGTTCTCCTCGTTTTCACAGCAACCACTCACCGATGTTCAGCCTCCATCATGTTTCAATTTCTTTTCCACTGATCATACCATTGCAGTAGTTTCTCCATCCTTTACCATAAATCGATTCACCATATCCACAACAAATAAAAACTTCAACAAAAAAAACTAAAAAAACTTCAAGACCTCTAAAATTTTTTCCACCCAAATCTCAAATTTGAAGAACTCAAAGCCACCGCTGTTGAAGACCGGGAATCCTCCACAGTTTTTTGAGATCCAGACCTTTGCAAATTGATGCTACCTTGAAGATCCCCTAGTCACATCGCCTGGATGATTAAAGGAGGAAGGGTAGCCTCTTCACCATTGTTGAGGAGTACGTTGCACCACTGAAGAGGTCCGCCGCTGTAGCTGAGGTCGATTCCAAGCTGGGTACCGCCGCTATGGGAGACCAGTGCAGCGCCTGGCTTGGAGGAATAGAAACCCTACCCTATTGTGTCGTGGAGAAAAGGAAGGCGGACCCATGGGATTTGGAGAAGAAGACCAAATAAAAAGAGAAGAAAAAAATTACTTAATAAAAATAAACAAATAAAATAGAATAACATAAAATAAATAATTTAAACAATAAAAACTTAGAACTTTATAAATTAATAACTGAAAAATAACTAATAGATAAATAATAAAAATATTAAAATTAGTCAAATAAAATATATGATAACTAAAATTTTAATGCTAAAATTATTAACAAAACTAATCTAGATAAGATTAATACTTTAATGAATATAGTAAATTATAAATTTACTCCTTTATGAGTAAAATAATTATAAAATATAATGACTTTTTACTAATTTTTGTAAATTGTAAAAATTAATTTCCTAAAGAAACTAAACTCTAATAGTCTAGTAATTACTAAACTTTTAATTTAATATATTTAATAAATGAATGACTCTCATTAATTAAGTATATGAATAATAACATGTAACAATGTTAAATATAATAAGTTGGTTAACAAATACATTAATAATTAATATTTATTTAGTTTTATACCATTTAAGCATTCTCTAGTAGACTTTTTCTATTTATAAAATTTTACTTATAATCTCTAATTCATTTATTTATTTTTCTATTATAAATGTTCAGGTTCATTCAAGAGATGATTATACATCCATATTCATCTAACCAACTTATTGAGAGTTAGTTAAGGGGGTTTTACTAGCACGACGTGCCAGTTGCGGAAAAAAATGCACGTGTGTGGTGCACAAGTAAAGGATTTCTAAAGCCAGTGGAAATGTGCGGTGACGTGTAGCAGATGATGAATGATATTTTAAGTAGAGTAAGAAACACAATTTGGGGGGGACTCTCATTTTGGGAAGACACTCTCAGGCATTCTAAAAACACACCAGATGCGATAGCAGAGGAGCTCTAGAGACGAGCTGGAGGCCTTGGAGCCCGAGTGCATAGATGAATTAGGGGAGTTATTCTTCCTTATAGTTGGAATTTATATACTCTATTCTAGTATGACTTCATTTCCTGTATTTATAATGAACAAATTAATTGGCTAAACCTTTGAGCTTGGGGAATTACTACTTTTACTGGTTACTTTTCTTCCTTTCTACTTTCATACATTAATGTGTTCAGTATCAATCAGCAAGATTGATACTAAGTTTATTCAATTGATTTTCACCACTAGAACTTAAGTTTCAAAACTCCACAATTAAATTTAAGAGATTGATCATGGAAACATCTTTAAAAAAATAATCAATTCATAATTACTTCGGGACTTACGGAGAGTTCGTCCTATTGTCATTATTTTTTTGAACTTTTCACAGATGATTTGTTTTAGAGTGGCGAACTCTGAAGTCAATCAGCCTGTGTGACTTAACTCTTGGTGAGGGAGATAAGTCACTCTCTTTATGGTGGTGCAAAGCAGTAACTTTAAATTGAATCGGAATACTTATAAAACCAGTAGAATGGAGATTCTTCCCATGGCATTTTACTTGATTGATCACTTATCAGAATTTTATATCTCTGTTTCTCACTATTCTTAGTCTGTTTCTTGTTTCATAATAGTTTAGAACAAAAACTCAAAAATACTGTAGTGTTTCATTAGTGTAAAATTTAAAAAAAATTAAAAAATATATATAAAATAAATAAAAAATATATTCCACTACTGACAACAGTGGGATCTTCAGTTAGTTTTTAGAAGAATAGTTGTCAAAAAAGCCTTCCATGTGGGTTCAACCTTGCTTGCCACATATACAGTAGTTTTCATGAATATAAATTTTAAAATTTGACCAACTTCAACGATGGTTTAGATCATCAACCTTGCACTCTATGACAATGAAAAATCTGAAGACAAATAATGCAAGTATTGTGAAGTTTGTCTGATACGCCCCAATATGTTTTTCATCATTTTCCTTAAGGGAATGAAAATCCCTTTAAATTTTAATTTATAGAGTATGATGGAAATATTTATCAAAATATTTTCGCTAAAATTCTTCCACCACATCACCTCAATCTCTTCCTCAGGATTCATATTTTTTATCAATGAACACCACTGATCATCTTCACCCTCCCTATGATAAACATCCAAAAGAACCTTCTCTTATTCAGAGAATTGAATGATGGAGAATATATTATCAATGGATTTGATCCATTGTTCAGTTATTAAGGGATCAGATGATCCATTGAAAGTAAGAGTCCTATTTTCATGAAGCTCTCAATTTAGGTTTTTTCTCTTTTAGGGGTATTTTTACGCTTTTCCTGATCTAGTTTTCTATTCAAAACCTGAGTCAACTGAGATATTATTTTCCTGAAGTTTTCAATTCCTTCTCTCATTGGTTTGGGGATCTTGTTGGTACAATCATCACATTACCCATCAAGATGATTTTTAACCTGATTACTCCTATTTCCGCCAATTGTCCTGAATAAAAATAAAATTAAGGATGATTATTTTGAAACTATTAAACACCTAAAAGGGAATCCAATGAAATTAAATTTACAATGTATAAATTACATGTATTTACTTTACTT
Source organism: Viscum album (assembly GCA_963277665.1). NCBI lineage: Eukaryota > Viridiplantae > Streptophyta > Magnoliopsida > Santalales > Viscaceae > Viscum > Viscum album. The sequence continues at coordinate 1,157,428,527 of OY728134.1, read as the reverse complement.
ATGAATTTATAGGATACTATATATGTTATCCATGATTTATTTATTAAGATATACTCTTATGGGATCTTTTTTATTCCCTTAATAATGGTTTATAATGAGATTATGAATTTACAAAAGCATACCCCAAGGGACTGTCAAACCAGGTGTGCAGTAATCCCAATTATTGTGTACCAGGTTACCCCGAGTCACACTAGGGACACCTTGTCAGAGTTTTTATGCCTAGGTATATCTATTCCAGAACCACATCCACTTGTAGTATCCAGATATGGTTGTATTTTATTGATAAACCACTTATTTTATACTTACCAAAATTATGGATGTTTTCTAATACTTAGTCTTATATTTAAGGATTTTTCTTTATTTTTCTAAACTTAATCCCAAAAATAACTAAACTTTTCCTCTAATGCCAACTATAACAACCCTTATCTTTACTACACGTTAATACATAATTTATTACATAAACTTACACTTAATATATCCTGTAAGATAAATAAGTTTACTAAATTTAGGAATTTGGTACATTACCTAAAAATATAAAACATCAAATATAACATATTTATTGAAAACATCCTTGACATAATTATATTATTCCAACATAATTAAAACTTCATGTGACAACTTGAGGATATAAATAAGAAAGGGGTGAGATATAAAGCCCAGTAAAGAAATAAACATGAAATATGGTAAAACTTTTAATAAAATAGGCATATAAATGGTACATAAAAATATTATAAACCATAAACATGAATGATAAGTCGTGATATAGAATTAAAACATAAAGGAAAAATGGGAAATGTGGAAACAACTAAAAAATTGTATCATAAACATAGGTAAAGGATAAATTCCAAGACATCATAATGGAAATAGTACCATAAAGGAATCAGGTTCACTCTCTATACCAATATCATGTATCATGATACTAAATATTACCCAATTCATTGGAATGATATATAATTTTAGGTGTACCAGTCACTTTCATTTCATTCTTATTCTTAAGTGTTCCATATAGATCATAAGACATCAATTAATTCATCATCATAATTTATTACAAGATCATGGAGTGTGGAATAAATACATGTATTCCTCTAATAGAAATTTATTTGATCATAAATGTGAACACCCTTGATAGGAAATGGGTATAGTATTCACTACACAATTTGTTTGGCATGAAAAATCACGGTGAAAAATCGGCAGCAAAACTATGTCACTTAAAAATTAATAAAATGGGTTGATGATAGTGAAATTGATCTCTCATAATTTGAACATAAAATTTTCAGAAATATGGACATTTAAATACATATTACAACATTTTTAATTAGAAATATAAGTCATAAAATAATAAAGAAATTTGATTAAAGAAGAGAAAGGAAAGAACCCTTATGAAAATTTGGCACGGTAACAGGTGTACATGGGAGGGATTAATGAGATGTAATGGGGTATCTCATCATTTATACATCATAATTATATGTATAAAGAAGGTGTTAAAAAATACCCCATCATTATTAATTAAAAACAAGAGGGAAAATGAAGAAGATTCTTGAATAAATGAGACAAAAAAGAGGATCACTTACCTTGAGAGTATGACACCAAAAGATTGAACAGGGCTTTCTGAGAGCTTGGGGGAACTGTGAGAGGATTATAGATAGATAATATTAGAGTAAGGACAAGCTAAAAGTATTTTTAGTAAAGTTAAATGGGAGCTTGGGTGGGTTTATCTAGGTAATGAAAGGGGAATTCTTTAATTTTTCACAAACTTAGGTTTGGGACTCTATATAATAAAATATTCTAAACCACAAACCTTACCATGGTTTTTTCCAAAGTGGGGGGGGTTTAATTATTTTATTATTAAAAGGTACTGAGTAATTAAAATATCACCCTTTCTTATGTGGAGGTGAGTCACACTATTAAAGAAATGATTTTAACACCATAAAATATATTAACGATCTTGGAGTATTCAGAAAGGATTTATAAAATTAATTAATTAAACATAAAATCACATTATTTTAATGGAAAAAACATATATTTTGTAGATTATACTCATTATATTGTTTATTAAACCATTTCTGGGTCATTATGATGTCATAAAATACACTGTATATTTATACGAAATATAATTTTTACTCAAAAATTTAATTGTCTCAGAAAATTATAAAAAAAATCACCATTGGATAATTTTGACATTATAATTCCAAAAATATTATTCATTTAATCTAAATATTTTTCTAAATATTTTCATTTTCACTTTTAAAATAATGATCAAAATTATTAAAAAATAATGGTTTTTTTACTATAACAGTTTTTAAACCCTTATAAAAAGTTCATTTGACTTCATAAAAATTATATGAATATCTAAATTTAATATAAAATATTTAATAATAACATTTTATCAAAATAATAATTATTTTAAAATTTCATTGATTCATAAAGATAACAAACTAAATTAAATTTTAATATTACTCGAAAATTCAATTTCTATTTTATTGAATAAAAACACATTTATAAAGTAATAATAAAATGTTAAAATATTAATTATTCTATAATATATATATTCACTTTATTAAGGTCTTGATACATATCCCTTTAATATACCTACATACACCATAAGAGTAAGGTTCATGATGGTGAGACTTTCATGGGGTCGTTCGGTGAACATGGTTTGGGTCATGATCCCAATGAGCTTGAACTTCTCCTGTAAATGGTTTCACTCATAGTTAAATTATTGGATCTCAACTTGGGATTAGTTAAGGGAAAATCCCATAGATAATTTATCCCTTGGAATATCTGATAAATGGGCTTCAAAGGTTATTATCCTATTAGTTGAGTCCATTACTTCCTTTTTCTATGTCAATTGTATTTGTTAAAGACCTATCTTTATACTAATCATGTGATCACTATTCAATAGCTATATTATCAACAGTAAATGTTAATAATGGTCTTCTAAATAAAAAAATATATAACCAAGGAAGTGAATGTGTTTTATATAACCATATTACAATATAATACATTTAATTCAATCAAAAGGGTGAATTTCATTTATAATAGTTTGGGTTGTTACACAGGATGCTTCGTGAAGTAGTATAATTCCATGTTGGGGTGGTCCGCAAAGATATTTTTAGTTCACAAAATCGGCCCTCCCATCACTAGATTCCCCTCTGAACATTCTTCCTAAAAATCTTCTTCTAGTTTGTTTTTATACTTTTCCAAATTAATGGAATGTTCTTGATCATGTTTGTGGAATTTGTAGGACCCAGCACCATGTTATCTCATTCAATTTTAACAAATAAGTGAAATTTTAAGTCATCTAAAGGAAGTTTTCAGTAATCTTGTTATATCCATTTATAAAGTTCTTATTCTATGTACCTAATCCACCACATAGAGTAGGATTCATGATCTTTTAGGACAATTTTAAGTGACCTTAATGTAATAAATTATGAAATAAAGAATATTAAAGATATGGGTTTTCATAGTTGGTATCATAGAAAAGTATAGTTATTATTTGGATTAGGTTTATAAAACATGATAGAAATCCCTAGGGATAATACTAGACATAGGAAAACATCCCTAAATTTTTGGTAAAGTATAGAGTAAGTGGTTTCCAAGAAAATGAATCCATGTCTTTATACTATATGTGGATGTGGATCTGGCATAGATGTACCTTGGAGAAACAACACTAAAAATAGCATATTGGGCTGGACTCAATCATGAACTGGCCGAGGGTCAGCTCAACGATTCTGTGTCATCTGGAAGCATGTGCGGTGATTTGAGGCGGTCTTCAGGTGAGATCAAGAGGGCGGCGACGGGATATGGCTCTGGCTTGTGTTTGGCGTTTGCATGTTCGTGATTCTGGGTTCGCGTTTTCTCTGCGTTGTGGCGACGGTGTGGACAAGATGCAATGGGATCATCATGCATCGGTAAAATTTTCTACGTGATTCTTTTTTTTCTAATGTTTGTGTGGTGTGCTGTGTTTCGGTTTCTCGGTGTATGATGTTCGGCCTTTTTTGGAGGAACATGCGATGGAAAGGGAGATACTGATCTGCATCTCACGATTTTATCTATTAGTGAAATATTCGTGATAATTCCCAATTTATGCATGCTATTATGAACTTTCCTGAAAATTGTCTTGGAGGTTCTGTTCTAAAGAATACGAATGAGTTGCAGTTTAATTCCATTCAAGCTGTAGAGGAATTTCGTGAGGAGGCCAGATCCACTGAAAGAAGAAAACATGAGGAGCATGTCAAACAGGTTGAGGATGATATCACGTCACTGAGGTTGGAACTGGAAATGTTTTTTTAAAGGATTCTAGTGTGATCATGTTGATTTTTTTTTTCTTTGTGGATTACTTTTTGTGGAAATGTTTGCCTTGTGGCCCTACAGTTTGCGTTTAAGAGAATTTGCAACGAGTTCATCTACAAAGGGGTGCTCTAGAGAATGAGTTTTCACCTAGCATTGCTATTTAGATTCAGACGTTTGAGAGGGTATGTCATTGACATAGGTTCCAGACTCATGCATTCATGCATGAGATAGCTTGCCGAGAAGTAATGAGTATGTGGAAACCGGTCTTCATGGTCATGTTGTTGGGTTGGATCCTTGTTTCGTTGTTTTGAATGAGTTATTTTTTCTTGATCTTGGTTGTTGTTTATGTTGTGACGTCATGTTGGGTTCTCCCTCATCCCTTAATAGGGGGTTTATGATAATAAAAAAATTAATTTTCAATCTTCAGATCATGGATAAATTAGATTAAAGCCTAGAAATACATATGTTAGGGATATGTATCACTTATGAGTTATTCCTTTTATATTCACATATCCCATTTTATGTGTTTAATAATTTAAAAATTATCATCCCTAATTTTCTATTTATTCTAGTAAATGGCTAGAAATTGAAGGAACCAGTTCAATAACCAATGTAAGGGGAAATGTGATGACTACCCAAATGAGTTTCCCATCTTGATGGGAGTAGGAATTGTGAAATTTGTGACTATAATTTCCCAATTGACTCAATATTGAAACTAAAACCCAAATCAAATTAACACAAAACCCCCTAAGGAAAATAAAGTTTCAATTAATATATTTATATGATAAAGTACTCTAACAAAAGTAGATCTTATGATCCCTTAATTAAGGAAACTTGGATCGGCTCTAATGAAAATTGTTCTCTACCCTTAAATGATCTAAGAAACAGAAGTTCATGAATTTTTTTTACCATATTGAAGGATAAGCTAATCAATGGTGGATTTTTTCATGAATATAAATCTTGAGGAGAATATCAAAGTTATGGAGTGTAAGGAATTCAAGAAAATGTTTTTTGATAATTATTTTCTCACACTATGTATCTAAAAATGGATAGGTATTTCCTTAGCCTCGAGTGAACGGATAAAGAATATATTATGTATTATGGGGAAAAATCATAATAATTTTATGACATGCCTCTTTCTTTGACTTTGACCCCAAATTTAAAGTTGAACACTTCTTTGGTGGACTAAATATGAGTTTACAAAAATCCTTATCCATCTGATACTTTGATATTTATGAAGAATTGTTTGATGTTCCCTCAAGTTTGAAATGGAGATCAATGAATCTCAAGGGTATCATGGGGATAATATGAAGAAAGTGAAGTTTAATTATAGAAGTGTGATAGGGAAATATAAGGGTTTCAGGAAACTTCAACATCCACTTATCAAAAGTGTGGGGATAAGAACCCTAGAAATTTCATGAAAGGGATAAGGAAATGATTTAGGTTCATGAAGGAAGGGCTCGAGGCTAGTGATTGATAATGGGAGAAACCTACCAATGTGATGGAATAAAATAATTATCCAAGAAACCCTCAACCTAATTTTGAATGATTCAAATATAGGTAATTAGGAAACTGTATGATTAAATGAACTAATCTAATGGTTTTTAATGACAACCAGTGAAAACAACTTCCAAGGCCTAGAGATAAAGGGGAGCTTATACCATCACAACTAAAGAGGTGGATCCTAAAAACAAAGTGGTGATATTAATGCTAGTTATTTATTAAGTAATTGTGAACATACTTTTTTATTCTACTTATTTACATTATTTTACATATTTAAATTTTAGTATAACTATTCAAAGATCACCACAAAGAAAGGATGTATAACTATCATTGAGAATATAAAATGAGGGAATTATTATATCCCAAGTATATAAATCATACCCTCTTTTATTTTTGTTCTTAACAACCTAGTGAACCTGATTAAAATTCATTTAGTGTAATTTTGTGGCATTCTTGGTATGGATTGGATTTCATTATATAGAGAAAACATAAATTTCTCATAGAAGGAAATCACCCTATGTATCAATAATCGTCCTCAGATTCAATACAATTGAAAGGAGGAGCATGAATCTTATTTGTAATCATCATCTATAATATGGATGTTACTACCCTGTGATGAAGAATATCGAGCTAAAATGATTGAAACTAAATAAAATATCATCCTTTAATATATTCCCTTTTGAGAAAATCTGATGATCTATTTCTTGAAGAATTCATTGGTCTTCCTCCTAGATGATAGGTTGAATTTTCAATCAAGCTTATACCTGGGGATTTCTAGTGTCCAATAATCCATAAAAATGGCCATTGTTTAAATCTAGGAGTATAATAAAAAACTATATTAAAATCACTATAAATTTTTCATACACCTAAATGCTTTATCATGTGGTATACCAGTCCAATTCTTCAAGAAGAAATATGGGTCAATGTTCCTCTGAATTGATTATCTTGATCTCAACAAGAGCATGATAAATAACATGTATTCTCTACCATAGATAAATTACATTTTTTATCAAATGAATAGATCCTAGTATTTTTCTAAGATACATGTTTGGTCAAGATATTATCAAGTAACGGTGAAGAAGGATAATATTCCCAATAACGGTTTTTTACATGTTAAGGGCACTATAAGTTCATATAAATTCCATTTTTAATTACTAATGCTCTAATATTATCAAGTAAATTTATGAATATAATCTTTAAGGATTCCCTCAAAATGTTTTTGGTAGTCTCTATTGATGGTATTATTATCTATACCAAATGAAAGGAGAAACATGAGGAGAATTTAAATACTATACTGAGGACCTTGAGAAAAGAAGGGATGTATGAAAAGTATTGTAAATGTGAGTTCTATTTAGAGTAATTAAAATTATTGGGGAATGTCATAACCCTAAAATGGATCTGTTTGGATCCTTAAAAAATGGAGATGATTGAAGGGTGGCCACGACCAACCTCTATGATGGATATACATAATTTCCTTGGATTAACTATGTACTATCATCAATTTTTTATAAAGTTCTCTTGTTTTAAGATCACACTAACCAAGATAAATCGGAAAGGGTTAAATTTTTTATGGAATGATGAATATGAGGAGTGTTTTAATGTTTCAAAGAAGATCCTAATCACTGCACCTATAGTCACATTACCCACCAACGAGGAAGAATTTTTGATCTATAGTGATGTATCCAAAAATTTATTGGGTTGTGTTCCCATGAAAAAATGACAAAGTAATAGCCTATGCCTACCTTAAAATAAATATCCTTGAGGAAAATAACCAAATAATGATCAATAATTAGTTGTGGTGATCTTAATATTAAATATTTTACAGCATTATATCTATAGGGATAAGTTTTATATATATATACATTCCATAAAATTCTCAAGTATATATTCAAAAAAAAGGATCTTAATATGCACTAATGGTGGGGGTCAGATATGATCAAGGATTATGATTGGCCAATCAAATACGATCCTAGGAAATAAAACAATGTAGTAGATTCTCTAAGTAGAAAGAATCTTGTATCTCTATCCATGATTAGGATTGTAAGGGATCCAATTTTCTTGGACATGGAAAGGATGGATATGGGAATAATAATAGGATCCTCATCCTAACATGCTAAAATAAGTACTCAACCATCTATTGTTGAGAGGATCAAGGAGGAATAAAAATATAATGAGTGTTTACATAATAAGGTAGTGAATATTCTGGACTTTAACTTTTTTGAACAAAGAGTTATAAGATTTGGAACCCCGACATGTGTCCCATTAAATCCAATACTAAAGAGGGATCTTCTAGATGATGTGCATAGATCATCCATCACTATTCATCCAAGAATCACTAATATGTACAGATATTTGAATAACAACTTCTAGTGGGATAATAGGAAGAGATATATTATAGATTTTTTATCTTAATGCTTGGTATTTTACCAAGTCAAGGTGTAACAACAAAAGTATAATGCTATGATTCAACCATTTACCATAGTAGTATGTAAATGGAAAAATATAGCCATGAATTTTTTCATTGGACTCCCCAGGAAATATAAATGAAATAACACCATCAGGGTGGTAGTCAGTCATTTTACAAAGTCAGAATTTTTCATTTCCATCAAAGACTATTTATCTATTGACCAACTCACCAAGATTTACATAAGAGAATTGGTAAGACTGTATGGAGTTCCACTCTCTATTGTGACCAACATCCGATGTTTACCACGAGATTTTGGAGAAGCCTTCAGCATGTGATGGTTATGAAAATGAAATTTATCTCTACTTATTACCCATGGATGGATGGTCAATCAAAAAGGACCATTTAAATGCTAGAGGATCTTCTGAGATCGTGTTCAATGAATTTATAAGTATGTTGGGATCAATACCTCCCCCAATTGGAGTTATCATATAACCATAGTTTATATTTGAGTATTCAAATGGAAATTAAGAAGTTCTTTATGGGAAGAGGTTCTGATCTCTGACATGGTGGGATGAAGTTAGAGAACAGAAGTTGATGGGACCTAATCATATCTAGGAGATAAAAAAAGAAGTTTTATACCATTATGCATCCTATAAAATTCAAAAAAAAATCGATATAAAAAATATGCATACAATAGTTGATGAGACATGAAGTTTGAACTTGGTGATAAATTATTTTTTTCATATATCACCATAGAATAAATTCATAAGGTTTTGTAGGAAGGGAAAGCTTAGACCAAGATAAATTTTCCCCTTTAAGATCCATGATCGCATTAGAGTACTGGCATATCAACTATCACTCCCATAAAACATATCTCAAGAACATGATGCATTCTATGTATCTGTCTTGATAAAGTACATTCTAGACCTGTCACTAGCACTAAATATAGGGGTGGTACCATTTCAAAATTATCTTTCATATGAGGAGCATCTACTAAAGATCTTATATTATAGAGATAAAGTTATATGAAACAAGACAATTCACCTTAACAAAGTGTTGTGGTAGAACTAGAAGTCCGATGAAATGAGTTGGGAATTGGGAGAGGTGATGAAACAGAATTACCCCCATATGTTTTAGTGTATAAAATAATAATTTCAAGGTTGAAATTTTTGAATGGGGGAATAATTTAATGTTGTTAACTTTTATAAGTGAAATTCCTTCACCTTGAATATATAAATCCATTATTAATTAATGTGGATATAGAAAACTAATGAACTAATTTGGTAATTTTGGATAATTATATCCTATCATATTTACAATACCATTAAAAATCATAACTATTCATAATATTTCTATTAAATAGTGATAATATGATTATTATAAATTAAGGGTTATAATAAATCCAATTGATATAGAAAAAAGAAGTTATGGACACAACCAGTATGATCATAATTTATAAATCCCATTTATCAAAGCTTCTAAGGGATATATCATTTTTTGGATTTACTCTTAAACAGCACCAATCTGAGATTCAATAACTAAAGCATAAGTGAAACCGTTTATAGGATATGTTCATGTTCATCGAGATCATGGAGCAATTCATGTTAAAGGAACCGCTATAAGAAAATATCACCATCAGTTTCCTTTCCATTATAGTGTTCTCTAGTGTAATAAAGGGTTATGTATCTCGACCCTAATAGTGTGAATATGTATATTTTATTTTCAATAAATTACGATTATAGTTATTTCTTATTATTATTAGTTTATAAATGATTAAATAATGATTTTGATATGATAAATCACAAATCAAATTTTGTTTAATATATAGTTTCAATCAAGACACTCATTACGATTAATTCACGAATTTTGTAATAAGTTAAATTTTAATAAGGTATTACAAAGTCAAAATTAATTTTTATAAATGTCAAAAAACTGTTATTGTCATAAAACAGATATTTTTCAATAAATAAATATTTTTTATTTAAAATTTCAATTCCCATAAAAAGATATTTTCTTGGATAATATTAATATTATTTTTGAAATCATCACATCAAAATTATCCAATGATGAATTTTTCATAATTTTCTAAGATAGTCAAATTTTCGTGAAAAAGTTAAATACAGTATAAAAATGCGATATGTATTATGAAATCATATTGACCAAAAAGTGATGTAATATATTTCGTAAATGGTATCCACAACAAAAGTTTTATTTTCTATTTTAAATAAGGTTTTTTTAGTTTATTTTATTAATTCATAAATCCTTTATGAATCCTCTAAAACCTATATAATATTTTATTGTATTAAAATCATTTTCTTATAAACATGACTCACTTATACATCACAAAGGGTAATATTTTAATGATTTAGGTTCTTGAAATTTTAAAATAATGAAAACCTATTCTTTTTTTTTGAAACCATGGGAAAAAACCATTGTAATTTTTGTGTTTTTAATACTTTATTGTATAGAGTCCAGAACCTATGTTTGGAAAATAATAAATAACTAATCTATATTTTCCTATATAAACCCACCAAAACTCCAATTACTATTCACTAAAAACCCCCTGATAAATACTATTATCTTCCTTTACCTCTCTATATCCCTCCTAATGTTGCCCCAAGATCTCAATAAACACCTCCCAAGTTTTTTGAGACACCCTCTCAATATAAGGGATCATCTCTTTCTCCTCTTTACTCAATCACCTACTTTATGTTATTATTATTTTCCATTTATATTAATAGGATATGATTTTACATATCCATTTTACATACCTTATGATGTAAAAGTGATTATATACCTATTTTACTCTCATTAATTCCTCCTATAAATCGTTATGTACCCTTGTTATGATGCTGAAATTATCCTAAAATGTTTTAATGCCAAACATTTTTGTAGTGAATACCCATATTTATTTCCACTCAAGAGTGTTTGTAGAGTTGAAATTATCCTTATTTTATTGGGTAATTATATATGTGTATTCCACACTACTCAATACTAGTATTAAATGTTCTGAAATATGATCTTATGTTGAATAATCTATTTCTCACCCTTATGCACGAACATGATATGAAACTGATGGGTTCCCCTAGAATTTTATAGTGATCCAATGAAGTGGTTAATGTTTTAGTATCATGAGATGACATTTATGGGATTAGGGATTAAAACTAATCCATTATGAGAATTTTTACACCATGTTATAGTGTCTTGTACTTTATCCTTGAACAATGTTTAAGATCTCATGTGCTATGTTGTTTCCACATTCCCATGTTCCCTTTATGTTATCATCATATATTGTGCTTCAATGTTCAAATTATGATTATCACACATTTTATGTCCCAATGAAATTACTGTTGAATTAAAAGTAACAAATTTGATCATGTTATTCTTTTTTTATTCCCTTACAAGGCTTTATAGATCACTCCTTTCTTATATATGTCCCCAGGTTGTCCCATACAGTTTTAAAAGAGTAATGTAATTTTGGTGCATTTCAAGGAGGTTTTCAATAATTTTTTTATATCCATGTATCAAGTTGATATTCTCTATACATAATCTACCATATAAACTAGGATTAATAATTTTTTGGTATTTTTTTATGTGTACCTTTATGTAATATATTTAAAAAATGTGTATTAAAGATATGGGTGGTCATATTCGAGCTGGTGAAACCCACCAGCTGGCTAGTACTATTCCAGTGAGTCTTTAAGCTATATCAGATCCCACTAGATCACTAGTGGGGCCCATTGGGTGGCCAGTGTACCCATTTTGGTGGTTTAATTAATTCACCCAATTAATTTTAATTGCATGAATTTTTAAATCTTTTTTATTATCAAAATATAAACCCTATATCCCTAGCATGATTTTGAGACCCCTCCCCATACCAATTAACACCATATATTTATATCCCATTGCCTCCTCAACCTCTGACTAATTTGGGATGCTAGAACGGAAAATTTTCTATCTAGATCCATGCCAAATTTTTCATCCTCTTAGTGAGTGGAGCATGGATCTATATCAAATATGTATTTTCCTTGTAGATTTGAAATGAATTCATCTATTCTTGGTAGATCATTGGAGTATCTAGCACATTGACATAATTTCTTGACCAAAACGAGATATACCCTTGAAAATGGGTGTTATTTGGGTAAGTTTTATTGAATATACATTCTATACCTCCTATTGATAGTGTAATGATGATAGAATCATATTCCGTTGATGAATTCATCATAGATTGGTGGTGGCTTTGACGTGTCAATAAATAATTCTCTTGAACAAAGATTAATTCCTTGATAATGGATATGTTTTTGGGTAATATTATTTAGAATAATTATTTTAAGGCTTCTTCTTTCTTGAATATCTTCATGAATATATTTTATATTGATATAAAAATAATGTACTAATTATCTTTGGATTGACCTAGGGTTCTTTTCTAGAATTGAAAATGAATTCAAAATTCCTTCATTGATCAATGATGGATTCAATGAATTGTAACTAAATACTTAAAAATACCTTAGATGTTATCCTATTTATGGACTCTTTTAGGTATGTGATTCTAAAAAAATGTTATTGACAAGAAAGTTTCTTGATTATCTATTCTAAACTTCTTCTTCATGAACTGGATTCTGAGATAGGATTCCTTGACATATGTGGTACTTCTCTATGTTGTGTGAGGTTTTTCAATCAAAGGTTCCTTGATTAGCGTTGGAGTTCTTCATTAATAAACTTGATGTAGGATATTCCTTATTATTTTGATCCCTAGTATAAACCAATTCCTATGGTATAATTCATCTGTTGTCATAAATTTTTGTTTTTTATTGATGGTGATCACTTTTGAGTGTGTGAATTTCTTGATACTCATATACGATCCTTATTTACATAATAATTTATAGGGTATATTATTTCCATGTTTTTTTGTTTATTAACATTTTTTATGATGATATTATATTTCTCATAATTATATGTTATAATTGCCTTGTTATACACTACCATGTTGTGTGTTACGTTTTTTAGAGGTTGATTCTTAGTATCTAGGATAGGTGTAATGTCATGGTATAACTACTCTTACAGGGGGAGTGTATATGGAATAGGATTATGGAGGTGATACAATATGAATGGGGTAGGATCATGATATCTTTTTGGATAGAAATAATTCGATTTCTTGAGGATTTTGAGTAACATATCGAAGACTCAATGCCTTATGGATTCCAAGTACTGTGTTTGACATGATTCCTTAAGAATTATTAGAGACATATCGATATAATTTTGGCTAGTTCTTGATAATTTTGATGAACCTGAACATCTTCCATCATGGATTTTATGTAGGTACATCTGGGGGGTCTATGATATCCTAATTAGTGCATTATTTCATGGTACATGATTGTGAGATTGTTATGATTATTTAGAATTTATTATTATCATGGCAAACATTTATTATATATTGACAAAATTTACTAAGGACATGTTGGTGGTATCCTATTGAAATATATTACACACACCCTACATAGGTTTCTTGATACGCTTAAATACTTCATGTATAGGGATTCAAGAAAGGGAAAGGGACCTAAGAAATATGGTTGCGTCATGGTGCAATGAGTGGGTGGAGGACCAAGATAAACTCTAGGGATACCACAGTTTTATTTATTTATTTATATACTACACTTATAGTTTGGTTGGGTTGGCCACTATGGGATCCCATTTATTGATTTATTATATGATATGTATGTCATTTTACATAATAGTTATTTAGTGCTTCATGTTACTCCGGTTATTATATTTTTTATTATAATATTTATGTAAAGAAGTTTTATTGAGGGTATAATCCCCCCATATAGATTTAAACCCTCGCTGGTATTCGGTAGGCTTTGGCATATGGAGAAGAATTCATGAGCTCATTTAGAACTCCAGATCAGACCTAATGGTTTGGGATAGGGTGATATAAATTGTATCATAACACAATATTCTTTCTTTTTTTGGACTAACATGGGCCAGTTTAAGAAGGATATAGTTGTGTGGGCCTCCAGAAGGTGATTTATCGTAATTCTAGCCATCTCTTGTGTAACATAACTATGAATTTACATTGATCATATTTTTTCCTATAGTTTTATGAGATTTCAAAGTGTGTTTATGAATTAAAATTAGGTATGTAGGATCATTATTCATATACATAATCATTTTTGTATTTCATTGTAGTCCATAATTTAATTATTTGATATGTTCTATATGTTCAAGATAGAATTGTTTTCTTGTTATGTGATAAATATATTTTCCCTTACTATTGTGATATATCTATATTGAAATTAATTAGTTGAATTTGTGGATGTTTTTATTTTTGAATATATATGAATGTGACTAATGTGTAGAGATTGGATATTGGGGTTAGTTTTAGGAGTGGTATAACTTGGGATGTTTTTTTCCACTGAAGAGAAACATTGTGTGATCCCATTGACTAGTTAGGATCTATTTGATGATTCTAATGTTTTCCTTTATGTTATAGAAGATCTCGCCTCATAGGTGACTGATGGGACCACTAGATGATGTGGTTTAGGATACTCTTATCAGGGGGGATTCTTCTTTTCTTGCTCTTATAGAATGGAAATTAGTCTTACCTTAACTGGGATCTCTCCCGTGATTTTTTTCAATTGTGAGGATTATTGAGGACCATGGTCGACTATGATACATAATTCCAACTCTAGAATCCACTAACCTTTTAGGGAATTGGGGGACTATACGATGCTAAGGAGTAGGTAAATATTATCAAGGTTATGATCAACATCATTAAGACACATGTGGATAAGAAGGTGAATCTGGTAGTGTTCATGCTACCGGGATCTTCCTGGAATTATAGAAGAATTATCAGATAGGTTAGTTAATGTGAGGGTATCATATTTTAATCCTTTAAGGACCTGTTATTAAGTTAGTTCTTTCCTAATATTCTAAAGTCAACTGATCATAGGAGTTTATGGAGTTGTAGAGGTATCCATGCAAGTTTCTATATATTGTGATCACTTCACTGGGAATCTACACTTTGCTCCTCTTTTGTTTTTAAGTGAGGCACTAAATCCCTATAATTTTGATATTTATCTTCATTACAACATCAGAAGATGTGTTATAAGCTTTGATCTTATGAAAAACCTTGATATTCTATGTAATCCCTCTAAAATCAAGAATCTTCTAGAGGAGGATCAAGCAGTCGGTTTTTCTTCACATTTTAGTACATAGGAGGGTGGACCTCCTATTTCATATTTAAGGGTATCTTATAGAAGAAAGAAGAGTAATATTGAGGAAACAAAGTCAGGTGGCGGTATGTAGGTGTAATATAGTACATCCTCTACAATTCCCTTAGCTGGAGTTCCTCAATGTTATACATATGGAAAATTCAGACATTATAGCATATTTTTTAAATCAATTCATAGATTGTGTTAATAGTGCAGTAATATTTTGAATATTACATGGTTTTTCTATAGATATTCAAGATAAATGTTTTGCAGGGGTGTAATAAAAACACAACCTTTAACCTAGGGATCCAGTCAAGGTCCTCAACAGTAGTATCAAATGATGATTCAGATTAGTCATGTGTCTTAGGGATAAGTTCATGGAGCTGAGGTAGTTAATTTTTATATATTTGATAAAGATCTATTACATGGAATTGAGGGATAATATATTGTATGAGGTACATTCCTAATCATTTTTACTTTATCTATTTCCTTGTTTGGTACATGTGTATCCCATTACTTCAATTATTCACAAGTTATTATATGAATTTTCCTACCGATCAAGTTGTCATCTGAGCTACTCCATCTCTATTCACTTTTGGTAAAGAAATTATATTGTATTAAGTGATTCCATGAGTGTCATATATTTTCTGCTATTTGTGGAAATTTTTGGGTTTTTTTATTCTAGATATGGAATCTTTTTCTCTGATTCTCGACATGGATTGGCTAACCATCTTCTAATATCACATTGACTTCTATTGGAGAATCATATCATTTACTTTATTGAAGGGAGAGAGGTATGTAACCACTATAGAATGTGAAATGGGATCTAGTGGATACTTAATTCATCTCAACATGATCACAGTGTAGATTGATAACTTGGCTCTTTATGTGGGATCAGTAGCATCCCCCTCATATTTTTCTCCACTCATAGATCTTAATTAGGATGTCTTTCAAATTCCTTCATAGGACTTCCCTAGATAGAGAACTTTAATTTGAGATAGAGATCAAACTGGGTTCATATCCTATTTTGATACCCTCTTATCATATGGAACCATCAAAGCTAAAGGATCTTAAGGTGAATCTTGTGGACTTTTATTGGAAATGATTTATCCAGACGACAACTTCACCGTGGTGTGAACTTATCATGTTCTACAAGAAGGTGGATGACAGTTTTTGACTTTGTGTTGGTTACCAGATCCAAACCAAGAAATGGTGAAGAATATATATCATTTTCCCATGATCAGTGATCTCTTTGATCAATTATGGGGAGATTAGAGGTTCTCTAATAATGATCTTTGATCAGGCAATCTCTAGTTTTAGGTTAGAGATGAGGACATCCTGAAGGCAGTGTTTTAGAGAAGGAATGGGTTGTATGAGTATCTAGTGATGTTGTTTGGTTTCATGGATTTGATAGTACTATTCATTGTTAACATGACCAAGATCTTTCACCAATATTGGGGATTTTTCATCATGGTTTTCAATGACTACATAATCATCTACACATTGATTCTAGAGTAGTATTCCAGACATCTTGAGATAGTTTTAAGTTTAATTAGAGAGCATTAGAAATATTCCAAGTTATAGAAGTGTAACTTTTAGATTTAGGAAGTGAATTTCATGGGGCATGTTGTGTTTGAGACAATTATGTATATAGAATCTTATAAAGTGGAAGCAGTGATATCCTGAACATGTCCCTAGTAGGTGATCAAGATCAAAAGCTTCATGGGTTTATCCAAATAATACAAAAAAAAATTATCTAAGACTCCTCCCATCTATTTTCACCTATGTCTTCATTTAAGGATAAGGGAGTTAAGTTTCAATGGATAGACCAATGTGGGGAAGCATTTATTGAGTTTAATAAGAGGTTTAATATAGCTCTAGTATTGATGTTACCTGATCCTACAATCATATATGTTATATATTGCGATTCTTTAAGAGTTTTCTTTGGAATAGTACTGTTATAGAAAGAGAAGGTAGTATATTATGGGTCACGTCACTTATGAACTTATAAGTGGAACTATCCTAATCATGACATAGACTTAGAATAATTCATCCACACCTTGAAGTTTTGGTGATATTAACTCTTAGAAGGTATATTTTTTGTATACACTGATCATATGAGCCTTTCTGATATCTTCACATAGAGGGACAAAAACATGAGATAGAGGTACGGGGTTGAGTATCTACAAGAATTCTACTTTTTTATGTCCTATACACTAGGGAAAGGTAATTTCATTAAATATTATCTTAGTTGTAAAACACTGGTTGATCAGGATCCTGGTAAGAGTCCTTCTGAGAAGAAATGATGCCTACTGAGCTTGTTTATTGATTAGAGGATGGATGATTCCAAGGATCTGGGATCGACAAATTTTTATCTATTGATAATCACATATTCTCTGGATTATTTGGTAGAGTTAGTTTAAGGATCAAACCCTTACTGTGTTTCAATGAGGGAACATATTTCTAGTGGTGACCCGTAAATTAGGTGGACGATGGATAAAGCCAATGTGATAATGGTACATGGTATAGTAGTAGTCCTTAATTTCATCTAAGAAGAGATGATGAGAGACTTCAATACCTCTACATGGGTGGTATATCTTTTTTTGAAAATATGTATCATGAATTTAGGTGATAGTTCTAGTTTCCATGGATGAAGAGATCTGTCACAATATTCGTTTCCTAATGCCTTATTCTTACAGGGTAAAGGATGAGCACCAATGTCCTAATGGTTTACTCTAGACACATATTAGGACCTTGTGGAAGTTATAATACATATCAATTGACTTTTTTATGAGGTTACCTAGGACCTTGGAGATTCATGAGGCAGTCTAGGTGATTTTAGATTGGTTGATGAAATTTTATCACTTTTGTATTGATCAATGAGACTCACTCATAAGAAGTGATAGGAAAGATTTATGTTTGTGTGAACATAGGACTACATAGAGTTAACTTGATCATTATTTCAGATATAGATGGATGTTTTACATTATTCTTTTCATAGGTATTATAGAAGGCCCGAGGTAATTATCTGAGATTGAGGACAATATATCATCCCTGGATATATAGATATTATGAGAAAACGATTCACATATTAAAGGATATAATTCGATCTTTCTCCCAAGACTTTGGTAGAGTATGGGATGATCATATATCCTTGGTTGAGTTTAAATAAAAAAATTCTCGTATTTTATTCTGATGGAACTTCATGAGGCCCTTTACGAGAGGTCATGTCATTTACCGCTTTGTTGACATGATTTGGGAGAGGTAGCAGTTGTGTGACCCATTATAGTTTAGCATACTTACAAGAGAGTGTAGGTGATTCAAAAGAGATTTATAGTAGCTCAGATCCAACATAATTCATATACCAACCATAGGAGGAGACCATTGGATTTTATTTAGGTAATCGGCTTATCCTGAGAGTGACTCCATGGTAAGGCTATCAACAGTTGTGAAAGTAGAAAAAGCTAGTGTCATTTTTATGTTGGACACTTTTTGATCATTGAGATGATTATAACTATGGAATACCTTCTAGATCTTCCTTCTCTCTTCCAAGGTATGGAAAACCATTTTGATGTGTCACAGTTTAATAGGTACATTTCCAATGTTATTCATGACATCGATTGCAATAATGTTGAACTAGATCCAGACTCCATAATATATGGAGAGTTTAGTGTAGATAGTTGACTATAGTGAGGAAGTATTTTGAGGAAATATGGTACCCCTATTATAGATTCTATGGCATCATGGATGGATCTAGGAGGGGACTAGGGAGTGGGATCGAGATGTTTGAGATATGTGGACCAAGTTTCTTAAGAAAACCCATCAAAGGTACTTCTAAACGATGTAAGACCATTAAAAGGGAAGAATTATAACATCTTCACTTTGAATAAAATTATGAGATGTTATTTTAATAGTATCATATTTTACATGGTGTTCTATCCTTTATATTTTATTGTTATATGAAATTTTTGAGGGCTGAGAGTATAGGTTTGAAGGATGAGGTGTTGAGAAATATCTTGGACTTAAGGTCTCTGGAAACCAAACATCAGCTAGGTGATGTAATACACTGGACATCTAGTGAGGTTTTTGTGGGTCCTCTAACTACATCAGACCACACTAGCATATAGTTGTCCAATATAGAATGCATGGAGTCATTTTGGCCACACTGACCGACCAGTGAGTCCCTCTAGGTAGCTGGTGTGTTGAGTATGGGTTTGAAATTACTGCACCATGAAGATTTTAATTTCATGTGGTATAACACTTTATGTATTAGAAAAATCTGACCCTAAAGTACCTATCTCAATTTAAGTAATCTCCCCTTACCTATTTATACAATCCATTTATCTCTCACTTCCATTTCAACCTTTAAGAGATTCAAGAAGCTAGAATAGTCAGTTTCATCTCTAGATCCATGTCAAATTCATCTTCCAATTGGTGATTAGAGAACGGATCTATGTTGAATCTATGGTTTCTTGGAATATTTGATGGATAATTCCTTCTTTATTTGTAGATAAGTTGTATATATGGTATGTTGACATTTTTTCTTGACCAAACTTAGTTCTACCTTTGACAATAAGAATTATTCTATTAAGTGATCTTGAATCACCATATTATACATCTTATTTACATAAAAATGAATATGTAACCTTATCCATGGATAAAATTATGGCATATTTGAGGTGACTTCTTCATGTTGACAATGAATTCTATTAACCAGTTCCCAATTATTCAATAATGGTAATGTTTTTGGGTAATATTATTTAGAACGATCATCTTGAGATTTGTTCTTATTGAATAAATTTTCCTTTGCTGGAAAATTTTGGATCAATGATCATTAGCTAAACTCAGTGCTAATTTCTAGAATCTATAATGAATTCACAATTTTTTCTTTAGGTGAAGAAATATTTAGTGATTTAGCATTAATTCCTTCAACATACCTTAGATTGGATCACACTGATAGACACATTAAGGTATTTGGTTAAAGAAAAATGTTCTTCACTTGGAATTCCCTTGATTAACATTCCAAACTTCTTCTTAACAAAACATAACATGGGTTAAGACCCATTAACATGTGATCTACTTATTCATGGAATTGGATGTTGTTCGATCATCATCTCCTTGAATAATGTTGGATTTATTCATCAATGAACTCAAGGTGTGATGTTTCTTGTAATTTGGGTCTCTTGTATATACCTTTTTACTTGGTATAATTCATGTGTTAGCATGGATTTTTATTCTTGATTGATGTTGATCACTTTTGGGTTTTTTCATTATCATGATTCCCATATATGATCCATGTTTCCTTGAGAATTTCTTAGGTATCTTGTTTCTATATTTGATATTGATTCAAATGATTTTATTATGCTAATATATTTTTCCCAATTCCATGTTATGATTGTCTTATTATGAACTACCATGTTGTGTGTTACCTTGCCTTTGGATGATGGTATTGGTATCCAAGATAGGTGGACTATCATGGTATGACTACCTTTAGATTAGGATCATTCATGAAATGTGAAAATGAAAATGATGGGGAATAAATGGGGTAGAATCATGATAGCCTTGTGGCTAGACATAACTCGATGCCTTGAGGATTTTGAGTAACATTCAAAATAATTGATACCTTCTAGATTACAAGGGTCATGTTTGCCTATATAACATAAGGATTTCGAGATACATTTAAAAAACCTTGTTTATAGTTCTTGATCATTTTGATGGCCTTGAACATCTTCCTTATTGGATCCAAATTAGGTATGATCAGTTGGTTTTTGGTGGCTTAATTAGTTCTTGATCACTCAGTACTTGATCGTAGGAGTGTTATGTTTGTCCCACATTCCTTATTATCATGAAATATAACTATTATATATAGAGTGAATTTTTTAAGAATGCATTGGTGGTGTCCAACTAGGATTTATTAATCACTCCATGCATAATAATCTTAATGTGTGTGTAGACTTCATGTATAGGGATCCGAGCAAGGGTGGGGGATTAAGGAAGATGGTTAAGCCATGGAGTGTGGAGCTAGTGGATGACATGGAAAAAATTTGAGGATACTATAGTTTAACTTATTTCTTTATCTACTGAACTTACACTCTTGTATGTATTTTCCCCTTGAGATACCATTTATTTATTTATTGTATGAATTGTATTCCATTGGACATAATGGTTATTTATCTTCACATGTAAATGAAGTTATTATATTTTTTTTATTGTATTATTTGTTCAAGGATATGACATTAATTTTATATTCACCCCACTGATGGATTTATACCCTCTCTACAAGTTGGAATCCTCTTGCATATGGTAATGTGCATATGAGTTTATGTCGAACATCAAGCTCGTAAAAAAAATTATTAATCCATTATAACATAGATGAAAAAAAATTATTAATCCATTATAACCACTATTTTAAAAAAATGGAAATATCATTTTCTATTGGTAACTATTTAAAAAATAAAAAAGATCATAAAATAATGGGAATAAAATTTTCTTTGAAAAAACATGGAAATATGTGAAAAATCCTATGGACTAGTGGTTTGATTTGATACAGCTTAACGTTCCCACAGTTCTTGGTGTGTTTTTGGTTTTTGTATTTGTTAAAAAAACATAGAGTCAAAAGATGCTTGGTCTAGTTTGTATGTTTTTAAATATCATGGTAATAAGTTCCATGATGGAAGCATAAGTTTTTAAGAAGGCTTGAAGGTTGTATGAGGTGGTTTTATTCAAGGTTGAGTGGTTTTTTGGATCCACATAGCCAATTTTATAAAGGGTGGAGTCAGGTATACAATTAGAGTACATAGCCAATTTGATGAAAGGAAATTCACATAATATATTTACATAGACGTTTTATCTATGTAGGAAAATTACATAGTCAATTTTGGATCCACAAAGTCAAAATGATTGACATAGCTAAATTTGGAAACCATCTAGTTGTTTTAGTCATGTAGTCAATTTCTAAAAATGATATACCTAAATACATATTCACATATCCAATTGGTTATGTATCCAAATATAGATTTACGTAGCTGATTTATATATAATTTTTTTTAAAGAATTCATATAGTCAATTATGCTATATAGGGGATTTACATAGTTGATTTATTATAGGATTTCTGAGATCATTTCACATAGATAAATTTCTAGAGACATGAAAATAAAAGTATACAGTTCATGTTGTGGGAAATGTTTATTTACATCAATTGTATATATATCATGATTTAAGGAGTTTCAAATTGTGATTTTAAAATGATGTAAAATTATGTTGATCCATGATGTAGATTTGTACTTTCACGGGTGTCATGGAGAACATGGGGAGTTAGTAAAATATAATATAGATCATGAGGATTTATTAAAAGATAATGGAGATCGTGGATTGTGATCCCTAAAAAAATATAAAAAAGAGAGTAGATATCAGGGGGAGTCTTCCCTGAATGGAAATCAAATATAGGGAATGATCTTGCTGAAAATATAGGAATATAGGATCATATAGGTATCTTGAAGAATGATAGTGTGATAGGTGTGTGAAACAATGTTGGGATTGAGTTCAAAGATGGTCATTATATTCTTTTAGTGTTTATGTCAAATTAATCATGTGTCTTATAAAAATATAATTTGAGTTTGATGACCATTTGTGAAAATATTTTGAGACCGTACTAAGAGATATTCCTTCTTCCATATTTTAGAGTCTTGTAAAAGAGTATCAAACTCTTTTTTTCTAAAGTATCATGGGTTTCTGGTGATCTTCTTCTTTAGTGTATTTATCTTTTGTAATATAGCATGATGCAAGGATGTTGGGTTGGACTTCTAACATGTGCGGAGGGATGTCACATGGTTTTTTGTGTGTGTATTTAACTTGGGTATATAGTGAAAATAATTTGTGGTTGGGTATAGTAACCATCCATGACAAAGAGTCATATTCCATACTAGATTTGAACCTTGTAAAAACAATTGTTCCTTGCACTTTTATTTATGAATTATCATGTGAAACTGAGTTATTTTTTCTCATATTATATGGTACTCAAAAAATTAACATAGTTTTATTTCTACTAAAATCAATTTTGGAAAACAACCCTCCACTGATTCACCCCCCCCCCCCACCTTCTTAATGGAGGAAACTAATTCTATTTGTCACTTAAATTGGTATAAGAGAAAGGCTATATTTTTTTGATCCAATAATCTCTTCCATGATTCATATATAATATCAAATCAGTTAATATCAATAGTATATAAACATTCTAGTAAAAAAAGCATCATAGTTGGAAGAATCAAATGTTTCTATATCCTTTATCGCTGGATCTTGATGTTCAAGATACAGTAATAGTGGATTTTCCACTATTCTCAAATGATGGTAAGATGATGTTTGTTGATAAGATAAATATGGAAGTGGATATAAAAGTACAAAATTCTATTCTCATGTCATTATCAAAGAAATTTTATAGGAAATTTATGGGTTGGAAAAATGTAAAGTAAATTTTGAATAAATTAGAAAGTGGTAATGAAGGAAATGTTCAAGTAAACGAGGAAAAGTTACAAATATAAATAAATAAATTTGAATAAATCAAAATTTCATAAGATACATGTTTTTATGGCTTCTTTACTCGAGTTAATGAAATTTTCAGCAATATTCAAAGCTTTTATGAAAATCTTGATGACTCTACAATTTTAAAGAAGTTGATGATAAATTTTCCGAATATATTTGATCCCAAAATTTCATCACATGAATAAATAGAATTTATTGATCTTAATGAGCTATATAATATTCCCATTACTTAGGAAATGGTAAATATTCCAGCATTAAAGAAGAATCTAAAAGAGGAAATGGAATTTTATGCCATTAGAAACATGAAAATTTTCAATGATGAAGACTTTGTTGATATGAGGGATTTTGAAAATGATGAATAATATCTAATGGTTCTTTTATTTATTTCTTAAAGATTTTAAAAAATTGAAAATCAAGAATACATGTACCTTTTTTGTTAGATTCTTCAAATGTAGTGGTCTTGGAAATTTTTCAATTAATTATTTAATTAATAAAGGAGTGGATTAGGAATCTAAAGATGATAAAAAGATTCAAGAAAGGAAATAGATAAAATCCTCTAGAGAAGCTTCAAATTTAGGTGTAAGGAAAAATATATTCCAAAAAACCAAGAGTATAAATTTGATGTGAAAAGAAGAGGAATCTGATTATATGTCATGTAGTGATTCTGATAAAGAGACACAAGAGATATTTACAAATTTTATGTATCATGTTCAGATGAATGTTATCTCTTCTAGTAATGGTGAATATGGTTTTAGACTAACATATTATAAATACATAATTTTCAAATAACTAGAATCATGTCTTGAGTAAAATTAAATTCTTAACAACTATTAGAAGAATTTGTGAAAATATAATGAGAAATAGGTTGACGAAAATAATGAGCAAGAAAAAAGGGAGGAAATTTTTGTATAATAAATTAAAAAACTCATATTAATAGCTAATAAATTGGAGAAAATGATAAAATATCTTCAAGAAAATTTCTATTTAAAGAATGAAAAATTATCAATGACATAATAAAAATGTCTTGATGCTGATAAAGACCATAAAAATATCAATAAGGACTTAAAAAACTCTATTAAATTCAAGGTAAAATCCTTCAAAACTGTTGAAATCTTTTTAGTTAAAAACTCATCTGAAAAATCTATCTATAGAAGTATTGATACTAATATTTCAAGTATAAAACCAAAATATGGTCAAATATAGGAAAAACTTATAAGGAAAATTTACCTACAAAATCATCTGGTGATAGAAGAATATTGAATGAATCTTCTTTTCAAAATCAGGTGAAAAATTAGACACATGTAGCTTAGTGAATGTAAAATTATAGAAAGAATACATTTTGATATTACCATGGTGTCTCAAGAAATTTTATATTTCGAGGTTATTACTGGTGGTGTATAGTTCTTAGACATAAATCCTATACATATTTTTAAAACATTACATTACTAGGTGAAAAAACAACTAGGGGGAGTAGTTCTAATGAGAGGAAGATAAGTTCTCAAAGAATATAGGAAGAAAAGGAAACTAGTCACAAGCTAAAAATACAAAATAGGTTTGGATACCTTGAAGAGATGTGTGGATTATATGACCATAAGGGAAATGAAGAAAATGCATTCATGACCGGATTACCTAATTATCCATCTTCTAAAGACAATGGAAAAGCAGTTCAAGTGTGAAATAAAAAGAATCCATGCTTGTAAGAAGTTTCATTTAAAGAAATAGAGAAGACCAAGGAATGGATATGAAATAGTGGGTATCCCTCTCATATGGCTGATGATGATAAAATTGTAAAAAAACATTGAGAAAAAGGAAGGAGGATCTGTTACATTTGTTAATGATTCTTCTTTAAAAATAAAAGGTACTGGGATATTCTAGATTAATAATAAAAATTTGAAATAAGATGATGTTCTTTATGTTTTAGGGTTAAAGTAGAACTAATTGACTATTATCAAACTTTTTGATAATGTGGATGAATTTACATTCAAAATAAATACAAGCATCATTAAAATCATATGTAATGGAAGAAATATTTCTCAGAGTAGTAGAACTAATGGAAATCTATTCCTGACTGGTGATCCTACTGATACATGTTATTTGAGAATGAAATATGAGAACATATTATGGTATATAAGACTCATACATCTTGGTAAAAACTATATCTAATATTATGAAGCATTAAATGGTGAAATATTTAACCAAATTGAATAGATATCAATATAGATACTGTGGAACATACTAGAAGGGAAAGATAACTTAGAAGGCTCACAATAAGGTACACATTACTTCCAAAAAACCATTAGAACTGGTCCCCATTGATCTTTCTGGATCAATGAGAAAAATTTCAACTTGAGGTGATATTTATTTCATTATCATCATATATTATTTCAGTCATATGTCTAATTTTATCTTCATCAATAACAAATCTAAAACTATTAAATTTTAAAACTATAGAGAAGGTAGGTTCAAAAATCTCTTTTCATGTGTATCAAAGAACTATGATCCTAAAATGGTAAAGAATACACAGGTGATGATTTTGAAACATATATATGAAAACATGGAATCAAAAATCATGATATAACACCCTATATATGACAATATAATGGTTTTTCATAGAGGATAAATATGAGAATTGTAGAAATAGGAAGAACAATTTCATATGAAAATGATACCTCAAAATGATTCTGGAGAGAAGTTGTGTGTATTGTTGTACATATTAAAAATAGGTGACTCTTGAGACTAGAAACTCATACTACACCATATGAGATGTGGTATGAATGGAATCATACTGTGAAATATTTCAAGGTTTTTTATAGCCCTTTTTATATTAAAATCAATGAAAGAAATCTAGGAAAGTGTGAAGAAAAAGTTGATGATATATACTTAATGAAATAAATATCTAGTAGAGTGGGTATAGATGATGTATTAAACTATTAAATAAAATATTTGTGTGTTCATAGGTGAATTTTGAAGAAAATATGAGTAAAACAGGACAAAAAAATCAAGTATACTCTTATTTTCCTATATAAAACAACGAGTATAATTATATTGAAAAAATAAAAAGGATGTTGAAATTAGATCAAAATCTATTTAAGTTTATTCATAATGTTCCAATGATGATGATCAGGACACTATCAGTGACAAGAATTAATTTCAAATATTTAAAAATCATATTTTCACTGATAATACCACTAGGAATCAGAATTCACATTTGTAGACAAGAAGAATATTGATATTTCAATATCAAACCACAGTTATTTCCCACATTGAACCACACACTATAGAAAAATGATCTTATAGTGAGGATTAGATACAATCTATGAATGAATAACTTGATCAAATTAAGAATAACCTCACTTAGGACCTTGTTTTAAGACCTAAAACTAAAAATGTTATTAGAACTAAGTGGGTTTTAATAAATAAGGTGGATAGGAAAGGTGAAGTGTCAATGAAAAAAGCTAGATATGTGGGAAAAGTACATTATCAAATGGAAGGTATTGAATTTGAAGAAACTTTTTCACAAGTAGAGTGAATGGAGAAAATCAAAAAAAATCTTGGTAGTGTCATCTCACAAGAGATACAAAATTTGTCAAATGGATGGGAAATCTATCTTTTTGAATTATGATCTTGAGGAAGAATTCTATATTGAATAACCTAATAGGTTTTTATTAGAAAATGATGGAATCATGGTGTATAGGTTAAATAAATACTGGTATATTTTGAAATAGGTTCGCCATCCTATAATTCTAAATTTTTTGGAAGTTTTAGGGACATTAATTTTACTAAAGGGAATGTTTAATATAACTTATATATTAAAGAAATGATAAAATTCACTCTCATTGTAACTATATAAGTAGATTACATCATATTTTTTATTAATGAAGATTATATTTGTATAGATTTTACTGAGTAGATAAATAATCGTTTTGAAATTTCAATTATTGGGGATATGATATACTTTCTAGGATATTACATTGAGTAGAAGATGGATTGCATCTTTCTATCTCAGGAAACGTTTGATGGAGAGTTGATGAGGATATTTTGAGTGAATAATTAAAAAGAATTCTCAACTCCAGTATTATTTGGAATAAAAATTTTCAAGGATGAAGCTGGAAGTAGTGTTAATTAGAAATAATTCATAAAACTTGTTAGAAGCTTACTTTATCTAACAATATCAATTCCAGATATTACTTATATAGTGACTCTACGTTCCAGATTTAAGAGTGATCCTAAGTCTCATATTTTATCTTCTAAGAGAATTCTGAGATATGCTAAATGAACCCTAAACTATGGGTTTCTATATAAACATAGTATATATTTTAACTTTTTGGGGTTTATAGATATATATTGAGCTGGTGAATGTATAGAAAAAAGATCAACTTGGGTGGAAAATTTCTTTTCGGAGAGGGTTATGTCAGTTGATATATCCAAACGTATAATTCAATAAAATTTATTACAATAGAGGTAGACTGTATTAAAAATACAGATTCTTTTACACAGATCATGTGGATGAAAGTGTAGTTATGAAAAATAAATATTAAAATTGAGAGTGTGTAAAATATTTCTTGTGATAATAAAAGTTTGATAGGATTATCTAACATTCCTGTGCTAAATTTAAGATACTAGAACATTGATATCAAGTATCACTTAATCAAAGAAAAGGTTATTGGTGGAGATATCAAGCTTGAATACAGTTCTACAAAATACTATATTGCATACATCTTCAAGAAAGCAATGCCACGATAAAGGTTTGAAGAGTTAAGGATAAACTTCATTTACATCCTTCCCTATAGGATTTACTTTCTAATACTTTTATACCTCTCCATGTACCTTTGTATTTTATTTCCAATTGGGGAGAGAATTATGTCTTAAAAGGGGGATTGTACGTTTCTCTAGGTACTTTTCTCATGATGAAGGAAGTAAGGAAGGTATGCGGTCTTATAAGGGGAAGTATTTTTTCATTTCATTTCATGAGATCACAAATATGGTTATTCTATTCACAAGGTATAAGGGGTAATTTAGTGATATTTCTTCCATGGGGAGATTTACATTTATTTTTAAAAAATCCAAAGGGGGAGATTGAAGTAACCCGTGGACTTGTGGTCTGGTTTGACATATCTTGAGGTTCCCATGGTTCTTCATGTGTTATTGGTTACTGTATTTGGTCAAAAACTTATAATATAATATGATGATTGATCTGGTTTTTATGGTGGTATATATCATGGTAAGAAGTTCCATGATGCAAGAACAAGTTTTTGAGAGTGGATGAAGGTTTTTTGAGTCAATAATATTTGTGGTTGAGTTGTTTTTATATCCACATTGCCAATTTCATAACAGGAATAATCATGTTGTCATTTGTACCACATAACCAATTTTTTATATAGGAAATTCACATAGGAGATTCACATAGTTGTTTTCACTATGTAGGAAAATATAATAGAAGATTTGGGATCCACATATCCAAATGATCAATGTAGAAAAATTTTGAAACCATGTAGTAATTTTAGACATGTATTTTATTTCTGATAATGATGTAGCTGATTGGTCACAAATCCAAATATAGATTCACATAGCCAATTGGTCATGTAGCCAAATGAAAATTGACCCTTTCTGATTTCTACTTAAGTTTTTTTTAGAAGAGTTTATATAATCGAGTATTCTATATATGGTGGTTTTATAGTTGATTTATACATAGTAAATCTAAGATTAGTTCATATAGTCGAATTTCTAAAAACATGAAAATAACAGTATATTCTACACACTACGGGAAATGTTCTTTTAAATAAATTTCATATATTAATTTATTTAAGGAGTTTTAAATTATGATTTTAAAATTATGTAAAAATTTTTGATCCACACTATAAGTGAAAACATTGACAGGTTTCATAGAGATCATGGGGAGTTAGTTAAATATAATAAATACTATAGGGGGGTTAGTAAAAGATTATGAAGATCATGAAATTTGATCTCTAACAAAAAAAGAGTGTATATGTTTTGGTTCCTTTCCCCTACATGGAAATTAATGATGGGGATTGATGTTGTAAAAAAGATAAAAATAGAATTCATGTAGGTCGGTTGAAGTAGTATAGTGTGAGAGGTTCATGAAAAAAAAAGTGAAGTGAGTGAGTTCAAATTCGGGTATCATGTTCTTTTAATGTTTACCTTTGATGAATATCAAGTATTTGAAAATGTAATTTTAGTTCGAATTTAATTTTTTTAGAACATTCAATACTACATTGTGACTTATTCATTCTTCTATATTCTGGAGGCTCGTGAAAGATTGTCTATAATTTTTTTACTGAAGCAGCCTGGTTTTTTGGTGATCTTCTTCTTTGGTGTATTTATATTTTTTAATATAGCATGAAGCTATGATGTTGGGTGTGACTTGAAAGATATAAAATAGTATTATGCATGGTTATTAGTAATTTGATTTCACATATGGATATAGTGAAAAGAATTTGAGGTTGGGGAGAGTAACCAGCCTTGGTAAGAAGTAGGATTCTAAACTGGATCTAAACCATGTAAGACTATAAGTGTTCCTTGATATTAATTTTCATCATCATCATGTGACACTGATTTGTTTTCTATTTGAGTGTATCATACTCTAAAAATTAATGTAGGTTTATTTATATTGATAGAAAACTGTAAAAAAATTCCCTCTAATGATTCACCTTGACCTCTTAGTAGAGAAAACTGATTATTTTTAGAACTTCAATATATAAATAAAGATTAATAGTGAAGAAATAACCTAATTTCAATAAATTCATTCATGCATAAAGCATTGAAAATTTATTTTTCAAATATTTACAAATAAATTCAAAATTAGTTCTTATGTAATATATTTAAAATATTCCATTCAAAACAATTTTAAGGAAATTTAAATATAATTTAAAATGACCATTATAAAACATTGAAATATATATGTGAATTTTTTTGAAATAATATAAATAATATGAACATGGAAGAAAAATATTTTAAAGGAAGAAATTTAAAATAATTTTTAAAAGAGAAATACCTTATAGTTAATTAAAAAATTATCTCGAAAGAAATAAATTTAAATATCATAAATAAAATGGAAAAATGGTCTAATATTTCAAAGAAAAAGTATGGACAATATATATTTGAATATATGTGTATAATATGAATTATTCCTAAATATAGTGAAATTGAGAAGAAAAATCTTTAAGGATTTTGTAACCATTGAATCAAAATCCATTGAAGAAGAGAACTTGAAATAGAATCTTAAATAAAATGAATAAGGATTGAATCTTGAAATAATATGTTAAATGGGAATTTTATGAACTATGTAAAATAAAATAGAAAAATAACTTGAAATATGTCTCAAGGGAAGAATATTGAGACAAAAAACCTGTATAATGTTTATAACACTAGAATAAAAAGTTATTAAAATAAATAACATGATTTGGATTTTTAAATCCCATTAATTTCATGAAAATTTTAGTATAATATTTTCATTTTTTATTGAATCAAATTAACGCCATAGAAAAGAAAACATGGTTCACAAAATGAAACATGTTGTAATGAATTGAAATTGAGACCTAGAAACCCTTAACTTGGATTCCCTCAGGAGAACAACCAAGAAACCCATATATAGGCTCTTGATCCTTCATAGATATTGTTACTAGGAAAAATAAATCATTGCATCTTCACAATGATTTGATGTCTACGGTGATAATTGATCCAAAAAAAATTTAACACAAAGGTCTCTCGAAAATATCCTTCTCGAATGAAGAGGTACAACTTATTTCTTCTAACCTGCACTTTGTTCTTGTTAGAGATTTCATCAGGAACATATAATCTGTTTTTTTCTTATAAATACTTTGGAACATATTGTATTTTCTTGCTTTTATGTTGGTCTGTTAAACTTCTCACATGTGGTTTTCTGGTTCAAATTTGAAAATGATTATTATCATCTTTGGATGAGAGGCTTATGGTCCTTTCATGGGTGTTTCATGAAATCTTTGAAGTGGTCCCCTAATTTTTGCAGTGATCTTATGCCTCCCATAACTCCCATATGGTTAGGGTTCCATGATTTTCTATTACATAATCTTAATAAGGAAGAAATTTTTTCACTTTCTAGCATAATCGGTCGACCCTTCAATCATGACGTAAATACAAATAATTTTTCTTGACCTTCAGTAACTCATGATTTTGTAGAAATTGACATATCTAAATCACTAACACCACACATTTGGGTTCAAAATGGTGATGTTGAATTTTTACAGGAGGTATTATTTGAAAATCATTCATTCTATTGCATTAAATGTCTTAAATTTAGTAAATACACAAAATATTGTGGATTTTGACCTAATACTACACCCCCACCAATAAAATGTAAAACTTCAGCTTGTTTCAAAAAAGGTGATCATAAAGGCAAGACTACAGACTCCTTTGAACATTATGGATTCTTTTTGGGATTCTAATCAGATTATGGATAAGCCTTTGTTTCTCAGATTCCTCATGGTGATTTTTCTGAATTTTTGGAAGTGGTTCACAATGATGAACCTATTAATGATGACAAAGAGACCTTCCACAAGAATAAGTTACCTAATTCTATGATTTAGGGAGATGATCATTCTCCATAAGAGGAGGAGCCAAATTTATTTGATTCTAGTTATTCCTCTCATGATGCAAATGAAATAACATGACAGAATGAAGAAACCTGTTTAAAATTAATTTCTAGGAAAGTTAAAAATCAAATGGTTGATTCATATGGTTTAATTACTATAGGTTCTAGGAAGACTCAAAAATTTAGTGATTAATACAACCATGAGAGAATAATTCTCACTATATCCCTAGAGACCTCTAGGAATGAAAAATTATTTATTCCCCCACAACCCTTGGACACTGAATTTACTTCCTTGGTTGAGTTCAATTCGAATAATGAAAATAATTTTAATGAGGAGGGGTGAGGGATTAATTTCATCTTAAGAATAGTTTGGGAGAAGAAATAGAATCTTTGACTGATGAGAAAGATGAAATTATGTTCTACAAATACAAGGATGGTGATGTTTATGTGAAAAATTATCTTGAAATCATAAAGTAAATTCTCATTAAGTTGGAAGAAGAATTTGTTTGAAATCCTGATCTTAACTTAAGAGACATTCCATGGAAATGATTCCTTGTTTATTTTCTCCTCTCTCTTGAAATCCCATTGCCTGATTTTTACTATTGGTTTACTCCCTCTTTGTCTATATATTTTACTCTTTATTATTTTCTCATATTCTTTTATGGTTTTTTGGTATACTGTTCTTTTTTTTGGGTTGCAATATCATTTTCTATGGATGGGAGCAACTTGGTTTTGGTATAATCTAAGATTTTCTGAAGCTGGTATGAGATAATTTAATCTTCTTGATTGGATCTCCTTTTTTGTGACAGTTTTCTACGAAACTTATAAATTATTTTTCATGCACTTCATTTTTACCTTAAAAATCTTAGAAAAAAAATTCTATAGTATTATTTTTTCTGATCAGTTGGCACTTTTTTTGTGGAACTATTTTCATCAAGTTGGAATGGATGACTCAAATTATTTAAAGGGTTATCTTTTTTATAGACATTTTGTTCTTATTGGGTTCTTCTTCCAATATAATCTTTCTGTGAATTGATGTTTTTATTCCTTAGAATCTTTTTATTAAGTCTATCTTGAAAATAACTCTCCTTATTTTTTACCAAAGTTTATATCTGAAGCTTCTTTTGATGGGATAATCTTTTTTGGACGATGGATTATTTGAAATGTTAAGATTACATGGATATTACTATGTTGAAGGATGATATCTTTTATAATTCATGGTTTAAGGTGACTTTGTGTGGTTCTTTACATTATCAACACAGATTCATGAAAAATATTATTTTGGTAATTTTTTTGGTTGTTTCTCTAATTTTTTCTGCCTATTTCTGCATGTGGTTTTTTTCAATAGAGATTAAGGTTGACCCATGGTTGGTTGTTTAGTTGATTTATAATGAAGATTTTTTGTGTTTTCATTAAAATTGTAGAATCATATTTAAACCAATCTGTATATAATTAATATTGAGACCAATATTTTAGTGTGTACTTCTATTTTTATATGGAAAGTTGGTGTGAATGTGTATTCTTCCATTCATTTTATGAGGGTGTAAGATATTTACACCTCGCATGAAAAATGTTTCTATTATTTTCATTAATAAATATTTGGTTTATGGGTTGTGTTCCATATCTCATATGTATTAAAAAAACATTATACCACCCATTTTTCATTCCTTATTTCCTAAATATTAATTGTTTATTGTTAAAATTAATATTCGTATGTTAATCATTCTATTTCCCATACATGAATTGGTTTTAAAGTTCTATAAATTTAATTATGTTCATGATTACATCACTTAATGAATGTTCAAGGTAAGGTAATAAATTTTTATAATATATTTTTGGAGTCTCATAACCATTTCATGGGACATATGTTCATGATTCTCCAGGAATGCTTAAATTTCACTTTTTTGAAGATAATTGAATTATCATAAGAATTATGTTTATGGTAAATTTATTTTTAATATATCCATAAAATAATTACAAAAAAATCTTGAATTCATCTTTATTTCATATTTTTACCAATATTTGAGTTTTCTTTGTCACTCATTTGATAAACATTATAACAATTTTCATGTGGGTCTTAAAACTAACCAAAACAAGAACACAATATAATGGCTGAATGAGTAAGAATATGTTATTATTTAGGGATAATATCACTTTTACCTAATATTAATAATTTATAAAACATTTTTTAAATTTATAATAAATATTCATGAATATTTATATTAATAATACCAATAAATGAGAATGGTAAGAATTTATTACTTTCAAAGTGTTTCGGTATGATCTTTTTAGGTGGTTAAATTTTTCAATGACCATTTACTATTAATATAATTAATTTAATGCTAAAATTATATTAAAAAATATTTATCATATTATAAATATAATATTTATTCACTAAATATATTTTTATAACTATCCAAGTAAGGTGGTTATGAAAAATAAAATATGTCATTCATGGAGGCAGTTGTTCGCATATAACCTGGGTGACATTATCAAAGAAGGTAGATATTTTTTGTTACATCAACATAATATAATTTTATTATAATAATTATATTCATTTCATTGTGATAGTATGTTTATAATAATAAAAAATTGTAGGTGCAAGAAGATGTAAACTTATAGAACTGGGTTAAAATAATTAACTATTTCTTGGATATCTTACAATGGATTGGATATAAGGCCTTTGGAGAAAGGAATTTTAGAAAATAAAGAGGCTTATGAACATAGAAATATATGTTTATAGATGTATTTGGTTGGAATATATCTATAAAACTAAACATGGGATGTGTTTTGGAAGAATTATAATGAGTCCCATTTTATAGAAAAGAATAAATTACATTTATGAAAATATTTAATATTTAAGGATCAATAATTTAATTTAAAATTTTAAAATTTTTCATAAATGGAACGTGTATGATATTTTAGAACCTTTAAAATCCTACTTATTCAAGATATTATTTTTTTGTGATTTTAAAGAAATAATAATATATTGTTTGATATTAAATTCCCTTTGAAGTCGTCTTCGAGACAATGCACATAATTTTACATTAAGGGTATCTAAATAACCATGTAATTAAAATTTAATCATTAAAATTAATTATTAACTATAATTTTTTTCTATAAAATTCTTTAAATTCTCTTTTTAATCAAAATATTATTACATTTTCTATTTTTAAAATTATTTGGTTTTAATTTTCAACCACTTACGCAAGCATTATGGTGACACTACATAAGCATTTTAGTTAATTATACTATTATATAAATTTAAAAATAAATAAATAACATGAATATAATTTATTAATTATCCATATTATTACTTAGAATTGTTCATAATGTATTTTCTTATTCTTAACTTTATCATAACAACATATATAACATATTATGTGTGAGAGAGAGACATTTTTGTAAATATTAATTTTTTAATATAAAAGAAAGGTCATATTCAAAGAAGGTGTTTCCAAAATTAAAAAAAATTATAATTTATAAGGAGGAGTTTCATAAATACTCTACCATATCATTTAAGGATGGGGTTTTATGATCTTTTAAAAATTCCAAGTGTCTCATAAATGGAACATTATGATATTCTATACATTAATAAAATTATTTCTAAGATTATTATAATTAATATTAATAGGATACTATATAATTAACATATACATACATTTATAAAAAAAATACAAAAAATAACTAATTCTTTAGATATATAAAAATGCAATTCATGTTATTAATATATATATATATATAATGCTTTTTTGTCACAAAGTAAACATAATACATTTAAATGTATAAATTGTATCTAGTTGATTATAAAATATATCTTGATACGTGATACAAATATATATAACTATTAAAATCATATATATAAATACATAATCATTGATATTAAAAAACTAAAGAAGTGATATTTTGTTAAAAAATCATGGTTCTGTACATTATGGGATGGTTATGTTTGGGTTGTTAAAATGGCCCATGAATTATAACACATAGAGTACCATACACTATTTATTTTTTATACTAGGATTCAATGGTTTATATTTTTATTCCATAATACCTAAGGTTGGTAGGATACCTTGTGTTAGAGGATTTATACTTTTATACCTTTATTAACTAAGTATTTTGGCTTAGATATTCAGGGGATGGTTGGGTATCTTACTGATCACAATTAGAGCTTAACAAAGATAATATTTTCTCTCTTTTATAATTATTATGAAATATGGTCCCTTTATTGAGATATAATGATATAGTGTGAAGTCATACCAAGATAAGATATATGATGTTCTTATCTATTGAGTGAGGGGAATGGGATATGCTTATCCATAATGCTTATTGATATGTGATGTATTCGTTGACATGGTCAGTCTATACAGGGAGAACCAATAACATATGAGTAACTATATTAAATTGACACACTCTATGTACAATGTTTACATGATGACTTTGGAAAAGGGGTCATATGAAAATGCATGTTTTTATATGATGTATATAGATGATATATGTATGTAGATACATGTGTTTAATGGAGATTTCACTAGATCCATTTATATCTTAAGTAACATTTATTATTTCTTGAGTCTACTCTTTACATACATTTATGAATTAAGGAATTAATATTTTTTATCAATTCTATAAAGTCTTATGGCATCAAAATTTGTGGCTGACAATATGAGGATTGATTTTTACTTAGAGTCCTTGTCTAAAAGTGCTTTAGAGTTTATTCCAAAATATTTTTTGGATGGGTATTCAAAAAGGTATTTCATATGATATGATATATGGTGAAGTTGGAGATATCTTTCCAATTTTTTGGAAGTATAAGAAAAAAAATTTGGATATGTTTTCATAAATTTATTATATATTATTCAATATAGGGTAAAACAAAACTTAGTCTATGAGGTTTTAGTGAATGTGGGAGACTGAAAGAGACATACCCTGAAACTATAAACCATATGATGTTCATTGGTTGTATTATATTATACTATAAGTGTATACTATAAATCTTGGTTTCCATTATAATACCATGTCCTATCATATTATAATAAATTGGAATATTTTAATGCATAGAATCATAAGGTGTGATCTAAAGGACATATTCCCTAAAGACCTCATATTGTATTGTATGGTGTGTTCATGTTAGATAATTGTATTATTAATTATATATTATGTCATAGGACTTTGTATACAGATATCCTAAGTCATGTTATATAAAATAATGCCACTACCTTATCATGGTAGTAGAATATTAAATAGTCAAAATTTGATAAATCATCTATAATAGTTGTCATTAATATCAACATTTCATAAATTCAAATACATGGGAGGAGTGAAGCATTTGATGTGGTATGGAGGTTGTCACAGCCCTCAAAATTATATTTATAGAACTACACTAGTAAAGTGGTGCAGGGTCCAACCACAGAGAATACAAGTGAGTTTTTTATAATTTTTAAACTATAAACCCCATTATTGATAGTAATGGGGGAAACAACTTTTTTATTTTTTGACTTTTTTTTTTTTTTTATGATATGGTATGAGAAAACAAGATTTATACTAAGAAATTAAATTTTATACTAAAGTACCGATAAACTAAAGAAAAATAGTGAACTAATTCATAGCAATAAAGACAAAGGATCAACATATCAAGAAAGACACTCAGGATTTCTTAATTTTATGGTTAAATGAATGAATTATCCACTGGATTTTATTGAATCACACCTTAAAATTTGAATGATATATCTTCCTCACCAAAAAATACATCAAACAAAAGTATGAATTTTGGAGTTCTCTACTTTAAAGATCATTGACTGTTAAGAGTTTGATAAAGAATACCGTTCAAATAATACTCGTCGTAAAAATCCAACTATAATGACGTTAATGTTTGAACAAGATGATGATCAAGTTCAATCTCGCTGATTGAACTTGAAGATGTGAATTTTTTTAAAAGAAAGTAAGGTGTGAACAATTAAAATAAACATTATAATCGATCTCACCAATAAATTCTAATGTCAAAAAAGGATAAAGTGAAGAATTTAAAGGATAAACCAACAAAGTTTAAAACTCTTGAGCTGGAAATTTTAAACTATAATCATATTGTTTAAAAAATTGAAAATATCCGATTACATGGTATTAGAAATTAATAATTAGAGGGAGGATAAACTCCCCAAGTGTTGATCTGCTCTTGGTCTCCTTCACCTTCAAGTCATCTTGAGTCTCCTGGATCTTCTCTACTTCTCTCCAAGGATGTGTGTGTGGAATCAAAATGACGGTCCCCTCTTTACCTCTTGCTCTGTTTTTCATTTATTAAATTCTCTTTCATTTGTAGCAAGTTACTTCATGTCTTCTACTGACATAGTTTGGTACTTCACCATGCACCCACATACGTGTATTTTTTGTTACATCACACAAATTTTTAGAAATTCCCTCGTAACTAACTCCTCGTGAGTTAGTTAAGTGAACCTAGATGTGATTCCATTGCTCGTAAGAACCTGTACAGGAAGGAACAAAACAAAATTGTTAAAAACACAAAGAAAAATAAAATAAATATTTATTATTATAGTTATTAATTTATTATAAAGTCCTTAATATATGTTTTTAATTTAATATCATTTATTAAGTTCTTTTATTAGTATTAATAATAGTTTATTTTGAATTAATTACTTAATTATAAATTTTATTATTATAATTATTATTATTTTATTATAAAGTTAAGTTATAATAATTAATTAAATATTTAAGTATCATTTAGTAAATAAAGTTAGTTAAAAATATTTAATTAATTTTATAAATCAATATTAACATTTAAAATTTAAAATTTTTATTAATGATAATGTAATTATTTTATTAAGTAATTGATTAGTTTAATTAAATATTATTACTAAAGTTTATTTTAGTTTATAAATAAATTTATTTTAATTTCAATAATTATTATTAGATTAATGTAATTTTTTAATTAATTTTTTAATTTTATTTATAAACTATTATTAATTATTTTAGTTTTTATAAATTTTATGTAATTAACTAGTTTTATATTTTATATTTTATTATAGTTTATTTAATTTTATTTCTAATTTAGTTTTTTTTGTTATTATTATTTTTATTTTAGTAAGTTTAGTAGTTTTTTTATTAATTATCCCCCCCCCCTCATCCCTTTCATGCACAAAGGTAAAGGGGGAGGGGTTCCTCCTGGCTTATTGTGCAAGTGAACCAGCGAAGACACTTCCAAGACAATGCAGCGGTCCTCTCTAGTGGATTCTTATGGTGGCTTGTGGCTGGACTCCTCAGCTCTCCTCAACTTGATAGTTAGAACCTCCAAATCGTGGCAGCTTAACTTCTAGAAATAAGTGGCACGACTTCAGATTTCTACAAACGCGGGCGACTCACTAGTCCAAATCTGCTGAAGGCATATAGATAGTAGCGGAGAAATCCAAGCTTAGTGTGGCTGATCCATGTGGTGGTGGTTTATATCTGCATAGAACTGTGTTTTATTTTTGGATTTCTATTGAGTTTGTATTGATTTTGTTGTTGAAACTCTATTTGTGTATGAATCTGGTTTGAGTATGGTGTGGTTGATAGTGAAATTCATATGCAGTGTTGAAAGGTTGAAGTTCAAAGGTGGAAGAGGCTGGTTCGATGAGATATGAATTGACGGTACTAGAGAAGGATGAATGATTCAGCAGTTTCAAAGGATGGGTAGAAAGGGTTAGAAGTGGTGTCATCGGTGAAGATGTTGCAAGGGAGAAGTCTTCTCGACTGTGGCGCTGTTGAAGAGGATGGGTGGAAGAAACTGACATTGATAGAGAAAAATGAGTGTCGGTATGTCATGGTGAAGATGGAGAGTATCAAGGTGGATGGATGAGAGATTGAAATTGGTATGGAGGGGTTGGTGTTGGTATGAAAAATAAATTGGTGAGCTGAAACTAACACCGACATAGGGGTAGAATTTTGGGAGGACGCAACGGTGGACACAGCGGTGTCAGTGAGATGAGTGGAAGGCAGTGTGTAGGTTACTCATGAGACATTGATAGAGGAATGAGATGGAAAGTCAGTGTCAGTAGAAAGAGGAAATATGAGAGACCAACACCATTGGTAGAAAAACTCGGGGAAAGACCAACACTGAATCTGTAGAGTCGGTGTCAGTCAGTGGTAGTTTTCTCTGTCAGTGGCACCTAAAAATATAAAAAACAACAAATTAAATTAATTTACTTAAAAGAAAAAAAAATCTAATTAATTAAAAATAATCATTTAATTAACTGATAAATAAAAGACATAAAACTAAAATAAACTTAAACTAAAAATAAAGAACTAAAATAAAATTAACTAATAAACTGAATTTGGGTTATTAATTAAATTTAATCATAACTTTAAAATTAAATATTAAAATTATTAAATGTAAATTGTTTAATTAATAACTTGAATTAAGATTAACTAATTTGAAAAAGCTAAAATTAAAGGATTAAAGTAAATTTTTTTAAATAAATTAATTAAAGGGGTATCAGTGAGTTGAAAAGAAATGTTTCAATGACTTAATGAGTCACCAAAAGTAGAAAAAGAGAATAGGGGTGTGTTGGTAGCAAGAAGCTACCAACAGTTTCTGTGTCTCTGTCAGTGAGACTGACATACTGAAAAAATAAAATCAGTGACTTAAAAATTTTAAATTGTATACATAAAATTAAAATATTAAAGTTAACTAAAGATTTAATAATCTAAAATATTTGATTAATTAACTAAATTAAGACTAAAATCATGTTATTTTATTAAATTAAATGTAAATCCCCAACCCTAGTTACCCAGAGTCGGTGCATTATTACATAACATTGGCATGATCACAAAAGATCAAGTCTCAAAAGACCGATTAGTTTAGTAGCCTTAGAAATACTAGATATATCCATAAGTTTCACATTACATTGTAAAATGAAAAACTACAACAACATAGTCTCCATAGGCCACACTCATATCCCTTAGACTATCCCTGTAGGTTATTCATAATATACTTCTTCACATCCTGGGAAAAATAAAACATAGAAAGGGGTGAACTCAGACGCTCAGTAAGGATAACAATATAGCAGAAACTTTCATAAATAAGCATAAACATTTAAGGTAATGTAAGACTAGAACAAAAGCCTTTTAAACTTTAACTTTAGAATAATATGGCAAAGATAAAATCAAATAATGTCATTTACTTAT
The DNA here is from genome assembly GCA_963277665.1 of Viscum album. Taxonomy (NCBI): domain Eukaryota; kingdom Viridiplantae; phylum Streptophyta; class Magnoliopsida; order Santalales; family Viscaceae; genus Viscum; species Viscum album. Next base: position 1,157,386,813 of record OY728134.1, on the reverse strand, counting down.
TCACATGGATATTCTACTAGTCGAATAATCACATGCAATATCAATATCCACTTTCCTAATGATGGAATGCATAATGCCAGACTTCATAACCACATAGTCAAGGTCTTGTGCCAAGACTACAAATAATATTTTTTCAAGGCCTTGTTCCAAGACACTAGTATGTCTCATGAGACCTACCGATTCATCGAGGAGCTATAGCGGGCTACACCCATCACTTACTAATTCCAATGCATCCCTCATATGAAAAGGTTTAAACATAATATAAACATTCGTATTAAAACTAGAATAAGAAATATCAATACTTTATTCATAAACCATGAATGGTGTAAAAATAAAACATCCATAGTCAAACATATCACAAAACCTTCAATACAATATAGATGTTTTGTATCATAATAAATCAACTTCAAATAAGATTGAAATCCATCAAAGGATGTTGTCATAGATGAAATCAAAACCTTTTTTAGAGAAATATCTCTTTCTATTTTGAAATCATTTAAAATCAATATAATTATAAAAGAAAGAATTTAGTTTAAAAATATTCTTATAAGCTTGTAAGGGAATCTTGGATGATGTTATAATGGCTGAAAATAGCCGCACCCGCCGTATAAGTTAAAAAACATTCTTACCTTAATTTTGTCGAAAAGGTCATAAAGTACCTTGTTTAGAAAATGACGAAAAGATTCCTTTCAGAACATATAAGGTCAAATAATGGTATAAATTACTTTAACCCATTTTCTAGTAAATAGTAAAAATGTTTTTAAATTCATTTTTAAGAAGTATGGATGTGGATGATAAAGAGGTCCCAGTAGATTATTACGTATAAACAACCTCGGATAATGAAGAGATTGTGAAATTAACCCTTACCTTGTTCTTTTCCTTCATTGAGGGTAGTTTAAACTCATTTATAATGGTTAAATAATTGTTATTAAATTATAAAAGAACCATATAAATTAATAGGATATCATATATGATCTTCTAATATTGCTTTGTTAATGATATTTCAGTAGTATCATCGTTTCGGGTGTTAGCTGATTCATTTTCCTTTATATGATTTGTTACGTAAGTAATGTTTGTTGTGGATATGATGTATCTTATTCATATTCAGAATGATATTAAGTCTTTAAATATTATTTTTAATAATCAAATGAAAATTAGTCTTGAATGGATACGATGGGGAATGAATCTCATCGCGTTTGTGGAGACGGTAATCTGTACATACGCACGAGCGACAATATCATTCTTTTGATATTAAAATAACTTATAATTCAATGGTATATCATATATACAGAATAATTAACATGTTATATTTATTATTTACATCAATTATACATCATTATTATACCCATCCAAATAATAATGTAATGAATAACAACTACACCACGACGTGGAGACGGTAAGCCGTACGTACGCATGTATGGTGACATGTCATTCAAAGGATGGATAGAATAATGAATATGGTTGTACCATATTTATAATAATATCATAGTATATATAATATACTGATGTTATTATTTTATAATGTAAACAACAAAGAAAGGAAAAGTGGAAGAAGAAAGGAACTTGAAAGATGTGATGAAATATTTACCTCTTCTTCGGGTTCTTCCTTTTGATTTGATCAAAATGGATCCTTAGGTTGGATTTCTGACTAAAGGAAGGACTCTAGGATTAAGGGAGGATAGTTGAGAGGATATTTGGGTAGGGTTTGGCTGAGCCAAATGGCTTTGAAGGTGTGAATTTGATAGAATGGGAAGTTCCCTTTTATAAGAGGGGTGAGAGGCACCTTAGGAAAAGATTGAAATATTATTTTATAATAAAATCATTTTAGATTTATAATGGATCAAAAATAAATTATTTAAAATATAAGGTGGGGATGGGTCAAAAATCATTCAACCAATAGGTTTTATACAGGTTTGGGTCACTATATTAACCATATCTTTAAGATTTAACTCTTAGTTAAATAGATTGACATTTACAATATCTCTTTGTATTTTTATATTATATGGTTAATAAACATACTATAAACTTCCAAGTGAACCCCAAGTGGTTCATTAATAATATACCTATCATTATATAAGTCTTTTGGCCAAAACTTATATTTTTAGGATTATTATATCAACCAATAATATTGTATTTGTTTTAAAAACTCATTTATGTCAATTTTGACATTATTTAATAATTGATTTTTTGTTAAAGTCCTAACAACTTTATTACTTAAAAGTAAATACATTTAATCAACCCTAATATGTCATATTAACCTTCATTAAAAGTCTCAAATTAGATTTAGTTTGATATTTATAAAAACAATTATTTTAGTCTTTCATTAATATGGTAATTACTGCATCATCATTGTGTCAAAAATAAATTTAATTAGTTAATGTCTAAGAATTATAAATAAAATACCATTATTTAGGAAATCTTTTTCGATTTCTAATGAAGATTTATAGTCAAATTTATATTTCATGTAACCCTATATTAAAAATGGATTAGTTATTAAACTTTCAATTTAACTCTTTTAACTCTTCTTTAAATAAAATAATACTAAATGTTTTAATCTTATCCAAGTGGACCAAAGAGGTTCATATTTTATTCCTAAGGTTGTTTTTGGTCGAATTATTCTTATACAATAGAATTAGGACATGTTTTAGGTTAATAATAATATCATTTTTACCCTTAATTACCCTATTTTTTTAACCATGGTAAATAAAAGTAAAAAGTTACTATTGACCAAAAATTATTTTCATCTTATTGAACCACATTTTACTTACTGATATCTACTGAATGTCACGAATTTTTTAAATTCAACTCACAGAAGCGATAAAATTAAGTTTTATACAAATTTGGAAATGCTCCTAAGAGGTGGGTAAAAGACGATAAAAAGTTCGATAAAATTTTATATATCTAAACTCATTATAAAATGACTCCAATTAATTAAATTGAACTTATATAAGTATTATGTATCTATTTTTACTTAAATAAATTTAAATAAAATAAATAATTATTTAAATAAAAAGTTAGTTTTAAATAATAACTCAGTGTTTTCCACTATTTATCAAAAATTGAAAGTTTTCAGAAAAATACCAAAAATTCACCCAAAACTAATTTTGATATTCCAAATCCAAAAATTAAGTCCATTTTGAAAGATAAAATTTATAAAATTTCAAAAAGTGGTTATTACAATTCATAACGGCTAGTTTGATAGGTTTCAGTGTGTTAGAATCTCGAAGTTGCGTACAATGCATGTTATTGCATTATTCAAAGGGAAACGTACCATGGAAGCTTGGGGTGTTACATTAAAACTTATGAAAATAACTTATACCAATTAAACACAAAAATTTAATAAAGTTAATTTATTTTAATCAATCTATATTAAAAGATATTAAATTTAAAACTGAATTAATTAATAATAAAATAAATTGATTAATTGATTAATTAACAAACATATCATATTATTTAAGATTCAAGAAGATTATAATTACTAATCTAATTTATGAATTATTATATTAAAAAAATAATTGGATTAAATTAATTATTTTAAAGACTAAAAATACATAATTTTTTTATAAAAAAAATGAATTAATAAATTTAATTATAAAAATACAAAAGTGCAATTATTTATCGAAAAGTGTAAAGTTATATAATTAAATTACAGAAAACTAATATAAAAGATGTGGCAAACTGTGTCAAATTAAAGACACATCAAATTCCTCCACACTTAAACATTGTTCGTCCTCAAACAATTCATGCTTTATTAATGTTGAAAAACAGATGTGTATTTATATTACGCATCTCAAACTGTAACATGTTTAACAGTTCAAAACAGAGGACAAGACCTGTCAATAGTATTCTGAAAAGATAACTTTAAATCAAGTATTCCCTTAAACCAAATACTAAAAGATAATCAAAATATAAATGATTCATCCACTTTTAAGGATTCCCTGCCTCATATATGAAACTTCTTAATGACTCATTTCAATCCAAGATTAATTTCTAAGTCCAAGAGTGACAACAGGTTAAATATATGGGAAATTAAAAACATAACCATAGGAACTTTTTTACTTTGACTCATCACCTAGGTTCCAAAAATAAATATATTTTTTGAATCACCTTATTGATACAACCTAAATTATTATCATATAAAACAATTGCCCCTTCTTCATTTGGCGTTCATTAATCCCATCACCTTAATGAACTCATTTTTGACCCTACACACTTTATTTTATTTTTCCCAAGCCATGTATCCATGTGATAAGCATTGTGTAATGCACTTATTTAAAGTTTACATAGGTATTTTATCACAGAAACACCCCCAACATCTAGGGTCTTAGAGATTCACTTTGGGATCCCAAATGTCCAAATTACTCCAGTTTCATGAAATTTATATAAAAACCATTTATATTGGCTCACTAAGGTGATTACTTTTTAATAATTAAAAGAAAGGTTTGTCCCCTATCAATGAGTTCAAACTTCTAGTTCCAAAGGTTTTGATCACAATTCCACAATAATGTTACCCATATTACTTGGAATAGTAGTCCCTAAACCAAAATTTTCATTAAATCACTAAGTGTATTCACACAGCAATCATTCACCCATATCAATTTAATATTTGAAGAAAGTCTTAACTACTAGTAAGTAACTTTCCTTATTAAATACTCAATTGAAAAACAAAGTGAGGTATAAATTTATGTAAGATATTTTGAAAAAAGTTAACCATTTTTTCAACAAAATTTTTGAAGAAGCAGTGGGAATTCAAGAGATTTCAATTAAGTACAGTTTAGCTCAACATATTTTGACCCCCTCCCTCACACTTAAAACCCAACTTTGTCCCCAAATTTGAATTAAAATGTGGAAAGGACAATTTAACATTTAAAGTTTAAATAATATTTTCAATTGAGTATATTTATGACATGTTAAGGGTCTAATTAATGTTAACAGAAAGTGATTTCTAGAAATATTATTTTAATACAACAGTTTCACATGATTAATCATTTATTTTAGTGATAGAGATTTCTAAAAAAAATCAAATAGTATCATATAAATTGTTGAAATATACAATAAATTAGATGTAACAAGATTGAATAATTGATTCAAACATATTTTTAATAGAGTAGAAAAATTCATGATAAAACACCAAAAAAAATTAAACAAAGTCAATAAAACACACACAAGATAGCCTACATGTACCCCCCCCCCCACACACACACACTTAAGTACTAACATTGAAGATATATAAGTAAAGAAACTTAATTTTAAAGAAAAGGGGATACAAGAAACAAAATTTCTAGCAATGGAACATGTGTAGAAAAGTTTTCACCAAGGTGAGATGAAACAGATTTTTCACCATAGAGATAAATGAAACAGAATTTTTTTTAGCAGTAGTACACATATATAGAAGAAATTTTAAGTGACTTGCCAATACTACTACCAATGAATCCCTGAAAGTAGTGTAATTGTGACTTAGTAGTAAATTTTTTATAAAAGTAAACAAGAGTAGAAAGATGAATGTAGAAGATTCAAGAATAAAGTATTTCTCTAAATTAAAGTTTATCATTAATGATTCAGCATGAGAATTCCACTCCTTTGTGACTCCAATCAGCGTAATCTGAAAATAAGAACCAGGAATTCCAAGAAGTCAAAGATAGATCCAGCATAAACAAAGAATAAGAAGACAACATGGAAACACTTTATTGAAAAACAAGAACAATTCAAAAGTGGAAACAATGATAGAGCATGGGTAGCCTCCCATGAAGCACTAACTTTTAAGTCTTCGGTTAGACTTTATTTAAGTACAAATTTTTTTATTCAAAAGAAAATAGTAATTATCATGGGTTTCCTCCCATGCAGTGTAAATTTTTAGTCCTCAGCCGGACTCACCTAGAAACAAATCGTAATCATTAGGTGGGTATGGTTTCCTCAGTAGGAACCACTACATGTGCTTTGCAGAAAAGTTTTTAATAAATAATTTCAAATTGAGGGAACCAAAACTTAAGAAAACCCAAACCATATTTTCATAAAATGAAATAACCACTAAGAAATACCCTTTAACAGTTTTGGGTATAGTGATTTACACCTCAAGATTATGTTTAGATTTGACAAAATTGATTTTTTTCATGAAGGGAAAACAGAGAACTAGTTGCTTCAAAGGTGTGACATTCTCTTCACAATTATCTCTCTCAACTTCAATACTAACCTATTTAAAATCAATGGTGCTTGTGGGTGAGTATTGAAAAATAAGTTCAAGAATGGAATCAATAGTAGTGTGCTGAACAGAATTAGAAACACTAGAACTCAAATAAAATTCACCCTCTAAACTACTCTCAGCATTAATAAGATCTTTTTCGCCCAACTCAATTAAGGATGGAAGTGAAAAAAAGGGAGGAGAATTAATTTTACCTTTAATAGATTCAGGTTTTAAAATGCTATAACTCTCTTCAAAAAGTTACTCGTCATTAAATTAGCACTTAACATCTACGGCCTCTGATAAATCAACTATGATATAAAGATCATCTGAAGTGTGTTCAAACTATTTTTCAAGTTCACTCTCAAAAGGTTCACTTTCACAAATAAAGTTTTTTAGTTTGTTCTAAAAACTTCAAATCAGGGGGAGTTATGTTGAATTTAGCTTCAATAAAGTCATGTTTTTATTCTTCAAATTAAAAATGTTTTCCCTAGGTATGAAAAAACAAATTTTCATTTCAGCACACAAAGATTAAGAGAAGTGATCAATGTGAGAATAGGTAAATGAAAGCTCACAATTTAATCTTTCTACAAAAAATATTCCTTCATCCTCTAAATCATCCAACAAAATGTCAGAAATTATTGGATTTTCACTTTCAAAATAGAGAAGAGTAATTTTCAGTTGAGGTTCAAAAATTTCAGACTCTTTGACTTCCATCTTGATTTTCTCTCCAAAAATAATTCTCAACTCCAGTTTAAATTCATTATCCAAAAATTTAAAAAAAAAAATTGGTGAAGATTTTTTGACATCAAAGTTCCCATTTTCAAGTTTTGCTTCAACCTGAGTGATTTCCTTTTCAAAACTCCTAAACAATGATTTTCTCAAATGTAGGATTCATGAAAATAACTGGGTAATCTTTTTCAATTTTTTCATTTCAATTTCAAAATTGTCCAAGTCAACAGCATTGAAGTTATTTTATGGATCTTGAAAGTTGTGTTCCTGATTTAGTGAGTTGGTTATTTCTAGTTTTGGTTCATCAGATTTAGATTGTTCAGAATAAAAGTGTTGTTGCCTAGTTTCATAATCACTTTCCTCTTCAACTTCATTTTCAAATCTTCTATAAACATTTTATTTTTCATTCATTTCAGCCTCTTCTTGTTATTTAGCCCTATTCTGTAATTCTAAGAGAATGTTTTCTAACCTTTTCAGTTTTTGGTCTTGCTCTTGAGAATCTCTAACTTATATTTCATGGGTCTGATTTACCAAAGTGTTCTAAACATCCTCCCTAACATCAAGCATTGAAAAATTTTGGTCACACATTGATAAGATTTTAGGACTGAGCTCATTGTTTTATTCAATCTCTTCAAAGAAAGATACCTGTTGTGGCTGGTTATAGACACACTACCAGGCAGTGTGCCCATAACAGCCACAACAGATGCAACGAGGTCCAGATCGATACCAGTCCTCATGGACTTCCATTTTTTTATTTGAATGAGATTAACCACACACTCTCAAACAGAACAAGCAGAATTTTAAACAAACAAAAAGTAGACTCAAGTTCAAAAAAATATATTAAAAGCATATTTTTTTATATGATTTTTTTAGATTTTTTTTCAAAACCATAAACACTCAGTGCATGACCTCCTCGGCAACGACCCCAAATTGTTTATGTGGTATGGAGGTCATCACGACCCTCAAAATTATATTTATAAACCTACACTAGTAAAGTGGTGCAGGGTCGAACCATAGAGAAGACAAGTGAGTTTCTTAAGGTTTTTAAACTATAAAACCCATTGTTGTCAAAAGTGGGGGAAACATCGTTTTTTTTACTGTTTATTTTTTTTATTTTTATGAGCAGGTATGAGAAAACAATTTATACTAACAAACTAAATTTTACACTAAAGTACTGATAAACTAAAGGAAAATAGTGAACTAATACATAGCAGTAAAGACAAAGGATCAACAGATCAATAAAGACACTCAGGAATTCTAAATTTGATGGTTAAATGAATGAATTCCCCACTGAATTTTATTGAATCACACCTTAAAATTTAAATGATATATCTTCACCACCAGAAAATACATCAAACAGAAGTATGAATTTTGGAGTTCTCCACTCCAAAGATCATTGACTGTAAAGAATTTGATAAAGAATACAGTTGAAATAATACTCACCGTAAAAATCCAATTGTAATGATGTTAATATTTCAACAAGATGATGATCAAGTTCAATCTCGCCGATTGAACTTGAAGCTGTGATTTTTTTTAAAAGAAAGTATGGTGTGAACAATTAAAATGAACATTTGAATTGATCTCACCAATCAATTCTGATGTCAAAAAAGGATAAAGTGAAGAATTTAAAGGATAAACCAACAAAGTTTAAAACTACTGAGCAAGAAATTTTAAACTATGATCATATTGTTTACAAATAGTGAAAACATCCGATTACAGGGTATTAGAAATTAAGAATAAGTGGGGGGGTGAACTCCCCTGGTGTTGCTCTACTCTCAGGCTCCTTCACCTCCAGGTTGTCTCGAGTCTCCTGGATCTACTTTGTTTCCCTCCAAGGATGTGTGTGTGGAATCAGAATGAGAGTCCTCAGATTATCGCTTGCTCTGTTTTTTTACCTTTTAAAGTCTCTGTCATTTGCTGCAAGTCACTGCATGTCTTCCTCCGACTTAGTTCAGTGCTACACTGTGCGCTCTCATACATGTATTTTTTGGATCATCACATGTAGTTTTAGAAATTTCCTCGTAACTAACTCCCTGCGAGTTAGTTAAGTGAACCTGGATGTGATTTCATCACTCGTATGAACCTATACAAGAAAGAACAAAACAAAATAGTTAAAAACACAAAGAAAAATAAAATAAAAATTTATTATTATAGTTATTAATGTATTGTAAAGTCTTTAGTATAAGTTTTTAATTTAATGTTATTTATTAAGTTATTTTATTAGTATTAAAAATAGTTAATTATTGAATTAATTACTTAATTAATTTTTTTTATAATTATTATTATTTTGTTATAAAAGTTCAGTTATAATAAGTAATTAAATATTTAAGTATCATTTAGTTAAAAATAAATAAATAATTTTATAAATAATTATTAACATTTAAATTTTAAGTGTTTTATTAATGATAATGTAATTTTTTTATTAAGTAATTGATTAATTAAATTAAATTTTATTTTAGTTGATAAATAAATTTATTTTAAATATAATAATTATTATTAGATTAATATAATTATTTTAATTAATTATTTTAATTTTATTTATAAGCCCTTATTAATTATTTTAGTTTTTATAAATTTTATGTAATTAACTAGTTTTATATTTTATATTTTATTATAGTTTATTTAATTTTATTTCTAATTTAGTTTTTTTTTTTGTTATTATTATTCTTAGTTTAGTAAGTTTAGTAGTTTTTTATTAATTATTCTCCACCCTTCATACCTTCCACACACAAGGGAAAGGGGGAAGGCTTCGTCATTGCTTGTTGTGAAAGCGAACGAGCGACGACGCTTCCAAGACGATGCAGCGGTCCTCTCTGGTAGGTTCTTCTGGCAGCCTGCAGATGGAATCCTCAACTCTCCTCAACCTGGCAGCAGGCACCTCCAAATCATGAAAGCTTGGATTCCAGAAAGCAGCGGCACGACGTCGGATTTACACGAACGTATACGGCTCACTAGTCCAAATCTGTTGAAAGCGGATAGACAGCAGCAGAGAAATCCAAGCTTAGTGCGGCTGCTCCAGGTGGTGGCGGTTCAGATCTATGTAGAACTGGGCTTAAGTTTGTATAGCGATTGAGTTTTTATTGATTTTGTTGTTGAAACTCTATTTGCGTATGAATCTGGTTTAAGTCTGGTGTGGTTGATGGAGAAATTGATTTGCAGTGTCGAAAGGTTGAAGGCCGAAGTTGACAGTGGCTGGTGCGAAGAGAGATGAATTGATGGTGCCAAAGGAGGATAAAAGAGGCAGTGGTGTCAAAGGACCGGTGGCAGGGATTAGAAGTGGTGCCATCGGTGAAGATGCTGAAAGGGGGAATGATTTGCGTCGGGGGCACTGTTGAAGAGGATGGGTGAAGTGAACAGACACCGATAGAGACAAATTAGCATCGGTGTGTCGTGGTGATGATGGAGAGTAGTAGGATAGATGGATGAGAGACTGACAGTGGCAAGGAGGGTTCGGCGTCGGTATGAGGATGAAAGTGGTGAGGTGAAACCGACACCGACATAGGGGTAGTGGGCTAGGAGGACGCAGCGGCGTTTGTGAGACAAGTGGATGGATGGAAGGGGTAGTGGGCTAGGAGGACGCAGTGGGTTCACGCATCCTTCCGCGGCGAAGGATGCATGAAAGGGGTTCACACATCTCACAGAGAGCTCAAATCCTCCTCAAAATGTATAACTATTAATTATAAACTAATACACTTAATGTAAAAATTAAGAAATATTAATAAATATCAATTAAATAATAGAAAATATTGAAATAATGTTAATAATTATTAATAAATATTCACGAATAATAGATATTCATTAAATAATTATTAATAGAATGGCTTGAGTATTCTCTAACATATATTGAGAAATATATAATCTTACCATCTTTCACTCACTCACGTTATCTCAACATTTTGTAGTTAAACATCTATTTCTATAAAGATCCTCATATGGTTCCATTTGTATTCTAAAGTGGAAACTATTATTATATACGAATTTCACTAATAAATGTTGTCGATCACAATATCTCTTGAAATAGATCAAGATATATATTATCTGATCTACAAGCCTTTTGATAGTTTAACTTAGTTGTTTCTTGATATGTGTGATTCCCACGTGAGTTGTCATATGTTAACAATGTGATATTGTAATTTTCATGTGTTGTTTATTATCCTAAAATGCCGATATACTGAGATTGACTCTGATTGATTTTTTACGCATGTGGGCGAAGATTCGTTTTGTTTTTGGGCGAGATTTTTTTATGCCAGTGGGAAAAATTTGTTAGGCCTAAGGGAGAAGACTTGGTTATGCATGATTTATATGGGGAAAAAGACTTCGGAGTAGGCATAATGGGACTGGACCTGAGTCATCTTGGGACCATAATGAAATAGGTAGTCGGTATAGCTCTTACAGAAGACTGAGTAGCCCTTCTATCCAATCTTCATTTTGTGGGGGTCCATTACTGGGATGCTATTATAGAGGATTTACTAGGGATTCCTCCTAATATGATAATTTATTTAGAGATTGCTCTATTGTACGATGAATGTAATATATCAATTCCATAATATCATATAGAAACAACTTGGTTTAAATTGTTTAAAGTGAAGATTGAGGATCTGGAGGTGAAGAGATTTATTTGACCAATCACTTCTCCTTGCTGTTCTCTTATCCAATCCTCAAAGAAGAGAGATTGTAGTATTCATTTATGTGTGTAATACTAGTAGTCGAATAATGTCACAATGAAGAATAGTTATATACTTCTATGGATAGATACTCTGTTTGATCAGTTGAGAGGATCCCAGTGGTCCTTTATAATTCAAATAAAATATGGCTATAAAAATCATTGGGTTAAGATTGAGGACATTTTGGAAACATTGTTTACAAGTCGGTAATGATATTATGAGTATATATTCATGCCACTTGGGTTGATTAACCACTAGCATTGTTCATGAATCTCATAAACTTAATTTTTATACTTTCTAATACTCCTTTTTCATTGTTTTTCTGATTAAATATTGGTATATTTGTGAACAAATGAGTTACATGAAAAACATCTAGTGATTGTGATGAGTGAACCATGATCACATCATCACTATGTGAAGTTCTCTGAGTTTCATTTCTAGATCCAAGAGTAATATTTTTTAAGGCATGTGATCTCTAAAAAATATCATTTTATCTAAATAAGGTGGAAGAAGTGATGTCATGGACATGACCTAAGTTTTGAGATGCATACTCAATAATCTCACTCTTTAGATTGCGTACCAGTAGAAATTGTTTCCTTTTATAAAGTCTGAATATGTATCTTCTCAAAATTGGCCAAATGAACTTCTAATTCATATTGTAGTTTTCAATGTTGTCCCTAAACAACCATACATGTGAAATAATGCTCAGAGTGTATCAATTATTAACCAAGGGTAGATAATCAAAATTATCAATGAAATGCTAAATCCTGCACATACTTCACCAAATATATTAAAAAGTTCAAGTGAAAAGATAAATCTCCACTTTTCATCCCATCTTTCCATCAATCAAGCTCTCCCCCTTAATTGAAATGAGAAATATAATTAAGAACAATGGATAAAGTGTGATTGGAATACCTCAAGTTTCAACTTCTTGAGATGATATGAATTTCAAGATTTGTCATGAAATAATCCTTGGATTTTAGCTCAAACTTATTCTTGGGAATAGTTTCTTTCACAGTTTTCTTGACTTCATTGTTTTGCATATTCCCAATGGAAGATTTTCCAACTATTGTTCCATTCTTCTACACTTGTTGTGGCCTTTTATTCTTATCAACATATGCATTCTGCATGGTTGGACTAAACCAGCACTCATCATAACTGTGACCACTTCTATTGCAATTCGAAATAATTAATATAATTAATATTTATCATTTAATTTAATCATATTATTTATTATACATATACATATATACATTGGTAGATAATTTGATAACAGTAAGACACTTATTAAAAATAGAATAGAAGTCTAGATAACAGTAATACACATACGAAATGTATCATAAATCAAATGTCAACCTAATCTACGCCTCCGGCGTGGATGCTCCTCTATCCCACAGTCAGACGTATACTAGATGCATCCATGCCATGTCTGTCTACGTCTGTGCTCTGGCATACGCTGCGCATCCTCATCGACAGCCACCTCCACATCCTCCTATGTGACAGGCTGTGGATGTACAGTCTCACCGCCTGTACCCTGGCCTGCATCTAAGCATAGTGGATGCTGGCTGGAACTCTCACCAATATAGGAAGTAGATGGTTGCTCTGTTGTGAATGACTGAAATAAAACATCGAACTCAATCCAGTCAGCGTCTGTAAGTACCTGTGGCTGTGCCTGAGAAGCTGGAGGAGCATCTGACTGATCATGCTGAACACCCTCCTCCAGTGGAACAATATCATGTGGTTGAGCAAGCTGAGCAGCCTCCTCCTATGGAACAACAGCATCCATAACAGGGTCGTCACCCCCACGTACATCTATGTGAGGCTCAGCAGGCTCCGCGGCCTCCGCAGCAGGCTTCGTGGCCTCCGCAGCAGGCTCCACGACCTCCGCAGAAGGTGGTGGATCAAAGAAAATGCCATGATAAATCTCGTCCATCGACGGTAGCATCTGTCGTACAAGGCTGTGAAAATATGTTGGGTCAAAGGCAGCTCTCTCCACTGGATCAGACATATGAAGTAGATGACAAATACAAGCATCCTGCGAGAAAAAATTCTGTTGTTAACTAATATGAATAAAAAATATGTTGAACAGTGAAAGGAAGAATGCATACCAAGTCATAGACGCCCCATCCGTGCCGTGTCAGAAATCTGACTAGAGACTTGATGTACCAGCCTGCATAATCCATCTGATCCATCATATGAAAACGCATTGTCCCTGCCCCTCGCAACTGGGACTCCCGTCATCTATCTCATAACGCAACATATCTGGCATAGTAGCTCCTCCAATCAAAATCTCTCTTCCCTGAAATCTTTAGGGAATGCAATGAATCCAACTAACTGGGCGGGTCATGAACTGGCTGAAGGAATCCAAACTGTCTCATAACCCTATCCGTCTAATGCCACTCGACTATATGAAAATGAATCAGTGGAACCATGCAGGAGCTGATATCAAGCATCAATGTACAGTATGGGGGCAGACTCTGAAGGATATCATTTGTATATGGAATCCATGTAATCTAAAATAAAAAATGAATAATCAATTAATAAATGAATAGATATATAGTAAAGAGTTAAGATTTAAAAATATAAATAATAATCACTTACATCATCTGGTCGAATACTGTCTAACATAAGTCTATAGGCGTGAACATCATGTCTGGGAGAATCTGAATGTCGATGCGCCTGACTCCACCTATAGATAACATTTTTTTTTTACATTTCATAAAAGAATCTTATACAATTAAGTTAGATATTAGAAGGAATTAATAACATACCAACATCCATGTGGAGCCTCTGCTACAATATCTACGGGTAATGGCGCACGATCATGTGGAGCTAAATGAGGTATGTGCTCCCATACCCACATCTTTAGAAGAACCATGCATCCTGTGATCTGCATCTTATCGATGCGACATGCGCTGCATAGGGCCCTGTATGTATATTCTAGGCAGGCAGACCCCCAACTATATCGGCCTGCCTGGTCCAAATCCTCAAAAAAAGATAGATACATCAGGTGCAAAAAAGTAGTAGAGTGGTCAACAAAAAGCGTGCCACCGATCAGCCTCAAATTATATGCGCATGCAAATCACATCACGGTGACGTCATCAGCATCATCTGGTAAATGTTTGAAGTGCTGGTCTAACCAAGGCATCTGCAATCTACCACCGACGATGGTCCTGCCATCATCCTGGACCTCTATGCCCAGAAGTCTATGAACAAGCTCAGGAAAATCTGATGGAACTCAGCCTGTCAAAGCATGTCCGTCGATAGGGAGGCCCAACATAATGGCCACATCCTGTAACGTAATAGTCATCTCCCCCTCACTGAAATGGAAAGTATGCGACTCTGGTCTCCATCTCTCTACAAAGTGTGGCAATGAGCTGATGATCAAGAAATGTGAAGTCGCACATCTCTACTCCATAGAATCCAGCTCAACGAAGATGTGGGATGATAGCGGGAGGTGGTGCAGTATTATGGAAATGGTGAGATCTACGTACACTCAAGGGAGGCACAAGACGTCCCTCTAAAAGCAGTCGTGATACATGAGTTTCCTGAGATGTAAGCAATGGAAAACCTGCCATCTGCACACATGATATCATAGTTACTTATTAATAGTGGAAGCATGATATATTCATTTTAATTTGGTGTCACAATCAACATTAGCCTAGTCTCACAATCAACATTAGTTAATGATGCTCAGACACTCAGATGCCATTACTAAAACTAGACATCTTGTAAGAAAACCAGAATTTAAAAGTGAAAAATTAATTATTTCTTCTTTTTTGTGAAATTACATTTGTTAATTTATCCATTATCCATTAAATAACCATTAACATTATTCCACATTATATTAAATTTCATTACATTAATCATCAGAGTAGTTCCATTCCCTTTAAGGAAAATCCAAACCATGTACACTTGGAAGACCATCCAAAGCTACCTCTAAGAGGAAACATGCAACCAAGAACATCCATATTCATAAGTGAGAATTTCATCTCTCAACATCTCCTCAATAGGTATTCCCAGCTTTAACCTGCTCATATCTATAGCACATTAAAAAATTAATAGGAAATAATAAATCCATAGGGAAACTAGGCCCTCAGAACAAGTCTTTCAACCTTCTCATGAAAATGATCATTGATGACTCCAAAACAAGGCACTTGAACTCCTCCAGAAAAAGTACAACTCGCGCTCTAGAAAATTATATTTATCACAAAAATGGAGCAGGTACACAGACTTGATCATGGATGATGAGATGTGGAACTCTATCCTGCCACTTGGGGAAATCTCTTACGAGTATGTCCTTCTGCGTGACGGATACTGCATCGTATTCTCCCTCCTCGTTGCTGAGGCCAGTCCATCTCATTTCTGATGTGAGTTGACTTCAGTATTCCTCAGGGCCGCAACCTGGTAGCATGAAGACTATAATTTTAAAAATGACAGACATTGAAAAAATTATAAATGAAACCAAAACCAACTTATAAAAACCTGGAAATATCAGGGACGATGGTCGGTTGATCAGCAGGCAATGTGATAGAATGGAAGTCACCAACAAGCATCCAAGCAGCACTATAACAGTAAACCAAAGTGCTCATGTGATACACCAGGTCAACATATGGCTCTCATGATATATTTACTGAAGCGCAAGCTGCAATAACATGTACACATGGATATCTCAATGCCTGAAAGCTGCCACAATCACAGTACCTGTTGTCCAACATCACGACAAACACTCCACCATTAGTGCATGTACCCTGGTCGTAGCACTGTCTTACCTGAAAACTCTTCTTTTTCCTGTCAAAGGATACAATATTCCATCGTGAAGCCTCATTTTGTATCTGGTCAATATCAGTTTGAAAATGCTGAGTAAAAAGCATTCCATTTTCCATCCTCTGGTAGGCCTTTTGGGACCGGTCAACAAAGTAGTGAACACATCTAAAAAATGTCTCTTGCACTAACCCTATGATTGGGAGTTTGCACACACCCTTGAGGACCCCATTTACGCACTCCACTATATTAGTGGTCATATGCCCATATCTCATGCCACCATCGTATGCTAATGACCATTTTTCCTTTGAAATTTTCACCATATATTCATATTCCTCCTCATTAACTATTCAGATCTCTTCAAGACGTCGATCAAACCTTTCTTGTTGGGGTTCATATGCTGAAAGCATAACATAATAATGTATTAAAATCGATATTAAATTTTGTTAAAAAAAACAAGTTTAGAAAACCATACCCAATTTGAGGATCGCCTTCTTTATGCCCTCATATCTAAACTGCATATGCACATTACTTGCAATATGTCTAATGCAATAATGGTGATAAGCATTCGACTCAGTCCAAGAAACCCCATCACTACTCACGGCCTCTATAATTGCTCGATGATGATCAGATATCAGACACACACCCTGTTTTTGCGTGACATGAACACGTACACATGCTAAGAACCAGCTCCAGCATTCAAAATTTTCTTTTTCAACAACAGCAAAAGCAAGTGGTAGAGGAGCGCGATTACCATCCTGTGTGGCAGCAATGAGTAGAACACCTGTATACTTTCTAAAACGGAATGTGCCATCTACCTGAATAAATTGTTTACAATAGGGAAATGCAGCAATGCACGGTCTGAATGCCCAAAAAAACCTATTGAACTTCACCTTTGACCGATCAACTTGATAATTCTGGGATACATACTCAACACTGTCCAATTTATAAACAATCTGATTATTGAGAGACAACAATTCCATAAGCTATGGCAACATCTCATAAGACTCATCTCAATCACCATACACTTTTACAATGGCTTTCTATTTTTCATTACAAGCTTTGTTTTATGATATCTTATAGTTATACAACTGATGAATTATTTCTTGAACAAGGGCAACAGGAACATCCTGACTTGTTCGTATCATCTCACAAATAACAGTACATATAAACTCTGCATCAAGGGAAGAGTGATCTTGTGCCAAGATGGGATGCAGACAAGTGTGTGGGCCTTCTAATTTGGTTATCTTCTAACATCCATAATATTTATCAAATATTGCTCTTAATCGAAATTTACATTCTGACCCATATTTTTCACAATGAATGAGATATTTGGTCTTCTTTGACTCATCAACCACAAATGTGAATTGTCGCTCAATGTGGTATTGATTTATCACATTTTTCATGACATGTTTACTTTCGAACTCCTGCCCAACATATATGGCATTATCATTTGATGCAGGAATATTCCCTATAATGCCAGGGAATTTAGAAGCTGGTGTAATGACATCCCAATCAAAATGTTGTTCATGAGACATTCCTCCAACTAAGGAACTAAAAACTGAAGGCTGATTACCACTAACTGGTGGATGTAGTGGATGTATATCTCTCAAAGGAACCTTAGAAGGTTCATTCCCAACCACATCATCTCCTGCTGACTCCCCATATTCTTCTTCCTCAGATAAACTTTCATGCACTATATCAGCACAGAAAGGGATTTCATCTACATTTCCTTCCAAATTTTGATGATCTTCTTCATTACATTCTTCCACAGGAGTCATATGAGGAGAAGGCAATGAATAAGACTGCTGTGAAGGACCAATTTCTATAGAGGTCACAAAGCATGGTTCTGTAGTAATCGATTGCACCACATTAATATCAGAAATGACAATAAATAATTCCATCAAACCATTAATACACTATTGCATGAATAATTGAGAAGACTTCATCCAATCCTCATCATCGACTATAGGGTAGTCGCTGTGCCACAGATGCTCAGGATATCGAAGATGTCGGTATCTAATTGAAGTGATTGATTGTCCAACACTCAGTTTTAACTGACTATGAATCTTATTACGAACTGCATCCAATGTCATACAACCATGGAGATTTACCACTTTGATAGGTGGCACACTGTAGCTAAAACCCTGATCGGTATAAATTACCTCATCGTTGCAATATATTTGAGCAGACATAATTACCTATAAAAAAATAATTTAAAAAATATTATACACTACATTAAAATTTTAAATTATTTAATTTGGTTTTGAATAATTGATTATCTTGAGACTTTTTATGTATTTATTTATCACTTTTAAGGTATAGTGATTGTGATTTTAGCAAAAAAGAAAATTTAATATAATGTTTCATAAAGTTTAAATACTTATGAATATATAATCATGACTTGATCCTGAGACTTACGATTAGTTTATCATTATCTGATAAACTAACCACAACCTATATGGGTAAACTCCTGTCTCCATTATCAAATATTGCAGCATCCGCCAATCTCCTGTCAAACAGCAACTCCTCCTCTCGAACGAGTTCTCGAATGCCTCTTTGTCGACACCTCTTCGGGGAAGCCTGTTCGGGGACACCTCTTCGGGGCGTCTGTCTTTTAATTACAAATTTACTCACATGCATGTGAGGGGGTCTAGGGGTATGAAATACATAAATTATTTTAAGCGGGCACGCAGGTCCTTACACTTACTGAGAGATGACTCGCAGGTCATCAATGCGGAAAAAATGAAATTATTTCAAATTGAATAACAACATACACAAAATAAAACATGTAATTTCAATTATGCATGGTCGGTCATCTCAAGATCAGTCATCACTCATACCGTTTTTTTGGTATATTTATTATATTATCCGTATTATATAAAATCTATATTAAATACTCCACCTCTTTTACAAAAATTTAACTTCATGTGTATATATATATATATAATTATTAATAACATTTAATAAATTTTATTATAACTGATCTAATTGAGATTTACATAATAAACACTTTTGTTATTTTAAATTTTATAAAATTGTAATGTTTTTTGGGCATTCTTATACTTTTCAAAATATAAGTAAATATATTTTCTACTTCATTGATTAAAAATATTATTACTAGTAAATAAAAGTAATTTAATTTACACTTACATCAAAACCATTCAATAAAATAAATTTCTCTAACATAAATTACTTTTCCTAAACATTAAACATTTTAGACATAACATAAAACATTCAATATTCAGACAACATACATTCAAAAAATCAAATCATACAAACATTCAACATCAAGAAAATTAAATCATACAAAACATTTCATGCATAACATATGAAATAAATAAATCATACACATAATTAAAAATACAAATGAAATAAATAAACACAATTAAACAATTACATTATTAAATAGAAATTTTACCTCAATAAAAGCAACAAATATTTGTTGAGAAAGAATTTCTGCAGGGCTTTGCAACAAAAACCCGAGGAGAACAATGGGTTTTGGGGGGGGGACCCCTCCTTTTATAGAGAATCTCGGCCGGATGCCTGAACTCCGTTCACGCATCCTTTAGCTAGTCCGCGAAGGATGCGTGAATGGCGTTCATGCATCACTGCCGTGGCTCGGATGTGTGAACGTCATTCACACATCTCTTCCCACATAAGGATGCGTGAGCGGCATTCACGCATCCTTTAGCTGGTCAGCAAAAGATGCATGAATGCCGTTCACGCATTACTGCCTGGGTTCAGGATGCGTGAACGACATTCACACATCTCATACCCAATTTTAAAAATATCGGAACCCTAACCCCCTTTCCCAATTTTTTTTCATAAAAACCATATTAAAAAATTGCAAGACATTGATAGAAGAATGAGATGGAAGCTCAGTGTCAGTAGCAAGAGGAAATATGGGAGACCAACACCACTGGTAGAAAAAATGGGGGAAAGACCGACACCGACACTGTATAGTCGGTGTCAGTCACTTGTAGTTTGATCTGTAGTATCACATTAAAAAATAAAAAACAACAAATTAAACTGAATTACATAAAAGAAACAAAAACTCAAATTAATTAAAAATAACCATTTAATTAACTGGTAAATAAAGGACATAAAACTAAATTAAACTTAAACTAAAAATTATGAACTAAAATAAAATTAACTAATCAACTGAATTTGGTTTATTAATTAAATTGAATATTAACTTTAAAATTACAAATTAAAAGTATTAGATGTAAAAAATTTAATTAGTAACTTGAATTAATATTAACTAATTTTAAAAGTTATAATTAAAGGATTAAAGTTAAATTTTGTTAAATAAATTAATTAAAGAGATAGCAGTGTATTGGAAAGAAATGTTTTGGTGACTCAATTAGTCACTGAAAGTGGATAATTTGAACAGGGGTGCGTTGGTAGTAAGAAGCAACTGACGGTTTCGATGTGTATGTTAGTGAGACCGATAGACTAAAAAAATAAATTCAGTGACTTAAAAATTTTAAAATGTATACATAAAATTGAAATATTAAAGTTAGATAAAGATTTAATAATATAAAATATTTTATTAATTAACTAAATTAATACTAAAAGCATGTTATTTTATTAAATTAGACCTTAAGAACTTAACTTATACCAATTAGGCGCAAACATTTAATAAATTTAATTTATTTTAATCAATCTAAATTAAAAGATATTAAATTAAAAATTGATTTAATTAATAAGAAAATAAAATGATTAATTAATAATCATATCGTATTATTTAAGATTCATGCATATTAAAATTACTAAACTGAAAGATGAACTAATATATTAGAAAAATTAATTAGATTAAAAAAATTATTTTAATTACTAAAAATACAAAAAAATTTATAAAAATTTATAAATTTAATTATAAAAATACAAAAGTGAAATTAAATATAAAAAAGTGTAAAATTATATAATTAAATTACTAAAAACTAATATAAAATATGTGGAAAACTATGTCAAATTAGAGCAATATCAGTATTCATTCGATGAATGAAGGGTTCACCAATGAATTAACTCATACAGTATATATGTACAGGTTAATGTATGGAAATTCTTGATAACCATTATAATAAGGTAATCACCTTGAGATGGTGGTTATATAAATGGTTCAATCCTCTGCCAATTCACAAGTGAAGCTCTCTCCAACTTCCTCCTTTACCTAGAGAGGCAATATCATGTCACAGTGAAAAAAAATAACACCACCCAAAGGTCAGGTGATTCTTTCAACCCATGGATAAAATAGTTATAAGGGATTATATTGGATTCATTTGAGATAAATTCATAAAAATATGAATTTTAAGATCATTATTGCAACCTTCATCGTTGAATGGTATATTTTTGTTATTTATTTTATAGTTTATGTGATTTTGGGTTTCATGCATAGTTTCACATAGAATTTGGATGCATAATTTCTTCTTTTATGTTAAATTGGTATCATTTAATCCTGATAAACAATTTGGTAGTATTAGATGCATATCACGAGGAATGATTATTGAAATATGTAACGTCCCGGTTCCGGAGGCCACCCAGAGGTGCCCCGTACCCGGTTGGTCACATGGGCTCAAGCGCATTTCTCCAAACGCCAGAGGCTGCTGACTAGAAGCAAGGGCCTTGGGTGTGATAGTGGGGAAACTATGTCCTCATTGGCAGAGTACACATCGGAAGGAAAACAAATAGACAATCGCCGACACCGTAACCATCCGTACAAGAGTAAACGATAAACAACGGAAGACTAACAGTAAACAAATGGAGCACACACACATGTATATAAAATGATGCATGATACATATGTCTAGGAAAGCAGGCAAACAAGTCAAAATGATGAATAAAATACTAAACCAAAGTGCAAAAGAAAAATAGGTAACTCCTCAGTATCGCAAGCCATAGCTTGGTCTCATGCTCTCTAGCTCCACAACAAGTCAAGTACCTGAAGTAGAAGGGTGCATGCCCTTATCTATACCTTCAACAATATAATCTGTTTGGGCTCAAAAGCATGGCCCAAACAGGGTGTGAGAAAAGGTCCCAGTAGGCAACCACCCAAAGATCTGTGCCTAACAGTCAATGAATACATGGTAGTAAAAATACAGGAATCAATAAACAGGAAAGCACACAGCAGCTAAAATCCACAGTGTCTAGCATATAAAGTACACAATTAACATCCAAACAACAAGAATAACAACAGGTAACCCCCTGGGTAGTTCTCACAGCATAACTCTTATGGTTCAACCTACAGGTACTAGCAACCATATGGGAGGCACATAGAGTCTCGCCCCTCTGGTTCAGCTAAAGAATAGACTCTCTGAGGAAGCACACACCATCAATTCCCCCTATAGTCTCGTATCGTACTAAAGGCTCTCTGGGGAAGCACTCAACGTCTCATTACCCCTATGGCCCACATCGAGGAACTACAGACTCTCTGAGGATGCGCTCAACATCAATTCCCCTTGTGGTCTCGCATCGTAAATTAAAGACACTCTGGAGAATCCCTTACGTCCATTATCTCTACGGTCCACTACACTATGTTCTCTCAGCCCTATGTAAAACAAACATGCATAGCGCGTGTATCGCCCAAGTAAACCTCAAGAACTACTTGGCTATCAATCTAAGGCATAACAGTAAAATAGTTCCTTTATCCTACACTAGGCATGACAACTGGAAAAACGCCTAACAAGAAAAACATGCATGACAAAACATCCAGAGCATAGTAAAAATTACCCTATTCACAAGCATTTACCTCTACTCAAGAAATCAAGAAAAGCAGGAAACAACAGGGGAAAAATAGGAAACACACACAAGACCACGTTCAAGGGAATTGGTGGAATTGCACAAAATATTCAAAGAATTACTATAGAAAGGCACAAACCACCTACCTCAATGCTTGGAGATCGATATACTTGAACCACGATGATTGATTCTCCTTAGAATGTCAAATATCTGAGAAAATGTCCAAAATTCTCAACCCACAATATCTTTAGAAAGAGGAGGAATTGGAAAACAATGCTCTAGGATAAGGAAGAACCCACCACTGTGGTTCCAACAAAATCGACGGTGGCTGAAACAGAGATCGGACAGAAGCTCGGGGGCTCGGAGAAGAGTGGCAGCCGTACAGGAGATCTCGGCTGAACGAGACCTAGAAGAAGGTCGTTCTGGCGATTAGGAGTGACCCCGGCCTGTTTAATGAAAAAAAAAGAAAATAAACGGTGTGTACTTCTGGGGTACACGGCGTGTACTCGGTTTTTTTGTACTCTGTTTTAAGTGGCCTCCACGTCACCCCTACACACCGTGTGTGTGGCCCGGACATGGCCAACACATAGCTTTGAGAGGAAAAGGAGTACACGGCGTGTACTTCAAAATTTTTCAGAAACTCCTCTTCTCTCAAAAACTCCAAAAAAAGGAAAGACATACCTGAAACGAAAATCCGGGTTCTTACAAACTTCCCCCCTTAAAGAAATTTGTCCCCAAATTTCCCTAACAAGGCGAAGAAGAACAAACCCCGGACAGATCTGGCCACTGCGATCGTACATCAGCCTCCCTTTCCCAGGTCTAATCCTGTACTCGCCCGTGCTACCATAGAACTCGTACTAGAGGAACAGACCGCCCACGGAGAATCTTCGTACTGCGATTGAAAATCTAGATAGGATGCTCCTCAAACGATGCATCTGCTTCTAGCTCAACCTCCTCGGGATGAAAGACATGAGACGGGTCTGAAACGTAACGTCGAAGCTGAGAGACGTGGAAGACGTCGTGCATGGCCCAATACCTCTGAGGTAACTACAACCGATAGGCAACCGACCCAACTCTCTCCAATACCTCAAACGACCCAACGTACTGCGGTGAAAGCTTACCCTATCTTTGAATCCTCTTGTATCCCAATCTCAGTGCGACATGCAGGAAAACCTGATCCCCGACCTCGAACTCCAGAGGTTGTCTCCGCTGATCAGCATAAGACTTCTGTCGAGACTATGCTATAGCCATCCTCTTCCAAATCAACTCTATCTGCTCTAAGGTCTCCTAAACAAGACGAGGTCCCAGTAAAGCTACCTCTCCAGCCTCCAGCCAGCATAAAGGTTATTGGCATGGCCTACCGTACAAAGCCTCATAAGGTTCCATCTAAATAGTCACCTGAAAACTGTTGTTGTAGCCGAACTCCACCAGAGGGATATGCTTCTCCCAAAAACCGCCAAAGTCTAGAATGCAAGCTCGGATCATGTCCTCAAGCACCTGGATCGTACGCTTGGACTGGCCATCTGTCTGAGGATGGTATGTTGTACTCAAAAGTAACTGTGTACCCAAAGCCTTCTGAAGCCCCTGCCAGAATCGAGAAGTAAAGCATGCATCCCTGTCTGAAACAATGGAGTGTGGAACTCCATGTAGACGTACAATCTCTCGGATGTATAGTCATCCCAGATCATCAACACTGAAGGTTTCCTTAATCGGTAAGAAGTGAGAAACCTTCATAATTCTGTCGACGACAACCTAAACAACATCATTCCCTCGAGGTGACCTCAGAAATCCGGTCACAAAGTCCATCACAACATCATTTCACTTCCACTCCGAAATGAGTAACTGATGTAAAAGGCCTGCTCGTTGTTGATACTCCACCTTCACCTGATGATAAGTAAGACACCTCAAGACAAAACCAACAACATCTCTCTTCATACCTGGCCACCTATACTGGAGATGAAGATCCTGACACATCTTGGTGACGCCAGGATGAACTTCACAACATGAGGAATGAAAATCATGCATCAGCTCCTCACGTATGTCTAATGGAACCCAAACGCGTCCCTGGAAACACAAGATTTCATCCTCACCCATTTTCCATCCAGGAAGGGGGTCCTCTCCTAACACACTCTCCCATAGGACTAAGCCTTCTGAGTCTGATAGCTTTCTCATCCGTACCCGATCAAGAAGTGTAGAGGTAACAACTACAGAAGATAGGTAAGTCTATCCCTGTCTGTTGTGTACCTCCAGATGCATCTTAGAGAATAGATCCATAAGCTGCCACTCACTTCTGGCCTCCTGAACTTCCTGAATCTGAGTTCTCTTGCTCAACGCATCTATTGAGACCCGTACACAATGACTCCATCTCCTTGCATAAGCACAACACCCAGTCCGATACCTGAAGCATCACAATAAACAGTATAGATCTTTCTTGGCTCTGGAAAGACTAGTATCGGTGCTAAGGTCAACCTTCCCTTCAGCTCTTGAAAGGCTGACTCATAAAAATATGACTATAAAAACTTCTCCCCCTTCTTGGTCATACCTATCAAAGGTGCTTCTAGGCATGAAAAGTCTTGAATGAAGCATTTGTAGTATCCATCCATCCCTAGGAAACTCCGTACCTCAAAAACATTCTTCGGATGCTCCCAGGAAACTACAGATCTCACTTTCTCTGGGTCCACAGATACTCCTGGCTCTGAGATGATGTGACCCAAGAAGTGAATCTGATCCATCCAAAATTGGCACTTTGAGAGTTTAGCATAAAGACGATGCTCTCTCAGTGTACTCAGAATGATCTCAAGGTGGGTAGCATGGTCGTGTCGAGTGTGAGAGTACACCAAGATATTGTCCATGAAGACCATGACAAAATAATCCAAGTAAAGATGGAACACTCAGTTCATCAGTGCCATGAAAACCGCTGGCACATTCGTGAGACCGAATGGCATAACCGTATACACGTAGAGACCATACCTGCTCCTGAAGGCTGTTAGAGGTATATCTGATGGTCTAACATGAAACTGATGATAACCAGACCTCAAATCGATCTTTGAGAACACTCGGGATCCTCGAAGATGATCAAAGAGATCATCAATCCTCGGCAAGGGGTATCGGTTCTTGACCATCAACTGGTTCAACTTCTGATAATCCACACAGAGCCTAAGGGTACTGTCTGCCTTCTTCACAAACAGGACAGGCGAACCCTAAGGAGAAGTATTGGGTCGGATGAAACCCTTTACCTGAAACTTCTCCAATTGCTTCTTGAGCTCCTGTAACTCAGGTGTATCCATCCTATAGGGAGGAATGAACACCGGTGCCACTCCTGGAATGAGATAAATAGAAAATTCTACCTCACGCTCCAGAGGAAAACCTAAAAATTCCTCTGGGAAGACATCCTTGAAACGATCCACCACAGGAGGAAAGTCTAATTGTGAAGTCCCCTAGTCATCCAGATAAAGACTAGAAATTTGGGCCATAACCCTTCCTAGCCCATGATGCTCGAGTCCTGCTCGACTTGCCTAAACATCCCATTCGCCTCTATGAAGAAAAGATTCACCCTCTGGTGAAATGAAACTCACCCTACGACGATAACAGTCGACAACTACCTGGAATGGAACCAACCACTCCATACCAAGAATGAAATCATATCATGTCATCTCTAGAACATAAAGATCTCATAAGAAATGATACCCTCCAACCTCGAGAGGTAACTCTCTGCACTGATGTATACTAGATGTCCTCGTCCCCAAAGGTGTGTCCAGTGTCAACAAGTCGGCATAAGAAAAGATACAGAGCCCAAGGCTCTCCACAACAGTGACAGAGGTAAATCTATGAGTAGCACCAGTATCGAAAAGAGTTGAAGATAAAACTAAGGCTAATAAAATCATACCTAGAACTGTAGAAGGTCTGGGATCCTGCTCCTGCTAGGTTTTCTCCACCGCAAAAGTATGTCCTGCCCCACGACCCTGTGACCTTGCCTAAACACTCTGAGATGATCCTCTCTACTAACACTAAAAGACTGGTGCCTGACCGCCACGACCTCAACCTCCACCTCAGCCTGAACGGCCGGAAGAACTCTAGTTCCCTGAATGGTGAGAAACTGGTGGTGATGATCCTGAATGAGGAGTCATGGAAGAACCCCCGTCACCAGTTACTGGTGAGAAAACTTGGCAGAAACGCTGAATGTGACCCATCTTGCCATAAGATTGGCACTCCACTGGGTCTCTCTGGCCCCGCAGCCTCGTGTGCCCTGCCCTTCCACACTGGTATCATACTACCTGGCTACCTGTAGATGTATCTCGCATCCTTGGATCACTGCGGGTAGACTCCCTACGGCGCTTCCTGCTGTCAACTGGAGGAACACTAGCTCTGGAAGTAGAACTGCCCTGGCTCGTAGCTCTGGAGTCTCTTAGATTGTGTTCCGCAATTAGTGCCTGGTTGACGATGGAAGTTATGGAAGTTAACTGGAAGATATTCACCTACGAGCGGATCTCCCACCCAAGACCATCCTCAAACTTCCTTGCTAAGAACACCCCATCTCCACCTCGGAGGGGTGTGAAATACTATAGCTCGGTGAAACGAGAGAAATACTCCATAACAGAAAGAGTACCCTGCTCTAGACTCATGAACTCCCGGGCTCAATCGGCCCTCAGGGTCTCCGGGTAGAAGTAGTCGTAAAAAACGCGTTGGAAATCCTCCCAAGCCATAACCTGCTGATGACCCGCCTGCGAGATCACGTCCCACCACATCTTGGCAGAGTCTCATAGCATATAGGTAGAGAGATTGACCACCTCTCTGGAGGCGTTTCCAGATGCTCAAAGATAGTCAGCATGGATTCTAGCCGTGACTCTGCATCCTGTGGTCCTACTTCCCCCAAAAAAGTAGAAGGATGCTGCTGCTGGAAAACCCATGTCAAGTCTGCCATAGTCGTGGCAGGAGGCGGTTCTCCCTAAAAGGTCTGCATCATCCTCATAAATCCTTCCCTGAACTGTACATCAGTGCCTGAAACTATTATGACAGCCGATACCTAGGCTGGCATGACTGGAGGATCGGCAGGAAGTCCCTGATCAGCCATATCTGACATCTGATCACCATCCTGTGACTGATGTACAACCGGAGGACATCACGGAGGCATAACTCTGGAAATCAAAATCATACCTTAGATCAGGAATATCAAAGACCAAGAACACAAGAGTACAAAACAGGAATAAAATAAGGAAACATTCAAGTTTACGAAACACGACTACACGACATGCATTAAAACTACACGGCGTGTTCACTTAAACCATACACATGGACGTGTACTCCTGCCACCCCTGGTCGTGTAACACCCCAAACTACATGGTATGTTGTCCCTACACACGGCGTATAATGGAACTCTATTCCCCTGTCTGAGTCTCTTTACACGGCTAACCCACATGGTCCTCTTAAATTGAGACTACACGGCATGTTCCCTGTGGACACGACGTGTAGTCAACAAGGTTTCAATGACCCGTGTTGTTAGTTACATGGCCGATTACACGACTGAGACTACACAGCGTGTTCCGATCAAACACAACGTGTACTTGAAGATTTTTTCTGACCCGTGTTGTTGGCGACACGGCCGGGTACACGGCTGACCCTTACACGACATGTTCCGAACAAACACGGTGTGTATAAGAGGAGATAACATCGTCCCGTGTTGTCTGTGACACGGACGAGTACTGAGAACAAGGATACAAGGAGTTTTCATACACAACACAACGTGTATGATACGAGCTTCCCCAAACCGTGTTGTTAGTGACACGGTCGGTTACACAGCTTACTACTACACGGCGTGTACCTACCGTACCCGGCGTGTTCCTTGTGATTCTTTTTTCACAACCCATGTTTCTACTCACATAGTCAGTGAAACAGTTTAAAACTACACGGCGTGTATATATATAGTACACGCCGTGTATTCTGGGTTTTTCCGGGCAGTAGATCTGAAACTGCACTAAAGCCTAGAAAACACTAAAAAACGAGCATGAAGGTGCCAATTTACGATTCGTGAGGGCCCATACTCCCCACGAATCAAAGCTTGGCATCCAATACAGTCATATTTAAGGAAAAACAGGTCAATGATTCACCAATTTCCAATTCAAGAGGGCCCATAACACCTCAAGAACCAAAAACTGGCGTTCATTTAAGCAAGGTACAATACAACAACCTCTCTGTCAAACTACAGGGATTCTATCAAATTATCTATCACAACAGCATACATAATCTACAAAAATGTCTATCACAACAACATGAAATTGTTGATGCACCCTAGATGGCATTGCAATAATTCATGTCATGTTATTTCTAACAAGTTCCAATATGATACATGAGATGGAATACCATCATCTCATCGGGTTGCGACAGAAATAGAACCACAATATCAACAACAATAACAACACAAATCATATGAATCACTCTAGGTGAAATCAGACCAACTGTAACATAGAAAAACCAGAAAACTGTAATAAGTGAGGTAGGTTGGCTTTTCCCTGTACACAGGTTAGCAACTCCCAAGCACAACTTTAATACCAAGTACTAAATCCGTCCTATCCCTAGATAAAGGCTCCAAATAGTAAATCAAGAAAAAATAACCTCCCTTTGATACCACTTTGTAACGTCCCGGTTCTGGAGGCCAACCAGAGGCACCCCGTACCCGGTTGGTCACATGGACTCAAGAGCATTTCCCCAAATGCCAGAGGCTTCCGACTAGCAGCGAGGGCCTTGTGTGTGATAGTGGGGAAACTATTCCCTCATTGGAAGAGTACACAGTGGAAGGAAAACAAATAGACAATATCCGAAACTGTAACCATCCATTTAAGAGTAAACGATAAACAGTGGAAGACTAAGAGTAAACAATTGGAACACACACACATGTATATAAAATGATGTGTGATACATATGTCTAGGAAAGAAGCCAAACAAGTCATAATGCTAAATACAATACTAAACCAAAGTGAAAAATAAAAATAGGTAACTCCTTAGAATCGTAATCCATAGCTTGGTCCCATGCTCTCCAGCTCCATAGCAAGTCAAGTACCTGAAGTAGAAGGGAGCTTTCCCTTATCTATACCTGCAACAATATAATCTATTTGGGCCTAAAATCATGGCCCAAATAGGGTGTGAGATAAGGTCCCAGTAGGAAACCACCCAAAGATCTGTGCCTAACAGTCAGTGAATACATGGTAGTAAAAATTTAGGAAGCAGTAAACAGGAAAGCACACAGCAGCTACAATCCACAGTGTCTAGCATATAAAGTACACAAGTAACAACCAAACAACAAGAAGAACAATAGGTAACCCCCTGGGTAGTTCTCACAGCCTAACCCTTGTGGTTTAACCTACAAGTACTAGTAACCCTCTGGGAGTCACACACAGTCTTGCCCCTTTAGTTCAGCTAAAGAATAGACTCTTTGAGGAAGCACTCACTGTCAATTCCCCCTATAGTCTCATATCCTACTAAAGGCTCTCTGGGGAAGCACTCAATGTCTCATTCCCATTGTCACCTGCGTTGAGGAACTAAAGACTCTCTGAGGAAGCACTCAACGTCAATTCCCTCTGTGGTCTCCTATCGTAAATTAAAGACACTCTGGAGAAGCCCTTACTTCCATTCTCCCTATGGTCCACTACACTAGGTTCTCTCAGCCCTATGTAAAACAAACATGCATAGTGCACATATTTCCCCAAGTAAACCTCAAGAACTACTTGACTATCAATCTAAGGCATAACAGTAATACAATTCCACTATCCTACACTAGGCATGGCAACTGGATAAATGCCTAACAAGAAAAACATGCCTGACAAAACATCCAAAGAATAGTAAATATTACCCTATTCACAAGCATTTACCTCTACTCAAGAAATCAATAAAATCAGGCAATAACAAGGGAAAAATAGGAAACACACACAAGACCACATTCAAGGGAATTGGTGGAATTGTACAAAATATTCAAAGAATTCCTACAGAAAGGCACAAACCACCTACCTCAGTTCTAGGAGATCGATATACTTGAACCACAATTATTGATTCTCCTCAGAACATCGAAGATCTGAGAAAACACCCAAAATTCTCAACCCACGATATCTTGAGAAAGAGGAGGAATTGGAAAACAAGGCTCTAGGAGAAGGAAGAACTCACAGCTGCGGTTCCAATAAAGTCGACGACAGTTGAGATGGAGATCAGATGGAATCTCAGGGGCTCAGAGAAGAGTTGCGGCCATATGGGAGATCTCGACAAAACGAGACCTAGAAGAAGGTCGTTCTTGCGATTAGGCGCGACCCCAGTACGTTTAATAAAAAAAGAAAATGCACAGTGTGTACTTCTCTGGTACACGACTTATACTCGGTTTTTCCATACTCCGCTTTAAGCGGCCTCCACATCACCCCTACACACCGTGTGTGTGGCCCAGACACGGCCAGCACACAGCTTCGAGTGGCAAAGGAGTACACAGAGTGTACTCATAAAGTACACGACGTGTACTTCAAAAATTTCCAGAAACTCCCCTTTTCTCAAAAACTCCAGAAAAAGGAAAGACATACCTGAAACGAAGATCCGGGTTCTTACAAAATCAGTTTTAAAATAATGTTTTGATTGACACTGCAAAAATATATCACTGGGTTGTTTCTACGATATACCTGATATCTTAATAAAAATGGAAAACATGAAATTAATATTAAATAGGCTTGACCATAAAAGATTTACCTTACAAAGGGACATCATAATCATTGGGTTATAGTTATGTGCACCACCTCCACTAAGTTAATTTTATTTGGGCCACCACATAGTTAATCCTATGTAGGTGGCCTTCTGCTGAGATTAATATTACATAGGCTACATATCATATTTTCATGAAACCTAAAACATTGTTGAGTTAATTGAATTAAATCTATTGACAATGGGGTTTAATGTTACATAGTGGACTTATGTAGACCGTTCTCACCAGGTGCATGGAGTTAATCCTATACAAACACTAGATGCATGGGATTAATCACAAAAAAGTCCCATCATCATAGTTTTATTCTTATATAGATAAACTGTCACACGTGTTAATCTTATGTAGGGACACACTAATCAATTTTACAGTTATGAAAAATACATTTCATAAGGTTTAGTTTCTCATTGAACTGAGTTAATGTTACACGAGCTTCCAACCACCAGTATTACTTTAAAAATCCCATCTAAAGATCTTTTTATTATTACATTGGCTAAGAAAACTTTTATTTTTCAATATTTCAATATAAAATTTTTATAATGGTTTATAAATTATTTTTAAATAATCACAAAATTTTTTTTGGATAGTTATTAATTAATAAATGTATTAATAAATTAATTATTAATATTTATATTCATTTATTTATTATTTTTTCAAAATATTATTAAATAAATATCCATAATATTGAATATTAATATTAAAATACATTTTTTTATTTATATAGAATACCTTATAATTTCTAAATAAAATGGTTATTTTAAAATTATATGGGTAGTTTATATAATAATTATAAATTTCAAAATGAGGCAATAACATTAGAGTTTATACTTAAATTATTAATTGCTCATAATAATTATTTAATTTTAATTTTTAAAATAATACTAAATATGTGATATTTATATTATGTAAATTGTTTACATAATAGACTTGGAGTATAAAATTTTATATTTTATTTAATATCATATATTTAAATTAAAATCACAAATAATGAGTAAAATGAAATATTTCATATTAGAAGTAAATACAAACTATTTATATATATTTAATTACAGAATTTACATAATGAATGAATAGATTCTAAAATGTTTATAATTACTTATTTTTGAATTATTCATAAATGTTTATCTCATGTATAAATATATTAATTGTTTATTTATTTATATTATTTATGTTATTACTTTTTATTGTTATAAATTGTTTTTATGGATGAATATATGTATGATTTAGTCTGGGTTGTATGTAATGTTTGAAGCCTATGGGCAATGAATTCCTATACGGCCGACAGTCCATGTAATACTTATGCCTACAGGCCTTGTAAGGGTTCCACCTCACCCCTTGAAAGGTGGATTATCAAAATAAATAAAAAATGAAGGCATTCAGGCCATTAGAGGATAAATAAATTTGTTTTCTTATAAGTTCACTTTGGATTGTATTAGGTTATGATCTTAAATCTAAATAATAATTATAGTTTATATATATTATGTGTTAGAATTATTGTGGAATAGATAACTCTCTTGAGTAATGTATCCCTAGGTAGTAGGACTTTTGTTAGATTCATCCATGCAAAAATAATTTTACAGATAAGTGATTAGAATTAATAAAAGAATAAATTTTCAAACTCTAATTTTTTAAATAGAATGGAGATAGTGGATTAGAAACGACCAACATCCAAAAGTCTTAAAGTAGGTAGATCAAAAGCTGATAGTCAAAGGTAAGAAATCAGACGCTACCTTGACAAGTCCAAATGGTAAGTGTTAAGGTGCATGTAGGGTTTTCTTATTGATATTAAAGACTTTGTTCTAATTTTATGTATGGTTTTCAGTAGATTTTTAAGATTCATTCATTGTTCACCAGATGGAAAAATCAAGGTGTTTCATGCCATTGTTGAGTGTGTGGATGACCATAAAGATCACATCTAAGTGACTATACTCTCTATTAAGATCAGAATGTGGTGAAACAAGTTTCTCAATCTGGGTTCTACTATATTTTCTATGGTTTATTCATTATTATGAAGTAATATTTAATACTGTAATAAACACTTGTTTCTTGAATAAAATTATTACATTGTTCCCCTTATGAATTATGACTATGTTTTAACCATGCAAATTTGTGTTGTTCATTGCCTTCTAATTTCTCCTTTCATTTTATTTTCAAAAGTTCTTATTTGGATTGTTTGTGGGAATTATGGTGTGGTGACTTGGTTTTGGTTTGTCTTTTAAGCTTTGGTAAATCATTTATGTGAGTTTATTTTGATTTAATGGTATCATTTATTGGTATCCACTATGTATGTTTTGGGTGAAAACTTCTGATTGGGAAGTTATAGACAAAAAAACATTGGGTTGGTCTACTCACTATCCGAGAGTCTTATGAATTATCAAGAAAAGTGATTGTTTACTATCTATTATTGCATGGTTACTCTTATGGGTATCATTGGACTCATATAATTCTAATCCTTTACAAGAAATGGTCTCATGTGCCTTATGCATTGGATGCATTTTGATATATATGAATATAGTTTACCTTTAATTTTGGTTAGTAACACAAGGTATGAGTTTTGTAAAGATTTCAAATAAATATGGTTAAAGAATATTGATTTTGTGGAAGGAATATAATTATTAATTAAATCATTATAGGAATTCATAAAAAGGAATGGAATAATATGAGATAGTATGGTGAGATTAAAGCCCCTTTAAAATACTAAGTGTTATATTCCTCCAAAAGAAACCACATGTTAAGACTTTGATCACTCTAAAAATACCAATAGAATTGGTACAGACACCTGAGTGGGGGATGAATCAGGGGTTTCCTACTTTTACCAAATCCTAAACTCTCTTTTAAACTTTATCCCCTTTAGAATTTAACCTATGTTTCCGGTTAGTGAATATGGATCTGTTTGTGTTTTAAACTGGTAAGTAATTCCAATATGCTATGTAGTATGGAAAGTAAAAGTAGAAAACATGATTTAAAGGGTTATATAAAAATACCTTATTGTTTTCTTGATTTATTTTTCACCGTAATAAAGGATTCTCCATAATAACCTGATTTTGATTCCAATGGGTGGTGTTTCCCACACCTACAAAGTATTCCTTCATGAAAAAAAGTGTATGCTTCCCAAAGGATGTTTCACCCCAGCTTCCCACTAGAATTATCATGGTATATTTACACTTTTGTCCTAGTATCTAGCTATTATCTCCTTTCATACCTTAAATCCCATAGGATCTATCGCATCCCACCTTGAATAAACAGGTTTTCTTTTCAGTTCCCCTTCAATGTTAATCCCCAGGTCCATATAAGATGCTTCAATATCAGCAATATGTATCTCTTTATTCTCAATAAAAGTTCTATAAATTCCACCAATTATTTAATAATAGTGCATGAATTTGGGTCCCCATTTATATTAGCTTCATATGTCTTCACAAAAACTTCTCAACTAGGTGTCTCCGCCAATCATTTAAAGGCTTAATCCAAATGACCCAAACATACATAAAAAATCATTGTCCCTTATTGTTTCATATTACCTCTTAATATTATCAACTTTGACCCACTAACATTATGATTGTATGATAATCAACTCATTCTTCAGTATTCTACTTTTAATCCCAAGCAATAAAAAATTAAATCACAGGAACGACATGCTCATATTCTTCCAAGATATTTCATAATGACTCAAACAATTATAAACAAAATTACCCTTTTGATTTAATTAAAAGTATTATGTTGTAATGTGGTTATAGAAATCAAATGAACATCTTTTTTTATATATTATTGGATTTAAAATACCTTTAATAATCATTACCACTAATAACATATTCCATGTACATAGATCACATGATTAGTATAAATATAGGGCTTTAAAAATCCAATTGACAAAAAAATGGAAGTGATGGCCTCAACAAGTAGGATCATACCCTCTGAATCCCATTTATTGGAGCTTCCAAGGGATATATAATCTCTATTATTTTACCTCAACCAATCCCATGTTGAAATACAAAAACATAAGTATGATCAAAATCATTTATGGGAGAAGTTTGAGCTCATCGAGATCACGACCCAAACCATCTTTACTGAACAACCCCATGAAAGTCTCACCATCACACACTTTACTCTTATGGATTTCACTAGTTTATTAAAGGTATATGTTTCAATAACCTAATAATTTTAATATGTAAATAATAATTAATACATTTTCATTTTATTGTTACTTTATAAATGATTTTTATTTTTATTCAATTAAACTAAAATTTTATTTTCGAGTAATATTCAAATTCAAATAAGGAATTTATTTTGATGAATAAATGGATTTTTTAAATACATAATATTTTAATAAAATATTATTATTAAATAAGTTTTATTAAAAATAAATGGTCATATAATTTTTATGAAGTCAAATATACTCTTTATAAGGGTTCAAAAATTGTTATTGCCAAAAAAAACCCATCATTTTCAATAAATGTTGAATATTTATTAAAAAGCGAGAATTAAAATATTTATAAAATTATTTAGATAAAATATATATTATTTTTTGAATTATAATATCTAAATTATCCAATGATGAATTTTTCATAATTTTCCAAGATAGTAGAATTCTCGGGTGAAAATTAAATACAATATAAATATATGGTGTGTATTATAACATAATAATGACCCAAAATGATGTAATAAATAATATAATGGGTATAATAGGACAAATATATGTTCTAAACTTAAAATAATGTGATTTTAGGTTTATTTTATTAATTTTATAAAGCCTTTATGAATCCTACAAAACCTAAAATATATTTTATGATTTTAAATTTATTTCTTTAAGAGTGTGACTCTCCTCCACATAAATAGGGGAATTATTTTAATAAGTTCACAACATTTGTTAATAAAATAATAAAAACACTTCCATTTTCAATAAACAATGGGTAAAAACAATGGGAAGTATTTTTGTTTTGGAGATTTTATAATATAGAGTACAAAACCAAAGGTCGTGAAATATCTATTTTTCAATATAAACTCACTCAAGATACCATTTATCTTCACTAAAAATCCTTTAATCACGTAATTAATCTTCCTTAATCTCTCTATAATCTTCCTAACTCACCCCAATTTCTATTGAAAAATATCTATTTATGTGCAAATTATTATAGACCCCTTTCTCTCTCATCAATCCATTTTAGGAATTTTTGTGTGATGTCATTATGCTACCGAAATTTCATAAAGGATCCTCTCTTTCTCCCCTTTATTCAAGAATCTTCTTCATTTTATGCCATTTTATTTTCAATTACTAATGTTGTGGTATCTTATTTACATAAACAATACTATCCTTATTATTTATAAATGATTATAGTCCCCTTTCACTCTCATTTATCCCTCCCATGAACATTTATATGCTCCTATTATGCTGCCGAAATTTCACTACGAGAATCCATGCCAAGAAGAATGTGTAGTGAATACCCATACCCAATTCCTACCAAGGGTGTTCATATTTTCACACTTATAATAGTTTTATTGGGCACTTAAATGTATTTTTTCTACACTCCTTTATCATGGAATAAAATATGATGAAAAATGAATTTTTGTTGTATGATCTATGTGGCACACTTAAGCATGAGAATGAAATGAATGTGACGGGTTGGCCCCTAATTATATACACCCAAATTAGTTAGGTAATGTTTGGTATCATAATACGTCATATTAATACAAATAGTGAAAATTATTTTTTTATGGTAATTTTTCCATAATGATGTCTTTTCAGTTAGAATTGACCTATGTTTATGATGCATTGTTTTATGTTGTTTCCACATTTCCCATGTTTCCTTTATGTTATCACATTATACCATGTCTTATCATTCATGTGTATGATTATAATCATTTTTATTCCCCAATTATATTTCAATTTTATAACATGTGTTATTCTTATCATTTTATTCCATGTTTATTCCCTTACTGGGCTTTATAGCTCAAACCTTTCTTATGTATTTCCCAAGGTTATCCCTTATTGTTTTATATTCGTGCATGATAAATAAGTTTTCAATAAAGATATTGTAATTCATGTTTTAAGTTATAATTAAATGTAACTAATTCTCAAATACACTATACTTATATATCTTTCGGGTTTTGTTTATTTCATTTTTATTTAATTAAATCATGTATTAATGTTTAAAAAAGAGAAGGGTTGTTACTGTTGGTATCAGAGATAAATTTTAGTTATTTTTAGGATTTTAATTAGAAAACCCTAAAAAATATCTAGGGATAAAACTAAGTATGAGAAAACATACATAAAATTTTGGTAAGTATAGAGTAAGTGGTTTATTGCGAAAATACATCCAAATCTGGAAACTAAAAGAGGATGTGGTTCTGGAACAGATGTACCTAGGGGTAACAACTCCAACAAGGTGTCCCGGGCCTAACTTGGGGTAACCTGGTACACAAAAAAGGTCCTTACTACACAACTGTTTTGACACTCATAGGGGATATTCATTAGTTAATTCATAAGATCTGTATGAACCATTATTAAGGGAACAAAAAAATGACCCAAAGAATATATATTATGAAATAGATAATGGATAACATAGATTGAAGCCTATAAATTCATAAGTAGGGTAAGTACATGTAATTTATAAGTTATAACTTTAATTTAATTGGATTACACTTTATGTGTTTAATAGTTTTAAAATAATCATCCCTAACT
This sequence comes from Viscum album, assembly GCA_963277665.1. NCBI lineage: Eukaryota > Viridiplantae > Streptophyta > Magnoliopsida > Santalales > Viscaceae > Viscum > Viscum album. The sequence continues at coordinate 1,157,348,333 of OY728134.1, read as the reverse complement.
TTATATTTATTATAACAAATGGATTGAAATAGGACGAATCGGGTAAACCACCAATGCGAAGTGAAATTTGATGACTGCTCCAATGAGATGCCCAGCCCAATGGGAGAAAGAATTTTGAACATCATGATGATAATATCTCAACTAAATTAAGTTCTAAATAGAAACCTATATCAAGAGAAGCATCCAAATCCCCCTCATAGAGAACAAGCTGCGATTGAGACCTTTATGCGACGAAGGCCTCCGAATTTCAATGCATCATCTGATCCCCTCATTGCAGAACAATGGACCAAATCCATTAAAGAATATATTATCCATCATTCAATGTTCTAAACAGTATAAGTTTCTACTTTCTATTTATTTCATGGAGGGTGATGTTGATCAGTGGTGTACATTGATAAAAAATATGAATCCTGACGAAGAGATCAAGGCGATGGGGTGGAAAGAATTTTGAAAAAAATTGATAAATATTTTCCCCATACTCTCCAACCTAAAATGGAATGTTATTTTATTACCCTCAAGTAAAAAATATAAGGAATAAATCATGGTTTACAAGGTAAAAATTACAAGACTTTCATGATACACCTTTGTATTTGTCATTTCCCTTTAACACACGGTTGGCTTCTTCTTTGGTGGGATAAAACTAGGTCAACCAAAATCCTTGGCGATTTGTGACTTTGATAGCTATGAGGAAATTGTCTGATATGGCCTAAAATTTAAAATGGAGATCAAATAATTTCAAGGGTATCATGGGGATAAGAAGTATAAAGTGGATTTCAATTCTGGTGGTTTGATGGATAAATCGAACTGTTACAAGAAATTTCAACACCCCACTCGTAAAATGTGTGAAATGAAGAACCTAAAATTTCCTAAAGGGATGAGAAAATTATTTAGGTTTTGGGAGGAAGGAATCCTAGATAAGGATTTTTGATAGGATAAACACTCTACTGTGACTTAGGAAAGGAATGCTCCAATCAACCCTTAGTGCATTGTTCATTGATACAACTAGAAGGAACCAAGAAACTTTCCAAACCAATACACAAATCCAAGGGTTTTTATAGACAACCAACAACCTCCAAGGTAGCAAGGGTGATCTTTTTCCATCATAACCATTGAGGTGGATCCTAATAACTAACTGGTGACATGTGTCCTATTTATTCATTCAATAATAGAGAATGCACTTTTTTATTATTTTTCTATGCATTCCTTCATATCATAAGATTTTAGTAGAACTATTCAAACACCATCATGAAAAATGTAAGTGGAGTTATCAGTAAAAATGGAAAATGAGGAAATTATTTCATCCTTAGAATATAACTCCTCCCTTGTCACAATTTTTGGGCTGAACTTCCCAGTGAATCTTGTCATACTCCCTTTGGTGGAATTTGATGCAATTCTGGGAATAGATTGACTTTCCCTATAAAGAGCTAATAAAAATTTCCAAGAGAAAAAAATCACTATCAGTATCATTAATAGTCCACCGACTATATACAAATTCAAGGTGTCAGATAGATCTTATTTAGAACTAATATATCAAGCATGGATATTATTTCCCTAAAAGCAAGCATTTCTAGCTCCAATGATTGAGTCTAATAAAAGAATCACCCTTGAAGACATGCCCATTGCGAGGGAATATGATGATGTGTTTATTAAGGAATTTATAGGTCATCCTCTTAGATAAGAGGTTTAATTTTCAATAAAGCTTATACCTGGGACCTTACCATTATACAAGACTTCATATAGAATGGTTTTTTTGAACTTAAGGATCTGAAGAAACAACTATTGGAGAATCTAGATAAAAGTTTCATACACCCAAGTTCTTCACCATGGGGTGCACCAGTCCTCTTCATCAAGAAGAATGATGGGTCAATGCACCTTTGTATTGATTACTGTAAGCTCAACAAGATCACGATAAAGAACAAATATCTATTACCCTGAATTAATGACTTGTTCAATCAGCTATGTGGAGAGAAATAATTTTCCAAAGTGGATCTTTGGTCGTGATATTACCAAGTTAGGGTGAAGAAGGAGGATATCCCCAAGACCACTTTTTGTATAAGGTACAGGTTCTATGAGTGCATAGTAATCCCAGTTGTACACACTAATGCTCAAGAAATATTCATGGACATGATGAATATATTATTTAGGGATTACCTTGACAAATTTCTGGTAGTATTTATAGATGATATTCCAATATACATCAAAATCAAGGAGGAGAATGAGAATCATTTGAGCACTGTGCTAAAAACCTTGCAAAAGGAGAATATTTATGTCAAGAATATTAAATGTGAGTTCTGTTTGAATGGAGTCTCATTCTTGGTAAATATCGTCATAATGAATGGGATATCTATGAATCCTTCAAATATATAATCTATTGAAGGATGGACGAGGCCAACATATGTGATAGATATCCATTGTTTCCTTGGATTTTCAATCTATTATCGTGGATTTGTAAGAAATTTCTCATGATTATAAAAATCTCTAACCAAGATAACACATAAGAAAGTCAAGTTTTCTTATAATGATGAATGTGAAGAGAGATTCAAGGAGTTGAAAAGGAGGCTTATCACTACACTGGTGCTCACACTACCCACAAGTGGAGATCTCTTTGTGGTATTCATCAATGATTTAAAGAAGGTATTGGGCTATGTGATAATGTAAAATGAAAAATTCACAGTGCATCGAGATAGTTTAAAGTTCACATAAAAATACTCAACACATGATATGTTGTTGGCTGTAGAGATCTTTACTTTGAAAATATGGTGGCATTATCTCTTTTGGGAGAAATGTGAAATATATATAGATCACAAAATCCTCAAGTATATATTCACATAGAAAGAGATGAATATGCACCAATGAATATAGATAGAGCTGATAAAGGACTATGACTACTCAATTCAATACTATCATGGGAAAGTGAATAAAGTGTGGGATTATCTAAGTAGAAAGGATCCATAAATTATTTCATTTATGAGAATTGAGAGGGATCCAATCTTCTTTGAATTCAAAAGGTAGGACCTAGGAATCATAAAGTAAGGAACATAATCAATCCTTTCACAAATGATTCCTCATCCATATCTTCTGAATATATTAAATGATTATCAATGATATTATGTGAGAATTTAGAAGAAATTTGTGGCTATAAGAAAATGGAAATCAAGAATGTTAAATGTTAATGAGGAAGGTGTTTTAAAATTTGGTTCAAGACTATGTGTACCATCAAATCCTGAGTTAGAGAAGGATCTATTGGATGATGCGTAAAGCTCAACCTTCTCAATCCATCAAGGAAGCACAAACATGTATCTAGATATCTAAGAACACTATTGGAGGGGCAATATGAAGAAAGAGATTGGAAAATATATATCAAGATGTCTTGTTTGTCAGTAAGTGAAGGCTGAAAGGAAAAAATATAAGGTGACGATGAAACCATTTTCCATGCTTAAATGGAAATAGAAAAACATTACCATGGACTTTCTCACTGGAATTCCAAAGATATCTAAAGGAAACAATGCTATCTGGGTTATGGTGTATCATCTTACAATGACTGCACACATCATTTCTATTTGAGATGATTTCTCATTGGATCAACTTGCATGGATATATATCAAATAATTTGTGTTGTTGTATTGAGTACCACTATCGATTGTATTTGATCGATATCCAAGATTCACATCCAATTTCTGTAAAATTATTAATATTTCTCTAAACACTGAGTTAAACTTCAACATGGATTATCACCCTCAAACTGATCACCAATCTTAGTGAACTATCTAGTCACTTAAGGATATGTTGAGAGCATGCTCAGTTCACTTTAAAGGAGTATGAGATCAACATCTTCCTATGGTTGAGTTCTCTTACAATAAAAGTTTCCACTCTAGCATCCAAATGGACTCATATGAATCCATTTATGGGAAGAGGTGCATAAAACCTTCATGTTGGTGTAGGGTCCTAAAAAATAGAAAAGGGGAATGGGAATCCCCCCCCCCTTAATTTGAGAAAGGATTCTACCCAATTTCCCTTAGAATATTGGGAAAAAACATAAAGAATACTCAAATTTGACAAAGGACTGACCGGTCCGCGTACTGGTTCAACATCAGTGGCATGTGACCAGTTCAGCTAGCCCCCTGTAGAACAGCATCATCCGTGAAATGGAGGTGGGAGCCCCTACGTGGGCATGGACCAGGATGAATGCCAGGCCGATCCACCACCGTTAACCGCCCCAACTGCGAACCGCACCAGACCGGCCAATGCTGAGCGCACTGTCGTTTGTGGAACAGAGGCGGAGTCCTAAGCATCCGCGAAGCACCCCTCTAACCGACTTGGTTTGCAAGTGAGGTGCATTCAATGAACCCCACAAACCTTGGATTGACCAAGTCATCCGTAGGCTAGGTTTTTGGTCATGGGACTCTGAAAAAGGTGTCGCATGACCACAACACAACCCTTTACCACCCTCTATAAAAGGATGTCGAGGGGGAGAAGAGGGGGGATTCGGATTCGGATGCTTGGATATTCAGAGACTGGAGGATATTGAAGGAGCGGCTTTTCGAAGGAAGGAGCTTAGGATTGCGTGAACCACAAAGTTCCAATTCGCGAACCAGCACAGGTATATAACAAGAAACAAATTGATAAAGAACTGAAAAACGCATAAAAAATTGGTGAACCACGGACTAAAATTAAAATCCGCGATCCATGGCCTCTCCGTGGATATACTCCCCATAGACCAGGGAGTTTATGTTTCTTTTTTGATCCAACACGCCACGTATCACCCTCCTACACAGACACAACCCTGACTGGCGATGCCCCTGGCCGCCGCTGCTCGTGCGAACTCCAACACCGCATACCAACTTGGTACACGGGCCAAACCCAAAGCCGCATACCACCCTGGTACACAGAAGGCCCATCAGTCCGCGTACTACCTTGGTACGCGGATGGCCTCTCCAACTGTGTAGAACTCCCCTACGCAAAGGGTGCCACTGCTCATACACCCTTGTGTCCCGCCAACCTATTTGATTTTTCCATTCCCCGAGCAAGATAAAACCCTTCCAATAATTCCCGATCCCCCGCAATCCCTTCATTGGCCTATTCACTTGCCTTGAGCCAAGGTCTCTACTGAAGCCACCAGACCCGTATGATGAAACCTTAGGGCACGTCAGCGCGCCACCGTGAGTTCACATACCCACGGTAGGCGAGGAAAAAGGGGTTTCCATGACCCTTGAGCGGATTCCTAAAGCATTCCTAGGTTTAAATTCCCACGGTAGTGCAGGGTCTGAGCTTGGGAATCCCCTTTGTGCCTCTCCACTTTCCAGGATTGAGGGATCCCATTGACCTTTCCTTTTGACGAGGACCAGTGGTGAGCACTTCTCCCCTCTCCTGGGAGTTTCTGGGCATCCCTTCTGGAGTAAGCCCCACACCAACCTCGCTGGAAGTCAATAGCCTTCCCCTCCCTTCCGTAATGGTTCATTACTACGCTGTCGTATCCCTGGCCCCTGCTGGTGCGACTTATTTCTCCCTCCAACATCGGGAAGAGGGAGAATCCATCAACACTGTCCTTTTTCTCCACCGCCATAGCCATTGTCCCTACTGGATGAATACTACCTTCTCCCCACTCTAACATCAAGGAGAATGAGAGTCTTGCAGTTCCGGCCACCTTCCCTTGAGGAGGAAAAAGTGCGAGGCTTTCCAAGTCTGTTGCATTCTCTTTTTTATCACACCGAGCATGACTCACATGGGCATAGAGATTTGTTATGGCCATGGAGTCTGCACAACGGCGGCGGTTAAACTAACTACGTGGGTTGTGATCCCTGTCTCCCAAACAGAGTACGTAGGACGCCTCCCCGAGGTTCAATCCCAATAACAGGAAACTCTCATGTGTAATCCCTAATCTTCCAGAACTACGTGGACTTTGATTCCAGGCCAACCGGGATATGTAGAAAACTTCCCCGAGGTGCAAGCCTGATTTTTAAGTCTGAAATACACTTTTTTCCCTATCAGACCATGTCCTTATACCCCGACATGACCATCTCTGGGCCCGGTAAATCACTTTACTTGGGTCTTCTGGGCATCTTCGGCGTAAGTCTTGCACCAGCTTTGACCAAGCATCTCTCTCCTGGGTGTCCTTGCCACATGAAATTAAATTATATGGTTGGGTCCTTGTCACATGACCTTAAAAGTTGATGTGTCCCATTGAGTGGCATCGAGATACGTGTATTCTGATTCCTCTCATGAGGATACGTAGGAAGTCCATATCACGGGTTCGATCCAAACGCTCAAGTCGTTATCTATCCCCCTGGATGAAAATAAACCCCAGAGTGCCCAGTTATGAGGCTTTAAACTTGTACTGTCTCAATGAGTCCAAATTCCTCTGAGTCATTAATCCAATGAGAGATGGTAAACCTCGGGCCTAAATGATTATGAATCCCAACGTCCATTTGATCATTTCCAACCATGGATAATCCATGGATACTATGCTTGGGGATAAACCAAAGATTCACGAACATATGAATACGTCTTAAATCTATAAGAGAGTCCCAGAACAGGCAATAATTCCCCCCCCCCAAGAGGGTTTGATGAGCCCAACTTCCCATCCTCACGACCAATGTGAGTTCTTAAGTGTCGTTGGCCAAATCGTCCAGCAAACAACTGCCTTTGGAAAGCAGGTCCACGTATCATTGGATACAGAACTGTTGGGAGTTTCGAAGAAAAAATGATGCACCCGACATGAGTGATTAAACAGAACTCATCCTTCTTAAAATAAACAATCAGTAGCAGTGTCCCCCCCACGTCGAAACAAAAATGGTGAACCTGATGTGAATCTTTAACTAGCATGAAGGATTTACCCTAATCCCAGTTTGTGCCCCCTCATACTCATGAGGAGGGCCAAGCAAGGTCATTAATTATGCATGGGATTATGAGATGCTTCTTTGACGGGTTTTCTATTTGTATTTGTTAAAATATTTTAAAGGTACAAATCAGAACTCCCTTCGATCCAATGGCGTCATGAAGGAACTCGCAGACACATACTTCAAGAAACGCAATGACTGGGTATTCCCACCAACGAAGGATACCATCACCTACTCGGCGTCTTCAACCCTAGGTCTCAGATGCCTTGATCCAAGAGTACCAATTGAATGGTACTCTCCTGACGGTGCATCCGCCAAACATGCCCTCCAGTCGGCCAAGACCCTCCGACCGCCTGCCCAACAGCGGTCGCGAAAGAAGATCTTGACGGCTCATGTTGCCATCTCAAACCATTTCATGATTTTATCCTTGGAACGAGACAACGCATACCTCCCTTATCTTAGAGAGGCATATGAGGCTGACACTGAGGACTTCATACCCACTAAATGGGGGTTCCTCTCTAAGGACCCCACCGAAATATGTTGTTGCGGTTACGCCACGACTCAATATCCTTACACTAGGGAGGATATCACCCTAAGGATCCAGGACCATGCTCCTAGAGATTCGCCCCCTCAGAATGCCTGATGAGGGTGAAAAATGTGAAATTAGGGACCAATTATCACCCTTGTCCCTAAGGAGGAGCTCCGCTGCCCAGTCATGGAGATATATCATGAGTAGGCACATACACCTGTCCGCTCCACCAAAGCCCGATATCCCGAAATAGTGGCATCATACGAGCAGGTGAGCATTCCCACCGAGCTTTGTCAAGCCCGTCACCCGCACAGGATGACACCTACCCGGCAGGCACTTCTCCATTCCCGAGGTCATGAAGCCCACTAACCAGATGTGGTGGAAACCCAGCTCCTGCAGGACCATCTCCTAGAAGATGCTCCCAATGCCTACCATCTCGATATGGTGTCAATAAACAAATCTCGCCATCCAGATATGGTGGAAATTAATAGGCAGGCATGTATCCTTTCCAAGAAAGTCCACCGACTCTATATAGTGGGGAACCAACATATGCAGGGCCAACTCCCTGTGGATAAAAGTAAAGTCTGCCACCGTGATGTGGTGGCAAACAGAGAAGTAAACCGGTATATCTCGGCATAGGGGAAGACTCGTTTACTTGCCCCGACACAAGATAATTGTCAGTACCCACTGACCACTAGAGGACCAGAGCAAGATATTCCTACTCCAATACTGGAATGGGCCTTCATACCCATTCTATCCACAGATGTCTCTCTACATATCCTGGTAATGTTGGAGGAGAAGGTATCGATCCCACATCATATCTTGCAAACTTGCCTGAATGTAATTGCATCGGCGGCAACAACAAGGACTCGGGCCCGTGAGACCGTCTCCCCAATTGAGGTTACTCATATAAGAGACGAGATAGCCACCTCAGAGTAGATCTGTATCCCTGCTTCTGCCTTGAAGGGTCATCATCCATATCCCATGATAAAAGGGAAACCAGATCGAGCAGCTTCACTCGTTCCAACTAGGGGACACCCATCCATCATGGTGGATGCTCCAGAGCAGGCATATATCCCTTCTAAAACTCAAGATGTTCGTCGGCATATCCCAGAAGCATTATGGGACCCAATTAGAAAGGGACCCAAAGGTGAAGTCCATTATCAACAGCAAACGGTCCCCGCTGCTTATAAGAGAGCGCCCCGAATGTGCTCAAGGTAGCCGAAAAATAAAGAGCGGGTTCATGACTACGCTATTCTAGAAGCTGGGGTTCCCAATGCCACAAAGCACATGTAGAAGGATCAAAACCTTGCCCACCCATTACCATATTATGGGAGTGGCAGTAGTAGTTGCGGAGGTCCTCCCTACAATGTCACTACCAGCAGCTCCGAAGGTCCTCCCCAGAGCACCCACAGGGGCCTACCCCACATGCATATAATGATCAATCACGAGATCTTTCTTTTGATGCGAGTCACAGAAGCCCTCAGTGTGACTAGAAGATCAAGTATCAAGAAGGCCCTCCACTTACTGCGGTCCACCCTGAAGGTCCTCCCCGGGGTATACACTGAAAACACTCTTTGTGCAGTGGGAACACAGATTATGATAGTAGCCCTCGCTATCATATTCGCAACTACGGAGGCCCTTCCCATAGTGACGTCTCATCACGACAAGAAGGCCCTACCCTTGTCGTGTCCCACCCTGAAGGTCCTCCCCTGGGGTTACATTGCAATGAAACTCCACGAAGACATGCATCAGATCACGGTGGTAGTCCTCACCACTATGATAACGAAGGTCCTCCCCGCAGATACATCAATCAACGAGAAGGCCCTCCCCTCATTGTGGTACATTCTGAAGGCCCTCCCCAGGGTGTACCCCATAGATATTCTCCCTGAAGAAGCTGTAATGGTAGTCCTCGCCATTGTGGCAGCTGTGATGGTAGTCCTCGCCACCACAACCGCCATTGCGAAGGTCCTCCTCGCAATGGCCCCGATCAACAAGAAGGTCCTACCCTAGTCACAGTGTGTCTTGAAGGTCATCCCCAGGATACACATCAAATGTCAAACCATGATGGTCATCCACACCATGATAGCAGTTGTTGCAAAGGTCCTCCCCAAAATAGTGTGGCGCAGCCAGAAGGTCCTCCCCTTGCTGAGAAACACCTTGGAGGTCCTCCCTGGGGTATGCACTGAAAAAGTACTCTATGCAGTGGGGAGTCCGGCTATAATGGTATCCCTCGCCATTACAACACGGATAACAGAGGTCCTCCCTACAGTGACATATCATATCGACAGGAAGGTCCTCCCCCTGCCGAATCAAGCACAGAAAATCCCTCCTATGTCGAGCAATCAGAAGGACGAGATCCAGCATGTCAGATTCCCATCCAATCACCAATGAAATCCTTCTTCAATTAGGGGGTGGTCTGGGACCACGACCATCTTCTGAGCCACCCTGGAACCGCCCACATGATAGTTCGATACCTACTAGCCTCACTACCTCTAACCACACTATCGGTGAGCATCTCAGTTGGGATGAGCCGGTAGAGGAATAACCAGCAGAAGAGCATGCCGACATGTGGCACCAGAGGAAACGACTGGCCAGGAATGATGTACCGGTTATGTTTTGGCCCACAACCACCTCTCAATTCGACATACCCAGAAAGTTGTCAGAAGAATGTGTGCATGACATCCGCTCCAATATATGGACAACCCTCTGCCGGTTGAAATAAATTTTCCTACCCTATGATGGGTATGTAGACCATGTTAAGACGATAGGAGACCTCCTGTGTCACATCAACATGGAATCTCTTCCTTCGGCGCGACAACCACGATTAGAGAGACGTAAAGGAAACCTTGAGTTCGCCTGCTTCCGTACACTACAACAGTTGCGCCCCCTCATTGGTGACACCCCGATGGGAGTCCATATCAGAGGATGGGGAGAACATGGAGATCTGTATTCCACTCTGCTTCCCCACCCAACATAACCCATTCAGTATAATGTCTTGCAACTTCATCGCTTCAAGATTGCAATCGAGTGGGGTCCCTATTCAGGAAAGGTGACCCACCCGACAGAGACAGGCCTTGAGTAAGTCTCGAGAAGCATCAGGCCTGATGGGAACAAGCCAGTCATGAACTCCTAAATTACACCACCAAAAGCATACAACAGGCCTCTCGCCTAAGAGAGGCCAATCGGTCATCATTGCTTGCCTCCCCAGAGGGAATCGATTCATAGGTGAACTCAGCACCAGATCCAATTCACCCCCAAATGGAGGCACGAAAGATTAGGTAGGTAGTGATAGCAGCATCCATTACCACAATCCGGGGCCAACCCTAGCCTGTAGAGCTTAGGGTATTTTTAATAAAAAAATTCCTCAGTAAGACCAATCAAAGAGGGAAGAGATGCAACGTCCAAGTAATAGAGCCGACCCCAGCCCCCAGGGTTGGGGGAATTTTTATTACCTCAACAACAACCTCCCCCATGAGAATCAATATTCTCTCATCTGGGGAGGATAGTCAGAAGATGGGGTTCCTACCCTATCCCATTCTTTGAATCACCATCCCCTTCTAGAGGGAGGCATACCATAAGGTCGGATCAAATAACTCTCTGCGTCACCCTTCGTTAAGGAGCCCGAAAGCAATCCTGGGACAGAAAGGGGAAGACCAGTAAAAGGTGTAGAAGATCCTCTACTTATTTGGAAGATGACATCTCTTCCACCCCATGGTATGCATCCATCAACGCCATAGAGGTTAACCCCACGGGTGACACCGAAGATGATGCAAATCCAGATGGATCATGAGATGATGGTTTCATTCAGGCTGTGACCCACAACAAACCATCAGGCGTGTACACCTGGAACTAGAGGGTCGCCCTAAATATGGTCGCCCCTCCAGACAACCCTCTTCTGCTTACCCTGCGAGTCCCCAAAAAGGATAAGAACAAAGGTCCAATTACCCTTAACCCGCCTCCTCTTAGTAAAAACGATCCACTTATGCTCGAGGAGAGATTCGCTCGAAAGGAAGAGGAGATGAAAGAATTGAGATGGCTCAACGCTGAGTTGCTCCATAGGAATCATCTTATTGAAAGTGTTTCCCAAGAAGAGCTGCACCTTGCACTCCCAGTAAGTGCACCTCAAAGACCAAGGTTTTCCCCAGAAAACGAAGCACGGTCAGGGCCCCCTCCCAATATGGTGTCTGGCCCATCCACCTATCTAAACATGGATTCTAATGAATACCAAGACTTCCCTCCACTTAGGAAGCAACCAGAGCAAGTACGTCTGAACCCTCTAAAGGTGCCACAAACGGCATATGAAACCTTGGTGCCAGATAATCCGGATCCTCAAGCAATGCCTCGGGAAATACCTACCCAAGACCGGGCTCAAGAATATATAAATAAGGGTCTCGCCAACACTATCAAGGCACTGACAGCATGACTAGAAGTGATGGAAGGTCGGCGTGCTCCGATACAGCCAGAGAAAAAGCCCTATCTAGATTTGGTGAGCAACACGCCTCCTCCGCCCAACTTTGGGAGCCCTGTATTCCCTATATTTAATGGATCAGGTGATCCAGAACAACATTTTATGCACTACGCGTCTTATTGCGACCCCATGATGGGAACTACAGAACAACAAGAAGCAGTGAAACTCAGATGGTTAGTGCGAACCTTGCAAGGATATTCCTTTGTCTGGTATACGAGCCTTCCATCTCCTTTAATAAAGAGTTGGGAAGACCTTTCGCAGTAGTTCATGTTCCACTTCAGCTCAACGTTGCCTAAAACAACAGTCAGTGACCTCATGAATTGCAAATAGAGGGAGAACAAGAGGGTCTCAGACTTCATCGCCAGATGGAAGGGTCTGACCTACTCTCTGAACAGGACACTGCCCCAGGACGAGATGCTCACTATCTACATCGATAACCTCCGAGATGAGCTACGAACACCGCTCATAGCAGTTGAGTGCACCATTGGATTCCACAATCTCTCTGCCATTGCTCAGAGAATTGAAGACTCCCTGCAGCAGACTAATATGAAGTCCCGAATAGCCTCACAGGCTCCTGCAAAGAGAGAAGTTAGGGCTGAAGCGTCCTCTTTCATTCTCAAGCCATCCCATGTGCCAACTCCACCACCTAGGCCTCCACCACATCGTCAAGGGCCCCCTGCATATCAGTGGCCGCCTCCACCCCAACGGGATGATCAGAGAGAACCTAAGAGGAACCAGTTTGAGGAATGAAGACATAGAGTATACTCATTCCGATAAGACCAAGTCTGTGGATACTTAATCACCTCCATGAATTGCAACTTGTTCCACCTCTCATAGCCAAGGAAACCTAAAGAAGTCGGCCACGACGACACGCCAAATTACTATCCCTACCACCGAATGTTGGGACATAATATCCAAGAATTCTTCATCTTCAAAGACCTCTTGCAAATGATGGTATACTCTGGGCAGGTCAAGATGGGACCACCCCCGGCTCACGTAGCATACGTTTCTATCACTAACCCCAATGAAGGGGAGGGGTGGCAGCAATTCACCAGAAAAAATGGGCATAAATTTGATGATTGGATGACTCAGAAGACTGTCAACCGGGCTCATGGAATACTCCTAGCTCAGCTACAGTAGCCAGTGGTGCCGCCAATAGCCCCTAACGCCACACATCTAACAATATCGGCTTTACAATCCTCCAAAAGCTGGTCATCCAGGAGTAATCAAGAAGGGAGGAAGTAAGTACAAGAAGATAAATCCACAACAAGGCTGAAGTTAGCCCTAATGTTGTCGGATTTTATGCCCTCAAACTTTGCACCACGGGCACCGACCCACCAAACGACACCATCAGGGACAACCAACTAGGCTAGCCCGTCACAGGACGAGGATCTAATATTTGGTTACATCAAAATAGTCCATCTAATGGAACCATTCCCTGAAAAAGGGTATGGTTATGAACCCTAATTCCTAACACAAGGTACTGGGAGGAGGAATCGAAGAGGTAGGGGATACCAGGGGAGGCGTAGTCGCAGCCGAAACCAACCCTATGGTTTTACCCCGGCCCAAACTATTAATATCACAGAAACCCACGGGAGAGCCCTTCAATGGACTCAACAGGAGAAAGAATATCCCTCCACCCCCACAAGTAGCCACTCTGGCCCCGTTATTCTACGGTACCCATCAGACGAGGAGCAATTGTCTAGCCACCTAGTGTACACAAACAGAATGGCCAGGCCGAGTCCCCAGAATGCAGAAACACCGTCGACATTCGACTCTGTGGTCGGTCTCTCCTCGTTGCATACTCTTATTCCCAAAGTACCTGTTAAAAATCTCCCACCAACGGAGAAGCGTCAGCCGATGGAGTAGAAATACAACATCCTTAAGAAGTTAGCATCAGTTCCATCCAAGATGTCAATCCTGGATGCCCTGAGTTTGTCAGAAGATCTCATGGAGGTGCTTATAGAATCCTTGCTCAGCCCCCAGGAGTTTCAAGCCGAAGTAGCCACCATCGAGATTTACGGGATGGAGACTAGCCTGGCTGAATGCAATGCAGTGATTTCCTTCACCAATCCGGATGAAGATGCCATCATGCAAGGACACATGAATCCACTATATGTGTTTGGCACACTAAATGATGTTGAGATCCGTAAAGTCTTTTTTGACAATGGATCCAGAGTTAACCTCCTTCCCCTACAGACGCTCTGTAAGTTGGGCTACAGTGAGGATGATTTAATACCCTCAGCTAAAACTCTGTTGGGTTATGACAAGAGTGAACAGAAGCTTATGGGAAAAATCAATCTCAAAACTCATTTTGGCGATCTTGTGGCCTACTCCAAATTCATGGTGGTTCGTAAGAACACAACATTCAATGCCATGTTGGGAAGGTCGTGGCTCCATAATCACATGGTCATTCCTTCATCCTACCACCAATGTATCAAGTATTGCATCAATGGACAAGGTGGTACATTGCATGCTGACAAATCCCTTTTCGAGCTCTTCGAGTCACACTACATCGATGCTGGGTTTTATGATCAAAAGAAAAAAGAAACCTTCGATCGATGGTATCGACTGGGTCCCCACTCCACATGGTCTGGAAATGGTTCTTGATGACCCCCTCAAGAAGCTTGACAAAGACTACGTACTGCCCATCAACCATGTTGAGAGCATGGGTTCAAGTCAGGATACATACTCAGCTGTCCTCATGACTTTGGCCTGTGACGCCTGAGCATAGCAGCATAGAAATGACTGCTAGCCCTCAATTTTAGGGTGAACACTTGAGCGAGGACGCCCATAATGCCTCGCCTCTAGACTCTCGAGAGACCGTGTCAAGAGATCTCCCACCGTCGAATCAAGAAGATGAGGATGTGGGAGAATAAGAGGAGGAAGATCTCAGGGATGCACCTCCCTTGTTCGAGGAAGGCGTATCCACCATTGTGGATGAGCTTAGGGAAATAAACCTGGGTACCGAGGAAGACCCAAGTCCCACTCTCATTAGTGCAGCCATGTCTTCTAAGGAGAACGAGGTATACACCTATTTCTTGAGGCAACATTGAGATGTTTTTTCCTAGAATTACACAGAAATTTAGGGAATTGATCTTGAAGTGGAGACGCACCACTTAGGTCTTCCATAAGACCGTTGGGGATATAAATAAGCTGCCAGAAGGACGCACCCCATGCATGCTGCCAAAATAGAGGCTGAAGTCGATAATCTTATCAAAGAAGGCTTCATTCGGGAGGTCCAATACCCAATATGGATGGCTAACATTGTCCCCATCAAGAAAAATAACAGACAAATCCACATCTGCATCGATTTCAGGGATCTCAATCGGCATTGCCTGAAAGATGATTTCCCAGTCCCAATCATCGAATTATTAATCAACACAACAGCTGGATATGAGGCTCTCTCCTTCATGGATGGTTATTCTTGGTATAATAAAATCAGGATGGCCCAAGAGGACGAAGTATCCACTGCCTTCAGGGCTCCCCAAGGAGTATTCTACTACAGGGTCATGCCCATTGGTCTCAAGAATGATGGCGCCACATATCAATGTTCCATGAATCATATCTTTAAACTATTCCTAGGGAGATTCGTTGAAGGTTATGTAGATGACTTGGTGGTCATGTCAAGACATCGCTCATATCACCTGTCAAAACTTGAAACCGTCTTCAGAAAACTTCGACAACATAGCCTGAAGATGAACCCCTTGAAGTGCGCCTTTGGGGTTACCTCAGAAAAATTCCTTGGATTCTTCGTACACCATCGTGGCATCAAAGTCGACCCTGAAAAGAGAAAGGCTATCCTTGGATTACCACCTCCCCGTAATCTCCCTGAGCTGAGAGGACTCCAAGGAAACGTGGCTTACATTAGGTGTTTCATAACCAACCTGCGCGGGTAAATGTTTTCCTTTCACCAGGTTAATGAAAAAGGGGGTTACGTACCAATGGACAGACGATTACTAAGATGAATTTGATAGCCTAAAGAAGTACCTCTTAAGACCACCAGTACTCATGACACCGTTTGAAGGAAGACCTCTTATCCTATACATTATGGCCCTAGAGCGGTCACTAGGAGCCTTCCTCACACAGAAAAATGATGACGGAAGTGAATACAACCTCTATTACCTCAGTCGAACCATGATTGATGCTGAGACTCGATACTCAAATATCGAGAGGAGTTGTTTGGACTTGTTCTTCACATTTTAGAAATTAAAACATTATCTGCAGCATCATGAAGACCATTTGGTCTCGGGTAGTAACCTGCTCAAATACATCCTCAGCCATCCGATGCTGTCTGGGCACCTATCCCGATGGGCAGTCTTCCTACAACAGTTTGACATCCATTTTGTGCCTCAGAAAGACATCAAAGGCCAGGCATTAATATATTTTCTGGTAGAACATCCCTCGACAGGAACCACCGAACCAGACATCGAGCTACCCGATGAAGACATCTTCTCAGTTCAAGAGGATCCACCAACATGGGAAATGTACTTCGAAGGCGCATCTAGAAGCCCGTCAGGGAAGAGAATGGAGGATCCCAAATTTAAAAAAGTAGGGTTGGGGATCATACTCATGTTCCCAGAAAAGGCAGTTTTTCCATATTCCTTATTCTTGTCAGATGGATGTAAGAACAATGAGGTGAAATATCAAGCCCTCATTGTAGGCCTGGAGCTCACACTCCAGGCGCAAGTGCAACACCTTGAGGTAAAAGGTGACTTGGAATTGGTCATAAATCAATTCAATGGTGACTATGATATTAAAAAGAAAGATATGATCCCCTTGTTTGACCATGTCCAAGGGTTAATGGAAGAATTCTCCATAGAACCAACATCGACCTATATTCCCTAGTCTTAGAACACCCAGTCCGATGCATTGGCCAATGCGGCCACAACCCTAGCTAACCCAGACCGGGATGAAACAATTATCAGTATTGTTCATCATTGGATGGTCTTTCTGTTTTTTCAGACTAAGATAGAAGAAATAAATGAAGTCAGTCCTGTCCCTGAGCCATATGCTCATACTACTGGCTGGATGACCCCCATTGAAAACTACCTTAAAAGGGAGAAATTTCATCAGATAGGGTTGAACGCGAGCAAATACAGAGAAGGGAAATCAACATTGTCCTATATGGTGGCACGAGTCAGCAAGAGGTCCTCTACAGGTGAGGCCTCGATGGAGTTCTCCTCAGATGCATTGATGGAGAAGAAACTGCTGCTGTCATGAACGAAGTACATGTTGAAGTATGTGGAGCACATCAGTTAGGGTCTAAGCTTTCTCATTAGGTTTGAAGGCTTGGATACTATTGGCCCACCATGGCACGGGATTACACACACTTTGCCACAAAATTCCACTCCTTCCAAACTCAAACCAACTTCATTCATCAGCCCCTGGAGTTACTTCATCAAATCAAGTACTCCTGTTCATTTGCTATCTGGGGAATGGATGTCGTGGGACCATACCCACCCACCATGGCCAAACAACTGAAGTATATCCTCACAACAACCAACTTATTTTTCAAATGGGCAGAAGCTGTACCCCTCAAGGAAGTCAAGGAAAGAAACATTGTCAGCTTTTTGAAAGCTAATATCATCACCAGATTTGGCATCCCTCATACCATATTGACAGATAACAGCACCAACTTCTGCTATGATGAATTGGAGAAGTTGTACCGAGAATATGGTATCAAAACTAACCACCCATCTCGCTACCATGCAGCGACCAACGGACAAATAGAGGCTTTCAATAAGACCCTATCCAACATACTCTAGAAAATGGTGTACAAAGACAAGAAGTCATGGCCAGACAAACTCCTCCATGAATTGCGAGATTATCGAACCACAATATGCACCACTAAATAGGCTACTCTGTACTCATTAGTATACAGAACAGAAGTGGTCCTGCCCATTGAGCTCTAATTTCCTTCACTCCGTGTTTCCATTAGTGATCATTTATCCAATAATGAGCAATCAGAAAACAGCTAGGTGAATTGGAACTTCTGGATGAAAAGCGGTTGAACACTTTTCACCATCTGGAAGTATATCAGAACCGGATCACATGAGACTTTAATAAAAAGTTTCATCTTCGTTCTTTCTTGGAAAGAGAATTGGTGTTGGTCCTCCGGACCCCAATGATACCTAGAAAGAAGCCTCCAAATATTGAGCCCAAGTGGGAGGGACCATATTTTATACACAAGGTCTACTCTAATGGATCATATGCCCTGATCTCCATGGATAGGAAGTTCACTAACGCTCCTACAAACGTGAGATTCCAGAAGAAATATTTCGTATAACCAAGAGTAGTTATCGTCTGAGGTGCAGGATGTTAAACTGCCAAGCCCCGTGATGATCCAAACTCTATGATCCTTAACTAAAAGTATTTCATCCTTACCGCACGACGTTAAACTGCACAGATTCTAAATAACTGCATACAGATTGATTCCTTCCCTCACAGGATACTTAGCAATGCCAGGGTTCCACATCCTAGCCCAGCCACCCCAAATGAAGCTAGAAATGCCCCTTTTCCCTTGTGCATGGATTAGACCTGCATGGGGTGTATTCCTCAAAAAAACTACATGTGGCTTGATTCCTTCCCTTGCAGGATACATAGTGACACCTAGATTTTATATCTTGGACTAGCTGCCCTAAGAGAGAGAGAGAGAGAGAATGCCCCTTTTACCCTGTGCACGGACCAGAACTGCATGGGGTGTATTCCTCAAAAGAACTTTGTGTGGCTTGATTCCTGCCCTCGCAAGATACGTAGCGACACTGGAGTCCTATCTCCTGGCCCAACCACTGATCTTTTCTCATCCTTAACGCATGACGATAAACTAAACGGAGTTAAAAATAACATTCATCCTTACTGCATGGCATTAAACTGCACATTCAAGTGTCCTTACCGCATGACATTAAACTAAATAGAATCCCCCTTGCATGTCAGTTCATCATCGTCCTCACAGCATGACGTTAAACTACATGGAAATCATCCTCACCACATGATGATAAACTACACAGAAATCATAGTTACCCACCCAAGATATACTGCAAAACGGGACAGGGATACTCCTTGTGTGTTTGGATGCATCCTTTCTATACATCAGACTCCGCGACCCGGACAATTACGGATCTTCATAACCACCCATGGCCATCGGAAGTGGAAATTCGTCGACCTGTCGAAACCTTTGCATGACTATGCATACCATGCCCTTAGTGTCTCTGCATATTGATAGACCCTGTCCCATCTACCAAAGGAAAGATTTCCTCAGGCGGCACTCTTCCTAGCTCTGTACGCTTACCAGACTCAGAACCCCCATATCATATCTCCCGATCCAAAAACTGCGGGAGTAGTGGTTTACAGGTTCATTCCCTCCATCACATCCAAGAGTTTCTAGGCTACCCCTACCGGGTTAGCCTATGTATCCACCCGTGGTTCATATGACGATCTACATTCACGAACACCAAGCTAGGGCTAGGCTACTTTGACTCAACGGACAATTGCAATGAAGATGTTTCTTGTATGCTTGGGCACAATTATCCCCATATGTCAGACTCTGTGCTATGACCAATCCCTAATCTTCATAACCATCCATGGCCATCAGAAGTAGAAATTCATCGACCTATAGACACCTTTTCATGACTATGCATACCATGCCCTCAGTGGCTCTACATATTGATCGCTCCTGGCCCATCTACCAAAGGAAATATTTCCTCAGGCGATACTCTTCCTAGCTCCATACACTTACCGGCCTCAGAACCCCCACACCACATATCCTGATCCAGGACACCCCAGAGTTATAGTTTACACCCTCAATCCCCTACCTTATTCAGAGTATACCAGAGCATCTTAACTCAATTATCCTTCGGATGATTGTAGCAATAGTCACCAAGTGGTATGAACTCTACGACCATTAAACTAAGAGTATTTTGTCCTTACCGCACAACGTTAAACTGCATGGAGTAAAGTTACACCCCATGCGTGAGATAAATCATCACAAGGAACCCATTGAGTTTTAACAGCAACCAGGGGCGAGCATCCCCGACATGTCCAGAAATTTCCTTACCAAATGACAGACTCCATGGCCTCGACAATCACAGATCCCCATAAACCTCCAAGGCCATCGAACATGGAAATTCATCGACCTAAATACACCTTTACATGACTATGCATACCATGACCTCAGCGGCTCTACATATTGATCACCCCTGGACCGTCTACCAAAGGCAAGATTTCCCTAGGCAAAACTCTTCCTACCTTCGTATGCTCAATGGCCCGAGCACCCCCATATCATCTCTCCTAATCCATGAAGCCCCGGAACCATGGTTTATACCATCAAACCCTCTCCACATTTTGGACATGCCGAGATATTTGAGCCCAGTTATATTCTAATCAAGAGTGACCTTTGCAACAACATCCTTACCGCATGACGTTGAAACTGCACGGAGCATGTCTTTTCCGCTTTTCATGGAACTGTAAAGACCAAGCATTAAACATCCAGGGAAATGCCTCCAACTACAAGAATTTTTACAGATTTAAAAATTCTCCCCGTCCTCGTTGCACGACGTTAAACCGCATAGAATTTAAAATAATACCATGCCCTTACTACATGAAAATAAACTACACAATATATAATAATAATAATGCCCTTCATCCTCACCGCATGAAGTTAAACTACACGGAATTTAAAATGACCTTGTCCTCACTGCATGACGTTAAATTAAATGGTTAAACCCTTCACGGGATCAGTCAGGAATTGAGGCTTTCCTCTATCCCTCAGTGCATGGGCCAGACCTGCACAAACCACCGTTTCACATAGTGTGAGAAGGGATGACTTCACCCATTCCTGATAAATTTAGCCTAGATGTTTCTATTGTATCCAGGCACCCTCTCTTCAAAAATCACAATCTGTACTCAATAGTCGAACTCTTGTAAGACACCCCTGGTGGTCCCGAATCTCAACTTCCCTGAACTTGCCCGGCTATCGGGAGAATACAATCATTGACCTAAGGAAACCTTTGCATGACTATGCATACCATGCCCTCAGTGTATCTACATACTGATCACCCCTGGCCTGTCTACCAAAGACAAGTCTTCCTTAAGAAATTCTTTTCCTACCTCTGTATGCTGACACGACTCCTATTCCTTGAGACATGCCTTGTATGTTGCTCCAATTTAAACATGTCCCCTCACGTGTGTCTGAAAGGTATTAAGACATCTTTTAATAAACCAATATTCATTGGGGTCCTCACCCCACCATATCTGGTGAAAGTTGTTCGACCTAAAACATTAGTGATGATAGTCTTATCGGTGGGACTTTAAACCGCTCACAAAAAGAGGCACAAAGCCCGTTAGGCCAAAAACCCGAAAAGGGAGACCTAAGAAAAAGCCGAGTTATACCCGCTAGGTCCACACTAAAAGGGCCTGGGAAAAATTTAGGGTATCATCGGAAAAGACAAAAAAAATTTGGGGTTTTTTCTATAAAATCCCAGCAATAGTCAAACTATGCTCACTGGATCCCTTAGTCTAGGAAAAAATTAGAGCTCGTTTTTATTTTATCATTTTCTTGAACCCTAATTATTCTTAGTTCGGTGAATTATTATTTATACAACAACCATGATGGAAATTTTCCATCATAGGAGAAGGCAGCAAAGAGTGATAAAAGAGAACAAAAAGAAAAATCTTTTGCTCGATTAGGAGATTGATGAGAAGGGCTTCCACAATCTAGAGCCTCTTCTGTAAGTGAAAGGTTATTACAGGAGACTCTCAGCAGATTCAAAAAGTTGTATCAGGCACTGGTGAGAATTCTCAATCACTTGACGAATGTTGTATAGCAAGGCCATCTCAGCCTCCGCATCAGCCCGTAGTGATTCCACCTCCTGTGCTGCCTTTAAGCTCACCCTCATCCTCTCCTCTATCTGCCGGTCCCCTTCTTCAATTATGGCCATAACATTAGCCTGCTCTTTCCGCATCCGTTTCATGTCACTATTCAACACCTCCATTCAAGACCACTGTTTAAGAACTTCCCCCTAAAGTCTCATAACCACCCTCGCATGGTCATGAGCTTCTACCATATGAAGTTGTCAGGTTACAGAAAAATAGGCTTCAAACTCAGCAGCGGAAAGGTGAGACTCAAAACTACCAAGCCTCTCCTGTTAAGCGACCACCTATTTGAATATGTCATAAATACCATGGTAGTCAAAGCCATTGAATCCCATCATCATAAACAGATCGCATAGTTTTAGAAATTTGGTTGGCATATTGGCTAAGGGCATTTGAGAAATCAGCGTCCAGATCTTCTCCCATGCCCTTTGGTGAGTAGGTCGAATACTGGAGAGGGCCCTTTGATCAGGCTCAGAGTCACTCTTGGATGAAGAGGTATACTCTGGGATGAACATCACCAGGGAGGGACCCAATATGGCTTCAATCGCAAGCTCCGATGCCACATCAACTTTTCCCCCGATGGTTGTGTTCAAGGGCATGATTGGATCCAATGGAACAATCGCCAGCACTGACGGTTGTGGTCCTAAAGCCCAAAATCTAATAAGTTGGATAAGTATCCCTAATAAGAAAAGGTAAGAGAGGGGATTCAGTGGCAAGAGATCGAGAAGCTTACCCCCAATCATCAAAGGCATCGGTGCCCTGAAGCTCTACACCACCGCTACCGCTCGAAGAAGACACTACGTTTTCAATGGGAAATGGAGTCCTAAAAATCCCTAGAGGTTATGAGGACCTAAGGCCACGCCCAAGGCCTGCAACTCCCAAAACAGTCCCCAAGTAGTCATCTACAGAGATCAATCTCAAGGAAATTACTCCCCCAGTAAATAGAACAATGGCCCGCTCTGGGTTATCAACAACTGGAATAATAGCAGGCTCTTCCTCCATAAAAATGGGATCCATTGGGTCTGAGACAGCTGACCCTGTCAGATCTGGGGCCTCCTCATTAATCACAAGTGCCCCATCCTCCCTCGTAGCTATAGAGGATATGTGATCAGTGGGAGTCTCATCTTCCAGCTGCTCCTCCTCTATCATATTCCTGATCGTTGAAGACAGAATGGAGGCGTTTGTACCACTAACTCCTTCAGTAGGGTCCGACACCTCATCACGCTCAGACGTGGCTGTGGGTGGTCCCTCGGATAGTAAAGGGGAAGTAGGTATGATCACTTGGGTAACCACGACCAGGTCACTGATCGGCTCTGCACCACAGCACCAAAAACAGTTAATAACTAGGGGAGTTAGAACATCTGAGTTGATAATCAGGGAAACATGAACTATAATTACCCATTATTCTTTGTCTGAGTCATTCCGATAATTGGAATGCCTGACAACGTTTCTGGATCTGCCGAAGGGACAATTCCCCACCTGGAGCGCTAGGAGGATCCAAAGGAGGAAATACCCTGGTCGGATCCACAATCGTCACTTCCATGTGCTCCACTACACCAGGAGGCCCTTCCTCGATGACCCCCATAGTCAAAGGCATATGTTTGCCTACTATGGTACCCTGGGGAGTATACTCTGGGGAAGGAATTTCCCCCTGAGATTCCTCAGCGCCCTGCGTAAGGAAAAGAAATGTTAGAAACTTCACAATGAATAAGGGAGAATACCAGGATGGATGATTAGGGCAACCTCTTCATCGACATTATATGATTCAAGATGCATTATCATCATGGACACCCTATTAGACCCGTAAAGTCAGTTTCAGAGTGAATGCACATATTCATCCATGGTCTTCAAAGAAGCGACTATTTCATCCAGATCTTCTTCCAACGAGAAATAAGAAGGAGAAAAGATAGTACTGACACATGGAAGTTGGAGAGGGGCTGTTTGAATTAGCATCAACACCTCTTCATTTGATCCACTTACCCTCAGCTCATACCACATCCTCCACGCATCTGGAAACGTAGCTGTAATAGAAACAAATAGTCAGGGAGGATCGACCTGAGATGGTCAGGTAGCGATGGGGGATGGTGGGGGCTCCATTAGCCGTGGTCGTTTTCTAGGTCTCGCAGCCACCCTAGAACTCTCGGGAGCTACCTGTGGGTGGGACATCAAAGGAAGAGAGGGAAATCCCCCTACCTCAGCAGCATCAGGGGAACCAGCAGAATCATCACTCCCTGAAGAGTGATTGCTCCCATCCTCCTCCTCGTCAGTCACTAACCGTAGCATGGCTTGGACATGGTGAGTTAACACCACATAAACTCGGCGTGCATGAATGTAGGCCTCAAGGTCTCTGAGATACAGATCGACCCTCTCTAGGTCCACATCATAAAAGATGTTAGCAGGGGCAGATATGTAGCTCAGCCCATCGAACATTATTTATGCTTCATGGAGACGCTGGCACAAAGAACAGGGGTACTAACTACGGAAGGGGTACTGGCTTTTGAATTCGTCCCATTGGACCTAGGCCGTCGGGAAGGAAGCATCAGCGTGTATGACCAACTGTCCCCGGGAAGCTTCAAGGGCATGCGAGGAGACACCTCTTTCTGTTAAAACCTTCCTTGGAAGCACAGAACCAATAGGGTTATGGAGAAACTGTCCCAGACTGATTGGAGCATTATGCCCCTTCCGCTTCCTCTTGCTCTTCGATGACTTGGAACTCAGGATAGTGGGCACCCACAGCCTTAACTGACCGCCCGAGTATGATTGCACCCAGGAGTCAAAATAATTTTCGGATAAGAAAGGCATAGGGTCTGCAAATGCGAGGGTCATAACCTCTCAACCAGTGTCCTCCTGGGTAAACATCTGCCACAGTTTACTAGCCACCATCAGATGGAAGTTCTCGCAGGCACCATTAAGAGAAGGGGGACATAACATCTAGACGCACGCAAACTGATGTCCGAATCGGCAGGGTTCATACCCCTCACAGATCAGTTCCCCACCAACATGAGCCACCAGGATACCCTCCTAGAGGGAAAAGATGTATCCCAGATTGTTAAAATCCTCTGATATGGCATTCGTTATTGTGCCAGATGGGGACGGGTATGGCTGGATATTAAAATGATCATAGCTCGATAGCAAATGCTTATTCTGAATCGTCTGATTTCCATCCTTCTCTTGGGTTTCCCATACCTCAGGCATAACCCCACTGGTTAATTGTAGATACAGCTAGAACGTGTTACCTGGAATCTGCAAAGGATTGATGAAAGTATAAAAATTATTTACATGTGATCCTAGCTATCCCCAGAGGATCTGAAAAGGGTCGGCCACCTGGTTTGGCCGGTTCCCCTCAGTAATGTTGCCAAGAAGCCGTTAAATCCTGGATAAGACCGGAATATCCAGATCGATAATATTTCCGGTGGCCAGATATGCTGGCATGACAAAAGTAGAGACCTGCATGCCGCCAGACTAGCATACAGGCAACAGCCAGCCACTCAAGAACATGGCTAGAAATGCTGCCAGTCGGAGAAACTGATCAACACTTGACACAAGTTCCCATCCCCATATGTTGAATTGGCCTTCTTCCAGAATAAGCCAATAGATATCCCTCTACCTTTGGGACTCCATCAAAGGACAATTCATGGGCCTGCATAGAAGAGCCATGGATCTTCCCTCTCTGGAAAAATCTTTGATCCATTTGCGATATGGGATGAGTTGTTTCAAAGATATCTCCAAAAAACATTTCCAGGCTTTATCAATGAGTCATCTCACCAAGGGGGGAGTCCTCTCCTCATCATCCCATACAGAAGTGGGAGGCAAGAATTCATCATACATACCTCTGATGATTGGAACTCCTGAGATCTGGAAGACATCCCAAAGACTGATGCCACTTCCCCATGGACTAAGTGGAATGTGTTGGTATCTGGACTCCAATGGCTTATAAGCTGTTTGGAAAGAGTGCTAGGCTGATGGGTATAGGTCTGGGAAACCCAGGTAACCTTATACAAACCCACGGCTCATAGTTCCATTTCAAATTCCTCATAGCTCTGGCAAACACAAAAGGGCCACCCAATCTAACAACTTAAATGCCCATTCAGGTCGGATATCTTGATTCACTGACTAACCATGCTGGTCGTTAACCACAGCGTTCTAGGAAATACTCCGGTAACAATGAATTGCCCCATCCTGCCGATGCTATTCACCTGTCAGGGACACATGGAGGTGATTCAGCACAGACCCAACAGCCATGTCCTTTGGGATAAGCCACCCCCTGGACGATATCATGACTCGGGGGATAGTACTGAAGAATATCCATGTTGCGGGATGGTTTCCGTGAGATGGCGCTGGGATCGGTGTATCGGACAATAAGCTAAATCCATAAGCAGGTAGGCTATTGGAAAAAGGATACTCACATTGCAACTCAAGAAGAAAGTTTGCAAGGGGTTAGTATAGCAGAGCGACGTGGACCCTGTCATGGACAGAGATGGCCACATCCTTTAGGTGTTGATCACCAATTGGAAGAGGCTCAGTGGTAGGTCTGGGTGCGGGTCGAGGAGGAACCATATTTTCTCCCATTATTATGAAAACTAGACAAATGGTTAGTCCAAAATAATAAAATTTGGACAAAATACCAAGTATTTGGTAAAGGACTCCATCAAGGAGCCTTCATGACGAGATCCACGGATTGTCCTCAAAAGGAAGTTCTCGATGGCTACATCCCGCGAACTAGCCCTACGTGAAAGAAGTCCCCAGCACTCTAGCCCGCAGAGCATTGGCCAGCAGGCCTCGAACCAGGCTGCTCTGTAGAATATCAATTTCGGATTTAATTGTTTAAGTTAGGAAAACCTAAAAAGTTTTCAAATTTTTGAGGATTTCCAGTCATCGGACCATCCGAAACCGCGTAAATATTTCCTACGCGGCCTGTCGTGACTTGATTTTTAAATAATTAAAAGTTTTAGTTTGTGGCTGGGGATATTGGTCTGTGGGTGATGATAAGCGTGAATGAGGAGTGGTTTTTGGAAGCGGAAGCTGGCTCGCGGACGCGACTTTTCGCGAAGGAGACAGGCACGCTGAGACAGAAAGTGAGATCTCCTTTTTTCACGATGAATCTGGTAAATGACAAAGGCATGGGCCCCCTTTCTATAGTCATGGTCCCCTACCAGGTCCACCCCTCTATTACAAACTAACCAAGTTTCCGGACCGCTCTACATCAGAATAGCCTCCTCTTCGACCGAACCCCATTCCGATGTGGGGCATTTTTAGGGTCTTGAAAAATCTACAAAGGGGAATGGGAATACCCCCCTTAATTTGAGAAAGGATTCTACCCAATTTCACTTAGAAGATTGGGAAAAAACATTAAGAATAATCAAATTTGACAAAGGACCGAATGGTCCGCATACCGGTTCAACATCAGTGGCACGCGGCCGGTTCAGCGAGCCCCCTGCAGACCAACGTTGTCTACAAAACGATGACAGGAGCCCCTATGTGGGCACAATCCAGGACAAAAGCCAGGCCGGTCCACCACCAGAAACCACCCCAGCCGTGAACCATGCCAGACCGGCCCATGCCGAGCGCACTGTCATTCGCAGAATAGAGGCGGAGCCCTGAGCGGCTGTGAAGTGCCCCTCAAACCAAATTGGTTCACAGGTGAGGTGCATTCAATGAACCCCATGAACCTCAAATTGACCAAGTCATCCATAGGCCGGTTTTTCGGTCACGGGCCTCCGAAAAAGGTGCCGCATGACCACAATACAACCCCTCCCCCCCCCCCTATAAAAGTACGTCGAGGGGGAGAAGAGGGGGGATTCAGATTCAGATGCTTGGATATTCAGAGGCTGGAGGAGATTGAAGGAGCGGATTCTCGAAGGAAGGAGCTTAGGATTTCATGAACCGCGAAGTTCCAATTCGCGAACCAGTATAGGTATAGAACTGGAAACGAATTGATAAAGAACCGAAAAAACGCATAACAAATTGGTGAACCATGAACTAAAATTAAAAGCCATTAGCCATGGCCCCTCTGTGGATGTACTCCTCGTGGAACAGGGACTTTATGCCCCTTTTTTATCTAACTCACCGTGTAGCACCCTCCTACGTGGACATAGCCCTGACCGGCGATGCCCCTGGCCACCATTACTCGCGCGGACTCCAAAACCGCATACCAACTCGGTACGCGGTCCAAAACTGAAGCTGCGTAATTCCCTATTATGCGGAAGGTCCATCAGTCTGCGTACCACCCTAGTACGCGGATGGCCTCTCCAAACACGTAGCACTCCCCTACACGAAGGGCTCCACTCCTCATACAACCATGTGGCCCGCCAACCCATTCGTTGTTTCCATTCCTTGATCCAGATAAAACCCTTCCAATCCGGGCCAATCCTCCACGATCCCCTCATTGGCCTATTCACTGGCCCCGAGCCAAGGCCTCTACCGAAGCCACCAGACCCGTATGACGAAACCTTCAGGTGCATCAGCATTCCACCATGAGTTCACATACCCACGGTAGGTGAGGACAAAGGGGTTTCCCCAACCCTTGAGTGGATTCCCGAAGCATTCATGGGTTCACATTCCCATGGTAGTGCAGGGTCCGAGCCTGGGTGTCCCCTTTGTGCCTCTCCACTTTCTAGGATTGAGGGATCCCATTGGCCTTTCCTTTTGATGAGGACCAACGGTGATCACTTCTACCCTCTCCTGGGAGTGGCTAGGCATCCCTTTTGGAGTAATCCCCACACCATCCTCACTGGAAGTCAATGGACTTCCCCTCCCTTCCAGGAAGGTTCATTGCTATGCCGTCATATCCCTGGCCCCTACTAGCGCGACTTTTACCTCCCTCCAATATCAAGAAGAGGGATAATCCAACGACACCGACCCTTTTTCTCTGCCACCATAGCCATTGTCTCTACCGCACGACTACTACCTTCACCCCGCTCTGACCCTAGGGAGAAGGATAGTCTTG
The DNA here is from genome assembly GCA_963277665.1 of Viscum album. NCBI lineage: Eukaryota > Viridiplantae > Streptophyta > Magnoliopsida > Santalales > Viscaceae > Viscum > Viscum album. The sequence goes on along the minus strand of OY728134.1, from coordinate 1,157,319,678 downwards.
TGGTTCCAGTCACCTTCCCTTGAGGAGGAAAAAGTGTGAGGCTTTCCAATTCTGTTGCATTCTCTTGTTTCTCACACCAAGCATGACTCACATGGGCTTAGAGATTTGTGGTGGCCACGGCATCCGCACAATAGTGGAGGTTAAATGAACTACGTGGGTTTTTATCCCTGTCTCCCAAATAGGGTATGTAGGATGCCTCCCCGAGGTTTAATCCCAATAATAGGAAACTCTCACGTGTAAGCCCTAATCTTCCAGAACTACGTGGACTGTGATTCCTGGCCAATCGGGATATGTAGGAAACTTACCCTAGGTGAAGGCCAGATCCTTAAGTCTGACATACACCATTTTTCCTGTCAGACCATGTCCTTATACCCCAGCAGGACCATCTCTGGGCCCATTAAATCACTTCCCTTGATCTTTCAGGCAGCTTTGGTGTAATTCCCACACCATCTTTGACCAGGCATCTCTCGCCCAGGTGTCCTTTCCACATGACATTAAACTGCACAGTTGGGTCCTTGTCACACGACCTTAAAATGTGATGTGTCACGTTGAGTGGCATTGAGCTACGTGGATTCTGATTCCTCTCACGAGGATACGTAGAAAGCCCGTATCTTGGGTTGGATCCAAATACTCATGTCATTATCTGTCCCCCCTGGATGATAATAAACTCTAGAGTTCCCAGTTATGAGGCTTTAAACCCGTAATTTCTCAATGATTCCAAATTCTTTAGAGTCTGATTAAAAATTAATTTTTTTATTTCCAAACACTTTAGGAAAATTGAGAACCGAAAATCCCTAAACACCAACCAAGACATGACTGAAAAGTTCAAAAAGGACATATTCAAGACAACCACAATCCAACCATCACACCACAAGACTACATATCATAATACCCGTAATCATCTTCGCATCCCAAAAAAGAGTCCCCTTCTACCATAGCCGTAACCGATTCCCACTCAGAGGCCGATTTATGTTGCCTCAAGAAATAGTTTCTTTGTTCAAAGCTCCTTGACTGATCCAGTAAATGCTGCACTGGGAAAGGTTATTTGATCAAGATGTCTTTTTTGAAGGCAATAATCACGCCTTTTTCCCGCTTAAGTGAAGATCTAGTACACATCAGTCGCGGAAGGTAAGATTAGTCTTTCCTTACTCGTCTTCTTGGTGTAGAAGATATAGGTTCTGCACACTCAGTCATCTTACCAGTCCCTTTCTGAACAACGTCACTGAATGATAGGAATGCTGGACCACTCATATTTTCCTTATTTCCCCCAGAATCATTTTTCTTTTTGGGCTTCAGAGTATTATCCATGAAACCCAAGGGAATCTCCCTAATTGTCATTAGTGTATTAATATCAGTCGAGGAAAGACACTCAACCACTGTAGAATCCTCCTCTCTGTTATTAGGGACGTCTTCATGACCCAATCTGGCTGAAATGTGCCCTTCCACACAGGCCCCCTCAGCAGCACCACTGCACACAGGAATAGAATCCAAGACAACTTCAAAAGTTTATTCTTGGAGACCTTCAAACCTATTAATAAGCATAAGGAAAGGCTGAGCTGAAGGGTCTAAACCACTGTAAGCCCTAGTATCATCCGGACTAGCCACGTCCGAGGCAATTCCCCTTATCCCCACCCTCTGATCCTTCCCCGAGGTTTCCCTAACCATGTTCTGCACCAAACCATCTTCGTGGCAACCCGATCCATCCTCCTTCCTAGCCAAGGGAATAGAGGAGCCCTCCAAATCCTACCATAGTCTTTTGAAAACCTCTGCAACCATCGGGTTAACCTGCGATGCCAAAACACTTGGACTTTTAGAATTATGGACCACCATTGCCGTCACTGTGGGAGAATCCTTCCGTATATCCTTAACCATAGGACTTGAAGCACCCCCATATTTGGGACCCAAACTCTCCTCTCTTCGGTGGCGACGGCGCTGCCTACGGCTCCTCCCCCCTTGGTGGGGGAGGGGGAAGCGTCGTTAACCAAGCGAGGTGGGTTCTTCCAGCCTTTTACCAATCCCGAATTTCTTCCTCCATTTCTGGAAGTTGTGCTATACCCAGAGGTTCCGGACTTTCTTGGTGGATTTCCTAATCTGAAGATCTCATCCTCCGAGTTTGAGGAATCCTCAGCCCTATTGAATCACACGATGGTTCCCCGCTTCAAGCACATACATCCTTAAATCGACTCCTTCGACCGTTTAATCTTTGGTGGTTGGGATATTCAAGATAGGGCGGTTATTGGATTTCTCGATAGATGTTATATCATGATTCGTTTTGAATCCAAAGCGGATCTCATCAAGGCTTGGTTGAAAGATCCTTGTAGCTGCAATGGTTCTCATTTCCTCCTTTTACAGTGGTCCTTCAATTTGCATATGAACTGGGATTCTCCTGCATCGGCGGTTTGGCCGCATTGAGGTCGTTTGTCACTCGGTGAACCCTCATGTCTGTATGGAAGTGGATGCCTCTCTCCTACCCTTCGACTATGTTTGGATTACTATCGGAGAAGACTACGAGTGGAAGCAATGGGTTATTTACGAGAATTGGGCTGATTTCTGTCCTTCTTGCAAGCGTTTAGGCCACTCTTTGAAGGTTTTCCACAGGAGAGGCATGAATGCATTGTTGAAGCCCGACTTCCCATCCTCTCGACCAATGTGAGTTCTTATGTGTCACTAGAAAAATTTCCCAACGAACGCCTGCCTTTGGAAAGCAGGTCCATGTATTGTTGGATACAGAACCGTTGGGCTTTTCGAAGAAAAAATGATGCACCCAACAAGATTGATTAAACAGAACTCACCCTTCTTAAAATCAACCATTGGTAGCAGCGTCCCCCCCCCCCGCCGTGTTGAAACAGTTGGGATGAAGTTGGGGAATGAAAACTTCTAGGTCTGGAAATATTTGAGGAAATGGTGGAAAAGTTCAAGACCATTCAGCAACATATCAGGGCTTCTAATATTCGATAGAAGAGTTATAATTAAAATCATCTACAAGACCATATTTTGATGTTGGAAATGTGGTATTTCTCCCCATATCTCTATGGAATAAATTGATGAGATTTTGGATGAAAGGAAAGATTAGTCCAAGATACATCGGCCCCTTTAAGATCCTTGATCGCATCGAAGTGGTGGCCTATCGACTAGAAATCCCACCTAACTTACCTCCAGTATATGATGTATTCCATATATCCTTATTGAGGAATTATATATCTCACCCCTCACATGTACTCAATCCATAGGTGGTTCTAGTGGATAATGGCCTCTCCTATGAGAAGCATCCAATGAAGATCTTAGATCATAGAAACAAAGTTCTATGAAATAAGACAATGCATTGTTTCAAAGTGATGTGGAGAAGCCACAAGATTAAAGAAGAAATATGAGAACTGTAAGAGGTGATGAAATATATTTACCTTCCTATGATTTAATGTGTGAAATGAAAATTTCAAGGGAGATATTTCTTAATGGAGGAAGGTTGTAATGAATCAAACTATTATAAATGAAATTCCCTTTTTCATTTAATTTAATAACTTATTTTGTAATATGGTTATAGAAAAATCATGAACTTCATTTGTTATATCTTCTTGGATTTAAAATACTATTAATAATCTTTACCATTGACAATATAGTCATTTAATAGTGATCACATGATTAGTTTGAATATTGGAGTTTAACAAATTCAATTAACATAGGCAAAGGATGTGATAGCCTAAAAAAGTGTGATCGTAACCTATGAATCCCATTTATCAGAGATTATAAGGGAAATAGAATCTATAGGCTTTTCCCTCAACCAGTCATAAGCTGGAATCCAACAACTTAATCATGATCGAAAGTAATTATGGTAGAATATCAAGCTCCTTGAGATTAATCCCTAAACCATGTTCATCAAACGACCCCATGAAAGTCTAACTATCACGCACCTTAATCTTAGGGAAGTCACTGGTGTATTAATTGTATATTTATCAATAACATAATAATTTAAATATTTATATAATAATTAATATATTTTCATTTTATTTTTACTTTATAAATGGTTTTTATTTTTATTCAATTAAACAAAAATTGTAATTTCGGGTAATATTCAAATTCAATTAAGGAAATTATTTGGACGAATTAATGGATTTTTGAAATAAATAATATTTTAATGAATTTTTATTTTTGAATAAGGTTTATTAAATATAAATGATCATATAAATTTTATGAAGTCAAATGTACTCTTTGTAAAGGTTCAAAAACTATTATTGTCAAAAAAACCCAACATTTTTAAATAAATATCGATTGTTATTTAAAAAATTGAAAATAAAAATATTTATAAAATTATTTACATAAAATAAATGTTATTTTTGGAATTAGAATGTCAAAATTATCCAATAGTGAGTTTTTCATAATTTTCCAAGACAGTCGAAATTTCAGGTAAAAATTAAATATCGTATAAATATACAGTGTGTATCATGACATCATAATGACCCAAAAATGATGTAATAAATACTATAATGGGTATAATAATACAAATATACGTTTTCCCCATAAAAATTGTTATTTTAGGTTTATTTTATTAATTTTATAAATCCTTTATTAATCCTCCAAAAACTATAATATATTTGATGATTTTAAATTCATTTCTTTAAGAGTGTGACTCACCTCCACATAAAAAATGGAAATATTTTATTAATTAAAGTCCTTTGATTAATAAAAATTTAAAAATAATCCTCTATGATATAAAACTTGGGAAAAACCATGGTAAGGTTTTTGGTTTTGGATATTTTACAAGATAGAGTCTAAAACCTATGTTTGTAAAATGTTATAGAATTCCCCTCTCTTTTCCTATATAAACCCAACTAAGATCCCATTTATCTTCACAAAAATTCATTGAGGAATTTCTTACTCTTCCCTCCACTCTTTATTATCCTCCCAATGTTTTATAATCTCTCAAAAATCCTCTTTTCAAGCTTTTGGATACACATACACTCAAGTAAGGGATCTTTTCCTATCTCTTATTTATTAAAGTATCTTCTTTACCTTATGTATGTCATCTTAATTTTCGGATGATGTGATATGTTATTCCATATACAAATTACTATAAATTTAATTTAAAAATGATAATATAACAATTTATCTCTCATCAAACCATATTATGAATTTTTATGTCATGTCGTTATGCTGCTGAAATTCCGTAAAGGGTCCTATCTTTCTCCCCTTTATTCAATAATCTTCTTCATTTTATGCCCTTTTATTTTCAATTCCTAATGTTGGAGTGTGTTTTTACACATGTACCATGATAATCACGTAATTTCTAAATTACTATATACCCATTTCTCTCTCATTTATCCTTCATAGTAACATTTATGTGCCCCCATTATACTGCTGAAATTTCACAGAGGGAATCCATGCCAAAAAGAATGTGCAGTGAATACCCATACCCAATTCCTACTGAGGGTGTTCACCTTTATGAACTTATAATCATTTTATTGGGGAATTACATGTATTTATGCCACACTAATTTATTTTCAAATAAAATATGATGAAAAATGAATCTATGTTGTGTGATCTATGTGGAACACTTAAGCATGAAAATGAAATGAATGTGATGGGTGAGCCCATAATTATATAGTGCTCCAATGAATTGGGTAATGCTTACTATCATGATACATCATGTTGGGATAGGGAGTGAAATAAATTTATTTACGGGACATTTTCCATCATGATATCTTGGAATTTAGCCTTGAACCATTTTTATGATCTAGTGTATTAAGTTGTTGTCACATTTCCCAAGTTGCCTTTATGTTATCATGTTTTACCATGTCTTATTTTTATTGTTTATGATTATCATTATTTTAATACCCCATTAATATTACAATTTTCTAACATGTTTTATTCTCTTAATATTATATCATGTTTACTTCTTCACTAGGCTTTATAGTTCATCCGTCTCTTATGTATTTCCCCAGGTTATCCCATTCAGTTTTAAGTTCGAGCATGTTAAAGAAGTTTTCAATAAAGATATTGTAATTCATGTTTTAATTTTTAATGAAATGTACCTAATTCTCAGAGAAAATAGACTTATCGATCTTTCGGGTTGTGTTAAATATATTTTTATGTAATTAAATCATGTATTAATGTGTAATAGAGATAAGGGTTATTGTATTTTTTTGATATTAACACAATATAACAATTGTCATATTTTTAAAATTCAAACACGGATCCTCTCTACATGTTGATATTTTTATACGTATGTTCCCAAAAATTATAATTTTCTATTTTAGAATATAGAATATCCACATATGATTTGATGCCCCATATTCTTCAATTAATTTCTCCACTTTTCCATATGTTTTTTTTACTCCATGAACCCAATATTATATTTTTCTTCTCAAATAATTACCCCCAAAGAAATTCTATTAGTACCTTCTCTTTTCTCATTTAATTTTCTTTCACATTTTTTTATAGTATAATATAGTATTCTAGAGTCTTAAAGTGGGAAAAACACTCTCTCTTTTTATTCTCTTCAGTTTATCTGGTCTATTATCATTATAATATCTTCAATACATATTCTTTAACCTATATAAATATCTTCTATATATTCAAGATTAAATGATATTTAGGTTTTTTAAACATAATTCTCAAGCTAACTAATTTTTTCCCCAAAATATCAACAATAACTACACTTCAATCTCCCTAGCTATATAATGATTATTCATCATTTCATATATAGCTTATTTCATCTTCTTATAACTTGAGAGCTTCATTTAATACCTAGTATAACATTAAAATTGTCTTCACATTTGAATAGAAGGTTACCTCAAATCATATCATATTCTTCTAAAGCATGAATCACAACTCTATTTTTGATATTTAGATTATTACAATATATAACAAGTGTCCTCATATTCATCCTTATTTTCAGTTTTAATAAATATGGAAGAATAACTTCAGGATTAATTTATTTCACATAAATTATGCAAGTTATTTGATTCTCATCAAACCATCTTGGATTATGGATTTCAATAACATCATCATATTTGTACCATGTAAGAATATCATATTTTTTGAAAAAATGATTTCTAATTCAATCTAGAATTTCTTAATATATCTTTATTTGAAATTATCCATAAGTCTTCTTTATTTTATATTCATTGAAGATCAATACTCTATATTAAAAATATTATATCACACTTGTTTTGTGATTTTTTTTATAATTCATTAAAAACTTAAGAAGCAACAAATTTTAGTATAATATTCATATATTTAAATCTGGAAATTGCACATTTTAACCAGCGAATTATTCAGATTTATATAACTATGGCATGAAATGTATGCTTGTTGGATGAAACTTTTGATGAGAGTGATCACATATACACTCATTAAAATGACACATAAACTGAGTAACATGACACCTACTATCAACATGAAACAAACATATGCTAAATTCCCTTTTCCAATTATCTAGGTATGATGATCATCACACTTATACTAGAGAAAAAACACTTATGTTGAATTCACACATACATAATGGTAGTCAAGAAACCATAAAATGGATCGACCGTGAAGAATATTCTCAATGAGTCAACTACATATTCAATTTTCATATATTAAAAGTGAGTAAACATATCAACCAAAATACTTAATATATTAATTAAATTACTAATCTATTAACCATGATGCATAGGGTGACAATCAACCATATGGATCAACAACATGACTTGCCAGAATTACAGTAAGGCTGAAAATCAACCACATAAGAAACCAAAAACTCATGTGGTAGATAGATCAACCATATGAATTTGATCGACCATGATTGTCCAGACTTATCCAAATTCATCACTTCTAACTAAATATCTAAAAATTATTTAATTAAGTTTATGGTTGATTCAAACTACCTCTAGTCGATTAAAATTTTTTATAACAGCTCTTCAAACCATTTCCTACAGTCATCACTTCCACTATTCCAAACTATTATAGATTGTGTTGGAACTATTCTTTCAACACTTTTCAGGTACTTTTAATATTAGTACACAAAATCATCTAATGTATGAATCTACCCTTAGGACCTATCCATCTAGATGTTCCAAGGTAGAAAGCACTTTACATTTAAAATATATGAATAGGTCCATTAAGAATCCAATAAAAGTCACATTAATTTGTATTTACCAAAACCAAATGGTAAACACTTTCAACTTCATGTATCCAGGGGATACTCCAATCCATCACCAAATTCTCCTTCATAACCATTAACATGCACATTGATAATAAACACAAACTCAATCTAAATGGAACATAAATATCACCCTTTGTATTTTTTTTCAATACATTGAACTTCAATACTCATAAGATTCATACCAATCTACAAAAAAATTCTCTTTTACACTCTGATGTACATGGATGTTACTGACATTTTTTTTTTCTATTTTCATTTAGTTTTAATTAATTTGCTAACCGCTTCTTGTGTTCTTAGGTTATTTTTGTAGTATTTTAAATATTTTAGTTGCTTCTATAGTTTTTAGTTAGTATTATATTAATATTAGTTATTTATTTTCATTTTTTAGAATTTTATTTTATTAACATTTCATATTTTATTTTAATATTACTTTTAGTTTATTAATTAATTATAACTATAAATATTCATATAACTCTATTTATACTAATTTATTATTATTTAACCCTTTTATTTAATTAGTTTTTATTTTATTTGAAATTTGATTTTTTTTCCTTTCCCTCCTATTTCCCTACCCCGCCGTTTTTTATCCTCCCTGCTGACCCGCTCTCCCCCGCATCTCTCCCACACCTCTCTCTCCCTATCAACCCGCTACCGGCCGCCTCTTTTATTTTTTTATCTCCTCTCCAATCAACCCCATGCCCCTTTTTTTTCTCACCCGCTGGAACCGCCGGCCCCCCTTTATCTCCTCTCTCACGTGGCCCTCTCCCATCTCTCACCCGCATCACCCAACCCGCCGCTGCCTCTTCCCATTGAAAAAAAAACCTCGCCAGCAGTGCGCTCCCCTCCTCTTCACCGGAGCCGCCGGCTTTCTCCACGCCGCCAACCTGCATCTCCCTCTCCATTCGCCCTGCACCTCTCACCCGCATCACCTGCAGACCTGCCTCCCTTCTCCACGCCGTGCGCAACCCCCAGCCGCCCTGCATTCATCCCGCTGGCCGCATCACCTGCACCCCGCGCCCCCCCATCTTCACGCCGTGCGCAACACCAGCCGCCGGGCCTCCCCTATCTTCCATCCCGCTGGCCGCATCACCTGCACCCCGCGCTCCCCCCTCTCCATTCCGAACCCGGCAGCCTCCCCTACCCTGGCCGCGCACCCCTCCTGGCGCACTCCTGCTGCACAGCCCGTCTCTCTCCCGCCAGCCACCCTTGCCGCCAGCCTCTCGGCCGGACCACCACCCTGCCTCGCACAGCTTTCCGGCAGCCCCTCTCCCTTGGTCGCGCCTCTTTCCGGCGGCTCCCTCTCTTTCCGGCACCCTCCATCTCATCCGGCCAGCCCCTCGAACCCCTCTCCGCAGGTTTATTTTGGTCGACTTGCTAAAAGACAGGACTTTAGAAGCGGAGGAGAGCTTTCCAGATCTTGTTCAAGCGCACCGGCCGCCGACTGTCCGAGCACCCGCCACGGTCGCCGCAGCGGACCAGCATCTACTCCATCGCCAACGTCTTTTGTTCCGGTGGTCGCGAAGTTGGTGCGTGACATCATCACGTGCCGAAGGTTGGTGCGCGCGGTGGAAATAGAGATGGACACGATCATCTTTTTGGTAACGCAGTGTTGTTTTACATGACATATCATTTTATTACTGCGTTGATTTGTTTAGTTGTGATGTCGGGGTAATTTTCTTAGTGTCGGGATGTTGGTTGAATGATTAAATTATTGCGCATGCCATGCAACGTACTATTTGATGATTAATTGTCAATTAAATTTATTTTAATTGAATATTTATCTGTTTAAATTATTTTTGCACTGAATTAATTGCTGAAATTGAAACTGGCCATTTTAATTATAAGTCGACGCGGCGGTCCGAGAAGGTAAACCGCGTTGACTGATGGTAGGTGCAAATTAGTGACACAACTTTGTGAGAAACGGGTTGTGTCATTTCGCCGTGTAGTTCGGGGCTTGAACGAGTTTTCTAATTTATTTATGACACCAGAGAACGGGACTTTAAATAAAATTGGGAAATTAAAATTGAGCATCTAAAAAATGCACATATTTTTGGAACTGGCGATAACTAAACAGGATAAATATTTAATCACATAAAGAATACCTTGCACGGTTGCGTGATAATTTAATTGTGACACCAACATCCCCGACACATTTTGTTGACTTAGAATCCATCATCATTTCCGTTTGCAATTTTCTTTTTATCTTTTGTCTTCTCACCTTTTAGTTTAAAAAAAAGAAAAAAAAAGAGAAAACTCAAAAATAGGAATTCCCTCAAACCTTGTCCATCTAAACATTGTCCAACGAAATATTTTTAGTGGACTAGATTCCGTGCTCTCTGTGGTTCGACCCTGCTCGCCACTTTTACAGTAGCCAGTTGGTTATAAAATTCGCAAATTTGCACGCGTTGCGACGCGCGTGCCAAATTTCTGGCACCGTTGCCGGGGAGCACGCGCACATCTAGCATTAAGAAAATTTCAAGTAGACCTTGCTTTAGGCACTGTTCGCCTAAATGGTGAACACTCGTACTTCTGATCCGTCAAAGAACGACACACCCCTTGATCCACAACTTGAACATCAAAGAAAGGGAAAAGAACAAGTTGGTACCTCAGCTGCAAACGCAATGCATCCACCTGCGGAAAGCGTTGAAACTCATATTCCGACACTTCCTAGTGGACAAGTCCATCCACTTTTCCAAAACCGTCTCGATAATCAACGACCTCGGACTACTATGAGACAGGAGTTGCGACCCAACACAGTCGGAATAAGCTCAGGTATAACACGACCCAGAATTCAAGCAACGCACTTTGAATTGAAGCCGTCCACGATCAACCTGCTCCAACAACATGCACAGTTTCATGGATTGAGCAACGAAGACCCTTATATGCATGTGAACAGATTTCTTGAAGTCTGTGACACATTTAAATATAACGGAGTAACGGATGATGCATTGATCCTACGACTGTTTCCATTTTCGTTGCAAGGGAAAGCAAAGGACTGGTTGGAGAGTCTCGACCCCGAAACAGTTTTCACATGGGAAGTGTTGAGAAGAAAATTCCTTGATCGATATTACACAACAGCCCAATCTTTGAAAAACAAGAGAGACCTCGACTCCTTTTGTCAAAGTGAATACGAATCGTTAGGAGAAGCTTGGGAAAGATTCAAATCCATGTTAAGACGTTGTCCCCATCATGGGATGAAGTTGGCAAACCAGCTGCAAGCTTTCTACTATGGACTTCAATCCGAGAGTAAGTCTGCCATCAACACAGCTACTGGAAACGCGTTCATGGAAATGGATCCGGAGGACCTGTACATATTGATTCAAAACATGGCCGAACACAGTTTCCAGTGGCCAGATGATTTTTCAAGATGAAAGGCAGGAGTGCATCACGTTGATACTCAAACATTCATGGCTGCACAATTTGAAGCTCTCAACAAGAGGATTGACAACTTGTCAATAAACCCACCTAAGCCAGTCCATGTTGTTCAAGCTGAACACTGTCCACACTGTGGTGGTCCTCATGATTATTCCATGTGTCCATATAACACTACAGAGACCAAGATGTCTGAAGCTAACTTCGTTAGTTACAACCGTGGAAATTATGGGAACAATTACAACACAAACTGGCAAGGCAATACCCAAAATCAAGGTTGGAAGGAACCAGTGGCTACTCAGCCGATGAACCATAACATGGGTCCACCTGGATTCACTGCTCAACCTACCTTCAGACCCGCCATGCAACCACAAGAGCAAGGGTCTCAACAGAAATACCGACCACCGTTCCATCAGCAACAACAGTATAAGGAGCAAAAGCAAACAACAGACTGCGCCCCTGCTGCAACACAAGGTCAAAAAGATTGGGGAGAAACTATAGCCAAGTTAATGATGTCCAATCAATCTCGGTTTGAATCACAAGAGATGGCAACCCAAAACTTACAGGCTTCCATGCGCAACATTGAAAATCAAGTCGGTCAGTTAGCCGCACAAATGCAAAACCGACAGCAAGGAACTCTACCAAGCAACACAAGAGTCAACCCAAGAGAAGAAGCAAAAGCCATCATACTGCGAAGTGGCACACAGTTACCAGAGCACCAAAAGCCTGATGTTCAACCAACAGATGAGACGCCTATACCTTCCACTGAAAATGGCGACTCAACAAACAAAGCAATCCAACTTGAACCCAAAGAGGAGGAAGAACGAAACATACTTGCAAAGAATGAAAAGGCAAGAAAGGAGAAGGAAAATGAGGCACTCAACGAAAGAGCGAAATCCCACATACCACCTCCTCCATTTCCACAAGGACTGAAGCAAAGGAAGTTGGATGCGCAATTTTCAAAATTCATGGAGATGTTCAAAAAGCTTCAAATAAATATTCCTTTTGCGGAAGCCATCACACAAATGCCCCACTAGGCCAAATTTCTCAAAGAACTTCTGTCAAAAAGAAGAAAATTAGATGATGTGGGAACGGTCATAATGCACGAGGAATGTTCAGCAGTCATACCCAGATCCATACCTCCAAAACTAAGAGACCCTGGGAGTTTCACTATTCCTTGCAATATTGGAGGATGTCAATTCGGAAGAGCTTTGTGCGACCTCGGAGCTAGTGTCAATCTCATGCCATCTAGAATCCTTGAAGAACTGGGCATCACCGAATTAAAGCCAACGAGAGTCGCCTTGCAAATGGCTGACCGATCAGTGAAGCATCCTCGAGGGATTCTAGAGGACGTTCTTGTCAAGGTTGATAAATATTACTTCCCTGCTGACTTCATTGTCCTCGATATGGAAGAAGATAAGGACGTCCCACTCATTCTCGGGAGACCCTTCTTGGCGACATGCAGGGCACTGGTCGATGTCCAAGAGGGAAAGTTAATTTTTAGAATTGGGGATGAGAACATAACATTTGATGTCCTAAAGGCCATGGAAAAACCATCTGTAGCAGACTGTCATTTCCTGGATACGATTGAAGAATGGGATGAGTTTGCAAGCGATGTGCTGGACCTCGCAGATTTGCACAAAGAAAATAAAGAGTTCACTGAATCAATCGAGGAAGTGGAATTCATTAGGAATATAGTCGAGCCTTTAGATAGACATGAATTCACTTCACTTACTCCATCACTTGAAAAGCCTCCAACACTTGATCTTAAACCTCTTCCATCAAACCTGAGATATAGCTACTTGGGAGATTTAAACACCTTACCAGTCATCATAAATGCCAATCTTTCGAGTGAACAAGAGAGCAAATTGCTCAATGTCCTGTCACAAAGGAAACCAGCAATAGGTTGGACGATTGCTGATCTAAAAGGTATAAGTCCTGCCATCTGTACTCACAGAATACATATGGAAGATAATTCAAAACCCTGTAGGCAACCACAACGACGCTTGACACCTCCCATGAAAGAAGTAGTCAAGAAAGAAGTCATTAAACTTCTTGATGCCGGTTTAATTTTTCCAATCTCCGACAGTCAGTGGGTTAGCCCGTTGCAAGTGGTACCTAAAAAGGGTGGAACCACAGTGGTTGAGAATGATAAAGGAGAATTGATAACCACAAGAACAGTGACTGGATGGAGAGTGTGCGTCGACTATCGGAAATTGAATGATTCCACTAGAAAGGATCACTTCCCATTACCCTTTATTGATCAAATCCTTGAACGATTGGCAGGACGAGATTACTACTGTTTTCTGGATGGATATTCGGGCTATAATCAAATATCAGTGACACCAGAGGATCAAGAGAAAAGCACGTTCACTTGTCCATATGGTACATTTGCTTATAGGAGAATGCCTTTTGGAATGTGTAATGCTCCAGCCACATTTCAACGATGCATGATGGCAATATTCCATGACATGATTGAAGAGTTCTTGGAAATTTTCATGGATGACTTCTCAGTGTATGGAAATTCTTTTGATGACTGTCTGGAACATTTGGATAAGGTTTTGGCAAGATGCGAAGAAAAGAATCTGGTACTTAATTGGGAAAAGTCACACTTCATGGTCCAAAGTGGAATAGTCTTAGGCCATCAAATTTCAAAGAAAGGAATTGAAGTTGACTCCGCAAAGATTAGTACAATCTCTGAGTTACCCATGCCTTCTTCAGTTCGTTCCATTCGAGGTTTTCTTGGGCACGTTGGATTCTATAGACGCTTCATCAAGGATTTCTCTGTTATTGCCCGACCCCTTACGAATCTATTGGGAAAAGATGTCACGTTCCACTTCGGCCCTGAATGTCAGGAAGCATTTAAATTACTAAGGCAGCGTTTGGTTGAAGCCCCAATAATGATTTCACCTGATTGGGAGAAAACATTCGAGTTAATGTGTGACGCTAGTGACTGGGCAGTTGGAGCTGCCTTGGGGCAAAGAAAAGAAAAGATCTTTAGGCCAATCTACTATGCTAGCCGAACGTTGAATGAGGCCCAACATAACTACACAACAACTGAAAAAGAGCTGCTGGCAGTTGTTTTTGCCTTTGATAAATTTCGATCCCATCTGTTGTTCTCAAAAGTCACTGTCTATATGGATCATGCGGCACTTCGGTATCTAATGGCCAAGAAAGATGCAAAACCGAGACTCATTCGATGGATACTGTTACTTCAGGAATTTGACATTGAAGTCAAGGACAAAAAGGGAACAGAGAACGTCGTTGTTGATCATTTATCACGCCTCGACCATGAAACAAGTGAAATCAATGTCGAACTAATCACTGAAACATTTCCTGACGAACAACTCTATGCCATTGAGACAATCACACCTTGGTATGCTGATTTCGTGAACTACTTAGCTTCAGGTGTGATACATCCAGATTTATCAAAGGAACAGAGGAAAAGATTTCTGAATGAATCACGACATTACTACTGGGATGATCCTTTACTTTTCAAAGACTGTGCGGATGGAATGATAAGAAGATGCATCCCTGAAGAAGAAGTGGAGAGTGTTTTGAACTTATGCCATACTGGAGAAGCTGGAGGAAACCATGGGATTCATCGAACAATCAGCAAGGTGTTACAATGTGGTTTGTACTGGCCAACCATGAATCGTGACATTCGTGAATTCGTCATGAATTGTGACAAATGCCAAAGAACCGGGGGTATAAGCTGGAAGCGCGAAATGCCACAACATTCAATCATGGGAATTGAAATTTTTGACATATGGGGAATTGACTTCATGGGTCCTTTTCCTAAATCTTTTGGGAAATCCTATATCCTTGTCTGTGTGGACTATGTGTCAAAATGGGTGGAAGCTGAAGCATTCTCGGAAAATACTGCTCGAGTCGTCATCAAATTTTTGAAGCAACACATTTTTACCCGGTTCGGAATTCCAAGGCTAATCATCAGTGACCGTGGTACCCACTTCAATAATGCGCTGTTTCAGAAACTAATGACTCGCCATGGATGTCACCACTACATGAGCACCCCATACCATCCACAGACCAATGGCCAAGCTGAGGTTTCAAACCGAGAAATTAAGGGTATTTTGGAGAAAACTGTAAGTACATCTAGGAAAGATTGGGTCACCAAACTTGATGATGCACTATGGGCCTACAGAACTGCCTACAAGACACCCATTGGAATGTCCCCATATAGGTTAGTCTTTGGGAAAACCTGCCACTTACCTGTAGAATTGGAACATAAAGATTATTGGGCTGTGAAGAAACTGAATTTTGATCTCAAAACTGCCCAAGAGAAGCGTTTTCTACAAATGAATGAACTAGATGAGATGAGGAGAGAAGCATATGACAATGCTTTGATTTACAAAGAGAAAACTCGAGCCTGGCATGACAAACGGATCCAACAAAGAAATTTTTCAACAGGCGACAAAGTTCTCCTCTTCAACTCACGACTTCGAATCATGGCTGGAAAACTCAAATCGAAGTGGTCAGGTCCTTACACCGTCACAATTGTTTATCCACATGGTGCTGTCGAAATTTCTGATGGAAAGATGCCCCCATTCAAAGTAAATGGTCAACGCCTTAAACTTTACCACACTTCGGATAAAATAGGCATCATTGAAGAACTACAATTGCAATGAGAAGTTATCCGTCTGGCTGAAGACGTAAAACTTAGCGCTGATCGGGAGGCAACCCGACTGCTTCTTCATTCTTTGATCTTTGTTTTCTTACTCTATCTCTATCTCTCTATCTGCTTTGTGAATGCAGCTAAAAAAATGTCTAGCTCTTCTGATTCTTCTGTGGTCATCGATGCGCTTGTTCCGCCTCCCTCTGAATAGTACGACGGATAACTCAGGAGCTGGCTGATATCGAGCGCCGGCTTGAGGAACTTTCACTGGAGATTCGTGCTCAGCATCCAGCACCACCACAAAGAGCACAGATTCCGTTCCTCCCTCACCAGCTTCACGCTCACTTTGCTCCGGAGGTGGTTAATCCCACCAAGCGTCCCCGTGAGATCGAGGATACAGCCACTAGTTCTCGTAAGAGGCAGAGGAATTCTGAGCTGATGGACCAAGACGATTGAACATTGTCCATCCGTCTGGCTGAAGACGTAAAACTTAGCGCTTCCTGGGAGGCAACCCATGTTCCAGTTTCATCCCCCCCCTTTTTTTTCTCCTTTTACCTGTTCTAATTTGTTTGAAAAAATAAAAATAAAATAAAACATGGCATGTGTGATTTTTCTTTTAGCTCCTCCTGATATTTGTATGCACCTGTCACTCTTCTGCATCTCTGCTTCTATTTAGATGATTCTTGGTGTTATTTTTATGATATGATGCGGGTATGTGTTGTCCATATGTAGTTTTTACAGGTACATAATTTCTGGAACTTCATCGGATACAGGCAGCCTCTCCGCATCCATCTGCACTTACACAGGGAAGTGTTTTAATTTTCGCCATATTTTCTGCTTCCAAAAACACCATATATATATATAAAAAAAAAACTAACACTCCTGTCATTCATGAACCCACATAAGAACTGTTGTATTTTTACCGCAACCCAGTCGGGAACTTACCACTTGTGTCCCTAGGCAGTTTGAGCACCTGATTCTTGTTCTGGATTTCTTCAATCCTTGACCTCATGACTTAGATGATTGCTGATATTATTTCATGCTTCGAAAGATTTTTCAAAAACTTGAATATTTTTGAGACACTTATTTGCACTCATTCTCATCTGTGCTGTCCAACATTATATTTCCATACCCGTGAGGACTCTAATCCATTTCAAAATCATCTCTTATTTCTCTTTTTCTTGAGGGAATCTCAACCATGTTTTGTCTTCTAGAACTTGCCATGTTTTTCCATCAAAGCGATAGGAATTTTTGCAAGTTGCACTAAAATGATCGAGGCATTGGTTTGATATTTTAGCCCCGTTGACCCACTGAGCCACCCAAACATTTTCTCCTTCGTATAGCCCTTAGAAGCCATGCAGAAGCCTTTTAGGATGAGCCCAATCCGATACCCTTCCCTACCAATTTCTTGAATTTATGCATGATTATTTCAATCTAAGTGTGGGGGAGAGAGACTTACTCATGGAGAGGGTTCTTCGAGGGGCAGTGATTCATTTGATGTCCATGGATTGACATTATTCCATCCTGATCATATGAGTTCTTTTTCACAGTAGCCACATTCATTTCATATTATTTTGATATAGGAATATAGAATCCTTTTGAGTTCCAACAATGAGTACATTGGTGGTCATTACGCGGTAACCCTCGACTTTAGGGATACCTATTAAAGTGATGATCCATTACTCCAGGAACTAGAAAGTTTTCTATATGACCTACCTTCATTGAGATGTACAGCATATATGCTACTTGTGTACCATTATTTGGGATTTTTGTCTGACACCTATTCCATGGGGTTTTTGGGTTGATACTCACCAGTTTTTCCTGACCATATTATGTGAATGAGTTGTGTCTTTAAAGTGAAAAAAAAGAGAGTGAAACATTGGTTTATCATATGCTTGGGGACAAGCAGTGTTTTAAGTGTGGGGGAGCGAGAGTTTGAGGGAGACATTTAGATTGACTTATCATGCATTTATTTCAAGATTCAACCCTTATTTTTACCAAAAAATGTCAATTTTTTTCCCACCATCCCACAGCTTCAGAAACATTTGAACCTCATGTAAAGTCCTTGAGATTGGTGCATTCTTTTGATTTCCACTAGTGGAGATGTGAAATTCATGGCAAGCCTGTGGTAAGCCTGCATGTGTATGAGAACTGAGAAAAACTTTGATCAAATGTTTTTGAGAAATGAGAGTGATGGTGAGGTAGGTCACATGATGAATGAGTGCACGTACTTGTTTTGAAAAAAAATGCAAGTGAAAGAATTTTTTTTTGAAATTGAAGTTTTACATGAAGCATGATATTTTATGAGAAAAGAGATTGAAAAATTTTGAACTTGTAATTTTGATGTTTTGATCTGTCTCCTGTCACTTGTGTTTTCTTTCTGATTGTTTTGCCCAGGAGTGCAAAAGTTTAAGTGTGGGGGATTTGATGTACATGGATGTTACTGACATTTTTTTTCTATTTTCATTTAGTTTTAATTAATTTGCTAACCGCTTCTTGTGTTCTTAGGTTATTTTTGTAGTATTTTAAATATTTTAGTTGCTTCTATAGTTTTTAGTTAGTATTATATTAATATTAGTTATTTATTTTCATTTTTTAGAATTTTATTTTATTAACATTTCATATTTTATTTTAATATTACTTTTAGTTTATTAATTAATTATAACTATAAATATTCATATAACTCTATTTATACTAATTTATTATTATTTAACCCTTTTATTTAATTAGTTTTTATTTTATTTGAAATTTGATTTTTTTTCCTTTCCCTCCTATTTCCCTACCCCGCCGTTTTTTATCCTCCCTGCTGACCCGCTATCCCCCGCATCTCTCCCACACCTCTCTCTCCCTATCAACCCGCTACCCGGCCGCCTCTTTTATTTTTTTATCTCCTCTCCAATCAACCCCACGCCCCTTTTTTTTCTCACCCGCTGGAACCGCCGGCCCCCCTTTATCTCCTCTCTCACGTGGCCCTCTCCCATCTCTCACCCGCATCACCCAACCCGCCGCTGCCTCTTCCCATTGAAAAAAAAACCTCGCCAGCAGTGCGCTCCCCTCCTCTTCACCGGAGCCGCCGGCTTTCTCCACGCCGCCAACCTGCATCTCCCTCTCCATTCGCCCTGCACCTCTCACCCGCATCACCTGCAGACCTGCCTCCCTTCTCCACGCCGTGCGCAACCCCCAGCCGCCCTGCATTCATCCCGCTGGCCGCATCACCTGCACCCCGCGCCCCCCCATCTTCACGCCGTGCGCAACACCAGCCGCCGGGCCTCCCCTATCTTCCATCCCGCTGGCCGCATCACCTGCACCCCGCGCTCCCCCCTCTCCATTCCGAACCCGGCAGCCTCCCCTACCCTGGCCGCGCACCCCTCCTGGCGCACTCCTGCTGCACAGCCCGTCTCTCTCCCGCCAGCCACCCTTGCCGCCAGCCTCTCGGCCGGACCACCACCCTGCCTCGCACAGCTTTCCGGCAGCCCCTCTCCCTTGGTCGCGCCTCTTTCCGGCGGCTCCCTCTCTTTCTGGCACCCTCCATCTCATCCGGCCAGCCCCTCGAACCCCTCTCCGCAGGTTTATTTTGGTCGACTTGCTAAAAGACAGGACTTTAGAAGCGGAGGAGAGCTTTCCGGATCTTGTTCAAGCGCACCGGCCGCCGACTGTCCGAGCACCCGCCACGGTCGCCGCAGCGGACCAGCATCTACTCCATCGCCAACGTCTTTTGTTCCGGTGGTCGCGAAGTTGGTGCGTGACATCATCACGTGCCGAAGGTTGGTGCGCGCGGTGGAAATAGAGACGGACACGATCATCTTTTTGGTAACGCAGTGTTGTTTTACATGACATATCATTTTATTACTGCGTTGATTTGTTTAGTTGTGATGTCGGGGTAATTTTCTTAGTGTCGGGATGTTGGTTGAATGATTAAATTATTGTGCATGCCATGCAACGTACTATTTGATGATTAATTGTCAATTAAATTTATTTTAATTGAATATTTATCTGTTTAAATTATTTTTGCACTGAATTAATTGCTGAAATTGAAACTGGCCATTTTAATTATAAGTCGACGCGGCGGTCCGAGAAGGTAAACCGCGTTGACTGATGGTAGGTGCAAATTAGTGACACAACTTTGTGAGAAACGGGTTGTGTCATTTCGCCGTGTAGTTCGGGGCTTGAACGAGTTTTCTAATTTATTTATGACACCAGAGAACGGGACTTTAAATAAAATTGGGAAATTAAAATTGAGCATCTAAAAAATGCACATATTTTTGGAACTGGCGATAACTAAACAGGATAAATATTTAATCACATAAAGAATACCTTGCACGGTTGCGTGATAATTTAATTGTGACACCAACATCCCCGACACATTTTGTTGACTTAGAATCCATCATCATTTCCGTTTGCAATTTTCTTTTTATCTTTTGTCTTCTCACCTTTTAGTTTAAAAAAAAAGAAAAAAAAGAGAAAACTCAAAAATAGGAATTCCCTCAAACCTTGTCCATCTAAACATTGTCCAATGAAATATTTTTAGTGGACTAGATTCCGTGCTATCTGTGGTTCGACCCTGCTCGCCACTTTTACAGTAGCCAGTTGGTTATAAAATTCGCAAATTTGCACGCGTTGCGACGCGCGTGCCAAATTTCTGGCGCCGTTGCCGGGGAGCACGCGCACGTCTAGCATTAAGAAAATTTCAAGTAGACCTTGCTTTAGGCACTGTTCGCCTAAATGGTGAACACTCGTACTTCTGATCCGTCAAAGAACGACACACCCCTTGATCCACAACTTGAACATCAAAGAAAGGGAAAAGAACAAGTTGGTACCTCAGCTGCAAACGCAATGCATCCACCTGCGGAAAGCGTTGAAACTCATATTCCGACACTTCCTAGTGGACAAGTCCATCCACTTTTCCAAAACCGTCTCGATAATCAACGACCTCGGACTACTATGAGACAGGAGTTGCGACCCAACACAGTCGGAATAAGCTCAGGTATAACACGACCCAGAATTCAAGCAACGCACTTTGAATTGAAGCCGTCCACGATCAACCTGCTCCAACAACATGCACAGTTTCATGGATTGAGCAGCGAAGACCCTTATATGCATGTGAACAGATTTCTTGAAGTCTGTGACACATTTAAATATAACGGAGTAACGGATGATGCATTGATCCTACGACTGTTTCCATTTTCGTTGCAAGGGAAAGCAAAGGACTGGTTGGAGAGTCTCGACCCCGAAACAGTTTTCACATGGGAAGTGTTGAGAAGAAAATTCCTTGATCGATATTACACAACAGCCCAATCTTTGAAAAACAAGAGAGACCTCGACTCCTTTTGTCAAAGTGAATACGAATCGTTAGGAGAAGCTTGGGAAAGATTCAAATCCATGTTAAGACGTTGTCCCCATCATGGGATGAAGTTGGCAAACCAGCTGCAAGCTTTCTACTATGGACTTCAATCCGAGAGTAAGTCTGCCATCAACACAGCTACTGGAAACGCGTTCATGGAAATGGATCCGGAGGACCTGTACATATTGATTCAAAATATGGCCGAACACAGTTTCCAGTGGCCAGATGATTTTTCAAGACGAAAGGAAGGAGTGCATCACGTTGATACTCAAACATTCATGGCTGCACAATTTGAAGCTCTCAACAAGAGGATTGACAACTTGTCAATAAACCCACCTAAGCCAGTCCATGTTGTTCAAGCTGAACACTGTCCACACTGTGGTGGTCCTCATGATTATTCCATGTGTCCATATAACACTACAGAGACCAAGATGTCTGAAGCTAACTTCGTTAGTTACAACCGTGGAAATTATGGGAACAATTACAACACAAACTGGCAAGGCAATACCCAAAATCAAGGTTGGAAGGAACCAGTGGCTACTCAGCCGATGAACCATAACATGGGTCCACCTGGATTCACTGCTCAACCTACCTTCAGACCCTCCATGCAACCACAAGAGCAAGGGTCTCAACAGAAATACCGACCACCGTTCCATCAGCAACAGCAGTATAAGGAGCAAAAGCAAACAACAGACTGCGCCCCTGCTGCAACACAAGGTCAAAAAGATTGGGGAGAAACTATAGCCAAGTTAATGATGTCCAATCAATCTCGGTTTGAATCACAAGAGATGGCAACCCAAAACTTACAGGCTTCCATGCGCAACATTGAAAATCAAGTCGGTCAGTTAGCCGCACAAATGAAAAACCGACAGCAAGGAACTCTACCAAGCAACACAAGAGTCAACCCAAGAGAAGAAGCAAAAGCCATCATACTGCGAAGTGGCACACAGTTACCAGAGCACCAAAAGCCTGATGTTCAACCAACAGATGAGACGCCTATACCTTCCACTGAAAATGGCGACTCAACAAACAAAGCAATCCAACTTGAACCCAAAGAGGAGGAAGAACGAAACATACTTGCAAAGAATGAAAAGGCAAGAAAGGAGAAGGAAAATGAGGCACTCAACGAAAGAGCGAAATCCCACATACCACCTCCTCCATTTCCACAAGGACTGAAGCAAAGGAAGTTGGATGCTCAATTTTCAAAATTCATGGAGATGTTCAAAAAGCTTCAAATAAATATTCCTTTTGCGGAAGCCATCACACAAATGCCCCACTATGCCAAATTTCTCAAAGAACTTCTGTCAAAAAGAAGAAAATTAGATGATGTGGGAACGGTCATAATGCACGAGGAATGTTCAGCAGTCATACCCAGATCCATACCTCCAAAACTAAGAGACCCTGGGAGTTTCACTATTCCTTGCAATATTGGAGGATGTCAATTCGGAAGAGCTTTGTGCGACCTCGGAGCTAGTGTCAATCTCATGCCATCTGGAATCCTTGAAGAACTGGGCATCACCGAATTAAAGCCAACGAGAGTCGCCTTGCAAATGGCTGACCGATCAGTGAAGCATCCTCGAGGGATTCTAGAGGACGTTCTTGTCAAGGTTGATAAATATTACTTCCCTGCTGACTTCATTGTCCTCGATATGGAAGAAGATAAGGACGTCCCACTCATTCTCGGGAGACCCTTCTTGGCGACATGCAGGGCACTGGTCGATGTCCAAGAGGGAAAGTTAATTTTTAGAATTGGGGATGAGAACATAACATTTGATGTCCTAAAGGCCATGGAAAAACCATCTGTAGCAGACTGTCATTTCCTGGATACGATTGAAGAATGGGATGAGTTTGAAAGCGATGTGCTGGACCTCGCAGATTTGCACAAAGAAAATAAAGAGTTCACTGAATCAATCGAGGAAGTGGAATTCATTAGGAATATAGTCGAGCCTTTAGATAGACATGAATTCACTTCACTTACTCCATCACTTGAAAAGCCTCCAACACTTGAGCTTAAACCTCTTCCATCAAACCTGAGATATAGCTACTTGGGAGATTTAAACACCTTACCAGTCATCATAAATGCCAATCTTTCGAGCGAACAAGAGAGAAAATTGCTCAATGTCCTGTCACAAAGGAAACCAGCAATAGGTTGGACGATTGCTGATCTAAAAGGTATAAGTCCTGCCATCTGTACTCACAGAATACATATGGAAGATAATTCAAAACCCTGCAGGCAACCACAACGACGCTTGACACCTCCCATGAAAGAAGTAGTCAAGAAAGAAGTCATTAAACTTCTTGATGCCGGTTTAATTTTTCCAATCTCCGACAGTCAGTGGGTTAGCCCGTTGCAAGTGGTACCTAAAAAGGGTGGAACCACAGTGGTTGAGAATGATAAAGGAGAATTGATAACCACAAGAACAGTGACTGGATGGAGAGTGTGCGTCGACTATCGGAAATTGAATGATTCCACTAGAAAGGATCACTTCCCATTACCCTTTATTGATCAAATCCTTGAACGATTGGCAGGACGAGATTACTACTGTTTTCTGGATGGATATTCGGGCTATAATCAAATAGCAGTGACACCAGAGGATCAAGAGAAAAGCACGTTCACTTGTCCATATGGTACATTTGCTTATAGGCGAATGCCTTTTGGAATGTGTAATGCTCCAGCCACATTTCAACGATGCATGATGGCAATATTCCATGACATGATTGAAGAGTTCTTGGAAATTTTCATGGATGACTTCTCAGTGTATGGAAATTCTTTTAATGACTGTCTGGAACATTTGGATAAGGTTTTGGCAAGATGCGAAGAAAAGAATCTGGTACTTAATTGGGAAAAGTCACACTTCATGGTCCAAAGTGGAATAGTCTTAGGCCATCAAATTTCAAAGAAAGGAATTGAAGTTGACTCCGCAAAGATTAGTACAATCTCTGAGTTACCCATGCCTTCTTCAGTTCGTTCCATTCAAGGTTTTCTTGGGCACGTTGGATTCTATAGACGCTTCATCAAGGATTTCTCTGTTATTGCCCGACCCCTTACGAATCTATTGGGAAAAGATGTCACGTTCCACTTCGGCCCTGAATGTCAGGAAGCATTTAAATTACTAAGGCAGCGTTTGGTTGAAGCCCCAATAATGATTTCACCTGATTGGGAGAAAACATTCGAGTTAATGTGTGACGCTAGTGACTGGGCAGTTGGAGCTGCCTTGGGGAAAAGAAAAGAAAAGATCTTTAGGCCAATCTACTATGCTATCCGAACGTTGAATGAGGCCCAATATAACTACACAACAACTGAAAAAGAGCTGCTGGCAGTTGTTTTTGCCTTTGATAAATTTCGATCCCATCTGTTGTTCTCAAAAGTCACTGTCTATACGGATCATGCGGCACTTCGGTATCTAATGGCCAAGAAAGATGCAAAACCGAGACTCATTCGATGGATACTGTTACTCTAGGAATTTGACATTGAAGTCAAGGACAAAAAGGGAACAGAGAACGTCGTTGCTGATCATTTATCACGCCTCGACCATGACACAAGTGAAATCAATGCCGAACTAATCACTGAAACATTTCCTGACGAACAACTCTATGCCATTGAGACAATCACACCTTGGTATGCTGATTTCGTGAACTACTTAGCTTCAGGTGTGATACATCCAGATTTATCAAAGGAACAGAGGAAAAGATTTCTGAATGAATCACGACATTACTACTGGGATGATCCTTTACTTTTCAAAGACTGTGCGGATGGAATGATAAGAAGATGCATCCCTGAAGAAGAAGTGGAGAGTGTTTTGAACTTATGCCATACTGGAGAAGCTGGAGGACACCATGGGATTCATCGAACAATCAGCAAGGTGTTACAATGTGGTTTGTACTGGCCAACCATGAATCGTGACATTCGTGAATTCGTCATGAATTGTGACAAATGCCAAAGAACCGGGTGTATAAGCTGGAAGCGCGAAATGCCACAACATTCAATCATGGGAATTGAAATTTTTGACATATGGGGAATTGACTTCATGGGTCCTTTTCCTAAATCTTTTGGGAAATCCTATATCCTTGTCTGTGTGGACTATGTGTCAAAATGGGTGGAAGCTGAAGCATTCTTGGAAAATACTGCTCGAGTCGTCATCAAATTTTTGAAGCAACACATTTTTACCCGGTTCGGAATTCCAAGGCTAATCATCAGTGACCGTGGTACCCACTTCAATAATGCGCTGTTTCAGAAACTAATGACTCGCCATGGATGTCACCACTACATGAGCACCCCATACCATCCACAGACCAATGGCCAAGCTGAGGTTTCAAACCGAGAAATTAAGGGTATTTTGGAGAAAACTGTAAGTACATCTAGGAAAGATTGGGTCACCAAACTTGATGATGCACTATGGGCCTACAGAACTGCCTACAAGACACCCATTGGAATGTCCCCATATAGGTTAGTCTTTGGGAAAACCTGCCACTTACCTGTAGAATTTGAACATAAAGCTTATTGGGCTGTGAAGAAACTGAATTTTGATCTCAAAACTGCCCAAGAGAAGCGTTTTCTACAAATGAATGAACTAGATGAGATGAGGAGAGAAGCATATGACAATGCTTTGATTTACAAAGAGAAAACTCGAGCCTGGCATGACAAACGGATCCAACAAAGAAATTTTTCAACAGGCGACAAAGTTCTCCTCTTCAACTCACGACTTCGAATCATGGCTGGAAAACTCAAATCGAAGTGGTCAGGTCCTTACACCGTCACAATTGTTTATCCACATGGTGCTGTCGAAATTTCTGATGGAAAGATGCCCCCATTCAAAGTAAATGGTCAACGCCTTAAACTTTACCACACTTCGGATAAAATAGGCATCATTGAAGAACTACAATTGCAATGAGAAGTTATCCGTCTGGCTGAAGACGTAAAACTTAGCGCTGATCGGGAGGCAACCCGACTGCTTATTCATTCTTTGATCTTTGTTTTCTTACTCTATCTCTATCTCTCTATCTGCTTTGCGAATGCAGCTAAAAAAATGTCTAGCTCTTCTGATTCTTCTGTGGTCATCGATGCGCTTGTTCCGCCTCCCTCTGACTTAGTACGACGGATAACTCAGGAGCTGGCTGATATCGAGCGCCGGCTTGAGGAACTTTCACTGGAGATTCGTGCTCAGCATCCAGCACCACCACAAAGAGCACAGATTCCATTCCTCCCTCACCAGCTTCACGCTCACTTTGCTCCGGAGGTGGTTAATCCCACCAAGCGTCCCCGTGAGATCGAGGATACAGCCACTAGTTCTCGTAAGAGGCAGAGGAATTCTGAGCTGATGGACCAAGACGATTGAACATTGTCCATCCGTCTGGCTGAAGACGTAAAACTTAGCGCTTCCTGGGAGGCAACCCATGTTCCAGTTTCATTCCCCCCCCCCTTTTTTTTCTCCTTTTACCTGTTCTAATTTGTTTGAAAAAATAAAAATAAAATAAAACATGGCATGTGTGATTTTTCTTTTAGCTCCTCCTGATATCTGTATGCACCTGTCACTCTTCTGCATCTCTGCTTCTATTTAGATGATTCTTGGTGTTATTTTTATGATATGATGCGGGTATGTGTTGTCCATATGTAGTTTTTACAGGTACATCATTTCTGGAACTTCATCGGATACAGGCAGCCTCTCCGCATCCATCTGCACTTACACAGGGAAGTGTTTTAATTTTCGCCATATTTTCTGCTTCAAAAACACCATATATAAAAAAAAAAACTAACACTCCTGTCATTCATGAACCCACATAAGAACTGTTGTATTTTTACCGCAACCCAGTCGGGAACTTACCACTTGTGTCCCTAGGCAGTTTGAGCACCTGATTCTTGTTCTGGATTTCTTCAATCCTTGACCTCATGACTTAGATGATTGCTGATATTATTTCATGCTTCGAAAGATTTTTCAAAAACTTGAATATTTTTGAGACACTTATTTGCACTCATTCTCATCTGTGCTGTCCAACATTATATTTCCATACCCGTGAGGACTCTAATCCATTTCAAAATCATCTCTTATTTCTCTTTTTCTTGAGGGAATCTCAACCATGTTTTGTCTTCTAGAACTTGCCATGTTTTTCCATCAAAGCGATAGGAATTTTTGCAAGTTGCACTAAAATGATCGAGGCATCGGTTTGATATTTTAGCCCCGTTGACCCACTGAGCCACCCAAACATTTTCTCCTTCGTATAGCCCTTAGAAGCCATGCAGAAGCCTTTTAGGATGAGCCCAAGCCGATACCCTTCCCTACCAATTTCTTGAATTTATGCATGATTATTTCAATCTAAGTGTGGGGGAGAGAGACTTACTCATGGAGAGGGTTCTTCGATGGGCAGTGATTCATTTGATGTCCATGGATTGACATTATTCCATCCTGATCATATGAGTTCTTTTTCACAGTAGCCACATTCATTTCATATTATTTTGATATAGGAATATAGAATCCTTTTGAGTTCCAACAATGAGTACATTGGTGGTCATTACGCGGTAACCCTCGACTTTAGGGATACCTATTAAAGTGATGATCCATTACTCCAGGAACTAGAAAGTTTTCTATATGACCTACCTTCATTGAGATGTACAGCATATACGCTACTTGTGTACCATTCTTTGGGATTTTTGTCTGACACCTATTCCATGGGGTTTTTGGGTTGATACTCACCAGTTTTTCCTGACCATATTATGTGAATGAGTTGTGTCTTTAAAGTGAAAAAAAAGAGAGTGAAACATTGGTTTATCATATGCTTGGGGACAAGCAGTGTTTTAAGTGTGGGGGAGCGAGAGTTTGAGGGAGACATTTATATTGACTTATCATGCATTTATTTCAAGATTCAACCCTTCTTTTTACCAAAAAATGTCAATTTTTTTCCCACCGTCCCACAGCTTCAGAAACATTTGAACCTCATGTAAAGTCCTTGAGATTGGTGCATTCTTTTGATTTCCACTAGTGGAGATGTGAAATTCATGGCAAGCCTATGGTAAGCCTGCATGTGTATGAGAACTGAGAAAAACTTTGATCAAATGTTTTTGAGAAATGAGAGTGATGGTGAGGTAGGTCACATGATGAATGAGTGCACGTACTTGTTTTGAAAAAAAATGCAAGTGAAAGAATTTTTTTTTGAAATTGAAGTTTTACATGAAGCATGATATTTTATGAGAAAAGAGATTGAAAAATTTTGAACTTGTAATTTTGTTGTTTTGATCTGTCTCCTGTCACTTGTGTTTTCTTTCTGATTGTTTTGCCCAGGAGTGCAAAAGTTTAAGTGTGGGGGATTTGATGTACATGGATGTTACTGACATTTTTTTTCTATTTTCATTTAGTTTTAATTAATTTGCTAACCGCTTCTTGTGTTATTAGGTTATTTTTGTAGTATTTTAAATATTTTAGTTGCTTCTATAGTTTTTAGTTAGTATTATATTAATATTAGTTATTTATTTTCATTTTTTAGAATTTTATTTTATTAACATTTCATATTTTATTTTAATATTACTTTTAGTTTATTAATTAATTATAACTATAAATATTCATATAACTCTATTTATACTAATTTATTATTATTTAACCCTTTTATTTAATTAGTTTTTATTTTATTTGAAATTTGATTTTTTTTCCTTTCCCTCCTATTTCCCTACCCCGCCGTTTTTTATCCTCCCTGCTGACCCGCTCTCCCCCGCATCTCTCCCACACCTCTCTCTCCCTATCAACCCGCTACCGGCCGCCTCTTTTATTTTTTTTATCTCCTCTCCAATCAACCCCACGCCCCGTTTTTTTCTCACCCGCTGGAACCGCCGGCCCCCCTTTATCTCCTCTCTCACGTGGCCCTCTCCCATCTCTCACCCGCATCACCCAACCCGCCGCTGCCTCTTCCCATTGAAAAAAAAACCTCGCCAGCAGTGCACTCCCCTCCTCTTCACCGGAGCCGCCGGCTTTCTCCACGCCGCCAACCTGCATCTCCCTCTCCATTCGCCCTGCACCTCTCACCCGCATCACCTGCAGACCTGCCTCCCTTCTCCACGCCGTGCGCAACCCCCAGCCGCCCTGCATTCATCCCGCTGGCCGCATCACCTGCACCCCGCGCCCCCCCATCTTCACGCCGTGCGCAACACCAGCCGCCGGGCCTCCCCTATCTTCCATCCCGCTGGCCGCATCACCTGCACCCCGCGCTCCCCCCTCTCCATTCCGAACCCGGCAGCCTCCCCTACCCTGGCCGCGCACCCCTCCTGGCGCACTCCTGCTGCACAGCCCGTCTCTCTCCCGCCATCCACCCTTGCCGCCAGCCTCTCGGTCGGACCACCACCCTGCCTCGCACAGCTTTCCGGCAGCCCCTCTCCCTTGGTCGCGCCTCTTTCCGGCGGCTCCCTCTCTTTCCGGCACCCTCCATCTCATCCGGCCAGCCCCTCGAACCCCTCTCCGCAGGTTTATTTTGGTCGACTTGCTAAAAGACAGGACTTTAGAAGCGGAGGAGAGCTTTCCGGATCTTGTTCAAGCGCACCGGCCGCCGACTGTCCGAGCACCCGCCACGGTCGCCGCAGCGGACCAGCATCTACTCCATCGCCAACGTCTTTTGTTCCGGTGGTCTTGAAGTTGGTGCGTGACATCATCACGTGCCGAAGGTTGGTGCGCGCAGTGGAAATAGAGACGGACACGATCATCTTTTTGGTAACGCAGTGTTGTTTTACATGACATATCATTTTATTACTGCGTTGATTTGTTTAGTTGTGATGTCGGGGTAATTTTCTTAGTGTCGGGATGTTGGTTGAATGATTAAATTATTTCGCATGCCATGCAACGTACTATTTGATGATTAATTGTCAATTAAATTTATTTTAATTGAATATTTATCTGTTTAAATTATTTTTGCACTGAATTAATTGCTGAAATTGAAACTGGCCATTTTAATTATAAGTCGACGCGGCGGTCCGAGAAGGTAAACCGCGTTGACTGATGGTAGGTGCAAATTAGTGACACAACTTTGTGAGAAACGGGTTGTGTCATTTCACCGTGTAGTTCGGGGCTTGAACGAGTTTTCTAATTTATTT
The DNA here is from genome assembly GCA_963277665.1 of Viscum album. Classification (NCBI taxonomy): domain Eukaryota; kingdom Viridiplantae; phylum Streptophyta; class Magnoliopsida; order Santalales; family Viscaceae; genus Viscum; species Viscum album. Next base: position 1,157,289,119 of record OY728134.1, on the reverse strand, counting down.
ATGACACCAGAGAACGGGACTTTAAATAAAATTGGGAAATTAAAATTGAGCATCTAAAAAATGCACATATTTTTGGAACTGGCGATAACTAAACAGGATAAATATTTAATCACATAAAGAATACCTTACACGGTTGCGTGATAATTTAATTGTGACACCAACATCCCCGACACATTTTGTTGACTTAGAATCCATCATCATTTCCGTTTGCAATTTTCTTTTTATCTTTTGTCTTCTCACCTTTTAGTTTAAAAAAAAAGAAAAAAAAAAGAGAAAACTCAAAAATAGAAATTCCCTCAAACCTTGTCCATCTAAACATTGTCCAACGAAATATTTTTAGTGGACTAGATTCCGTGCTCTCTGTGGTTCGACCCTGCTCGCCACTTTTACAGTAGCCAGTTGGTTATAAAATTCGCAAATTTGCACGCGTTGCGACGCGCGTGCCAAATTTATGGCACCGTTTCCGGGGAGCACGCGCACGTCTAGCATTAAGAAAATTTCAAGTAGACCTTGCTTTAGGCACTGTTCGCCTAAATGGTGAACACTCGTACTTCTGATCCGTCAAAGAACGACACACCCCTTGATCCACAACTTGAACATCAAAGAAAGGGAAAAGAACAAGTTGGTACCTCAGCTGCAAACGCAATGCATCCACCTACGGAAAGCGTTGAAACTCATATTCCGACACTTCCTAGTGGACAAGTCCATCCACTTTTCCAAAACCTTCTCGATAATCAACGACCTCGGACTACTATGAGACAGGAGTTGCGACCCAACACAGTCGGAATAAGCTCAGGTATAACACGACCCAGAATTCAAGCAACGCACTTTGAATTGAAGCCGTCCACGATCAACCTGCTCCAACAACATGCACAGTTTCATGGATTGAGCAGCGAAGACCCTTATATGCATGTGAACAGATTTCTTGAAGTCTGTGACACATTTAAATATAACGGAGTAACGGATGATGCATTGATCCTACGACTGTTTCCATTTTCGTTGCAAGGGAAAGCAAAGGACTGGTTGGAGAGTCTCGACCCCGAAACAGTTTTCACATGGGAAGTGTTGAGAAGAAAATTCCTTGATCGATATTACACAACAGCCCAATCTTTGAAAAACAAGAGAGACCTCGACTCCTTTTGTCAAAGTGAATACGAATCGTTAGGAGAAGCTTGGGAAAGATTCAAATCCATGTTAAGACGTTGTCCCCATCATGGGATGAAGTTGGCAAACCAACTGCAAGCTTTCTACTATGGACTTCAATCCGAGAGTAAGTCTGCCATCAACACAGCTACTGGAAACGCGTTCATGGAAATGGATCCGGAGGACCTGTACATATTGATTCAAAACATGGCCGAACACAGTTTCCAGTGGCCAGATGATTTTTCAAGACGAAAGGCAGGAGTGCATCACGTTGATACTCAAACATTCATGGCTGCACAATTTGAAGATCTCAACAAGAGGATTGACAACTTGTCAATAAACCCACCTAAGCCAGTCCATGTTGTTCAAGCTGAACACTGTCCACACTGTGGTGGTCCTCATGATTATTCCATGTGTCCATATAACACTACAGAGACCAATATGTCTGAAGCTAACTTCGTTAGTTACAACCGTGGAAATTATGGGAACAATTACAACACAAACTGGCAAGGCAATACCCAAAATCAAGGTTGGAAGGAACCAGTGGCTACTCAGCCGAGGAACCATAACATGGGTCCACCTGGATTCACTGCTCAACCTACCTTCAGACCCGCCATGCAACCACAAGAGCAAGGGTCTCAACAGAAATACCGACCACCGTTCCATCAGCAACAGCAGTATAAGGAGCAAAAGCAAACAACAGACTGCTCCCCTGCTGCAACACAAGGTCAAAAAGATTGGGGAGAAACTATAGCCAAGTTAATGATGTCCAATCAATCTCGGTTTGAATCACAAGAGATGGCAACCCAAAACTTACAGGATTCCATGCGCAACATTGAAAATCAAGTCGGTCAGTTAGCCGCACAAATGCAAAACCGACAGCAAGGAACTCTACCAAGCAACACAAGATTCAACCCAAGAGAAGAAGCAAAAGCCATCATACTGCGAAGTGGCACACAGTTACCAGAGCACCAAAAGCCTGATGTTCAACCAACAGATGAGACGCCTATACCTTCCACTGAAAATGGCGACTCAACAAACAAAGCAATCCAACTTGAACCCAAAGAGGAGGAAGAACGAAACATACTTGCAAAGAATGAAAAGGCAAGAAAGGAGAAGGAAAATGAGGCACTCAACGAAAGAGAGAAATCCCACATACCACCTCCTCCATTTCCACAAGGACTGAAGCAAAGGAAGTTGGATGCTCAATTTTCAAAATTCATGGAGATGTTCAAAAAGCTTCAAATAAATATTCCTTTTGCGGAAGCCATCACACAAATGCCCCACTATGCCAAATTTCTCAAAGAAATTCTGTCAAAAAGAAGAAAATTAGATGATGTGGGAACGGTCATAATGCACGAGGAATGTTCAGCAGTCATACCCAGATCCATACCTCCAAAACTAAGAGACCCTGGGAGTTTCACTATTCCTTGCAATATTGGAGGATGTCAATTCGGAAGAGCTTTGTGCGACCTCGGAGCTAGTGTCAATCTCATGCCATCTGGAATCCTTGAAGAACTGGGCATCACCGAATTAAAGCCAACGAGAGTCGCCTTGCAAATGGCTGACCGATCAGTGAAGCATCCTCGAGGGATTCTAGAGGACGTTCTTGTCAAGGTTGATAAATATTACTTCCCTGCTGACTTCATTGTCCTCGATATGGAAGAAGATAAGGACGTCCCACTCATTCTCGGGAGACCCTTCTTGGCGACATGCAGGGCACTGGTCGATGTCCAAGAGGGAAAGTTAATTTTTAGAATTGGGGATGAGAACATAACATTTGATGTCCTAAAGGCCATGGAAAAACCATCTGTAGCAGACTGTCATTTCCTGGATACGATTGAAGAATGGGATGAGTTTGCAAGCGATGTGCTGGACCTCGCAGATTTGCACAAAGAAAATAAAGAGTTCACTGAATCAATCGAGGAAGTGGAATTCATTAGGAATATAGTCGAGCCTTTAGATAGACATGAATTCACTTCACTTACTCCATCACTTGAAAAGCCTCCAACACTTGAGCTTAAACCTCTTCCATCAAACCTGAGATATAGCTACTTGGGAGATTTAAACACCTTACCAGTCATCATAAATGCCAATCTTTCGAGCGAACAAGAGAGAAAATTGCTCAATGTCCTGTCACAAAGGAAACCAGCAATAGGTTGGACGATTGCTGATCTAAAAGGTATAAGTCCTGCCATCTGTACTCACAGAATACATATGGAAGATAATTCAAAACCCTGCAGGCAACCACAACGACGCTTGACACCTCCCATGAAAGAAGTAGTCAAGAAATAAGTCATTAAACTTCTTGATGCCGGTTTAATTTTTCCAATCTCCGACAGTCAGTGGGTTAGCCCGTTGCAAGTGGTACCTAAAAAGGGTGGAACCACAGTGGTTGAGAATGATAAAGGAGAATTGATAACCACAAGAACAGTGACTGGATGGAGAGTGTGCGTCGACTATCGGAAATTGAATGATTCCACTAGAAAGGATCACTTCCCATTACCCTTTATTGATCAAATCCTTGAACGATTGGCAGGACGAGATTACTACTGTTTTCTGTATGGATATTCGGGCTATAATCAAATAGCAGTGACACCAGAGGATCAAGAGAAAAGCACGTTCACTTGTCCATATGGTACATTTGCTTATAGGCGAATGCCTTTTGGAATGTGTAATGCTCCAGCCACATTTCAACGATGCATGATGGCAATATTCCATGACATGATTGAAGAGTTCTTGGAAATTTTCATGGATGACTTCTCAGTGTATGGAAATTCTTTTGATGACTGTCTGGAACATTTGGATAAGGTTTTGGCAAGATGTGAAGAAAAGAATCTGGTACTTAATTGGGAAAAGTCACACTTCATGGTCCAAAGTGGAATAGTCTTAGGCCATCAAATTTCAAAGAAAGGAATTGAAGTTGACTCCGCAAAGATTAGTACAATCTCTGAGTTACCCATGCCTTCTTCAGTTCGTTCCATTCGAGGTTTTCTTGGGCATGTTGGATTCTATAGACGCTTCATCAAGGATTTCTCTGTTATTGCCCGACCCCTTACGAATCTATTGGGAAAAGATGTCACGTTCCACTTCGGCCCTGAATGTCAGGAAGCATTTAAATTACTAAGGCAGCGTTTGGTTGAAGCCCCAATAATGATTTCACCTGATTGGGAGAAAACATTCGAGTTAATGTGTGACGCTAGTGACTGGGCAGTTGGAGCTGCCTTGGGGCAAAGAAAAGAAAAGATCTTTAGGCCAATCTACTATGCTAGCCGAACGTTGAATGAGGCCCAACATAACTACACAACAACTGAAAAAGAGCTGCTGGCAGTTGTTTTTGCCTTTGATAAATTTCGATCCCATCTGTTGTTCTCAAAAGTCACTGTCTATACGGATCATGCGGCACTTCGGTATCTAATGGCCAAGAAAGATGCAAAACCGAGACTCATTCGATGGATACTGTTACTATAGGAATTTGACATTGAAGTCAAGGACAAAAAGGGAACAGAGAACGTCGTTGCTGATCATTTATCACGCCTCGACCATGACACAAGTGAAATCAATGTCGAACTAATCACTGAAACATTTCCTGACGAACAACTCTATGCCATTGAGACAATCACACCTTGGTATGCTGATTTCGTGAACTACTTAGCTTCAGGTGTGATACATCCAGATTTATCAAAGGAACAGAGGAAAAGATTTCTGAATGAATCACGACATTACTACTGGGATGATCCTTTACTTTTCAAAGACTGTGCGGATGGAATGATAAGAAGATGCATCCCTGAAGAAGAAGTGGAGAGTGTTTTGAACTTATGCCATACTGGAGAAGCTGGAGGAAACCATGGGATTCATCGAACAATCAGCAAGGTGTTACAATGTGGTTTGTACTGGCCAACCATGAATCGTGACATTCGTGAATTCGTCATGAATTGTGACAAATGCCAAAGAACCAGGGGTATAAGCTGGAAGCGCGAAATGCCACAACATTCAATCATGGGAATTGAAATTTTTGACATATGGGGAATTGACTTCATGGGTCCTTTTCCTAAATCTTTTGGGAAATCCTATATCCTTGTCTGTGTGGACTATGTGTGAAAATGGGTGGAAGCTGAAGCATTCTCGGAAAATACTGCTCGAGTCGTCATCAAATTTTTGAAGCAACACATTTTTACCCGGTTCGGAATTCCAAGGCTAATCATCAGTGACCGTGGTACCCACTTCAATAATGCGCTGTTTCAGAAACTAATGACTCGCCATGGATGTCACCACTACATGAGCACCCCATACCATCCACAGACCAATGGCCAAGCTGAGGTTTCAAACCGAGAAATTAAGGGTATTTTGGAGAAAACTGTAAGTACATCTAGGAAAGATTGGGTCACCAAACTTGATGATGCACTATGGGCCTACAGAACTGCCTACAAGACACCCATTGGAATGTCCCCATATAGGTTAGTCTTTGGGAAAACCTGCCACTTACCTGTAGAATTGGAACATAAAGCTTATTGGGATGTGAAGAAACTGAATTTTGATCTCAAAACTGCCCAAGAGAAGCGTTTTCTACAAATGAATGAACTAGATGAGATGAGGAGAGAAGCATATGACAATGCTTTGATTTACAAAGAGAAAACTCGAGCCTGGCATGACAAACGGATCCAACAAAGAAATTTTTCAACAGGCGACAAAGTTCTCCTCTTCAACTCACGACTTCGAATCATGGCTGGAAAACTCAAATCGAAGTGGTCAGGTCCTTACACCGTCACAATTGTTTATCCACATGGTGCTGTCGAAATTTCTGATGGAAAGATGCCCCCATTCAAAGTAAATGGTCAACGCCTTAAACTTTACCACACTTCGGATAAAATAGGCATCATTGAAGAACTACAATTGCAATGAGAAGTTATCCGTCTGGCTGAAGACGTAAAACTTAGCGCTGATCGGGAGGAAACCCGACTGCTTCTTCATTCTTTGATCTTTGTTTTCTTACTCTATCTCTATCTCTCTATCTGCTTTGTGAATGCAGCTAAAAAAAATGTCTAGCTCTTCTGATTCTTCTGTGGTCATCGATGCGCTTGTTCCGCCTCCCTCTGACTTAGTACGACGGATAACTCAGGAGCTGGCTGATATCGAGCGCCGGCTTGAGGAACTTTCACTGGAGATTCGTGCTCAGCATCCAGCACCACCACAAAGAGCACAGATTCCGTTCCTCCCTCACCAGCTTCACGCTCACTTTGCTCCGGAGGTGGTTAATCCCACCAAGCGTCCCCGTGAGATCGAGGATACAGCCACTAGTTCTCGTAAGAGGCAGAGGAATTCTGAGCTGATGGACCAAGACGATTGAACATTGTCCATCCGTCTGGCTGAAGACGTAAAACTTAGCGCTTCCTGGGAGGCAACCCATGTTCCAGTTTCATTCCCCCCCCCCTTTTTTTTCTCCTTTTACCTGTTCTAATTTGTTTGAAAAAATAAAAATAAAATAAAACATGGCATGTGTGATTTTTCTTTTAGCTCCTCCTGATATCTGTATGCACCTGTCACTCTTCTGCATCTCTGCTTCTATTTAGATGATTCTTGGTGTTATTTTTATGATATGATGCGGGTATGTGTTGTCCATATGTAGTTTTTACAGGTACATCATTTCTGGAACTTCATCGGATACAGGCAGCCTCTCCGCATCCATCTGCACTTACACAGGGAAGTGTTTTAATTTTCGCCATATTTTCTGCTTCCAAAAACACCATATATATAAAAAAAAACTAACACTCCTGTCATTCATGAACCCACATAAGAACTGTTGTATTTTTACCGCAACCCAGTCGGGAACTTACCACTTGTGTCCCTAGGCAGTTTGAGCACCTGATTCTTGTTCTGGATTTCTTCAATCCTTGACCTCATGACTTAGATGATTGCTGATATTATTTCATGCTTCGAATGATTTTTCAAAAACTTGAATATTTTTGAGACACTTATTTGCACTCATTCTCATCTGTGTTTTCCAACATTATATTTCCATACCCGTGAGGACTCTAATCCATTTCAAAATCATCTCTTATTTCTCTTTTTCTTGAGGGAATCTCAACCATGTTTTGTCTTCTAGAACTTGCCATGTTTTTCCATCAAAGCGATAGGAATTTTTGCAAGTTGCACTAAAATGATCGAGGCATCGGTTTGATATTTTAGCCCCGTTGACCCACTGAGCCACCCAAACATTTTCTCCTTCGTATAGCCCTTAGAAGCCATGCAGAAGCCTTTTAGGATGAGCCCAAGCCGATACCCTTCCCTACCAATTTCTTGAATTTATGCATGATTATTTCAATCTAAGTGTGGGGGAGAGAGACTTACTCATGGAGAGGGTTCTTCGAGGGGCAGTGATTCATTTGATGTCCATGGATTGACATTATTCCATCCTGATCATATGAGTTCTTTTTCACAGTAGCCACATTCATTTCATATTATTTTGATATAAGAATATAGAATCCTTTTGAGTTCCAACAATGAGTACATTGGTGGTCATTACGCGGTAACCCTCGACTTTAGGGATACCTATTAAAGTGATGATCCATTACTCCAGGAACTAGAAAGTTTTCTATATGACCTACCTTCATTGAGATGTACAGCATATACGCTACTTGTGTACCATTCTTTGGGATTTTTGTCTGACACCTATTCCATGGGGTTTTTGGGTTGATACTCACCAGTTTTTCCTGACCATATTATGTGAATGAGTTGTGTCTTTAAAGTGAAAAAAAAAAGAGAGTGAAACATTGGTTTATCATATGCTTGGGGACAAGCAGTGTTTTAAGTGTGGGGGAGCGAGAGTTTGAGGGAGACATTTAGATTGACTTATCATGCATTTATTTCAAGATTCAACCCTTCTTTTTACCAAAAAATGTCAATTTTTTTCCCACCGTCCCACAACTTCAGAAACATTTGAACCTCATGTAAAGTCCTTGAGATTGGTGCATTATTTTGATTTCCACTAGTGGAGATGTGAAATTCATGGCAAGCCTATGGTAAGCCTGCATGTGTATGAGAACTGAGAAAAACTTTGATCAAATGTTTTTGAGAAATGAGAGTGATGGTGAGGTAGGTCACATGATGAATGAGTGCACGTACTTGTTTTGAAAAAAAATGCAAGTGAAAGAATTTTTTTTTGAAATTGAAGTTTTACATGAAGCATGATATTTTATGAGAAAAGAGATTGAAAAATTTTGAACTTGTAATTTTGATGTTTTGATCTGTCTCCTGTCACTTGTGTTTTCTTTCTGATTGTTTTGCCCAGGAGTGCAAAAGTTTAAGTGTGGGGGATTTGATGTACATGGATGTTACTGACATTTTTTTTTCTATTTTCATTTAGTTTTAATTAATTTGCTAACCGCTTCTTGTGTTCTTAGGTTATTTTTGTAGTATTTTAAATATTTTAGTTGCATCTATAGTTTTTAGTTAGTATTATATTAATATTAGTTATTTATTTTCATTTTTTAGAATTTTATTTTATTAACATTTCATATTTTATTTTAATATTACTTTTAGTTTATTAATTAATTATAACTATAAATATTCATATAACTCTATTTATACTAATTTATTATTATTTAACCCTTTTATTTAATTAGTTTTTATTTTATTTGAAATTTGATTTTTTTTCCTTTCCCTCCTATTTCCCTACCCCGCCGTTTTTTATCCTCCCTGCTGACCCGCTCTCCCCCGAATCTCTCCCACACCTCTCTCTCCCTATCAACCCGCTACCGGCCGCCTCTTCTATTTTTTTATCTCCTCTCCAATCAACCCCACGCCCCTTTTTTTTCTCACCCGCTGGAACCGCCGGCCCCCCTTTATCTCCTCTCTCACGTGGCCCTCTCCCATCTCTCACCCGCATCACCCAACCCGCCGCTGCCTCTTCCCATTGAAAAAAAAACCTCGCCAGCAGTGCGCTCCCCTCCTCTTCACCGGAGCCGCCGACTTTCTCCACGCCGCCAACCTGCATCTCCCTCTCCATTCGCCCTGCACCTCTCACCCGCATCACCTGCAGACCTGCCTCCCTTCTCCACGCCGTGCGCAACCCCCAGCCGCCCTGCATTCATCCCGCTGGCCGCATCACCTGCACCCCGCGCCCCCCCATCTTCACGCCGTGCGCAACACCAGCCGCCGGGCCTCCCCTATCTTCCATCCCGCTGGCCGCATCACCTGCACCCCGCGCTCCCCCCTCTCCATTCCGAACCCGGCAGCCTCCCCTACCCTGGCCGCACACCCCTCCTGGCGCACTCCTGCTGCACAGCCCGTCTCTCTCCCGCCAGCCACCCTTGCCGCCAGCCTCTCGGCCGGACCACCACCCTGCCTCGCACAGCTTTCCGGCAGCCCCTCTCCCTTGGTCGCGCCTCTTTCCGGCGGCTCCCTCTCTTTCCGGCACCCTCCATCTAATCCGGCCAGCCCCTCGAACCCCTCTCCGCAGGTTTATTTTGGTCGACTTGCTAAAAGACAGGACTTTAGAAGCGGAGGAGAGCTTTCCGGATCTTGTTCAAGCGCACCGGCCGCCGACTGTCCGAGCACCCGCCACGGTCGCCGCAGCGGACCAGCATCTACTCCATCGCCAACATCTTTTGTTCCGGTGGTCGCGAAGTTGGTGCGTGACATCATCACGTGCCGAAGGTTGGTGCGCGCGGTGGAAATAGAGACGGACACGATCATCTTTTTGGTAACGCAGTGTTGTTTTACATGACATATCATTTTATTACTGCGTTGATTTGTTTAGTTGTGATGTCGGGGTAATTTTCTTAGTGTCGGGATGTTGGTTGAATGATTAAATTATTGCGCATGCCATGCAACGTACTATTTGATGATTAATTGTCAATTAAATTTATTTTAATTGAATATTTATCTGTTTAAATTATTTTTGCACTGAATTAATTGCTGAAATTGAAACTGGCCATTTTAATTATAAGTCGACGCGGCGGTCCGAGAAGGTAAACCGCGTTGACTGATGGTAGGTGCAAATTAGTGACACAACTTTGTGAGAAACGGGTTGTGTCATTTCGCCGTGTAGTTCGGGGCTTGAACGAGTTTTCTAATTTATTTATGACACCAGAGAACGGGACTTTAAATAAAATTGGGAAATTAAAATTGAGCATCTAAAAAATGCACATATTTTTGGAACTGGCGATAACTAAACAGGATAAATATTTAATCACATAAAGAATACCTTGCACGGTTGCGTGATAATTTAATTGTGACACCAACATCCCCGACACATTTTGTTGACTTAGAATCCATCATCATTTCCGTTTGCAATTTTCTTTTTATCTTTTGTCTTCTCACCTTTTAGTTTAAAAAAAAAGAAAAAAAAAGAGAAAACTCAAAAATAGGAATTCCCTCAAACCTTGTCCATCTAAACATTGTCCAACGAAATATTTTTAGTGGACTAGATTCCGTGCTCTCTGTGGTTCGACCCTGCTCGCCACTTTTACAGTAGCCAGTTGGTTATAAAATTCGCAAATTTGCACGCGTTGCGACGCGCGTGCCACACTCCCTATAAATGATAATAAATATAAAGGAGGAGAATGTTTTCCCTCCCTTTAATATACCAGTTAAAATACCATCGATACATGAGAAGGTCTTCAAAGGGGTAATTATTCTCCCCCTTTCTCATCTGATTTCAAGAACCATATTCACCCCATTTATTATAAATTTATTTTAGAGAAGGAAGGCACCACATGATACATAATAATAATCCTTATGTAAATCATCTCTAAGAGTGCATGGAAATTACCAATGTAGAAAACAAGAGTGATTTTTTCAAAGAATCATGTTTTTTCATTCACATCCCTCAATATGGTACCAAATCAGATTTTAAATTCATTAAGACTATACAAATTATATGTTCAAAAATATTTTAAAAGTATACTATTATTCACAAAATACATCATAAAGTTGAAGTACAAATAAAATTTAATTCTATTTTAAAATAAAAATACTCCTAATTGATAATTAGAGTTAACATAAATACTAACAGGGTTATGAGAGTCAACAGCATACCTCAAACATCTACATTTGTAAGCACTATCAATATTCACATTGAAAAATTAATTTTTTAGAATCCAAAACTTCAATATATCACCTAAAGAGATGAATTACATACATTATCAATATGGTTACTTTCTTTTATAAACAATCTCCAAAAATTATATTACCTGCTAAAATTGATACCAATTATAAATTAGTTATAATTAAAATTTATGACAACCCATATTTTAATACACTTTATTTCATGATTTATTATATGAAATTGCATTTACTATAACCCAGAAGACCATGATACCTAGTGTATTTAAGGAATTAGGTACATATCACATTAAATTGATACAATGATACAATAATGTTTAAAAACTCCAAAACATGGCCTTATATTCCATTAATCCTCTAATACTTCCCCGGATAACCTGGGGATGTACAAAAGAAAGGGGTGAAATATAAACACCAATAAGGGAATAAAAAAAGCATAGAATAAGGAAAGGAATTATATGTTATCCAAGAGTCATATAAAGGTAACATAAAATGGGTGACCATAATAATATTGAATACTAAGGCATGATATAACATGACAGAATAAAAGAAAACATGGTAATGTGGCAACAACATAAAATATGACATCATAAGAATAAGTTAAGTCTAGACACCAATAAATCATAACATAGTGTCATTAGGATAACCTATAATGTAGAATACATGTAATGTCATGAGATAATAACATTACACAATTAATTAGAGGGATATATAATTATAGTCCCACCTATCACATTCATAACATGTACATATATAATTGTGCCACATAGATCATACAACATAACTGTGTATTCATTAATATTAATCCTAGAATTAATTAGTGTGGGTTAAATAAATAGAATTAAAAAAAATTAATTATATTTATCTCTAGGTTAATACCTTTGAGTGTAAATGGGATGGGTATCCACTAAATAAAGGTTTTGTGTAGAAAATTGCAAGATAATTTCAGCAACATAATGGGGGTAGATGAAGATTCATGGAAGTGTTAAATGAGAGTGAAATGGTTCTATTATCATTTATAAATCATAAGGATAATAAGATGGATGTTTTAAAACATATCCCAACATGAATAATTGGAAATTAAATGGCATAATATAAAGAATGTGCTTTAATAAAGAGGATAATGGGAGGATGCTTTACCATGAGAGGGCCCTTCTAAAAGCTTGGGAGGAGATTATTAAGAGTTTGGGGGAACCTTATAAGGGATATAAAGATAGAATTGAAAATTAAATTCATTCTAAAATGGTTTTTAGTAAAGATTAATGAGAGGATGGGTGGGTTTATATGGATAATTCTTTATTAATTTCCATACTTATGTTTTGGAATCTATATGATTAAGGAATCAAATACACATACCTTCCAATGGTTGTTTCTTACAGTTTCTACCAAATATGAGTTTTTTTAATCATTTTATAAGAATAATAACTCAAATCATTAAAATAATTCCCATAATTATGTGGAATTTATTAAGTTTTAAAAATAATGAAACCTTAAAATATAATATAGGATTTGGAGGATTAAGTAAGTGTTTTTAAAATTAATAAAATAACATTAAAAACAAATTATTTTGATGGAGAAACATAATTTTGGTTTTTTATACTCTTTAAAGTATTTATTACATCACTTTTTGTCTTTTATGATGTCATAATACATACCATATAATTATAAATTATATAATTTTTACCCAAAAAATTGAATGTCTTAGAAAATTAGAAAAGAAAAAACCATTGGATAATTTCAACATTCTAGATTCAAAAATAATATTTATTTTATTAAAATCATTCTCTAAATATGAGAATTTACACCTTTAAATCAAAATTCCCCATTTATTGAAAAATAATGGTTTCTTTATAATAACAGTTTTCTAACCCTTATAAAAATTACATTTGAATTTATAAAATTATATTATAATTTTTATTAAATAAATATTATTTAATAATAATGTTTTATTAAAATATAATTAATTTAAAAAATTATTTAATTCATCAAAAAAATTTCTTTATTGAAAATATAAATTTCCCAAATATGAAATTCAAGTTTCATCATATCAAAATCTAATTTTTATCTAATTTATTCTTTAATCATTATAAAGTAATAGAAAATAAATATACAAATTAATTTATAATAAAAATTCATACTATTATGATCTAGATACATAGACCTTTATTACACCAGATAATTACCAAAGGGTAATGTGTGAGATAGTGATATTTTCTTAGAGTGGTTTAGTAAATTTGGTGTGGGTTGTGATCTATATAAATCATATGGATTATGCAGGGACACCAAGAGGGGTGTGAATCAGTGTACCAAACATCCACTAAGTTTTTCTATCATTTCAATTATCCCCTCTTACTCTATAACTTCTACCCCAATTGCGATGAATGGATATTTTTTATGCTATCAACAATCACATACACATCTAATGTAGATAATAAAAGAAATAGCAGCACACAAAGATTTTTACAAGGTTTGGTAAAAAGAAATACTCCTTGTTGTGATCAAATAATTGTTATTTCATTAATTATCTTATCATTATAACTTTGTAGTGGTTACAAGCGTTTGTAATTGTAACATATTCTCATGTATAAAAGTATTAATCTTTCGAATTCAGAGGAATTTTTTATACTGGTACCAACATGATTAAATGGAATTATTTATAATAATACCACTAGTTCTTCAGATAGTCTTCCTCCATGAGAAATTTGGTTTCTCCTTCCATGTTTACTTCCTCAAGAACTTTAGCAATGTTGGTATTGAGACTCCTCTTTAAATTCTCAGGTCCATGTTATTACCTTCTTCAAAAATTACCTTAATTTTACTCCTTCTCTCTTTGATACAAATACTATATGAGGATATCTAAAATATATTGCAATAATGTTCATTTAATTTTCACCTACATGCACATATTTATACCCAAATAACGTTGTGCATGAGGTCTCAATTAATTAAATGATTTAAATTCTACATTTAAATCCTCATTTAATTTTTTTTTTGAATAAACATGTTTATTCCACACTCAAATATAAATACCCACAAATAATTTGGTATTTATATTTATCATTTAAATATTACTCAATGAATTTGGGTACTATTTTACACATTATTCTACTCATTTGAAATACCCAAATGGTGGGTATTTCCTTCTTAATGTAGTATATATCAAATTATTGAGGGTTTCAGGTATATTCTTCTATTCATAAATAAAATTGAACACCCAAAATGTATGTATCTTAATGAACTACAAATAAAATACATACAGGTTCAAGTAACCTATTCTTCTCCCATGGGTAAGTGATCACCCACATATCACCCTGTATTCATGTATCTGTGCATATCGCAACATGAAACTAATCATTCCACTTATATAAATACCACACATGTCACTTTAAATACTATAATTCTCATGTTATTTATTTCTTCCCATAGTATAACAAATACCACAGGATTCTCATCACACGAAATCTTTATTTTCACTCGAGAGGATTGTGTTCTCTGTTTCTTCTCACAAATTATTAAATAGAACATCGTGGTTTTAAACAACTAAAGGTTTAGGGCTTTATGTTTCCTCCCACAACATCCTAACTAAATATTGGATCACATATTGTTAATATAGTATTAAAAATATTAATTTAATTCTTATTTTATTACCTTCATAATAACAATGTAAAAAATTCCTTATGACTCGGCTACCTTGTTCATAGCTCTCATGCTACCTTGAGCCTCTAACATTTATACTAAGTCACAACTTTTATAAACAATGAATATCTTGGTATATCTTAATTATTTTATGCTGATAATAGTGGTGTATTTATTATACGATTTCATAATGGGTTCCTCATGTGCATGCGATAACACTCGCATGCTCATTTTATTTAGAATCTTGAATGAATCCATTAATGGGGGATGCTTGAAATACCTACTGCAACTCTGTTTTTCAATTGGTAGTAGGAAATTCTTTTAATGTTTTTATGCATGAAATATATAGATTCCATGAATTATTTTAGTTTGATATACCTTGTATCGATGATTTGGTTTGATTAGTGTATATGGCCACCATGTGATGGAGTTGCGATCAGTGATTTTTGGTTGTCAAGACTATATGTAGATAGCCATCAAAGGATGAAGGTTGAAGACAATGGATAGATGGTGCAGATCATCTGGATTGGATAGTTATGGAAATGTTCGTAACTTTTTAACCATGTATGAACAGTACCTCTTTGCCTCTATCCCACATTAAAGTCCACTTTTCTGGCATGGTGCTTTATTAATCGATCGATGTCGTTGTCCATTTGAGTTGTCCAAAGGTGATCAATAACCATACACACTAGCACCCATGCCTCACAAGTTGTACCTCACCTGCATGGCCCTTCGAAAACCTATGGGGACAATATGGACCATCCATTCCTTATACACGAGCATGCTTATATGGGTCTATGCATGACCCACCCACTATTTAGCATCTATGTGGCCTCCTTCTATAGGATTTCCCAATGGTATAGACTTTTGGTTCCCCTAAAAGTGGTTTAAGGCTATCCTAGGTGGATTTTATTATTGTCCCTAATTTTTTTAATGAATCCAACATTATAAATAATACTTAAAGTATATAATTAAAGAATTGATATCTTCAGTCCATTATCAAAATTTTTAAACTTCTCTTCACAAAATAACAATGCAACAAATTAATTTCATTATTCATAAAAACCTTAATTCCTCTTCTTCACTTCATGAAAATAATCATTTTCATGGTCTTCCCATTTTTTATGAAATGTTCCCTCCTAATAACATGTCTTTGACATTTAATGATCATCTTAAACAATCATTAGATTTAGCATGAATAATTTTCCAAGCATAGAATCTAATTCAATTTCATAAATCCATAAAAATTATCAAAACAACATTACTAACTTTATTCAATAGTTTCTATTTTTCTCTCTCCATGATTAATTTCTAATCACATAGTACTTCATCATACATTGAATATGACTCTTTCTTATATATTGAAAATAAATACAATCGTACTCATCAACCATCCAAATGGCATTTTCATGATCTCTATGAACTTTAACTTCTCTTGTAAATGGTTTTTCTCAAGATTTATTTATTTAATCTCATCTTGGGATTGGTCAAGAGAAAATCCCAGTGATTTTATATCCCTTATAATCTCAAATAAACGGGATTCATAGGGTATGATCCTACTGGTCAAGACCATCACTTATTTTATCTATTTCAATTGGACTTCATTATAATCCATAATATACTAATCTTAATGGTAATTTTATAACACATATTTTATCAATGTTTATGATATGTAACACTCTTTTAAATTCGATAGGATGTAACTTATAATGGTACAAAATAACCAAAGTAGTGAATCTTTTTCTATAAATTTGTTTATTATTAAGGAATTTACTTATTTAAAATGGAATTTCATTTTTGAATGTTTTATTCAATAAATTATTCCCACTTAATAAATTTATCTACCAAAATATACATTTTAAACACTAAAATATATTAGGTTACTTCTATTTCATTACTTCTTTCAGTTTTCATGTCGCTTCCTCAAAATTGTTCTTCCATTACAAAAATTTGACTATGTGAGTTCTCTTATTTTATAGAACCATTTCTCTACAATATAATATCTTCACTATATTCTCCTAGTATAAATGATCATTCTAAAATGGTACCACCTTTAGATTTAGTATATGTGATGGGTATGCTATTTACTTTCTTGAGAGGGATACATAGAACGCATCATGCACTTGAGATTTGATAGGTGGGAGTTCTATTCTATAATCCACCCCTCTGATGTGATCAAGGATGTCAATGGTGTAGATAATTCTAGAATTAATATTTATCTTCATCCCAAACTTAATTATTTTCTTCCACAGTGATATATAAAGGAACACTTTATCTCCAATCACAAATTATAGATCATGTAGATCATTGTATTTATATATTTTCAATATGTTTTTTTGTAGATTTTATATGATGAGAAAGGGTTTGAACCTTATCAATCATCTCTTTGATAAGATTGGGTCCCAACAACTTTCTCTCTCTAAAATCTTCTTAGAATGTTGGAGTCCAACACCACTTCTCATATAGAGCCTCATATAGTGTCATTTAAATGACATAATGGAAACTTCTATTATATGATAACTCCACTAGGGGAATATATTGATCCCAAAATACTTATAAATCCACTGAACAAGATATTAGAATATCCTCTAGAGTTTTAATGGTTCTTTCATACTTAACATTCATATAACAGTGATAAGTAGTGCTGAAGCTCATCCCCATATCCAACGCTTGTTGAAGGCTTCTCCAAAACCCCCGAGATTAACCTCATATCTTGATTAGATTCAATAGATATTGGAACTCTATGTAATCTTTCTGCATCCCTTATGTATATCTTGAAAAGTATATCAATATATAAATATTCCTTGAAAATAAATAAATGCACTCACTTGGTAAGGTGATCGACTACCACCCAGATAGAGTTATATTTTTAGGGGTCATGGGGAGTCCTAAGACAAAATCCATGGTTACATTTTCCCATTTGAATACTGGTATATAAAATGGTCTCATAATACCATTATAATTATTCCATTCAACATTGATTTATTTTCATACCAAGCATCATGATACAAGCTGTGCAATCTCCCTCTTTATCTAATCCCACCATAATTTTTGATTCAAATATCTATACATCATAGTGATTTTTTGATGAATAAAGAAGAATAAGCTTTTCACATAATCAAGAATTCTCTATTCAGCTCTGGTTTTGATGGGACACATACCTGGGTTCCAAAACTTATAACTCTATCTTCATCAATGTTGAACTCTAGAATATTCTCTACCTTATTCTATAGCAACCCAACATCTTCATATTCATCCATGATCCTCTCAATAATTGATGGTTGAGCACCAATTTGAGAATTCTAGGATGAATATAGTTTTATTATTCCTATTTTTTATACTTTTCATGTCCATGAAGATTTGATCTCTTATAATATCTTTCATGGATAGGGATGTGGGATACATTCTACTTAGAGAATATAATACTCAGTTTTATTTCACATGATGGAAATTGATTGAACAATCATAACCCTTGATCAAATTTAACCACCACCATTGGTGTATATTGATCTCTATTTTTTGTGAATATATACTTGAGTCTTTTATGATCTATATATATGTCACACTAATCCTCGTAGAGATAATGTCACAAAATTCTCAATATGGAGATCACTACTGCCAATTCTATATCATTCACTGAGTAGTTTTTCTAATGGATTATTAATTTTAGGGAGGCATAAGTGATCAATTTTCATCTTGTATGGGTACACACTACTAGAAAAAAAGCTCATAACGAGGGTTCAAGACAATTTTTATAGGTATCCAAATCAATGGTATACACTATACCAACAGTTTAGAGGGTCATTATATAGTTTAGTGTTAGTATAGAACTATACCAAGGGTTTTGGGAAAACTGTTGTTATAGTTGGTCTATAAAAATGGTTTTGAAATCATAGGTATAGGTTATATGAAAATACTATACCAATGGTTTTGAAAATACATTGTTATAGGTAATGGAAAAATAAAATCCATCGTGGGTTTGATCCCAGCACCTCTCATTTATATTCTAGTGACCTAACCACTGAGTTATAATGAATTTTATGAACATAATTTGATATATATTTATATTTATATTTACAATTAATTTATATTTTTAGTTATTTAAAGTTATTTTAAAAAATAATCCATAAAAAATCCAGGTATTTATACAAACATTTATCAAAACCATTGTTGTATACATATACCAACAGTTTTGAAACCATTGGTATAGGATCCCTAATTTTTGGGAATTATACCAATGGTTTTGAAAAAACCATTGGTATGGGGTCTCTAGGGAACCTATACAAATTATTTTTTCCAAAAATTTTTTTATATGGTGTCTCTATGGGACGACCTTTGTAAAAACCCAAACTTTTATAAATACAATTCCACTTGTGATTTAATTAAATTTCTTATTATGTAATATAGATATAAAAAAACATGTACTTATTTGGTTTTATTATATCCTATAAGATTTAAAAGACAATTATGCATCATAACCACCTATAATATAGATGTTGAAATGTGACCATGTTATTAGTATAAATATAGGGTTTTAACAAATCCAATTGATAGAGACAAAAGAATTGATGACCTCAACCAGTAGGATCGTACCCTATGAAGCTCATTTATCAAATATTATGATGGAGATTTAATCTATGGTATTTTCTCTTAACAAAGACCAAGTTTATATCCAACAAATTAAGAATGAGAGAAACCATTTATGAGATAAGTTCAAGCTCATCTAGATCATGGACGAAACAATTTAAGCTGAACCACCCCATGAAAATATCACGGTCGCACACCTTACCCTTAAAGAGACTTCCAATTTATTAAAGGGATATGTATAAATACCATAATAATATGAATATTTATATTTTATTTTCAATATAATAATGTTTATATTTACTTCTTATCATTACTTTATAAATAATTTTTATTTTTATACAATAAAACATAAATAGTGTTTTTAATTGTTATTCAATTTAAATTAAGATATGTATTTTAATGAATTAATGGATTTTTTAAATATTAAATATTTTAGTAAAATATTATTACGAAATAATTTTTATTAATTATAAATTATCTTCAATTTTTTATGTAGTCAAATGTAATTTTTATAAGGGTTCAAAAACTGTTTTGTCAAAAAACCCAACATTTCTCACTAAATGTTGATTATTATTTTACAAGTAAAAATGAACATATTTGAAAAATTATTTCTATAAAATTAATATTATTTTTTGAATTGGAATTTCAAAATTATCCTATAGGGAATATTTCATAATTTTCTAAGACAATTAAATTCTCAGTTAGAAATTAAATACGGTATAAATATACGATATATAATATGACCTCATAATTGTAATTATTATAAAATCAAAAGTAAGAACACTATATTTGATAGCGTGTATGAAATGTAACACCAAGTGAATAAGGGAATATAATATTGTAATAATTTATAATATATTTAATATTTTAAATATATTCAATATGTTTTATAGCTTGCAATGTATGCGACATAGTGTTTTTTTACGTCACACACAATAATGAGTTTCTTCAATTTCTTGTGTTACACATAAGAATGAGTTTTAACAAATAATAATATATCATTAAAATATAATTATAAACTATCTATTATGAATAGTCTTAACCAAACTATGAAAATATATGTTTTACACAAATATAAATGAATTCATTGGTTATAAACTTATTAGAAAAGAATATTAGATCTAACTGAGTATGAAGGGAATATTTTTATAGAAATCAATTTTTATGCTCATAAAGTTGTTTTATACTAATAAATTAAATTAATTAAAATTATTGAGTGATATTAATGTAATGTATATTATTTATTAAATAAAATATTTTTTATATTCATCCAATATATTTGATAATCATAAAATAAGAATACAACCAATCTTTCGCCTAAAAATCAATATTTTAATAAAGGTAGTTTTATGGCCTTTTAATAGAGAACATATTTTAAATCTAATTTTTGGAAATTTTATAAATTTATTATGTAAAAATAAAAATCACATTTGAAATATAAATATAAAAATTAGGTTTGGGTGAATCTTTGGTATTTTTCTATGAAGTTTCATTTTTTAATGAATAATGAAAAATACTGAATTCAAATTCAAAACTGCTTTATCATCCAAATTATTTACAGTGATAAATTATATTTTTAGTTATTTTTAAAGCCCCATTATATCAATTATTTATCATTTAATCCTATTTAGGTTATTGGAATTAATTTCACTTTGAAATTGGGTATAAAAACTTAGCTAACTTTTGGATTTTTTTACTTTAAAAACTCGCATTGTCATCCCGTGAATGGGATTAAATTTAAATTAATTTATGCAAATTATGTGATTTTAATTTGAAAAAATGGATTCTATATTTTTAATAACCATAAATTAAAATTTCTAATAAGTTGAACTATGTTTTTTACCCAAAATATTAGTGAAGGAAATTAAAATTAATTACAACAATTAAGGTGAAATTAAGCTTAACAAGGGACTAAACTTTAATATTGAGGACCTAAATGACATAGAAACTTATAAAAGATACATTTTATGGACATATTTATACCTTGTAATCATTTTTATATAATTATTTCTATTATGTTATCCACTTTCTATATGAAAAATGTGGGTGGAATTCTATTTACAAAAATTTATTAGAGTGTCACTCCTCCTCCAATATAAAAAGACCTCCTCTGCTACAAAATTATCACACCTATAAAGCCAATTTGGAATGACCAATATCTATCCAAATAGATCATAAAAATCCCTAACCTTATCCTAGAAGCCAAACCTTGTGTGAAAAGAAATACAATGAATCCCTATGGTGAAAATCAAAAGAAGTTAGCTGAATAAGATGTAACAATCTTCCTCAACCTATTTAGTTTTATTCCTTTTTACACTCTTTGAATTATCCTTATTCTTTTCATACATAATAAAATAAGTATTATAAATATAATATGACGTTTTTTTTTTCAACCTGATCTTACACATAAATCCATCTAACGAGTAACGAACTTATCATTTATGTATACGGTGAAATATCGACTCACAAAATGAAGTTATTAGTTTTTTCTTTACCACCTATTATAGTTGAAAATTATTATGAAAACACTTTTTATATATGAAATATATTATATTTATTATGAATTGATTTTTCTTAAATTATTTTATAACATATTATTTTTTAATTTCCATTTTTTTGTAAAGATGATAACATTGTCTATTGAAGTGTGGACTACCGCCTCCTCAAAGCGATGTGATTCGTTCAAAATATACATGGAAAGTATAAATGATGAATTTAAAAAAAATATGTAAAATATATGACATATATATGATAATTTAATTATAATATACATATGTATAGTTTTCATTTAATTCTTTTAATATGAAAATGAAATTAAAAAGTATCGTTCATGCGTATGTACGACCTGCTGTCTCCATGAACGGTGCATTTCATTTCTTATATCCAAACTTTGTTGATTATTATAAATACATATATACTAACTTTATATTATATTTAAATCATGATTTATATTATTTATATGATTAAATCATTATCTATTTAATGGAAAAAAGAAATAACAAATTAAAACATACTCGAAAAACTATGCAATTAACACCTGATATAGAAAAAATAATGAAGGATTTCTATCAAACGAGTAATAAGATATTATAATAAGTTGTTAAATGATATTATAAATATTACTAAAGTTATATTATATGTTAGTAAAATTTTTAAACCCCTTATACAATATGTTAAATGAAATTCACCTAAAATTAAACACTAGGTAAGGGATTTCATATCAATTTACATTCCATTGAGACTTATTTATTGTTATGCTCCTAGTTTCATTTATATGGTTTATAAACATCCATTTTACATGTTATATCATTAATCTATTTATTATAAAGATATTATAAGTTTCATTTAATATTATTAATTTAGGTAGATTATGATTAAAATGTTTCAAGGTGGTATAGGATTCTTTGGAATGTATAAAAATTATTCTCCATGAGAACATTTTTAATGACTATATTTGAAATCTCACTTCCTTTTGTGACTGTTAACATTCAATTAAAACAATAACTTTATTTTTTTGCACCTAATTTCTAATATATTTTGTACATACTTCCACTTTGTCATATAATATCATGATTTTTTCATTATTCATGACATTTTGAGTTTTAATTTTAATTATTTTATCTAAGAGGATTAAAGTTTGAAGTTACCATGTGGAAAATAATTTCATAACCCAATTCCTTTTTCATTGGGTTGTAATACTTCCTCATTTTTCTAATTTTCTATGATAATGTGTATAATTATTTCAACTGTATATCGATGTATTTAAACTTCCCTTATGTAGATTTACAGTTGATACACATAGTCAATTAATTAGTTGAGTCTCACATCAACATTATGATATTTTAAAGGGATTACTCCACAAAATCATTTTACTCAATATTGTTTAAATTTGAATTTCTATTAAAGGAAATTATTTGAACACTATTCAATAAACCCTTTAAATATTTTCTCCTATCACTATTAATGAACGTATCTAAGTAATAATTCCATTTTTCTACTCTTTGGTACTTAAGAAGATTTAGAAAATATTTTTAAGAAAACCCAACTTCATTTCTCTCCTTAGTCGTAGAAAATATTTTCTTATAAAAACCATGTTATCTAAAATATCTTTAAAAAATGTTTTTAACTGATCCAAAATAATTTAGTAAAGAAAGTTTTACCTTTTTGTCTTTTACCAATGTTTTCAAATAAATCTTATTATTGATTTCTTAATAAGGAATTTTTATAACCTTTTACTGGTCAAAAGGAATGTTCTTTTTACCTTGTATAGCATGTTTGGATTTACCCATCATCTTTTCTTCAATTCTTCATTTTCATTTTTAAAAGGTTAATTTTAATAGAAAGTGTTTTTCATAGTGATTTTCAAAGAAAAGGTTGTTCAAAAGGTTTTTCAAAACAAATGGATATTTTCCTCAAGAATGTTTTTTAAAGTTATTATTTTATTTCATCAATGACAACAACAATTTAATTTTAGCCCACGTGGTAAATGTTGTATAGATACCATCCTTATTATTCCTCTATATGGGTTTTGATAGATTTTTTAAAGGATAGTATTGACATTCACTACCTTGAATCCTTTTTTAGTCCCCTTGAAATATTCAATTTCCTATGATCATTGAACATTTAATCTCCCCTAATTAAAAATAAAATTTATCAGGGATATTAGTATTTCATAAAATTTATACCATTTATCATATTGTATCTACTTTGAAATTGATTTTATTAATTGTGAAAATTTTGATATATCTGTGTCTTCTACTCCATAAGGATATTTGATAAGGAACATTGTTAAACCTATTATTTGATTTGTGAGGACTGTTCTTGATAGGTGTGACATGGGTGGGTCTCACTTATAGATAGACCCTCAATGGATCGGTAGTCTCATGGGATGCGTTAGTTTTATAGACTCTTTATATTTGTTGTTACCTGATATACTAAATTGTCTTGTAAAAGGTCTTGATGGTGCTAGTTCTATATACCTAGGAAACATGGAATATAATAATTAATCATTTCCCACATTTAGTTTTAGTTATTATTCATCCATGAGATTTTCCATTGACTTATCTATATAAACATTTAATTTTTGGTTAATCGATCAAATGTCATGTGTTTTATTTATTTTCCTTACCATATTCATTTTTATTTATCTAGTTATTTGAATGGAATGTGTTTCCAGATATTTATCTTTCCATGTTTATTTATCCTTATTAATTCATTATAGCTTCTTATGTACTTTTCCCTTACTAGTCATTTGATCTCACCCTTATTTTATTTCCTTTCTCTCCAAGAATCCAAGAAGTGTACTAACAAAGATATGTAGGATACACATTATGGAATAAATTTATCCTTAAAGTTATTGAGAAAGAAAATTATGATATAATTAATGTATTCTTCCATAAATCAAGACTCATGTATGTATCTCATTTAACAAGACTACTAAACTCTTCGGTCCTTTGGGACTTTATTCCTTGTAATCATGCTAATATAATGGTAGTAGACACTGGATCTAGGCTAACTGGGATCGGGTCAATACAATAATTACACAAAATGATTTAATAAATACCATAAAGTTTATGAACGACCAAAATATATGTTTCGCATTTAAAATATTTTTAATTTATGTTTATTTTGTTAATTTTATAAATTATTTTATGAATCCTCCAAATTTTATAATTTTGGCCCTTAGACTCATAAAATAATGAAAAACACCCCTATTTTTTAGAATTTATTGGGAAAACCCCAAGGGAAGGTTTTGGGGTTTTCTTATTTAGTTATATAGAGTCCAAAACCTACGTTTGAGAAATGATAAACAATTCCCACACTTATTTCTTAAATAAAGCCACCCATTATAGCATTTTTCATCACTAAAAATATTTGTCAAAAATACTTACTTTTCCCTACACTATATATAGTCCTCCCAAGGTTCCCTAAATCTCTCAAGAATCTCTTCCTAAGAATTTTAAGTCACACTCACAAGGTAACAGATCCTCTCTTTCTCCCCTTTATTCAAGAATCTTATTCATTTTATGCCCTTTTATTTTCAATTCCTAATGTTGGGGTATGTTTTTCGGCATGCCTGATACCTACCTTATGATTTATAAATGATTATAGACGCTTTTAACTCTCATTAATCACTTCCATAAACATTTATGTGCCCCCTTTATTCATCCAAAATTTCACTGTGGGATTCCATGTTAAACAAATTATAGTGAATACCCATACCCAATTTCTATTAATGATGTTCACCTTTATGCACTTATAATTTTTTTATTGGGGATGTACATGTATTTATTTCACATGTATTTATTGTGGAATAAAATATGATGATGAATGAATCCATTTTTTATGACATATGTGGCACACTTAATCATGAGAATGAAATGAAAGTGATGGGTGCACTAGGAATTATGGAGCACTCCAATGCATTGGGTAATGTTTTAGTCTCATGAGACATTATGTAAGGGATTATAGAGTGAACCTAATCCATCATGATAATTTTTACATCATGATTTATTAGAATTTATCATTGACCTATGTTTATTATGTATTTTTTTATGTTTTTTTCAACATTTCTGATGTTTTCTTTATGTTATCATGTTATATCATGTCTTATTGTTCATGCTTGTGATTACCATTTAATTTATGCCCCATTGATATGACTAATTTATAACATTTATCGATTTATTCTTGTTATTATATGTTTATTCCCTTAATTTTACTTATATACCACCCTTTCTTATGTATGTCCCCAAGTTATCCAATCCATTTTTAGGTATGAAGGAATAGAAATAGAATTATAAAAAAAAGCTTCAATAAAGATGTTGTATTACCTTTTTTAGTTTTTATTTAATCTACCTAATTATGAAATACACTATACTTCTCAATCTCCTAGGTTGTATAATGTGTAATTTTATGTAATAAATCATGAATTAATGTGTATTAAAGGGAAGGGTTTTCATAGTTGGTATCAAAAGAAACATTGAGTTATTTTTGGGATTTGGAATAGAAAACTCTAAAGAAACACTTATGGAAAAAACTAAGTAAAATAAAACATCCTTAAATTTTATTAAAGTACAGATTAAGTGGTTTATCAATAAAATACATCCCTTTTTGGATACTACAAGTGGATGTGAATCTAGAACAGATATACATAGGGATAAAACATGAAAATACCATGTTGATCTAGACTCGGCTGAGAAATAGGGAATGACAACAGTCCTTACTGAACACTTGGTCTGACACTCCCAGGGGATATAGTTTAGAAAAATCCCAATATCATTTTAGACAATTATCAATGGGACAAAAAATTCCCATAAGAGTGTAAGTTAGGAAATATATCACGGATAACATAGATTAAAGCCTTGACATTTATAAGTTAATTAAATATGTTAAATTTTTAATTTAGCTCTTTAAAATCATTGGATTCTCATTGGATCATCTGATCCCTTAATCATGGAATAATTGATCAAATCTATTGAGAATATTTTTTAAATCCATTTATGTTTCGAAAAATAAAAATTTCTACTCGTTTCCTATAATATTGAGGGTGAAGCTGATTAGCAGTGTACATTGATCAATAATATGAGTCTTGGGGAAGAGATCAATGTTATGGGGTGGAAGGAATTCTAAAAAATTGATAAATATTTTCCTCATACTCTTTGACTTAAAATGTAAATTTATTTACTTGAACATAGAAAAAATTTGATGAATCTATTAAGGTTTATTAGAAAAACTTCACAATATTTTCATGATATGCCTCAATCATTATTTTTACCTATAAATTCAAGGTTGAACACTTCTTTGTTTGGCTAAAACCTATTCTACGAAATGATTGGGCGATCTGAGACTTTGATTTCTATTAGTAAATTTTATGATGTTCCCTTAAATTCGAAATGGAGATCAATGAATCTCAATTATATCATTGGGATAAGAAGTGTAAAGTGGAGTTCAATTATGGTTGTCAGATGGATTAATCTAATGGCGCTAAGAAATTTCAACATCTCAATTTTCAAAAGTGTGGATAGAATCACCCATGAAATTGCCTATGGGGATTGAGGAAATGATTTAGGAGTGGGAATGAAGGACACCTGGCTAGTGATTTTTGATAGGATAAACCCATTAATATGATAGAGTAAAGGAATGATCCATTCAACCCTTGGTTCATTGTCCATTGCTTCAACTACAAGGAACCAGGGAACTTTCCAAACCAATGCACCAAGATAAGGGTTTTTGGATAAAACTAATAATTTCTAATGCAGAAAGAGAGAGATTATACTATCACAACCATTGTAACATCCCAACCCAACTGACTATGGAAATAGTAGCTGGACTAGTTCCCACATGGCCTAAATTTCACCTTCCTGTATACTAGAGAATTTCTACTAGTAGAAAGTGTCTAATGGTGGTATGGTGGGGAGACTATACCCTCGAGATCAAATTGGAATAGTGGTATAATTGTAAAAAAATAAATATATAGTAGTGGAATCAGTATAAATAAATGAAAAATAAGTGAAGGATAAATGTAATATCAACTAAAAATGAAATATATCCAATGATAATTTATAAAAATTAATATATGATAGATGATACTAAAAGTATAAGAAGTTATAATTATAATAAGGAATACAATATAATAAAAGAATAACAACCCATTGAATAAATACACAATCATCTTGAGCACCAGCTCAATCCTCTAACCCAACTCTATCTTAGTAATGTAAAACAAACATTGGAAGTTGGTTCCTTCTCTTTATCAATACCTGAAGACATAAAGTCTACTTGGGTACCAAAGGGACCCGATCAGGGTGTGAGATGCAATTTCAATAGTTCAGCACCCATGGTGTCTAAAACAGTCCATTTTGTGCAATATAAAAAATTAATGTTCCATATAAAGTAAATGAAGGACATAAATAAATAAATAAAAGCACTAGACTGGGTTCCACTTGGACAACCATCCAATATACTTTCTTCGACCTAAGCTAGTGAGTATGAACCAAAGAATCCTCAAATGGAAAATTGGGTGAGAAAATATGAGAGAGGGTGGTCTATCCCAAAGATTTTGGTTTGTCTTAGAGTAAACGTTCCAATTTCATTAATACCAAGTGAATTAATACTTATTTAAAAATATTCATTTACCATTTCTATAATTCAATTTGAAAATAAATTTACAAAAATATAGCGAGACACCTTGAGCCCTACCATGATAGTCCAGAATAAATTTCCATGTTTAGTTCAAGAGGATCAGCCTATAACCACTATGATGGATTTTGTCCAAGGTGACCCAAGTATGAAGTACCATGTGTCACTCCAATCATGGTATAAGTAGTCAAGTACTATCCTCTAAGTTCATACCTGGTATCGCACATAGGGGATTGATTCTCACTTGAGGCATGGTACAACCATCATACATTTGAACCCATCCAAGGGGTCTCCCCTAGGGAACTGGTGTCACTTTTCTGGAGGTAAAAATAGGAAATGTTTAATTAGATCATCCCAAGAATAGCTGGTGTCTCCCCTGTCGTGTTAACAAAACACTAACAATTTCAACATGCAGGAACGAGAGTCCATCCAAGGGTTCCTTAAGTCAGAACCCCTTGTATCACCCTCAAAACTCAAGTAAGGAATCTCTCATGAAATGCATATATATTTAATAGGCCTAGAAAGTACCGATTCATTTTTTCATGCATTTATATTTCCATAGGAATGTTGTTCAAGGACTTTAATTCTGAAAAAATCCATTAAGTCATGAGGCACAAGCCATAAATGGGAAAAAATAATTTAAGGTGATGAATAGAGGAATCCAACCATTATAAATAAACATTTAATCATTGCTAAGGTGAAGCAACAAGCATAAGTAGTAAAATTATATGGTGCAAGTCATGAAGCTCAACGACCAATCCCATTTCCATCCATTTAACTTAATTTAAATTAAAAGATTGATCCATTTAATAAAAGAGAAATATACACATGGTTATTTAACCATTTAACTCAAGGGAAATGGAAATTAATGGTTAAACACCCAATAGGGTGGCCAATGACCAAGTGAATGACCCAAGGATGGTTTTTTTCATAAGGAAAGGTCACATAGAAGAAGGAAACCCATTTTAATTGATTATTAAGAAAGAATGAAGAGTCGCTGGAAGGGTTTATCATGAAGCATGATGGTTCATAATTTAAAAACGTGATGAAACAATGAGAAAGATCCTAGACCCCATACCTAGAAATTTTCCCACTCCACTCACACATTATTGATGCTCGATTCAACCTAGAACGGAATAAATTGAAGGATTTGACAAACTCCCTAAAAATATGGAAAAATATGTCACACAAAAATAATGCAACAGATGGAAGAGGAACCTTGAAAAAAAGTGTGGATTAAATAGATTTCCATGGGATTTATGTTGCTTCTGATGGTGAGATATTTAGACGATGAATGGAAGAGAAATCTAGATCCCTAGATTAAGGGAGATGGGAGCTCATGTGTGGTAGAAGGACGTGAATCCTGCTGGAGGAGAGGGGGAAAAGAAAGGGATTGTCTAACACACTCATTATGGGTAGAATGGGTATTTCAACCTCAAAACTAAACTGCATGGTTTAGCCATATGGTTTGGCCAAATTGTGCAGCAACTATGCAACTCCCACAACATAGGAACACTACCTCACACAGATTACCTGCATGGTTTTCCCAAATTTTACACCAACCATATAATTAATAGTGAAATGTTACCTTCTAAGTGGTACTAAGGTTGAAAGCTAGGAACACAATTTGGGTAAACTGTGTGTAGCCCGTATGGCACCTATTACACTCTTGGGTCAGGATGCATGATTTTTTGTTGGAGGCCGCATGGTTTTAGCCAAATTGTGTGCCCCTCCTAGCTCATCCTGACCTAAGGTTTTAGATCTTGACACTCTTAAAACATAATAAAACACTCAGGGAACCCATAGGGCCTTGATCCACATCTAATAACAACACATTGAAGTTTTTAAACTCTTAGAATGATATTATAAATCACGTTTTACAAAATAGATTGTCCACCAAATGATAAAATTCAAAAACCCCTTTGGAATTACATCTTGTCCAAAAACATGGGATGCTACAATCTAACCAACCTTAAAACTTATCATCCCTAATAATCCATGGGGAAAATGAAGAGAATAACACTCGACCTACACAATTAATTTATTCTTAATCAAACAGCTATGTTGCATTTACAAATTCCCAATGCACTTCTAAGTGTCACTTTAATTTATGGTATAAGATCTATATAAACTCAAGACAATGATTGTGTTTTGAGATCAAAACTTGAGATAGAGCTTACCCGAGCCCATAAAACCTAATATATGACTACGTAACCATCTCCATAATAAACCGGTTTATGGTGCTACCACCATGGGTTCAGTCATTTACGGGCCAACTATGAAACACAACATCTCTACAATTGTAATTTCTTTTCAAGATGTACTCGTATCATTACAATAATTATCAATACATGGGACATGATCCGATTAAAGGTCTGAATCCAAACTGGCCCCAATTAAACTAATCATTCTGACCTTTCCTTGAAAATCTTCAGTCAACATCTACCTTGCACATGTCTTACATGAAAAGACCAATAAGTAGTTCATCATTGACTGCACATGGAAATAGATAGGGGTATCAAGTCACACTATCACTGGTCAACTACCCTCGAGGAACCCGACTTAGATGTCCAGTTCAATTTTAAAGTTAGAACTAATTCTTATACACAAAGGCACCTCAATACCTATTTGAGAATAATCAAAAAATCCTAAAAAAAAATTTGGTGGTTCCACTATCAAAATTACCAATTTAAACCCTCATTACCCATTAAGAACACAGTTTTATGCTAGAATGAGCTCACAAGGTACATTTACCTGTTTAAAAATCTCAACTGAGTCCAACTAAACTTTGAGTAAGCCTAATAATAATTAATAAGAGCCTAGGGTGTTTATCCAAGGAAAAAACTTGAATATAATTTACAAATAGATGTTGGTACAAAGATGAACATCCACACTAGAAACAATTATTGAGTCCAAAGAAAAAAATCAACCAATAAATCAATTAAAAAGAAAAAATTCACGTTTATGATTCCATCAAAGTTGTTCCTACTTGGGAACCTAGGTATCAATTGGTAATAAACAATCATTTAAGAACAACCACACTTTTGGAGTGCAACACTGATCAAAACAACCCAAAAAACCTCAGTGTATTTTAAAACATTAGTGAGGGGTATGACCAATGCTCTCTCAAGATACCCAGATGATACCAAGATAGGGTACTTGGTTTCCTTTAAGCTGAGAGTACACTAAGAGGATTCAAATGATCTAAATAAATATTTGAGACACTTTAATGACATTAAAGACAAAATACTTGGCAAGGCTCTAAACATTTCATAATCATCAATGAAAAGAGAAAGAAATTTGAACCACCACTGGTCTACTTCCTCAAGGAGGTCGGCTACTCCCAATAATTCATTTTCATGGAATGATCACCAAGAACATACCATACAAGGCATACTGTGATTACTCTAAACTTTCCACCAAAGTAAATCACTGAACAAAGGTGTCTTCATAGCTTTCATAGAAATCCAAGCACAACATCATCATATTGTCGAAAATGCACTAACTAGAATGAAGGATTAATAGCCATAAGGAATTTGAGAGAGTCCTACCATTTTAAAAAGGTATGTGAGTTTTTTATCCCTCTACTTGGAAGAATGAATTTAACATGTGTCAATGAAATGTTACCCACCTTATGAGTGTCCTTAACCTCAAAATTAACAGATATAGGGATCTCCTTTCATGGCACAAGATCCATCAACCAATGACCACAGGTCCAATAGGTGGATAATGCTCTTTAAAAAGTGTATAAGATAATATATAGAGATAACCTTCGACTCAAGAAATATCGATTAGATTCACACTTAACGTACATGTGATTCTCCTCTTGAGTTATGTATGTTCTCTCCACATCATTAATCCTAAAAGGAAAAATGAAAAAATAGTGTGTAAAAAATTTACTCCTCTTAAAATGTCATTCAAGCATTGACATGAGTTCAATTCCTCTTGACACTTTGGTTGCTCTATTATGGAGCTGACTAGTATTCAAGGAGTAACATCTCCAGACTAAACGATTAACCCTAGACTCAAACGATTCAATCCACCATTTAACAACATAATGAGTACCACATATATAGATGCATACTACTTTGACATTACATGAGAAAATAGAACATCCTTAATACCATTCATAGGCTTATCATCTATAAGAATTAAAGTATCGAATGGTTCACATCAACGATTAACCCAAGATTTTCATTACTCATATGTCTATAGACCAATAATATGACCTTCTGAGTCATTCAACACTGAAAAGAAAATATAGGTAGGGTCACCCGACCTACTAAGAGGTCAAACATTCCCTAGAATTTTTTAACTTACTGGAACTGGGCATTACCTGATGCTTACTCCCGAAATGAGGGTTAAAACACTTAATGACCACCCATCTTGAGAATGGTTTCATTTTTAAATATTAAGAGTCCTACGAGGGAGGGCGACACCCAAATAGTACCATGAAAGATAGACTACTTGTAAGAAATAGGAAAGTGTTCTAAAGATCTGAGGGTTCTACCTACAATGGGATATCCCCCAAATCAAAGAAAAATTGTATTGAACCAAATGAGGTCATGTCTAGTAAAGGTCACTAGGATTAAAGGACAATCATTTTAACTCAGACATTGGAGTGAAGAAGCCCACAAAAAATGCTCACCCTCAGTTTCAAGGAAACTCATGAATGCACTAACCACCCTTACATGAGATTTAAGGATTAGAACCCCAAATAATGATCCATTTTTTAAGGCATTAAACCAAATTCCATTCAATTCTATAACCATTTCAAGGTTTAGTTTTAAATAAAGACTAATACCAGTCATAAAGAAAAATTAGATAATTATGATCTCAAGTAAAAATGTAATGGACCGGACCCCTCCGGTCCATTCCTTTGTTGAAATCGATGTGGTCAACACGGCGCGCGTTATAATGATAATTTTAATACTGATGATAACGTAAAAATATGTTAATAATAATGATGATGACATAAATTGTGTGATTAATTAAACTAAAAATAATAATAATGATAAAATGATTTAATTGGTGTTATTATTATTAATGATGTGAAGTGGGAAGGTGTGTAATCCATTAGACGTTGATAAATGAAACATGCAGTTTTTTTTATTTTATTAATTGAGTAATTGTTGAAATTAAATTTGAATAATAATTATGGTTGTTGTGTTATTAATATTATTCATAATATTAATAATAATGAGAAATTGATGAAATGAGTCATGGTATTTATTGCAAACAATTAAATGAACATGTAAGTGGAAGCACGGTGGTGCGTTCAAAAATTAAAGGTGAGTTCGTTATATTGGGTTTATGAAATTGAATGGTTTTTATTTAATAAATGTGGTTTCAATTTAATCAGTGTGAAATAAAAATAAATAGAATTAAAATAATTAAATTGATGGATGTTACGCGACATTTACATGGCATGGTTGGATTCAGATATCCAACAGAGTGGTTTAACGTGGTCAATGCGACGAGCGTAAATCTTCTTGTTATTAAAAACAATAACGTCGGTGAGTTAATAAAATAAGTTGATGAAATGTTATTGTTATTTAAGAACAATAAATAATAATGATGGCGTAAAACTATATGTGAGAGGTTAATAAAATTAAATGTATTAAAATGGGGTTGAATATGTATGTTATATTAATTTTGTTTTGTCATTTAATTCAATTAAATGAAATGGTTTTGAGTCGCATGGAATGGTTGTGCATAGGTTCTCCCAAAATTGAATTATGAAATTAATAACATTGATCGTATAATAAATATAATAATACAATTAAAAGGAAAATGGTTTTATTTAATAAATTATAATAAATTTATGGGGAGGCGCATGAGATGGGGAGGGGAGGCGTGAATGCCCCCTTTCCCTTGTATAAATCATTTTTTTTTATAATTTGATTTAATATATCATATATTTTATATAATGTTGATTTAATATATTAAAATAGTAATACAATAATAAAATAAGGGAGTGCGCATGGTGTAAGGGGAGAGATTCATTCCACAAGCCCTTTTTATCAAAATATTAAATTATTATAATAATAATAAAATAATATTATTATTATTTTTGGGTGATCAAAACTTAAAAAGTCTATAACTTCTTCATATGGTGTCGGAATGACGAACCGTCAACGGAAGTGTAATGCTGTAATTAAGATGGTCATTTTAAGACCAGTGATAGATACCTTTTTATGAGTTATGTCTCGGGTCAACGAAACACACATATTAATAAAATTGATGTTATTATTAAAACGTGTGGAAACCGCGTGACGTGTCGTGTGTTGACCAGTAAAAACGCGTAACGGGTGTACGGTCACACCGTGTATTCATCAATACACGCTGCATACTGTTTTACCTATTCGTTGCCTATATAAGAAAGGGTCACGGATTATTTCCAGACTAATCGCTTCTTCTTCGCACGACGACACTCTTGGATGATCAAGAAGTCTTCCTCCTCTAACTTCTTTGTCCGAGCTCCAAATTACGATCCGTCAGCGGCCACAGGATCGTAGCGATGAGACGAAGCTTCTAAGACCAGACTTGTCACCTTTCCTTCCGGCCTTCCTTCTCCAGCTTCCATCCTAGGAGGCGTTTGTTGGGTTTGGCGAAGGCGGAGGACACCGAAGGACGTCGTCGGAAGCGACGTGATCGGGACCTTTTGAGGTAGGGGTTTACCTTCGTCTCTCTATTTGGTGCAACATGCGGGGTGGGATATTTTTCTTTTGTTCCATGGGATGCAGTTGAACTTTAAATAAAGATAATAACCGGATAAGGAAGGGTTTGGGTTTTTGTGCTGTTTCTATTGCCTTCCAGTTTCTTTATCTTCTTATTGTGATTTTGGATTGAAAGGCATTTGCCTACTGAAAATCAAGGCCGTTGGTGGCCTTTGCGTACGCAATTGATATCTGAATTGTTTGTGGTTGGTTTTGTTAAAACATGGAAAATGGATAAGCACGTAAAGACTGGATGATTAAATGAGAATGAAAACCTTGTGTGATCACCCCGGTTGAACAAAATTGGAATAATGAACATGTTGGTGGTTTGGTTGTTTTGTGGGAAATGTTTTTTTTATTTATGAAAATTGTTTTGATTGTGAAAAGTGTTTTGAAGTAAAAGGTGTTTTCAAATGCGGAAATGTTTTTTGTGTGGAAAGGGTTTTATGTGTGGAACTTTGAAATAAATGAATGATGGAATGTTGTATGGTTGTGATAATCTTTTGTAAATTAAATGGCATGTGGTTGCTTGCGTTTTACCTAACCTTGGTTGTGGATGGAAGGGATATGTTTGTGAAAGGTTTTGTCTGGATGATAGTTGCCCAGTAGTAATAATTGTTAAACCATTGCATGAAACATGAAAACCTAAATGGGGTTGGGGGATGATTGTTTGGTTGTTGATGCATGCTTCGTGGTAGCAGTGCCGAGGAACATGCTCAGTTTCTCTTTTTAAGAAGCCATAGGTTGGGCTGTGTGTTTGGTATATGTATATATATAATTGTATCTTTGTGTTTTGTCGCACCACACCCATGTCAAGAACCTAGTGCCGAACACTTCCATTTTATGGGAGAGGGTGTTCCCCCTTAGTTACTAGCTCCTTCCTGCTCCTTCTTCCATAGGATATGATGGCTTGAGGTGACCTTACACCCAAGACTCTTCGGGTAGGTCTCGGAGGCTGTGATGGATTGAGGCGACCTTTAGCCCAAGACTCTTCGGGCAGGCTTACTGTTCCCAAGAACCTTCGAGATGAGGCCCAGGTGTCTGCGGGCGGGTTAGTGGTTGCGGCCCAGGTGTGTGCGGGCGAGATGCGTGGTTGTGAGGCCCAGGTGTGTGCGGGCGGGATGCGTGGTTTGGCCTAGGTGTGTGCGGGCGGGAAGAGTGTGGTAGCGTCAGGACGTTTGCCGTTAGGGAGAGCAGCATCTAATTAAGTGGGAAATGGTGCGGGGTACCCAATACTTTTGTTCTATATATATACTAAACTTGTTTGTGTTACTTGGTGAGTGTGACCAGTGAGGCTAGGTGGATAGTTTTTTCCTTGTTAGTTTCTGGTTCTTCTGTTTTCTCACGGGACCTTAGGGTGTCTCCCCACTTGTGCACGAGAGCTTTAGGTTCTCTACTCAGTATACTTGTATGCTCACCCTACGTTGTTTCAGGTTTTCAGGAGGACTACTAGGGCCATGCGGGACCCTACTAGTCAGGCAGTGGGAGTTGTTCAGTTGTTGTTTTCTTGTTTTCCTTTTAGTACTGTACTCACTTGTACTTTTGAGCTTCCTTGTACTTGTACCTTGTTATAAAAATTGTTTAAACATGCATGTGGGCTTGTTTTGGGTTTATTTATGTACACTTGTTCTTTTCCCTTTTTGGTGGTTGACTTGTCCTATTTCCCGATCCAAAATAATAAAAAGGGTAATGCCTCCCATATTTGTGAAAACTCATACCCTTGGTGCTAGTCGCCAACCCGGGGCCTACTGGATGCGGGACTTGGGGTCATTATCTTCCTTTCACCATTGCCAGATCAGGAGGGGCATCTTTGGTGGGAGGGGGTCGTGACAGAATGGTATCAGAGGTGATGGTTGAGAGATAGGATGGAGTCTGGAGTTAGGCATAGTGAGGATTGCATGGGATGGTAGGGCAACAGTGTTCGTTAATCTTCGTGTGTGACATAGGCCAGGGAAGACCGGCTAGGACACGGGATTTTAGGGCCCCCCGTGATCCGATGTAAGGACTCTGAGCCTACCGAACGACCAAGTGAGACTATATTGATTGCAGGGTAGAGACCCTAGGGAAGGTACATGCATCATCATGTTTGTGTTTTACTTGATTTGGGTGTTCTGGGAATGAAATTGAAATAAAATGATAATCAAAACCTTGAGTTTTTCCTTACTACTTGGGCTTAGGCGATCCTTGTTTACCGTACAGCTATGGCACCTGGACGGCGTTCCCAGGTGGCTCAGGCGGCCGAGGCCCAGCAGGTTCGGGAAATCGATCAACTGAGGATCGATCGAGAGGAGGAAGACAGCCAGTGGCAGAAGACCCTCCGTTCTTTCCAGCGTCAGACTCTCAAGAAGTACGAGGGAAGTACTTCAGACCTGGAGACGGAGGGGTGGCTTGAAGAGATAGGGATCTCTTTTACCTTGATCCGTGCTCCAAAGGAGTACTGGGTCCCCCTAGCAGTCAGTCAGCTGAGAGGCGCGGCGCGCCAATGGTGGATGCTCTACCTCGGGGAGAGGAAGGAGGCAGAGATTCCATGGGCTGACTTCGAAAAGGAGTTCCGAGAGGAATTCCTTTCTTCTTTGATCAAGGCGGAAAAGCATCAGGAGTTGCTCTCCCTTCAGCAAGGGAGTATGACTGTTCGAGAGTTGGGGATTAAGTTCAAGAATATCCTACGCTTTGCTCCGGAACTCTTTCCGGATGAAGAGTCTCGGGCGAGACGTTTGGAAGAGGCGCTTCGTCCTTCGCTCCAGTATGCTGTGACCCCCTTCACCCTTCCGACATACTTAGCCGTACAGAAGAAGGCGAAAGTTGTATAAAGGATGCACTCGCAGGGAGGTGCACCACGTGAGGGGATCCAGCCTAGTTCATCGAAGGGGAAGGCAGTCAGCAGAAGGTCTCCTGCGACGGGGCCTTCCAGTTTCAGGCCAGTAGGGAGCAGGCCCCAGCAGTTCCAGTTCAGATCTTCAGGTCCTCGTCCCTTTTTCACGAGCCCAGGACCAAAGTGTTTTTCTTGTGGAGGTTTCGGGCACGTTCAGAGTCGGTGCCCGACCCATGCTCAGTACGGTGGAGATGGACAGGTTCAACGCCCTCCTCAGCAGCACCAGTCACCGACAAGACCCTTCCAGCAGCAACAGGCTCGAGTCCCTTTGAGGGGAGATGGAGTAGGTGGTGGCCAGCCACAAGGAGTTCCTCAAGGATCCCAATCGGGACGTGGTCGAGGAGGCGGACGTCAACAGAGAGGCAGAGGATCTCAGCGAGGATAGTTGCATGCATCAGAGGCAGCATCTCTAGAAGGACCAGGGATCGATAGAGATGTGTTTGGGTTTTCTTGAATGATCTCCTTTATGTTTTGTTGGGAGCATTACACTCCATTTTTGGAACTCTTTTGCTCATTCTTTGGGCCTGGACCTTGTTTTTGTGAGTTTTTAATGCTATGTTGTTTCCCGCTTTTCTTTAAATGTACGTGAAGAGCCCTATCATGTGGGGAGGGGAAGACCTAATCCCTAATCGAGACGCATTAATGTGGATGCGATTTAACCTGTGCAGGCGAGTCAGTGCCACCTAAAGCGGATAATATCTCGACATGGGAGAAGGAATTCCTCAAGCGATGTGTCCGGGCATTGTGTGGGTTGTACGTTGTTGGGTGTAGTGTAAGTTGGAAAAAAAACCTAATATATGGAAGTGGGAAGGCCCAGTCCTTAATCGAGATGCATTAATGCGGATGCAATTAAACCCGTGCAGGCGAGTCAGTGCCCCCTAAAGCGGATAATATCTCGACATAGGAGAGGGAATTCTTAACTCACATAATTAGGGTTGTCGGTTGTTTCTTGTTATGACAAGAGCCCTAAGAGGTATCTTGAGGAGTGGTTGTTTGGATCCATTCTTTTTCTTGGTTGGTTTTTAATTCTCGAGGACGAGAATGTTTTAAGAGGTATCTGATGTAATGGACCGGACCCCTCCGGTCCATTCCTTTGTTGAAATCGATGTGGTTAACACGGCGCGCGTTATAATGATAATTTTAATACTGATGATAACGTAAAAATAAGTTAATAATAATGATAATGACATAAATTGTGTGATTAATTAAACTAAAAAGAATAATCATGATAAAATGATTTAATTGGTGTTATTATTATTAATGATGTGAAGTGGGAAGGTGTGTAATCCATTAGACGTTGATAAATGAAACATGCAGTTTTTTTTTATTTTATTAATTGAGTAATTGTTGAAATTAAATTTGAATAATAATTATGGCTGTTGTGTTATTAATATTATTCATAATATTAATAATAATGAG
The DNA here is from genome assembly GCA_963277665.1 of Viscum album. Classification (NCBI taxonomy): domain Eukaryota; kingdom Viridiplantae; phylum Streptophyta; class Magnoliopsida; order Santalales; family Viscaceae; genus Viscum; species Viscum album. The sequence continues at coordinate 1,157,249,540 of OY728134.1, read as the reverse complement.
AAATTTATGAAATGAGTCATGGTATTTATTGCAAACAATTAAATGAACATGCAAGTGAAAGCACGGTGGTGCGTTCAAAAATTAAAGGTGAGTTCGTTATATTGGGTTCATGAAATTGAATAGTTTTTATTTAATAAATGTGGTTTCAATTTAATCAGTGTGAAATAAAAATAAATAGAATTAAAATAATTAAATTGATGGATGTTACGCGACATTGACATGGAATGGTTGGATTCAGATATCCAACAGGGTGGTTTAACGTGGTCAATGCGACGAGCGTAAATCTTCTTGTTATTAAAAACAATAATGTCGGTGAGTTAATAAAATAAGTTGATGAAATGTTATTGTTATTGAAGAAAAATAAATAACAATGATGGCGTAAAACTATATGTGAGAGGTTAATAAAATTAAATGTATTAAAATGGGGTTGAATATGTATGTTATATTAATTTTGTTTTGTCATTTAATTCAATTAAATGAAATGGTTTTGAGTCGCATGGAATGGTTGTGCATAGGTTCTCCCAAAATTGAATTATGAAATTAATAACATTGATCGTATAATAAATATAATAATACAATTAAAAGGAAAATGGTTTTATTTAATAAATTATTATAAATTTATGGGGAGGCGCATGAGATGGGGAGGGGAGGCGTGAATGCCCCCTTTCCCTTGTATAAATCATTTTTTTTTATAATTTGATTTAATATATCATATATTTTATATAATGTTGATTTAATATATTAAAATAGTAATACAATAATAAAATAAGGGAGTGCGCATGGTGTAAGGGGAGAGATTCACGCCACAAGCCCTTTTGATCAAAATATTAAATTATTATAATAATAATAAAATAATATTATTATTATTTTTGGGTGATCAAAACTTAAAAAGTCTATAACTTCTTCATATGGTGTCGGAATGACGAACCGTCAGCGGCAGTGTAATCCTGTAATTAAGACGGTCATTTTAAGACCAGTGATAGATACCTTTTTATGAGTTATGTCTCGGGTCAATGAAACACACATATTAATAAAATTGACGTTATTATTAAAACGCGTGGAAACCGCGTGACGTGTCGTGTGTTGACCCGTCAAAACACGTAACGGGTGTACGGTCACACCGTGTATTCATCAATACATGTTGCATACTGTTTTACCTATTCGTTGCCTATATAAGAAAGGGTCGTGGATTATTTCCAGACCAATCGCTTCTTCTTCGCACGACGACACTCTTGGATGATCAAGAAGTCTTCCTCCTCTAACTTCTTTGTCCGAGCTCCGAATTACGATCCGTCAGCGGCCACAGGATCTTAGCGATGAGACGAAGCTTCTAAGCCCGGACTTGTCACCTTTCCTTCCAGCCTTCCTTCTCCAGCTTCCATCCTAGGAGGCGTTTGTCGGGTTTGGCGAAGGCGGAGGACACCGAAGGACGTCGTTGGAAGCGACGTGATCGGGACCTTTTGAGGTAGGGGTTTACCTTCGTCTCTCTATTTGGTGCAACATGCGGGGTGGGATATTTTTCTTTTGTTCCATGGGATGCAGTTGAACTTTAAATAAAGAATATAACCGGATAAAGAAGGGTTTGGGGTTTTGTGCTGTTTCTATTGCCTTCCAGTTTCTTTATCTTCTGATTGTGATTTTGGATTGAAAGGCCTTTGCCTACTGAAAATCAAGGCCGTTGGTTGCCTTTGCGTACGCAATTGATATCTGAATTTTTTGTGGTTGGTTTTGTTAAAACATGGAAAATGGATAAGCACGTAAAGACCGGCTGATTAAATGAGAATGAAAACCTTGTGCGATCACCCCGGTTGAACAAAATTGGAATAATGAACATGTTGGTGGTTTGGTTGTTTTGTGGGAAATGTTTTTTTTATTTATGAAAAGTGTTTTGATTATGAAAAGTGTTTTGAAGTAAAAGGTGTTTTCAAATGCGGAAATGTTTTTTGTGTGGAAAGGGTTTTATGTGTGGAACTTTGAAATAAATGAATGATGGAATGTTGTATGTTTGTGATAATCTTTTGTAAATTAAATGGCATGTGGTTTCTTGCGTTTTACCTAACCTTGGTTGTGGATGGCAGGGATATGTTTGTGAAAGGTTTTGTCTGGATGATAGTTGCCCAGTAGTAATAATTGTTAAACCATTGCATGAAACATGAAAACCTAAATGGGGTTGGGGGATGATTGTTTGGTTGTTGATGCATGCTTCGTGGTAGCAGTGCCGAGGCACATGCTCAGTTTCTCTTTTTAAGAAGCCATAGGTTGGGCTGTGTGTTTGGTATATGTATATATATAATTGTATCTTTGTGTTTTGTCGCACCACACCCATGTCAAGCACCTAGTGTCGAACACTTCCATTTTATGGGAGAGGGTGTTCCCCCTTAGTTACTAGCTCCTTCTTGCTCCTTCTTCCATAGGCTATGATGGCTTGAGGTGACCTTACACCCAAGACTCTTCGGGTAGGTCTCGGAGGCTGTGATGGCTTGAGGCGACCTTTAGCCCAAGACTCTTCGGGCAGGCTTACCGTTCCCAAGAACCTTTGGGATGAGGCCCAGGTGTCTGCGGGCGGGTTAGTGGTTGCAGCCCAGCTGTGTGCGGGCGAGATGCGTGGTCGTGAGGCCCAGGTGTGTGCGGGCGGGATGCGTGGTTTGGCCCAGGTGTGTGCGGGTGGGAAGAGTGTGGTAGCGTCAGGACGTTTGCCGTTAGGGAGAGCAGCATCTAATTAAGTGGGAAATGGTGCGGGGTACCCAATACTTTTGTTCTATATATATACTAAACTTGTTTGTGTTACTTGGTGAGTGTGACCAGTGAGGCTGGGTGGATAGTTTTTTCCTTGTTAGTTTCTGGTTCTTCTGTTTTCTCACGGGACCTTAGGGTGTCTCCCCACTTGTGCACGAGAGCTTTAGGTTCTCTACTGAGTATACTTGTATGCTCACCCTACGTTGTTTCAGGTTTTCAGGAGGACTACCAGGGCCGTGCGGGACCCTACTAGTCAGGCAGTGGGAGTTGTTCAGTTGCTATTTTCTTGTTTTCCTTTTAGTACTGTACTCACTTGTACTTTTGAGCTTCCTTGTACTTGTACCTTGTTATAAAAATTGTTTAAACATGCATGTGGGCTTGTTTTGGGTTTATTTATGTACACTTGTTCTTTTCCCTTTTTGGTGGTTGACTTGTCCTATTTCCCGATCCAAAATAATAAAAAGGGTAATGCCTCCTATATTTGTGAAAACTCATACCCTTGGTGCTAGTCGCCAACCCGGGGCCTACTGGAGGCGGGACTCGGGGGTCATTATCTTCCTTTCACCATTTCCAGATCAGGAGGGGCATCTTTGGTGGGAGGGGGTCGTGACAAAAAACATTTAAGTTATATTAAAATTAATTTTTAAGCATTATTACTTAGTGAAATCTCTTTATAATTATGAAATTTTATCACATAACCCCATTTTAAACACCATTCATTTGAGAATATGGCCTCACACAAAAACATCTCAAAGAAGATAAAAAGGTCTTCTATCAATTAAATAGATACTAGTCAAAAGGAAACCACCCTATGTTTACATGTGAATCCATATAGGTGTCTATGAGTACTTTTAAAATTCCCTATACACAAATAATAAGCACACCATTTTAAAAGAATCACTAGGAATTCTTAAAGAGTACAAGTATGTAAAATAAACAAGGAAGAATGACATAATACTCTAGAATTCATACTAATTAAACACTTAAACATATTACACATAGGAAAACAATAAAATACCTAGGAAGGTAAAAATATAAGCATGGTACTAAAACCCCAAGATTAGAATATAAAAGACATTCTAATAAAACATTCAAGGCATGTTGAAAATTATAAATAGGCTGACAATGAAATATACATGTCCAAGCATATGCATGGAACATGAATTATTTTGTGCCTGTAATGATTCATGTAATGCTTAATCCTATCCATACTAGGCTAAGATAAATTTAAACATCTCATAAAATAGTAATCACTGGAAAGTAATCAAATCACTAAAGGTGAAATCAAATTAATGGAAATAACGAACAACGTAAACAATAGTTTCATCCCTGGCCATGTGGACTTTTCCTTATAAATGTGGTGATCACTCCTAGGAATGACTATTTATCAAGTGATGACACATTCTTGGTCTTCTATCTACTAGGAAAAAACAGTAAAAAAGGATAACGAAGCTCTAATACCAATTTGTAACATCCTGGCCTGACTAGCTATGGAAAAATTAGCTGGACCAGTCACCACATGGCCCCAAGCATGCCTCTCTGTATGTCAGAGGCTATAGACTAGCAGTGACGGTCTAAATGTTGTATGGTGGGGAGACAATACCCTTGAGATCAAGGTGGCGTATAGGTATAATCATAATGAAATCAATAGAAAATGGTGTAAGAAGTATAAATAAATGAGAAGGTAGTGGAATACAAATGTAATTTCAACTAAAAATAAAATATGGCTAACTCCAATTTAAAAAAATCATGTTTTACAGATGATGATACAAGTACAAGAAATCTGAATTAAGATATGTAATACAATTTAATAAAAGAATAAAAACCCATACAATATCTCCACAAGCATCTTGAGCACCATCTCAGTCCTCTACCCCAACTCCATCAAAGTAATTTAAAACAAATTTAGGAAGTTGGATGCTTCCCTTTACTAATAACTACATACATATAGTCTACTCGGGTACCAAAGGCACTCGATCAGGGTGTGAGATATAATCTTAGTAGGCTGGAACCCATTGTTCTAGACCATTCTATTTCATGCAACACAAACAAGAATATATCTATAGCATGTAAATGCAAGATAGAAATAAATAAATAAAAGAACTGGACTAGGTTCCACTTGGACACCCATCCAATCTACCTACTTCGGCCTCATCTAGTGATCCTAAACCAAAGACTACTAAAATGGTAAATTGGGTGAGATAAAATGAGATAATGGGGATTTTCCCAAGCTTGTGGTTTTTCTTGGAGAAAACATTCCTACGTCTTTAATACCAATATAAATAATACTTAATTAAAAATGTTCATTTTAACTTTTCTTCAATTCAATTTGAAAACCACATCACAAAAATATAGTGAGACACCCTGATCTCAACCATGAAAATCTAGAAGAACATTCCATTAATTTCTCAAGAGGATCAGTTTATAACCACTTATATGGAGTCCATCCATGGTGAAACAAGGTTGAAGTCCCACATCCCACTCCAAGCATAGTATGAGTAGTCAAGTACTAGCCTCTGAGTCCAAACCTAGTATCTCACATAGGGGCATGAGTCTCACTCGAGGAATGGTACAACTATCATGACTTTGAGCCTATCCATGGGATCTCCCTTAGGGAACTAGTTCCACTCATACGGGGGTAAAAATAGATAATTCTCGGTGAGACCATCCCATATATATCTGGTGTCTCCTTGGACATGTTTAAAAAACACTAAAAATTTCAACAAGAAGGCACGAGTGTGCATCCAAGTGATGTTAAGTTGGAACCCCTTATATCACCCTCAACACTCAGCTATGGAAGCTCAAAAGTAATTCATATATATTAAACATGCCTAGTAATTTAAATTTCATTTGTTCAAGAATTTATATTTCCATAGAAATTTTCTTCAAGTCCTGTCATTGGGAAAAAATCCACTAAGTCATGAAGCACAATCCATGCATGGAAAATGATACTTTAAGGTGATGACCATATGCATCCAAACATTGTACATAAACATTTAAGAATGTATAAGGTGAATAAACAAGTATAAGTACTGAAATTATAAGGTGTGAGGCATGAATCTCAAGGAAAAATCTCATATCCAACCATTTAACTTAAACAAAATTAAAATATTAAGTCATTTAATAAAAGGGTAACCTACACATGGTTATTTAAAAAATTAAGGTAGGGGAAATTACAATTGATGGTGAAACGTAAAATGGGGTGGAAAAATACCAACCAAATGACCCAAGTATATATTTAGCTATAAGTAATGGTTACATAGGACAAGGAAAACCATTTTAATTAATTTTAAAAAAAAGAAAAAAGCATTTCTAGAAGTTTATGGTGCACGGAATGATGGTGAATCATTTAAAAATTTCATGAAACAATGGGAAATATCCTAAACCACCTACCTTGATATAGTAGCTCTCCACTCACCCATTATTGAGGATTTATTTGATATATAATGAAAAAAAATGATGCATTTTTTAAATTCCCCTAAAATAAGGAAAAATTCATCGCATCAAAATAATGCAATGGATGGAAGTGGAACCGTGAAAAAAAAAGAGTGTGGAACAAAGAGCTTACTGAGGTATTTACATTGCTTTTGATGGAGAGAGATTCAGAAAATGAATGAAGGAGAAATCAATATCCATAGATTGAGGGATATGAGAGATCATGTGTGGGAGGAGGAAAATAATCCCACTGTTGATGATGAGGAAAAAGAAAGGGTTTTTTTAAAACACTCATTAAGGTAAAAATGGGTATTTCACCATCAAAACTGACCTACACATTTTGGTTACACTGTTTAGCCAAAAGTTCATCTCCCACTACATAGGAACCCTACCTCACATGAATTACCCGCATTATTTTCCCAAACCATGCACCTATCATGTGAAGAGTATTGATAGGTTACTGCAGAAGTGGCACTAAGTGTTTAGGTTTTGTGCACGGTTTGGGTAAACCATTTTTAGCCCATGAGGAACATAATAGAATCTTGGGTCAGGATTCATATTCTGTTGATGGAGGCCATACAATTATATTCAAACCATGCACCCCTTATAGCTCTTTTCCACCTGAGGTTTTAGATCTCAATGCTTCCAAAACTTAATGGAACACTCGGGGCACCCCCTAAGCCTTAATCCACATCGAAAATCAACATATTGAAGGGATGAAACTATCAAAATTACATTCTGAATCACATTTTATATAAAAAACCATCCACCAAAAACTAAAATTCAAAATCCCATTTGGAATCTCATCTAGTCCAAAAACATGGGATGATATACCCATTGTGGGGGATCCCGACAACAAATTGGTGATAGGTACACTTGTTCTTCATTCAAGAATAGCGAACATATTTTTTTTTTATTTTGATTCTACGCATTAATTTATATCATGAAATATTATCAAAACTATTCAAACACTACAGTAAATCATGGAAGTATAGTTGTCATTGAAAATGGATAATGGAGAAATTATTTCATCCCAAGTATATAACTCCTTCCCTATCAAGATTTATAGGATGAACTTCCCAGAAAACCTTGTGATACTCTCTTCGGTGGAATTTGATGCAATTCTCATTATGGATTGGATTTCCCTATATATATCCAACATAAATTGTTTTCCAAAGTAAATCACTCTTTGTATCATGAATCTTCCTCTGATTATATACAAATGAATGGATATGGATGAGTCTTCTTTAGTACCAACATCTAAAACATCGATATTATTTCCCAACAAGAAATCATGTCTGGCTTAAATGATTGAGTCTAAGGAAAGGATCATCATTGAATACATGACCATTGTGAGGGAATACGCTGAAGTGTTTCCTGAATAATTGTTTGGTCTACCTCCTAGCCGAGCGATTTAATTTTCAATCAAGATTATACTGGGGTGTTAACATTATCCAAGAATATTTATTGAATAGTTGTTGTGGAACTTTAGGAGATGAAGAAACGCCTATAGGATAATCTAGATAAAGGGGTCATATGCTTATGTGCTTCACCATGGGGTGAACCAGTCCTCTTCCTCAAGAAGAAGCATAGGTCAATTCGCCTTTTCATTAATTATCATGAGATAAAAAAGATCAAGATAATGAAAATGTATCATCTACCATGGATTGATGAATTATTCGATGGGCTAAATAAATCATAATAACTCTCCAAGGTGGATCTACGATCGGGGTATTACCAAGTTATGGTGAAGAAGGAGGATATACCCAAGACTGCTTTTCATACAAGGTACATGAACTCTAAGTTTATATTAATGTGATTTGGATACACTAATACTTCATCCATATTCATGGACTTGATGAATAGATTATTTATAGATTAACTCAACAAACTTGTGGTAGTATTTATTGATAATGTTATAATATACTCTAAAATCAAGGATGAGCATGAGGAGAATATGAAAACTATTATAAAGACCTTATAAAAATAAAATCTTTGTGCTAAGTACAACAAATTTGAGTTTTGTTTGAAGTCTCATTCATGGGGAATATTATCACAGGCAATGGGATATATGTGGACCCTTAAAAGACATATGAAATTGAAGGATGATCTGGGAAAACATATGTGATATATATCTATAGTTTACTTGGATTATTTGGGTATTATCATTGATTTTTGAGAAATTTATCATGATTGTAAAACCCTCTAACCAAGCTAACTCATAAGGTAGTCATGTGTTTTTGGAATGATGAATGTGAAGAGAGCTTCAAGGAGTTTAAAAAGAGGTTTATCACTTCACCTGTTCTCACACTACCCACAAGTGGATAAATTTTCATGGTATTTAGTGATGCTTTTAATAAGGGGATGGGATGTGTGTTAACGAATAATGAAAAGGTGATAGCCTATTCCCTAAGGAAATTGAAAGTTATTGAATAGAACTACCCAACACATGATCTAGATTTAGCTATAATCAAATTCACATTGAAAATCTGGAAACATTATCTATTTGAGGAGAAGTGTTAAATATATATGAATCACAAGAGCCTCTAATATATATTCACACAGAAAGAGATGAATTTTTCCAAGGAAGATAGATAGATCCGATCAAGGACTATGACAACTCAATGCACTGTCATCCTGGAAAATCGAATAAAGTGGAAAATGTTCTATGTAGAAAGGATTCAAGAATTATATCATTGATGATAATTGAGAAGGATCGGATCTTATTATACTTAAAAAGGTTGGAAATGGGAATCATACAATAAGGAACATCATCAATCCTTTCACAAATGATTTCTCAACTATCCCTTTTAGAGAAGATAATGGACGATCAAAGAGATGATGTGGGAATTCATATGAAAGTGGATGTTATAAAAAAACTGTAAATACTCAAAGTTCCATGTTAATGAATAAGTTGTTGTAATATTTGGGTCAAGAATATGTGTACTATCGAATCCTAAGTTAAAGAAATATTTTTTGGATGATGCACAAAGATCAACCTTATTTGTTCATCTAGGAAGTACAAAAATATATTGAGATCTTTAAAAGCACTATTTGTGGTAAAATATGATGAAGGAGATCACAGAATATACATCAATATGTATTTTATGTTAGCAAGTGAAGGAAAAAAGGAAAAAAATCCAAGAGGATGATGCTACCATTACCCATACCAACATGGAAATGGGAAAACATCACCATGGAATTTTTCAATGTTTTCTCAAAGACATAAATAGGAATTATTGACGTCTAGATTGTATTGTATCATCTTATAAAGATTGATCACTTCATTGTGATTTGAGAGGAATTCTAACTTGATCAACTTGCAAGGATATACATTAGAGAAGTGGTGAGGCTGCATGGAACACCAATATTGATTGTATCTAATCGAGATCTAAGATTTAATTATATGTTCTAAAAATGTCTCCAATATGATATAAATATTGAGTTAAACTTCAACATGACTTATCACCCTCAAACTGATGTCCAAAATGAGTAGACTATCCAAACACTTGATGATACATTGAGATCATGCTAAATTGACTTTAAATAACGATGATACATACATCTTCATCTGGTGGAGTTCTCATATAATAACACTTTCCACTCACACATCCAAATATCTCCATATGAATCCATTTATGGGAAGAGGTGTAAAACAACTGCATGTTGGGATGAATTTTGGGATCAAAAACTACTAGGTCCTGAAATTGTGGAAAAAATAGTGGAAAAGTTTAAGATCATTCACCAGCACATTGAGGCTGCTCAAAGTTGAAAAAATATCATTAATGATAATTGTCGAAAAGACCTAGAGTTTGAGGATAAATACATCGTATTACTTCATATATCTGTGTGGAATATAGTTATGATATTTGGGAAGAAGTGAAATCTTAGTCAAAGATGCATCAATCCCATTAAGATCCTTATTCGTATTGGAGCGGTGACCTATTGACTAACACTCTCACCTAACCTATCTCAATTACATCATGTATTACATAGAACCGTCACATGTAGTCAATATAGAGGTGGTACCATTGGATAATGAACTCACATATGAGGATAAAATAGTGAAGATCACAGATTAGAAACAATGGGTTCTGAAAAATAAGACAATGCACCTGGTTAAGGTGATCTAAAGAAACCATAAGTTTGAAGAAGAGATGTGGTAACCGAAGGAGGTGATGAAACAGAATTACCCCCATCTATTTTAGTTTGGGAAATGAAAATTTTGAGGGATAAATTTTTAAAGGGGGAATATTGTAACCACCAGAACTTTTATAAAACAATTTCCCTTTTGATTTAATTAGACTTCATATTATGTAATATGGTTATATAAAACACATGTAATTATTTGGTTTTATTATATCCTATTATATTTAAAATATTTTTAAGAATTATATCCTTTGATAATATATCCATTGAACAATGATCATTTGATTAATATAAATATAGTGTTTTATTATATCATTTTTGGGGCCTTATGAACAATAGTCTAGGATTTTCTCTTGACCAATCCCAAGATGAGATTCAACTACTTAAGAATAAGAGAGACCATTTATAGTATAATATCAAGCTCATCAAGATCACGACCCAAACCATGTATGCCGAACAACCCTAGGAAAATCTCATTGTCAAACACCTTACCCTTAGGGAGTTTGGTGGCATATTAAAGGGATATTTATCAAGACCATAATAATATGAATATATATATTATTTTTAATAGAATAATTTTTATATTTACATCTTATTGTTACATTATAAACAATGTTTTTTTAAAATAAAACACAAATAGTTTTTTTAATTAGTATACAATGTCAATTAAGACACTTATTTTGATGAACTAATGAATTTCTGAAATAAATAATATTTTAATAAAATATTATTATAAATCAATTTTTATTAAATATAAATTAGAATATAATTTTTATGAATTAAAATGTAATTTTTATAAGTGTTCAAAACAATTTATTGTCATAAAAACCTAGTTTTTCTCCATAAATGTCAATTATTATTTTAGAAGTGAAAATGAACATATTTAGAATATTATTTTGATAAAATTAATATTATTTTTTTAATAATAACATTAAAATTATCCAATGGTGAATTTTTCATTATTTTTTGAGACAGTAGATTTTTTTTGGTAAAAATTAAATACATTATAAATATACGGTATGCATTATATAGAGTCTAAAACTTATATTTGAGAATTGAAAATAATTACCCACTCATTCCCTATATAAACCCAACCAAGCTCACATTTATCTTCAGTAAAATATCTTGTATCAAATCCTTACTCTATATACCCTCTCTAGAGTCCTCCCAAGGTTCCCCTAATCTCTCAAGAAGCTCCTCCCAAGCATTTGGATTTACACTCTCAAGGTAAGAGATCATCTATTTCTCCCTTTTATTCAAGAATCATTTTCATTTTATGCCCTTTTATTTTTAAGTTTTAATGTTGGGGTGTGTTTTTCCACATTACCCATACTTAACTTATGATTTCTAAATGATTATAAACCCATTTCACTCTCATTAGTCCCTCTCATGAACATTTATGGTCCCCTGTTATGCCGCTGAAATTTCATTACAGGATTCCATGATAAAAAAATGTGTGGTGAATACCCATACACAATTACTATTAGGGGTATTCAAATTTATGCACTTATAAATATTTTATTTGGGACATTCATGTATGTACTATGCACTCCTTGATAATGGAATAAATTATGATGATGAATGAATTATGTTGTATGATCTTTGTGGCACACTTAAGCATAAGAATGAAATGAAAGTGATAGGTGTAACCAGAATTATATAGTGCTCAAATGCATTGGGTAATGTTTTAGTCTCATGAGACTTCATGAAAGGGATTAAGGAGTGAACCTAATCCATCATGGTACTTTTTACATCATCATTTCTTGGCAGATTACCTTGCACTATTTTTATGATGTTTTGATTTATGTTCTTTCCACATTTCTATAGTTTCCTTTATGCTATCATTCTTTATCATGTATTATTGTTCATATTAATCCATTTATTACCCATTGATATGCCTATTTTATAAAAATTATTACTTTATTCATGTTATCCCATGTTTATTCCCTTACTGAGATTTATATCTCACCACTTTCTTACGTATATCCCTAGGTTATACATTGTTGTTTTAAGTACGAAGGAATAATATGACCATGTTAAAGATGTTTTCAATAAAGATGTTATATTCCATATTTTAATTTGTTATTTAATGTACCTAATTACCAAAGACACTAGACTTATTGATCCGCCAGGTTGTATTATTTTTACTTTTAGATAATCAACAATGAATTAATGTGTATTAAAGAGAATGGTTTTCATAACCTATACCAATGGTTTTTCTGAAATAGTTGGTATAGGATCGCTAAATGGTTCCTATACCAATGTTTTTGGCCAAAACTATTGGTATAGGGTCTCTCCATGAGACCTATACCAATGATTTTACCAAAACCATTGGTATAGGGTATCTTTAAGGTACCTATACCAACAGTTTTTTCTAAACCATTTGTGTAGGTCTATTGGTATAGCTCTAATTTATAGTACTAACACAACCCAATCCCTTTTTTGATACATTGCTATAGATCAAAAATCCTTCCCAACTGGTGGGTCATGTGAGCACAAGAACAATTATTATCCTTTTATTAAACTCTTTAAAGATATATTAACATTAATCAGTCTAGAAAAAATTTAATCCATTCTAATTTATCATGGTTAGTGAGATTCACAAACATGAGAAGCTTATCACAAGTCAATGATAGTACCAAGATAATCCAAGAAAACTATGAATTTCCATCACATATATTGGACTTGTCCATTTTTCAATTTCATCGGTTTTTAATAGATCCACATATATCCCTTTACTAGTGATATCATTCCTTAGTAAGGATAATTTTTCTATCTAGAACTCAAATTTACCATACTTCACAAATAACCTTTCCTTTTGAAAATTTTCTAGTAAAAAATTTAAATTTTCCTCATGTTACTCCATGATTTTGGAGTAGACAAGAATATCATCTATAAATACTATCTCAAATTTGTCAAGGAAATCCCTAAAGACTCTATTCATCAATTCCATGAACATTTATGGAGAATTAGTTAGTCCAAATGGAATCACTATGAACCCATAGTGCCCATTCATTGTACAAAAATTAGACTCGAGGATATCCTCCTTCAACTTTACTTGAAAATATCCTGAGTGAAGATCGACATTAGAAAATTATTGTTCTCCACATAGATGATCAAACCTATAATTAATCAATGGAAGAGGATGAATTTTCTTTATCGTGATCATTTTGAGGTCATGATAATCAATGAATATGTGCATTGACCTATCCTTCTTCTTAATAAAGAGGAATTATTCACCCTAGTAAGAAGCACTTGGTTGTGTAAACACTTTATACAGATTCTCCTATAGCTATTTGTTTATCTTATCAAGTTGAATAGTGTCCATTCTATATATATTCTTGTATATTGTTAAAGCACAAAGTTTATGCTCAAATGATAACTCAACCTCACAAAAAGGTAGAAGACTAAGAAATTGTTTGGGAAACACATCAGTATATTCCCTAACAATGGTCATGTCATCAAGGATGATATTTTCTTTCATCTCAATAATTTTATTTAGATTATATTTCTTATAATGTAATAATATCCATGCTTCATATGATGATACCAAAAGATATTAATACTCCTTATATAGTATCATAGGGAAACCTATGATATAAAGGGTGATTTCCTTCTATTGGAAATTTATGTTTGTTCTATACAAGTAAATCTAATCCATGCATAAAGTAGTATTAAATTCGTCTAAAAGGTGTATCACAAGGTTTTATAGGAAATTAATTCAACAAATTTTGATAGGGGGTGAGTTATATTCTTAGGATACAACAATGACAACATTTTTCATTATCATCGATAACTCGAATTTAATGTTTTGAGGTGTGTTTTGAATGGTTCAAGTAAACTTATGTGATATGAAATAATGTGTAAAACAAAAAACAAATAGTAGATTCTATATCCTTAAATGAATAACTATTGTACCTATCATAATACATTGTGGGGATCCACCTCACCAGTTGTGGTGGAAAATACTCAACCTTTCTCTCTAGACCTTGGAGTTTATTTTTTTCAATTATCACTGATAATACTTTACATATAGAATTGATATTCATAGTATATTAGTTCCTTTTAGTTGAAACATTGGATGACGTGATTAGGTTTTACTAAATAATTCATTTCTTCCATCACATTTTTGGGTTTCTCCCATCGATAATTGCTATCAAGGTTCCCATACTTTCTGAAACCAAAATAATTTCCATTTCCCCTTCAGGAAATTTTTAGTATGCTTATTTCTACAATTTTGACTAGTGGGAAGTTAATTTTTTTCCCCTTGGTACTTCTCAATTGCTCCACCATAATTGAAATTCATTCTCCACTTTCTTCCTCTAGACCCATGTGACTTTGAGGAAACTATGGGTGCTCAAATCCACTTGAGGCCACCAATGACCATCTTCATAAAAAAAGCAAATCCATAATTTGACCTAATAGAACATTCCAAAAACTCTAAGGAGTGCACACAAAATATAAGAGGTACACGCACAAGATTTTAATCTACATTAAAGAATATTTTATGAAAAATATGGTGTATGTCACATCCTTTCCAAGAATTCAAAACAAAATAGCCAAGTACGGTTCACACAAGAGTTCCCCACCATGCTTAGGAAACCGAATTGCATTCAAGACTCTTATGTTCCAAATACAACATAAAACGAGACATTGGGTGATCATCCACACCAGCTAAGGAAATTATTGTCCATAAGTCCACTTACATGATCAAATCTTTCATTCCATCACTAAATACTTGGCCTATATTAGAAGGGAACCCCCCCCCCTCTTTAGATTAACTATCCAGAAGTCAAACTACTACTCAGATGTTCATAAGAGTTCTCTTCCGCTACATCACAAAGTCCATGGAACCCTCAAGGTATAGATATTTCATAATAAGTTCCCTATGGTTCCTCTCTTAAGTGGGACCACAGTTGTGTAATCCTCACCCAACCTCATTTTTCCAATGTTAGGTGTGTATAAGGGAGTATCTTGCATGCAACCTTGACCTTTCACAAAACTCTTCAAAGTTGGGTGCATGCCTGGAATTGCACATAAGAATCCAGTTTTACATCCATCCCCTCTTTAATTATCCCTATATTTCATGTATATCAAAGATACATGTTTGAACCCCTCTTGTTTGAAACCCCAATTCCTTGCACGCACCCCTTGCACGTAACCCTCCAAGATTTCATGTAGTGATTTCATGGTCCCTCATGAGACGTCACCTATTCCCTGAGTACAATAATTGAAATTCCTTTTTTTTTCTCATCATAGGTATACTAATTACCTTTGGTTCAATGAATATAGGCACTAATTTGGACCCCACTATTGACCACTCCTCCTCACTCTTCCAATTAGAAATTTATAAATCCATGACCCTCATAATTCTGCATGATCTATGGCTATATAAGCACAAGGGGTGCAGAGTGAGTCCTCTACATCTGTGTTACATGATGTAAAACTTCTTAAAACCAACTCACTCAACACATGACATTAAATTATAGTCCTACCCCATTTAATGAACATGATATTATCTATTTAATATCATCATGTGATTTCACCTTCTCCCTCTATGAAGAATGCTACTCCACCCCTGGGTACGTACTCCCACACTTGGGAATCTTTTATGTGTAAGCCTCGCATACCCTATACTATAAGTGCAGGATCCCCCATGTATGACTCAAAAGTAATGAGATCCTCCTTGCATGGAAGTAGACCCAGGATTCCCCATATATGACTCATAGGGAATGATATCCTCCACACCTGGAAGTAGATCCTCCCCACATGGAATGAAATCTTCCTAAGAATCCCTCTTGAAGTAAGCTCCTAGACTTTCTCGCAAGAGGCAATGACACTCTAGAAGAGATAGGAGCTTACTCCAGGAGGGATTACTAATAATTTGTCATTCCATGTGGGGAGGATCTTCTTCCAAGTGAGGATGATATCATTCCCTCTAAGTCATACATGGGGAATCCTTGATTTACTTCTATGTGAGGAGGATCCCATTCCTTGTGAGTCATATATGGGGGATTATAGGCTTATAGAACAGGGTGTGTGGGGATTTTTCATAGAATATGCCTAGGTGTGGGGGTATATAACCAAGGGCAGAGTAGCATCCTTCAGAGAGGGAGAAGGGAGTATCCAAGGATGATCTTACATGGGGCATCCCATGTGAATTTCACTGGGTAAGACTACCATTTAACTTCATGTTATGAGGATGTTGGTGCTAGGTAGTTTTACGTCATGCAGTACGGATGTAGTGGGCTCACTTCTCACCCCTTGGATTGAATAGATGTAGCTCATGTAGCCTTAATAGGGGAATAACTTTAGAAATTTTCAGTTGGAAGGGTACAAATGAGTGATCGATACTGGGTTCCACATTTTCATCCCTATGTTGAGAAGAAAAGTTCTCTATCATACCTATACTGAGAAGAAATTGTTAGTGTAATGCATACACTGAGGGCATAGGGGACATCTCATAAGGGACCATGAAATCACTATTTGAAAGCATGGAGGGTTTCATGAAAGGGGTTCATGCAAGGAATGTGGGTTTTATTCAATAGGGGATTATACATTATACTTTGAGATAAAGGAAATCCATGGAGAATCAAAGAGAGGTTAGATCTTTGGAGATGTGTGTGCAAGGTCAAGGTTACATACAAGATATTCCCTAGTGTTCACTTGACTTACGAAATATGAGACTGGGATAAGATTACACAACTATGGGCCCACTAAAGGGGGGACCCATAGAGAATCAGTCATTCAAGATATCTACCTTAAGGGTTCCATTCTCTTCATGATGTCATGTAAGATAGGTCTTACACACAATAGAGTGGAGGTTAAACTTACATATAGATACTTTGAAGAAGGGTGTGGCCTTAAATATATATACCAAGCCTTCAGTGATGGAGTACAAGATTATGTTATAGAAGATTCCTTCTATGAAACTGTTTTCTTATCTGGTGCAGATGATCACGCAAGGTACCGTTTTATGTAGTATTTGGCATGAAAGACTCTTTCATGAAATATGGATTCTTTCACTTAGTGGGGATATCTTATGTGCACTTTACTTGTATATTTTCTTTGGCATTTATAGAAAAGATATGACACATAGTTTATTTTTCATGAGTTTTTCATGTGGATTGAAATCATGTGTGTGTACCTAAAATATTTCACTCCCCTTCCTTAGTGTTTTTTGAATGTTCCATTGAGTGAAATGATGGATTCAATTTTTTCCAAAGATAGTCATCAGCAGCCTCAAGTCGATTTCAGTTCCAAAAATCCCCCCCCCCCCTCAAAATCTGATCTGAAAGGGGACTAGAAGGCCAGGCCATGAGGGAAACACCAAATAGGCAGTTCGATTCTAATTTTTGTGAAAAAAATCCATCAGTGAGTGTAGAAAACCCCTTACACATGCATGAGAGGTTGTTTACACACTTATAAATAAGATAGGTGGTCCCTAAATATAATACCTTTACTTTACATTTGATAAGTATCTTCTCCCTCATTCACATAAGATCAAACCTCCTACATGAAAAACAAAGCTTCACCTGCTTATTTTGGCTATGATTACTTCTTTCATGAATTTTAATTTTAAAAAAAAAGGAATTTTATGCATCCATGACCTGATATTGCACAAAAATTAACATATTACATGATGACTTCCCAGTATCACTTGATCCACCCTTAGAGTTTTCAAATACATTTGAAATGTCCAACCCATAAGATGATGCTTATATTGAGGCTGTTGTTGCTTCTCAGAGGGTTGAGATGACCAGAAATCATCAAATTCTTCAGAACAGTAGGATTCTATCAGACAATCAGATTTTATAGGGAATTCTAATGAAATCATAGAGGGACAATACTCTAAGTGACTATCTCACATTTTGGAACTTCAGGTTGTCGAATGAAGTGACCATTTCAGAATTCACGGTTGACTCGTCATGGTCATGGTTCACACATGAAGACGACCTCCCATGATACAATGTCAGAGCCCATGGCCACACTCCCAAAGATCATAGGGAACATGTTTTCTATTTGCTAAATGGGAGGACCAGGACAGTCATAGGGGATGATCTAGAGGTGGAAAATTTCCCCACAAACTACACCACTACCTTTCATAAGAGAATAAAGGACAACAATATAGGATGGAAACTAGATTGTGATTTGTGATCAGTCAAAAATTTCACCAGTGGATGGGCATACACATACTAGGTACACTTCACGTTCTAAACATATAGGGTATATCTATTAAAAATCAGGTTATATGAAGCAGTATAGACATCAAAATTACATTTTTACTACCAATAAGAGCTAGTGCTAGAGGTCCTTATCCAATGGTCCCCAGACATGAACACATTCCATCTCCACCATGGGGAGGTAGGAATCAGTTTGTGGTATATTAATTGTATTTGTGGCATTCCTTTGGAGGGATTTCAATATGATGTATCCCTCATTATGAAGAATTCCTTCAAAGATAGTAAGTAGACTCCATTCTTGGAGCAGAAGATCTTGAAGGTGGTGAATGAGAAGAAGAAAATCATGCCCAATTCATAAAAGGATATCTATTTATAGCAATGGTTTGACTCATTCCATAAAAAGGAAAAAAGGGTGAGGATATCAGGATAAGGGAAACAATTCCCAATTGCATCATATAGGGGGAAGGTGGGATTATACTTGTTCATCCTAGAAGAAGGAAAATACCCTATATGGGGGTACAACATGGTAGGAGGTTGGGACCCATTGGTGTGCTACACCTCTTTCCTTTCCACCTTCCTAAGTGGCTGGTTATTTCCCGTAAGATACAAAAGGATGGGGGTGCGTCTAGGGATGTTAGTGATGGAGGTGACCTAGGTAGATGGTAATAGGGTCAACATAGGAGTTCCCTTACTAGAAAAACACTAAATTATATTGGGCCATGTCTCAAGTGGAAATTTGCCTATGAGGATCTATGTACCATTCCAGTTCCTGCATTGCTGAATCACAGAACAGATTGGGGGCTATGATTTCATGAATTATGTCTGTCCTCCAGACACTAGCAAGAATCCATCGATGTTGAACATAGCTAGGTTTTGGCATCTAAAAATTGATAATGAAGGGATAATGCTCCAGATCAGAAAAAACATGAACTTTAACACTCATCCCTTTGAAACATTGGTTTTTCCAACAATGGATAACCTACAAGGATCATCTGAGAAAATAGAGCACCTGCAAAGTTTTAGGGGAGGGGTGTTTGTGGCACAGATCAATGAAATTGTTTTATGTGAGCTATACACATCATCCTGTTTCTCTAGGTAGTATGGGTTCCTCCAATGGGTGTCAAAGAGAGCCTACATGGGGGTCCATGAAGAGCTCCACCCCTGTATCTGTTGCTATCCATGGTGCATGTTGATAACTGTGTGATCTAGAAAACCCATCATGTTGTCACCAACCAAAGTTATCACAGTCCTATCAATAGATTATGAAAATAAATGGGTGAAAACATATCCATAGGAAATCATGTGGATTCTTATTGGGCTGATTGAACTAGAATGTAGGGATCTAGTGTAGTGAGGAAGTAGACAAGCTTCTACCCAATAGGCAATACAGACATCTAAGGCAACCCAAGATGGAACAGTGATGGCGGGGATGTCACAGAGTGCGGTCGCACCCCCACCTCTTAAAAGGGAGTGGTCCTAAAAGAGACCTTGGGTGGAAAAGGAGGCTACTATAAAGAATTTTAGGAACATTCATCGAACAATAGTGGATGCTATCATCCCTTCCCTTTGGACTTCTTGGAAGATTCTATGAAAATCGATGTCTCCAGAAGACCTGTAGTGGAAGATAAAGTGAGATAGGGTTGGGTTTTCATATATTAGGCTCATTTGAGTCACATCCAAAGTGATATTTAACTGAATACATTCATATCTTATTACTATGGATATCTAAACATGTTAATGGGAGGATTACGAGGCACCTTCCACCCCGGTAAAGGTGATATTGGGTCAATAGTTGGATCGATAGAAAACACCTCCCATGGAAGGAATAGAAGGAGGAGGAGGAGAAAAAGAAGAAGAAGAAGAAGAAACTGGTGACAGGGAATATTGGGGGATGGATTCTCATGAAGAGAGTCTTTGGTAAATTGGCGAGTCCTGGTGGCCACTCACCAGAGGTTGGCAGAGTTGAAGCACTTGATTATAGAAGCAACCAATAGGGTCAATTTGTTAAATACTGATGAGAGGATCTAGTATGTGTATGAACCTTTATATGACTCAATATATTTACATGATTTTAAAACTTTATATGTTCATGGACACATTTTCTTTCTTATTTTAATTATCACATTTCAATTATATTTGTTAAGAAACTAATGACCAATCACTAAGATCACATGGTTCATTCATTGTGTGAGAGAAAAGGGAAAACCACAAGATTGTTCACTTTGTATGAGAGTTCTAGATAACCATAAAACACTCAGGGTTTGATCCTATTAGCTTACCATTGGGAGTTTTTATCCTAAGAGAGGTTTGTGTCGGGAGGATATGGATCTTTAGAAAATCCAAATTTCTTTTAACCACATACACTAGTGCATGAACGGGATAATGTTAGGGGTTTTAAATACTGTCCGAATAAAGAGAAATGAGTATTGTTAATCATGATTCCAAAAATTCAGAAAACAAGGAGAGTGTCATGGAAATGCAGGATAACCGCTGATTATATTTGAAACACAACATCTGTATTGTTATCCTGGAATGGGTAAAAACAAATGGTGGTCAACCACTAGACATGTTTAAAATAGGTAACTTGTATTATAATTTCAACAAACTTATTCTAGTAAGTTGTCCCAGGATAGTAGGTGATCCAACGTGGTAGAATACTAGGTCATTAGAGGGTCCCTTGAGACATGGAAGAGGATGAGGATCCAAATAAGGTAAATATGAAGCATGGGAATGGAGTGATGGACTACTCGACTGGGTTACAACACTCTTGGAATTATTACTCCATGGATTAAAATACATTGGTGTAATCACATTACTTTAAAAAATATTAAACCCATATTCCAATGGAACATCTTCTCAGATGTCGAGTGATATATGAGAATGTGAACAATGCGGTAGATGGACCGCAATAGATAAGAGGGCCTCTCAAGTGAGGGTCTAGGATCTCTTATGTGGATTAAAAATATCAACACACACCCTACCATAACTCTAATTTCAGGTGATCCAAGCTTAGTATGTGAAATAAGGGATGTTATGGGATTTCCATGACATGAGGAAGAAAAAATTGTGAGTGACATCAAGGGTACTAGAATTACATTAAGATGTAGGGCACTGGAATGAAAGTAAGTCGAGACTTCTGAGGTCTAGATAAAGAGTGACTGATAAGTAGGGATCAACTATTTTCCATATCTGAAACAAAGGTATACGGCCATGTTAGTCATAAATATGGTGTGAAAATGCATGATTGGCTGTATAACATATTTGAAAAAATGGGATCTGTAGTTTGTTACTATAGATCTATTACAGAATTGGCCCAAAATGAGAGGGGAGTTAAGTTTCATGAGACCAAAACAACAGGGGGCCTGTCTGGATTTGAAAGATGATGGGGAACCAAATCTAGAATAATTCAAAGTGTGGGATGGATTGTATTGAAAATTGGGATCCAAACCTGGTTAGTACAAAACTTTTAAGGGTTTTTAGCATTGACCATGGAAAATAGTTTCAAGGGATGCCTCTTATACTATGGAAAACAGTTTAAATTCATGCTACTTCAACTATGGAAAACAATTTAAAGTCATTTTTCGGGGACTATTGGGGGGGGGGCGTTCAGTCTTAGTATGTATATATGGCACAAAGAAGGTAAAACCTAATGTGAATAAAGCTACAGATGATTGCATGTTGCATACACACCATAAGAAGAATTACATATAGTTTAAGGACATAATTCTTAGATGGATTTTGAGGCCAAGGGGTGAAGGATTGATGAAATTATAGCTGGGAATAAAGGAAAATTGTCTGGGAATCGCTACATATCCTATAGGTGTAGGAATCAAGCCACATGTAGTTATTGGACATAGTGTGTCATGATACTAAAGTTAGTAGGGGTTATCCTCTCTAATGTGTAAAATTGAGGAATCTCATAGTTATTGTGATGAATCCCACATTTAGAGCATGGGGTAACATTTGTTAATCCTCCCATACTTATCATATGAGGAATCCCAGTTTCAAATGGGTTAAGATCATAGTTTAATAATATGTATTGAAAAAATTAGGATATATAGTTTAAAGTTGTACAACTCAAACTATAGAGGTGGAAAATAGTTTGGGGTCATAATGCTTGGACCTACTGTGAACAATTTAAGGTTCTATTTTTTGGACCATAGGTACTTAGTTTAAGGTCATAGAGTTTGAACTATAGGTAGTATCCTAAAAAGAGAGATGCATAGCATGGAAAAGTAAAAAACCTAACATGAATGAGGAAAAATGGATTCCCTCACCACATCATGAATTTATGATAAGACTTGCATACAGTTCAAGTCCATAATTCCTAAACCATGATTAAGTCCAAGGGGGAAAGGTTTTATATATTTTAAGATGGTCCTGAAGATGATACGTCTAGGAATTTTTGCATATCTCATAAGGATGGGAATCAATCCATATCTAGTTCTAGATGTGGATCTCCATGTGCAAGTCTGACCCATACATAGGGATGGGGTATTGTTTTTTTATTCTTTTTTAGTGGCTAGACCATGATGGAAATTCTAGGTGTCTCTACGTATCCTATGTAGATAATATTCAAGCCATCATAGTTCTTTGAATGTGACATGGTAGATGATTTATTCTGAAAGTGGCATCCTCTCTAGTGAGAATATAATGGTGTTGTTCTATTTTTTTCATACAGCTATGATAATAATTATTACGCAGTTTAAAGTTATAAAACTTGGACATGGATACTATGTGGTTTATCATCATGTATCTAGGATGATGATGCTTCAATTCAAAGTCATGTGATAGGACCATTCCATGTAGTTTAATGTCGTACAGTAAGGAAGTTGGTTATTGTGTCATTTATCATTGTGTGGATATGATGATAGTTGTAATGAATTTTATCATCATGCAACTAGGATTTTGGTGGGAGGGTACTACAAGAATAATGTGTTATGATGTAGTGGCTATAAAATGATGTGAATGAGGATCAAGGAGGCCCACACCACAACATACACTCTCAAGGAATACATGTCAACCATTTATAGTCATGATGCCTAGACTTGAAATTATAGTTTAAGGTTTGAGATTTTTGACCTAATGCCCAGTTTATCATCGTGTTACTAGGACATTAAAATTATTATGTGAATTAATACTTGAGTAATTTGGAATTGGTTGGATGAGTGATGTACTCTCCAACCATGGTGACCAAAGAGTATGCACCATTGGGATAAACCCTATGAATGATGTACGGTCCTTTCCACTTGGGATCCAACTTTGGTGGATTCTTTATAGGTATCATTGTTGTTCGTAGATCCAAAATTGTATCACCTTGGAAGAAAGAGTGATGGTGGACCTTCTTGTTGAACACTCTGGATATCTTATTCTGGTTCCTCTCTAGATTGTGCAAGGCCTGAAGCCTATTCTCATCAAGGGATTCGATATTAACTAGGATAACTTATAATATTTTTTCATAACATCTTCTAATCATAGGTAGCAGTTTGGAGTAGTGTAAACTGAATCTTGATGGGAAGGAATGCCTATGTTCTATAAACCAGGGAATATGGAGTAACCTGGGTAGAATTACAAGTCTTTATCTGATAAGAACAGAGAGCGTTGGGAAGAATTTCCAGAAATTTTCTCTTATTATGAACTACCATCTTCTACAAAAAGTTTTAGAGGGTTTTGTTGAATTCATCGATCTATCCATTTTCCTGTTCATGATAGAAGGAAGTATGATTAGACGAGATGTTGTACTTGGTTTACAACTTCTCTAGTTCAGCATCCCAAAAGTTGGTGTCTCTTTTTGGAGAGGATACCATGAGAGAATATGAATTGATAGATGATATGGGATCTCATGAATTTAGACACTGATCAGGCCATGACTTCCTGGAGAGGAATAGCTACTATCCACTTAGAGAAGAAATTTGTTGCAGTCAGAATGGACTTGCACTGGTGAGTTTTTATGGGTGGATAGGGTCCCATAACATCGAGTTCCCACAATAAAAATATCAATGAATACTTGGTAGTATGAATTTTCTCTGGCGGTTGATACACAAAATTGGAATGGATATGACAAGCATGTAATTTCTTGGCATACTAGATTCAATAATGGACCTTGGTGGGACAAAAGTAGTCCAAACTATGAATTTAATGAAATATTTTTATCCCCACCCGATGATCGCTAGAGGACCGGACCTGAATTTCCTACATAATCTACAGTATATCATCTCAATGAATACAACATTGGATAATTTCATCAAACCCACATCTATAGATATTTTTCTCAAGGTTGGGCCCACTCTAGCTGTTGAACTAAACTGAACATTGATGTATTCACTTTCATTTGGCTTGATCTGACTAGAGAAAACCATGCTTGAGAGACTTGATAAAAGGGGTTTTCCTATTGGATACTATTCTGGTGTGGGTGGATACAATGGTCCTAGTGTGTATGTGTCAGCAATAAATTTTTTTACCTACTATATTTCAATATCTTCCAAGGTGATGGGATAAATGAATCACCAACGTGCCACATGAATGAATATGTTTTCCTAGTCAGGCTCTGCAAGAGAGGAATAGAGACTATCCAAGTGATCATCTCGACTATTCTATGATCGGGGAACATGAGTCACTTCGGGCTGAGAATGGAACTGGACCATTAGTTGCTGAGTGCATTTTATCAAGGGAACAAGCTCTAGATTTCTAATGGTGTGATCACCATTGAATTTTTTGATGACTAACTTAGAGTATCCCTTCACATGAAAATGGGTAACATCAATCTCAAGAGACATCTTGAGACTAGTAATGGGAACCTGACACTATACCTCTTTTTTGGTGTAGCCTTATGAAAATAGTAATGAGTATGGTAGAGAATCTTATATCAAGGTAATGAAAAAAAATCCTCGGTCCTACCCTATTGATTCTTGGATCATTGAGTCTTCTACCAGTTGGACTCCAGGAGGCACAATCAAAATTCATTACCAGCACGACACATCTTGGTCCACTGAGAGGATTGTCTCATCTGGGATGTCAAGATCTACAAACTATTCTGTGAGGTCTATATTGGTATTCAAGAATCTGCTAATTCCTATCCTTTTATGGATTGTTGTGGGATTAAACTAATGTTGAAATTCTTGAGGATCATCGCCCAGCATGCTATACATCATGTCAACAAGGTGTGGTTCAGGATATACTTCAGTGGATCTACATGGGACACCAGTTATATCTCATGATGATATAGGTAGTGTTGAAATTTCAACATTGCAAAGACCAGTATGAGGTATCTCTTCCTGATATGGGATCATATGGACTCTATGTCAAGGATCATGTTGTTGAGGTACTATAAGAGGTTCTCTATCATTTTTTTGTTCTTCTAGGTGAGAAGTGCACCGAGGGACCATTCCAAAGTGGTCACATAAAGGAACAAAGGTTTCCAAGGGGTGGGTGGAATCAAAATGGGAGGTTGTAGAAAATAATTCTTGATTTCCACAAAGGCGATATGGAACTCTTTATCCCACTGGTAGATAATACCTTTCTTCATGATCCTTGAAAATGGATTACACTTATTATCTAGTTTCATGATGAATCAACGTATGTAGGATAAGTGTCCTTGGAGGCCTTGGAGTTCCTGAAGGTTTCTTGGAGGAGGCATTAGGATGATGGACTTGATCTTATCTGGTTCGATCTCAATTCCTTTGTATCAGATGATGATGCTAATAAACTTCCAAAAGGTAACCCCAAATTCGCATTTCAAGTGGCTCATCATGAAATGTTGGGAGAAGAGAATTTTAACTCTTTCTCAAGAACTCTGAGATGGTCTAGATATTGTATGGATTTGAACATGAACTCATTCACTTAGCATTTAAATAGTTTCCCAAGGATTGGTTTGAATATGTGGTTCATGACTCGGTGATAAGTGGATCCTTCATTCTTCATATCAAAGGGCATTACCTGATAGAAAAAATTCCCTTGTAGTGCTCTAAAGGTTGTAGAATCCTCATCTTAAGAGGACATCTATATCTAATTATACCAGAAGTATCCATCCAGGAATGAGATAGACTAAAACTCATTCATGGAATCAATCAATAGATCTATCACTTGAAGGAAAAAATCTTCCATTATACAGTGGTGGTTGAGGTCACGAAATTCAATACAAACTTTGATCTACTTATTCTTATTACTAACAGGAATTATTTTTGGCATCCACTTGGGGTACTGAACTTCCTTGATGAATTTTTCTATGATGATCTTAACAACTTCATCCTCAACCATGGGATCATTGAGGGGTGCATCTTCCTAGGGGATACTTGAACTTGTGATGACTTAGTGGGTGGACAAGAAGGTGGAATGCGACCTGAGGGTCTAATCTTGAAATCTCTTCATAAATAAAAGAAAATAAATCATGATTTATCTTTAAGAAAGATATGTATTATTATTGTTCCTCTAGAGGAATAGATTCACGGATTAGTATTGGCCTCAGATCATCCTCGGTATGAAGGTTCATCTAAACCAACTCATAGATGGTGGTAGAAACACCCTCTTCAAATGTGGGAGGAGCATATTAAAATTCTATTCATTTTACATGTAAGGGGAATTAGTATAAGGATATGGTTTATTTGAGTGCCTATTT
Organism: Viscum album; assembly: GCA_963277665.1. Classification (NCBI taxonomy): domain Eukaryota; kingdom Viridiplantae; phylum Streptophyta; class Magnoliopsida; order Santalales; family Viscaceae; genus Viscum; species Viscum album. The sequence continues at coordinate 1,157,222,423 of OY728134.1, read as the reverse complement.
CTAGGGGAAAACTAGTTCCTATATGGTCAAATCAGGAATTCTCACTATGAGACTCTTGCTTTGTAGAATCCATGGCGACACGAACTGTTTATCTGATTCCATTGGGACTTTAACCTTTAAGTCTATTCCTGATGTCAAATCAATGTTGATCGCTTGGTTTCTAGAGAATCAGCATATCTCTATAGAACAAATGGAGGTTTCATCGAATGGTATCCATTAGGTGAACATATCAATGCATTATAGGGGTAGGGTCTTCCAAAATCACCTGGGCTGGTCCTATGTAGGAGTATGAGGTAATCTTATATCATTCCTTGTATCTAGGTACATGGAGCCCCATCCTATTATAAATAAAAAAAGAAGTTTCCAAAGTCTAGAATTGTGGCCTCCAACTAGTGAATTGGGAGGATAAAAGCATCATCTGGGTCTTTCCATGGGTCAGCAGCAATGGTTGTGTGCTCAACCTCATTGGTCTGAACTTTCTTTTCCCTTATTTTTTAATAGCTGGTATCTAGATAGAAAGATTCAAATAAGTTGAATCAAGATACATCACCTTGAATCACACCTACTCGGCCATTGAGGGAGTATATGTGGCATAGGTTATACAAGGAGGGAACTAACACATTAAGAGGCATCTAGGTCCTACCCATCAATGCATTTTAGGTGGTATCCTACGAGACAACCATGAACTCAATGCTTTCTACCAAGATACAAAATTGGGTTTTCAGCTAGATTTTTCCATGCAGTATTTTCTCAGTCTTGTCACAACTCTATATCTTCCTATCAAATACACTTGGATATGATTCAATCTTTCCCAACTTATGTAGTGTCTATATTGGAATAAGATTTATCCCAGAACCTATATCGACTAGACAATAATGGATTTCCATGCCATTAAGTTTCTTATAATGTATAGTGGGTGAAGTTTGGCCTACATGAGGGATCTCTCGTCTTCTCCTAATAATGAGATGAAGGCATGGAATTCATCTTTCTCAAACTCCTTAGCATAGAAGGTCTTTGTGGATACTACCTCTGATTCAAACTAGAAGGGGATTTTCAATTCTTCTACCAGGGATTCTCACATGTCTTCTGATGGATGGAGATCTTAGATGATTGATAGCTTCGCAAGTATGCATGCAATTTGTTTTAACATGTCATACTTCCATTCCAAACACATGTTCTTCACCACATAAGGTCATTATTTGGTAGGATGCATGGTGAGAACTGTTGGATGAACCAATTTATTTTGGATATTAATGGAAATTTCCAACTAATTATCAACTAAATCATGAAAAAACATTATTGGTTGACTATAAGATGATTGGGGCATGATATTAGCTCAGTGTGGCTGATCATGATTTGATTGCAGCTGTTAGGACTTGTCAATGAGCATGGTCAACTACAGTGGTGTGTTTGAAAGAGCGGGTTGGGAGGATTGTGCATGTTGAGTTATATGAAACCCCTACTTTTTGGTCTTTGTATCATGCATATCTTGAACATTATGGTGGCTTTCATGTCCTCGAATTCTTATCAGATGGCACCGAATGGAGAAACACAGAGAATTATTAGGGTATTCCTCATTTTTTGAAAAGAATTTAGAGGTTTATAAACTTGATGGAATTCATGGATGAAAACTTCATCTCATCATCAGAGGGGTCTTCCAAAGCTGGTTTATCACTAGGGGAAATTCACAACTCTGGAGGCATGATGTCACTGAGTGTTCGATATGGATTTAGAATTATTATAGGAATCTCATTTACCTTTTGATATCAACACCTTCTCTTTCAAGACATATAGAGATACGATGAAGATGTAGAGGTGTCTATTAAAGAAGTAATGGAAATATCAGAGGGATCAGGTCGAACTAATCAATCATGAATGATTCCATAGGTGAAAAAAACTACTATGTGAGCCAACCAGTCATCATACTTCTGATTCCCATGGTCGGAAACCTATTTTCATTCACCAAAACCTTCACTTTCACTATCAGGCTCAGTGGAGATATGTGAAACCTACATCGGGACATCACCCAACCTGACTATACCACTATCCACCTGGTCTTGGAGTCAATCCCTAAACACATATCATTTCTTGATGGTACGACTAAGGATCATATGTTAAGGTAAATGATCATGATGATCAGTGAGCTCTGCCTCCTAGGGATTACTACACTCTAGCAGTTTCAGAATCCCCTATTCTATATAACATTGTAAATAACTCGGAACCTATGGATCATTAAAGAAATAGGTCTGGTTTCTCCTATCCTAGAAGGAAACTCTAGGGTCCTGGACCTGAAAAAGGGATAGAACCTGATGAGGGGCCAGATTCAAATTATCTCACCTAAGAGTTTATGGTTGATGAGGTGGAGCCTACCTATTTTGTGCTGGGAGAGACAGATCCTCCTAAGGGTGATCCATTCGACAAGGCAGATCTTGGTAGGGATCTTTTGGAAATAACTCTAACATCTTTGGGGGCCTCTACCTATACAAAAGCGATAGTATATTCCTTGGAGACTCTTCTTGTAAGATCTGGAGGAGGAAATGGGTGTGATTTATTGACTTACTATAAGGATTCCTCTAGGTGTTGGGCCTTCTCAGAGAAATACCAAAATCCTCGTAGGATGTTATGAGTGATGAGGGTGGGGACCACTTCAGTCTTGATATTCCATACACACATCCTTAGTAGATTCTCTTAATTAAATGACATATCGAGTTAATATGTGAAGCCTTTCCACAAAACAACAAATTATATGACACATTCATCAAGAAAATTATTGAAATTGAAGAGGTTGGAAATATTTTTATTGTATGTAGAGGAACTAAATTATTATAGAAACTAACTACAGAGGTCTTCCCAACAAATGATGGACCTGATGGGTAACTGGTTACACTAAATGAATGTAGGCCCTTACAATGTATGAATGAAACACCAAATCTTGGTATAATATTTCTGCTCTAGGGTTCCCAACATTGCTCCACACCTTTAGATGAAGTGGTCCATATGTTTTAGTGGGTCACCCGTCTCATTGAAGGGGCCAAAGGTATGATTCCCAAAATTTGGGGGTTCTCACATATCATCCATCCAATCCTGGTATGGTTTACCATTAGATGGGATTTCCAACTATTACATATCTAGGGATTTTAGGAAAGCAGTGAGAGAAGCTATCAAATTGTCTTTGCGGGGATTCCTATCTTAATGAGGATCTCTGAATACCAATGTGTTGATTTTATCTTTTAATTGGTAATCATGCTCGACGGCTCATGGGGTGGCTTGATCTGGTTCTTGAGGAGGATTTTCACACTACTCTGGAGAATTTGGGGAATCTTATCTTAGTCACTTTCCATATAACCTAACTTCTACTATGTAGGGATGTGTGTGATTATTGATATCAATTAGTGGAAACTATCAAAGGAGGAATGATGGTTTCCCCTGCTACCCTGGTAGAGGAGGAATGGGACTGCCATAATCTGGGCACTGCTCAACAAGAAGTTCATTGATGATCCTCTTCTGAAATTTGATATTCTGACAAAATGTGTCCATTGTGGGATCGACCTATTACTTCTACACAACATCAGGTAGATTTAAGGGCTCTAGAGGCCCCTTTTCCTTATTGAGACTCTATCTGGAAGGCAGTGATGTGGATTGTTCATTAAGACCAACTTTATACCTTTTTAAGTAGGTGAATACGCATATATGAAGGTACTCCTAGTATGGTGATGCCCCAAGGGGTGGGTTTTTTCTATCAGACCCTATGTCGGTGTCACCATCCTTGATTATCTCAGGGAAAACCATGTTTATTTCCAAAATACCCAAAGGAATATCATTAATATCACCAGGTTGGTCTGGTTGGCACATGATGGTGTTGAAGTGGAGTGCAACATACTATCCCCACCCATAGATCTGTATGTGTGGGGATAACTCTTTCATGATTATACATAGTACAGTGAAGCTCAGAACAAATCTCTATTAGAGGGTCTGATGGTAGTTAAGGGAACTGTGGTACAGATCCATTGAGAGTGCTACTAACTCGACCATGTGGCACTTCTAATCAATGTCATTGAACTACTCTTGGCTTCTTGGGTAGACCAACTGATAGTTATGGAGTAGAAAACACTTCATCCAGAATTTATAGTCAATACACATGACTTGGTTCAAGGTAAGGGACTTTGGGATACCAAATTTGGGCATTGAATTTGGTCAGAAGACAACTGGAAGTTGATTAGCATCCAAAGTATCTCACATGATTTCTTGTTTAGAATCAACGCACAACTCTTGGTTGGTCTAGGATTCGATTGATGCTCACTGAAATACTGGTAGAGACACTGATATAGATCAGTTTAGTGGTTGGTTGGATGATAGAGGATTCACAATGTGTATTGACTGATCACCACACACCGGATCATTTCTAAAAGGTGGTACTGACTGTATCATTACATCAATGTAGGATGGTGTATCTATTGCTGCCTCATTTTTATGGTCGGCAGTGCTCATTAGTGACTCAATGAGATACTTTCTGTCTATCAAATTACATAATCACTCTCTATAATACTGAGTATAGGTAGAGATGGAAAGTGATGATGATAGAGGTGACTGCACCGTGAACCCTTGGAAGGAGGCCAATTATTCCTCCATCAACATGTACCTATAGAGGGATTCAGGGATTCTATGGATCTCATATTCTGGCATGATGAACCTCACTTACTGGGTTCGTACCCCAAAATCTATTGTAGATGATTGGGGTGAAGGCTCCATCATTGAATCACATTTTTCCTCAGAATCTATGAAGTGGATAGTATTGACAATAACTTCGTGCTTCTCATAATTTTTCCTTTTGTGATGGTGATTTTTCCTTCAACCTCAAGATGGTTCATTAGGGTATTGAATTCTTTCTACATAGGGAGGACCTCTATGTCAGTTTTTAGTAGCGTAGGGAGGACCTCCAATTTGATCAGTCAGGATATGGGGAGGGCCTTTTCATTGATTGTTTTATGATTGGGGAGGACATTTACTCTGGTTCTTGATGAAATGGAGAGGACATTCTCTTTGGTTAGCATGAACATGGGGAGGACCTCCATACTGAATAGTAGTAGTGTAAGAAGGAGGACCTCCTTTCTAATAGGTTGAGGTGCGAGGAGGACCCTCATACTACTCAAAGTGGACATGGGGACGACCTCTGTGTTAATTTTTTCTAGAGTAGGGAGGACCTCCTCCTGAGTTGGAATTTTCATGAGGATGACATTAACACTGTTAATTTTTAACATGGGTAGGACCTCCATTCTTGGCAGCATAATTATAGGGAGGGCCTCCATGCTGGTATTCAACAAAGTCGGTGGGACCTCTACGTTGATTGACAAGAACATAGGGGGACTCCATGTTGGTTGTGGGAGTTAGTAAGACCTCAGCTCAGGTTGATGTCAGTATGAGGAGGACCTCCATAATGAAACTCATCATTATGGGTTGGCCCCCAATGACTGTGGGTGTGGTCACTTATTGAGAGATACAAACCATCCTTCCCATGAGGTGGCTAAAGTATCGATCACAATCAATCATGAATGGGTCCCTTCTCATCACTACCAGGGAGTTATTGGAATGAACCGATGGTGGATAGGGATATTATAGTTGTGGAATATTATTTCATTTTATGGTAATCATTTATATCTTGTGGCTAATGTTGGATTTTTGGGTTATGGAACATGGTTGGTGGAGAAGGAGTATAGTTCACACATTCCTTGTCCTGAAATACCAGTCATTGTTGGAACTAATGAGGCCTGGAGGGAGCTCTCCTTAGTGGCTCCCATGTATTAGTCACAACATGGGTGACATGAGAATCCACTACCTCCTAGGTTTAGGGGAGTGAGTCATATAATCTCTCAAGATATTTTCTCCCAAAGTGATTTTATGTTCGAGTTGGGAGCAGTGGTTTCTCCCAATGTGGCCCTTAAGGGTGGTGGTGTTAGCGGGGTGTTAAGGCCTCTAGATCCTGGTGGTTCATATCCCTCATAGGTATGACCCCCTCATACTCATACTGATATACAAGTGTTTCCATCACCCACCTCCAAATTATCTATGAGGGTAAGACAGAGTGTGGGTGCCCTATAGTTGTAGTCGGAGTTGATGTCATGGTGGTGGTGGAATCATGTGGGATTGTTGCACTGACATTTCTCTTTCCCCTATGTCTATGGTAATTGGGTTTTTGGATATCTTTAACTTGGGTCCTACAAAGAAGGAAGATTCAAATGTCAGTATGGATACAAGGAAAGCAATAGCCAATTCCCCAACATCATCCAATCTTCTGTGGTCGGAGACCGAGAGTCATGCTAACGATGTCGTAGACCAGAATTCACAACGTTTAACTAATCCAATTTCTAGTGAGTTCCATAATGGGACCACTATTTTCATAGTGGACCCTAGAACTAGATAATTGGATATGATGGCACGATAACCTACTGATGTGTTGAATGCTTCTTTCCCCCATGTTGAGAAGAAGTGTCTCACATCATTTTCACCATTTCTATTTTCAAATATTTCACTAGTTCACAGAAGCCACACGTGTTTGATTCCATGATGGTGTCACGATGTTGTGTCCCCACATTCCCCTTTCCAAATGTGGGAATATTTCATCAGTTTCAACTATTATGTATGATCCTTGATCAAAATAGAATGAAGGGATGTTGGTTTCTCATTCCATGGATTCATCCTTGTAACACTTAACCTAGTCTGGGTCTCCCTCATAGAGTTAAGTATGTTATTGGAACCCATTCCAAGTGACATCTCATTATGGACACCATCTAATTATGCATCTTCTCTCTAGACATTCCAAAGGGTATTTATAGGGAAAAAACCTTTGGTCAGAAGAGTAGTCACACAGAGCATCGCTGGCATGTTTGGACACTAGAACATTGGTCACCTGTATTCTTTCTCATAAGAGGGAATCTCATGAAGGTGTCTTGGGTACAAAACCCAAGGTATCCCATGTGGATCGATAAGTATTTGATTCCAAAGTCATATAATCTAAGGCTTTCACCTCAGGTATCCCATGTTTAGCCTGATATATTTGACGTTGTAAGAACATATCTTCTAAGGATTTCACCTTAGGCATCCCATGTTTAACTTGAGTTAATTTTTATGGAGTTGGTTCATGAGTTTAACATCTTGTGGATATAGGAGATGGATGATCATAACATGCCATGGAGGCAGATCAAGAAGGTGTACCCCTAAGAGGGGGAACCTAGGATTACCATTGGCCGGGATTGAACGTTGAATAGGTATCCTACATACCCTATTTAGAAGGAAGAGATCAAAATCCATGTAGTTTGATGTCTCGGTTTAAGGTCGTATTACAGGATCGGTCTGTGCAGTTTAGCGTCTTGCAGTAAGGATGCTCTCTACATGAAAGGATCACAAGTGAGCGATTTCATTGGGCTTAAGCATAGAATATTCCCTTTGCAAGAGCATTTATATTGGTTGGATTTGATCTAGTGCTTATTAATAGCACATTCCCTCATGGATGGAATGATATTTTCCAGATGTGGTGGCCCAAATAAAACCAGTATGGATATTATCATAATGGAGGGAGTGGGTGGAGTGGATCGGGGTGGATGAGGTGTTGGATGGATGTTGGGATTAGACCTTAGGAAGGTTTACTACATATCCTAATTGACTGGGAATCAAATCCCATGTAGTTTGAGATAGGTAATTGTGGCTTACAACTAAAAAAGGAGGCTCATTGAACTAGATCATGTGGTCATGACTTATGCATATGAGCATCTCGAAGGGACCTAGAGGAGATGTGTTCTATGGATTGGGAAATAATCTTCCAGAGATGTGGAGGCCCGGTTGAAAGACAAGAATGGGTATGGATGTTAGGTACTTGAACCTCAGAGAGGCTTTCTACACATCCCAATTTACTGGGAATCAATTTCCACATAGTTCATAATTGGGGCATTATTGGTGCTTACGCATGGGAGCGGAATACATGTTTGGATGCGGTTGGGGCTTACACTCGAGGGATGACTGTTAGAAGGTTTAGGGGATATAATTATCTACACTAACCTATAATCCCACATGATTCATTCCTAGTGTGATAAATAAGAGGAATCAATATACATTATTATCACATGGTTCACTTAGTCCACTAATGGATGGATTCTAAAACCCAGAGGGATAGGGATTGAGATTTGAGTGTTCCCATATCCTTTAAGAAAGTATAGGATCTTACTCTGGGAGGGATGTCTAGGAATATGTAATTCTATGTGCGGATGATCTACTTATAGGTGATAAGGATCTCATTCCCTATGAATCATGCATAGGAAATTCTGGATCTACTTCTATTTGAGGAGGATTTCATTCCTTTGAGTCATACATGGGGAATCCTGGATCTATTTCTATGTGGGGAGGATCTTATTACTGATGATACATACATGGGGAATCTTGTATATTCTTTTGTGTGAGTAGGATCTCATTCCCTATGAGTCATACTTAGGGGATCTGGAACATATAGCACATGGTGTGTGGGGCTTAAGAAAAGAATTTCCTCAAGTGTTTTAGTACATCCCCATGGGTGGATTATCATCTTTCATAGAGGGATAAGGTTTTATCCCATGACGGTCTTACATGGGGAATCTCGTGTGCATTGCATTGGGTAAGAATAAAATTTTATGTCTATGCTGCATGACATAAAATAGCCTAGCACCAACTTCCTCAACACATGATGTTAAACTATATTCATATCATGTTCAATGAAAATAGGATGCCCTATGTAAGATCATCATGGGATTCCACCTTATCCCTCTATAAAGCCCACAACTCCACCCCTGGGTATATACTTCCACACCTGCACAACTTCTATTCATAAGCCCCACACACCATGTGTTATAAGATCTATATCCTCTGTGTATGACACATAGGGAATGAGATACTCCTTGCATGGAAGCAGATCCAAGATAACCCATGTATGACTCACATGGAATGATATCCTCCTCACCTGAAGGTAGATCCTCCCCACATGGAATGACATCTTCCAAGGCGTTAATCCTAGAGTAAGATTCAATCATTTCTTGTAGGATACATGCACACTCAATGTCTACTCCCTCTCCCTTTTTGTTTTGGTAACTGTCCATCAGTGGATAGAGTGAACCATGTGATCATTAGTTCTAATGCTTCCTCTAGTTTCTCAAATCAGACATGAATCACGTGGGCTAAGAGGTTAGTGGAGATCATGACAACCCCTCAACCTTCTAATGGTAATCCACTAAGTGTAATCCCCAACCACATCCAAATATGTGGTCCACTCCAACACATAATCCCCAATCATTCCCCCTTTTAGAACTATGTGGGATATGATTCTTGGTAAATTGGGATACATTGGAAGCCTCAATGAGGTTCAATCACCCAACATCCATACCAATCCAAGTCTTTCACTAGGCCCTCCACATCTTGGGAAGTTCATTCCCCAATCTAGAGACCAAATCTCTTCCACGTCCCATTGGGCCACTCCAATGAATAATTCCTAACCACATGTTTCACTTCAATGGCCCTCCTCCTTAGGTGTAAGACCCAATTCACTATCTCTAACTACGTGGGATTTGATTCCTAGTCAATTGGGATATGTAGGAAACCTTACTATGGTCTAAACCCAATATCCATCAAACACCACATCCACTCCATCCACCCCCTCCATTACATCCATATCTATCATGGTTTTATCCGAGCCACCATGTCCCAGAAAATTCATGTCATCCACTAGGGAAGATCCTATGCATAATCCCCCTATCAATTCTAACCAAGTGTAATATTCTTCCAAATGGGGAGATTCTATGCATAAGCCCAATGCCATCCCACACTGGCGCTCCTTTGGTGGCACGAATATCCTAACCACTAGATGTTAAACTACATGGACTGGTCCTATCATACAACATTAAACTGAGACATAAAACTACGTGGGTTTTATACTTGTCTTCTAAATAGGATACTCAAGATTCCTCTTTGAGGTTCAGCCCCAAACAATGGTAAACATAGGTTCCCCCTCCTAGGGGTACACCTTTATGATCTGCATCCAGGGGGTGTTCTAATTATCCATATCTCATCTCCATAATATGTTAAACTCTTGACTCAGCTCCATAACATATACCTCATGTTAAACATGAAATTACTACGGTGAAATCCTTAGAATATGTGTCTGTATAGTATCAGCTACCTCATGATAAACATGGGATGCCCGAGGTGAGAGCCTTAGATGATATGCCTTCGGTATTAGGTACCTCATGATCAACATGGGAAGCCTTGGGTTCCACACCCAAGACACATCCATGATATTCCCTCTTATCAAGAAGAATACAGGTAACCAATGTTCTAGTGTCCATACATACTAGTGATACCAAATGATACTACTCTTCTGAATGAATGTTGCTACCCTATAAAGACCCTTTGGAATGTCTAAACAGAAGTAGCATAATTAATCGGTGTCCACGAATAGATGGCATCGAGAATGGGTTCCATGAACATAATTAACTCTTTGAGGGAGACTTGGATTTGGTGAAATGTTCCAAGTAGGAATCCATGGAAGGAAAAGCTGACATCTCATTATCTTGTTTCGATTAAAGAGCAGACATCACCGTTTAAAGTGATGAAAATTACCCACCTTTAGAAAGTATAAGTGTATGTCAATAGCATTGTGATTCCAGTGTGGTATCAAACATGGGTGGATACCTCATCCCTATGAAAGCATTAGAAATAGATATATCATAAAATTTTCCCATATCTCTCGATGTCTCAAATCACTAAGGATTTTTTTGATTTGGATTTATCCCACCAAATAATCAATAAAATTTACTTTTGGAGTCAATGAAAAATCTAGAGGGATATCATGAATGTTTTTTGAATTTCAATTAATACACCCCAATGGATTCATCATACTTTTTTCTTGAGGATAAGGTAATACCTCTCCATTTTAAGGGGGCCATTGTGAGGAAAATATTTTTTAATAATATTTTTCATAATTCCTTCCACTCCATTACTTTGATATCCTCATCATGCTTTATATTTTTTACCAGTTTCCACCATTGATCATATTATCTTTATATATGTTATAAAACCATCACCTTCTCTTTCTTAGAGCATTGAAGAATGGGTAAGATCTTCTCAATGGAGATGATATATTGTTCCAACATTAAGGGATCATAAGATCCACTAAAATTCAGAGACCTTTATTTTATAACAGTGTTAATTGAAACTTTCACTTTATTAGGGGGGTTTGGGTGTTCCTATTGATATAGGTTTTTATTCAAAATCTAAGTCAATTTAGAATGTATTGTTATGGAGTTTTTTATTCTTACTCTCATTGTATTGGGTATTTCATTTGGGAAGTAATCATATTTCCCCTCACATTGTTTATTGACACGATTTCTCCTATTTCCATATATTGACAAAAAAATAAGGGTAAAATTAGGGATGAAAACTTTAAAATATTAAATACATAAATGGGAAACCGTTAACATTAAAGGGATAACACATAAATGGCATGTATTCATTAACCAATTAATTTTTATGTTTCAATCTATGTTATCCATTATTTATTTCCTAATATAAAATATTATGGAAATTTTTATTCCTTAAATAATTATTCATAAGGAGCCTACAAATTTAACAAAGTATATCCATTAGTTGTGTCAAACTATGTGTTCATAAAGACCCATTTTTGAGAATTAGGTGATTGTAGATTCCAGATCAATGCACCCTTTGGGGTTGTTACCTTTAGGTATAATTGTACCAGATCCACGTCTAGTTGTATTATCCATACATGGTTTATTTTTATTTGAAACTACTTTATTTATACTTTATCAAAATTCTGGGATGTTTTCCTATGTTTAGTATTATCTTTAAGGTTTCCCCTAGATTTTTCTATTCCTAATCCCCCAAAATAAGTACGGTTTCTTCTAATACCAACTATGAAAACCCATATTTTAATACACTTTATTTCATGATTTATTACATAAAAGCACACTTAGTATAACCCATAAGATTTTAAGGAAAAGTGTATTTAGGAAATTATATATATATATATAAATTTAACTTTATATATGTATTCAAAAACATTTAAAAACTCCAAAACAAGGCCTTATATTCCATCAGTCCTCTAATACTACATGGGATAACTTGGGGATGTACATACGAAAATGGGGAGCTATAAAGAATATAAAGGGAATAAAAAAAGAATATAATAAGGTAAAGTAGTACATGTGATACATGAGGAATATTAAGGTAACATAAGAGTGATTAGAATCATAATATTGAACAAATAGGCATGATATACCATGATATCGTAAAGGCAGCATGGGAATGTGGAAACAACATAAAACATGACATAATAAGTATAATTCAAGGATAACTGACCAGACATCATAACATGGTATTATAAAGATAACCTATCATGAACCATATATGTAATCTTATGAGATAAAAACACTACCCAATGCATTGGAGGACTATATAGTTTTGGGCCCACTATCACATTCATAACATGTACATGCATAAGTGTGCCATATAAAACATACAACATAAGAGTGTATGTCATAAATTTTCATCCCATGATTAAGGATTGTGAGTTCCATATAAGGATTCCCCCGATAACTTTAGTATATTTACATCTAATAAAATACCTTTGAGTGGAAATGTGGAAGGGTATTCACTACACAAAGGTTTGGCATGGAAAAGCGTTGGATAATTTTGGCAGCATATAGGGGGTACAAGAAGATTCATGGATGTGAAAAAATAAGAGTGAAATGGGATCCAAATTACATGTACATCATATTTATAGTTAGAGGGATATGATAAAACCTATCCCAACATGAACAGTTGGAAATAAAAAGGCATAATATAACAATGGTTCTTGAATAAAGAGGAGAAGGGGAGGATCCCTTACCTTTATGGGGAACTTCTAAAATATTATAAGGAGCTTATTAAGAGATTGAGGACACACTGGGAGGGATATAGAGAGGAAAATGTAGATTAAATTCATCATAAAAGGGTTTTGAGTGAAGAGAAATGGGTGGTTGGGTGCGTTTATATAGAAAAAGTAAGGATAATTCTTTATTAATTTCAAAACATAGGTTTTGGTCCCAATATGGTAAAGTAATCAAAACCACAACACATACCATAGATTTATCCCATTGTTTCTATAAAATAAAAATGGTTTTAATTATTTTATAAGTCTAATAACCGAAATCATTAAAATAATTAACTTGGTATTGTTGATGTGATTCATGTTTATAAAAGAATTGATTTCAAAACATTAAAATATAATATAGGCTTAGTAGGATTCATTCAGGATTTATAAAATTAATTAAATAACTTAAAAAATAAATTATTTTAAATGGGAGACATAATTTTATTCATGGATACTCTTTATAGTATTTATTATAACACTTTTAGGATTTTATGATGTCATAATACATATAGTATGTAATTTTTACCCCAATATTTTACTGTCTCATAAAATTAAAAAAAAATAAAAGTGGGATAATTTAAATTATATAATTTTAAAAATAATATATATTTTATCAATATAATTCTCTAAATATGGTAATTTACACCTTTAAATCGAAAATCCTCATTTATTTAAAAATACTTGTTTTCTTGACAATAACATTCTTTTACCCTCGTAAAAATACATTTGAATTCATAAAAATATATTATTATTTATATTTAAAAAATATTTTATAATAATAATATTTTATTAAAATATAATTTATTTCAAAAATTCATGAATTTGTAAAAAAAAGAATGACTTGGTTGAAACTCTATATTTCTCAAAAATATAATTTGTGTTTCATTATATCAATATATATTTTTTATCAAACATATTTTTTATTCATTATAATGTAATAAAAGATATATATAATAATTAATTTATGAAAAAATATAAAAAATAAAACTATTAGGGACCATATACATAGACCTTTATTATAGTAGAAAATCCCTTAAGGGTAAAGTGTGCAATGGTGATATTTTTTTAGGGTGGTTCGTTGAACATGGTTTGGAAGATGCTCTAGGTTTCTACCAAATCATTTTTTAAATTTTCATAAAAGCACTTTTAGGGGTATATTGGGAACCCGCACATCATAAAATCATACATAATTCAGCTGGAAAATTCAAAATTCAAAATCAACAGAAATTCCAAATCCAAGTCGGTGGAAGATCGCGTCAACGAAATCACCGAAAATCCCTTGAGCAGCCCGAGGATCCCTGCATCGAGGTGAGTCTCATCATGTCCACACATCATCTTCATCATCAAAATTCCATCACCATTAACTCATCACCAACATCGACTTCACCACTGACCACCACTGCAAGAACGAAAACCTCCTAACGTCGTCTTCATCGCTATCGTCGTCCATCAAGCAGTCACAACACCGTTGTGAAAACACTGACAACAGCCACTAGAACCAGGAACAAATAATACCAAAAACTAGACACACAAATCACTTCACTGATAACTTGAATAAAGAAAAACCGAATAAAAACTGTTGAAAAAAAAACAACTCCAATTTTGTTGTTGTTGCCACCATTGAAATTCTTCATCCGCAAAGAGAACCATCCGCAAAGAGAAAGAGAACTAGAACTATAGGGTACAATCCTAACATTTTAAGCCATGTCTTATTCCATCTGTATCATTTTTACTTCATCATGACTTCAAATATAGTAATATTAATAGCCATTATATGACATTTATATTATAAAAATTTATAATGCATAATATTATTTTAAATTTGAATGGAAATAACTTATAACAGTAAAAAATAACCGAAATAGTGCATGTATTTTCTATAACTTCAATTATTTATAAGAAATTTACACATTTAAAAAAGTAAATTTCATTTATAAAAGTTTGGGTAATTAAAAAATTATATACCACCATGATAGTCATAAATTATGTTTGTACAATAATAACATCCCTTCTTCAGAACTCACCTTTAATACCACACATTGAAACACAGTCACATTTTATTTGGGGATATGTTAGACTTCATAGACTCCGAAATTGTATTACTGGAGAAGAGACTTCTTTCTAAACACCAATTCATTTTTATTTGATATTCTAAAATGACTAAAATTGTTCATGATTGTATCCTCATTAGGTTTATATATTTATACTTATATGGATAGTATTAACTTATCTTTTATAACTTCTTTCTTAGCTACAATAGGCCTTTTCACATTAGCAATTAGAGTAGTTTTATTCTTTTCATATTTATCTAATATCATTGAATCTTCCAACTATTCATGAAATATGATTAGTATATCTCTAGGAACATGATCCCACACTATTTTCTATGTAGACATCATCATCATGAAAACTAATTTGGAACTCAAGACCACTTGTGCATATCCTATGTCACTTTTGAGATATTTTTTACTAGGAAGACAAGTCATGCTTTTATTGGGTACATGGATTGTCTTGTTTCACCTTACATATAATATTTTCATTAGATTTTAATTTTCCCTTATTATGTAAATTCTTAAATTCCTCATTAGAGATATATTTAACTATGTCAATATTCTTTTGCATCACTTTATTTAATTCTTATTGATTTCTAGATTTCCCATTTTCTCCTTGGTTTTCATGTCTTGTTCAAAAAATTCCTTATCGTGGCCTCTATTACCACAACAGAAGCATATTATTCTAGTAAGTGTGATTTACTGATTAACTTTCATCATTTCTTCTTGGGTAAACTCTTCATCACTAATTTAAAACCCAAGTCAGATTAACATTTTTTCTTTACTTGCTTATCATTCTGTGGTGGTTCTCTATTCTCTTTAGTATATGAATGATATATGGTTGGATTTTACCCACATTAATCATAAAAGTGACCAAAAATGTTTAAAATATCACATAAATAACCAAACATTCAAATATGTTCCTTGTGAACATATTTCTCCTCATATTTTATGTTTGATATTTTTAGTAGTTATTTTCTAACTTTTATATTTCCACCCCATTAATTTAGGACTTATATGACTATTATATTTTTATATGTTTCACCAGTAATATATGGCCATATTCCCCAACCTATAGAAACACAAAAAATAGCCATAAACCTGCTTTATTTTTATTGTAATCTCAATATGTTCATATTTGTTAATATGTTGTTTTTTAGTTTTGTTAACTATCTTTTTGGATCCAAGTGGGGAACATTTATTCATTTAAACTCTCAAATCATCTATTGATTATATGGTAGGATTCTTAGAATTTTTCTATACCCACATATATATAATATTTTCCTTCTTTTCAGTCCTATTTGACAAAACAAATTTATTTCATGCATCTTCTTTTGAATTATGGAAAATATTCTTCCATGTGTTTTAGGTGGATACTTCCCCCCAAAAATTCATAAGCTATATTTACTAACAAGAAGAGTCCCCATTGATGGAAAAATATTTTCTGAAATTTTATTGATAGTTGTTGCATTCTTAGTCATTTGGGATGGTCTTGGATGGTATTATTCTGGATCATTCAATTTTACTTTCAGATCTATACACTTCATGTTGTGAAAATATTTCTCTATCTCAACTAAATTTATCCTATATTCCCAATAACCATTCAACTTCTAAAATTGTTCCTCATCAAGTGATATTGTTTCTTATAGAGATATATCAAGGTATTCTATTCTTTAAGCTTTTAGTTTCAACTAAGATTCCCTAAAACTCCTTGATACTTTTTTTAGTTTCTCAAATTCATGGATTAATTCAATAATAAAATCCTTAAACATGTCCTTATCAACATGTGTTATTTTTAAATTTTCCATCAATCAAATACAAGTTGTCACTGAAAAGTATGGTTCATTATCCCTTTTTTTACTAGTTTTGAGAGGGTGTTGGATTTTCTAACCTTCTTCTCTAATGAATCTTTCATTTTATTATCCTCTTTCACTAGTAGTGATTTCTTTAAAAAGTTCCTTGAAAAAATCAAGTACAAAATGAAAAAATTCATATAGACCATTCTTTAAAAAAATCCAATGTGATAATAGAATTATTCAATAGTTTTAACCTCTTTATACTCTATACATCTACATGATTCATTAAAAGGATCGTTTTAAATAGATTCAACATATAATTTTATACCACCTTGAGTAGTTGCAAGTAGTGTTTGTTCTCTTTCCTTCTTCAAATTTTTTCTTTCCTTCTTTTTCACTTTCTTCATTGTATTTTTTAGTGTTTTTATAACACCCCATAACCTTTGAAATCCATAAATAATATTTTAATGGGAAGTATTTTACTTTCTGACATTCCCATGGTCTTTTAAATCTATAGTTATAGAGAATTTGTAAAAAAATAGATAATTAAGTGAAAAATTACCCACTATGTGAAAATTTTCACAGAAATAGGGCCTTAAGTTTACACCATTTTTTTCATTCAATACACTTTCTCTTATTTTAAGATGAGTCCACAACAGAATATTTGACCATTATATAGTTTATACTCATACTTAGATCGTGTGAAAGAAAATATTGAAGCATATGATGAGAATAAAATCTCATTAAGGGATACAAAAATAAAGTAAACCTATAATTATAGTGAAAAATATGAAAACCCTTGAACATTTTTATCTTTTCCACAATAAAACATCGAGGACATATATAAATCATTTTCACATATGAAAATAAACTATTTCTCAAAGATTACCATTTAAACCCATTATAAATCATAGGTAAAACATAAAATAATCTTGAGTAATATGAGAAATCATGAAAAAATTTCTTGGAAAACAAACCTTTTAACTTTAAAAGTTCATAAACATTTCTTTCCTCATGAAATCAATATATTTCCATAAAAACCCTTAGCATGAATAAAATAAATATCTTGGAGCATCATCTTCATAACTGGTTTTCACTCTTGTTTAAACTTTTCCAGAATAACTAATTTCAAGTTAATTATATAGGAGTAACATACTTAGTTATCTCAAACCTTTTCTACGTTTAGGGCTAAATCATTTCCAAAAAACATTGGAGTGCTATATCATGCTCACCCTTCATTATGATTTATATCAGGTTCACTTGAAATAATATAAAATTACCAAGTAACATTTTATGAACCAAAAAATTTTAAGAATTAAATATTCACCATAAATCCATTAAAAAACATTTTATCCCATAAGAAAAACCAATTTCCATTTTTACATAAAAATACAGATAAAAACATTCTTTGGAAAGCACATAAAATAAAAAATTCCCAAAAAATGGATATAGGATATTATTTTTAAAAAAATATAGAAACTGGTATGGGAATAATTCTAATTAATAATTTCTATAATGGTGGGAAAATATATACTAGTCTTATATGTTAAAAATCATTTTTTTGAACTTTTGTAAAAATTCCAAAAAAACATAAGGAAAACATTTAAAGGACTCTTTTTTAAACCAATGTAAAGAAATTCAAAAAATATTGAATATAAAATTTAATAATATTTTATGAATAAATAATAACAACATTGATTCATTTTAAATAACATGAAAATAGAGTAAAATTATTTTAAAGTAATACTTTAAAACAATGTTTTAAAGAAAAACACCTTACGACTTTGGAAGATTTAAAATAAAAAGTACATTGAAGGAGATTACATGAAATAGATTTGTAAACACCTAATTTATAGTAAATTAATGATAATATATATCCATATGTTATTTTATATACTACAAAAAATAAAACTTATGGTAAAAATGTAATAAGTATCAAAGAAATAAAATAGAAATGAGAAATCCCTTACCTCAAGTCCAAAAATTCATGTACAATCCATCTAAATCCTAAACAATAAAATTATATTAATTTTATAATTGATTTAGAAAATTTTTAAAGTATATTAAATTATTATTATTCATTCTATTTCACTCATTACTATGTTATATTTTATTTACTCACTTTGTTAAGTTCACATCAGATGGTTTACAGTCGTTCAATTCATAAACTCTATAAAAAATCGGTACTTTGGTTGTGGTTAAATGGTTCATAAATTTATAATATATAGAAAAAATAAATTTATACTTAGTGTGTTTATAACCACACATTTAAGTTGATTATAAAAAATTAATCATGCCATTTCATGAAGGTGGTAGTCTGCATGTACACTCTCATGGAATTCTCATTTTTATAAGAGATGGAAATGAAATAAAATAGATATATTTTTACCATTAAATAATAATATTTATTTGATAATTATCACATTAATTCAATAAATTTATCCAAATGAAGATCCATGTGAGGTGGAAATTAAATATTATGCACATCACTTCTTGTAGGTGGTAGTTCATACGTATGCACAAGCGGCGTTATCAATATCCAAGAGATGGGAGGGTAAGAAAGTTGATTATATATTATAATTAAAAAATGATAATCATGTCATAAATATGAAATATATTCATTAATTTCATCTTTATAACCATGTATGATAGGTGGTGATGAAAAATAAAACATATCGCTTCTTAGAAACAATAGTATGTATGTACGCATGAGCATTGATTGTATTTACCATAGGATTGAAATGGGGAAGAAAATACTTATTCAATAAACATAATAACATATAGTTATAGATAATACAATAATTTAATAATGTTATAATTTTAATATCATGTTATCTTGATGTAGAATAATAAATAAACTTGAGAGAGTTTTGTTAGGGCTTATACCTCCTCCTTGGGAAACCACATTAACGTACACCTTAAGCCTTCTATAATGGGTCTTTTGATAAGTATAATAAATCTAGGACATGGGTTGGAGAGTTTTGGAGATTTTAGTTAGAACTTATTTTATCTATAATTCTTAATGTATCTGTATAATTGAGAAGAGGTAGTACCCTATTATAAGTGAGTGAAGTGGCATTCTTGTAATTATTTTAATATTTAAAATAAAATAAAGAAAATTTCAGGGGAAAGTGTAACAAAGGAATACAAATTTTGGAGATAATGTGATTTATGATCTAAATTAACATATACAATCTAATTTAAAATTGTTTCAAAAAAATATTTTTATATTATTTTAAGCCTTCTAAACCCATTTTATCTTTTACCAAGACAACGTAAATTTTTACCACGTATGAGAGGTGGTGATGAAAAATAAAACATATCTCTATGATCCAAAATATAAACTATATATTCATCATAGGAAATATTTTACTCTAACTGTACCACATCAGGGCTCAAAAACATAAGATACATTTGGTACACATTTCCTTAATAATAAAACATGAAACTCATCATATGCCTAAGATAAAGTCAAAGGAAATGATACTCGGTAAGTAATTGACCCAAATTTTTCTCGAATTTCTTGTGTTTCAATAAACCATGGATTACATAATCCCATTTTACCAAAATGTGTAACACTATTCCGTGGTGATATTTTAAGAAAGACATGGTCCAATAGCTCAAAATAAAGGTCTTTCCTCTTATTATATGCAAAAAAATCATACTGATATAAGATTATCTCAAGTTTTTATGAATCTTATTTACCTTCTCATCCATCTATTCTATCAATTTTTCTACCAAGATTTTAATCACATTAGCTTCTGCCAAACAAGATGGAGTTCTAAACTAATTTCTATATAATGCTTCAAAAGGTTCCATTTGTATACTATAATAAAAAAATATTATAATAAAAAAATTCAAATAATGAAAGATTTTGATCCCAAATTCCATAATAATCTAATGAGAAACCTAGAATCATTTCTTTCAATGTATGAATCATTCACTATGACTGTCAAATGTATTGAGGTTGAAAAGTTGTACTGCAATTTAATTTAGTACCCAATGACATTTAAAGTCATTTCCAAAACATAGAGGTAAATATTGGATCATGATGAGATATGATAGAGAGAGGGACTATAAATAAGCTAAATATCTCCTTAAGATAAATTATAGAAAGATAATCCAAATACATATTATCTCAAATAGGAATAAAAGAACCATATTTAATTAATCAATTAATGATAACATAAACCACATTATTACCTCGAGAGGCCATTAGTAATCCCATAAAAATGAATGGATATATTCTACCATTTACATTTAAGATTTCACACCACATTTTTTATAATTAGGTATAGATATCCTTTTTTAAATTCTGAATTTTAGGTTTTTTTATGTTGGGAGAAGGTTTTTGGGCGGTTGGTAGTAATAGTAGGCCATTAGATAGCCGATGTTGGCTAGCTGAACACCTGGTAGTTTTTAGATACCACTAACCAACTGATGAGCTTCCATCAAACATATGGTGGAGTTCCTGGAAGTGAAGTAATTCTATCAACACCCACAAACCCATAAGTGGGATACCACCAACCAATGTGTAAACTACTAACTGGCTGGTGTGGCCATGCATCTGGCTAGTGATGTTATTGGGAATCCGATTTGGTAAGGGTGAAAATGTCATTTTTACTAAAAATATTGTTTTATCACCCATAATTCGATCCTTACATCCCTAATTTTGATTTTCTTAGTTTAGGATCTACTTTGTTACATTATTTCCTCTCTCCTTCTCCCTAGTGATGAATCTGGTTTCCAATTGTAATCTTAGGTCTCCATTTGGTGTAATCTAGTAAATGGATATTTTCTAATCCATTTTATTCTATTATCCTCTATGATTTTTATGTCTTGTAAGACTAGATCACTAGATATAGTACAAACATTGAGAATTAATGTTTTTCTCATTGTATCTTGGTTCTTGAGAATCTTATCTCTTCCTTTATCATCACTAGTTTTAAAGTGGACATCGTTTTTTATCGATATTTAGGTAGGTGTGTCTATTCTAAGGCATGTCACTTATTGATCTTAGATTTATTATTATGTTTTCATTTTTCTTTAATATTTTGTTGATATGAAAGGGGTTTTAAAAATTTATATTTTTGAAAACTATATTTTATAAACTTTATGTGTTTTAATAAATCAATCAAAGATTTTTTTGAAAGGTAAATGGTTTTTCAAGCATGGGAACAATTTGGTATCACTATAGAAATGTTTTTATGAAATTTTTGATAGGATTTGAAATGTATTTTCCTTGGAAAAATGTTTATGAAACATTTTTTGATTTCCTTATATGTGATGATGATTTAATGGCACATTGGGAGACCTTGGGTTATCAGGAAAAACTAAACAGGGATGAGACCTAATGAAGTTAGTTATGACTAGGGGAAATGACCTCGATGATATAAAGGCAAGGGGTAAACTTTATGAGGGTTTGAAGTTCTTGGATTTTAGGAATTCTATATAGTGTTCCTTTGTGTGCCTTATTGGTTTGGTTGTGCAAACCCTCTAATCTTGGATTTTCCTCATTAGATGATTTGATATTATATTATATGCATGATATTTTGATATGATTATTTTCCCACTTGATCTTGATATGTATATTGATGCTTGTAATTTTTTTATTTATCATTTCATTCTAATTGATATGTGATATTCCATATTTCTATATTTATTTTAATATAGAATGATTTTTATAGGAATTTTAGGTTTTTTAAAAGGAATCTAAAGTATGATTTTTATATGAAAAATTATTTCTGTAAAATTATTTTACAACTATATTTTAAAATAATAACTATTGTATTCACATGGATATAAACTGTATAGATTATTTTGCGATATCCTACTAACATTTAGTGTTAATACCCTATTTTTTACATTAAATATTTGTATCCATGGTTTTATAGGATATAGATAATGGGGAGAGAATAATGTAGAGTATGTATCTCCTAGATCATGTTTCGTTTTCTGAGGTTTGGGATGGTGGTGAAAAATGGTAACATAGAGATAAAATCGTGGGTTTTTTCAGGTTCCTCATTTGTGATGGTATTCCTATTATTTGTTGAGACCCTGTTATCCATATGTTTTATGTGAGCTTTTTGGTTTTTGTTTTTAAATATGATATATTATGTTCATCTATTTTTTTCCTATATTTTTTTCATCTTATCATATGTAATTTGAGAGTGAAATCATTCCCATGATTCCATATATAATTCCATAGTACTTTTCAAAATCCCAAAGTTATCAGGAATGTTCTTTAGGCCTTTTGGTGGGATAATTCATGTGATGTGATGGGTTTACCTAGGTCAGTTTGTTTCAAATTGGAGTCATATAATCAGGTTATATTAAATCCTATGCTCTTTCACTTGTATCACACTCTTGTGTTTTGAGGTTTTCAATAGACTGGAGGTTGGAATATCAAAACTTTATAGGTAGTGTGGGAATTTTCTTGTCCATCTTACCTTCATGATACACCTCGAGTAACCATTTAAATTATATGGTTTTCCAGTGTAATTATTTAAGGTTTGAGACCTCATATTAAATACTTTAAAATTATTTTATAATAAAATAATAAAATTTTGTTCTCAATGGTTTTCATCCTCTTGTTTTATAGTTTATTCCTCCTCTAAGAATAATAACTTAGAATAATGAATAATAATCTATGGAGAAAGAGTTGTGGGAGAATACTTTATATGATATAGTTTGGGTGCAACCTATTATATAAACAATCTAGTCTATAGGTTATGTCACCAATATTGAACCAAAATGAATGGTGGAATATGATTTAGAATTCAGTAATAATAATCCTCTAATATCTCATGGTTATAAGGGTAAATAGGATAGAGAAGAAATGATCAAAAGGATCAATAGGATTTTCCAATTTCTAAAAACTCTATATAACACCTTGTTTGGATTATCTACATATATTCTTGATGGGATGAGAAACAAGTGGTGGGAATCTGTTATATCGGAAAAGTTTCATGAAGACCTCACTTATAAAACCTTCAAGAAATAATTCAACAAATATCTCTATCTTAAGACACTGTTAATATAAAATCCATAGTAGTATGTTACTTTGGATCAGGGAGATAGTTCTTTTATAGGGCATGATGCTCAGTTTTCTGAGTTGGTTCACTTGTCACAAGATATGTTTTATGATTATTATCTCAAGGTACATAGGTTTGAAATGGGTTTAAGGGCTTATGAAGTGGTTATGGATAAGGAATTTACTATTGATGAAAACATTCCTTGGAAGATAGAACTCTTTGGAGATTTAGTGATAGTATGAGGTAGTAAGAGTTCACTTTCTAATTAGAAAATGAAGTTGGATGACTAGCACTGAGGTAGTAGTAGGAGTGTATAATAGAAAATAGGTCATATGTAGGTGTTTTGTTACCGGTGTGGGGAAATGGGACACCACAAACATGATTGAAAGGCTTCACCTAGGTTTTGTCACACTTTTAGAGAATCTTGTCATCTTCATTATTTCTATGAGATGCCATTCCATGGTGGTTGACCTAGATCCACCTTTACCAAGGGATCTCAATTTAGGTATAACATAGAAAAAGTGGTGGGATCTCAACCCCATTCCAATGGTGATACTAAGTTTGGGAATAAAGAATAGGATAAAGCTCATCAAATATATGAAATGGAATATTCACCTTAAGTGATAGAGGCAGGATGAACTACCATGAGAGGAACATTGTTTATTACATTATCTATGTTTATGAATTTGATTGATACAGGGGAAACTCATTCCTTTATATCGTCTAAGTTTATATATATCATGAGCCTATGTTTATATCCTATTCATTTCTTAATGACTATTTCCAATCCTTTGGGAAAGAAGAAAAGTAGGGATTTAAATGTCCCGAGTGTCATGTGATGATTTCTAACCATGAAAATATATGAGAATTTTTAGTTTTAGAATTTTACATAATTGATCTTATAATTGGAATAAATTGTATGATTATATATGAATCCCATATATATTTTTATCATCATAGTCTATAATTTCTTTCTTTTTATGTAGTCAATCATGTCTTCTAGGGTGAGTGGGATATAAGGAATGGAATAGAAATTCCCATTGCTCCTAGTGTAGATATTATCTGTTGATATTTTCAAAGTTATTTTTGGAATTTTTTTATTCATGTATTAGATACCCTATTCCTATGGAAGTGTGTGATTATCCTGATTTTTTTCAGATGACTTCTATAGGTTACCACATCATAGGGAATTTGAGTTCTCTATAGACTTTCTTTAATGGATAAGACATATTTTCAAACCTTTTTATCATATGGAACCCACTGAATTAACAGAATTAAAGGTTCAGATTCACAATCACGAGGCTAATGGATTTATTCATCATAGAGTTTCACCATGGGAATCCTCGGTACTATTTGAAAATTAGGAATATAGGAATCTCAAGATTTTTGTTTATTATCAAAAACTCAACTAGGTGACATTTAAGAAAAAATATCCCTTTCCTAGGACTGATGTCCTTTTTTATCAACTCAAGTGGTCTCAATGGTTTTTAAAAATTTATATGAGATCAGGGTACCATCATATAATGGTCTGAGAGAAATATATTCCTAAGATGTTCTTAAGGATTTGGAATGAGCATTATGAGTATTTGGTTGTTATATTTATCCTTACCAAAGATCATGTAGTGTTTATGGATTTGATGAACTGAATCTTCCATCAGTTCTTGAATTATTTTGGTTTTCTTTATCGATGATATTTTTGTTTATTCAAAATCAAATCAGAATCATACGGATTAATTGAGTATCATCCTTAGAATGTTGAGAGAAAATCATATGGATTGAACTTTTTCCAAATATAGGTTATTGATTAAAGAGGTAAAATTTATAGGCCATGTGAATTCTGAGAAAGGTGCCTCACTAGATCTTGAAAATATCCAGGAAATGATGTTATGGGAGCATCCCCAAAATGTGTTTGAGATATATAGTTTCTTGGGATTGGAAATAAATTATAGGCCCATTGTTCAATACTTATCTAGTCTTTAATTCCCTATGATAGAGTTGACCAATAAGTGAGTAAAGTTTATTTGGAGTGATTAGTGCGAGAGATATTTTGAGGAGTTGAAAGTGATATTGAATTCATCTCTAGTCACGATTCTTCAAGATCCAGGTGTTCATTGTGATTTTCAAGACAACACATTAATTATGGGTTTGGGTTGTGTTCTCATGAAAGGGAAATAGGTAATAGCTTATGGCTCTCATCAATTATGCCCTCATGAGAGAAACTACCCCATTGATGATTTGGAGTTTGTGGAAGCAATTCATGTGCTTAAAATATAAAGCCCCTAGTTATTCAGGGAGTGGTTAATAGCTTATTTATACCATTGTGGGGAGACCTTGGGTGACTGGTCTTAGTATCCCAATGAATTTTTTCACTTCTGGGGTTGGATGGTTTTTATAATAGAAGCAACACACTGAACCTAGTTACCCAGAGTCAGTGCATTATTATATAACATTGGAATGATTAAAAAATATCAAGTCTCGAAGGAACGATTAGGTTAGTATCCTTGGAAATACTAGATGCATTCATAAGTTTTACATTACATTATAATATGAAAAACTACAACAACATAGTCTATATAGGACACACTCATATCCCTTATACTATCCCTGCAGGTTATTCATAATATACTTCTTCGCATCCTAGGAAAAATAAAACATAGAAAGGGGTGAGATCAGATGCTCAATAAGGATAACAATATAGCTGAAACTTTCATAAATTAGCCTAAACATTTAAGGCAATGTAAGACTAAAACAAAATCCTTTTAAACTTGAAATTCAGTATAATATGGACAATATAAAATCAAATAATTCCATTTACTTATTCATATGGATATTCTACTAGTAAAATAATCACACACAATATCAATAGTCACATTCATAATGATGGAATGCATAATGCCAGACTTCATAACCACATAGTCAAGGCCTTGTGCCAAGACTACAAATAAGATTTTGTCAGGGCCTTTCTCCAAGACACTATTTTGTCTCATGAGACCTATTGATTCATAGAGGAGATATAGTGGGCTCCACCCATCACTTACTAAGTCCAATGAATTCCTCATAACATAACATAAACATTTGTATTAAAACTAGCATAATAAATGTCAATACTTTATCCATAAAACTTGAGTGGTATAAAAATAACACATCTACATTAAAACATATCCCAAAACCTTTAGTAAAATATAGAATTTTTGTATCCTAATAAATCAACTTCAAATAAGTTCACAATCCATCAAAGGATGTTCACATAGTTGAAATCAAAACATTTTTTAGAGAAAAATCCCTTTCTATTTTGAAATCATTTAAAATTCATATAATTATAAAAGAAAACATTTATTTTTAAAATATTCTTATAATATTTTAAGGGAAACTTCGACGATGTTATAATGGTGTAAAATAGTTACACCCACCATATAAGTTAAAAAAACATTCTTACCTTAATTTTGTCGAAAAGGTCATAAGTTACCTTGTTTAGAAAACAGCAGAAATATTCATTTCAAACCATTTTATAAAAAGTCAAACAAGGGTATAAATTACTTTAACCCATAGTATAGTAAATATTAAAAATGTTTTGAAGTACATTTTTAAGAAACATGGATGTGTTTGATAAAGAAGTCCCAGTAGATACTTACGTAAAAACAACCTCGGATAATAAAGAGATTGTGAAATTAACCCTTACCTTTTAATTTTACTTGGTAGAGTATAGTTTAACCTCTTTTATAATGGTGAAATAATTGTTATTAAATTATACAATAACCATATACATTAATATGATATAATATATGATATTCTAATATTGCTTTGTTAATGATATTTCAGTAGTATCATCGTTTCGGGTGTAAACTGATTTGTTTTCCATTATATGCTTGGTTATGTAAGCCATGTTTGTTATGGATAGGATTTATTTTATTAATATATAGAATGATATTATTTTATAATTTAAACAACAAATAAAGAGGATGTGGAAGAAGAAAATAACTTGAAAGAGGTGATGAAATATTTACCTCTTCTTCGGGTTCTTCCTTTTGATTTGATCAAAAGGGCTCCTTAGGTTATATTTATTACTAAAGTAAGGCCTCTAAGATGAAGGGAGGATAGTTGAGAGTATATTTGAGTAGATTTTGGCCAATCCAAATGGATTTGAAGGTGTGGATTTTAGAGAAGGGGAGGCGCCCTTTTATAAGAGAGGTGAGGGTCACTCTAGAAAAAGCTTGAAATATTATTTTATAATAAATTAATTTTTTTTTCTAATGGATCCAAAAAGAATTGTTTAAAGCATAAGGTGGGTATGGGTCTAAAACCGCTCAAACAATAGGTTTTAGACAGGTTTAGGTCATCATATTAACCTTATCTTTTAGATTTAACACTTAGTTAAATGGTTTGACATTTACCATGTCTCTTTGTATTTTTATATTATATGGTTAATAAACTTACTATAAACTTCCAATATGTAACACCCCGAGCTTCCACGATACGCCTCTCTTTCAATAATGTAATAGCTTGCATTGTACGCAAGTTCGAGTTCTAAAACACTACGACTAATCAAAGTAGCTGTTATGAATAGTAATAACCACTTTTTAAAATTATAGAAATTTTATATTTCGAAATGGACTTCATTTTTATATTCAAAATATTGAAATTATCCTAAGTTGAGTTCTTTGTAATTTTCGGAGAACTTCCAATTTTTTATGAATAGTGAAAAATACTTAAAAACAACTTTTTTAATAAAAATAATTTATAGTGATAAATTATAATATTGAGTGTTTTAAAAGTATAATTAGAATATATTTTTACCATTTTATCCAATGGTGTTCATTATAATTAATTTCACTTTGAAATTGGATATAAACAATTGTCAATCTTTTGATATATATTGTTTCTTAGAAACACGCTATTTGTTGTGACAGCGGGAATTAATTAGAAAATTAATTAATGCAACTTAAATATTTGGAATTTTGCAAAATAGAAATAATTTTTGAATTCAGAATATCAATTATAGCTTAGGGTAAAATTTTGGCACTATTCTGAAAAACTTCAATTTTTGATGAATAGTGAAACCACTAAGTGGTAGTTAAATAACTGATTTTTTCATTTAAATGAAATATTACCACTTCTGTGATTTGATTTTCAAATATCCGACATACATGGTTGTCACTAGGAAGTAAAATGTGGTTCAATGGGGTTAAAATAATTTTTTGGTGAATAGTAACTTTTAAGTTTAATTAATCGTGATTAAAGGTAATTAGTGAAATTTAAGGTAAAAATGATATTATAAAAATATTAAATGACATTGACACTTGTCCTACACCTATTATATGAGTCATTTCCGACCAAGACAATACATGGGTAAACTTGGGGACCCCATGGAGCCACTTTGGTTGGAAAATGATATTAAAAACTTTTTATTTAATGTTAAAATAAAAATGTCACAAACATGAGGTGTTTTACTAAATCAATTTTTAAGTGGGGTTATAAAAGTCATATTTTTGACTATAAATATTAATTAGAAAGATAAAAAGATTTAATACATCAGTATATTTTTTTTATAATTTTTAGACATTAAATAAATTAAATTATTTATGACACCATGACGATGCAGCGATTACCTCATTAATTAATGATTTAAATAAAATGAAAAGATAATGTAAAATCCAAGGCTAACACTTGTCCAAAGCCTATTGGATGGGTAGATTTATAACCCTTATCACCTTATCCTCGAAATATATAATTTTGGGACCTCTAAAATCCAAAACGTATCTCATAATAATGTAACATTTCCTTACTTTCCAAGAGTGCCCCTCCTCTCCTCTTATAAAAGGCCCCCACCACTACCACCTTACTCAAACCATCAAGCCATTTGGCTGGGCCAACCTCTGCCCAAATACTCTCCCAACTTTCCTCCCTTACTCCTAGAAGCCTCACTTTTGGCAGAAGTCTTCCCAAGGAATCCTTTGGCTCAAATCAAAAAGAGTTACCCGATTTTAGGGTAATGTCTTCTCTAATGTTGTTTTGTTTTATTTTACTTTTCCAACCACTTAAACTCTTTTTATTCCTTTATTTTGTAAAAACACCAGTATGTAAAATATACTAGGATGTTGTTATGATAAGGATTTGGTTTACACTTACACACACCTTCGTCTAATGGTTAAAGAACATACTGTTTCTGTGGGTGCCGAAATACTGCCTCACGAAATGATGATTGTTCAATATTCTTTTAATACCTCTAATGGTGGCTATTTTGATGAAAATATTTTCATATATGATATATATATTATGTTTATGATTTCCGTATGCTTCTGTATTTCTCATTTGTGGCATAATTTATGATTTCCATTATGGGTAAACGCGATAAGTTCATTTTAGGAAGTGCGGACTACCGCCCCCTCAAAGTGATTTGAATAGTTAATGCCATATGTGGGATGTATAAAGGATGGAGTAAATGGTATTATACATTATATTATACTGGAATTATATTATACCTTTAAATAATTATAACTTCATTCCATTAAATATGAAATAGAAATGAAAGTAGCGTTCATGTGTACGTACGGCTTACCGTCTCCATGAACGGTGCATTTTATTTCTTACCTCTAAATGTTATGTAATATTATAAATGAATGTATATACTGGATATATATGATTTATATGATATATACATCATGACTATAATTATGGATATAATGGATATATTACCACATGAACAAGGTGTAATTATAAGAAGTTTATTTTTGACTCAAGTACCTAAGATCGTCAAAACAACCGTTATTAACATAAATAATTACATAATGTTCATAACATGGTAATAAGAGATATAAAATGAATAATAAACATGAAAAATGTTCTTAAGAAATTATAAATTAACTCTAGTTTATTATTCAGAAGATCAAAGAACGGTCGAGTGAATTCAGACACAAGGTAAGGGAACTTCTTAACCCAATTTCCATTCTTTGGGTTAATCTCCTACTTTCAAATTATGTCATGATATTATTATGTCCTATCTTGTATTTTTACTTTCTTTATGTGTACTTATAGTGAATACACATAATAGATCTATTTTAGTTAAAAAAAATGATCTTTGTGAGGGAATTCGTCTCAATCTCTATTCATTGAGGCATATTTGGTTTTATACACAACTTTCCTTTATACGGTGTATAAAACCCTTTGACTTTTACATTTATTCAAAAGGAATCTTTTTATACAAATTGTTTTACTAAACAACAAAAAGGACTATTTTTCTTGTCCTACGTATGCAGCGACAATGACTTCTCCGCCGCAATGAACATTATTTGGGTTTTGGCTTCCTCTACAAGCCATAACTTTTTTTAAAATGAAAAATAAATTCCATGTTTTAATTTTCTTTTATTTTGGTATTGAAAATGGTTTTGAAAGTGTTTCTATTATATCAATGTGTTGTATTGATATCTTGTGATTGAAATGTGGAAATGTTATGTTTCCTTTATGCATATTTTATGTGATATGATTATGTTATGGTTTATGATATGTTTAAACCTGTTCATATGAGGAATGAATTGGACTTAATAAGTGACGGGTGGAGCCCGCTATAGCTCCTCGATGCATCGGTAGGTCTCATGAGACAAACTAGTGTCTTGGCACGAGGCCTTGACAAAATCTTATTTGTGATCTTGGCACGAGGCCTTGGCTACGTGGTTATGATAGTCTAGCATTATGCATTCCATCATTATGAAAGTGGTTATTGATATTTCATGTGATTATTCGACTAGTAGAATATCCATGTGAGTAAGTAAATGGCATTATTTCATTTTACTTTTTCCATATTATGCTAAAGTTCAAGTTTAAAAGGCTTTTGTTTTAGTTATACATTGACTTAAATGTTAATGTTTATTTATGAAAGCTTTCGCAATATTTTTATCCTTACTGAGCATCTGAGCTCACCCCTTTCAATGTTTTAATATTTTCCAGGATGTGAAGAAGTATTTTATGAATGACCTGTAGGGATAGTCAGAAGAGGATATAAGTGTGGAATATGAAGACTTTGTTATTAGTTTTTCACTTTATGATGTAATGTAACATTTATGAATGTATCTAGTGTTTCCAAGGCTACTAAACTAATCGGTCTTTCGAGACTTGATCTTTTTTTATCATGCCAATGCTACGCAATAATGCACCGACTCTGGGTAACTGGGGTCGGGGCATTACAGTTGGTATCAGAGGCAGTTTAGTACTAACCTTGGAAGCTAGATTTAGATAAACTCTGATTAGAGCACATAGCCCAAATATAGACTTTAAGGATTAGTATAGAAGAACTTCCTAGAATTTTGGTATTATAGAGATTTTGTGAATTTTCCAAGAAATACATCCCTGTCTGGATACGAGTAGGTAGAGGCGGCTCTGGCACAGATGTACCTAGGGGTAAAACCCAAAAACACTGCATTGAGCTAGACTCGAACGGGAACTGGTGCACGACAACAGGCCTTGCTGCACTCTTGGTTACGAGACTCCCAGGGGATATCCTTAGGATAATTCTCATTTTCTTTACAAACCACTATGAAGGGTTATGAGTATATACTTCCTCAAAGAAAACATTTTTATGGATTATATTCATAAATAGTTCAATTTATGTTAAGTATTTTACAAGTATGGAATTCTGTATTTTGATTCATAAACTAATCTAGTTTATGTCATTGTTTAGAAATGGTGTCTAGTGGAAGGAATGGAAACTGTATCAATGCACGCACTCTGTGTAGGGATTTCCCTCCTGCTCAAGATAGTTATTGTGGATCTGAAGATAAAACTGGTGCTGATCAACTTATTACCATACTGGGACAACTCACT
The DNA here is from genome assembly GCA_963277665.1 of Viscum album. Classification (NCBI taxonomy): domain Eukaryota; kingdom Viridiplantae; phylum Streptophyta; class Magnoliopsida; order Santalales; family Viscaceae; genus Viscum; species Viscum album. Next base: position 1,157,189,788 of record OY728134.1, on the reverse strand, counting down.
TAGGTTATGAATAATAACCTTACTCATATGGAGCACCATGATCCGCAATGTGGAGGATCAATGTTAGACCGCTTCATGATGCAACAAATTCCAACATTTAATGGGGGTAAAAATCCATTAGTAACGGAGCAATGGATAAACTCCTTAGAGTAAATATTCCACGCCTTGGGGAGTAGTAAAAGGGAGAAGGTTATCATGGCAGTTTACCACCTCACTGGAGATGCCGATCAATGGTGGTCATTGATTCAAAATACAAAGGAAGATGAAGAAGTATCAAGTATGGAATGGAGAGATTTCAAAGATCGTTTCTTAGAAAAATACTTTCCACATGACCATCGAGCAGATATGGAAACGCAATTTCTGAGTCTGAGGCAGAAGGAGGATGAGAATGTCGCAAAGTATGAGGCTAACTTTACAAGGTTAGCGAGACATGCTGCAGATTATATACGTCACCCAAGAAGTAAGATTGATCGTTTCTTTGATGGGTTAAAATCATTTCTCCATCGACCTTTAGTATCACAATCCTTCTCTTCATACGAAGATATTGTCTCATGTGCTATCAAGACAGAAAAGAAATTCTCTAAGTCTTATGACAATAAAGTAAAGCAAGAGAAGAAGAGAACGGTGGAACAAGAGAAAGATAAAAGGAAAAAGGGAAAGAAGTATTTTCCATTATGCGATAATTGTGGGAAGAATCACCCTGGTACTTGCCTAAAAGGAATGGGAGTTTGTTATAAATGTGGAGAAAAAGGCCACTAGGCGTGTGATTGCAAGGGAAAGAAAGAGGCTATCAATGTTGAATGCTACAATTGTAGATAAATGGGGCATTATGAAAATGAATGTCCTAAGCGTCAGGGAAACTTACCTCTGAAAATTCCAAGGTATCAAGGCAAATCTTATGTTGTGACTACAGTTGAAGCAGAATAATTAATGTGTTGGTGCTTTTGGACTCAAGGATTATATTCTGGTTATAAGAATAATGTGATATATATAAGGATTGTACTGCAGTACTTGATGTTTTCATTAAGGTTTTTATATGATGAAGGTAATCATATTTTTGTATGTGACAATAATAGAAACTTTACCTTGTTTGAGGAATCTAATGATATAATTGATTTTGGAATTTAGAGACCTTTTAGAGAAAGTCTAGACAGAGGTAATTTGGATAACTATAAAGGTTGGAATGAATTAAGTTGAACTTTGGATAGTATTGTTTAAGGTTAAAACATTTTTGAAGATTATTTTTGGAATATTATAATACTATAGTTTTAGGAAAAGGACAACCTGCAGGGTGAGGCATAACCCGTCGCGTCGGACAAAGCTACAGGAATCGAACCCAAAACCATAGTGTGACAGGCCTTTATTACCTACCAGTAGCCTACAGGAAGTCCCTGGTTATTACAAAATATTTTTACTAATCTAAATGGTATGTGTTAATATTTGGAACCTTATACAATTAGGATAAATAGAATATTTTTGAGTTCTATTACCTTTTAGAGTGAAAGATGGGTTTGTGGTAAAAAATTTATTAAAGAATGAAAGTCCACATGACAAGTATGTATATTCCCTTACGTTCTTAGTAAATCTCGTAAATAAATTCCCCAACTTTATAAAAGGTAACTTAAAACAAAAACGTTGCTGGTTAACTTTTCCAACTGGGGATTCAATGACCGTTTAACCAATCACAAGTTTGTGATTTTCTTATGGTTAACTTTCTCCTAATCCAGTTTTCTACAACTCTCCATCAAACCTTGATGATTTGTTTTTCTTCCATATCCATATTTTCATAGAATCCTAGTATGGGTTATCTTGGGTGACCTTTGTACTTTTCTTTCTTTCTTTTAATGTTATATTATTATTAACCCTATTTCCGATGTGGGTTTTCCACAAAGGTATTTTCTATTTTCAACCTTTTATTTTCAAAGAAAAATTTCAAATTGCGAGGACACAATTTATTGAAGGAGGGGAGAATGTAACACCCCGAGCTTCAATGATACACATCTCTTTCAATAATGCAATAGCTTGCATTGTACGCAAGTTCGAGTTCTAAAACACCGCGACTAATCAAAGTAGCCGTTATGAATAGTAATAAACACTTTTTAAAATTATAGAAATTTTATATCTCAAAATGGACTTCATTTTTGTATTCGGAATATCGAAATTATCCTAAGCTGAGTTCTTTGTAATTTTCAGAGAACTTCCAATTTTTTATGAATAGTGAAAAATACTTAAGAACAACTTTTTTAATCAAAATAATTTGTAATGATAAATTATACTATTGAGTGTTTAAAAAGTATAATTAGAATATATTTTTACCATTTTATCTAATGGTGTTCATTAGAATTAATTTCACTTTGAAATTGGACATAAACAATTGTCAATCTTTTGATATATATTGTTTCTTAGAAACACGCTATTTGTTGTGACAGCGGGAATTAATTATAAAATTAATTAATGCAACTTAAATATTTGTAATTTTGAAAAATATACTTCATTTTTGAATTCATAATATCAATTATAGCTTAGGGTAAAATTTTGGCACTATTCTGAAAAACTTCAATTTTTGATGAATAGTGAAACCACTTAGTGGCAGTTAAATAACTGATTTTTTCATTTAAATGAAATATTACCACTTCTGTAATTTGATTTTCAAAAATACGACATAAATGGTTGTCATTAGGAAGTAAAATTTGGTTCAATGGGATTAAAATAATTTTTTTGTGAATAGTAACTTTTAAGTTTAATTAATCGCGATTAAAGGTAATTAGTGAAATTTAAGGTAAAAATGATATTATAAAAATATTAAATGACCTTGAAACTTGTCATACACCTATTGGATGAGTCATGGCTGGCCAAAAAAATACATGGATCAACTTGGGGACCCCATGAAGCCACTTTGGTTGGAAAATGACATTAAAAACTTTTTATTTAATGTTAAAATAAAAATGTCACAAACATGAGTTGTTTTACTAAATTAATTTTTAAGTGGGGTTCTACAAGTCATATTTTTTACTATAAATATTAATTAGAAATATAAAAAGATTTCCTACATCAGGATATTTTTTTATAATTTTTAGACATTAATTAAATTAAATTATTTATGACACCATGATAATGCAGTGATTACCTCATTAATTAACGATTTAAATAAAATGAAATGATAATGTAAAATCCAAGGGTTAAACTTGTCCAAAGCCTATTGGATGGGTATATTTTGAACCCTTATCACCTTAGCCTCGAAATATATAATTTTGGGACCACTAAAATCCGAAAAGTATCTCATAATAATGTAACATTTCCTTACTTTCCAAGAGTGCCCCTCCTCTCCTCTTATAAAAGGCCCCCACCACTACCACCTTACTCACACCTTCAAGCCATTTGGCTCGGCCAACCTCTGCCCAAATACTCTCCCAACTTCCCTCCCTTACTCCTAGAAGCCTCACTTTTGGCAGAAGTCTTCCCAAGAAATCCTTTGGCTCAAATCAAAAAGAGTTACCCGATTTTAAGGTAATGTCTTCTCTAATGTTGTTTTGTTTTATTTTACTTCTCCAACCCCTTAAAATCTTTTTATTCCTTTATTTTGTAACAAAAAAAGTATATAAAATATACTAGTATGTTTTTATGATAAGTATTTGGTTTACACTTACACACACCTTCATCTAATGGTTAAAGAACATACGGTTTCTGTGGGTGTCGAAATACTGCCTCACGAAATGATGATTGTTCAATATTCTTTTAACACCTCTAATGGTGGACATTTTGATGAAACTATTTTCATATAAGATATATATATTATTTTTATTATTTCCTTATGCTTCTTTATTTCTCATTTTTCACATACTTTATGACTTCCATTATGGGTAAACGCAATAATTTCATTTTAGGAAGTGTGGACTACCGCCCTCTCAAAGTGATTTGAATCGTTAATGCCATATGTGGGATGTATAAAGGATGGAGTAAATGGTATTATACATTATATTATACTGGAATTATATTATACCTTTATATAATTATAACTTCATTCCATTAAATATGAAATAGAAATGAAAGTAGCATTCATGCGTACGTACGGCTTACCGTCTCCATGAACGGTGCATTTCATTTCTTACCTCTAAATGTTATGTAATATTATAAATTAATGTATATACTGGATATATATGATGTATATGATATATACATCATGAATATAATTATGGATATAATGGATATATTACCACATGAACAAGGTGTAATTATAAGAAGTTTATTTTTGACACAAGTACCTAAGATCGTCAAAACGACCGTTATTAACATAAATAATTACATAATGTTCATAACATGGTAATAAGTGATATAAAATGAATAATAAACTTGAAAAAGGTTCTTAAGATATTATAAATTAACTCTAGTTTATTATTCAGGAGATCAAAGAACGATCAAGTTAATTCGGACACAAGGTAAGGGAACTTCTTAACCCAATTTCCATTCTTTGGGTTAATCTCCTACTTTCAAATTATGTCATGATATTATTATGTCCTATCTTGTATTTGTACTTTCTTTATGTGTACTTATAGTGAATACACATAATAGATCTATTTTATTTAAAAATTATCTTTGTGAGGGACTTCATCTCAATCTCCATTCACTGAGGCATATTTCGTTTTATACACAACTTTCCTTTATACGGTGTATAAACCCCTTTGACTTTTACGTTTATTCAAAAGGAATCTTTTTATACAAATTATTTTACTAAATGACAAAAAGGACTATTTTTCTTGTCGTACGTATGCGGCGACAATGACTTCTCCGCCGCCATGGCCATTATTTGGGTTTCGGCTTCCTCTACAAGCCATAACTTTTTTTAAAATGAAAAATAAATTCCATGTTTTAATTTTCTTTTATTTTGGTATTGAAAATGGTTTTGAAAGTGTATTTATTATATAAATGTGTTGTATTGATATCTTGTGATTGAAATGTGGAAATTTTATGTTTCCTTTATGCATATTTTATGTGATATGATTATGTTATGGTTTATGATATGTTTAAACCTGTTCATATGAGGAATGCATTGGACTTAATAAGTGACGGGTGGAGCCCGCTATAGCTCCTTGATGCATCGGTAGGTCTCATGAGACAAACTAGTGTCTTGGCACGAGGCCTTGACAAAATCTTATTTGTGGTCTTGGCATGAGGTCTTGGCTACGTGGTTATGATAGTCTAGCATTATGTATTCCATCATTATGAAAGTGGTTATTGATATTTCATGTGATTGTTCGACTAGTAGAATATCCATGTGAGTAAGTAAATGGAATTATTTCATTTTAATTTTGCCATATTATGCTAAAGTTCAAGTTTAAAAGGCTTTTGTTTTAGTTATACATTGCCTTAAATGTTAATGTTTATTTATGAAAGCTTCTGCAATATTGTTATCCTTACTGAGCATCTGAGCTCACCCCTTTCAATGTTTTAATATTTTCCAGGATGTGAAGAAGTATTTTATGAATGACCTACAGGGATAGTCAAAATAGGATATGAGTGTGGACTATGAAGACTTTGTTAGTAGTTTTTCACTTTATGATGTAATGTAACATTTATGAATGTATCTAGTGTTTCCAAGGCTACTAAACTAATCGGTCTTTTGAGACTTGATCTTTTGTGATCATGCCAATGCTACACAATAATGCACCGACTCTGGGTAACTGGGGTCGGGGCATTACAGTTAGTATTAGAGGCAGTTTAGTACTAACCTTGGAAGCTAGATTTAGATAAACTCTGATTAGAGCACATAGGCCAAAGATAGACTTTAAGGATTAGTATAGAAGAACTTCCTAGAATTTTTGTATTATAGAGATTTTGTAAGTTTTCCGAGCAATACATACCTTTCTGGATATGAGCAGGTAGAGGCGGCTCTGGCACAGATGTACCTAGGGGTAAAACCTGAAAACACCGCTTTGAGCTAGACTCTAACGGGAACTGGTGCACAACAACGGGCCTTGCTGCACTCTTGGTTACGACACTCCTGGGGGATATGCTTAGGATAATTATCATTTTCTTTACAAACCACTATGAAGGGTTATGAGTATATACTTCCTCAAAGAAAACATTTTTGTGGATTATATCCATAAATAGTTCAATTTATGTTAAGTATTTTACAAGTATGGAATTATGTATTTTGATTCATAAACTAATCTAGTTTATGCCATTGTTTAGAAATGGTGCCTAGTGGAAGGAATGGAAACCGTATCAATGCACTCACTCCGTGTAGGGATTTCCCTCCTGCTCAAGATAATTATTGTGTATCTAGAGATACAACTGGTGCTGATCAACTTATTACCATACCGGGACAACTCACTCAGGTTATGAATAATAACCTTACTCGTATGGAGCACCCTGATCCGCAACGTGGAGGATCAATGTTAGACCGCTTCATGAGGCAAAAATCGCCAACATTTAATGGGGGTACAAATCCATTAGTAGCTGAGCAATGGTTAAACTCCTTAGAGAAAATATTCCACGCCTTGGGGAGTAGCGAAAGGGAGAAGGTTATCATGGCAGTTTACCGCCTCACTGGAGATGCCGATCAATGGTGGTCATTGATTCAAAATAAAAAGGAAGATGAAGAAGTATCAAGTATGGAGTGGAGAGATTTCAAAGATATTTTCTTAGAGAAATACTTTCCACATGACCATCGAGCAGATATGGAAAGGCAATTTCTGAGTCTGAGGCAGAAGGAGGATGAGAATGTCGAAAAGTATGAGGCTAACTTTACAAGGTTAGCGAGACATGCTGCAGATTATATACGTAACCCAAGAAGTATTATTGATCATTTATTTGATGGGTTAAAACCATTTCTCCGTCGAGCTTTATTATCACAATCCTTCTCATCGTACGAAGATATTGTCTCGTGTGCTATCAAGACAGAAAAGGAATTCTCTAAGTCTTATGACAATAAAGTAAAGCAAGAGAAGAAGAGAATGGTGGAACAAGAGACAGATAAAGGGAAAAGGGGAAAGAATTATTTTCCATTATGCGATAATTGTGGGAAGAATCACCCTGGTACTTGCCTAAAAGGAATGGGAGTTTGTTATAAATGTGGAGAAAAAGGCCACCAGGTGCGTGATTGCAAGGGAAAGAAATAGGCTATCAATGTTGAATGCTACAATTGTAGAGAAATGGGGAATTATGAAAATGAATTTCCTAAGTATCAGGGAAACTTACCTCAGAAAATGCCAAGGGATCAAGGCAAATCTTATGCTGTGACTATAGTTGAAGCAGAATAATTAATGTATTGGTGCTTTTGGACTCAAGGATTATATTCTGGTTATAAGAATAATGTGATATATATAAGAATTGTACTGCAGTACTTAATGTTTTCATTAAGGTTTTTATATGATGAAGGTAATCATATTTTTGTATGTGATAATAAGAGAAACTTTACCTTGTTTGAGGAATCTGATGATACAATTGATTTAGGAATTTAGAGACCTTTTAGAGAAAGTCTGGACAGAGGTAATTTGGATAACTATAAAGGTTGGAATGAATTAAGTTGAACTTTGGATAGTATTGTTTAAGGTTAAAACATTTCTGAAGATTATTTTTGGAATATTATAATACTATAGTTTTAGGAAAAGTACAACCTACAGGGTGGGGCATAACCCTTCACGTCGGACAAAGCTGTAGGAATCGAACCCACAACCATAGTGCGACATGCCTTTATTACCTACCACTAGCCTACAGGAATTCCCTGGTTATTACAAAATAGTTTTACTAATCTAAATGGTATGTGTTAATATTTGGAACCTTATACAATTAGGACAAATAGAATATTTTTGAGTTCTATTACCTTTTAGAGTGAAAGATGGGTTTGTGGTAAAAAATTTATTAAAGAATGAAAGTCTACATGACAAGTATGTATATTCCCTTACGTTCTTATTAAATCTCCTAAATAAATTCCTCAACTTTATAAAAGGTAACTTAAAACAAAAACATTGCCGGTTAACTTTTCCAACTGGGGATTCAATGATCGTTTAACCAATCACAAGTTTGTGATTTTCTTATGGTTAACTTTCTCCTAATCCACTTTTCTAAAACTCTCCATCATACCTTGATGGTTTTTTTTTTCTTACATATCCATATTTTCATAGAATCCTAGTATGGGTTATCTCGGGTGACCTTTGTACTTTTCTTTCTTTCTTTTAATGTTATATTATTATTAACCCTATTTCCGATGTGGGTTTTCCACAAAGGTATTTTCTATTTTCAACCTTTTATTTTCAAAGAAAATTTTCAAATTGCAAGGACACAATTTACTGAAGGAGGGGAGAATGTAACACCCCGAGCTTCAATGATACACATCTCTTTCAATAATGCAATAGCTTGCATTGTACGCAAGTTCGAGTTCTAAAACACCGCGACTAATCAAAGTAGCCGTTATGAATAGTAATAACCACTTTTTAAAATTATAGAAATTTTATATTTCAAAATGGACTTCATTTTTGTATTCGGAATATCGAAATTATCCTAAGCTGAGTTCTTTGTAATTTTCGGAGAACTTCCAATTTTTTATGAATAGTGAAAAATACTTAAGAACAACTTTTTTAATCAAAATAATTTATAGTGATAAATTATACTATTGAGTGTTTTAAAAGTATAATTAGAATATATTTTTACCATTTTATCCAATGGTGTTAATTATAATTAATTTCACTTTGAAATTGGACATAAACAATTGTCAATCTTTTGATATATATTGTTTCTTAGAAACACGCTATTTGTTGTGACAGCGGGAATTAATTAGAAAATTAATCAATGCAACTTAAATATATGGAATTTTTAAAAATAGACATCATTTTTGAATTCAGAATATCAATTATATCTTAGGGTAAAATTTTGGCACTATTCTGAAAAACTTCAATTTTTGATGAATAGTGAAACCACTAAGTGGTAGTTAAATAACTGATTTTTTCATTTAAATGAAATATTACCACTTCGGTGATTTTATTTTCAAAAATCTGACATACATGGTTCTCATTAGGAAGTAAAATGTGGTTCAATGGGATTAAAATAATTTTTGGTGAATAGTAACTTTTAAGTTTAATTAATCGCGATTAAAGGTAATTAGTGAAATTTAAGGTAAAAATGATATTATAAAAATATTAAATGACATTGACACTTGTCCTACACCCATTTTATGAGTCATGGCCGACCAAGACAATACATGGGTCAACATGGAGACCCCATGGAGCCACTTTTGTTGGAAAATGACATTAAAAACTTTTTATTTAATGTTAAAATAAAAATGTCACAAACATGAGTTGTTTTACTAAATAAATTTTTAAGTGGGGTTATACAAGTCATATTTTTGACTATAAATATTCATTAGAAATATAAAACGATTTCCTAAATCATGATATTTTTTTTATAATTTTTAGACATTAAATAAATTAAATTATTTATGACACCATGATGATGCAGTGATTACCTCATTAATTAACGATTTAAATAAAACGACAAGATAATGTAAAATCCAAGGCTTACACTTGTCCAAATCCTATTTATTGGATGGGTAGATTTTGAACCCTTATAACCTTATCCTTGAAATATATAATTGTGGGACCTCTAAAATCTAAAAAGTATCTCATAATAATGTAACATTTCCTTACTTTCCAAGAGTGCCCCTCCTCTCCTCTTATAAAAGGCCCCCACCACTACCACCTTACTCACACCTTCAAGCCATTTGGCTCGGCCAAACTCTGCCCAAATACTCTCCCAACTTCCCTCCCTTACTCCTAGAAGCCTCACATTTGGAAGAAGTCTTCCCAAGGAAGCCTTTGGCTCAAATCAAAAAGAGTTACCCGATTTTAAGGTAATGTCTTCTCTAATGTTGTTTTGTTTTATTTTACTTCTCCAACCCCTTAAACTCTTTTTATTAATTTCTTTTGTAACAAAACCAGTATATAAAATATACTAGGATGTTTTTATGATAAGGATTTGGTTTACACTTACACACACCTTCGTCTAATGGTTAAAGAACATACTGTTTCTGTGGGTGCTGAAATATTGCCTCACGAAATGATGATTGTTCAATATTCTTTTAACACCTCTAATGGTGGCCATTTTGATGAAACTATTTTCATATATGATATATATATTATGTTTATTATTTCCTTATGCTTCTGTATTTCTCATTTGTGGCATAATTTATGATTTCCATTATGGGTAAACGCGATAATTTCATTTTAGGAAGTGCGGACTACCGCCCCCTCAAAGTGATTTGAATCGTTAATGCCATATCTGGGATGTATAAAGGATGGAGTAAATGGTATTATACATTATATTATACTGGAATTATATTATAACTTTATATAATTATAACTTCATTCCATTAAATACGAAATAGAAATGAAAGTAGCGTTCATGCGTACGTACAGCTTACTGTCTCCATGAACGGTGCATTTCATTTCTTACCTCTAAATGTTATGTAATATTATAAATGAATGTATATACTGGATATATATGATTTTTATGATATATACATCATGAATATAATTATGGATATAATGGATATATTACCACATGAACAAGGTGTAATTATAAGAAGTTTATTTTTGACTCAAGTACCTAAGATCATCAAAACGACCGTTATTAACATAATTAATTACATAATGTTCATAACATGGTAATAAGTGATATAAAATGAATAATAAACTTGAAAAATGTTCTTAAGAAATTATAAATTAACTCTATTTTATTATTCAGGAGATCAAAGAACGGTCGAGTGAATTCGGACACAAGGTAAGGGAACTTCTTAACCCAATTTCCATTCTTTGGGTTAATCTCTTACTTTCAAATTATGTCATGATATTATTATTTCCTATCTTGTATTTATACTTTATTTATGTATACTTATAGTGAATACACATAATAGATCTATTTTATTTTAAAAAAATGATCTTTGTAAGGGACTTCGTCTCAATCTCCATTCATTGAGGCATATTTGGTTTTATACACAACTTTCCTTTATACGGTGTATAAACCCCTTTGACTTTTAAGTTTATTCAAAAGGAATCTTTTTATATGAAATGTTTTACTAAATGACAAAAAGGACTGTTTTTCTTGCCGTACGTATGCGGCGACAATGACTTCTCCGCCTCCAGGGCCATTATTTGGGTTTCGGCTTCCTCTACAAGCCATAACTTTTTTTAAAATGAAAAATAAATTCCATGTTTTAATTTTCTTTTATTTTGGTATTGAAAATGGTTTTGAAAGTGTTTTTTTTATATCAATGTGTTGTATTGATATCTTGTGATTGAAATGTGGAAATTTTATGTTTTCTTTATTCATATTTTATGTGATATGATTATGTTATGGTTTATGATATGTTTAAACCTGTTCATATGAGGAATGCATTGGACTTAATAAGTGACGGGTGGAGCCCGCTATAGCTCCTCGATGCATCGGTAGGTCTCATGAGACAAACTAGTGTCTTGGCACGAGGCCTTGATAAAATCGTATTTGTGGTCTTTGCACGAGGCCTTGGCTACGTGGTTATGATAGTCTGGCGTTATGCATTCCATCATTATGAAAGTGGTAATTGATATTTCATGTGATTATTCGACTAGTAGAATATCCATGTGAGTAAGTAAATGGCATTATTTCATTTTACTTTTTCCATATTATGCTAAAGTTAAAGTTTAAAAGGTTTTTGTTTTAGTTATACATTGCCTTAAATGTTAATGTTTATTTATGAAACCTTTCGCAATATTTTTATCCTTACTGAGCATCTGAGCTCACCCCTTTCAATGTTTTAATATTTTCCAGGATATGAAGAAGTATTTTATGAATGACCTGTAGGGATAGTCAGAAGAGGATATGAGTGTGGACTATGGAGACTTTGTTATTAGTTTTTCACTTTATGATGTAATGTAACATTTATGAATGTATCTAGTGTTTCCAAGGCTACTAAACTAATCGGTCTTTCGAGACTTGATCTTTTCTGATCATGCCAATGCTACGCAATAATGCACCGACTCTGGGTAACTGGGGTCGGGGCGTTACACAATCGAACCTCAAGTGCTTAATTAATGAAATATATAATATTATTTAATCCCTTTGGATGAACCATAGATTTTTAGGAATAGAATACCAATTAATAATATAATATTTTCTTTAAAAACTCTTTTATGTCAATTTTGACACTATTTGGTATTTTGTTTTTGTTAAATTCATAACAGAATTATTACTTCAAAAAACGTTTGTTTAATCAACCATAACAAGTCATATTAACCTATAAAATTAATAGAAATAATTAAAAGTCTCAAATTAGATTTATTTGGATGTTTTGTAATATCAATTATTTTAATCTTTCATTAATAAGGTAATTACTGCATCATCATTGTGTCATAAATAAATTTAATTATTTAATGTCTAAAAATTATAAATAAATTACCATTATTTAGGAAATATTTTTATATTTATAATGAATATTTATAGTCGAATTTATCTTATGTATTACCATATATTAAAAATGGTTTAGTTTTTAAACTTTGATTTTAACTCTTTTAACTCTTCTTTAAATAAAATAATAATAAATGTCTTAATCTAATCAAAGTGGACCAAAGGGGATCATATTTTATTAATAAGGTTGTTTTTGGTCGAATTACACTTATCCAATAGAATTAGGTCATGTGTTAGGGTAATTATAATATCATTTTTACCCTTAATTACTCTATTTATTTTTTACCGTGGTAAGTAAAAGTAAAAAAGTTACTATTCACAAAAAATTATTTACATCTTATTGAACCACATTTTACTTTCTGATATGAACTATGTCTCGCAAATTTTTGAAATTCAACTAACAGAATCGGTAAAATTAAGTTTTATCCAAATTTGCAAATGCTCCTAGGAGGTGGGTAAAAGATGGCAAATAGTTTGATAAAATCTTATATATCTAAAATTATTATAAAATGACTCCAATAAATTGTTTTGAACATATATATGTATTATTTATCTATTTTGACCTAAAATAAATTAAAATAAAACAACTATTTATTTAAATAAAAATTTTGTTTTAACCAATAACGCAATGTTTTTTCACTATTCATCAAAAATTGAAAGTTTTCATAAAAATACCAAAAATTCACCCTAAGATAATTTTGATATTAATAATCCAAAAATGAAGTCCATTTTGAAATATAAAATTTATAAAATTTTAAAACTTGGGTATTACTATTCATAACGACTAATTTGATTGGTCGCGGTGTGTTAGAATCAAGAAGTTGCGTACAATGCAGGCTATTGCATTATTTAAAGGGAAACGTACCATGGAAGCTTGGGGTGTAAATAGACTAGAAGAATTAGTTGATGGATAATGGATATTGATCGAGTTGGTACATCCAACATAGAGAAACCAATATGTACAATGAATTGATAAGTCATTACTAGTGGCCAAGAATGAGATGATCGATAGTAGGTTTTGTATCTAGGTTCATAACATGTCATAAAATTATGAAGGAACATCGGTGATCTTATAGGTTTCTACATCCCTTACCCATTCTATAGTAGAACTTATATGAGATAGTCAAGGACTTTATTATTGGGCTACCTCATAATCCTAGTGGTAAGTATACATTATGGGTTATTATTGACCAACTCATAAAATTATTGCATTATATATATATATAAATGAGTTGATTAATATTTAGGACCCTTGGAACATATATGTGTGGTTAGTTTTTATAAATCATGTTTTTTCATTAGATATCATATTATATATAGAACCTCTCTTGGCACACGCAACCTCTTTCCAAATCATGTTACACCCACTTTATCAAAGTTAAATTTTTGTAACTTACCCTCCTTAACAAACTATACTCTTTCTTAAAAACCATGATCTTCCTTATGATAATGTTTAATTCTATCAAATAAAGATAATTTTACTAACACATGAACCAAAATTAAGGGTACTCCTTCATGAAAAATCTCTATGATAAAATTCATTAAATCATTAACCAAAGGATCATGTTCCAAATATAGAATATCTAATTATTTATTATATTTTTGACTCAAGACATCAACTACCTTGTTTTATTTATATATATTTTTTTGACTTATGTTATCAAAATCCTTATTAGTTCTATCCATATTTCATTCCTCATGTTCAATTATTTTTGAGTGAATATATACTTAAAACTTTTATAGTTGGTATATATTTCATATTTCCCCCCATATAAATAATGTCTCCAAATGTTTGAATCAAAAACTACTGCATCCAGTTCAAGGTCATGTGTAAGGTAATTTAGTTCATGGGGTTTCAATTAACATGATGCATACATAATCACTCAATAACTTTATATCAAAACACCACTAACTCCCTTCAATGAAGAATCTCTATAAATTAAAAATTCACCTTTTATTATAAGCACGGTTAACAATTGATCATAAACATCCTTTTCAATACATAGAATATTATTTCACATTCATTAATTTACATAATTTTAACACCTTTTCAAGTTAACATAATTATTAGTATATATAAATGAGTAATGTTTCAAGAAACCATTACTAATAACCCACTAATCCAAGAAAACATCAAACCTATGTGACATTTATTGGGATTGAAAACTCTTTCACTATTTTAGTTTTAATAGGATCAATAGATATACCGTATTTAGGAACAATATTTCCAATGAATTAAATATTATGTTACGAAAATTTAAATTTTCTATATTTTCCATATAAATTATTTTATTTTAAATGAGCAATGTGATAAATCATGAAAATTTCATTGAAAAAAAACTATTCACCTTCAAAAGTTTATAAACCTTTATTTCCTTATGAAAAAAATATATTTTCAAAAAACCCTAATAAATAATGAAATAAGTATCTTGGATCATTATATTCATTGTCCTATTCAGATACATTAAAACCCATTATTTTTCACATTTGTAAAAAAATAAAAATGAAGTATATTGTAAGTGTTGAAATGATTCAATTTCAATCATTTTTAATGGAATTAAAACTTATTTGAAAATGAAATTTAACAATCTATTATGTATAAATAAAAACACACTTGGAAAAATTTTAAAAACATGGATATGGAAGAAAATGAGTCTAAAGGGACACTTTAAAATAAGGATTTTAAGAAAAATCCTTTACCTTTAGTCCCATCTAGAATTTTACATTCCCTAACTCCTGATGTAACATCCTAGGTATTTATATAATAATAAATTTTCATATCGATTGATATTTTTTAATTTAATATAAATTTTATTTTTAAGGGGGAACTATTTATGATAGCATTCCTGACACGCAATAATGGGTTTCTTCGAAATCTAATGTTGCACACAACACTGAGTAATACCGAAAAACAATACAACAATAATATTATCATTTTAACACACCTATCCATTATATTGGTGGGAATAAAAAGAATTAACTATATTATGATTTTTTATATTTTTACATTTTTTTACATTTATCTAATGAATTTCAGAGGTTTAAAATTAGAATGAATCTAATTTTATGCATAAAATACTCTAATATTTTTAAAATGTCGTTTTACAGCCTTTTGATGGTGAACCCTTTCAAAAAATAGTTTTTTTCAATTGTATATGTTCTATTTGATAAAATAAACATATTATTTTTAAGTGGGACATCAAAATTTACTTCGGTTGAAATTTTTGTATTTTTCATATAAAATCCATATTTTTATGAATAGTGAAAAACACTGCATTTTAATTTAAAACTCCATTTTCATTTAATTTATTTATATAGTTAGATCTTACTTTTAATTGGTTTAAAAGTGTAATTGTATTAATTTTATATAATTTAATCCAATTATGGTCATTGGAAGTAATTTCACCAATAAATTGGATATAAACACACGTTAATCTTTTGAAAGTTTTTAATTCTTAAAAACCCGTTTTCTGATTTTGACAGTGGGAATTAATTTTAAATTAATTTCTACCAATTATGTGTTTTTAATTTGGAAAATTAGATTCCATATTTTTTATCATAAGGTCCAAATTGTGTAAATAGGTAACTTTTATTTTTGGACATTATGAATAGTTACTTCAGTAATTATTTTTATTTGCCATGGTTAAATAGTAAATCAGGTAAATAAGGGGAAAAGATAATATTATAATAACCTAAAACTACCCTAACACATGTATTAATCCTATTGGATGAGATATTTCTGACCATTATTATCCTTGAGTCGAATTTAGGACTCCATGGAGCCACTTTGGTGTGATAATGACCTTTTATAATATTTAATTTAAAGAAAAGGCAAATATAACATAAACATGTATCTCCTAACTAAAACAATTTTAATTTGGTTTATATAAATTATATTTTCAACTATAAATATTAATTATCAATATAAAATGATTTTATACATCATGGTATTTTATATATAATTTTTATACATTATGTAAATTAATATATTTATGACACAATGATGATCCAACAATTACCTTATTAATGAAATATTCAAATAAATGATATTATAAATATTAAAATAAATGTAATTTGAAATTTTTGATTCCATACACAAATTTTTGGGATGACATTTACATGTGAGGGATGATTTAATATCTTTGTTTTAAAGTAATAAATTTTTTAATTACATTAACAAAAAACAACTTCTAAATAGTGTCAAATTGACATAAATGAGTTTTTAAAACAAATACTATTTATTAAATGATATAATAGTCCTAAAAATATAATATTCATCCAAAAAAATAATATAATGTTAAAAATATCATTAATTATCCACTTTTGGTTCAATTTGAATTTTATAGTAACTATAGTAACCATATATTATGAAAATACAAGAAGACATGGTAAGAGTTAATGTTTTTAACTAAGGGTTCAAGCTAAAAGATAAAGTTAATTTTGTGACCTAAACTTGTCTAAAACCTATTTTTGAGAGTATTTATACCCTTAATCATATTATCCTATATATTTATCAATTTTTAGCTATTATAATTATAAAATCAATATATAATAAAATAATATTTCAAGACTTTCCTAAAGTGCCCCTCCTCCCTCTTATAAAAGGCTACCACCTCTACCCACTTACTCACATCTCTCAGTCCCATTGTATCATTAAATTTCTACTCAAATAATATCTCAAAATCCACCCCTTCTTCATATAAGTCTTACCTTGGGTAGAAGGCAATTCAATAAATCCATTTGGCTAAACTCAAAAGGAGTTACCCGATTTAGAGGTAACGTCTTCTCTCAAGATCCTTTCATTTATTTCCCTCATCAAACACCCAAACCTATCTTTATTCCATTATTTAATAAAAAACCATTATACTCAATATACCAGTATGTCTTTATGCTATGTTTTTTACCTAAACTTACACACAACTCCATCTAATGGATATAGAACATACTATTTATGTGTACGGCGAACTACTGACTCACGAAATGATGATTGTTCAATTTTCCCCTACCACCTATCATGGTGGACATTATGATGTAACTTTATTTATATATGATATATATTATATTTATATTTACTCTATGATTCTGTAATTTTTATTTACCACATACATTTATGCTTTCCATAGTGTGTAAATACGATAATTTCATTTGAGGAAGTGTGCACTACCGTACTCTCAAAGTGATATTACTCATTCATGCCATACATGGAATGTATAAAGGAAGAAGTTAATGAACTTATGTAACATATAAAAAATAGATATTATACTGGAATTATAATATACCAATTTATCTTTTATTTTTATTCCTTTAATATAACAAAGAAATGAAGGTAGCATTCATGCGTAAATACGACCTACCATCTTCATGAACGGTACATTTCATTTCTTATCATAGAATGTTATGGAAGATTATAAATACATATATACTGGATATATATAATATTTAAATCATGAATAATATTCTATAAATAATGGCCTTATGGCCACATTGATAATTTTCATCAAAACAAGTTCATTTTTTACTCAAATACTGAACATCGACAAAACATCTGATATGAACTTATATAATTAACTAATTTCTATTTAATGGTAATAAGTGATATAAAATGAATAATAAACTTTAATAAGGTTCTAAAGAAAGTATAAATTAACCTAATTTTATTATTCATAAAATTAAAGAACGTACAAGACAAGTCAGACTCAAGGTAAGGAACGTCATCTCCATCTCCTTTCATTGAGGCATTTCTTGATAATATGCACCTTTATTCTTTTATAAGGTATATATACAGCCACTATGAAATTTCATAACCATATTTTATCTATACTAATTTTATTTATTAAATCATGTAGATGAATATTTAAATGTTCAAAGAGGTATGGGACACCTTGAACTTTTAAGGATTTAATTATCAGATCTTTTTCTTCATAATATTAAATTGTATATTTTTTATATGGGTATGAAATGAATATACAAGATATTTTATATCAATCATTATTTTCATTCAAAAATTTCTAAAGTAATCTTTTTAAACGAATCGTTTTACTATCTTTACAAAATGACAAAAGGAATGTTTTCTAATGTATACAGCGATAATGAATTCTCCATCGCCATAATTGTTATTTGATATTTGGATTCCTTTATAAGACATAATATCTTTTAAAATGAAAATAAATACCTTATTACTTTATTTGGGTATCTTGGTATTGAAAAAGTGTTCTTAAATGAAAATTATATTTTTATATGAACATGTTTTTCATATGGTATTAGAAGAAGATTTCAAAAAAATCGGTTTTCTGATGAAGTTGTTTTATTCATAAAATAGTAAATGAGCATTATATGAAACGGGTGAGCCCTATATAGCTTATAAGATGGGTTGAGCCACATTATAGCTAATGGGTGAGTCCTATATAGCTTACACGAAGGGTTTATCACCATTACAACTCATGGGTGATCCCGACACAGCTTATACGAAGGGTTGGTCCCCATTATAACTCACGGGTGAGCCTGATAAAGCTTATATGAAGGGTGATCCCTATTACAGATCTCTAATTTGGAATTCAACCATATGGTTATTCCAATTGGAAGATATTTGAAAGGGTTTTATGTATATGATTCTCTAAGTCACCTAAAGGTGTTTTAATTACTTGCTATTGGTTTTAGTGTTTTTAATTGAGAAACAAGTATGAGTTTTATTCATATGAAATTTTTTTGTTTCATTCATTCAAAGAAATTTGAATGGGTTATTAGTTTTTAACTATACTGATGGTTTTTATTTATTCTTATGTCCCTTATTGAGATTTGTTTTCTCATCCCAAGTTATTAAATGTTTTTAGAGGATTTAAGGGAGAATAGAGTCAAGGATAGAATCAAGGAAATGTTATGATGATTAAACATGAAAAGAAACCATGTTACTTTTTAAAAGTTTTTATGTTATAGAAGAAATGGATACGGTTGTAAGTGTCCACTTTTTATTTTTATTTTTTTTATGTAATAGTTAGGGCCCAATTATTTAAAGCTCTAAACCTGAAAAGATCCACGATGTGTATTCTTTACTTGACTCAAGATTATGTTACATTTAAGGATGCGGCCTTATTCCAGAATAATAAAATTATATTAGTTATTTACTTAAGAACATTTTTCATGTTCATTAAAATTTTATTATTCATTTTATTTCATTTATTACCATATTTAATTTATTTATTTAATTATTTTAGTTTATGTTAGATGTTTTTAGGTTGCTTAGTTCAAAGTCACCAAAATATATTTACTGGGATTATTATGCCCCATTGGCAAATTGTTTTAATGATCACAAACACTTATAATTATTACTAATATTTTAAAGTTATCCTTATCATCTTTTTAATACTTGGATCAGTTCATTGGATAAAAAAACCCCTTCGAGGCTATAAATAGTGGCTTTGGGAGGAATAGAACTTCATCCAATAATTGTGCACATCAATGTAATCACTTTCAAATTTTTTATAGTTTCTAAATCTCTTGAGGTATTCAAAGTTACATCTTCCTCCTCTAATTCCCAAGAGCATCATGTGATAATCATCTAGGAGAATTGAACATCAATGGAAGACCTCCATCCTATGTCACAATCTTCATTTGATTTATTACTTCTTTATTTCTCTCCCTCTTTCTCCCTCTTTCTCATTTATCCTTTTTTTTGTATAATCACTTAAATCCATGTATCATTATTTATTTCTCTCTCTCACATTATCTATATTTATTATCATATATTAAGATAGGATAAATAATATTAATTGGTTTACCATATAGGAAAACCATATCATTTCTCTCTCCTTTTCATCATTAGTTCTTGGTTCCCATTCAAACTAAGGGGTCTTTTGGTTTCTTGATACTTCATTCAAGAGAAAAGGATTGGTTCTTGGATCCCATTATAACCAAGTCTTCTTGGTTTCTTTATTTCCCCCTTAAAAATAAAGGGGATTATTTAGTTCCTAAATCCTATTAAAATCAAGGGGTTATTTACGATCTCAATCCTTCTTAAGGGTAGAAGACGTAGGGGCACCTGAAAGTTATATTTTTAAACTCACTTATCAAAGAGTAACTTGTATATTCACTCTCCGAATTTTAAATTTTGTATCAATTATACTTTAATTGTCTCATTTTATTTTCTATTATGATTTAATTTTATATTAATGTTGCACACTTTACTTCATCGCATCTTTTACAACATCAATCATTTTTATTTATAGATTATTTTTTAAAAGGAAATTCACCCCCCATATCTTTCCATTTCCTAAACAAAATTGGTATTAAAGGGAACCTTTGATATTATTTCAAAAACCGTTTTAAAAAATCAAAATCTTTTTTTATACCATCAATTGGAATAAACGGGGAGTTTGAATCACTTTAAAAAAATTTATTGTTTTCAAATATTGTTTTTTATTTTAAAATCTTAATCAATTTTTAAAGTTTTTTTAAATTTCATCTAATTATTATATGTATCCTCGATTATTTTATGGTTTAAATTATTCATACTAGAAAAATCATATGTCTACTTTTTATGGTGGTTTTACTATCCTATTTTTAAAATGGTATTTCATGAGTACATTCCAACTAAATTATATGAATAAAAATGTAATATTAATTATATAATTAATTTTTATCTTAATAATAATTCTATAGATTTCATTCACTGTGGTTTAGATGAAAATGAGTTTAACATATTATCTACTTGTACAGTCACTCATGAAAATTGAAACTTACCTAAATTCATGCATGAAGGCATGAATAAAGTAAAGGAAAATAGATTAGATATGTATCATCATGACTTTGAATGCTTCTCCATAAATTAAAATGAATCTATTAATTTCATGTTTACTCATTTCACTAACATTTTCAATGGTATAAAATATATTTCTATTGTTTTTTCCATTGAAACTCTCTAAATAAAATAATGATCATTTTACCTAGTTAATTCTCTCCCAATGTGATGGATATCCAAGAATAAAATGATGGTAAAAATATATATATTTAATAAAACATCATACCCTTTATGGAATATAAAATAAAGTTTAAATTACACAAAGAAAAATAAAACATTGAGTTCATGGAAACCAAAAAGAGAAATTTCTTAAAATCAACCCATGATGATGATTCTTCTGATAGTGACACTGATGATGAAGGTGAAGTTAAAAAGCTTGTAAAAATATTTAACATAATTTTGAAGAAGAATAAATCATCTATCTTTAATAAAAATAAATATATAATTGATGCTCCATTTCTGATATGCTACAAGTGCAACAAAAATGGTCATGTAAGACATAAGTTCCCAATATACAAAAATAGGATGCAAATAATAAGAAAGGTAATAAACCACTAAAATTGACAATATGGAAGGATAGTAATGATTATATATACTTTTACACCTCATGTGATTCAATTCCAAAATTATTAATGGCACACATCAAGGATGGTAATTCAAATATTACTTATTTGTCTCATTCTTCTTCTACCACCTCATTTTATTACTCCTCTTATTCTTCTAATTCTCTTTATTATGAGGATCTTGATAAATATTTTCAAGAACTTATAAAAGGGTTTTTAAAAATTAATTCTAATTTAAAAAATCTTAATTAAATATACAATCATTTTTTAAATGAAAAATATCTTCTTTAAAAATAAAAGTATGATTTGATTTGAGAATAAAAAATCATTCAGATGTTGAAGTTTTCAAAAATGAAATCAAGGATATCAAAATATCACCATAAAACTTCACCTAAGGTGAAAAAATAATATTTTAATCCTTTATTATCAATTATTCAAAAGGAATACTCATGGTTTTTGTTTTTCAAATAATAATTAAATATCTTTTAAAGCCTAAATTTTGTAGTTATTTTCATAAACATGGGCAATTTATTTATGATTGTGATTTTAAAAATGATAGATATGGTGTACCCAAGTATATATATATTTATTCTAAAATTATTGATAAATATAATAATTTTTGGGTTCCTAATTATTTATATTCTATTTTTTGTAGGCTAAAAATTATTTTAATTACTAAATGATTATTTTCTAACACTGCCAAACCCTAAAGGGTACCAAAAAGAAACTTTATATGATTTCTTAATGGAATTTTCCACCGATCCTCAATGATCTATCAAATGGTCTAATCTATTAAAAATGGTTTTTTTAAACCCTTTACTTCATTAATCAACACTTTCTTCCATAATCTAAATGTTCCATTCTTCAAGTGAGGGGAGACTAGCTATTTCCTTTCCAGATAATCTAGGAATTAAATCTTAATTTTCATGGGAAAAAGGTTATTTTATATTTTTATTTTAGTTCTATCATGAATCTATTTTCAAAACACCTATCACTTCTATGATTTTATTCTAAAAATAGAAGAGGATATCTTTTTATATTTTTCATTCATTTCAAAATCATTATTTTTATTCTTACCTTTTCCCTCTGGTGTAAATTAAGTTTATTCTTTTAGATTTCCATCAGAATAATTATTATATTATTTGTGGATTTTAGAACTTAAGAAGTTGTTTTATCATTATTTTTCTATTTTTTTCTCTATGATCCCTTTTATAAAACCTATTATCATTTTATAAGTAGTTAAATAAATGTTTTCCTTTTTTCAATTTTTTTTAAAATTTCATTCTCTTTTATTTTTCAAATTTATTTTCTAAATCTATTTCACTTTTTTTTTGAAATTTTCTTGGTTTTCCATTTTCAATTTTTTTTTAAAATTTCTATTTTTCTTTTATTACAATTTTTTTAGATATCTTCCTCTTTTATTTTTAATATATGTTTTTTAAAATTAATCTTTTTTTATTTATAAATTTTTTTTCAAATTTCTCTTAAATGTTGAAATTTATTCTTATACATTTATTTTCTTAAGATGATTCAATATTAATTTTTTTATATCCATTTCAAATCTCATTACTTTACTTATTTAAATATTATTACTAGATTTATATAGGAATTATGTTTTAATGATATATTGATAATATTGTGTAATATCTTCTTAAAAATCATGATTAAATTATTTATCTTCTCTTAATTATTTATAAATATTTTATACTTTATCTACCCCCCCCCACCCTTAATGGTAAGTGATTTTTTTTTAATCTCAAAGGGGTAGATGTTTTTCTATTATAATTAAAGGGTAAAAGGATTTTTTTTCAAGTGATGTTTCAGAAAGGGGGAGGAATCTATTTAAAAGTTTCAAAAAGGATTAGGGACATGGTTTCATGATTTATTTGGTAAATCCCTTCATTTTTTTCTTTTCTTCTTCCTTATCTTGATTTTAATATCAAATTTTTGTGATTATAAAAAATGGGGAGACCATTGTACACAGTAGGATAATTATTTTAGTGATCACAAAAACTTCTAACTATTTATAACTTGTTTCATTGTGTTTCTAGTTTTTTTATTTAGTTTCCACCTAGTTATATTGATAATAATGAATACATCCTTAAGACAGCATAAAAGTAGGATCAAAGACCATATTTCAATATTTTTGAAGAATTCATTATTTTCTAGTCGATGTCATGTAGAATATTCAAAATATAACAAGCAATCCCATCAGCAATATGGTGAGGACCATCAGTTACCTGATGGTAGAATATAGTAAAATTGGAGCTACAAGTAACCAACTAGCTACCGAGTGGTGGCTAATGGGATTTAGGTGGTGTCAAGGTAGGACATCTGAAGGTGATTTATATTGGGACCAAGTTGACAGAAAGGTGCTTTAAAAGATATATTAATTTTTTAAGAATGTTTATAAAGAAAGTTTTGTCTTTTTTATCTTAACATTAAACACTTAAATTTTTAAATATTTCCAATAAGGACAAATAAAAAATAGTATTGGATGGATATGGTAAATAGATAAAAAAATTTAAACTCATTTTTCTAGACAAAGTCCATATGATGGACAATTATGAACTGGGATTCTCAGATGGAGTTTTGTACTGAGTGTTTATCTTCTATAAATTTCATCACATAGTGTTATTAGTGAAGTATAAATATTTAGATTGTTTGATATTCTAAATGTTTCCAACCTCATGATTTGAAAAATATATCATGACCAAAGAATAAGAATAAATGGGGAAAACCATTATGGGGTATAAAGTTATTTCTACAAATATCTATTGAGTTCACTAAACATAGGTTGTAGGATAGTGGTTTTAAGAAATATGTTTAGTTGTGTGGAGTTTTGGTTTGAATTTATATGTTTTGTAAGGTTTTAGAAAAAGATAAAAAAATTTATGTTCAAAGTTTAATAATTTTCGAAGCTTTGGAAATATAGATTTTTTTTAATTATCAATGATTTGTGAAGTTTATTGAACAGAAAAAAGTGATTAAAGTGAAAATAAAATAACCTCAAGAAAGTCATTTGATGAATTCCAAAATGGAATAAGTCCATTCAGAATAAGTCCAAATGAATGAAGTACATTGAGCAAAATGAAGATCATGCAGATTTATTTCAGTTATCAGATAAATTTTTTTGAAACAATCGTATGGATGTTTTGGTATAAAGTTCAATGGAAAAAGGTTGGCATATGACGGGAGTGGATAGATAATTGTTTCAAAATTTATCAGACAAAGAAAGTTTCTAAAATAATTTTTCCAAAGTGTCCTATAAAGTTTTACAGGAACAATTTTATAGAGTCTTAATTGATATAATAATTGTTACAAAGTTTTACTAAATAAATTTTTGGTATCATATTTTTTGACTAGTAAAAATTTATATATAAAATTTTTATAAATATACTAAATAATATTATAAAAATATGAAATTTCAATGTTCTAAATATCATGTTATAATGATATTTGATTCTCATTGTGGCATAATAAAGTTTTTTGAAGGTTTTGGATGCTTGAGTTTATGAAAAGATTCAAGAATACAACAGAATCCTTGAGAAGAGTCTAAGAGAATTATTTTCAGTGGGAGTTTAATATTTTGAGTTTTATTGGAAGTGGGAAAATAAATTAGAATTTATTCCTTGGATCCTTCAACTTTTATTATAAAGGGGGTGCTCATACAACTCAAAATTCGTATTGTTCATGTGTGGAAAGGATAAAGTGCTACATAAATAGTTTTAGATAGAGATATCACATGAAAATATGAAAGCCAAATTTTGATCACGAGCATTTCCAACTAAGAGATATATTGGTTTTTGAAGAATGTTTTATCAAAAAAAAGAAGTTGTGATCATAGAAAATAAATATAATTCATTGTACAAAGCTTAAAATTAGAAGTAATGGAAAGACTGTGTGTAGAGGTGAATAGATGGACATAGTGTAAGAATGTTGTATCGATTTTCATATAAGTCACCTGACATAGTTTTCCAGATGAACAAATGGATAGATAAATTGGAAGAATTTTTGAACATATAGAAGTTTTATTCAAAAGAAAAAGGATGAAATTTATTTCCCACAGATGGGAAATAAAATTATAAAGAAGTACTTGCAAGAAGAGTAAGTGTGAAGAATTTCAATCATTACAGTGAAAACATAGTGAACCTATTCATAAAGGTTCTAATAGTTGTTACAAAATATTTTTTACATATTTATATTTGTGGAGAGAATATTTAATATTTTTTTATTATCATGAAATGTCAAGTGTTAGGATATTCTTTGCTTTCTATCACCACATAAAAGGATTGATTTCTAGAGGACTATGTGGTATTGAATTATTTCAAAACCATTCTATGGGATAGTTACTCTTGTTGAATAGTGAACCTTGTGAATAATATTGTTCATGTGGGTTGTTATTGTGTTCTTATTTCAAATAAAGTCGTAAATCTTTAACAAGTGGATATATTTTCTTCATAAGTAAGAAAATATGAAAATAAAAGACCACCAATTCACCCACCTCCACCTCTCAGTAATCACACAGATCATGATTAGTCTTCAAAAGTGGTATCATAGAGAAGGTTACCTTTGTTTAATCTTTACTTATGTTTAAATAAAAGATAATTCAAAATGGATTTTCAGTGTAAAGTGTAATTGGATTCCTTTTTGTATGGAAATATCAATCATATCTGGAAAGATAAAACAATGCCTTATCTTATGACACATGGTTATGAAGTTATATAATCTAATATAGATGGTTTTTCTCCACATATCATGAATTTCCCCCTTACAACTACTGATAAGAAGAATTTATCAAATTATGTATTATCCAAAAATGTTATACTTCCATCACTCTTTAAAAGTTATTTTTCTAGAGTTAAAGGATTTGGAATGGCCAAAGGAATCTGGAAGAAGTTAAAAAAATATGAAGGAAATAAAAATGTGAATAATTCAGAGTCATAAATATAGAGAATGAAGTATGGAGATCTTAATATGGGTGATTGTGAATATGTTTGTGAATTCTTTACATGGGTTAAGGGAATTATAAGCACCATTATATTTATTTGTGAGAAGTTAGAAGATTTAACAATTGTTGAAAAGATCTTATGACTTATTCAAGATAAATTTATTGAAAATGTTTCATTATTGGAAGATATAGATCATGAAGATCTATCATTATATGATCTATATATCACTCTCATAGATTATAAAACAAAATGATAAAAGTTTATAAATAAAAAAGAGAATATTGAATTGGAAAATCATTTCAAAGTTGTCAGTTAAGGAATGTATAATAAAGTACTCAAATAAGAAGGTAGTTAATCAAGCGCTGAAGTCAAGGTATGTGAAATTTTTATTGAATTTATTACTTTTTTTTCAAAAATGTGAAAAGAGGTAAAGGAAATTACAAAGGAAAATTCCCATTGAAATATTTTGGCTACAGGGTTTTTAGACATTTTACTACAAATTGTCCATGATAAATGAAACTTGAAGAAAGTAAAAAAGATATAATAAATTCATGTAAATACATCAAGAAAAAGGAATAAAAATAAAAATACTATTATAATATAAAATATAATATTTTAGATAAATAAAAAAGCTAAAACTATTTTTCTATGTGCTAGTAAGATGATGATAATAAAGAAAAGGCCGATAACTTTAGTGATGATGTTGCTAAAAAAATCCTTATTGAAAAATTGAATGATAAAAAAGTCACCAATGAATAAAGAGGTATTTTGAGTAATAAAAAGAAACTTATATAGTTTTTGATTCAATAATAAAAATGAGGCTTCGGCCCCAACCTTTAAAAAAATAATGTCTTGAAAATATTGTTAGACTTAAAAGGGAAAACAAGAAGTTTAATAATGAAAATATTTAGGCAAAAAATAAAGAATATTCTCTTGAAGATAAATCCAAGTCTCTAAAAGAAATTTATGATTCTAAGAAGTTTATTAATGAAAAAGAAATATCAACATTGTGCTTGATGAAAAGTTGAAAGTGAAGGAGGAAAAGTTTGAACTTTTTTAACGAAAACATGTTAAAACAAAGAAAATAACTAAAAAATTACAAGAATAAATTACTGATGTTGGTGAAATTTATGATAAATTTAAATCAAAGATGGATAAAAGAAATTATCCTCAAATTTTGATATGAAAAGTGAATATGATCTTAAGAAAAAGGAAGTTAATAATATAATCTATGTTTCTAAAATAAGTGGATTTAAGAACCCTAAAGTTTCTAAGGTTAAAAACTATGAGTAAAAATATACTAATATTAAATATTTTATTGAGATTGATAAGAAATCAAAGCCTAAGAAGAAAATATCAGGATGTAATGAAAACTTTGTTTTATAGAAAAAGATCAAATTAGAAGGTAATAAAGTTAATGAAAAGTGGGTACAAAACTCCAAAAAATATGTAAGTTATAGAGGGAGTTATGATTTTTATGGTTATTGTTGGAATTATATAGTATTTAGGCATACAACATATATATGTTTTGGTTTAATTGTCAATGTTATAATGAATATAGGAGATAATGGAGTCAAATTTTGATGGGGAATAAACCCACACAAAGGAGACAACTTTCTAATATTAGTTTGAAGATTAAAAATAGATTCTAACCCTTGGAAACTATTTGTGAAAATTTGATCAGCCTAGAAATCAAGAAAAAGGATTTTTTTATCATGGTACTAGCTCAAAAAAGGTTTTTAGAAAAAAACTCAAAATACGTGTGAGAAGAAAGAACAATTCAATGAAAAGACTTAAATATTGAAATTAATTTAAAATTTATAGAAGGAGAAAAACCTTTGATCTCAGATAGCAGGTGTTATTCAAACATAATGGAATATTTCAATTTTTTAAAAATGTGAATTATTTTACATAAGGTATAATGAGTTTTGTAAATAATTAGTAACTCAAAATAAATAGTTTTAGATCTATTATCATTAGGGAAGAAAATCTAAAATCCAAATGAGGTTATCTTTGTTGAATGGATGAAACACGTATTGTTAAGTATTTAATAACCCTATGATGAAGGTAACAAAGTAGTTTTCAAAAAACCTGGTTTTTATGTTAAAATTTGAGAATATGGGAAAGTTGTAATGAGAGGTCAAAGAATAATGGGAAACCTTTTTAAAGCTGGTGGTTGAAAAATTTCATGATATATGAGCATTATGAAAGAAAAAAATCTATTTCATAAAAGGATTATGTCTATTTTTCATAGGAATATGGGTAAGCTAATAAAGAGATAATGTATTAATGATATTCCATACATTATAATAAGAAGAGATTGGTTTTTACCATTTTCCAAAAAGGTAAAATTACAAAATATATACATAAAAATGTTTAGATACACTCAACTCATCCTCTTGAGCTGATACTTTCGTATATATATGGTCCCGTGAGTAAACAATAAAAAAATAGAGATAAATACTTTATTTATTTCATTTAAGACTTTACTTGAATGTCATGTATTATGTTTTTTGAAACATAAATCAGAGGCTCTAAAATGTTTCAAAGTTTTAGGTGAAGTTCATAAAAATAATGTTGATATTTTATGAATATGACTTCAAATAATAATGATGATTAATATAAAAATGTGAAATTTAGATATTATATTGAAAAACATGGAATTCATCATGAGTTTAGTGTAACATAAACACCATAGCATAATAGTGTTGTTGTAGGAATAAATAGAAGTTTGGTGGAAATAACATGAATAATATTGATCAAATGTGATAATTCTCATTATTTATGGAATTAAGATATCAAAGTAGAAGTTTATGTTTACATTTGATATTTCTATTGGGAAAATTCAATTTTAATCCTTATGAGTTGTATTATAAAGAATCCCCGAGTTTAAAGAACCTGAGGATTTTTAGATTCCCATTAATTATAAAAGTCACGGGTGGGAATCTTGGGAATTTTGATCCAAGAGGTGTTGATAGAATATTTCTTCGATACCCTCATAATGGTAGAGGATATGAGTGATATAATAAAGAGATATGAAATATTATTGACTCTAAATATAGTAGAGTTCTTGAATTGTATAATAATAATGTTTCTCAGATATTTTGATAAATGGAAGAAAGGGAATATGAGGTGGATGTAGTTAAACAACCAAAAATGGTTACTAATTATAGTAACAAGGATAAAATTTCTCCAGACAAAATATTCTGACTCAAGTATCTCAAGTGGTGAGTAACAATCATGTACATCTCATCCTAAGCTGATAAAGAAATTGGATGTTTATAACATCATTATAGATCAATGGAAATAAGTTCAAATATAAAGTACATCAAATTTAGTTCTTCATACTTCGTTATATTCATACCCTAAGTGAAAAGATTTTAATTAAACTATGGAACATCAAGAGTGGAGTGATTCCATTAATTAATAGATAAAACATATTGAGAAGAATAATACATGTGAAAATATACCCAAACCAACCAATAAAAATGTCATTCGAACAAGTTGGGTGTTCCAAAATAATTTGAATGAGAAAGGAGAAGTGAAAAGAAATAAGTAAAAACTTTTTTGTTTAGGTTACTCAAAAATTGAACATATTTAATTTTATGAGACCTTTTCTCGAGTTAAAGTATTAGAAAATATTAAAATATTTCTTCCTATCACTACACAAAAAATATATAAAATATTTTATATTGTTGTTAACTCATATTTTCTTAATGGAGAACTTGATAAAAAAAATTATGTAACAATTGTGTGGATTCATACTTAGGAAATATAAAAGTTAAGTATAAAAGTTAAAAATGGATTTTTATGGGATGAATCAAGTTCCAAAATATTAGTATTATAAACTAAATTCTTTCTTAATAAATTTGATCTTAAATAAAGGAAGATTTGATAGTAACATCTACATAAAAGAAAATAAATAGGTTTACCTCATTATTATTGTTTATATTAATAACATAATATTTATAGTGAAGAATGAATAAACATATGAAAATATTTCTAAAGTGATGAAGAAGATATTTGTAATATTCAATCTGGGAAAAATAAAATGCTTTCTTGCTATAAAATCTCACAAAACAAGAAATATATTTGTCTATCCCAATAAAATTATGCTAAGTAAATTCTAAAAAAATTTACCATGGAATATTAAAATCCAATTTCAAAAAAATTTATTATAGGAACAATGTTTTCCAAATATGTATAAGGAAAGAAGTTAGATCCTAAAGAGTTTATAATATGGTTATAATTTCATTATATCTATCATCATTAAGGATGGATATAGTGTATAATGTCACTCTTTGTTCCAGGTATCAAAGTGTACTAATGGAATATCATATAATATATGGAAAATTAATTCTCAAATATATTAAAGGCACAACTAATTTTGGGTTAAAATATAGAATTGTGTGAAGGATTTATTTGTTTGGTTATATAGATGAACATTGGGTAAGAGGTATAGATGATTGAAAATCCACATATGGTGGAGTGGTTTTCTTGGGAGAAAGATATTTCAGTTGACATACAAACAAATTGAATTCAGTAAATCTTAGTATAGTGTATTTTGAGTATTTTATTACAAATTAATCCACAACACAACTTATGTGTATGAATATATAGTTAGAAGAATTTTTTTAAAATTATATTTCCCCTTTTCTTAGGGTGTGATAATAAAAGTTTTATAAATCTCACTAAAAATCTAGGGAAATATTCTCATTCCAAGCACATTGATATAAAATTTCACTTCATCAAATAGAATGTGGAGAATAATGAAGTGAAGGTGGAGTTTTTTCAGAAATGTATAAAGTTGTTGATATTTTAATAAAACATTATAGAAGAAAATATTTCATAAGATGAGGTTGATAATTTGTGTTCAAACTCACTCAATTAATTTCTAAGGTATGTGATTTACATCCCCTCTCTCATCTTATCATTGGATAGTGTTCTCAAAGGGTATATAAATTATGTAACATAAATCTATTCTTTGGTATGTATTTTTCCTTTTTATTAAATGAATTTATTTAGTAAATTTCATTCATAAAAGTCAAAGTTTTCCTTTTGATGAAAGTTTCAAGTGGAAGAAGAAGGTTCTTATGAAATGTGTGAAATAGTTTCTTAATTCACTACTTATAGACAACATGGTATTGTTTCCCAATGGTTCTTGTTTCCAACACTTATTTCATTCACATATTCTTAGAATTGTTGGATAAATAATCCATTGAATTAATAATAAATATTTAGTGATTTCTATTCTTTTCTTGACATAAAAATTCAAAAGGGGATATTATTGGGACCAATTTGTTAGAAAAGTGATTTTGAATATGCTAGAAGTTGTTGAGAAATTTTATTAAAAAATATTTTATTTGGTTACATTACTATAATACATTTAACTTTGTAAATATTTCCAATGTGAACAAATGGAAAAATATGATTGGCTGAAGATGGTGAACAGATAGAGAAGACCAGACTAAGTTATCCAGAGAAAGTTCAATGGATGTACAATTCTGTATTGAGATGTTCGGAAATATTTTTGTCCTAAGTGTTTATATTATATAAAGTTCATCGGATAGAGTTTTTATTGAAATATAAAATTTTATTTTCTTGTTCAAAATGATTCAAACATAATGAGTTACAAAAGATATCATGATCCAAGCATGAGAAGAAAGAGAGACAAAATAGTTCTAGTGTAGAAACTTCTTTCTATGAAGATCTATAGAGTTCACCAGATAAAGGATATTAAAAAGTGTTTTATGGAAAGAGGCTTGGTTTTTTGGAGTTTTCATTCTAATTCATATACTATGTAAGGGTTCAAGAGAAGCTATGCTATTTTTATTTGACATTTAAAAGGTTTTAAAGCTTTGACTGTATGTAGTTTTAATGGATTAAAAATTTGTGAACTATTTTGAATAGATGAAGGTTATTAAGGTAAAAAAAAGTAAATAATATAAGGAATAGAATCATATTAAGTGCAAATGGAAAAATTACAACTAGAAAAAGTCTATATGGATGAATTCCAATTGGAAGAAGTCCATCAGATGAACCCAAGATCAGAAGGAATTCTTCGATTCATCGGATGAAATGTTTATTAGTTTCAAACATTGGATGGATGTTTTGGAATAAAGTTTAATTTATAGATTTTGCAATATAAAGGAAATGGATATAGAATTATGATGCAATTAATTTGATGGAGGAAGTGTTTAAATTAATTTTTCCAAAGTGTCTTGTGAAGTTATAAAAGAATATTATAATAGAGTCTTAATGGACAGAATAATGTTTTCAAATTTTTAATGAAAATATAATTGGTATAATGTTTTTTAATGGTAAAAATTTCTTTATAAAACTATCATAAATATATTACATGTGGTGATGTAAATATAATATTTTAATGTTTCAAATATCATGGGAGGAAGTTTTAGGATTCTCACTGAGGTATAATAATGTGTGGTGAAGTTTGTGGATTCTCATGTTTATGAGATGCCTCAAGAAAAATCTAAAAGTCTTAAAATGAATCCAAGAATAAAATTTAGAGGGATTTTCAAATTTCAAGTTTTTATTGAAGATGGAAAGTAAATTCTAATTCCTATCTTGGCTCCTTCAAGTTCTACTATAAAGGGGTGTTTATAAAACTCATAAATTGTATTGTTCAAGCATGTAAAAGATAAAGCACTGTAGGAATAGTTTTAGGTAGAGATTCCAGAAGAAAATATGATATCCAAAGTTTGAGAAAGGATGTTTCTAATAAAGGAAAAACTTGTTTCAATAAGAAGTTATTATCAGATAAAGAAGTTGTTATCATAATCACTAGACAAAATTCATTGGACAAAGTTTCATATCAGGTGGAATGGATAGAATGTGTGTAGAGGTGAACAAATGTACTTAGATTAATAAAGTTTTTATCTATTTTCATAAGGCACTATAAAGATAACAAGACAGAGAAATCAGATGAATTTTTGAAATAATGGAAGTTTTATATAGAATTATAAGAAGAAAAGTTATTTCCTACTATTTATAAAGTATAGAAGAAGTACTTTCCTGAAGAGAAAGTGTGAATAAGTAGAATTAACATAGTCAAAACATACTAAACCTATTTTTTAAGGTTTTTAACAATTTCTAAAAAATAATTTTTATATATTTTATCTATGAAGAGATCACATGAATTATTTTTTGATTATAGTGGAATGAAAGTGTAAGGATATTTCCTACTTATTATAACTATATAAAAGTAATGTTTTATAGTGGATTGTGTGGTATTGGATTATTTCAAAACCATGAAAAGGACTACATACTATTGTTGAGTAGTGAACCTTATAAATACTTATGTTCTTGTGGATTTTACTTTTATTCTTATTTCTACAAAATTCAAAACACTATAAAATCATGTGAAGGTTTTTTTATAAGTAAGAAGATATAAGAAGAGAAGATCACTAATTTACCCACTCCCCCTATCAGTGATTACAAGGATCCTGATTGGTTTTTTCACTTTATTAAAAGTCAAAAATTCATTTAAAGTGGTCATGCTCAGATCTTAAAGGCTTGGCTCGATTCATTGGACCCTGATGTTATACATCCCACTATATTATGTGATATTAAATGATCACAAACACCTAATTGTGTTTATAACATTATCTTTTAATATATTTCATTATTTACATTTTTGATGTTCTATAATGGTAGTTCTAGACCATACCAAGGAATCAAATGGAGAACATTTGAGTTTTTAGGTGGTTCTAATGAGAAGGAACCAACAACTACCTCATGGGGAACCACCAGATGACCAGTGGAGCACACCATCTACCTAGTGGTGTTAAGATTGCATAAAACATTCATTGGATAGAGGACCATAAGCCTTAATTCAACCCCCAATAACTAGAATTTTCCCTTAAGGCCACAAAGACCATTCTAGACCCCTATAAGGCTATAAATACACTTCCTTGGGTGCTTGGATAGAAATGGTTCACTCTTTTCAATCTTATGCTACCATTTTTCAATATCTATATCTTTGTTTTCACTTTATTATTATACTCTATCTATCTATTAATTACACCCTCTCTCAGTCTCATATTTCTTTTCTTATTCACTATAAAATGGAGAGTGGATTGCGTGCTTTATTATACTTTCATATATAAATACTCTTATTGATTTCCTTTTGGTTCTTTCTTGGTTCTTAAAGAAAGGTTTGGTTCTTTCATAGACATAAAGAAATAGTATTGGGTTCTAAAAACCATAAGTGAGGGATTTTTGTTCTTTCTTGGTCATTAATGTATTATTTGGGTTTTCAGACATAATCATTAAAAGGACAGAGGCTTTCTTACCAAAATCTATAAAAAACAAGGGAGGTTGGTTTTTCTTATTTTTTTAATAAAATAATATATTTTCATTTGTAAATAGGTTTCTTGGGTACCATTGAACCCAAGGGAGTAAAATTATCTAAGGGTTTTGGAGGGGGAGATATAGGCACCTTTTGTGGGTGATTTCCAAACTTCATTATCAAATTCTATTATGTTATTTATTTAATTTTTGTTGTGATAATTAATCTCTTCTGGCCAAAAATATTATTATTTCACTATCTAGTTTTAATTAATCAAGATAACATATAATTCTCATTATTAAAATTAATTCTTATCATTCTTATTTATCTCTTTAATTTCTTTATTCCATCAAATAATCTTTAATTTCATAAAAATTTTAAAAAAAGGTAATTCCCCCCCCCCAGACACACATAGCTCTTTCCATCCTTATATTGTCCAAAAAATGGTAATCAGAGGAAAAAAATGTATTTTAAAAAATATTAATGAGTTAAAATGAATGATCATTTAATTATAACTTTTATCCTTAATTCTAAAGTTTATCTATAAGTATAATCTATGTATAAAGCTCTTTATTTTGATCTAACCAATTAAAGTTATAAGAAATTTCACTTTTATTCTATTTTTGAAAGTATAGGACATCCCATTTGAAATATTTTTAAAAATGGATATACTTTTTATAACCAATTTGAAGAAAAATAAACTCTCATTAATATAATGTCTTTTAATATAGAAGGAAAATCTATGAATTCTATTTTTTGTGCACTGGGTAAAAAATATAATTTTATAGAGTTTCCATATATAATGTGCTAAAGAGATTTATAGGTTCTTTAATACACATATGAGGAGTGTATCAAGATATATTTCCCTAAAAGGAAGAAGAAAATAGAGAAGGCACTCAAACAATCAAAAAGGGATGAAATATAAAAATCCATCATATCATCTGATTTAAGTACAAATTCTATTATGGACCCAACCAAAGAACATAATGAGGTATTTTATTTATTTTTAACATGTTCCTTTAGTCATTAAAATTATAAAGATAAAATATTCCCAATATATTAACTTTAAGAAATATTTTTTGAACATACTATAAAGATCAAAGAGCATAAAAAGGATCATATTTTAGTGTTTAATGAGAAGGATTCTCATATTAAAGAAAAAAATAAATTCAAAGAGGAAAATTAAAATACCAATTATTTTCTATGAAAAATGATAAAAATAAATATAGAATATTTTATTTTTTATAAAATAAAATAAAGTGTTGAAAAAGAATTTAGATTAAGTTAAAAGAAAATTGGTGTTTCCCAATTGTATAAGAAAGGTACTTATAAGATTGGTTTTTCAAATTATTCTAGAACCTCAAAAGCTTCTACCACTTTTCTAAATGGGTTATCTAAATATAAATTTTGTAATTATTTACAAAAACACTAAGCATCTAATTTTTGGGTGTGTTTATAAAAATTATTGATATGGAAGGCCCAAATCCATCCTAATTTTTTTCAAATAAGCTACCAAGATGATATGATATTTCTTATGGGAATTCACATATAAAAAAATACGTGTTCTAAAATATTTATTGGCTAACATATGAAGACCCAAATTCACTATGATATGAAAAGGTATTTGTTTTTTTATAAGTAAAATGTCTCAATAGCATTCCCAACATGCTTTATGAAACCTGATAGGTAGGTGCTTAAGACACTTGTATAGTATAATGTCTCAAAATGAAACCCCATGAAAGACATTAAAATATTATTAATGTGGATCTTGTTATATATTTTCTTATAATATTACTTTTTTAATATGATATTTATCAATTATTCGATTTTACAATTATTATTTGAATTTAGAATTTATCTTTAATTAAATTATATTTTAATCATTACGAATTGAAAATATTTTCAAAATATAATTTTAAATTTCATTGATAAACATTGTAATTCACATTAATATCTCCTTGATCTTATCAATTTTATTTTTCAAATTTAGTTTTTAAATTTAATACTCATTGAAATTGAAAAAAAAATTATGAATTTTTTCCTCTTATTTGAAAGGATATGAAAATGATTTCAAATTTGATCATTCATCTTATTTCTTAATTAAATTATTATATGATATTGTTGAAAATTAAATATCAAATTATTAGAATTTATTATTTGATCATTACTTATTTTTGGAACAATGTTATATTGGAAACATACACTTTTATTAATTTAAATTCAAAATTTATGTTCAAGAATATTAAGGACTCACAGACCAGTCGGTGCCTATCACCAGTTATCCGGGGGAGATTTAAAAAAATCGTGTTCTTTAACTTTCCCATTGTCCATATAGATTTCCTTTTCTAGGTTCTTTTGGACTCTTATGTTGGGGATGTTTTTTACGAGTTTTATACTTCTTTAAGCTTCCCATCACTCTAATTAATCTATATTCATTCCATATTATAAAATATAAATCTTTATAAATCCAATTATTTTAAAATAATATTTTGTTATGTAATCCACTTATCTTCCATTCATTTAAAATAATTGTTGACTTATTTAAAAATAAAATAATAAGTTTATTTCCAAAAATGGGAAGAATGGAATTAAGTGAATCATTGTTTTCTCCAAAGGATTGCTTCAATTTATAGAATTTAAATACTATAATCCATTTCATTATAATTTCCTTTTAAAATCATTTTTATGTGATATTATAATTTATTTATAAAATATTGTTGTTTATATTGGCCACCTGATCCCCATTTTAATCATTTTTTTATTAGAAACTTAAATTTAAATCTCATTATTTCTTGACTTTTATTATAGCTAGTTTCATGATAGTTCTTAATCTAAATAATTTTACATGGTTTCTTGTACCAGAATTTATTAATTTTATAGATTAATTTATTTCCTTGTATATAATAAATTCAATTATCATTGATTAAAAACACTTTATATTGTATTAACATAGCATGTTCCATTGATATCATTTTGATAATTGAGTGTATTTGTTTTTTCATGAAAAATTATTATTATATCTCATGCATTATTTATTTTTTTCAATGTGGATTTTTCATTAACTCATTATAATGGATGATCACAAATAAATGGGAGAGAATGATATTCCAACTGATGAATTCTTTTCTTAATTATGTTCGTCTCATATTTTTCTAATATTTTGATGCAATATGTGGATCATCTGTAATCTTACTTAGACGTTATCATCTCATATTATTATGAATGTAGTATTGATATAGATTCTCACTAATATGGAGAAAATATTACAAGGATTGAATTGTTATCTCTCAAATCTTATGTATTGATTTTTGATAAATATCAAAGGGTGGATTTATTATTTTAAAAATCTCACATTGTCCTATTATTCAAATACCTTTGGAAAATCTCATTGGTATATTCTTTAATTTTGAATATTAATGTATTATGGCTCTATGTATTTCTAATTCCTTATTAAAGGGGGATCTGATCCTTTTCATAATTTCAAAATGATCCTGGAGGAAACATAAACTTTTTCTAATCTATTGAAATCATGGATCTAATATTTAAATTTTGAAATCCAATATTATGCTCACTTAATTTTAAAAAAAATATTCAAATTAGTTTGGAAATTTTATTTTAAAGTTTGTAATTTCTCATTTAATATTTTTCATTTTTAAAACCCCTTTATTAATTATTCTATTCAGGGGGTTTTAAATTTCTTGAATATGATTTTTTTCATTTAAGGAATGAGGTTTTTATTCTCTTTTAAACATATAATATTTACCATCCTGAAATACTATTTATTTTCAACCTTGATCATTATTAAAATATACTTCATTTTTTAATCTTGTGACATCTTGAAATATTATTCATTTTTTCACCTTGACCAATATTGATTATATGATCCTTTTTTAAAAACACAATCACATTTACATTCATATGGTCTTTTATCTTCATCTTGAGTTTATTATCTCTTTAAATCATGGATCTATTTTAGATCATTCATCCATTTGATTTTAAATATAGAGATAATTTTTTAAACTTTCTATTTTATTCAAAACATGAACTGATTGATATATTTATTTCACTCTCCTAGGTGAAGTTTGGTTCATTTTATCTTATGTCCATTGAACCCTTGATTTAAATTCCCTTGGTGACTCTATATAATTTTAAAATTATACTTCATTTGTGGGGGATCCAACCTATTAAATTTAAAAATTTACAAGGGAGGGACTTTATTTGAAATTAGATTTATAAAAAGGCATATGGGTGTACATTTTTTGGGTATCATTTTTTTATATGATCAATTCATTTAAATTTTTAATCTTGTTTTAAAAATATTCTCATTATAGTACTTAAGGATTTACTTATTTGTAATATAAATGATTTTTTTCATTATCTTTTCATAAATTCATTATATCACTAACTCTTATTTATGAGTTTTAAGATTATTAAAATGGGGTAAAAGGTGATGAGTCTAAGGTATGATTTCTCTAATAACTTCTTTTAAATTATTTTGAGTAAAAATTTTAAATCCATAAGGTTTGATTATCCTCTATCAAATATTTTTCAAAATCATATTTATTTCAAGCATTTTATTAATTTTAATTTTATAACATAAAATGGGGAGGTATATTTTGATCATAAAAGAAACATTAATAGTGTTTTAATGGCAAAAAAAATTATAATTTTCTAATAAATTTTGACTCATTTCAATTATTTTTGAAATTAGATGATTTTTTAAATTGAGTTACACTTTTATTTTGAATTTTTTGTGATTTTGATTTTTGATATTTGTATTGGGAAATAAGTTTTGAAACATACTTTTTGATGAAATGTTTTTTGGAATAATTCTTGGATTAAATAACTAAATTTATTTTTGGAAGTATTGAAATTGATTGGTTAATTTCATTATGAAATATTAAAATTATCTTTGAATATATTCATACAATTTTCATCATGTCTATCTTCATAATATTTATTTAATATGTTTTTTTATCATTAAAAAGGGGAGAATGTTTTACATCATGCTATCTTAGGAGATTTTGAATAATCAAAAACTCCAAATTATTTTTAAAACATTATCTTTTCATGGATATTAGTATTTATATTTGAGATATTTTAATATGGAAGTTTCAGAATAAACTGAGGTGTCAAAGGGAGAATAATTTAATTTCTATGCTTCCAAACAGTTGGAACCACTGGCTACCTAGTGGGGTACCACTGGATGGGCTATTGCACCCACTCTCTACCCGATGGTATTAGGACTGCATAAAAAATATCCATTATAGATGGGTCCTCAAGACTTAATTTGACCCCCAATCACTAGAATAAACCCTTATGGCCACAAATATCGTCCTAAACACTCTGAAGGCTATAAATATACCACCTTGGGTTCTTGTAAGGAAATATTTATATCTTTTCAATATAATTATACTATTTTTTATATCCATGTCATTCTTTATACTTCTTTGTTTTATTCTAGTTCTCTCCCACATTTTTTCACTCTATATATATATATATATATATATATATTGTATTTCTTCTCTTATTCATTGTAAAAAAGGATAGTGGAGTATGTTATCCATTGAGATTTCATACATAAAGTATTTTTTATTTTTCTTCTAGTTCTTCATTGGTATTAAAAGAAATGTGTGGTTCTTTCTTGGAATTAAACAAGGTAATTGTGGTCTCACAACCTTAAGTGATAGATTTTGGTACTTGCTTAGTCCTTATAGCAATGTTTGGGTTTTTAGACACAACCATTAAATGGATAGTGTATTTATTTCTAAAACCTCAAAAAAGTGAGGGATATTGGGTTTTCTTGGTTGGTTCTTATAATAAGGGATTTAAATTATTAAACGGGTTATTTGGGTTTCATTGAACCCAATAGAGTTAAATCCTCCAAATGCCTTGGGAGTAGAGATGTAGACACATTTCATAGATGATTTTTGAAAATCATTATCAAATTATCCTGTGTTATATATTTCATTTACATTATTATATGTAATATATTCCACTAAAAAATCTTATCTTGTGCTATGTATTTTTAAATAACCACAATCAATTATAATTATCGTTCTTGTGATTAATTATTATAATTCTTGTTCATATATTTAATTTCTTTATTCCATCAAATAAATTTTAATTTATTAAATTCATTTAAAAAATGAAATTCACCAACCCACTTTCCATCCTTACTTAGTCCAACATACAATGCCCCTTGGTGGCTATAAATAGGTGTTATGGGAGGCATGGAATTCCATCTAATATTTATGTAATTCAGGGTAATAACTCTTGATGCTCCATAACATCTAAATCTCTCAAGGTCTATAAAGTTCCATATTCCTCCTCTAATTCATAAGAAATTCAAGTGATCATAATCTATGAGAATTTAACATCAAATGAAGATCACCATTCTAAGGAAAAATCTTCATTAACATCCCTCAAGATTCATCAAGATTTATTTGATTCATTCCTTATTTTGTGATCTACCTCTTTCTATCTCTTTCTATTTGATCCTTTATTTCTTTTTTGTATAACCCCTTAGACCCCTCTCTCATTTTTCATTTATATATCTCACTTTATCTTTATTTATTATCATTTAATAAGAGTATAGAAGGTATTATAACAATGTTTACATCAAAGATACCATATCTCTTCTCTCCCCTTTTTATCATTTGTTCCTGGTTCCCATTAAAAATAGGGGATATTTTTGTTTATTGATTTTTTTCAAGAGAAAAGGATTGGTTCTTGTTTCCCCTTAAAATAGAGGTTTCTTAGTTTCTTTTTTCCAATTCAAAATAAAGGGACTTATTTTATTCTTTATTCCCATTAAAATTAAAGTGTTATATACCCTATCGAGACTTCTTAGGGGGGGAGACATGGGGAACCTCTAAGTGTTATTGATGAACTCTATAATTAAGGAGTGAATTTTCTATTTAAATTATGCATTTTAAATTCCACATCACTTTTACTATAATTGAATCATTTTATTTTTCAAATACACTTTATTTTTATATTCTCATTTATCACTTTACTTCATTATATCTTTTATATCATCAGTCATTTTTATTTATCACTTATTTAAAAAATACATTTAACCCTACCCCCATCTTGAAATTTCTCCAACCAACAAATATGATCATGGCCCATGGTTACATCATCTAAAAAATATTAAAAAAATTATAATTATCATGTTTAAACATAAAATACAGTTTTAGAGTCATCTATGTAAGGTGTTAATGAAAAAATTAACACATTATTTCATAGATCCAGTAGTTTGCACGTACACATGAGTGACGTTTCCATATTTCTACTGAGTGGAAAAGAAACAAAGTATAGGGAACACCATGAAGTATCAAAATTGTTGATACATATTAATTTCCAAGATCCTTTACCTTCATTGTCTCCTTATTAGTATAAAGTGGGTGTAATTGGTTAAATGGTCAATCATAACCCAAATAGAATCTCATCTCTAATGGGTACATAGTATTCTAATAATGATTTCCCTAGACACCTCATCCCACTTCTATGTAGTAATGGGAAGTGGCTTGAGAAAACCAGAGGTTCATTGGTGTTTTTCCAATACCCACTGATAGGTATAACAATGAGACACCAGATCTACTATATTTATCCTCATATCCAACCATCGTTATCATCACTTAATATAGTAATACATTTTAGTGACAACTAGAAAGAAACCCCACTAGGACCGGTGGAAATATATCATAACTTCCTTATTGAAAATAGAACCACAATCTTATCCCTAAACCAAAGAGAACATCCTATAGATAGATACTATTGATCATTGTTCTCCCCAACATATAAATCTCATCTATGGTATGGGTGCTCACAATTTTCTTCCTGATCTTGGGAAACAATATCAAGGAGTGAAAGAGTTAAATAAAAATTTCCATGAAATAGAACCTCTTTATCCTCTTTTTTATTTTGGTTCAACTCAGCTAGGATACCCATAAGCTTTAACTCCTAATTGGAATCTTTTTGATCCTATGATGGAAACTTCCAACTAAGGGAATCTAGAATAGTATTCCACTTACCATGTGTATAAAAGATATCAAAATAAATTGTTTGGATATATGTGACACAATATCTCTACCTAAGGATTAAATCATTTTGAATGAAATTGTAACCAAGGATCTTATAATCATAAAAAAATAAATTTTCACAAAATAGGTCATTCCTCCAACATTTGAGTGTGTGAATGACTGCAACTTGCACCAAGTCATGGGTAAGATAGTTCTTCTCATGTGATCAAAGGTATCAAGAGTTTCAGGCTACCACATGATCTCCTTTCACTGTAACATAGCTCAAAACCATCCTTGAATCATCAAAATAAACCATATAACCAATAAACACCTCGATAATTTAGATATGGAGGATGATTTCAAATGTTTCTTCATCTATTAAAACATGGATTGGAATTCTAAATTCCATATAAATTTAATCCCCTTATAGGTGAGAGCAGTTAAAGGGGAAGAAAATTTGGATAAATCCCTATTTAACAATGGATAGTAACTAGCTAGTCCTGAAAATATTTTAATTTCAAAGAGATTCCTAAACTCCTCCTAATAAATAAAATCCCTTAACTTTTCCAGATCCAATGATATACCTTTTTTGAATATTAC
The DNA here is from genome assembly GCA_963277665.1 of Viscum album. NCBI lineage: Eukaryota > Viridiplantae > Streptophyta > Magnoliopsida > Santalales > Viscaceae > Viscum > Viscum album. The sequence goes on along the minus strand of OY728134.1, from coordinate 1,157,146,109 downwards.
ATGTCCCAGAAACTTCACTTCCCTGATCTAAAAACTATATTCACATAGTTTAGCATAGAGAAGGTAGACTAATAGGGTTACCAAAATAATCCTTTGATAATGGTTATGATCCTACTTGGTATTATAATATACTAAGATGTCATCCACAAAAACCATGGTGATGGAGTCATGGTATCAATGGAGTATTCGGTTCATCAGTTCCATAAATACCACTATAGCATTAGTCAACCCAAATGGTATCACCACATAATCGAAATGAATATACCTTATCTTGAAATATATTTTAGTAAAATTGGATTCCTTCACAATAACTTAGTGATACCCTGACTAGAGAAAAATTTTAGAGAACCCATTCACCGCCTTCAACTGTTTAAAGAGATCATCAAAACTATGAATGATGTACTTATTCTTAATGGTATCTCGGTTTAGATTTCACTAATAAATACATAAGTGAAGTTTATCATCTTCCTTATTATAAAATATAACCAAAGAGACCTAAGGGGATTTATTCTAGTGAATGAATTGATAGCTTACAGATCATCAAGATGAATATTTAACACTTTCATCTCTACAGGTGCTATATAATAAAAGGGAAAGGAAATTATGTGGGTTATGGGAACCAAATAAATAGAATACATAAATTATCACTCTTGGGTTAAACCCAAGAATAAATTGAGAAGCACCACTAGAAACTCCCTCATGGTCGGGGAAGTTCATCCCATAGATTCCCATAAATAACCTTATCCAAGAGATAAACTATCTAATATGCCATACTACCCACCTCAAGATGGGTTGTTCCTAACAAAACTGATCATGGATCTAAATACCCATTAAAAACATGAGGATTACCATCGAGAGAAGTAAATTACACCTTCCTCTAGTAACAATCAATATGTTCCTTGAAGGAAACCATGCAATCCATTCTGATAAAGACATCAAATGAATACATCTCAAGGATGAGGAAGTGTCATTCTAGATCCACTTATGAGATAGAGACAACACAAGATAGACATAGAAAACCTTGATCATTTTTCATGCTAAGGGGTTTCATGATCTCTATAACATATGGAATAATCTTGAATGAAAGATTCAATAATTCCACAACACATCTAGAGTTAAATGAGTGGGAAGAACTTGTTTCAAATGAATCAATCCCTAAAGATGATGCAATGAGTATAGTACCTATCAAGATCATCCGCCCTATCTCAAAATCCATGGGTGTCATCTATACTATATTCAACTTCCTGGTCTTAGTCTGGGTCTAATATTTAACATTGTCTTGGGGTTATTCCCTTAGTTGAATCTAGTCATATGATGAGTCATTCCCACCCCCATACCTTTGTGATTGTGATCACACTATCATAGAGTAATTTGAATAAAGGGAGAATAACTAAGGTATAAATGAGTGTTCACCACTTCAAGTAGAAGTAATGGATTAAAAAAACCTATAAAAATGGAAAGTACACCAGTAAGAAAGTAAATCCTTTAGGAAATATTGGCTTGAGGACCTCATATTCTCATATGTAACACCCCAAGTTTCAATAAAAGAATTATTTTAATTAATAAATGAATTATATTTTAAATAAATAATATTATGAAATATTTTAATAAAACAATGTTATTTCATTTAACTGAAATGAAATTTTGTTACTTTGACTTACATTATTTTCAAAATGACATTTTTTATACATGAAGACATATTAAATAATATATTGTTTTAATAAATAAAAATAATTAAAGGTAATATTCTCATTATAAAATTTGTTTAATAAAATTATAAATCTATATTATAAATATTAAAATTATACATTCCATTTACAAAAATATTATTTCAAAGTATTATTTGTTGCAATAATAATGTCAAATGATTTAAGTAACATAATTTTTTAAAAAAATCACTATTAATATTCACATTTTAATTTATGTAGATAAATATTTAATCTGACATATGAATAATTATATTAAAATTATTTGGGTTTTATAGATTTTAAAAATATGCAGTATATATATGTGTGTGTGTTTGTATGTAAATATATAAAGTAATAATTATTAGCTTTAAATTAAAAATTTTGATTAGATTAATAAAATTATTAATATTTTTTTTAATAAAATTATAATTATATGGTATAAATATTTTAATATTAAAGTAAAATTTATAATATTATACATATATAATATTAACCTTTATATTCATTGCATTAAAGAAATCATTTATATTATAATAATAATAATAAACAAATAAAAAAGAAAAAAATCAAGGGAGGGTCATCGGTTTTCATGTGTGAGGCCAGAGGTATGCACTTAGGGTTTCAAGGGGAGGCTTAGGGTCTCCAGGTCTCATCATTCAGGGGGTCGTGTTTCTTCTTCAGGTTTGAGAAGTGGGACTCGCAGCCTACAGTTGAATATGAGCACTAAGAGTTGAGTCAATTTTCTCTATGGATGGAGGTTGAGCAGCATCATTTGCAAGCGAGGTGAAGTCTAGTGAAGATAGATCCTAGCGTTGATGATAGAGATCCAGGTTAGGGTTTTGTTTTAGGTTTTCTAGACCTAGTTTGAGGAATATGATCCTCTTTTTAGGTCTGGATCTCGTTGGAATAATAGTATCACTGTCGTTTTTCTCCTTTACCCATTTTTCGTTAGCTTCAATTTTCTATTACCTATCTTAGACTGTTTATTAGCTTGTTTTGTACTATTTTTCTTATGATTTTGGAATTAATTTAGTCTACAGATGTCATTTTGGTTGATCCTGTTGCAGTCATTTTATATTTTTTTTCTCATTTTTGTTTGCCTATGTGTAAATAGCATGTAGAGCATGCATGTGGGTATCATTTTTCCTCTACTCTGCAGTCTCCTTTTAGTTGTGTGTACAATTAAGTGAATGGCTATAAAAGTCATGAACCTATGTGGAAATGGAAATTTAAAAACTATAAAAATATTTTTTCTAGTCCGGGAAAGGTTAAGGGTGTATAGAAGAAGTCCTACAACTTATGGACTGCTGTTCAAGTAAGGGATTTAGTATTTATTTTTATGATTTAACTTTTTTTGTAAGGGTGGGTTTTATTTATTTATTTTTGGATTATAATTCTTGATTTTCAAATGAGTACGGCTGTTAATAAAGTTATTTTCAGATTCAATTATGTTAGATTTTATTAAAATTTATTTTCAGGATTGAGTACTTCACTTTTAATTTCTTAAAGAATGAATTTATTTCAAATATATAAGGATTTATACATATATATACACTGATTTAAACATATGCCTGGATATGTTTTTGTTTCCAACTATATTGGGGAACTAATAATGTGAGAGGGATTATATAGTTTATTGTACAGATTTTATACGGGTTATAAACAGTAAATTTATTTATACAATTTATGTTTTATTTTTAAGGGTGTATACACGTATACATATAAATGTATATATGTATATATATATATATATATCTAATTACATTCTTTTATTTTCATAACTAATAATGTAAGGGAAACTATTCTATTTTTTTCAAATACTTATAATAAAAAATTTCTTCTCTTTTGTAGTACAATTGAAGGGATATCTTAATTAATTTTTTCAGATTTTGGTACTTTGAATTATGTAAAGGAATTAATTTAATTTATATATATGCGTATAATATTTTTTCAATCATACACATACATATGTAATATTTTCTAGGCATTCAAGTCCCTACTTTTGATTCATATAATTATGTAATATGTACGAATATATATTTCTTGTAATGAAAAAATTCAATTAAGAGTTGTTTATTTTAAATTTTATTTTTCATAGGTTTAATTTATCCAATTGACTTATCTTTTATTTCTTTATAAAGTTTATCTTTTTACCAAGATATATATATATATATACCAATTTATTTGTTTTAATAATTTATCATGTAAGGGATTTTATTAATTTCATTTGTTTTTGTGAACATACATAGACGTAGTTATATATATATATATATATATATATATATCATTCTAATCAAAGTTACATATATGATAGTTCTTCTTGATGTAAATGATATTTCCCCTAAAATCATATAATTGTAGGGGTATGATTTCGATTATCAAGTAATGATCTTTAAACAATGAATATCATATGTGCATATACAAGCATATATACACATTCATAGCATAATATTTTCAGTATTTACATATATATCTATGTATATATATGTATATATGTATATATATATATATAAATTTATTAATATGTAAGTAAATGTAACTGTTTATATCTATTTTATTAATTTTTCAAAATTAAAAACATAAGGATTTAAGTTTTATCAATCCATTTTGGGTTTTACAAAAGATTACATATAAATATGTACATATTTTATGTATATATATGTATATATGTTGAAAAGGGTGTTTTCAATTAAAAATCTAGTTTTCCTAAGTGAAAATAATCTCTGAGTTTAATTGCAAACAACAACAAAATTCTGTTTTGTTATTGTGTGTCTTGAAATTTTAAAAGTGTTTATTATTTTGATATTGTTGTTATTATTTCATGTATATACCTATGTGTATGTATTTTTTGTTTATTAAAAATGGTTAGCCTTTTATTTCCAAATCCATATTCAAATTTAGGATTTATCAATTTATGGTATGTGGTCATGAGTAACCTGGTTTTTTTAAATGAAAATCATTATCATTTTATGTGATAAGACTAAACAAGTTATTATTTTATGTGCCCAAGCTATCATTTCATGTGAGAAATTTCATTCTCCCCTCTTGGTATGTCATGCATAGTTATTTATTCCCAACATCTAATTTATAAATAACATTCCATGCATTTTAGAGAGCATGTATGTATTTATTTCATTATGCTGCTTATTTGTGCATTAAAAAAAGTGACATTTATTTCAAGTATGGGATTAATAATTTTATGATATTATATGTATTAATAATTAAACTTTTCAAAGTGGTGTGGAACACTTTGTATTTTTTATAAATTATGTACCTCAAAAATTTATCAATGAGTTTATTTCCATCTATGATTAAAATTCAAATAAATCAATTTGGTATGAGACACTTTGATTTAAAGACATATTTTTATTATACATATGAGGAATTCATTGGACATATAATGTGATAGGTGAGTCCCATTATAGCCTCTCGATGCATCGGTAGGTCTCATGAGGCAAACTAATGTCTTAGAACAAGGCCTTGATGGAATGATTATGAATTTCCTTGGCATGAGGCCTTACTGATGTAGCTATGATTTCCAATATTATGCATTCCCTCATTATGTGATTAGTACTTGACCTTTGATGTGATTATTCAACTAGTTCAATATCCATGGATAAGAAACATTTTCTTATGAACTTTAATATGGATTTCGTTAATCAAATTCAAATGGTATAATGTTTTATATTTATGTCTATACAAATATAGAAATTCATTTTGTTTTTAATCTATAAATAGATGTTATAAACTCATCTATCATTTTATAGTTCGCATTTATGTGTTAGATGATGTTGGATTTTTTCGGTTGGATGTCGCCCTTCTAACCTGGCTTTCCCCTCTCGCTCTGGGCTCCATCTAGGGTTTCCTCCTGAAACCTTCTATTGCGGGATCGAAAACGTGTTTTAGCATTGCTATTATTCCATTCCTTCCTATCCTTCACTCTTTTCGCCTATTCCAGACCTCTCTGTACGATTTGGTTTCCAATCGTGACTCTGTCGTCCTCTTTCTTATTCCATAGTGGTGTGGCTGCCTTGGATTTTTTCTCCAGGGTGGTTTATCTTAATCCTGCTGAAGTTTGTCACTGTTGAATCCCTCAGTTGCTTCTTCCCTACCCTGACTTCACATTCCACCACGCCTCTCTGGGTTGGAGTTGGATCGATGGAAACACAATGGTTTTGGGTTAATTGGTTTGGAGGTTATTGGTTTTTTCAGGTGTGCATGTGTCAGATTGATTTGGATCTTGTTTTGGCTTTTGGAATCAGTCTCTTCATGCTATTTCGGAACCCTCGGGGCTCAAATCCCTGCCCTGAACAAAAGTACTTTTGTTTCTCTCTGAGTTGGATCTGAAGCGGTGGTTCCTCAGAGGTTTTTGGAGGTGGGATTCAGCGGCCCATAGTGCTCCTCGCGTGGTCTATTTTGATTTTTGGTGAGGGTTTATTTTCTCCTTCTTTAGCGGTCGATCTTCTCTAGGATTTCTCGGTGAAGGTTCTTATTATATTTATGTGTTGGTTGTGTTCTATTTTGATTATGGTGGCGGCCATGGATGATGTTAACGATGGTGTCGTGCCATTGATTTCACGGTCTGATGTAGTAAGTTCATTCTGTATTGGCGATTTGGCTATTTTTGATTTACGATGACATGTATGCTATTTCATGGTGGCTAAGATGGTCTCTAATGATCTCCGACGACTTGTGTGAAGTTCAGATGGTGATGACGGTGGGGGTTCTGTATTTTTCAGTGAACATTTTGTATATGGTTTCTGTGTTTTTTTAGTTTCTAGTTTCTATGATGTTTGGACAATGACGACAAGATGATAATGTTTCATGGCGGTTCGATGGCCCTGGATGGTCACTGTCGTTTAGTTGGCAACGTCGACGATGGTGATTGGATGGCGTTGACAACTATGACAATGGTAATGTTGGTTGTTGACTATGGGACTATTCTCTTGGTTTTTGAATTTTGAATTTTGAATAGGGAATGATCTGAGTTTGTATCCCACTGGTTACCGCTAAGCCAAAAAGCGACTGTTTCGAAAATCAAATAAAAAACAAATTTTCATTCATTTATGTGTAAGATTATAATTGATATCATTTTTTTCTAAAAATTATGAACATGTTTTATTTCATGTGTAAATATTTATCTTCACCTCTGACATGTCGAACATAATTATGTATGGTCATTATCTAACTTGTAAGTGGCATTTCAGGTTTTCTTGTTCAAGTGTTTGAATATTATATAATGAATTTTTTTTGTAACATTTAAATAAGAAAAGAAATTCTTGAGCATGGGTTTTCTATAAAAATGATTTTTAGTAACTCTTGAAAAATTATGATGACATGTTATGAGAGATGTTATTATATTTTAAATAAAATGATTTAAGTATGTATTTTTATCTTATAGAAATGTTTTCTTTAAAATATTTTATTAATTGTTTTTAAAACCCCTTTTTGGGAATTTTAAATGCTCACCATACGTTTTAAATACATTTTTATAGGTTGATTAGATTTAGGAGAGACATTATTTACACTGTGGAGGAAGCTCTTTAAAGTTTATTTTTGTTCAGTTTTGAGGAAATGTAATACTTATATCTAATTATAAAAAACCTATACTGGAAAAGATCCTCATTTATGTAATGTGTTGTGTAATTTTTCAATTCCATTTCATAAAAAAAATTCATAGCATATTTTAGCACCGGCTTCGGGCAACTGGGTTCGGGGCGTTACAGTTGATATCAAAGGAACGATCTAGAAAACATTGGAGATTAGATGTTTTTGACTCTAAAATTTTTAGTGATTCTTGTTTTTTTTCATGATTCTAAAAATGGTAAATCAAAATTTTCATTTTAGAGTATGATTAATGAATTTCTAGGAAGAAATTCTTTTAAGGGTGGAATAATGTAACTCCCTGAGTTTTAATAAAAGAATTATTTAAATTAATAAATGAATTATAATTTAAATAAATAATATTATGAAATATTTTAATAAAACTATGTGATTTCATTTAACCGAAATGAAATTTTTTTACTTTGATTTATATTATTTTCAAAATGACGTTTTTTTATACATTATGACATATTAAATAATATATTGTTTTAATAAATAAAAATAATTAAAGTTAATATTATTATTATAAAAAAATTTTAATAAAATTATATATTATATTATAAATATTGAAATTATACATTCCATTAAAAAATATTATTTTAAAGTATTATATATTACATTAATAATGTCAACTGATTTAAGTAACATCAATTTTTTAAAAACACACCATTAATATTCATGTTTTAATTTATGAAAATTAATATTTAATTTGAAAAATGAATAATTATATTAAAATTATTTACCTTTTATAGATATTTAAAATATTAAGTATATATATATGTATATATATAAAGTCATAATTATTAGCTATAAATTATAAATTTTTATTAGATTAATAAAATTATTAATATTATATTTTTTTGTTTAATAAAATTTTAATTATATAGTATAACTATTTTAATATTGAAGTAATAATTATTATATTATACATATATATCATTAACATTTATATTAATTATTTTAAAGAAATCATTTATATTATAATAATAATAATAAATGAATAAAAAAAGAAAGAAACCAAGGGAGGGTTGTTAGTTTTCATGGGTGAGGCCAAAGGTCCACGCTTAGGGTTTCAAGGGGAGGTCGAGGGTCTTTAGGTCGCATCTTTCGAGCGGATATCTTAATTTATTTTTTCATATTTTGGTACTTTAAATTCTGTAAAGGAATTACTTTAATTTACATATATGTGTATAATATTTTTTCAATCATATACATGCATATGTAATATTTTATAGGCATTCAAGTCCCTACTTTTGATTTATATAATTATGTAATATGTATGAATATATATTTTTTGTTACGAAAAAAAATCAATTAAGAGTAGTTTATTTTAAATTTTATTTTTCAAGGGTTTAATTTATCCTATCAACATATCTTATATTCCTTTATAAAGTTTATTATTTTTTCAATATTTATATATATATATATATATGAATTTATTTGTTTTAATAATTTATCGTGTGAGGGATTTTATTATTTTCATTTCTTTTTGTGAACAATTATATATATATATATGTAGTTATATATATATTTGTAGTTATATATATATATATATATATATATATATATATATTTCTAATCCAAGTTACATATATGAAAATACATCTTTTTTTAAATGATATTTCCCCTAAAATCTTATAGTTGCAAGGGTATGATTTTGATTATCAAGTAATGATCTTTAGACAAATAATTACATATGTTTATATACATTCATATATACACATACATAGAACAATATTTTCATAATTTACATATATATATATATATGTGTGTGTTTGTGTGTGTGTGTGTATAAATTTATACATGTGTAAGTAAATGTAATTGTTCCTATCTGTTTTATTTATCTTTCAGAATAAAAAACTTAAGGATTTAAGTTTTATCAAATGATTTTGGGTTCTAAAAAAGAGTACATATAAATATGTACATATTTTACATATATATATATATATGTGTGTGTGTGTGTGTGTGTGTGTGTGTGTGTCTGTTGAAAAGGTTGTTTTCAATTAAAAATCCAATTTGCCTAAGTGAAAATAATCTCTGATTCTAATGGAAAACAATAACAAAACCTTGTTTTGTTATTGTGTGCCTTAAAATTTTAAAAGGGTTTATTATTTTGATATTGTAGTTATTATTTAATGTATACACATATGTGTATGTCTTTTTGTTTATTAAAAATGGTTAGTCTCTTATTTCAAAATTTATATTCCTAGTTAGGATTTATCAGTTTATGGTATATGGTTATGAGTAACCATGTTTTTTTAAATGAAAATCGTAATCATTATATGTGATAAGACTAAACAAGATATTATTTTATGTGTGAAAGATATAATTTCATATGTGAAATTTCATTCGCCTATCATGGTATGTCATGCACAGTTAGTTATGGCCAACTTCTAATTTATAAATAACATTCCATGCATTTTAGAGAGCATGTATATATTTATTTCATTATTATGCTTATTTGTGCATTAAAAATTGTGACATTTATTTCAAGTATGGGATTAATCTTTTTTATGATATTATATAGAATAATAATTAAACATTTCAAAGTGGTGTGGAACACTTTGGATTGATTAAAGATTATGTACCTTATAAATTTATCAAAGAATTTATTTTCATATATGATTAAGATTCAAATAAATCAAAGTGTTATGGGACAATTTGATTTAAAGACATGTTTATATTAGACATATGAATAATGTATTAGACTAATTATGTGATAGGTGAGGCCCACTATAGCCTCTCGGTGCATCAGTAAGTCTCATGAGACAAACTAGTGTCTTAGAATAAGGCCTTGATGGTATGATTATGAATGGTCTTGGCACGAGGCCATGTTGATGTAGCTATGATGTCCAGTATTATGCATTCCCTCATTAAGATATTATTACTTGACCTTGGATGTGATTATTCGACTTGTATAATATCCATGGATAAGAATCATTTCCTTATGAACATTAATATGGATTTAGTTCATCAGATTCACATGGTATAATGTTTTATATTTATGTATATACAAATATAGTAATTAATTTTGTATTCAATCTATAAACAGAGGTTAGAAACTTATCTATCATTTCATGGTTTTCATTTATGTGTTAGATGATAATTGATATCAATTTATGTGAAAATTATGTACAAGTATTATTTCGTGTGTAAATCTGTAATCGCACCTCTAACATGTCATACATAATTAAGTATAGTCATTATATAACTTGTAAGTTTCATTTCACGTTTTTTTGTTCCAGTGTGTACATATTATATAATGAAATTTATTTGTAACATTTAAATAAGAATATAAATTCTTGATCATGAGTTTTCCCTAAAAATGATTTTTAGTAACTCTTTAAAAATGATAATGACATGCTATGAGAGATATTATTTTCTTTTAAATAAAATTATTTATGTATTTATTTTTATCTCAAAGAAATGTTATATTTAAAATAATTTATTAATTATTTTTGAAACCCCTTAGTGGGCATTTTAAATTATCACCCTACATTTTAAATTCATTTTTACAGGTTGGGTTGATTTATGAGTGACGTTATTTACTTTGTGATGGCATCTCTTTAAAGTTTATTTTTGTTCAATTTTGAGGAAATGTAATAGTTGTATCTAATTTTCCAAAACCTAGACCAATAAAGATCCTCGTTCATGTAATGTGTTGTGTAATTTTTCAGTTCATTTTTATAAAAAAATTATGCATCATATTTTAGAACTAGATCTGAGCAACTAGGGTCGGGGCGTTACAGTTGGTATGAAAGGAATGGTCTAGACAACTTTTGAGATTAGATGTTTTTGAGTCTAGAAGTTTAGTGGTTCTTGTTTTTTTCTTGATTTTGAAGATGGAAATTCAAAATTTTCATTTTAGAGTATGATGACTGAATTGCGAGGACGCAATTCTTTTGATGGGGGAATAATGTAACACCCTAAGTTTCAATAAATGAATTATTTTAATTAATAAATTAATTATAATTTAAAAAAATAATATTATGAAATATTTTAATAAAACTATGTGATTTCATTTAATCGAAATGAAATTTTGTTACTTTGATTAATATTATCTTCAAAATGACATTCTTTATACCCGATGACATATAAAAAAATATATTGTTTTAATAAATAAAAATAATTAAAGTTAATATTATTATTATAAAAATTTTCTAATAAAATTATGCATTCCATTTAAAAAATAATATTTTAAATTATTATGTGTTTTAATAATAATATCAAATGATTTAAGTACATCATTTTGTATAAAACACACTATTAATATTCATGTTTTAATTTATAAAAATAAATATTTAATCTGACATATGAATAATTATATTAAAATTATTTACATTTTATATATTTTGAAAATATGAAGTGTGTGTGTGTGAAGTAATAATTATTATCTTTAAATTATAAATTTTGATTAGATTAATAAAATTATTAATATTATGTTTTTTAATAAAATTGTAATTATATGGTATAACTATTTTAATATTAAATTAAAACTTATAATATTATATATATATATATATAATATTAAGCTTTATATTAAGTATATTAAAGAAATGATTTATATAATAATAATAATCATGATGATGATGATGATAAAAGAATAAAAAAATGAATAAATCAAGAGAGGCTCGTCGGTTTTCACGGGCAATGCCAGAGGTCTGCACATAGGGTTTCAAGGGGAGGCTGAGGGTCTCTATGTCGCATCGTTTGGGGGGATAATATTTTGATATCGTTCCTACTGAAGTGTTACTTTTGACAATCCAAATTAATTTACCTAAACAAGTATAATGGAAGTAAGGGATCGATCCACAGGGGGAGGGAGTTATTGTGTTTTGTTCTTTTAGTTTGTGATTAATTTAGTGTTGTTTACTGAAATTTAGAGTCGATTTTTTTGTTTTAACAATAAGATTATTTATTTTAATTTCTTTTACAGCTTACTTGAAAGATAAGGAAAAACGCAAAGAAAACATGATTTTTGATGAGAAATGGGAAGAATGCACCGGGGCAGTGGATATTTAAGGTTTTTTATTAAATCAATTTTCTTATGAGGTTTTATTATTCATGACAACTCACATCTCTAGGTTATGAAGGGAATAGAACCCCCTTGATCTGGTGAGTTTTTTTAAATCATTGGAGACCAATTCCTCAGTCTGGAATTTGATTTCTTTTAATTTTATTAATTAAAACTCTTAATGAGATGATAAGCACATCCAATGATCATGGATGTACTTAAACGTAATTCCTTATAAGATCTCTAGAAATCTCATTCTTGTTCTGATATGAGATTCCTAGAGATATATAGAAAATATTGTTAAGTAATTATGAGAGAAGAATGAATAACACAATTACAACATCAAAATTGACAAAATACAACACATAATTGTCCACAGACCCGACACATAGGGGATTTTAGCTACTCATAGAGTAGATAATGAAAAAAATACATGTGATACCTAAATTAAACATGGAACAAACTTCGGATTGAAGATCGTCGGGGATGTAGCGGCAACACCTCCTTTCTTCGCTTCTCTTCTTCTCTTCTTGGACATCTATGGAATTTTCCTCCTTGGTTTGGCTTGGAATTAATCAGTCCCAAACATGGAGATCCTTCCCTCCTTTTATAGGTTTTAGTAATACATGACGTGTACCATAAATTACACTGCGTGTACCAGAAATTACACGACGTGTACCCTGGTCAACACAGTTTGGCCCTCTTTTATCCTTCGGTGGGTGATCTACCACTCGACCCTTGACTTGGAACTCAGCGATGCCTGGTAGGTGGAAGTACACGACATGTAGTTCCTCCATACATGTCATGAATTATCAGTCATTGGACACCAACCTCTTCTATAAGGGACCACACTGTGTGTATATGGGAATAACATGACATGTAATCGTTGACCAGCAACATGGGCGTGTATCCAGTCTTTTGATTTGTGTCTAGGAAATAATACACGGCATGTGTAAGAATTACACACCGTGTATATTTACATTTTTGTTTTTTTCTTTCCCAATTTGTGTCTTTGGATGGAAAATACCTGAAAATCATCATAATCACAAATATAAATAATTTGATCCCCAAAATGATTTATTTTTGGTGAAAAACAAGTTTTTATGCTCAATAACATATATGAAAATGTATACATAAATCGGGTATATCAAATTCCCCCACACTTATTCATTTGCTAATCCTCAAGAAAGATCTCAACATCAAATCAATAGAATGCATACTCTAAAAAGGGATGCATTCAACTAATTATAATTGTAAATACTACAGCCATAGAAGAAGATTTTAAAAGGAACAAAACATATTTCAATTCCAAATATATTCTAATTATGCCTTATATATAATTTAATTAAAAAAAATCATCTTCTTTCATCCACATTATTTAACTTTTCAAAAATAAACACGCCACTTGATGATTTACCTCACCAAAAAGTACCACACTCATTACTCAAGAGTTTTTAATCATAGTTATGATCAATCTTAAGTATATGAAATCAATCTATAGGCTTGAAAGTGTTTTTATTATCCACTTCATAAATAAAATCGCAAAAATCTTGAGGGATTTCAATAAGGTTCAAATGTTTCTGATGCTAAGGGTTGGTAGGTAATGATAAAAATCAATTTCAGAGGCTTGAAAAGGAGGTTGAATTCTTAAAAAATAATGCATGATATTCAAAATAAAGCTTAATGAAAATGCACTCCTAATTAAGATATATAAAAAATATCACTGCTATGATATTCCCATGACAATAAGGGCCCATAAACCATCAATAATATGTAATAAAGAATTTGGTCCTTCTTTTTCATTTTTCAATTTTTTATAGAAGGTACCACTAAGAATACAATGAATAGTGTTTTGGGAAACCCTTCTACCCAAATATACAAGTGATAAACTCTCCCACACTTAAATGCATGATTTATCACCAATATATACCATGAATGACCAAAAATCCCTCTCTAAATCTCAAGTGAATAATAATGAAAAATTATAAAATAATTAGGGTAGGAAGGGAAAATAGGCTTATAATGTAGCTTCCTATCAAAGCAGTTCATGGTATCTAAGAGTTTTATGAAGATCAGATGTAGGATTTTTCTCAAGGTCAAAGGGGTTAAAAAACAATCAAATATCTCAATCATTTCAATTTGATTCAAAAATCTTCATGTTTTGAAGAGAAAAACTAAAAGTTCTGGTAGTTATGCATATCCTAAGAATCCCTCAAGAAAATAGGGTATAAGAAAGAATATGTCAAAAAGGCTTAGAATACCTCTCATGAATGGTAAAAATAAATGGGTAAATCAAGTCATGAAATGAGTAAAAATTATTAGTTCTAATATATATAAATGTCCAAAGCTTCAAATACAAAATCAAACTATAACAGCAATCATTTTAAAATACTTGGAAATTTTAAATAAGCATGTAAGTTTTAAAATTACCTTTTATGTCTTTATTATTTATAATTATAATTAATCAAAAATTATCCATAGTTTAAAATATTTCAATTATTAATGATGTCTTCTAAATTAGTTCAAGGTAAGGACTAGTGTAATCAGAGACCCTACCCCACACTTAATATAGCACATGGTACCCCAAGTTCAATACCAAGGATGAGGAGGGAATATGGCTAAACAATAGGAGGAATACGACAGGAAGAAATGAAATAAGTAAATTAAAAGTAAAAAAGAAAAAAGAAACACTGAAAAATACTCCCCTTATGGTGAATCAACAAAAAGGTGCAGGGATTCAAAATAGAAATACCCAAGTAGCTCGAGAGTACATGTGATGGTTGAGGGAAGTGATAAACAAATCTATAGATACATAAAACATCGCATCCCAAGAAGAGAACAAAAAAGATATATATAATGGAAATAAATGTGGCCAAAAACCGGTCACTAAGTCACCTCAGAAGAGGTATCATCTACTAGAGAGGAACCCAACAATGGAGAATAAGCCGCAGCAGATACCAGAGGCACAGGTTCTGCACTCTAAGTGGTAGGCACAGGAAGCACCACAGGCTCAGCAGTGGAGGTAGCAGCTGGGAAATCCACCGGAGGAGGTGTGCTAGTGACAGCTGGCCCAGTAGGAGAGACAAGAACAGAATCTATGACCAGAACTGTCAGCTGTGACTGTATAGTAGAAATCTAATGAGTAGAGGGATTTTCCAGAGAAGGAGAGTACACCGGTAGGGAAAGGCCATGGTGGTGAAGAAGAAGCCCCAACATCTGCTCGATCCAACCAAGTGTATGTACCATAACATCCTCGAAGCACTCCAACTCATCTAGGTAGAGGATGAAGGAGAGATTGTCCAAGGGTGCAGTTGGAGGTGGGTAGGTGGAAGGCACAGAAGAAGAGGGGATGGTGGAAAAATAACGAATGTTAGAAGAAGTGGTGGGTGGAGAGGGAACATCTGTGGGTGGATGTGGTGGGTCCTAGTCAGTAGCACTATAAGGAGCATTTGGGTCATCCCCCACCCCTACATGAGAAGGGGAATCTTGTACAAGCTTGTAGCCATCTCCCAGGTGCTCAACCATTCGCATGTGAATAAGCATGATGAATTTGAGACAATGAGGTGGAACTAAGGGGTTTTTAGAGAGAGATGGTTCAAAAACTCCCAAATGGTGTGCCAAGAGGGTCGCATAGAAATTATCTTTCAGGTTTCTCTAGAGGTCGTGAATCACGTAGTGGAAGTAGGTGGTAGCAAGTTAGGGGAGGTCGGGGTAGGTTTGATGGACAATACAGGTAAGGAGCTCTATGTCCCGGCCAGACACAACACTCATATCCTCATGGTGAGGAAAAATAATGGTGCTAAAGAACTTGTGAAGGAAACAAAGGGGAGGGTCAATGATGAGCGTCCTCTTCTATGATGTGGGGGTATACCTGTGGTCAGGCCCAGAAAGATCCTTCCACATGACAATGAGGTCAGATCATTCAGGGAGGGTAAGGGTGGAAACGAGAGGTGGGGTGGAAGGATGGGGGTAGAAGCAACATCCTCGGCCAAACTCTTCCATGGAGAGGGAAAAAGGGTGCCCCCCCCCAACCAAATAGAACTGGGTGAGCGGTATCGGTGGGATTTTGACAGTAGGCAGGCCCATGAAACTTGAATGTGTCCATAAACTCCAACAATAAATCTCGGTATGTAGGATTGCTAACCTGAAATGCATCCAGAAGATGAGTATGGTCCAAAATCTCCACAATATCCTCCCAAATGCCCAGATATTGGGTGGGCAGCAGCTGGTGCAGATGATGGTGGAACAGCTGGAGACAGATCTGATGGTCATACCATAGTGGTAGGAGGTGGAGCAGTGGATACCTAATCTGGCACAAAAGGCTGTCCAGTAGAGGCTGTAGGTGTCGGTTCGGTCGGGTCCATTGTGGGCGTAGAGGGTAACCCGGAGGGGGAGGAGCTGGAAGATAGAGACATGGAAGAGGAGCTCTCAGCCCCAGTGGATGGAGCATATGTCGCTGATAGAGGATAATTGGTAGTAGTAGAAGGTTCCATAGGAATGGCTGGATCGGTAGATGGATCAGATGAAGGTGGCATCAAAGGAAGAGGCAGGCTGGCCAATGATGGGGGTTGGCAAACAAAAAAATCCAAATCTGACCACTTGGAATGTCAGAGACGAATCTGAAAGTGAGGAGGTCACTCACCCTCAACAGTGGAAGTGGGATGCTTCCCACTCGCATGATATATATCAGCCATACCTAGAAGAAGATAAATAAAACAAAAGAAAAAAAATAAAAAAATAACATGTGATAAAACTGAAAATTTAGGGGAACACAGCATGTAGATCCAGGGTACACGGCGTGTAATAGGAGTTGTGTAAGAACTTATGTACTCTGGATGGACACACCGTGATGGAATGTGTCATGTAAAATAAATACATGGCATGTCAAAATGTGCACACGGCGTGTAGTACAACACGGATTGGTGCCCATGTAGGTGGCTAGACACAGCCTTGACTAAGGTAGGGGATATGGTCAATACATGCCATGTGGAAAGGTATACATGTCATTTCTGTGAAAATAGTGTGAGAGGCATGTATTCCATCCACATGGAGTCCTCTAAAGGGTCGGAGGACATGAAATTTCCCGAAAAGACATGTCGTGTATCGTGACAAGGGAAGGGGTCATGTCCCAAAGGATACAACCTAAGCCAGATGGTCGGGGAAGGAATGGTACACAGTGTATACCAAACATACACGACATGTTCCAGCCAAATGGTGATAACATGTTCTGTGTGTCCATGTACAGGATATACAAAATATGTGTTCTTTGCACAACCCATGTACTACGTGAGAAGCTGAATGGTCGGCCGATCGAGAAATCTCCCTAAACACAAGTAAAATGATGAAATAAATGTAGGAGAATGCGTACCTGGATCATCAATCAAAATGATGATGAAATGGAGACTAAAAACACTGAAAATAGACGGATTTATGTGGGGGAGGTAGGGGGAATTTGGGAGAAGAAAATGGGAAAGGTTAGGGGGTCATGCAACGTGGTCTGATGTCGGGTAGGGCTCAGCCTTTATAGACAGAGTACACAGTGTTTCTAAAAGTGTACACACCGTGTATGTGGTTTTTTTGAATAAATTAGATAATATAATTATTAAAGTAAACTTTTTAATATTTAATATTAAAATTTAAAATTAAATAAATATATATATTATTTAATAAAAAATAAATCTATACATTTAACGTATTGGGAAACACACACTATGTATTCTAAAATTATAAAAAATAACTATAACATTTGGTCTGGTCCTTGTGAAGTGATTCGAACCGGCGATCGACAGTTCCGAACATAAGCCCTCAACCACTGTAGAAAAGGTTTTAGTGCTTCCCATTTATAATTAATTTTAATATTTAAAGTGAAGGTATAATTCTTCATGGAATGAATAAAATGAACGGCGTGTAGTTTTAATTTGAATAAAAGGGATGAAGAATAGAGATTAGATGAGTTCAAAACCAGGTCTTTTGAATCCAGGCCCGAGACTCTTCCAATCAGCCAACTTCACCAGCATGTATTCTTTTATTTTAAAAATAATTTTTGTTATTAATGAAAGCATGTCTCACACGACATATATCAAAATGCACACCGTGTGGTTTTATTAAAATGCCAAGTGATGGAAATGGGTCGGTTGTTAGGATTTGAACCTGAGTCTTTTGGAATTGTTTTACAGCCATGTCTAACCAGTCCATCCCCATCATGGGTATTATTTTATTTAAACAAATTTATATATTATGAAAAATACCACATGTGTCATGTAATTAAACACGGGTATAAAAAGGATGAACCCCATGTTGAAGGTAGGTATAGAAGGATTCGAACCGGTGATGGCTCGAATAAATTCCAATGACATTACCATCGGCACCGGCATCATCCCTATTTTGTAACTAATTTCATATATATGTATATATATATTTAAGAATATAAACTAAAAATATAAGTACACGTCGTGTGTATAGGTGGTACACGATGTGTAAACTTTTGGTTGCCTCCCATGAAGCGCCTTTGTTTTATGTCATTAGCTCGACCTTACCTGGGCGTTTTTCTACCTGAATTGTATGGTGAAAAGTGTGCCCACCATATCTTCCATTTTAAAATAGTGTTTCAAATGCTACCCATTTACCTTTAATTACTGACCATCTACACCAGCCACTTCCACCGCACCATGGGGGAAAACCTTGATTACTTTGAAAGGTCCCAACCATCGGGACTTGAGTTTACCTGGGGGCAATCTCAAACAGAAGTTAAATAAAAGTACTTCATCACCAGGATGGAATGATTTCCAAGAGATCATGCGGTCGTGAACCGCCTTTTTCTTCTCTTTATATAGACGAACATTCTTATATGTCTCCTACTGAATCTCATCATGTTCCGTCAGTTGAAACTTGTGTTTTTCCTCTGCGTCTTTGAGATCATAATTCAGGACTTTCACAGCCTAATAGTCTTTATGCTCTACCACCACAAGTAAATGACACTACTTCCCATAGATCAAATAATGGAGATATCCACAGGGGTGTCTTGAAGGCATTCATGTATGATCATAAGGCATCATCAAATTTCTTGGACCAGTCCTTCCATGAATCTCCCACTATCTTCTCCAGGATCTACTTTAATTCACAATTTGAGACCCCCACTTGGACACTAGACTGGGGATGGTAAGGTGTCCCCTGGTTAAATCTCACATTGTACTTAAGAAGCACATTTTCCATTAATTCATTGTCAAAATTAATTCCTCTATCGATGATCAGCACACATGGAACATCAAACCTGCTGAAAATGTTCTTCTTTAAGAAATCCACAACGACCTTTGCAGTGTCCAGTGTTGTGGCAGTGGCTTCCACCCATTTTGATACATAGTCCACAAAAACCAGTTTGTACGAGTTTCCAAAGGATGGAGGAAAAGGGACCATGAATTCAATACCCCAGATGTCGAAGATCTGGACCTCAAGTATAGGGTATTGAGGAATTTGAGCTCGACACCCCAAGTTACCTGTCTGCTAGCATCGATCACAGTGTGTTACGAAATTTCTTGCATCCTTGTGCATGGTAGGCCAAAAAAACCCTTATTGGAGAATTTTTTCTATAGTTTAGTTTGGCCCATGATGTCCCCCAACTGGGTAAGAATGACATAAATCCATAATTGTTTGAATTTATTCTTATTGGATGCAGTGTCGGATCACTCCATCTCCACATGAGTGGAAGAGCATAGGGTCTTCCTAGAAATACCTTTTCATATCAGAAAGAAATATATTCTTTTGGTGGAATGTCAAATCAAGGTGAATGACTCCCATATCCATGTAATTGTCTATGTCAGAAAACCACGGACGAGGTGAACCTCCAATAGAGAAAATATGATCATCTCGGAAGTCCTCCTTTATTTCTCTATTATCTTCCCTTTTGAGATGAGGAAATTCTAACATAGAGAGATGATCAGCAACAAAATTTTCACAACACTTCTTGTAATGGATCTCCACGTTGAATTATTGGAAAAGAAGCACCCAACGGATGAGTCATGGTTTTGCATCCTTCTTGTTCAGAAAATATTCAAGTATTGCATGGTCAATGTAGACAATTACTATGGATAACACTAAATAATAATGGAACCTGTCAAATAAAATAACCATGGAAATCATATCCTTCTCAATAATAGTATAGTTGATATGTGCTTCATGTAAGGCTCTGCTCACACAATATATTGGTCTGAAGATTCGATCGAGTCTCTTCTTAAGAAATTCCCCCACTGAATTGTCACTTGCATCACACATGACCTCAAACTACTCCTCCCAATTTGGGACAATCACGATAGGGTCTTCTACAAATTTTTTCTTTAGATGTTGGAAATTTATGGTGTATTTTTCATCAAATTCAAGGATATAGTCCATTTTAATAAGATTGGTTAATGGTTGAGCTATTTTTCAAAAATCATGAACAAATCTATTATATAAGAATGTGTACCCAAGAAATATTCGGATTTCCCAAACAGAATTGGGAATAGGTAATTGTGAGATGATTTGAATCTTGGCTCGGTCAACTTTAATGTCTTTCTTAGAAATCGGGTGACCTAAAACAATGCCATGTTGGACCATGAAGTGGCACTTCTCCCAGTTTAAAACTAGATTGGTGAATTCACATCATTCAAGAAATAATTCCATGTTTTGAAAGCAAGTGTTTAACGATTTCCCATATATGGAAAAATAATCCATAAAGACCTCCAGAATTTGTTGTACCATATCATGGAAGATGACCAACATGCAACGTTGAAAGGTGGATGCAGCATTACACAAGCCAAAAGACATCCTCTGATTAGAAAAAGTACCATATGGGCATGTGAAGGTGCTTTTTTCTTGGTCTTTAGGGGAGATAGATATTTAGTTATAACTAGAATAATCATCCAGGAAGCAATATAATTCATGATCTATTAAGAGATCTATTATTTTATCTATGAAAGGGAGTGGGAAGTGGTCTTTTTGTGTGGCATCATTTTGTTTTTGGTAATCCACAACTACTCACCATCCTATGACTGTTCTGTTTAGGATAAGTTCATTTTTATCATTAGTGATTACGGTGATACCCCTCTTTTTGGGTACCACTTACAGAGGACTTACCCATGGGTTTTCGGAGATCGGGTAGATGATCCCCGCATCTAAGAGCTTGATTACCTCCTTCCTCACTACCTCCTTCATGGGAGGATTTAACCGTCATTGAGGTTTCTGAGAGGTCTTGGATCCTTCTTCAAGAAACACCTTGTGGGTGAAAATGGTGGGGATGATCCCCTTAACGTCAACAATTGTTAACCCAAAAGCCTATTTTCTCCTCCTCAAAACTTGTAAGATTGCATCCTCTTGATCTTTTGTGAGTGAAGCAATGAGGATTATTGGAAAAGTGTTTTCATCACCTAGGTTCTCATATTTTAAAGATGATGGGAGAGGCTAGAGTTCATGTTGAGGGGCCTTCAGAACTAAGGGAACCATAGGTTCTACCTTGAGTCATTCTAGGACATCTAGAATGATTGCACGTTGCCAATAGTGACTACTCTCTCCAACGACAAATTGAAAATCCTCTAGATAATATTCATATTGGATGTTGTTGATGACTGGTTTAGTGGTTATAGAAGAACATAACATTTCATTTCCCATGTAACCCAAGGGATCATTCATCATCATCAAGGAAAAACAATCTTCATCATCCATTAGTGAAACCTGCTTGACTACTTTGATAATGTTGTAGGATACTTTTTCATCTCCCACTTGGAAGATCAACTCACCTTGGTGCACATAGATCAACACCTTCCCAGTGGCCAAGAAGGGTCTTCCCAAAATAAGAGGAGCCTCTTGATCTTCTTCCATGTTAAGGATGATGAAGTCAGCAGGAGGAATAAGATACCCCACTTTCACGAGCACATCCTCAAGTATCCCTTTAGGATATTTGATGAATCTTTCCACTAGTTAAAGGGATACCTGATTTAGTTGTAGATCATTTATCCCCAACTTTTGGAATACTTAACACTCTCCCCCAAGTCACAAAGGTCTTTCCCAAACTCACAAGATCCAATTTTACTAGGAATTGTGAAACTGCCTAGATCTTCAAGTTTAGGAGGAAGAGAATATTGTACCACTGCTTAACATTATTTAGTAAGAGTAATGGTCCTCAAATCTTCTATCTTTTGTTTTTTTAGATTATCTCCTTCATAAAAATTGTGTACATTGGCATTTTAGTTAATGCCTTAGCAAAATGAATATTGATATGAAGTTTCTGGAATACCTCCATGAATTTCATGAATTTCTAATCCAGTTTCCTTTGCTTCATTTATAAAGGAAATGGAAAGGGGGGTTCAAAAGGTTTAACCACTTATTTTCCCTTTCCATATATGATCTATGATTGTTATTGGGTTGAGGGAGACTCCTCAACATTGACTTATTTTTCAGAAGAGGATGTTGGTTGAGCTGGATTTTCACCTTGATTTATAGTTTTATTCTGGGGGAGATTTTTTCCACTATGTAAAGTGATAGCATTGGATTGCTCTTGTGGGTTCTTCTCAGTATTACCTGATAGTGTACCAGGTTTCCATGAATAAAGATGATTGGAAAGTTTTCCAATCTGATTCTCAAGGCCTAGAATGGATGCCTCTTGATTTTGAAATCATGTTTCAGTAGTTGTTATGAATTTTTTCATCATTTACTCCAGCTTTGATGGGGGTTCTTGTTGAGGTTATTGTGTATCCAGTTGAGATTGTGGATGCCTTTTTTGTTACACTGGATGAGGGTTTTGATACCCTTGTTGTTGGAAATTTCCCTGTTGCTGCTGTCTTGGATATGGATTATGGTATTGTTGTTTCCCATAACCAGTTGGCCTTTGGGGTGAGGGTTGAGCTGGATTTTGTTGTTTCCCCCAGCCCATATTTGAATTATCTTTCCATGCAAGGTTTTGGTACTGAGGGTACATAATTGGCCCTCTATTCTGGGATACGTATCTTAGCTCACTTGTCGAGGCACAAACACTTGTCATTGGGCATTCACCCAAGATGCGATTATCACCACATTCTCTGCATGTTTGGTGAATCAGCATTTGATCTTGACATGAATTTTTTCAGATTTATCACATCGATCTTCTTGGACACTGCATCGAGTTGAGCAGTAAGCATCATAGTGGAATTAATTCCATTCATGCCTCTCTTCTAAGTTCCTCACTTCGTGTTCCATTGGAAGCTGTTTGTAGACATGTCTTTGAGAAATTAGAAGATTTCTTCTGGTGATTTCTTTATTATTGTCCCTCCAGCAGCTGTGTCCACCACAGATTTGGTGTTTGTTGTGAGAACTCCATAGAATGTTTAGACTTGCATCCTCAATGGAAGGCCATGATGAGGTCACTTCCTTATCATTTCTTTGAAATGATCCCATGATTCATACAAGAATTCAAAATCATGTTGCTGGAAATTATGAATTTCATTCTGCAGTGTCACCGTCATGGAGGGTTGAAAATATTTTGACAGAAACACCAGGCCCATCACCTCAAATTTGAGGATGGAGCATTGAGGTAAGACTTTGATCTAGTCCTTCACTTAATTACTTAATTTAAAGGGAAATAACTGAAGGAAAATGGAATCCTTATACATTCCATGGTAGCATAAGGTGTCACAAATCTCCAGAAAAATGGAGAGATGAGTGTTGGGGTCTTCATTGGGTAAGCCTCTAAATTACACCATGTTCTGAGTGACCTGCATGATGGTAGGATTGATCTTGAAATTCTGATTTTGCACTGGTGTTCATACAATTCCAGTATCTTCCCCTTGGATGGAAGGAAGACCATACACCATAAGGGTCTAGAGTGGGGGCAGTTGCTCTCGAGGAGGCAGGGGCACAAATTGTCGCTCAGGAGAAAAATAAGGCCCTGGCCTGGCTATAGGTATGGAAATAGCTCATGGAGGAACTAATGGGGTTGAGGAGGGCCATAGACTGTAACAAATGGAGCTTTTGGGTTCCAGTTTCCTTTCGGGCCAAACGGTTGTCCAAATCCTTGGACAGCAGATGGATCTCCCTCTTCTATGTTCCCCATGGGATTGTTTTGGTTGTGCTCGTCCATCAATTCACGTCATTTCTGCAAGATCGTTTGTTCAATCTCCAGATCAAGTGGAAGGATATCTGATGATTCTACACTCTAGGAATGCATGATTCGGCCACTCATGCACTTTTGAATCTGAACAACACTAAACAAAATATCGAGCATAAAAGAGAAAAAATAAAATAATGAAAAATAGAAATGAGATTAAGAACATAAGTTTTTAGAATTTTTAATTTTTATTTTCACTTTAATTAATAAAAAATAATTAATCAAAACACCATTAAATTATGTTCCCCGAAAATGGCACCAAAATTTCATATTGTTCATGCTGAAGCGTTACTTTTGACAGTCCAAATTAATTTACAAAAACAAGTACATTGAAATTAAGGGATCCATCCATAGGGAGAGGGAGTTATTGTGTTATATTCATTTAATTTGTGATTAATTTAGTAATGTTTTCTGAAATTTAGAGTAAATTTTTGTGTTTTGACAACAGGGTGATTGAATTTTAATATCATTTAAAAATTACTTGAAAGATAATGAAAAATGCAAAAACATGATTTTTGATGAGAAATGGGAAGAATACGTCGAGGGTGTGGATTTTTAAGGTTGTTTATAAAATCGATTTTCCTATGAGATTGTGTTGTTCATAATTACTCACATCTCTATGTTATGAATGTAACAGAACTACCTTGGTCTGGTGAGTTTTGTTTAAATCATTAGAAACCAATTCCTTGGTCTAGAATTTGATTTCTTTTAATTTTTCTAATTGAAATCCTTCTTGAGATGATAATCACATCCAATGATCATGGATGTACTTAAATGCAGTTCAATAGAAGATCTCTAGAAATATTATTCTTGGTCTGATACGATATTCCTAGCAATATATAGAAATGATTATTAAGGAATTATGAGAGAAGAATAAATAACATGATTACAACATCACAATTGACAAAATACAACACATAACTGTCCACATCCCCAACACATAGAGGATTTTAGCAACTCATAGAGTATCTAATAACTAAAATACTTGTGATACTTGATTTAAACATGGCACAAACTTCGGATTGAAGATCGTCGGGGAGGTATTAGAAGCACCTCCTTTTTTCTCTTCTCTCCTTCTCTTCTTGGGCGTCTCTAGAATTTTTCTCTTTGGTTTGGCTTGGAATAAATTAGTCCTGAACTTGGAGAGCCTTCCCTCATTTTATAGGTTTTATGAATTCATGGCATGTACTAGAAAGTACGCGGTGTGTACCCTGGACAACAATGTTTGGCCCTATTTTATCCTTCGGTGGGTGAGCTACCGCTCTGCCCATGACTTGGAACACGGCGCCGCCTGGTCGGTGGAAGTACACGGCATGTAGTGCCGCCGTACATGTCATGTATTATCAGTCATCGGTCACCAACTACTTATAGAAGGGGCCACATGACATGTATATGGGAATAACATAGCAATTAATCATTGACCGGTAACATGGGTGTGTATCCAGTCTTTATGAGCCGTGTCTTGGAAATAATACACAGTGTGTGTTATAAGTACATGTCGTGTATATCTAAATTTTTGTTATATTTTTCCCCGATTAGTGTATTTGGATGAAAAATACCAAAAATCATCATAATTAACAATATAAATAATTTGATCCAAAAAATGGTTAATTTTTTGTGAAAAACATGTTTTTATGCTCAATAAAATATATGGAAAACTATACACAAATCAGGTATATCATGTTTCTTCTTTGGGTTTGAGTAGTAGGAGTTACGGCCTGTGGTTGAGTCCGAGCGCTAAGAGTCGAGTCACGCTTTGGATAGAGGTAGATAAGCATCGTCCGCAAACAAGGTGAAGTCTGATGAAGACAAATCATAGAATTGATGATGGAGATCGGGGTTAGGGTTTCGTTTTAGGTTTTCCATACCTAGTTCAAGGTAAGCATTCTTCTTTTTAGGTTTGAATCTCTTCGAAATAATAGGAGTAGCATCATTTTCCCCCTTTACCCATTTTAAATTAGCTTCAATTTTCTATTCTCTATCTTAGAATGTTTATCAGCGTGTTGTGTCCTATTTTTAATTTTATTTTTGAACAAATTTAGTATACAGATGTCATTTGGATTGATCCTGTTGCGGTCATTTTATATTATTTTTGTCATTTTTTTTTGCCTCTGTATACACAGCTTGCGGAGCATGCCTGTGTGTGTCATTTTTTCTCTGGTAAACTATCTTTTTTTAGATGTGTGAACAAATAAGTGAATGGATATAAAATCCATGAACCTGTGTGTAAATTGAAATTTAAAAACTATCAAACCATTTTTGCAAGTTTAGGAGAGGTTAACGGTGTGCATCAGAAGTCCGGTAGCTTATGGACTGTTGTTCAAGTGAGGGATTTAGTTTTTATTTTTTTCATTTAAATTATTTTTTAAGGTTGGGTTTTTGTTTATTTTTGTTCATATTATAATTATTGATTTTCAAATGAGTACAGGTGTTAACAAATTTATTTTTATATTTGATTATGTTAGAGTGTACTAAAATTTATCTTCAAAATTTGGTACTTATTTTTAAATTCTTAAAGGATGAATTTATTTCCAACATATAAGGATTTATACATATATATAAACTGATTTAAACATATTCATGAATATGTATTTGTTTCTCACTATATTGTGGAACTAATGACGTAAGAGGGATTATATAGTTTATTTTACATACTTTATACGAGCAATAAACATTAAATTTATTTATACAATTTATGTTTTATTTTTAAGTGTGTATATACAAGTACATATATATGTATATATACATATATATATATATGTATATTTATATAATCATGTTCTTTTATTTTCAGAACTAAAAATGTAAGGGAAACTACTCTGTTTTGTTTTTCAAATACTTATAATAAAAATTTTCTTCTCATTTCTACTACAATTCAAGGGATATCTTAATTTATTATTTCAGATTTTGGTAATTTAAATTCATTAAAGTAATTAATTTAATTTACATATTTGTGTATAATATTTTGGCAAGCATATACATACATATTTAATATTTTATAGGAATTGAAGTCACTACTTTTGATTCATGTAATTATGTAATGTATATGAATATATATTCTGTGTTACGAAAAAATTCAATTAAGAGTTGTTTATTTTAAATTTTATTTTACAAGGGTTTAATTTATCCCATCAAATTATTTTATATTCCTTTATAACGTTTATGTTTTTAACAAAATATATATATATCTACCAATTTATTTGTTTTATTAATTTAACGTGTAAGGGATTTTATTATTTTCATTTGTTTTTGTGAACATATATATATAGTTATATATATATATATCTAATCCAAGTCACAAATATGATAATTCTTCTTGTTTTAAGTGATCTTTCCCCTAAAATCTTATGTTTTCAAGGGTATGATTTATATTATCAAGTAATGATCTTTAAACAAATAATTACATATGCGTATATACTTGCATATATATACATACATAGTGAAATGTTTTCAGTATTTACATATATATATATATATGTGTGTGTATGTGTGTGTACAAATTTATACACATGTAAGTAAATGTAATTGTTTATATCTATTTTATTAATTCATCAAAATTAAAAACTTAAGTATTTAGGTTTTATCAAAAGATTTTGGGTTTTAAAAAGGAGTGCATATAAATATCTACATATTTTATGTATATATATGTATATATGTTGAGAAGGTTCTTTTTAATTAAAAATCTAATTTTCCTAAGTGAAAAAAATCTCCTATTTTAGTAGAAAATAATAGCAAAACCCTATTTTGTTATTGTGTGCCTTAAAATTTTAAAAGGGTTTATTATTTTGATATTAGAGATATTATATCATGTATATACATATTTTTATGTATTTTTGTTTATTAAAAATGGTTAGTCTCTTATTTCCAAATCCATATGCAAAGTTAGGATTTATAAATTTATGGTATATGTTTATGAGTAACCTATTTTTTTAAATGAAAATACTTATCATTTTATGATACAAGACTAAAAAAGTTATTATTTTTTGTACACAATCTATCAATTCATGTGAGAAACTCCATTCGTTCCTCATGGTATGTCATGCATAGTTTGTTACGGCCAATGTCTAATTTATAAATAACATTACATGAATTTTAGAGATCTTGTATGTATTTATTTAATTATGTTGCTTATTTTTTCATTAAAAATAGTGAAATTTATTTAAAGTTTGGGATTAATCATTTTATGATATTATATAGATTAATAATTAAACTTTTCAAAGTGATTTGGGACCCTTTGGATTGTTTAAAGATTATGTACATCAAGATTTTATCAATGAATTTATTTTCATCTTTGATTAAGATTAAAATAAATAAATGTGACATGGGATAGTTTGATTTAAATGCATATTTTTATTAGACATATGAGGAATGCATTGGAGTTATTATTTGACTGGTGAGGCCCGTTATAGCCTCTCGATGCATCGATTGGTCTCACGAGACAAAATAGGGTCTTGGAAAAAGGATTTGATAGTATGATTATGAATGTTCTTGGCATGAGGCCTTGACGGTGTAGCTATGATGTCCAGTATTATGCATTCCCCCATTATGATATTATTACTTGACCTTCCAAGTGATTATTCGACTAGTAGAATATCCATAAATAAGAATCATTTTCTTATGAATGTTAATATGGCTATAGTTAATCAAATTCCCATGGTATAATGTTTTATATTTATGTATATACTAATATAAAAATTCATTTAATTTTGAATCTATAAACAGTTTTTAGAAACTCATCTATCATTTCATGGTTTTCATTTATGTGTTAGATGATAATTGATATCATTTTATGTGAAAATTATGAGCAAGTATTATTTATTGTATAAATTTGTATCTGCAGCTATGACATGTCATACATAATTAAGTATGGTAATTATCTATCTTGTAAGTGGCATTTCATTATTTTTTGTTCAAGTGCGTGCATATTATATAAATAATTTTATTTGTAACTTTTTAA
This sequence comes from Viscum album, assembly GCA_963277665.1. Lineage (NCBI taxonomy): Eukaryota > Viridiplantae > Streptophyta > Magnoliopsida > Santalales > Viscaceae > Viscum > Viscum album. Next base: position 1,157,116,737 of record OY728134.1, on the reverse strand, counting down.
TAAGAATATAAATTTTTTATCATGGGTTTTCTTTAAAAATTATTTTTAGGAACTCTCAAAAAATGATGATGACATACTATAAGAGATGTTATTTTCTTTTATAGAAAATCATTTAAGTATATATTTTTATCTTTAAGAAAAGTTTTCTTTAAAATAATTTATTAATTGTTTTTAAAACCCCTTACTGGGAATTTTAAATGTTCCCCCTATGTTTTAAATTCATTTTTACAGGTTGAGTAGATTTATTAGTGACGTTCTTTACTTTGTTGAGAAAGCTTTTTGAAGTTTATTTTTGTTCACTTTTGAGGAAATGTAACATTTGTATCTAAATCTAAAAATCCTATACCAGTAAATATCCTCATTTATGTAATGTGTTGTGTAAATTTTTAGTTCTTTTTTATAAAAAAAATTTACACAGCATATTTTAGCACCGTCTCCGGACAACTAGGGTCAGGGCGTTACACCAGACATGCCACACTGATAACAAATAAGAGACCCTCCACCAAGAGCTACTTATACTTAAAAATAATATGATTTCCTTGTAACAAATTTATATTTAATGATTTTTTTAATTAATTTAATTTTTTCAATAACTTGTGATACACCCAACACCAAGTTTTAACAAAGCGTAATATAAAATTTATATTATTATGACCTAGAAATTAAACTTGGTGGTATGAATATTAATAACCAACATTTTAAATTTATTTATAATGGTTTTAGATAAAGAAAATATGTTGATAAATAAGTACTTAATTTTAATTAAAGACTTTATATGCTTCAAAATACATTTTTGTCAAATATTACTTTTATTTCACTTAGTGAGAAAATAATATAATTAATTTTTGGAACTTTTAGAAAATTTAATTTGAAAAAATAAACTTCATTTTTTAAATATAAATTTCAAATTTATATTCTAGTTAATTTTTGATAATTTTCTACAAAGATTAATTTTTTGATGAACAGTAAAAAATACTTATTTTTATAAACAATTACCTATTCTTATAATAAATTTAAAAGATTAATTTTATTTTAAAATGGTTTTAAAAGTAAACATGGTTTAATTATATATTTATTAATATAATTTAGGTCATTTTAATCAATTTCATAGTCATTTTCTATATTAAAACATTTTATACTTATGGAAACTTTTTCTTTGGAAAATCACATTTTCATCACATCTACGGGATTAATTTTAAATTAAATTATGCAACTTCTGTGAATAGAATTAAAAAATTGATTCCATATTTATAATATAATAATAAATATTATATAATTATCTTAACTTAATTTTTTAAAATGAATAGTAAAAATAATAAAAATTAATTATAATAGTTATGATTAAAACGGGTTTTCTGGTGGCTAAACTAAATTGATAAGGGTTACAATAACCTAAAAACTTGAAAATATCCTATTTTATGGAAATATTTAAACCCTATTAAATCTAAGTCCTATAATGATCCATTTTGGATCCTTTTTTCATGTGAAAAACAAGGGTATGACTTTCTTTTCAAAAATTACAAGCGTGTCCTCTCCCCTACTTATAAAAGGACATCCACTCTCATATCCTCTTCACACTCCCAAAGCCTTTGGTTTGACCAATAAATACCCAAATTCATTCCTTAATTACCTCTCCATGTCTTATATTCCCTTTTTATAATGAAACTCACATAATAAGTCTTTTGGTGTTAACCTAAAGAAGTTTTACGGAAAAGGGGTATCATTCTTAACCGATCTTTTTAATTTATTTCTTTTTCTAACTCCGCCAAATATTATTCAAATATGATAAAATAATAAAATAACTATATTAAATATAATAATTTGTCATTATGTTAATTACACAATCCTAATCCTTCTACACTTCCATAAAACGGGAAACAAAACTGTAGATCGTGTGTACGGAATGCTACAGCCTCGTGAACTAATGAAATCCGTTTTCCATTGCCTCATTTAAAATCTAGATATAATGATGGATTTAATATAACTATATATATAATATATTTATGAAATAATTATACTTATATAATTATAATATCACATCTACCTTCTTAATTTCCAACCCGTTGGAAAACAATTACGTTGCTTGTGTGTACGTGTGGACTACCACCTCCACAAAGCGATGTGATATGTTTTTAATTTTATTCTAAAATGGATGTTAATAATGATACATTTCATGAATATATATAATATATATTATATTGAAAATATTATATAAATTTGAAATATTATTTACCTTTCTTTTGTTCCATCCATTAAAAAATTGAAACAGCGTTCATGTGTATGTATGGCCTACCGTCTCCATAAACGGTGTAATTCATTTTTTCTATATCTAAATTTTATAGAACACTATATATATATAATGAATATATATTATATTTATATCATGGTTCGCATTATTAATATAATATAACCATGATCAAAATAAAAGGACTAAAATTAATGAACCAAAACATGCATGAAAAATGAAACAATTATCACCCAAAATAGTGATTTTAACAAAGAATTATTGATAAATGGGTGAAAAAATACTATACGTAAATCAAATATGGTATTAAATATATTATTATGGTTTATTAATATATTTATAACAAATATATATTTATTATACAGAAGTTGTGATCATGTATAAAGGAAATCAGACATGAGGTAAGGGTATCTCGTTTCACTTTTACTTCCAGGAGACACATTCCCTATTCACCACTTATTTTTTTTTGAGTATATACTACCTATTTGATATGTTATATCATGAATCTATTTATATTCATTTTATTTAAAGTTTTATTTGATGATATTTATTTTATGGGGGTTATGATTCAAAATTTACCCCATTGGTAAGGGTTTATTCCATAATCTCATCATTATTCAGGATTGTTTATGTTTAAGTATCCCTTGGGAAAATATTTTATATTATTATATTAAAATAAATATATTTTATTATCGTATAATTATTTATAAAATTTTTCAAGTAATAGTACAATTTTTTTCACTTTTTGGTACTTAAAATGATTGATAAATTTTTTTTAGAAAATATGAATTTATTTCTCTATTAAGTCAAAAATAATTTTTCTTCTAATTTTATGTTTTATAAAAAAATTCAAGAATGTTTTAACATTATACAAATTATTTATTAAATATTTTTTACGCACATTTTAGTTTTTAATAAATGTTTTTGAAAGGAATCTTCTTATCATTTTATGAACAAGTCACTTTTCACTTTTTAAAAACAATGTATAGGGAATGTTTTTTTAACTTATATGGCATTTATATAATTACCCAGCATCCTAACCACTCATTTCATTAAATATTCTTTTAAAATTTTACAAGGTTATTTCAAATAAATATAATTTCCCAATATCATGGAAATTTTTAATTTTAGAAGTAATTTTCAAAAGTGAAAAGTTTATTTTCCTCATTAATGTATTTAATGATATTTTTATATCATTCCTATTCATAAATGAAATCAAGCCATTATTTTAATTTTGATACAATGGAGATATTTTGTATTGATATCATCCTTATTCTTTCTTTGGATGGTTTATAATCTGTTTGATTGGGGAAAGTATAGAACTTCGGAATGTTAGTTCTTCTGATGCATACACTTATTGATTTTTATAAATTATTAATTAATTTGTATTGATTATTCATATGAGGAATGCATTATACTTATTAATTGATGGGTGGGACCCAAAATTTCATATCCCCTTGATACATCAATATGTCTCATGAGATAAACTAACTTTTTTATTTGGCCAAGTCCTTACCCATTAATGTAATGTGTCTTAGAATGAGGACTTGATGGTATATATATCTCATCATAAGGCCTCAACGATAAGTTTTAGATGTATTTTTTATGCTTTACATTATTATTAAATCAGTTATTTATGTCTATTTAATTATTTTATTTGTTATGATATCCATGGATATGTTTATAACACATGTCATTATTAATATGAAATTATCTGATCATCATTTATTCTTTCCATATTATCTATGCCTTATTTAGATTACACTGTATTCATACCCTTGCTAATAATTTTATCTCACCCATTTCATATGTTTATTTTCCTGGGATTCCAAGATGTGTATTATGATTTATATACAGGTTTATTCTGGAGGAAAAAATAATGAACTTGTAGAAAACACCATGATGTATTTTATTTTTTAATTATAATGTGAGATTTAAGTATGTATCTAGTTTACCAAGAATACTAAACTATTCCATCCTTTGGGGTATGATTACTTATATCTAGTTCCAATTTAATAAAGTAACTACCAACTCTAGTATAATAGGGTGGGTGTCTTTATAGTTGGTATTAGTGTAAGTTTATTAGAATCATTAAGAAACTAGATTTAGGTAATCATATATTAGTGAATATAACCTTATAACTAACTTTTAGGATAAGTCAAATTGTATGATAACATATTAAAGATTTTATAAGTTGTATATTATGTGTATTTCCTAGAAATACATCCCTATCTGGATATTATAAGTAGATGTGTCTATGGAACAGTTTTTTCTAGGGATAGTAACTCAAAAAATGGTGTATTAGGATTTGACTCAAACATCACATGGTATAAGACAATGGGACTTTATGTACACATGGTTTGACACTCCTAGGGGATATACCTCATATAATTTACATTGTTTACAAACCACTATGAAGGATTTCAAAATATTTTTATTATTTGAAAACATTCTCAAAGAAATGATGTATGTTATTATGAGATTAACCATGTCTAAATTTTTCAATTTATGTTAATAGTTTCACTTGTTTGCGGATTATACATTTTGTTTCATAATGTTACGATCTAATCTAGGCTATTCCATTATTTAGAAATAGTTACTAGTGGAAGAAATGGGAACCATATCAATGCACGTACTCCATGTAGGGATTTCCCTCCTAGGAAAGATAATGATGTTGGATTTGGAGCTACATCCAATGTCTCTCAAATTATAACCATTTTGGTGCAGCTGACTCAGGTTATGAGAAATAACCTTTCTTATATTAAGCATCCTGAATATCCACTACATGGTGTAACCACATTAGACCACTTTATATGTCAGAAACCTCCATCCTTCAATGGGGATAAAAATCCATTTGTAGTTGAGAAATGGATGAGTTCCTTAGAGAAGATATTTCTCTATCTAGGAATTAATGAAAGAGAGAATTTTTTCATTGTATTTTATCATCCCTCAAAGGATGAAGATAAAGGGTGGTCATTGATTAAAATCAATAAGGGTAAGGAGGAAATAGTGAACATAGAGTGGAAGGATTTTAAGGTACTGTTCTTGGAAAAATATTTTACCTACGAGCAATGAGCGGATATAGAGATACAATTCCTAATTTTGAGACAACGGGAAGGGGAAAATATTTCTAACTATGAATATAACATTACAATTTTATAAATTCAAGCTATGGACTATGTATGTAATCCAAATAACAATATTGACCAGTTCTTTGATGGTATTAATAAAATCCTTTGAATGGAACTATTCTCCAAAACATTCTCATTATATGAGGATATAGAATCATGTGATATCAAGACTAAGAAATAATTATCCAATCCTTATGGATTTTAAGGAATGTAAGATAAAAAATGATGGTATAAAAATTTATAAGGGGGAGAAGAGAAAGTAAAGTTTCCTTACATGTGATACTTGTGGAAGGAAACACCTTGGTACTTTCCTTAAAGGAAAAGAATTTCATTTAAGTGCAGAGAAAAGGCCATAAATCTCTTGAATGCAAGGATAATGGATAATCCCTCAAAGTATAGTGCTTTAAATATAAATAGATGATTAAATATTCCAAAAAATTCCATAAATGTTAAGGGAATATACCACAAAATAATCCAAGGGGATAAGTTCAATCATATGCAATTAATATAGCTGACATTGAAGTTCCTAACGACATGGTAAAAGGTAAAATTATCATCTTCCCCAAGATTGTAAATGTTTTATTTATTTTGGGTTCTACCCACTCTTTTGTATCTAAAGTAATTTATAATTTTATTCCATCACCACCTAAATGGATAGATGTTTAGTTAGTATTAAAAAACCCTAATGGTATGGTGATCACATCTTAGGTCTATCATTCGTATCTAATTTAATTTTGTGGGAATATGCTTCCTAAAGAAAAAATGTCTCTATGGTCGAATTTGATATTATCCTAGGAATGTATTTTATTTCTCTATATAAATTCCACATCAATTTACAAATAATGAAAATCAGGTTTGATTTTTATAACAAACCATTTATCATATTTTAGTGTGAAAATAAATATAAACCTTTAGTGGAAATCACCTAAACTATGTGTGTCTAGATTCCTCTTATAAATGGGTTGTTGTCTAAGATTGTTGGGGAAATTTTTTAAAAACCCGGTTTTTGCTATAAAAGACTTTGGAATATTCTTGATGTTATTCCAGAGCAACGCCTTCATATGTCGTGCGATTCTGAGCCCCGGTGTGGCCGGACTTAAATTTTCAGTGCGTTCACACTGGGCACGCCAAATAAAAGGGATAGCTCCTAAAAAGTAATTCAGATCCAAAATCTGAGTGTACGGATGGGTCCGAAATGGGGTGTTAACCCTAGGAATGACATAAAACATGTCATCACGGGATGTTGGGACACCTCGCCTGTTATCGGAACGTTAAACGGATAAATAAAATAATTAATTTATTCTTTTAATGGTTAAACTAAAGTATCTCTTAAACAGTATCTCAGATGGGAAAAAAGAGTGCACCGTTGAGTTAGGAGCGTGCCGTTTACCCTAGGAGGGGTGTAATTTTCGCGGGCGCGGGCCATCTGTGAAAAATGGCCCTAGGGGCGTTTTCATAATTTGGCAGCCTAGGGCGTTGAGTTTAATAACTTTTGAACGGGGCCTCGGATTAAAATTCTGAGACTACTTTTGTGCTCGGGAGGTGGTGTTTACCCTATGGGAGGCTTAACCTCGACCCCATCGAGAGTTTCGGATGCGGGTTAAATTAAGGATGAAATTAATTAATTTTTAATTAATTAATTTTTTCCCCTACTTAAACCTAATCCCCTCTCCCCATCCCCTTTCATTTCCTCTAGAGGAAGAAACTCCTACCATCTCCCTCAACACCTCTACCTCCACCCCCTTCCTCCGATCAAGGCGGAAGCAACGGCAGTGAAGCACGGATCGACTGAGAAGCTTCAGGCAGCGCCCTGCAAGGTAGGATCTTGTTTATATTTCAAATTCCTGCACCTACTTTGATCTTGATTCATAGCGCTGAATTGTTGTTTTTTCTTCGATAAAATCCCATATATGCATCTTAATTATCCCAAAATTTCCAATGGTTGTTAAATATTTAAAATATGAGTCCCGACGGGTTCGAAAACGTCCGGCGATGTTCAAGGGTTTTTGATGTTTTCCAGCGGGTCTTGCCGGTCTAGCAAGGGTTTAGGCGGGCATCGGTCCGGGCGAGTGTGGAGGTCAGTGGCCAGACGAGGGTGGACGGCGGAGCGACAGCGGAGGCCAGGTCAGTAGACGGTGAGCCGGACGGCGGAGCAGCGGAGTCCGGTGGCTGAGGCGAGCGTGTGGCGGGCCTCGGTCGAGCGGAGGTGCGAACTGGGGGGCGACGGCGAGCAGGCGGCCTGCAGCACGGTCGGTGGGCGGTCTTCAGCGGGAGCGGCCGGGCGAGCGGCTTCGACCACCGTGGTCGAGGGAGAGCCAGAGGCCTGGCCTCGGTCGTGCAGAGGAAGCTAGGAACCGCAATGCGCGGGTCCTGCTGGCGTGCTGAGGAAGACCGGCTGCTTGGTCGGTCTGCTGGGAGACGAGGACCCGCGAAACGCGGGTCCTGCTAGTGACGTGCGGAAGAATACTGGCCTGGATGGCCGTTCTAGATTAAAAAAATAATAAATCTTATTATTATTATTATTTTTATTTTTATTTTTATTTTTATTTTTATTTTTATTTTATTTTTATTATTATTATTATTATTATGAAAATGATTTATAGATAATAAATCATCCGCAGGGCGTCCGATTTGGGAACTGTCTGCTGCCGCGACATCCTTGAATCGAGACGAGCTTTTTGAGATGGTTTTGGGGGTTTTTAATTCCCGAAACTAGGGGCCTCAGAGGTGCAACACACCTTTAAGTGAATTGGCATTTTTCCGGGGGTTTTTGTTTTGGGCAGCACAGACACATCCGATGTCCGTTTTGAGCGCTGTCAGCGGCGTTGTGACCCTAGTGTCAGGATAAAGATTGCAAAAGGGTTTCCAGGCATTGAAACTGGAGTTGAGGTGTGGGCCCCATGGCCCGTCTTTTAAACTGTGAGCATCATTTTGTAACTTTTTCATCGGTCATTCGTTTGGGGCGTGCGAGCAGTCATTTTAGGGTGTTTTTCCAAGGGCATTGCAATGGTGAAATCTGCCTGCTTTAATTCTTCACGATGGTGAGGGCCCCATGAGGGTCGTTTTGGGAGTTGGTGGTGATTTCCATCTTTATCACTCGGTGTCCGTTTTGGACAAGTGATTAGTCAATCTTGTGTACTTTTTTGAGAGGATCGCAACGGTGTGATCCGTTCATTGCGTTTCGGGATCGAGATGTGGGTCCCATGATGCACTGCTCGTGTGCGATACAGCAAAATGCATCTTTTTCTCTGGATATCTGTTGCACTCAAGTGAGCAGTCAATTTGATGTTTTTTCCCGAGGGATCGCAATGGTGCAATGTGCCCGATTGTTTTCAGGGCCGAGCCTCAGGACCACGGGACGTCGTTCAGGCGTAAAGTGGTGTCAGGCAGCTTTTTTGTTGGATGTTCGTTTAAGGTGAGTAAATAGTCTTTCTCACATGTTTTTCCGCAAGGATTACAGTGGTATGATTCGTTTGGATGTGCGAAGACTCTTTTGAGATCTCATTTAAATTGGGAAGCATGAAAGGTGCTCCAGTGGAAGTTCTTCCTAATGTGTTTGGAAGAGAACCCTTGGCGTGTGATCGTGTTCACTCCCATATGAGTGAAGTTGACGTTCGAAGAGATATGGTTTGTTGTGCAAGAGTCGTGGAGGAAGCGGGTTAGTGAAACTACGCTTTCATCCTTCGCGTTAACTTTGGGTGTCGTGTGCACGATAGCCTTGGGCTGGCAATGTGGCATACTCTGGGAGTATACGAGAATTCATGGAGGTACATGTTGTGGTTTGTACCTAAGAACATTTGTGTGCTTGGTTTGGAGATGAGTTTGGGCCGCACGTTGTGTGGTCCCCATGTGTGTGATGTGTTCTACTTTACATACCTTTGACCTCTCGTGACATAGAGGGTCCTCCTGTTCACGATGGTTTAGACCAGCAGGGTTGAGTGGTTTCCCCTGGTTTTGTTCTGGAGTTGGGTGGTTGTGCGATACCCACTCTGTGTTCTGTTGTCCAGTGTTGTACCATCCAGTAGGGATGGCCATAGTAGTTCTGGTTTTACCCTCCAATTGAGACTGGGTAGTGGGTTACTCGCTGACTTCTTTGGGTTTACCCTCCAGCAGAGACTGGGCAGTGGGTTGCTCATCGACTCCTTCAGGTTTACCCTCCAGCAACGACTAGGCAGTGCTCACCGACTTCTTCAGGTTTACCCTCCAACAGATACTGGGCAGTGGGTTGCTCACCGACTTCTTCAGGTTTACCCTCCAGTAGAGACTGGGCAATGGGTTGCTCACTGGCCTCTTTGGGTTTACCCTCCAGAAGAGACTGGGCAGTGGGTCACCCGATGACCTCTTAGGGTTTACCCTCCAGCAGAGACTGGGCAGTGGGTTACCTGAAGACTTCTTTCAGACTCAGTCCTTGCTACTAGGCTAGTATGTGGCTTTTCTCCGTGATTACCAGAGTGGGACTCTTGGTTGTATGGGTCAGTTATGTGACATCATTGACTTTGAGAAGACCTCTCGACTTCGGGGCAGTGATGAGGTGTGGTTTGACTTTCCCCATAACTCTCAAATACGAGGGGTTCTTTCCCCACCGAGACGTGTCCTTGTGACGTGACCTAAAACTGTACGGGAGATTCCATGCTGCCCAAAGCAGATAGTGTCAAGGTGTGGTGATTTGAGCCCCTTGGCTTGTAGTTTTGGGCAGACGGGTGGGATACTGGGCATCGACGGTGTTTACTTCTGGGACTGTTGGCTACTCATTTTCTTGGGCTAAGCTAAGGGATAGAGATCCCCTTACGATCTTGTTTGGGTTTCTTGACAAAGCATATATATATGTATACCTTGTTCCAGTACCCACTTCTTGGGTTTTGGTTACTCTCCTTCCAAGAGAGGAGAAGACGCGTGGGGTATGCCACGTGCTTTCCGTTTCTAGCTTCTCATGGTTGGAAGAGTCTAATCTCCAGATATAGGTAGCGACGACTCGATGAGAAGTTCATTTTCTCACCGCTTCTATCTCCTTGTGTTTGGACGAGTCTACTTCCTTCCTCTTGTTGGGTTGAGTTGTACTCTTTACTGCACTCTCTCTATTGTACTCCTTTACTATTCCCTGTTCAATCTATTACTCACCCTCCGGTACCTCCTTTGTTGCTCCCTCGACCCTTCAGGGTACCCTACTGAGTATTTGTATAAACACCCCTGTTGGGCTTTGCCCGCACTTGGTGTGCCCTTGCAGACGACGGACAGGTTGGTCATGACTTCAGCAGAGCCTAAAAGTTCGTGAGCTTGGACCGTGTGCGATGGTCTTAGTCGGGTTCCAGGTGTGGGACTCTCCCAGTTGTTTACTTTTATTTACCTTTTGCTGGGTTGTGGCACTTTTCTGGTTGGGCGCGTGTTTTGCCCCTTTTCTTTTCAGTTTACCTTCACCACTTGCTTTGTATTTTTTGGAGGTCGATGCACTTTGTGGTTTATTTATAGTAGTTGATACTTTACTTTTTCTTTTACTCTGCACTTCTGTATTGAGTGGGCTACCTGTGTGTGTATAGGTACTCAGGAAAAGTCCTCCCTGTGTTGTTTAGCCTTTGGCGCTTTTCGGCAGCCCCTAGACTATGGAGGTGGGCTTGGGGTAGTTGCAGCTCAAGCCCGGGTAGGGTTGGGTCATGACAAAGTGGTATAAGAGGTGTTTTGTTCTTTGGGATTTTGTTCGGACGTCCCTAAAAATAAATTGTTTGGGATCTATGGAAATAGTGTTGTCGTGTCTCAGGAGAGGCTCTCAGGATAGGGAGTCCAGTGATGGTGCGGCGGCCGACGTATCCATTCACCAGGACCCTGATAACCCACTTGTCGACTCGGCATGTTGAGAAACTTGTTGAAGGGAAAATTGTTTTGTGCATCACATAGTATTGAGTCTTTGAATTTCCCTCTTGAGTCAGCTCCCCATTATCGTTATTGTTATATACACATATGATCATCTGACCACGGCACTCCTTGATAATATTCAGGATGTCTCTGCAAAGAAAGTCAGCCAGGATACCAGCATTGGTTCATGACGACGACCCTGTGAGCTATGAGACCTCACTCCAGGACCCATCATGCGAGTCTCTTTTTTCGAGTGGGCCGGTAGCAGCACCCCCACCTGGTGAGCAGAAGACAGCTTTAGCAGAGCAGACTGAGCTTGACCACAGTTTGAGCGCGCTCCGTGAGTTCCAGGGACAGAGACCACTGAGGTTTAGTGGTGAGACAGACCCTCAGGAATCATAGGTTTGGCTCGAGACAGTGGTTCGCCTCTTCAGACTTGTGCAGAAGCCGGCAGATCTTATGGTGGCTTTGTGTGCCAACCTTTTACATGGAGTAGCTGGGCGTTGGTGGAGTCTGGTGACTCAGTTTCTTGATGAGTCGTCATTTTCATGGGGTGAATTTCAGCTGCTGTTTCATGAGGAGTTTTACCTCTCTTTCTTATGCTCTGTTCGGATCTAGGAGCTCCTGCAGTTTCAGTGGGGAGGGATGATGGTTACTGAGTATGTGACAAGTTTCGCAGACCGTACACGCTTTTTCCCAGACTTGGTCCACGACAGCAACTTCCGAGCACCGAAGTTCGAGAAGGGTCTCCGCAAAGAGATTTTTGATGTCATAGTACCCTTGGGCATTTCCACATATGCCGAGGTACTAGAGTAGGCGCTGGTGACAGAGAGATTCCAGTCACGGTCTATAGTTGGTGGTGGCAGTAGGCTCGACAGAGCCGAGACGTCTGCCACAGCTAGTGGGCGTCAGGTGACAGAACCTCGACGCAGGTTGCTTTCCGATAACCGGACTCAGGGGCATGGTCATACACCACAGTGGTGATAGAGGGAACCAGTTCAGCTCGGAGAGAGTTGGTGTTATCCTTGAAATGGCCAAGGTCACTTGGCATGGGATTGCCCAACCAGGCACGCTGAGAATATCGGGCAGGAATCAGGTGCACCACCACGACAGAGGCAATGTCGTGATCAGAGTAGTTCCCAGAGAGGTGGAGCTAGCAGAGTAATGGGAGGAGATGGAAGTGGAGGATGGCCTTATGGGGTCTTTCCATCACTACCAGGTGGTCCAAGTCAGGCTCTGGAAGTTAACAGTTAGGATCGCAGACAGCCGCGAGATTTAGATGTCTATGATCCTACAGAGCATGAGGTGATAAGAGGTACACTCTACAGCTCTTCTACTTTTTTCAATAGAATTGTTAGGCTCTGTGTGTGAAATGCATTTCTCCCTACTCCTTGTTTGAGTTGTTACCACAGTGGCGCGGGGCGTTGGTGTAACCCTGTGTTAGTAAGGAAAAAGACATGGGACCTTTTTCTTTAGTCTATGGTGTCGAATCCTTCACTCTCCGAGTGTTTAAGAGAGTCTGGGTCATGGGACATCGACTGTGAGACCTTGCATGATCAGATATCCTTGGGTGTTTCACCATATGGATATTCTAAAGGAGGTAATCACCGGGATTCATCCCAGGTCCAAATAATGATTCCACTCGCGGCGTGCGATGTAGAGGTGCGACTGGGGAGGTGAGCTACCCCTAAGGTCCTTCGGGCCGTTTGAGTTTGTTTGAAGGGATGGCGAGGCTCCCTACCACCTTGCCCTAAATCCAAAGGCTGTTTTGGGTGCGTAGCGTCTCCCGCATGGCTCACCTGAGAAGAGGTGTGTGTGCTCCTTTTCATGTCATCAGCCAGGGCAGACCTCACGTGAACAGATCAAATCCTTTGGTCTGTGTGCGGTGACGTGGGACTGTGCAAGAGTTCTTCTAGTTATGGGAGAGCCAGGTGTGGGCTTAGTACCCTGAGTTGTTCCCTGGTTTTGATTTCCAGGGACAAAAATCTTGAAGGAGGGAATGATGTAAGAACCTGGTTTTTTCTATAAAATACTTTGTAATATTCTTGATGTTATTCCAAAGCAACGCCTTCAAACGACGTGCGATTCTGAGCCCCGGTGTGGCCAGAATTAAATTTTCAGTGCGTTCACACTGGGCACACAAAATAAATGGGATAGCTTCTAAATGGTAATTCAGATCCAAAATCTGAGTGTACATATGGTTCCTAAAGGGGGTGTTTACCCTAGGAACGACATAAAACATGTTGACTCGGGACGTTGGGACCCCTCGCCCGTTACCAGAACGTTAAACAGATAAAAAAAATAATTAATTTATTCATTTAATGGTTAAACTAAAGTATCTCTTAAACGGTAGCTCAGATGAGAAAACTGAGGGCACCTTTGAGTCCGGAGCGTGCCGTTTACCCTAGGAGGGGTGTAATTTTCACGGGCGCGGGCCATCTGTGAAAAATGGCCCTAGGGGCGTTTTCGTAATTTGGCAGCCTTGGGAGTTGAGTTTAATAACTTTTGAACGGGGCCTCAGATTAAAATTATGAGACCTACTCTGTGCTTGGGAGGTGGTTTTTACCCAAGGGGAGGCTTAACCTCGACCCCTTCGAGAGTTTCGGATGCGGGTTAAATTAAGGATGAAATTAATTAAATTTTAATTAATAAATTTTTTTCCGATTTGGGCGCCATCTGCAGTTGCGACATCCTTGAATCAAGATGAGCTTTTTGAGATGGTTTCGGGGGTTTTTAATTCCCAAAATGAGGGACCTCGGAGGCGCGACACGCCTTTAAGTGAATTGGCATTTTTTTGTGAGGTTTTGTTTTGGGCGGCGCAGAAACATCCGATGTTCGTTTTGAGCACCGTCAATGGCGTTGTGACCCTGTCATCAAGAAAAAGATTGCCAAAGGGTTTCTAGGCATTGAAACCAAAGTTGAGGTGTGGGCCCCACGGCCCGTCTTTTAAGCTGTGAGCGGTGTTTTGTAACTTTTTCATTAGATGTCTGTTTGGGGCGTGCGAGAAGTCGTTTTATGGTATTTTTCCGAGGGAATTGCAATGGTGTAATCCGTCCGATTTTAATTAGGCACGATGGTGCGGGCCCCACGGGGGTCGTTTTGGGAGTTGGCGGTGATTTCCATCTTTATCCCCGGGTGTCCGTTTTGGAAAAGTGATTAGTCAATCTTGTGTATTTTTTCGAGAGGATCGCAATGGTGCGATCTGTTCATTGCTCTTTGGGACCAAGATACGGGCCCCATGAAGCACCGCTTGTGTGCAGTACGGTGAAATGCATCTTTTTCTCTGGATATCTGTTGCACTCAAGTGAGTAGTCAATTTTACATGTTTTCCCAAGGGGATCGCAATGGTGCGATGTGCCTGACTATTTTTGGGGCCGAGGCTTTGGACCATGGGACGTCGTTCGGGCATAAAGCGGTGTTAGACAGCTTTTCCGTTGGATGTCTGTTTGAGGTGAGTAAATAATCGTTATCACATGTTTTTCAGTGAGGATTAAAATGGTATGATCCATTTGGATGTAAGGAGACTCTTTTGATATATCTTTTAAATAGGGAAGCATGAAAGGTGCTCTGGTGGAAGTTCTTCCTGCTGTGTTTGGAAGTGAACCCTTGGTGTGTGATCGTGTTCACTCCCATGTGAGTGAAGTTGACGTTCGAAGAGATGTGGTTGGACGTGCAAGGGTCATGGAGGAAGTAGGTTAGCGAAACTATGCTTTAGACCTTCGCGTTAACTTTGGGTGTTGTGTGAACGATATCCTTGGGCTGGAAATGTGGCATACTCTAGGAGTATACAAGAATTTCTGGAGGTACATGTTGTGGTTTGTACTTGAGAACGTTTGTGTGCTTGATTTGGAGATGAGTTTGGGTTGCACGTTGTGTGGGACCCATGTGTGTGTCGTGTTCTAATTTACGTACCTTTGACCTCTCATGATGTAGAGGGTCCTCCTATTCACGATGGTTTAGACCAGAAGGGTTGAGTGGTTTCCCTTAGTTTTGTTCTGGAGTTGGGTGTTTGCACGATACCCACTCCATGTTTTGTTAGATAGTGTTGTATCATCCAGTAGGGATGGCCAGAGCAGTTCCGGGTTTTCCCTCCAGTAGAGTATGGGCAGTAGGTTGCTCACTGACTTCTTTGGGTTTACCCACCAGCAGAGACTGGGCAGTGGGTTTCTCATCGACTCCTTCAGGTTTACCCTCCAACAGAGACTGGGCAGTGGGTTGATCACCGACTTCTTCAGTTTTACCCTCCCACAAAGACTGGGTAGTGGGTTGTTCACTGAATTCTTCAGGTTTACCCTCCAGCAAAGACTGGGTAGTGGGTTTCTCACCGACCTCTTCGAGTTTACCCTCCAGTAGAGACTAGGCAGTGGGTCACCCAATGACCTATTAGGGTTTACCCTCCAGTAGAGATTGGGAAGTGGGTTAACTGATGAATTCTTTCAGACTCAGTCCTTTCTACTAGGCTATTTTGTGGATTTTCTCCATGATTACCAGAGAGAGACCCTTGGTTGTACAGGTTAGTGATGTGACATCTTTGACTTTGAGAAGACCTCTAGACTACGGGGCAGTGACAAGGTGTGGTTTTACTTTCTCCAGAACTCTCAAGTATGAGGGGTGCTTTCCCCACCGAGACACGTCCTTGTGACGTGACCTAAAACCGTGCAGGCAAGTCGGTGCCACCCAAAGAGGATAGTGTAAGGTGCGGTGATTTGAGCCCCTTGGCTTGCCGTTCGGGGCAGACGGGTGGGATACTGGGCATCGATGGTGTTTACTTCTGGGACTGTTGGCTACTAATTTTCTTGGGCTAAGCTACGGGATATAGATCCCCTTACGATCTTGTTTGGGTTTCTTGACAGATCATATATATATTTATATCTTGTTCTAGTACCCACTTCTTGGGTTTTGGTTACTCTCCTTCCAGGAGAGGCGAAGACGCGCGGGGTATGCCACGTGATTTCCGTGTAAAGCTTCTCGTGGTTGGACAAGTCTACTCTCCTGCTATAGGTAGCAAGGACTCGATGAGAAGTTCATCTTCTCACCACTTCTAGCTCTTTATGTTCAGATGAGTCTACTTCCTTCCTCTTGTTGGGTTGAGCTGTACTCTTTAATACACTCTCTCTGTTGTACTCCTTTACTATTACCTGTTTGATCTACTGCTCACCCTTCAGTACCTCCTTTGTTTCTCTCTCGAGCCTTCGGGGTACCCTAATGAATATTTTTATACTCACCCCTACTTGGGCTTTTCCCGCACTTGGTGTGCCCTTGCAGACAACGGACAGGTTGATCATGAATTCAGCGGAGCTTAGGAGTTCTAGAGCTTAGACCATGTGCGGTGGTCGTATTCGGGTTCTAGGTGTGGGACTCTCCCAGTTGTTTACTTTTGTTTACCTGTTTCCAGGTTGTGGCACTTTTCTGGTTGGGCGTGTGTTTCTTCCCTTTTCTTTTCAATTTACCTTCACCACTTACTTTGTACTATTTGGAGGTCGATGCACTTTTTGATTTATTTATCACAGTTGGTACTTTACTTTTCCTTTTACTCTTCACTTCTGCATTGAGTGGGTTGCATGTGGGTGTATAGGTACTCAAGAAAATGCCTCCCTGAGTTGTTTAGCCTTCGGCGCTTGTCACCAGCCCCTGGCCTATAGAGGTGGGCTTGGGGTCATTGTGGCTCGAGCCCAGGTAGGGTCGGGTCGTGACAAAATTTTATATTGATGGTGTTCCTATTGTATGGTAGTTTTTTGATATATTTCCATAAGAGTTTTTGATAATTCTATTGAATCATGAAGTTGAGGTTTCCAAATAAATATTACCTAGTGTTACACCTATTTCAAAAACTCCATATAGAATGACCTTGATTAAGTTACATGAATTGAGGAAGCATCTCAAGGTGAATCATAATAAGGTATTCATTTATCCAAGTGAATTGCCATGGGGTGAACTAGTTCTTTTTTATGAATAAATATAGATCAATTCAAATTTTAATTTATCATTAAAAACATAACAAGATCACTATCAACAAAAAGTGTCATATACCCCATATCGATGGTTTTTTTATCAATTCTGAGGAGCTCAATTCTTTTTCAAAATTTATGTTTGATCTGGGTATTATCTGTTGAGGGTGAAAAATGAATACATTTCTAATACAGACTTATTTACAAGGTATGGATACTATAATTTTATAGTTATGTCAATTGGTATTAAAAATTTCCCCCACAATCTCCATGGATTTAATGAATAAAACCTTTATTAATTACCGTGTTAACTTTATGGTAGTCTTTATAGATTATATTATTATATATAAAAAGAGAAAGTAATATCATGAAGATCAATTGAGAACTGTTTTGAAGACCCAAAGGGAGGTAAATTTGTATAAAATTTTTACAAAGTGCGAATTTTGGCTTCATAAAAATTCATTCATGGGTCATATAATCTCATGTGAGGTTATATTGGTGGATACTTAAAAGATGGAACATATTTAGAAATGTCCTAAAACAATTATAGTTACTGAGATATATATTTTTCTTAGTTTGGTTAGATATTATTGAAACGTTTTAAATGATTTATCATAGATTTATATTCCACTCACTATGTTAACTTGAAATGGATCTAAGTTACTTTAGACAGATGAATGTGAGGAAAATTTCAAGGAACTAAATAGAAGGTCGGACAGTGAACATGTACTTAAATTACCCTATAGTGGTGAAGGGTTTGTAATCTAATGTGATGAATCAAAGAAGGTATTGGGATGTTTCCTCGTGTAGAATTATGTGGTGATAGCTTATACCTCATGCTAATTGAAATTTCATGATAAAATTTACCCAACCCATGATTTTGGGTTATCTCTGATAATTTTTTCATTATATATATGGTGGTATTGTATTTATAGATAAAGATGTGATATATATACTGATCATAAAATTATAAACGATATAATCAATCAAAAATATCTAAACAATGTTCTATAGAAGAGGGTTGGAGATAATTAATGATTATGAATTCTTAATACATTAAAATCCTAAGAAGTCGAACAAGGTGGATGATTCTCTAAGTTCGAAAGAGAATGCTATCATATATATGATAAGGATCACAAATTATCCAATATTTATGGATTTGAAAATGATGAATTTGTAAATATTGAAGGAAGGGGTAGAATCATATATTTCTCAAATGATTGTGCAGCCATCATTCCATGTGAGGGTTAAATAGGTGTAGAAAGAAGATGTGGAGCTATAGAAGAATGAGATAAATGTTTATGAGTTTAACATTGATTGTGATGAAATTTTAAGGTTTAGGAACAATGTATGTGTTCTATCCATACCATATTTGAAGAATGATTTGTTGGATGAGGATCATAGTTCATCATTCTATATTTATCCCAGAAGTATGAAGATTTATAGAGATTTGGGAGTGTATTTTGGGTGGGATGGAATGAAGAGAGATATCATAGAGTTTTTATCTGGATGCCTTATATTCTAGAATTTTAATTTTGAGAGACAAAATTCTATGGTGATTTTATAACCATTACTCATACCAAAATAAAAATGGGAAAACATCATAATGGATTTTATCATTATACTCCATAAAATATCATAATTCCATAATTCCATACTGGTTGTAGTTAATCACATTACAAGGTCATTACACTTCATTCTCATCAGATAATACTTCTCTTTTTATTGTATTTATATAATATACATTAAAGAAGTGGTAAAGTTTCATGGAATACAACATTATATTGTATCTGATCATGATATGAGGATTACCTAGAAGTTTTGGATAAGTATTCAAAAATATATTAATACAAAGCTGAGTTTCAGCAGTGCATATCATCCTTAGATAGATGGTAAATATAAGATAATAATTCAAACCCTATAGGATATGTTGACATCATGTTCTATGGATTTTAAAGGTGTTTGGGATCATCACCGTCCTCTAGTCGAATTTTCTTACAATAATAGTTTTCACTCGATCATTCAAATGGATCCTTATGAAGCCCTCTATTAAATTATGTGTATAAATCCAATATATGGGTATGAATTTGAATAAATAAATCTATTAGGACCTCATCTAGTTTAGTAAATGGAATAAAAATTCAAATCCATTCAACAACACATCAAGGTGACACAAAGTCGATGGAAAAAATACGTTGATAATTGTCGATATGATCTGGAGTTTGAAGTTGGTGAGAAGGTATTTATATGAATTTCTTCATGGAATAAGGTTATGAGATTAAATAAAAAGAGATTTTTAATCCCTCGGTATGTTGGCCCCTTCAAAATTATTGATCTAGTAGAGATGATGGCTTATCATTTGGCGCTTCCACTGAACCTCTCTCTAGTTCAAGATAAGTTCCATGTATCTCTCCTAAGTTCATACATGATCCTTCACATGTAATAAACTCAAAAGTCATACTACTAGAGAATGATCATTCCTATAAAGAGAAAATTGTTTATATTCTTGATCATAGAGAGAAAGTGATACAAAACAAGACCACTCATCTGGTTAAAGTTTTGGGGCTAAACCACCAATTTGAGCAAGCTATGTGGGAACCTAAGGATGTAATTAGGAAAATTTATCTTTGGTTTTTTGTTCCATAGAGATAGTATTTTAAGGTATAAATTCATTTTAAGGTGGGTATTATTTTACACCACCATATTTTATGATTTTTTTAAATAAATGTAATCTTTTATAGATTTTAATACATGAAACATCGAGTTTTAACGAACCACAGTATACTATTTTTATTATTATGTCCTAAACATTAAAATTTTCAATATGAAATTTTTTTAAATTACGAATAATGGTTTTATATAATTGAAATATATTAAAAAATAACTACTTAATTTTTATTAAAGTCTTTATATGCTTTAAAATACATTTTCATCAAAAATGATTTTTATTTAACTTTTTGAGAATATAATATAATTAATTTTTGAAACTTTTAGAAAATTTATTTGAAAAAATAAACTTCATTTTTTAAATCTACATGTCATAATTATCTTTGTGTGAATTTTTAAGAATATTTTGTAAAGATTTAATTTTAGATCAATAGTAAACAAATACTGATTTTTATTAAAAACTTCATTTTTGTTTAACTAATTTACAAGATACATTACAATTTAATATGGTACTAAAAAAATTAATTCAATTAAATATTTATTAATTCAATTTAATTCATTAAAATCAATTTCATATTGTGTTTTTATATTTAAAGTTTTTATACTTATGAAAACTTTTTCTTTGGAAAACTCGGTTTTCATCACGTTTGGGGGATTAATTTTAAGTTAAATATTTCCACTTATGTGAATATAATTTGGTAAAATGGATTAAATATTTTTAATTTAATATTATATAATAAGTTCAAATTAAATTTTTTCATAATTAATAGTAAAAAAATAAAAATTAATTGTCATGGTTAAGGATAAAACGGGTTTACCAAGGGTAAAACAAAACAAAAAAAAAGGTTAAAATCAGCTAAGAACTTGTCTAATTATTATTATATATCTATATTTAAACCTTATCATATATATTTTTTGATAATTATCCATTTTGTAAACTATAAAACATTTTTAGTACAGTGTTTACTTTGAAAGTTATTTGATTATTTTTGTGAATAATGATAAATACATATACTTTATTCAATATGGATATTTGATCAGGGATATTATTTATTCTATATAAGGATTGATTTGGATTGGTAATACATGGGTTGGGGGTGCTTAAGGTAAGACCTACGAGTTGCGTACTGGTTAATGAAAGCCTCTTGATTCTTTGGTAGTCTCATGATATGAATTAGTTGTAAAAATTAGATGTCTTTTTACTCGATATTCTAAAATTTATTATAAAAGGTTTTGAAGATAATGGTTTCATGTACCTAGGAAAATTTAATCCAATAATTAAGAATTTCCTTCATTTAGTTTCAATTATTATTCATCCTTGAGATTTTGTGTCAATATATCTATGGATACATTTCATTTTTCAGTTCATTTATTAAATTTCTTGTATTTAAATTTCATACCTCACCATATTTAATTTTCTTTATCTATTTATTTGAACGGCATGTGTTTTAATTTATTAACTTTCTATGTTAATTATAATTTTAGTTTATTGATTACAAGGCATGTGTGTTTAGTAATTTACCATACCATAATTATTACTCTCAATGATTCATTATTTCTTATGTTATACTTTTACCTTACTGAGAATTTGATCTCACCCTTATTGTGTTTATATATGAGGAATCCAATAATTGTGCTATGAAATATATACATATATTTACTAGATGGAATAAATTTTTCCTCAGTGTTTTTATTTAGAAAAACAATTATATTGTAATTAGTGTATTTATTTATAATACTGGATTTACGTATGTATCTATTTTACCGAGACTAATAAACTATTTGGTCCCTTGGGGCTTGATTACTTATCATAATGCTAATGTAATTAGTATTAGACACCAACTCTAGGATTCTGGGGTCCAGTCACTACACACTGTATTCTTTATGTCATGTGTCCTCTTTTCTCACCAAGAAGCTCAACATGTTCTTTAGGATCATGATTTGATAAATAACACAACATGTACACCTCATACACATCGTTTATATTATAAATCCTCTAAGTTGTTAGTATCAAGTGGGTTGACCATGTATAATTACTACACAGATTGTGAAATTTATGCCGCTAACCTATGTAGACTACATGGAATGTATACCAGCTACATGCCATGTAATTTGACATATTGTGTTCCAATTATCCCGGTCAATATGTGGTGTTCCATAAATACACCACAAGTAATTATCTACCCACTGGATATAGGTGTTTTTCTCATGGGTATATGGTGTGTACATGGGCTACACACCATGTAACCCTATTCTTTCGGCAAAAAAATGGCATTTCCTGATGGAATATATAGTATTTCTTCATCTCTTCTTATATATTTTTGAAAATAAAACACTGAATGAGCAAGATTAATATGATGATAACATGTCAATTCAAATAGGATTAAGGAACAAATAACATGAAATGAATTTCTAACCACATTGCATATAGATCAACAATAAAATAAATAATTATATATTTAAAATAGACTACTATGATACCACTTATTGGTTATGGACACACCAGAAGCATGTGGTGGTGGGTGATATATTAAAAAAATTAATAATCATTGACCAAAACCAAGAGAAATGATATTTCATGTCAAATTTATAATTAATTTATTTAGTATTAGAAAAAAATAAATATTGGGACGTAGGAACATTCTTCTTTGTTGAATATTGATCATCCCAAAATACCCTTTTGAATTACCTTCATTGTGCTATGAGGATATATGGATAGAATCCCTCTAGAAGTGATCCACACGTGCTCCTATGATCTCTGAGCAACACCACTTGGTCTCCGGGTGCTAGTGTAATCAGTCAAATGTCTTTCGTTGTTCATTCTTGATCACTCATTCTTCAGTCTTGAAAAAATATCTCTTACACTTTTTGTCCATAAGTTTAAGAGATGAGGAGTGGAGAGAGAACTTTTTGTATGCCACAATTCCCTATTCTCAATTTTTGGATGTCCTACACAATAGACATAGCCACCTATTTATAGATTTAGGATTTAGATTAAAACATTATTTAATTTCAAACTATAAATTAAATAACAATTATTACATTTGATAAACATCATTCCACATATTATTATTATTATTATTATTATTATTATTATTATTTTGTGGTGCATGAAAAATTTTGAAATAATAAATATTATTTAACTAGTTTGTTAATTAATATTTATAACCAGACATGGTCTTGGTCCATTCGAACTCCACTCGCATTTATTTTAACACATAAATAAAAAAATTAATCATAAATAAATATTTAATTCACATATCAGAGAATATATTTTTATTAAATATTCAATAAAATAAGTAAATATATTTTTATTCACATTCCAGTGAATAAATATATATTCAATTTATGTGATCAATATAACTTGAATAAAATTATTCCTTGGACTTAAGAATAATATTTATTCCATTCATTAAACACAAATAGAATTTAATCGAGATCAAAAGAAAAACTTAGTGTGTTTCCCTCTAGGATTATTTCTCATTAGAATTAGGTGGGATTTCTTAAAGTCCAAGATTACTATATAGAAAATGGTTCAAGGAACCCAAGAGAAATAAATTAATATCTCAATGTCGACAACTATATAAGAATTATCACTGTGTAATATAATAACTTTATCATAATATCTCATCAAGAACATTCCATGACGATTTCATCAACCTATTTACTCGATACCTCTTTATTTGACTATTTTAAACAAACACATCATTACACCATGACCATGGTATTTAATGTGATAGTTCTATTCCAATAAATTTTTTGAGATATCATCTTCCATAAATATGGAAGGGACAAATCCTTCCTTGGGTTATCCATTAATGACATGTCAATCATGACACACCCAATATATCTTACTTCTCGCCAATATGTGGCATGATGGTTTTGGTTAATAAATATAAGTGTGTGATTCATGAAATACATTAATGATAATCTTAAAATTTTAAGTACCATTACACAATCTACTGGATAGGAATATTCAATGATACCAAAAAATACGGAATTCCTACTAGTGTTTATGTTCTCATAATC
Source organism: Viscum album (assembly GCA_963277665.1). Taxonomy (NCBI): domain Eukaryota; kingdom Viridiplantae; phylum Streptophyta; class Magnoliopsida; order Santalales; family Viscaceae; genus Viscum; species Viscum album. The sequence continues at coordinate 1,157,092,870 of OY728134.1, read as the reverse complement.
TCTCATCTTAGATATTACCAAGTGTGAACTTCATTAGAAGAAGCCTCATCCAGTTATGAGTACTCCCACCTGATGGTCTAAATACTATGTGTCTTATCATAGTATATTATCCAACCAAAAATAAATATATTAAGAATATTTTTATATCACTTCAAGGTGCTCATCATAGTGGGGATTTGTTATGGCCTTATCAATGAGGTAAATACTCTAGGACATTATTACATTAAATCCATGCATAATAATGATCAATATACAATAATATGTTTAATTAATATTCAATATATTGAATATTCATGTGAAAAAGTAAAATCAGTTGGCCCTATGATGCAAAATCTAATAGTTCATTTTGACCAAAATTAGTTTATTAGAAGGTCTTTACTTCTAGAGAACTTGGAAGAAACACCAAAAAAATTAAGGCATTGAAACTCATGAGAGAGTACTAGAATAAATGGTTCCGGAAGGAATATTGGAACCAAATTATAAAGAAAAAAATTCAGTTAATGAGATCAACTAGAATCCTGAAAATAGTTATGAGGTTTGTAGATGATATGAACTTTATTCTTTAAACATATACTAGTGAACCAAAAAGTATAGAAGAATCATTTTTCCTTAGTGACTTGGAGCGGTGTAAGTTATCCAAGAAGGAGGAAATTAATTCCCTAAAGCTTAAAGGAACATGGGAGCTAGATTAAATTCCATAAGTAAATTGAGCTATGTAGAATAAATGGTTTTTCTATGTGAAGGAATAATATAATAGAACTAGGAATTAAAAATCATGACTAGTGGAAAAAGGTTTATAAAAAAATTAAAGGAACTTAATTTTCTGAAATTTTCTCATATTATATCTAGAAAACTATTATCCAGATGATCCTGATCATTTTTACCTCTGATAATTTTCACTTGGAGTATAGGTATGTAAATACAACCTTTATTCATGGTGTTTTTTAAGAGGATATCCAAATGGTTTGGCCCAAGGTTTTATAAGAATATTATAAGGATAAATTGGTTTGTAAGTTGAAAAAAAGTCTCTATAGATTGAAGTAACCCCCTTGAAAGTGGAATCAAAAGTTTGAGACTTTTTTCATGATAAATGTTTCACTTGGTGTGATTTCTATTACTATTTATATTTAAAGAAATTGGATCATAGAACATTCATTATACTAATTTTTTATTTGGATGATATGTTTATTGAAGTTTTATAAATTTAATGGATTCATAAGTTGAAGAGAAAAATTATAGAAGGTTTGAGATGAAAAATATAATTAGGGCCAAGAAAATATTAGGGATGAAAATATAAAGGTATTGGAAATCCAAAACATTGATATTATTATAATAGGAATGAATTTATAAATTCATTGAAATATTCAAAATGATTGGATGTAGATATGTCTCATCTCCCCTTATAAAACACTTAAAACTTTAAAATTCACATGTACTATCTATATAAGAGGAAGTATTGGACATGGTAAGTGTGTATTATGCTTCAGATGTTAGGATTTTGATGTATGCAATGACTTTCACATGGACTAACATTTACTTTATAGTGGGATTTGTGAGTGGTTTCATGTAAAATACTATAAGGATGAATTGGGAGGATATGAAATAGATCATCTGATATCTAAAAGGTTTGTAATATGTAGTGTTATGATTTGTTCATAATGATCCATTGAATGGTTTTTTAGATATAGTTTTTTGTGGACACATGGATTCTCGAAAAAGCACAATATTATTTGTGTTCACTTTTAGAGGAATAACAAGTAGTTGGATGCCTTGAATACAGATTATGGTTACCCTTTCAACAACATAAGAAGAATATATTTTTGTCACATAAGGAAGAAATTAGTTTTTCTAATTGATATGATTTTTGAAGTATCTCGAGAAGGAATTAAAATGAAGAGTAATCTTCTATGACAGTTAGAGTGTCATTAACCTTAATAATAATACAATTTTTCATACAAGGAAAAAATACACTAGCATTAAATTCTATTTAATTTAGAATCTAATAGAATATAAATTGTTATAACTTTGAAAGGAATTTAGAGAGAATAATTCTACGGACATGTTCACAAAGTCACTAGTCCAAGAAATTATGAGGTAGTATTGTGCCTCAGTTGAACTTGGGTAAATGGAAGGATGTGTAGAACACTACATGAACCCGAAGGATATGAGATATAATGAATGTGTAAGTAGGTAATTATCCCCAAAAAAATATTTCAGTGGGAGACTTTTGGGTTTTTTTAAGTCTCTTTAGTTTTCTAAAATTTGTTTTTCGATTGAGATTTTCTGGAATGAGTTTTTTTTTGGATGATATTTCTAGAAGTGGTTGTGGAAATTGGATTTTATGGAATGACTATGGATAGATCACGGTGTTATGATATTCTATTGAAAGTATCATAAGGATATTTTTTTCAATACATGGTAAGAACACATGTCTATACATTATCATTGGTCAACCTGAAGATGCAACAGTGTATCAGAGGATTCCTTGGTCAACAGAAGGATAACTATGAATCTTGAATGGAAATGGAAATGTTTTATAGTGATAATACCTCTATGAATATTAATTGGGTCCAAATATAAATATTAATTAAATAAAAAATGAAAAATAGTCACTAGAATGAGACTTCGGTGGAGTGTGAGTGGTGAGAATGAGAGTGTTTTTGTAATATCTTGTACTTTATTTTATCATAGTGATTGAATTTTTCTCACATATAAGTAGGAATTTTTTCGAAACCACATATTTCCTATGTTTACTTCTTTTTTTCATTTTCATTCTACAGAAGTTTATGTGGATAATTTTGTGTGGTGATTTTTTTTGTTTACTTCTTAGTTCTAAAACATGATTCCAAGGGGACAGTGAAGACTTTTTGAATGTAGATGTTAGGAAGAAAATTTTTCTAAACTATTATTGAGACTTATTCTACTTTGGGTCCCCATAAAATATCACTATCAATGGTAAACAAAGAATACCTTATGTCAAAAGGTAAGAATAGGAGGAATAAGAAAAATATTCCTTAGAAGAACACACCCGCTGAGTTAAGTGGGATTGATATAAATGTTAAATCTATTTCTAATATGATTTTATAAAAATCATAAATATCCAAAAAAAACTCATAATCTACCACAAAATATAATATGGATTGTGATTTCAATAAATAAGTGGCAATGACATCAAGTCATTAATATGAAGAGTGTTCTCATATAAATCAAGGTGATATCCAATCCTTACAAGATAAAATATATCAATTAGAAATCATTCATGGACTAAACTATAAATTCATAGCATAATTAGATTTGGAAAATAAGAATTTAAAGGTGGGAGAGCTAAACTTGAATTAATCTATTTCATGAATGGTTTAGAAAATGAAGAAACAAAGTGGTCTTCTTGAGGAGTTAGCACAAGAATTGAAGTATCAAATGGATATGGAGAAGAAGCTGAATGAAAAAATTATTCCTAAAAAAACAAAACTTGAAGGGAGAATAAAATCTATTGAGGAATTTGGATCAAGGATAGAGAATATGGATGCTTAACTAAAGGATAAGTATAATAAGATTAATGGATTTGAAATTAATTTTAAATCCTAAAATACTATGAAAGAGATACCTCCCATGGAATCCATAAAAATTGGAGTATAAAAAGTTCCAAATCTATAATTAGTAGTTAAATATAAAATATTACTAAATTAGGTGGAATTAATACACAAAGAAAGGTGAAATTTCAATATTACTACTATAGAATAATAAAACACACTTTGAGTATGTGCATCGTAATTGGAAGGGTTAATAATGGAGAAAGTTCCATAAGCCCTTCCCTCCAAAGATGCCCCTCCTCGGCTAGCAATGAAGAAAGGGAGACAATGACCCCTGAGTCTCGCCTCCAGTAAGCCTCAGGGTGGAGACCAGCACCAAGGGTATACAATCTCACAAAATTGGATGCATTTTCCTTTTTAAAGAAAATAGGATCATGAGATAAGATAGTCCATCCCAAAATAACTCCAATATATATATATATATATAAATAAATCCAAGTCCATCCCACATGCATGAATAAAATAAGACTATTAAAAATATAATAAAAACTCCAAAGTAAATACCAAAAGAAAGGCTAAGCAGTGACAGGGAGACTGTCCCAAAGTATGAGCTAGTAATACCTAGCATGGTCTGCGTAATCCTCTTAGAAACCTAAAAACAGTTTTATATACATAGGGTTAGTATACAAGTATACACAGTAGGAAAAACCAAAGTCTCTCGTGCATAAGTGATAAAAGTATACTAATGCTCCCGTGAGAAAATAGTAGAACCCAACAGCACCTAACAACATAGAATAGCCATCTCAAAATCACCAAGAACACTCACTAAGTAACTCAATTCAAGTACAGTAATTTAGTAAGAACATTGATGATAGGGTTCCCCACACCACTTTTCCACTTATTAGCTCCTATCACATCCTAATGGAAAACATCCTGAGGCTCACACCTCTTTTTTAAGTACCACATCACAACATGTCTTCACACACCTAGGCCTCACAGCTAGTCCCATCACATAGGAAAACGAATATCATCACATCCCACTCACACACACATGGGCCTCACAACCACATCCTACCCAAAAACACCTAGTCCACATACCACATCACATCCTGGAAAAAAACCTAGGAAAGAACAGCACATATCATTCTGAAGACACCTGGGAAAAGCACAACTCACCCGCACAAACATGGGCCCATAAATCACAATCTTCCTAAAGAATCTTGGACTACCACCACTTGGAAGAGGGAGTGGGGAATAGTGGGTGGATATCCATCCATCCTTCTACTGGGATGTTTGGGAAAGACACTCTCCCCCATGACGATGGGGGTGTTCAGCACATAGTTCTCAACTAGGGTGGGGTGCGTATAGAAATAACAAGGAAAATACATGTGTATATATATATAGTACCAAACAGTCAAGCACAACCTATGGGTTTTAAACCAAAAACCAATTCAAAAATATTGCCTTTACTACTACCTCTAAATGAACAACCACACAACCATCCAAAAACTCAAATCGTACCCCTAGCCAATTCATTTAACCAATTCTCATTATTTATTAACAATTCATTTATTAATTCCATCACTATCCAGGAAACTACCAAGTATATCACACAATAAGACACACAAAAGAGTCACACATAGGAAGAATAACCATGGTAAAAATTAACCCTCTTCGCATTACTCTCCATTTAACACTCATTCAAGGCATAACATACATCGATCCTGAGACATGAGGTAAAGCTTTCTGAATGCTACTCATGGAGAAACCCTGGGTAAATTACTCATACCAACCACTTCCATCATCATTATTCAAAGTCATTCCACCCAATACATCCTCTACACATAGAAAACCCCTAACTCACAGTCGCACCCAGCAACACATAACTGCACAACCCGATCACAGTTGTACTATACAACCCTTCCCATCCATTACATAATCAAACAATTTCTTAACCTGAGATTCCATTACACATTACGAACCGCCCACACACAAATTCTTTCCCCCAAATGTAGCACCATAAAAACCACACAAGGCACAATTTCCAGATTTAATAAGGCACCTCTTATTTAATTTCACTCGTTAATTCCAGGGTTATCACAGAACAAGTTTGATCCTAGGGAATCCATTTATTTAAATAAATATACATGGTTAATAAATTTCATATATATATATATATATTCATACAATATAAGACCAACAACAAGCATTCACAATCCATCTTGGGTTAGCAAACAAGGACCACCAATGGCCATGATTTTCAGTAAGCATATAGCCCATACAATTCACAATATTAATCAAAATATCAATAAAATAGTATGATATTATGTCTCCTTCCCATCCCCGCATGTTGATCTTAAACTGGTTCGATTATATTTATTAATTTGGTTTTATTATATCTTTAAAAACAATACATTCATACACCCACCCCGCATGTTACAAAAATAAAAGAGAGATGAACGGATCCCTACCTCGAAGAATGGATGATCTGTACTTCCGTATTGCACCAAAATAAGGGGAATTAATGAAATGGTAAGACCCTCCAAAGAAAAAACAATCCAAAAGCTACAGTACAAATGCACTACTCCTAAGGGAAGAAAGGTTTATTTCATATTACATCAAGAGAAAGGGAAGCGCACAAGGAAAATAATACCTCAGTTTTAGAAAGGTCGGATCCTAAATCAATGGGAGAAACTATTTTTATAATCCATTAAAGTTATATCTTGACCAAGAACATGAAGTTTAGAAGTCAAAGGAAGCTCCAGGTTTTTGGAAGATATATATGATTCAAAACATCTTCAAAAACCATTAAATATGGTATTTAACGCATTTTACATCAAAGAAAATGTTAAAGGGGTGAAACTAGGAAAACTAAAAAAGGAAAACTATTGGAAATGACTCACTGTTAGGTGAGTCACCAGTGCGAGTCACCAATCGGTGAGATACCGATGCGAGCTAACAGTGTGAGCTACCGGTGTGAGTCACAGTTCAGTGAGCCACCGGTGCGAGCTACTAGTGCAAGATACCAGGGCGAGCAACCTGTGTGAGCTACCAGTGCAAGTTACTGGTGCAAGCTACCAGTGCGACTCACTGGTGCAAGTCACCAGTGTGACTCACCATTGCTACTCATTGATCATGACTCGCCGATGTGAGCTACCATAGTGACTCACCACTATGACTCACCATCACGAGCTACCGATGGAGAGCCTGAAAAATTGAAAAAACTGTAAAGTATTGAAATAAGTCATCGTGACCTCCTAGAACACTTCAACCACTATATTTTCACAAAGTAATGTACCAGAGAGGTCCAGACCATTACATCAGATACCTCTCAAACTATTCTCACTCCCAAGAATTAAAAACCCATAACAAAAGAAAGAGGGGTTAAAAAACCACCTTGTGAGATGCCTCTCAAGGATCTCTCTACACTTGAAACATCTCCATCGACTAAACACATAAAAGTTCAATGATAAATCACAATGTGTTGTTAGAAAGATGGAGTGAAACCTTGGCATCCAAGAATACCTCCTCTGATATCTTTGAACATAACCTACTAGAAGGTTCACCACATAAACACAACAACCACACTTTCCAAACATGCGAACCAGGTAATTCCATCCTCTATGTCAAGATACAATCCTCTCTAGGTGGAAGTGACTCACCCACATGGGTTTAATCACATCACAATTAAAACATCTTGATTAGGAATTAGGTCCTCCCCCATTCATATGTTAAGATTTTATCAAACCTTATAGAATAAGAAAACAACTCATCTTATAACAGCAAGGTTCAAATATCACATTAATAAGGAAAAAAGAACAAGAAAAAACTCAAAACAACTCTGGATATTAGACACGCATCTACATTTCTCATTCCTAAGTACTATCCTCCAGGACACTAAGCCTCTACAACATGAAAACCAAAGGAATGTTCCTCCCATGCAGCCTCTTTTCAAGATTATCCTGGATCTCTATTGGCTGCTCCACATATGTCGCATCGTCTTCGATATCCAACTCTCCCCAATCGATGACAAAGGAGTCATCATGAAGATACCGATGGAGTTGAGAGACATGAAATACATCATAGATCCTCTCCAACTATGGTGGAAACTCCAACTAGTATGCCACCTCACCAACTCACCCCAACACCTTAAAGGGTCCAACAAACCTGGGAGAAAGTTTACTCCCTCTACCAAACCTCTTCTTCCCACATTGAGGGGAAACCTTCAAGAACATGTGGTAACCAAACTTGAACTCTAAAGGCATTCTTCTACGATCGTCATACCACTTATGCTAGTCTTTCACTGCTTTCATACTTTCATGAACAAGCTGAACCTTCTTTGTCATACTCTGCACTACCTCAGGGCCAAGAACAACTGTCTCCACAACCTTTGTCCAGCATAAAGGTGAATGACACGGTCTTCCATACAAATCTTCAAATGGAACCATACCAATGGAAGAGTGATAGATATTATTGTAAGAAAACTCTACCGAGGGAAAGTGTCATACCCAAGATCTGCCAAAGTGCAAGACACATGCTCACAACATATCCTCCAGTATCTGGATAGTTTGGTATTTCTTCCCATTTGTATGAGGGTGTAAGGCAGTGCTGAGGCGTAGTTGAGTGCCAAAAGTATGATACAATCCCCTCCATACTTTTGAGGTAAAACATGCATACCGATCTGATATAATGGATCTCAGAACTCTATAAAACTGCATTACTTCATCCACATATCTCTTTGCTAAGGTATCCACTATGCACGACTCCCTGATCGCTAAAAAGTGAACTGATTTCGTCAGAATATCCACTACTACCCAGATAGCATCATAGCCTCCCTAAGCCCTAGTTAACCCTATGACTAAATCCATCGATATGAAATCCAAATTCCACTCAAGTAAATCCTAGGGTTGGAACAAACTACTAGGATCATGGTTCTTAAACTTTACCTATTGGAACACTAAGCACCTTACCGCAAACTCTGATAATTCTTGCTTTATACTGGGCCAAACAAAATTGCATCCTCAAGCCACGATACATCATAGACATTCTTGGGCGTGCCACTAAAGGTGATTTATCAAACTCATGGAGTAATTCCTCACAAATTTCCACTAGAACAAACAACCTTCCATGGAATATCATCTGATTCTGACCATCCTTTGACTATCCCTCTGAAGTATCAACACGGCTAACATGATCGTGAATCACCTCTACCTATAAGTCTCCCCACTGAGACTCCTCCACCTGCTGTATTAGATAAGACTACATCATTATCTGAAAAAAAATATCCTCTTCCATTATCCACCCCTGAATCCATGTGCAAGGGTTCCAAATTTTCTATTTCCTTCGAAGTGTCTTCAGATTCCCAAACAACCTCCTTCTGTGACTTCCTGCTCAAAGAATCAACCATGACATTCCCCTTTCCTGAGGTTTAGGAGATCTCAAAATCATAGTCCTGAATAAAATATATCCATCTCCACTTCTACATATTCAAATCTCACTAGGAAAAGATATACCACACACTCTTGTGATTTGTGAAGACTTCAAAGCGCTCCTCAATTAGGTAATGCCACCAAAACTTCATCAAAAACATGACTTCTGGTAGTTTCAGATCATGGGTGGCATATTTATATTCGTGGGGGAATAACTTCCTACACCTATAATAGATCTTTGCATGTTTCTACATCAGCACACATCCCAAACCCATACATGAAGCATCACAAAACACCTTAAACATCACTCCTTCCTCAGGAAACTAGAGCAATAGATCACTAACCAAATTCCCCTTCAGATATCCAAATCATGCCTGACACCGATCAACCCACCCAAAAGATTGATCCTTCCTGGTCAAGTATGTCAATGGAGCTACAACTCAAGAGAAATAGGGTACAAACCTCCGATAATATCTTGTAAGACTAAGAAAATTGAAAAATTCTGCCACATTCTTAGGTGCTTCCCAAGAAACAACCACCTCAACCTTTGACGGGTCAACTGACACACCCTACTGAGACACCACATTCCCAAGGAAACACACCTCTTGTGTCCAGAACGTACACTTGAAAAAAATTTCATAGAGCTAGTGGCGTCGAAGGACCTGCAAGATGGTCCTGATATGCTTGGCATGATCCTTTTCTAACATCAAGTAGATCAAGATATCATCAATGAATATGATAATGAACTGATCTAGTAACTCATAGAAGATGGAGTTCGGTATTCCCATGAATACGAATAATGCATTTGTAACACCGAACAACATGACTACGAACTTGAAGTTCCCATACCTACATCCGGAAGCATTCTTTGGAATATCTCCCTTCTTCACCCTCAAATAGTGATATCCAAACCATGGATAGATACTAGAAAACTAACTTTCCCCACTTATATGGTCAAAAAGATCATTTATCCTTGGGAGAGGGTAATGTTTCCAGATCATCACCTGATTCAGCCTCATGTAGTCTATACAAAACCTCAGAACACCATCCTTCTTCTTTGTGAATAACATTGGAGCACCCCACAGTGATACACTGGACTAGATAAAACCATTCATCATTATATCATCAATCTAAATCATCAACTCCCTCAACTCATATGGTTCCATCCGATAAGGATCCATCAAAATTGGAGAAGCATCGAGCATCAATTCTATCCTGAGCTCAATGTAACGTCGAGGGGGTAGAGTCACAGACTCCTCATAAAAAACATCTAAGAACTCTTAGATAGATCTAGGAACCGCCACCATCTCAACATATGCTGATTCCATAGATAGATCATCCAACAAGGAAAGAATAGGATCTATACACTAACTTCCCACCTGAAAACTCCGCTCACAAATGAAAGCTATGTGCTGGACATCCACATCTAAAAACATGACTCTTCTTGGGAAGTAGTTGATTAAAGTGTGCACAGAATATAACTAGTTTATGCAAAGAATGAAATTTTATGATTTCACCTATAGTTGGAAAATATCCCCATGGTACTGATGTGTTCCCATCATCTTTCCTCATCCCCTGCACACATCAAACAAGTAAGTATGATCTCCGACTGGCGTACTCAACACCAGAGGCACGGGAATCCTCTATAAATCTAGTCCAAGAGAATGGGCTAGACCATGTGCAAAAAAGGAGTATGAATCTCCTGAATCAAAAAAAATCGCAAGAAATGGTACTAAACAAGTTGATCATACCTCTTATGATGTCTAGTCCTTCCGAAATTGCTACCTCCACTGTGTGAAACTGACCACGCCTAGCTCCTCTACCCCTTTACTGATGAATTCCTCCATGACTATGACTAGGTTGAGGTTCTATAGGAACACCCTGAGGTCATCCTCTACCCACTCCATCTCCCCTTGATGGATCATGAGCCTGTTGTATCTACTACTGAAATGGACTAGCTAGAAACTACTATTGAGGCTAGTGTGAAACCTGTCCACCTCCACTATACTAAGCTTGAACAACCACGGGACATTGATTCTGAATATGGTTGTAAACCCCATAAATGAAACACATCAAGTAAAATCCCATAGGAAATGCATAAGGAAAAGAAGGCTGAAATGGGAACTACTGAGGTCTACTCCCCACTAGTTGAAACCTCGAAGGCCCTGGCGCTTGAGACCTACTGTTGGTGTAAGGGACCTGATCGGCGTGGATCGACCCTTTTCGTGTTTTCAAAGACCAAGGTGATCAGAGAAGTATTAGATGAAGTATGGAATATTTCGGTCATGATAAGATGTAAAAAGGGGGGATACACGATGTGAACAAGGGGGACACTACGTGTATCATTAAGGTTTTAGAAAAATAAAACAAAGGGTCAAGGTGATGTTTTTTTCAATGTAAGTCACCTCGAGGTGGTACACGACATGACAAGGAGGTACACTTCATGTACTGCCATGTCATTGGGTGTTCTAAAGATACTCATCCACTCATGTTTTCCAAACCATATGGATTGAGCGCACCCTCTCTTGACTCTAGACGAATCGGACTCCTCCCTCATCAAAATTTGGGGATTCCTTCATCTTGGATCGGTTCCCCTCTTTTTTATTCAATACGTCTTCAATTCGAGGTGATATCTACCTCCATTATTTGGTTTTATTTGATCTATATTCTCTCATTTTTCCTTTACAGGCTATTGCATTTGATCTCTAGGGTTCAAAGTTAGTATCTTTTGGTTGTTGTTGATGCGTTTGTTCCACAACATCCTCGGGTGGATGCAGTTGTTGCGGGGGAGATGATCATGGTCTGTTTCTTTGATCCATTCTTAAGGGAAGAACATTGGAAACCTTTTGAGGTAAGGGATTCACTACTTCTCTAATTATTTATGTGCAATCATAGAGTTATCATGATTTGTCCCTTTGAATCACAATGGAATTGAACTAATTAAATACTTGAACTGGATTAAAAGAATTGGTTTGATTTCATGTTGTTTCTTTGTATCGTGATAACAATTTTCCTCTTGATTTTCTATATAGTGTGATATCTATGCTTTGCTTTTTAGCATTTTTTTCTTGATAAAATCGGTAAAGAACAAAAATACGGAATTAATTTATAATTAAATGGATAAAGATAAAGATACATGTAAATGAATCTAATTGTTGTTGTTATAATTTTATGTTAATCAAATTCATGCTAAGGTGAATATTTAATTCAGTTGGTTGTTAAACCTGAGGCATGTTGGTTCTTGTAGTTTAAAGGCGTGTAAAATTAATTGTTTGAATAATTTTTGGTAGCTATGATACATTGTTTTTTAGGTTTCCCATAGTTGGAAACTATTAATAATAAATCAGTTAATTATAGATGGATTAAAGAACTAGTTGTTTGATAAAAGATAATGACTGGTGGGGTTTTGAGTTACCCTATTACTTGAAAGGTTGAGTTACTTGTGCTTTGGATCCATGAGTTTTCATTTTGGATGTAGGTTGGATTCCTTGTTTAATGTCCAAGAGCCCAGTTGATATGATTTTTTTTTTCTGCTGCTTGTATTTTGATGTGAGCATGGATGGCTATTGTGATATGTGAGGGTAGGGAGGCCCATTGGTTATGGCAGCAGCTAACACCTAGAGTGGCAAGATGCATCAGTTTATGCATTTGGGTGTCAGGGAGGACATTGGAGATGATGAAATGGGTTGAATGTGAATGATTTGATGTTTGATAAATCTTGTTGGTTGTTTATCTGCTTTACTTTCCCCACTTCTCAATCCAGCTGGTCTTGCTTCCCCTCCTTCCAAAAAGGTCAAAGAGGGATGGGGTATTCCACATTATTTCTGTGTTTAAATTATCTAGGTATGATGGGTCTACACTCCTTCTATAGGTGGTAAAGACTTGAAGGATAGTTTATCTAATCACCGGGTTAATCCCCCTTATATTTAGTAGCTTATAATTTTTTTTCTAGAATTATTGGGAATATGGGAAAGTAATAATGTTGTTAACAAATGATTGAATAAATGATGTCAACCCATGGGGTTGGAGCTTGCGGGGATGCAATGCTAAGGTAATATTTCTGAGAAGCTGTGGACTTGGTTTAGTTATGACTAGAGGGCATGAAACTTTGGTGTGATGCTAATGAAATATAATGTGGAATTGTTAATGGTTAATTAATGTTTGAATAATTAATTAACATAAAGTAAAACTGATAAAAATGGAATTAAGTAATGTAATAAATCTCTTTAAATGGTTGTGTGCTTATAGGATACCTAGTCTTAGCAATGACAGTCGAGTGTCCAAGAGTTGTTAGTTACAATTGAATCTAAGACTAGGTTATGCCCATATTGTGGTTGTGAGATATAGTATATTCTGTACTTTTTGTGTTTCTTTATGATGCTCTACCCCATCAGTTAGGGAAACTAACACCCCTAGGATTCTGATCTATGGGGGGATGTTTTCCCCAACATTCTGGTGGGAGGATGAATGGCTGACTACTCCCTTTGGCCCCACTCTCTTCTCTTGGTAGTTACTTTTGCTAGTAGGCACAGTGGTTAGTTTTCCTCATATATGTGTATAGAGGGATGTAATGGATTTTGATTATTCAAAAACATATATTCTTGATATAGTTTCCTATGGAATACTATAGGTGTAATGTGTATATGTTGTGATGGCTTGAAGATCCTTACTCGGTGTATGGGTTGTAATTCATTGTGGTATAATACTCGATATATGATACATGTTATGCGAGCTATGGTGGATCTCAAAAACTACCTGTTTACTTTGGTTGCATGGAATTAGTGGTTGTGTTTCACAAGGTGAATAATGTGGTGCTTCACCCAGGTTTCTGTAGGCAAGCCTTTTTAGAGAGAGATACTTAGGATGTGCAGTGTTGGGGAAAAGCGGAAAACCAGTGGGGAAGTGGTAGTGGGGTACCCTTAATATTTTTATTATATTATAGACTCTTATATGTGATACTTGCTAAGAGTACCCATGGTGAGGCTGGGAACTTAGTATACTTTCTTATCTAATGAGTTAGTTTCACTTATTATTCACTGTGTTTTAGCAAGATTTCTTTACTTTTACACGAGAGGATCCATGGAGGATCCTACTGAGTATACTATTATAATCACCCTATGTATATGTAAAAAATCAGGTAAATTGGAGTAGGTTGGAGATCAGGCTTATTACTACTAGATTGGAGTTGCAGGAGCTGTTTAGGCTTCGTGGTTGCTATTGTTTTTATTTTCTTTTGGTACTTATAGTTTTCTATTTCAGTTGTATTAGTTTTGGCATGACATTACATATGTGTACTTGGGATGTATTTTATATTGTAGTTTGAGTTTGAGTTGGTTGGTATTTGTCCTATCTCTCTCTTTCACATGTGTTCTCTTAGAGGGTAATGCCTCCAATTTTTGTGTTTACTATACCCTCGGTACTATTTGTCAACCCGGGGCATACTGGAGGTGGGACTCGGGGGTCACTATCTCCCTTCTCACATTGTCGGCCCAGGAGGGGTACACCTTGTGGGGAGGGGGTTGTGACATATGGTAGCCCTGCCTCTCAAATAACCCTACTGACTCCCTTATCATGGTAGAACTCCTCAAGATTTCATCCTCTCAATCACTTCCACCTTCTTCTGGACCTCCAATTATGTCAGAAATGTAAAGTAAGTAACTAAGTACTAGATAGAAGGAGGAAGTGACTCCTCTAGGCATCTCACACAAAGCTCCTCATCTGAAAAGAGATATAGAAAAAAACTAAGGAGATCATGGAACTTAATCCCTAGATCTCGTATTAACATACTAACCTACTAGAGGGAGAGTAACTCTTGCCTCTTCTCAAACTTCATGGTCAATGAAAGGAATTCATCTTAGAACTCCTTCTCAAAATCAACCAACAGAACGCCAGCCACCTTATTCTCCCCCAAGTACAGTGTACACCACTAATGCATATCTCCTAGCATCTGGATCACTACTAAATGAACCTAGTACTCTGTCATAGCCTGGATCAAACTGAAGTTGATCTAAAGATCCTCGATCCATCTATCCCTCTCCATGTCTGAAACAATTCCCTCGTATTTTCCCAAGGCATTCCACTAGAAAGCACATGATATTCTCTACCACTGATTATCCTCTTCCACTGGATAAACCCTTTATCGATCAACTGGATCAGCCTGCTGAGCCTCAACTGCCCGATCCATACACAGACAACAACCGAGTGTCATAGATGAAAAAGTTTAACAAGGAATTCCTAAGCCTGAGTAGTTCATAATTTTATATAATATTTATTTAAACTCATTTAACTCATTTTTTTATCAATTTCAAATTCCCCAAAACAATCCAATTAAAACAAAAACACATCTCATTATGATGCATGTACCTTTCCTAGGGTCTCTGACCTTTAAACTGTGTCACCTAACCTTGGTGGTTTGGTAGTCTCATATTCCTTTCATCAGATCATGGGGGCCTTAAAATCCCATGTCTTAACCAGTATTCTTTAGCCTATGTCATGAACCGAGGTCACCTATCACTATTTCCCAACCAACCCATGCAATACTCACTATTCAAACCTATAAACTTTATCCTATCTCTCAACCATCACCTCTGATACCATTCTGTCATGACCCCCTCCCTCCAAAGATTCCCCTTTTATGACAGAAATAAATAAAATGAGATAATGACCACTGATTCCCACCTCCAGTAGGCCATGGGGCGGCGACTAGCACTAAGGGTATACAATCTCACAAAATGGGAGGCATTTCCCTTTTTAAAGAAAACAGGATAGGGAGATAATATGTTCTATCCAAAAATAGCTCCAATATATATATATATAATAAATCCAAATACATCCCACATGCCTATTTAAAACAATACTATTACAAATATAATAAAAACTCAAAAGTAAATACCAAAAGAAAGGCTAAGCAGTGACACTAAAACTTTCCCAAAGTATGAGATAGTAAGGTCTGTCAAGGTCCATGTAATCAACTTGGAAACCTGAAAACAGTTTTATATATGTAGGGTGAGCATAAAAGTATACTCAGTATGAAAAACCAAAGTCTCTCATGCACAAGTGAGAGAATCATACTAATGCTCCTGTGAGAAAATAGCATACCCCAATAGCACCTAACAAGGTATACTATCCATACCAACCTCACCAAGGCACACTTACCAAGTAACATAGTTACAGTAAAGTAATATAATAGGCACATCAATGATAGGGTACCCCGAACTACTTTCCCACTGATTATCTGGTCTCACACACTAATGGAAAATGTCCTGGAACTCCCACCTCTTTCAAAAGTACCACATAACAAATCGCTCGCACACACTTAGCCATAATAGCTCATCCCGTAACCTAGGAAAATGAATCTTGTCACATCCTAGCCACACACACCTAGACCTCACAACCACATCCTTCCTGTAGACACCTGAGCCACATATTGCATCATATCTTGAAAACACTAGGGAAGGCAGAACACATCTCATCCCGAAGAAACATGGGAAAAACACAACTCGCCCGCACACACCTAGGCCCCATAAATCGCAACATTCATGAATAATCTTTGGCTAACACCACCTGAAAGAGGGAGTAGGGAAGAGAGGGTTTCCATCCATCCATCCTTCCATTAGGATGTTTTGGACAGACGCCCTCCCTCGTGATGATGGGGGTGTTCAGAAAAGAGTGCTCCACTAGGGTGGGGTTCATATAGAAATCATAAGGAAAATACAAGTATATATATGATACCAAACACTCAAGACAAACATATGGATTTTTAACCAATAACCAACTCAAAAATACTACCTTTTTTTCTACCTCTAATGCACAACCACACAACCAGCCACAAACTCAAATAATACCCCCATCCAATTCATTTAACTAATTATCATTCTTTATTAACAATTAATTTATTCATTCCATCACTATCTGGGAAACTACTAAGTACAGAACACAACAATACACATAGAAAATTTCACATAGAGGATGAAAAACCATGGTAAAAATTAACCCACTTCACATTACTCTCCATTTAACACCCATTCATGACATAACAAACATCAATCCCGAGACACGGGGTGACACTTTCTACATAATACTCATGGAGAAACCCCAAGATAATTACCCATACCAACCAATTATATCATCATTATTTAAAGTAATTATTCCCAATCCATCCTATGAACAGAGAAAACCCCCAACTCACAGCCACACCCAACAACACATAATTGTACAACCTAATCCCAGCCCTGTTGTACAACACTTCCCATCCATTTCTCAATCAAACAATATCTCAACCTAAGATTCCATTACACCTTCTGATCCACCCACACATATAGCCATGTTCCCTACTACAACACCATAAAAACCACACAAGGTATAATTTCCATCTTTAATAATGCTTCCCTTATTTAATTCTGCCCTTTAATTTAGGGGTTATCACAAAATAAGTTAGATTATGGGGCATCTATTTATTTAACTGAATATAATTGGTTAATCAATTTCATATATACAGTCGTTAAATAGAAGACCAAAAACAAGATTTCACAAGACATCACAGGTTCACAAACAAGGACCACCAATGGACATAATTTTTAGTAGGCATATAGCCCATACAATTCATAATATTGATCAAAATATCAATAAAACAGTATGATCTTATGTATCCTTCTCATCCCCACATGTTGATCTTAAATCGATTCAATTATATTTATTAATTAGGTATTATATTATCTTTACAAAGGATACATTCATACACTCACCCTTCCTGTTACAAAAATAAAATAGAGATAAAAGGATCCCTACCTCGAAGAACAGATGATCAGAACTTCCTTATTACACAAAAATAAGGTATGTTCATGCAGCTAGAAGACCCTCTAGGGAAAATGTGATCCAAAAGCTACAGAAAAACACATGACTCCTTGGGGAAGAAAGGTTTGGGGATTCTTTCATTAATAGAAATTTAAGTGCACAAGGAAAATAATATCATGGTTTTAGAAATTCCATATCCTAAATCAACAAGAGAAACTATTTTTAAAAGCCATTATAGGTGGATCTTGACCAAGAGAACACAGTTTGGAATTCAAAGGAAGATTCGGTTTTTTAGAAGATATATATGATTTAAAATGACTCCAAAAACCATTAAATATGGAATTTAACTCATTTTTCATCAAATAAAACATTAAAGGAGTGAAACAGGGAAAATTGGAAAAAGAAAAATTGTTGGAAATGACTCACCATTAGGTGATTCACTGGTGCAAGTCACCATTCAGCGAGCTACCAGTACGAGTTATCGATGTGAGCTACCAGTGGGAGTCAACATTTAGAGAGCTACTTGTGTGAGATACCAGTGAGAGCTACTAGTGTGAGTCTCCATTCAGTAAGCTACTAGTGTGATCTAACGATGTGATCTACTAGTAAGAGTCACCAGTGTCAGGCACCGGTGTGAGTTACTAGTGTGATTCACCAATGCGAGTCACTAGTGTGAGTCACCATTGAGACTCACCATTTATGAATCACCACCATGAGCTACCATCATGACTCACCATCGTGAGCTACTGTCATGACTCATAGTTGTGAATCATGGTCACTTGCTACTGTCGTGACTCACCGCTGTGACTCACTGTCACAACCTACCATTGAAGAACCTGAAAAACTAAAAAAATGAAACTATTGAAATAAGTCATCGTGATCTCCCAGAACACTTCAACCAATGGATTTTCACAAAGTAATGGACTGGAGAGGTCGGTGCCATTATGAAATTATTGCTACAAAAACATATCAACTAATGAATGACTATGCGAGGTAT
This sequence comes from Viscum album, assembly GCA_963277665.1. NCBI lineage: Eukaryota > Viridiplantae > Streptophyta > Magnoliopsida > Santalales > Viscaceae > Viscum > Viscum album. The sequence goes on along the minus strand of OY728134.1, from coordinate 1,157,074,121 downwards.
GTTTTTAATAGGAGATATTTTATATTCACTAACTATGGTCATATATCAAGGCATTACAGTAATAGATATGTTGAAGAATATATGAGGAGGACCCCCATTCTCATTTTTATGGGACGTAAGTAATAAGAAAAGAAAAAACTGTTATTCTAAAAAATAGATTTTCTAGGATAGAATAATTTGATGATGGAAAGAAATAAAGGGTGAAACATGAAACATTGGCTAAATTCATGCAGTATCCCTAATGGAGAGAATGAAATAAAATATGAAGATAAACAAAGAGGTTGATGCCATTTTATACAAGGTGAATGAACATGTAAAGAAATATTAATCAATTAAAATCATGTTTAGATTGACTCTAATGGATAATGAAGAGGATGGAAATGAATCATGTTTAATAGGTTTCATAAATTATACCATAATAAAATATGGGAAATGGATAAGAGAGACATCCTATAGCATACGAAGCATGATAAATTATATAGAGACAATACATAAAGGAAGATACATATACAAGTGGGATTTGTCTCAAAATATATTAGAATCCCAAGCCAAAGAATATATATAATTCTCATGAAAATATTTGGATAGAATTTTTACTGATAATTTTCACTCAATAGAAAAGAACAAGAAAGTCTTGGAATATATTTAAAAGAAATGGGATATTATAGAAAGATCAACCACATTTCTCAACTTGTGGATGATTAAGAAGTTCCCTTATCCCTATGTACTCTATTATTTCTAACTTTTAATTATGTTTTATAGGATTAAGGGGGATATAATATTCATGTGGTGTATGTGAAGAAAGAAAATACATGCAATAAGTGGTGTTAGAGAAATAACCAATGAAGTAGAAGGGATATTGAGTATGATCTTTAATTCAAGTGAGATAATAGCCTAATCTGAGTTTTGAAGTAGTATCAAGATGAATTAGGGGATTGATAAATAATATAAATTCATATTCCTTATGGTATTATCCCTTAAAGAAAAATAAGGATGGATCATGGTGGAATAATGAAAGAAAACATGGCATAGAGTTTGGATAATCTGGATGTGTTAGTTATGATATATATGATTTTTTATCATTTGAAACCACCCATTATTATATGATATTAATAGATTATTTAATATGATAACTCTATATTTTATGGATGATCATTAAAATATATTTATGGATGCTTGGAGAGTAGACTTTTATGGGTAGTTTTTTAAAATAAAATATCTAAAAGTTTCCAGTTATAAAGAAATTAGAGGTTCCTAGGTATATTATTTATATATTAGCTATAAAGCATTAAAAAGTGGTATATTCACACAATATGTACTTTGAAGGTTTATTTATTTATGTTTTTATTTAATTTTGTTGATTTCATATAGATTTTTTTAATATAGTAAATTACTTATGTTTCATGAATTTGTGGGAGTGGGTGAAATGGAAACCTTTCATGTTATAAACATTGAATCATGTTTCCAACATTGGGTTTCGACTCTGAAGGATTATAGGATTAGTTAACACCCCATTTGAAATTGGTAATTACACTCATTTAAAAGCACTAAGAATGTAGCTATAGGTAAAAGAGGCTGAAGCTTAAAATATAATCTAGAAATAATAATAAATAATTAGATATAACCTATAGATTTTCAAAAGTAAGAAGGATCTATAAATCAAAAGGTGATTTATGAGGATTATATAAATGGTAAATGGATATAGAGGATAACATCCAAGTGGTTTTTAAAGGGTTTTAAAGGAGTTTTATACAAAATAGGGTGTGCTTGGATTGAATGTTCTAGTTGTGAATGAAGCTTATGATTCATTGATTTGGAATCAAAGAAGGTAAAAATATTAAGTTAGAGATAAATTTTTATGAAACTATAAAATGTATATCAAATGTTCAATATAGTGTATTTAAAATCTGGTTTTTATAATTTTTGATGAAGATACCCTTGTAGAGTTATATAATGAAGGGGGAGGAAATGAAGAGAAAAATATATAGAAGGAAGCCATTTTAATTTTATTTTCAAATGGGGTGAAGGAAATGAACTATAAATTTATATAGTTAGTTTTTATATTTGAATTTACATGATGGAGATTGATTTATAATAGAATTGAAAAAAAAATACAAAGTGATAGAATGTTGTAGTCATGGGTCGTGGGTTGGATTTATTATCAATTAGTGTTACAAATGCATATAAATCATGGAGATTCATAAAGGATTAAAATCAATAACATATATTAAATTAGATCATATGTTTTATAATAAGAAATAAAGAGTTGAATAATGCAGGTAATAATCATGTATTGGAGATACTAAAATGGCTAAAATAGAGGTATATATAAAGGAAACACTTCCTTGATATTTCCATATCAATTTCATGGAATGAAGAGATAAATATTTCTAGTTTAATGAAAAATTTATCTTGGTTAGATTAGTTATGAGTTCAATCTAGATTAATATGTTAGATTAATGAATTCAAGTATAAAAGGAATTATATAGAGTTTTCTAGAAGAAATTTTATAAGGTTATTGATCATATTGTGTTATTTTTCAATCTATAGATTTTTTTTAATGGTTTGGAATGGTTCTTGGATCTTCATAGTGATTTTTTATGGTTTAAATCTATTCTGTTCATGTTTGATGGAGTTTGGATCTTTCATGAAGTCATATGGAGAAGATTTTATGAATTATAAAAAAAAATATGGTTCTATGTAAGATTAAAAATATCTACAAAATATTAAAATGGATGTTATTAAGGTTTTCTAAGAGTAAACATGCATTGTGATGGAGTATAAAGGTGTTGCATGATATTATATTTGAAATTATAGGGTGTGTGTTATTAAATAGGCACAATATAGTAGTATAAATGAGCAGTGTAAGGGTAATCTAATATTTTAAAAACTACATATGATTAACATGGTGAAAATTAAGATATGTAAGATTATATTTATGTTTTATAAAGTGGTGTAAGATTAACTCAAAAATTATTAAGTATACATTGGATTAAATTATAGTTGTATGATATTAATTTGATAAGCCTTAATATTCTATTAGATTAAATTGATAATTATATAAGAGTATCCAAATTGTATGTAAGAATAACTTTGGTTTTTCCAGAGGTTGTGTATGAATAAACAGTTTGTTTCAAAATAATGAAAATGAGTTTCAAAGGTGTTGTGTTTTGAATTAATTACCTGAAATCATGAGAATTATTTTAAATATTTAAGGATGATTTTCATGGATAATTAAATGAATTTTTAAATACATATTTTCATGGAGGTTTTAATAGAGAAATTGATAGGAATTTGAATTGAGTGTATCTACAGGTTTTAAATGAGAATTAATATATTTATTCTAGTATAATTTATGTTGATATTCTGGGTGGTGATTTTAATGCATGTTTTCTCTATAATATTTAAATGATTATTTCATGGAAATTTTTAATAAATAAAAATCATTGATATTCAAAGGGATATTGGTTCATAATTAAATGGAATGATATGTTTCCACATTTAAACCTCAGAGATGGGGAATTTTTAAGAGTTATATATTGAAACAAACAGTACGAGTTAATTTTATTGAAATAATATTTCAATATTATTAGTGATATTCAAGTGTAGTAAAAAAATAGGAGTTTTCATAAGTATAACACTATAACTGGAAGAACACGATGTGATTTTTGGAGATTTAAATTTTGATTTCAGTGGATATTTTAATGGTGATTTTATCCAAGATTTTAATAGAGGAAATATCATAGAGATTTAAAATCTAAATTTATAGTGAATTAAATGGAAGAATTTTTTCCATTTTTAAAAAATTGAAGATGTAATTCGATGAGAGAAAATAAAATTAAAAAAACTAGAATTTATTTTTGAGATATTATTTTCATATTTTCTATAATATTCAAACAAGACTCAAAGGATGATATTTTAAAAAGGAAATAAATAGATTGAATACAAGTATATATATATATATATATATTTCAGGAAAAAAAGATAAAAAAATAATAGAATATAACAACATTACCACATCTAGTTTTAGCGATAATAGAAAAATATTGAATATATATTTTTCATAAAAAAAGAGATAAAAAAGAAGATAAAGAGGTAATAAATCATTATCATATATGGTACATGAGAATAAATAAAGAGAATAAGAAGAAGATGTATGTGATTGTAAATATTTTTTTTTTAAAGAATAAGATGATAGCATAATTCCATTGAGACATCTAGCTGATTAAAGAGTTAAAAATGAAGCAGAGAAAAGATAATTATATTATGGAATTGTCTTCATCTAGTAAAAAAAAATTATGATTTATTCATTTAGAATATAAAAAGATAATCCTCACATTGAGAGGTTATTATTATCTGGCATTGAAAGTGGAAAAAATATTCAAATATTTATAAGGATTTGATCTCATGAAGCTTAGAGAATTAGAAGTGCAGTGAAGTGGAGCTTAAAGTCACATCTATTATAAAATTTAATATTCAAGGTATTTTAGAAACCTTTTCAGATATGGAAGATATCCCCATGTCTATAAATTAATTAAGATACCCTCGCATATATAAACTAACAAATCCTTCTACAAAGAAGTGTGTAGAGTAAAAGAATAAAGAGAGCTCCTTGAGCGGTGAGTGACTGAGTCCTAAGTTTTTTAAAGGTAGTGAGATTTAGTTTAGAGTAACCATGAACAAAATTATAACCCACTAAATGTGATTATAGTAGTTTTTTTTTACATCATCAATGTGTGATCCTTGGATATAGACCTTTTTGGAGATCCAAGAAAAATAATTATATTCTTTCTACTTTAAATTTCTACAATTATGTATAATTTTGTGAGATCACCATAAAGAGTGAAATATTGAACAAGTTACTTTGAATAAGGTAACAAGATCTGATAAAGAAGGGAACATAATTAAAGGGAAAATTTTTAATTTGAAAATAACATGATTCACCCCACCAGGGTATAGATATTCAACTTGGCCCCAACATGTTTCTATTATAGAACCAATCATACAGTTTTAATGGTTTAACCTTCTCAACTAGAATACACTTGGCTATGAATTTGTTGTTAATAACATTTTATCAAATTTTTGGGAAACCATATTTAATATCAAAAGTAAATAGGTGAGGACCTTTAACTTCAAATTGGGTAATAATATATTACTATTTATCTAGATAATGGTAATTATAATGGATTGGTATATTTTATTTATGTTCATAATTTCTATATTAATAAGAATAAATCATGAAATGAAATGGAATTTTTTTCTTCAGATTTAAAGTACTACTAGATTTTATTTATGGAATTTAACATGATTTTAATTCATAATGAAAAAAATGTATAGTAGATTTATTAAAGTTTCCTCAGTTGATTTTCAAAATCTAATTGACTTTAATTTTTTAAATGATCTTAGAATTATAGGTGTTGAATATACATGCTCTAAAAATATTGTTAAATCCAAGAAGGATAGTAAAAATGACAGTGCCTTTATCTCTCTTATTGGGGATGATATGTTCCTTTGTTTCTATTATTTATAATTTCCTTGATATCACTCATATCATATCCATATTCTAGTTTCCAAGTATAGAAATAGAAGTTGGTATTTTCCATCACTTTGTAAATTCAATAATTATTGGATACACCTTAATGAATTTAAATTATTATCAAGTAGAAATGTTCTAATAATTATGTGGGAAGTTCCTTTCAAAAAAATAAAAATAAAGATAAGGAAGGTAAATATTTCATTAATATATTTGATCAAGGAAAATTTAATTAACTTAAATTATGATATCCAGAATAATAAATAATATTTTCATGAATTTCATAAGAAGAACATCAATCATTTTATACCTACATATGTGGATGTCCAAAATAATAATAATATTTATGTGGTTATTTATATTAAAGAAATGGTTTTTATAGAAAAATATCATTTAAATTGAATGAAATATGGTGAAATTAATTCCATGTTCTTTCAACTTATTTATATTGAAATGAAGTTTAAAAAATATATCTATACTTTACATGTAAATAGGGAAATATTTAACACTGAAGAGGATATAAGTAAGGTTATGGTTAACTACTTTTTATATATTTTTAATAAGGATAATTTGATCTAAATGAGATAAGTTTAGAAGATACAATCCTTGTGACAATAAATGATATGAAAATTTATTATCATATTACACCACCTTTATAGGAAGAAGTTAAAACTTCTCTATTCATGTTAAAGACTGAAAGTGCATCTAGTCCTGATGACTTTACAAACTAGTTCTTCATTAATTTCTAAGATCTTATACATTATTATATTTACCAGTATATCATGGAGTTCTTCATGAATAAATTCATACTAGTTAAAACCAAATCTAAATTAATAAATCTCATTATAAAGGTAGATTATTCCTTGGATATTAGGGAATATAGACCAATTCTGGTGGGAAACACATTACATAAAATTATTAGTAAAATACTTGATTTAAGACAAGGTAATATTTTAGATATAATTGCCTCATCTAATTAAGTGATATCCATTAATGTGAGTAAGATATAGTATTTTGTGTACACTAAATATGCGCATGTTAATATACTTTGATAAGAACTCAAATAATAAAAATATGGCCTTGAAGGTGGATATTTTAATAGATTTTGATACTCTTAAGTGATATTTTATCTTGAATATCCGGAAAAGATATGGGTTCTATTTATGTTTTATAGGATAATCCATACCATTATTTAAAGATCAATGATTTTTGTGATTTTTAGTAGATATTTGGAGACTTATTTCAATTGTTCAAGAGGTATCAGATAAGGTGGTTCTCTTTCAGGTATCCTTTTTAGCGTTATTTAAGTCTATCTAAGTAACTGTATTTTGAAAGAAGTTGAACTTGGACTTATGTGATGGACCAAACCAGATCACTAGATCCAAACTGGAGGTCCACATGACCTCATGCACACCTACTTATATGCAAGAGGTTGTTAACTAGAAACAAAGTCCTATAAATCATATAATGGGTAGACTATGCCATCAATATCAGATAACTATCCAAAACAAATACATCAAAAGCAATAATAAAAACAAAAAAAACCTATGAAATATAAAAATTTCATACATTCCCCTGTACATCCAAGTCAAGAGGGATCCCCATATGAATTATATCAAAATATAAAATACACAAAATTAAAAAAGAATAATTGAGGCATAGAGGAAAGAGATCTCAAAGCATGTCCCAACATCACCCAATCGTATCCAACTTCACCTTCTCAGCAGCCTGACATAGGGAACTTTCCCTTGGATGGATCCCAAATAATAAATACTACACATGAACTGATATTCTTATGTATAGTATAAGTAATAATCATAGTAGTATACCACCAACACATCCTTATTATTAGTTCAATAGATATATAAATTTTTATACACTAATAGGAAATAAAATCATAAAAAACATACAACTCAGTCAAGTCATTGTACGATAACTAAGCCGCCATGAACCCTAACCATACCTGCATAGGTTCTATACTAGAAGGAATGTTCATATCAATCTAAAACCACCATACATAAAATTACTAGTTTCTTCTCACTTAAGACATGGTCCCACATAGAATACCCAAACATATACCATATCATGTATCATACCATCCCTTATAACTCATGGAAGGATACACATCATCATCCTCTCCTTATAACTCAGGATGTATTCACCACCACTATCTCCATAAATCTTAGACTATCCCTTCTCACTTAGGGTGGGTCATATAACCTAGCCCAGACTATCCACTCTCGCATTGGTGAGATCATATATCAAGTCTGGAACCATTCCCTCTCGGTCATGGGAATTTTCACATCAACATCCCCACCCACTCACTCAGTGTGGGGTCACAACCAATAATCTCAACACATCACACTTACATAGTATGAATAATAAAAAAATGACATGATAACCCAAAACTATCTCATTGGATTATCTTATCCAACCTCTCAAGATTTATCACATAGCCATAATCATGCTCCTAAAACCTTTACAAATAAATGGACTCATCTCCCATATCAAAATACCACTATACTAGGTCATCATAGCCTTATCCAATCCTAAAACACTCGTTCTAGGCTTAATTCACCCATATGTACAACCCTACCACTAAACATGGTATGAAGATATGTTTCATTATTTCTAATTAATTTTACCCATACTCCCCCTCTAATAAGTCCAATATATTAATACGGACCCACCCAGACACTTTGATTTCAAAATTAGAGTTCTAAAGGGCCAACTCTGGTACCTATATATAATTCAATCCATACAACTTTATAAAAAATTTGTAACATATTAAGGACTTCCTATGTTAATATTTATAAAGCATACATGCTAATTCACGTTATTTAATTAGATACCAATCAATGAGAACCCTAAAATCAACCCCAAACCCTCACAATTAGGGTTTTACAAATGGAAACCAATAAAAAATGGAAGAAGGAATCTAGGTCTTATATGGGATTTACTTATTAAAAGAAACTCCTTTAAATTATTGATGCTTTAAATAGATAAGGGATGAGAGTAAAGGAACTAAAGAATCCAAGAAGAAGATCCAATTTTCATCCAAATCATGTATGGGTTGAGGGATAAATATGGTGGAAGTGTTAAAGTGGTCCATGGTGAAATTCCCAACTTTACCCTTTAAAAAAACTACATGGCGGATAGGTCATGGCCTAACCTTGTTGGTCACATCATGGAACCTCATCACCAGGACACATTGTGGTGTAGTCTCAGAACCATGGTGTAGCCACCCCCAAAATGACATAGTGTGGACATTAGGGATATGCCACTAACCACCCACCCCAAAGAAACCCCATATCATAACCCCCCATTGTTGTATTGAGAGTCACCCCAACTTCAACTGACACACCCCTACTGTATAATTGTATCTCCAAAAAAACCCAACTCTCCTGATCTTAATTTTGATCCACCAGAAACCCCCAAAACTACCAAAATTAATCAATATATATATACCCAAACAAGGTTTAAAACATTACTCACCTTGAAATTCAAGGGTAATTACAACTTATTTCTATTATCATAGAAAAAAGTAATTTAAATACCCCCATAGATATTTTTGTATTCATAATATTTTATACTTCGATGAAGTTGATGGAATCACATTGAACTGTTATAAATAGATCTTTATGAATTATAATGATATTTATGGACAAGCCATTAACTATAACAAATCAGTTTTCATATTTGAGAAAAGTATCAATGTAACTAGGAAAAACCACATCACATGACATATGAATGTCAAATAAGGGATCCTCCAATTCAATTAATAGAGTGTGTCCCTTTTCTATGGAAGTGTTAAGATTATTTACATTGATGTTATTACTTTATAAATCACTGCACAATTAGATAGATGAAAGGTAAAATCCTCTTCCAAGGTGGGAGATTCTATCTTGCAATCTAAATTATCTCCTCAATTTTTATTTATGTGTTTCACATTTAAAATTATCAAGGGAGCTATATAAGAGAATTATAAATTGATTTGGATTTTTTTTTTTTTTTGATTGGTTGAATTCATAAAAATAATTTAGTGGTGATTGTGTGGAATAAATGTGTGAAGTTACATAATTTCGGGGGGTTCGCATTAAAAAAATATTTTCCTTTTTAATAATACCTTAATAACTAACTATGTTTGGAATTTTCTTAAAAGTTAAAATAAAACAACAAGTTTCCTGGTAGTTGAGATTACTGAAAGGGTTCATATAGTAAATTGGTTACATCATGTATCATCTATTTAGGCAATTATTTTTGACATATGAAATGATATTATTTATCATATTAAATGGGTTCCATCTATGAAATCATAGATTAACTTATGGAATTATAAATGGTTGAATACATGCATATCTAAAATCTATGTCATTCCATATGGAATGACTAACCTGTTTATTTCAGCTACTCTAAATGAGTTGAATCAAATTTCTATAATTATTACATAATAAATTATATAATTGGTTCATAACTTCAATTTTGTTAATGCTAGTATACTTTATAGATAAACACTCACATGGGGTTGTTTAATTCCAGGTTTTACTATGGGTATTAATATGGGGTCACTAAAACTTCACCAAATTTATTTATTTACTTTAGTAAAAAAAATATTCAAACTTATAGGATGATTTATATTTGGAAACATTAGAATAATTGATTTCTAATTGATGATATATTAAGGGTGGTTGTGATTCATGTGACTTATACCTACTTATTTTTCTAAAAAGAATCTGAAATTTGTAATCTCCTTTTCTTTGAATGTGTACATATTAATAAAAAATATATTTTTATCTCTAAGAAGTTTTTATATGTTTTGTAAAGTGATAATAACCTAAATTATTTTATAAATCATGTCATAAATATTCTTCTTAGTGAGTATATCTCTAACATTTTATTTATCAATGTTTCCTAATGTTTTATTATATATATAAATCATGTAACAACTTATGTTTTTTTTTTGAGAAAAAAATCACTAAAGTGATATTTTCCTATGTCAATAAAGATATTAAATTTTCATCTGAAATTAAAACAAGTGTTATGAATTATTTTAATAATTATATGATTGTCACACTATTGCTTATGGTTTACGATATTCTAAAAAACATCTTAGTTCAAATAAATCATATGAATCTAGTCATCACTAACTTCGATAATGGTGAATTTTGATAGAGATACCTTGGGTGCTCCGGGTATTATAGGCTATGTTGGAATTTTCAAAACATGACATATAATTATTAAAAGATCTTTTTTCCAGTTTATAGACAACTATATTGTATTTGAAGTGGAATTAAATGGTAATAATATATGTGGTGAGGTATGAAAACTAGTATGGATGAAACAAACATTGAATTGATAGTTCTGAATGTAGTAGAAGCGCCTATTGGTCCTATGACCAAATTGAATTTTTTAGATTCAACAAATATTATTGAATAATCCCAATGATAAAGGTCATGACCAATGAAATTTTTTCAAAGAATAATGAAAAATGTTTTCACCAGAATCAGGAGGGGGTCTTTTAATGTTAATTTTTAATTAATTTATAACATAATAAGAAATAAAATATCAGTCTTGAGTCCTTTATTAATTGATGGTGTGAATAGTTTAAACCTGATTGGTGTGTTGTCATTGTGTCATGAGAACCCAATACAGAGCCACTCTAATAGTGATCCACATGTGCTCCTTCGATCACTAAACAATGCCAACGAAAAATTAGATTCTATCTTGGATGATTGGTCATCTTGTATTATTCTCCTTGATAACTTCACATTCCTTCTGGCTTGAAGGAATGTCTCTTATTCTTCTTGGTCTTGAAAGGAAGAGAGTTAGAGTAATATATTGGGAGAAATGTTTTTCATAATGATTAACCTCTTCTAAAACTAGATATCAGTCCATTTATTGACCTAGGGTTAGGGTTAAATATTTATTAATTCCATATATGTAATTAATAATATATTAAACCCATAATAAACCTTATTCCATGTAACATAATAATATCATTATTTTATTTCATGGTTTGTGCTAACTCATGAAATGATAAATTTTATTTTATAGTCTGGTAAATAAGTATTTATCACCAGACAAAATTTGGTCTGCTCATCCTCCTATGCATTTATTGAGCTCTTAAATAAATGTTTCAGTAAATATTATTCAATAAATAAATATATATTATATTAATGGACATGTGAATAAATATTTATTTAATATTCATGTGATTAAATAAATTATTTATTAATTAATAAATAATTATTTATTACATTGTGAATAAAAAATATAATGAATATTATATATTCACGTAATTAAATAATTACCTCACAAATAAATATTTATTTAATATTTATGATTGATTAATAAATCCTGAATAAATATTACATATTGGTTTGGATAATAATATGTATTTTAATTTTTAAATAAATAATATTTAATTGAGATCAATGGAAATACTTTATGTGTGAAACTATAGACCTCTTCCTTAGTGGAATTAGGTTTTTGTGCCTAAATTTCAATATTAATGTATAGAAACAAGTCAAGGAACCCACAAAAGAAGAATATATGTCACAATGAAAACAACCACATATGAAGGCTCATTGTATAATATAATTCATTCTTCACGATGTCTCATTAAGCTGGTTGTACACCCATGTCATCAACTTATATGTTTGATATGTATTTCTTAGACTATCGAAAATGATCTTGTCTATACACTATGACCATGTAATTTAATGTGATGGTTTCATTTCAATCAAAGTGATGAGATATCAATTCCCATAAATATGGAAGATAAAAATCTTTCCTCAATTTATTCATTAACAACACATTATTCTTGATGCACCTAACATACCTAACTTTGCCACAGTCATATGTCATCATGGTTTATTGAAATATATCAAAGTGTGCAAGTCATGAAATGAATTAATAATAATTTTAATTATAAGGATCATTATAAACATCCAAATACAGGAATATCCAATGAAACTCAATCATTTTTAACTCCTACTAGCGGGTCTTCTCTCATAATATCTCATCTTAGATATTACCAAGTGAAAACTTCATGAAATTAATTTTCATCCTCTTATAATCAATCACCTATGACAGTAAATATACTATGTGTCTCATCATATAATTTTATCTAACCGTAGAACAATATTTAAGAATATTATTATAGCATTTTGAGGTTCTCACCATACCAGGAAACTATTGTGACCTCTTTTAATGTGATAGATACTCTTGGACATTATTATATTAAATTCATGTAGAATAATGGATAATATATTATATTAATATTTAGTTCTTTAAATATACATTCAATCTAAAGTAAAAAAAATAGTTGGTTTTAAGACACTAACTCTAAAAAAACTACCACTTAGACGAGTTACATGTACTAATTAGTTTCATTCTACTAGATCTCACATGATGATAATGTTTTGCTGAGTTAATTCATTATTTAATGGGAATAAAACATTTTCTTCCATGGAAACTCTGCTCACTATGATTTCATCTCTCTAAGAAAAATCCCTCAAAATATTATATTTCTAAACTATATGCTTCATCCATTGATGTGATGATGTATCCTTTGAAAGAGTTTCCACTATGGTATTATTATAATAGAGTGTGATAAGGTGATTATTGGTAGGATCCACATAAATATATTAGATGAATTTACATATCCAAATCACTTATTTAAATGTTAATGAAGTTGAAATGTACTCAGAATCCACTATAAAATTTATGATCAAGACTTTATTTGAGCTCTTCCAACTCATAGAACCTCCATTGAGTGTAAAGATATATCCTAACTACTATTTCAAATCAACTTGATCTATTTGGAAACTAGAATCTTCATATCCCCTGATGACTATCTCCTCATCTCCTCTATAGACTAGAAACATATCCTTAGTATGGCTCATAAACTTAGGAAAGTTTTGAATTCAATCCAATATTGGTCATATGGGTCAACTTGATATCTTCCTACCATGCATAAGGAATAATAGACATCTATCCTTGTGTATAATATAATATATATGACTGACTCATTCACTGATGCGTGTGGAGTCTTTGTCATCCTTTGTCTCTTCTCATGTGTATGAGGAAACAATTTCAGGGAAAAATGAATGCCATGTGACATTGGAAATAATTTTATATTAGATTAATCCATACTAAATATCTTCATTCCTTTTTCAATGTACGTACTTTGACTTAGTCCAAGAAACCTCTTGGATCTGTCACAGTGGATCTTGATCCTAATAATATATGTTACTTTATATAAGTCCTTCATGGACAATCATGTCTTTAACATAACTTTAATGGATTGTAAGACTATTATTTCATTTCCAATAAGTAGTATGTCATATACTTACACTATCAAAGAAATTAATTCACTCCCACTAGACCACTTATAGACATAAGGAAAACATTCAGTATTTATGAAAGCAAATTCCATTATGGATTCATCAAACAAAATTTTCCAGGTCCCATATTATTTTTTTAATCCATAAATGGATATATTCTACTTTCACACTTTTTTGGAATCCTTTTGAGTCACAAAACCTTATGGTTGTGTCATATATACATATTCCTAAAGGTTCCCATTGATTAAATCTTTTTTGGAATCCATCTAAAAAAATCTCATTATCATGGAAGGACAAAATGGAAAGTAGAATTTTGATGGGTTTAAAAATAGAAACTAGTGAAAAAAAATCATTCTAGTTCTTTCCTTGATTATGTTTAAACCCTTTTACAACCATTCATGGATTATAGGTACTAAATTTTCCATCCATTTATAGTTCATTATTGAATACGAATATGCAACCAATGGGATTTATATCTATTGGAGGATCTACCAAAATCAATACATGGTTTGGTATATGGGATATATTTCAAATTTCAAGGCTTCTTTCCATTTAGTAACCTCTACACTTATTACTAATTCCTTTTAGGTCATAGGATCATTATTATCAACTAATAATGAGTCACCATCTTTGATGACTATAAAACTATGTCTTTTGGGTCCTATAACCTCTCTTGTACTCCTCCACAATACTTTTGTATTTGTAACTTACAGTTCCATGGGCCATTGTATAATATTTTCATGTGTCAAATATTTTGTATCTTTACCCTATACTTCATCTAATTCTATCTCACTCACATTTTCTACATTGTATATTTGATCCCTTTCAAGAAATATAGAACATTTTTTAACCAAAATTTTATTATCTAACAGGTCTTATAGGTAATATCATATAGTTTCAATAGGGTAACCTAAAATTATATAATTAGTGCCTCAGGGTGTAATTTTGTTTATAGAAATAACCATAAAAAATGATTCACTCTCCCACAATTGTAAATATGAAAACATGGATTTCTTTCTACACTAAATCTCATATGGAATATCGTTTCTTATTTTAGTTGGCACTGGATTTAGTATGTGTGTTGTTGTATGTAATGTGTATCCCCAAAAAGATAATAGAAATCTTTCATGACTCATAATTGATCTCACCATGTATAACAGGGTGTGATTCCTTCTTTCATTTACACCATTCCATTGTGGTGCATAAGGAGTAGTGAGTTGAGTTAAAATATATAACTCTTATAAATAATAAATGAGGTCTTAATTAGATATTCTCCACCATAGTCTAAGTAGAGTTTCTTAATATTCTTACTGAGTTGGTTCCCAAAGTACTCTTTTAATTTATCAAAATAATTTGACTTATACCTAATTAAGTAGACATATCCATATATACTAAAATAATTAGTAAAATTTATGAAGTATAAGTACCCACCCCTTGCTTTAAATAGAAATGGTCCATACAAATTGGTATGAACCAACTCAAGAAGCTTTGTGTCACTTTTACCTTTTCCAATAAATAGGTATTTGTTCATTTTTTCAAGTAAAATTGTGTGACATACACCAATTGGTTTTAGTTTAAATTAAACTAAATATCTATATTGGTGTAATCTAGTCAAATCTATTTCATTTATATGACCTAGACAGTGATGTCAAAATTGGGTGTGGTTGAGTCATGTGAACTTTTTTTTTATTTCTATTACTTTGATCATGTTATCCAACACATAAAGACCACTACTAAAATATTTCATACCATAAAAAATTATTTCTTTTTAAAAGAATCAACAATTGTTCCCAATTTTGAAAATAAATCAATTTATATCAAGTTTAGACATAGAAATACTATTTTTGGCAGCATATGGAACATAATAACAATATTTCAAAACCAATATAACTGTAGTTGAAAATGTGAGGTGGTAGTATCCAATAGTCATAGTAGTAAATTTGGATCTATTGGATATTCATTGATCCACATCACCATAGTAAATATTTTATAATCTATTTGGTTCTTGTATTTTTATACATATGTATCACCATAAAAAAAATTATAAATAGATAGATTTCACTTGATAACAAACACACATGAATCTTCTCCTTTATTTTTTTAGGTGTAGTTTTTCTTTCAGTGGCCTTTCTTTCCAAATGAAAAAGAGATAGTGTCATATTCCATTACTTTACCCTTTATCATCCTCTTCTTGTGAGGGAATTACAAATAATCTTTAGATTTAGAGTTATTCTTGGATCTCTTTTCCAAGAATTTCATTTTATTCAGTGTGCAATTCATCAGGTATCAAAAACCCTAAAACCTCTATTTGCTCAATCTAGCCAATAAGTTTGACTATGTGAAGCCCGGTTGGTATAACTTCTCCATTTTTTCTCATGAAGAATTCCTTAGAGATCTCATACCGTTCGTATCTGTATCTCTCTTGATAAATATCACAGAGATGTTGGAGCATTCTATATGAATCCATGTTCTCATGAAAGTTCATGTGTTCTCTAGACATGGATGATAACATTAAATACTGAAAATCTAGTATATCATTTATGTGTTTTTCAGAGATAATTAACTCCCCATCACTTGCCTTCTTAGCAGGAGGATCATGGATCGAGAATTCTAGCACCACTACAACAGATCTATCCCTTAACAGCACTAAAAAAGGGTTTTATCATCACTTAAAAAAACATTGATATTGAGAGCAATGTTAAAAGTTGTCCTTTATTAGCACTAGAAAAAAATCATTGAAAAAGGGTTCCATTATCATTTCTTTTTAGTGTGGTTGAAGGATGGATTTAACAATGCTGATAAATGCAACCTTTATCAACACTTTTTTTAGCACTAATAAAAAATTTGAAAAAAAATATTATTATTTCCACGCACCACAACAACCCCCCCCCCCTCTATCAGTACTTGTGGGACCCTTTCTTAGCGCCTTCCACTCCCCAACCCGCCATCACACACACCCAACCCCTTCTCAGTTCTTTTGAACACTTCCCCACCATTCCCTAGTGCTAGAACGGATCCCCCAAAAACCTGCTCACATTGGGATTTCATCATGTGACCTCCCTTCAGCGTTTCAATGCCCTTTACCACTCCACCAATCATGTTTTGTTTTATATTTTAAAATATTTCTATTAATTCATATATATTTGTAAGTGTGTGATATACATACACACACACACACACTTATATTTATTTAAATATATTATATATTAATATCCATTTATATATATTAGAGTATAAAAATAAATATATATTTGTGTGTGTGTGTGTTTATTAATATACACACATGTGTATATATAAACCTTATATATTCATTTGTATAAGTATATATATATTCTTATGTTTTTATAATGTATAAAAAATGGTTAGATATTATTTTGAATAAAATGGATGATAATTAATTTCATATTATTTATATAATTATTTTTAAATTAATTTTTAAAATTTGTCTATATATTGAGATATAAATTTTATACATGACATATATATTTATATGTATATATATTTACACATATATTTATACATATTTACATGTATTTTTATATTTAGATATAAATTTTTTAAAATTTATGTATAAATATTTATTGTAAATACATTTATATAATATATTTAATGACAATGATATATCTATAAAAATACATTTATATATGATGTATATACACAATATTGATACACGTACACATACACACATATTTACACACATACATAAACATATATATTTCTCACATACATATACAAATATTTACATATATATGTATTTATTTACATATATTAGAATATGTATACAATTACATTTCATTACACGCACTTGTAGACACTACCATGGATCGCTCCTTATCCAGTGCCAGATTTTATCAAAACTAAACATAAAGCGCTAGTAAAAGGGTAACCTTTATTAGTGCTAACTAAAAATGTTGTTAAAGGTAACTTTTATCAGTACTAAAAAAAGCCCTGATAAAGGTCTACCCTTTATCAGTGCTTTTTTTAGCATCGATAAAGCTGAAACTTTATCAGAGTTATTCATAGCGCTGATAAAAACTTTTAATAAAACATATTATTAATATATATAACTATAATATTCATATTCAAAAAATAATGTTTATTTATATACATTAATTAAAAAATGTATGTATATGATTAATATAGATATGATGCATTAATTTATGTATTTTTATAATTCAAATATATTTATAATGTATTAAAAAAAGTATTTATAAAATTATAAATAAATAGATATATATTTAAATAATTATAAAATTATAATAAATATATTTATTATACTTATAATTATATATATATATATATATTAATAAATATATACCAGGAAGTTCATGTGTCTAGCGTACTCAGTCCTACAAAATTATTAATGAAAATAAAAGTGCAGTAAGAACAAAATAATGTGGTACAAAACACCACCGAAACATGAAGTGGAAAAGCCAATGTCATCGAAACAAAAAAGGATGGTCATAAGACCCAAAAAATAGGCACATTCCCAAATCCATATCCAATCCAAAAATACTTGTAAAATACTCGCTCTACATCGTCTAAGCCAGATGCTCCAGCACAGGCTTTCCTATGGACCACACATCTATCGGCACCATGCGGCCAAGGCGACATCCCAAGGTCAACTAGTCCACAACCTACCCTAGGATTTCTATAGATCTTATCCTCACAACCTGCCAAAAGACAAACATTGGCCACCCACCTCGCAGTCATCGCTGGGCAAAAAAACCACCACCCCACATCCTGAGGTCTCCATCTTGGATCCCTGTGCTAGAATGCCTTTTCCACCCTCCATCACCAAAACCCACACTTACATTGGGAATAATGTAGAGGAAATCTAGAACCCACCATAATCGTTGACGACAGCATCTCGTCACACCTCATTGTGGATCCAACACATGCCACAGACTGCCAGGATCCCCCTGTGATCACCCTACAGCCCAGCACAAGATGTCGGTCGACACCACCGTCCATTAGGATCCCAAATATGAAGAGAAGGAACCCCCTTCATCTCCACTAGTCATTGTTGCTCCTCCATCAGACAACTGTCATCACTGACACTCTCCCAACCAAAATCCCAGTCATTCAACGGGGTAAACACCAACCCCCATAGCATGCATCTTAGACATTTCTCGACATTGAAACAAATTTGGGCACTACCTCTCCACCCGAAAAGTAAATAACCCATTGCTACCTTGACTTGCGTCACCCGAGGTAGAATCTGAGGACATTGGAAATTGAGATATGGCCATCGTCAATGACTGGATCTGACTGAGAACAGCCATCCGTGCTGGTGGGTAAGGCTCTCTACAGTGTTTGTAAATATATTTATCTATAATTATAAATACATATAAATATATATATTTAAATAATTATAAAATTATAATTAATATATTTAAATAATAAATATATTTATTATATTTATAATTATATAAATATATATAATTATATAAAAATATTTTAAAATATATTTATTTATAATTATAATTGTTAATATATATATTTAAATATTTATAAAATTATATTAAATATTTTTAAATAAAAAATATATTTAGTATATTTATTATTATATAAATATATTTACAATTATATTCAAATATTTTTCAATTTGTATATTTAAAATTATATATAGTTATATTTATTTATTATTATATTCATTTAAATTTTGTAGTTATGTTAATTATATAATTTTAAATTTTTTAATTATATTTAATATATTTTTAAAATTAAATCTTTATCATCATTTTTTTATCGTTGAAAAAGAATAGTTTTATCAGCGCTTACTATTTTAGCATAGATAAAAAGATTTACCAGATCTTATAAAAATAACACTAATTAAGTCTCCTCACTCATGTCGTTCAAGTTCTCGCAGAACCCTGTTGTTGCTTTCGCTCTTGCTATTCATCGACTTTCTTGAAAAATTAGTCCTCTCAAAATATAAGGTATGTGATGATTTATTTTTTAACCACCTGAAGATCCAATGATTTCTTATTATTCGTTTCTCTTCTATAGTCCATAATTGTTGACTTCTCCTGATCTATTCCATGCCTGTATAATGTGCCGATGGAGTTTCTTCATGTTTTTATGCACCATGTAGCCATGTACTTCACCCTTGCACCACATCGCACCACCCATCACGGTCATTTCCATCCACTAACCTCATATTCATCATTGTTCTTATGCCATTCACCACACACGCAACCTCAATAATTTGGTTTTCACTTGGATGTTGTTTATCTAAAGTCATTTTTTATCTTGTATTTCCTTATGGTCATTTATGGATTAGGATAAAACTCATTAATTTCCTTATTGGTTCCCAATGTAGATTACTTGTGTTAACTTGGACCTGAGAACAAGACATAATAAACCCATGAATAGAATAAATAAAGGGAACAAAAACCAAAACAATGTGAAAATGTCATAATTATTCTAGGAATTTTGTGTAACCATCCCTAGAAATGGTGCCAAAATTTTGACATCCCTTGAAGGGTGTTGTTAATTCCAAAACGGTATTCAAATTATGAAATTTATAAAATAATTAAACTAACTACTATCTTGTGAATATAATACATGGTAATCTGGGGTATTAAACCTTTAGAGATGGTTTTACAGAAATCTTTAGAAATTAAGTGATTGATTGAGAGAGATGCTTTTTAAATCAGATTTAGATGATGTGCCATGTTTATTAGTTTCCATGTTTTTCATAATATTTAATTAAATAATTAAATTCATAATCAATTTTTGTTATTAGATTTTTGGACTAAGAGAATCCTTGGTCTTCATATTCTTGATCTCTAACTCGGTAATTCCCCATCCATTTGATCAAATACTTTCAATGATTAATGAATTGGTTTTATTAATACCATATTTAAAAATAATTACTTTAAATTATTCAAAATGGAAGGGTATTGGTTTTGAAAATAGTGAGTGATTTTTCTAAGGCAGTTTGGAAATGAATTCAGGGTTTGATTTTCCAACTAATTTTTTTTTAATGGGTAAAAATTTTGTTAAAAAGTCATTTTAAATAAAGGGTAACATGATTTTTAGTGATGAAAATCATTTTTTAAAAATAATAAAAAAATTCCAAATGATTTATTAGGAAAATATTCATCAATTTTTTATAATTTAAATGTGATTTTATGGGTAAATAACTAGTTTTAAAGTTAAAAAAATTTGATTTATATGATGTTTCAAAATGAGGATTATATTTTAGATTTCAATGATAATATAAATTAGGGATATTTTAAATTTTACATTGACATTAAAATGGAGTTTTTTTGGTTTGAAATTAGAGTGAATAGGTTCATCAGTTTTTTTATAATGTAGTATGCTCTATCAGAAATTTTTGATCCATATTAACTAAAATATTATTCTTATGTTCAAAAAAACATTTTATTATGTGGTATATGGTAATCTAATTTCATGGTAAATAGAATGCTTCTCAAAATAATCATTAATTGTTCCCCTTATAAATTTCATAGAATTATCTTTATGGACCATCTATTAGGAGAAATTATAATCCCTTTCTACTTTTCTTCAAAAACATTTAAACATATATAGATCATGTGATTTATGTCTCACAAAGAAAATAGATTTAATTCAGATAAATTTATTAATAATGGAAATAATATACTTCTCTCAATTTTTTTAATACTTCCTCATAGTCCAAAAATTATATAAATAAAAGATCCTCTATTATTGGGTAGATTGTATATATAAATTATTCTATGAAGAGTTAACAATTTTTCCCTTTAGGCATGTTGAGAACATCATATTCCTTTCTCTTTTTAGTATTGGAAGGTTATAAAAATTTTCTCCTTAAGTGATCCTACTCATATTTTTTGGCTAAGATGATCAAGTTATCTATTCCATAATTTTCTGCCTTCATTTGGACATAAGTTGAATGAGTTTTCTGCATCACCCACTTGAATTAGATTTTCACTATGTTCACTGACCTCTTGTCGAAATAAATCCATAAAATTAGGGATTGGTTTGATTTTTATATGAAGTTAGAAACTAAAAAAGGGAAACAATGTATTACCTTAGAATCATCCAAGAAAACAAACCACTCTAACCAAACCTAAGGAACATTGAAGGATCAAAAAATATTAAATGGCCTTACACCAGATTGGAATGTGTAGGGATACTATAAAAAAAGTTTAAGAACAATATTTTATGAGAGAATATTAGATTACCTTTCTATGGAATAGCCCTTATTTATGATTCTAGGTAGGTTGTAATTTATCATAGAGAACGGGTGATAAATAATTGATACACTTTTACCTTTACAATTACTCTTTAGAAATAAACCTCTATTATTGATTAAAGTCTTGATCCACTCACTTACTAAAAATATCTGTCAAAAGGTTGAGTGGTATATATATTTATAAATGCAACAGGATAACTGGTATCTATATTTATAAATTCATACATGTGTAAGTAAAAAGAGTGGTATCTATGTTTATATGATCATATTGACTTTCAGAGACCACTTAGATACATACAATGTCACCTCCTACATGATATAGATTAATAATAACACCATGGAAATGGAATTTCACTAACTCCATCCAACCCATAGGATATCCATCATGACCCCACTCCCATGACCTTGGTCTCGTAGGAAGCTAAGCACTGCTAAAATTTAGTCTTCAGACCAAAAGCCTTTTCCTTTTCATAGAGTAATTGAAGGCTTAATTTGAATGTTTAAACTACAGTATTTGTCTCAACATGAGTGCATATAAGACAATCTAGATGATCCTTCTCATGGTTACACCAATCAATGATCCCCTAGTAGGGATCAGACTATTGCTACTACTTATGTAAACTTTAGACAACAAACTAAGAGATTTTGTACAGTGCTTCACCAACTCCCCATCCTAGGAACATTTATATTTAAGGACATAGTGGTCATCCTCATCATCTTAATCTATCAAATAGTTATTATTTCATTTTGTTTCTTGAGACTAATCCCCCATATCTTCTAGACATGTACTAATATTTCTTAAACTACCCTAAATAGTAGTTATCTCATACCAATTATCGGTGATCATTGTGGATGAATTCATAGGATAACACCTATCACTGGTGGAGTAAATATTTTCTTAAATTGAATTACCCATTTCCTTCAAAACATGCTAAAATTATTTTAAACATTCAAATTTTGGGTTCCACTTATTTGAAATTCCCCTTTTGTGTATTTATTTATTTTATTAAATATTAATATTATCAAATCAAGTATAATGGATATGAATTGAAAATGGGTGGATATTAATTTTATGATAAAAGAGTATGAATATTGGGTGAAATATTTCATCAAGTTTGCTAAATATCATTCATATGACTCTTCTCAAATCCTTTTTTTGTGTTTACGATGTTGTTATTCAAGAATAATTAGTCCATAGAAGTTGGAAGAACACATAATTTTTCATAGAATAGATTAAAGTTAAAAATTGTGAACTAAACATAGGGAAAAATTTAATGTAGGTACTAACTAGGATAATAATGTATTTTATGTATAATATCATATAATTATAAGTGTGGAAAGCAGATAATACCATATCGAGGATGTGATTACAAGTTTTAATGATGATGAAGATCCTATTGAGGAAATGATAATGACAGTTGAAGATGAACTTCATGATTTTCCAAAATTATTTGAGAAGTTAGAGAGTTGTGAAAATACATCATTGTATACTTGTTGTACTAAATATACATCATTTACAGCTATACTAAAGCTGTATAATTTGAAATATAGTAATGGATGGAGTAAATCTAGTCTTACTGAACTACTTGATCTTTTGAATTATATTCTATCATAAGATAATGAACTTCCTAGACAAAAATATGGTTTTAAATGAATTGTACGTTCAATGGGTATGATCTATGAAAGAATACATGAATGTCCAAATGATGGTATAATATTTTTTAAGGACAAAAAATCAATTAAATAATTCAAAAAGTGTGGTTCTTCTCGATACAAGAAATATGAATCTGGTCCTTTGAAAGTTTTATGGTACTTTTCAATCATTCCAAGGTTTAAGAGACTATATGGAAGAGGGGATACTGAAACACAATTTACGTGGAATGTAGATATAAGAAATAAAGAAGGAAAACTTTGTCCCCTAATTGACTCTCCTTAATGGAATAGAATTGATCACAAGTATCTTGAATTTAGAAACGAGCTAAGAAACTTTCATCTTTCATTATCTATAGATAGAGTGAATCCTTTTGGTTTTCAAAGAAGTACTCAAAGTATATGGCATGTTATGTTAGTAAATTATAGATTTCCACCATGTTTATTCATGAAATGAAAATACATTATGTTATGATTATGTCATACCAAAGAAACCAGGTAAAGATATTAATATTTATTTGTATCCATTGATGCACGAGACAGTTTACTGAGCAGCCATGCTTTGGTGGAGTCGTTCCTTAATGTTGTTGATGATGGGTTGAAGTACTTATTTGTAGTTTTTTCTGGGTTACAACCCTCTGTTTTCTCGAACTGTGTTTATGTCTGGATGTCTTTGAAGTCTTTGTTTCCACCCTTTACCCTTAAAAGGGGCTTATCCAAAAATCAATAAAAATTTCAGCCTTCAGGCCATTCAGTCAAGGTGTTACATTGTATGATTCTTATTGAAATGAAGATTTAACATTGAGATCCATGTTGTATGGGATGAAAAATAACATTCCTACTTATGGAGATTTTGCAGGATATAACATTAAAGGAGCTCAAGGGTTTCAAATTTTTGAACAAGGTACACGGTCAATTAGATCAAAACATCCATTGAAGACTATGTTTCTATGACATCACATATTTCTACCCCAAAGACCTAAGTATCGATCTTGGATGACATAATTTGATAGGAGTTAAGAAGAACATACAATACCATCTCCACTAATAGGTGATCAAATTTTTGATAAAGTAAAAGATATGGACACTACTTTTGGTAAACCTTTTTCAAAAAACATACAAAATCAGGTTGGAAAAGATTTTTTTTTTTTCAATTTCCATACTGGAATTGTTCGTATATCATTAATTTTCTTAATGTTATGCATGTTGAAAAAAAAAATTACGTGATAGTGTCATTGGAAAAGAGATATTTTTATAGGTAGGAGATATATCAATTTTTCAACTTCTTGAATGATGTAAAAGTTCCCAAGGGGTATTCTTTGAAAATAAAGAATATAGTGACAATGACTGATTTAAAGTTAAAGGTCCAGAAAACACATGAATAACATGTTTTGATGAAATATATAATGCATGTAGCTTTATATTTCATTTTTCCAAAGAATGTCCATCATAAATTAAATAAGATCTATTTCTTTTTCAAACCTATATGTAGTAAATTTTTAGACCCTGTGAAATTGACAGCTATGAAAAAGGAAATTACCATCATATTATGTGAATTGGAAATGTTCTTCCCTATAATATTCTTTGATATAATGGTTCACTTGATGGTTCACTTGGTAAGATAGATTCGACTAGATGGTCTTATACATTATAGATGGATGTACTCCATTTAATGATATATGAATATTTTGAAATGGTATGTCAAAAATCAAAGTCATCAAGAAGTTTTTATTATGGAGAAATATATTTTTGAGGAAGCCATTGAATTCTATATAGACTACCTATCTGGTGTGGAAAGAATTGTTCTATCAAAATATCATCACACCAGGTGGCTTGTTGGTGAAGGAATTTCTAGAATAGATGTTTTCACAATCACTATTACTGATCAGGATTAGGACCACCTTTATGTTTTTCATAACTTTTTATAGAGTTTTCCTCATTTTTTGAAACCCATAAAGAAATTCTTAGTCATTTGAATTCATAAATGGATGAAATATGGATATCAAATACTTATAATCATGATTTTATATGATGGTTTCAAGAGAATATTTGTAAGGAGTCATCTGAAAATATGAATTCAATTTCAGAATGACATTGTTGGATATCCAGAGGACCAAATGTGCATTTATTATCTTATAATGGTTATGTAATTAATGGTTATATTTTCTATACAAATGAACATGATGAATGAAATACCATGAAAAATAATGGAGTTACACTTATGCCTAAAGCAATGAATGTATCTGGTACCAAGGAAAGAAATAAAATTTATGTGAATATTTAATACTTTTACATCATCAAACAAATATGGGAGTTGGAATATACAAAATTCCAATTTCCAATTTTTCAATGAAAGTGGGTTGATAATCAGAGTGTTGTTAAAATTGATGAATTTGGATTCATGGAAGTGGATTTCAGTAAGGAGGGGTACAAAAAAGAACCATTTATAATGGAATCATAGAAAGTATAGGTATTTTATGTTCCATAACCCACAAACTAAATGTGTTCAATTGTTCTGTTATCGACCAAAACCACTAAAGGTTTGGATGAAAATTCAGCATAGGATGACCCTTTCATTTGGAAATTGAAATCATTTCACTATAGTCACAATGTAGAAGGTTTCTTGTATGTCATGGGAGACCACAATAAAGGGATTTTTATAATTGATATAGGTTTAAAATCCCTTCAACCGTTAAAAATAGATTTCAATAATAGGGTTATATTTTTTAATAAACATTGTTTTCCCTCATATTATTATTTTTTCACTACTACATTTACATAATCTAAATTAAATATTCAACCTCTTCTATAGATAATGACGTCTGCACATTTCAATGCTCACAATCCTGAGGAACAATAGGTTTCACAACCTACTAGTGCTCCTAATATAGAGAAATAATAACCTTCAACACATGTTGATGCTACCAATCCATAGGAACAACATATTAACAATGTTGAACCTTAGGTAATGGTAGATGATGAAAAAAAAATTTCATAGAAAAAATTAAAGCATGGTAGCATGATGGTGTTAGCAAAAATTATTAAGGTGAGAAGCAAAGGCAACAAATTTGAGGTTGGATGGAATGCATGCAACCAGGATATTAACCACAAAAAAATCCATGTTCAGTAGTTTCATTAGGATAACCACTTAGTGGAGCATGCTGATTGATATAGATTCATTGCAAAATGTTGTTCCTGCACTTAATACACTGATTTGGGAAGAGATTAGGGTAACATTATGATATATTTTCTTTATTTTACTAAAAAATAATAAAACATTGACTTACCCTTCATTATACCTTGCAAGGTTCATTTATAGTAGATGAATTCTGAATGAAATTTGGATTAATGCTTGTTGGAAAGGCTCACATAGGCTTTCACACAATTCTTATGATGTTTTATATCAAATATGTTGAAGGGAAAATAAATCTGCACCCACCACGGATGTATGCACACCTGATAAGCCAAGAAGTGTGGGACTCATTTATTAGTTGTCATTGGGAGACATATTTTTAGGTACATTGTTACTGGTAATATATTGTTTGAAAATATGTGTATTAATCACTTTAGTTAATAATTTTTAATTTATGAAATAGAAAATTAGTGCTAAAAATAAGTAATGGGTACCAAAACTAATGTATCTCAAATGTAAAGCAAGGATGGGGTACACTTCACTTGAAAAAAAATAGTATGTATTTTAAATCTACCATAATACTTTTATGTGACATGAAACAACAACATTAACATAGATCGTGATCCAAGTATCAAGCTATATGTTACACATTATGATACATATATTCATACAGTCAATAAACCTATTAGAATGTTCATATCATGGTTTTTAGATCTTGTAAAAAACATGTTGATGGGGAGGTATTCATTTCCAATTTATTTTTCATGAAAAAACTTTAAAAATTAATGAAAAAGATTTGAATTGATGAATATTATTACATAAGGACAAAGGGAAGGAGTAAAATGAAAGGTAAAATCAAAACAATCTAAAGGATCAACCAGCCAATCAAAAATATCTTCACAAAGTACCTTTACCCCTTTTGTTAAACTTTTATGTTTAATAACATTAAAGGTTCATGTGGATACAAGTTTACAAATTTATAATAATGTCACATTTTATTTTGAAGAAAAAATATATGGATATTCCATTACATACTACATTTATCTTGATAATGTAAATGAAATTCTCAAGTATGATTGGATTGAAGTCTCAATTGTAAATGTATACATGATGTAAGTTTTCATGATTTGTATAACAACCCTAGTCTTTATTACACACTTAAACATGATTTATTACATAAAATTTCACTTAATACAACCCATAAGATTGATAGGTATAGTGTCTTTGGGTATTAGTAACATTACATGACAACTTAAGACATAAAATACAACATCTTTATTGAAAAATTCTTTTACATGACCACAACATTCCTTCATAGTTAGCATTACATGGGATAACCTGAGGACATACATAAGAAAAGGGTGAGATATAAATCTTAGTAAGGGATTAAATAAGGAATAACATGAATAATACAACACATGTTAGGAAATTGACATATCAATGGATCATAAGTGAAACATGAACATAAAGGTGTGATATAGCATGATTATCATAACATAGAAATGTGGAAACAACTTAAAACACAGCATCATTAACATAAGGAATAAGGTAAACCCCTATCCCAACATGATGGAAAAAATTTCTATAAAGGAATAAGATAAACCTCTATCCCAATGTGACGTAACATGATACTAAACATTACCCAATGTATTGGAGCGCTATCAAGGTGCACCCTTCATAAACATTTTAATCTCATGCTTAAGTGTGCCACATAGATCATATAACATGGATTCATTCAACATCATAATTTATTCCATGATAAAGTAATATGGAATACATATATGAAAGTCTATAATCAATAAGTATATTTTAATAAAGGTGAATACCCTTGATAGATAAATGGGCATGGTATTCACTACATCATCATTTTGGCATGGAAAATCGCGGCGCAATTTCGGCAGCATAACAGCATCACATGGGGATTCATAAAATCGGTTGATGAGAGATAAAGGGATATATAATCATTTAGACATGAAATTTTATATAAGGGGGTCATGGATCATAATATCCTAACATTTGCAATGGAATTTGAGATGCATAATTGAAGAGAAATGCTTGAATGGAAATGAGGAGAGAGAAATCCCTTACGGAATTCCGACATGGTAATGGGTGTACATGGGAGGTATTAATGAGAGTGGAAGGGGTATATAATATTTTAAACATAATTAGGTAAGTATGGGTGAGGTGATAAAACATAACCCATCATTTTTAATTGAAAAATTAAAATGGTATAACAATATAAGGAAACTTGGACAAAATGAGAAAGGAAGGAACCCTCACTTGGACATGAGATCCCAAAGGCTTGGAAGAGGCTTATTAGGAGATTTGGGGAGCCTTGGTAGGACTCTAGGGAGTGGATATAAGAGTGAGGACGTTATTAAAGGAGTTTGAGTGAATATTAATGGGTACTTGGGTGGGTTTATATAGGAAAGGAGGGGGAATTCTTTATTATTTGGGTTTTGAACACTACACACTAAAATATTCAAAACCACAAACCAACCCATGGTTTCGGCCCATGGTTTCTAGAAAAAAGGATTGGAAAATATTATTTTATTAGGAAAATTTCCTAAGATATTAAAATATTTACCTTGCTTATGTGGAGGTGAGTCACACTCTTAAGGAAATGAATTTAAAATCATAAAATATATTATATCTTTCGGAGGACTCACTCAATCATTATAAAATAAGTAAAATACTATTTAAAATTTAAAATATATATTTGGTCTAATAACCCTTTTATGGTATTTATTACATCACTATTGGGTCATTATTATGTCATAAAACACATTATATATTTATACAGTATTTAATTTTTACCCAAAAATTTGACTGTCTCAAAAAATTATGAAAAATTTACCATTGGATAATTTCAATGTACTGATTTAAAAAATAATATTCATTTAATCTAAATAATTTTCTAAATATGTGAATTTTCACTTTTAAAATAAAAATTGATATTAATTGAAAATTGATATATTTTGATAAAAACAAGCTTTCAAAACTTAATAAAAATTACAATTGACTTCATAAAAATTATACAATAATTTATATTTAATAAAATTAATTTAATAATAATATTTTATTAAAATATTATTTAATTCATAAATCCATTAATTAATCAAAATAGATTTCTTAAATAAATTTCAATATTAACCAAAAAATATTATTTGTGCTTTAAAAATCATTTACAAAGTAACAATAATAGAATAAAATTATACTCATTATTCTGTATAAAAATAATGAACATTATCATAATTATATGTTCTTGTTATATATCCCTTTATTACACCATCATACTCCCTAAGAGTAAGGGGTGTGATGGTGGGACTTTCATGGGGTCGTTCAGTGAACAAGGTTTGGGTCGTGATCTCGATGAGCTTGAAATTCTCCCATAAATGGTTTGATCAGGCTTAAGTTGTTGGATCTTGGCTTGGGCTTGGTCTAGGGTAAATCCCATAAATATTATCTCTGTCAGAAGCTTCGATAAATGGGCTTCATAGGGTATGATCCTATTGGTTGATCCCATCACTTCCTTTGTCTGTGTCAAAAGGATTTGTTAAAATCCTATATTTATACTAGTCATGTAATCACTATTCAACATCTATGTTATCAATGATAAGGATATTTAATAGTCATTTAAATCCAATTATATAAAACAAAAGCAGTGCATGTGTTTACTATATCCATAAGACATTTAATTAAAATAAAGGTAATTTTATTCATAATAGTTTGGGTCATTACAACCTTCCCCCTATAAGAAATTTCGCCCTCAAAATTTCCTTTTCCCAAAATAAAATAGATAAGGGTAACTCTTCCTCATCACTTCCTCTGGTTCCCACATCACTTCTTCAAACTTGTGGTTTCTCTACAAAACTTTCATGAGGGGCATTGTCTTATTTTGTAGAACTTTTTCTCTACGGTCTAAGATCTTCAATGGATTCTCCTCGTACTAAAGGTCATTCTACAATGGTACCACATCTGGATTGAGTACATGAGATGGGTCAGGTATGTACTTTCTCAATAGTGATACATGGAATACATCATGTACTTGAGACAGGTTTGGTGGGAGTGTTAGTCGATAGGTCACTACTATGATGAGATCAAGGGTATCAAAAGGGCCTATGTACCTTGGAATAAGCTTCACCTTCTTCCTAAATCTCTTCAATATATTCCTTGGAGATATGTGGAGGAAAAACATATCTCTAACATCAAACTCTAGGTCTCATCGATAATTGTCAGCATAGCTCTTTTGTCAACTCTGAGCAGCTTTGATGTGTTGCTGGATGGTCTTAACATTCTCCACCATTTATTCAACCATTTCTGGACCTATAAGTCTTTTCTCCCCAACTTCATCCCAACATGCCAGTGTTATGTACCACTTCCCATAAAGGGCTTCATAAGGATCCATGTTGATGCTTGAGTGGAAACATTTGTTTTAAGAGAACTCAACCAGAGGAAAATGTTGATCCCATACTCCTTTAAAGTCCATTGAGCATGCTATCAACATGTCCTCAAGTGTTTGGATAGTCCAATCATATTGGCCATAATTTTGAGGATGATAACCACACTGAAGTTCATCTCAATATTCAGATCATGTTGAAGACTCATCCAAAACATAGTGGTGAATCTTGGATCTCGATTGGATACAATCGATAGTGGTAATCCATGCAGCCTCACCACTTCTCTAATGTATATCTGTGCCAATTGATTCAATTAAAAAATCCTCTCAAATCATAATTAAGTGTACTGACTTTGTAATATGATCCACCACAACCCAGATAGTATTATTTCCTTTGGATGTCTTTGGGATTCTGGTGACAAAGTCCATGGTGATGTTCTCTCATTTCCATGTTGTTATGGGTAATGGTTTCATCATCCCCTTAGACTTTTTCCTCTCAGCCTTCACTTGCTAAAAAACTAGGCACTTTGATGTATATTTAGTGGTCTCCTTATTCATTTTATCCCACCAATAATTCTCTCAGAGATCCCAATACATCTTTGTGTTTCCTGGGTGAATAGAGAAATTCAAACTATGTGCATCATCCAAACATTATTTCTTTAACTCTAGATTTGATGGAGCATATATTCCTGAACCAAATCTCACAATTCCTTCTTTATTAACATTGAAATCCAAGGATTTACCTTTTCTGATAGCTTCCACTTTCTTCTGAATTCCAAAATTATCTTTTTGAGCATCCTTTAACCTTTCCAAAAGAGACGGTTGGGAAATCATTTGTGAAAGGATTGATGATGTTCCATTCTTTATGATTCCCATGTCTATCTTAATCAAATCTAAGAAGATTGGATCCTTGTCAATTATCATCAATGATAGAATTGTTGGGTCCTTCCTACTTAGAGAATCTATCACCTTGTTTGCTTTCCTAGGATGTTAATGGATTTAGTAATCATAATCCTTGATGATCTCTAACCATCTTCATTTGCAGATGTTCATCTATTTTTGTGTGAATATATATTTGAGACTTTTGTGATCCGTATATATTTCATACTTTTCCCAAAAGAGATAATGTCACTGAATTTTCAATGAAATGATCATTACTTCCAATTCTAGATCATGCAATGGATATTTTTTCTCATTAATTTTCAACTTCCTTTAGACATAGGTGATGACTTTGTCATTCTTCAACAACACACAACCCAAAACCTTCTTTGAAGCATCACTGAAGATTAAAAAAATCTCCCCACTTGTGGGTAGTGTGAGCATAGGGGTAGTGATAAGCCTCTTCTTTATCTCCATAAAGCTTTATTTACATTCATCATTCCAAGAAAACTTGACTCTCTTCCAATTTATCTACGTAAGAGGGTTTGACAATTGTGGGAAATTTCTCACAAATCTGTGATAATATTCAACTAACCCCAGGAAGCTACGGATATCCATCACAGATGTTGGCCTCATCCACCCATCAATTGCTTTTGTTTTGGAAGGATCTATAGATATCCCATTAATTGTGATGATATGATCTAAGAATGAGACTTCTTTCAACTAGAACTCACACTTTTTGTACTTTTCATAGAGCTTATCCTTTCACAAGGTTTCTAGTATAGTGCTTAGATGCTTCTCATTATCCTCCTTGGTTTTGGAGTATATTAGAATATCATCTATAAAGACTACCAAAAAAAATTAAAGGTAATCTATAAAGACTATATTCATAAATTTCATGAATATTTATTGAGTATTTGTGAGTTTTAAAGGCATTAATATGAATTTATAGTGTTTGTACCTTGTACAAAAATCAGTCTTGGGGATATCCTCCTTCATCACCCTTACTTGGTGATATCTCGACCACAGATCCACTTTGGAGAAGTATTGTGCTCTACGTAGCTGATCGAACAAGTCATTAATTCATGTAAAAGGATACTTTTTATTTATCATGATTTTATTGAGCCCATGATAATCAATTAAAAGGTGCATTGACCCATCCTTCTTCTTGATGAAGAGGACCAATTCACCCCATGGTGAAGCACTTGGGCGTATAAACCCTTCATCCAGATTCTATAATAGTTGTTTCTTTATCTCCTTAAGCTCCTCAAGTTTTAAAATGTCCATTTTATATGGAGTCTTGGATATTGGAAATTCCACAGGTATAAGATCAATCGAGAATTTAAAATCTATTCTATAAGGAAAACTAGGAAATTCCTTGGGAAACACATCAGTGAGTTCCCTCACAATAGGCATGTCTTTAAGGATGGTTCCTTCCTTAGACTAAATCATCTAAGAAAGATATGCATGCTCATAGGGAATTAATATATATTCTTAAGATGATGGTGCTAAAGAATATTCATCCTCCTCTTTACACTTGTATAGAATCAGGGGTCGATTCACCATATAGATAGTGATTTCTCTCTCGTGACAATTTATGTTGGATCTATATAGGGAAATCCAATCCAATCCAATAATTGCATAAAATTCCACAAAGGGATATATGATGGGGTTTTCTAGGAATTTAAATCCATAAATTGTGACAGGGGAGGAGTTATATTCATGGGATGATATAATTACCCTATTTTTTGTTCTCACCGACATCTCTACTTCCATGATTTGTGGTGGTGTTTCGATAGTTCTACTAAAATTTTGGGATATAAAAGATTATGTAGAACCAGAATCAAAAAGTATATTTTCTATTCTTGAATGAATAAATAGTGTACCTGTCACCACTTCTTTTTCAGGATTCGCTTCTGTGGTAGTGATGGAAAAATCTCACCCTTGCTGCCTTGTAGGTTATTGGTTTCCTCCAAAAACCCTTGGCTTAGGGAACTAGTTCACAAGGTGACATGGTTTTTTGTAGTTGCAGTAATGAACAATGTGTTGATGATCGAACAGAGAGTTCCTTTCCTCTGTAGTAGTAGTGGGTTTTTCTTGTGGGAAATCACTAGCTTGGTGCCATTCCTTCCCCCACTTAAAGAATTTCATCTTCCCCTTTAGAAAATTTATAGGGTGCTTCTTTCCATGCCTGTGGAAAGTGGGATGATGGAATTTCTTATCACTATTGGATTTATTCATCTCACCATCAGGATTAATGTCCACTTTACCCTTCTTATCCCCATGATACCCTTGAGATTCTCCGATCTCCATTTCAACTTTAAGGGCACACCAGACAATCTCCTCATAGCTATCAAAGTCACAGATTGCTAGGTCTTTCCATAGTCTAGGTTTTATCCCACCAAATAAGAGTTCAACCTTACATTTGGGGGTAATGATAAAACAAGAGGCATATAATGCAAGTCTGGTGAATTTTTCCTTTTACTCCCCAACAGATTCTTCATCCTTTGTCTTAAGTTCTAGGAAATCTCCTTCCATCTTAATACATAGGGTGTGGAGAAAATATTTATAGAAAACACATTTTCTCGAAATCCTTCCATCCCATCACCTTGATCTCTTCCTCACGATTCATATTTTTTTATCAATTTCCACCATTGATTAGCTTCACCCTCCATATGATAAAAATCCAGAAGAACCTTCTCTTGTTCGGAACATTGAAGGATGTAGAAGATATTATCAATTGAGTTTATCCATTGTTAGGTGATTGAGACATTATATGATCTATTGAAAGTAGGAGTCCTTTGTCTCATGAAGATATCGATTGTGACTTTTTATTTCTTAGGGGGGTTGGATATTCCTCTTGAACCATGTTTCTATTCAAAACTTGAGTTAAATGAGAGATTATTGTGAAACGTTTGGTGATTCCTACTCCCATCGGATTGGGCATTTCATTAGAACAGACATCACATTGATTTTTGCATCAGTTTTTAGCCTGAGTCCTCCTATTACCATTTATTGGATAGAATAAAAGGAAAATTAAGGGAAAGTATTTTAAACTATTAAACACATAAAGGGGAATCCAATGAAAAAAGTTATAACTTATAAATTACACTTATTTCCTTAACTTATGAATTTCTAGGATTCAATCTATGTTATCCATGATCTATTTTCTAAATTATTTTTTTGGGATTTTTTTCTTACACCCTTAATAATGGTTCGTACTAAGCTTATGAATTTACCAAAGCATATCCCATGGGAGTGTTGAACCAAGAGTGTATCAAGGCCCATTTTAATGCACCAGTTCCCATTTGAATCTCGCACAAAGTAGTTTTTTCGGGTTTTACCCCTAGATACATATGTGCTAGGGACACCTCTACTTGTTCGTATCTAGGAAGGGATGTATTTTCTTGATAAACCACTTACTCTATAATCACCAAAATTTAGGGATGTTTTTCTTATACTTAGTCTTATCCCTAAGGATTTCACTAGGGTTTTATAATCTTAATCCCAAAAATAACTAAACTTATCCTTTAATTCCAATTATAACAACCCTGGTCTTTATTACACACTTAAACATGATTTATTACATAAACTTGCACTTAATAAAACCCATAAGATCGAGAGGTATAGTTTATTTGGGTCTTAGGAATATTACATGACAACTTAAGACATAAAATACAACATCTTTATAGAAAAATTATTTTACATGACCACAACATTCCTTCATACTTATCATTGTGTGAGATAATATGAGGACATACATAAGAAAAGGGTGAGCTATAAAGCTTAGTAAGGGAGTAAACAAGGCATAAAATGAAGAATACAATACATGTTAGGTAATAGAAATATCAATGGATAATAATAGAAACATGAACATAAAGTCATGATATATCATAATTATCATAACATGGAAATGTGGAAACAACTTAAAACACTACATCATTAACATAAAGGAATCAAGTAAACCCATATCCCAACATGATGGATAAAAGTCCTATAAAGGAATCAAGTAAACCACTGTCCCAACATGGTGTATCATGATACTAAACATCACCCAATGCATTGGAGAACTATCAGGGTGCACCCTTCATGAACATTTCAATCTCATTCTTAAGTGTGCTATATAGATCATATAACATAGATTCATTCAACATCATTATTTATTCCATGATAAAGGAATGTGGAATAAATATATGAAAGTATATAATCAATAATTATATGTGAATAAAATTGAATACCCTTGATAGAGAAATGGGAATGGTATTCAATACATGATGATTTTGGAATGAAAAATCATGGTGCAGTTTCTGCAGCATAACGGCATCACATGGGGATTCATAAAATGGGTTGATGAGAGAGAAAGGGGTCTCTCGTCATTTAGACATGAAATGGTCTGTAAAGAGATCATGGAGAATAATATCCCTACATTTGAAATGTATTTGATTGAATAATATATTATATAGGGGGATACGCTTTAAGGAGTTTGAGTGAAGAGGAATGGGTGCTTGGGTGGGTTTATATAGGAAATATAGGGAATTCTTTATTATTTAGGTTTTGGACACTACACACTAAAATATTCAAAACCACAAACCAACCCATGGTTTTTACCCATAGTTTTTGTCCAAAGGGATTGGAAAATATTATTTTATTAGGAAAAGGAATGAATATATTAAAATATTTCCCTTTCTTATGTGGAGGTGAGTCACACTCTCAAAGAAATGAATTTAAAATCATAAAATATATTATACATTTTGGAGGAATCACTAAGGCATTATAAAATAAGTAAAATAAATATAAAATCACATTATTTTAAATTTAAAACATATATTTGGTTGAATATTTCTTTTATGGTATTTATTACATCACTATTGGGTTCTTATGATGTCATAAAACACATTATATATTTAAACGGTATTTAATTTTTACCCAAAATTTTGATTGTCTCAGAAAATTACGAAAAATTCACAATTGGATAATTTTGACATCATTATTCCAAAAATAATATTCATTTTATCTAAATAATTTTATAAATATGTAAATTTTTACTTTTACAATAAAAACCGATATTTATTGAAAATTAGCGGGTTTTGACAAAAACAATTTTCAAACCTTAATTAAAATTAAAATTGACTTAATAAGAATTATAAGATAATTTATATTTAATAAAAGTAATTTAATAATAATATTTTATTAAAATATCATTTAATTCAAAAATCCATTAATTCGTCAAAATAGATTTCTTAAATAAATTTGAATATTAACGAAAAAAATATTATTTGTTCTTTAAAAATAATTTACAAAGTAACAACAATAGAATGAAAGTATATTCATTATTCTATAAAAAAATAATGAATATAGTCATAA
Source organism: Viscum album (assembly GCA_963277665.1). Lineage (NCBI taxonomy): Eukaryota > Viridiplantae > Streptophyta > Magnoliopsida > Santalales > Viscaceae > Viscum > Viscum album. The sequence continues at coordinate 1,157,036,609 of OY728134.1, read as the reverse complement.
TGATATGGTATTTTTATAGATACCATTATTACACCAGCATACTCCCTAAGAGTAAGGTGTGAGATGGTGGGGCTTTCATGGGGTTGTTTGGTGAACATGGTTTGGGTCGTGATCTCAATGAGCATGAAATTCTCCTGTAAACAATTTTTCTCATGCTTAAGTTGTTGGATCTCAGCTTGGGATTGATATAGGGTAAATCAAAAAAATACTATATCCCTCAAAAGCTCTGATAAATGGGATTCATAGGGTACGATCCTACTGGTTGAGGTCATCGCTTCCTTTGTCTGTGTCAAAATGATTTTTTGAAACCCTATATTTATAATAGTCGTGTGATCACTATTAAATGGCTATATTATCAATAGTAAGGATACTTAATAGAAATTTAAATCTAATTGGATAAAACAAAAGGAGTGCAGGTTTTTTTTATATCCATAAGACATTTAATTAAAATAAATTGAATTTTATTCATAATAGTTTGGGTTATTACAATTTTTATTTATAATAGTTGATCTGTAATATTAATTATGACTAAATACAATTCATATTTTTTATAGGAGCATATATCAATACTATTTTAAGGGAAACCCTATGAACATAAATATAGACTTATTATTCCTCACATCATTTCTACATAATAAACCTCATTGGAATCAGATCAAATTGATGCAATAGTGGAAAAACTGGTCACATTGTTTAAAAGAAAACTTTTGGATGATAAAATATTTTTATTACCAAAGATGTAGGGGTAAAACTCTACAATTTAATAATAAAAAATTTATTTCCATTCCTTTTTTTAGGTAGTATTGGTTACTCAATGAAGTCAATTTGGATACTCCAAAGATTTTTTTCTGAATTCACTAGATGTGTAGAGACCCAGTTTTTTCCTTGTAAGACTTTGAAATATTTAAATATATATTTTCAGATCTAGGCACTGAGATAGTGTGTGATTCCAAGGCCCGGTGTGGCTGAAATAAATTTTATAAAAAAATTAAATATATTTTATGTTGCGCGAATGTATTTTCTTAAAGAAAATGGAATATCTCTTAAAAGGATACTTGGATCAAAAATCTGAGATCACGGTTGTGTCTAGAACACGTTTTTTAACCTAGGTGCGACCTAAAATAGGTCAATATGGGGAGTTCATATATATTGCTCATTGGTGGTACATTTAATGTATAAATTAATTCATTCATTCATTTAACCTAACATATTTTTCTATAAATATGTTGTTATGGAGAATTTAAAAGGTTTATCCTCAAAATATTGGGACCGTTGATAGATTCTCCTTCCTTTTTCTATTGGCGGATCATATAGGATGAATACAAAACTCTAGATCAGAGGAAACTGGGATACAATGAACACAATGAATTACTTCGATCATTGGGGACAATGTTATTCAATGAAAAATGATCCAATATTTATGTAGGACTCATTATTTTTTTTATTCCCTTTTTCATTAAATTTATTGAGCAGATCAATCTCCTCCTTGATCAGCGCCAATTGTGGCCTTTGCAAGTACCTATATACCAATTAAATTATTGTTTCAATTGTTTTCTAACCTTGGATATATTTTTTTTAATCATTGGCCAAGAACTCTTGGAAATGATCATTTAAACATCTCTTTCTTTCTTTCCTCCCTTAATTATTTCACGTTCCTCACCAATTGGACCCCTTGGTCCCGGTTCAACATTAGCGGGTGGTACTAAGCCCGATCGGACCCCCAGAATCATGATGGATTCACATGAAAGGGAAATATCGATGAATCAGGGACATATCTAGATTTTTTTAGGTTTTGGAAGATCATTTTAATGATCAATGACTGAATCGTCAATGGAGGGAGGACCAGAGGTGTACGGTGAAAATGGAGAAACCCCACAGATCGACAGAATCAGTTTTATGACCAAAAAATATCTAGAAATGGTGACTAGATACATCAATTTTGGGTGATTTATAAGATGGATTTGAATTCGTGAGACTAGATCTGGCATCCATAGAGTGGATCTGAGATTTTGTAAAAATCCCAACTACATGTTTTGCAGTTTAAAGAACACATAGCGTGTCGAGCCCTAGATGTGGTGGCTAGGGTTTCAGTATATTATAAGTATCAAAGCCATGGGAGACCCCCACACACCATGTAACCTCATTATAAAATACTCATCATGTACTCCAAGAGTATATAGAAATGGGTTTGGCTAGGCACACTATGTACCAAAGTACATAGACACAACTTGGATAAATGGACATGACCAGAAGGACACAGCCTAATGCCAAGTAACATGGAAACATTGAGTAGTACACCTACATAGTGTGTACTTCTATATGGACTGGGAGCCATGTTATGGATAGGTACATGGCTGGCCATAAGAGTGGGACCACACATCTTATGGGTCCACTACACATCGTGTACCCCTTGGTTCCTTTTTAAGAAACTTCAATATCTGTTATCTCCTTCGTTTGGAATCGGATTTTGGTCCGAAAGTATCCTATACTAATTTTTTCTCATGTATAATGTGAAGGTTCCCATGGTTGTGGATTTTGGTATATGATGGGATATGTTCTAGTGATGGCGCTTATTGAGGTGATGCCTGACAACGACAGTGATTAGGTGGGATCACCAGAGGCTTCCTATAGAGTGAAACCCCCACTAGCTCAAGCACGAGTCCTCTACAAATACTTACTAAGTTGAAACCCCTATTTGATAGGGCGTGGGTCCTTGATGACTATATTGTAACCCCCCTGTCATACCTGGGTGTGGGTCCTCATGACACTAGAGTGGAACCCCCCCCCCATAATCTTGGGTGTGGGTCCTAAACATACTGAGTGGAACCCCTTATCACACCAAGGAATAGGTCCTCATGACACTAGAGTGGAACCCCCATCATCTTGGGCATGATTCCTCTGTGAATACTTATAGAGTGGAACCCCTCATAATCTTGGGTGTGGCTCCTCTATAGATACTTATGGATTGGAACCCCCCTAACGCATTGGGGCATAGGTCCTCTACTTGGATTTTTTCCCCCTCGACTGTGTGGCATAGTGGCAAGGCATAGGCCTGTATATGGTTACTTATGAGAAAACACATGATATGATGGTAATCATGATGTAATTTTGGAATTGTTGATGACTCTTTTTTAGGGCTGAGATGTGATATAGATATCCTCTTTCTCACTTGTTTGGGATTATTTTGAATGATAATATATATATATAACTATTTGTATCCATACATTTGGATTTGGTTACTCTCCTATAATGTTTTTTGAGGATGTTTGGGGTATTTCATGTTCTTTCCATGTTTAGATTATCATGGTTGGATGAGGTTACTCTCCTGCTATAGGTGAAAAACACTCGATGTGTAGTTCACTTACACACTGTGTTGATCCCCTTGTGTTTGGATGAGGTTACTATTTATCTTGATTGGGTTGAGTTTCATTTTATTAACTATCTAATATCTTTCTATTCTTTTTGTATTTCTTACTAATAACCCTTCATATTTTGGGGTGTCTTACTAGGTATGTATATACTCACCCCATCATGGGCTTTTCCTACACGTGTCATGTCTTATGAAGTCGACGAATAGGTCAGCGATGACTTCAAAGGATCTTGGGGATATCTGTTACTTTGGACCACGTATGGTAGTCACAAATTCTAGATCCAAATATGATCTCTCTCAGTGTTTTACTTTACAGTTTTTTTAGTTTGGGGCATCTTTCTGGTTGAGTGTGTATTTTTTCCCATTTACTTTTTAGTTTACACTACCATACTCTTGTATTGTCTAGAGATTTTATAAGCATGGTTTTTATCCTATTATTTTTTATCATTTATTATTATTCATATATACTTATGAATTTATATGGTTGTGTGTGTTCATACAAGTAATTAGGAAAAGTCCACCCCATGTTAGTTATGCCTTCGATGCTAGTCACTAGCCCCTAGCCTATGGATGTGGGATTGGGTTAGTTGTGGCTCGATCCCTAGCTTGGGTCAGGTCATGACATATTGGTATCATGGATGGTTCTATCCTTGGGACGGTGTTTAGAGTAGTCCCCTTAGAAGGATTTGGTTGGGATTAGGGAAACAGTTTTAGAGTGTCTCGAGTGCATCTCTTAGGCCAGGGAATCCAGTGATGGTACAGGTGGTTGACGTATCCATTCACTGAGACCTTGACTGTCTACTTTTTGACTTGGTATACTGATACATGGGTTGTCGGTATCAATGGTACATTCATCATATAGGGTTGAGTCTTTGAATTTTTTTCTTGAGTCATATCCCCATTGTTATATGTGTGTGTGTGTGTGTGCTCATCTTATTTTGGTACATCTTGTTTAAATTTTAGGATGCCTCTATGATGAAAACCAGCTAGGATATCAATTTTAGATCATGATGATGATCCTATGAGAAAAGAGGCCTCAGTTCAGGGTCTATCCCGCAAGCTTCTTCCTCCAGATGGACAGGTAGTAGCACCACCACCTGTCAAGTATCATATCATCCCAGAAGAGTAGGATGAGGATTTTTGCAGGATTATCATGCTCCATGAGGAAGATCCTCAGGCGCCATAGGATTGGCTAGATTTGGTGGTCCATGTTTTTAGGCTCATCCGGAAACCAACTGATCAGGTGGTTTCACTGGCATCTAGCCTTTTCCACAGAGCAACTGGGAACTGGTGGAGTCTTGTTACACAGATGCATGATGAGACGACACTCTCATGGTTAGACTTCCAACAGCTATTCTATAAAGAGTACTACCCATCCTATTTGTTCTTAGTTTAGATTTAGGAACTTTAAGAGATACAGTAAGGAGGGATGGTAGTGGTTGAGTAAGTAATGAGGTTCAACGACCTTACCCAGTACTCCCTTAACATGATCTAGGATGGCTAATTTTGAGCATGGAATTTTGATCAAGGAATCCGTAGAGGGATCTGTTCTAGCATGGTGCCATTGTGCATCCCCACCTACATCGGGGTGTTAGAAAATGAATCAGTGATAAAGACCTTCTTATCAGAGGGATGTTAGGAAGTTAGAGTTGGTAGAGGGTGTCATAGGGTCAAGTCATCTATAGCAGCTAGAAGGTTCAAGATGATGGGATCTTGATGCAGGAGACCTCTCCATGATAAGAATTAGTCTTGTGGACTGGGCTAGCACAATGGGCTATGGAATCCCATAGAGGGGTAGTTTTATTCTTGTGACGGGTAAGGTCACTTTGCATGAGAATGCTCGATCAGATGTGATGAGGAGTGTAGGCAGGTACCTGATGGACCACCATGACATAGGCAACACTATGATTAGAGATCTCCCCGACGAGGGGAGGGTAGTCCCTAAGGAGGAGCAGGTATATGAGGAGGAGCTATGGGTGGTGGATGAAACTATGAGATCTTTCCCCCACCACCACTAGGTGGCCCACATCATGCTCTAGGAACTGGTGTTCGGGGATGCGTATAGTTGTAAGCTTTAGAGGCTTATGATCCTGTGATACATGATATGATTAGAGGCACGATCTATGTCCATTATACTATTGCTTCAGTACTAGTAGGCACAACTTCCAATCATTCATTCATCTCTATACTCCTAGTGTGAGAGATTGAGCTCCCAGTTGTGGTTCTAGCCCAGCATCTTCATCTTGAGGTTTCTATAGGGAACGCTTCTTCTATATATTTTATCTGTTAGCAGTGCAATCTATCACTTGGTGGATATAGGTTCACGTGGGACATTTTGGTAATCACAATGGAACTTTATAACGTCATATTGGGTATGGATTGTCTATCCATGGTCTGAGACCAGATTTACTATCACAATAGAAAAATTAGATGAATTATCACTTATGGGATGAGATTCACCTTTATGGGTGAGAGAGATATCATGGTGGGATGAGTGGGTTCTATGAGTAGGAGGCTGCATCCCATTACCCATTAGTTAGCAAGTGTAGCCCTATGTGAAGTAGGCTCTTCAACCATCTAGATATATTCAGTTGTAAAGGATTATATGGATGTATTTCCCAAGGATGTTTCTGGACTATCTTTGAGAGGTAAGGTGAAGTTTTGTATTGACATACATCCTGGGATAGCTACAATATCTTCTATGGAATATTGTATGACCCCTACTAAGCTCAGGGAGCTACGGTTGTATTTGGAGAAGAGTTTCATCGGGCCCAGTGTGACCCCCTAGGAAGATCCATTGTTGTTCATGGAAACGGAAGATGGGATTTTACAGATTTTCATGGATTATCATCTCTTTAACCAGGCCACAATAAAGAAAAATTATCCCTTACTATGGATTGATAACCTATTTGACCAGTTGTGAGGCATGAAATAGTTCTTGAAGATCGACCTCTAGTTCGTCTACCACCGGTTTTGGGTTCTTAAGGATTATATTCTAAATCTAGAATTTTGATTTCCTTACAGTCACTATGAGTTCCTGGTGATTCCCTTTAATGTGAATAACACTCCCATCATGTTTATTTATTTGATGAACCATGTATTATAGTTGTACATGGACTAGTTTTTGGTTGTCTTCATTGAAAATGTACTCAACTACTTTGTATTAGAGGAGGAGCATGCAGATCACCTAGGGATAGTTCTAGATTTTCTTTGAGAGTACCATCTTTATGAAAATCTATCAAAGTTCTAGTTCTAGATTCATGAGGTTCAATTTCTAGGGAATGTCATCTTTGAGCATGGTTTATCCATGGACCCAGTAAAGATCGATGCAGTGCTTTCATGGGATCCACCTAAGAGCGTGTTAGAGGTGTAGAGTTTTCTTAGCTTTTCAAGGTACTATAAGAGGTTTTTGGAAGACTTATTTAGAATAATATCCCCTTTGACCACCCTAATGTGGAAAGTAAAACATTTTACCTGGATTGAGAAGTTATAAAGGGCCTTTGACGAGTTTAGGCTAATGATGATAAGTGATCCTATGTCGAGACTACTGAAGGAGGTAGTGGAGTATGTAGTGTATTGTGATTCCTTGGGAGCTATTATTGGTTGTGTGTTGATGCAGTGGAAGGCAGTTATCACTTATGGGTTGAGGCAGTTGAGACCCCATGAGCAGAACTACGTGACTCATGACCTAGAGCTACTAGTAGTAATCTTCACCTAGAGTATATGGATGAAATATCTTTTAGGAGAGTGCTTTATGGTTTATTCAAACCATTAGAGTCTCAGGTATATCTTCACACAGAGAGACTTGAACCTGAGACAGTGACACGGGTTGGAGTTCCCGCAAGACTATGACTTCGAGATAGTCTATACTCTAGGTAAGGGAAACATAGTATCATATTCCCTTAGTAGGAAGTCCCAAGATCTTTTGGTATATGAGGCTTCAGATCAGTTGGCTTCCTTACAGCTAACACTAGTGAAGTAGAAGGGTATAACTTTTATGCAGTCAATGGTGTTGAATCCACTGCTTCTTGAGCATATAAGAGAGTCCAGACTGGGATACATTGATTTTGAGGTCTAACATGACCATATATCCATATTTGATTCACCATATGGATTTTATGAATGATTTAATCATGTCATTCTTTTCCCGGGATGGATATTTATCCCAGTCACGATGCGGTAGGAGGTGATGTGAGAGCTCCACACTTCTCCCCTAGCTATAAATCCTGGTGTGGGGAATATGTAAAGATGCCTTCAATGGTAGTTTTGGTGATCTGGAATGAGATAGAGCATAGTTGAGTTCATCTCTTGGTGTCTCGCCTTTCAACAGGCGAAGAATGAGCACCACGTTCTGTCATGTTTATTTCAGCCCCTTGAGATCCCAGATTGGAAGTGGGATGACATATCTATGGACTTTGTGATAGGGATTCCATAAACAGTGAAGGTCAATGATTCCATATGGGTGATAGTTGACCAATTCTTGAAGTCTTCACACTTCCCTCCTATCAAGGAGTGTAGTTTTGTGGAGAGTTTAAGGAAGATGTATGCATGGGATATTGTTCGCCTTAATGGGGTTCCCTATATAATTATCTCTGATCATGATGCACGGTTTATGTAACGATTGTGGATAGTCTTGTAAGATGCATTCAGGACCTAGATGAGGATTATTACATCCTTTCACCCCCACCAGAAATATGGGATAATGGAGTGAAATATCTAGGTGTTGAAGGATATGATGAGGGATTGCATGTTATACTTTAGCTAGAGCTAGGAGGATCACTTTCCATTTTTAGAATTTTCATAAAACAACAACTACCACTCTACCATCATCATGACACCTTTTGAGACCTTGTACGGGAGACCCTGTAGGTCAACCTTGTGATGGAAAAAATATTGTAAAGACATCTCATGTGAGTCTAGTGTTGGTACAGGTTATAACGGAGAAGGTATAGGTTATCTGTGAGCAGATGATAATGGCTCAGAGTAGGAAAAAATCTTATACAAATTGTCATCACAGGCCCTTGGAGTTCGAACAGGGAGACTATGTTTTCCTAAGAGTATACCCACAATAAAGATTGTAGAGTTTATACTTAGGAGGAAATCAATACCTAAGGTTTATAGTGTCATTTGTGATCGTCCAAATGGTAGACATTTTTCTTACCACCTCAACCTAACCCCATACTTATAGTGGGTGAATGACGTCTTCCATGTGTAATAGTTGAGGAGAAATGTGCATGATCCCACACATGTTATCGACTAGGGAGATTTGGACATTAAGGATGGAACCACCTTTGAGGAGTATTGAGTGTCGATCGAGGATTGATATAAGAGGACCCTGTGTGGATGGATCATCCCCTTGGTTTGTGTGTTATGGAAGTATAGTAACATTTTGGAGAGCTCATGGGAGTGGGAGAGCCATATGCGGGCACAGTATCTCAAGTTTCTTGTTTTTTTTTATTTTTAGGGATGAAAATATTAAAGGATGGAATGATGTAGAGACCCATTTTTTTCCTTGTAAGACTTTGAAATATTTTTCTATATATTTATAAATCTAGGTGCTGAGATGGCATGTGGTTATGAGGCCGGGTGTGCCCAAAATTAATTTTATAAAGATATTGAATATATTTTATAATGTCCATGTGAATTTTCTTAAATAAAATTAGATAAGTATTAAATGGAAACTAAGATCAGTAATATGAGACCACTTTTGAGTCCAAAACCCATTGTTTACCCTAGGCATGACCTAAAATAGGTCGGCGTAGGACGTTCGGATATCTCAACCATTGATGGTATGTTTAGTGGATAAATTAATTAACTAGATTAATTACTCAATTAATTTAACCTGATATATTTTCCTATAAATCTATTTTATGGAGAATAACCCAGGTTTAGCCCCATAATCCTTGGACCATCTAGAGCTTCTCCTTCCTCATTCCATTGGTAGATCTTATTGAATGATGATAAAACTATAGATTAGAGAAGATCAGGATGCATCGAATGAAATGAATTCCTTATATCACTAGAAACCATTTTATTTAATGAAGAACAATCCAATCTCTAGGTAGGACTTGTCAATTTGTAGTTTACTCCCTTTTTGGTTAAAATTATTGGGCAGATCAATATCCTCCTTTGATCTGTGCCAATCGTGGCCTTTGCATGAGTCTGTGTACTGATTAAATTTTTGTTTCAATTATTTTATAACCCCCCCCCCTCACTCACCTTTTTCTTGATCATTGAACAATAACATTTTGAAATGATCATTTAAATATTTTTTCTATTCTTTCCTCCCCCAATTTCTTCGCATTTTTCATCAGTTGAGCCCCGCGGTCTCGGTTCGACGTTTTCAGGCAGTACCTAGATCGATCGAACCCCTGGAATCATGATGGAATCATGATGGAATCATGTGAAAGGGATGTATCGACAAATAAATGATAGATTTGGGTTATTTTCAGGTTATAGAAGATCATTTCAATGATCTTCATCCAAATCATCCAGAGCATGAGGACTTGAGGTGTGCATTGTGTTGAGGAGATATGTGTATAGATTGGATATGAGATTTGATAAAAATCTCTACTGCACATCGTGTAGTTCGAAGAACACATGGTGTAATGGGCCCTGGCTATGGCGGAGAGGGTTTCAAAGGATTATAAGTATCACCTTTCGTTTGGGACCCCCACATGCCATGTGACCTCATTCTGGAAGACTCGGCATGTAATCCAGGAGTACATGGGCATGGGTTCAGCTAGGCATGTCGTGTACCAACGTACACAGATGCATCTTGGATACATGGACACGACCAGAAAGAAACGACTTGATCTCGGGTAAATTGGACACACCATGTAGTCCACCTACATGGTGTGTACTTCTATAAGGACTGGGGGTTGTGTGCTGGACAGGGACACAGTCAAGTGGAAGAGTGGGACCACACACTATGTGGGTCCCCTACACACTATGTACCCTTTGGTTCCTTTTTGTGGAAACTTCAATCTCTCATATCTCCTTCATTTGGACTTGGATTTTTGGATCCCGAATAGCCTATCCTGACTGTTTTTTCATATAAAACATGATGGTTCCCTCATTTTTGGATTTTGGAATATGATGGGAGATGTTTCAAGTATGGATCTTATTGAGGTAATGCCCGACGATGGAAGTGATCAAGCGGGATCACCAGAGGCTTCTTATAGAGTGGAACCCACATCATCTTGGGCGAGATTCCTCTATAGATACTTACTAATTGGAACCCCCACAATTAGATAGGTCATGGGTCCTCTGTAACACCCTGAGATTTTAAGAAAAATATTCTTTTTAATTTTATTTATGTCTTGTGTTGTACGCTACAACAAAGGATTATTGCACAAAATGCAACCCTAACTTGGCTGCATTACACGCAATCGCGACCTTCCTCGATAGCGTGTGTTGTACGCAATACTGAGTTTCACTAAACAACGATATGCTATTAAAATATTATTAAAACTAGCCGTTATGAATAGTAATAACCACTTTTTGAAATTTTGTAAATTTCATCTTTCAAAATGGACTTCATTTTTGGATTTGGAATATCAAAATTAGCCTAGGGTGAAATTTTGGTATTTTTATGAAAACTTTCAATTTTTGATGAATAGTGAAAACACTGGGTTACTATTTAAAAACCGACTTTTTATTTAAATAATTATTTATTTTATTTAAATTTATTTTAGGTAAAAATTGATACATAATACCAATATAATTTCAATGTAATTCATTGGAGTCATTGTTTAATAATTTTAGATATATAAAAATTTTATTGAACTTTTGACCGTCTTTTACCCACCTTCTAGGAGAATTTGCAAATTTACATAAAAATTAATTTTACCGCTTTTGTGAATGGAATTTCAAAAATTTGAGAGACACGGTTGATGTCAGTAAGTAAAATTTGGTTCAATGAGATGAAAATAATTTTTGGTGAATAGTAACTTTTTACTTTTATTTACCACGGTTAAAAGTAAATAGGGTAATTAAGGGTAAAAATGATATTATTATTACCCTAACACATGTCCTAATTCTATTGGATAAGTGTAATTCGACCAAAAACAACCTTAGTAATAAAATATGACCATTTAGGCCCACTTGTATTAGATTAGGACATTTATTATTAATTTATTTAAAGAAGGGTTAAAATAGTTAAAATCAAAGTTTAATAAGTAAATAATTTTTAATATAGGGTTATACATAAGATAAATTCAACTATAATTATTCATTAGAAAGATAAAAATATTTCCTATATAATGATAGTTTATTTTTAATTTTTAGACTTTAAATAATTTAATTTATTTATGACACAATGATGATGCAGTAATTATCTTATTAATGAAATATTGACATAATTGATGTTATAAATACCCAAATAAATGTAATTTGAGACTTTTTATGAATTCCAATAATTTTCTATGTTAATATGACATGTTATTGTTGATTTAATTAACTTTTTTCGAACTAATCATTCTGTTATGATTTTCACAAAAATCAATTACCAAATCGTTTCAAAATTGACAAAAAATAGTTTTTAAAACAAATATTATATTATTAATTGTTATTATATTCCTAAAAATCTAAGGTTCGGCCAAATGACTTAGATAAGGTTATATATATTAATAATAAACAAATTGGGGTTCGTTTGTCTTGTTGTATTAAGTTTATTAACCTCATAGTGTAAGAACACAAAAAGACACGGTAAAAGTAAAATTATCTAACTTAAAGTTAAATCTAAATGATAAGGTTAAAATAGGAACCTAAACTTATCTAAATTCTATTGGATGAGATTATTTCTACCCATACTCACCTTAGCTTAGAAATAACTCAATTTTGAGCTATTAAAACCGAATATGACTTTATAATAAAATAATATTTTTAGTTATTCCAAAGGTGCCCCTCTCCTCCCTTATAAAAGGGCACCTCCTCCCTCTCTTCCTCACACCACTTTGAGCCTTAAAGATCAGCCAACCCCTGAAAATTTCTCTTCTCCACTTCCCTAGAAACATCCTAGAGGTTATGGTCTTCTTCAAAGACCAATATTAGTGCCCTAAGAGGAGGTTTCAAAAAGGCGCTTCAAAGAAGAGGTAATGCCCGTTACCGATTCTTTCAACTTTATTTCTTCTTCCACTTCTTCTTATTTAGTTGTTTCATTATTAAGTAATAACATCAGTATCAATAATATACTGATATTTTATTATAATTATGAAACAACCCTATTTCACCATCTATCCATCCTACGGAAAACGAAATCACCACGCGTGCGTACGTACGGAATATCGTCTCCACGCTGTGGTGTAATCTGTTTTTCCACCACCACCTTACATGGATGGGTATAATGGAGTAAATAAATGATTACTGTAAAGTGATATTTATTATTAAATATTATACATAAACTCCAATACAATTCCACAATCATGGTAATGATATCATCGCTTGTGCGTACGTACGGACTACCGTCTCCACAAACGCGATGAGATTCACTTTCCATGATTAACCATTCAAGAATGATTATAAAGTATATATGATGAATAATAATGAAATATATGACATAATAATTATACTGGATTTATTTATATATATATATATATATTTATGTCATATACTCAATTCCATTCAATTCAATAAGGAAACGAAAACAGCGTTCATGCGTACGTACGGCCTACTGTCTCCATGAATGGTGTATTTCATTCCTTTTATCGATCTATAATATATATGTATATAATGAATATATATTATATATAAATAATGTTTTACATTCTGGAATTATGTAAATCAGGATATAAGTAATAATATCAAGAACGACGAGTCGAAACACATACGATAAATGAAACGATTTTACCCAAAACGCTCTTTAACATGGAATTTACAAAAGAACGAGTAATATAAAGTCATAAGTGAACCATATATGATATCATAACAATGAATATGATTCTGTAATAAGTCAATGACATTATTTAAATCATTATACAGGAGGTTCGGATACATACGAATCATATCGGACATAAGGTAAGGGATAATTTTGCAAATCTCATTTTTATCCGAGATTGCTTAAACGTAAGTATTTACTGGGGTTATTTCTATTATCCATGTATGTGTTTTATAAAAGTGTTTTCATGTATTTTTAAAGTCCTTTTTACCCATTTTTGAATTTTACTACATGGTATGTAAGGAATCTATCTTTTTTTTATGTTACGAGGTACTTTTTGACTTTTCCGGCAAAAGTACGAGAAGAATGATTTTTTTTCTTATACTGCACGAACGGATTTTTACAGTTTTATAAATCCTTATTTTCATGAAGCTTACTACAAAATATTTCATGACTATTTTCACAAAAAAAATCTTTTTCTTTTAAAATTGCATGATTTTTTGTGAAAAGAAATTGATTTTGAAGAAGAAAGGATATTTTCCTTAAGAATTCATTTCAAGTGTTTTATCAAAACCATTTTCCATCTAAGATGGCATTATTTCATATGTGTATGTTTCAAGTATAAATTCTCTATGATTTACATGGATTCACTTTTCTTATTATGAAATTATTTCCATTTCTTTTATATGGATTATGTGATGATGGGATGATGTTTATGAAACCCATTTTATTCTTTGGGTTATGATGAATGTTTCAAGTTTATTTTGTGGCACAAGTAAGAATGATTTCATCATGAGATGGGTGGGACCTATATCTCCCTCCAATGCATTGGGTAAAGATTTATATCTCATAAGATAGACATGGCTGGAACGGTAAGTTAATCCGGTTCAGTGTTACAGGACTGAAACGAGGAGTGAACTCGATTCAGAAAGGGACTCTGTCCACTAAGATGGTATTGGCAGCAATGCCTTGGCTACTATGGAAATCATGACATGTGCTGAATGGTTGCCACAATTACATGTTTTATTCCCATTTTATCATGGTTGATGTTCTATTATGATATATGCCTTACGTACATCCACAATTTATGTCTTTGCTCAAGATTTTGATGTTTAAATTTCATGTTCAAGTTTTTGCTTCCAAATGTTTATGGATTGTTTTATGTTATCTATGTTTTCCCTTACTGAGCATTTGAGCTCACCCTTTTTATGTTTTATTTTCCCCAGGAAGTAAATAAAGGTTTTAGGTAAGGAAACAAAAAGGGTAAGATCGTTATGGGAGTTGTTGAAGATCTTTCACCACGATTAGAAGATTTTATTCCGAGTTTCCAAAGACACTAAACTATTACGATCCTTGTGTGTCTGTTTTTGTTATGTATTAAGTATTCTGCAAAATTAATGTATTTTCCATGTACGTCAAGCTTCGGGTCTCTACAGTTGGTATCAGAGGAAAGGTTTAGTCAACCTTTGGAAACTAGGATGTGAAAACGTTAGTGAGATCCCTATAGATATTTGTAAGGTATGTCTAGGGATGTTCCTAAGGATAAGTATACGTATAGGATATAGTCCTAGAACTATGGTAACGATCTTAGAATTTAACCTAAGATGTTAGATATTGAAGGTACTCCCCCTTTATTGTGTTTTTTCCCTAGCATGATTTTTTCCTCTCACACTATTCTTTTTGGGTTTTAGACGATGGCTGGAACCCAAAGGAACCGTGTTGATCAATGTAATGGACAATGCAATAATTTTCCTCCTGAACTAACAAATGTTATGGGAGATGGAGTGCAAAATCTTATTGTCATACTTACACAAGTTATGAATCATTTTGGAATTCCAAATGATCAGAGAAGGGAACAATATTCTATTGAGTCCTTCATGAGGCAACGTACACCTTCTTTCAGTGGGTCTTCTGATCCACTTGTTGCTGAACAATGGATCAGTACCACTGAAAAGTTATTTTCTGTTCTTCAATGTTCTGAACATGATAAAGTCATCTTAGCAGTATATCGTTTGGAAGGTGAAGCTGATCAATGGTGGAATCTTATCAAGAATACGAGGCCAAGAGATGAAATTGAGTCCATGGAATGGGACGAGTTCAAGAACTTATTTTTCAATAAGTACTTCCCTCGTATTCTTCGAACAAATGTGGAGAAGGAGTTTCTTGAACTAAAGAAAAAGGATGATGAATCTGTTGGTATATACGAAGTGAATTTTACAAGGCTTGTAAGGTATGTATCTGGCTTTATCATCTAACCTGAAAGTAAAATTGATTGATTCTTTAGTGGCTTAAAACCAAATATTCGAAGGGCATTAGCTATAAGAGACTTCAGTAGCTATGAAGAAATTGTGCGTTGTGCTATCAAGGTAGAAATGGAAGTTGGTGTTACATATCCATCTCATGGTTTTGACAAGAAACTAAAGATGGAGTTCAAGGAGAAATATCAGAATAATGGTGAAAAGAAGATGAATGTTTCCTTATGCTCAAAGTGTGGAAAGAAGCATGGTGGAGATTGTCTTAAAGGGACTAGAAAATGTTTTAAGTGTGGAAAAGAAGGTCATCGAGCAGCTGAGTGTTGAAGTAATGGAAAAAGGGTTGCAAATAGTGTGAATAAAGAAAAGACTACAGAGAACGCACCAATAACACTTCAATGCTTCAAGTTCAATGAAATGGGGCATTATGCTAATCAATACCCTAATCCAAGGGTTAATGATGATCGACATGAGAAACCACTTAAGGAAAAGGATAGAGGGAAGTCACATGCGATCACTATTGGCGATATTGAATATGACAACGATGTGGTGGAATGATTAAGTGTTTATGTAATGGGATTCCAAAATAATGTTGTATATAGTATCGTGGAATATTGGAATATTTATGTATTGGTCAATTGTAGTTTTCAATAATTTTATGGTACCGGTAACCATGGAAAGTGATTGAGAAATTTTGGTAAGTAGATGATATGCGCATAATGAAGGGATAATAAGATAATGAGATGTTTGATTGTACTCATGAGCTCATGATTGATATAAGGACTAAGTGATATCATGGTTTGAGTATAAATAATTTTGAGGATTTTGGTATGTGGAAAGTGTTAACTTTTAACTGCATTCATGTTTTCACTAAGGTTCAATGGGTATTCATTCTTCAAGAGAATACATGATTAAGATATTCACATGTTTTTAATTTGACCAACAAGATATATCTTATGATATATGGGGGATAAATGATGGCATTCGCGTGATTTTTATGTGACATTTCAAGTAATCATTTTCTTTATACTATGAGCCTAGATCGAAGTATTTTAGATAAGCCTAAAGATTGAAATGAATTATGTTGGACATAAGTTAGTATTGTTTAAGGATAGAACTTTTTCGATATTATTGATGGGATGTTATAGTAATATAGTTTTAGAAAAAGGACAACCTGCAAGACGAGCGACAGCCCATCGCGTCGGACAAGGCTGTGGGAATCAAACCCACAACCGAAGTGCGACTGGCCTTTATCACCTACCACTAGCCTATAGGAAGTCCCTGGTTAGTAGAAACTAGTTTATTACTTGGTATGATATATGAATTATAAGTTCATTTTTGGAATCATATACGATTAACCTCACCATAGATGGACTTATGTATATTTGATAACTTTTGCTAACCTTTTGTTTGAAACAGATGGAATGACCCATCATTCTATCACATGATCTGTTAACACTTCACGAATAACAAATTCAACTTCATTTCTTTAAGAGATGAAGTGGAAATTGTTCAAATCACGAACAATAGTGAGATTGTACCAAAATAAATTAAGTATTTATTCTAATTCAAATTCTTCAACTTTAGGGAAATGATCTTGAAAACCAAAAATGTTGTCCTAGTTCCCTTATATCTGATGAATCAGATGGTACCTTAGATCATCACAAATCTATGGCTTTGTGGTTGTTGGTTTTTTTCATAGCCATGTTCTCTACCACTCTCCATCAGAACATGATGGTTAGGTTTCTCTTCCATATCCATATTTTCACCTATGTTCTCCTATGTGGAAACCCAGTGATTAGTTAATTTGGGTAACCGTTATGTTTCATACTTTAGTTTTTAAAGATTGGTTTTGGTATTCCTTTTTACGATTTGGGTTTCTATTAAAGAAACTTTCGAGTAGTAAACCATTTATAACCCTGACAAATTTCGAGGGCGAAATTCATTTTAAGGGGGGTAGAATGTAACACCCCGAGATTTTATGAAAAATATTCTTTTTAATTTTATTGATGTCTTGTATTGTATGATACAACAAAGAAGTATTGCACAACATGCAACCCTAACTTGGCTGCATTACACGCAATCGCGACCTTCCTCGATAGCGTGTGTTGTACGCAATACCGAGTTTCACTAAACAACGATATGCTATTAAAATATTATTAAAACTAGCTGTTATGAATAGTAATAACCACTTTTTGAAATTTTTTAAATTTCATCTTTCAAAATGGACTTCATTTTTGGATTCAGAATATCGAAATTAGCCTAGGGTGAAATTTTGGTATTTTTCTGAAAACTTTCAATTTTTGATGAATAGTGAAAACACTGGGTTACTATTTAAAAACCGACTTTTTATTTAAATAATTATTTATTTTATTTAAATTTATTTCAGGTCAAAATTGATACATAATACCTATAAAATTTCAATTTAATTCATTGGAGTCATTGTTTAATAATTTTAGATATATAAAAATTTTATTGAACTTTTGACCGTCTTTTACCCACCTCCTAGGAGAATTTGCAAATTTACATAAAACTTAATTTTACCACTTTTGTGAATGGAATTTTAAAAGTCCGAGAGACACAGTTGATGTCTGTAAGTAAAATGTGGTTCAATGAGATGAAAATATTTTTTGGTGAATAGTAACTTTTTACTTTTATTTACCACGGTTAAAAGTAAATAGGGTAATTAAGGGTAAAAATGATATTATTATTACCCTAACAATGTCCTAATTCTCTTGGATAAGTGTGATTCGACCAAAAACAACATTATTAATAAAATATGACCATTTAGGCCCACTTGGATTAGATTAGGACATTTATTATTAATTTATTTAAAAAGGGTTAAAATAGTTAAAATCAAAGTTTAATAAGTAAATAATTTTTAATATAGGGTTATACATAAGCTAAAATCGACTATAAATATTCATTAGAAATATAAAAATATTTCTTACATAATTATATTTTATTTGTAATTTTTAGACTTTAAATAATTTAATTTATTTATGACACAATGATGATACAGTAATTATCTTATTAATTAAATATTGACATAATTGATGTTATAAATACCCAAATAAATGTAATTTGAGACTTTTTATGAATTCCAATAATTTTATATGTTAATATGACATGTTAGTGTTGATTTAATTAACTTTTTTAGAACAAATCATTCTGTTATGATTTTCCCAAAAATCAATTACCAAATAGTGTCAAAATTGACATAAAAATAGTTTTTAAAAAAAATATTATATTATTAATTGTTATTATATTCCTAAAAATCTAAGGTTCGGACAAATGAATTAGATAAGGTTATATATATTAATAATAAACAACTTGGGGTTCGTTTTCCTTTTTATAGTAAGTTTATTAATCTTATAGTGTAAGAACACAAAAAGACACGGTAAAAGTAAAATTATCTAACTTAAAGTTAAATCTAAATGATAAGGTTAAAATAGGAACCTAAACTTGTCTAAATTATATTGAATGAGATTATTTAGACCCATACCCACCTTATCTTATAAATAACTCAATTTGGAGCTATTAAAAACCGAATATGACTTTATAATAAAATAATATTTTTAGTTATTCCAAAGGTGCCCCTCTCCTCCCTTATAAAAGGGCACCTCCTCCCTCTCTTCCTCACACCACTTTGAGCCTTAAATCTCGGCCAAACCCTGACAATTTCTCTTCTCCACTTCCCTAGAAACATCTTAGAGGTTCTGGTCTTCTTCAAAGACCAATATTAGTGCCCTAAGAGGAGGTTTCAAAAAGGGGCTTCAAAGAAGAGGTAGTGCCCGTTACCGATTATTTCAAATTTATTTCTTCTTCCACTTATTCTTATTTAGTTGAAACATTATTAAGTAATAACATCAGTATCACTAATATACTGATATTTTATTATAATTATGAAACAACCCTATTTCACCATCTATCCATCCTACGGAAAACGAAATCACCACGCGTGCGTGCGTACAGAATACCGTCTCCACGCCGTGGTGTAATCTGTTTTTCCACCACCACCTTACATGGATGGGTATAATGGTGTAAATAAATGATTATTGTAAAGTGATATTTATTATTAAATAGTATACATAAACTCCAATACAATTCCACAATCATGGGAATGATATCATCGCTCGTGCGTACGTACGAACTACCGTCTCCACGAACGCGATGAGATTCGTTTTCCATGATTAACCATTAAAGAATGATTATAAAGTATATATAATGAATAATAATGAAATATATGACATAATAATGCTACTAGATTTATGTATATATATATATATGTATGTCATATAATCAATTCCATTCAATTCAATAAGGAAACGAAAACAGCGTTCATGCGTACGTACGGCCTACCGTCTCCATGAATGGTGTATTTAATTCCTTTTATCGATCTATAATATATATGTATATAATGAATATATATTATATATAAATCATTTTTTACATTATGGAATTATTTAAATCAGGATATAAGTAATAATATCAAGACTGACGAGTCGAAACACATACGATAAATGAAACGATTTTACCCAAAACGCTCTTTAACATGGAATTTACAAAAGAACGGGTGATATAAAGTCATAAGTGAACCATATATGATATCATAACAATTAATATGATTCTGTAATAAGTCAATGACATTATTTAAATCATTATATAGGAGGTTAGGATACATACGAAGCATATCGGACATAAGGTAAGGGATAATTTTGCAAATCTCATTTTTATCCGAGATTGCTTATTCGTAAGTATTTACTGGGGTTATTTCTATTATCCATGTTTGTGTTTTATAAAAGTGTTTTCATGTATTTTTAAAGTCCTTTTTACCCATTTTTTACTTTTACTACAAGGTATGTAAGGAATCTATCTTTTTTTTATGTTACGAGGTACTTTTTGACTTTTCTAGCAAAAGTACGAGAAGAATGTTTTTTTTTATTATACGGCACGAACGGATTTTTACGGTTTTATAAATCCATATTTTCATGAAGCTTCCTCCAAAATATTTCATGACTATTTTCACAAAAAAATCTTTTTCTTTTAAAATTGCATGATGTTTTGTGAAAAGAAATTGATTTTGAAGAAGAAATGATATTTTCCTTAAGAATTCATTTCAAGTGTTTTATCAAAACCATTTTCCATCTAAGATGACATTATTTCATATGTGTATGTTTCAAGTATAAAGTCTCTATGATTTACATGGATTCAATTTTCTTATTCTGAAATTATTTCCATTTCTTTTATATGTATTATGTGATGATGGGATGATGTTTATGAAACCCATTTTATTCGTTGGGTTATTATGAATGATGTAAGTTTATTTTGTGGCACAAGTAAGAATGATTTCATCATGAGATGGGTGGGACCTATATCTCCCTCCAATTCATTGGTTAAAGATTTATATCTCATGAGATATACATGGCTGGAATGGTAAGTTAATCCGGTTCAGTGTTACAGGACTGAAACGAGGAGTGAACTCCATTCAGAAAGGAACTTTGTCCACTAAGATGGTCTTGGCAGCAATGTCTTGGCTACTATGGAAATCATGACATGTGCTGAATGGTTGCCACAATTACATGTTTTATTCCCATTTTATCATGGTTTATGTTCTATTATGATATATGCCTTAGGTACTTCCACGATGTATGTCTTTGGTCAAGATTTTGATGTTTAAATTTCATGTTCAAGTTTTTGCTTCCAAATGTTTATGGATTGTTTTATGTTATCTTTGTTTGCCCTTACTGAGAATTTGAGCTCACCCTTTTTATGTTTTATTTTCCCCATGAAGTAAAGAAAGGTTTTAGGTAAGGAAACAAAAAGGGAAAGATCATTATGGGAGTTGTTGAAGATCTTTCACCACGATTAGAAGATTTTATTCCGAGTTTCCAAAGACACTAAACTATTATGGTCCTTGTGTGTCTGTTTTTGTTATGTATTAAGTATTCCTCAAAAGTAATGTATTTTCCATGTACGTCAAGCTTCGGGTCTCTACATCCTCGATGACCATCGTGGAATCTACCTATCACACCAGGGAATGGGTACTTGTGACACTAGAGTGGAACCCCAAATTAGCTTGGGCGTGGGTCCTCTAACTACCAAGTGGAACTACCCTATCACACCAGGGTGTGGGTCCTTGTGAAACTAGATTTGAACCCCCCATCATCTTAGGAACAATTCCTCTATGGATATGGAGTGAACCCCCCCCCCCCCCCCCCCCCCGACGCACTTGGGAGTGGGTCCTCTACTTGGAGTTTGTGTCCCCTCAACCTTATGGAATAATAGAAAGGTGTGGTCCTTCAAATGATTAATTCTAGGAAGAAGTGTTTGATGTTGGTCATTGTGATGTTCTTTAGAACAATTTATGAATCTTTTCTCAGGCTGAGTTATAAGATCGAGATCCCCTTTCTCTCTCATTTGGGATTCTTTTCACTGAGCACACATATATACCTATATGTATTCATACCTTTGGATTTGGTTACTCTCCTACCATGGGTTAAAAATATGTGTGGGTTATTCCATGTGATTTCTATGTTTAGCTTCTCATGGACGGATGAGGTTATTATCCTACTATATGTGAAAAAGTATCGACATGTAGTCCACCTGCACACCATGTCGAACCACTTGTGTTTGGATGAGGTTACTCTTTCTCTTTATTGTGTTGAGCTACATTTTTTTTACTATCTACTATCTTACTATTCATGTTGTATCTCTTACTGCTCCCCCTTCAGTATTCAAATCATTCTAATGGGTATGTATATACTCACCCCTACATGGGATTTTCCTATAGGTGTTATGTCTTATGCAGTCGATGGACAGGTTGGTGGTGAATTTAGAGGAGCTTAGGGATACCTGGTACTTTGGACCACATACGATGATTGCAGTTTAGAGATTAGAAGCTAGGATCTCTCATCATTTTACATTTCTATTTTTTTAGGTTGGGACATCTTTCTGGTTGGGTGTGTATTTTTTCCCTTAACTTTTCATTTTACACTACCATACTCTTATACTATCTAGAGGTTTTACACGCATGGTTGTTCCCCTATTATTTTCCATCTTTTACTATTATTCCTATGCACTTATGCATCAAGATGGATGGGTGTTTTCATAGAGGTACTTAGGTAAAGGCATCCTCATGTTAGTTATGCCTTTGGTGTTGGTCATCGGCCCCTAGCCTATAGAGGTGGGCTTGGGGTAGTTACGACTCAAGACCTGTCATTGGTCGGGTCATGAAAACATGGATACCCAACAAAAAGACCACACATGATGACATTTTTCAATTTTTAATACACTAAATGCAAAGTTTTATAACTAAACTTCAAGTTATATATTTTATGTTATGTTTTAATGAGAATTATGTTATGATTGGGTGGTGTTTAAATATCATCAAAATAATGGTATGAGGATAGTCCATGAGAACAAGGAGAAAATTGACTTATATAAGTGGATAAGTATTAGGTTATATATAATATGATTTCACTATCAAAGCATATATCAAAACAAATTACTTTTTTTCAATGTTTCTATGGTATCTAAAACAAAGTAATGGAAAGTTTTGGGGTTATTATGTTTGCAAACACTACTAGAAAAAAAGGATATACCAATGTTTTTAAATAATTTTTATAGCCCCTCAAACGATCATTATAGCATATACCAACAGTTTGAAGAACCATTGGGTGATTTACCGTCGGTATAGACCTATACCAACGGTTTGGCCAAATTGTTGGTATAGACCACCTATACCCAAAATTCTCAAACTATTGTTATATATAATTTTAATGGAAATTAAAATACCCATGATTTGGTTAAACCATGGGTTTATTTCTTTTATTAAAAAAACTCAGCCACTGGGAATTGATCCCAACACCTTCCTTCTATACTCTAATAAAAGTACAACTATCCTACAATAGATTTTATGCTCTAATGTTTAAAACTATATATATGTATATATATAATTATTTATATTAAATTATTCATTATTATTATTGTTATTATGCAAAAATAACGGTCCAACTTATACCAGACTGCTAGTATAGGTTCCCAGAAACGTTACTTATACCAACGGTTTTGGTTAAACAATGGGTCTAGGTTACCTATACCATACATATACCAATGGTTTTATAAACCATTAGTATAGAATCGTTGGTATAGACCAAATTTCTAGTAGTGAAATTTATGAAAGATATCATATACCATAAACTAACTAGAATTCCCAAAATGTATTTTCAAAGATAATTACAATTTCATTTAAACTATTTATTAATCCATTTGTATTTATATTTTTTCAATACTAATAGAACTATCGAAATTCCTTGTATTCAAAAGAGGAAATATATTTTTTTAGAAACTAATGTGAAGCATACCTTGTGTCAAAATTTACACATATATCATGAAGATTTGATATCTTACTACTTATTTAGTTTATTTTTGCATCATTTTATCTACTTTTTTTAGTTAATTTCCTCATCATTTTTATCTAATAATTATTTTATTAATTTTCACAAAGATGATTAAGAGATTAATTCGTCAACAAGGATGATTCACTCATGTACTATGATCATGCACTCAATAAGGATGATGCACTCGTGATGATGCAGTTTTCTTTTTTTTCACCAATTCATTCAACATTATGGGTAGAACACTGCTGCATTTTCATTTCTTAAAAAGTTATAAGTATTAAAATAACTTTTTTCAATTTAATCAATCATATCACTAATAACAAGTAATTGAATGATAATTTATATTTAATTTTTTTCATATCTTTTCAAAAGTCATATTTTTCTTTCAACTGTCTACAATGATCCATAAAAGAGAGAGAATTGTTGCTAAGATTGAGTATCTCAAAAGGTGGGTGAATTGAGTACCCAATAAAATTTATATTATAAATAGGTTTAAATAAAATCCCCCAAATAATTAAAAAGATTCAATTTAACCAAAATAGAAGATCTATATAAGTTATGATATTTTAAGAGATTTCTCAAACAGTGATTAAGTCTCAGTTAAAACAATATGAAAACTATTTTAACTTTTTAAATCAATTTACTAAATCAAAATATTATATAAACACTAATTAAGATTTACTATCAAAGCAGTGTTTTGTTTACAGTTAAAAACAGATTCAGTTTAAATCTTATAAATGAAACAAAACAAAACACACATCGGAATAAATACAATAGGTTTAGTATCAAGTCAAGACCTAATCCTCTCCACTTGGAAATCACCCACCACTAAGAAGATTATATAAAATAATCTTGATCCATGACCTAGATTGTGTATAAAAAACAATTAAACATATGTCCAGGCCCAATAGGGACCTCTTCCACAACAACCATGGAAAATAAAACAAACACAATCCACACATGGACCTATTCCACAATTCAAAGGTAAATAAGTGCAAATAAGGTTGATAAGATATCTTGTATCTTCCAGTTAAAGTGAAGGAGACAGTGTGTGTGTGTTTAATATATAGAATAAATCACACACTGCTCAAAATGTAAATGCAGCAAGTATAAATGGAAAGTAAAGATGTAAAAAAGAAGGTGTTACTCTATATGATGTGCTATAAATTATTAATTATATTAAAATAGAGAGTCATAAAATATTTTTACTGTGACTAAAATAAAGGAACTAGATGTTTTATAGGCTCTACTCTTTTAAACTTGGTTGGAGTTAAGTATTCTTCATGTAAAGCTCTTTTAGAAAGTCTCACACTTGATCATGTTTTTCTTTTCTTAGCAATCATGCATCTCTCATCTTACATTCATGAGGGAGTCTTATTATTAATGTATATGCAGCATGCAAGAGTATCTGTTTCTAGAATAATTATCTGGATCTTCTTCTCCTCATACTGATCAACCAACACCAACTTTAATCCATCGCTGTAATAGTTTAAGAATAATCATTAAAATAATAAACAATATTAAATTCTATAATTTAGTCATTAGAATTATTTCATTAAAATTAAATATAAAAAACAACAATCACTCTTCTAGTGGTGAGATAACTCTAGCGGTGACTTGAGCTTGTTGTGATTCAGGCCAATGGTAAGTCGGGCTGACAGTAATTCAAGCTCAACAGTGACTCGTCTTAGCAATGAATCATCTCAATAGTGATTTTTCTCTCATAGTAGGTCATCCTAGAACTTTTCCAAATTTTTAAGTGATGAAATTTTGATAGAGAGTCGTTCTCTGGCAGTGGGTATTTTCCATACTTAGTAAATTGTGACTCATCTCTAACAGTGGGTCTTTCTCATACTTAGCCAAATTCCCATCCTGACAGTGACTCATATCTAACAGTGGGTCTTTCCAATACTTATCCAAAATTTCTACAATCTTCCTTATATTATAAAATGGTATCATAAATCATAAAACTCATTAATATCATAAGAAACGTGATTTTTTTATCATTAAAATAAGAGTGCTAATAATCTCCCCCTTTTTGATGATCACAAACCATGGAATTTTATAAACCATATATAGAATAAACTATAGTGTTAAAATAGATAATCTTATCACTTTAAAAGGCTATAGTGAGAGTTTGATCATAATGGTATCAAAGGTGGTTAAATAGTAACAAATAAAAGATGGAATTGAAGGAATAAACCAAACACATGTGGAATCAAAAGAAATATCATTAATGAATGTATCAAAGTGTAGTATTATTGTTAGAGAAATAAATTCATGGGTATCAAAAAACATTTGAAAACACTATAAATGATGGTCTCAAAGAAACATCACTGTAAAATGAATAGTAAAATGAATAAATAAATTCCATAGATTCATTCTACCCATTTTGGTATTATCTAAAAGTGAAAATAAAATAGGAAATGAAATAAACAGAATATGAAGAATAAGAGAATTTTCATTGAGAAAAGGAATTTAAGTATAGAGAAAAATGATCAGTATAAAGTTATACAAAAATCCCCATTAAATACCTAAAGTTGGAACTCAATGCTTTTAATCTTGGTAGGAGGAACAAGTGGATATTTTTACTTTCCCTTGTCAGAACCAGAAGATTCAGTAGTAGAAGTTGAGGTAAATGTATGGATACTTGTAGGAATAGAAGGTAGAGAAAGAGTTTCTCTGATGATAATTATCTTGAGATGTTGGATAGCTTCTCTAGGAGTGAAACCGAAGTTTTTGAAATGAGTATATAAGGGTGTATTGAGATCTCTAGTAACACCTAGTCTGAAAAACTCTAGAGAATAAGATGGAGGGGTGAGATGAGCAGTGACTATGATGGCATCCTGAGCCACCATTGTAGATCCATAAACCTGAAGAAAGGTTTTCATCAAATTGATGAATTCCATGATGATATTTCCTCCCCTTTCCATAGCACTGAAAAATTAATTTTTCTCTTTATAAATAACTTGAGCACTAGATTCATCACCTTCAAATGATTGACTTGCCATTTAAAATCTTGATTCACTTGAGGCATCTTGAGGTTCTCAGTAAGGAATTTGAAATGAGATTTAAGCTCATGCTTATTATAAATCTTAAAAAGGAAATACTTTATAGCCTTTATAATTCTATATCTATCAAATTTCCTATTATTAATATATTCTCTAACCATTATATGATCATGATCACTGTTATACCTGATCTGCCTCAAACTTTTCTGAGGTATGTTTGGAACAAAACTTGATACAACTAGATGTTCCTCCCTAAGAACTGACTTAATTAACTCAAAATTAAGAGAATATAGTGGATCACTGGAATTATAATCCATGGAAGATAAGTTTTCCACCCTCTCTAACAAATCATCTATATAATCTGCAAAAGAATATCTCATCTCATCCACTATAGATCTCTAGGTTTACATATCATTTGTTAACCTTCTATTCTTCATCTTTATTTCTTAAAATTGATGCATCATAATGGGTTGGATGTGATGAATCACAAGGTTAAAGAGATACCTTTCATGCCTATCACTAAGTTTAGTGACATGAGGTGCCTAATTTTTCAATAACAAACAAATATATGAGAGAATCCTATCTATAAAGGTCTCTAAGTTAGATCTAATAACAACATAAACTAGAAAATATGCAATGTTAGGTGGAACATCATCCACTTCTATCTCATAGCTAGTAGGAAAAACATAAGAAAATATTTTTAACTCCCCTGATGTATCTATATGTTCTACCAATTATCCTTTGGGATCCATCTCATTTTTAATAGAATTTCCACCATGCTTTGGCGGACTACTACCATCATCTAAATCTGAGTAGTACAGACCTAGTATGACATAGCTTGGATAATTATCCAATTCCTTAAGATATGAGACATTCAACATGGCTGAAGACATTCCATGAGACTTAGAAACTACATACTCAGCTGTTGTAGGCTCAACAATGGTAGGTACGACACCCAACTGCTCATCAGATATCTGCATATCAGTTATAGGCACACCAGGGTCACCATCTACAGGGTCAACGTGATGACTAATAAGACTTAGGGATTCATCCACCTCAATATATTCTTCCTTCTCATCTATATAATCTATATCCATATCTTAAACCAAGATGTTCCTCTCTTCATATCTTGAAACAACTGATAAACCTGGAGAAGAAACAAGTGTCTGAGGCATCTCAACATCCTCAGCACCAATGCAGCCACTAGGACCATATTGGGAAGAACTGCCATAATTGTATTCTCCATTTTCATTTCAATCATCTTCTCCTTCTTCTTTATCTTCTTCATCATCATTATTCTCTTCATCATCAATTTCATTTTCATTCCCATTTTATTCAGAAGATTTAGAAGTGATATTATATAGTTCTTCACTAGAAACTTCAGTTTCTTCCTCTTCATTTCCTTCTTTTAAAAGTGTATCTAGGATAAGGAGGGATCTAAGAGGGCTAGGACCACCAAAATATATAGCATGGGGACTATTGGAAATATCTGGGTCACTACCCTCATAAACCTAAAACACTTACTCATTATATCCTAAAGTATCAACTTCCTATTCTTCCTCATATGAATACCCAACCACTTAATATGGATCCAAGCTAGGATCCATATGATTTCTTGGCCTATAAGGGTGATCAATATGATTTAAATCCTCATAGATCATGTTACCATCATCAACCCATTGCCTTTTACAGGGATTCTAGCTTATCTTAATTCTTTTTCAAATGACCCTTGTAATGTAAAATCCTCCACATTTTACCATTGTTTCCTCTCCACCATCAAAAAATCCATTAGACTCCATCATAGAAGAAACAAACATAGGATAAATAAGGGAGTTATATCTGGAATATGTCTTGCACATATCCATCATATAAACCATTAAGTATCTACACGGATTTATCTTTTCTATTCTCTTCATAGGGAATAAGAGATATACATCTTGATACCTCATTGTGGTGAAATTACCTTTCCTTTGGCAGAAAATATGTTTAATAAACTTGAAGAGAAAACTATATTCTTCTTCAAGCATAGTTGTAGCTGGTCTTATTATAATTCCATCTTCATTAAACTCTGTTAAAGAATCCTCATATACAAAGGTATCACTGTCACTTTGAATAGTTCCTTGATAGTCATCTGAAACACCTTCATGAGGAACTTTCATAAATCTAGCTCAATTCCTCAAATAGAAAACAACTTTTATTCCATTTATCCTACTTCAAACCTAGTCTCCATATTCCTCAAAACTAAACTCAACATACTGGTAGAACTGATGCACTAACTTATGATATAAGGTTCTATCATTATTATAGAACCAATCTAGCCATCCTTGGTCTTGAAAAACTTTTAGGACCAAATATTTTCTTGATAGAAACCACTCAGTATAAACTTCCTTCTCAGGTAGAACTATTTGATTCACAAGTTGCGGGTTCACTGGCTTGACGACTGAACAGATTGACTTTCCTTTCTACTTTTTTCAAGGATATGACTTATCTGGTGAATATTCTGCAACTATCTTCACTCTAACCATGGCGGTTGACTTGGGAGGTTCGAACGAGGTCGAGGGAAGGCCAATGTTCGGGAGATAAAGGGTCACAGTAAGTATTGAGAGTAAGGTGTGAGGGGGTGATCATTGAAATTAAAAAAGTGTCTAATTTATATCATTTATGGATTTATGGATTTTTAAATCAAAAAAAATGATATTTGAATTGTATAGAAATTAAATAATTCATAAATGAAAACAAGATCTGCAGCTTAAAAACTAACAGTGGGACATTTTACAATGGAGGGTTGTGTTCAATGGCGGGTAAAACACCAACGGTGGTTAAAAAACCACCGATGGGTAAAGAACCTATGGTGGTAGAACTCCAACAGTGGGTAAAACTCCAATAGTGGGTAAAAATACAATAGTGGTTAAAACTACAATGGTGGGTAAAATAAGATTAATCTTAACCAAAATTAATCGCGCCTAACTCATGTTTAATGTAGTCTAATCACTCATAATTCAATGGATTAGTGAAAATATCAGCAAGTTGATGTTCTGTACAAATGTATTCAAGAGTTATATCACCCTTTTAAAAATGGTCTATCAAAAAGTGATGTATTACATCAATATGTATTGTTCTAAAGTGATATATAGGGTTCTTAGAAATTTTTATAGTGCTTATGTTATCACAATTTATGGGGACATGTCAGAGTTGATATCCATAGTCTAGAAACGTGTTTTTCATCCAAAAACTTTTAGCACAGAAACTACATGTAGCTATGTATTAAGATTCAACAGTAGATAGTGTAACAAAATTTTGTTTCTTATTACACCAAGAAACTATAAACTTTCCCAAAAGGTGACATATTCCAGAGGTTCTTTTTATATCTAAATTACGACCACCAAAATCAGCATATGAGTAACTAACTAGGTCAAATTATTGTCCCCTAGGATATAACAATCCTAAATTGGTTGTATACATAAGGTATTTGAAAATCCTTTTTACAGAAAATAAATGTGACTCTTTTGGGTTTTCCTGAAAATGAGCACACAGACACATGCTAAACATAATGTCTGGTTGGATAGAAGTTAAGTATATAAGACTTCCAATCATACCTCTGTAACTGGTTTCATCCACTAATTTCCTGTAACTCCTCGACCCTAGTTACCCAAAGTCGGAACTTTATTACATAACATTGGCTTGATCACAAGGGATCAAATCCATAAAGACCGATCAGTTTAGTAGCCTTGGAAGTACTAGATACAATCATAAGTTTTACATTACAATATAAAATAAAAACAACACCAACATTGTCTCCATTGACCACATTAATATCCCTTAGACTGTCCCTGCAGGTCAGTCATAATATACTTCTTCGCATCCTGGGAAAAATAAAACATAGAAATGGGTGAGTTCAGATGCTCAGTAAGGATAACAATACAGCAGAAGGTAACATAAACATTAGTCATGGTGAATAATTGAAAACACATGCCTTAAAAAATAATAAACATGAACACTTTATGGAAGGAATATGAGCTGAGTAAATAATTCCATAATAAAACATAGTCATGAGTATTCTACTAGTCGAATAACCACATGAACCATCGATATTATTTTCATAATGAGGGAATGTATAATGTCAGACATTCTCAAACATCTTGTCAAGGCCTCACCCAAGACGTCTAACAATGATTAAGGCCTTGGACAAAACCATATATCAAAATTGGGAAAGGCCTCAGCCAATTCTGTATCTAATTGTCTCATGAGACCAACCGATGCATTGAGAAGCTATATTGGGCTCCACTCATCACTTACTAAGTCCAGTACATTGCTCATATGAAAATATTGAAACATAACATAAACATTCGTATTAAAACTAGCATACGAAATGTCAATACTTTAACTATAAACCATGAATGGTATAAAAAAACACATCTATAGTCAAATATATCACAAAACCTTCAATGTAATATAGAAGATTTGTATCATAATAAATCAACTTCAAACAAGTGTAAAATTTATCAAAGGATGTTGACATAGATGAAATAAAAACTATTTTAGAGAAATATCTCTTTCTATTCTGAAATAATTTAAGAGTCGCATAATTATAAAAGAAAACATTTATTTTTAAAATATTATTATAATCTTATAATGGAAGCTTCGACGATGTTATAATGGCGGAAAATAGTCGCACCCTCCTTATAAGTTAAAAAAACATTCTTACCTTAATTTTGTCGAAAAGGTCATAATGTACCTTGTTTGGAAAACGACGGAAAGATTCCTTTATAAACATCTTATAAAAAGTCAAACAATGATATAAATGACTTTAACCTATAGTCTAGGAAATATTAAAAAAATTGAAATACATTTTAAGAACATGGATGTGGATGATAGTAGATAATTATGTATAAACAACCACGAATAATGAAGAGATTATAGAATTAACACTTACCTTGTACTTTTCCTTGGTCAAGGGAATGTTAACCTCCAGTATAGTAGTTAAATAATTGTTATTAAATTTTAAAAGAACTACATACATAAATATTATAACATATATGATCTTCTAATATTGCTTTGTTAATAAAATTTTAGTATTATCGTCGTTTCAGGTGTTAACTGATTCGTTTTCCTTTATATGTTTTGTTACATAAGACATGTTTGTTATGAATAGGATGTATTTGATTCATATCTATAATGATATTAAGTTCCATAAACATTGTTTTTAATCATCAAATGAAAATTATTCTTGAATTTTTACAATGGGGAATGAATCTCATCGCGTTCGTGGAGACGGTAATCCATACGTACGCACGAGCGACAATATCATTATATTGATGGTGAGATAATATGTAATTAGATGGTATATCATATATAAATAATACTTAACATGTTATATTTATTATTTAAATCAATTATACTCATTATTATACCAATCCAAAAAAATAATGTATTTAATAACAACTACACGACGACGTGGAGACGGTAAGCCGTACGTACGCACGTATGGTGACTTTGTCATTAATATGATGGATAGAATAATGAATATGGTTGTACCATTTTTATAATAACATCACAGTATATAGAAGATATTGGAGTTATTATTTTCTAATAGAAACAACAAATAAAGAGAAAGTGGAAGAAGAAAAGAACCTGAAAGAGGGTAGTGAAATTATTACCTCTTCTTCGGGTGTTTTCTTTTGACTTGATCAAAAGGGATCCTTAGGTTATCTTTATGACCAAAGTAAGGCATATAGGTTTATTTGAGGGAAGTTTGGAGGATATTTGGGTAGGTTTTACCCGATCTAAAAGGCTTTGGAGGTGTGAAATTAAGATAAGGGGAAGTGCCCTTTTATAAGAGAGGTGAGGGTCATGTTAAGAAAAGCTGGAAATGTTATTTTATAATGAAATCATTTTCGGTTTTTAATGGCTCCAAAATGATTTATTTAGAGGATAAGGTGGGATTGTGTCGAAAACCTCTCAAAAAACTGTTTTTAGATAGGTTTAGGTCATCATATTAACCTTATCTTTTATATTTAACTCTTAGTTAAATAGTTTGACAATTACCATGTCTCTTTGTATTTTTATATTATATGGTTAATAAACTTACTATAAAAAGTCAAGAGAACCCAAAGTGGTTCATTAATGATATATCTATCATTTTATAAGTTTTTTGGCCGAACCTTATATTTTTTAGGAATATTATATCAATTAATAATATAATATTTGTTTTAAAAACTCTTTTATGTCAATTTTGACACTATTTGGTATTTTTTTTTTCTTAAA
This sequence comes from Viscum album, assembly GCA_963277665.1. NCBI lineage: Eukaryota > Viridiplantae > Streptophyta > Magnoliopsida > Santalales > Viscaceae > Viscum > Viscum album. The sequence goes on along the minus strand of OY728134.1, from coordinate 1,157,003,433 downwards.
GTCATAAAATCATTATTACTTTGAAAAAAATCATTTAATCAACCTTAAAATGTCATATTAACCTTGAAAATTAGTGAAATTTATCAAAAGTCTCAAATTAAATTTATTTGGATATTTATAATATCAATTATTTTAATCTTTCATTAATAAGGTAATTACTGCATCATCATTGTGTCATAAATAAATTTAATTATTTAATGTAAAAAAATTATAAATAAAATACCATTATGTAGGAAATATTTTTAGATTTCTAATGAATATTTATATTCAAATTTATATTGTGTGTAACCGCATATTAAAAATGGTTTAGTTATTTAACTTTGAATTTAACTCTTTTAACTCTTCTTTAAATAAAATAATAATAAATGTCTTAATCTAATTCAAGTGGACCAAAGATGATGATATTGTATTCCTAAGGTTTTTTTTGGTAGAATTAAACTTATAAAATAGAATTAGGACATGTGTTAGGGTAATTATAATATCATTTTTACCCTTAATTACCCTATTTACTTTTAACCATGGTAAATAAAAGTCAAAAGTTACTATTCACCAAAAAATATTTTCATCTTATTGAACCACATTTTACTTAGTGATTTCAAACGTGTCTCTCGGATTTTTGAAATTTAACTCACAAAATTGATAAAATTAAGTTTTATGAAAATTTTCAAATGCTCCTAGAAGGTGGGTAAAAGACGGTAAAAAGTTCAATAAAAAATTTATATGTCTAAACTTATTATAAAATGACTTCAATGAATTAAATTGAACTTATATAGGTATTATGTATCTATTTTTACCTAAAATAAATTTAAATAAAAAATATATATTTAAATAAAATGTCGGTTTTAACTAATAACGCAGTGTTTTTCACTATTCATCAAAAATTGAAAGTTTTTAGAAAAATACAAAAAATTCACCCTAAGATAATTTCGATATTACGAACTGAAAAATGAAGTCCATTTTGAAAAAATAAAATTTATAAAATTTCAAAAAGTGGGTATTATTATTCATAATGGCTAGTTTGATTGGTCGTAGTGTGTTAAAATCTCGAAGTTGCGTACAATGCAAGCTACTAAATTACTCAAAGAGAAACATATCATGGAAGCTTGGGGTGTTACATTATTTCCTCCTTCAAATAATTTCATACTCTAAATTTCTAGAATACTACCACAAAAAAGGATTATGGTGGTTCTTCATAATAAGTTCCTCAAGTTCCCACATTTCCTCTTCTATCTTATGGTTTCTCCATAGAACTTTTACCAGACGAGTCGTCCAGTTTCTCAATACTTGTTCTCTGGTATCAAGAATCTTGACTAGATCTTTACAATAAGACAAATCAAGTTCCAGTTCAATTTCCTCATAGGTGAGTACGTGCGTTGGTTCAGGCATGTATTTTTTCAACAGTGATACGTGGAACACATCATGAACTTTAGAGAGACTTGGCAGCATTTCCAAATGGTAAGCTATAACTCCAATTCATTCTAGAATTTCGAAAGGTCTGATGTACCTTGGACTTAATTTACCCTTCTTATCGAATCATATAACTCCTTTCCTTGTAGATACCTTCAAGAATACATGATCTCCTACCTGAAATTCCAAATCCTTCCTTCGGTTATCAGCTCAACTCTTCTGCCTACTTTGAGATGCTTTGATGTGGGTTTGGATAACCTTCACCTTTTCCATCATTTCCTCAACAAGTTCTGGTCCTACAAGTTTTCTTTCACCAACATCATCCCAATAAGTTGGTGTGTGACATCTCTTTCTGTATAACGCTTCATATGGTGCCATATGAATACTTGAATGGAAGCTATTGTTATAATAAAATTCTACCATAGGTAAATATTGATCCCTCATACCTTGAAATTCAAGTGAGCAATATCTCAACATGTCTTCTAAAGTTTGAATAATCTGTTCTGATTTTCCATCAGTTTGAGGGTGGTAGGCAGTGCTCAAATGAAGTTTAGTATCTAGGTATTTCTGAATACTTTTCTAGAATCTTGATGTAAAACGGGGATCAAGATCAGAAACAATCGATAAGGGTACTCCATGAAGTCTTACAACTTCATTAATATATAGTCTTGTTAAAAGTTCAAGTCGTAAATCTTCTCTTATAGAAATAAAATGTGCTGACTTGGTAAGACGATCAACAATAACCCATATTACATCATTCCTTCTAGGAGTCTTTGGTAGACCCATGAAAAAGTCCATTGTAATATCATCCCATTTCCACTCATGTATGGGAAGGGGTTGCATAACTCCTATAGGATGTTGTCTTCCAGCTTTCTCTTGTTTACAAACCATACATCTCGACACAAAATCAGCAATATATCTCTTCATGTTTTCCCACCAAAAATGTTCTTTCAAATCTCTATACATCTTAGTTCTACCAGAGTGTATAGAGAAATTGGATCTGTGAGCATCATCTAACAATTCCCTTTTCAGATCAGGTATATTGGGATCACAAAGTCTCTTCACAAATTTCAAAATCCCATCTTCATATATGAATTCAATCAATCTCCCATCATTCACGGCTTTAATTTACTTTTGAAACTCATCATCAGCCTGAGAACTTTTTATCCTTTATAGTAAAGATGGTTTAGAAACTATTTGAAAAAGTATTGATGTTTCACCTTCCATGATTATTCCCATATCCATTTTTACTAAATCCATGTAGATAAGATCCCTTTAAACTCTCATCTTATTCATAACTCCATGATCCTTTCTGCTCAAAGCATCTGCCACCATATTTTCCTTACCCGATTGGTAGTGTATAGTGCAATCATAATCTTTGAGTAGTTTAAGTCATCACCTTTGCCTCGTGTTGAGTTCCTTCTGTGAGAAAATATACTTCAAACTCTTGTGATCGTTATATACCTCACATTTTTCACCATAGAGATAGTGTCTTTATATCTTCAAAGCAAATATTACAGCTACTAACTCAAGATCATGAGTAGGATAGTTTTGTTCATGAATTTTTAGTTGTTGTGATGCATAGGCAATAACTCTATCATTATGCATAAGGACACAACCAAGTCCTTTCTTTGAAGCATCACCATAAATAATAAACTCATGATTCCCCAATGGTATAGTTGATATAGGATCATTCACTAATATTATTTTCAGTTATTAAAAACATTATTCATACTCTTTTGTCCAAACAAATTTAACCCCTTTACGTGTGATCTTGGTTAATGAGTTTTCCAATCGGGAAAAATTTTGGATGAAACGTCGATAATAACCTGCTAAACTAATAAAACTACGTACCTCAGTTATACTAATCGGTACTGGCCATTGTTATATTTCTCTTTTCTTAGAAGGATCAACATAGATTCCATCCTTAGAGAAAATATGGCCAAGAAAAGAAATCTCCTGAAGCCAGAATTCACACTTACTGAACTTCCCATAAAATTCATTTCTTCTGTGGGTTTTCAAAATAGTGCCCAAGTGATTTTCATGATCTTAGTATCTTTTCTAGTATACCAATATATCATCAAGATATTCCTTAAAAATTCTATTCATTAGATCCATAAAAACATAGGGTGCATTAGTTAATCCAAAAGGCATTACTGTAAACTCATAATGCTCATACCTGGTTCGAAATGATGTCTTTGAAATGTCTTCCTTCTTCACACACAACTGATGATATCCAGATCAAAGTTCAATCTTTGAAAAATATTGAGCTCCATGAATTTGGTAAAATAAATCATCAATGCGAGGTAGGGGATACTTGTTCTTTATTGTTATAGCATTGATCTCCCTGTAGTTAATGCACAACCTCATAGATCCATATTTTTTCTTAACAAAAAGAATAGGGGCTCAACATGGAGAAACACTAGGGTGAATAAATCCTTTATTACTCAATTCCTCTAGTTGTTTCTTTAGTTCCACTAATTCCACAGTGGATATTCTATAAGGGGTCTTCGGTATGGGCCTTGAAATAGGAATTAAGTCAATAGAAAACTCAATTTCTCATTCTGGAGGATCTCCAGGTAAATCCTCTGAAAACACAACAACATAATCTTGCACAATAGGTACATCCCATATTCAAACATTCCTTTCCTCACTCACATTTATTTCATTCTCTTCCTCCCCAATAATTGAATTTAGTTGAGCTACTGGGGGTGGATCTATATAAGAATCATGTGGTGACGTTTCTGCTCTAAAGATAAGGTAATTCTTATCATCATCGAGAATTGTAACCTCCTTCTTCTTAAAATAAATTTTCGCATTATGGTCCGAAATCCAATCCATACCGAGGATTATATAAAATTTAATCATGGGTATGACGGTGATATCAACAGATAAATATCGTTTATATGCCTTAATGGCGACTAATTTATAAAACTTTGTCGTAATGATACTTCCCTTATGAGTTTTGAATGAAAAAACCATTGTTAAATCATATTGGAAATATCTAATTTTCTTAGCAAACTGGGAAGATATGAAACAATGCGATGATCCAGAATCAAATAAAGCAATGTATAAACTTAAGGAAACCATTAAATTACCTACCACCACATCTTTCAGAGCTTCAACCTCAACATTAGTGATCACATAAGCTTGTCCTTGATCCCTTGGCCTTTTTTGAGGTAAGTTTCCCTGACTCTTAGGACATTCATTTTCATAATGTCCCATCTCCCTGAAATTATAGCATTAAACATTTGTAGCTTCTTTCTTCCCCTTACAATCACTAGCATGATAGCCTTTCTGTCCACATTTTTAGCATACTTCTTTTCCTTTTAGACAGGCACCAGGGTGCTTACTTCCACAATTATCACAGGGTGGAAATTCAACCCTTCCCTTCTTCACTATTTTCTTATTTCCTTTTCCATAGTGTTTAGTAGATCTCTTCTTCTCTTTCTTTACTTTAAAGTCATAAGACTTAGAGGATTCTTTTTTTGTCTTGATAGCACATGAGACAATATCTTCATACGATGAGAATGATTATGAGACTAATGCTCGATGGAGAAATGGTTTTAACCCATGAAAGAAACAATCAATATTACTTCTTGGGTTACGTGTATAATTTTTAGAATGCCTTACTAACCTTGTAAAGTTAGCTTCATACTTTGCGACATTCTCATTCTCCTTTTGTCTCAGACTCTGAAATTGTCTTTCCATATCTTCTCGATGGTCATGAGGAAATTATTTTTCCAAGAAAATATCTTTAAACTCCCTCCATTCCATACTTTATACTTCTTCATCCTATTTTTTTTTTAATTAATGACCACCATTGATCTGCATCTCTGGTGAGGCGAAAAACTACCATGAAAACTTTTTCTATTTCGCTACTCCCCAAAGCATGAAATATTTTCTCTAAGGAACTTATCCATTGTTCAGTTACAAATGGATTTGTAGACCCATTGAATGATGGTGGTTGTTGCCTCATGAAGCGGTCTAACATTGATCCTCCACATTGTGGATTAGGGTTCTCCATATGGGTAAGGTTATTATTCATAACCTGTGTGAGTTATCCCAGTATGGTGATAAGCTGATCATCACCAATTTCATCAGTAGCTCCACTATAATTATCTTGAGTAGGAGGGAAATCCCCATATGGATTATGTGTGTTGATACGGTTTCCATTCCTTCCACTAGGCACCTTTTCTAAACAATGGCATACACTAGATTAGTTTATGAATTGGAATACATAATTCCAAACATGTAAAACACTTAACATAAATTGGGCAGTTTATGGATATGTTCCATAATAATAAAAATGTTTTCCTTGAGGTGGTATATACTCATAAATCCGTCATAATGGTTTGTAAATTAAATGAGAATTATCCTAAGAATATCCCACGGGAATGTCATAACAAAGAGTGCAGCAAGGCCTGTTGTCATGCACCAGTTTCCGTTCGAGTCTAGCTCAAAGTGGTGTTTTCAGGTTTTACCCCTAGGTACATATGTGCTAGAGCCACCTCTACCTTCTCGTATCCATATAGGGATGTATTTCTTGGAAAACTCAAAAATTCTCTACATTACCAAAATTCTAAGAAGTGCATCTATACTAATTCTCAAAGTCTATCTTAGGGTAATGTGCACTAATCAAAGTTTTTCTAAATCTAGTTTCCAAGGTTTGTACTGAACTTCCTCTGATACCAACTGTAACGCCCCAACCCCAGTTACCCAGAGTCGGTGCTTTATTACATAACATTATCATGATCACAAGGGATCAAATCATGAAAGATTGATCAGTTTAGTAGCCTTGTAAGTACTAGATACAATCATAAGTTTTACATTACATTATAAAATAAAAAAAACAACAACATTGTCTCCATTGACCACATTAATATCCATTAGACTATCCCTGCATGTCAGTCATAATATACTTCTTCACATCCTAGGAAAAATAAAACATAGAAAGGGGTTATCTTAGATTCTCAATAAGGATAACAATACAGAGTAAGGTAACATAAACATTAGTAATGGTGAATAATTGAAAAGACATGCCTTAAAAATAATAAACATGAACACTTTATGGAAGGAATATGAGATAAGTAAATAATTCCATAATAAAACATAGTCATGGGTATTCTACTAGTTGAATAACCACATGAACCATCGATATTATTTTCATAATGAGGGAATGTATAATGTTGTACATTCTCAAACATCTTGTCATGGCCTCGGCCAAGACGTTTAAAAATGATTAAGGCCTCACCCAAAACCATATATCAAAATTGGGAAAGGCCTTGGCCAATTCCATGTCTAATTGTCTCATTAGACCTACCAATGCATCAAGGAGCTAGAGAGGGCTCCACCCATCACTTACTAAGTCCAATACATTCCTCATATGAAAAGATTGAAACATAACATAAACATTCGTATTAAAAATAGCATATGAAATGTCAATACTTTAACCATAAACCATGAATGGTATAAAAATAACACATCCACAGTCAAATATATCACAAAAACTTCAATTCAATATAGAATATTTTTATCATAATAAATCAACATCAAACAAGTGTAAAATTTATCAAAGGATGTTGTCATAGATGAAATCAAAACTATTTGAGAGAAATACTCTTTCTATTTTGAAATCATTTAAGAGTCACATAATTATAAAAGAAAACATTTATTTTGAAAATATTTTTATAAATTTGTAAGGGAAGCTTCGATGATATTATAATGGCGGAAAATAGCTGCACCCACCGTATAAGTTATAAAAACATTCTTACCTTAATTTTGTCGAAAAGGTCATAAAGTACCTTGTTAGAAAAACGACGGAAAGATTACTTTATAAACATATTATAAAAAGTCAAAAAAGCATATAAATGACTTTAAACCATAGTCTAGGAAATTTTTAAAATGTTTTGAAATAAATTTTAAGAAACATGGATGAGTATGATAAAGAGGTCCCAGTAGATAATTACATATAAACAACCTCAGATAATGAAGAGATTGTAGAATTAACCCTTACCTTATACTTTTCCTTAGTCAAGGGTACATTAAACTCCTGTATAATAGTTAAATAATTATTATTGAATTATAAAAGAACTAAATACATAAATATTATATCATATATGATCTTCTAATATTGCTTTGTTAATAATATTTTAGTATTATCGTCGTTTCAGGTGTTAACTGATTTGTTTTCCTTTATAGGTTTTGTTACATAATTCATGTTTGTTATGAATAGGATGTATTTAATTCATTTCCATAATGATATTAAGTTCTTTAAACATTATTTTTAATCATCAAATGAAAATTATTCTTGAATGGTTACGATGGGGAATGAATCTCATCGCGTTCGTGAAGACGGTAATCTGTACGTACGCACGAGCGACAATATCATTATATGGATGGTGAGATCATATGTAATTGGATGTTATATCATATATATAGAATCATTAACATGTTATATTTATTATTTACATCAATTACACTCATTATTATACCCATCCAAAAAAATAATGTATTGAATAACAATTACACCACGACGTGGAGACACTAAGTCGTACGTACGCACGTATGGTGACTTTGTCATTCATATAATGGATAGAATAATGAATATGGTTGTACCATTTTTATAATAACATCACAGTATATAGAATATATTGGATTTATTATTTTAGAATGGAAACAACAAAGAAAGAGGAAGTGGAAGAAGAAAAGAACTTGAAAAAGGGTGGTGAAATTATTACCTCTTCTTCGGCTGTTTCCTATTGAGTTGATCAAAAGGGCTCCTTAGGTTGGATTTATGACCAAAGTAAGGCCTCTAGGCTATTTTTAGAAAAGTTGGGAGGATATTTGGGTAGGTATTTCTTGATCCAAAATTCATTGTAGGTGTGAAATTAAGATAAGGGGAAGTGCCCTTTTATAAGAGAGGTGAGGGTCACTTTAAGAAAATCTTGAAATATTATTTTATAATAAAATAATTTTTGGTTTCTAATGGCTCAAAAATGATTTATTTCGACTATAATATAGGTATGGGTCTTAAAAATCTCAAAAAATAGGTTTAATATAGGTTTAGTTCATCATATTAACCTTATCTTTTAGATTTAACTCTTAGTTAAATAGTTTGACATTTACCATGTCTATTTGTATTTTTATATTATATGGTTAATAAACTTACTATAACAAGACAAGAGAACCCAAAGTGGTTTATTAATTATATACCTATCATTATATAAGTCTTTTGGCTGAACCTTAGATTTTTAGGAATATTATATCAATTAATAATATAATATTTGTTTTAAAAACTCTTTTATGTCAATTTTGACACTATTTGGTATTTTGTTTTTTTAAGTCATAACAACATTATTACTTCAAAAAAATAAAATTAATCAACCCTAAAATGTCATATTAACCTAAAAAATTAGTTAAATTCATCAAAAGTCTCGAATTGGATTTATTTAAATATTTATAATATCAATTATTTTAATCTTTCAATAATAAGGTAATTACTGCATCATCATTGTGTCATAAATAAATTTAATTATTTAATGTATAAAAATTATAAATAAAATACCATTATTTATGAAATATTTTTATCTTTATAATGAATATTTATAGTAAAATTTATGTTGTGTGTAACCCTATATTAAAAATAGTTTAGTTATTAAACATTGAATTTAACTCTTTTAACTCTTCTTTAAATAAAATAATAATAAATGTCTTAATCTAATCCAAGTGGACCAAAGAGGATCATATTTTATTACTAAGGTTTTTTTTGGTCGAATTAAACTTATGAAATAGAATTAGGACATGTGTTAGGGTATTTATAATATCATTTTTACCCTTAATTACCCTATTTACTTTTATATGTGGTAAATAAAAGTCAAGAGTTATTATTCACCAAAAATTATTTCTATCTTATTGAATCACATTTTACTTATTGTTGTAAATCGTGTTTCTCAGATTTTTGAAATTCAACTCACAGAAGCGGTAAAATTAAGTTTTATGCAAATTTTCAAATGCTCCTAGGAGGTGGGTAAAAGACGGTAAAAAGTTCAATAAAAAATTTATATATCTAAACTTATTATAAAATGACTCCAATTAATTACATTGAACTTATATAGGTATTATGTATCTATTTTTACCTAAAATAAATTTAAATAAAATAAATAATTATTTAAATAAAAAGTCAGTTTTAACTAATAACGGAGTGTTTTTCACTATTTATCAAAAATTGAAAGTTTTCAGAAAAATACCAAAAATTCACTATAAGCTAATTTCAATATTCTGAACCCAAAAATAAAGTCTATTTTGAAAAATAAAATTTATAAAATTTCAAAAGGTGGGTATTACTATTCATAGTGGCTAGTTCGATTGGTCGCGGTGTGTTAAAATCTTGAAGTTGCGTACAATGCAAGCAACTGCATTATTCAAAGGGAAACATACCATGGAAGCTTGGGGTGTTACATTCTTCCCTCCTTCAAATAATTTCTTCCTCGAAATTTCTATAATACTACCTCACAAAAATATTCGGATGGTTCTTCATCATAAGTTCCTCAGGTTCCCACATTTCCTCTTCTATCTTATGGTTTCTCCGTAGAACTTTTACCAGACGAGTTTTCTGGTTTCTCAACACTTATTCTATAGTATCAAGAATCTTGACAGGCTCTTCACAATAAGATAGATCAAGTTCCAGTTCAATTTCCTCATAGGTGAGTACATGTGTTGGGTCAGGAATGTATTTTCTCAACTGTGATACGTGGAACACATCATAAACTTTGGAAAGACTTGGCATCATTGCCAAACGGTAAGCTAAAGCTCCAATTCATTCAATAATTTCTAAAGGTCCGATGTACCTGGGAGTTAATTTACCCTTCTTACTGAATCGTATAAATCCCTTACTTGGAGATACCTTCAAGAAAACATGATCTCCTACCTAAAATTCCAAATCCTTCCTTCGGTTATCGGCGTAGATCTTCTACCTACTTTGAGCTGCTTTGATGTGGGTTTGGATAACCTTCACATTTTCCATTGTTTCCTCAACAAGTTATGGGCCTATGAGTTTTATTTCACCAACATCATCCCAAAAAGTTGGTATGCGACATCTCTTTCTGTATAATTCTTCATATGGTGTCATCTAAATACTTGAATGGAAGTTATTATTATAGGAAAATTCTACCAGAGGTAAATATTGATCCCACATACCTTGAAAGTCAAGTGAGCAAGATATCAACATGTCTTTTACGGTTTGAATATTCTGTTATGATTGTCTATTAGTTTTAGGGTGGTAGGCAGTGCTCATACGAAGTTTAGTATCCAGGGATTTTTGAATACTTTTCCAAAATCTTGATGTAAAATGGAGATCACGATTAGAAACAATCAATAAGGGTACTCCATGAAGTCTTACAACTTCATTAATATATAGTATTACTAAACATTCAAGTGGTAAGTCTTATCTTATATTAATAAAATGTGTTGACTTGGTAAGACGATCAACAATGACACATATTTCATCATTCCTTCTAGGAGTCTTTGGTAGCCCCATGACAAAGTCCGTCATAATATCATCCCATTTACACTCAGGTATGGGAAGTGGTTTCATGAATCTTCTAGGATGTTGTCTTCCAACTTTCAGTTGTTGAAAAACCATACATCTCGACACAAAATTAGTAATCTCTCTCTTTATATTGTCCCACCAAAAATGTTCTTTCAAATCTCTATACATCTTAGTGCTATCAGTGTGTATTGAGAAATTGGAGCTCTGAAAATCATCTAACAATTACCTTTTCAGATCAGGTATATTGGGAACACAAAGTCTCTTCCCAAATTTCAAAATCTCATCTTTATATATGAATTCTATCAATCTCCCATCATTCATAGCTTTAATTTTATTTTGAAACTCCTCATCATCAGCCTGAGGAATTTTTATCCTTTCGAGTAAAGATGGTTTGGAAACCATTTTAAAAAGTATCAATGTTTCACCTTCCATGATTATTCCCATATCCATTTTTACTAGATCCATGTACATATGATCCCTTTCAACTCTCATCTTATTCATAACTCCATGATCCTTTCTGATCAAAGCATCTGCCACCTTATTTTCCTTACCCGAGTGGTAGTGTATAGTGCAATCATAATATTTGAGTAGTTCAATCCATCTCCTTTGCCTCATGTTGAGTTCCTTCTGTGAGAAAATATATTTCAAACTCTTGTGGTCGGTATATATCTCACATTTTTTACCATAGAGATAGTGTATCTATATCTTCAAAGAAAATATTACAGCTGCTAACTCAAGATCATGAGTATGATATTTTTGGTCATTAATTTTTAGTTGTCGTGATGCATAGACAATAACTCTATCATTCTGCATAACGACACAACCAAGTCCTTTCTTTGAAGCATCACTATAAATAACAAACTCATCATTCCCTGATAGTAGAGTCAATATAAGAGCGTTGACTAATATTCTCTTCAGTTCTTCAAAACATTCTTCACTCTCTTTTGTCAAAACAAATTTAACCCCTTTACGTGTGAGCTCGGTTAATGGGTTTGCCAAAATTCTGGATGAAACGTCGATAATAACCTGCTAAACCAATAAAACTATGTACCTCAGTTTTACTCATTGGTGCATGTCATTCTTATATTTCTCTTGTCTTAGAAGGATCAATAGAGATTTCATCCTTAGAGAAAATATGTCCAAGAAAAGAAATCTCCTAAATCCAGAATTCACACTTACTGAACTTCCCATATAATTTATTTCTTCTAAGGGTTTTCAAAATAGTGTGCAAGTGATTTTCATGATCTTAATAGCTTTTTGAGTATACCAATATATCATCAATAAATACTACTACAAATTCATCAAGATATTTCTTGAAAACTCTATTCATTAGATCCATTAAAACAGAGGGTGCGTTAGTCAATCCAAAAGTCATTACTGTAAACTTGTAATGCCCGTACCTAGTTCGAAATGTTGTCTTTGGAATTTATTCCTTCTTTACACACAACTCATGATATCCAGATCGAAGTTCAATCTTTGAAAAATTTTATCTCCATGAAGTTGGTCAAATAAATCATCAATGCAAGGTAGGGGATACTTGTTCTTTGTTTTATAGCATTGATATCCCTATAGTCAATGCACAACCTCATAGATCTATCTTTCTTCTTGACAAAAAGAACAGGGGCGCCCCATGGAGAAACACTAGGGATAATAAATCATTTATTACTCAATTCCTCTAGTTGTTTTCTTAGTTCCACTAATTCTACAATGGCCATTCTATAAGGGGTCTTCGATATGAGCATTGAACCAAGAATAAATTCAATGGAAAAATCAATTTCTCATTCTAGAGGATGTCCAGGTAAATAATCTGGAAACACATCAACATAAGCTTGCACAATAGGTACATCCTCAATTTGAAAATTCCTTTCCTCACCCACAGTTATTTCATTCTCTTCCTCCCCAATAATTGAATTTAGTTGAGTTACTAGTGGTGGATCTAGATAAGAATTAGGTGGTGACGTTTCTTCTCTAAAGATAAGGTACTCCTTATCATCATCTAGAATTGTAACCTCCTTCTTCTTACAATATGGTATGAAATCCAATCCATACTGAGGATTATATAAAATTAAATCATGGGTATGACGATGAGATCAGTATATAAATATCATTTATATGCCTTAATAGGGACTGATTCACAAAACTTTGTTGCAATGATACTTCCCTTATGAGTTTTGACTGACAAATCCCTTGTTAAATCAAATTGTAAATATCTAATTTTATTAGAAAACTGGGAAGATATGAAACAATGTGATGATCCAAAATCAAATAAATCATTGGCTAAACTTGAGAAACACATTAAATTACGTGCCACCATGTCTTTTAGAGCTTCAACCTCAGCAGTAGTGATCGCATAAGCTTGGCCTTGATCCCTTGGCCTTTTCTGAGGCAAGTTTCCCTGACTCTTAGGACATTCATTTTCATAACGTCCCATCTCACTACAATTGTAGCATTGAACATTTTTAGCTTCTTTCTTCCCCTTACAATCACTAGCAATATGGATTTTCTGTCCACATTTTTAGCATACTCCTTTTCCTTATAGACAGGCACCAGAGTGCTTCCTTCCACAATTATCACATGGTGGAAATTCAACCCTTCCATTATTCCCTATTTCCTTATTTCCTTTCCCATAGTGTTCAACAGATCTCTTCTTCTCTTACTTTTCTTTAAATTCGTAATACTTAGAGAATTCATTTTCTATCTTGATAGCACATGAGACAATATCTTCATACGATGAGAAGGATTGTGAGACTAATGCTCAAAAAAGAAATGGTTTTAACCCATCAAAGAAACAATCAATATTACTTCTTGGGCTACGTATATAATTTACAGCATGCCTTACTAACCTTGTAAAGTTGGCTTCATACTTTGTGACATTCTCATCCTCCTTTTGTCTCAGACTTAGAAATTTCCTTTCCATATCTTCTCAATGGTCACAAAGAAAGTATTTTTCCAAGAAAAGATTTTTAAACTCCGTCCATTCCATACTTGATACTTATTCATCCTCCTTTGTGTTTTGAATTAATGACCACCATTGATCTGCATCTTCGGTGAGGCGATAAACTTCCATGAAAACTTTTTCCCTTTCGCTACTCCCCAAAGCATGAAATAGTTTCTATAAGGAACTTATCCATTTCTCTAGGGAATTTATCCATTACTCAGCTAATAAGGGATTTGTACTCCCATTGAACGTTGGTGTTTGTTTCCTCATGAATCGATCTAACATTGATCCTCCACACTGCGGATCAGGGTGCTCCATACAGGTAAGGTTATTATTCATAGCTTGTGTGAGTTGTCCCAGTATGATGATAAGATGATCAGCACCAGTGCATCACTAGCTATGCTATAATTATCTTGAGTGAGATGTAAATCCCCACATGGATTACGTGTGTTGATATGGTTTTCATTCCTTCTACTATGCTCCATTTCTAAACAATGGAATACACTATAGTAGTTTATGAATCAAAATACATAATTACAAACTTGTAAAACACTTAACATAAATTGAGCAGTTTATGGATATAATCCATAATCATAAAAATGTTTTCTTTGAGAATGTATATACTCATAAATCCTTCATAATGGTTTGTAAAGTAAATGAGAATTATCCTAATCATATCCCCCGGGAGTGTCGTAACCAAGAGTGCAGCAAGGCCCGTTGTCGTGCACCAATTCCCATTCGAGTCAAGCTCAAAGCGGTGTTTTCGGGTTTTACCCCTAAGTACATCTATGTCAGAGCCTCCTCTACCTACTTGTATCTATACAGAGATTTATTTCTTATAAAACTCAAAAAAATTCCACATTACCAAAATTCTAGGAAGTTCTTCTATATTAATCCTCAAAGTCTATCTTAGCGTAATGTGCACTGATCAGAGTTTTTCTAAATCTAGTTTCCAAGGATTTTACTAAACTTCCTCTGATACCAATTGTAATGCCCTGACCCCAGTTACCCAGAGTCGGTGCTTTATTACATAACATTAGCATGATCACAAGGGATCAAATCTTGAAAGACTGATCAGTTTAGTAGCCTTGGAAGTATTAGATACAATCATAGGTTTTACATTACATTATAAAAAAACAACAACATTGTCTCCATTGACCACATTCATATCCCTTAGACTATCCCTACAAGTCAATCATAATATACTTCTTCGCATCCTGGTAAAAATAAAACATAGAAAGGGGTGAGCTCAGATGCTCAGTAAGGATAACAATGCGGAAAAAGGTAACATAAACATTAGGAATGGTGAATAATTGAAAACACATGCCTTAAAAATAATAAACATGAACACTTTATGGAAAGAATATGAGCTGAGTAAATAATTCCATAATAAAACATAGTCATGGGTATTCTACTAGTCGAATAACCACATGAACCATTGATATTATTTTTATAATGATGGAATGTATAATGTCGGACATTCTGAAACATCTTGTCAAGGCCTCGACTAAGACATCCAAAAATGATTAAGGCCTCAGCCAAAACCATATATCAAAATTGGGAAAGGCCTCATCCAATTACATTTCTAATTGTCTCATGAGACCTAATGATGGATCGAGGAGCTATAGCAGGCTCCACGTGTCACTTACTAAGTCCAATACATTCCTCATATGAAAAGGATGAAACATAACATAAAAATTCGTATTAAAACTAGCATACAAAATATCAATAATTTAACCATAAACCATGAATGGTATAAAAATAACAAATCCACAATCAAATATATCAAAAAACCTTCAATACAATATGGAATATTTTTATAATAATAAATTAACTTCAAACAAGTGTAAAATTTATTAAAGGATGTTGACATAGATGAAATCAAAACTATTTGAGATAAATATCTCTTTCTATTTTGAAATCAATTAAGAGTCACATAATTATAAAAGAAAATATTTATTTTGAAAATATTTTTATAAGCTTTTAAGGGAAGCTTTGATGATGTTATAATGGTGGAAAATAGCTGCACTCGTAGTATAAGTTAAAAAAACATTCTTACCTTAATTTTGTCGAAAAGGTCATAAAGTACCTTTTCTGAAAAACGACAAAAAGATTCCTTTATAAACATATTATAAAAATTAAAACAAGGGTATAAATGAATTTAACCCATACTCTAGTAAATAGTAAAAATGTTTTGAAATACATTTTAAGAAATATGGATGTGGATGATAAAGAGGTCCTAGTAGATAATTACGTATAAACAACCTCGAATAATGAAGAGATTGTAGATTTAACCCTTACCTTCTACTTTTCCTTGGTCGAGGGTACGTTAAATTACTGTATAATAGTTAAATCATTGTTATTAAATTATACAATAACTACATACATAAATATTATATAATATATTATCTTCTAATATTGATTTGTTAATAATATTTTAGTATTATCGTCGTTTCATGTGTTAACTGATTTGTTTTCCTTTATATGTTTTGTTACATAAGCCATGTTTTTTATGGATAGGATATATTTGATTCATATCCAGAATGATATTAATTTCTTTAAACATTATTTTTAATCATCAAATGAAAATTATTCTTGAATTGTTACGATGGGGAATGAATCTCATCGCATTCGTGGAGACGATAATCCGTATGTACGCACGAGCGATAATATCATTATATTGATGGTGAGATAATATGTAATTGGATGGTATATCATATATAAATAATCATTAAGATGTTATATTTATTATTTAAATCAATTATACTCATTATTATACCAATCCAAAAAATAATTTATTGAATAACAACTACACCACGACGTGGAGACGGTAAGTCATACGTACGCACGTATGGTGACTTTGTCATTCATATGATGGATAGAATAATGAATATGGTTGTACCATTTTTATAATAACATCACAGTATATATAATATATTGGATTTATTATTTTAGAATGGAAACAACAAAGAAAGAGGAAGTGTAAGAAGAAAAGAACTTGAAAGAGGGTGGTGAAATTATTACCTCTTCTTTGGGTGTTTCCTTTTTGAGTTGATCAAAAGAGCTCCTTAGGTTGGCTTTCTGACAAAATTAAGGCCTCTGGGTTGATTTTAGGGAAGTTGGGAGGATATTTGGATGGGTTTTGGCTGATCCAAAAGGCTTTGGAGGTGTGAAATTAAGATAAGGGGAAGTTCTCTTTTATAAGATAGGTGAGGGTCACTTTAGGAAAATCTTGAAATATTATTTTATAATAAAATCATTTTCAGTTTCTAATGGCTCCAAAATGATTAATTTAGAGGATAAGATGGGGATGGATCGAAAACCTCTCAACCAATAGGTTTTATATATATTTAGGTCATCATATTAACCTTATCTTTTAGATTTAACTCTTAGTTAATTTGTTTGATATTTACCATGTCTCTTTGTCTTTTTATATTATATAGTTAATAAAATTACTATAAAAAGCCAAGAGAACCCCAAGTGGTTAATTAATTATATACCTATCATTTTATAAGTACTTTTGTTGAACCTTAGATTTTTAGGAATATTATATCAATTAATAATATAATATTTGTTTTAAAAACTCTTTTATGTAAATTTTGACACTATTTGGTATTTTTTTTGTTAAAGTCATAACAACATTATTAATTTGAAAAAAATTCATTTAATCAACCCTAACATGTCATATTAACCCATAAAATTAGTGAAATTTATCAAAAGTCTCGAATTATATTTATTTGGATATTTATAATATCAATTATTTTAATCTTTCATTAATAAGGTAATTACTGCATAATCATTGTGTCATAAATAAATTTAATTATTTAATTTCTAAAAATTATAAATAAAATACCATTATTTAGGAAATATTTTTATATTTATAATGAATATTTATAGTTGAATTTATATTGTGCGTAACTCTATATTAAAAATGGTTCAGTTATTAAACTTTGAATTTAACTCTTTTAACTCTTCTTTAAATAAAATAATAATAAATGTCTTAATCTAATCCAAGTGGACCAAAGAGGATCATATTTTATTCATAAGATTTTTTTTGGTCTAATTACACTTATCCAATAGAATTAGGACATGTTTTAGGGTAATTATAATATCATTTTTACCCTTAATTACCCTATCTACTTTTAACTGTGGTAAATAAAAATCAAAGGTTACTATTCACCAAAAAAATTATTTTCATCTTATTGAACCACATTTTACTTAATGATGTCAACCGTGTCTCTTGAATTTTTGAAATTCAACTCACAAAAGTGGTAAAATTAAGTTTTATGCAAATTTTCAAATGCTCCTAGGAGGTGGGTAAATGACGATAAAAAGTTCAATAAAAAATTTATATATCTAAACATATTATAAAATGACTCTAATGAATTACATTTAACTTATATAGGTATTATATATCTATTTAGACCTAAAATAAATTTAAATAAAATAAATAATTATTTAAATAAAAATTCGGTTTTAATTAATAACGCAGTGTTTTTTTACTATTCATCAAAAATTGAAAGTTTTCATAAAAATATCAAAAAAACACCCTAAGCTAATTTCAATATTACGAACCCAAAAATGAAGTCCATTTTGGAAAATAAAATTTATAAAATTTCAAAAAGTGTGTATTACTATTCATAACAGCTAGTTTGATTGGTCGCGGTGTGTTAGAATCTCAAAGTTGCGTACAATTCAAGCTATTGCATTATTCAAAGGGAAACGTATCATTGAAGATTGGGGTGTTACATTTCCCAACTTCTACAAGATCTAATTTAAATTTGGTACTCATAGGAGTGTCACTACTCTTAGTGGTATCCAAACTAAAATACTTTAAAAGGTCTTTAGTATATTTACTTTGATTTAAAATTATTTCTTCTTTATTTTGAAAAATCTAAAAACTAAGAAAGAATTTCATTTCACCCATTAAACTAATTTCAAATTCATTTTTCATTATTTTTTAAACGTCAGTACATAAATAATTTTTAGAGGATCCAAAAATAATATCATCTACATAGATTTGAACAACTAAAACATCTTTTGAAATTCTTTTTATAAATAGGGTAGGATCAGCTATACCTTTTGAAAATAATTTTAAAATAAGAAAAATGATGATCCTATCATACCAAACTTTAGGTTCTTTTTTTAAACTATATAAGTCTTTTGTTAGTTTGAAAACATAATTTGGAAAATTAGGATTTTGAAATCCATGGGGTTGTTCAACAAAAACATCCTCAATTATATACCCATTCAAGAATTCACTTTTGACATCCATTTGATATAGTTTGAAATCTAGATGTGTTTCATAGGAAAGCATTATTTTAATGGATTCAAGTCTAGCAATAAGGGAAAAGTTTTCTTCATGTTCTATACCCTCTTCTTGACTATACCTTGTGCGACTAGTCTAGCCTTGTTCATTACTATTGTGATAGATTCATCAACCTTGTTTCTAAATACCCATTTAGTTTTTATATTCAAGGTGTATTTGGGTCTATAAAAAAATTCCCAAACTTTTTTTATTTAAAATTTATTAATTTATTCTAGCGTATACATTACCCAGAACTCGTCATTGATTTAATCATCAATGTTCTTAGGTTCAAGTTGTGGCAAGAAATATTAATGTTTAACCTGGTTTTATAGAGAATATCTAGTTTTTGTTCCTCTATATAAGTATCCAAAAAAAGAAACTAAAGGATGGTATTTAAGAGTCCTAATGTCTCTAGAAAAATAAGGGTGTGTCACCTCATAGTCTTCTACTAGTTCTAGTTCAGGTTTTGGAAGTTCCTTAAAACTGGATGATTTTTCTGCATGTTTTATAGCAGAATATGAAGGTTTTGTAATTTATGTTAAAAGTGATTAAATCATCCTCAAGGTTCTCTAAAATATTCTTAGGTTCATGTGGATATATCTTATCAAACTTGACATGGACATACTCTTCTGCAGTCTTGGTTCTTTTGTTAAAAACTCTATAGGTTTACTAGAAGTTGAATAACCAAGGAAAATTCATTCATCACTTTTGGAGGAAAACTTGTCAAGATTATCCATAGTGTAAAGAATAAAGAATTTGCAACCAAAAACTCTAAAGTAATTAACCTTAGGATTCCTATTATTCCAAAGTTCATAAGGGTTTTTCTTTAAAATAGGTCTAATTATAACTCTATTGATTATATAGCAGGCGGTATTTACAACCTCTACCCAAAAATAGACTAGTAATTCATAATCATTAAGAATTGTTTGGACTATCTATTGAATTGTTATATTTATTCTTTCTATAACTTCATTCTGATGATGAGTCCTAGGTGCAAAGAAGTTATGGTTATAGACATTTTGTGTGAAAAAAGATTCAAAGTCTTGATTTTCAAACTCACGGTCATGGTCACTTCTTAAGGTCTTAATTCTAAGCTCACTAAATTTTTCTTCTGAATTAGCATACTTGGTAAAGTAAGAGTAGGCTTCACTCTTGTGAGCTAAAATAAATCCCAATTATACCTAGAAAATTAATCTACAGGTACATAAACATAATGTTTCCCATTTAAACTATAAACTCTATATGGTCCAGACAATTCCATGTGAACCAACTTAAGAAGTTTATAAATTGAAACTTATTTCTTTAATTTAAAAGATATTTTGTGTTGTTTTCCTTTTTGAAAGGGGTTACAGACTTTTTCAATTGGGAATTAAAATTTTGGTAGATCCCTGAATAACCCTTTCCTAGTAAGCTTTCTAAGTGAGTGAATATTATACCAGCCTAGTCTCCTATGCCAAAACCAAGATTCTCTATGAAAGGAACTCAAGTAAGAAACATTTTGTGGAATTAAATAATCAATATTAACAGCATACACATTCTCATTTCTCAAAGTAGTAAACACTAAATTATTTTTAAAATTAAAAATATTATAATCATTGTTTTCAAATTTCACATGAAAAACATCATCACATTATTGTGAGATGATAAGAAGATTATGTTTTAAACTATCAACAAAAAGTACTTTAGAAATTGAAACTAAGTTAGAGTTACCGATTTGGCCAAGGTTGATGATTTTTTCTTTAGCATTGTCACCAAATGTGACATGTCCACCATTAAACTTTATCAGGTTCTTGAAGCTCGAATAATATCTTATCATATCTATGGATCAGTCGCTATCCAAGTGCCACATATTTCTACAGGATCTCTTTAAGTAGTTTCCCTATAAAACAAAGTTTATTCCAAGAATGATTTTGGTACCCAAATTTTCTTGGGTCCAGATATGTTAGTGATTAAGGATTTAGGAACCAAGAGTTTCTTAATGGGTTTTCTATAATCACATTTTAAACTCTTTGAAATAAAAACTTTATTAGGTCCACTTGAATAAAAACTTGTAGTATAATTTCCAGAAGTGTATTTAGGAATAAAAGTGCTCTTAAAAATATGTCTTTGTCTGGGTTGGTATCCTAGACCAGTGATATATTTAGGATAAATTTTCTTTACTAATATTTTAGTGATATTTTCTCTTCCATTTTTAAATATCTACTAGTTTTTCTTTAATTTATCATTTTAAAATTTCAGTTCAGTATTTTCTTTCAACAATTGAACATTCTTTTCTTTCTCTACAAAAAAAAATCAAATGTAATACTAGCAGATAAAGTATATTGTTTCTTAAAAGTTATTATTTTTCTTTAAGTTCATTAAAAGTATATTCAAGAATATTACAATAATCAAATATTTACCTTTTGAAATACCATCATCATTTTGTTTATTTTTAGAATGATAAGAATTATTTATACGAGATACAATAGGTACCTCAAATATATTTGTCATGAAGAAAATATTTGTTCTGTCGGGATTCTATTCATGAGTTTAGTATGAGTCACTAGAGATGTCCTCATAGGAACTCCATGTGGATTTCATGGCTTTCTTATACTTCTATCCTCATCATCATACTTTTTTTTGTACTTCAACTTGGGATAGTCATCCTTAACATATCCTTTTCTTTTACACTCATAAAAGGTAATATAATTTGAATTGTCATATCTTTTCTATTCCTTTTTTTAATTCTCTATATTATCATACATTACCTTATAGATTGGTTTCCTAATTAATTTATTCTTTTTATATAATTTCTTAAACCTTCTAGCTAGATAGGTAATTTCCTCATTATTATCGGCTGGTGATTCCTCATCACTAGAGCTTTCAACTTGAACTTTTTCCATTTCTTTCTATTTTCATGCAATATTCTTAAAGGCTACATATTTACTCATAGGTTCATCATCCTCTTCACGATTAACCTTAATCTCTTCCACATACATCATAAACTTTTCAATCAATTCCTTGACATCTAGTTTACTTATGTCACAATATTCCCTTATTAAAATAGATGTCCCTCTCCATCTCTCTGGAAGAAATCTCAGAAGTTGCATGACTTGATCTTTGTCTGACATTTTATTCCTCAAGGGGATCATTCAGTTCACTATCTCATTAAACCTAAGATACATAATATAAATCATCTCATCAGGTTTCATCTTAAATGTATCATATTTAAGTGTTCAATCTCATTTCTTTAACATTAGTAGTTTCTTCATGAGAAATACCTAATGTGTCCCAAATTTAAAAGGCATTTTTACTATCAAATATCCTATTAAATTCTTAATCTCTTAAGGAATAGCAAAGAGATTTCATGGATTTAAAATATTTATTATAATAAAGTTTAGTATCATCACCACATGTATTCCTAACAGTCTTTGGTAATTCATATTTGTCTTCTATAGGAGACCAAATTTCAAAACCCATACTTTCAATATGCATTTTCATTTTTATTTTCCATTGAGCATATTTGTTTCAATTAAAGAAAGAAGGTATGTTGGTAGAATAACCTTCTTATCTATTATCCATTTAAATAACTAAATTTAGAATTGATATAAATTTAAGATCTTAAAAACACAAATAAAATCACAGTTGAAAATATTTTGAAAAACTCTAATACTAAATGTTGGTTGGAGTGAGTATCCCAATAAGGGGGTGAATTGAGTACCCAATAAAATTTATATTCAAAATAGGTTTAAATAAAATCCCCCAAATAATTAAAAGTGGCTCAGTTAACCAAAAATAAAAGATCTATTTAAGTTCTGATCTTTTAATAGATTTTTCAAAGAGTTATTTAGTCTCAGTTGAAATAATATGAAAACTATTTTAACTTTTGAAATAAATTTACTTAATAAAAATATTATATAAACACTAATTAAGATTAACTATAAAAGTAGTGGTATCATTTACAGTTAAAAACAGATTCATTTTAAAGCTTATAAACAAAACAAAACACACAGTGGAATAAATACAAGAGGTTTCATCTCAAGATGAGACCTAATTCTATCCACTTGGAAATCACCTACTACCAAGAAGATTATATAAAATAATCTTGATCCACAACCAGTATCAGGTATACACAATAGCTAACCAATTTTCTAGGCCTCACAGGGATCTCTTCCACAACAACAGTGGGAAATAAAATAATCACAGACCACATAGGGACCTCTTCCACAACTCATGTGTAAATAAGTGTAAAGAAGGTTGAGAATATATCTTATATATTTTAGTTAAAGTGAAGGAGATAGTGTGTGTGTTCAATATACATAGTAAAACACAAATTTCTCAAAATGTAAATGCAGCAAGTAAAATGAGTAAGTAAAGATATATAAAAAAAATGTGTTGCTCTATTTGATGTTCTTTAAATACATTAGTCTCCTTTAATATAGCTTGAATAAGAGCTTGATTTGTTTCTCAAAAGTTATAGTAAAATAGAGCATTGTAAACTCTTTTTATCGTGACTATAGGAAAGGAACTAGATGTTTTTTAGGATCCACTCTTTTACACTCAATTGAAGTTAAGGATTCTTTCTATAAAGCTATTTTAGAAAGTCACGCACTTGATCATGTTTTTTTTTCTCATCTACCATGCATCTCTCATCTTACATGCATGAGGGGATCTTCTTCTTAATGCATATGCAACATGAATGAGTATCCATTTGAATAACAATCATCTGGATCTTTTGTTCCTTGTACTGATTGACTAACATCAACTTTAATAAATATGTGCAATAGTTAAAGAATAATCATTAAAATAATCAACAACATTAAATTTCATAATGTAGTCATTATAATTATTTAATTAAAATAAAATAGAAACAATAATGGTGGCTCTTCTAGTGATGAGACAACTCTGGTAGTGACTTGAGCTGGCGGTGATTCGGGCCAACAGTGGGTCAAGTTGATGGTAGGTTATACTTAATAGTGACAAATCTCAGTGGTGAGTTTTCTCTAGTGATAGGTCATCTCAACACTTTTACAAATTTTAAGATGAATAAATTCTGATGGTGATTCATCCTCTAGCGGTGATCCTTTTCCATACTTAGCCAACAGTGACTTATCTCTGACAATGAGTCTTTTCCATACTTAGCCAAATTTCCATCCTAATAGTGACTCGTCTATGACGGTGGGTCTTTCTAACACTTATCCAAAATTTAATCAATCTTTTTTATATTATAAATTGGTATCATAAATCATAAAACTCATTAATATCATAATAAACTTGATTTTTTTATCATTAAAACAAGTTTTCCAAGAAACATGTTCCTTTTGGATGGAAGAGGGAACCCCATGCTACCTGAAATGTGAAGTGTTTTGGGAAACATGGGGTTTACTATTCCATACAAATGGAACATTTTCTCTCTTTTATGGCTTGTTGCAGATAGTTGAATGCAAAACACATATCACATACTTAATCAGTTTCACCTCAATCTGATACACAGTGTGCTCGGTATGACTCGAACTATATGTTTTTAGTTTATAATTTACATTTCTGTTCAAAATGCACATCGCATACTCAAAATAGATGAAACACATTCATATTGTTTCGATACTTTTGTAAAATTATCTATAAGTAATTTGTGACATGTATTAATCAACCGCACCTCAATATAACACACAGTGTGACTGGTATGACTCCAAGTGTGTCTTTTTATTTAAAATTGACATTAATTTTAGTAAAAAGGACAAGTGACATATTGAAAATAGAGAAAAATCATTCAGATTGTTTTGATACTTTAGGAAAATGATTCATGATTCATTTTTCATGTGTAGGAATCAGCCGCATCTGAATCTAATACACTGTGTTCCCAGTATGTCTCAAAGTGGCTACTATCAGTTTAAAATTGACATTTTAGTTCAAATCAAGTGCCACTCACTGAAAATCAAGAAAATGAGCTCGATTTGTCTTGATAATTTTGGAAATCTATTCATAAGTCATTTGTGATGTGTAGTAATCAGTCTCACATCAAACCAACCCATGGTGTGATAGGTAGGACTCAAAGTGATTATTTCTAGTTTAAAATGAAATCTTGGTAAAAAAGACAAGTGACATACTCAAAACAGAGAAAACACATTCATGTCATTTTGATACATTAGGAAAAAAATCAATTAATAATTTTTGAAAAGTAGGAATCATCCATACCTCAATTTGATTCATGGTGTGACCGTTATGACTCCATGTGTGTCTTTTTATTTAAAATTAACATTTTAGTAGAAAAGAGAAGTGACATACTCAAAACTGATCAAACGCATTCAATTTTTTTTAATACTTTAAGAAAATTAATAATAATTCATTTTTGACATGTACAAATCATCCTCACATCAATACGATACACGGTTTTCCCAGTATGACTCAAAGTATCCGTTATCAGTTAAAAATTGATATTTTAGTTCAAAATGTGGGTCACTCACTAAAAACCTAGAAAAAATTATATGTTTGTCCTGATAACTTAGTAAAACTATTCATAAGTCATTTTTAACATGTAGGAATTAGTATCACATCAAACTAACACACGATGTTACTGATATGATTCAAAATTTTGTTTCAAGTTTAAAATGGAATTTTAGTAAAAAAGATAAGTGACATACTCAAAACTAATAAAATGCGTTAAAATTGTTTTTATATATTAGGACAATGATCCATGAATCATTTGTGATGTGTATGAATCAGTTTCACCTTAATCTGATGGATGATGTGACTATTATGACTTCAAGTGTGTCTTTTATTTAAAATTGACATTAAAAATGACAAGTGACATTCTCAAAACTGGCACATGAGCCTTAGCCCAGTTGGTGATGACTCCTTAATGCATCCAGGTGACCCGGGATCAAATCTAGGAGGAGGCTAATTTCCAGGGGCACTGTAGCAGTACTATAGCAGTACTATAGCAGTACTGTAGCAGGGAATGTGCAGTACTGTAGCAGGTACTGTAGAAGAACTGTAGCAGACACTGTTTGGCACTGTAGTAGCTGAGAATATTCCCCCATTTTGGCCTTTGGGCCACCAATTTGGTCCCTGAGTCCTTTAAGGCCTTCAGGTCAGTAAGGCCTTTGGGCCACCTTAAGTGCAGATGCAAATCAGACAACCTACAAGGAACAAGCTTCAGAAGGAGGATGAGAAAGGAGCATTCACCATAGCAGAAGCTAAACGGATTGCAGGAATGAGAGGGTATGGAACCTTTCATCGGTACAATCCTATGCATGCATGGGAAAGCCTAGCCAAGCAGTCATGCGAAGGTGGAGAACTGATTTCACGATGAAGATGTTGGGGAGGAGCAATTCCAAGTAGTTAGTCTGGGTTGTATGTAATGTTTGAAGCCTATAGGCAATGAATTCCTCTAAGGCCTATGGTCCATGTAATACTTATGCCTATAGGCCTTGTAAGGGTTCCACCTCACCCCTTGAAAGGTGTATTATCAAAAATCAATAAAAAATGAAGACATTCTCAAAACTGAGAAAATGAATTTTGATTAATGTGGTCATTATCTGTTTAAAATTGACATTTTAGATCAAAACGTGTTTCTGAAAAAATAGTTTTATGCATCTATTTATGGATATAAAAATGTCCCATTTGCATAAATTAATTGATTAAACTTTCCAACATTTGATTTTTTTTATATTTTATGGCAGGATACAGAGTTTGAAGAAAAATGAACAAAAAAAGATGAATATGGTGAGCCAAAAGCACTTCATGTCGTGCCATGGTGTGAAAGTGAATTTTTGAAGATATTTTGAAATTGGAAAATAGTAAAGGACCAAACTTGGAGCTCGGAAATGAGGAACTAGACTAAAACTGGGCGAAACCTGCTATAAATAAAAATTACACATTTTGTAAGTCATTCACACAAAGTGTAACTGGAGAGATTTGTAGGACGTGAAAATTGCACAGCATGGAGAAAACGCACGGCCTCATACATTATACATCGTGTAAACCAATTACAAAACATGTAAATTCTCATATAGATTCCCAAAATACTGATTTATGATGGGATTTTGACGAAAATTTCATAAAAATGCCATGACATGACTCATTATGATGTGATACCCATTAATAGACCATTATGACGCCCTGAAGCCTCTTCCATGGCTATAAATAAGAGGATAGGGGTGGATTTAAGGGTATTGATCGACGAGGGAAGCTCTGGATGATGAACTATTGTAGATTTATTTCTCTTCTTTCTTTTTCTTTTATTTTCTTTATTTTGTGATGTCTCCTCTCTCCTGAATCAACTCAACTTCTCCATTATGTAGGGGTAGTTCCTTTGAGTGATTGGGAAGGGGGGCTCGACCTTTGAGCTTTGTTTGAGTTGTGTGCCTTAAATGGATTAAATCCTTTCTTTTCTTTTCTTTCCGGTATCAATTCTTAATTCAGTTTTTAATATCGAATGCAACTGTGTTAGTGTTAGATTCTTTATTTTGATTTTCCTTGGTCAATGATCCAAAATCTCCCTCAACCTAATTCCTATCTATTTTCTTCAAAATAGATTAGGGTTGGGTGATGAGTGTTCAGTGATTTCCAACACATGTGAGGAATTGTGATGGGATTTATTGTTAATTTGGGAATAGAAATTCCCAATTGGGAATTGCCTTAATTTATCAAAATGACTTGTTACAATACCACACACATATAAAGGAGGGTAGACCAATTGAGACTTGATTTGGGATACCCTCACCATCCCCATCTGCTGAGGGAGAGAGAAGAATTAAAAGAGGACTCTCCCTCTTACTAGTTTAACAGAGGGAAAATAGGGAATGAATTTTAAATTGTGATAACATTGCTTAAGGTCCGATCAAACCTTCTCTGATCATCGCTTCTATCATCTGTTTTAAATCAATCAATTTAAATTGCTTCTTAATTTCAATTTCTCAAACCAATCAAAAATAAATTTTCTGAAAATCAACCAAAAGTGACAAACCCGTTTTTGTGTGCACTCCACTTCGGGAGACTACCTAGGTTGATTGTTATACTATGCTAGGTGATAATAAATTTTTGTTTTTCCACACCCCACAATAGGTGTGCGTCAGTGTCACTCACTAAAAACCAAGAAAATGCACTCATATTTTCTTGATAATTTATGAAAACTATTCATAAGTCATTTCTGATGTGTAGGAATTAGTCTCACATCAAACCAACATACGATGTGACCGGTATGACTCAAAGTGTGTGTTTTGAGTTTAAAATGACATTTTAGTAAAAAAGACAAAGGACATACTCCAAACTAAAAAAAATACATTCATATTATTTTGATACTTTAGGAAAACGATTCATAAGTCATTTTTAGGAATCTACAACACCTCAATATAACACACGGTGTAACCAGTATGACTCCAAGTATGTCTTTTTTATTTAAAATTGACATTTTAGTAAAAAAGACAAGTGACATACTCAAAACCAAGAAAAAGAATTCAGTTTATTTTGATACTTTAGAAAAATGATTCATAAGTTGTTTGTGATGTGTAAGAATCAGTTGCACCTCAATCTGATACATGGTGTGCCCGGTATGACTCAAAGTGTCTGTTATCAGTTTAAAACTGAGATTTTAGTTCAAAACGTGTGTCACTCACTCAAAACCAAGAAAACGCGCTCTAATTTTCTTGATAATTTAGCTCAACGTTTCATAAGTTATTTCTGGCGTGTAATAATTAGTATCACATAAAACAGACTCACGATGTAACTGGTATGACTCAAAGTATGTGTTTTCAGTTTAAAATGACATTTTAGTAAAAAACACAAGTGACATACTCCAAATCGAGAAAAAACATTCATATTGTTTTGATATTTTAGGAAAATGACCCATATGTTATTTGTGATGTGTAAGGATCAGCCGCACATCAATCCAATGCATGGTGTGATCAGTATGACTCCAAATGTATCTTTTTATTTAAAAATGACATTTTAGTAAAAAAGACAAGTGTCATACTCAAAACTGAGTAAACTCATTCAGATTATTTTGATACTTTGGGACAACAATCCAGAAATCATTTGTGACGTGTAGAAATAAGTCGCACCTCAATTCGATACACGATGCGCTCAGTATGATTCAAAGTTTTCATTATCAGACTAAAATTGACATTTTAATTCAAAACGTGTGTTACTCGCTGAAAATCGAGAAACCACGCTTGAATTATCTTGATAATTTAGGAATCTGATTCATAAGTCATTTGTGGAGTGTACGAGTCATTCTCAATCCAGCTAACACACGATGTGACCAGTATGACTCAAAGTGTGCGTTTTCAATTTAAAATGAGATTTTAATAAAAAAAAACAAGTAACATACTCAAAACCAAGGAAACATATTCAGGCTGTTTTGATACTTTATGACAACGATCCGTAAGTCATTTGTAACGTATAGGAATCAATCTTAGCTTAATCTGACGCACGGTGTGACCTGTAGGACTCTAAGTGTGTCCTTTTATTTAAAATTAACATTTTATTCATGTATTGTTTCATATTATGTTTAATTTGTTTCTTTTTAGTATTACTAACATAAGAATTGTTTTCTTATACTGGTGTATTCTTTTTCACGAGTTGGGATGGTTTGTTCAGCAACTGATGTCATGATTGTGCTTTTTTGAGAGGGAATTGAGTGCCAAAGACAATGAAACATTGATGTTTTTGAATTTTTATAATAGTACTTGCTAATGTATTTGTACAAAACATTATTTGAAATGTCTATAATACAATGTTTTTTATGTATTTGGGATGTAATTTTTATTTCAATTAAATTATGAAATTGTCATATATATAAGTTGTTGTTGTAGTGTGTTGTAATTCAAATAGCACATTGTATCAGTAGGGCCTTTATGAGTGTTATTTCTAACGCTAATAAAGACCTCTTTTATCAACACTAACGAAAACAGTGATAAAGGGGTCCCCCTTTTAATGGTGTTTAGGACAACATTGTTTTTTAGCACTGTTAAAGTTCATTTTGTGCGCTATTAAAAGGTCGATCTATGGTAGTGATACATGAATATCTAATGACACGCAAACATGTGGAATTCATACTAACAAGTCTATTCTTGTAATTTCTTGTCTTAGAGATTTCCAAGGGTGAACTTCATAAGATGGATTTTCACCCGCTTATGAGTATTTGCACCTGAGTGTCAGCATATTGCATGACCCATCATAAAATGTTATCCGATTGTAGAAAAATATTTAAGAATTTTATCGTTGCATTTCAAAGTTATCATCACCGCAGAGAATTGATATGACCTCT
This sequence comes from Viscum album, assembly GCA_963277665.1. Classification (NCBI taxonomy): domain Eukaryota; kingdom Viridiplantae; phylum Streptophyta; class Magnoliopsida; order Santalales; family Viscaceae; genus Viscum; species Viscum album. The sequence goes on along the minus strand of OY728134.1, from coordinate 1,156,972,982 downwards.
AGGACATTATTACATTAAAACCACATAGAACAATCAACAATTTGTAATAAGATATTTTATTAATATTTAGTTCTTTGAATATACATGCAATCAGAAGTATAAACACTTGGCACAATGACACCAACTCCAACATAAATTGAAATTGATTCAATGTCATTACCAATTTTGCTGATTGACGCTACATTAATGTACCATGACAACTTTACCCTAGTAAGATGAAATGTTTTAAACACTTGGTGAGCATTCAAGTTATGGTCTCATACTGAACCCAATATGGTTTTTGATGCAATTTCAAAACTAGTAGGCGTCCAACATGCTTCGATGTGTTTTTGTATGGGTAGAGTGGGACGCGTGGGCGGTTCCATGTCCCACGTTGGGGGGGGGGGGTTTGTAGTGTTGTCTACCATGCAAGCGGGTGTACCTAATATTATTTTTTATACTATTTTTATTTAAATAGTGTTTTTAATTTCGATTCTTTTATTTTATTTCCTTATTTTTGAATCTCGTTTTATTTAATTCTCATCGCCATAACCGTAAACGCGGCGGCGGCCCCTCGTGGGACGTCTCTGGACTCTTCGACAAGACTGTCAGGTGTCAGATGAAATTAGAAAAATATAAGCAAACAAGTGGACGATGTCGTGTTATAATATTGAAATTATGTCGAAAGACCAACCCAGTAAAAAGAAAAAAAGAAATGGAGCGATTTTTTTCACTGTGAAATTTATATTTTTATACAAATCAAAACTCTTCCTTTCACGATGCTGTCGCGGGGCAAAATCCCCGCCACAAACGGAAGCAGGATTTTCAACCCCGATCGGGGAGGGAGAATCTCATCATCGCAGGGAGTGGGGAAACCCTAAAATGGTGAGCCAATTGAGGGACTGGATGCTGCTGGTGGCCACGGTGTGGCTGCAGGCCTTCACCGGCACCAACTTTGATTTCACAGCCTACTCCTCGGAGCTGAAATCGGTGACGGGGATGTCGCAGCTGCAGCTTAATTACATCTCGGTGGCCTCCGACCTCGGCTATAACGACACAAAGTTTTTCAATGGAAAATTTCCTTCTTATATCTATGTCATAAAAACACAAAATAATGAACTACTAAGTGATAAGTGACCTTTAAACATAATTTTTTCACCCCTATGTTTGGAATTTTAAAAATCCAACATTCACGGTCATGTTCAAGATAGTTTTTGGATTCCAATGAAACAAAAATAATTTTTGGTGAATAGTAACCTACCCTTATGAATAGTAACCTACCCTTATGAATAGTAATATGACCCTTATGAATAGTAAATAATAGTAACATTAACTATGAATAATAAAATAAAATTTAGACATCATAGAAAGTGATAATTTGACCTTAGTAAACATTTTTGGTATTTTATAAGTCATAAATAATTAATTATAATTTATTAATTAATTTAAATGAATATTTATTTCCCTGAAATATATTCATAAATTATTGAATCAATATCTAATAGTTTTTAGATAAATTTATAAGACCCTACGTAAATTTTTAAAGAACTAAAAAATCAGTTTTAATTTTAAAAACTGTTTTTTTAAGTAAATTATGATTTTAATTAAATATTAAATTAATTATATTTAGAAAATTATTTTTGAAAAATGGACATCATTTTTGGATTCTACACGTCGAAAAATGGTAGGGGTAAATTTTTGGGTTTATTCTGAAATACTTCAATTTTCGGGTGAATAGTAAAAAATACAGTTTTTCACATAATCGGTGTACACTAAATTGCATCATTAATGATGTAATGATGACATAAACATTCTAGAAATTTATTTTCGGCCAAAACATATTAAATTTCCTAAATTGTTCCTTGAAATACAATAAATCTAATTCTCATACCTAAAAAGAACTTTCCAAAGCCTAAAGTCAAAAGGTGATTTTTAAAGTGTCTTTTTCTATTTCTTTCACTTTCCTTTTAATAAAGTAATGAATTTGAATTATAAAGAAGAGTTAAAGCCTAAAACGAATTTTATTATATTAATATATGATTTAGGATGTCAAAAAACTACTATTACAAGTCTAACTTATGATATATTATTTTATTTAATATTTTATTCCAAAAACACCTCCCTCCTCATGTATAAATAAGCCCTCCCCCTCCTCTTGCCAAACCACACCTCTCAAGATTCAAGAATTGTCTAAGCTCTGCCCAATAATCTCTCCTATCCCCTTCCCCACATCCAAGATCTCCTGGTCTCATCAAAAGACCAAGCATAGGCCCTTAAGGAGGTTCTTAAGAGGAGGATTCTAAAGGTAATTTCTCTCTCTTTTCTCCTTTAATTTCCTTTCAAGTTCAAGTTCCTTTCTTGATCTCTCCTTACCTATCTTCATCAAAATTGTTTTGTAACTCCATTATTATACATATACTGTAATCCTATGATTCTAATGGTATATTATATCACCCCACACCCTTTCCCTCTTCCTTTTATTTTATTAAAGAGAACGTTGTTCATGTGGTGATAATTTATCACCTTCAAAAACAACATGTTCTATTCTTCCATTTATACCTTCAATCTGGTCATGAAACCATTTTTATGGTTGAACCAAAATGTTTTATATGTATTATGTTCTATTTTAAGTTCTGGAAATAACCTATGGCCATACTACTAAGTGAAAAGTTAAAATGAGTTGGTTGTGATCCAAAAACCGCGCAAATTAGCCCAAATAATCTTCATTTAATTCTTATCTAATGATTCGGCCAAATGGATCTAATATAACTCATTATAAAATAATTCAAGCTTCTTTAATATCATTAATTACATGTAATATCAGTTCTGAATGTTTACCCATGATCTACCCAAACATCAATTTAAGAATACAAGTGGACCGCTCAAGAAAACCATAAAAACGAACATCCCCGAACAATGTTTTTAAACTCTATAAGTCATCCAAAGGAACATAATATGAAATAATGAAACCAGAATGAACCCTATTAATGTATAAAAGGTTATGGAATTTCTAATTAATGAATATAATGTCATTATACAGGACATTAAATAGAAGGAGGCATTCGAGTACAAGGTAAGGGGAAATTTCGAACCCAATTTTCTTCCTTCAGGTTCTCCCTCTTTCACACCATTTTTGATATGTTTACTCCTCAAAGATCTTTTGTTAATATTTTACTTTACTTTTCTAGGATATACATGTTTGTCATTGGTTTTCATGTTCATCAAAATGTTTTCCAAAAGAACTCTTCTTTCAAGATCTCACCTTTTACCTCTCATTCAAGGTTGATGGTTCTTATATCAAGTATGTTGTTCCCTCTTTCTTTTGGGAACCCAAAGCTTATGAATGTGTTATTATGAGATGAAACCCATTACTTTCCATGGGTTATTTATGTACATGTTTGATATGTGTTCTATGTGGCAAGCATGATAATGATAATGTTATGATGTGACGGGTGCGCCCGGAATTATATAGCGCAATATGAATGTTTAAATGTGACGGGTGCGCCTGGAATTATATAGCGCTCCAATGAATTGGGTAAAGTGATGAATCTCATGAGTAAATGTGAAATGATGCGTGAACATGATGCTAGCTTTGTTCACAAGTATGTGTGGTAGTTAACCACTAAGACATGATGTTTCATTTTTATGCTTTGCCACATTTCAAGTTTATTGTTTATGCTCCTCTCATGTTCAAGATCTTCTTCATGATTATGCTCACCCCATGCTATATTGTTCTTATCTATCCTCTTACTGGGCTTTTAACTCACCTCTTTTGATGTATATCCTCAGGTGGCTACATGTACTAAGGAGAGGACAAGTGCTACTAAGAAGCTATAGAAGAAGAGATTAAATGAATTTTTATGCTTGATGTTGTACTTGTTATGTGTAGTCCTAGTTTTCCCAAGACACTAAACCTATGGATCCTCCATGTGTAATACTATTATGTTGTTTATCTTTGAAATGATGTAATAGTAATGTAAGAAAAGGTCGGGTCGCTTTATCGGCAAGGCCTTCGGGTGGTGCTCCGGCTTGTCGCTCCGGTATTTCCCCCTCCCGTTCGTGCTCCTCTCCGCCGCACTCGCCGGATTGTTCGCCTACGGTCTCCAATGGCTCCTCATCTGAGGCGTCCTCTCCATGCCCTATGCCCTTGTTAGACATTTCCACTCCTCGTTTTTTTATGCTTCCTCGTGATACTTCGAAATCAGTTTTAAAAAAATGGCGATCGGTTGTTTTGTCTGTTTGGATTCTCTCTCTTAGTTGCTGAAGCAGTAGAATCGAAGATACATTTTAGGGTTTTGAATCCATCAACATATATTACATTTCGCCTTTCGATTTAAATTTTCATCGTTCACTAGGTGTACCCTCCGTCTCCATTCTTTTTATTTTTTATTTTGACTTTCTGAACTATCATGCGGGGGCTAATTTAGGATAGGGGGGTTTTTTATTTATTTTTTAATTTAAAGGGTCTGTTTTTTTTATTTTGATAAATGGGTGTGTCTAGCGCCAAATGAATTGGCGCTCTTGGGTTTTGGTTTCCAAAACCCAGGCAACCCCTCCCCAACCCTTATATATATATATATCTCTTATTTATTATAATTATAATTATAATAAATATATTTATAATAAATATAATAACTAAAATAAATACAATAAATTTATAATAATGTTTATTATAATTATAACAATTATATAATTATAATAAATATATAATTATAATAAATATATAATTATAATAAATATAAAATTATAATAATTATATAATTACAATAATTAAATAACTATAAATATAATAAATATATAAATATAATAATTGTATATTTATAATAAATATATAATTATAAATATAATAATTATATAATTACTAAAATTATAATAATTATATAATTGTAAATATAATAATTATATAATTATAATAAATATATAATTATAATTACAGTAATTCTATAATTATAAATATAATAAATATACACTTATAATTATTAAATAATTTTAATAAATATATAATTATAAATATAATAAATATATAAATATATAATTGTTATAATTATTAATAATTATATAATTGTTATAATTATAATAAATATATAATTAGTGTAATTACATAATTATTATAAATATATAATTATTGTAGTTATATAATTATTATAATTATATAATTATTGTAAATATATAATTATTGTAAATATATACCTATTATATATATATATATATAATTAATAAGGTTTATATATATAAAGATATGATTATAATAATTAATATATAATTAAAATATAATAAATATATAGTTATAAATATAATTAATATATGATTAGAGTAATTACATAATTATAATAATTATATAATATTTAATAAAGTTTATTTATATAAAGATAAATAATTTTAATAATGTTTATTTAAATATAAATTTATAAATTTTAAATATAAGGTTTATTTATATATAATTATTTATAAATTTATAAATTTATATATAATTATTTAAATACATAAATAAACCATATTAAATTTATTTATAAATTTATATATATATATATAAATAAACATTATTAAAATTATTTATATTTATTATATTTATTATAATATATTATAATTATATATATATATATATATTTGCATTTAATAATAAATAATTACAATTTTAAAAATATATTTATAAATGTAAATTTAAAAATGTGAGATTATTTATAATTATACTTATAAATATAAATATAATTATACAATTATAAATATATATTTAGATAGTTATATATAAATATATCAATATATTTAATAAATTTATTTATCACATTAATAAATATGTATTTATTTATAATAAAAGTATAATAAAATAAATATATAAATATAATAATTATAAATATAACAAATCCATAATTGTAATTAATATATAATTATAATAAATATCTAATTATAATAAATATCTAATCATTAATAAATATATAAATATAATAAATATATAATTAAAAATATAATAATTATATAATCACAATAAATATATAATTGAAATAAATATATAATTATAATAAATACATAATAATAAATATAATAAATGCATAATTATAATATATTTATTACAAATATATATTGAATATATAATTATAATAAATATGTAATTATTGTAAATATAAGATTATAATAAATATATGATTAAAAATATAATAAATATATAATTATAAATATAATAAATATATGATTATAATAATTATGTAATTATAATAATTATTTAATATTTCATAATGTTTATTTATATAAATATAAATAATTTTAATAATGTTTATATATATATATAAATATATAAATAAATTTAATATGGTTTAATTATGTATTTAAATAATTATATATAAATTTATAAATTTTAAATATAAGGTTTATTTATATTTAAATATTTATATATAATTATAAATATAATTATAAATAATTTCATATTTTTAAATACATATTTATAAATATATTTTAAAAATTGTAGTTATTATTTTTAAATGTAATTATAAATATATAATTATATATATTTATGAGTATATATATATGTGACTATATTTATTATATTTATGATTATATATTTATTATATTTATTTATTTATTTATTACTTAAATATATGTTTATAAATATAAATTTATTTATGTAAAGATAAATTTAAAATTATAAATAAATATAATTATAAATATATATATTTAACTACATATATAAATATATAATTATATATTAACAACTATAAATAAATATAATTATAAATATATGCATATTTATAATTATATATATATGTATATATTTTAATTTTATATTTATCATATTTATAATTATATATATTATAATATTTAAAGATATAATAAATTTATAATATTTTTAAATATATAATATTTTATATTTATTATAAATTTATTATATTTTTAATATATTTATTATATTTAAAATATATTTATTATATTTATAATGTATTTATCATATTTATAATATATTTATGATAGTTATAATATATTTATTATATATTTATTTAATTATATGTAAATATAATAAATTCTTACAATTACATATTTATTATTATATTTACAATTATATTTTTATTATATTTATTATTATATTTACACATATTTTTATTATATTTCTTATATATTTAATCCTATTTATATTGTATTTTATATTTATAATAAATTTATTATATGTATATTATATTTATTATAATATATATATATAGGTAGGTTAAGGGGATGGGGCGTGGGGTGCAAAGCGCCACTTCAAGTGGCGGTGCATCACCCCATTTCCCCAAATAATAAACCCCCTGCCCCATTAAACTAAAAAAAGAAATAAAAAAAACCTCACCCCCTAAATCAGTCATCATGTGGGTCCACTTAAACGACCACTTCTTAATTAAATTTAGACTTTGGTTTTGATTACAATATATATAAAGGGGGGAATGACATTTAAGGACCAGAAGGGCGTCTTAATTCCAGTTAAGGACCAAATAATATTTTTTTTGTCTTTTAAAAATTTGTGGCGGAATATCAAATTTATGTAACAAAATTTAAAAAACATATTTTAATTAATGAGAATTCTCGATATCTTTTTAAAATATTTTTCTAACAAAAATTATCATCTTCATCGTTCATGCATGGCAGTCGTTTTTTCTGCGTCTGCTGGCGGGGTGCAGCATCTGCTGGTTCAACACCGTCTGCTACGTCCTCTGCCTCCGGAGCTTCCCCTCCCACCGTCCCCTCGCCCTCTCCCTCACCACAAGCTTCAACAGCCTCACCGCCGCCCTCTACGGCCTCATCGCCAACTCCATTTACCCCCGAAACGCCGCCGTCTACCTCCTCCTCAACGCCGTCCTTCCCCTCCTTGCTTCCGCCGCCGCCCTCCCGGCCATCATCCGCCGCACGGACCCAGAAGCCCCCCCCCCCCGCCGCTGCCCGATCCCTCCCGCCGTGAGCCCCTCGTGTTCCTTCTCCTCAACCTCCTCGCCGCCCTCACCGGCCTCTACCTCCTCCTCCTCCACTCCCAATCCTCCGTCAACCGATCCATCGCCAGGATCCTCCTCGCCGGCGCTCTCTTCCTCCTCGTTCCGCCGATCCTGATCCCCGGTGCGGTGTACGCATGTAAGCCGCCAATCAGCCTTGCCGGGACGGAAGAACCAGAAATGGTCTACGGAGAACTCATGTCAGGTGAGAACAACGAGGGCCCGCCGAAGCGAGAGGGAGGTTTTCGCTGCTTCGATGTTTTCACCGCGAAAGATCGGATAACGGTGCTCGGAGAGGAGCACTCGCCGGCGTATCTGGTGCGACGGTGGGATTTCTGGCTGTATTACGCTGCGTATTTCTGCGGCGGAACCGTGGGACTGGTGTACAGCAACAACCTCGGTCAGATCTCGCAGTCGCTCGGTTACGCCTCGGAAACCAACTCCGTCGTCACCATCTACTCCACTTGTTCGTTCTTCGGCCGCCTCCTCTCCGCCGCGCCGGACCTACTCCCAGAGTAAGCGCCGCCGCCAACGAACCTTTTAAACATTCTTCCATCCATTTACTTTGCGAGAACCGGCTGGCTGGCAGCGGCGTTGGTGCTGACGCCGGTGGCCTTCTTTGATCTCGCCGTCTCCGGCACGATGGTGGCGCTGCAGACGAGCACCGTCCTGATTGGTTTGAGCTCCGGCTTCGTGTTCGCGGCGGCCGTTTCAATCACGTCGGAGCTGTTTGGCCCGGGCAGCCTGGCGGTGAACCACAACATCCTCATCACGAACATCCCGATAGGGTCCGTCCTTTACGGGCTCCAGGCGGCGGTGGTGTATGATTGGAACGCCGGAGCGTCGGCGATGGGGGAAGATCCGATGGTGTGCATGGGGAGGCGGTGCTACCAGCGGACGTTCCTGTGGTGGGGTTGCATTTCGGTGGCGGGATGGTTGTTTGGTTCGCTGTTGTACCTGCGGACAAAGCCGGCTTATGGCTGATGTCACTGACCCCAAAGCACCGGGCAGTACAACAGTTGCAGGTTCTTGACTGGGTACCAACTAGGATGATGAACATATGCAATTATCGGAAGCGCAATTATCGGAAGTTCATGAATATGACGGGGTCAAAGATAATAAATAACTCAAGAACAACTCGCGTATTAAAATCCCCCCCACCCCTACCAACTTTGAGTCAATCCATTCCCCTCAAAACCTATTTTAGCTGAGGTAACCAGTATTCTAATAATTTTTTATGTGAATTGTGAATTAGATAGACACTAATATGTTTCATGTACTGATATTGTACATGGTGAAAATAAATATGATTTATATCTATCAACACTCACTCATCGCCTTGTAGCGAGAACTATGATGTTCAATATCGAGAACGTCATGGTACACAACATACAACTTCCAACAAGTAATGTCAAAGTGTTGATTAATGTAGCCCATGAGCCGAGTGTCGAGCTACCTGTTCCAATTGATGATGAAGATATCCATAAGGTCGAAGAAGCTCTTGAAACATTCATCGTGTGGTCATCACATCTTGTAAAAAAATATGTCGACAATGAGGTATTCATTTCCAATTTACTTTTCAAGATAAACCTTTGAGATTTAATGAAAAAATGTATGAATCAATGAATGTTATTACAAATGGATATAGGGAAGGGGTTGAAAAGAATGGCTCAAAACCATCTTAAGGATCAAGCAACCGATCGAAACGATCTATCGAAAGCACCTTAAGTCCGCATGTTCTATATCCACATTTATTATAATTGTAGGCTCATGTGAATACGAAGTTGAAAGATGGTGGTACTCACACAATTGTTTTTGATGAAAATATGTACAATGGGGAAGATCCAGATTTCATTAGTGTTGACAATGTAAGTGAAATCATGAAGCATGATTAGCTAGGCAACTCAGTTGTAAATGTATACATGAGGTATGTTTTTATTATTTAATTTTCTAAAAGCTGATATACTATGATAATTATGAGTAAATACATTTTATATTTTTCACGGGCCTATATATGAAAAACAATTGAAGGGATTTCCACATGAACAAAAATTTGAAGTCGTTAGTCCTCACGTCACCTCTACAGAACAAAAAAACATAGAATCCGATAAAGAGGGTGAAATAGTGGTAGACCTGCTCAAATTTTTTAACATCAAAATTACGAATGATAGAATCGTTTTAATACCAACGATGAATGGGTAAAACTCTACAATTTAATCATATTAAATATATTTTAATTTTTTTTATTATTTATTCTTTTCTATGTTCTTAGGAAGCATTGGATGCTCATTACAGTCAATTTAGATACTCCAAAGATTTATTTCCTGGATTCAATGCATGAATATCCAACAAACCGACCACACGTGATGACATTTGTCAATTTGTAATACATTACATCCAACATTTTAGAACTAAACATCTAGTTATATAATTTATATTATCTTTTAATGAGGATTCTTTTATGATGTGGTGGTGCGTGAATATCGTCTACATCATGGAATAAGGCCAGGAGAAAAGAACAAGAAACATCACAAGTACTACGACTAGATAAATATTAGGGTATATATAATAAGATTTCACTATCTAAATACATCTAAAAAAATTACTTATTTGTTATCAATGTTTCTGCAGTGTCCGAAACAAACAAACAGAAAAGACTGTGGTTATTATATTTATAAATTTATGATAGAGATCATATTTTACCAACAAACTAGCATCCCTAAAGAGGTACTTTTGAAGATAATTACTATTTCATTTAAAATATTTATTAATCCTTTGTGTATTTACATTTTTTCAGTACTACCATGTTTACCGAAAAGAATCATCACTACTACAAAAACGGGCAATAACAGCGCTAAAATCGGGCTTTAACAGCGCTAGAAAAGCGATGTAAAGCTCAGCGCTGATAAAGGGGGGGGGTCCTTTCACAGCGCGTTTTAAGCGCTGTTAAATGTCACCTTTAACAGCGCTAAAAAAACGTTGTTAAATGTCGCCTTTAACAGCGCTAAAAAAGCGCTGTTATATGTTGCCTTTAACAGCGCTTTTTTAGCGCTGTTAAATATCTCCTTTAACAGCGCTTTTTTAGCGCTGTTAAATGTTGCCTTTAACAGCGCTAAAAAAGCGCTGTTAAATCCCTGCCTGCTGCTAAAAAAAACCTGCACGAGTACAGCCAGCCGAGCAGACCTGCACAAAAACCAGTATATCAACCACAGACCTGCACAAAAACCAGTATATCAACCACAAGCATGTCATCAACCGATCACAACCCAACCAAACAGTGTTCTTACCATGAGTTAGATACCGTCTACCCAGAAACAAAAACTACCTCATTACATAGTATCACAAAATATTCCTACACAACTCAGAAGATAAATACTAGAACATTCCACTATGCATTGTTTCTCCTTGGATTGCCACTTGGTTTTGACAAATCGTGCAGAGCCCGTGCTCCTTGAATCATTCTGCAATACATAAAAAGGATATCCCAACTCTCCCAACCATCACCCTTAGTAATTATGTATATTAATACAAAAAAGGTAACATATCATAAACTGGGGGACTGTAATGAGACATCAAGATTAACATTCTATATATAGGATCGATGTCTGGTAGGATTGGTTGCGTTGATACATGACTCTACCTGGACCTCAAAAATAGATATATGATCTCACTCCAGGACTTTCAGAGAGACTCCAACTATGTCTAGGACGTCCTGCTGAAGCGATCGTACTACCGTAAGTAGGAAAAGATACCAAAACCATCCTAGGAAGGATCATGGGAGCCAACCCTAATGAAATATGTCCTTGATATAGTGTTCAAAGAGATCAATCATGGTACATAAAATTATGTGTCATTTAAAGGGTCACATGCCTTGTCCCTTTACCCTGGGTAACTCCAATGTTCAGCTGCCTGTGTGAATATACATGTCATATCAATAGGAAATTACATGGCATGTTAAAAAACATATACTTGTTACCCTTTGATCTTGTGTCCTCTTATGCACCCTTGCCCTATGTTAGTACATGACGCTGATCCCGTGTGATTCTTCCTGTGTATCTGTACAAGGGATAAACTACGTAGCTGGCTCATTAAAGACATGTAGTGGGATATATTCCATGTAGGAAAGCCATGTAATCCACCCCATGTTTGTGTATCTCAAAAATTCATGCAAAGTCTTGGGGGAGGGTCTACAGTACATGTGAGGTGGATATCTCAGTTGTTGATTTCACTTAAAAATAAGTCCATTTTGAACAAAACAGAGGCACTTTGAGTGGTGTCGACCACACCGGGCCTCGGATTGAGTCGGGGTTGACTCATACACATCAAATTTGACCCATGGATCATTGTTCTTAAGTTTCAATAGAATCCGAATGCGTTTGGTCAGTTTCCCGTATGTCAGTTGTTGATTTCTCACTTAAAATTAAGTCCATTTTTAACAAAAACAGAGGCACTTTCAGTGGTTTCGGCCACACCGGGCCTCGGATTGAGGCGGGGTTGACTTTTACATGTCACATTTGACCCATGTATCGTTGTTCTAAAGTTTCAACAGAATCCGAATGCGTTTGGTTGGTTTTTCGTATGTTAGTTGTTGATTTCACTTAAAATTAAGTCCATTTTTAACAAAAACAGAGGCACTTTGAGTGGTGTAGGCCACACCGGGCCTCGGATTGAGGCGGGGTTGACTCGTACACGTCACATTTGACTCATGGATCGTTGTCCTTAAGTTTCAATAGAAACCGAATGTGTTTGGTCGGTTTGGTGTATGTATGTAAAATATTGTCCATTTTAAACAAAATACATACACTTGGAGTGATACCGGCCACACCGCGTCTCGGATTGAAGCAGGGTTGACTCGTACACATCACATATGACCCATGGATCATTGTACTGAAGTGTTAACACAATCCTAAGGCGTTTGGTCGGTTTCCCGTATGTCAGTTGTTGATTTCACTTAAAAATAAATCCATTTTGAACAAAATAGAGGCACTTTGAGTGGTGTCGGCCACACCGGGCCTCGGATTGAGTCGGGGTTGACTCTTACACGTCAAATTTGACCCATGGATCATTGTCCTTAAGTTTCAACAGAATCCAAATGCGTTTGGTCGGTTTGCCGCATGTCAGTTGTTGATTTCACTTAAAAATAAGTCCATTTTGAACAAAAGAGAGGCACTGTGAGTGGTGTCGGCCACACCGGGCCTCGGATTGATGCGGTGTTGAATCGTACACGTCACACATGAGTCATTGATCGTTGTGAAAAAGTATCAACGCAATCAGAATCTGTTAGATCGGTTTGGCGTATGTACGTAAAATATTGTCCATTTTAAACTAAATACATACACTTGGAGTGATACCGGTCACACCGCGCCTCTTATTGAGGTGGGGTTGACTCGTACACATCACATTTGACCCATGGATCGTTTTCCTTAAGTTTCAATAGAATCCCAATGCGTTTGGTCGGTTTTCCATATGTCAGTTGTTGATTTCACTTAAAATTAAGTCCATTTTTAACAAAACAGTGACACTGTGAGTGGTGTCGGCCACACCGGGCCTCAGATTGATGCGGTGTTGAATCGTACACATCACACATGAGTCATTGATCGTTTTGAAAAAGTATCAACACAATCAGAATCCGTTAGATCGGTTTGGCGTATGTACGTAAAATATTGTCCATTTTAAACTAAATACATACACTTGGAGTGATACCGGTCACACCGCGCCTCTGATTGAGGCGGGGTTGACTCGTACACGTCACATTTGACCCATGGATCGTTTTCCTTAAGTTTCAATAGAATCCCAATGCGTTTGGTCGGTTTGCCGTATGTCAGTTGTTGATTTCTCACTTAAAAATAAGTCCATTTTGAACAAAACAGAGGCACTTGGAGTTGTGTCAGCCACAACAGGCCTCAGATTGAGGTGGGGTTGACTCGTACACGTCACACATGAGTCATTGATCATTGTGAAAAAGTATCAACGCAATCAGAAGCCGTTAGATCAGTTTGGCGTATGTACGTAAAATATTGTCCATTTTAAACTAAATACATACACTTGGAGTGATACCGGTCACACCGCGCCTCTGATTGAGGCGGGGTTGACTCGTACACGTCACATTTGACCCATGGATCGTTGTCCTTAAGTTTCAAGAGAATCCCAATGCGTTTGGTCGGTTTTCCGTATGTCAGTTGTTGATTTCTCACTTAAAAATAAGTCCATTTTGAACAAAACAGAGGCACTTGGAGTTGTGTCAGCCACAACAGGCCTCAGATTGAGGCGAGGTTGACTCGTACACGTCACATTTGAAGGTGAGTATGCATACACGATAGTTGACCTTCTTAGAGAAGAGTTTCTGGAAGAGTATAAAAGACATGAAGCAATGAAGATCATTAGAGTGTTGGAGCAAATGTGGTTGCTACAAACAATGTGGAAATCGGCTTGTGCAAAGCGACCTAAGTTACAACTTGCAGGTATTGTACTCTATTTTTTTCTGGAAGGTTTCAGTTTAAATGCATTTTGGAATGATCATTGATAGCCATTGTCTTTTAGGTTTTTTTGACAGCCGAGGGGAAAGGGTGGGGTCTGCAGACATTGGAGGATATGTCGAAGGGTGATTTTGTGTGTGAATATGTTGGAGAAATGTTAACTCCCGCAGTTCTAAAAAGAGTCACTATTTAAAAGAAAGTCATAAGTTTAGATACATCTCAAGATGGTCAGTTTAAAGACATTTTGAGGGACACTACTAAAGACATGCTCAGATATGCACACATCCCCCACTTTTAGATCGTTGTCTACTACAATGATCTTCCAAACAGGATATGCATTAGAACGCTCACGATACATAGAGAAATTCACTGGCCACCTTCGAGAATGATATGAAGCACAAACCATGACAACATTATGTTTTTTCTTGAAAATTCTCTTGGCGAACTGGAATGGCAACTCACTCTTGTGATTTTGCGTCTCTACTTGTCTCTTCATGTGTGCAGCTACTGCCATTCCAGTTCGCCAAGAGAATTTTCAAGGAAAAACATAATGTTGTCATTGTTTGGGCTTTAGATCATTCTCAAAGTTGGGCAGTGAATTTCTCTATGTATCATGAGCGTTCTAATTCATATCTTGGTTGAAAGATCATTGTAGTAGACAACGATCTAAAAGTGGGGGATGTGTGCATATCTGAGCATGTCTTTAGTAGTGTCCCTCAAAATGTCTTTAAACTGACCATCTTGAGATGTATCTAAACTTGTGACTTTATTTTAAATAGTGACTCTTTTCAGAACTGTGGGAGTTAACATTTCTCCAACATATTCACACACAAAATCACCCTTCGACATATCCTCCAATGTCTGCAGACTCCACCCTTTCGCCTCAGCTGTCAAAAAAACCTAAAAGACAATGGCTAGCAATGATCATTCCAAAATGCATTTAAACTGAAACCTTCCAGAAAAAAATAGAGTACAATACCTGCAAGTTGTAACTTAGGTCGCTTTGCACAAGCCGATTTCCACATTGTTTGTAGCAACCACATTTGCTCCAACACTCTAATGATCTTCATTGCTTCATGTCTTTTATACTCTTCCAGAAACTCTTCTCTAAGAAGGTCAACTATCGTGTATGCATACTCACCTTCAAATGTGACATGTACGAGTCAACCCCGCCTCAATCTGAGGCATGTTGTGGCTGACACAACTCCAAGTGCCTCTGTTTTGTTCAAAATGGACTTATTTTTAAGTGAGAAATCAACAACTGACATACGGCAAACCGACCAAACGCCTTCGGATTGTGTTGACATTTTAGGACAACGATTCATGGGTCATATGTGATGTGTACGAGTCAACCCCGCCTCAATCTGAGACGCGGTGTGACCGGTATCACTCCAAGTGTATGTAATTTGTTTAAAAGGGACAATATTTTACGTACACACGCCAAACCGATCTAACGGCTTATGATTGTGTTGATACTTTTACACAACGATCCATGAATCATGTGTGACGTGTACGAGTCAACCCCACATCAATTCGAGGCCCGATGTGGCCGACACCACTCACAGTGTCTATGTTTTGTTAAAAATGGACTTAATTTTAAGTGAAATCAAGAACTGACATACGGCAAACCGACCAAACGCATTCGGGTTCTGCTGAAACTTAAGGACAACCAAGATATGCATTAGAACGCTCATGATACATAGATTAATTCACTGCCCACCTTCAAGAATGATCTGAATCCCAAACCATGACAGCATTATGTTTTTCCTTGAAAATTCTCTTAGCGAAGTGGAATGGCAATAGCTGCACACATGAAGAGACAAGTAGAGACGCAAAATCACAAGAGTGAGTTGCCATTCCAGTTCGCCAAGATAATTTTCAAGGAAAAACATAATGCTGTCATGGTTTGTGCTTCAGATCATTCTCGAAGGTGGCCAGTGAATTGCTCTATGTATCATGAGCGTTCTAATGCATATCTTGTTTGGAAGATCATTGTAGTAGACAACGATCTAAAAGTGGGGAATGTGTGCATATCTGGTGCATATCATCTGTTAAAATGGAAAAATGACTCATTGGAGAAAGAATGTTTTATTTAATAACAATTACAATTTTGCTACGAACATTTACATACAACAATATTTCATCTTCTGATCCCCTTAACCCCTCTCAAAAATGACCACCAATTGTACATGTCCCCAAGTCAGATCTTCATTGTATTTGTGTATAATCTGTCATCAGGTATGCGGCCCACTCGTTTCTGAACACATCTATATCATCTTGTGAGTATGAGGCTTTTCGGCAGTCATAGTAGTACTGCAAAATAAAAAAATAAAGAATTAATAAATAACTTAAACGAACTAGTAGTTGTTTTTGAAAATACCTCTTTAGGGATGCTAGTTTGCTGATGAAAAACGATCTATTTCATAAATTTACAAACATAATAACCGCAATCATTATCATTTGTTTGTTTTGGACACTGCAAAAAAATTGATCATTAGGAGAATAAATAACTTGTGTTGAGATGTGTTTGGATAGTGAAATTTTATTATATATACCCTGATATTTGTCCAGACGTAGTACTTGCTCGCCTCCCTATGCTTAACCCCTTTCCTCATTCCTTTTTTTAGACGATATTGACACACAGCCCTATCATAAAAGAATCCTTAGTAAAAGATAATAAAAATTATATTACTTCATGTTTATACCTAAAACTTAAGATGTAGTGTCTTACAGATTCACAAACTCCATCATGTATGGTCGGTTTGATGGATATCCTAGCTTTGAATCCAGAAAATAAATCTTCTGAGTATCCAAGTTCACCGCAATTAGCAACCAATGTTGCCTAAAAACACAAAAAGGAATAAGTAATAAAAAAAGTGAAAATATAATTGATATGCTTTAATCGTAGAGTATTACCCCTGCATGGTTGGTATTAGGAAAAGTCTGTCATCTGTAATCTTGCGTTCAAATGTTTTCAGCAAGTCCTTCACTATTGCATCCCTTTTTTATGACTCTATTTTTGTTTGGTGTGTTGATGTGATATGAGGACTAACCAGTCCAAATCTTGGCTCATGGGAAAATCCCTTCAACTGTTTTTCATAAATGCGTCTATCAACAATATAAAATGCATTTAGTCATAATTTTCACATTAGATCAGCTTTTAGAAAATCAATTCATGGAAACATACCTCATATATACATTTACAACAGTGACGCCTAACCAACCGTTTTCAAGGATTTCATTTACATTTTCAGCAGCAACGAAATCTTGACTTTCCTCTCCGTATATATTATCTTCGAAAACCACTATATGACTATTACCATCTTTTAGCTTCGTATCCACATGAGTCTTCAATGCTAGTAAATGTGGAAAGAGAACAGGTGGTGTTATTGTGCTTTCAGTAGCTCCTTGGGATCGATTGGTCGATCCTTTAGATGGTTTCAAGCCGATGTTAGTCACCCCCTTTCCTTTCTCCGTCTATAACAACAATCATTGATTCAGACACTCTTTTCATTAATTGTTAAGGGTTTAGCTTGAAAATAAAAGGAAATAGATACCTCTTTGTCTGCATGTACTCTTACAAGTTGTGCCGGCCATGCAATGAATGTCCCAATAGCCTTTTCGACCGTATTAATATCATCGTCATCAAGTGGAATAGGTAGCATTGCATTTGGCTCATGAGCTACAGTAATCGTCACTTTCAGATGATCTTTTGAAAGTGGTCTATTATGCAGTGTGGCATCTGGGATATTGAACACTGTAGCCCTCGCTACAAGGTGATAGGTGGGTGTTGACAGATATAAATCACAATCATTATCACCCTGTAGAAGATCAGTACAGATAAATTATCAGTGTTTGTCTGATTCATATTTCATGGGAACCGTTATTAGAATATTGATTACCACGGCTAAGACATTTTTTTTAGGTGAATGGCTCGCCTCAAAGCTGGTGGGGGGTGGGGCAGGATGTTCATGCGGTGGTTGTTCCTGAGTTGTGTCCTCCCTTTGCTTCCCACCCATAAAAGTTGCTAGCAACTCTCCCTGCCATTGCAATTGTTCTTCAAGGGTTGCTATTTTTTCACTCATTTGTTCCAATTTTTTCTCTGTATCATCCATTTTTTTCTTCTTCTCAAAATATACTCGGGGTGTCACCCCAAACCCTGCACCTATGACACGACTGTATTTTTCTGGCTGCTTCAAAGCCGTCGATAATAGGTCTGTATCAGCTATAGGAGTAGCTGATTCCTGTGACTGTCAGATATAGGAAAAAAACTAATTATTTTTATGTAATAGCAATTTTAAACAAATCTTTTTATCATCGTGTCATACTTACACATATTTGCCACACTTTTTGTGTGTTCTCATCTATTAACTTCCCTTCTTTGTTCACACGTGCCTCCTTCCATAGCACATGACGTGGGATAGAAGTGCATTTGGTTTTAGATTCATCAATCTACATATAAACATAGAAAGATAATTATGATGTTGTTTATTGGCACCTAACAATATTACTGTAAATTTACAATACGTACCATTTTCTTTTCTAATGAAGCGTACCCCATCCTTGCTTTACGATAGGGGTATGTTGGATTTGATGCACGTTCCTTATTTTCAGTACAGAGTTTCTGTTTCACAAATGAAATATTGACAATCAAAGTGATGAATACAGGTATCCTCAAACAACGTATTATCACTCACAATGTACCTAAAACTTCTCATCCCCACGACGGCCAATAAATGCATCCCATGCTTCTTGGGATATCAGGTGCGCATAGACAATGGGTGGGTGCGGGTTTATTTTACCTTTAGAATCTTTCAGGTGATATCTTGTTAAAATAGTACGAAAACCTCGATGAATCTTTCCTGCAAGCCTTAGTACATAATCCTTGTGTGAGTCGTCTACTATAAATGTACTCTGCAAGAGATTGAGAAGAGTAAGACACTGTTTCATCATTTTATTTGCTAGTTAATTAAAGAAATAAATTCATAATGTTACCGTAATTTCTTCCCAGATCACAGCCTTCAACCCGGACACAACATGGTGCCATGAATCTATGTCAATCGGCACGCGTTGCCGAGTGACAACTCCAATGTAACTGCTAAACATAGCCTTGTTGGGATTCACATGTTGGCCTCGTGCATTCCATCCGACTTCAAATTTGATGCCTTTGCTTTTCTCCTTAAGAATTTTGGCTAACACTGTCAAACTACGACGCACCTGTGATTTCTGCGACGTTGGTCCTTCATTCCCTACCATTTCATCGATATCAACATCATCTATATGTTCATCTACTATGATATCAACGGCATGTGCTGATGGTTGTTGGACCTCAACACTAAGAGAAGGAGCCGCAACAGCAAGAGCAGCAGCAGGAGCAGTAGGAGCACCAGGAGTCGCAGCAGTAAGAGCAGCAGCAGGAGCAGTAGGAGCACCAGGAGCCGCAGCAGTAAGAGCAGCAGCAGGAGCAGTAGGAGAACCAGGAGCCACAGCAGGAGGAGGAGTAGGAGCCACAGTAGTAGGAGCAGTAGGAGCCGCATCAGGAGCAACAGTAGCAGCAGCATGAGCTGTAGGAGCAGCAGGAGCAGCAGCAGCCGCAGCAGCAGCTGCTTGAGAGACTTGTTCAGTCTCAAGGTTAGGAGCACCAGAATGTGCAGAAGTCATTATCTGCAAAAGTGGTTGAACAGTTCATTCAAATTACATAAATTCTGTAATGATAAGATAATAACATGAGATAACAAGATCTATATTACAAACAAAATATAACCTGTTTACTGAACTCTCTTTATTTTTTTCAAAGGTTGAAGAGATTTGACACCTCTATCGACAATCCAAATCCCTTCATTGTGGTCTCCTCTAACATACAAAACATCATCTGCATTGGGACCACTCCGAATTGATTGTGACGTACCACTAAAAGGATCGTCCTCAACTGAATTTTCATCGGAACCCTCAATAGTTTTGGACGATAACAGAACAATCGACCACTTTCGGTTTGCGGGATCTGGAACATAAAAAACTTGTACCGCTTGTGATGCCATTATAAACTGTTCGTCTTTGTACCATTCTTTACTAAAATCAACTTTCACAAATCCCTATTCATCTATTTTAACACCACTATTGTTATCAATCCATTTGCATTGAAAAATCGGCAATTGAAATGTCGTATAATCCAACTCCCATATTAGTTTGATAATGCCAAAGTATGACATATTTGCATAAATTGGATTTCTATCCTTACTACCAGAAACATGCATCGCTTCAGCCACTAGTGTAACTCCACTATTTTTCATGGTACTCTCTTCATCATGTTCATCCGTATAGAATATATAACCATTAATTACATACCCACTGTAAGATAATACATACACACTTGGTCCAGCGGCTAGTCATCGAAGTCGTTCTGAAATTGAATTCGGATTTTCATCCAACTGCTTAAAAATATGGTCCTGAAACCATCCTATAAATTGGTGATTATGTGTATCTACTAACCATTTTTCAGCCCTCGATGGATTCAACTGCCTAAGAATTTCTTTGTGAGTTTCAATATATGGAGCAACCTCCCAACTGTTATGCAAAACATAAAGATGAGCCTGCTCCCGATCTGTAATACTGATTGTTACAACTTCTCTTCCAGAAATTCCCCCACCCTCAATGCGTCCAGTGTGACGAGATTTCGGGAGACCAATGCTTTCCACATCAGATAGGTATTCAATACAAAATTCAATGGCTTCCTCAACAATATATTGCTCCACTATACAACCCTCTGGCCGACTTCGATTTTTGACATATCCTTTCAAAATCTTCATATACCATTCAACAGGATACATCCATCTATAGTGCATAGGACCACAAAGTCGAATCTCTCTCACCAAGTGAATCATCAAATGAACCATCATATCAAAGAATGTTGGCGGGAAGAACATTTCTAATTCACATAATATAATGACAATTTCTTTTTCCATAGCTGGCAATTTCCCCGGGTCTAAAACTTTGCTACATATAACTTTGAAAAAGAAACAAAGTTTGGTTAACGTATGACGAACATTCTTGGGTAAAATGCAACGTAAAGCTATAGGAATTAGATCTTGCATCAAAACATGGAAATCATGTGATTTCAAAGCTTTTAACTTCAAATCATTCATTGACACAATGTTCTTGATATTTGATGAGTACCCCTATGGAACCTTTACATCATTAAAGAAGTTGCAAAACTAATATCTCTCTGCCCTAGAAAGAGTATAAGCAGCAGGAGGAAGAAACATTCGATTTTCACCTTTCACGGGAGCCAACTCTTCTCGTATTCCCATGTCAACCATGTCCAACCTTGCCTTAATTCCATCTTTTGTTTTGCCAGGGGCATTTAGCAACGTTCCAATAACACTATCACATACATTTTTTTCCACATGCATCACATCAAGAAAATGTCTGACGTACAAACAATTCCAGTATGGTAATTCAAAAAAACTGATCTCTTTTTCCAACCGATTTTCGTAAGGTTTTTTGAAAATAGTTTACCAAAAACAGTGTTCATATCTTTTACTTTCTCAAACAGCTGATCACCTGTTAGTGGAGACGGTGTTGTGCATTTTTCTGAACTTCCATTGAATGATGTCGTCCAAGATCGGTACTTATGTCGACGAGGTAGAAATCTACGATGTCCTAGAAACACAGATTTCGATGAATGTTTCAACCTAATTGATTCTGTATCTTCTTCGCACACGGGACACCCTTGAGTTCCTTTAATGCTATAGCCTGACAAATTTCCATAAGCAGGGAAATCATTTATTGTCCCATACAACATCGCTCTCAACGTGAAGTATTCACTTTTATAAGCATCATACAACATTACACCTGAGTCCCACAATAACTTCAAATCCTCGATCAAAGGAGTCAGATAAACATCAATATCGTTACCTGGTTGTTTTGGTCATGATATAAGCATAGATAACATGATGAATTTTCGCTTCATGCATAACCAGGGTGGCAAGTTATAATTTAGCAACATAACAGGCCATGTACTATGAGTGCTGGTTTGAAAACCAAAAGGATTCACTCCATCTGTAGATAACGCAAGACGAAGGTTTCTCGGCTCTTTTCCAAATTCAGGATACTCATGATCAATTTTCTTCCATTGAGGAGAGTCGGTCGGATGACGTAATAACCCATCTTTATTTCTTTTATCTGCATGCCACGACAATTGTCTTGCAGTTTCTTCACTTCCATATAAACGCCTAAACCTTGGAATGATTGGAAAGTACCATACAACTTTCGTAGGATTGGATTTATCTTTCTTGTATCGAGAAGCACCACACTTTGGGCATTCTGTAAGTGATTTTTTCTCCTTTCGAAACAATATACAGTCTTTCGGGCAGGCATGTATTCTTTCAGAAATCATTCCCATCGAGCGTAGCATTCGTCTAGCTTCATATGTCCGGCTTGGGAGCTCATTATCTTCCGGGAGCATGTCATTCAAGAGAGCAAGTAGTTCCGTAAAACTGACATCACTCCATCCATTGCCTGCTTTCAATTTATACAACTTCAGTACAGCTGACAATGTTGTATACTTAGTGCAAGCAGCATACAATGGCGTCTTTTCACAACTCTTTAACTTCTCAAACAATTTTGGGCAATCACGGGGTTCATCTTGAATTGTCTTTGTCATTTCCTCAATACGATCTTTATCATCATTGACATCTGTAATCACATCCTCCATACGGTCTTCTTCATTATCTATATTTGTATTCATATCTGACGATCCATAAAACGCAGTTTTATCCCAGCCAGTAGCTACATTCGCTTTTTCTCCGTGTTTATTCCAACATTTATAACTCCGATCTATTCCGTGACATATCAAATGTTCTTCCAACTCCTCTGGAGTAAGTAGTCTAGAATAACAACAACATAAACACGGACAAAGGATTTGAGAAGGATCCTTTGTGTGATCCTTTGCAAACTTGATGAACTCTTTCACTCCGTTCTCGTACTCTATTGTTAAACGATTAGAATCCATCCAATCTTTATTCATCTTCATCCTATTTGAATCTCAAATATTAGTATTTATGGTTCAAGTACACAAAAGAAGACTTCCAAATACAGTAGAAGGGAAACACTTCCTTGGAAGGAGATCAAGTAGTCTAACCTATAATCAAGATTCATAAAAAAGAATATTAGATTCACTAAAAAGATGATTATCTATCACTCTATAAGGAGGATATAACAGGAGATAGAGGATTTCCAATCGATGAGAGATACCTTTATCAGAGAGAAACCAAACGCATCCACTAGAGCTTCTATCTTATTTGTATAGGCACTCAGGATACAAAAACTATATTTAGAATGCATGTGAGATAAAGAACGAATAATTAAAATAAATAATACATTATAAAATTTAAAATTCATTATCATCTCTATTATGATTTGTATAGGCACTCAGGATTCATTCTAGTAGTGGTACAGGTTCCCCCATTAATCATGAGTGATAGAGGGAATAGTAGTTTTTGGATTACCTTTCTTGTTTTATACAATTTATGAAGAAATGACAAGGGTTGGAAGTGCCGAGTGTGTTTGACTTGAAAATAGAGGTTCAGTTGCAACACCCTCTGATGTTTTCTGGAGAGGGTGGACCCAAGGTAGATAAGTTCTAAATTTAGTTCATCTAGAATATTCTAGATAACTTTTCTACTCCTTAGTAGAATAGGGTAGAGTTGGTAGCGTATATGTTATGGGGGCCAACAATGATCTACTGTGATATTTAGTCTTGGGATGAAAATATGGAGGGAATGACTTGGAAGAAAATCTAGGATATGTTCATGGATCACTTTTAACCTACGACATTGAGGAAATGAAAATATGAATATTTAATATGTTTGACATAATTATGTTTGATAATGATAGATTATGTTAGATTCTTCACATACCAGTAATGTTTTTATCTAATGTTGACAGGAGATAAGGTATCTATGAAAAAAAATTAGGATGGACTTAGATGTGAGATTAAGTCCCAGGTAAATATATTTTTTATGAGGTTTGTTGAGGTGGTGGATCAGGTTCTCATTTCCAAGGGGAACCTAAAGGAGACTTGTAGTGGTGGTAGGGCGGTTTCAATTGAATGATCTAGTGGTACATATTATGATAGTAGGATTCACCATTATGATATCTTCCACTAGGGTGGTGGTGGATAGAGTATCTATGTGAGAGGATTTTTCTCTTAGAGAGGTTTTTAGTCATCTTCAATCAATGAGGTAGGTCTGGTCACATGTTAGGACTATGACTTTGACCACTAGTGAAGTGTCAATCATGTATCATGATGGTTCATATATATAGGTTCTACATGAACACTTGTAATATGGGTAGTGATGGATGATCTATATTGGTACAGAGCACCGAATAGGGGAACCTAAAGGAGACTTGTAATAGGGGATCCTCTCATTATTTTATATCTTATCTCTTGGTAAATGGTTTCTGTTTTGTGTTAGAGTACTTTTGTGGGATCATGTTGGTCAACACACCATTGGGGGTGTGATTAGAAGGCATCTGTCTTCGTAAGGGGTGTTCCCTCATGGTTTGTGAGTATTGTTTCATTTTGGATTTATACATGCTTGATATGATATGTATTGAATAGATAGTGATGATGTAATTTTTGGTATTTAATCAATATCACATTGATTGTTACCATAGATGAGTGACTGTCATGCCTCATAAGGGTAGAGCCCATGTCTTTTATGGAGAATGGGATATCTTGGTAGACCATCTAGGACCAGTTCTTCCACAACTAGGTGAGAACATAGACCAGTTTACGAATATTTTTCTTGATGATAATGGATTGAAACAAGAAATATTTCCCCCAGTAGTAGACTGGTTCTAGGATGTGTTTCATGAGAATTGATCAGGGCTACCACCTAAAAGAGACTTTGAGTTCATGATTGAGCTGATGCGTGGAGTTGATCCATTTTATATAACGCCTTTCAGAATGAAACAAGAATAGATTCAGGAACATAAAACTCAATGAGAGGAGTTAGATTATGAAGGGTGCATCTGCTCGAGTATGTCACCTTGGGGATCTCATGTTTTATTTTCCAAGAAGGATGACAGAACATTACATATGTGTTTCTATTAATAGAATATGAATCAGATGAAAATTAAGAACAGATATCCACTTCTTTGTATTTTTGATCTATTTGACCAGTTGAGGGGTTCCATATTGTTCTCTAAGATTGATCTAAGGTTTGTTTATCATCATTTGAGGTTGAGAAATTCTGATATACTATAAACTAATTTTGAAATCGTGTATAGTTTTTATGAATTCTTCATAATAAAATTTGTGTTGACGAATTCCCCATGGCATTTATTCTCTTGATGAGTTGAATATTTCACTTGTACCTAGACCAGATTGTAGTTGTTTTATGGATGACATATTGGTGTAATACCAAAATAATGATGATCATTCCCAACATCTGGACATCATCATGAGTACACTTAGAGAGAATCAGCTATACACAATCTATCTATATGAAAACATATACATCTTCTTCATAGATTGTTACCTTAAGGCGGCGGCCGAGGGCGTTGCGGGTTGCGGAAGGCGGCCGCGGAGGGCGACCGAGGGCGGCCGAGTGAGGTGGAGGGCGGCGGAGGCGGCGGAGAGCGGCCGAGGGCGGCGGAGGGCGGCCGAGGGCGGCAGAGAACGGCGGCCGAGGGCGTTGCGGGCAGCCGAGGGCGGCAGGCGGTGGAGGTCGGCCGAGGGTGTTGCGGGCGGCCGAGGGCGGCAAGCTCCGGCGAAGCGAACACAGCAGCGGTATTCGGGAGAAGAGTAGCAGGGTTACGGTTCCGCGAGGGCTTTAGCTGCGATAAAACGAGGGCACTGTGCGACCGACTTTATAAAAAAGTCGACTAAGGTTTTATTAGCGCTAAAAAAGCGCTGATAAAGGCTACCTTTATCAGCGCTAAAATTATAGCGCTGATAAAATCTAGCTTTATCAGCGCTTTTCTAGCGCTGATAATATTATGATTTATCAGCGCTAGAAAAGCGCTGATAAAGATAATTTTTATCAGCGCTTTTTGAGCGCTGATAAAGGATACCCTATATCAGCGCTGAAATTTGAGCGCTGATAGAGGTGTTCTGTATCAGCGCTTTTTTAGCGCTTATATAGGCGAACCTTTATCAGCGCTTTTTGAGCGCTGATAAAGACCAACTGTATCCGCGCTAAAATTTTAGCGCTGATACAGATCATATTTATCAGCGCTAAGAAAGCGCTGATAAACATTAGCTTTTTCAGCGCTGTAATTTTAGCGCTGATATAGGGTATCCTTTATCAGCGGTTTTGCTTAGCGCTGTTATAAGGGCGCGCTTCCCTTGCCCGTTTTTGTAGTAGTGCATATTCACAAGATGAAATAGATTCGTTTAGAAATGAATAGACAAGATACTTGATGAAAGAATGTACACAAATAACATGAAGATATGACCGGTATGACTCGAAGTGTCTATTTTTATTTAAAATTTACAGTATTTTTAGTAAAAAAACAAGTGACATACTGAAAACTGAGAAAACACATTATGATTGATTTGATACTTTAGGACAATGATCCATAAGTTATTTGTGATGTGTAGGAATCAACCACACCTAAATCTGACACACGGTGTGAATGTTATGACTTTAAGTGTGTATTTATATATTAAATTAACAATAAATTTAGCAAAAGGAACAGGTGACATACTGAAAACCGAGCAAATCCATTTGAATTGTTTTGATACTTTAGGACAACGATCCATTAGTCATTTGTGACATATAATGATCAACCACACCTCAATCCAACGAATGGTGTGACCAATATGATTAAAAGTGTCTGTTATCAGTTTAAAATTCACATTTTAGCTCAAAACGCGTCACTCACTGAAAACCAAGCAAACTCACTCCAATTGTCTTCATAATTTAGGACAAATATTCATAAGTTCTTTGTGACGAGTATGGAGCATTCTCATATGAAACTGACACACGATGCAATCGGTGTGACTCAAAATGCGTGTTTCGAGTTTGAAGTTATATTTTAGTAAAAGAACACAACTGACATACTAAAAATTGATCGAACGCATTCAGATTATTTTGATACTTTAGAAAAATGATCTATAAGTCATTTATGATGTGTAGGAATCAAACCTCATCTCAATCTGATGCACGGTGTGACCGGTATGACTCAAAGTGTCTTTTTATTTAAAATTGACATTAATTTTAGTAAAAAAACACAACTGACATACTGAAAACTGAGAAAACGCATTCAGATTATTTTGATAATTTAGAAAAACGATCCATGAGTCATTTGTGACGTGTAGAAATCAACCCCACCTCAATACAACGAACGATGTGACCAATATAAATCCAAATGTGTCATTTTATTTAAAATTGACATTAATTTAGGTAAAAAGAACAACTAACATACTGAAAACGAGAAAACGCATTCGGATTATTTTGATACTTTAAGAAAACAATACATGAGTCATTTTTGATGTGTAGGAATCAACTGCCTCTCAACCTGACGCACAGTGTGACCAGTATGACTAAAAGTATCTATTATTAGTTTAAAATTTACATTTTAGCTCAAAACATATCACTCACTAAAAACCAAACAAACGCTTTTCGATTGTCTTCATAATTTAGGATAGTGATTCTTAAGTCCTTTATGACGTGTATGAAGTAGTCTCACATCAAATCGACACACGATGTGATCGGTATGACTCAAAAAGCGTGTTTTCAATTTGAAATGATATTTTAGTAAAAAAACACAACCGACTTACTGAAAACTGAGCAAACGCATTTGGATTACTTTGATACCTTAGAATGACGATTCATGAGTCATTTGTGACATGTAGAAATCAACCACACCTCAATCTGATGAACGATGTGACCGGTATAAATGAAAATGTGTTTTTATTTAAAATTAACATCAATTTAAGTAAAAAAGAACAAGTGACTACTAAAAACCAAGCAAACACATTCGGATTGTTTTGATATTTTAAGACAATGATCCATGAGTCATTTGTGATGTGTAGGAATAAACCACACCTCAATCCGACGCAAGATGTGATTAATATGACTAAAAGTGTCTGTTATAGTTTAAAATTCACATTTTAGCTCAAAACGTTTCACTCACTAAAAAACAAACAAACCCCCTCCGATTGTCTTCATAATTTAGGAGAGCGATTCAAAATTCTTTTTGATGTGTATGAATCAGTCTCAACTCAAACCGACGCACGATGCGATCGGTATGACTCAAAATGGGTGTTTTCGGTTTGAAATGATATTTTAGTAAAAAAACACAATTGTCATACTGAAAACTGAGAAACCCCATTCAAATTGTTTTGATACTTTAGAACAACAATCCATAAGTCATTTGTGACGTGTATGAATCAACCACACCTCAATCTGATGAATGATGTGATCGGTATAAATCCAAATATGTCATTTAAAATTGATGTTAATTTTAGTAAAAAAACAAGGGACATGCTCAAAACCAAGCAAACTCATTCAGATTATTTTGATATTTTAGAACAACGATCCATAACTCATTTGTGACGTGTAGGAACCAACTCCACCTCAATACAGCGCACGGTGTAACCTGTATAACTCCAAAATGTGTCTTTTTTATTAAAAATTGACATTTTATTAATGTATTCTTTCATATTAATTTTTAATTTATTTCTTTATAGTATTATTAACATAATATTTGTTTTCTTATATAGGTGGAACCTTTTGTTTGAGTTGAGATAATTTGTTCGACAACTAATACCATGGGCGGACATTTTTGAGAGGGGGTCACGAATGTCAAAGAATGAAACATTAATGTTTTTAACTGTTTGTTGGATAATTGTAAATTTAATCATATAAAACGTTGTTTGAAGTGTATATAGTATTGTTTGTCAAACTCTTATGTGCGTTGCTTTGTTCTTGTGTGCGTTGTGCAGGTGGTGTGTGTGTTTGGTGTGCAGGTGCTAGTGGGTGTACTGTTATATAAACAACACATCACAGGCAGCTGGGTCTTTATCAATGCTATTTAGAGCTTTGATAAAGGTCCACTTTATCAACGCTATTTTGAGCGCTGATAAACGGTGTCCTTTATCCGCGCTAAAATAGCGCTGATAAAGGAGGGTCTTTATCAATGTTTTTTTTAACGCGGATAAAGGACACCTTTTATCAGTGTTTTTTTAGCGCTGTTAAAGGGGACCCCCTATCTTTGTTGAGATTAACAACGCTTTTAAAAGCACTATTTATAGTAGTGTAACCATGTGCCAATAAAATATTTACACATGATTATTTTGTTTTTAATTCCATATTTGCATATCAATCCATTTATTTATTTGATTGTCGTATAAAATAAACCATGCGTCAGACAAAAATGAAATAAATAAAGTGTCACATTATCATGAGCTTTAACTAGCATTTTGTTTATTGGCAGTCAATAAACAAACCAATGACCACAAGGGGAAACTCCTTGAGTTGTTCTGGGCTCAAGTTGTAGCACTCGCTTCATCTTTAAAATGCATTTAATTCATTATTGCAGTTATGGCCTTTAAAAGCGCTAGAAAAGACCATTTACAACGCTAAAAAAGCGCTGTTAATCTCAACGAAGATAAATGGGGGTCCCTTTTATCACTACTAAAAAAACGATGATAAAGACCTCTTTTAACAGTGCCAAAAAAAGCGCTGATAAAAGGGTCATTTATCAATGTTTCTTTTTAGCGCTGTTAAAAAACTACTTTTATCAGCACCTTTTTAAAAGCGTTGATAAAAGTTAAAATAAACCATGCATCAGACAAAAAAAAATAAATAGTGTCACATTATCATGAGCTTTAACTAGCAGTTTGTTTATTGGCAGTCAATAAACAAACCAATGACAACGGGGGGAAACTCCTTTAGTTGTTCTGGGCTCAAGTTGTAGCACTCGCTTCATCTTTAAAATGCATTTAATTCACTATTGCAATTATGGCCATTAAAAGCGCTAGAAAAGACCATTTACAACGC
This sequence comes from Viscum album, assembly GCA_963277665.1. Taxonomy (NCBI): domain Eukaryota; kingdom Viridiplantae; phylum Streptophyta; class Magnoliopsida; order Santalales; family Viscaceae; genus Viscum; species Viscum album. The sequence goes on along the minus strand of OY728134.1, from coordinate 1,156,942,568 downwards.
TAAAAAAAGCGTTGTTAATCTCAGCGAAGATAAATGAGGGTCCCTTTTATGACCACTAAAAAAACGCTGATAAAGACTTCTTTTAACAGTGCCAAAAAAAGCGTTGATAAAAGGGTTATTTATCAATGTTTCTTTTTAGTCCTGTTAAAAAACTACTTTTATCAGCACCTTTTTAAAAGCGTTGATAAAAGTTAAAAAAAAATCTGCAAATCAGAGGGGGGTTTTAACAATGCTTGCCCCCCCCCAACACCGATATGAAGCACCCCCGCACGCCCCAACCCCACTCCCAACCCTTTAACAGGATTCGAGCTCGAGACCTCTCACTCCGTACCTGGACCCTTTACCACTCCTCTATATTACTTTATTGTCCATTTAATGATATATATATATAGTTATATTTATTCATATATTAATATATATTTATATTAACACACATATATTTATATTAAAATATATATTTAGTTATATTAATATATATATTTATTTGTATATTAATATATATATATATACATGTATAGTTATATTTATATATTTATATATCTATATATTTATTCACAGATTAATATATATTTATATCTATCTATTTATATATATTTAGTTATATTTTTTTATACATATATTTATTCGTATATTAATATATATCAGTTTTTAATACATACACACACACATTATATAAGTATATAAATATTCATATATTTATATTTTAAACAAATGGATATTAGTTTTTTTATTTAGATAAGCCTTATATATTGAGAAAGATATTTTATATGTAAATAATTTTAATTATTTATTTATAAAATTAAATTTTTTATGTGTGAATATATAAAAAAAATATGTATATATTGTTATATATTAGATTATAAATAATAGTATATTGTGAAAACGATAAAATTTCAAAGCCATAATATCAATATGAATGTAATCTCCCAGAATAAATTCATTCCCCACTAAAAAGGGCAAAAAGCCCCCCTTAAATGAGGCTGAAATTCCATCAAATGTTAAAAAAATTGGGTATCCGATCTAAAAACTCAATTTTGGAGGCATTCTGGGTCATTTTTGGCCTAAAAAATAGTGATTATGGTTCTTAAGATTATAATAGCATAGAGCTCGTCGCGGGTTTTGATTTGATATGCTGTAGAGATCAAACGGACACTAGGATCAAAAGTTATGGTTGTTTGATGAATGAGTTACGTTTTCAACTTATTTTAGATCTTTTATTAATTATTTTATTTTTTGTGTCTTCAAATTGTTATTAAATGACTATTACTCGATGATAATTAGCAAATTATTAATTAATAATATTTTTTTTAAAATATTTTATAAGCAATTTTCACTACATATCTTATATATTAAGTGCAAATGTCTTTATACTTATCTAAAACATATTTAAAAAATATATATTATATTTATATAAATATAAATATACTTATATATTTATATATCAATATATTATTTTTTATGATTTTTTTGAAATATACCCTTTATCAGTGCTAGTAAAAAAAGCGCTGATAAAACCCCTCATTTATCACTGCTACTAAAAAAACGTTGATAAAAAGGGTCTCTTTAACAGCGCTAAAAAAACGTTGATAAAGGGACACTTTTAACATCACTTTTTTTAACACCGTTAAAAGTACCATTTATCATCGTTTTTTTAACGTTGATAAATGTACCCCTTTATGAGCGTTTTTTTAGTGATGTTAATGAGTAGCGCTGCGAAAACCCGTTTTTATGGTAGTGTTTCACATGCATGTGAAGGGAACTAAAATGGGGTTGTACATAAAATAAACTGTGGGCATGCAAACTCGTATATAATAAAGAGGGAGAGATGACTCGTAGATCATCATTTAATTGAATAATAATAATTGCAAAGACTTGTCCAATAATTAAATTAAAAGAAACCAAACACATACAGAGGCCGATCTAAGTTCACGATCATTCAATTGTGCAACGAATGTGCATTTAAAATAACAGGATGAAATTTCATTTTGATTTTTTCTATTTATTAAGATAAAACCCACACTAATTAATCCAATTATTTATTTGATTAATCAATTGATGCATTTTATCTTAATCTTCATTCAAACTGTCCTCGAGATACTCATCTGCTGTGATTTTAAATAAATTCAATAAATTAATTTTATTTAAATTTTAATAAAATAAGTACACACCTTGTACTTAAAAGCAACTCAATGAGTACATGTTCGAACTACTTGGCATGGTCTTTGTTGCATACAATGCACCCGCACGACACATCACGTACAATACATATGATGTAATTTCATGGCGTGTACTGTCAATAAATGACACATGCGACACATGAAAATTACACTATATGTATCGATTTAAAGCACCTGGAGAATGTAGTATTTAACACTCATGCATGACTTATAGTACTGAATATTACGTGGAAATAAATTAAACATTTAATTTCCTATAAAACCTATCATATGGTTTGTATTGTCAATAAATGATACACGAACACATAAATGATGAGATTTAATGGATTAAAAAATTAATTTCAAATTTTTAGTGTAAACAGGCTGGGTATAAGGAGTGTAAATCCAGCTACATATCATGTATGTTTGTGATGCACGTTTAGGGACTCAACGAGTATTTTTGCGTTGACACATGTGATGTACACAACACATACAATTAGCACAGGGCGTGCAATCACCGTAAAATGTTTTTATAATTTTGTTGATTATTTTTTTTTTTATAATTTTGTTTATTATTTTTTATGCTATGACCCTTGGCCGGCTAGGCTGGCAGGGTAGGTGGGGTTTAGGGTGGCGTCGAGTACTCATACTAGATTTATTTGTAATATTTTTGTAGTGTTGTGTCACATTGGCCGGTGTACCTAATATTGTTTTTTATACTATTTTTATTTGAAAGATGTTTTTTAATTTCGATTCTTTTATTTTATTTCCTTGTTTTTTACTCTCATTTTATATAATTTTCGTTGTCAAACATAACCTTAAAAGGCAATGACAGTGGAGGATCAAAAGAGACCCTTAATTTCAAGATGCTCCGTGGAACGTATCTGGACTCTTCCACATGACTGTCAGCTGTCAGATGAAATTTAAAAAATATAAGCAAACAAATAAATGGAGCGATTTTTTTCACCCTGTAATTTTTTTTTTATATAAATTAAAAATCTCCCTTCCACGATGCTGCCGCGGGGCAAAATCCCCGCCACAAACGGAAGCAGGATTTTCAACCCCGATCGGGGAGGGAGGATCTCTGCACTGCAGGGAGCGGGGAAACCCTAAAATGGCGAGCCAATGGAGGGACTGGATGCTGCTGGTGGCCACGGTGTGGCTGCAGGCCTTCACCGGCACCAACTTCGATTTCTCGGCCTACTCCTCGGAGCTGAAGTCGGTGACGGGGATGTCGCAGCTGCACCTCAATTACATCTCGGTGGCCTCCGACCTCGGCAAGGCCTTCGGGTGGTGCTCCGGCTTGTCGCTCCGATATTTCCCCCTCCCGTTCGTGCTCCTCGCCGCCGCTCTCGCCGGATTGTTCGCCTACGGTCTCCAATGGCTCCTCATCCGAGGCGTCCTCTCCATGCCCTACGCCCTGGTTAGACATTTCCATTCCTCGTTTATTTATGCTTCCTCGCGATACTTCGAAATCTGTTTTTAAAAAATGGCGATCGACTGTTTTGTTTGTTTGGATTCTCTCTCTTAGTTGCTGAAGCAGTAGAATCGAAGATACATTTAAGGTTTTGAATCCATTTTGCCTTTCGATTTAAATTTTCATCGTTCACCTAGCTAGGTGGACCCTCCACCTCCGTTTTTTTTTTTCGACTTTCTGAACTATCAATTAAGCGGGTCCACTTAAACTACCACGTATTAATTAAATTTAGACCTTGGTTTTGAAAATGAATAAATAAGTGCATTACAATATATATAAAGCGGGGAATGACATTTAAGGACTCTTAATTCCAGCTAAGGACCAAATAATAATTTTTTGTGTTTTAAAAATTTGTGGCGGAATATCAAATTTATTTATCAAAATTAAACAAACATATATTAATTAATGAAAATTATCCATATCTTTTTAAAATATTTTTCTAACAAAAATTCTCATCTTCATCATTCATGCATGGCAGTTGTTTATTCTGTGTCTGCTGGCGGGGTGCAGCATCTGCTGGTTCAACACCGTCTGCTACGTCCTCTGCCTCCGGAGCTTCCCCTCCCACCGTCCCCTCGCCCTCTCCCTCACCACAAGCTTCAACAGCCTCACCGCCGCCCTCTACGGCCTCATCGCCAACTCCATCGCCCCCCGAAACGCCGCCGTCTACCTCCTCCTCAACGCCGTCCTCCCCCTCCTTGCTTCCGCCGCCGCCCTCCCGGCCATCCTCCGCCGCACGGATCCAGAAGCCCCCCCGCCGCCGCCCGACCCCTCCCGCCGTGAACCCCTCATATTCCTTCTCCTCAACCTCCTCGCCGCTCTCACCGGCCTCTACCTCCTCCTCTTCCACTCCCAATCCTCCGTCAGCCGATCCATCGCCCGGATCCTCCTCGCCGGCGCCCTCTTCCTCCTCCTTCTGCCGATCCTGATCCCCGGTGCGGTGTACGCATGGAAGCCGCCAATCCGCCTCGCCGGGACGGAAGACCCAGAAATGGTCTACGGAGAACTCATGTCTGGTGAGAACGACGAGGGCCCGCCGAAGCGGGAGGGAGGGCTTCGCTGCTTCGATGTCTTCACCGCGAAAGATCGGATAACGGTGCTCGGAGAGGAGCACTCGCCGGCGTACCTGGTGCGACGGTGGGATTTCTGGCTGTATTACGCTGCGTATTTCTGCGGCGGAACCGTGGGACTGGTGTACAGCAACAACCTCGGCCAGATCTCGCAGTCGCTCGGCTACGCCTCGGAAACCAATTCCGTCGTCACCATCTACTCCACTTGTTCGTTCTTCGGCCGGCTCCTCTCCGCCGCGCCGGACCTACTCCCAGAGTAAGCGCCGCCGCCAACAAACCTTTTAAACATTCTTCCATCCATTTACTCATGCTAAATTCACGCAGGAAGGTGTACTTTGCGAGAACCGGCTGGGTGGCTGCGGCGCTGGTGCTGACGCCGGTGGCCTTCTTTGATCTCGCTCTCTCCGGCACGATGGTGGCGCTGCAGACGAGCACCGTCCTGATTGGTTTGAGCTCCGGCTTCGTGTTCGCGGCGGCCGTTTCCGTCACGTCGGAGCTGTTTGGCCCGGGCAGCCTGGCGGTGAACCACAACATCCTCATCACGAACATCCCCATAGGGTCCGTCCTTTACGGGCTCCAGGCGGCGGTGGTGTATGATTGGAACGCCGGATCGTCGGCGATGGGGGACGATCCGATGGTGTGCATGGGGAGGCGGTGCTACGAGCGGACGTTCATGTGGTGGGGTTGCATTTCGGTGGTGGGATGGGTGTTTGGTTGGCTGTTGTACGTGCGGACAAAGCCGGCTTATGTCCGATTTCACTAACCCCAGAGAACCAGGCAGTACAACAGTTGCAGGTTCTTGACTGGGTATATGAAAAGAAAATTCTCATGGTAAAACCAAGTTCGTTAGTAGTACTATTAGTGACTGTGTGACATTCGCTTCATGAGAGGAATATTGCTTAATTTCTATGTATATTTAATGTTAAATATTTCCCCATTATTTATTAAAAACATGAGAAAATAGGTAAATTGATTTTCTTGAAGAATTCAAATGATACTTTGAATTTTAATTCTAAAAATATTTATGCCTCATTTGTTTATATTGATTCTTTAAAGATGAGGATGGAGAACATAAACCCAATGATGAAGGTCAATTGTCATCCCAACATCAAAAGCGTCCATCAATTGATCTACCTTGCTAGATTTACATGCTAGGCTGAACACCATAACCCAAAACCAATGCAACCTTGTGGATATGTGAACTAAAAGCTTGACCACGACTTGGTGGGTTAGACCACCAAAAGATAAGGGTATAAATATAGTCAGAACATGTCTAATTTTTATTGTATGAGTGGATTTAGACCCATCCACATCTTATCTTAGAAATAACTCACTTCAGATCCATATGAAATTGAAAATTAATTTATATTAGTTTAATATTTTGAGAAATTTGAAGAGTGCTTCTCCCCTCTCTTATAAAAGGATACATCTTCTCCTCATTTCTTCACACTTAAAAAAACTCTTTTGGTTCATCCAATCCATGCCCAAATACCTTCCTAGAATCTCTTCCCTCATTCTAGAGGTATTTTTAGGCAAAATACCAATCTTAGAGGTATTAAGTTGTTCAACAAAGAAGATTTTCCCAAGAAGAGGTACAATTTTTATCTGCATGTTTCAATTTGTTTCATCTTCCACATCCCTCAAACCTTCTTCAACCATGCTAAATAATAACTCCAGTATCCTACATATACTGACATGTTATTACATTAGTTTAATGACCTATATCTTTTGGACTCTTGTTTTAATGCTCACAAATCATGTAAATCATGCAAATCCTGTAAATCTTGTAAATCGTGTTTAAATTTTATAAATCATGATTACTCTTGTTCAACTATGTTTTATTATAATTATGATTAACCTTAATCCATTCTATGAGTATTACTTTTCAAGACAGATTACAAATATGTGACTAAGTATGAGACACCGTTTCTGTGATCAAACTGTCTCACCGGTTATTCTGAAAAATCGACAAAGTATGAGACATGATTTCTCTACCCAAACAGTCTCACCGTTTAGTATAGAAATCGACAAAGTCCGTGACACCGTTTCCCAGACACCGTGACCGTAACAAGACACTATCCAGAATCCGCAAAACACTAGACATCGTGACCGTGCTATCAGTTCCAAAAATTACAAAGGACCACACACCGTAATCGTGCTACCAGTTCCGGAATCCGCAAAGAACCAGACACCATGACCGTGTTACTGGTTCTAGAAATTGCAAAGGACCAGACACCGTAATCGTGCTACCGGTTCCAGAACTCGCAAAGGATGTCACCACTGACTGTGGAACCGCTTCTGACTCACCGTGACTGTGGCACTGTTCCTGTCTCACCACCAACCGTGACATCGTTCCTTAACAATTTCTTTTTGTCTTTTTCAATTAAATTTAAATGTTGATTCTAGCGGTCATATTTGAGTCATTTAATGACACTGACATAATTAATGTTTTTTTGTAGACATGACACATGACAATATGAGCTATGAGGTGTGAAGAGATCATGCTCTTTGTCAGTCATAACATAAACACCCAAGATAAAATACAAGGTGGCACACCAGCTAAAAGAGTGACAAAAAGAGACGTTAGAGTGAACATACATGCATGCAAGAACACACAGAAGAACATACAAAAGAACAACGATAATCCATACTGCTTGCTGTGTACCATCCTACAAACATCCTTACAACACCAACTCAAAGAAGAATAAGTACTACAAAGAGTCACACAAAAACTCACTAGAAACCAGAACAGAGAGCTCATGATACTCTTTTTCTGAGTCTTCTTTCAGAAAAGAACCCAAACATCAAAACTGCTACATCCTAGAAGTCCATAACTGCATAGAACAACACTAAGAGCATTTCTAATCCCTTCTTATTATATTATGCTCTGTTCTGTACTGTTTTATTAATCTTTCAAGCATTGTGTATGTTTGTACTAAAAATACACACTGTCTCCTGCACTGAATTGGAGGATACAAGATATTCCCACACAAATATCCTTTTACACCTTGTTTCACCCATGTATAACTATTGAAGCAGTCCTGTGTGACCTGGCTATTATATTTCCCACGTAGAAATGTGGTTGAGGTCTTGTGACCCAGAAAGTCTTGTGTACTGTTGTGTAAAACCTGATCCAGGGTGTGGATCAAAGATTTATATATATTTTTCTTGGTGGTAGGTGATCACCAATTGGAGTGGATTAGGACTCGTCTTAAGATTGAACCACTTGTTTTATCCGCTGTGTTTTTCAATTTAGTTTATCTATGTTTCAACTCATATTTCAGAAAACTAAGTTTCACTTTGATAGTTAGTCTTGAATAGTAGTTATAATAGCTTTGATTTAGTAAATTAGTTTCAAAGGTTATATCAATATCTTATATTGTTATAACTGAGAAATAATCAATCTTCTGAGAAATAAACTGAACAGTCAAACTATTATAAATTTACTACTTTGATCAACTAGTCTGTTTTGTTTTTAAATTGGGGGACCTTCAAATAAAATTTTTAACAGAAAATTTTATAGGAATTCAATTCACCCCACTCTTGAGTGTCCTACTTTGACCAACATTTGGTATCAAAGGTTGTTTTTAAACTAATATTTTCAAAGGTTTCAAATCTTTTTCAAACCTTTTCAACTGTGATTTAGTTGTGTTTTAAAGATTTATAAATTTTTATTAGTTTTAAATTTCTAGCTCTTTAAAATCTAGCCTTTATTATTTATTATGGATAATAGAAAGGAATGTGCTGCTACCAACAGACCTCCCTACTTTAATGGAACAAATTATGCTCATTGGAAAATTAAAATGAAAATGCACTTAGAAAGTATGACCTTTGATATTTGGACAGTAATAGAAGATAAATATGAAATAATAGAAACTCCAAGAATTACATGGAGTGATGCTACAAAAGCTGCTTACAATATTAATTGTAAATCTATGAATGCCTTATTTTGTGCTTTAGGAGATGAATAATTTAATAGAATATTGGCTTGTAAATCTGTCTATGAAATTTGGGACACCTTAGTTGTCTCAGATGAAGGAACTACTAATGTTAAAGAAATGAGACTTAATACATATACCATTAAGTATGACAACTTTAAGATGAAGCCTGGTGAACCCATTTCTGATATGTATCTCAAGTTTAATGAAATAGTCAATACAATGAGCTCTCTTGGAAAGTCAGTGGGTTCCAAAGAACAAATCATGCGACTACTTAGATGTCTACCCGAAAGGTGGAGAGGAACCTCAGTATCAATTAGAGAATTATGTGACATCAATAAGTTGCTAGTCAAGGATATGATAGGTAAACTGATGATGTATGAGAAATAGATATAGGTAAACAAAGAGTAAGATGATGAACCAAAGAGAAAGTCAGTGGATTTCAAAACCACTACTTCTAAAAATAAAGAAAAGGAAAGGATACATAATCGTTCTGATAGTACAAGTAATGATGATTAATTATTAGATAGTGATGAGGAAATGACTCAATTAGCTAGAAGGTTTAGGAAGTTCTATAGGAGGAAGAAAATCTTCCGGAAGCCCAGCTACAAAAGAAAATATGACAATTGTTGGCTCAAAGATGTTGTTGGACACCATCTCAACCTATAAATGTTTTAATTATCACAAATCATGTCATATATTAACATATATCTTCTCTTATGTTAGATCCTATATTATGACAAAATATTATCTTGAATATTAGATCATTTCATTCATATAACTATTTATGTCTTCTTAAGTCTAAACAAGCTTTTAATTGATTATCTATGTGTAATTATGAGGATTACCAGTTTCTAACTTTGTTGAATTGCAATACAGATAGAACATCTAAAATCATCAAAGTATAAGTCACTGGCACTAACAAGTTGATGACTCACCATCATACATAAGTCTTACTGATAGACATATCAAATGGGCATATTTTTTAAGTATGTGAATCTGACACCGTTAGAAAAGACTCACCGTTGGATATGACACTAATAGACATAGGACTCACCGTTTCACATGCTACCGATGAAAACAACCACTAGTAGAAAAAATGTCTTTAATGTCGTTTTTTTTATTTTTTACGTCGGTTTTTAACCGATGTTGAAGTCGCCGACGTAAAAAATATGACTTTTTACGTCGGTTTTTGTAAACCGACGCAAAAAACAAATTTCATTTGCTTTTTAGCGTTGGTTTTGTAAAAAACCGATGCCAAATAAACTCATCCGTGTCATTTTTGGCATCGGTTTCCTTAAAAACCGACGCCAAAAAGTTAAAAAAAAAATAGTTTCGGCGTCGGTTCTTGAAAAAAACGACGCCATAAATGGAAAAAACTTATTTTTGGCGTCTGTTTTTACAAAAACCAATGCCAAAAATCAATTTTTTATTCTTCTATGTTTTAGAGCATTTCCTAATCTTCGATTTGACTGGTCGTGGAGATAAAACGGAGTTACGGATCAAAAGTTATGACCGTCGGAAGTTGAACATGTCAAAGTATCGATTGATACAACTTGTTTTAAAGAAAACAAGATAAACACAAATTAAAATCACATACACCAAATGATATAAAATATACATAATACTTCAAAAACATTTCGATTATTTTTCAATCTTCCATTGAAATGATATGTTGTTTATCATCATATCTCTTATATTTAGTGTAGAACTCATGTGATAATGAAAAAGACGATCGATAATTAAACTTACACCAAGCTTGGTAAATCTCATCCTAATGTTTTATATTTTTAACTCGATAATAAAAGTAAATCATCATTATATGAAATCTAATCGAGTTTCTTATAAATGAAGGACATTAATAATAAAGAAAATAAATTAATAGAATATGTACCGTATTCAAATTAACGATTGATGCCGTGTTGAAAACATGATTGAATCGAAGAGGATGAAAATGATGAATGAAGGAGAAATGGATTTATATATAGAAAATGAAAATATTTTTGATTGAGTTGTATGAAAATATAGGCGGGATTTTAAAAAGTTAAACACGCGTTGTGAAAAAAATTGAAATTCTGATCCCGCGTATTGGTGAATACTATTTGGCGTTGGTTTTGTTTGAAACCGATGCAAAAGAGGATATATGTTGATCTTCTGGCGTCAGTTTTTTAAGAAAACTGATGCCACAAATTCCAATCGATATCATTTTTGGTGTCGGTTTTTAAATAAACCGATGCTAAAAAGATAAAAAAAATATGTTTAGCGTCGGTTTTTTTTAAAAACCGACGTGAAAAACAAAAAAAACAGTTTTGGCGTCGGTTTTTATGAAAACCGACGCGAAATGTAAAAAAAATTATTTTTGGTGTCGGTTTTTTTAAAAACCGACGTGAAAAACAATTTTTTTGGCGTCGGTTTTTATGAAAACCGATGCCAAAACATAAAAAAAATCACCAAGTTTTAGAATATTTTTTAAGCTTCGATTTGACTGGTCGTGGAGCTAAAACAGAGTTACAGATTAAAAGTTATGGCCTTTGAAAGTTGGACTTAATTAAGACTTCTTTTAGAGAAGATCAACTTCCAACATCTATAACTTTTAATCCGTAACTCCGTTTTTTCTCCATGACCAGTCATAACTTTTTTTTTATTTTTTCGCGTTAGTTTTTTTAAAAACCAATGCCAAAACTAATTTTTTTAGTTTTTGGCATCGGTTTTTAAAAAACCAACGCCAAAACGTATCCGCAAAAATATTTTACGTTGGTTTATAAGAAACTGACGTCAAATTGATGACGTTAAAAATGATTTTTCTACTAGTGAACCTACCGTTAGTTCAAGTTACCTACAATTTCATGATGCTACCGATAGATGACTCACTGATGATCGGTCACACCGATATTTTAAGCGAGTCACCGATGGACGACACACTGATAGTTTAAACTGAGTCACCGATGATGAATCACCGATGCGCAGACAGACTGATAGTGCAAATGACTCACTAATTCACCGAGTCACCGATACCGATGGAAAAGACACACCGATACACAGACTCATTGATGATGATAGACCGATGCTGACTGACTGATGATGACAGACCGATGCAAATGAGTCACCGATACTTATGACTCACCGATAGTCATAAAAACTATTTTTATATTATTAATTCAAATTTATATCTAACGGTCATATTTAGACAAATTATTTTTTCTGACATTATTTAATGTTGTCTGTAGGACTATCAGTAGAAAGTACGAGGTACATGCACATGGGGAGATCTTCATGCCTGCTGGACCTTGAAGTATAAAAAAATTACACACTGGATCTTTTAAGATACGACAGGGAATACGAAGAACAAAAAAACCCTTACAACACTCGAGCTTTCTTAAAAATCCCAAGAACTCAAAGCAAGAACATATAGGGACATCAATAAGACAAGAAAAACCGGATGAACTGCATTGATCATCTTTCAAACAAGGAGCTGGACATTCTTCACTCTTAGAAACCAGACCACAGAGATTGCGATGCTCTGTTTTGAAGCCGACTTTTAGAAAGGGACTCAAACTTCATTTTCTCTACATTAAACGAGTCTAGAGCATCACTGAATAGCACATAGAGACTTCTAAACCTTATTCTATATCTTTAACTCTGTTGTGTTCTTTCGTTTACATTTTTGAGCAGTGTGTGTATTTTTCTGTTACACACACATTGACTCCTGTTCATAACTGGAGGATACTTGATATCCTCAAACTAACTCTTATCATTATCTCTTGTATCCCACGTAGAATAGTGGAAGAGGTCAAGTGTGATCTGTTTGTTGTTTTTCCCATGAATAATTGTGGTAGAGGTCAAGTGTGACCTGAACAAACTTTTGTGATGTTGTGAACCCCAATCCAGGGTGTGGATCAAACTGTTTATTAAATTAAACTGCTTGGTGGCAGGCGATTGCCAAGTGGAGAGGACTAAGTCTTAGCTTGAGACTAAACCTCTTGTTTATTTCTGCTGTGTTTTACTCTTTAATTTTAATCTGTTTTATCACAATTTATTAAAACTAAATTGAACTTTGATAGTTATTTTAACAAGTGTTTATATTTGTTTTGAACCAGTAGGTCAGTTTTAAAAGTTGTACTAATCTTCAGATTAGTATAACCGAGAACTAATCAATCTTCTGAGAATTTTTTTGAACACTTAGGACTTTTATAAATTTACTAAAAACTGACTTTGATTTATTTTAATTGGGGGAAATTTTCAAAGAACCAATTTTTAACAGAAATTTTTATAGATACTCAATTCACCCCCCTCTTGAGTAATTTAACCCGACCAACAATAATAAAGGTAATTAGAAGAAGGATTCAAAAAGGAATGATAACTCAAATGAAATTGTCTGCTATGAATATAAGAGAAAAGGACATGTAAAGGCTGACTGTCCTAAGCTAAATTATAAAAATAAGTATGAGGACAATGATATAAAGTAAAAAAAGGCAATGAAATCAATATAGAGTGTTTCTGAGGACAACTTAAGTGACTCAGAATTTTCACATGATGAAAAGGCAGACAAAGCCAATATGTGTTTCGTGAAAAACACATTTGAGGTAACTCTTGAGTCTCCTGTAAAAAATTCTTATTATTATGGAGAAGAAGGTGATTATGAAAATATGACTAGTGAAGAAATGTTTGAATACTTTCATATGCTTGAAGATACATGCAATGAATTAAAAGATAAATATAAAGCTCTAAAGAAACAACATGCTCTTACTTCTACTATTAAATCTGAGCTTACTATAGAAAAGGAAAAGAACGATTAATTACATAAATAGAACAATGAACTTAAATTATCTAATGAGAAATTGAAAAAGGATTTAGAAAAATTTACCAATGGAAATAATACTCTAATAATGATGCTTAGTAAAGAAGTAGCTCCTAGGTACACTACTGGTATAGGATACCAACCTGGACAAAGGAACAAAGCTAAAACTTATTTTATAAAAAAATTTGGAAAATATTTTTTCATATCTAGAACTGAAAAATCTACTAGTTTTAGCTCTGGGAAGTCATTCACTGCATCTAATTTTTCAGGGCCAAACAAAGTTTACTTTTTCAATACTTTACAACTATTTATAGGAAACCCATGAAGCAAGTATGGGTTACCAAATCTGTTATTACTAATATTACTAGACCCTAACAAATTTGGGTACCAAAATCGTCTCTTGGTTAATTCTTTTATAGGAAAGTTGTTTGAAGAGATCCTATAGAAGTCTGTGGTACTTGGACATTTGATGTTCAAGACACATGATAGGAGATTACTCATGCTTCAATAATCTGATAAAGATTGATGGTGGACATGCCACTTTTGGTGATAATGCTAAAGGAAAAATAATTGGCCTTGGCTAGATTAGTAACTCTAACTCAGTTTTAATTTCTAAATTTCCTTTTGTTGATGGATTAAAATTTAATATACCTGGTATTTCGAAATTATGTGATTATGGTTTCAATGTTCAATTTAAAAATGATGCTTGCAATGTTTTTAATTCTAAAAATGAATTAGTATTTTTTTCTTTTAAAAATGAAAATATTTATACTCTTAACTTATAATTCTTTTGTAACGAACCAATGTTTTATCAGTGGAAATTATCTTCTTATAATTTTTTCATATAATCACATTAAATCACAATACAATGAACTACTAAGTAATATGTGACCTTTAAACATAATATTGTCACTTTTGTTCTTTGGATTTCAAACATTTGACATACAAGGTTGTGATCAGTAAGATGTTTGGAGTCTGATAAGACAAACTTAATTTTTGGTGAATAGTAACCTACCCTTATGAATAGTAACATACCCTTATGAATAGTAAATCATCGAAAAGAATAGTAACCCCACCCTTGAATGTATAAATAATATTTAGGCATCTTATAAGTGATAATATGACCGTAGTAAAAGTATTGGTATTTTTTTAAGTTATAAATAAATAATTATAATTAATTAATTAATTTAAAAGAAAATGTATTTTTATAAAAGGTGTTCATAAATTAATAATTCTATGTCTTCTGGTTTAGTGATAATTTTATAAGACCTTATTTAATTTTTTAAAGCATTATAAAGTCAGTTATAGTTTTAAAATCCGTATTTTTCAAGTAAATTATGATTTTAATTAAAAATTAAATTAATAATATTTAGAATTTTTTTGAAAAATAGAATTTATTTTTGGATTCTACACGTTGAAAAATTGTTGTAGTGATTTTTTGGGATTTTTCTGAAATACTTGAATTTTTTATGAATAGTAAAATACTATAATTCACAATAAATGCTAAAACCTAATTTTATGCATCACGCTTGAGTCATGGATGATGTAAATGACCATTGGTTTGAAATCACATGCACATATTACTATTTTTGGTCACAAGAATCACTACTATTGCTTGTCTTATAGAAAAATAATAAACTAATGATTAAAATATTAAGAAAACTCTCCTCCCCTCCACTATAAAAACCACCCACACTCCCCTCTTATCTTCACTCCTATTAAGCCTTATGCCTTCATTAAATTCTTCCAAAATTACCCCCAATCTCCTCCCCCACATCCAGAAGCCCTTAGTATCCTCAAAAGACCAAATTCGCTCCTCTTAAGAGGCTCTCAAAGGAGAGAAACTCAAGAGGTAAATTCCTCTTTCTGATTCTTTTATTTTCATTCAAGTTCTTTTTTTATTTCCTCGCCTACCTTCAACCAAATGGTATTATAACTCCAGTAACATACATGTACTATAATTATATTATTCTAATGGGATAGTTTATCATAATCTCTCATTCCCTCTCCTTTTATACTATAAATGAAAACATCGCTCGAGAAATGTTGATTTACCACATTCAAGAACGATAGGTTTTCAATTTGCATTATCATCCTCAATTATGGTCATGAAACCATTTTTATGATTTAAATAGTCTATTAAATATATTTTATGCTATTTTTTCTGTAATCCTTTTGCATACATGATGTAAAACAATAATACAAAACAAGTTAATTGTAAGCAAAATCGCCAAATTAATCCAAGCGTTTATCATTAATGTTTTATATAATGATTCAACTTCACTCCAAATAATCAAATGAATTTTACAACCATGTAATATTTTTGATTTTCACTAATTTCATACAACTTCAATTCTATTCAACCACTCTCATCATACATGTGTGTCTGGACATGAATACAAGTAAACCAATCATTTTTTTGACTGAATGGCCCGAAGGCCTTATTTTTTTATTGATTTTTTGTTAACCCCACTTTTAAGGGATGAGGGTAACCCTTACAAGGCTCACAGTCTTAGATATTACATTTCCCATAGTCATGGAGACATTACAGGACCTGTATGTCTTAAGAAAATTATACAGACTATGACTACTTGAAACCGCCCCTCCCCATCATCTGCATTGTGATTAGCTCTCCACCTTTGCAAGGTCGTTCGACTAGCTGTCTTGTGTAGGATGAACAGACCCAATACCAATGAAAATTTCATACCTTCTCATTCTTCTAAATCTGTTAGCCCAGATCTAGTGAATGCGTCCTGCTCTTGAATCCTCCTCCGGAGCTAGTTCCTTGTAGAATCTGTCTGGGCATCTGCATATCAGGTGGTCCTGAAGGCCTTGAGGTGGTTTGAAGTCCTTGAGGTGGCCCGAAGGCCTTAAAGGTGGCCCAAAAGCCTTACTAACCCGAAGACCTTGGTGGCCCAAAGGCCTTAAGGACTCCAAGACCAAACTCATGGCCCAAGGTGAATAGTTTCGACTGCTCCAATACCAAATAGTACCTACTACAGTAACTACTACAGTACCTGCTATAGTACCGCACAGTACTGCTACAGTCCGCACAGTACTGCTACAGTACCCCCCACACAAATACTACTACAGTTACTGATACAGTATTTCTATAGTGCCCAGAAATATTCCTCCGCCTGGTTTTGAACCTAGGTCTTGTGGATACACTTAGAGAGGCCTCACCAACTGGGCTGAGGCTCATGTGCTGAACTGATCATTAAAACCAAGGAAACAAACATACCCGAACAATGAAATTGAACCTCATAACCGATAAAAAATGTTATTAATGAACTCAAAAAGGTTATACTAAATCATTTACATATAAAATATGTTTTGGAATTATTAATTAATGAACCTAATTTGATTATTCAGGTCATTAATATCAAGTGGAGAACACCATCAGACTTAAGGTAAGGGATCCTCCCTATCTCACTCTTATTTAAGAATGTCCTCTATGTTATTCCATTTTATGTGTAATTCCTAATGATGGGGTATGATTTAACACCTACCCCATACTTCCCTCATGATGTATAAGTGATGAAAAACCCCTTTCTCTCTCTTTAAGCTCTCATAAGTACACCTGATACCATGATGATAATCTGTAAGGGATTCCACCCGAACCTCCTTTGTTCCTTCGAGTTGACTTATATTTATTTTACCAAAATGAAGTTATCTTATATTTTTATGTGCATATTCTAAATGTTTTTTACATGTAAAAAAATCATTTATCAAGACCCTTTAATCATTCTCATTCAGGGATATACATATTTTTAAGTGATTTCCTCCTCAATACTTCCTGATAAGCAAAACTGTTTTGAGGGAACTTCTCGAATTCTTACTCAATTTCAATTACACTATATCTTCTCTTTTAAGCCACCATTTTATTTATAAAATCATTCCTTTTTCTATTATGAAAACCTTCTTGGTTCACTTTTGGTTTTATATAAAGGATCATTCCCTTTTCCATTTTAAAGGCTCCATAGTATTTTCCTTAAAACCACACAAAACAGTTTTAATGCTAAAATTTCTTAAAAAATTTTCTTACATATTGTCACTTATACCTGAAATCACTTACCATGATACATTCCTATTTTCCCTTATGAATTTCCATGCATATTTTAGTTCCTTTCTTTCAAGGAAACTTTTATGATACTCCCATTTGTTAGGCTTTGTGACATGATTATGATACCTAATTCTCTCTATGGTTAACCATTATATTTATGTAAGATTGATTATGTATGATTCATTATGTGGAAAACATATTCATGAAAAGTTAATATGGGTGTTCCAAGATAGAACTCTAATTCATTGGGTAAAGTTGAGTCTCATGAGATGTTATGTGTGACGGTCTTGGCGGTTAGCCTTAGCTTGTGCTACCATGTGCAATGCTCTTGGAGGTTAGACTTGAATCATTCTAAAGTCATGATTTATGTTTCTGCCACATTATTATGACTCCATATTTATATGATTCTATGTTTATATTTTATGATTCCATATGTTACATGCCTTTTTGTATCATCATATAATTCCTTATATCCCATGTGATAATGCTTTATTCTTATGGTTATTCCCTAATTAGGCTATTTAACTCATCCCATTGTTCATGTGTTTCCCATGGTACCCTATGCATATTTTTGAGATCAATGGAAGTTAAGAGCTCTATTTTAAGATTAAATAAAGAAATGATTTATTTAGTTCCATGTTTTTAGTTTTATGTACCTAGTCTTCAAATACACTAGACTTCACGATCCTTGGATTATACTCTATTGTTTAATTATGATTAAAATAATGTAATGTTATGTGTAAAAGTTTAGGGTCGCTATAGTTAGTATCAGAGGATGGTCTAGTTATTTTTGGAGGTTAGGATTAGATCACTTTAGTAAGAACCTTAAGGACGATACTAAGTATAAGAAAACCCCCTTAAATTTTGGTAAGTATAGAGTAAGTGGTTTATAAAGCAAATATATCCTTGTATGGATAAAAATAGGTAGAGGTGGATCTAGAACAGATGTATCTAGGGGTAAAACCTAAAAAATCTTCTTAGAGCTAGACTCAAATGGGAACTGGTGCACGACAATGGGACTTGCATCACTCTTGGTTTGACACTCCTAGGGGATATGCTTTTGTAAATTCATGATCTTAGTACAAGAAATTATTAAGGAAATAAAAAAAGATCCCATAATAATATAATCTAAGAAATAGATCAAGGATAACCTAGATTTAAACCTAAGTAATCACAAGTTAGGACATACTTATCTTTTACAAGTTTATCCTTTTATGTTCAAAGTTTTATTTTTATGCTCAATAACTAAGTATTCAAGCCATATAATTGTACGTTATTTTTCTTAGTTAATGGTGGGAAATAGAAGAACACATGCCAATAATAAATGTGATAGGGAATGTGAAGAATGTCTTAATGATATGCTTGATATTATAGGAACAAGTGCTTGAAACTTTATGACAATACTTTCTCATCTGGATCAAGTTATGAATAATAACTTGAATCATGTGAAACACCCTCCTTCTCTAAGGAAAGAGAAAGTTTCCATTGAATCCTTTATGTGGAAAATGCCTCCCATTTTTAGTGGATATTTTGATCCTCTCCTCGTAGAATAGTGGATTAACTCCATTGAAAAGATATTCTCTGTCCTCTAGTACTCAGAAGAAGAGAAAGCCATACTGGTGATCTATCATTTTGATGAGGAAGCTAATCAGTGGTGGATAATGATCAATAATAAAAATACCTAGAAGGAAATTGATTCCATAGATTGAGAGGAATTCAAGATAATTTTTTTCAATAAATAATTTCCCTGAACCCTTCACCTCAATATGGAAATAGACTTCCTTGGACTCAAGAAGAAGGAAAATAAGTCAATCAGGGCGTATGAAGCAAACTTTACAAGGCTTTCAAGGTGCACCTCTGGCTTTGTTATGAACACTGAAAGTAATTTAGATCACTTATTTAGTGGACTAAAGGCGAGTCTATGAAAAGCATTTGTGATTTAAGATTTTTACAACTATGAGGAGATTGTCCGTTGTTCCCTTAAGGTTGAAATGGAGATTGGAAACTCTCAGTGGTATCATGGGCCCAACGACAAAAAGAGGAAAATAGAATCTAATATGGGTGGTTCCGTAAATAAATTCCATGATGGGAAGAATCTCAATCATCCCACATGTAAAAATTGTGGGGAGAATCATCCTGGGAACTATCTAAAGGGAACTAAGAATTGCTTCAAATGTGGACAGTTGGGACATCTGGATAAAAAATACTGATGGGATATGAAGAATCCTACTAATGTGGAAGAAGAAAGGAAGGTTCAAATAAACACTCAGCCTATAGTACAGTGTTACAATTGCAAGGAGCATGAGCATTATGCACACAATTTCCCTAAGACAAGGGTTGTCGGAGGAAATAAACAACAACCTCCAAGGTAACAAAGAAGGGATTATGCTATCACTACTACTGAGGTGGATCCAGACAGCAATGTGGTGACAAGTATCCTAGTTATTCATCCAAGAATAGAAAATGTATTATTTGATTCTGGTTCTATAAATTCTTTCATATCTTGCAAGTTTAGTAGAACTATTCAAACACCACCTAAAAATTTGGAGGATAAATTGTCTGTGAGAACTGTGATTGGGGAAATTATTTCATCTATGGTTTATAACTCCTCCACAGATAACATTTGTGCATTGAACCTCACAAAAAAACTCACCATACTTCCTTTAGTGGAGTTAGATTCTATCTCGGGAATGGATTGACTATCTTTATACAAAGAGAACATCAACTTTTAGGAAAGGGAGATCATTCTCCACATCCTGAAGCATCCTCCAATTCTTTACAAGTGTAAGGAGGAAGATGAATCTTTTTTAGAATCAATGTCTCAAGTGTGGATATTAATTCCTTATGAGAAAACATTTCTAGCTCAAATGATTGAGACAAAGGAGAGACTCATGCTTGAATACATTCCCATCGTGAGGTATTACTCTGATGCATTCCTTGAAGAGTTTTATGGGATTCCTATTGATCGAGAGGTTGAGTTCTCAATTTAACTTATTCTTGGATCTCTTCCTATATCAGAGACACCTTATATAATGACCATTGTAGAGCTGGAAGAGCTGAAGAAGAAGTTACATGAGAATCTTTTATATGCTTGAGTGCTTCACCATGGGGTGTGATTGTCCTTTTCGTCAAGAAGAAGTATAGTTAAATTCACCTCTTAATTGATTATCATGAACTCAATAAAATCAGGATACAAAACAAGTATCCCCTTCCACAGATAAATGAAATTTTTTGATCAGCTTTGTGGGGCCAATTTCTTCTCTAAGGTAGACCTTCGGTCGGGATATAACCAATTAAAGTTGAGGAAGGAAAATATTCCTAAGTCTTCCTTTTGAATGAGGTATGAACACTATGATTTCATAGTGATGCCCTTCGAACTCACTAATTCTTCAACAATTTTCATGGATTTAATGAATAGAGTTTTTTTGAGATTACCTCAACAAATTTGTGGTAGTCTTCATCGAAAATATTATGATATAATCTAAGAGAAAAGAGGACCATGAGGAGCATTTGAATACTGTGTTAATGACTCTGCAAAGGGAGAAGCTATATGAAAAGTACAGTAAATGTAAGTTCTAGATGGAGGAAGTATCATTTTTGGGTCATGTTATCACCAGCAAAGAGATATCTGTGGACCCTTCCAAGACAAAGGTGTTTGAAGAGTGTCCTAGGTCGACATCTGTAATGGAGATCCATAGTTTTCTGGGTATAGATGGGTATTATTGACGATTTGTGAAGAAATTATCACAATTTTCAAAACCAATAACCAAGATGACATGGAAGGGAGTAAAGTTTTTCTGGATTCGGGAATGCAAAGACTGTTTTAAGGATTTGAAAAAGAGGCTTATCACTGCGCTAATACTCACACTCCCAACAAGTGAATAACTCTTTGTGGTGTATAGTGATGCTTCAAATAAGTGATTAGGTTGCGTGATAATGAAAAAAGATAAAGTGATAGCCTATACCTAAAGGAAGCTGAAAATCCATGAGCAAAACTATCCTACACATGATCTGGAGTTGGCGACTGTGATCCTTGTGTTAAAAAACTGGTGTAATTATATCTATGGGAAGAAGTGTGAGATATATACTGATAATAAGAGTCTCAAGTATATATTCACATAAAAAGATATTAATATACACCAGTAAATATGGATAGATATAATCAAGGATTATGACTACTTAATCTAATACCATCCTAGTAAGGTAAACAATGTAGCAGATGATCTAAGTAGAAAGGATCCTACATCTTTATAAATAATGAGAATTGAAAAGGATCCAATCTTCTTAGATTTGCTGAGGATGGACATGGGAATAATTAAGGGAGGAAAATCATCAATCCTTTCTCAAATGATTGCTCAACCATCCCTTGTGGAGAAAATAAAGGATGCTCAAAGAAAAGATGTGGAAATTCAGAAAAGGGTGGAAGCCATTAAAAATGGGAAATCCTCTGAGTTCATGATTGATGAGGAAGGAGTTGCAATATTTGGGTCACGATTATATGTACCATCCAATCCAAAAATAAGTAAAGAGATTCTTAATGATGCACATAACTCAACCTTATCTATCCATCCATGGAGAAAAACGATGTATTGGGATCTTTGAGAGAACTTTTAGTGGGAAAATATGAATAAGGAGATTACTAAGTATACATAAAAGTGCCTAGTATGTCAACAAGTTAAGGTTGAAAGATAGAAGTCTAAGGGGATGATGAAACCACTACCCATACCAACATGGAAGTGGGAGAACATCACCATGGACTTTGTCACTAGAATTCCAAGGACATCCAGAGGAAACAATGTTATATGTGTCATTGTGGATCGTCTTATAAAGACAGCTCACTTTATCGCGATTCGAGAGGACTTCTCATTAGATCAACTTGCATGGATATATATCAAAGAAGTGGTAAGAATGCATGGAGTACCTCTATCTATAGTATTTGATCGATATCTGAGATTCACCTTGAAGTTCTGTAAAAGTCTCCAATATGCTCTAATCATTGAACTAAACTTCAGTACGAACTATCATCCTCAAAATGATGTCCAATTTGAGAGAACTATTCAGACACTAGAAGGTTTGTTGATAGAATGTTCTAGAGAATTCAAAGGATAATGGGACCAACATCTTCCACCGGTTGAATTTTCCTACAACAATAGTTTCCACTCGAGCATCTAAATGGCACTATATGAAGCCCTTTATGGGGAAAAGGTGAAGAAAACTGGTGTGTTGGGATGAAGTAAGTGAGTGTAAGCTAATATGACCTGAAATGGTCGAAGAAATGGTGGAGAAGGTGAAAATCATTCAGCATCACATTAAGGAAGCCAAAATTTGTCAAAATAGTTATGCATACAATCATCGATGAGACCTTGAGTTCAAAGTTGTAGACATGGAATTTCTATGCATATCTCCATTGAACAAGGTCACGAGGTTTGGGAAGAAAGGAAAGGTAAGTCCCAGGTACATCATCCCCTTCAAGATTCTTGATCGTGTTGGAGTTGTTGCCTATCGACTAGCACTTCCACATACCATGTACAAAGTACACAATGTTTTCAATGTATCCATCTTAAGGAAATGCATACCAGATACTTCACATGTACTCTCTTCGTAGGTGGTATATTTAGAGGATGACATTTCTTACAAGGAGAAGCTGGTGAAGATCTTGGATCATATAAATAAAGTTATACACAAAAAGCCTACTCACATGGTCAAAGTAATGTGACAGAACCATAAGTATGAAGAGGCAACATGGGAACTGGCGGAGATAATGAAGGAAAAGTATTTTTACCTGTTTATGGAATAAAATATAAAATGAAATTTTGAGGGTGAAATTTTATAAGGGGGGAATTATGTAACGACCCAAAGTTTTATCAATGAAATTTACCTTCTTATAATTATTTCATATAATCGCATGAAATCACAATACAATGAACTACTAAATACTATGTGACCTTTAAACATAATACTATAACTTCTGTGTTTTGAATTTAAAAAATCTGACATACACGGTTGCGATTAGTAAGATGTTTAGATTTTGATAAGACAAAATTAATTTTTGTTGAATACTAACCTACCCTTATGATTAATAACACACCATTATTAATAGTAATATGACCCTTATGAATATTAAATCTTACAAAAGAATAGTAACCTCACCCTTGAATGTATAAATAATATTTAGGCATCTTATAAGTGATAATATGACTATAGAAAAAGTATTGGTATTTTTATAAGTCATAAATAAATAATTATAATTAATTAATTAATTTAAAATAAAATTTATTTTCCTAAAAGGTTTTCATAAATTAATAAATTTTATGTCTTTTAGTTTAAAGATAATTTTATAATACCTTATGTAATTTTTGAAAGCATTATAAAGTCGGTTATAGTTTTAAAATCTGTATTTTTCAAGTAAATTATAATTTTAATTAAAAATTAAATTAATCCTATTTAAAAAATTATTTTCAAAAAATGGAGTTCATTTTTTGGATTCTACACATCAAAAAATGGTTAGATTAAATTTTTGGTATTTTTCTAAAATACATGATTTTTTATGAATAATAAAATACGATAATTCACAATAAATGCTAAAACCTGAATTTCTACATCATTCTTGAGTCATGGATGATGTAAATGGCCATTTTTTAGAAATATCACAAACATATTAATTATTTTTGTCACAATAATCATTACTATTTCTTGTATTATGGAAAAAATAATAAACTAATGATTAAAATATTTAGAAAACTCTCCTCCTCTCCAATATAAAAACCATCCACACTTCCCTCTTATCTTCACTCCTCTCAAGACTTGTGACTTCCTTAAATTATAACCAAATCACCCCCAAGATCATCCTCCATTTCTAGAATCCCTTGGTCTCCTCAAAATACCAAATCCTTTCCCCTTAAGAGGCTCTCAAAGGAGATAAACTAAAGACGTAAATTCCTCTTTCTGATTCTTTTATTTTCTTTCAAGTTCTTTTCTTTTCTTTTTTTCTTTCCTCACCTACCCTCTCCCAAATGGTATGATAAATCCAGTAACATACATTTACTGGAATTATATTTTTATAATGGGATAGTTTATCATAATCTCTCCTTCTCCCTCCTTTTATACAATAAATGAAAACACTGTCCGAGATGTGTTGATTTATCACATTCAAGGATGTCAGGTTTTCAATTTGCATTACCATATTCAATTCTGGTCATGAAACCATTTTTATGGTTAAACCAGGATATTAAATATGTATTTTATTCTATGTTTTTTTCTAGAATCCTTTTTCATACATGATTTAAAATAATAATACAAAACAAGTTAATTGTGAGAAAAATATCCAAATTAATCCAAGTGTTTATCATTAATGTTTTATATAACAATTCACCTTTACTCCAAATAACCAAATGAATTTTAAAACCACTTGATCGTATGAATTTTCACTAATTTCATACAACTTCACTTCTATAAAACCACTCTCATCATACATGTGTGTCCAAACATGAATATAAGTGAACCAATCATTAAAACCAAGGAAACAAACATACCCAAACAATGAAATTGAACCTCATAATCAATCAAAAATGTTATTAATAAACTCAAACAGGTTATAATAAATCATTTAAATGTAAAATAGGTTATGTAATTATTAATTAATGAACCTATTTTTATTATTCATGTCATTAATATCAAGTGGAGAACACCATCAGACTTAAGGTAAGGGATCCTCCCTATCTCACTCTTATTCAAGAATTTCCTCTATGTTATGACATTTTATGTGTAATTATTAATGATGGGGTATGATTTAACACCTACCCATACTTACCTCACAATTTATAAGTGATGAAAAACCCCTTTCTCTCTCTTTAAGATCTCATAAGTACATCCGATACCATGCTGATAATCCGTAAGGGATTCCACCTGAACCTCCTTTATTCCGTCAGGTTGCCTTATCTTTCTTCTACCAAAATGAAGTTATCTTATATTTTTATGTGAATATTATAAATTATATTTAAATTTACCAAATTCATTTATCAATACCCTTTCACCATTATCATTTGTGGATATACATGCTTTTAAGTGATTCCCTTCTCAATACTTCTTGATAAGCAAATCTGTTTTGATAGAACTTCCTGAATTCTTACCTGATTTCAAATGCACTCTATCTTCTATTTTAAGCCACATTTTTCTTTATAAAATAAGTCCTTTTTATTATGAAAACCTTCTTGGTTTACTTATGGTTTTACATAAAGGATTCTTCCCTTTTCTATTTTAAAGGCTCTATAGTATTTTCCTTAAAACTGCACAAAAATGTTTTAATGATAAAATTTCTTAAATACTTTTCTTAGATGTTTTCACTTATACTTGAAATCAATTAACATGATAGATTACTATTTTACCTTTTGAATTTCCATGTATATTTTAGTTCCTTTATTTCATGGACACTTTTATGATACGCCCATTTGTTATGCTTTATGACATGATTATGATACCTAATTATTTCCATGGGTGACCCTTATATTTATGTAAGATTGATTATATATTATTGTTTATGTGGAAAAAATATTCATGAAAAGTTAATATGGGTGTGACCAGATATCCCTCCCATGCATTGGGTAAAGTTGAGTCTTATGAGACGTTATGTGCGACGGTCTTGGCAGTTAGCCTTGACTTGTGATACCATAGGCAACAGTCTTGGCGGTTATCCTTGACTCATGAAAAATTCATGATTTATATTGCTACCAAATTATTATGACTCCATGTTTATATAATTCCATGTTTATATGTAATTATTCCATATGTTACATTATTTTTTATATCATCATGTCATGCTTTCCATCCCATGCGCTAATGCTTTGTTCTTATGGTTATTCTCTTACTAGGCTACTTAGATCATCCCACTATTCATGTGTTCCCTAGGGAACCCTATAAATATGTTTGAGATCAATGTAAGTTAGGAGATATATTTTAAGGTTAGATAAAGAAATTTTTTATTTAGTTCAATGTTTTCAGTTTTATGTACCTAGTCTTGAAAGACACTAGACTTCATGATCATTGGCTTGTACTCTGATGTTTAATTATGCTTAAAATCATGTAATGTTATGTGTAAAAGGCTAGGATCTCTATATCTTTAGTTTCTCAAAATGTTTCTTGTTTGAGTGCCTTTCACAAAGAGTATTGGATTTGTCATAGAAGACTAGGACATTGTAGCATATACTCTTTTAGAAAGCTTACTAGAAAAGGCTTAGTCAAGGATCTACCCAAACATGAGTTTCCAAATGATAAAGTCTGTAATCCTTGTCAAAAGGGTAAAAAACATAAAATATATTTTAAAACAAATAAAGAAGTTTCAACTTATCAACCTCTCAAGTTGGTTCACATGGACTTGTTTGGACCATCTAGAGTTTAAAGCCTTAATGAGAAGCACTATGTCTATATTCTTGAAGATGACTATTCTAGATATACTTGGAACTTTTTCTTAGCTCACAAAAGTGAAGCTTGTTCTCATTTCACCAAGTATAATAGAATAGTAGAAAACCTAAGTGGTCTTAAAATTAAAATCCTAAGAAGTGACCATGGTCGTGAGTTTGAAAACCAAGAGTTTGAATCATTTTACTCACAAAACGGCTATTTTCATAACTTCTCTTCCCCTAGGACACCTCAAAAAATGGTGTTTTAGAAAGAAGAAATAGAACATTATAAGAAATAGAAAGAACCATGCTCAATGAATGTGACCTACCTATCTAATTTTGGGCTGAAGCTATCAATACAACTTTCTATATTATTAATAGAGTCTTAATCAGACTAATTCTTAAGAAAAATTCCTATGAGTTGTGGAACAATAGAAAACCCAAAGTTAAATACATCAAAGTTTTTGGTTGAAAATTTTATATTCTCAATACTAAGGACAATCTTGACAAATTTTCCTCCAAAAGTGATGAAGTAATTTTCCTAGGTTACTCAATCTCTAGTAAATCCTATATAGTCTTTAATAAAATAACTAAGTGTGTGGAAGAATATGTACATGTCAAATTTGATGAAATATATGCACATGAACCTAAGATCTCACTAGAAAGACTCGAGGACGATGTGTCAAATCTAGACATAAATGAAAAATATTCTAACCTTGCTATTAAAAAATCTATAATATCTTCCAATTATGAAAATTCTCTAGATTCTATTCATGATGAACCCAAACCTATTGAAAAAGATGAAATAACTAGCCCTTATTTTTCTAGATCTATTAGAACCCTTAAGAACCGTCCTTTTGTAACACCCTGACCCTAGTTACTCAGAGTCGGTTCATTATTACATAACATTGGTATGATCACAAAAGATCTAGTCTCGAAAGACATATTAGTTTAGTATCCTCAGAATCACTAGATACATTCATAAGTCTTACATTACATCACAAAGTAAAAAAAAACTACAACAACATCTTGTCTTCATATCCCCTTATACTATTCCTACAGGTCATTCATAAATTACTTCTTCACATCCTAGAAAAAATAAACCATTGAAAGGGGTGAGCTCAGATGCTCAGTAAGGATAACAATATAGCAGAAAATTTCATCAATAAGCATAAAAATTTAAGGCAATGTATAACTAAAACAAAGGCCTTTTAAACTTGAAATTTAGCATAATATGGAAAAGATAAAATTAAATAATGCCATTTACTTATTCACATGGATATTATACTAGTCGAATAACCACATGTAATCTCAATAACTACTTTCATAATGATGGAATGCATAATTCCAGATTATTATAACCACATAGTCAAGGCCTCGTGCCAAGACTACAAATAATATTTTGTCAAGGCCTTGTGCCAAGACACTAGTTTGTCTCATGAGACCTACCGATGCATCGAGAATCTATATCGGGCTCCACCCATCACTTAATAAGTCCAATGCATTCCTCATATGAAAAGTTTGAAACATAAACATTCGTATTAAAACTAGCATACGAGATGTCAATACTTTAAACACAAACCATGAATGGTATAAAAATAGCACATCCACAGTCAAACATAACTCACTCGATACAATATGGAAGATTTTATTGTATCAGATTAACCTCAATTGAGAATAATGAAGGATATTGACATAGATTAAAATAATCATCAAACTATTGAGAGAAATATCCCCCTTTTTCTTGAAAACATTTAAAAGTCACACTATTTGTCAAGAAGCCATTTAAAATAGATTTTTTAATCAAAGTGTCCCATACCACTTTGAAACTTTTAAAAGGAATTTTGATTTGAAAACTTTAATGTCCATATAAATAAATCCTTAAAACCATTTTTAAAACATGTACATTAATGAGAAATATTTATAATAATAAATCTTTAAAACATTTTAAAATGATATTTTAGTTAGAGTTACTAAACAAAAGAGAGACACTTGAATACAAATAATTGAGGTAATAAAAACTTTTTAATATCATGAGAATAAATGGATTCATGATATACTATATCAAATTAAATTATATACACCATATAAAAGTGATTTGGTGTTTAACAACAAAGGAGTCTCAATGGAAGGTAAATTGAGATGAAACCTCTCATAAAGGCCGTATCCTTAGGTTAAGGATAAATCAATGACATAATTATCTGTGAAAAATATAAATACACTCAATATTATTGGATATTCAGTGTAAAATAGTCAAAGTACATTCACACATATTCTTGTAAAAACAACACTAATGAATTAGATGTTTAACTCAACAAATGGAGATTGAGTAAAAATTACTCTTATCAAGTTCATACCGATGACTTGAGAATTTATAAATGGAGTGATTATGTGTATCAAAAGTATATCCACATAAATGGGAGTGGAAATTATGACATAAGAAAATTAATAGTGATTCCACACATAATCTTGGAGTAAAATAATCAATGAAGTATGCATAAAGCCGAATGAGTGGAAATTGAAATTTCAAATTCCCTTATCGATTTGGTAACTTACGAAACATACACCCATGAAAGAAGGATCATAAAATGATGATGTAAATATCCATGAATTAAAGTATATTACACAATGAATACAAACATGTGCAGTACACACACCACATGCAATAAATAAGTGGTGAACAATGGAAATCTCACAGAATTAAAAGTGAGATAAGAAACCCCTTACCTTGTACTTTTCCTTGATAAAGTGTAGGTTAAACTTTTGTATAATAGTTAAATAATTGTTATTAAATTATAAAATAATCATATATGTTAATATGATATCATATATAATCTTGTAACATTACTTTGTTAATAATATCTTAGTATTATTGTCGTTTCGGGTGTTAACTTACTTGTTTTATTTTATATGTTTTGTTACATAAGCCGTGTTTGTTATGGATAGGTTGTATATTATTCATATCCAGAACGATATAAAGTCCTTAAACATTATTTTTAATCCTAAAATGATATAGGACTTGAATGGATACGATGGGGAATGAATCTCATCGCGTTCATGGAGACGGTAGTCCGTACGTACGCACGAACACTACTTCTATTTCATTTTTCATTTTAAAAGGAATCAAAACCAAATGATAAATCATTATATTATTATTCCAGTATAATATAATATCTTATATTTTTTACTTAAGTTCATTAATACCATCCTTTATACGTTCCATGTATGGTATGAACGAGTCATATCACTTTGAGGGGGCGGTAGTCCGCACTTCCTCAAATGAAATTATCGTATATATATACAACATGAAACAAATAATGGTATGATATAAAATGGAATTACAGAAGATTATATATAAAATAAATATCATTAATATCATATTTAATTACAGTTCCATCATAATGGTCACAATGAGAGGTGGTAGGAGATAATTGAACAATCATCGTTTCGTGAGGCGTTTGGTTGCTATCCACAGAAACATTATGTTCTTCATCCATTAGATGGAGGTGTGTGTAAGTGTAGTTATAATACTTATCATAACAAAATCCTAGTATATTTTTTATACTGGTTTTGTTACAAAATAAAAGAATAAGAATATTTTAGGGGTTAGAGAAGTAAAATAAAAGAAAAGAAGCTAAGAGAAGTCGTTACCTTTAATTTGGGTAACTCCCTTTGGTTTGAACCAAAAAGGACTCTTGAAGTTCCTTATGCCTAAGGTAATGATTCTAGAAGGAGGATATAGATGTAGGGATCTTAATTGGGTAGAGGTTGGATGATCCAGAATGCTTGAGAGGTGTGAGGAATTGGTTAGAAGTGGTGTCCTTTTATAAGGGGGAGGATGAGCTTTTTAGGAAAAACTTAAAGTATTATTTTATAATAAAATCATATTCGGTTTCTAATGGCTCCAAAGTGGATTATTCAAAGTCTAAGGTGGGGATATGTCGAAAAAAACTTAACCAATATGTTTTAGATAGGTTTGGGTCACTTTATTAACCTTATCTTTTAGTTTTAACTCTTAGTTAATTTGTTTGACATTTACCACGTCTCTTTGTATTTTTATATTATATGGTTAATAAACTTACTATAAACTTCCAATCGACCCCCAAATGGTCCATTAATGATAAAAATATCATGATATAAGTCCTTTGGCTGAACCTTATATTTTTATGAATATAATATCAATTAATAATATAATATGTTTTTAAAAACTCTTTTATGTCAATTTTGGCACTATTGGGTATTTTGTTTTTGATAAATTTATAACAGCATTATTACTTCGAAAAAAATTCATATAACCAATAATAATATGTCATATTAACTTATAAAATTATTGGAATTCATAAAAAGTCACAAATTACATTCATTTGGGTATTTATAATATCAATTATCTTAATCTTTCATTAATACGGTAATTACTGCATCATCATTTTTTCATAAATAAATTAAATTATTTAATGTATAAAAATTATAAATAAAATACCATTATGTAGGAAATATTTTTATATTTATAATTAATATTTATAGTAAAAAATATTACTTATATAATACCATATAAAAATTAATTACTAAAAGGTTTTTTTTATGTCAATTTTGCCTTCACATTAAATTAATTAATCTAAAATGTCATTATCATTAATAAGTGGCTCCATGGTGTCCCAAAATCGAGCCAAATATACCCATGGTCGGCCATTACTCATCCAATAAGGTTAGGACATGTGTTAAGGTAATTTTGAATTATTACAATATTCTTTTTACCTTGAATTACCCTATTTACCTTTAACCGTGGTAAATAAAAGTAAAAAGTTACTATTCACCAAAAATTATTTTTATCTTATTGAACCAAATTTTACTCCTTGATATTAACCGTGTCTCTCGGATTTTCAAAATTCAACTCACAGAAGCGGTAAAATTAATTTTTATGGGAATTTTCAAATTCTACTAGGAGGTGGGTAAAAGATGGTGAAAAGTTCGATAAAATTTTTTATATATCTAAAATTATTATAAACTAACTCCAATGAATTACAATGAACTTATATAAGTATTATGTATCTATTTTTACATAAAATAATTTAAATAAAATAAAAAATTATTTAAATAAAAAATCGGTTTTAACCAATAACTCAATGTTTTTCACTATTCATCAAAAATTGATGTTTCTCAGAAAAATACCAAAAAATCGGCCTAAGCTATATTTGATATTATGAATTCAAAAATGATATCTATTTTAACAAATTCAAAACATATAATTTTCATTAATTAATTTAAATTAATTCCCGTTGTCAAAACAAATAGCGTGTTTTTAAGAAATAATAGTTATCAAAAGATTGACACTTACTTATGTCCAGTTTAAATGTCAAATTATGTCCATTGACCAAAATTGTATGAAATGGTAAAAATATATTTTAAATATACTTTAAAACCACTCAAATTCATAATTTATCACTATTAATTATTTCAATTAAAAAGATTGTTTTTAATTAAAATTTAGTAATTTTCACTATTCATCAAAATATGAAAGTTATCCGAAAAGTACCAAAATTTCACCATAAGATAATTTTGATATTCCAAATCCAAAAATTAAGTCCATTTTGAAATATAAAATGTATAAAATTTCAAAAAGTGTGTATTACTATTTATAACGGTTAGTTTGATTGGTTGTGGTTTGTGTTAGAACTTGAAGTTGCGTACAACACACACTACTGTATTATTCAAAGGGAAACGTACCGTGGAAGCTTGGGGTGTTACACCTTTATATACTATAGTTGGAGATTTAGATAAAGGAACTCAAACTAGAGATTCTCTAAGAAATCAGGTTAAACTTCAAGCTTTCTTATCATAGCTTGAGCCTAAGAACATCAATGAGGAAATCAATGATGAATTTTGGGTGTTGTATATAAAAGAAGAGTAAAATCAACTTGAAATTGATAAAGTTTGGAAAATTATAGATAGAACCAAAGACTCCGTGACCATAGGCACTAAATGGGTGTTTAGGAATAAAGTCGATAAAGCTGGTAATATTGTAAGAAACAAAACTAAATTAGTTTCACAAGGTTATAGTAAAAAAAAAGTGATTGACTATGAAGAAATTTTTTCACTAGTTTCTAGGATTGAATCCATTAGAATCTTACTTTCATATGAAGCACATCTAAATTTCAATCTATATCAAATGGATGTTAAGAGTGCATTCCTAAATAGGTATACAGTTGAGATTTTTTTTGTTGAACAACCCCCTAGTTTTACAAACCCTCATTTTCCAAATCATGTTTTTAAATTAACAAAAGATTTATATGGTTTAAAACAAGCTCCAAGAGCTTGGTATGATAAACTAAATAGTTTTCTTATTTCTAAAGGCTTTACAAAAGGTAGATCTTATCCTATTCTCTTTATGAAAATAATTTCTAAAGATTTTTTAGTTTTTCAAATCTATGTTGATGATATTATTTTTGGATCTTCAAAAAATTTATTATGTCTTGATTTTTCAAAAATGATGAAAAATGAATTTGAAATGAGTTTGATGACTGAATGGCCTGAAGGCCTTCTTTTTTATTGATTTTCTGATAACCCCCCTTTCAAGGGATGAGGGGTAACCCTTACAAGGCCCATAGGCTTAGGAATTATATTTCCCGTAGGCTTAGAGACATTACATGACCCGTAGGTCTTAAGGAAATCATACAGACTATGACTACTTGAAACTGCTCATCCCCAGCATCTGCATCGTGATCAAATCTCCACCTTTGCATGAATGTTTAGTTAGCATGTCCATGTGCATGGGTTCACAGGCGCGATACCTATGGAAAATTCCATACCCTCTCATTCTTCCAAAGTCCGTTTAGCCCTGCTCTGGTGGATGTGCCCTGCTCTTTCCTCCTCTGGAGCGGTTTCTTGTAGAATCTATCTATTCAACTACAAATCAGGTGGCTCTAAGGGACTTGAGGTGGAATGAAGTCCATGAGGTGGCCTTAAATCCTTACTGACCTGAAGGCCTTGGGTGGCCCAAAGTCCTTAAGGACTCCAAGCCCAAACCGGTGGCCCAAGGTGAATAGTTCCGGCTGCTACAGTACCAAACAATACCTACTACAATACTGCTACAGTTAACTTCTATAGTGCCTGCTACATTACTGCTATAGTATCTTGAAATTATGCCTCCACTTGGTTTTGAACCTGGGTCTCATGGATGTACTTAGAGAGACCTCACCAAATGGGTTAAGGCTCATGTTCATGGGTGAACTAAAATTCTTTCTCAGATTTCAAATCTTTCAAAATAAGGAAGATATTATTTTGAATTAAAGTAAATACACTAAATATATTATAAAACATTTTGGTTTGGATATTACTAAAAGTATTGATACTTCTATGAGTACCACCTGTAAATTAGATCTTGATGAAAATGGAAAATCTGTTGATCAAACCACTTATAGAGGAATGATCGGGAGTTTACTCTACTTAACTTCTAGCATGCCTGATATTATGTTTAGTGTTTGTATGTGTGCTCATTTTCTAGAAAATTCTAAAGGGTCACAACTTCTTGCTGTTAAAAGTATTTTCAAATACCTCAAACATAATACTAACTTAGGACTTATCTATCCTAGAGGACAATCATTTGATATAGTTATCTATTCCAATGCTGATTTTGGTGATTATATGTTAGATAGAAAAAGCACCTCTAGAACATGTCAGATTTTGGGAAAGTCACTAGTATCATGGTGCAGTAAAAAAAATTCTATTACATTATCTACTACCGAAGTTGGATACATAGCTTCTGGTAGTTGTTGTGCTAAGATTTTGTGGATGAAACACACTTTGTTAGATTATGGATATCAATTTAGACATGTCCCTATAAATTTTGATAACAAAAGTTCTATTAACATCTCTAAAAATCATGCTTGTCATTTAAGAACAAAACATATTGATTTAAGACATCACTTTTCGAGATATCATTATCAAAAGGGTGATATTAAATTAGAATTCATTGGCACTGAATATCAACTTGCTGACATTTTCACTAAGCCTTTAAATTCTGAAAGGATGAGTTACATCATACATGAATTATGAATGACCATACTTTAGTGACCAGTTTATTGTCTAACAATTACTGTCTCATAGTTACTGTCTCACAGTTACTATCTCACAGTTACTATCTCTCATGTTTGCTATCTCATGTTTTTTATCTCACTAGTTATGGTCGCACTGTTTAGAGTCACACCACAATGTTGACACCATGAATTCATGTTCCAGTCTCATCGTTATGAGTCCAATTTCTTTTTTTTTGAAATATTTTTCCCATATCACTGTATTAATTATTTTATTTCTTTTATACTTAATTTTTGTGTTTTGTGACATTTGAACTCCCTAAATAATAAAAAACCCATATTTTTCACTTCTCTCTTAACTCATACTCTTTACTCCCAAATACAATCTATTTTATCTCGAACTCCTCATCTTTCTTGAGCCTGTGTTGAATTCCCAGGATGAAGTGTCCATATTCATCATCTCCTAGAATTCATTGGTCTTTAAAGGAACAAAAAAGTCTCTGATTACAATTCCCAAGAAACCATTAAACCCAAGTCTTGAGGATCATACAGTCATGCCAAAGAAATAAATATGTGCGAATTGTCTCCTATCAAGTAACTCACTTGTTCTGAAAGTCTTAGAATAAAAGTAATGGTTAGAGTGGTTTACAAAAGAGAAAATACCTATCCATCCAAAGTTGGTTTTCAAATTTTATCAATATGTTCAGTTCACTTTCAACTATAAAGATGATTTTGTGGTTAGAATCTAGGTGAATAGATAGAGATGTACCTTTTCTTCAAGGTTGTGGGATTCATTCTTAGGAATACCACATGAAAGAATTTTTGAGGACTATTAAAGAGGTCCTCCTCCACTAAGAAATTTTTTGAACCTAGAAGAGGCTCTGGGTAGTTTAACTGGAAACAAAAAGAAAAGAAGGCCTATTTATACTGAACTGTATGGATATACTATGATGTTGTTTAAGTTTATTCAACATATAATATGTCCAAGTAAAGCAGACTTTGCTACTATAAAATATCAATATGTGTTTTTGATACATCTTTTGAAGAATGGTCATAAGATTAATCTGTGCAAGTACATTATCCTTCACATATGTGACATGATCAAGATAACATCAAAGTCAACTCATCTTTTTTATTAAAGCTTTATCTCTGTTATGCTACTAGACAAATGTGTGGTTGGTAATAATGAATAAGTAGTTAAAGATTATGATTTTTTTATATCTAAGGATACATACAGATGAATGAAGATCAATTGGAATCCATGGAAGAGAACATGGGTTGAAGATAATGACAGACTGTATGACTATTTTAATCATGTTGAGAATCCTTCAAGACCTAAGGATGTATCTGATCCTAGTTTAAAATCTTATGATATTATAGAATACTTAAATGAAGGAATCAATGTTGATAGAACTAAAGGAGAAAAATATTCTAACAAAAGGGAAGCAATTATGGAAGAATCTCATGAACCTTTTAAAATAGTTCCCTCTAGAGAATCACCTCTCTCTAAAGGTGATGAAGATGCTAGAAAAGAAAGTGATGTTTTTTATAAGAGTAAATATGTATGAAATTTGAAGGGAGGATGGAGAGGGTTTGGGTCCGCTCGAATGGCGATTCGGGAGTCTCTGGTGTCGTAGAAGGTTAGTGATGGTTTTCCCCCACTTTCTTAGGTCCATCATTCTCACTGGAGGCAATCTACCTACAAGGGATCCTCGTGAGGATTCTAATGCCAATATCAGTCCGTAGAACTCTGGTTTTAGGGTTTCTGTGGCCGCTGAGATGGATTTATTTTGTAGATCTTCACGAGATTTGAATACAATAGTAGTGAGCGAAGTTGTTGATGTTTTCCAACCCTCCGTGCGTGCCGAGCTGAAATATCAGCACTAGAATGCAATGGTGGATGCTGAGAATGATAGATCCCATAGATCTGTGGGAGTTGACACAGATATAGTGGGACTAGAAGAAGCATATTTTCGTCAGATCCCAATGGTGACTACTACACTCAATCAGTGATAGACTTTGGTAGTTGAGATGAATGGTGTTGCAGCGGTGATGAATGATTTATAGGAGGATGACCACTCTGTGGGGAATACGACCACATTTTTCCTTTTGGATGAGTCTGATATGTCTTGACCTATAGTGAGGAGGGTGGATGAAAATATCCCTTTGGATAAAGTGGATATAAGACCTCCATCTGGTAATTTGACAGCTGTGAGGAACTTTAGCAGGGGCCTTGCAGGAATTGAAAGGGTTGGGGTTTCCAATCGATGACATTTAAATTTTGTGCATGTTGATGCAACTGAGAGAATCATACGAAAGGGTGACACTACTCGTGTTGTTTCTAGTAGGGAGGCTATTCTTGATAGATTTAAGCTTTGTGAGCATTCAATAATCACCAAACTTTTTCTTCCTATTGGTGGAAAATTTTGGAAGATAGATGACTTGATTCAAAAGTTAAATTTTATATGGGGGTTTTTTGACTGGAGATGTATACCTTTGGGATGAGGATTTTTCCACATTATTTTTCCATCAGAGGATCTGAAGAGAAGAGCTTGGGGGATTATATCAATTACTCTAAAGCTAGGTATGATTTTCTTTTAGGAATGAGATTACCTTTTCAATCCTTTCTCTATAAAAAATACCTAGGCTCAAGTATGGATCAAAATTGTTGGTTTTCACTAGATCCTATAGAATCTTAAGATCCTTTTTGACATTGATTCTACTATGGGTATTCTAATTAAAATGGATAGGACCACTGATGCTATGAAATTTGGTCATTATACTAGGGCCCTGGTGGGAGTTGATCTAAGTTCTTACCTGATTCATAATATAGTTTTGTCTACATTGGATGAAGATATCTCCCTAAAGGTGGAATATGAGAGATTACCTGACTTCTGTAGTAACTATCAAGTTATTGTCCATGATAAAGATAAGTGTTGTGAAAATGTTGTATGCGCCTTTTGTTCAACAAAAGGGCATTTTGAGACTTCCTATAGGAGGAAGTTGAGGAGGCAAACAATGCAACATAAGGAGATTTCTATCGATGGAATGCAATCCCCTACTAATAGAGGTAATGAGTACATGAGTGCTGAAGAAGTGGAATATGCCTCCTAAGAGCTCACACAAGAGCCTCAAATGGAGAAGGATACCGAACAAGGGCATGATTTCTTGTATGACCCCATCCATCTATCTTTGTCATTTGAGTTTCTCTTTACTCTAGTTATTCTTAGAATGAGGGAATGATTGCTTGTATGACCCCATCCATCTATCTTTGTCTTTTTCTTTCCTTTCTTAATAAAAAGGGCTTTGAACTAACCTTTCTGCCGAGAGTAAATATGAAGAAGAAAATGATACTATAGAATAGAATGCTTCTACTAAGGAACAAATAGAAGAACATGTAGAAACCGAAGTGATTTTATCTGTTGAAGAAAGAATGAAGCAATCTTTTCAATTAGCTAGAGATGTGGCTGAATCTGATAGAGCAAAGGGTGTGGAAATTGGTCAAGATATTGAATCTCTTAGTCCTATAAGAGATGCATATTTTTAAGGGGTGAAAAAACCAACTTGTAAATAATTCAAGGGACAAATTCGATTGACTCAAGTTCTTTGGATACCTGGTATAAGTTTACTAGTTATTTTGATGTTGATGAGTCTCAAGGAATCTTAGTTTAGGGATTGGATCTTTAAAATGTGTTTAATCTCAAACCAATTACTGCTAAGGAAGTAATATATGCTAAGGATCCAGAACTTGTATCTATTCCTGATCCTAAACCTGATCACGAAATTCCTAGTTATGTAAATCATGATGATTTGAAAGAGTTTGGAGAAAATTTGTTGTCTGGTTTTGAAAAGCTCATGAAGTCAAATCCTACCCCTATGACCAATATAAGTGAAAGGGATGTTGCATTTATTATGGAGAAAATCATATAGAAAATCCAACCCAAGATGCTTCATGATATTCAGGAAGTCTGGATTGAAAATTGGCAGTTGAGTGATAATGTGAAATATTTAAGATATATGGTTGAGGAAATGAGTAAAGACTTTCAAGTTTTTCAATCCCCTGTTGCTCATCTCAGCGAGGATGATTCTGATAAGATCCCAAAGAAGGTTGTATCTCTAATTAAACCTAAGTTGATTACTGTGTATGAAAAGGTGGTTGAGAACAACACCAAAATAGAAAATGAGATTCATGAACTTGTACTGTGAATCAATAATATGACCACTAAGTATAAAGGATGTTTACAAACTGTTCTAAAACATTTTAATGCTCTCACATCAGTTTTTTCTGCTCTATCTATTTATGACCAGCCATCTCAGCCCTTAGATAGTGAAATGGTCAGATCTATAATTACAGAAAAGTTTCAGTATTTGATTAAAGGTTTTGATAAGGAAAGTCTTGATAATTTTGTTAAGAATAGTGACCATGTGCTTGACTTGGTAATAGTTCACTAAAAAATTTCCACCAATTCTCAAGAATAAATCTCTAAGAAAGTGGACTACAACTTCAAGAGGATCTATTCCAAGCACAAGTTGACCAGCCATTTCAAGTATCTTGGGGAGAATTTAATCCTGCCTCCTGTAAATCAATCTTTCAAAAATCAAGTTCAGAAGATAAAGTACTTAACACCTACTCTAGATAAATTCAGGTAAAATAAATATGAATTTGAAAAGGCTATGGAGTATGGTGTTAAAATCATTAAGGATTTCATAAACTTTCCAAAACTATATCTGTATGTTCAGAGCACAACCATTGTAGCTTCTATAGTAGATCCTTTGAGGACTGGTCGACCTTCTTCCACCTATCCTTCTTCCTCAACTTCATTTCCCCCTGCTACAATGTTCGTTGGTCAGGTTCTGAGCCAAATCAGACCTGTTATTGTTGAAAAACCTTTTCTGCGGTCTTCCACCAAACCAACCCTTACCCCTTCTATCATTGAAGGAGTGTCATTACCTTCTCTTACTACTGATTCTACCACCTACACTTCTACACCTATTTATTCTACTCTTGTTGTCCCTAACAAGGATGAAGTGAAGGCTGCATAATTTAAAGAGAAGTGACATATACTTTTTGATAAGGCTATGATGTATTCTCTTTTTTTTATTGTAAATAAACTCTGTTTTTATATTAAATGAAATGTGCTCTCTCTATTTTATTCACTTGATAGTTTCATTTAGTGTTTTTTTTCTTACTTTCTTTTTTATAATCCCAAAGGGGGAGAAGAGATGGCATTTATACTAAATGGAGAAACACTCTTTTTATATATATTCTTTAATACTGTCATGTATTTTCTTGAGTTTATGTCTTGCTCTCACTTACTATGTTTGATATGATAAACACACTATTTATTCATTTATAGGATTTATTTCTTGTAAATTCCATGATTTTTGATCATCAAAAAGGGGGATATTGTTGGAATCCTATTGTTCTAATGCTAAAAAATCATGTAAATCATGTAAATCATGTAAATCATATAAATCATGTAAATCATGCAAATCATGTTTAAATCTTAAAAATAATTATCACTCTTATTCTAATATTTTTTATAATGATTATTATTAAACTTAATCCATTCTATGAGTATTATATATTAAGACAGATAGAAGATACTTTTCTAAGAATGTGACACCATTTCTATGATCAAACTGTCTCACCGGTTAGTCTGAAAAATTGACAAAGTATAAGACACCATTTCTCTTCCCAAACGGTCTCACCATTTAGTCTAGAAATCAGAAAAGTTTATGACACTATTTCCCATACACCGTTACCATAACAAGACACCATCCAGAATTCACAAAGGACCAGACACCGTGATCGTGCTACCGGTTCCAGAAATTACAAAGGACCAGACACCGTAACCGTGCTTCTGGTTCCAGAATTCTCAAATGACTAGAAACCATGAATGTGATACCAGTTTTAGGAGTTGAAAAGGACCAGACACTATAACCATGCTACCTCTTCTAGAACTCATAAAGGACATCACCACTGACTTTGGAACCACTTCTAAATCACTATGAATGTGGCACTATTCATGTCTCACCACCAACTATGACACCATTCTGTAACATTTTTTTGTATTTTTCAATTAAATTTAAAAGTTGATTATAAATGTAGTATTTGAGTCATTTAATGACATTGAAATAATTAATGATTTTTCATAGACATGACACATGAAAGTACGAGGTATGAGGTGTGAAGAGATCACGCTCCTTGTCGGCCATAACACAAACACCCAAGATAAAATACAAGGTGGTGCACAAGATGAAAGATAGATAAAAAGAGATGATAGAGTGAACATACATGAATGAAATAACATAAAAAAGAACACAGATAAGAACAATGATAATCCATACTACTTTCTGTGTACCATCCCGTGAACATCCTTGCAGCACCAACTCAAAGTAGAAGAAGTGCTACAAAGAGTTACACAAAAACTCATTGGAAACTAGAACACAGAGCTCAAGATACTATGTTTCTAAGTATACTTTAAGAATATTACACAAACATAAAATATACTATATTCTAGAAGTCTAGATCTACATAGAATAACACTAAGATCATTTCTAGTCCCTTTTTATTATATTCTATTCTATTCTGTAATGTTTTATTAATCTTTTGAGTAGTGTGTGTGTCTATACTAAAATTACAAACTGTATCCTACACTAAACTAAAGGATATAAGATATCCTTTCACAAATATCTTTTTACACCTTGTTTCACCCATGTATAGCTGTGGATGAGGTCCTATGTGACATGTATTTTATATTTCCCATGTAAAACTATGGTTGAGGTCTTGTGACCTGGACAGTATTGTGTACTGTTGTGTAAACCTTGATCTAGGGTGTGGATAAAATATTTTAATATATTTTTCTTGGTGGTAGGTGATCACCAAGTGGAGTGTATTATGTCTCATCTTGATATCGAACCACTTGTTTTCTCCACTGTGTTTTTCAATTTTATTTTTCTCTATTTCAACACATATTTCAGAAAACTAAGTTTCACTTTGATAACTAGTATTGGATAGTATTTATAACTTATTTAATTTAGTAAATTAGTTTCAAAGGTTATATCAATATCTCATATAGTTATAACTGATAAATAATCAATCTTCTAAGAGATTAACTGAACAGTCAGACTATTATAAATTTACTACTTTGATTAACCGACATATTTTGTTTTTAAATTGGAGGATCTTCAAATAAAATTTTTAATAGATTTTTTATAGGAACTCAATTAACCACAATCTTGAGTTTCCTAGTCCTACCAACAATATTGATCTCCTATTCCGTCAAATGGGAAATGAAATCATCATTCATGTGTATGATGAACTATCGCCTCGCGAACCAATGTAATTCACTTTCCATCACTGTCTCTCAAGAAAAGTATAATAATGGAATTAATGTTTATATGTGATATTCATGACATATTTATCATTATTAAAAGATAATATATCATTTACCTTCTTACCTTTCCATGCACTATAAAATGATAATGTCGTTTGTGTGTACGTGTGGACTACCATCTCTATGAAGCGATGCGATTTTTTTTTCATCACTACATCACATGGATGATATATATAAGTATATTTAAAGAAATAATATGATATTTATGATATTATTATCATTATTAAAAGATAAAATAATAATTACCTTATTTCCATAATGATCAATGGAAAATGGAAATGTTACTCATGCGTACGTACGACCTACCATCTCCATGATTGTAACGTTGTTCATTTTTCATAACCATATTTAAGATTTGAATTTAAAAGTATAATTGATGTATAAAAATACTAATTATGTCATGATTATTATTATAGAGATGATGAAATGATAAATTTTTTGACCATAGTTGACTTACCGAAACCATTTTGGACTTATGAACTGAATATCATCAAAACATCCAATACAGACCTAAATAATTTAGTGATTTTTATAACATGGTAATAAGTGAATTAAAAGGAATAATAAACTTAAAAAATGTTATCAAGAAATTAAATAATTAACATAATTTTATTATCCTGGTAGATAAATAATTCATGTGATGTATCAGACTCAAGGTGAGGGACAATTTTAAAAAATCATCTTTTAAAGTTCCTCTTTAAACTTTTTTTTTCAAAAGTTAAAAAGGAATGTATTTTTTAACTTATATAGCTAGAGAATATTTTCTTTTCATCAGGAAACCTTAATTTTTTGAGAATTCCTTTATAATTTTTTCACATTTCTTTTCAAATAAAATGTATTATTTATTATGTGTGTGGTTTTTAGATTTAAAAAATGGGGTTTTAAGGAAAATGGGTATCTTTATATCCAAAAGTGTTTTGGATATGGGTTTAAATGATTTTTTCAATGGTTTTATTCATGATGAGGTCCTCAGAAATTGTTTATGAAGTTTTGGGCCCCATTATAACTCATAGGTGAGCCCGTTATTGATTATACGATGAGTGTGCCCAGATAGCACTCCAATGCATTAGGTTATCCGAAGGTGGAAGTCAATTATATGGTTATTCTATTTGTAATAGTGATATGTTAATGATTACCCAATGAACCTAGATTAATTTTATATGTTAGATTATGATTTTTCACGGAAATCATTGATTTAAAAAGATTAGATAAATATCATTTGTTTTAAAATAATGATTATACCCTTTTAGGGTAAAAAGATATGTTTTTAAGAAAAGGTTTTTCATAGGTTTTCATGTTTTTCACTAGACTAACAAATTTCTTCTTTTTTATGTCTATTACTGATCTTTTTGTACTCATACAATGTTTTTAAAATATTTTTCATTGGGATTACATATGGGTAAGAGAAAATAAGAATTCATGATGAAATTTATGAAGATTTTTCATAAAAAATAAAACCTATTTTATTTTAAAAGTTTTATATTTTAAAAAAATTCATATTGAGTTGAAATGTATAATATTTAATATATGAGTTGTTATGTATGAGTTATGATCTAATTATTTAAAACTCTAAAACAAAAAGATCCTCAGTTTTTTAAGAAATTGAATTCTAGTTTAAAGACACTTTAATTTGTAATGCTTAGGGTTGGGTTATTACAGTTGGTATCACAAGAGGGTATAAATAACTTTGAAGATTAGAATGTTTTCTTATGATGTTAACTTAAGAGTTTTGGATAACATCATAGATTTATAATTTTTATGTTGATCAT
The DNA here is from genome assembly GCA_963277665.1 of Viscum album. Taxonomy (NCBI): domain Eukaryota; kingdom Viridiplantae; phylum Streptophyta; class Magnoliopsida; order Santalales; family Viscaceae; genus Viscum; species Viscum album. Next base: position 1,156,898,472 of record OY728134.1, on the reverse strand, counting down.
AAGTTTAATGTCTTAGAAAGACCTTTTGAGGCTTAAAGTTATTAAATTTTTAGATGACTAATGATATTTTTGGAGACGTTTATTATTGAGGTAAATATGGATTATTACATTTTGGGATGCCAAATAAAAGGTATGTGTAACACCCCATAATGATAAAGGGTTAAATGACTAAATAATATGAATTATTTCAACAAGGTGCACCTTTCTTTTCTGAAGCCTACCTAGTTAGAACTTCACAGCTAAGCATGTTTGGTCTGGAGTAGGGATATGGATGGGTGACCTTTTGAGATGTTTCCTAGGGTGTGTGCAAGTGAGGAAAAATCACACTAAAAAGAACATGTGTTGGCCCATGGGGACAATAATTAGTTATATGACTCATTCGAGCACGTGGTTAGGCCCCAGGGAGGGGACCATGTGTCTGCAGGGCAACTGGTGGTACCTGACGGTCTAGAAACTGACAAAAATGTTAAGGAAGGGTGTATGTGATGTCAGTGAGGCCCAATTGTTTGATTTGATCCACAAAGAGGAAATTTTGTTTTAAAGTGGGGGGGGGGGGTGAATGTAACACCCATAATGATAAATGGTTAAATGAATAAATGATATGACTCATGTCAATAAAGATGGGTGACCTTCTGAGAAGTTTCCCAGTGTGTGTGTGACTGAGGACAAAGCACACTGGAAAGAACACGTGTTGTCCTGTAGGGAAGATCATTAGTCAGATGACTCGTTCGGGCATGTGGTTAGGCCCCGGGGAGGAGACCATGTGTTTGTGGGGAAACTGGTGGTTCCTGGAAGGCCAAGACCCGATGAACATGTTAAGGTGGGGTGTTTGTGTTGTCGGTGGGGTCCAATTGTTAGATTTGGTATTAGAGTAGGTTCCTATCCTTAAGTGTAGTGCACTAGCTTTGTTGATATGTAGGACCCAAAATGACAATGTTGTGTTCTAAAGTGTGTTGGGGGGGGGGTTAATGTTACACCCATAATGATAAAGGTTTAAAAGAATAAATGATATGACTCATGTCAATAAGGAAAAAATTTCTCTTTGGGAGCCTACCTAGTTATAACTTCATAGTTAAGCGTGATTTTACTAGAGTAGTGATCAGGATAGGTGACCTTCTATAATGTTTCATAGGGTGTGTGTGAGTGAGGTAAAAGAAAATGTGTTGGACTGTGGGGATAATCATTTGTGAGATGACTCATTCGATCACATGGGTGGCCTCCAAGGAGGGGACCACATGTCTGTGGGGAAATTGGTGGTACCTGGAAGGATAGGAACCAATGACCATGTTAAAGAGGGGTTTCTATACTATCATCGGGTTCCAATTATTATAGTATGAGATAAAATTTGAGGTTAAAATATTCCTTTAATGTTGAATATATTAAGGCTATTTTTTAGGATGTTTCTCACATTTTTGGAATTTTATAAGGATTATATTAATATAGTTTTAGAAAAAGAACAACCTGAAGGATGGGTGACAACCCATCACATTGGTCAAAGCTGTAGGGATTGAACCCACAACTAAAGGGAAACAAGGGTGCATTTCCTATCACTGGCATACATGATATACTGGTTAGTATGAAATTGTTTTTCTTTATTTAAACTATCCAAAGGATAATAGTTAAGTTAATTTTGGGAATAAATGGTTTATCAAATAGATAACCATGAGATTGGAAATTAATTTGGTGATTAAGAGATTAGTTTTATTTTGAAAGACATTCACTATTTTGGGAACCCTATATAATTAAGGTAAACATAATACTATGATATTTTATTTTTGGAATAAAGGTTGTATTATATTTTGGAGTCATATATGATTTTATTGTGGATTTATGGTGATTCAGGTTGTTTATAGAAATAGTTATCATATCTTGGAGATTATGTGATTTAGGAAATTACATTTTTGGTATGAAACATTAAGAGTTATTGATGTTATTTTGAAGATAAATGTTAAAATTTATCTTGTAAGACTATGTGATTAAATACTTATGATTTTTGGGTTTCAATTATAGTCTATAATTTTTTGAGGACTTTTAAGGATAATTATTTATTGAATTATCTATGTTGAACATTGAGTATTACTGTTGAATTCCAATGATTAAAGTAGTTTTTCTCATAGGAAGGTTTATTCTTTTTAGGAAATTATCTTATCTTTTCCCAAACATTTTGTTTGTGGTTAATGTTTAAAGACATGAGGATTAATTTGTAATTATTTTTTGAATTATGTGATCCATTATAAGTTTATTCTACTACTTTGGGCATTAAAAAATCATATTGAATACTCATCATTTGGAGAAAAATATGATATTGTTCTAGGAATTCATTAAAGGATGAAATTATACTCATCAAGTAAGTATTTTTCCTTATGTTCCTATTATATATGGAAAAGTAATGACTCAACTCTAGGAAAAGGATCTTGAAACAAAAAAATTATCCGTTTAATTTTCTTACCAATAAATCAATGACTTTTTAACCCATAACAGATTTATGGTTTTGTGACGGTTAACTTTCTCATGACCATGTTCTCTATCACTCTCCATTAGTCCATGGGACCTATTTTTCACTTCCATACCTATGTTTTAACTTCCAAATTATGTTCTAATACTTGGAAACATAGTATGTGTTACTCTAAATGAACTTTATACTTTTTTTTTCTTATCAAGTAGAAGTTTTATTAATCATTTTTATGATGTAGGATTTCAACAAAGGTATTTTTGAAAATTCAAACCCTAATTATCGAGCCTGAGTTAAAAATTGTGAGGATGAAATTTCCATGGGGGAATGTAACAACCAATTTAATGATAGAATAAATCATTTTAACATTTATTAATATTCCTCAATTATGTAGTTATATTCATCATAAATATATTATGTAATTCTTAAAATAAAAAAGGAAATGGTTTTATTAAACGCATTTCTTATAATATCTTATTTAAAAGTTATTTTCATATTATATAATTTTAATTTGAAAAAATTAATTTCAATTTTAAATTTATCACATCAAATTTATCATAGGATGAATTTTTTATAATTTTTTGAAAATATTGATTTTTAAGGAATAATGAAAAGTACTAATTTTAATTGAACAAATGTATTTTATTTTAAAGTATTTATAATGTAAAATTATGTTTTGGATTATATTTAAGTTTTAATTAGTTAATTTTGATTTAAAATAATCCAATTATGAGTTTATAAATAAATTTTATAATTGAATTTAGTATAAAAACATTTTATATTTTAAAATGGCTAAAAAACTACCATTCATTACATTTTTCTGATTTAATTTTAAATTAAATTATTAAAATTATGTGATTTGAAATTTTAAAAATGGATTCCATATTTGGAATCATGAGGTACAAATTTATTAAATATTTCCCTTTTATTTTTGGACAATATGGATAGTAACCTTTGTAATTTATTAAATAGATCCCTTTTTTTAGGTTAAAAATAAAATGATACGAACTATAGAAATACCCAAAAACTTACCTAAATATTATTTTATGTGTATATATTTACCAAAAATCATAAAAAATTCTAATTTATGAACTTTTGGGTCTTCTTAAATGGGATTATGACCTTTATAGTATTTTATTTAAGGAAAAGTCAAACATGTCTCACTCATGTTTTTAATAAGTGTTATATTTTTAATATGGTGTTATCTAGAAGATATGCTTGAATATAAATATTATTTTGGAATATAAAAGATTTATCTAAATCGTGGTAATTAAATTTAAATTTTTAGTAAATAAATAATTACCTTAGATTCTTGCATAACGCTAATGGAGTAATTATTTAATAAATAGAAAAATTAATTAAATGATATTAAAAATATTATAATAAATATAATTTGAGATAAAAAATCTGATCAATGAATTTTATAGATGACCATGAAATTTTAGGGATTAAATAAAATATTGTTTTTTAATTTTAGATGTTTTATTGATATTATTAGTGTCAAAGTAATGAATAGTTCTAAAAAATGAAATTGTGAATATTTTATAGTAAATACTATTTTATTAAATGATATAAAATTCATAAAAATCTTAAATTGAGACAATTTATTAGGATAACATTTAAAATATAAAACATTTTACATTTATTGGTTATTTTTTATTTTATTATAACTATATTGACCCTCAAAGTGTAAAAATACATGTTGTCACAGTAAGAGTTAAAGGGATTAAATAGGGGTTAAAACCAAAATATAAGGGTTTAAATATATTAAAAATAAGGATAATTAATATTTGAAAATGGTATTTTGAACCATAATCATATTATATTTAAAATAAATCACTTTAGATCCATTTTTTCCTTTATAGTTAATTTATATTAATTTAATAGTTTGAGAAATTCCAAGAGTGCCCCTCTCCTCTATTATAAAAGGGAACCTCTTCTCCTCATTTATTGACTCTTAAAAACTATTTTTTGGAAAATAACTACCCTAATACCTTCTTATAACCCCTCTCCTCATTCTAGAGGTCTTGGTTTAGGCATAATACCAATATTATATGTCTTAAGGTGTTATGAAAAGGTGATTTTCCAAAGAAGAGGTATAGTCTTTATCTACATATTTTAGTTTTATTTATTCTCACAAATCCCTAGAACATTATTAAACCATGATAAAATAATAAATATAATATCCTATATATATTTATATGTTACTATGTTGGTTTAATGATCTATATCCATTTCCTCTTCTATAAAAAATGCAATGAAATCATCATTCATGTGTACGATAGACTACCGCCACGCGAACCGATGTAATTAATTTTCCATCACCATCTCTAATGACATGTTATAATGATGGAATTAAAATTTTATATAATATTAATGAAATATTTATCATTATGAAAATATAATATATCATTTACCTTCTTAAATTTCCATTCACTAAAAAATGATAACGACTTTCGTGCATACTTGTGGACTACCATCTGAAGGAAGCGATGTGGTTTTTTTTCATCACCACATCACATGGATTTATATATAAGTATATTTAAATAAATTATATTATATTTATGATATTATTATCATTTTTAAAAAATAAAATAATGCTTACCTTCTTTCCATAATGATTATTGGAAAATTGAAACGTTACTCATACGTACGTACGACCTACCCTCTCCATGATTGTAACGTAGTTCATATTTTATAACCATATTTAATAGTTGAATTTAAAAGTATAATTGATGTATAAAAATAATAATAATTTCATTATTATTATTATTTATATTATGTAATGATGACCTTTTTTAACATATTTTACTTACCATAGCCATTTTGGACTTATGAGCTGAATATCTTCAAAACATCCGATGTGGACTTAAATAATTAAGTAATTGTTATAACATGGTAATAAGTAAAATAAAAGAAATAATAAACTTAAAAACTGTTCTTAAGAAAGTATATAATTAACATATTTTTATTATACGGGAATATAAATAACAAATGTGATGTGTCAGACTCAAGGTAAGAGACTTTCTCTTAAAAAACCTCTTTTAAAATTCATCTTTCATTTTTTTCTAAAATTCAAAAAGGAATGTATTTTTTAACTTATAAAGAATGAGAAGATTTTCCCTCCATAACGACACCTTAATTATTTGAAGTTTCCTTTATAAATTTTCACATTTATTTTCTAATAAAATGGTTTCTCTATTCTGTGCAAAATTTTTAGATTTTAAAAATGGGGTTTTAAGGAAAATGGGTATTTTTATATCCAAAAGTGTTTTTTACATGGGTTTAAAAGAGTTTTCAATGGGTTTATTCATGATATGTTCCTTGTAATTTCTTTATTAAGGGTTGATCCCAATTATTTCTCACTATTTATCCCATTATAGGTTATACAATGGGTGCACCCAGATAGCGCTCCAATGCATTGAGTTCTCTGGAGGTGGAAGTCAACCGTATGGTTATTCCATTTATAAGAGTGATTGTAAGAGTGATATGGTAATGATGTCTTGAGTAACCTACATGAAGGTTCTATGTTGTCTTATTACTTTTCATGGAAATTATTGATTTAAAAAGGTAAGATAAATATCATTCTTTTAAATAATGATTATACCCTTTTAGGGTAAAAGGTATGTTTTTAAGAAAAAGGTTTTTCATGGGATTTCAAGTTTTTCACTAGGCTAACATATTTATTATTTTTATGTACCTTAATAAAATTTTTATTCTCATCCCATGTTTTAAATTTTTTTTATAAGGATTAAGGATGAGTAACAGAAAATAAGAATTCAAGATAAAATTCATGAATATTTTTCATAAAAAGAAAATATGTTTTATTTTTTAAATTTTTATATTGTGAAGGAATGGATATTGAGTATAAGTGTTTAATTTGTAGTATATGAGTTGTTATTTATGAGTTATGAACTAATTAACTTAAAATATAAACCAAAAATATCCTTGGGATTATAATAAATTTAATTCTAGTTTAAAGACACTAGAATATGTAATGATTAAGGCCAAGTCCTTACAATTGGTATTAGATAAGGGTTTAGATAACTTTACAGATTAGGATGTTTTCATGTGAGTTCAACTTAAAGAATTATATATAACATGATGGGTTTATATTTTTATGGTTGTTCATAAGTTTAATGTCTTAGAGAAACCTTTTGAGGTTTAAAGTTTTGAAATTTTAAAGCAACTAATGATATTTTTGGAGACATTTATTTTTTAGATAATTATGGGTTATTACACTTTGGGATGTAAAATAAAAGGTATGAGATAACCTTTTAGGTTAATTTTTTATTAAATTTGAATATATTAAGGTTATTTTTGAGGATATTTCTCATGTTTCCATAATTTTATAAGGATAATATTAAAATAGTTTTAGAAAAAGGATAACCCATAGGATGGGTGAAAACCCGTCATGTCTGACAAGGCTATGAGGATTAAACCCACAACCAAAGGGCGACAAGGTTGCATCACCTACCAATGGTCTACGTGATGTCTTGGTTCATATGAAATTGTTTTTATTTATTTAAACTATTTGATGGATAAAGGTTAATTCCATTTTGGGAACATATGTTTTATCAAATAGATAACCATGAGATTGTAAATTGATTTTGTGACTAAGTGATTAATGTTATTTCAAAATATGTTCACTATTTTGGGAACCCTATGTGATTAAGGTAAATAGATTAATATGAAATTTTATTTTAGGAATAAATTTTGAATTATATTTTGAAACATATATGATTTTATTATGGAATTATGCTGATTCATGTTATTTATGGAAATGGTCATCATATCCTAGAGATTATATGATTTATGCAATTACATTTTTGGTATGAAAAATTAAGATTGATTGATGTTATTTTGAATATAAATATTAAAATTTATCTTGAAAGCCTATGTGATCAAATCGTTTTAATTTTTTGGGTTAGAATCATAGTCTAGAATATTTTTGAGAACTTTTAAGGATAGTTATTTATTGACTAATCTATATTGAACATTTAGTATTACTGTTTAATTTTAGAGATTAAAGTAGTTTTTCTCATATGAATGTTTATTATTTTTGGGGAATTTTCTTATCTTGTACTAACCATTTTGGTTGTGGTTAACATTTCAAGATATGATGAATAGCACGTAATCCTTTTTTGGAATTATGTGATATATTATAAGTTTATTATACCACTTAATATATGAAAAATTCATATTCAATACTCATAATTTGAAGAAAAAGATGAGATTGTGGTGGGAACTCATTAAAGGATGAAATTATACTTTTCAAGTAAATATATTTTATTATGTTCCTATTTTAGATAGTAAAGTAATGACTCAACTCTAGAAGAAGGTTCTTTAAAAAAAAAATTTATCCATTTAATTTTCTTACCAATAAGTAAATAGCCTTTTAACCTTTCATAGATTTATGATTTTTTGCTGGTTAACTTTCTCATGACCGTGTTCTCTATCACTCTCTATCGGTCCTTGGGTGTTAGTTCTCTCTTCTATATCCATGTCTTCACTTCCCACTTATGTTATCATACTTAAAAACCTAGTATGTGTTAATACAAATGAACTTCATACTTCCATTTTTTTCTTATCAAGTAGAAGTTTTATTAATGCTTTTTATGATGTGAGAATTCAACAAAGGTATTTTGAAAATTCAAACCCTAGTTACCGAGCTAGAGTTCAATATTACGAGTATGCAATTTCCAAAGGGTGGGAATGAAATAATATAGGTAATTATATAATAAATCATTTTAATATTTATTAATATTCCTGAATTATAAAGTTATATTCATCAAAAATATATTATATAATTCTTAAAACCAAAAAGAAAAGGTTTTATTAAACTCATTTTTATAATATTTTATTTAAAATTTTAATTTTCATATTATAGAATTTTAATTTGAAAAAAAATTTCTTTTTTAAATTCATCATTTCGACATTATATTTGGATGAATTTTTGATAATTTTTGAAAAATATTGATTTTTCAAGGAATAGTGAAAAATATTGATTTTTATTAAAAAATGTATTTTATTTTAAAGTTTTTATAAGTTAAAATTATGTTTTGGATTAGTTTTAAATTTTAATTAGTTATTTTTTTAAATAACCTATTTATAGTTTTTTAAATCTATTTTATACTTTAATTTGGTATAAAAACATTTTATATTTTAAAACTATATTTTTCCAAAAAACTATTTTTCATTGCATTTTTTTGATTTAATGTTAAATTAAATTCTAACAATTATATGATTTAAATTTTGAAAAATGGATTCCATATTTGGAATCATGAGGTCCAAATTTAGTAAATAGGTCCTTTTTATTTTTGGACAATATGAATAGTAACCTTACTAATTTTTGCTAGCATAGTAAAGGGTAAACTGGATAATTTTGGTTGGACATAAAATGATAAGACCCATAAAAATAACAAAATACTTACTTAAATATTTTTGGATGATTATAATAAGACCATATTCATCCAAGGGTTGAATTTATTACATTTTGGTTCCACTTGGAATAGATTTTGACCTTTATAGTATTTTATTTAAATCAAAGTTCAACTTATCACCCTATTGTTTTTAATTAGTATAATATTTTTAATATGGTGTTATCCAAATGATTATATAGAGACTCTAGTTTTTCTGTGTAATACTTTGTAATATTTCTAGGAATATTCTTGAAGACAGGTGTTGAGTCATCATGGAATTTGGGGCCCCGATAACCTTGGTGTGACGATATTAAAAATATTAAAAAATTTATATCATGCGCATGAATTTTTTCATTTAATGTGGGATAACTCATGATTGGAGTCTTGGATTGTAAATTTGACACCACAGTTGAGTTTGGAATGTGGTTTTTACCCTAGAAATAATATAAAGTTTGTCATCATCGGGTGCCCAGTGGGAGGCGATCATTGGCGAAGTGTTAAATGGATCCTTATTAATTTAGTAAAATTAAATTAATAAACCAACCCATCCCCTTTTAGTATCATGCACATCATAAGGGGGAGGAGTTTTTCTTCCCATAGTGGCAAAAAACTTGAGGAAAAATCACAGATAGGAGGCATCACTGATCTTCAATCTTGACGATGATTGGTCCTGGATCATGATGTAGTGGCTTTAGAGCATGGATCTACACCCAAAGCTTCAACATTTCACCATGAGATAGGTAGTTTTATGATATTTACATCCTAATCTTAATTTATGCATTTTTAATGTTTTATATCCCTTATAAGACTGCTAGGGATCCCATGGGGGTCGATCCGCAGTTGATCTGGAGAAATTGGGGGTTTTGGGGGCTCATAGGGGATTCCCGTTTGGAATTCTTGATCACATGATATATAGTGCAGGAGCACATGCCACGTGTTCTTTCCATTCAGGAAAGATAAAATTTGTAGACTAAATGCCATGTACTAGGGGTACATGCCATGTAGTGATCCTAGGTCATGTGGATGAGGGACATGTCCAGTATCACCATGCCGTGGGACATGGTTAGATGATGGTACACGACCAGAGGACATGGGAACATGTTGAGTTACACAAGAATGAATGAGGACATGGGCTAGGGCCTGATATAGAGGAATATGCCATGTACCAAGGGTATACACTGTGTGTAGGGACATGGCCAGTCAAATCATTTTGGGTAAGAACATGACCATAGATTTAGATGAGGTCACACACCATGTGATATTGGGTACACACTATGTATCTCCCTTTATACATGCTGAGTACCAAGAGGGGACACTGCCAAAGTCCAAATATAAGAGACACATAGTGTACTGAGGGTACACACTATATACTTCCTTGATAATTTTTCCCTACAAATATTTGTCTTTAGGACTCAAATAAAGTCCCATGTGGAGCCTATCCTGAGTAGTCTTCCACACAGGATAAGAAGGTGGTCCGAGTTTTGTCATTAGAGATACAAAGCAAGGTCATTTTGTGAGCCTCTTCTATTAGAGACATATATTCTAGTATCATTTGGGTGAGTTCCCTTAGTATATTTCTATGAGGGTATGGTGGAATCACATCCTCCTCATAGGATCATGAACCCTCTATAGTGTCCTAGAGCTTGTACAATATGAGTGTTATCCCTTATTCTGGAGTGAGTTAGTCTCAGTCAACTTCCATGAGGGTTTAGTATAGAATCTCATCCTGATCATCTAACTTCATACCCCTTAGGGGGTTAGAGAATGCATCACTCTTAGAGGTCTAAACCAATCCTTATGTCCTTCATAATCCCTAAGTAGGTTGTTGGAATTGGAATAACACTATTGGAAAATGGGTATATACCCATGGTTTTCCTAAAACCTGTGGGTATATACCCACCTATACCCACAATTTCATGAACCATGGGTATATGTGACATATTATAACCTATACCCACAGTTCTTGCTAAACTGTGGGTACAGGGTACCCACGTAAGCGCAGGAAGCCAAAAAATTGTGTGGGAATGCCATGAGAAAACCTATACCCACAATTCTTGCTAAACCATAGGTATAAGTGACATCTATACCCATGATTTTCATGAAAAGTGGGTATAGAATTCAGTATATAACCCTATACCCACAGTTTATGAAAACTATGGGTATAGATATCACATATACCCACGATTTTATTGAATCGTGGGTATAGGGTCCCTTATGTTTTTGCGTACAAAAAAAAAGATAATATATGTATATGTAAACATAATTAATATTTTTGTAGTGGTAAAGTGGTTCATCGTTGATACAACAGATCAAGTTCTATACTCTAGCACTACATTTTATTTATACAATGTTTTATAAATATATATATATATACAACATAATATATATCTATATAAATTAAATTATAACTGGTGTAGTGGTAAGGGACTTTAGCGATAGAGCAACGACCTAGTTTTGAAACCCGCACCAAACTTTTATTTATACTAACATTATATATGTATATAAATAAGATAATATATATATATATATATATATATATATATGAACATAATTCAATTTTCTATAGTGGTAGAGGAGTTCAGTGTCTTAGCGGAGGCCGGGGTTCAAAACTCGTTGACGCCATTTTTAAAAAAATGATTTTAATTAATATATTTAACTAAATATAGATATAGTCTTGGTTGGTGAGGCATGGTCCTTTGGTAGTTTAGTTCATGGGATCGAAACTCACTAAGACTTTTTTTTATATACAAGTGGTTTGAATTAATATAATTTGGCAGATATGGATATATATAAATGTAATAAATGTAGCTGGGTTGGTTAGGTGCTGCATGGTATTGGAGTAGGTCGTGGGTATGAAACTCACCCCATTCAGTTTACTAATATTTATACCCACGGTTTTCAAACCATGGGTAAAAGGCCATGAAATGTTGGAAAGTGTGTCTATGACATGGTGGAAAAATCTATACCCACAATTTTCAAATTGTGGGTATAGTATGTGGACCTATACTGACACCTCAATTGCCCACGGTTCCCAAAATCATGGGTATAGCCTACACCCATGATTTTGGGGGCTATACCCATAATTTTGAACTGTGGGTATAGGTCATTTGTCCAGTAGTGTAACCAATACTTACACAGGTCTTGATCCCCTATCTAGTAGGATAAATCCAGTAGGGTACAGATTCCCCCTAGTGTGCCATGGGTGTTGATCCCTATCTTTGCATCGATCTCTACGGTGTTCAATCATTATGTTTTACATAGGTGGTGTTCTTGGAATCAACGTGACCAACACTACACGGGCATTGATCAGCTATTTAGAGAGTTGTCATAGATTTGTGTTGGGGTGTGATACACTTTTTGTGTATAGTGCTTCTAGTAGGGTATAAATTCCCCAAGTTAGCCATGGGTGTTGACCCCTTATTTGTGTATTGATATTTGATCTTTCCAATGAGGTATTAGTCTGATGGAGTGTGTATCTCAGATGAGTCCTCTCATTTTTCTTCGTGGAGTGAATCAATGAGCATGTTATCTCAGATGTATTCCATCTGGGATGGGGGGAGATATTCCATTGACTTAATGATACTTGATTGAGTGATATCCCTTGGTTGAGTTCTATTAGGGATGGAGGGTCACGTGGAGTGTATTCTCCTGGGTGAGTTTTACCTTTCAAACCTCAAGTAGGTTTCGACAAATGGATTTATAGTTAGGACTATGAGACTTGGAGTCTATTATGAGTATATCAAGGATATTTTAGGATACCTTCTGGTATGTGTCATTTTTCTTAACATACCATGTGACGATGAGATAACTAGTCATGTATAACTGAGGATTGGTCAAGATGTAGTTTCTTATTCTATCTCACTAGGGTTTCCTCCTATTAATTTTATCGAGCTAACTATTGCCTTTTTAGTTTCTTTATTTTATTATAGATTTTTGAGGCACCTATTGGGTATTTTTTACTTACGCATGACCTCTGCCCATGCATGTCACGTCTTATGCAGATGACATGTATCTTAGCAGCGTATTTAGAGGACTGGGAGTGGGTGGTGCGTAGTTTCTGGGATAGACTGACCGAGGAATGTACTGAACATGCTTTTGATAGTAGTCCCATCCTTCTAAGTAGGTTAGTCTCTTTTGTAGTTTTTTGTGGGATTTTATTTTTCCATTTCATGCTTTCCAGTTCATCATACTCTATTTGTGGGATATAAATGTGTGCATGCATTCATTTTGTATTAATAGTTTTATTATCTCTACATTGTTTCATAGAGATGTAAGTGTGTGTGTGCGTACAGGTACCATAGGCTAAGGTCTCCCATGTGTGTGATATGCCTACTTGATGATGGTCTCTAGCCCTTGACCTATTGGAGGCGGGTTTGGGGTTGTAGCAACTTAGGCCCTTGTAGGACGAGTTAGGATAGGGTGGTATTAGAGGTGGTTCTTCCTTAGGACTAGAGTTAGTTGTCTAGCTATGATCTTGGTTTGGGATTTATGGTGATAGTGTTGAGGTGTTTTGAGTTTGGATTTCAAACCAGGGACTCTAGTGTTAGTGTGGTGGCCGACATACCCATTCACCGGGACTCCGATAACGTTCTTATTGACTTGGAACATTTTGGCACTGGTTGTAGGGAAACTTTGGTAAATGTATCATATAGGACTGGGTTATGGTTTCCATGTCCTTCTTGAGTTATCTTCTTATATATACTCTTTCACTATGGCACATCTTATCTTCTTTTAGGATGTATCCATGATGCAATCCTTCAGGGTTTCCACACCAGGGTTGAGAGTGCGACCTGATGAGTGATGAGGCCTTCGTGTAAGGGCCTGATCATGAGGCAGTTTCTCTTCCAAGTGGACATATGGTAATGCTTCCACCCATTGATTAATGCATATAACCACCAAAAAGGTTTCAGGTGGATGTGGCATGTTAGACTGAGACATGGATGACTCTATTGGTACTAGAAAATGGTATATAGGGTTCTAGAACATAACGCGATCTTATGAGGTAGGGATCACCTGTGGTCCAGGTCAAGTAGGACCCCACTACTAAAAAACATGCATTTAACAGTGCTGACCTTTATCAACACCAGCAAAAAGCACCGATAAAGGGCACCCTTTATCTGTGTTTAATTTTGAGTGCTAATAAAGGGTATCCTTTATCAGTGCTTTATTTTTAGCACCCATAAATGGATCATTTACCAGTACTTTTTTAGTGCTGATAAAGGACCAAAAAATGAAATAATTAATTAAATAAAAAATAAAAATGATTTTATTAAAAATAATATTAAAATTTTATTAATTAAATAATTATTGATAAAAATAAATAAATTTATTATACTATATATGAATTATAAATACTAATAAATATTATATATTAAATATATAGATATATGTAAATGAAAATTAAACAAATAAAAATTAAAAATAAGTAAATTGTGAAAATTATTAAACATTTTATTAATTAAATAATTATTGATAATGTTAATACATAGTATATATTAAATATATAGATATATATATGAATGTATACAAATATGATTTATATAATAGAAAATATTTATGCTTTACATTAAATAGTAATGTATTTAGTGAATAATAGTTTATACTTAAAAAATTAACATGAATTAAAAATACCGACTAATTGCATCAAGTAATGGACATAATTGAATGTCATTTGATTTTAAATCCAACATAGATAAGACATGTGTTTTATTGATTTTGAAAACATATATTTAATTAATGAATTTTTATATACAACTCACACACACAAATATTTACATACTCAATTAATTAAATCTTATATAGAAACACACACACCTAATATTTTTGTAATTTATTCAAATTTTAGTATTCATTGTATAATTTAATTATAACATGATACATTTTGTATATTATGTTTTGAATTAGTAAATTTTATTTATCTATTTTTAATATTATTAATGTTAGGTATTATTTATTCATTTTAATATGTTTTTTTTATTTTTTGGGAATTTAATCAATTTAAATTATTCATTATATATATATATACACTATATTTTAATATTTTCAATATGTATTCATCTTTATTTCAATATAAATCCATATTTATTTAATAATTTCTATTTAATTAATAAAACTTATCTATTTTTTCAATATTATTAAAGTGTACTCATTTTTATTTATTCAATTTGACTCATTTTTAATATGCATGCACTTAAGATTAAATATTCATTAATAATGCTAAAAATACATTTGTAAAAAAATATTTATAAATAAAAATATTTATAAATTTTAATTTACTATATTTATACATTTATAATTATAGAGAAATAAATATTATTTTTTAAAAAGTATTTATATTATTATAAATAAATAATTATATATATTTAAATAATTATAAAATTATATTAAATTTATTTAAATAATGAATATATTTACTATAATTATATATATATAATGCTATAAATATTATTTTTTTTGAAAAGTATTCATATAATTATAAATAAATAAGTATCTGTTTAAATTATTATAAAATTATAATAAATATATTTAAATAAAGATTATATTTACTATATTTATATATATTATATAAATATATTTACAAAATTTTTTATTTATAATTATAATTATAAATCCTTTATCAATGATTAAATAATAAGCATTGATAAAGGGAATCTTTACCAGTTATTTTCTAGTACTGATAAAAGTAGTGATTTATTATCATTAATAAAAGCTATTTTTATTAGTGCTAAAACATTAATGCTGATAAAGATTTATTCTATCAGTGCTAAAAATCACTAATAAAGAACCCTTTTATGAGTGATTTTTTAGATGCGCTAATAAAAGTTTCTCGATCTATTTTAAGAACCCTAACCATTGTGAACCGGTTCGCGATATCCGAAGCTCTCCATGTAAGCCACTTGCTACCGGTTCTCCCCATTGTCAAATTTAAGCTCGAATCTAGAAAAGAATCAAGGCTCCAACTATTCCATGGCTCGAATCAAAGTCTAAAAAAAATCAAGGGTCGAATGAAACCAATGCTCGAATGAAATCCATGTTTTTTGATATATATACTTTCCATTAGTTATCCACTGAACCTTCCCAGCCCACATTAATGTATCCCAATAACTCCATTTTCATTATCCTATAATAAAATAACCCAAAATTCATTATTTTTTAGATCCATTGAAGTATCATATTCCTCGATAGAATGTAGCTCTCCTTGGGACAACATTAGTACTGTGTGACTTGAAATATATAAAACCCAATGTTGGGTCTTGTTGTGTGAGGTATAATAGTCTCCCAATACCTATATTCCATGAAATCTACCTCTTTGCAATTATCAATTTTTAAAAAATTCATCCATATAACACCTGATGTTGTCATTGGTTTGGAATATTCCACTGTAAATCACTTGGGAGCCTCTTTTTCATATTTACATTGAGAAATTAATGTACTATGATTTCCTTGATTCACCTATAAACCAAATAAAATGTTTAACTCACCAATCATATATATCTAGATATCATACCTTATATGATCACAAAAAAACTGCATTGTGCTTTGTACAATCCTAAAATATTATCTCTTTGAATTATATAAGTACCAAAATCCTTTGATCATTCTTATTCTTGATGTATAGGTTGTGATAAACTCTACCTTGTGAAAAACAAAGATTTCTTAGGTGTTGATCCAACCTTAAATACCAGGTCCTTAGTAATTTCTTTATCTTATACAAAGAATTATTTAATTGGAACATGTTTCTATCATTTTTATCCATAATAAAACCATCTAGTTTATCAATGTATACTCTCCCTATAATAAATCCATTTAGGAACATATATTTGACATCCATTTGGTATAATTTTAACTATATTTTCACTAAAATATCCAAAAAAATCCAAATAGTTTCTAACCGGACTATGGGAGTAAAATTATCAAAAATTTAAATGTATTTAATCTAGGAATTCCCCTTTCAAACTATCCATACTTTATTTTTATACAATATTCCAAAGTCAATGAGTTTATTATGGACCACTCACTTGGTTATGATAACATTTCTGTCTTCTATCCTTGGAACAATTTCCCATGTCACATTGTTTTTATTCAGATCAAGATCCTCATGCATAGATTTGATCCAATTATCATCCTTGTGAGCCTCTCCAAATTATTTAGGCTCTACTTAAGAAAAAATGAGATTTTTTTGCAGAGTCTTACTCCTTCGTGTTTTCACCAAAACTATCCAATCACCAATGAAATTTTATTCTTTGATTTCAACCGTGCTTATATTTATTATAGTTGATAATCCCTCTTCATTTTCCTCACCATAAGTGTCTTGTTTTGAGTATACCTTAACCCCGTGTGCTCCCACCTATGATACTAAATTTAACATTAATTTCCTTTGATGTTTCATCATTATTTTAATTATTAACAATTACCTCATTCTAATTAGTAAAAAATATCTATCAATTTTATCTTGTCATCATGAAAACATATCAACACACCCTTTTTAAGTCAGTATTTAAATGTATCATTATCTAATATGATCAAATTTTCACTATAAAAAATCAATTTCCTCTTTCAAACACAATTAAGTTAAATTTTTACCGACCCCAAATCAAAATATGGTTCGATAATTTTTCTATACCTTTGTAAAAATATATCCATATTTGAAATGATAACCCACTCATTAATAATTCTTAAAAACCAATTCATTTTTTCATCACACATATAATAAACATTATGTATGTTTTATTTTAATCCATCTAAAATTATACCATTCTTTAACATTTACTTTTTGTTCCACCCTTAGGAATCTCTGATTAACATCCATGAAATTCTCACAAATGGGAGGCATTACCCATTTTAGAAAACACAATGTATTAAAATCTTCATCCTCATCATCTTCATCTCTCTAACATTTATTATTCCAATTTGTGTCTTGGGACTCATCCCCCATATTTTTTATATTGCTTTTAATAATCTGAGGAGTATTCATCCTATGGATGACTACTACTAAGATTATTTCAAGCAATATTGGTCCATGTCCACAAGTTATGGAGGATGATTTCATAACAAAAAAATTCAATGATAAATGTTGGGAAGATGAGCTGATGAGGATGAAATTTTTCTATAACTTTCACATTTGGATGAATTCATAGGATAACTACTACCATAGTGGAGTAATGATTTTATTAAATTTAATTACCCATTTTCTTCAAAGCATACTGAAATTCTTTGAAACAGTAAAATATTAGGTTTCTCTCATTGTCCATAGAATTAATGTATTGTTTCATATTTATGTTTAATTTATTTCTTTTTAATATTACTCACATAAGAATTGTTTTCTTATATAGGTGGATTATTTTGTTCGAGTTGGGGTGGTATTTCCATCTTTCATGCCTTTATTTGTCGACCCGCCAACACATCATATTGAGTTGATGTTATTATATGAAAAATGATTCTCATTTTTGAAATCCAAAAGAGTAGATGAAGATTCTATGCCCATTATAGTGACTTATTGTGATATAATGGGCATATGAGATTCCTCTTCTCTTTTAGATTTCACCAAATCAATGTGAATTATTGGAATTTAAAAAAATAAGGGAAATGGAAATAATTTTAACATTGGAAGTTAGGATTTTTTTGAGACTTTGGGACATGTAGGAATCAGCCGCACCATAATTCGATGCACGATGTGACTGATATGACTCAAAGTGCATCTTTTTATTTTAAATTGAAATAAATTTTAGTAAAAATGGAACATAACATACCCAAAACTAACCAAAACCATTCATATTATTTTTATACTTTAGGAAAATTATCCATAAGTAATTTGGGATGTGTAGGAATCAACCACACCTCAATTCCATGCACGGTGTCATCGATATGACTCAATGTGTCTGTTATTAGTTTAAAATAAACATTTTAGTTCAAAAAGTAACACTCACTAAAAACTAAATAAACACACTTATATTTTCTTTATAATTTAGGAAATCAATTCATAAGTCATTTGTGATGTGTAGAAATTAGTCTCACATCAAACTAACACATGATGTGATCAATATGCGTCAAAGTGCATGTTTTTAGTTTAAAATGACATTTTTTGTAAAAAAGATAAGTAACATACTCAAAATAGATAAAAAAACATTTTTATTGTTTTGATACTTTATTAAAAATATCCATAAGTCATTTGAGATGTGTAGGAATTAGCCTCACCTCAATCTGACGCATGATGTGACCGATATGACTACAAGTGCATCATTTTATTTAAAATTAACATCAATTTTAGTAAGAAGGACAAATGACCTACTCAAAACCAACCAAAAGAATTTATATTGTTTTTATACTTTAGTAAAATGATCCATAAGTCATTTGAGACGTATAGAAATTAGTTGCACCTCAATCTAATGTATGGTGTGACCAGTATGACTCAATGTGTTCGTTATCAGATTAAAATTGACATTTTAGTTCAAAAAGTGTCACTCACTCTTTATAATTTAGGAAATTTATTCATAATACTTTTTTACATGTATGAATTGGTCTCACATCAAACTAACACATGATGTGATCAGTATGAGAGAAAGTGCATGTTTCTAGTTTAAAATGACATTTTTGTAAAAAAACAAGTGACATAATAAAAACTGAGAAAACACATTCAGATTGTTTTGATAATTTAGGAAAATAATCCATATGTCATTTGAGATGTTTATAAATCATCCTCACCCCAATCTAATGTATGGTGTGACTGATATGACTCAATGTGTCTGTTATCAGTTTAAAATTGACATTTTAGTTTAAAAAGTATCACTCACTAAAAACCAAGCAAGTAATCTCAAATTTTATTGATAATTTAGGAAATTGATTCATAAGTAATTTTTAGAGTATATTAATTGTTTTCATGTCAAATAAATACACGATGTGATCGGTATGAGTCAACGTTCATGTTTCCAGTTTGAAATGACATTTTAGTAAAAAAGACAAGTGACACACTCAAAACAGAGAAAACACATTAGGATTGTTTTGATTCTTTAGTAAATGACCCATAAGTAATTTTATATGTGTATAAATCATCCAAACCTCAATTTGACACACGGTGTGACGGATATGACTCTAAGTGCGTCTTTTTATTTAAAATTGACATCATTTTCAGTAAAAAGGACAACTGACCTACTCAAAACCAACCAAAAGCATTCAGATTATTTTTATACCTTAGGAAAATGATCCATATATCATTTGGGATGTGTAGGAATCATCTGAACCTTAATACATGCATGGTGTGACCAATATGACTCAATTTTTCTGTTATCAGTTTAAAATAAATATTTTAGTTCAAAAAGTATCACTCACTGAAAATTGAGTAAACACACTCAGATTATCTTGATAATTTAAAAGATCAATTCATGAGTAATTTTTGATGTGTAGGAATCAGTCTCACATAAAAATGATACACGATGTGATTAGTATGAGTCAAAGTGCGTGTTTCCATTTTAAAATGAAATTTTAGTAAAAATGACAAGTTATGTTCTCAAAACCAAGAAAACACAATTGTATTGTTTTGATACATTAGTAAAATGATCCATAAGTCATTTGAGATGTGTAAGAATCAAAAGAACCTAAATCTGATTCACAATGTGACCGGTATGACTCCAAGTTCATCATTTCAATATATAAGTATCATTTTAGTTTAAAACACGCATTACATCGTTAAAACCTAGAAAATGATCCTAGATTGTTTTCTCACCATTCTATCTACTATTACATAATTAATTTCCTCATAATTTTTATCTTGTACTTATTTAGTTAATTTTCCTTAAGATAATTCCTAAATACAAACAAGAAATGGTGCAATGTGAAAGAATCAACCGCAACTCAATCCAATACACAATGTTCCTGGTATGACTCAAAGTTTAGTTTAAAATTAACACTTTATGTTAATTTTTTTATATTATTTCTAACATAATAATTTCTTTCATATATAGGTGTGTTTTTTGGTCAATCAGGGGTTATGATCAAAATAAAAAATAACATTCCTATTTTTGAATATATGTAATAATTTGTACTTATGTAATTGTATATAACAATGTTTTAAATTTATAAAATATTTTATTTTTTTCTTGTATTTTGGTTGTAAATTTTATTTCATTTAAATTTCATATTTTAACTTTTTTGCTAATTTTGTGGTGTTTTTGGTGCTGTGGTGTGCTATTACAACAGACTGCACTACAGTGTGTAGTAACATCACACTGCACTATAGTGTGTAGTAACAACACACGACAGGATGACCCTTTATCAAAAATTTTAGAAGCACCGATAAAGGTATACTTTATATATGAAAAATAAAAGAACTAATAAATGTTGTACTTTATTATAATTTCTAAAATTCGGGATAAAGAATACATTTATCAGTGTTTTTTAGTGCTGATAAAATACTAGGGCTTTTAATCTCGCTTCAGTAGTCAGTGATTCTCTAGTGATGATAAAGGCCATTTTTATCATTTTAAAGGCCTATTTTGTAGTAGTTCTCATTGAAATTATGTGTGAGACACATGTCACATAATATGAGGCTTCATCACATGCCTTGAGGATAACCCAGTCCACTGAGGTAGAGGCATTGTTTTTCTTATGATGGGAATGGAAAATTCATGTAGGATTATCCTACCTGTCGTGTTGTAGATAGAGAGATGGTTGATAGACCTCTACAGCAGAGGTAGAAGTTCCATCAAGGAGGTTCATAGGGTTATGGATGTAGAATAGTAGTTATAGGAGCAGTATGTGGTGGATGTTGCTTTGATTTGTTTCCACCACCACCACCCTCGGTGGTCCAAGCTAGGCTCAGGGAGATGGTGTACATGGACATGTGCGACTACAGGCATTGGAGTTTTTTGACTCAAAAGCTTCAAGAGTGTTTGAAGGTAGAATCTGTGTCCTTTTTACTTATACAATAATATTGTTAGATACATTTTGAGATACCCTTTTCCTTTACACTTCTTACTCTAGGATTTTTTAGGGTGATATAGGGAATTGATGGAACCCTATAGTGGGAATGTTTGATGTGGATTTGGAATTACAAGAAAGATAGACACTTCCCTTACTGAGACACATTATTGTGACGTGAAAAAACTTTTTGGGTGATTCAGTGCCTCCTAAAGTGTATTGTGTTGAGGTGTGGTAGATAGTTCCTTTGACTTGTGTGTTTGGGGTAGTTTAGTGTATACCCTATTTAAGATTTGGTGAGGCTAGTAGAGCCTTTCCAACTCAACCTTTATGATGGAGGGCTTTGACAAGTTTTCATGAGATGTGGTGCAGTTGGAGGTTCTGGGATGGGTTGTAAGACCTAGTGTGTTCACTTGGGAAACTCTATATTGTTTTCCTAGGATGAAGATGAGTACTTGAGGTTTGGTGTGTTTGACATCACCTTGATCAGGTGATTTTCAGGGAGGATTAACCACACCTAAGAATCAATATATTCTTTACCTAATGGATCAAAGTGAGATAGTTCACAAAGTTAGGCCTTAGGTTAGGTTATCACCAGCTCTAATTTGTAGTGGATTTTGTATTGAAGTTGGAATCCTAAAGTCACTATAGTTACGTTAGTTTTTGGTGACACCCTTTGGTATGTTGGACGCCCCATGAGTGTTGTGAGATTGATGTACCTTATCCTTAACATCTTTTTGGATTGGTTCTAGGTAGTATCCTTTGGTGACATCCTAATGTTCTTGACATCATGGGTTGCATACATGAGACACTTGAGGATAGTTTTAGACATGCTCTAAGAGTACTGGCCTTATGTGAAGATCATGAAGTATCAGTTCTAGTATTATAAGGTACACTCCCTAAAACGTGTATTCTCATGATGCGAGTGTGATGGTAAACCTTGTAAAGGGTTATGGAAGTGCTATATTGATAACCACCCAAGGGAATGGGTGTATTAGCAGATTCTTAAGATGAAGTTATCTATCCTCTGTTAGTGAGTAAGGTGATGGAGTAGTTGAATTCTTTGAAATTGAACCTTGAGCTTGACATCAATGAAAAATATCTATAGTTTATAGTTGTTTCCCCTCATTGTTTTAGCAAGATAGAGAGGCACAACTTGGAGTTTCTATTTACAAGGTCTTGTATGATGGGATATCCATTGGACATGTTCATGATGTATTTTCTGAAGGTGGG
Organism: Viscum album; assembly: GCA_963277665.1. NCBI lineage: Eukaryota > Viridiplantae > Streptophyta > Magnoliopsida > Santalales > Viscaceae > Viscum > Viscum album. The sequence goes on along the minus strand of OY728134.1, from coordinate 1,156,875,453 downwards.
GAGTACATCACACTTGTGTGGATTGACATTGAAACTAGTCACATGGTGAGACAAGGAACCAAGGAGGTCTCTTTACCTTAGTGGGACACCCAATAGAGGGGTAGTTATTCCAGGTAAAGTGAACTGCTTGGGTTATGGATAACATGCTTCAAGTTTTCATGCCGGTATGGTGCAGTTGTCACTCTACTGTTAAAGTAGCCTTTTGAGGTACCCATAAGTTTTTGGGTTCTCTCTAGAGAGGAACCTTTTTGGGCATATAGTTCCCCTAGGTACATGTTTATTAATAGAACAAGAACCTTATAGAGAGATTTCTAGTGTAGGGGATCTAGCTAAGAGCTTAGTTTTCTCCCATATTCATAAGATTTTACTTTTTGGGATGAAAATAATGAAGGTGGGTAGAGTGTAGTCACTCTAGTTTTACTGTTTAACACTTTGGAATATCTTTAAGAATACTTCTAAATCAAAGAACTGATTCCATGTAGAATTATAGGGCCTGAAGAGTCTTGATGTGATGATATTAAAAATATTAAAAATTTCATATCACACACATATGGTTTTTCACTTAATGTGGGATAACTTCTTATCGGGGTATCAGATCAAAAATTTGAAACTATGGTTGATTCTAAAACATGGATTTTACCATATACATGACATAAACTATGTCTGCATTAGGCGCCCAGTGGGAGGTGACGGTTGGAATATTGTTAAAGGGAGGTTTATTAATTTAATAAAATTTTAATTAATAAACCAAGACCTTGCCCTTTGTGTTTCACACATGACCTAAGGGAGAGGATGGTTCCCTCCCACAATGACGGATGACTCGAGGATGAATCATGGAAAGGAGACACCACCGATCTTCAATCATGATGATGATTATTCTCATATCATGGTGTAGCGGCTTCAGAGCGTGGATCTGCACTCGAAGCATCTATGTTTTTCCATGATGTAGGTATTTTTATGATCTTCACATCCCAATCCCTATTTATGAATCATTCTAAGGTTTTATAGACCTTATAAGGCTACTAGGGACCTCGTGGGGGTCGATATGGGGTGGATCTAGAGAAATCGGGGGGTTTTGATAAGCTCACAGGGATTTCCATTTGGAATTCATGATCACACAATATGTAGGGTAGGATCACATGCCATGTGTTCTTCCTATTTAGGGAATATTATATTTAGGGAATACACTTCGTGTACTAGGGGGACCCAATTTGTAGGGAGTCTAGGTTGTGTGGTAGAGGGACATGGCTAATCTCGCAATGTCAAGGGACATGGCCATGTGATAGTACATGACCGGTGGACAGAAGCACAAGTTGAGTTACATAGACACAACCGAGGACATGGGATAAGGTCCAACCTAGAGGAACATGCCATGTAACAAGGGAACACTCCATGTGTGGGTACACAACCATCCACGCAATGTGTGGGAAAGGACATGCCCAGATATTCAGACAAGGTCACACACCAATTGATATGGGGCACATTCCATGTATCTCCATTTATACATGTCGAGTATTAAGAGGGGGCATGGCCAAGGGCCGGTTATGAGAGACACACCATGTAATAAGGGTACATGCTATGTGCTTCCCTTAGAGACTTTTCCCTCATGCATCTCCATCTTCAGGACTCAGATGGAGGCCCGTGAGTAGTCTATACTGAGTAGTTTTCCACATAAGACATAATGGTGGCCATGGTTTTAGCATTAGAGATGTGACATGAGGTGATGTTGTGGGTCTCTTCTCTTAGCGATGTATAGATTGGTATCAGTTGGGTGAGTTCCCTTGGTCTATTACTATAAATGTTCGGTATAATCACATCCTCATAATAAGATTTTGTTCCCTCTATAACTTCAATGAGATTTTACAGTATGGATGCATTCCCTTATTCTGGAGTGATTCAGTCTTAGTCTTCTTCCATAAGGGTTTATTTTGAAATCTGGTCCCGAGCATCGGGTTTCTAACCCCTTAGTGGATTATAGCATGTATCACTCTAAGAGACCTAGAATGATCCTCATGTCCTTCACACTCCCTAGGTATAGTTGTTGGAATTTACATAATGAATATTTACATGGGTGTTGATCTCCTATCTAAAAGGATAAATCCAGCAGGGTACAGAGTCCCCCTAGTGAGCCATAGGTGTTGAACCCTATCTGTGTATCAATCTATTTGGTGTTCTACCATGATGATTTCCCTAAGAGGGGTTCATGGAATCGGAGTAACCTACACTACATAGGTGTCAATCCCCTTATTAGTGAGTTTTCATAGATTTGGGTTGTGGTGAAATACCCTTTCTGTGTATAGTACTTCTAGTAGGGTGTGGATACCCCCTAGAGAGCCCTAGGCATTGACCCTGTATCTTTTTATCGAGATTTGATCTTTCTAATGAGGCATTAGTCTGATCAAGTGTGTATCTCAGAGGATCCCTCTTAATTTTCTTCATGGAGAGACCTGACAAGTGTGTTCTCTTGGATGTATTCCATCTAGGATGGTGGGGATGTGCCATCATATTAGTGATACTCGATCAAGTGATATCTCTCAGTTGAGTTCCATCAGGGATAGAAGGGAATGTGGAGTGTGCTCTCCTAGGTGAGTGTTTCCATTTTAACCTTGAGTATGTTTCTTTGATTGGATTTATGGTTAAGACCATGAGACTTGGATTCTGTTATGAGTATATCTAGGATATTCTAGGAGACCTTTCGGTATGTGTCTTTATTTTTGACATACCAGGTGATGATGAGATGACTAGTCAAGTATAGTTGAGGAGTGGCTGAGATGGAGTTTCTTATTCTATCTTTCTAGGGTTTCCTCCACCGGCTTTTGGTCAAGATAAATTTTTACTTTTAGTTTATCCCTTTTATTTTGAGTTTTTGGGGTGCCTACTGGGTATTTTTATACTCACCCCTACATGGGCTCTGGCCACACATGTTGTGTCTTGTGCAGACGATAAGTATATCAACGGTGTCCTTAGAGTATCAGAAGTGGGTGACACATAGTTTCTGGGATAGACTAACTAATATTTTTACTATTCATGATTTTTACAACAATCTCCTCCTTTTGATAATTTTGGATTCTTTTTTTGGTGGGCTTGTATTTTTTCCTTTCATGCTTTCCAGTACTCTTGTACTCTGTTTGTGGGATATAGATTATGCATGAATTATTTTTAAATCATTAGTTTTATTATATTTTCACTATTTCATGGATATGTATGTGTGTACATGCATACATGTACTATAGTCTAAGGCCTCCCATGTGTGTGATATGCCTACTCGGTGCTGGTTACTAACCTATGGCCTGTTGGAGTTGGGCTTGGGGTAGCCACGGCTCGGGCCCCGATGGGATGGGTCGTGATAAATATTTTTGATAATAAATAGTATTTAAAAAAATTATATTTATCATGGTAATTTTTTTAAATTTTTATTAGAGAAATATTTACCTTAAATGCTTGTACAACACTGATGCAATAATTATATAATTAATGAAAAAAATCAAATAAATGATATTAAAAATATTAGAATAAATATAATTTTAGATAAATAATGTGATAAACTAATTTTATAATTGACATTTAAATGTTATGAATATAATAAAATATTTGGTTCAAATTTTAAATGCTGTCTTGATATTATTAAAGTTAAAGTAATGAATATTTATAAAAATTTATATTATGGATATTTATAGTAAATAATATTTTATTAAAAGATATAAAATTCCTAAAAATATTAAATATATCCAAGTGATTAGGATAATATTTAAAATATCTATCATATTCTATTTATTGGTCAATTTTCATTTTATAGTAACAATATTGACACTCAAAGAGTAAAAATCCATGTTGTCATAGTAAGAGTTAAAGGGCTTAAATAGGGGTTAAAACTAAAAGATAAGGGTAGAAATATAGTAAAAAAATGTATAATTTTTATTATATAAGGATATTTTGACCCATAATCATTTATTTTAGAAATAACTCACTTTGGATCCATTTATAATATAAAATTAATTTATATTAATTTAATATTTTGAGAAATTCCAAGAGTGCCCCTCCCCTCTTTTATAAAAGGGAACCTCTTATCCTCATTTATTCACACTTAAAAAAAATATTTTGGTTCATACAATATCTACCCAAATAAATTAATTGAATACATAATCTAATTATAGAGGTCTTGGTTTAGATAGAATACCAATCGTAGAGGTCTTAAGGTGTTAAGAAAATAAGGTTGTCCAAATATGAGGTATAATTTTTATCTTCATGTTTCATTTTTGTTTCATCCTCCACATCCATAAAACCTTATTTAAACATGATAAATAATAAACCTAGTATACTACACATAATTAGATGTTATTATGTTAGTTTCATGACATATATCTATATCCTATTCTATTAAATGGGAAATAAAATCATCATTCGTGTGTACGACGGTCTACCACCTTGCGAACCGATGCAATTCATTTTCCATAACTATCTATAAATATAGGTTATAATGGTTTATTTTATGTTTATATATGATATTAATGACATATATATCATTTTTAAAAGATAATATATCATTTACCTTATTACCTTTCCAAGAATTGGAAAGTGATATCGTCATTCGTGCGTACATGTGGACTACCACCTCTACAAAGTGATGTAATTGTTTTTCATCACCACATCACATAGATAATATATATAAGTATATTTAAATAAATAATATGATATTTATGATATTATGATCATAATGTAAAGATAAAATAATATTTACCTTATTTCCATAATGATCGTTGGAAAATTGAAGTGTTACACATGCATAAGTACAACTTATCATGTCCATGATTGTGACGTAGTTAATTTTTAATAACCATATTTAACGGTTGAATTTAAAAGTATAATTGATTATAAAAATGATAATTATGTTAAAATTATTGTTTTTAGATGATTTAATGATGAAATATTTTACCATAGTCAACTTACCGAAGCCATTTTGGACTTCTGAACTGAATGTCATAAAAAAATATATCATGTACTTAAATAATTAAGTAATTATTATAACATGGTAATAAGTGAAATAAAAGGAATAATAAAATTTAAAAAGTTTTTCAATAAATTAAAAAATTAACATAATTTTCTTATCCAAAAATATAAATAATGTACGTGACGTGTCAGACTTAAGGTAAGGATATTTCTTTTGAAAATCCATTTTTAAAGTTCCTCTTTTAACTTTTTTTTTCAAAAGTCAAAAGGAATGTATTTTTTAACTTATTTGGCATAAGATTATTTTATTTGAATCATGAATTTTTAATTATTTTAAGTTTACTTTATAATTCTTCACATTTCTTTTAAAATAATTTTTTTTCTTTATTATGTGCACATTTTTTAGATTTTAAAAATGGGGTTTTAAGTAAAATGATTATTTTTATATCCAAAAGTGTTTTTTACATGTGTTGAAAATATTTTTAAGGGTATTTATTCATGATATTTTCCTTTTAAATTGTTTATGAAGGGTTTATCCCCATTATAGCTCTTGGGTGAGACTGTATATCTTATATGATGGGTGTTCCTAGATAGCGCTCCAATGCATTTGGTTCTTCGGAGGTGGAAGTAAACCATATGGTTATTCAATTTGTAAAAGTTATTTTAATAGTGAAATGTTAATGATTTACTAAGGAACCTTCATTACTTTTCTATGCCGACTTATGAGTTTTCATGGAAATCATAGATTTCAAAAGGTAAGATAAATATCATTTGTTTTAAAATAATTATTAGACCCTTTTAGGGTAAAAATGTATTTTTTTAACAAAAGATATTTCATGGGTTTTCATATTTTTCACTAGGATAATTAATTTCTTATTTTTATGTCCCTTATTGAGATTTATTTACTCTTCCCATATTTTTAAAATATTTTTCACTAGGATTAAGGATGGGTAAGATAAAAGAAGAAGTCAAGATAAAAACTATGAAGATTTGTCATAAAAGAGAAAAAATGTTTTATTTGAAAATTTTTATATTTTGAAAAAATGGATATTGAGTATAAGTATCTACTTTTTAATATATGAGTTGTTATGTATGGGTTATGACCTAATTCTCTAAAAATATAAATCAAAAAGTTCCTCAGGATTGTAAGAAAGTGAATTCTTGTTCAAAGACACTAGAATATATAATACTTAAGGCCGAGTACTTACAATCGCTACCAAAACCACAAGACCAAGATAACATCTGGTTCTCTCTATCCATTTGTTTGACTTTAGTACTTGAAATATGATACACAATCTCAAAAATTTCTCACTTGATGATTGTTTCAAAGAAAACCATGAAAACTCTTCAACACTTCATCACATCCCTTAATTTTCATAGGATTTTCACATCCTACTTCCATTAACCCAATTCCCACTGATGTAGAGTGTTGCCTCATATTTTCTTTGATTAAAACCTTGATGAATAAGTCTATAAGATTCAATTCCCTAGTTATCTTTGCAACTTGATCTACTTGTACTCTAAAAACTTTCAGATGAAGTGATATTTTAGGTTGATATGTTTCATCCATAAATGGAACAATATATTTTATACCACTTGTATTGCACTTTGACCATCACATTAGAGCAATCCACCTTCCTAAATCCTTCTAATATCCTTTAAAAAATTACCCAACCATATCGGTTCTTTCCCTAATTTTGTTGATGCCGCACAATTTTTTCCATTACAGACAAGGATACCATCAGTTACATTTCTTGAATCCATCTCACTATCATTCCTCCATAGGTGAACAAAAATATGGTTATACTCTTCTATGTATTTGAATATCTCCCAAAGTTTGAATTTATATACCCCTACAAATTATTTTTCATCTTGAAACATAAGAACTATAAAAAAAGAGGTCTTAGCGCCAGTTTATTGAACAACATCTAAACAAAACATAATAATTATCTTTTGAAATATAGTGGTGGTTTGGTATAACCACTAACATATTTTTTATATTTTACTATTTGGAGGTGGTTTTGTTAGAACTTCCATGAAGTATTTTAAGAAAATCCCAATCAACCCATTCACCCCACCCCTAATCCTCACAGCCCCAACCACCTACTCTCATCAAAACTGTATGTCAACCATAACAACTACCCCCAATGACCATTCTCCCCCAAATGACATCACCTATTATCCTATTCCAAATTAACACAACCCACAACAATGGAACCAACCCTAACCCCTCATTTCCCTATAAACCCATCCTCCTCCTCCCTCTACCTCAACCTGATTTCCCCTACCCCATATTTGTCAGTGAGTTAGAATTAACTGACCTCATCTCCTTGAGCTCCACACTATCTATTTCCCTCTCCTCATCTTGGTTACTATCTTCCACTACATCCGACCATGTAATTTTAAGTGGTAATTTTTATTCCTTTATGTTGTTTATGTTTTTCATGTTGTATTGGATCATTTTTATATTGGATTTTTGTTTTGTCAAATCAAGGCCCTACCCTGGTCAATTATAAATTTGGGTGATATTAATAATTGATTCTACTTTTTTTGATTAAACATTTAAATATTTACCTTTTAATGTATAAGGAGAAGAGTGTAAATCCAATAAATATGGATAAAGGTTAAATTAATTTACATCAAAACACACCTCAGTATGCGAAGGGTTTGGAATAATTTTTTGATTATGAAATTGAAAACCGATCAGTGGATGGTGGAATAGAATTTATGTGGTAAAATTTTAAATTCAAGCAATGGTTTAATAGAAATTATGTATATGAGAACTTGATATTGAAATAGTTTCCTAATCTATATGTATATTGTATTTTTCATGGAGAATCTAATGTTATGGAAATTAAAAAATAGTGAATTTCCCATCAATGAAATAAAAAGTGACCTATCAGAGGATAATTCAGTTAAAAACTTGATAAATGGTGTATTTTTCTTTATAGGATACAATGAAAAAGATTTTAATAGATCAAAAGAACCTTTAGTTGATCCTGACTAGGTTAATCTTACTCAGAACTTCAATGAATAAAAAAATGAGTTTTATGAATTAGTCAAAGAAATAAAATAAGACCTGAATGGAGTGACAAGTATTCAAAACTATATTTTCTACTTAAGTTGTATCATATCAAGTTTCTCTATGGAATTACAGAAAAATTAGTTTCCATGATTTTAGAGTTCCTTCATTATGCATTTAGTGAAGCTAAGATCCCTGTATCATTATATGAGATGAATAAAATCATCAACAAACTTAGACTTGATTATACAAAGATATATGAATTCCCTAAAGATTGCATGCTTTATTGGGAAGAAGAGTTTAATAAAGAAGAATTCATAATATGTTATACAAGTAGATTTAAAAAAATGAGCAATAATGAGAGTACAAATGAATGGAACACTAGGAAGAAGTATAATAATAAAACTTCAGTAAAGATATTGTGTTACTTTCCTATGACACCATGATTTCAATGATTATTAATATCTTTGAAGACTGAAAATGACATGAAGTGACATGCTCAAGATAATAACAATGATTGATTTATGATACATCTAAAATATCCGAAATCATGGAAGGTGTTTGATTCATTATATCCATATTTTTATTCTCGTCCTATGTATGCATGTCTGGGATTGGCTTTTGATGGTTTTAATCCTTTTGGTACTTTATATACTAATTATAGCATATAGATAGTTATTTTGATCCTCTATAATCTACCTCTATATATGTGTATGAAGAAGACTTATTTTATTATTTTGATGATTATTCCAATAAATAAAATTCATGGAAATGACATTGATGTATACCTTGAACCTCTAATTAAATAATTGTGATAATTATATGATGATGGCATGAAAACATATAATTTTTAATAATAAAACTATACAAAATGCATGTTTCTTTAAGTTGTTCATTTAGTGACTTTCTTAGACTATGAATCTTATATAGTTGGAACACTCATACTAGTTAGGCTTGTCCTATTTGTAAATTTGATTTTCAAACTCAATAATTAACTCATAGTAGAAAATGGTGTTTTATGTATCATCATTGATTTTTTGACCCATCTCATAAATTCAAGTTTAATAAGACACAATTAAATGGAGATATTATTTGAGAAAGTCACCAAAGGTGTTATCTAGTTTATAAATATTAGGAAAAATAATGAATTTCACTGTCGAATTTATAAATTATAATCAATTTAAAGTAGGGGAAAAGGTTATGAGGTACAATATTTGAAGAAATTGGAATATAACAGTGAAAGAATAAGAGTATATTTTTTGAACTTCTATATTAGAAGTTTAATTTTCTAAATCAGAATCTTGACATAATTCATATTTATAATAACATATGTGATAATTATTTTTTTACATTTCTTATTGAGCATGTTAAATCAATAAATCAACATAATGCTTATAAGAACTTGGAATCAATGAATATAAATCATGGATTTTGGTAAAATGATAATATAAATTATCCTTTGGCTATTTTTGTAATGAAAAATCTTAAGAAATATGTATTCCTTATAAATTTAAATAATTTAAAAGTTTTATATGGATATTCAAGTAACATTTCAAGTTATGTTGAATTAAAACATAAAAAGTTACATGGATTGAAAATTCATGTCTCACATATTCTGATGGATAAGTTTTTTCATTAGAATTATGTAATATATTAATTGAAAAAGTAATTACAGTTCTAGTTGATTTTTTCACCATATTCAGAGAGAATTATGGAAAAACTTTAAATCCAACCGAGATTGAAAAACTTCCAGAAGGAATTGTGCTGAAACTTTTTCATTTAGAGATGTTATTTACCCCTTCATTTTCCACTATCATGATTCATTTGACTATCCATTTTTTTTTGGAAGATAAACTTAGTATACTAGTATATTATCAATGGATGTATCCCAGGATAGGTACATTAATATTTTTTATGTGTTCATTAATGAATTTAATTTTATCAAATCATTATGTAATTTTTTAATATATTTATTATATTTTTTATCAGGTACTCAGGTTATTTTAAATCATATGTGGTGAATAAATATCATCCAGAAAGCTCTATTTCTGAAGGTTATATATCCAAAGTGTGTTTGAACGTATATTCTAGGAATTTAGATGATATTGAGACTATATTTAATTGTGCTAGACATGTTGATGACATCTCTAATAATTATTATTCTGAAAACCAATCATCGGTATTTCTAACTATTGGATGACTAGTTGGAAGGGTGAAAAATTTTACACTTATTAAATTGGAGTTACTAAAATCACATATATATATGCAATACTAAATAGTCTTATTGTAGATCCATTTATTGAAGAATTAATATTACACTCAAATAGAAAACTATGGGGTCGATCTTGAAATGAGCCGAAATTAACACAAGTTGTTAATAAGGATATTGTTAAATGGTTCTCGCTTCATGTAAGTATACAATAATATTCCTATTATTGAAATGTAGTTATTTATTCCATGTTAATAGTAATACCTTATATCTTATTTTATAGGAACTAAATGTTGAGAATAAATCTAAAATGTCAAAATATTTAAAGTTTTTAGCTCAAGTTCCTCTAAGGTATGCTATGAGATTCGATGCCTACAATATTTATGGCTTCATGTTTCAAACAATTAATCACAGAGAAGGATAAAAAACTCAAAATATTGGTGTATATACACTTTTATAGGTAGGATACTACGTAAAGATGATTGATACAATCGAATTAAACTATCATGGTCAATTTTTAGTTGTCTTATTCAAATGAAAGTGGGTCAGCATTGATAGGGTTATAATGAAAAATTCATTACAATTAATTTATATCAAATTCAATTTATTGATCCATACTAGTGAGTGTGAATAGAATGATCCATTTATCTTGGATTCACAAGAAAATATGGTTTATTATGTGGATAATAAAGTGCATAGTGGCTGGAGTGTTGTTGTAAACTTAAAATAGAGAGACTTGTATGATATGAGTGACGGAGGTCAATTTACACTTTGTGATAATGACCTCATGAACCAAAAAACATTCAAAATTTTTCTTAACTATATAGAAATTATAAGACTTAAAATAGAGGGTTAAAATGAAGTAATCTTCTCAACAGTGGTTGATAATAACGAAGACAATGAATATGATGATAATTGAATGTATAAATTGGTAATGAAACTATATTACAGTTTTTGATTTATAAGTGTTTAGTACATATATAAATTGTTCTATTTTTTCATTTCTGTAAAAATCTTTTAATTCTATTTTTTTGTACATTTAATATATTCAAAACCATTTGAATTTTAGGAATACTAAGAACAGAAAAATTTCATGATCTTAGTCAATCATCATATTGAAGCACACCACCTATATCAGAAGCTTTAGTGGATCCATGTGATTCCACAATACAAGATACTTTTAGTGAGCATGTAGCTTCCCAATATGTTGTTGGTAGCTCACAATCTGATACACCTCCGATGATGGAGTTGTTGGTTACTCCTCTATCTAGGGGTATTGGCGAGTTACCATTACCAGTATATATGTCATTGTATAAAAAATATATATTTTATTAAATGTTTAATTAATTTTTAAAATATAAAAATATAAAAATATATGTTATATAAATATGAATACAACAGATGTATATAACCAAAAAGACTTAAAAAAACATCATTCTATTTAATGAGTTTGGGGTGCCTATTGGTGATTCTTCCAAAATCTATGGACAAATTCTTAGATATCATGCTTGTAAGATAGTGATCTTTCTTATTAATTATTAATATTTGAGGTATATTCCCATATCTTGAAAAGATGGGATTTTTGACAATCAATTAAAGATAATATTAACTAAATATTCATTGATAACTAATTTAAAATGTGTGACTAAAATTATTAATATACTTATAAAGTGTTATGTTTTTTATTTCTAAATGTTTTTTCATTTTATAAACTTCATTTCCTACCCATGGACCATAAATTTTTTTTCCAAGAAGTGGAGATACTTTAAATGGAAATTATGTAATTAGTTTAATGACACATATCTAAGCACTTGATAGTTGTATAAGAAAGTTCCTGATGGCGTGTCTCGTGAGCAGTAAAATATATATTTTTCGATATTAATTGGGATGTATCTCAATAGTAAATAGAATATTTTATAGTATCTTAATAACATAAACACAATAAAATTATAATTTTTAATAATGTTTATATTTTAAATAGGAATTATCTAAAAAATACAATGAATCATGAAAAAACAATTCATTCCCCTTATTGATGGGTTGTAGAGTTTTTTTAGAAAATTAAAAACCATGCTTATATGCTATCTATTATTATTTATATTATTTTATTATACCTAATTATTTTTTCTAACTTATACATATATTATAAAGGCTATAGAATTAGGTCACCTAGTTGGCTAGATAGAGATGTGGCTTAATGTTCATTAGAAACCCGATGATTGTTTTGTGAATGACCATACCAGAGATATTGGAGTAAGTACTTTCCATTACCATTTATTATTATTTCATTACTATAAAAACATAATAATAGAAAATAAATTACAATAAAAAACAAGCCTTAAACCCAATTCAATGTATTAAATGTAACCAATTAGCTCTATTGAAGACCATATTTTCATTAACTATTTGTTGTTGTAATTTATTTTTCATTATTTTTTATAGTAATGAAATAAGTATTAATGGTAATAAAAAATTAATTATTTAATATTATAAATTTAAGATAATTTAAAAGATGATTGTTAATATTATTATATTAATAGGTTAAAATTCAAGAATCCTGGGATGTGAACCCTTCAAAATCATCATCAGTTTCCCATAATTATGTAGTTAAAAGAATTTTAGGGAAGGAGATTCCCAAACATGTATGAGGGATTGGTTCTGAGCATACTCCATCAGTTGTAGTTGTTAAAATAGTCCCATAATTTAATGATATGCATTCCAGTGAGGGTTTTAGTAGTTTCATTGACCAATAAGCACATATGGGAATTATAAGACTGAAATAAAAAGTGTAAGAATATGAATCTTATAGGAAAACATAGGACTAGTGGATACTGATAATGTAAAATGAATTAGTTTATGTATCTTAGGGGATGGAGGGAATACTACCTAAGGAAATTTATAGTATTATATCACATCATGATATGGTAAATTATAAACTCAATCCATGATTGTAGTATAATTATTTATGATATGTATTAGCAGAGGACATGTCCACCTAACATGAGGTGTGCTTAGAATGACTTAATAAGAAGTTTTAAAAGATATAAAAATATTTAAAAATTTGTGTTGAGGTGTAAAAACCAAGAAAATGACATTAGAGTGATATGAAATAATAGTACAATGACCGTAGATTAATTTGTGTAATGTAGGAACCGATGCTACAACAATATGAGTTGCAGTTTTACCAGGATTCTAATAAATTCATTTTTAGTGTTTTAAAACATTGAAACATGCATATAATGGTATAAAACCTATAAAAAACCATGGATTGACATGAAATTATGGGAAACTATCATTAGATTATTTTTTAGGTTTATGAGTAGACAATACAACCACCCAACATGTGGTGTGCACAAAATAACTCAATAAGTTGTTTTAAAAGATATTAAAGTCTTTGAAAATGTGTGTCAGGGGTAAAAACCAATAAAAATATTTTAAAGTTCCATTAAATCATAGAAAAATTACCATATATTTATTTTTTGAAATGTTGTAACTAAAATAACGTTGATTTGGTTTTTAGTTCTCTTAGGATTTTTGTTAAGACATTTTTAGTGTTTTAAAACACTAAAAAATTCATATAAAGGTCAAAAACATAGAAAAGACCTCACATTAGCATGAAATCATGGGAAATATATCATTGAATTATTTTTTATGTGTATAAGTAGACAATACATCCATCTGAGGTGTGGTATGATCATAATAACTCAATAAGTTGTTTTAAATGATATAGAAGTCATTGAAAAAGTGAATCCGAGGGTCAAAACAAATCAAATGACATCAGAGTGACATTAAATCATATAAAAATTCTATATATTTATTTTTAAAATATAGGAATTGATGCCACATCAATCCGAGTTTTGGTTTTCCCAAGGTGCCTATAAACTCATTTTTAGTGTTTTTAAACACTACAACCAACATGTAATGGTAAAAACCATAGAAAAAAACCTCATATTATTGTGAAATAGTGGAAAAACTATCATTGAATTATTTTTTATAGTACATAAACCATATATTTATTTTTAAAATGTAAAAAAACTGACACCATTTCAATTTGAGTTACAGTTTCCCTAGGATGTCCTTAAACACATTTTAGTATTTTAAAACACTAAAACATACACATATTGATTAAAAGAATATAAAATGACCTAGTATTGGTGTGAAATCATGGAAAAATTATCTCTGAATTATTTTTTATGTGTATGAGAATAAATAACATCCATATAATGTGCAGTGTGCTTGGAATGACTCGATAATCAGTTTTAAAAGATATCAATATCTTTAAAAATATACCTTAGGGTGTCAAAACTAGGAAAATAACCTCAGAGTCCTATGAAATCATGGTAAAATAATCATTGATTTATTTTTAAAATTTTATAGTTGAGGATACCTCAATCCAAGTTGTGGCTTTCCCAGGATGTCAATAAATTCATTTTTATGGTTTTAAAACACTAAAAAATGTGTGTAATTATAAAAACAATAAAAAATGATTTCATATTAGAATAAAATAAATGGAAAAATATTTTTGAATTATTTTTGATGTGTATAAGTAGATATAATGTCCATCCGATGTGAGGTGTGCTCGAAATAGCTCAATAAGCAGTTTTAAAAGATATTAAAGTATTTAAAAATGTGTTTCTAGGGGTCAAATCCAAACAAAACACTCCAGGGTGATATGAAATCATATAAAAATGACCATATATTTATTTTTGAAATGTAGAATCTGAATCCATGTCAATAAAAGTTTCATTTTCCCTTAGATTCCCATAAATGAATTTTTAGTGTTTTAAAACACCAAAATGTGCATATAACTATAAAAACCATAGAAAATGTCCTCATATTGGTGGGAAATCTTAGGAAAACCACCAAAAAATATTTTTTTAAATATAGGAACTGATTTTATATAGAATTAATCCAAATTTGTTTATTGAGTAATTTCAATCACACCACACGTCAGTTTAAAAACTGGTTATATTGTTATAGACTTATCCCTTTTGAGTTATAAGTGTTGAATCATATCTTAAAAAGTTATTCATAAGTTTTAAAAGTGTTATGGAAGATATATTTTTTTGTTGAAATGTCATCTGTTTTATTAATAAAATTAAAAATGTTATGCCCAAAATTCTAAATATATTTTGTGTATATAATATTTCATATTCCTTTTCTTAAATGTTTTGGTTTGTATTGAAGGTGAAAATTGTTGGTGGTAGGAAAGTGGTTGAACATTTTGATCCACAACACTCCTTAGAAGGCAGTCTTGATTCCTTATAGTTTTTTTGTGTGGTTAAATATTATCATTGATTTCACTATAATTCTTATTTATTGTATTCAGTTTTGATTTATATCATCCTTTTGTTCCAATTGATGACCTAATGTGGTCAGTTTTTCTTATGACGACTTTATCTATTGTGGTGGTTGGATGAAGTGGAGGTGGTGAAATGGACATGATGGTCAAGGGTTGATGGTGGTTGTTAGATACATTGCATTTTTATATGATTACTAAGCTTATGATTGAGTGATGGGTGTCTATATATGACTATGGATGTATGACTTATGGGTGTGTATATATGACTAAGATTATTGTATATTTATGGTTGAGTTTATTCTATGATTTAATTCATTATATGTATTTTTTAATTTTTTTAAAAATATTTAATATTTTTAGCAGTGGTTTCTAATAACCACCGCCAAACTGAACCCCTGATACAATATTTAATGGAGATTCATCTATTTTTACCTTGTGAAAAAAGAAACCACCACTATATTAATTATAGATAATACATTTATGTTCCATAATTTTTTTCTTAAAAAAATAATTAAAACCAACAAAAAATGAATAATAATCCACTGTTAAATTCATAAAAATAATACTTACAAAAACCACTACTAAACTAAGTAAAACCACTACTAATTGATTGTCGATCATGAAATACATGGTGGTTTATATAACCACTTATAAATCAATTATCAATGGTTTAAACCACCACCAGTAGTAAAAAATGTTTCACTACTCTTTGTTTTCCCTATAGTGAAGGCTATATCCTCCATTACTTTGAGATATTTAATGATTAATTTCATGAATTCTCTATGATCTTTTCCCATTTTGGTCATAAAATTGATGACAACTCCCATTTCATATGCAATTTCTAGGAAAGTTCACACCATTAAGTACATAAAACTTCCAACCACTAATGCAAAATTAATCCTTTTCCATATGCTTCACCTCATCTTCTATTTTTGTTTCTTACTATTTAGAAATTTTGAAGTTTTCGACAAGTAGGGATAAAACTAGCTTACATCTGGACACAATAAACCTCTTGATGATATTATAGATGTAACCTATTTGAGAAAAAACCAAAATTTAGGATTTCTCATCTCACTCAATCCCCATCCCCACGATTTTCTTAGCATTTCCAAGATATTTCATCTCAATTCTCCTAGATAAATCATGTTTCAAATCCTAAATCCATATAATGTTTGGTCCCACTATAATAATATCATCAGTATATAAGAGAAACATGATGAAGCTCCCATCATGAAATTCCTTTTGATAGAAACAACAGTCCGTGATTCTCTACATTAATCACTTCTCTACTGTGAATTTATTGAAATTTTTGTTCTATTTTATTGGTTCTTACTTCAATCCATAGAGATTTATCCTAATCTTATATAGAAATCCCTTATTATATCAATCCAAAAAACCAACTAGTTTCTTCATATAAATTTCCTCCTCTAAATCTTCATGGTGAAAAGTCATCTTTACATCCATCTACTCTAAGTGAAAATTATTAGATGCAACCATGATACAAAATTTACATATTGTAGTGTATTTAACTACTGATGAAAATATTTTGTAGAATTCAATCCCTTCTTTTTTAGAAAACTCTTCACCACTTGCCTAACCTTACACCTCTTATTTCCATCGTCTTCTTTTTTTAACTAGAAGACCCATTTGTTCTCAAATTACTTCATTCCATGTGGTACATCCATCATCTCAAAAGGTTTTTTTGCATAAATTGAACCCAAGTCATCCTTCACGGACAACTACCACTAATTGGAATCACTGATACTTTTTTACTTCTTCCAAGATTTAGGGTTCCCCTATATCCATTAAAGGTAATAAGTTCAAGTTAGTTTCATGACTTTGAACCGATTTCATTAATCTGGTTGATCTTATCAATACTATAAGTGTATTAGATCTATATGGGATTGAATCTTCTAGAGTATCAACTTTTAGTGCTCTGACTTAAGACTCAGTAACCATATAGTTCTCTACTACATCTTCCACTATCCTATCTTTCATAATTCCTACACTTCCATCTAATATCTTTGGAACGTATGTACTTTTGGAGTTACCATTCATATCAACTTGGATTTTTTTAGTTCAATATTTAACTTCAAATTATTTCTCTACAAATTTTCAGTATTTCTACCAATCCCACTCATTAAATAGAACAATTTAGATTCTGATTACTTGTCTCTTGTAATCTTCTCAAAGATGAAATCCAAAATTCTCATCTCCATATTCAAAAAATAACCATTCTTTGTATTTTTATATGATTTTGTTGTTAGGTTTGGTTAAGATACCCAAATTTCCTGGGGGTGAATAGACTATATCTTTAAAATTTAAGATAATATTTGTGTCAATTAAATTATCATGAAAGAGATTACGTAGTTAAAATTAAAGAAAATCGGAAAAATGGATTTTATAATAGTTGAGATCAATGTGATCCTACATTTACTCTTCACACCCCTCTAATCCTTGAGAGGTATGGTATTCAATAAGGAACTAACTTTTAATGGGAATTAATAACCCACTCACAACCTACCTTTTCTAACAGAGGTATAACCAACTTAAACAACCAAAATTTTAAAGGGGAGTCATAACTTGTTACAAGACATACCTTTTGAGGATGATATAACCTACCCTAAATATAGAATTTGGGGGTCACAACCTGAAAATAAGAAATATTTTGGAAGGGAAAATCATAATAAAAAAAATTAATCCCAAGTGATAAGATATAAAGATTAAGTATAAAAGAATCTAATAAATAGTTTAGGTAGAAGTTGATGTAGAACAGTTGAATGCAACTCAACCAATCCTTGAGCAGTGATTAAGCTTGCCTCTCTAAGGAAGTAGTGAATGTATAGTTAGAATTATTCCATGAGATCCTTTCAATAGTTATCATCTAAAAAATATGTTCACACAGGTTCTCTTTAATATTCTTTTATTGCACTAATTTAGTATTTTTTTCTAGTGTGTTCACATATCTTCCCCAAAATAGTCTATAAGGGTTAAATTAATTCAAAAAAATAATAATACTAAAATTGTCTCTAAAACATTATTTAGAATAAAGTTATTCATTTCATAAAAATTAAGAGGATGATAATGAAATACTTAAATTTAGTCAAACCATTTAAATCCATTGTTTGAATAGCTCAAAATATCTCTATATTAATCAGTCAAATAGATCCCATACATCTTGCATCATTTCCTTTTAAAAAACCCAAAACCCAAAATCCTATTTCTAAAAATATGCATGAAAATATACAAATATTAATACTGCATTAAAAATCTTGAAAGAAAATTCAAATAATAATTTTATAATTTATAAGTATTTTAAAAATTGATTAAATAGTTAGAGTAAATGAAAATAAATAGCCATCATGAAATAGAGTAAGGTTAAAGTGAATAGACCACATACATGACCACAACATGTTGTTTTCCAGGTGACTGTTTTTGTCCAATATATGTTGACTATGACCTTCACTATGGAGTACTAAATTAGAGTTAGTTATTTTTGAATCATGACTTTGTAAACTCATAATTTTGTCAAAACACATTAATCCATATACTATGGTAATTTTAATAAGATATTTTCTGTAGATTTTTACCTTGATTAAGAATTCAATACAATGACTTACACTACACTAAAATGATCCTCATGGTGTGTTTAAATTTCTATTGTGAACCAAAGTTACCACCACTACCACGTGGTGATCCAAAGTTTCTCATTTTGGTTAGATAGATATGCCTTTCACTATAGAAGTACTCTTCTTTAAAAAACAGACGTTTTAGTTTGGTTATTTTTCCTAAGAAATATCCCACTTAAAAACACTATTTACAATAGTGTAGTTTAAAATCACTGACCATTTTCCAGTATGTTATGAAGAATCAATCTCACATAAGAGTAAATTTTATTTACATAAAGGTAACTCAATATATTTGTAAAGGTAATACAGGATTGCATAAAGGTAATATACATAATCCAATTTCACATAAGGGTCAATTATGTATATTTGTAAGGGTAAGATGAAGTTGTGTAAGGTAAAATCACAATTCATAAATCCATTTAAAGGTAATTTGAATTTATATATAGATAATAAAAAATTATATAATGATAAACAAAACAGAAAACTCATCCATGTTAGAATAAAATATATCTGTGTAATCATATATTCCATGTAACCATAAATCTACGAAAGGGAAAAATGATTTTTGTAAGGATAAAAAATATATTTCCCATAAGGTTAAAAATAGTTTAGCAAAAATATAAAAATATTCATATAAAATAATAACTATACAAGTAGGGAAAGCTTAAAAAACTTAAATAATAATTTTAAAAAAGACAAATAGGGGTTTAAAAAAAATTAATTAGTGACTATATAATCCTTTATAAAAATCAAAATTTATTTAGAAAAAGATAAAACTCATGTTAGAGAGAATAAATGAAATGAGGTATTTGTAATTATCAAAACAAAAATAAAAGTGGTTTAATGAGCCTCTTCAATAATCTCCTCTTTTTAGTTACAAAACTAAATAAATATTATAAAAAGGTATCCATATTTTTATAATCAATCCCAAATATTAATTTTTTTTTAAAATAACACTTCCTATTTTTGAATATAAAGTAATAAATCTTTATCCCCCTTGATTAAACAGTATTTAATTGAGAGTAACTCAAAACTATTTTTAAAATATTTTGCACCCCCTTAATTTAATAAAAATAGGGATTAATATAATAAAAATATAAATAGAGTAAGGATCCATATAATTCTTATTAAATTAATAATAAAAATTAATTATTGGAAATAAATAATTTATAATTATAAATTAATTGTAAAATTTGAAAACATATTTGAAAAATACAATTTTAAAACTTCCATATTTAAAATCCAAACTGTATCATACCGAGTTCAAATTTTATTTTCTAAAACTTAGTAAAAAATGATGGATTATTAAAATATCATACAATTTATTATTATTCAAAATAAATTCTAAAATAATATCACCTTTATTAACATAATATCTAATAAAATGTAATCTTACATTGATATTCTTAGTTCTATAATGTTGTAAAGGATTATTTGATAAATTTTATGTCTTAAAAATAATTTTAGTTTTCCAATAAGTTTAATTTCAATTTCATTAACCATTAATTTAGAAAATTATTTACAAAATAATTCACTTAAATATCCAAAAACATTATCTTAAATATAAATTTGAAAACTTTAAATATCAATATAAATCATTTTAGTAAATAAAGTAGGATCAAATTTAGCTTTATTAAAATCACTCTTCAATTGAAATAAAGAAAGTATATCATATAAAGCTATTAGAGCTCTGTTAAGACCTATAAATTATTTTATAACTTAAAAACATGATTATTATTATTTTCATTTTCAAAACCAATTAGTTGATTAATATAAAATTATTCATAAATTAAACCATTTTAGAAATAACTTTTAACATTAATTTGATAAAGTTAAAAACCTTGAAATCCTAAAAAGATAGCAATAATTATCATATATTCAATCCTAGAAATAGGTGAAAAAGTTTCATCAAAATATATACCTTATTCTCGATAATAACCTTATGAAATAATTCTAGCTTAACTATTTAAAATTTAATTAGACTCATCTATTTTATTTATAAAAATACATCTAGTTCCAATAATATGTTTAACTTTCAGGGGTTCAATTAAATTCCAAAAATTATTTCTAGTGATTTTATTATGTTCATGTTCAATAACAATAATCCAATTATAATATTTTAAATAATCTAACACATCATTAGGAACAAATTCAGAAACAAAATCATAATTTTATTAGAAATTTAAAATAGATTTTCTAGTTTTAATTATAGAATCAATATTATCAATTACATTCTCCAAAGGGTGATTCTTGTGAGTTTTGTAACTATTAGGATTAAATAGAGGAGGTTCCTCCCCCTCAAATGATGCATTATTGTATTAAGGTTCTTCTTCTCTAAAATTAAACTCTCTAATTTTTTCTTCGTTTTCCTTCAAATATGATTTCTATTTATCATTATTTTCAAAAAATTATAAATCTATAGATTCCTAAACTATGATATTTATTTCATTAAATATTCTATAATATTTACTATAATTATAATATATAATAAAAAATCCTTCATTACTTTTTTTCGTCAAATTTATCCAAATTGTATTTAAATTTTAAAATAAAAACTCTAAAAAAATATAAAATAACCAAATTTAGGTTTCTTACCTTGAAAAAATATTTATGTAAATTATTTTAATTTAATATTGTTTTAGATATTTCTATAATTGTTTAATTTTTCCTTTATACAACTCCATTTTGATATGGCGACCCAGGAGCAGATAAATTATGAGAATATCTAATTTCTTTAATAATTTATTAAATTTAATATTGACAAATTCTAATCCATTATCACTTCTATTGGAAATAATTAAGTGAACATTTTGATTTTTAAATAGTTTATAAAAGGGTATAAATTTAGACAAGGTTTCACTTTTATGAGACACAAAAGGTAAAAGTAAATTTACTAAAGTCATCGACAATTACAAAAGAAATATTTATTTCCTCTTATGCTAGGAGTTTTTATAGGTCCAAAAATTCTAGATTAATAAGTTCATTGGGTCTAATGGTTTTAACTTTTCTAATAGACGTAAAAATTTCTCTATATTTTCTACCTTTCAAACAAGAATTATAAAAAAACCTTAATAAATTTCAAATTGGGTAGTTACTGTATAATTCATTTTTTTAACAGTGTATGCGGTATCCAAAATTTTACATGTTCAAGCCTTATATTCCATAATATATCATCTATTTTTATAATATTAATACATGTAAGACTTTGATTAGTTAACTTAGAAAAATTTATGGAATACATATTTTTATTCTTATTATCATAAAATAAAATAGATTCATTTTTTGAAAATTAAACATTTATTATTTTCAAATTTAATATTTATTCTGATATCACATAACTACTAAATACTAATTAAGTTTTTTTAAACCTTCAACATATAAAAAATTATACATTATAACTATGTTATATATACCTACTTCACCAAATCCTTTAGCCTTTCATTTTAAATTTTCCCCAAAGATCACAGAGTCTCCATCACATAGATTATATGATAGAAAATTTGATGAATCACCAGTCATTTTCCTAGAACAACTGTTGTCAATGTACCATGTATCCTTGATACTATAAAGGTGCATTTCTAAAAATTTAATGAAGTTGAAAACCGTTTTGTATTCGTGTTATTTTAATCCCAATCAGATTTTTATATGAATTATTAGGCACCCAAATAGAATTTAAACATGTATTAATGAGTAATATAGATGATAAATTATTAGAAATAAGGTTTTAGTATGACCTAAAAATTGAGGAAATCTTAATGAATAGTCATTAGCATAATGAACTGGCATCCTACATCTAAATCATGTAACATTTGGTATAATTCCTTTAGAACTTATAACAAATAAGTTCTTGCATAACTTAGGTATTTTTTAATTATATCCAAACCCACTATTTTCTTCATTTAGTTTCACTATTTACATCATATAATCATACTTTTCTTGACCTTGAAAAAAATTAGATAAATTTTCATTTAGACTTAAAATTTCATTCTTTAGAATTTCATTCTATTTTTTTGTGAAATTTATAAGTTATTGTAAGATTTTTAATTTAAAAAAGAAGTATTATTTTTAAGAACTTTATTTTCTTGATTTATTTTCTTATCTTCTTTAATAATCTATTTATTTTATCCTTTTAATTTATTTATACAAATCCATAATTAATAAAAAATATTTATGTAATTTTTAATTTTCTTCAATTAATTATTTCATGCTAGTTTTTTCAAATTTATAATCATAATATGATATAAAATTAGAATAACTACTAACCTCATTTATAGTAGTCATCATTAAGTATATGTTACCCATTTCTTTTTCACTTTTAGATACATCGCTTGAATCAGAATCTTCTATATAACTTTAACCAACCGTCAAATATCTTTTCTCCTTTTTCTTATTTTTGTTTTCTATTATTAATTGATTTAGTTTTATATAGTCATACTTTATGTATCTTTTCTTTCTACACTCATAGAATTTTAGATAAAAAATATCATTATAATCAATCTTACCTTTCTTATTTTGATTATTGTTATAATTATCCTTTCATGATCATTTTTTGAATCCTCCCTTTCCTTTCATCATTTTGAAAATTAATTTAGTAAAGTTATCTAGTTCTTTCTCACTTTTCTATGTTTCAAAATCACATGTGTTAGTATAAATAGTTATATTTGATTTAAATTCAACATCACTATTCTTTAAAATATCATATTTAGAATTTTTTTTCTGATCCAATTAATATTCAAGTAATAAACCAATGATCTTATCTAATATATATTATTTGAAATTATTTCTCTTATCGAATTTAAATTTCTTTGAATTCCACTTCTTGGGTAGATTTATTTGGAATTTTTCAATTATTAGAGGATTCTCCAAGGATTCTCTAAGAGAATTCATTCCATTAACAATGCTAGTAAATTATCCAATTCTCCATTTCAACTTCACCAATATTTAATTATTAATATTCAGCCTAAATAATTCCATGATAAGTTTTGATTTCTTTATCTGAGCCAAGATGAGTAACTCTCAAAATTTTCCAGATTTTGTGAAACTTATTACAAGCATAAATATGAGTAAAAGCATTTTTTGATAGCACAATATAAGATATTCATAATTTTTTAATTCAAAAAATATTTAGTAGCTTCACTTCCTATAATAGGGTTAGGGTATGAATTAGGTAATTTATTTGGATTTACCATAGTAGTCCAATGATAAAAGCTGAGTTACTTAAGATAAGATTCCATTTGAGTTGTTCAGTAGCCATGGTCTGTTCCATCAAAGTGAGGTGGTTTTTATGGAAGAAATCCATCATTTGAACTTTTTTCTTACCATCTTAAAGATCATTACCTTAGAAGGTTATATATAGGATATGGTTAGTAAAAAAATTAAATATATCCACAAGATCCAAATCTATTTGATACCAAGTGTGGAATCAGAAAAAAGGAAAAAAATAAACTAGATATTCCTTACAAGGCCAAGATGTGATACCAAGTATTAGGTTTAGTTAAGATAGCCAAATGGTTTAGATGGGGGGGGGTGAAAATATCAACTCTTTAAAATTTATGATAATATTAGAGCTAATTCAATTATCTTGCAAGAGGTTAAAAAACAAAAATTAATTTAAATAGAAATAGATATATTTATAGTAGTTTATATCAAAGTGATCCTATATCTACTCTTTACACCCCTTTACTCCTTCAAAGGTATTTTATTCACTAAGTACCTGAATTTTAAAGGGGACTCAAAACCCACTTACAACCTACCTTTTCTAGTGGAGGCATAACCAATATAAACAACATAAATTTTAAAGGGGAATTATAACCTGTTAAAATATGTACCTTTTTCAGAAGGTATAACCTATGCATAATTTAGAATTTAGGATTCACTAATTAAAAATAAGAATTATTTTATAAGGAAAAATGACAAACCAAATGTTTAAGCACAAGTGAGAATATAGAAAAAATTAAGTATAAAAGACTCTAAGAAACAATTGAGGTAGAATATGATATAGAATAATTAAATATAGGTCAACCAATCCTTGATTAGTAAGATAACACATGTCACCAAGGATAATGAATGTATAATAAAAGTCCTTCCTTGAGATCCATTTAGTAGTTATTTTATAAAAAAAGGTTTACACAAGTTCTCTTGAATTTTTGTTTACGTCACCTGTTTAATATTTTTCTCAGTGTGTTCACCCATCTTCTATGTAGCATGAAATACTTTAAATAGGATCTTCAATCACTATACAATAGTATAAAATTATTAGATTAATTAAAAAAACATAATTATCACCAAAATAATTATTGAGAATAAAGTTTGTTCTTCCCCTTAAAATCTAGAGGAAGATAATGAAATACTTGAAAATTGGTCAATATATTTAAAACCATCATTTGGAAAAATAAAAATATCTAAATAATAATATGTTAAAGAGATCCTATAAATATTTCATTATTTATTTTTTCAAAATTCAAAATTCTCTTTCCAAAAATATGAATATAGATTTGTAAATTTTAGTCCTATATTATAAAACTTAAAAGAAACTTTGAATAACAACATTATCATTTATGACTATTTTAAAAATTTATTAAATAGTTAAAATAAACCATAATAATAGATATCATTAAATGAATTGAGGTTAAAGTGAACATACCATGGATATGACCATGATGTGTTGTCCTCTAGCTGATCATTTTACTTAAATACATGTCTACCATGACCTTCACTATGGCATAGTGAATTCTAATAGGTTGTTTTGACATTATGACTTCATAAACTCAAAATTCATTGAAAGAACCTTAATTCATTCACTATGGTCCTTTAGAAAAGCTATTTTTTATAGTTTTTTACCTTGAGTATGAATTAAATAACATAGATTACACATTTCGGAAATGATCCTTGTGATATGTTTAAATCTCTCATATGAACCATAGTTACAACCATCATAATGTGATGATCTTAAGTTTCCTATTTTGGTTAGCTCGATATACCTTTCACTACGACAAGAATATTCTTAAAAAATGCTCATTTTAGTTTGGTTATTATTTATAGGTACTATCTTAGTTCAAAATACTATTCACTACAATGTGGTCTAAAATCAATGATTGTTTTTGATATCCTTAATAAAGAATAAATGTCACATAAGATTAAATTGTATTCATGTAAAGGGAAATCCATATATTTGTTAAGGAAAAACAAGATTTCATTAATGTAATATGTATAAAATGTTTTCATATGTGGGTTAATTCTGTATGTGTATAAGGGTAAAATGAAGTTTCATAAAGGGAAAATCACAATTCTTCAATACACATAAAGGTTATTTGAAATTATGTAAAGGTAATAAAAAATTTCTTAATGAAAAAAAACATCAAAATCATATAATTAAGAGTAAAATATATCTATTTAGTCATAAATTCTATATAAACATAAATTAATGTAAGGGAAAATGATTTTCTTAAGGATAAAAAAATATATGTTTTCAATAAGGATAAAAATAGTTTACAAAAAACATTAACAAAATTACATGAAATAATAATTCTATAAGCACTGAAAGATTTAAAAACATAAATAATAATTATAAATAAGACAAATAAGGATTTAAACAAAGAACTAATTAGTTAATAGATAATCCTTTCTTAAAAAAATTGAATACAGTTAGAAAAAGATAAAACTAATGTCATAGTGAATAAATAATGTTGCATTTATAATTATTAAAACAAAAATAAATTTGTCTCAAGGATCCACTTCAACATTTATCTCAATCCTTAGCATCCACATGGGAATATGAAAGACTCCCAAAAACTTTGAAATGGTTAAGTTACACTATCTTTATAAACTATATAACTTTTATAATTTCCTACCCCATCAATGTTGGCATACTTCAATTAACTAAAAATATTGTAATATTGATCTCTTTCACCCAACATTCCTAAAAAATTATAGAGTGAAATCTCATACTCCACACCTTCTTTGTTACAATATTATACTTTGGAGTACTAGGTGTAGTCTTATCAAGTCGTATCCCTCCTTGATTATAGATGTTCTGAATCTCCTTCCACTATACTCACCCCTATTTTTGGAACTTAAGCATTTAAAATTTCTCCCGTTCTCTTTCTCCACTATTTCCTTCCACTGAACAAACACTCCAAAAAATTTAAAATTTTGTTTCAAAAATCAAACTGTACTTTCCTCATGGAGTCATTAACGAATTTCACAATGTATCCTGAAACACCATGAGACTAAATAGGGTAAATTCACCAAACATCCATGTGAACAAGTTCCAACTTTGATTCTTTATTTTTATTCTCCAAAAATTGAATGAAATCTTCTATTGTTTCTTGAATATGAAACTCTCAAAACTTTCAAATTTATAATGTTCTATATTTAACATCACCTTTTACACTAGATTTTTCATTTTCTTCTCACTAAGATGATAGAACCAATAATTCAATAATTATAAACTCTAAAAAGTTATGATTCTAGTAGTTTTCACTCCATTTTATCTTCTAGTCTAACACAAGGTCTCTCCCTTTATCCCTATTTCCATGACTATGGATCCTTGAGTGATGTTCCATACTATGTTAGAGAATTTTATTCCAAAACCCACCTCACCCATCTATTCTATAGAAATTAAAATTTTCCACAAACCCATTATATACTAAATTTCATTATGATCAAGGTAAATTCTGTTCTTTATCTTGACCATAACATATACCTTTCCCCAATTTTCAAAGCTTCATAATTAGATAAGTGAACATTTACAAACTTCCTAGATACCTAATTTTCCATGTATCCTTTCCCTGTACTGAAGTGGAATGATGCTTTGAAATTAATAATATATGATTTCTCTAAAACATGTATGCTCAATAGTAAAATAATGGTACCTTTAGCTATCACAAAATTAAGGGAACTTGTACTTACATAAAATCATCATCTAGAAATAACCCTTTTTTCCCTATAGTATTTCTTGAGATGGTATCTCTTATAGTAGTTACAACATGTTGGGCCCAAACTACCCAATTTACCTTAGATCCTTTCATGCGACTTATCTTTCAACCTTCACTGACTTCTTCATTAAGGTGACCGTTCTCTTTTGTTTACATTGATTTAACTTCTAAATGGTACTTGGAATAACCTTTACCTAAGTAATTAATTTAGGATAACCGCCTTAGCATCCTCAAACACTAAGTTATACTTTTGTAAAAATTACTTATGACAATTACCACCACCTATCAACTTTCTAGAAGTGATGATTATAATCACAGTGACCAAAAAAATTCTATGAACTTAAAATTAACATATTTGAGGTGACTTCGAATCAAGTTAGAATAATTCACATGATTATTTTCATATCAATCTTCTGATAATAAAATAAAAAACAATCTTCACATTATAAACACATTTTTCATCATTGATGGATTCTCATACATATTAGACAGAGTCTTCATTAAATATATTATGGTCTTCACATCACATATGTTAAAGGATATATTATGATCCAATGAAATTCAAATTAGACTAAGTTCCATTCTATCCAGCCTCTCTCAATCCTCCTTTTCTATATCCTTTGGTTTTACTCCAATAAAAAAAAACTTCCTTGTTCTTCTGAATGGGATAATATTCCATCCACATTATCAAGAAGCAAAATTATTTATTGTTGATTTTTTATTTAGACCTTATTTTCTTCTAATTTTATACTGTACTATAAAATAACTCCCACTGAATCAAGAAAAATCCAAGGAAAGAGAATGTTACTTATGTTTTTTTGGGTGGAAATTATTGAGCTCTGAACCTGGATTTAATACCACTTCTTAGGGTTGAACCTCAAAATTGGTCCACTAGAAGCACTCCACCAGACCTTAGTGTAGTGTAAAGACAAGCTCTGGATAGTCCCACTAACTGAACATAAACCTAAAACCTAATGTACTAGAAGATAGGAAGTTTTCCTTGCCCTACTCACCGCAACAAATCAACCACTCATACACACTCTAAATGAAACTCACACAAACATTTAAACAAACATAAATTAAATAAGGAAATAATGGAACACTTTGATTTTATGTAGTTTAAACATTAAATATTGTGTCCATGGGTTAATACCAATACTATCTTTCATCAATCATATGATATAAAATTACAAAACACAGTCATTAATTGAAACTGATATTAGTTTAATTTTGTTTTCCACACCACCAAACACATGTAAAATTGGTCCCACCCCACCTACATTGTGGGGCCTACCTAGTCATCCAGTTTTAATTCTATAAAAAATTCATGGACATCCCATCGATGAACCAAAGGACTTACAATATCCTATATAAATCAGTACCCAACCATTGTAGTTGGTGAAAAATCCAAGTTACCTTTTTAAAATCCAATGTTGATACTTATGCTTTAACCTTTTTATATGAAACATTGTAAAGATTATTTTTATGTAATATTAGAAGAAGGAAATTGTAGGTGCAATAACTTCCATTCACACTATCTAGTCTACTTCCAGTACACCATCAAAATATACTATCTTCCGATTAACCTACCAACCACTAGATATGTCACCTCCACTACTGAATTACAAGACTAAGATAACATATAAATCTATTCCTTTTTATTTTCCACTCTAGAAATAAAAATATTTTTCACAATCCCAATAATATACTATTGTGGTTATTCATAAAACTATTGAGTATAAAGTTTACTTTCAACACTTTCTATCCTTGATTTTAAAAAACACAACCGACTTATTTAAATACTTTATTTTACTAATTTTATACTTCCCAAGTGTTTAATTTTTTTTTGAAAACCAATATTTTTATGAAACATGGAATAATTTTTACATTATATGGAACTTTACTAAAGTTTTTGGGATGAAACAAATTAGAAAAATCTCATTGTCAGATGGACTTGAACATTGTATTTTAGATGGATGATTTCTTAATAAGTTGGAAAAAGATATTTAAAGTCCAAAATATAAGTAATAAAAAGTCTCACTAGATGAAGTTATATAAATTATACTAGAAAAACCTTATCGAATAGTGGAATACATTCTATTTAGATGATATTTTATAAAGACATACCTAATTAACCTTATATATTTTTTCAAATGAAATAAAATCATTCTACTGGATGGATACTTTCAATCATTGTAATGGTTCTTCATCAGAATCAATCATCGGAAAAAGAGTATGCATTAAATCTTATTAAGTGAATATGAGTTCATCCAAATTTATTGCAACCCCCTCCAATAAATATAGAATATAACTATTGGTTAAACTCCTATTAATTAAAGTAGCATTCAAGGATGAGGAAACTTTTTCATCACTGCTGATCTAGGGTTTTTGTGAATATTTTTTAATATCTTGTTATGAGTGAATGATTTATTGTATCTTTAGAGAGTTTTCACTTAAGGAAACCATTTTTTAGGATCCCTGTAAATCCCTTAAGTTTTTTTGTGCTTGAATTTTTTTGACCGATCTAGTGTGATCGAGGTATTCTAGGGATACAAAGATATAGTTTTTATGATATCTTTGATTGAGGGTTCCCAAGTCTAGGGAAATATAATTTCATCCAATAATAGTATTGAGTGATTCCTTACTTAAGGTAGATATAACTTTATGGTTTGGTGAAAATTATGGATTCCCAAATTTAGTGTTATTTACTTCCTTAACTCTTAAGGTTAAAGAGTGGATATATTTATTATAAAAATTCTTTAAGTTTTTGTTACTTGTGTTATAAATTTTAATTTATACTTATTTACAAGTTTATATTTTCCATTGTGAAAACTGTAAGGAAATTTTACCTTTTCTATAAACTTTTCATAACACTAATAATATAATGTATCAATATAAAAGACTATCTAATTACTTTCTTAAAAATCACATAGAGTATTTGTTTGATAAATCTACATAAGTAGGATTGGAAAAATTGTATGTTTTATTTTATAAAACACAATTCAACCCCTTCTTTAATTGTTCCAGTATAATATTACAATCTTATAATTAGTATCAAATAAGGTTTTACTATAATATTTAAAAGTTTAAATTTGTTATAAAATGCTGTTTTATCTAAGTTTCTAATTTAATATAAACGTTACTACACTAACATGACTTTTTTAGAAAAAATTATTTTGATATTTGTAAAACAAAAGTTTAAAATGTTATAAATCTTGAAAATATGAATCTTATCATACCAATAATTTTTTATGGTTATGATTTTGAACATTAGAGAGATCAAATAAAGACCTTTATTATTAATACTGGAGTTGGCGATATTGTTATGATGATTGGAAATTATGCATTACATAAGAAAGATGTTACTATATTCACTTGAGAAGAAAAGGCTAAATACTAGTTTAATTATAAAGTTAAAAACATTTTCTATGTTTAATGAAAAGAAGTATATATAGTAAAATTTCCTCTTATGAAGCTACTAACAGTATTTGAAATAAATTAGAAGTTACTCACTTTGGATATTCAAAAGTTATTGAAACAAGAAGATCTATTCTCAGAGCTGATTATAGAGCCTTTGATTTTCTGCCTAGGTAATCAATTGAAAATATGAATCAAACTTTTATGATCATTTTTATTAGTTTATAATCACTTAGTGATAAAGATTTTACATATTAAAATCTTATTGAGATAATTATAAATATTATTCCAAATTAATAGGAATATAAGAGGATAAATCTTGATGATATTAAGCACCAAAATAAGATACAATTAGATGATATTATTATAACTCTCATGTAGTATAAGGGTAGATTTAAAAGGGATATTAAGAAATAAAAGAAGAAAAATGGAGTAGATTTTTCTTATACTAAATGTTTCTAAGAATGTAATATCAATTGATTAAGTTTCTAAATATTCAATAAACAAGAAATTAAAAATTGAGGTTGAATGTAGTTAATCAAAATAAGGTTAGAATGAACTTGATTATATTTATCCTATAATGAATCCTAATGTTGTACAAAATTATTTTCACTACAAGAAAAAAAAACAGTTCGAAAGATAAGAATGAGAGGAAAGATTCTTCAGAGATGATCTATTATGAATATAAGAAACCATGTAACATTAGACCATATTTTCCAAGACTTAAGAGGAAGGATAATAAATAAAGGACCTCTAAAAAGTTTTACAAGTATAAAGGAAAGAAAATTCTAAAATCCTTTAAAACTTGGAGTGCTGGTTATGGAGCTAGTTATTTAGAGAATTATTCTAATGATACTTCTGATATTCATAAGATTATGATATTATATTTTTGAATTACAAATACAAACCAATGATTCATAGAAATATATTTTCTAAATAACTTACCAATTTAATTTTAAATGTAAATTATCCCGATTTTAAGAATGAATGTGATTCTGCTTATTCTGAAGAAGAAAAGTCTAGTTCTTCTGACGAAGATGACTCTTTACTTAGTTATAAAGAACATACTAGATTTATTAATTTTTTAGAAAAACAAAATAGTAAAGTTTCTAAAAAACATGAAGATTCAAATGAAGATCCTACAAAAGAAAAATATAGGATTCCAAAATATTCCTTATAAGTTATTAATCTTACTAAATAATTGGATTTAAAATATAGTAATACTTTTACTAATGAGAATAAAGATTTAGTTGTTAAAATAAATTTTGTAATTTTGAGTATGAAAAAATATTCTATAAAAATTTACTTCTGGGAAAGAAAATTTTGATAATATATATAGAAAAATAAGACCTCATAGAATTATTTCTAGGATTATTTTTATAAACCCAAAACCACATTTAGAAAATAATTATTTTTTTCAAAATATTTCACCCTTTTTACTAAATGTCAATGTTGTGGACATTGGAAGAATAAATATTATTTGAATAGAGTAAAATCCTTTGAATTTTATAAATCTTAATTTTATAAATAATTTAAAATTTCTCAATATAAGAAAGTTAGAAAAAGGTGGATTATTAAGTGTTGTTTTCTAATAACGTTGGACCCAATAAAGTTTCAGTTCCAAAAGCCTAATGTTTTATTTGTAAGAAAATAAAAAGAGCACAAAAAAAAATATTTGGTACATGGAGAATGGTTTTTCTCATCATATTATTGGAAATAAACATTTTTTATAATATTATAAATACAAAATGCGGAAAAGTTAGTTTTGGGGGAAGTGATCAAGGTGAGATCATCAAAATAGGTAATATTATTATTCTTAGAAAATCTATAATTTTAAATGATTTATTTTTTGTAGGACTTAAGGACAACCTTATAAGTATAAGTCAATTAAGTGATGAAGGATACCTTGTGAACTTTAGGAATTAAAAATTTATTATTCGATGTTTATAAGGTAAATTTATTAATTCTACCAATTGGCATGATAATTTATACAGACTTAACTTAGAAGAAATTAGAATCCATAATTGACCTTTCCTTAGTGAAATGGAAGACTAATATTGGTTATTTCATCAAAGGTTAGGACACTATAATATTATATATTTGGAAAAACTTTCTAATAAAGTAATATTTAGAGATATACCAGAGCTTAGGTTTAACTCTTAAAAAGTTAGGACCCTTGTCAATTTGGAAAGAAATATAAGTCAAGTTTTAAATCTATTAGCGAGGTTGCAACTTCTAAAGATTTAAAATTAGTGAATATGAATTTATTTATTCTAACAAAAACTAGAAGTATATGTGGAAAATACTATATATATATCTTAGGTGATGACTATACAAGATACCAATGGGTCTATTTTATAGAAAAAAAATTCAGAATCCTTTTTCCATTTTAAAACATTAAAATAAGAAAAATCTACCTTTGGTTACTATTTATTTTGATCATGGTGGAGAATTTTTAAATTCTTAATTTGAAACATTTTATAGTAAAAAAGGTATAACACTTAACTTCTTATCTCCTAAAACACCATAAAAAATTGTGTAGTTGAAAGAAGAAACAAATCTCTTTAGGAGATTATTGGAACCATTTTGACTTTACACTCAATTGAAAAATAGTTTTTCACTGAAGTAGTTATTACATTATTCTATACTATAAATTGAGTTTTACTTAGATCATTTCTTTGTAAAACCCCTTGTGAGTTGTGGATAGAAAGAAATAAAAAAAATCTTAATTTAGAGTTTTTGGGTGCAAAGTATTCATCTCAAATACTAAATATAAGTTATATATATTTTATCTAAAATCTATTGAAGATTTTTTCCTAGGATATTCTATAACTAGTAAGGATTATAAAGTTTTTAATAAAAACACAAGTATTTTTCAAGAACAAGTGTAAGTAAAATTTGATAAAACCAATCCTTTTGTTTTCAAACAACCCAAAACCACATCCTCAATTATTTTTACTAAAATTTATTTTCAACCCATGTTGGAGAATTATTCCTATGATAGAAAAACTGAAGAAAAAAATTCTAAAGTTATACCTCAAGAAGAAATTAAACAAATTATTTAAGAACATAGTTTTAAAAACCCAATAATTTAAATAATCATTAGGAATCATCCCACTGATAATATCATTGGTGATGTAGGTCAACCAGTCAAAACTAGAAGTTCCTTAAGAAATGCAATTGAACATTGTGCATTTTTATCAAAATTTAAATGTAAGGCTCCTAATGAGGCATTAGGTGTTTAATATTAGATAAAATAAGTGCAGGTTGAGCTTAATAAATTTGAGAGGAATCAAGTTTGGAATTTATTTGGATGACCTAATTATTCTTCTATAATTAGTGTAAAATGGGTTTTCCAAAATAAGTCTGATGAAAATGGGGTAATAGTTAGAAATAAATAAATAATTATTTCAAAGGGTTTCAATCAACAAGAAGGTATAAACTATGAGTAAACTTATGCTCTAGTAGCAAGACTTGGTGTTATTCGTATACTTATAGCATATTTAAAATTTCAAAATTTCACTCTTTTTAAATTGGAAGTGAAGTGTGCTTTTCTTAATGGATATGTATAAGAGGAAGTTAATGTATGATAACCCCTATTTTTGAAAACACAAAATCTCCAGATCATGTTTTTAAATTTACTAAGTCCATTTTTGAACTTAATAAATCCCCTAGATCATGGTATGATAGATTGACCATCTTTTTTGTTACAAAATAATTTTGTTAATAAAGTTGCAGATCCAACAATTTTTATTATAAAAGTTTTTTAAGATTCCATCATTTTTCAAATTTATGTTTATGAAATCATATTTGGATCAAGTCAAAAATCACTTACTAATTTCTTTTTGGATCTTATGAAATAAGAGTTTTAAATAAACATAATGGGTGAAAAAAAAAATTTCCTTTATTTTAAAATTCCCTAAAAACCATAAGGAACTTTTATTTCTCAAAATATTATATAAAATATCTTCTTAGCAGGTTTGGATATGACAATACTAAAAGTATTAGTACTCCTATCAAAACCTCAAACACTTTATATCTTTATGAATCTAGGAAACCAGTTGATCAAAACCTTTTTGGAGGAATGATCAATAGTTTACTATACCTTACATCTAATCGGCCAGACTTAATGTTTTATGTGTCCTTGAGTGCAATATATTAAAAAAGACCAAAATATTCCCTTATGAAATATATAAAATGAATTTTTCATTATCTA
Organism: Viscum album; assembly: GCA_963277665.1. Classification (NCBI taxonomy): domain Eukaryota; kingdom Viridiplantae; phylum Streptophyta; class Magnoliopsida; order Santalales; family Viscaceae; genus Viscum; species Viscum album. The sequence goes on along the minus strand of OY728134.1, from coordinate 1,156,839,775 downwards.
AAGGTAACTAGTGATCTTAATCTATTTTATACTTCTAGAAATTATGTTGATTTAAAAAGTTTTTTAGATGCCCATTTTTTTGGATGTAAAATGGATGGAAAAATTACATATGAAACTTTTTATTTATTAGGAGAGGCTTTGGTTTCATAGTATTATAAGAAACAATATTTTGTAGCACGTTACACAACTAAAGTAGAACATATGGTAGTTGGAAGTTGTTGTGATCAATTGTTGTGGATGCAATAAACACTCACCTACATTGGAATGAGTTTTTTCTAAAACTCTAATTTTGTGTGATAACACAAGTTCCACATATTTAAGTAAAAACAAATCACATCACTCATGATATAAGAACATATATATAAGACACCATTTATTTTAGTATCACACAAAAAAATTAGATATTATTTTACAATTAATCAGAATGCAAGAACAACTTGCTAGTATTTTTAAAAAACCACTAAATTCCAATAAATTTGAATATATTAAATAGAATATGGGAATGATCAACATAAATTGATAATTTATATCTACTATTGTTTACATCATCACCTTATAGTAAAAAACTCTTTTAATGTGAGGGAGAATATATTTTTTACTTTTTTTTTTTAAATTTTTAAATTTTTAAATTTTTTAAAAAGTTTTTTCTTCCAAAAAAAACTTTTTTGAAAAGATTTTAGACAAAATTTTCATAAAATTTTTTCTTAAAATGTTTTCATAAAATGTTTTAATTTTTTTTTCTGAAATTCAATAAGTTCATATTACATTAGATACTTTTATAAAAATCTTATACTTTTTCTCCAAAAGGTATTTTTTAATTATTTTATTTATAGTTATTAAATATATTGTTCCAATCAATTATATCATATTTATATATTTTATAAAATGTAAGTTAAAAAATTATAAGTTTCATCAGGATATAAGTTCATCTCATAAAACTTGTATAATTAGGTTTATAAAACTTTATGAGTTCAGATATATATTTCTTTGAGAAATGATATCAACCATAGATCACAGTGAGGGTTTCACTATGAGTCATTGGATATGGATAAGTTGAAGCATATCTCTCCTTTAGTCTATTTAAAGGGGTTTAGGCCACCACTCCTTCACTGCCAAGTGATTTCAGAGAACATCTCTTACCATCCAGATTTTGGTTAGTATGTTTGTTTTTGGTTTTTGTGATATCCTTTATTAATTAGATCAACATAATAAATTCCTCACGCGATATCTCAAATAGATTTTTTTTATAGAAATACTCATAGAAAGAACCTAGTTTGAAAATTATAATTCTTTTCTTAGATCTATTATATCTTTTAAAGGATGGGAAGAATTCTATGTAGAAATATAAGATTTTGATCTTAATTTTACTACAATTATAATAGAATTTTATTCTTCTCTTGAATTTATTGTTGAAGAAAATATAAAATTTATAACTTTTACTCTTTTTGAAGAGTTGTGTAAGTTAAATATTCAACAATTTATTTAATTTTTCAAATTACCCTTAGAAGAGAAAGCGAACTTGGTAACTCACAATCTACCCAAAATGTAAGAAAGTTTTGAAAAATACAAGGTTGAGATTTAATTTCATTCTTATTATTAGAAAGTAAGGAAAGTACATAATCTTTCTCTATATGTGAGAATAATGGTGATTTGGATGCATAATTATCTCACACTAAGAAAAGGGTATAAGAATACCCTGAAGGTTCAATATATATATGTTTTTGACTATATTTATAATATGAGAAAGTTAAATCTTGTAAATATTGTATTTCTTTATATAGAGGTTGTTAAGTGTAGATCTATAGAGTTAAAGATTCTATTTTTTTGAGTTTTATAAACAGGTTTTTTATGAACTTCATGGAATTCCAAAAGAAAAAAAAATAAAGAAATTGTAGTGAGGGTGAAGTCTTCTTTTATTTGTGAGAAAAAAATTAACAAGATCATATTTGTTTTTATTAATTCTTTAAATAAATTCATGGACAATTTTGATAAATCTATATTCCAAATTTTAACAGAAAATATGAAAGATAAAGTTATAGAAAGGAGAAAAGAAGGAAATGTTTCTCCTCCTTTTCCTAAGAAGAAAGAAAAAACTATGTCTAATAAAGATTTTATAGACTTTATGAAAAATTAAAGAGAAGAAGCCTGATGATCCTAGTTTTTTGTTGGATAAAGATAAGGCCTTGGTGCTTAAAAATAAAACCTATAAGAATATTTGAGATAAAGAAAAGAAGAAAAGACAGAATAAAAAATACGATCCATCTCAGATTTCTAGAAAGTTCTTAAAAGAAGTTGAGAAATTACATGATAATGTTGAAATAAAAACGTAAGGAAACCCTTTTTCAATTTCTCCTCTATCCATTACACAATTAGAAATTTGTCAATCCTTTCCATTGGAAGGAAAACTGGCTAAACTTTTAGAACCTTATATTTTCATAGAAATGGAAAAAGGAAAAGTAGCTGTTGTTGTAGGGAATCAATATAAAGATTTTAAAACTGATGTTTTGAAAGTTCTTAAAAAATCTAGAAAAGGAAATTCTAGAAGTGAAGAAGAAATTGAAAAATAGTTGGAGAAATCTATGGAAGTTAAAGGGAGTGTATCTATGTATTATACTTATCTATAAACTCAATATCAGAAGGATGCAGATCTAGAAGTATAAAAAAAAGATGAAACATTGGAATAAATATATAAAAATTCAAAAACTAAGGATTTAGACCAATCTGAGTCTTCTAAAAATGTTTAATTGGAAGACATTTTTGAAGGAAAAATTGGTGAAAATAAAAAAAGAAGCTAGTACTTCAAGACATCCAATTCCATCCATTCTAGAAATCTTATCTAATTCAAACCATTCTACCCCTAGTATATGTGATCAAATAATGTAAACAAGGTTGAATTATTACAATGAATTTATTAATAATCTTGAATATTCTCTTCATTATTTCCCTAATATTCAAGAACAGTGTTTTTACATTCATTGGAAAATTGACTTTTTGTAAAATTTGAATTATTTGAAATAACTTATATAGATATTTATCAAAAATAAATATTATTAAAAAGATTTTATAAGAAATTTAAAATTAGATTTGAGGAATCTAAAAAATATTATATTGATAAACAAAACCAAGGATGATATTAAGATATATGATGAACAAATTGAAGGTAATAGATATTCACTAAAATCGTTTTTAAAGAGTGTAAGAGATATGATTTCTAAATTCAATAAAATCACAATGGACATTGAAAATATTAAACCGCTGGAAATTTCTCAATATTATGAAGTTATAGTATAAAGTAAGATAATTCAAACCGTTGAATAATAAGTTTCCAAGTTTAAGTATGAGAATAGGAATATTCAAATTTTGGATGTAGGCATGCTGAAGCTAATGCATGAGAATAAGAAGTTTGAATCTATTGGATATGAAGTGTGAAATCTAAATAATTTATTGAAAATGTGATAAGTATCAAGAAGATATAAATAATATAAAAGTCAATGTTAATAAAATCTCAAAGAAATAATGTTTTTATGAACTCTTGAAATTTTTGTAAGAATCAAACTTGATTTTTAGATGAATGATTTTAATTGATGTTCCTCTATACTTTTTTGGATGGATTTTTTCAAATTTATTTGGATGAATATATTTTTTAGATACATGATCAGGGTAATATGGAGGGTAACGCGGAAGGAACCAAAGAAGAAGGGGAAGAAAATGGTGAAGAAAAAACATCTAGTTCTTACTTTACATTCCAATGAACAAATGCATCCTAAGCCAATATAGCTCAAAGACTTAGAGGAAGAGAAGGATATAATCTTAGAAAGAAAACTATGGGTGAAAGTTAATGATGAAAAAGTGTCTTAGATCAATAAGAAATATAAAATCATAGCAGGAGACTTTAATGTGGAAAAGATTATTGTAGAAGAGTACCTTCAAAAGTGGGACAAGTTGGCTAACCACTTCGAAGATATAATCTAAGATAACCCAAACTTGAAGGTTCATACTCTTTAATGGAAGGTATACAAGGTAAGAAAATCTAATAATGTTAGCCTTATTTTTAAGGATTTTGTTATATCTTACTTCATTTAACTTACTTTGTAAAACTGTTTTGGTTTTTCAATTTTCCTCAAAAGTGTTTTTGAAATAAAAATATAAATTTAGTAGTAGTGTAATATATATATTCATATATTTTTTGGATGGATGTTTTTCATTTTTTTATATAAAATTATTTTATAGAAATTATTCTTTCCCTAACATTTAAGGTACACTTTCTACTTGACTATTTTTTTTGAAAAACACAAAGTGGGAGAGAGATTGAGAAAGAATAACTTTCAAACAAAATTTTTGGACAAAGTTTGTTTAATAAAGGGGTATAAATGAAGAAATTTGGGGAAATGGATAAATAAGTAAAAAGGTTGAATTTATTAATCACACAAGTTAGGGGGGGTAAGTATTTTCACTATTATTTAAACTTTAGTATTTCTTATTAAGAGTTGTGTTTTGTGATTTTATGAATGGGGATATTATAGAGTTGAAAGATAACTTTCAACACTTTCTAACCTTGATTTTGAAAAACACAAAAAACTTTCTTAAATACTTTATTTTATTAATTTTATACTCTCTATGTGTTTAGAATGTTTTTATATAAAACCTATAATTTTACCAAACATATAATACTTTATACATCAGATAGAACTTTGATAAATTTTTTCATATGAACTAAATTAGATGAAATATAATAATTATATGGACTTGTAACTTTTACATTAGATGAATTATTTAAATGTAAATAATATAAATAATTTTAATATCAATAAGATAAGGTATAATAATGTCTCACTAGATGAAGTTATATAAAGTCTACTTGAAAAACCTTATCAGGTGGAGGCATACATTCTCTTTAGTTTATCTTTTATAAAGACCTACCTAATGAACCTTATATATTTTTATGGATAAAATAAAATCATTATACAAGATAGAAACTTTTAAGAATTGTAATGGTGATTCATAAGAATCGATCATCAGATGAAGAAGATTTGTTGAATCTTATCAAGTGAAGATGATTTCATCTGAAGTTGTTTCAACCACATCCAAGAAATAAAAAATACGACAGTTGAAGAAATATCTAAAAATAGAAGTAACATCTGAGGAGGAGGAAACATAATCATCACCAACTATCTAGAGTTTTTTTTAATATTTTGTAGCATATTTTTAAGAGTGAACACTTCAATGTATATATAGAGAGTTTTCACTTAAGGAATATATTTGTGAGTATGATTTTAAATACATCATGTTTGTAATTTCTTGTTTGATATAGCATGATCAAGGGACTCCAAGGATATGAAGAGGAAGTTTGTTCAGTCTTGTTGATTGAGGGTTCCCAAGGTTAGGGAAATAGAAGTTATTATAATCTTAGTGTTGAGGGATTCTTTACTTAAGAAAGACACTCTTTTATGGTTTGGTAAAAATAATTGATTCCCAAAGTTAGGGTTATTAAGTTCCTTAAATCTTATGGTTAAAGAGTGGGTATCTTTATTATAAAACTTCTATAAGTTTTTCTTGTTTTATAAATTATAATTTACTTGTATTTACAAGTTTATATTTTATACTATTAATACTTTAAGGAAAGTTTAATTTTGTAATAAAATTTTCTTAACTCTAATAATATTAAGTATCAGTAAAAAATACAATCTGATTACATTATTACAAATTTTTTAGAGTCTTTGTATGATAAACCTACATAATGAGGTTTAACAAAATTACATGTTTTATTTTACAAACTACAATTCACCCCCCTTTTTAGTATTCTTTTATACTCTTATGATCCTACAAAAACTACCATATTACATGACAATGTACTAGAATATTAATTCTCTTGATCCAAATACTATTTTAATTGGTTATTTTTCATGATGTGATGATTTTGAGGAGTTAGAATATTATTCATCATTTTTTTAAAATGCAAAAAAAATAATTATGAGTATTGAATAATAATTAAAAATGTTTCGATGTGGAGATATTTTTATGAAACATTTCATAAATATGTAGTTGTATCTTTGGTTATTAGATGCCTATATAAAGGTATTTTGATCCTGATATGGTGTGTTCATTCCTATGGTATTGATACAATTTTAAAACTACTCAAACTGAGATGATTATCAAGCTCTCATTTCTCTCCTACCTTTAAACTCACTATTCTTGAAATATGTGGCTTGAGATAGATCCTTATTGAATGTTAGATAATTATTTTGATCTGTGCATGGCCTAAGAGGAGGAAACCTTCAGTTACTCTTTAATTATCTTGATCAAATGCTTGTTTGAAGCTCAAAAAGATTGGATCTCCATGGTGAAAGGTATTTGTTTTTATTTATTTTATTATTCATTCCAAATATATAGATATATTCTAGGTCTAATTGATGTGTTTAAGATGTTATACATCCCCCTAAAACCCATTAATGGTATCAGAATAGGTCCATCAATGTTTGGTTTGATTTTTAATTAATGAAGAAACCATAAATTATGGTTCCCCAAGCACCAATACATAGATTAGGGTGAAATTCCAATTTTTATTATTAATTTCAAAGAATTATAACATAAGCATTATATCAAATGGGTTCTTTAGTTATTTTTGTGAATTGACTGTGCCATAGTCTATGTGAAACATGAATTATGGGGAAGATCAAAAAAATTTGGAAAACAAAACATCATATTTTATTTTTTTATGTCATGGTTTGACATGAAATATATTGTGGTGAAATCCACCATGAGGGTTGGCTATTTTATAGGCTAATACATTTTTGACTTGTGAAGTCTTTCCTAAAATAACATTCTCTCCATAAAACTTGGGTGAAATAGTTTCCCCAAAACTCTTATACCAGGTGAAATAGTTTCTCCAAAAACATCCAATGGATAACCTAAAATGAAATAGGAAAACACCCTGGATAAACTTGAAATAACTTTTAAAACTATTACAGTTTATGGTGTTTCCATTGGATCAAAATAGCTTGATCTATGTGAAAGTTCCGAGATACAATGAAAGTAGTGGGATGATCCCTAATTTTGATTCTTAATTAAATTAAACAGATAAATACTAAGTAACTTTAAATACACAACCCTAAAAAATTCTATAAATGATCTTTCACATTTAATTTATAATTAATTTAAAACAATAATAACCTCAAATGTGATAACTCTTTTTCCTCAATCTCAATGCCACACTTATCATGTTTTCACTATGATGGAGAATCCAAATTAGGACTCCTCTAGGTGTAACCACACATGCTCTATAAATATCTAAACAACATTCTTGGTATTCCAAGTGTTATTGTGAAGATACCTAGGGCTTCATGTTATTCACCATTGATTGCAAAAAGGGACTTTATTATTCTAATTATTCTTAAGAGGGAGGGAGGGGGGTTTTTCTTCCTATGATTGAAGATAATTCTTGAGAGGTTCTCTGTTGTTCACAAAAAAAATATCTTCCTCTAAAAATGATATAATTTGGAATATATACTTAAGTTAACATTTAATAATATTGTAATGACCCTTTATCAAATATTTATTCTAAGTAATTCCCCATGTCTAATAATAATAATAATAATATTATTATTATTATTATATCCCATATTATGAATTTATTTAAATATCAATTTTTTAAAAAATAAATTAATATTTAATTTAATTATATTAAATAAAATAGACCATTCCCATAGGGCCCCTAACTCAACTAGTCAATCCTCCCTAAAATTTATCGAACTGTGAATAATAAAATATTTATTTTAAAAAATAATATTAGATTTACTAAACTCATGAGTAAATATATATTTTAATATTCATGTAACTAAATAAATATTTATATTAATTAATTAATTAAAACGGTGAATATTTATTTATTTATTTATTGTTTACCTTGTGAATAATAAACAATATATGAAACTCAACTCACATATTCTAAACTCAAATACCTCATGATTTATTTTATGTGATTAACAATACTTACATAATTATTTTCCCCCAATTTGATAGTAATATTTATTCTTAACAAATAATTCAATGGAATTTAATGATATTATTGATATCTTCATCAAGCATGATGCGAACTTATCTCATCATATTATATACTTGATTTTTCTTTCCTTATTTGATGGACCCAAGAATTATAGGTTCATATGGGGTGAATCCATCAATAGTAGTATAGTTTTCCCTTTTATGATTTCTTGTGAAATCAAAATATATCACTTGATAGAGTGATAGATATAGCTTCTTAAATTAAACACAATAAGGAAAGCAAAAAAACAAGTTCACTCAATGTATAAGTTTCACTAATCAAAATGAGTATCTAATCTATAAAATGATATGAAATGAACCAAGACCATAAAAAATAGAATCATGGTCATAGATACAAGCAATAAGGGTATATCCTTTACTCATTATACAAGAATATAAATAGTGTTTTCTCTCGACAAATCTCCTGACAAGTTACACTGTTGTCTTATTCTTGTATGAGGTAGGGATTATCCTTATCCTCTAAGCTGATTGTCTCCCAAAAATAATATAGTTATCTGACATGTATTTAAAATATATAATAGGTGTGAATTTTTCATTCTTCCTCAACACATTTTACATGTGCGATGATTACAAACAAGACCAAGTGTTTACTCATTCTCTTATTTTCCTTTTACTTTCATTGTCGTAATTAATCTTCTTCTTATTATCTATTTTTATGCACACTGCACAACATAGTTTTCTTCTCTTCTATATCCTAAAAAATATGTATGATTATTCCCCTTAATCTAATAAAATGAATGCAAGACCCCTATTTTTATTGTATCTTTCACAACATCAACCAATTATTCACATGAAAATTTTAATTTCATATTCAAATTCAAACAAACAAATTTTTTTGAAATTATTTTCAACTACTCTCACTTCATTTTGATCCATTAGATCATTCAAGATGTATTAGTCACCTTTTATGTGGTTTAATACTTTAGATATCATGTATGAGTATCCCTTGAGTAATCAAATGAGCCACATCATCATATCCACTCAAAATATGGAACTCTCTTTTAACCATGTCTTGATTATTATTCACCTGAGTGTGTTGTACATCATTTATAGAACTCTTTTTTCACCAATAATTTCACCATGGTGTGTTATTAACCATTTTTGTAACTCTTTACTGACCAAATATTTCACCATGGAATATTGTCCACTATTTAAGTTTAATCCCATTGAACTACTTTGGAACTACTTCCAAAACACCTCCTGCCACAACATCTTCTCCCATTATCATTTCAAACATAAATATCTTTTTCACACCATAGTATGTGACACAATATAGAACTCTCCATTTCAAACCTCAAATAATGGCCAATCTATTTTACTTCTCTCAAACAAAACATCTTTATGATTTCAAGGATTCCTCAAAATGAACACCATTTCTTGACTACAATGTGTTCTTCACTAATTTGATTCTCAGATATTCACTATATTTTTGACAAATTAAGAACCTTACTTAAAAAATATAAGACTCTTACATATAAATCCTTATATGAAAAATTTTAAAAAATTCAAAACTTACATAGGATCCACTACAGCTTCAACCACAATGTGTATAGGTCTTACCATTTCCCCTAGGAAAACTTCTCAACTGAAATTCATTCTGAAATTCCCATTTCAAAGACTCATCTACCCATTTTCTTTCCAATTTTTTTTCTTAATTACACCATGGAGTAGTCAAATCACCTTCATCTGACTATGGGTTACCAAAATGCTTGTGTCTTGAGTAGTCATATTTTTTCCTCATCTCATACCATCTCCATGCACATTTATTGTATGGACATGGCTTGGTGATGTCATCTACACTTAAAACATATTAGAAAATACCTATTTAACCTCAAAAATCCTTCTATGTTATTTTACTCATTCCAAAACTGTAGATTAAAATTTATCTCAAATGAAACATCATGTAATAACTAAGTTAGAAAATGATTTATGTGTTGACAAAAAAATACAACAAAAAAATAATATCCACTTGATCACTTCTCCAATTAACATTCTTAATATTCTTTACAAAACAATCTTTCCCTGGTTCACAAAAAACTTCCAAAGGACACAACCACTCTTGATCTTACCAGAATTTTCATACATGGGATCAATAGTCTCCCACTTTGTATTTTTTTGAAACCATTGAACATAAATCAGTCATAAAATCTAGAACACTTATCAATTAATGATCATTCAATGATTCCAAGCCTACATAAGGAAAGTCGATATAGGAAACAAGAATATTGAATAACAACATTTTGTTGTCTAAAACAATGACTTGCATCCACTTCTTTAGCTCTTCTACCACTTTAAATTCTTCTTTAACTTATGATAAATTGTTACTTGAACCTATATATAACATGGTCCTACATTCATAAACTAGTATATTATTTTAAAAATCACACAAAACATATTAACTTCACAACTTACCCCTTTTAAAAAATTCCCTTAAATACATGCTCACCTTAAATAAGATATCTATACACCATTAGGTAAAACAAATATCTTTGTATTCTCCCCATATATTAATGTTATTTCTATTTGTAAATACATAAATGGATTTATATTTTTATTTCTCCCCCTTTAACAATAATGATACAAAAAAAGTGAGTGGGTGAACCAATTCACTATACCTTATCCTTTAATGAGTAAAGGATGAAATTTTTTATTCAACCTCGTTGACTAGTATTCATATAATTATTTCACTAAAAACTAATTTAATCAACCTAATTAGTCTTTAAATCCAATTTTAGATTAGTATAACTTATCTTCTTATTTACTTCAGCATTATGATATTCCAAAAAACCTTTCTTCTTAATGCTCTATACTTCTTTATTTTCATAAAATTGACACTAATTTCCTACAATTGTAGAACATTATTCTTCTATCTTTATCAGAAATTTTCTTATTGAGAACAATATTCCATCCTTTTTTTGAGTAAACTTTTTTTGCACCTCCTTATAGTAAAAAAATTTCAATTTCTTCCCAACATATTCCTTATTCTTCTTATGGGGAATATTATTCTTCATTGTTTGACCAACATAAATCATGTTACCTAATGTTCACAATCATCACATCAAAACACATCTATATTTAAATTTTTTGACAACACATTAACACTTATGAAATAACGCTTCATTACCTTCATCAAAGATTTGAGATATACTTTGAAAATTTTGTTTAAACCCATAAACAAACAATGTGTTCTTTAATTATATATTGTATTCTTTAGGGATTGATGAACCAAATATTCTTATTTTAAGTGACTTTCCATTTAAAAATGCCACTAATCCTTTATTAAACACCTCAACATCATTCAAGATATTTTAATATATTATCATATGTGATTATAATCTACTATACAAGATCTATGGATGTTTCCTTTATGATGCTTTGTATGAAAAATCAATTATAAATTCATTCTTATTTACTTTAAAATTCTTCTTCTGTGACCTTTGAGTATTATAATTAATATTAAAATAGGATGGTAAAATAGTAAAAAATTCTTAAACACAATAACCTATCTCATCACATGTTCCACAAATCTCTTCCAACGATTGAAACTTATTCTCAACATTCGGTCTAAAAATTTCAGATTACTTATAAACTTTTATACTTTGAGTGGATTGAATCACCCTCAAACTTTGTCTTCCATAGCCCATGTAATTTTAGTAATATAATAAATTAAACCAAAATCTTATTTAAAAATTCCAAAATCCTCCATAATTCAAATAATATCCATAAAATACATACTTACCTATGAAAAAAGCATTTTTTCAAGGTATTAAAACCTGCTCTTCCTCCATCTTTTGGTTATAAATTTTGACCCATTTTTGAGAACCATAACTTTTATAGACTCCCAATTTTTTTATTTACATTATAATTATTTCGATACCTTTAAAAATAACCTTTTTAATTGTTTTCTCTTTCAAATTAGTGTTCCCAAAATTTAAAAATTTTCATGAATCGTCTTGTTTTTCTATAAACCAAACCTTTGTCCCCTATGAATTTGAATTAGAATTTCCACCAATAAATATAACCTTTTTCACCTATTAAATTGGATAAATAATTTCCTTTACCCTTATAATAATACTTTTATGTTATCTTATTCAAGGAATTTATTAGCTTCTCATCCTCATCACCACTAATTTTATCCTTATATTTTTTAACCTTCAAAAATTAGCTAAAAAATATATAAAAAATCCACACTAAAAACATTTAAGTGGATGATTTCCCTAAATATTTCATTTTTCTATTAATAAAATTCTTGAAATGAATATTTTTTTATTCAAATTTTATTTCAATAACTTCTTTATCAAAACATTCTTTCACATCTTCATCAACTACTTTTTTACTCTTCTCTTCTTCAAAATATTATTAGAAAATTTCCTTATCAACATTTATTTTATTATTGAATAAAATTCCCTTTCACATTTGATAAGTAATATGAATACTATAAAGATCATCCAATAGAAGTTTACTTAGATCATGTTCCTAAAGTTCAGAGAACATTATATCAAGTTTATCCAAAAAATTCAAAGTATCTTCTTAACAACCATAGTATCCTCCCATTACCAACCAAACCTTTCATGATGCTCACAATTTCATTTACTCTAGTGAATAATTCATAAACCATTTAATAATCATTCATATTTAGATATTTATATCTCAATCTCTCAAAATTTTTCATAGATTACTTCACTTTTTTATTACCTTCATAATTGTTTTCTAATTTATCCCAAATATGTTTTGTTGTATTGGTACCTTTTACCTTGTGAGATTAATTCTCTAAAAGAAATGATAGGATGGAATTTCAAGAATTACCATCGTTCTCTAGATTCTTCTATCTACCACCATCATTGTATCACCTTTAATATAAGGAACAAAACCATTAGTGGAAGCTTTCAAGATATCAAAACTAATTCCCAGAAGATTTGACAATATCTGATATTTCAAAATGTAATAATTCTTCTCATAAAAAGTAAGAATCACATTTCTATTCAATTAATTTATTTTATACATATTAAAAATATAAATTCAAAGACTAAATCCTCATAGTAGTAAAATTTATGTTTCTTAACATTCAGAATAAACTTATACTGCTCTGATACAACTTAAGATAGCCTCAAGCATGTAAAGTTCAATGACAGGGGGATGGGGATGAATTAGTATAAAATAATATGTTTTTACCTTGTATGATTTCTTATGAAATCAACATATTCCACTTTTTAGTTTTAAGGATCAATTAGATTAACTCACACAACCTGAGTAAATAAAAAAACAAGGACACTCAATGTATAAGGTTCACAACTCAAAATGAGTAACTAATCCTTAGCATGATACAAAATCACCAAATACCATAAAATAAATTGGATTCAAAATTATGGATATAAATGAGTAGGGTATATATTTTACTTGTAAAATTAGAATTTAAATAGAGTTTTCTCCTAATAAGTTTTCTAACAAGTTGTCTTGTTGTCTTATAATTTTAGGAGGTTGGGATTATCATTATAATATGAGTTGATTATCTTCAAAAAGTAATATAGTTACCAAACAATTCTTCACTATATATAATAGGTGAACTTATTTTTTCTTTTTTAACACATGCTACTATTGTGATGGTCACACACAAAACCAAACATGTACTCTTTCCCTTATTCTTCTTCTACCTATGCTTCCAAAAGTACTCTTCTTATTATTCTCCCTTCTTCTCTATTTTTATTCCCAATTCAAAAAAAAACACTTCTAATCTTATATATTTTAAACAGTCCCCAATTTTATTCCCTAAAATATACTATATTTTATGAAAATACCTTATTTTTATTTTATCTTTCCCAGTAGAATCCTATTATTCATGTTTAAATTTTAATTTCAAATTTAAATTCAAACCAAAAAATTCATTCAAGTTTTTTTTCAATTAATAATACTTCATTTTTATGATTTGGATTATTCAATGCCTCTTACTCATCATTTAAATTGTTAAAGATTTTAGATATCATGTATGAGTATCTATTTAATCATCAGTTGAGAAACATCATAAAATCTACTCAAAATTAGGAACTATCTCACAACCAAAGATTAACCATTCTCTAACATGATGTGTTATAAATCATTTCTCGAAATATTTAAAAAAATTAATTTCAACATTATATGTTTTACACTATTTCTATAACTCTTCACTAAATATATATTTCACCATGGTGTATTGTACACTATTCCAGTTCAACTTCTCTAAACTTCTTTGAAACTACCTCTAAAAAATCTTGTACCACAACATGTTCTCTCCTTTATGTTTTAGAAAAAAAATTGTTTATTGAACCATGAAATGTGATATAGTATGTAACTTCCTATTTTTAACCACATTCAATAACAAGTCTATTTTTCTTCTCTAGAAGCAAGCCTCTTTGATATTTCATGGACTTCTCAAAATGACCACCATTTATTAACCATGACATGTTCATCATTACCTTGATTCCTAGATATTCACTCTATTTTTTATCAAATATGAACCTTATATATCAAAGATAAGACTCTTATATATATATATATATCCTTTTATAAGTAATTTTAAAAAAATTATAGTCACATGAAAAGCACCACAATTTAATCCATTTCATGTATAGGACTCAAAATTTCCCATAAGAAAACATCTAATTTGAATTGAATAATTTCAAATATCATCATTATTAGGAAAAAATATATCATGATAACATTTTGGAGTTTTTGGGTTGTTGTGGTTTTTGATAAGAATCACACCTTTTTGAAAAAGTGGATTATTATTGAAAAATCATGTTTACAATGCTCCATATTGATGAAGATCTTGCAAAAACTAGTAGATGAATTATTAATAAACATGTGTGTAGTTTCATATAGAACATGGAGTAGTTACCAATTTTTTTTCCAAATTTTCTATGTAAAATATATAAGGATTATAATTTTTTTTGGAAGTGTGTGTTGATTGAAATTAGGAAAAGTATGGATTCACATGTAGCATTTATATAGAGCCACAAAGGAGGTTTGTGTCCATTTTCAAACTGCATAGCAAGTATGGGATGACCACAAAGGAAATTTTAAAACTGTATATTATGTTAATGGGAGTATAAATTCAGTAAAGGTATTGAGTTTTCATAGAAACTATGGGTGACTAAAAAATAGTTCACAAATGGAGTTTTCATTTACAACTGATTGATGGAGATTTTTCAGTGACCATGAAAGAAGTTCACAATAGTGAAAATTTTGAAAAGGTATTGAGTCCATATAATATGTTTTCAAACCCAAAAACATGTTCATGGCGGGGAATCATTGTATGAAATTATTTTATAGTGATTTTAGAGGACCTGCAAAGGATGGATAAATGTGAACAATATAGCAGTTCACAAATATCACGAAGGAGGTTCTCTATGCGAACCAGATTACAAGAATAATACATGGGAAAGGGTTTCACAAAGGGATTAAATGTAATTTTCTGATTAAAATGATTTTATTTTTACCCTATAAAATGATCCCTAATCATTTCATTAGTTAAAGATTGAAGTTTTTTATAGAAAAACCATCACTTGAGAAATTTGGATAAGTTAAAAAGTATATTCACAAAGTTCAAGTTTTGAATAAATTCGAGTTCATGAAGTGAAGTTTAATTCATGAAGTATGAGGTGGTTTATGAAGGTTTGGTACATGAAGGGTAAAGATGATAGTGAAGGAGATTCTTCCATGAATTGAGTTTCATTCATAAATGAGAGGTAATTTGTGGAGGATGCCTTCCTCTAAACATTAGCAATTTGTGAATCAAAGGGTAGTTTGTAAAGAATATTTATATGGTGAATAATTTTCTATGAAGAAAGTATCTTTAAGGGTAGTTTGTGAAGAGAACTCTTAATAAAGGGGTTTTCCACAAAGTGAACACTACATGTTAAAGTCAATTTCATATTTTGGATGAAATAGGATATCCAGTTCACACCCATTTTTATATGGAACAAATAAAAATTGATACAGATCATTATCATATTCTTATGGAAGATAAGTAAGAAATTTTTGGAACAGAGAGTGGTGAGTTATCAAGAGTAAGTGGTTATAAACTAAGAGGGACAATGAGTATACTCTAAAAATTATAACAACAGTGTGCTATAGTGATTCTAATACATTAGAAAATTTCTATTATATACTCATTGGATTATCCTGGTTAGGGTGAACCAAGTAAAACTTTTTATATCTATTGAATGTTTTTTATTTCATCATTTATTTCTCTAAGAAAAAGAGAGAATAATGTTTTTTTAATGTTGAAAAAAGATTGAGAAATGAGATTATTTTAATCTATCATACCCTTATTAACCCCCCTCTTAGGGTACTAAATATAGTAGGGATAAAAATTAATATTATAGTAAACAGTTAAAGTCTTTGGTATTCTCTCTTAGTAAAAGATATGAAAATAGTTAATCATAAAGTGGTTAAGATCTTCCAAGTAAAAATTTTAAACTATGGAAGAATCAGAAGAAATAATACTTTTTGATAATTAGGCATGGGTTTTCTTATAGTTTTTATTCATGGTATTTTATTTAGTAAAGATACTTAAGCTTTGTATGAAGTAGTCTATAGAGAGCTAGATTCTGATTCTAGGGGAATCAATTCTTGGGGGGGGGTCAAATACAATCTACATGAAAGTGATGTTGTGTATGTCCTCACATTACATGATTGAAAAATTAATCAAAATCTATGAAGGTGTGTAAAGACCCGTAAATTTCAAGGAATTTTTATTCTCAATTTCTCTGGGATTTTACGAGTATGCAGTTTTTGACGGCACCTGATTCTGAGGCTCGGTGTGCCCGGAATTAATTTCTGAAGTTTAGCTCGAGTGCGTTCAGTGAAAGAACGAGTGGGTTTTTCTAACTTTTGAAATGGTGCTCAAAATTGAAATCTGAGGGCACTGATGAAACCACAGCGTCGGTAATTGCTTAAGAAGACCTTTTCTAGAGTTGCGTTTTCACGGGAGGAGTTGTAAAAAAAATTAGGGATTAAATGATTAGTAAAATAAAATTGTGTGCAATTTTATTTTATCCGTGGTAGTTAAACTCTCTCATGGGAAGTTGTTGGTGGGGACCATGACCACCCAACTCCCCATGTGTGGTTATGAGGGAGGTAGGGCCCACATGAGCCCCCACCTTTTCAAATTCCCTAACTCCTCTAAAACCCCCTCTTAAATTATGTGACTCTCCCTCTCTTTAATAATGCTAACTTAACACCCCATTCATTTTGACAACTCAAGATTAATTAAGTGAATTCAACTTTTGAAGTTTTGAATTGTTGGCATAAGTAAATAAAATAAGGAAAAAGCCTTATTTTATTTGGGTTGTTTTTGTTGTGTGGAGACTTTGGGAAGAAAACTCTAAGTCTTGAAGAACTCCATCACCTTCATTGAAGAACGTCAAGACATTGACGAAGAACGCCGTCACCGCAAGGATAGATTGACGTGTCATTCCTTCTCCTCTTCGTAGCCAGTGTGTGATGCCATCATCTCATTGGGCGCATACTAACGCCGTCATCGAAACCACCCTCGCGACGCTAGCTTCCATGAATTTCTTCGATGTAGGGGTTAAGTTCAAATTTAATCAATTAAATTTTCGCTTTGTTTATCGTTAAGTGTGTTGTGTTTTTAGCCGCTTATTATCAATATAATGGGAGGAGGTTGGACCACACAAACAAGGCCGACCCTCCTCCCTTTTTTTTGTTGATCTTTGTCATGGTTTGGAATAGAGGCGATGCGGTGCCGTTGCACCGCGTGGAAACGGAAGGCCACGGCCAAGAGCGGGACACGACGGAGGGGCGCGGTGCCGTCGCGCTGCGCCGGAGCACCATGGAGGGTCGCGGCCAAGGCGGGCCACAGTGGAAGGGCACAACGCCATCATGCGGTGCCGAACGGGTAAGAGTCGCGACCTTTGGTCGCGGTGGTTCAGCAAGGGTGCAGCCAGACACAGCCGGCCGCCGACGCATCAGGAGGCGGGACCCGTGGGGGTCCCACGGCAGCTCACCGATTGACCGTTACCAAGAATATCGGGGGTCTGAAACTCCTGGCGGTCATCTAGGGGGGACCCCAAAGTGGTCCGCTGTTTCGGGAAAACAGGGGGGTGGCACCCCCCCATCCGCGTCCACTCGCACTGGGTCGGCCGCCCGCGCCGGGCCGGACCGCACGCGCCGGGCCGGGCCACGCCGGCTGGGCCGGGATGCGCCAGCCGGGCCGGGCCCCACCCAACTGGGCTGGACCTGGACCCGAGTCAGGTCGACCCAGTTCGGGCCAACCCAGGGGGTATTGGGCCGGGTCGGACCAGGCCGAAACCCCCTACTTACGGACAGATCCGTTCAACTGCTCATAACTTGGGCTACGGACTTCCGAACGACGCAATGTCAGTTGCGTTGGGATCCTTGTATCGAGATGGTCATTTTAGAATATTACACTCAAGGTTTCGGAGAACTTTGTGTATGAACAGATTGGTTCAAACACGAAACCAACCGGGCCCTCGGAGCGGAAACACTTATAACTCGAGCTTCAGACATCCGATTGACGTATCGTTGACTTTGTTGGTTTCCTCTTAGTGAGAAGTTTCTTTTGTATTACTACACTTGAGGTTTGTATGTAGCTGGAGTACAGTCAAGTTGGTTTTATCTTAAAACCAACCAGGCCCCTGGGACGAAAAAGCCAATAACTCTCAGACCGGGCATCCGATTGACGCGTCGTCTGTCGCGTTTAGTTCCTTTTGATGAGACAAAAATTTGTGATAAATCAACTCTGGACTTTGGGACAGTTGATTTATCGAACCCCCTTGGCTCGTGGAGTGGACTCTCCCGGAATCGAGCGTGCTGTGTTCGGGAACCCTAGAGCTGGCTGTGACGAAGATGACGACTTCCATACAAGGATCCTCTGTGGGTTCAACGAGGACAACTACCATACTAGGATCCTCAGTGGGTTCGATGAGGACGACTACCATACTAGGATCCTCTGTGGGTTTGATGACGATGTCTACCATACAAGGATCCTTCGTGGGTTCGACGATGACGTCTACCGTGCTGGGATCCTCTGTGGGTTTGATAACGATGACTTCTATACTAGGATCCTCTGTGGGTTCAACAGCATTGTCGACTGTACTTGGATCCTCCATGGGTTCGAAAGCGATGAATACTATACTTGGATCCTCTATGGATTCAGTAGTGATGACTTATGTACTAGGATCCTATGTGAGGTTGGCAGAGGAGATTATTCAGAGGCTACATCTAATCATCTCCAACTCTCTTCAGAAGTAGTATACCTGTGTGAGATGAGTCTTGACTTTCAATAATTATCTTTGATATGATTTACTTACTATCCTATGTGGATTGGGTTGTGTTTTCCTATGTGGATTGGGTTATACTTTCCTATGTGGACTGGGTTGAACTTGGGCTCATGAGTTGGAGCAGAAATGGAATTGATGACTTAGGTATATGTATGGGCATATACCTAGGTAGAGTTGGTTGATACTTAATGATTGTATCTTTCCTTTCTGGTTTATCCTTTGTGGATTTTAGGAGACCTTCGGGGGTCTCGAGGTCCCTAATGAGTATTGTATACTCCCCCTGCATGGGATACACCCGCACTACGTTGTGTTGGATGCAGACGATGGACAACGCTGATCGTGGTTGAGGCTTAAGGAGCAGGACGGTACCTGGAGGTGGTCTATCAGGTGGGAAGTACATGGAGAGGACGGCCAGACCCGAGGAGCCGATGAGACTGTCTGTACTCACCCTTCAGGTGGGAGTTCCGGAGGACGACTTCATGGTTGTTGCTTTACTTATCAGTTGTTGTACGTTACTTTTAGTTGTACTGCACTTTCAGTTGGGTTTGTATACTGGCCCATTTACTTTCCATCATTTACTTTTGTACTTAGTTTACTTAGTGTTTACTTCATCTTGCATACTATGTGGTGTTTTTTTTCTTATATAAAGGCATTTCCTTCCCTTTTATCGGGATTTACGCCTTTAGTGCTAGTCGCCAGCCCCTGGCCTATGTAAGGCAGGCTTGGGGTAGTCTCGGCATGGGCCCCGAGGACGAGTCGTGACAAGGTGATTCAAAAGTATGAGAAACAAAGTTGTAAGTTCTATGGAACTAATATAAGGATATAAGGATGCACCCAAATGAACCATTCGATGTATTATTTGATCCATTGAATGTGATTGTAGAATATATTCATGGTCTAAGAGATGTTTTATATGATGTAAATATCACCAAACATAATTTAGTAATATTTCCACCCCATTTTAATTCAAAAGTATTTGTGCTTGCAGATATATATCTAAAGGATATTTTAGTTGAAATTATTTATAGTAATATTATTTCTTTTGAAATGAAAAATGGTTATAATGAGTTTGAGTAAAAGGGAAAGTCAAAGGAGGTGTAATTTAAGGATTTAAAAGAATATAACTTAGAGGGTGACTAGGAAGAAGAAGAACCAGTTGAGGTCATGTCATTTCTTTCCTCTAATATTAAGAGGGGGAAATGATAGTTTAAAGGGAAACTTACATTTTCTTGCTTTTGATGTGCAACGGTTTAGCACTGGGTAGTGAAGTGTCCTAATAAATTTCAAAATGTCGATGAGGATAATGATGTTTCAATGAGGAAAACTTTATATAAAATGAAATATGGGATGTATAATAAGAAAAAATTATTTAAGTAGAATAATATTATTTCAAAAGAAGATAATATTGAAGAAACATAAGTTTATAAAGTTGAGGAATACAAAGGCCGTAGAGAAGATACTCTCATATCTCTCAAAAATTACTCACAATCAAAAACAATATTGATGATGAAGAATTTAAAGTGAGAGTTGATCTCAAGGCCATGTTGGAAGATAATATTGAAGATATAGATGTTTTTAGAGTGAAAAAATGAAAGTAAATGGAGTGGTTCATGATACCAAACCATACATATAGTTTAAAAAAGATGATAAGTCTAAGTTGAGAGCGTAAATTGAAAATATTAAATCGAAAAATATCAAGAGCTCAGAGAGGATTTTTGAGTACCAAATCAAAGTTGAAGAATAATCTAGGGTTATTGATGGTTTAATAAATATAGTTAAATACCAAGTCAAACATACCAAATAACTTGAAGAGGAATTCATTTACCAGTGTTGAAAATTTAAAGACTGGGAGAGACTTTTGACTCCCGATATGACATCAGTTTAGTGGATCATACATGTAGTAGAAAATGCGATAGTGAATCATAGAGGTACAATAAAATTGGAAAATTATTTTCAAGGGAATAAAAATACACATCATACTAAAAAATTTTATGGGGCTTGATCAAAAATGGAAAGCAGTGATAGTTCACACCATTCCAAAATCACCCTCTCCGATATTGAAGGTAGATTTGGGTATTACTTAAAATATGAATACTCAAAGTACCCAAGTGAAAAAAAGTTCCTTAGTAAAGACCCACAAGAATTAAACTCATATCAGGTATTATTTTTGTTTAAATATGGTACAATATCAAAATGTTAATTCCATTTATAAAAGGCACTATTGAGTGGAAGTGAAACAAAGGCATTCTAGCAAAGTTTAGTATTCTAAGAATACTTTTGATGGTCACTATTTCTGATGTAGAGGATTTAGATATATGTTTAGGTATTTCTCATATGAATACTTGGAATGGTAATATGGAGTAGTTTAAGGAATAATCAAGAAGGATGAAGATGAAAAATAGGTTTAAAATATTGAAAGATAAAGTTGGACCATCATACTTAGAGTGTGATCAAATGTGTGAATCTACATCAGGTATGAAGTCAAACACATGGGTCAGAAAGAAAATACCTATAAAGTTAGAAGTTTTATATATTTCAATGAAATCATAAGATCATTTTGATGTATGGATACTTGATAAAGGTTTTAGTTTCTATATGATAGGGAATAGGGATCTTGTTACAAGGATCAAGTATGAAAAGGAAGGTTCTGTCAAATTTAGAAACAATAAGGGAATAAAAATTATTGTCTTGGGAAAGTCCAAGTTTAAAGGAAAAGAAATGAGGTGCATATATGTCTTAGTTATTGAGGGTCTAAGTCACAACTTTCTAAGTGTTGATAAACTTTTTGACTCGGAACATTCTATAAACTTTACCAAGAAGGATTGTATTTTCAAGGGAAAGGATGGTGCAGTTGTAATGTAAGTGAAGCACACAAAAGGGAATATCTACCTTATTAGCAGAGAATAAGATATATACCCTCTATCTAGTGAAAAATAAAACAAAATATTTCATAAAAAACTTTTCAATTTGAGAAAAAAATCCTTAGAAGATTTGGTATAAAGTGATGGTTCATGAGATCTCCCTAATCTATCCCATGATCGAATGTACTCATGTGATGTTTTTCAAAAGGGAATATTTCTAAAAATATCTACATGGAAAAAGATAACAAGTATAAAAGGGTGATTGTATAGGAGCATGTTGATGTGTGTGGGATAATTTTACCAAGATCTATTGATGAAAAGAGATATTATGTTCTTCTCAATGATGATTGTAATGTCCTGACTTGACTTACCATCAAAAACAGTTGCCAGAATGGCCGCCACATAACCTCAAGCATGCCTCCTTGAATGCCAGAGGCTACTAACTAGCAGTTAGGGCCTAGGGTTTGTCTGAGGGGAGACTATTTCCTTATAGATCAGAGTATAAACATCAATAAAACTGATGTAAATCAGTTGGAAATAGAGGAAGAATAGGTAATAAATGACAAATAGTGAAAAGTATGGATAAAAGAGAATAGTAGTAGAAGAATAAATATAACAACTGAATAAAAGTGTCTAATGATAATTCCATATAATAATGCATGTAATTTCATGTGTTACTACAAGGTACAAGCAATACCATATAACAAAATAAAAGAAAAACTAAATGGTTAACTCCATGATAATCTGGAGCACGATCCTAGTCATATGCTCTCTATCTCCCATGTATATGAAAAAAAACAATAAATAAATCCAAAGACTTGAAAGTATGTAGGACTGCTCAGGTACCCCAGTGCAATGGCGGCCTGATCAGGGTGTGAGATATGATTCTCAGTCGGCTGGCACCCACGGTGTCTAGCCCAATCCACACAGTGAAATATAAATTTAATAAGTGTACTGTATATAATAAATGTAGAGTGATAACAAATTAAATAATAGAAACTTAGTCTGGGTTCCTAAATGGACACTCATCTCATTCCACCTACTTTGGCCTAAGCCGGGAGTTTGAAAAGTATACTTGTGCAAGGAAGAATATATATACAAGGGCCAATAGTAATATAGAAAATTATGGAAGGCATACCCCCAAGCTTATGATTTGTATTGGGATCTAAATCCCATGTCATCTCATAATTGTTCTAGTAAATTAAGGGAAACATCTCAAGTGAAAGAACAATATATAATAATAATGAAGGATGCATCTCATATGATTCTACAATCAAACAAACAATATAATCTAAACAATCCATCAAAATCTAGGGGTGGAGTCCAAGCCTTTCCTTGGAGATCTAATAAGAATCCTATGTGTCACTATGATACATCCAATATAACATAATACCACTGAGTCCATCAAAATATATCCTTTTGGAATCCCAAGTATCACTTGAGGTATGGTGGCTCTACGTCCGTCCCAGGTATCTCATAGAGGACTGAGTATCACCCAAGGAAGGGTGTATCTATATTTCCAATGGTTTCATCCCTAGTTGCTCCCCTAGGTAACCAGTATCACTCAGGAGTATAATAAAATGCTTGGGAAACCCTCTATTGGCAAGCCAAAGCATTTCCCCTAGTGCGTCATGGTATAACAACCCGAGCACAAGAGTCCATCTATGAGTCCTTAATATAGAACCCATGTTCTCACCTATCTCGCATCAAGTGAAGCAAGTTTCCAAGCATATAAATAGAAAGGAATATATCACAAGGCATTATATATATATAATTAAATTCCTATGATAGTCATCTCAACCACATGCTATCTAATTAACACAAGCTAGGAAATTTAATCCAACAACATGGCAAAAAAATTACTAAATGAGGGTAAGCATGGCATCAAGCATAACAAAAAAGCAAGAAATTTAAAAAATGTAACATAACCATAGGAACATAACATAATAGTTCCTCTTACCATATGTCATAAATGACATTTCCATATCTCAAGCTATCAAGCTTGACCAAGCTTACTATTTCAATTCAAGCCATTTACTTATGGAAATATGCAATAAGAATAGGATATGGTAGAGATCACAAGGTACAAGTCATGGCATAAAGTAAGAAAAGGCATATATAATGAAATGTAAGCATTTAAATCAACTCACACAATCAAATAACATAATGCACGAGGATTTCATCACTTTCATGGGAATTTAATTACAAGGAAAGTGACATTTACAATGAAACTCTAAGCATGTTAGGGCATATGGAACCACACAAGGGCCAATCAATTATAATAAAGCTTAAGAATTTCCAAAAAATGGTTGGACTCATGTTTTATTATCCATATTAAATCATTCCATTAATTTAAAATCTTAAATAGGATAAAACACAACCCAAGGCATATGGAAACTTAGGTTAAAAAGGGTGTCACACCCAAAGGGGTGTCCAAGAGGAAAGGATAACACCTATAATGAGTTTCTATATAAGAGAAGGTCACAATAGACATGATAAATCATTATAATCAAATTAATATTCTATAAAAAGGCTTATCCGAATGGATCCAAGTAGAGGCATAACGGTGTGATGCCAAAAATGCAACGAAATGACAATAAAAATAGGATACACCCTATACTGGTAATCCCCATTTATAAATCAAGCTATTTGGTTTATAAAATGGGAGAAATCCCTAAACATTACATATGCCAATTTTAACATCAAATCATATGAGAAACATCAATGCAATAAGATAAGTGAGCATAAAAGTTTAATCACTACTTTTTTATCTTAGAAGACAATGTGCATTTATTGGAGGTGTTTTATTATAAAAACATAACTTTGTTTATCAAACAAATCATTTATAATTTTTAAAAATTTATTTTAGTAATCAAGAAAATTTAATTAAAAATCAATGAAAGTGTGAAAATAATTAATTAATCCATTATTAAATTTAAGGGGGGCATGGAAAGTGATCCTAACTCAAAGAGGAACCAAGCCGAACACTTTGGCACTTGAAAACTTTGACGGTGACAACATATTTTCCACACTTTCTCACACATACATTCATATATATATATATATATACACCTTTATACAATGTAAATATTCCCCTTTCCATGATGGAATATGAACAAGGAAGATACACACACACACCTACGTATGTGGGTACAAGCCCTCCCGGAGTTGTCAAATGCTCTATAAACAAAACCAGGAACTCAAAAACACCATGAAAAAGACCAATGCACCCAAGTAATATTACCATCACCTCAAAAATTATGAAATCCCCAAAAATTAATGAAGTTGAAATGAATAACAAAGAAAAAACTTACCCCAAATTGATGACGGCGGACCAAGATGATCCGAACCACTTTGCCTTCAGTGGTAGTTGCCAGAATACAAACCAAGAAGTCTTTAGAAGCATTTCACACAACCTATCATTAGAATAATACTTAAAATTGACCAACCCCTAACCCTAGGGTTTCGACCACACCCCACCCGGTGCCGAAAGAGAGAAAAAAACCACCCAAGAGAGGGAGGATATGCGAGCAGAGGACCTTACCTCACGGATTAGAATGAGATTCATGATAGATTGAGGTGAAATCATCAATAAGAGTGGGTTTTGAAGGAGGTGGGGTCACGTGTTAGGGGTTTCATACAAGGGGGCAATGTGCTAGAGAGGACAGGGAGTGGGGTGTGTCGCACTCATGGAGCAGGGGGAGACCCCTTGAGTCTCTTTTAAAAAACAACTTAATAATAATAGTAATATTAATAATAATATTATTATTATTTTTAAAACTTTTCTTTATTTAAGTTTTCCATTTATTTCAATTTAATTAATTTTCATTTTTAATTAATTTCCTTTTAATTTAAAATTAATTTAATTTATTTATTTCTTTAAAATGAAACACACCACACAGTTTGGGAAACTGTGCACAACTTGTGTGCACCGCATCTATACATCTATTGTAGGTTGTACGATTTGCTACATAGGGCCACATAGTTTCAAACAGATCATACACCCTGTGCATACCTCTTTAAAATCTGATTTTCCAGGTCTGGTTCTCCTGAAACTCCTCGGAACACCTAGAAAACTTCTAGGACCTTCACCCAAGTCCAAAAAGACACATTGAAGTTTCCCAACTCTTGAAATTATGTTCTGAATATTGGTTTTAAAAATGGCCCATCTTTTAATTTCAAAAAATTCAAATTATTTTTTATATTTTTCTGGTTAAAAAACATGTATTGTTACAACCTCCCCACCTTTGAACTTCTCATCCCCGAGAAGCCTTCAGGAACAATGAAAACATTACCTAACCTACAATTGTTGTGAAGTCTCATTCAAATGGTCGCGTTGAATTTCAAAGTGCCTAACACACCTATGAGAATTCATTTAATAATACGACACTTAATCCATAAAAACTCGAGACAATGTTCACTTTTTCAACCAAAACACTCTAACGGTTCTTACCTAGGATTGTTTATCCAGATACACAATCACGTCTTCGTCTGTTTAAGAATTAGGATGATGGTACTCCCCACCATAAGCTTTATCATTAATCTATCAATTCCAAACCACATTTTACCCCAATATAGGAATTTACTTAAAATTATGTCTCTAAGAATGATAACGATGCTTCTCAGTGATTGCTTAACATGGAAAACCCGACTACATATAAGGTCATATTAGAAACCTCATCAAGAAGGAATAGTTGAATCCTCACCGATCAAACTAAAATGGGTCATGTATATTTAAATGAAAGACATAACCAAACCTTTAAATGATACCTTTCATACCCCGACATCATGTTTAACCCATTCATTACACCATTACAGAGAACATGAAGGAAAAGAAGTCAAGCTACTATGGCCGACCATTCAAGAAGACTCTCGGCTTAGATGGCCAAAACTTTTAAACTAGAAATGTGATGCATTCTCCTAAGGAATCTCATATTCACCATGGACACATCCACCAAAGTCCATATAGACTTCCAATGATGTTACTTGGTTAGAAAATATCTTAAAAATTTAAAAATTTCGTATTATGGCATGAAAAGAGGGGATGTTCCTTCTGGAAATAAGGATGACCTTGTTTGTTTTAAGGTTAAAACTTTCCAATCGGTTTCTAATGGGTTTATTCATAGAAACAGAAACATCTAATGATTCTATATCCATTTGGACCTACTTTCCAAAGGTAGGTGCCCATTAGTTGTGGACTGATGAGGCTTAAGAATTTTCATTGGTCGAGAAGATGGGAGTTCAAACTCATCACACCTTTTTGGGGGGAATTATTGTCTACTCCGGGACACTATTATAGATTTAAGTTATGTTCATGAATCCTTATTAATTTACCAAACATGAAAATGAGTTTTTCCTTTATATCTTGCAATCAATGATTTATATGTAGGGGATTTAGAGAGTCTATGTATTTGAGGTTCTTCATCAATAGAGAATCATCCATATGAATTAGATATTCTTAGTCAATGGTATCCTTACATACATTATATGGAAATATCTTGGTCATTATGATGACCATAATGGTTTTAAATCCACTCAGTGGGGCACTTGAAGTTTATTGTCATTTAGAAAGATAGGATTATTTCAGAGTTGGGATCGTACCCGCAGATGGTCTACCTACGTATCCTTATTAAAAAGAAAGGAATCAGAACCCACATAGTTTGATAATATTGATATAGTTTAATGTCATATGGGACGGAAAATAATTAATAAAATATGGGCTTGAATCTTAGAACAGATTCCTACGTAATCTACTTTTAAGGTAGAGATCAAAGTCCATGTAGTTCGGGTGAAGAATTATGATGTTTATGCATGATTAATGGCCCAAAGAGAGATGTTGTAATTACTTTTACACTCTAAGCTCACGTGAGTCATGATCGGTGTGAGAAATAAGAGGTATCAGTAAAACTGACAATTGTGCCACGAAAGATGCAATCATAAGAAATGATGTGGGGCTTATGTATGTATGACTGCCCAAGAGCAGGGTCCATAAAGGTATTTATACTTTATAAAGATTTGGGATTTTAACCTGGGACTTACTCCTGAAAAGGAAGCCCAAATTAAGAGGGACTTATGATTGGGTATATTCCTGAGAAGGAGACCCAAAATCAAAAGAAATTAAGACTGGGGATTACTCCTGAAGAGGATTCCCAAATAAAGGAAATTATTATTGGGAATTACTTCTGAGAAGGAGGCCCAATTAAGGGAAATTATGATTTGGGGCTTCCTCTTAAGAAGGAGGCCCAAATCAAAATATCTTTTCAGAATTACTTTTAGATAAGGATTCCAACAAAGGAACCATGCCACAAATAGATTTGAAGAGGGTTTTGAAGGCTATCTTTGAAGAGGATAGGTGTATTTGAAGAAAGGAGGTGACTAGGAAGGAGGCGCGCAAGTATTGTTCTAGCACGCAAGTCCTGGTCGTGAAAGTATACTTGCGCGACATGAGTCACCTTGGGTGACAAAGAATCCATAGGGTAATACTTGGGCGACTTTGAACTCAAGCCCTTAGTATCATCCCTAGAGGCTTCTAGAAGGGTGGTGCGCAAGTTCCCCTGAGAGGGAAAGGAGACGCGCAAGTGTCTTCACTTCTCTTAAGGGATGGACACTTAGGCGTGCAAGTATTGATGAGTTCTAATACTTAGGCCTTATTTTTCCTATTTAGAGCCTCCATTCTAGGTAAATAATTACCTTAGAAGTGTTCAGAAGATGTTAGAAAAATACTTGGGTGACCAGATCTTGAATATGAGTTTTGGAAAATTCGTCCTCGAAATGGGGGGCCCACAGGGGCTATTTATAGGCCACTAAACACCTTGGGCAAAAAAAAGGAATAGGGTGCACAAGTGACTTGTGTGACCCAAATGTGGTGCGCAAGTGACTTGCGTGACCAAAAGGAAACTTGCGCGACCCATTATTAAAGGTGTCCTTGTCTATGCCTTTGTCATTTTTTGACGTTCTTCAAAGGTTGACCCTCATTGTGCTTAAGGTATTCCCCTTTTCAATTCATTGGTCTCTGTGATGGAAAGGAGCGTCAACAGGGGCGTAACCCAGATCCATCCCACTGGAGTCATTACCCTTTAAAGCATTATCTCCTTGACTGATGACTAGTTCGAGGTTACCTCAGATTCATAGAACTAGAGTCTAGGGGAATAACCCAAGATATTCCATCCTTCAATTTTAGAAGTGAGATGTTGGTATAAATCCAAAAAGTCTACCTCAGATCATTGACTGAGTCCAGAGCAGCATCCGTATGGTGGTCAAGTCAATGGAAAGAACAACTAGAGTCCATGAGTCCAACCAAGGAATTCCTACATGGGAACCAAAATATCACTCTAAATTACCATACCTTGATAAGAACCACACATTAGCACAAAACACCAATAAAGAACCTACCAACAAGACCAATGACTTTAAAAATTTAGATTATAATTAGACTGACACTCTCTTAGTGCATCAAGAACGATGTCAATATAGGGGACATGCTCATCTCTAAACCAGAGTACACTAAGAGGTTTATAAGATTTCCAAGAAGAGGAATAGTCAAACCACTGTTGGTTGAATTCCTTTTTAAGAAACTCGACTCACCTATCGATGCACCACCAATAAATCACAAGACTTCACCACCTGAGGCATCCATGATCGCTCATTCTCCACCACTAAAGTCCATCCTAGACTATTAGATTTTCTCAGGGTTTACATACACCACCAACCTCATCGAATTCATGCTGCCAAGAAAGCACCGACATGTATTTAAAACTTACAATCCTCAAGGGAACTCAAGAAACACGACCATTTTCAAACGGTCCTCTTTGGTTGAGTTCCTTATACTCAGAAGGACATGTTCAGTAGAACCAACATGACAATACCCACTTTAGGAGTGTCCTGGTCATCAGAACAAGAGATATACTAATCACTCACAAGTGCACTAGGTCATAATTTCCTTAAACAAACATGTGATTCTCCTTCGAGTCAAACTCAAAAATATCAAGGAATTAGACAAGTAAAACAAAACCAAAATGACTGGCATGTCAAAACACTAGAGTCTTGATAAAGCACACTTGAGCATTGGGACAGACTTTTTTATTTAGTGCTTAGGTCACTCTACTCTGGAGATGACCAGAGACTGTACAAAATAGCACAAGTCTCAAAGATTTCATCTAACACAACTAGTTCGTTATACCATTAAACACTCAACAGGCACTGCGTACATAAATGTATACTACCCAGAGGTTTCAAAATCAAAACGATGCATCCACAAGACTATCTATAGGTTATCTACCCTATGCATTCAAGCATCAAATGGTCTGTATAAGATATTTAATCAAAATTCATATTGCCCCATATGAATGTTAACCTAGATGATGCCATATCCAGTCATCCATCACTAAGAAGAAGAAATGGTCAAGAGACCTACGAAATGGCTGACCATGCCCAAGGCATGTCCAACCAGCTAAAACTGAGCATTACTCGATACTAAATCCTATAAAAAGGGTTAAAGAAACAATGACCACCCATATGAACATGGGTGTCATAAAAATTTAATATTCCTAAAAGGGATAACATCACCCAAATGACACCAAACATCAAAAGTACAACAACACTAGCAAGGATTTAAAGTTCTAAGGGTTCTACCTACCATATGATATCCTTTTATGAAAGCATAAAGCATTGACCGATAATGAGTTCATTCCAAACAAAAGTCACTAGGCTCAAAATCTGTTCATCTAATCCATTTATAAATAAAATAATTCCTATAGAAAAGGCTTGTGCTTCCATTCCAAGGAAATTCAAAGAAGAAAATCAAACTACCCTTACACAAGGGTTTTAAACAGAGGACACATCTTGGGGTTCTATTTCCAATACCTTTACATTTAATAAAATTTAAAATTTTAAAATTTTAAAAAATTTAATTCAAAGAATCAAGTACCATTTAAAAAAACAATAGGAACTTGATTTTAAAAATCAACTCAAAGCGAAACAGGAAAGTGTCATTAAACTTCCTTTTTAAAAAATTTTCATTAATTGAAATCCCATCATCATTAGTCAATTTATTAAATAAATTACTTCTTAAGTTATAACAAGTAAGGAGATCTACAAGGGTCCCAATAAGATAACCTGGGTTCATCAGAAAGCAACCCAATAACAGTTTAATTATTTAAGTTTCAAACACCCATAGCTGGTTAACAAATAAGAAACATGCCCCGTTAAAATATAGCATATGGTCATATATATAACAACCATATGGATTGATATCCCCCAATTTATGAAGTGCTCTTACACTTCATAAATTAAATATTGACTCTAATTAATCATAACCAATTCACTTTAAAATTAGAATTTAAGCACCTTTTACATTTTCACAATATCCTTTAATCATATTTAAAACTTAAAGATGGTTCGATTATATGGGTTACATTTTCATAGTTTTAAAGATCCCATACACCTTAATGTTGAAAACTGGTTCCTATTTAATTGCAACCATTAAATTTATCCCATGAAACCATTTATGCATATAAAAAACTAGCATGTCATTTCTAGAAGTAAATGCAGAATCATGATATAAGGAAAACATTATAAATAGGTAGGAAACATGGAATATACAAGCAAGCATGAAAATAAATAGGTATCATGGCATATCACTCAAGGAACACGATCCAAAATAGTAGGTAGTCTAAAAAAATGAAACTACATGGTATGGAATAAGCCTGAAAAGTTAATTTTTGTGTGCCTAATATAATGCATTAAATGCTTTATCCTCGCTATATCAGGAGAAGGAAAAATAATATAAATACATAAATCAATAAGCAGAAAAAATTACACCATTCACTAAAGGTTAAATAATAATCAACTGTAATATAAAGCAATATGAACATCGATCCCAACCCTGTCCACTTGTTCATTTCCCCATATGTGGGGTGATCAGTCCCAAGTATGAATATTTACCAAGTGCTAACACATTCCTAGTCTCCTATATACCAACCTAAAATAGTAATACAAAAGAAAAATAAGGCTCTCATACTACTTTGTAACATACCAACCTGGCTTACCATCAAAATCGGTATCCGAACCGGTAGCCACATGACCTCAAGTGCACCCCCCCTCAAATGCCAGAGGCTACCAATTAGCATCAAGGGTCTAGGGTGTGTCTAAGGGGAGATTATTCCATCATAGATAATAGTATACACATCAATAAATCCAATGTAAATTATTAGGAAATAGAGGGATCATAGGTAATAAATGACAACCAATGGAAAGTAGGAATAAAAGAGTACCACATTGAAAGAGTAAATGTAACAACTGAATAAAAGTGGACAATGTTAATTCCATATAATGATGCATGTAATATTAGGTGTTACTACAAGGTATAAGAAATAAAATATAACAAAATAAAATAAAACCCTAATGGTCAACTCTTTGAGAATATTGAGAATGAGCCCAATCCTGTGCTCCCTAAATCCTATGTATGCAGTATAGGACAAGAAATCAATCCAAAGACCTAAAAGAATGCAGGACTGCTTAGGTTCCCTAGTGAAATGGTGACCCGAGAAGGGTGTGAGATATAAATCTCAGTAGGCTAGCACCCATGGTGTCTATCCCAATCCAGACAGTGTAATATAAAATTAATAAGTGTAACATATATAAAAAATTCACAGTGATAAAAAAATTAAATAATATCAACTTAGTATAAGTTCTTAAATGGACACTTGTCCTATACCACCTACTTCGGCCTAAGTTGGGAGTCAGAAAAGTATACCTGTTCAAGGAAGAATATATATACAAGGGTCAATAGTAACATGGAAAAAACAAGGAATGAATACCCCCAATCTTGTGCTTTGGCATGGGATATAAATCCTTTTTCATCACATATGTTTTCTAGTAATTTAAGGGAAACACCTCAATTGTAAGAAAAATATATTATAATAATGAATGATTCATCTCATATGATTCAAAAATCAAACAGATAATGCAATCAAAACAATCTATCAAAATCCATGTGTGGAGTCTGAGCTTATCCCTCGTGATCTAAGTAGAATCCCAAGTGTCACTACAGTACATCCAATATAACCCAATACCACAGAGTCCATCCAAGGCAATCCTTTCAGAATCCCAAGCTTCACTTAAGGATTGGTGACTCTACGTCCATCCTAAGTATCTCACTTGGGGACTGAGTATCACCCAAGGCATGTCATAGCCATATTTCCAATGGGTTCATCCCTAATTTCTCCCACAGGGAACCGGTATCACTCAACAGTATAACAAACCACTTAGGAAGCCCTTGCCTAGAAATTCAATGCATCACCCCTGGCGTGTCATGGTATAAACACCCAAGCACAAGAGTCCATCCATGAATCCTTAATATAGAACCCATGTTCTCACCCATTCCACATCAAGTGAACCAAGTTTTAGAGCATATCAAAAGAAAGGAATATATCACAAGGCAATGCATATATATATATATATATATATATTTACATTCCAATAATATTCATCTCATCTATATGCTTACTAATTAACACAAGCTATGAAATTTAAGCCAATAACATGGCACAAATATTACCAAATAAGAGTAAGTAGGGAATGAGTCATAAGCAACAAAGAAAGGAATTTATACAATGTAACGTAACCATAGGTACGTAGCATAATAGTTCCTCTTACCATATATCACAAATGAAATTTCAATATCTCAAGATATCAAGCTTGACCATGCTTACCATTTCAATTCAAGTCATCCACTTATGGAATATGAAATAAGCAAAGAACGTGTCATAGAGAACAAGGCACAAGTCATGGTATAAATAATGAAAAGGCATGTAGAATGAAATGTAATCATTTAAATGAAATTACATAAGAAATTAACAGAAGGCATAAGGATGTAAACACTTGCATGGGCATTTAATTACAAGGCAAGTGAGATTAACAATGAAACTCTAAGCATGCCAAGGCTTATGGCACTATAGAAGGGATGAAAAATTATAATCAAGATTAATAATTACCAAAAAAGGGTTGGACTCATGGTTTATTATCTAGATTAAATAAATCCATCAATTTAAAACCTCAAACAGGGTGAAACACCACCCAAGGCATATGGAAACCTAGGCTAAAAGGGGTGGAATGCCCAAAGGGATGTCTAAAAGGAAACACAAAAAACTAGAACGTGTTTTAAAATAAGATATGGTCATAAAAATGATGATAAATCATTAAAATCAAATTAATATTCTATAGAAAGGATTGACCAGATAGATCCTAGTAACTGAATGATGCAAAAATGCAATGAAATGATAGGAAAAGGAGCATATGACCTACACTGGTAATCCCCATTTATAAATCATGCTATTTAGTTTATAAAATTGGCAAAAGTACTAAAAATTTCATATGTCAATTTTAATATCAAAACATAAAGATACATCAATTAAATAATCCAAGCAAGTATAAAATTATAATCACTACTTTTATCTTAGAAGATAGAATACCCCTTTTAGAGGGGTTTTATTACAAAAACATGACTTTTTTAATCAAACAAATCATTTATCATATTTAATTTTTTTTCTAAAACTCAAGCATCATTAATTAAAAATCAATGAAATCATGTAAACAGTTAATTATTGAATTATTAAATTTAAGGGTGCATGGAAAGAGATCCTACCTTAAAGAGGAACCAAGCTGGACATTTTGGCACCTGAAAACTTTGATGATGAGAACAATCATTCCACAGTTTCACACACTTAAATTCCTATATATATATATATATATCCATTAATCCAATGTAAATATTCCCCCACCATGAGGTAATATATACAAGGAATATATAGGCGCACACACAAACACACAAACCTATGTATATGAGTGAAAGCCCTACTGAAGTCTTAAAATGCTCTATAAACAAAACTAGGAACTCAAAAACACCATGAAAAAGACCAACACACCAAAGGAAAATTACTAGTACCTCAATAATTATTAAATCCCCAAAAATAAATTAATCTAAATCAAATAACGATGAAAAACTTGCCGCAAATCGAAAATGGTGGACCGAGATGATCTAAACTACTTTTCCTTTAGCAGTGGTTGCTAAAATATGAACCAAGAAGTATCGAGAAGCATTTCTCACAACCTATCAATGGAATAAAACAAAAAATTTGTCAACCCCTAAACCTAGGGTTTGGTACACACCTCAACAGGAACCAAAAGAGATAAAAATTGTCCAAGCGAGGGAGGATATGCGATCATTGGGCCTTACCTCAATGATTTTAATGATATTCATGAAGGATTGAGGTGAAATCGTCAAGCAGAGAGGGAGCCAAAAGAGAGGTGGGTTCAAATAAGGGAGTCACATGCTGAAAAGGAAGGGGGTGCATCATTCTCAAGGAGGAGTGGGAGACCCCTTGGGTCTCCTTTTAAAAAACAACAAAAACATAATAATAATAATAATATTATTATTATTAAAAATTTTCTTTATTTATATTTATATTTATTCCCATTTAGTTAATTTTAATTTTTAATTTATTTCCTTTTACTTTTAATTTAATGTAATTTATTTATTTTCATTAAAAGTAACACACCACATGGTTTGGGAGACCTTTCACAACCAATGAGTACCACCTCTGTCCACTTATTGTTGGTCACATGGTTTTTTGTTGAGGGCCACACAGTTTCAAACAAACTATCAACCCTATGAAGACCCCTTTAAAACCTCATTGTTCTGGTCCAGCATTACTGAAACTACTTAGAACACCCTAGAAACTTTTTAGGCCTTCACCTAAGTCTAAAAACAACCCATTTAAGTGCCCCAACTATCAAAATTACTTTCAGAATCCTAGTTTTAAAAATTTACATCTAGCAATTACTAAAAAATAAAATTCTTTCTGATTTTTGTATGGTTCAAAAACAGGAGTCTTTACAATGATTATAACAGGATGGAAAGGGTAATGGTTATCACTAACAAGCCTATAATGTTCAGTTTCATTACACAATATCTAAGGAATATTGAAATGATTTCTAGATAAAAAATATTCGAGGTTTTAAATCAATAATGGCATGTTTTTACAAACATACATGTGGAGGATTGTCTTGAAAAAGATAGGATAAGGAACCAAGTCTTAGTAGTAAGAACTCCTTATCAAAATATCATGGTTGAGAAGAAAAACTGTATCATAAAAAACATGACCAGAATGATACTTATTGATAAATATACACCAAATAAGTTTTTGAAATAGGTAGTTATGAAAACAGTCAACATTTCTAATAGATATTTTTTTTGTTTGGGAGAATAAAAAAATCCATATGAGATATGGTATGGAAATAAGTCATTGCTGAAGTAATTTCAAATCTTAAAAAGTGTTTCATTATAAATAAAGAGAAGCACATGAAGTTTGAATATGATGGATATGAATGAATTTTTCATAACTAATCAAAAAAAAGAAAGACATACATTTTATTTAATAAGCAGTTAGGAAATATTTTTGAAATAAATGATGTCACTATATTTAAGAATGGGTAAAATCATCAGAAAAATAGTGAAATGTTTTTGAAGAATGTGATGATGAGGTAAGAATCTTGGGGGGGATAAGGATTTGTTTATGATTCATAATAAGACACTGATGATGAATAAGATGAAGTAAAACTTTTATTTTCATAGAAACCAAATAGAATGGATGAGATAGATTATTAGAATATCATCATGGACCAAATAACACCAATTACAATGAAGGGAATGGAGTCTTTTCAACAAAATTCAAACTTATTAATTGTAGAGTCAATTTTTTAGAAGAATATACTAAGTATAAGAATTGGGTTTAATCGATGCATAAAGATATTAACCAAATCAAAAATAATACTTCAGTATATCAAAGGCACATTGGATTTTGGTTCTCTTTACAATAAAATATCTAAATTGAAGTTTTATTTTGATATATAAACAAATATTGGTCCAGTTTAAATTATGAAAAAAAATCAATATTAGTATGTTCATTTTATCTTGGTGGATTGAGAATTTCTTGGCTGAGAAAGAAGAAATATTTCATTTCAATTATCACTTTAGAGGCTCAATACATTGTGAAAACTCAAGACTTTATTCAATTCCCAAGGATAAATAATCATATTAAAAACATAGGAGTTTAAGTGAAGTATCTAATTAGAATCATGTATGACAATTCAAGTGTTATTAATAACAGAAAAAATCTTGTACATCTCTCAAGGATGAAGCACATTGAAACAAAGTTTCACTTTATAAGGGAGAAATTTTAACATGGCCTAGTGAAATTTTAATATGTTCTAATAGTATTTCAAGTTGAAGATATCATGAAAAAGGAATTACCTAAAGGATAATTCAAAATAAATTGTTTGGATCTTGTATTTGATTTGATCTCATACACTTAAATAGTGTGGATGGGAACCCATGCTTCCCAATCTATGTTGTGGATTACTTGATGTGTTTCTAACTTCTCTTTTACCTATTTTATGCCCTAAAGGAGTGACCTTTGGGTTTTTTGAAAAAGGGTGAGATATATTATCCATAAAATGGGGAGAGATTTCTCAGACATGTAAATTAAATGAGAAAATCTGATGAAAGGGGGTACCTCTGTATATATTGAATCAGTGGGAGAAAGGATACAATGTTATTTTTAAATATAGATATATTGAATTCATTATTTCAATTAATATATCTCATGAATGAAGTGACCATTTGGTTTGCGATGTAAGCAGTTACTATGAGGGGTTTGAGAAGTGGTCTCAAGGCACTACTGGAAAACTAACCTATACCAACGGTTTGGAACCGTTGGTATAGGCCTCCAAACCGTTGGTATAGCCTATACCAACAGTTTGGAGAACCGTTGCCAAGTAAGCCGTTGGGATAGGTCTATACCAACGGTTTTGGGAAAATCATTGGTATAGACCTATACCAACGGTTTTGGAAACCGTTGGTATAAGTAGTATGAAAATCTATACCAATGGTTATGGAACCGTTGGTATATATATTTCAAAAAAAAACATTCACTGGGATTTGATCCCAGGACCCCTAGTTTATCATCGAATGACGTTACCACTAACTTAACATGATTTTTGTGAACATAATTACATAAATATATATATGTATTCTCATAATTATTTTAAATTTTGATTTATATAATGTTATTAGTAAGAAGATCTGATAAAAAATCAAGGTATCTATACCAACGGTTTTGACAACCGTTGGTATAGATCCCTTGATTCTGGATGCAATTGTGGGTGGAAGGTTGATATATGGGGGACCTTTCTGAACGTTTTGGCCAAACCATTGGTAAAGGTTTCCACAAAGTGGACTTTTCCCAACGGTTTGTCCAAACTGTTGGGAAATCCATACCCTTTCCCAACAGTTTTGGAAAAACGTTGGGAAAGGTGGCCTCAAAGTGGGTATTCCCAACATTTTGGCCAAATCGTTGGGATAGGGGACCTATACCAATGGTTTTTACAAACTGTTAGTATAGAAGCATTGGGAAAGGTCAGATTTCCAGTAGTAAGGTTTGATGATGATTCAACTTTTGGTATCCATAAAGTTTCATAAATTGGTAATGAGAAAGTTTTAAGTGACAAGTTTCAATAATTTTCATTGAGAACAAAGTGATTCATCAGTGAAATTTTCACGATACTCTTGTTTCTCATGTAGATCTTTACACATATTGGTTTTGATTACATGTTGTGAAAGTCCTTGAATTCTTTCTTGTGTTGTAGAAGTAAAATGGATAAAATTGCACAATATTTGTCAAAAAGTTGGTATAGGATATTGAAGCATTGTCAAAAAACCCAAAAGGGGTATTTTAATGAAAAAATGCCTCATGATAACAATTTATAGTTTTTGGGTTGTTGAGTTTGTTGAAAATAATCATACCTTTTTAAAAATATGGGGTTTTGTTGACAAAGAATGTTAAAAAAGGTGAAAATTGGTGAAGACCATGGGAAAATCAGTGGAGGGAATATTCTTGAACATGTGTATATATTTATAAAGAAGGTGGTAGAGTTTCACAGTGTTTTCCAAATTTTTGGTGTGAAATCTAGTAGGAAGATAAAAGTTGTTTTGGAAGTTCATGGAGATGAAAATTTGGCCAAGTATGGATTACCGTGTAGTATTTATATGGAGCTGCGAAGGAGGTTTGTGACTATTTTTAGTCTATATAATAAGTACTTAGTGAACGAAAAGGCAGTTCACAAACCATATAAGAAGTTTTTAGGAGATAAAATTCAAAAAAAAAAGAATTGAGTTCACAAAGAAACTATGTATGATCATAAAGAAGTTCATGAAGGGAGTTTTTGTTTGCAGATGGTTTATGATTCTTTAAAAGCCACAAAGGAAGTTCATAGTGGGTAAATTTTGGAAAAATAATTAAGTCTGCATAACAAGTTTATGAACCTCAAATAAAGTTTTTGGTTAAGAGTCATTGTTTATAGTCGTTTAATGATGATTTTGGAGGACTCTCAAATGATGAAAAATATGTGAACTTCATAGAAGTTCACAATGACCGTGAAGTTGATTCACCATGTGAAGTACATATCAAGGACAATACAAAATAAAGGAGTTTATAAAGGGATTAAGTGTAAGTTTGTGATTTGTAGTATTTTTAGGTTCCTTTGACAATAAAAATTCTCCTAATAACTTCATTAGTTAGAGAGATAATTTCATGAGAGAAATATTATCACTAGAGAAATTTATATTAGTCTCAAAGTATCTTTGTAAAGAAAAATCCATTAAAGAAGTGGGGTTTATAAAGTGAAGTGTCATTCACAAAGTGTGAAGAAATTCATGAAGGATGCTTGGTTCAAAAAGCACAAAGTAGTTCATGAAGAGTGTTTCATTCAATAAAGGTAGGTAGTTTATGGAGGAAGTCATCCATAAATAATTGAAATTTTGTGAAGAAAATGGTAGTTCATAAAGGAGATGTATATAATGAATAATATTCTTTAAATCAAGTATATAGAAAGGTAATTCATGAAGGGATTTTTCATGAAGAAAAATCTATGTGATAAATTTAATTTCACCACTCAAATAAAATATGATCTTCATGTCACACATGTTTTTTGTGAACAAAATAAAAACTTATAAAAATCATTAAATGGTTCGTATGGAAGAACAATGAGCACTTTTCAGAAGAGAGAGCAGTTCATTCTCAAGAGTAAATGGTTGTAGACCAACTGGGGAAGTGAGTCTTCTACGAACATTGTAAAAATAGTGCACTATAGTGATTCTTCTACATCAACACATTGAAATTGTATACTCCTTGGATTATCTCAGTTATAGTGAACCAATTAAAAATTTATCTATCAATTTTATTCTTTTAATTTCATCATTTATTTCCATGAGAAAAATAAAGAATTTTTTTTATGATGAAAAAATATCAAGAAAGGGTATTATTTTAATCTATCATACCCTGATTCATCCCCACCCTCAGGGTACTTAGCCTAGTTGGGAAAAAATCTCCCCATTTTCTTACTATTCCTTTTTCTTCATTACACCACAATGCTATGGGTTCACCTTACTAAGACCATTACATACCAATACAACCATGTCCTAAGTAGTTATGTCATTTTCTCTACCTAGCACATCTCCATTACCATTTCATGTATAACTACAATGTAGTGATGTAACTTTCACTTCGAGCATATTCAAACACATCTCTTCAGCCTCAAAACTCATTCCATGTCATTCTAATCATTCCAAAAACCCTAGAATAGACATTAGCTCAAATGAAACATCATGTAACACCTGAGTTTCTACATGATTTATGTATTGAATAAATATTAAAAAAACAATAATATCCACTTGATTACATATTAAATTAAACTTCTTCACCTTATTAACACAATAATATATCCCAAGGTTATACAAAACTCCCTAAGGAAACAACCAATATTGATCTCCCAAATTACTTCATACATGGGCTCAATAATTTAACTTCTTGAAATAAAATTGTCAATGAACATCCATTTTCATGGATTTAATCATACAGTTCTATTTCAATTAATGGTCTAAACATATCTTCTTATATTAAATTGGAAGGTACAACTACTTTTTTTCTTATTTAATTAATTTCACATCACTAATGATTCACCTAATGTCTGATACCTCTCTGTGAGTATATAATGTCATGGTGTTCATCCATACATCAAAGAACATGATTTATGATATAAATTAATAATAATAACAAGCCTAAGTACGAATACATACATTTTTAGATAAGAATATATAATGACACATAAATATATGAAATTTATATTGGTGATTTTGTCCTCCTGATCTCCCTACTTGGAGATTACCAAGTGTGAAATTTTGGAGAACAAGTCTCGATGTCATATGAGCCTCCAACACCAGATAGTTAAATATCATCAATTCCCCATAAATAAAATGTTCTTTTAACAATAGGATACATGTTTTCGAAAATTTTCATAACATTTCTAGTTTCTCATTATAGTGGAGAATTATCATAACATTTATATATGAAAAATATTCCAAGGAAATTATCAAATTAATGTTATTCATAAGAATGATCATCATATGATAAACTATTTATTAATATTATGGTAATAATAAGTATAAATTTTGTTGTTTATAAGGAACAAACTCCAATAGTCTCCCACTTAAACTAAATCCATATTTTAATGACTTTTAGTTTTTTATATCTCATATGATATTAATGATTCTACTGAGAGAAGGATTTAGTAAATGAGTCTACCACATTCTTCTTTTGGATACTATGATTTTGTAACTTTTCCCCTCTAAAAATATCACTTAAGAGGTGATACTTTTGAAGCATATGATACATTCGTTAATGTGTCAAGTGATCCTTAACTAAAACTAATATTGTAGTATTATCAAAATACAAAGTGATAAGATATTTACTAAGGTAAGACACAAATCTCTTAGAATAAGTTTTGTATCCACACTGATTTTTTAGTAGTATCATATGACATAATATACTTAGACTCTATTATAAAATCAATGGACATTGGATGCTTAGAAACATTCCAGACCACAAATACTCTATTAAGGGAAAATAGAAATCCTTATTATGATTTCAAATAATTTTGATCTATTTGGAATATAGAATTTATGTATCATATCACAATTAGTTATTTATATCCTCCATAAACTAGAAACATATCATTTTTATGATTTGGGTACTTTGGGATAGTAATTAAAACTAACCAATGTGGCTCTCCTATGTCTTCTTGATTTCTTCATACCATGTTTAAGGTGTAAGAAACATAAATAATAGTACATAGAATGATATACATCATAGATCTAATCATATAATCATAAGTGATTTTACTCATTCTCTCTCTCCACTTGTGTCTGAGAACACATTTTCATTGAGAGTTGTACTATTGCAACTTGAGATACCTTGAGTGGGGAGGGTTGAATTATGGTGTAATATTTTTCTTATGTTGTGAAGGATCTTATTTCCACATTGGTAGGAACACATTGAAATTATCAATGTTAGTCTAAAATCCACCATAATATCAAATATAGAAATTAAAGTAAGAACACAATAATTTTATTTAGTTCACCACTCATGGATAATCCAAGGATCATATACCAATGATGTGTCAGTCATACTAGAATCCAATAATCTTCTCTAACTTTGTGGATACAAAATTTTATTCATGGTTAATCTATTCCAATAACACTTCCCAGACAATATATTTTAGGGAATAATGCATATCCTCCCTTGGATCACTTTTGTTGACTCCTCCTTAATCACTACATCATATGGTAGTCTATATAGTTCATAAAAATTAAGGTCACTACCATATCATCTGAGATGTTTAAAGTGGTTTTCATATATAAAGTCATATTATAATTCTCTAATGGAATTATTAGTTTCAAAATAACTAGCAAAAGATATTCTCAAATACTGCCTTTCACATAGTTTTGTTCTCTCATACCCTTAACTTAGGTATGACCCTTTTCTCAGTTCTATTTAACCCAAGTGTAGTTTAATCAAGTTTTTGTTTCACACAAATACCTTTATTTAAGTGAGTTTTCTAAAATCTATTCACTCGATTATGGTTCACCCAAGTCCTTCACTCTTCTATACTCAAAATAACTTTTTTGTACAACACCTTTTTCCCAAATATTTCACTCAAGACTAGTTTTCTCAAATGTAAATTATATAAAAATATAGCCTCTAATCTTCCTCTTAAACCATTTTGACTCCAAATTAGGGGGTAAAATAGTATTTATATGTAAAACCCTACCCTTAACATAACCCTTTGATATGATAATTTCATCAAATCATTTACATAACTACACCAGTGTGGATTTCATGTAGCTTTACAAACATGGTACCAGAATGGCCCGTTGTGCTCGGCTTAGCACGATACCCATATAGTGTGAAACAATATACTAGAAAAAATCTATAGACTAGAATGAGTGACTAATTATTATATAGATCATTCCCTGACTAGTGTATCACATCTTCACTAATGTGAAACTACTTAGAATAGTGTTAAACTCTATCATTTTCAACAAAAATAACTTTGAACTTCCTCTGTCAAACTTCAAGACTTCCAATTTTCTTCCAAACTGCTCCCTTTACTTAAAACCCACAAGAAACACTTTTTCAATGTCTAAAAATCATTTGAGACATATACACAACAACCTTATCCACAAAAATTAGATTAAGAATAATCACAACATTAAACACCAGTTAAGATCACTTTGGTTCCAACATTATCCCCTTTGGGTTATTGGAAATCCAAAATGAAATTGAATTCTTCTACACCTTTTGATAACATCAGAATAACTCATCCATCACTCTAATTCTACATTATCAATTCTTGATGTAGAAAACATGATTTCAAGAGTGAATTCGATTCCCTAATATATAACTTCCCCAATATTATATACCATGAACTCCCACTAAATGAGATAATATCATCACTAAAAGAACTTATTGTAAAACAGAGTCACCAACACCATCATAGATATTCACACCCAATTAAAGTGAATGTCACCACTATCTTTTGTAGAATCTTGCCCTTATTTCTCTCCTAGTGATACATAAAAGGGTTTATCATGCTTACATTTAATTTTATCACCATCATTATTCTTCTATGTTGAAAATAAACCCAAAAGGGTAAGAACCATGTTCTTTATGAATAATACACCCATTGATGATATCTCCCCCTAAACCTTACACCACTTCACAAACACTTATAAACATTTAAATTCATGGGGAAAGGGTTTTTTGAAACTCCTCAAGGTTAGGGAGGTGGTTAAACATCAATGTTCAATTGATGTTTCTCAAATGTTAGAGTGTCCAATGGATTAGTCATAATATCTATTACTTTATCATTAGTTCCAAAATGGTCTATCTTTATCACACCTTACTCAACTTTTTCTTTGATGAAGTAATACCAGATATTTATATGTTTTGTATTAGAATTTTGAATAAGATTATTTATGATTTTAATCACACTATGATTATCATAGTATATCACTATAGTTTTTTTCATGTCTCCACAAATATCCTCCAACTATTTCTTTATCTATATAAGTTGAGTGCATGACTTAGTTACTGAGACTTATTCTACTTTTACTATGTTTATCAAAGTTCTTTCCCACTTCTCACTCAACTATCCCATATATTTACTACCAATAAAAAATGCTTCAACACTTTTAGACTTTCAATCCACAACATCACCATTAAAGTCCACATAATAAAACATTAATA
Source organism: Viscum album (assembly GCA_963277665.1). Classification (NCBI taxonomy): domain Eukaryota; kingdom Viridiplantae; phylum Streptophyta; class Magnoliopsida; order Santalales; family Viscaceae; genus Viscum; species Viscum album. The sequence goes on along the minus strand of OY728134.1, from coordinate 1,156,794,853 downwards.
ATTCATGATTTTTTAATCATTAAAGATAAATCCATAATTGAGAGTAACTCTAATGTAACTCATGATTCATTTAACTACAATGAGAAGCTATTCCAATGGATTAGTATAAAAATATTCTACAAAAATAGTTTAAAAAATAATATATTTTCATGTAGCAATCCAAAATAATAGGCTTCCAATAACCCCTATACTAGGTAGGATCTATTTATTTTCCATCTTTATGATTCCTAATATTGGTTCCAACAGCAATTAGAGTAGTCATTGGTTTAGAATCATGCATGTCAAAATTCTTTAGTAGGTCTATGTAATATTTATACTGAGAGATAAAATTAAAAATTTTCCTTTTGAACTACCTGAATCCCTATAAAATATATTAGTTCATTAATCATAGACACTTCAAATGTTATGCTTAGGAATTTAACAAACTCCTATATCAATTTATGATTTCTTCTACCAAATATGATATCATCTACATAAACCAACACCATTACTTTTGATTACTTTTATGATTTTATAAATATATTGTGGTCAACACCACATCTTTTAAACTCAAGATTCTTCAAATATGATTCTATCTAGGAATATGATGAAAATCGTTCCTATTTTAGACCATATAAGGCCTTGTTTAATCCCCACACATTGGTTTCATCATCACTAATCCTCCTATTAAAGAAATACATTCAAGAATATATTTTTTTGGAATCCATTTGATAAAACACAACACATATTTGAATTATCATCACCAAAAGGAGTTGTATTGACTCCAATTGAGCTACTGGAGAAAAAAATTATTCAGTATCCATCCCTTCAATTTGTTCATAGTCTTTACACACAATCCATTTCTTATTTTAGATCACATTTCCATGTTTATTAAATTTATTTTAGAGATCCACTTTGTTCCTATCACATTGTTATTTTTAGGATTCTTTACAAGCTCCCAAGTTTGATTTTTTTCATCATAATCTAGTTCTTCATTCATTAATATCACCCATAATTATTTTTTCCACTTCTTCAAATGATACTGGATCCATTATCGACACTACAACAGCTTGATCTATATTACTTGTATCATCCAAAGGTTTTCAAAAAAAATTGAAATGAATGAAACAATGTTTTAAGTAGATATTTATAACTATCCTCTAAACATAATTTTTTAGCTTCTATATTTTGAATTTCAAAAAATAGTCATCTACAATTATGTTCAGTAAGTTATTTGGAGTCTAATGGAACCAAATTGTTTCTTTGGGGAATAATAACACACCCTTATGAATAGTAATATGACCCTAATGAATAGTTAATTTTATTAATATTTTATTTTCTTAGGGCTTTAATATAATGACATCTTGTTTAATTTTTCAATGTGATATAAAAGCAGTTATAGAATTAAAATTGTTACTTTTTATATTAAGTATGATTTTATTTTAAAATTAAATTAATGATATTTAGAAAATTACTTTCAAAAAATATACTTCATTTTTTAATTTTACATGTGGAAAAATGGTAAGGGTTAATTTTTGGGATCTTTATGAAATTCTTGATTTTTTGATGAATAGTGAAATGCAGTAAAATACCATATATTCAAATTATCAGTAAAATACACTATTTATGACATCATAAGTGATTTAAGGACACTTGTTTTGAACTCACATTCCATTATTACTATTTGGGGTCACATGAATTAAACTATTCATATTATTGAGCAAAAATATTATAATAATGATTAAAATAATGATAAAAACCTCCTCTCATCCACTATAAATACCACCCTCATTTCCCTCTTCCTATATCACCTCTCAAGACTTGATCCTTACCTAAGTTCTACCTAATAATCCTCCCATGGATCTTACCCATGTCCTAGAGCTATTGGTCTCACTAAAAGGCCAAAACCCAAGGCCTTACGAAGGATCTCAAAGAGAAGAGATCAAGAGGTAAACATCTTCTTTTGTTTTCTTTCTTTTCTTTCATTTTGTGTTATTATTTTAATTACCTTTGGATTATGTTATGATATTACATTACATATCCATATTACTATCCATATTATGTAATAATGATGATATACCCCTTTTCTCTCATCAAAATATTTTATGAAATTTTAAGCGACGCCGTTAGGCTGCTGAAATTTCATAAGGGATTTCTCAACCCTTTTTTATTTTCAGTTTCTTTATTTTATTCTTCTTTCCTCACCTCCTCTTATTCAAGAGGTAGGAAATATCTAGAATCTTTTATATTCTAGATGTTCTCATGTTCATGAAAAATTCATCTTCACTCTTCTTCTCCTCTCCCACTTATTCAAGGAATTTAAACACCGTCCATGATGTGTCGATTTACTGATATCATGGATGATTTGATTTCAATTTATTTTATTTCCTTCAAGACTGGTCATAAAACCATTTTTATGGTCAAACCAGGTTATAATATATGTCTTATTTTTTATACATGGTTTTGTAATTCTTTTTTACACATGGTTTTAATTTATAAAACAAAATGAGGTCATTATTGTCAAAGAACCACTAAAATGATCAAAACGAACATCATTAATATTTAAACTTATGAATAATAATCATGTGATAATTCAAAATGATTAATGGTATAATTTATGGTACTAGAAATATATAAATACCATTCCATTACAATTCAATATTTTCACTTCCAATTGAAAAGAACAACCATCATGAACCAATCATGGAAATCATGTAAAGAACTCACCCAAAAACAGTGCAAGGAATAAAATACTAACAATTAAAGGGTGAAATAATGTAATGAAATGATCATATAAGGTATTATAAATACGTATTTGTTTCTGTAAGATATTAATAACACTCTTTTAACCATTATACAGGAGGTTTGAACAGGTTGTAAGTAAGATAAACCCAAGGTAAAGGAATTCTTAAACCGATTTCTATTCTTTGGGTTAACCTTATACTTCGTTATTTATGTGGTATTATAATTGTTTGTGTGATGTGTTATTTTTATATTATGTTTTATTATGTGTATTTACAATGTATATACATATTATATCCACTCTATTAAGTCTCTGTTCAATTGTAAGATATTTATAAGGGGATTTTCTTTTAAAATCCTCTTTTACAATTCTGTTTTACAAAATTCAAAAGAAATATTTTTATGAAATTATTAATTTTGTATTATTATGTTATAGTTATTGGGAATTTTTAATGATGAATGTTGGGACCTATATCTACCTCCAATGCATTGGGTATGTGTAAGTTTGAGGTCAACCGTATGATTACTCCATGTGTAACTGTGATGGTTACACAAATTGTTAAGTAACTGTGAAGGTTAAAAATTATAAGGTAAACGTGAGTGTTACAATATTGTGTAAGTAATGACCCAATATACCTTTATGGTTATATTTATGTTCTTATATTTTTTGTGGATCTTGTGAAAATATAATCTTTCATAAATTAAGTATATATGGGTGACAAGTATGTCTTTTGAAAATGATTTCATACATTACAAGTGTTCATGGACTAATATGTTATTTCCTTATTTTTATATCCCTTAATGGGATTTTTGTGCTCATCCCAAGTTTTTTAACGATTTTAATAGGTTATAAGGAAGTGTAAGAAAAATAAGTAAGTCAAGTTAAATGTTTGAATATTTGTCAAAGAAACCATTTTTTATGTGAAAAGATTTATATTTTACAAGAAATGAATATTGTTTTTATGGTATCCACAATGTAATAATGTATAATTTTATGAATTTATTATGTCATTTTCCCCTAAATATCTAAACTTTAAAAGATCCTCAATGTGAAAGGAATTTATTTATTGACTAAATTCAAGATTATGTAATGTAATAAGGCCATGTACTTATAGTTGGTATCAGAGGATGGTTTAGATAACTTTAGGGGTTAGGATGATGTTAAAATAATACCATAAATGATTTTTAATCTATGATTAATTTGAAATGTTATAGAATTTAAATATTACCATGTTTCTTCATCTAAGATATTTTTGTTCAGAATGGTTTTTTATAGAAGAAACAGGGAAGCTGAAGAGGAGAGGCACCGACAGAATGACATCTTTCCGAATCTGTAGCCTGGAATGGTAGGGATTGGAACTGAGTAGTTTGGGATAGTAATGGATCAGCTAATTCAACCAATAAATGGTTGTGGTATCCATTCAAGATAACAACTAGAGTTACCACAATGGAACATGACAATAGTGGAACATTTTATGAGATAACACCCTCCTTATTTCAATGGATCTTTTGAACTAGTAGCAGCTGAAGGATGGATTAAATCCCTTGAAAAGATATTCAATGTTATGGGATGTTCAGATAATCAAAAGGTAAGTCTTTTAATTCATCGTTTTGAAGGTGAGGATGATTAGTGGTGTTCAATGGTAAGGAATATCATGGATAGAGAAGATTTTTATGCCTTAGAGTGGGATGAATTTAGAAGTATTTTCCTTGAAAAATATTTTCCTAAGGTGGTGTGACTTTGGATGGAGAAGAAATTCCTTGAATTGAAGAGAAAGGAGGAGGATTTAGTGCTATGTATAAAGTTAAATTCACTCAAATGGCGAGGTATGATCTAAATCTTATTCTGGATCTTGATAGTAAAATAAAATGCTTTTACTCGGGACTGAATCCAAGGTATCGAAGGGTGTTGTCCTCTCGTGAATTTAAAAGTTATGAGAAACTTTTCTGATGTGATAAGAGGGTAGAGATGGAGTTTGCTGATGATCACATGCATTTTGGAAATAAGGAAAAGAAGAGTCTCAAATGGTAATAGATGGGTATGAATCAACAAAGGAAATCAGATGGTAAGAAAATCCAGTTTTCAGTTTGTGAAAAGTTTGGCAATAAGCACCCTGGGGAATTCCTCACCAAAACTGGGAAGTGTTTTAAATGTGGTAATTTTAGACATATGGCCTGAGATTGTAATGAAAATTATCCTAAGACTAATCCTGATAAGAAAACCGTAAAGTGTTTTAAATGTGGTGAGATGGGTCTTTATGCAAATTCCTTCCCAAAGAAAGATCTAAATAATGTAAAGAATTCAGAATATAAGTAGAAAAGTGTAGTGAGGTATTTTGTGACCACGTCAGCAGACATCAATCCATCCAATAAAGTTATATCAGGTACTTTGTTTGTTTACTTATATTTTTCTAATGTTTTGTTCGATACGGGGTCTACACATTCCTTCATTTCTGAGAAATTTTCTAGTAAATTGGAAATATCACCTCAATAAATGAGAATGGAGCTTGTTGTTAAAACACCAGGGGGAAATATTATAGCAAATAGAAATTATAAGAATCTTTCTATTATGGTATGTGTAAAGACTTTACCTGCAAACCTTGTTGTTTTACCCTTAGTTGAGTTTGATGTTATTCTAGGAATGGATTTTCTTTCTATTTATCATGCTAAGATTGACTGTAGAGATAAAAGAGTTGTTTTTTAGAAAGAGTTTCAGTTTTTATATAATAATGAACCCACACAATTGATAACATATTAGGAATCTAAGAAATTATTGAAAGATGGAAATGAAAGTTGTCTTGTTCATATTGTTGAAAACAAGGGAATTGTTTAGATTAATGATGTGCCAGTGGTAAATGAATACATTGATGTTTTTTATAATGAGTTACCCAGTGTCATACCTGATCAAGAAGTAAATTCATAATTGACTTAGTTACTAATGCTAAGAAAATTTCAAAACCCCCATATCATATGGCTCAAATAGAACTTCTTGAATTGAAAAATCAGTTTCAGGATTTTCTTGATAAAGGCTTCATTCGTCCTAGCACTTCACCATGGGGTGTTTTTATTTTGTTTGTTAAAAAGAAATATGGTTCCATGAGACTTTTCATTGATTATAGATCTTTGAATAAAATCACTGTTAAAAACCAGTATCAGTTTCCTCATATCGATGACTTATTTGATCAGCTCTAGGGAGCTCAGTACTTTTCCAAGATTGAATTGAGATCCGGATACCATCAGCTAGAGGTGAAGAAGGATGACATCTCAAAAACATCCATTCATACTAGATGTGGGCATTATGAATTTATTTTTATGTCATTTGGGTTAACTAATTCACCTCATATATTCATGAATCTTATGAATAGAATATTTCATGAGTTCTTGGATAAGTTTTTGATTGTGTTTATTAATGACATTATAGTATTTTAAAAAAATAAATAGGATCATGAAAAACATTTAAGGGTTGTTTTACAAACTTTAAAAGAAAATAAACTGTATGGAAAATTCAGAAAGTGTGATTTATGGTTGCAACATATTTCTTTTCTTGGGAATATTTTAAATAAGGATGGAATAAAAGTTGATCCTGCCAAAACAAAAGTGGTTGATGAATGGAAAAGACCTACAAATGTTACATAGATTTGTATTTTTCTTGGATTAATAGGTTATTACCAAAGGTTTTTTAAGAACTTTTCACTGTTATCTAGACTGATAACTAAGTTAAAATGAAAAGGGGTTAAATTTATTTAGGCTGAAGAATGTGATGGTTGTTTTCAAGAACTGAAGAAGAGATTGGTGAATACTCAAGTTTGGGCCTTGCCTTCCCAAAATGGTGAGTTTGTCATCTACAATTATGCTTCTTTGATGGAACTTAGTTGTGTTTTGATGCAAAATGACTAGGTAATTGCTTATGATTTAAGATAACTTAAACCTCATGAGTTAAATTATCCCACACATGATTTGGAATTGGAAGCTGTGGTTTTTTCTTTGAAAATTTGGAGGCATCATTTATACAGATCCAAATTTCAAATATATACTGACCATAAAATTCTAAAGTATATATTCACTCAGAAGGAATTAAACATGAGGAAGAGAAGATGGCTTTAATTGATAAAGGATTATGATTGCAGGATCAATTTCCATCTTAGAAAAACAAACAAAGTGGTGGATTACTATAGTTAAAAAAATCATGCATTATTAACCATGTTACATTTGGAACATGATCCCTTGATTAATGATTTGATGAATTTTAGCTTAGAAGTTGTTTGTGCAGAAAAATACCTCTGTTTTGTTTCAGGTTTCAATGTAGTCATCATTATCAAATAGAATTAAGGAAGCACAGAAGGAAGACCATGGGCTAATGAAAAAGGTATAATTGGTTAAAATAGGTATGTTTCTAGAATTTAGCCTTGATAAATATTGTGTTTTAAGATTTGTAAAAAGGTTGTGTGTGCCTTTTGATTCTCAGTTAAAGAATAATTTGTTATGTGAAGCTCATAGTTCTCCATTTTTAGTTCATCCTAGAAGTACTAAGATGTATAGAGACCTTCAGGAGTATTACTAGTGGGGTGAAATGAAAATGGATATTATTGATTTTACTATGAAATTATTGATATGTCAACTGGTTAAAGCAGAGTAGTGGCTACCGAAGGGGATGCTACAACCTTTGCCTGTTCTAAAGTGGAAATTGGAGAATATAACCATAGACTTCATGGTGGAAATACCTAAGACATCTCTAGGTAACAATGTGATTTGGGTTATTATTGATCGACTAAAAAAATATGCACATTTTCTTTATATTTGAGATATAATGTCTTTGGATCAGCTTCCTCGATTGTACCTCAAGGATATTGTCAGGTTACATGGAGTTATTTTTTCCATTATATCTGACTGGGATCCCAGGTTCACTTATAAATTTTGGAAGGGACTTTAGAAGTCTTTGGGAACAAAATTAAATTTCAGTACAACTTTTCATCCTCAATCAAATGGGAAATCAGAATGAACGATTCAGAAATTGGATGATATGCTTCGATCTTGTTCAACGAATTATCAGGGAAGTTGGGATCATCATCTTTCTTTAGTTGAGTTTTCTTATAATAATAGTTTTCATTCCATTATACAAATGACACCTTTTGAGGCATTGTGTGGAAAGCTGTGTCGGACTCTAGTGTTTTGTGATGAAGTAAGTGAAAGAAATTTGTTGGGGCCAAAATTAGTAGAGGAAGTGGCTGAGAAAATGAAGATGGTCCAGTAGCACATGAGGATAGCTCAGAATAGGCAGAAAAATTAGGTAGATAATAGAAGGAAAGACTTCTCTTTTGAGGTATATGACTATTTTTCTTTAAAATCTCTCCTTGGAAAAGTGTATTATGTTTCGATAAGAAAGGGAATCTAACTCCATGGTTTATCAGTCCTTTTGAAATCCTATAGAAAATTGGACCGGTTACATATCGAGTAGCTTTGCCTCCGAGTTTGTCTCAGTTACACAATTTTTTTCATGTTTTGATGTTGAGGAAGTATGTGCCAAATTTATCACATGTCTTGATCCCAGAATCAGTTCAGCTGGATGAGAACCTTTCCTATGAAGAGAAACCAGTTCAGATTTTTGATCGACATGAACAGTTATTGCAGAATAATGTAATCCACCTGGTAAAGGTTTTGTGTAGAAACCACATGGTTGAAGAAGCAACATGAGAGTATGAAAATTCTATGATGGAAAAATACCCTCACTTGTTTAATAAGTAAATAAAATTGTGAGGACGCAATTTCTAGAAGGTGGGGATAATGTAACATCCCAAGGTTTTCAAAAAAAATAAATTGAAAAGCATGAAACATTGTTTTAATTAGATATTTATAACTAGCCTTTAAACATAATTTTGCTACTTCTATGTTTTAAATTTTGAAAAACAGTTATCTACAATTATTTTCAGTAAGTTATTTGGAGTCTAATGGAACCAACTTGTTTTTTGGTGAATAGTATACCCTTATGAATAGTAATAAGAACCTAATGAATAGTGAATTGTATTAATATTTTATTTCTTAAGGCTTTAATATAATTACATCTTGGTTAAATTTTCAATGTGATATAAATGCAGTTATATAATTAAAATTGTTAATTTTTGAATTAAGTATGATTTTATTTAAAAATTAAATTAATAATATTTAGAAAATTATTTTAAAAATATGGAATTCATTTATAAATTCTACACATCAAAAAATGTTAAGTTTTAATTTTTGGTATTATTATGAAATTCTTGAATTTTCGATGAATAATGAAATACTGTAAAATAACGTATATTCAAATTATCAATAAAACATACTATTTATGACATAATAAGTGATGTAAGGCCACTTGGTTCGAACTCAAATGCCATTATTACTATTTTTGGGCCACATTAATTAAGAATATTCAAATTCTTGAGCAAAAATATTATAATAATGATTAAAATAATGTTAAAAACCTCCTCTCCTCCGCTATAAATACCACCCTCATTTCCTTCTTCCTCCCACACCTCTCAAGACTTGATTATTACCTAATTTCTACCCAATACTCCTACCAAGTCTCTTCCCCACTTCCTAGAACTTATGGTCTCACCAAAAGGCCAAAATCCAAGGCCTTAAGAAGGATCTCAAGAAGAAGAGATCAAGAGGTAAACATCCTCTTTTGTTTTCTATCTTTTCTTTCATTTTGTGTTATTCATTTAATTCCCTTTAGATTATGTTCGAATATTCCATTCCATATCCCCCTTACTATCCATATTATTTAAGAATGATGGGAGACCCCTTTTCTCTTATCAAAATATTTTATGCAATTTTAAGCGACGTCATTAAGCTGTCGAAATTTCACAAGGGATTTCTTAGCCCTTCTTTTATTTTGAGTTCCCTTATTTTATTCTTCTTTCCTCTCCTCATCTTATCCAAGAGGAATGAAAGCTCTAGAATCTTGTATATTCTGGATGTTCTCATGTTCATGTAAAATTCAACCTCATTCTTATTCTCTTCTCCCACTTATTCAAGGAATTTAAACATCGTCTGTGATCTGTCGATTTACCGACATCGTGGACGATGTGATTTAAATTTATTTTATTTCCTTCAAAAATGGTCATAAAACCATTTTTATAGTTTAACCAAGTTATAATATATGTATCATGACTCATCCATGGTTCTGGAATTATTTTTTACACATGGTTTTAATTTATAAAACAAAATGAGGTAGTTATTATCAAAGAACCACTAAAATGATCAAAACGAACATCATTAATATTTTAACTTATGAATCATCCTCATGTCAGAATTAAAAATGATAAATGGTATAATTTATGGTACTGGAAATATGTAAATACCATTCCATTATAATTATGGATTTTCACTTCAAATTGATAAGAACAACCATCATGAACCAATCATGAAAATCATGTAAAGAACTCACCCAAAAACAGTGCAATGAATAAAATACTAATAATTAAAGGGTGAAATGATGTAATGAAATGATCATATAAGGTATTATAAGGATGGATATGTTCCTATAATATATTAATAACACTCTATTAACCATTATATAAGAGGTTTAAACAAGTTGGAAGTAAGAAAAACCCGAGGTAAGGGAATTCTTAACCTGATTTCCATTCTTTGGGTTAACCTTCTACTTCTTTATTTATGTGGTATTAGAATTTTTTTGTGTGATGGGTTCTATTTATATTATGTTTTATTATGTGTATTTATAGTGTATATACATATTCTGTCCACTCTATTAAGTCTCTCTTCAATTGTATGATATTTATAAGGTTTTTTTCTTTTGAAAACCTCTTTTACAATTCTATTTCACAAAATTCAAAAGAAATATTTTTATGAAATTATTCATGTTTATGATTATGTTATAGTTATTGGGATTTTTTTATAATTAATTTTGGGACCTATATCTCACTAAAATTCATTGTGTAATTCCCCGACCCCAGCTACCCAGAGTCGGTGCATTACTTCGTAACATTGGCATGATCACAAAAGATCAAGTCTCAAAAGACCGATTAGTTTAGTAGCCTTGGAAACACTAGATACATTCATAAGTCTTACATTACATCATAAAGTGAAAAACTAATAACAAAGTCTTCATAGTCCACACTCATATCCTCTTCTGACTATCCCTGCAGTTCATTCATAAAATACTTCTTCACATCCTGGAAAATATTAAAACATTAAAAGGGGTGAGCTCAAATGCTCAGTAAGGATAACAATATTGCGGAAGCTTTCATAAATAAACATTAACATTTAAGGCAATGTATAACTAAAACAAAAGCCTTTTAAACATGAACTTCAACATAATATGGCAAAAGTAAAATGAGATAATGCCATTTACTTATTCACATGGATATTCTACTGGTCTAATAATCACATTCAATATCAATAACCACTTTCATAATGATGGAATGCATAATGCCAGACTATCATAACCACGTAGCCAAGGCCTCGTGCCAAGACCACAAATAAGATTTTGTCAAGGCCTCGTGCCAAGACACTATTTTGTCTCATGAGACCTGTCGATGCATCTAGAAGCTATAGCGGGCTCCACCCGTCACTTATTAAGTCCAATGCATTCCTCATATGAATAGGTTTAAACATATCATAAACCATAACATAATCGTATCACATAAAACATGCATAAAGGAAACATAACATTTCCATATTTCAATCACAAGATATTAATACAACACATTGGTATAATAAAAATGCTTTCAAAACCATTTTCAATACCAAAATAAAATAAAGTTAAAACTTTGTATTTATTTTTCATTAAAAAAATGATTGCTTGTAGAGGAAGTCGAAACTCAAATAATGGTCACGGCGGCGGAGAAGTCGTTGTCGCCGCATAAGTACGGAAATAAAAACATTCCCTTTTTGTCGTTTAGTAAAACGCTTCGTATAAAAAATATTCCTTTTGAATAAACGTAAAAGTCAAAGGGGTTTATACATTGTATAAAAGAAATTTGTGTATAAAACAAAATATGCCTCAATGAATGGAGATTGAGACGAAGTCCCTTAAAAAGATCATTTTTAAATAAAATATATCTATTATGTGTATTCACTATATGTACACATAAAGAAAGTATAAATACAATATACAACATAATAATATCATGACATAATTTGAAAGTAGGAGATTAACCCAAAGAATGGAAGTTCGGTTATGAAATTCCCTTACCTTGCGTCTTGTCCTGACTCGACCGTTCTTTAACCTCCTGAATAATAAACTAGAGTTAATTTCTATTTACTTAAGAACCTTTTTCATGTTCATTATTCCTTTTATATCCCTTATTACCATGTTATGAACATTATTTAATTATTTAAGTTAATAACGGTCGTTTTGTCGATCTTTGGTACTTGAGTCAAAAATAAACTTCTTATAATTACAAGTTGTTCATGTGGTGAAATATCCGTTTATCCAGAATTATATTCATGATTTAGATATCATATATATCATATATACAGTATATACATTCATTCATAATGTCACGTAACATTTATAGGTAAGAAATGAAATGCACCGTTCATGGAGACGTTAAGCCGTACGTACGCATGAACGCTACTTTCATTTCTATTTCATATTTAATGGAATGAAATCATAATGATATAAATTTATAATATAATTACAGTATAATATAGTTTATAATACCATTTAATCCATCCTTTATACATCCCACATATGGCATTAACGATTCAAATCACTTTGAGGGGGCGGTAGTCCGCACTTCCTAAAATGAAATTATCGCGTTTTACCCATAATGGAAATCATAAAGTATGACATAAATGAGAAATACAGAAGCATAAGTAAAACATAAAAATATTTTATATCATATATAAATACAGTGACATCTTAATGGCCACCTTTGAAGGTGTTATATGAGTGTTGAACAATCATCGTTTCGTGAGGCAGAAATTCGCCATCCACAGAAACCGTATGTTCTTTAACCATTAGATGTAGGTGTGTGTAAGTGTAGCTCGAATCCTTCTTATAACAACATCCTAGTATATTTAGGATATTGTTGTTGTTACAAAAGTAATGAATAAAAAGAGTTTAGGGGGTTGGAGAAGAAAAATAAAACAAAACAACATTAGAGAAGACATTACCTCAAAATCGGGTAACTCTTTTTGATTTGAGCCAAAGGCTTCCTTGAGAAGAGTTCTGCACAAAGTGAGGCTTCTAGGAGTAAGAGGGGGAAGTTGAGAGAGTATTTGGGCATGGGTTGGACGAGCCAAATGGCTTGAAGGTGTGAATAAGGTGGTAGAGGTGGGGGCCTTTTATAAGTGGAGAGGAGGGGCTCTTTTGGAAAGATTGAAATGTTACATTATTACACAATGCTTTTCGGATTATAAAGGTCCCAAACTTATATAATTCGTGGATAAGGTGATAAGGGTTCGAAATCTACCCATCCAATAGTCTTTGGACAAGTGTAATCCTTGGATTTTACATTATCTTTTCATTTTATTAAAATCGTTAAATAATGAGGTCATCGCTGCATCATAATGATGTCATAAATAATTTAATTTATTTAATGTCTAAAAATTATAAAAAAAATACTATGATGTAGGAAATATTTTTATCTTTCTAATGAATATTTATAGTCAAAATCTGGACTTGTGTAACCCCACTTAAAAACTGTTTTAGTAAAATAACTCATGTTTGTGTCAATTTAATTTTAACATTAAATAAATATATATTAATGTCATTTTCCAACTAAAGTGGCTCCATGGGGTCCCCAAGTTGAACCATGGGTTTTATTTGTCGGCCATGACTCATACAATAGGAGTAGGACAAGTTTCATGCTCATCTCATATTATTAAAACATTATTTGTACCTTAAACTACACTAATTACCTCTAATCGCGATTAAGAACTTAAAAGTTACTATTCACCAAAAAATTATTTTAATCTCATTGAACCACATTTTACTTCTTAATGACAACCATGTATGTAGGATTTTTGAAAATCAAATCACAGAAGTGGTAATATTTCATTTAAATGAAAAATCAGTTATTTAACTACCACTTAGTGGTTTCACTATTCATCAAAAATTGAAGTTTTTCAAAACAATGCCAAAATTTCACCCTAAGCTATAATTGATATTCCGAATTCAAAAATGATGTCTATTTTATGAAATTCCAAACATATAAGTTGAATTAATTAATTTTATAATTAATTCCCGCTGTTACGACAAATAGCGTGTTTTTAAGAAACAATTTATATCAAAAGATTGGCAATTGTTTATGTCCAATTTCAATGTTAAATTAATTCTAATGACCACCATTGGATAAAATGGTAAAAATATATTCTAATTATACCTTAAAACCACTAAATAGTATAATTTATCACAATAAATTATTTTGATTAAAAAGTTGTTTTAAGTATTTTTCACTATTCATAAAAAATTAGAAGTTCTCAGAAAAATACCAAAAATTCAACATTGGCTAATTTCGATATTCCGAATCCAAAAATGAAGTCCATTTTGAAATATAAAATTTCTATAATTTTAAAAAGTGGTTATTACTATTCATAACGGCTACTTTGATTAGTCACGGTGTTTTAGAACTCGAAGTTGCGTACAATGCAAGCTATTGCATTATTGAATGAGAAGCGTATCGTGGAAGCTCGGGGTGTTACACATTGGGTATGTGTAAGTTTGAAATCGGCCGTATGGTTACTCGACGTGTAATTGCGATGGTCACACAAATTGTAAGGTAGTTGTGAGGGTTACAATTTATAAGGTAGCTGTGAGGGTTACAATATTATGTAAGTAATGCCCAAAGATAACTTTATAGTTATATTTATGTTCTTATGTTTTGTGTGGATCTTTTATAAATCTCATGTTTCACAAATCAATTATATATGGGTGACAAGTATGTCTTTTGAAAATGATTCCATACATTACAAGTGTTCATGGACTAATGTGTTCTTTCCTTATTTTTATATCCCTTATTGAGATTTTTCTACTCATCCTAAGTTTTTAAATGATTTTCATAGGTTAAAAGGAAGTGTAATACAAATAAGTAATTCAAGTTAAATGTTTGAATATTTTTCAAAGAAATCATATTTTATGTGAAAAGATTTAAATTTTGCAAGAAATGAATATTGTTTTTATTATATGCACTCTATAATAATGTGTACTTTTATGAATTTATTATGTCCCTTTCCACTAAATCTCTAAACTTGAAAAGATCCTTAATGTTAAAGGAAGTGATTTCTTGAATAAATTCAATATTATGTATTGTAGTAAGGCCAGGTCCTTATATTACTCATCCTTTATGATTGTGTTTGACATGATCTATCTCTAATTATATTAGATAAATCAAAATTTTCTGTCATGTTTCTCCTCTGAGGTATAGGTTGAATTCCTTTAGTAATGGGTTCTTATTTAGATGTTTTCTTTAAAATCTCAATCATTCAAAGACCCGTGTACATTTTTAGAACTTTAAAACATCTAGGATTTATGTCAACTTCATTCTATTATTCAAAAAACACATCAATATTTTTTCTTATAGAGTTATTCACATTTTTCACCTCAATAAACACGACATCATTACTCTAAAAAATATTAATTATTTTATTGTTATAGAATTTTAGGCCTTGATATTCACATGGATTGTGCACCCATTATTAAGAATCCATGTATTGTTGTTCTTTGTTGCCTTGAGTGAAATTTTAGTAGGATTTCACTTTTTCCCTTACCTTGTTTTCTTTACATAAGATAATCAATTTATTTAAGGAATAATATGACCTATACTAATTCACTTCATCACAATATGTGTACTAAAAACTCATCATAATATTATACTAATGGATAGTATTTATTTGTCAGTGAAAATTTTATAGATTGTTTTGTATTCATCTGGCTTTGACCTCCATGGTGGAAATTATCTCTTCTTATTGGGATACAATTAGTATGCTTGTTCCCAAAGTTATAACAATGAAATCAATATCCATATAAATAATTTATTCTATAAGAGTAAGGATATGGGATCTTTCTTCTTTGTTGACTCCCAGGGGATTCTCCCATAAAATAACTCCTTGTTTCTCCACAACAAGATGTAGTGTGGCTAATATAACCATATAATTGAAAATTCATGAGAGAAAACTTTATATCATCTTTATTTATTCCTATATTTAAAGTATTTACATTGATTAATTGTTTTCAAATAACCTTCTGAAATCAAGTACTATTTTCGTCCCTCTACTTTACTTTATCCAGAGTCAATAATCTAGTTCTCCTGACATCACTACCTTATATTCAATATTATTCACCTTTTTTTTCCTTTACCATGAGATATTATAGTGATTTTATTAGATTTATTAGTATCTAATCTAATTACAACTTTAATATTATACTTGTGTTTTTAATCATTTAAAATTTTCTCAACACTTTATGTGCCTTTTTTGGATATTCCCAAGAGTTCTTCATTAAATTTTTTTTCCAAATTATAACTTCTTCTTTGGTTGAATAGGTTTTGATTCAACTTCAAGTTACCACCTCAGGGTAACAACTTCTTTTTCATGGGCCTCAAACTTCTTAGTGATTTCTTCCAAACTGGCATTGAGGCCATCAATAACTTTTTTAGTTCTTTAATATTCAGTTTGAATTCCATAAGTTATCTTGATATTTCATGATTAAATAATTTATTATATAAATATTCTAATATTTGGTTAATTTCATCTTCAAACTTATCCACATACTTATAATATTCTTTCAAAAAAACTCTAATCTTTTGATTTTTCTTTCTTTATATATCATTCCCTTCAAGAGACTCCTCGAATTCCATAATGATATTGAAAACACCTTCTTGTTATTTTTTATTTTAATTTTTCCAATCATCCTTGTTCAATATTTTTCATCATGGAATCCTATGTGTCTAATTTTAATTATGTTTCTTCTCCCTACTGATAAAATTTACTATCATCTTCTTGTTTTCTCATATATATCTTCCTTTGAAACTTATTTCTAGAAGAAGGTCCTGATTTTAAATTTATTTGAGGGATTCTCTCTCGGGGATTTTATATAGTTTCTACTCTACTTTATTCATCATAAAATATCATTGGAAACCTTACTAATATGTGTATTACTTTTCCACAATAAAAGCATACCAGAGGTATCTTGCCTTTAAATATTTCTTTTCCTCTCTTGAAATTTCTTTTCATAAGTGAAAGGAATTCATCATCCACATCGTCTTCATCATCACCACCTTTAACGATGTCAATTTTTTACCTGGATTTAAATTATAATTCCCAACTTTTTTTATTTTATGTCCCTTCCAAATTAAATCACATTTCATGGGCCACCAAACCGTTAACAAATAATCTAGAGATAAATTGGATGAATCCCTTTCTTCAAGAGTAAGTTCTTTTAGATTATAATAGATAGTACCAACCATAATAACTTCATTAAAATATCAATATCCTTAATTTCTTCACTAATTCATTGAATATATATAAAAAATTCAGTTATTTAGTTAAATAAACTTTAAAAATTTTCATCAAGATATATTTTTATATCATCAAAATTATTATGAAACACTTATAACTTATCTTGCTTTACCTTACTCTCTACATCATATATGTTAGATAATTTATCCCACTTGGATTTGATGTTGGTGAAACTCATCACATTTATGTAATTTTTTTAAAAAGGTCTAGATAAATTATTTTGAAATTTGGAATTAGTATCAAGAATATTTCTATCCACTTTAGTCATAGATGGTTCTCATGCATCACTAACTTGTATCCCATAAATATCAATCGAGAAAAATTCTATCCTAAGATATTATAAATTATATATCATATTTTTCTTCCAGATATAATAATTTCTTTTATTTAAATGAGAAACCATTTAACCATTCACTATATTCTACATACTGAGCTTTAGTTGATAGATTCAACAAATAAAACTTATTGTTATGGTATGACTCATTATAACAAAGACACCCTGAGAGGGGTGGGTGAATAATTATGTCAACATTTTCTTATAGAATGAATAATATTGTTCTAACATTGGTAGGAACACATTGAACTTGTCGAAGTTAATCTCACATCCATTACAATATCAATTGAAAAAATTAAAGTAAGAACATAAAAATTTTACTTGGTTCACCACTAAGGGATAATACAAGGAGAACATGATGATGATGTGTCATCCATACCAAAATTCAATAATATTCACTAAATTTTTGGATATAATATTTCATTCATGGTCACTCCATTCTAGGATCATTGCCTTTATAATATGGTTCATAGAATAGTGTATCACCTCCCTCAAATCAATTCCATCAAATCCTCATTGCTCACTGCTTTAGATGGTAGTATACTTAGTTTATTAACATTAAGGTCACTTCCATATCATCAAATATGATTAAAGTTATTTATATCAAAATTTTCATATTATAATTCTCTAATGGAATTATCAATCTCAAAATTACCATAATTAACTTTTCTCAAATACTTCTATTCATGTATGTGTGTTTTCTTAAGAACTTATCTCAGGAGTGGCCCTTTGTTTAGGTATGTTTCACCAAAGATTAGTTTTATTAAGTATTATCTACACAACTCCCTTTGCATAGGTGAGTTTACTCAATCTCATTTTCTGAAGTATAGTTTTCCCAAGTCCTTCACTCCACACATCTCATGAAACCCTATTCACATATCTCCTTCATAAAACTCCTTCACCCAGATATTTTACTTAATTCTAGTTCACATAAGTGTGGATTACACTAAAACATATTCTACTACACCCCAAGTTTTATTTATTAATTTATTTAATATTTATCAATATTATTTTGAATCATTGGGATTTTCTAGAAATTTTAGGCTGGAAATTTTTAAATTTTGTAATCTTTAAAGGAGAGCGTAGTTTGTCAAACCATGTAACAACTATACATATCTGGTTCAGTATCAGGATAGTACCATTTGACATAGTTAACACACTATTTATTAAACTGTGTTTTCTCTAAGGAGTAACTGTGTGTGATGATTTTTGGGAGCCCAATGCAAGCTACACGATCACCACATGGTATATTTAACCATGAATTGAACAAAAACTTTAAATATTTTGATTTTGATTTTTATTTTTTATTTCCAACCTTTTTCTTTTTCTTTTTCTTTCATCCTTATTTTTCCTCCCCTCCTCGGTTGTCTCCCCCTCCCCATGAGTTTCCTCCTCCCTTACACGACCACCCTTACCGTGAGCTCCCCTCTCTACCAATGACCTCCCTTTCGTAGACCCCCCATGGTTGAACCCTTATCCTCTGACCTATCCTTTACTCATGTGCAACACCACCGAAAAAAACACCACAATACTCACAACCTTTCTCTTGCCCTCTTATTTTTATAAAAATTTATCAAAGTTTCTTGGTGATTTATGGTCAAATCCCCTAGGTATGCATTCCTCCTACCACTTTCTTGTGTTTTCCTTTTCCCAATCACCATGATTGGTTTGGCCGAAACATATGTCAAAGGGTTAACTTTATTTTTGTGATTTATTTAGTGTTTAAGGTATGTGTCTATTCGTTCTTCCCAATTTGGATATCGTTCATTGAAGGTGGAATGTTTTAGCTTGCCATGGATTGGTTTTTCTTGATTTTAGGTAGGTTTCCCAATGTTTTGGTATTAAATTTAATTTTACTTTATTTATTTAAGTTTTAAATATTTTATTTAATTAATTATGCCAATGTATGATAGTTTGATTAGATTTTATAGAGGCTTGAAGGTGTTTTCCATTTGGTATAATGCCTCTACTTGTCATTTCAAGTGGAACATGAAATGTCAAGTATTTAATTTTTTTGATATAATTATTTAAAATAAATTGAGTTGATTTAAAATAGTTTGACCTCATTTGGGTTTGGAAAAAAAATTGAAATCTTAATTTTGGAACTTTTTATACCTTATATGAAAATTGAATCGAATTATTCAAAGGGTTTTTCAAATGAATTTGTTTAGAATTTTTATATAAAATATTTTAAAATATATTTTTAAATGGATTTTGATTCAAAGTGGGTAAAATATTTAAATATTTGGTTTTTACTAAAAAGGTGAAACTTTGTAAAATGTCTCTTGATATATATACATAAGTATATATAATATGGTTATACACATATATATGGGTGTGTGTGTGTATATATATTTGTATAGAATCACTTGAGAATATGTGAATTTGTGCAATGAGATAAATAGGTATAATATATATGTGTGTGTAAGTTTATATGAGTACAACTATAAAAGGGGTTTTCTCACTCATGGTTTCTAAAATATATTTAAAAGAACCATTTATAACTTTTTATAAATTTACAAAGGTGTGTGTGTTTGTGAGTGCCTATTGAACCTCGTTTGACTTTGATTAACTTGGATTATGGCTCTCGGGGCATGTTTTGTATTTTATACTCTATAAGGATTATGAACTCAGGGTTATTTTTACTAAGAGAGAGCAAGGGGTGAGGGTGAGTTAATTGATATGATCCATAACACTTATATTTCTCTCTATTTATTGTTTGTTATTATCATCATCTATAATCATTTGTTTTTTACTCACCCTTGTTTTACTTTGGTCATTGGAACCCAGGTAGCTAAGTTGGAATCTAGAATTATGCTACACCAGATAGTTTTACACTATTAGTGTCCCCTCTAGCATGATATAGGGCTATATAGGGTGCACCATTTTTCTAAATCTTGGTATAGTCTAGTTAGGCAGTTTGTGATAAGACTCAATGTAGGCTGATAGGCTAGTCCATTGAATAAGTGATATGAATTTCTCAATTTAGGACATAGGGTAGAGATGATGACATTCATTCCTTTATTTTATGGATTCACTTTGGTGACTCCATTTACTTTTTTGATATCCCCTATCCATTTGATATGTGTGGAACCTAATATTAGATTCCTCTAATTTCCTTATTATATCTCAAATAAGGAGCCTTTCTATGTTTATATTCCTATTAATGTTGTGTGAGATGGTTTTTTATAAAACCAATTTAAAATAATTTTAAAGGATATTTTGAAATGGGAACCAAAAATGGGCATTGGATCTCTAAATGTTTTTATGGTATTGTTTTCATTTAATGAAAAAAGGGAAAGTTTATAAAATGGTTTTGGAAATTTCTTTCTTAATATGTTTTAAACTAAAAACCTATATTTAAATAATATATTTTAAACAACCACTAAATGGATCTTTCTTTTAAATTTTATACATGGGTAATGGTTTCTCTTTGGTATTCCTACTGAGCTTTAGCTCATACCTATCTATCATTTCAATTGTAGGCTCTTACCCCTCCTTTGGTCTCTCTTGAGAGCATTGATTTATCTAAGTGTAGTTTTATTTTTTTCATTTATCTTGTGGTGACTTTTACTTGATTTCATAAGACCTGATTTTACTTTTATAGAATGTACAGTGTGTATCCCTTTACATGATTCACCTTGACCAATTAGGATTTTATTTCTCCCTACAGATAGAGGGTGTCCACATTTATAGAAGTCCAATAAGACACTAGAGGTGGCTATAATTTTCTTTTTAGGAGTGGGAGTCAGGTAAAGTTGAGTTATGTTTTTCTTACTTTCATTTACTACTTTATTTATTTATTTATATCTAATTTGAAATGGATGTATAATATATATATATATATATCATTCAAATTTTTGTTAGATTTTTTGTTGTGAATTTACTCTTATTAATGGGAAAAATCATTCCCATTTTATGTTTCAGATACCCTAGTGCTTTTCACCAACTTGTGGGGATCAAGAATGCACCTTTTCCCTTTTCATATGTTATCTTGGGATTTAGATGGATGGACAGATCAAGCTAGTTCATGAAAAAATGGTATCAAAGAAGACAAGTATTTTATCTATAGGAACCATATATTTTTTGTGATCATTCCTTATGTTATTTGGTGTGTTATGGTAGGATTGAGTTATAATTGGTTATCGGGAATTAGGTTTTTAGTCGTGAATGGGTTCATGATCACCACCTATTATGATAGTGCTAGAGTCACCATGGCTAGTTGGGATATGAATTTTGAGTTAGAAATTTTATTTGATTATTATTGATAGTATGTTAATCCTCATGAAATGACATGAGTTTCCTTTGGAGTTAGATTTGGTTTTGGGATGATAGAGGAAAATGGATCTTACCATGAGGTTGTTTTGAATAACCTAAGAAACTGAGCAATGACGAAACACTTGACCTTAAGGCGTCTTTTGAAATTTTGCATGGCTATTCCATAGTCCCTTAAACCATTTGGTCTGATTAATAATGATTCTTCATTCCATTTAGTTTGGATATTTATAGTACATTGGATGATTCCTAGAGATGGAGGTAAACTCAAGGAAGTCTTTTTCTATGTCGACGTGTGGTTTGTATTTTGGTGTGCCTTTTCTTGTGTGTATTTTTGTGAAATTGGTTTTGAGAGAGAAAACATGATTTTATGAAATTAAGTTTTTTAAAATTTCCTTTATAGAATGCTTAAAAAGAATAATTTTGGTTTTTTCTTTTGAAATACTTGATTTATTTTAAAATCATTGAAAGTGTTTTGATTTTGAAATTGGATTTGGAAATGTTTTAAAAGTGTATGATTTTGAAAAGGGGTTTCTTTATTTTTTTTGTCTTGTAAGGTGAATGTTTTTAATAAAGGTGATTTGAAATTGTTTTTGAAAATGGAAGTTAAGTTTTATTTTAAGAGGGATATTTTAGAAAATAGATCATTTTGAAATGGGGTTTGGGAAGCCCCATGTTTTTTTAGTTTTATTATTTTTATTTTTTTCCTTGGTTCAATGATAGTTTTGGTTATGCATGTGAGGCATAAACTAGTTGAGTTCATGTTTTATGTTATTTGAATTCTTCCTAACCTAATGGTCATAGAAAGGATGGATTGTCTTTTTACAGAGATAAACCCTCAGGTGATTCTCTTTCTCTTCGGTATAATTTCTCTACTTGGTGTCCCTACCCTGACTCATAATTGATTGGTAAGGATAGATTCTTTCTTGATCTTGGATTTAGATCTAGGTCTCTATAATCATGTCCCTCCCACTTTTTTTTTGATTTTCTAGGTTTTTCATTGGTATCTCAAAATAAGCTAGTTGATTTATGTGGGATATTGTAGAATTTCATATGGGGATAATTATTTTATGCCACTTTTTTTGTGGAATTGAAGAAGATGAAATCCTCTAATGTGTTTTGACATGGTTTGTACTTTGAGTGATTTATTTTAGAGTTCTCATACAACATTATTTGTTTTGGAGTGCTTAAGGGACATTGGTGGTTATTATGGTGCTTATTTCTCAGTGATGGAAAGGTTTCTTTATTTGAGTTATGTTTTAGAGAAGATACAGAGTTTTGGGTTTAGTGGGTTGAACATAGATGACTTCAAGTTGGTGCTTAGGTAATTGGGACAAGTGTCTTTTAGTCTATTGGGAACTTTGGAGTGCCAGTTTTCTTTTATGGTTCACTGTGAGATAGTGTTCCATATTTTAGGAATATTTATGGTGACCTGAGTCCATGGACCATATTGGTTTTTATATTGAGAGTTATTCGAGTTTCTCTTCCTTTGGGTTGGTATGTTTTAAAGAGGGGTTTTGGTTTCCTTTTGTATTTAATGGAAGTGATTCTCTAGAGGCAAATCATTTCTTGGAGAGTGTGAATTGTTAATTAAATAGTTTATATGAAGTCTAAATAGTTGGAAGACTTTGACGGATCTCAGTGTTTTTTAGAACTTTTGTTCCATTTTGGTGATTTAGTTTCACTTGGATTTTTTGGATGTTTCTTAAGGAAGAGTTTACTTAATTTTGAGGATTCAATCTAGTTGGTTTTTTTAAGTCTTCTTCTATCCTTTTACAATAGATTTCTAGGGGAATAAAACTTTATGTTGAGAAGAATTGTCACACTATATGTTTTATTTTTTAATTTATTTAATATTTTTTTATATTATTTTGAGTATTCGAGAGTTTCTAGAAATTTTAGGTCATAACTTTTAAAAATTTTGAACCTTTAAAGGGGTGTACGGTTATCCATAATGGTTTTTCAAACTATAATGAAACTGTGAATTTATGGTTCTGTCTGAGGAAAATGTTGTTTAACATGGTCAGAACACAGTTTATTAAACTGTGTCGGCTCATAGGACTAATTGTGCACAACAATTTTGGGAGTCCAGTATAGGATGTATAGTTTGTTAAACAGTGCGGGTAAGCCGTTAGTTGAAAAAAATTTATTATTATTATTATTTATTTTTTCCATTTTAATTTTATTTTTTTCCTCCCTTCCTCATGTGTATCCCCTATCCCTCAATGATCCCCTTATCCCTTCATGGCCTCCTCCCTCGCATGAACACCATCGTTGTGAGCTCCCCTCCCTACCAGTGACCTCTCTCACACAGACCCCCCATGGATGATACATCCTTCTCTAACCTCTCTCATGCTCACTAGAACAGGGTCATTGGACTAGGGAAAATTAAATATTCATAACTCTACATACAAATTTCCTAGTGATGAGTAGAGGTCGATCGATAGATAAAGACTTGCTCATTATGATTAGAGTGTGTGACCAAGAAGATAAACATAACAAGATTAACAAGAAAAATATAAAAGTAGATGATGAAATTTGGAATGGTTGTGAATCAGTGATGATAATGAAGATATGGTTGGATATGACAATGAGAGTAATAAGGGAATGATAAAAAAGAGAGTATTGAAGAGAACAGTTGGTGGGAGAGAGATTAGTTGACGGAGTAGGGGGAATTCTACTAGTTGGATTTTATAAAGATTTTCCTTTGTCCATATTATTAAATTAAACTTCATGGAACTAATTTAATGTGGATAATATTGTAAAGACTCAGAATTTCTTGGGAAATTGTTTTTTTCTTAAATACATGGGAATTTTATGACTCCGCGAAAATTTATGGCGCTTGATTCTGAGGCCCGGTGTGCCCGAAATCAATTTCTGAAGTTTTTTTTGGGTGCATTTAGTAAACGTGCGAGCGGGATTTTATAACTTTTGAACCGGTGCTCGGAATTGAAATCTGAGGGCACCGTTGAACTCGCAGTGTCGGTAATTGCTTAGTGAGACCTTCACTGCAGTTGTGTTCTAGCGAGAGTGGGAGTCAGATTTTGGGGGGTTTTAATTAAGTTAAATAAAAATAAGAGTTAGCTTTTTTTGAGGTGGTTAAAACCTCCAAGAGGTGGTTAGTGGTGGGGGCCACCACACCCTAACCTCCCATGGGAGGTTATGGTGGTGAGTCCCACCCTCACATAACCTCCCTTGGGAGGATATCCTTGGTGGAGCCCACACGGGTTTCAAAACCCTCTTTAACTCCTCATTAATTATTTGAACACCTCTCTTCATTTAATTAAAACTCTCCACCTCCCCTAATTTGAATTTGAATCAATTCCACACCATTAATTAAATGATTTGTCTCATATAATTAAACACAACTATTTGTGTTGTTGTGCCAACAAATAATACACGATTCATCTATTATTTTTTGTTATCATTTTGGTGGAGCCTGGGGAGGAGAAGAACTCTACAATGAAGAACTGTCACCCACGAAGAACGTCTCTTCATCATCCACCGAAGAACGACGAACTCTTTCTTTTATCATCGACCGAGCCAAAAGAGAAGGAGTTGATCGCGAAGAACACCGATGACGCTTATTCCTCGGTCTCCTACCCCAGACGCTTCTTGACATCAACGAATCAACGTCCGCCATTCCTCTCCTTCCACTGTCAATGATCGATAAGCGAGGTAGGGGTTTGAGTTGGATTTATTCCCATTCTTCATCGTTCAATTTATGGTTTGAGAGTTGTCTATTTATATCACCATAACGAGGAGGGTTAGGACCGCATGAACACAGCCCAACACTACCCCTTGTTGTTCTCATTTGTTGAAGATGGAGGCGGAGCAACGACGGTCAGCGTCGGGCTGACCGCAAAGGAAAATGGCTGGCGTCGGGCCGACTGCAAAGGAAACTGGCCGGTGTCGGGCAGACCGTGAAGGAAATCGGCAGCGTGAAGGCCACCGGGTTTCCGAAGGGGCATGGTTCCATCGTGCTGTGTAGAGAACCGGGCCATGGCCAAGCAGGCCATGACGGTGCTAGAGGGGCATGGTGCCGTCGCACCACGCCGGAAGAAGGGGTCGTGACCACGAAGGCCGCGGCGGTCGGACGGGCTGGGTGCGGCACCGTCAGGCTGCGCTGGAGAAGAACCATGGCCATAGGCTACCACATATAGAGGAGGGCGGTCGGCTGAGCCGGTCGCTGGTGCTCGCTACAGGCTGGACCTGAAGGGTCCCGCGGAGACCGGGTCGGTGCCACGCGTCGGCCGTTGCGGAAGACAGGGGGTGTAACCCCCCCCCCCCCCCCCCATACACGGCCAGCCTGGCCACGTGGGCCGATGGGTCGGGCTTCCCCCCCTCCTCGGTTCGGGCTGGCCTTGGGCTGGGCCACCCCCTCGGTCCAGGTCGGACCCGCAGACTGGGTCAGACCCCAGTCCGAAATCATTTGACCCGAACACACCTTTTCGCCAGTATATTGGGCTACGGGTGTCCGATTGATGAACCGTCCACGAAGATGGAAATATTAGAGTGAGACAGTTCTTTTGGAATATCCCAATTGAGTTTTGGACATAGTTGGAATACAGTTGGGTTGTTTTGAACCTAAAAACCAACCGGGCCCCTGGAACGGAAATGCCAATAACTCACAGACCGGGCATCCGATTGACGCACCTTCTATTGCGTTGAGACCCCTATGACGAGGCAAACCTTTGAGATACTTCTACATGGGACTTAGTGACAGTTGGAGTATCGATCAGTAGCTCGTGGAGCGGATCCTCCTGGAGACGAGCGAGCGGAGTGCGGAGACCTAGTAGCTGGCTGAGACCTGACGACTACTGACCTTTCGACTCGGAGTGTTTCGACTAGGCCAATGGGAAGAACCCCTGTGTGATGCGGCATGCCCATAGTGGGGAGTGCCTCTGTGTGACGCGGCAGACCCATGATACTCGACAGGAGTACCTCAGTAGGCCACCAGGGGGTGTGCCTCTCTGTGAGCACAACAGGCCCATAGTGGGGAGCGCCTCTGTGTAACGCAGTAGACCCACGATACTCGACAAGAGGAGTACCACAACAGTCCAGGAAGGTGGGAAGCGCCTCTGTGTGACGTGGCATGCCCACTGTACTCGATAGAGGAGGAGTACACCATCAACTGAGGTTCCGACAGTGTGACTGGGGTTGTTACTTGATACCACCCCCATAGAATAAAATCATGGTTTGAGCTTAGTTAATGACTTTTATGTTTACCTCATGAATGAGATGGGTTACTAGATAACTTAGGTATATATTTGTACATATACCTAAGTGATGGTTATCTGTTGATTTCATACTTGTGGTTTATCCTTGTTAGATTTAGTGAGACCTTGAGGGTCTTGGGGTCCCTACTGAGTATCGTTATACTCACCCCTGCACGGGTTATGCCCGCACCTCATTGTGTTGGTTGCAGATGAAGAACAATGTTGACTGAGGAAGAGAATAGTAGAACTGGACAGTACTCGAAGGTGGAACACTCGGCGAGACAGTACACGGAGCGGAGGAATGGGCATGGAGTGCTGAGGAGGCCATATGTACCTACCCTTCAGGTAGGAACCCCGGAGGATGACCTAGTGGCTGCTTTACTTTTCTTCTTTCAGTTGTAATTTTTTGTTTCCTTGTACTTTACTATTGGGCTTGTATTTCCAGCCCCCTTTACTTTAAGCACCATATTTTGTATACAGTTTTGACTTGGTGTTTTACTTCTATTTGCGTACTCTCTTGTGTGTGTTTAGTTTATAAAGGAAATGCCTTCACAGATTAGGGATTTACGCATTTGGTGCTAGTCGCCAGCCTCTCGCCTATGAAAGGCGGGCTTGGGGTAGTCACGATATGGGCCCCGGGGTACGGGTCGTGAAAAATGTGATTTCTCATCAGGTATGTAACACCTCGAGCTTCCATGATACGCTTCTCATTCAATAATGCAATAGCTTGCATTGTACGCAACTTCGAGTTCTAACACACCGCAACTAATCAAAGTAGTCGTTACGAATAGTAATACCCACTTTTTAAAATTATATAAATGTTATATTTCAAAATGGACTTCATTTTTGTATTCGTAATATCGAAATTATCCTAAGTTAAATTTTTTGTAATTTTCTGAGAACTTCCATTTTTTTATGAATAGTGATAAATACTTAAAACAACTTTTTTAATCAAAATAATTTATAGTGATAAATTATACTCTTGAGTGGTTTTAAATTATAATTAGAATATATTTTTACCATTTTATCCAATGGTTTTCATTATAATTAATTTCACTTTGAAATTGGACATAAACAATTGTCAATCTTTTGATATATATTATTTCTTAAAAACACGCTATTTGTTGTGACAGCGGGAATTAATTATAAAATTAATTAATGCAAATTATATGTTTGGAATTTTGTAAAATAGACATCATTTTTGAATTCGGAATATCAATTATAGGTTAGGGTGAAATTTTGGCATTGTTCTAAAAAACTTCAATTTTTGATGAATAGTGAAACCACTAAGTGGTAGTTAAAAAACTAATTTTTCGTTTAAATGAAACATTACCTCTTCTGTGATTTGATTTTCAAAAATCCGACATACATGGTTTTCATTAGGAAGTAAAATTTGGTTCAATGGGATTAAAATAATTTTTTGGTGAATAGTAACTTTTAAGTTTAATTAATCGCGATTAAAGGTAATTAGTGATATTTAAAGTAAAAATAGTATTATAAAAATATGGAATGACCTTTAAACTTGTCCTACCACTATTGGATGTGTCATGGCCGACCAAGAAAATCCATGGGTCAACTTGGGGACCCCATGGAGCCACTTTGGTAGGAAAATGACATAAATAACTTTTTATTTAATGTTAAAATAAAAATGTCACAAACAAGAGTTGTTTTACTAAAAAAAAATTTAAATGGGGTTATACAAGTCATATTTTTTACTATAAATATTCATTAGAAATATAAAAATATTTCCTACATCATGATATTTTTTTTATAATTTTTAAACATTAAATAAATTAAATTATTTATGACACCATGATGATGCAGCGATTACCTCATTAATTAACGATTTAAATAAAATGAAAATATAATGTAAAATCTAAGACTTAAACTTGTCAAAAACCTATTGGATGAGTATATTTCGAACCCTTATCACCTTATCCTCGAAATATATACGTTTGGTACCTTTATAATCCGAAAAAGCATTTCATAATAATGTAACATTTCAATCTTTCCAAGAGTGACCCTTCTCTCCTCTTATAAAAGGCCCCCACCTCTACCACCTTATTCACACTTTCAAGCCATTTGGCTCAGCCAAACTATGTCCAAATACTCTATCAACTTCCCTCCCTTACTATTATAAGCCTCACTTTGGGCAGAAGTCTTCCCAAGGAATCCTTTGGCTCAAATCAAAAAGAGTTACCCAATTTTAAGGTAATGTCTTCTCTAATGTTGTTTTGTTTTATTTTGCTTCTCCAACCCCTTAAAATCATTTTATTCCTTTATTTTGTAACAAAACCAGTATATAAAATATACTAGGATGTTTTTATGATAATTATTTGGTTTACACTTACACACACCTTCGTCTAATGGTTAAAGAACATACTATTTCTATGGGTGGCGAAATACTGCCTCACGAAACGATGATTGTTCAATATTCTTTTAACACCTCTAATGGTGGAAATTTTGATGAAACTATTTTCATATATGATATATATATTATTTTTATGTTTTCCTTATGCTTCTTTATTTCTCATTTATGGCATACTTTATGATTTCCATTATGGGTAAACGTGATAATTTCATTTTAGGAAGTGCGGACTACCGCCCCCTCAAAGTGATTTGAATTGTTAATGCCATATGTGGGATGTATAAAGGATGGAGTAAATGGTATTATACATTATATTATACTGGAATTATATTATACCTTTATATAATTATAACTTCATTCCATTAAATATGAAATAGAAATGAAAGTAGTGTTCATGCGTACGTACGGCTTACCGTCTCCATGAACGGTGCATTTCATTTCTTACCTCTAAACGTTATGGAATATTATAAATGCATGTATATACTGGATATATGTGATATATATTATATCTACATCATGAATATAATTCTGGATATAATGGATATTTCACCACATGAATAACTTGTAATTATAAGAAGTTTATTTTTGACTCAAGTACCAAAGATCGACAAAACGACCGTTATCAACTTAAATAATTACATAATGTTCATAACATGGTAATAAGTGATATAAAAAGAATAATGAACTTGAAAAAGGTTCTTAAGAAGGTAGAGATTAACTCTAGTTTATTATTCAGGAGATCAAAGAACGGTCGAGTGAATTCGGACACGAGGTAAGGGAACTTCTTAACCCAATTTCCATTCTTTGGGTTAATCTCCTATTTTAAAATTATGTCATGATATTATTATGTCCTATCTTGTATTTATACTT
Source organism: Viscum album (assembly GCA_963277665.1). NCBI lineage: Eukaryota > Viridiplantae > Streptophyta > Magnoliopsida > Santalales > Viscaceae > Viscum > Viscum album. The sequence continues at coordinate 1,156,764,603 of OY728134.1, read as the reverse complement.
TCATTATGTGTACATATAGTTAATACACATAATATATCTAGTTTATTTAAAAAAATGATATTTGTAAGGGACTTCGTCTCAATCTCCACTCATTGAGGCATATTTTGTTTTATACACAAATTTCTTTTATACGGTGTATAAACCCCTTTGACTTTTATGTTTATTCAAAAGGAATATTTTTATACAAATCGTTTTACTAAAAGACAAAAAGAAATGTTTTTCTTTTCGTACGTATGCGGCGACAATGACTTCTCTGCCGACGTGACCATTATTTGAGTTTCGGCTTCCTCTACAAGCCATAACTATTTTTTTAAATGAAAAGTAAATACAAACTTAATTTTATTTTGGTATTGAAAATGGTTTTGATAATGTTTTTATTATATCAATGTGTTGTATTGATATCTTGTGATTGAAATGTGGAAATTTTATGTTTCCTTTATGCATGTTTTATGTGATATGATTATGTTATGGTTTATGATATGTTTAAACCTGTTCATATGAGGAATGCATTGGACTTAAAAAGTAACGGGTGGAGTCCGCTATAGCTCATCGATGCATCGGTAGGTCTCATGATACAAACTAGTGTCTTGGCAGGAGGCCTTGACAAAATATTATTTGTGGTCTTGGCACGAGGCCTTGGCTATGTGGTTATGATAGTCTGGCATTATGCATTCCATCATTATGAAAGTGGTTATTGATATTGCATGTGATTATTTGACTAGTAGAATATCCATGTGACTAAGTAAATGGAATTATTTAATTTATTTTTGCCATATTATTCTGAAGTTAAAGTTTAAAAATGATTTTGTTTTAGTTATACATTGCCTTAAATGTTAATGTTTATTTACGAAAGTTTCTGCAATATTGTTATCCTTACTAAGCATCTGAGCTCACCCCTTTCAATGTTTTAATATTTTCCATGATGTGAAGAAGTATTGTATGAATGACCTGCAGGGATAGTCAGAAGAGGATATGAGTGTGGACTATGGAGACTTTGTTATTGTAGTTTTTCACTTTATGATGTAATGTAACATTTATGAATGTATCTAGTGTTTCTAAGGCTACTAAACTAATCGGTCTTTCGAGACTTTATCTTTTGTGATCATTCCAATGTTACGAAGTAATGCACCGACTCTGGGTCGCTGGGGTTGGGGCGTTACAGTTGGTATCAGAGGCAGTTTAGTACTAACCTTGGAAGCTAGATTTAGATAAACTTTGATTCGAGCACATAGACCAAAGATAGACTTTGAGGATTAGTATAGAAGAACTTCCTAGAATTTTGGTATTATAGAGATGTTGTGAGTTTTCCGAGCAATACATCCCTGTCTAGATACGAGCAGGTAGAGGTGGATCTGGCACAGATGTACCTAGAGGTAAAACCTGAAAACACCGCTTTGAGCTAGACTCGAATGGGAACTGGTGCACGACAACGGGCATTGCTGCACTCTTGGTTACGACACTCCCGGGGGATATGCTTAGGATAATTCTCATTTTCTTTACAAACCACTATGAAGGGTTATGAGTATATAATTCCTCAAAGAAAACATTTTTTTGGATTATATCAATAAATTGTTCAATTTATGTTAAGTATTTTACAATTATGGAATTATGTATTTTGATTCATTAACTAATCTAGTTTATGCCATTGTTTAGAAATGGCGCCTAGTGGAAGGAATGGAAACCGTATCAATGCATGCACTCCATTTAGGGATTGCCCTCCTGCTCAAGATAATTATTGTGGATCTGGAGATACAACTGGTGCTGATCAACTTATTACCATACTGGGACAACTCACTCAGGTTATGAATAATAACCTTACTCATATGGAGCACCCTGATCTGCAACGTGGAGGATCAATGTTAGATCGCTTCATGAGGCAACAACCACCAACATTTAATGGGGGTAAAAATCCATTAGTAGCTGATCAATGGATAAAATCCTTAGAGAAAATATTCCACGCCTTGGGGAGTAGTGAAAGGGAAAAGATTATCATGGCAGTTTACCGCCTCACTGGAGATGCTGATCAATGGTGGTCATTGATTCAAAATAAAAAAGAAGATGAAGAAGTATCAAGTATGGAATGGAGAGAGTTCAAAGATCTTTTCCTAGAAAAATACTATCCTCGCGACCATTGAGCAGATATGGAAAGACAATTTCTGAGTCTGAGGCAGAAGGAGGATGAGAATGTCTCAAAGTATGAGGCTAACTTTACAAGGTTAGCGAGACATGCTGCAGATTATATACGTAACCCAAGAAGTAAGATTGATCGTTTCTTTGATGGGTTAAAACCATTTCTCTGTCGAGCATTAGTCTCACAAACCTTCTCGTCATACGAAGATATAGTCTCGTGTTCTATCAAGACAGAAAAGGAATTCTCTAAGTCTTATGACAACAAAGTAAAGCAAGAGAAGAAGATAACGGTGGAACAAGAGACAGATAAAGGGGAAAAGGGAAAGAAGGATTTTACATTATGCAATAATTGTGGGAAGAATCACCCTGGTACTTTCCTAAAGGGAATGAGAGTTTGTTACAAATGTGGAGAAAAAGGTCACCAGGCTTATGATTGTAAGGGAAAGAAAGAGGCTATCAATGTTGAATGCTACAATTGTAGGGAAATGGGGGCATTATGCAAATGAATGTACTAAGCGTCAGGGAAACTTACCTCAGAAAAGGCCAAGGGATCAAGGACAATATTATGCTATTACTACAGTAGAAGTAGAATAATTAATGTATTGGTGCTTTTGGACTCAAGGATTATATTATGGTTATAAGGATAATGTGATATATATAAGGATTGTACTGCAGTACTTGTTTTTTTTTTCATTAAGGTTTTAATATGATAAAGGTAATCATATTTTTAGTATGTGACAATAAGAGAAACTTTACATTATTTGGGGAATATGATGTTACAATTGATTTTGGAATTTAGAGACCTTTTAGAGAAAGTCTGTATAGAGGTATTTTGGATAACTATAAAGGTTGTAATGAATTAAGTTGAACTTTGGATAGTATTGTTTAAGGTTAAAACATTTCTGAATATTATTTTTGTAATATTATAATATTATAATTTTAGGAAAAGGACAACCTGCAGGGTGGGGCATAACCCGTCGCGTCAGACAAAGCTGCAGAAATCGAACCCACAACCATAGTGCGACAGGCCTTTATTACCTACCACTAGCCTACAGGAAGTCCTCGGTTATTAAAAAATAGTTTTACTAATCTAAATGGTATGTGTTAATATTTGTAACCTTATAAAATTAGGATAAATAGAATATTTTTGAGTTCTATTACCTTTTAGAGTGAAAGATGGGTTTGTGGTAAAAATTTATTAAAGAATGAAAGTCTACATGACAAGTATGTATATTCCCTTAAGTTCTTAGTAAATCTCCTAAATAAATTCCTCAACTTTATAAAAGGTAACTTAAAACAAAAACGTTGCCGGTTAACTTTTCCAACTGGGGATTCAATGACTATTTAACCAATCACAAGTTTGTGATTTTCTTATCGTTAACTTTCTCCTAATCCAGTTTTCTACGACTCTCCATCAGACCTTGATGGTTTGTTTTTCTTCCATATCCATATTTTCATATAATCCTAGTATGGACTGTCTTAGGTGACCTTTGTACTTATCTTTCTATCTTTTAATGTTATATTTTTATTAACCCTATTTCCGATGTGGGTTTTCAACAAAGGTATTTTCTATTTTCAACCTCTTATTTTCGAAGAACATTTTCAAATTGCGAGGATGCAATTTATTGAAGGAGGGGAGAATGTAACACCCCGAGCTTCCATGATACGCTTCTCATTCAATAATGCAATAGCTTGCATTGTATGCAACTTCAAGTTCTAACACACCGCAACTAATCAAAGTAGCCGTTATGAATAGTAATACCCACTTTTTAAAATTATAGAAATGTTATATTTCAAAATGGACTTCATTTTTGTATTCGTAATATCGAAATTATCCTAAGTTAAATTTTTTGTAATTTTCTGAGAACTTCCATTTTTTATGAATAGTGATAAATACTTAAAACAAATTTTTTAATCAAAATAATTTATAGTGATAAATTATACTATTGAGTGGTTTTAAAGTATAATTAGAATATATTTTTACCATTTTATCCAATGGTTTTCATTATAATTAATTTCACTTTGAAATTGGACATAAACAATTGTCAATCTTTTGATATATATTGTTTCTTAAAAACACGCTATTTGTTGTGACAGCGGGAATTAATTATAAAATTAATTAATGAAAATTATATGTTTGGAATTTTGTAAAATAGACATCATTTTTGAATTCAGAATATCAATTATAGCTTAGGGTGAAATTTTGGCATTGTTCTGAAAAACTTCAATTTTTGATGAATAGTGAAACCACTAAGTGGTAGTTAAAAAACTGATTTTTCGTTTAAATGAAACATTACCACTTCTGTGATTTGATTTTCAAAAATCCAACATACATGGTTATAATTATTAATTAAAATATGGTTCAATTGGATTAAAATAATTTTTTGGTGAATAGTAACTTTTATGTTTAATTAATCGCGATTAAAGGTAATTAGTGAAATTTAAGGTAAAAATAGTATTATAAAAATATGGAATGACCTTTAAACTTGTCCTACCACTATTGGATGTGTCATGGACGACCAAGAAAATCCATGGGTCAACTTGGGGACCCCATGGAGCCACTTTGGTAGGAAAATGACATAAATAACTTTTTATTTAATGTTAAAATAAAAATGTCACAAACAAGAGTTGTTTTACTAAAACAATTTTTAAATGGGGTTATACAAGTCATATTTTTGACTATAAATATTAATTAGAAATATAAAAAGATTTCCTACATCAATATAGTTTTTTTTCTAATTTTTAGACATTAAATAAATTAAATTATTTATGACACCATGATGATGCAGCGATTATCTCATTAATTAACGATTTAAATAAAATGAAAAGATAATGTAAAATATAAGACTTAAACTTGTCAAAAACCTATTGGATGAGTATATTTAGAACCCTTATCACCTTATCCTAGAAATATATAAGTGTTGGACCTTTAGAATCCGAAAAAGCATTTCATAATAATGTAACATTTCAATCTTTCCAAGAGTGCCCCTTCTCTCCACTTATAAAAGGCCCCCACTTATACCACCTTATTCACACATTAAAGCCATTTTTCTTGGACAAACTATGCCCAAATACTCTCTAAAATTCCCTACCTTACTCTTAGAAGCCTCACTTTGGGCAGAAGTCTTCCCAAGGAATCCTTTGGCTCAAATCAAAAAGAGTTACCCGATTTTAAGGTAATGTCTTCTCTAATGTTGTTTTGTTTTATTCTGCTTCTCCAACCCCTTAAACTCTTTTTATTCCTTTCTTTTGTAACAACAACAGTATATAAAATATACTAGGATGTTTTTATGATAAGGATTTGGTTTACACTTACACACACCTTCGTCTAATAGTTAAAGAATATACTGTTTCTGTGGGTGGCGAAATACTGCCTCACGAAACGATGATTGTTCAATATTCTTTTAACACCTCTAATGGTGGCCATTTTGATGACACTATTTTCATATATGATATATATATTATGTTTATGTTTTCCTTATGCTTCTGTATTTCTCATTTATGGCATACTTTATGATTTCCATTATTGGTAAACGCGATAATTTCATTTTAGGAAGTGCGGACTACCGCCCCCTCAAAGTGATTTGAATCATTAATGCCATATGTGGGATGTATGAAGGATGGAGTAATGGTATTATACATTATATTATACTGGTATTATATTATACCTTTATATAATTATAACTTCATTCCATTAAATATGAAATATAAATGAAAGTAGCGTTCATGTGTACGTACGGCTTACCGTCTCCATGAACGGTGCATTTCATTTCTTACCTCTAAACGTTATGGAATATTATAAATGCATGTATATACTGGATATATGTGATATATATTATATCTACATCATGAATATAATTCTGGATATAATGGATATTTCACCACATGAATAACTTGTAATTATAAGAAGTTTATTTTTGACTCAAGTACCAAAGATCGACAAAACGACCGTTATTAACTTAAATAATTACATAATGTTCATAACATGGTAATAAGTGATATAAAAGGAATAATGAACTTGAAAAAGTATATTAAGAAGGTAGAGATTAACTCTAGTTTATTATTCAGGATATCAAAGAACGGTCGAGTGAATTCGGACACGAGGTAAGGGAACTTCTTAACCCAATTTCCATTATTTGGGTTAATCTCCTATTTTAAAATTATGTCATGATATTATTATGTCCTATCTTGTATTTATACTTTATTTATGTGTACATATAGTTAATACACATAATATATCTAGTTTATTTAAGAAAATGATATTTGTAAGGGACTTCGTCTCAATCTCCACTCATTGAGGCATATTTTGTTTTATACACAAATTTATTTTATACGGTGTATAAACCCATTTGACTTTTACGTTTATTGAAAAGGAATATTTTTATACAAAGCGTTTTACTAAACGACAAAAAGGAATGTTTTTATTGTCGTACGTATGCGGCGACAATGACTTCTCCGCTGCCGTGACCATTATTTGAGTTCTGACTTCCTCTACAAGCCATAACTATTTTTTTAAATGAAAAGTAAATACAAAGTTTTAATTTTATTTTGGTATTGAAAATGGTTTTGATAATGTTTTTATTATATCAATGTGTTGTATTGATATCTTGTGAATGAAATGTGGAAATTTTATGTTTCCTTTATGCATGTTTTATGTGATATGATTATGTTATGGTTTATGATGTGTTTAAACCTGTTCATATGAGGAATGCATTGGACTTAAAAAGTGACAGGTGGAGCCCGCTATAGCTCCTCGATGAATCGGTAGGTCTCATAAGACAAACTAGTGTCTTGGAATGAGGCCTTGACAAAATCTTATTTGTGGTCTTGGCACGAGGCCTTGGCTACGTGGTCATGATAGTCTGGCATTATGTATTCCATCATTATGAAAGTGGTTATTGATATTGCATGTGATTATTCGACTAGTAGAATATCCATGTGAGTAAGTAAATGGAATTATTTAATTTATTTTTGTCATATTATGCGGAAGTTAAAGTTTAAAAAGGCTTTTGTTTTAGTTATACATTGCCTTAAATGTTAATGTTTATTTACGAAAGCTTCCGCAATATTGTTATCCTTACTGAGCATCTGAGCTCACCCCTTTCAATGTTTTAATATTTTCCAGGATGTGAAGAAGTATTGTATGAATGACCTGAATGGATAGTCACAAGAGGATATGAGTGTGGACTATGGAGACTTTGTTATTGTAGTTTTTCACTTTATGATGTAATGTAACATTTATGAATGTATCTAGTGTTTCCAAGGCTACTAAACTAATCGGTCTTTCAAGACTTGATCTTTTGTGATCATTCCAATGTTACGAAGTAATGCACCGACTCTGGATAGCTGGGCTTAGGGCGTTACAAGGTAAACCTTCGATTGAATAGATTCTATATCTTCTTTTCTGAAGAAGTCACCCGACCACCAAGTGGAAGAAATTAGTTTTCACTAAGTTTAAATTTTCAGTTAAACGTAGTGTGTGACTGTCTCTTGAGCATGATTTACTTTTTAGTGAAATCCTTAGATAAAATAAATTTTAAATTTAGCACGATCAAGACATTTTTACAATGAACTTGATGTTTTTTAAACAAAATTATTATCAAGGGAAAAATAAAGATAAGCATCTATTAAATAAAAAGCATGATCAAAGTAAAAAATATCAATCAGGACAACCTATTCCCCAATAAGTGTTTAATAAAAAATCATGGATGTATTAATCATATACAAAGGGTTATGAGCATAAAAATACATGAATAAAATAAATTAATAAATGGGGAAAGGATATTTGATTGTCTTCTTCCTCCCACAATTGCTGGTCAAATCCCAGTAACTTTCGATTGCTCGGTTTTCTCCTTACTTTGTATCCTACCTCCTGTGTGTCTCTCCAGCTAAATGTGTATATGGGATGGGGTTTTAACTTTAGTAGGACCTTATTTAGTGGTATTATGGATTTGGTTCATTGGTTTTACATTATCAGAGGGCTCAAATTCATTCAGTGTGGGATGGTTTCAACTACGTTGGCGGCAGATCCACAGTGGGTCATCAGCAAGCAAGGAGACTATATAGATCTCCATCATCAATGGCTCGACCATCAATTGTGTAGTAAAGTGGATATTAGTTGGTAGTGTATTTAAGACCAGTATATCATGGGTGGGTGGTAGATATTTATAGTGAAAGATATTGGTGAGGTGCTAACAGTAGAATATGAGAGTACTTGGAGAGAAGGCTATCTGGTAGTTGGATATTGTGGTAAAAATTATTCTATGTGAGTTGATATACTCTCCTCACTAGTAAGGAGAAAATTAGGTACATTGTTTTCACATACCCTAATTTTAGATACCTAGGAACCTGATAAAACCCCTTTGTAATGAATTTGGTTACATGAGAAATTAGATACGTTGGGCTTCAACAATTTTTCTATGTAGAGTAGCCTATAAAATTGGATACGTGACTCTTGGAAAAATTGGCTACATGATGCCTGCACTAAAATTGGCTACATAGACCCTTATAAATTTCATCCACATGACATGATGCAATTGAAAATATAAAAAATGCAAAAAGTAAATTAAAATAATTCATGAGGGATATATATAAACATAAATATAAATAAATTTAAATATATAAATTCAAATACCTAAAAAAATAATTTTAAAAAACAAATTTTATTTTAATAAATTTAAATTACTTAAATTTATTAAATAAATAATTAATAATAATCAAAGAATAAATAAATTAATACAAAAATAATGAATTAAACTATAAATTAAAGTCACTAATTAAATTTATTAAATTATAAATCAAATTAAACCCCAATTAACTATTTAAATAATTAAAAAAACAAAAACAAAGAAAAATAATGACATTTAAAATATTAATTATAAATAAAAACTCTAAATTACTTATTATACACAACACTTGACACATTAAAAATTAAACATAAAAATAATAAAATAAACATTAATTTCAATAATTTAACAAATTTATTATAAATTAACTAAAACAAATAAATTAACTAAATTAAGGCATATTTTAATACTACAAAAATAATTTAACTATAAAAATGATGTGGAAAATGATATGAATTAAATTCCACAACAAATTCTACCACACTTAAACTGTTGTCTATCCTCAAATAACTCAATGCATTTTATCTTTGTAAAACAGAAAAAGGATTTTTCACAGTAAAATTAAATTGAATCCTATTAAGACATTTATCACAAGAGTTCATGCTGAAATTCAAATACACACTAAGAATAAAGGGAACATAGATTAATTCATCATTAAATATGTCATGCCTCCTATGTGAAGCCACTCACTTCCCTACATTGATTTTAGTTCATGTTCTAATTCCAAGAGTGATGATAGGTCATATTTATGTGGATATAAAATCTTAACAGGAGGAACTTTTAATCTTAATTTTCTACTATGATCTAAAATTTCAAAGTTCATTTTTATCAATTCATTATAAAACTAAAATTATTTTTATATAATTAGGTTGTCTCCTTATTCTTATAGGATCAAAATTCCACTCACCTTAATGAGCTCATTTTTGACAAGGCCCTATATTTTTTATTTTTCCTAGCCAAAGGTTTGTGTATAACACTGTGTAAACCACTTATTGAGTTTGAATTTTATTTATTTAATATAAACTCACCTATTGCCTTTATTTCAAAGACTCTTTATAGGATACCATTTGAGAATTTTACTCTAGATTCAAAAGACTTATATGATTATCATTTGAGTTGGTTCTCTAAGGTGTTTTGTTTTAGATTCATGTGTTGCCTAGGTTCAATTTCAAATTTCAAGTTTCCTTAAGTTATGATCATAACTGTCACGACCCCCTCCCACCAAAGATGCTCCTCCTAAGCTGGAAATGGTGGAAGGGAGATAATGACCCCTGATTCCCGCCTCTAGTAGGCCCCAGAGTGGCGACTAGCACCAAGGGTATGAGTTTTTCACAAATATAGGAGGCATTACCCTTTTTATTTATTTAAGATCGGGAAATAGGATGAGTGAGACACCAAAAGAAAAGGAACAAGTAAATAAACCCAAACCAATACCACATGCATGTTTAAACAGTTCTGAAACAAGGTACAAGTACAAGAAAGCTAAAAAGTATAATACCAAAAGAAACAAGAGTACAACAAACTGCAACAAATCCAACTATACCAACTAGTAGGGTCCCGCACGGCCCTGTTAGTCCTCCTAGAAACCTGAAAGTAAATGTAGGGTGAGAATACAAGTATAATCAGTAGGGAAACCTAAATCCCTCGTGCACAAGTGGGGAGACATCCTAATGTCCCGTGAGAACAACAAAAGAAACCAAAACCTAGAAAGGAATTCTATCCACCCAACCTCACCAGCCACGCTCACCAAAACACAAAACAAGAGGTAGTAGTAGTATATAAGAACAAGAGTATTGGGTACCCCACACTATTTCTCACTAGTTAGCTCCTCTTCCTAACGGGGAACATCCTGATGCTACCACACTCTTCCTGACCATACACACATGGGCCTCATAACCACATATCCTGCCCGCACACACCTGGGCCTCACAACCACATATCCCACCCGCACACACCTGGGCCTCACAACCATATATCCCGCCCGTACACACCTGGGGCTCATCCCGAAGATTATTAGAAAAAAGTAAACTTGCCTGAAGTGTCTTGGGCTAAAACCACCCCAACCAAAACCTACCTGAAGAGTCTTTGGTGTAAGGTCACCTCAAGCCATCACAGCCTATGAAAGAAGGAGTAGGAAGGGGCTAGTAACTAAGGGGAAACACCCTCTCTCATGAAATGGGAGTGTTCGACACTAAGTGCTCAACAAGGGTGGGGTGCGACAAAACACAAAGATACAGATATATATATATATATGTATACCAAACACACAGCCCAACCTATGGCTTCTAAACAGAGAAACTGAGCACGTGCCTCAGCACTGCTATGTCGAAGCATGAATACAACAAACAACCCCAACCCCATTTAGGTTTTCATGTTTCAACAGAATTAGTTTATTAGTTCCTTAACTACTGGGAAATTATCCACAACCAACCATATCAATCGTTCGTAAAACATATCCTTGCCATCCAAAAATCAAGTTAGGAAAATAAAATCAACACAAACAAGTCCCTTATTATTAACCAACCATACCCATTGATTATTATTCCCATTCCATTACCATGCCCCACCATTCATTAACTCTTCCAATTGTATTTATTATTCACAAACCATAGTTCGTTCACATTCAAACCCATCCCTGCAGCCCCGCTGCCAACCACCATAACCACAAACACACCGAAACCCATACATCATCATCCCTTTATACCATTTATCACAGCCCCACTTCCCATCACCAACATAGCATTCACACCAACCCAAAACCAAGCCAACCGCAGCCCCGCTGCTCACCCGATCCACAACAACCCACAAAACACCCCCCTTCACATAAAAAAACCCTAACCAGCACCCACATGTTTATTATTTCAGATTTGTTCAACCGGGGTGATCACACAAGGGTTCCGATTATTCATTTAATCAGCCAACTTTACGTGATTAACCAATTTCCACATTCCACAAAGTTTCCATCCATAAACGGTCTAGAAAGATAGGGTAGCATTTAATTGTTCAATCAAAGGCCCCCAAAGACTGTGATTTTCAGTAGGCATAATCCTATTCAATTCACAATATAACAATAGGATAAACAAAGATAAACATAACAACTTCCCCATCCCCGTTCTTCAAGCCATATATTATCTTCATTAAACTGGTTCAACTATGTCTCGTGAAAGCAAGAGGACACCCATCCCACATGATGCACAAATTAGAGAGACGAAGGTAAAAACCTTACCTCCATAGGTTATGATCACAATGCTCCCCCAGGTCAACTTTAGAAGACGTTTGTCGGCGTTCGTTGCTTCTGTCAAATCCAAAAAAAACCTCCTCGGGTAAAATCTGGGAAGGAAAGGACAAAGTTAAGACAACAGATCCAAGATCAGAAGTTCCGCCTCGTTGTTACGATCCCGTGGACGCTGACAGATCATAAATCGGAGATCGAACGAAGAAGCTATGGAAGAAAGGAGATTTGGAGTCTCTCTCTGGAGAGCTCTACTAGAGGGAATGGGGAGGAGAGGAGTGATTTGAAAAGGAGGAGAGGCCCCCTCCTTTTATAGGCGATAAAAACTAAAGTACACGGAGTGTACTTTCTAGTGCATGGCATGTACTTGGCCATTTCACATGGTCTCCATGTGGCTTCTGACATGGCCTTCAACGCGAAACACAGTCGTTGACTGGTCAACACACGGTTTGAGGGTAACGCGTACGCGGGGAGACACTACACGGCATGTAGGATGGGCTACATGGCGTGTACTCATTTATTTCACATGGTAATGACACAGCTTCAACATGGCACACGACTTTTGACTGGTCGACACATGGTTTGAGGGTAACGCGTATGTGGGGAGACACTACACGGCATGTAGGATGGGCTACACGGCGTGTACTCATTTATTTCACATGGTAAGGACACAGCTTCAACATGGGGTATACCTAGAGATGTAGTACACGGTGTGTACTCACACTACACGGTGTGTAGTTACAAAATTCTGAAAAGTGTGGGAAAAGTCCATTTTACCCTCCAGAACACTTCATGACCTTCTTTTCGACAAAGGAAAGGTCCAAAGAGGTCCGGGCCATTACATCAGATACCTCTTAAAACATTCTCGTCCCTGAGAATTCAAAATGCAACCCAGAGGAACCCAACAAGATACCTCTTTGGGCTCTCGTTATAACAGGAACCCATCTAACCACCCTAATCATATGTGTTAGGAATTCCTTCTCCTATGTCAAGATATTATCCGCTTTAGGCGGCACTGACTCACCTGCATGGGTTTAATCGCATCCTCATTAATGCGTCTTGATTAAGAATTGGGTCTTCCCACTTCCATACATTAGGATTTTTCAACTTCCACTTCCCTCAACACCGTACAACCAACACACTGCCCGAACACATGGTTTGGGGAAATTCATTCTCCTATGTCGAGATATTATCTGCTTTAGGCAGCACTGACTCGCCCGCACGGGTTCAATCACATCCGAATTAATGCGTCTCGATTAAGGATCAGGTTTTTTCCTTTCCCCACACATCCGGACATGTTACACATTTCCAGAGAACAAGGAAACAAAAAGTCTCACAACCGAAAATCCAAGCATTCTATATATCAAAGGTACAAAGTATAACATCAAAAACAAAGCTCAGAAGAACAAATCAAAACACAAGTCAAAACAACTCCAGGTACTGAGCATGCATCTGAGCCTCCCACTCCCAAGTGCTCTCCTCAAGGCCGCCATGCCTCCATAACACACGAACCAAGACAATGGTTTGTCCACGGAGCACCTTCTCTTTACGATCCTCGATTCTGACTGGTTGGTCCTCTAAGGTCTTGTCATCTACCATATCTAACTCTCCCCAGTCGATAACGCGAGAGTCGTCGTGTAAGTACCGACGAAGCTGGGAGACGTGGAAGACATCATGAACCTTCTCTAACTGAGGTGGCAGGGCTAGCTGATGTGCCACCTCTCCGACTCGTCTCAGCACCTCGAAAGGTCCAATGAACCTAGGAGAGAGCTTACTCCCTTTCTCAAACCTCTGTTTCCTCCATCGAGGGGAAACCTTCAAGAACGCATGATCTCCCACCTCGAACTCCAAGGGCCTCCTCTGACGATCAACATAAGACTTCTGTCGGTCCTGAGCCACTTTCATCCTCTCACGCACAAGATGGACTTTCTCTGTGGTGCTCTGTACTACCTCTGGCCCAAGAGCACCTGTCTCACCAACCTCTGCCCAGAAAATGGGTGAACGACATGGTCTTCTATACAATGCCTCAAATGGTGCCATGCCAATAGTAGAGTGGAAGCTGTTATTGTAGGAAAAATCTACTAAAGTAAATTGTCACACCCATGACCCTCCAAAATCCAAAACGCATGCTCGCAACATTTCCTCCAACGTCTGGATAGTCCGCTCTCTCTGCCCATCATTCTGGGGGTGGAAAGTAGTGTTAAGGCGTAGCTGGGTGCCAAAAGCATGTTGTAACCCCCTCCAGACTCGTGAGGTAAACTGATTATCCTGATCTGAGATGATAGTGTTCAGAACTCCATGCAAATGCACCACATCGTCTACATACCTCTGTGCTAAGGTACTCACTGGGCCTGACTCCTTAATTTCCAAGAAGTGAGCTGATTTCGTCAGTCGGTCCACCACTACCCAGATAACATCATAACCACCCTGAGCTCTGGGTAGTCCTGTGACGAAGTCCATTGATATGTCATCCCATTTCCACTCGGGGACATATAAAGGATGCAAGAAACCATTGGGAACACGGTGTTCAACCTTCACTTGCTGAAACACAAGGCACTTAGCCACAAACTCTGCCACTGCCCGTTTCACCCCCGGCCACCAAAAATGTTCCCTCAGGCCTCGGTACATTTTTGAAACCCCTAGATGTACTGCCAAGGATGAGCTATAGAACTCATGGAGAACTCCCTCACGCATCGCCTCTGGAACAAACATCCTTCCATGAAAAAACATCCAATGTCAGTTGTCCTCTGACCATACTTCTGGAGCGTTTCCCTGATCAATACGATCCCGCATTATTTCAGCCTCAGAGTCTCCCCACTGAGACTCTTCCACCTGCTGCAATAAAGAGGACTGCACCGTCATCTGAAACAAACAGCCTCTAACACCCTCTACCCTTGCATACAAGTGCAAGGAATCCAACTCTCTCATCACTCTCCAAGCATCAGAGGATTCCTGAACCACTTCCTTATGCGACTTGCTGATTAGGGAATCAGCCACAACATTTCCCTTACCTTCAGTGTAAGAGATCTCGAAGTCATAGTCTTAGAGAAACTTAACCCATCTCCGCTGCCATAAGTTCAGTTCACACTGGGAGAAGATATAACGTAAGATCTTTTGATCTGAGAAGACCACAAAGCGCTCCCCAAAGAGGTAATGTCGCCACAATTTCAGTGTGAACACTACTGCTGAAAGCTCTAGGTCATGGTTGGCATAGTTATGCTCGTGAGGGCACAACTTCCTAGACCCATAACAGATCAGACCCTTCTTCTGCATCAGTACGCACCCTAAACCAAGGCCAGAAGCATCACAAAACACCTCGTACAACAACCCTTCCTCTAGAAACCTGAGTACGGGAGCACTGATCAACTTCTCCTTTAGGTAGTCGAAAGCTTTCTGGCACTGCTCATTCCATAGGAAGACCTGGTTTTTCCTAGTCAAAGACATCAATGGAGCAGAAACTCGAGAGAAGTCCAAAATGAACCTCCGATAATAACCTGCCAACCCCAGGAAACTACGAACTTCTACCACGCTCTTGGGTGCCGCCCAAGAAACAACTTCCTCTACCTTCGATGGGTCCACTAACACTCCATGCTGAGACACTACGTGCCCAAGTAAGTGTACTTCTTGTGTTAAGAACTTACACTTTGACAATTTCCCATAAAGATGGTGGTGTCGAAGGACTTCCAAGACTACACTGAGATGCTCAATGTGCTCCTCCTCTGATCTTGAGTAGATCAGGATGTCATCAATAAACACAATGACGAACTAGTCCAGAAACTCTCGGAAGACAAGGTTCATAAGTCCCATGAACACAGCTGGTGCATTTGTAACTCCGAATGACATCACTACAAACTCAAAGTGCCCATACCTACACTTGAAAGTCATCTTCAAGATGTCACTGTCCTTTACCCTCAGCTGATGATATCCAGATCGTAGATCAATATTAGAAAACCAACCTTCTCCCCTCAGATGGTCAAAAAGATCATCTATCCTTGGAAGGGGGTAACAGTTCTTGACTATTACCTGATTCAACCTTCGGTAGTCTATGCATAACCTGAGACCACCATCTTCCTTCTTTACAAACAAAACTGGAGCACCCCATGGCAACATGCTGGGTCAAACAAAACCCTTATCCATCAGATCGTCAATCTGAATCCGCAACTCCCGCAACTCTGAAGGTGTCATCCGATAAGGGGTCATCAAAATCGGACAGGCACCAGGCTGTAAGTCTATCCCAAACTCAACGTCATGTTGGGGGGGGGGGGTATAGTCACAACCTCCTCGGGAAAAACATCGAGGAACTCCCCAACAACCTCTGGGACATCCATCATATCTATATTAGTGGAAACCACTGATAACCCACTTAACAAGGAAAGGAGAGGCTTCACATGTCGGCTTCCCACCTGATAGCTCCTCTCGCCAACAAAAGATACACACTACCCATCCACGTCGGAGAACATGACCCTTCTTCAGAAGAAGTTGATAACGACACTAACAGAAAACAACCAGTTGATTCCTAGGATGACATCATATGGTTGCATCTGTAGCAAAAGAGGGTCCCCACTATATCGATGCGGTCCCAACGTCAGCCCACATCCCCAGCAAACACAAGATACGATGGTCTGGATTCCAACTGGTGTACTCAGCACCAGGGGTACGGAAAGTATCTCTACATCTAGACCCAAAGAATGGGCTAGACCGGGTGCAACAAAGGAGTGTGAAGCTCCTGAATCGAATAAAGTAGAAACAAGAGTGCTGAACAAACAAATCATACCTCGCACCACCTCTGGTCCTGCTGGAGCTGTCAACTCTGCTGCGTGCAACTGTCCACGCCCAGCTCCTCTGCCTCTCTGATGTCGACCACCTCCCCGACCATGTCCTGGTCGAGGTCCCTGAGGAGCACCCTAAGGTCGGCCTCCTCCTTCAAAGTCTGCCCACGGAGGAGCAGGGTCCTGCTGCTACTGGAAGGGCCTTGCCAGAAACTGGTGCTGCTGAGGCAGGCACTGAACCTGCCCACCTCCACTGTACCGAGCTTGGGTCGGGCACCAACTCTGAATGTGCCCGAAACCTCTAAAAGAAAAACACTTCGGTCCTGGTCTCGTGAAAAAGGGGCGAGAACCCAAAGATCTGAACTGGAACTGCTGGGTCCTACTCCCTACTGGCCTGAATCTAGAAGGTCCTGTCACAGGAGACCTGTTGCTGACTTCCTTCCCCTTCGACGAACCCGGATAGATCCCCTCTCATGGTGCACCTCCCTATAAGTGAATCCTTTATACAACCTCTTCCTTCTTCTGTACTTCCAAGTATGTCAGAAGAGTGAAGGGGGTGACAGTATACTAGAGCGAAGGAAGAAGCACCTCTTCCAAACGTATCGCCCAAGACTCCTCATCCGAAAAAAGATCCTGAGAAAAGCGTAGGAGATCCTTGAACTTGATCCACAACTCTCATACTGACATACTCCTTTGGTGGAGGGAGAGTGACTCCTGCCGCTTCTCTGCCTTGATCATAGAAGAAAGGAATTCCTCTCGGAATTCCTTCTCAAAGTCAGCCCACGGAACCTCTGTCTCTGTCCTCTCTCCGAGGTAGAGCGTCCACCACTGACATGCTGCACCTCTCAGCTGACTGACTTCTAGGGGAACCCAGTACTCCCTCAGAGCACGGATCAAAGTAAAAGCGATCCCAAGCTCCTCAAACCACCCCTCTGTCTCCATATCCAAAGTACTACCCTCGTACTTATTGAGGATTTGTCACTGGAAAGAACAGAGATTCTTCTTCCACTGGATATCTTCCTCCTCTCGGTCAATCCTCAACTGATCGACCACCTGAATCTGCTGGGCTTCGGCTATCTAAGCCACCCGGGGATGACATCCAGGTGCCATAGCTGTATGGTAAACAAAGATCGCCTAATCCCAAGTAGTAAGGAAATTTCTCAAGGTTTCATTTTATCATTTTATTCAATTTCTTTCCCAGAACACCCAAATCAAGTAAAAAACAATAATGATGATGCATGTACCTTCCCTAAGTTCTCTACCCTGCAATTAATGTAGTCTCACTTGGTCGTTCGGTAGGCTCAAAGTCCTTGCATCGGATCACGGGGGGCCCTAAAATCCCGTGTCCTAGCCGGTCTTCCCTGGCCTATGTCATGCACCAAGATTAGCCAACACTGTTGCCCTACCATCCCATGAAATCTTCACTGTGCCTAACTCCAGAATCCATCCTATCTCTCAACCCCCCTCTGATACCATTCTGTCATGACCCCCTCCCACCAAAGATGCCCCTCCTGAGCTGGCAATGGTGGATGGGAGATAATGACCCCTGAGTCCCGCCTCTAATAGGCCCCAGAGTGGAGACTAGCACCAAGGGTATGAGTTTTTCACAAATATGAGAGGAATTACCCTTTTTATTTATTTAAGATCGGGAAATAGGATGAGTGAAACACCAAAAGAAAAGAAATAAGTAAATAAACCCAAACCAATCCCACATGCATGTTTAAACAGTTCTAAAACAAGGTACAAGTACAAGAAAGCTCAAAAGTACAATACCAAAAGAAACAAGAGTACAAGAAATTGCAACAACTCCAACTGTCCCAACTAGTAGGGTCCCGCACGGCCCTGGTATTCCTCCTGGAAACCTGAAATTAAATGTAGGGTGAGAATACAGGTATACTCAGTAGGGAAACCTAAAGCTGTCGTGCACAAGTGGGGAGACATCCTAATGTCTCGTGAGAACAACAGAAGAAACCAAAACCTAGAAAGGAATTCTATCCACCCAACCTCACCAGCCACGCTCACCAAAACACAAAACAACAGGTAGTAGTAGTATATAAGAACAAGAGTATTGGGTATCCCGCACCATTTCCCACTAGTTAGCTGCTCTTACTAACGGCGAACGTCCTGATGCTACTATACTCTTACCGCTCGTACACACCTGGGCCTCATAACCACATATCCCGCCCGCACACACCTAGGCCTCACAACCACATATCCCGCCCGCACACACCTGGGCCTCACAACCACATATCCCGCCCGCACATACCTGGGCCTCACAACCACATATCCCACCCGCACACACCTGGGCCTCATCCCGAAGATTCTTAGGAAAAAGTAAACCTGCTCGAAGAGTCTTTGGATAAAACCACCCCAACCGAAACCTACCTGAAGATTCTTAGGTGTAATGTCGACTCAAGCCATCACAACCTATGGAAGAAGGAGCAGGAAGGAGCTAGTATCTAAGGGGAAAACACCCTCTCCCATTAAATGGGAGTGTTCGGCACTATGTGCTCAACAAGGGTGGGGTGCGACAAAACACAAAGATACAGATATATATATGTATACCAAACACATAGCCTAACCTATGGATTCTAAATAGAGAAACTGAGCACGTGCCTCGACACTACTATGTCAAAGCATGCATACAACAAACAACCCCAACCCCATTTAGGTTTTCATGTTTCAATATAATTAGTTTATTAGTTCATTAACTACTGGGAAATTATCCACAACCAACCATATCAATCATTCGTAAAACATATCCCTACCATCCACAAATCAAGTTAGGAAAACACAAGCAACACAAATAAGTCCCTTCTTATTAACCAACCAGCCCCATTGATTATTATTCTCGTTCCATTACCATGCCCCGCCATTCATTAACTCTTCCGCTTTTATTTATTATTCAAAACCCATAGTTCGTTCACATTCAAACCCATCCCTACAGCCCTACTGCCAACCACCATAATCAAAAACACACCGAAACATGTACATCATCATCCCTTGATACCATTTATCACAGCCCTGCTTCCCATCACCAACATAGCATTCACATCAACCCACAACAAAGCCAACCGCAGCCCCGCTGCTCACCCGATCCAAAACAACCCAAAAAACACCCCCCCCCCTCACATAAAAAACCCTAAACACC
Organism: Viscum album; assembly: GCA_963277665.1. Lineage (NCBI taxonomy): Eukaryota > Viridiplantae > Streptophyta > Magnoliopsida > Santalales > Viscaceae > Viscum > Viscum album. The sequence goes on along the minus strand of OY728134.1, from coordinate 1,156,744,695 downwards.
ACCCACATGTTTATTATTTCAGTTTTGTTCAAACGGGGTGATCACACAAGGGTTCCGGTTATTCATTTAATCAGCCAACTTTACGTGATTAACCAATTTCCACATTCCATAAAGTTTCCATACATAAACCATCTAGAAAGATAGGGCAGCATTTAATTATGCAAGCAAAGGCCCCCAACGACTGTGATTTTTAGTAGGCATAAGCCTATTCAATTCACAATATAACAATAGGATAAACAAAGATAAACATAACAACTTCCCCATCCCCATTCTTCAAGCCAGTTATTATATTCATTAAACTGGTTCAACTATGTCTCATGAAAGCAAGAGGACACCCATCTCGCATGATGCACAATTTAGAGAGATGAAGGTAAAATCCCTACCTCCACAAGTTCTGATCACAACGCTCCCCCGGGTCAACTTTAGAAGACATTCGTCGGTGTCCGTCACTTCTGTCAAATCCCGGAAAAACCTCCTCAGGTTAAAGCTGTGAAGTAAAGGCCGAAGGGAAGACAACAGATCCAAGATCAGAAGTTCCTCCTCATCGTTATGATCCCATGGCCACTGACAGATCGTAAATTGGAGCTCGTACGAAGAATTTATGGAAGAAAGGAGCTTTGGAGTCTCTCTCAGGAGAGTTCTGCTCGAGGGAATGGGGAGGAGAGGAGTGATTTGAAAAGTAGGATATCCCCCCTCATTTTATAGGTGAGAAAAACTAAAGTACATGGCGTGTACTTTCTAGTACACCACGTGTACTCGGCCATTTCACATGGTCGCCACGCGGCTTCCAACACGGCCTTCAACACGGAACACGGTCGTTGATTGGTCGACACACGGTTTGAGGGTAACGCGTACACGGGGAGACACTAAAAGGTGTGTAGGATGGGCTACATGGCGTGTACTCATTTATTTTACATGGCAAGGAAATGACTTCAACACGGCACACGACCGTTGACTGGTCGACACACGGTTTGAGGGTAATGCATACGCGGGGAGACACTACACGACATGTAGGATGGGCTACACAGTGTGTACTCATTTATTTCACACGGCAAGGACACGAATTCAACACGGGGTATACCTAGAGAGGTAGTACACAGCGTGTAATCACACTACACCGCGTGTAGTTACAAAATTCTGAAAATTGTGGGAAAATTCTATTTTACCCTCCAGAACACTTCACGACCTTATTTTCGACAAAGGAAAGTGCCGGAGAGGTCCGGGCCATTACAATAACTCCACAAATATCTATCATATCCCACTCCCATTCTCAATTCCTAAAGAGAATATCCAGAAAAATAGTATGTAGAACTACTGAAAAATCATACACCCCAATAATTGTAGAATCAATGCAACCCTCAATAACATACATGTTATTATCCACTAGGTAGGACATGATTAATGTGGGAATTGAGGCCTAATACACTCATTTTGTGAAGTAATTTAAAAAAATTAACAATTTTTTTTTCCATTTTAGTGTTATAAAAAATTAAGAGGGATTTTGGTGTGTCTAGGATTTGAAGAAAAACTTAGTATAAAGAAAAACTTTTATCCTCCACCCTTAAATCCCAATATTTTTTCCAATGTTATTTCCTAAGGTGAAAGAAAATTTAGATCAAAAAATGTTTCTAAGTTAGCGATAAAGAGAATATAAAGGGGTTATATGAAAGATCAAAAATTACCTTTTCCACACATCCAAAAAGTTTGAGTATTTTGAAAGTAGATTATTTTTATTTTTATGTACAGACAAAAGAATTTTCAATTTGGTTCAAATATTATCAAGATAAATAATATTGGGTAGTATCAGTTAAACATAAGTGGTTAAAATGGGTGAAAATGGTTTCCAAAATGCATCTCCACTTAATTTTAAACTCTCTAGTATTCAAAAGGATAACAACCAAGTGAGAAATTATGTTCAAAATGTACACAACAATATATGGGATTACACCTCACTTGTTTCATAACAAAAAACAATATTAATTTGAAAATTTAAAGTTTATAGAATTAAAAATAGTACTCTCCTGAATATGGAAGATTCTCATCAATTTTTTCTTCTTTAAAATGAAGCCTCCCTATGTTTTATTTATGAAATATCCTTTCATTTTGTATTCTATTTCTTACAATTATCAGTAGATGAAAATTATAACTCATGATTTAAATGTCACGCCACTTGTGGAGGAACTTCCAGATTATTACCCTACAATAAATACCACACAATTAAAAATAAGTGTTAAAAAAATGAAACTAGAAACTAAATGAGGATATTATTGGGATACCCCCCCCCCCCAATGGGTTCTATGTTTTGGATATTCATAGATGGAAAATCTTTGTATCAACCCCAGTCTGAAAGAGGTTGTGATTTCTTGATTAAAACCCACCAGATGTGATTCCTTCTAGCTTCAGTGATCTGTAACTTTTGTACTACCCCTTGTAAATATTCTTTCATGTAACCCTCATTAATATTATATCTTTTATGGTATTTTTTAATGGGAAACATGATATATGATTACTTCCCTTCTTCAACAGCTTCAGGTTCAGGGAGCACAGGTCATAGAAAATCAACTGTAGGGTGGGATTTTCCATCTAGTTCAGCCCAAGGTCTATTTTCCTATTTGGATATAAGATATGAATATGCACCCTATTTTGATCCTATGTACTTCTCTAATAACTCTTATTCAATATCTACCCCCATAAAAAAGTTTTCAATAAATATTGGGAGCTCTAAAAATTCCTCATTGGGTGCAGCCTTCTCAAGAATCTCCTAAAAATCACAAAGGTGAGTTGTATTTTAATATCTAAATAGAGAGGAACATAATTAATATCAAACTAAATTAAATAAAAATTAAATAAGAACACTTCTTATCCCATGAAATTTTCAATTCATTGTAAGAAATCAGTTTTCCCTTCTTCAAGATGGAAAATCAATCTTGGGATAATTTTTAGGGTAGGAGTGAGGTAGTCAACCTCCTACAACCTCCCTTCAAAAAATAAAACCTCTAGTGTGGTGTCCAAAAAAAGGATAGGATATATGATATTGGTTTGAACTTTTGAATCATTGAAAAATCATTAGAAAATTCGATGATATCAAAATCATTATAATTAATATCAGGGAGAAAATGATTATTAAAATAGTACCTTCAATTTTTGCATTTCCCATCTCCTGCCATCCCATGAAAAATTCCTCAGTATGTGGTTTTTGAATTTCTAGCCCCGAATCCAGGGGAACATCAAGATAAAAAATAGTTAAGTCTAACTTCTTATCTCTAAACCTACTTTTTTTATCTTTTATTTTTAGTTTCTTCCTAGAAGTATTTATAGCAGGTTTTTGGAGCACATCCTTACCCACTTGATTCTATTTTAGTCTATGCCAATCTTGTTGATACATTTCCATGGTTTTATTATGTTTAAATTATTTCCTCTTTGGTGATCTATCAATGTTTTCACTCTTGAAATCAATGTTTAAATGCATCAATATCCTCCTAATGTTTTCAAACCTGGCCAGACATTGATAATGAAATTGAATTTCTAGATTTCATCATTATTTATTTTTTTAGAAAAAATTTAAAAACCACCAAGGAAAACATTTATTCCCTAGAAAAGATTCCAAAATTTGGAATGAGGTCATTGGACACAAGGAAATTAAATATTTATAACTGCACTTACAATTAGTCTAGTGATGAGAATAGGTCGATCTACATGGAAGGACTCACAGTTTGTGATTTAAGTGTGTGAAAAATAAGAAAAAAATTATATTAAAAAAACAACAAAAAAAGATGATAAAAGTGGGAATGGAAGTGAAGCTACACTATGAATGAATATCTGTGTGGATATGAATGTGAGATTAAAAAGGGAATGATAAAAAATAGAGGACATAAGAGCACAACTTGTGAATGAGAGATTAGTCGATGGAGTAAAGAGAATTCACTTGGCTATTTTTTATAGTGATTTTACTTCATTCATGCTATTGATTTAAACCACATGAAACTGATTTAAAGTGGCTAACCTAATTAGTCATTAATTCAAGATATGTCTGAATAACTTCTAAAACTTATCAACTGCAAAATTCACCATATCACCAAGTGGAACAAATCAATTTTCACTAAGTTCAAATTGTATATTGAACTTAGTGTTTGACTCTCTCTTGATCATTATTTACTTTTCAATGAAATCTTAAAAAATCACTTTAGCATGAATAAGTCCATTTTACACTGAACATGATGTTTTGAAACAAAATGATTATCTAAAGAGAAATAGAGAGAATCATTCATTAAATAAAAAGTATAAAAAAAGTAAAAAAGATCAACCAGCACAACCTATCCCCCCATAAGTGTTTAGCTGAAAGTAATGGATGTATTAATTATATACAAAGAGTTTTGATCATAATAATCCATGAAAAAAATAAATGAAGAAATGGGGAAAGGATAGTGGATTGTCTTCTTCATCCTGAAACTACTGCTCAACTCCTAGTAACTCTCGATGTCTCAGTTTTATCCCTGCTCTATATCCTTTCTCCCATGTGTCTCTCCAGCTGAATATGTGTGTGGGTTAGGGTTTAAAATTCAATAGGAGGTTGTTTTATGGTCGCATGGATTTGGTTTGTTGGTTTTCTATTATCATAATACTCAACTTCATATTGTATGGGTTGGATTCAACTTCATTAGTGGCGGATTAGTGGTGGGTCATTGGTGAGTAAGGTGACAGTTCAGATCTTCATCAACAGTGGATTAGCCATCGATTTGTGTAGTACATTAGATCTTGGTTGGCGGTGGATTGAAGACCAGTGGATTGTGGTTGAGTGGTAGATGCTAGTAGTTGAAGATCCTCGTGGGGTGTTGGTGGTAGAAGGCAAGAGTGGTAGGAGAGGAGGCTGACTGGTAGTTTGAACTTGCAGTAGAAATTTGGCTATGTGAGTTGAAATTCTCTCCTCAGTTGCAAGGAAGAAATAGGGTATGTGGTTTTCAGGTACCTGAATTTTGGATACCAGGGAACATGATAAAACCCCTAAATAATGAATTTGCTTATGTGAGAAATCATATACATGGGGTGTTATAAATTTGGCAATATATCCCAAAAAATTGGATACGTGACTCATGGTAAAATTAGATATATGACACTTGCACTGCAATTAGCTATATAGACCCTTTGAAAAAATTTCCATATGACATGATGCAACTGAAAATAGAAAAAAATAAAAAACTAAATTATAATAAATCATCAAAGATAAATGTAAATATAAATTTAAATAAATTTAAATATATAAATTCAACTACCTAAAATAATTAATTTTTTAAAAAAATTTAACTTGAATGAATTAAAATTACTTAAAATTATGAAATAAATAATTAATAATAAATAAATAATAAATAAATAAATAAAATAATAATGAATTAAACTATATATTAAAGTCACTAATTAAAGTTATTAACTTTTAAATTAAATTAAACTCTAATGAAATATTTACTAAATTAAAAAAACTAAAACAAAGAAATAATAAAATTACATTTAAAATATTAATTATAAATAAAAATTCAGAATTAATTATTATACACAACAATCAACACATTAAAAGTTAAATTTGAAAAACATAAAATAAACATTAATTTCAATAATTTATCAAATTAATAGTAAAATAACCAAAAAAATAAATTAGCAAAATTAAGGCATATTTTAATATTAAAAACATAATTTAACTATAAAAACTATGTGGAAAATGATATGAATTAATGGACACATCATCTACACATGACACAACTAGGCCGAACCCCATGGCGTGCAGACCCCTTCTCCTGACCTCCTATTCATCTAGTGATTTCTCATAATTTCTTGGAGATTGAGGGTCAAATCCCCTAGGTATATGTTCTTCCTCCCCTTATCTTTATTTTTCCTTTCCCTCATCACTATAATTGGTTTAGTCACACCCTAGGCCAAAGTTTTAACTTTATTTTTTTGATTTATTAGTTGTTTAGGGTTTGTATGGGTTCCCCCTTCCCCGTTAGGGTGTCTTCCATTGAAGGTGGAATGTTTCAACTTAGTGTATTTTTATTCTGCTTGATTTGAGGTAGTTTACCCCATGTTTAGGCTTTAAATTTAAGATCCATTTATTTATTTATGTTTTAAATGTTTTATTTAATTAATTATCCATATGTATGATAGTTAGATTGGATTTTGTAGAGGTGTCAAGGAGTTTTCCATTTGGTATAATGCCTTTACTTGGCATTTGAAGTGGAATTTGAAATTCCATGTATTTAAAAAGATTTGAGATAATTGTTTAAAATAAATTGAGATTATTTGAAATGGTTTGACCCCATTTTGGTCTAAAAATAATTTAAAAATCTTCATTTTGGATCTTTTTAGGATTTATGTGAAAATTGTATCAAATTATTAAAAAGGGGTTTTCAAATGAATTTATTTATAATTTTTTAGAAAATATTTTGAAACATATTTTTAAATGGATTTTGAAATTCAAAGTGGGTAAAATATTTATACATTTGATTAAGAATAAAAAAGTGACTCTTTTTAAAAAAAATCTTAACACACACATATATATAATTATAAATATGATGGTTCTACATATATAAATTGGTGTAAATATTTATGTGTGTGTGTGTATAGATTAACATGAGAATATTTTAATTTGTTTAATGAGATAAATAGGTGTATATATTTGGGTAAGTGTATATGTGTACAAATAGAAAAGATTTTTTTATCTCACTTAGTTTCTAAAATATATTTGAAAGAACCATTTTTCACTTTTATGAAATTTCTAAAGGGGTGCATTTGTTCGATCTCCTCTTAAACCTTTTTAGAATTTGATTGACTTGTATTATAGACATCAGTTTTTTCTTTGTGTTTTGTAACATATGATGATTTTAAACTTCGTTTTTTTTCTTCATAAGGTGTTAGGGGTGAGAGATAGTTATCTGATATATTCTGTGATACTTGTATTGCTCTCTGATTATTGTTTATAATTATCCTTATCTAGGATCATTTCTTGTTCACTCACCATTTCTTTACTTTGGTCATGGGACCTGAGTAGCTAAGTGGGAATCTAGAATTATGCTACATGAGATAGTCACACACTACTAGTGTCCCCTATAGCATGAAATAGGGCTAGATGGGGTGTCCCATTCTGATGAGCCTGGGTTTAGGCTATTTGGGTGGTTTGTGATAGGAAGCAATGCATGATAGTAGGTTGGTTTGTTAAGTAAGGTCTAGGCCTGTATGACTTTAGGTATTTGGGTAAATCCCATGACATCATTCTTTTGGTAGTTGTATTCACTTAGGGGGAATCCCTTGGCTTCTTTGATATCTTGTGCCATCTTGAGATGTGTGGAAAATAATACTAGATTCTTTTTCTTTATTTATTTCATTTATGACATGGTTCCTTTATGTTTTTATATTCTTATCTATATTACATGTTTTGTTTTTTCATAAAACCATTTTAAAACAATTTTAAATAATCTTTTGAAATGGGAACTAAAAAGGAATATAGGGCCACAAAATGTTTTCTAAGTGATAAATGGAATGTTTGTGAAGTGTTTTTGGAAATTTCTTGATTTATATGTTTTAAACTAAAAAAATTATTTAAATAATTTTTTTCAAACTAATACTAAATGGATATTTATTTTTAAGTTCATAATTAGGGTGTAGTTTCTCTTTAGAATGCCTACTGAGATTTAGTTCATTCCAATCTATCATTTCAGTTACATGATATTACCTAGTTTTTGGCTACTCTTGATAGTGTTGATTTATTTGAGTTTAGTTTTATTTTATTGCATTCGACATGTGGTTCTATTTAATTTATTTCATAGGACTCGCTTTTAATTTTATTGAATATTTAGTGTTTGTCCCTTTATGTGAATCACCTTTTTCAAATATGATTTTATTTCTTTCTATGGATGGAGGGTAGATACATTTTCAGGATTACATGAGGGAAATTGAGGTGGATATGGTTTTCTTTTCAAGGTAGGGATTTAGGGGAAGTGGGGTGGTTTGTATACTTTAATTTTTTGATTTATTTATTTCTGCATATCTGATTTGGCATGGATGTTCGATATCCCGATGATTTAGGTTGGTTTTTTTTAGATTTTATGCTATGATTTTACTTTGATTAAAGGGTGAAATCATTCCCATTGCATGTTTCTGATTCCCTGGTACTTTTTTCCAGCCTGTGGGGATTGGGAATGCCTCTCATTCCTTGTCATGGTCTATCTTGGGCGTCTTATGGATGGATAGATTGAGATGGTTTGTGAAAGAGTCTCTAATATTCCTTCTAAAATTTGTTAACTCCAAGGGAGTAAGATGATATTTGTAGGTAAAATATGACCCTTGATGCATCCAGTTACTCTAATAATCATAACACATCATTCATACAATTTCACCAATGTGGTATTCGTGCAACACCACCAGTGCAATGCTTGACTAACACAAAGAATTATGCTTAAGGCAACACCCAACCAGTGCAAAACGCTTGACTAACATAAAACATAACATACTATAATGAATACCCATACATAATATGCATCTCACCCAAACTAAAATGAAACCTCCTTACTATCATGAAAATGATTGGATTAGATTTAAATTCTAAACTTTTCACCAAAAAAACTTTCAACTTCCTCCATCAAACTTCAAAACTTCCAAATTTTCACCAAACTACTCATTTTGATTCAAACATTAAATAATTAATTTTTCTATGTTATAAAAGAACATGATATTCAATCACCACAAGATTCTCTATAAAAATATATTTAATAATAATCACAAAATAAAACACCAACTTGAATAACCTTGGTTCCAACATGTATACCATGTGATATAAGAAACAGTCCTCCCTTATATTATTCTATATTGAATCTATTCAATACCTTGTCAATTTATGTAACTTGAATTTATTATATTTGGTTCCCTATAACCTAATGAATTTTTAATTTTTATTACTTTTATATTAATAAAATATCATATCACATTATGATTGTTCTTCTATATAAAATTAATGTGATAATGTCCTTAGAGTATTTATCATGTTGAAATGTTATAGTAGATCCCCATTATAATGAGAACCTATAGATTATATGAAAATTTTATTAAAAACATTTCTTATATTCTAGATAAAATCTATCTAATGGGATACCTATAATATTTGACTATCAGATGTTGATAACTTATAATTCATTGAAACATATTATGATGAAGTTAACACTTCATAATCTCCAAGATAGGAGGTTATGATGATAGAATCACCAATTGGGGTTCTACATGTTTATATGTTATTGGATATTACTATATTTGAGCATATGTATTGGTCCTTAGACTTGATATTATTATTAATTTATATCATGAATCGGGTACTTTGATGTATGGACAAAAACCTTTATGGCATATTCTCTCAGAGAGGTAGCATACATTGGGCATGTTATAAGTGATTTGTAATTAATTTAATAATTTAGGAAAGGATTTATCCCTTTTGAGTTAATAGAAGAAGATATATCTATCTCTTTGATTTAAATAGAACTTTTAGATTAAATCAATGACCATGGCAGTTCATCGATGAATTCATTTTTGTAAATTCAAAGAAAAATAAATCAAACATGCAGGATAATGACACAATACTGTATCCTACTTGATAAGATTTCATGAAATATGAATTCTATTATATAGTTATGAATCATATTTGGTATAAAATGAGTGAACCAATGTGAGAGGGAGGGTTTTTCTACTTAAATGTATTCACCGTGAAAGATCAAATATTGGTTTTCTGAGAGGAACACTCATTGGCGTACCTAGTGTGACAATAGGATTTCTGGATATATCATTACATGTATTTCTATGGTGGAACCATTGGGATGGTGTATAATTTTTTTTTTGGATAGATATGATAGTCTCTTCATTACTCCTTAGAAACCATTTTTCCTCAGCATATACTCCACTTGTTCATTCTTTGGTTAGTTCCTCTCTACAGTGCCAGAAAAATTCTGAAAGTAAGTTCCACCAACAAAAAAAACATTTTAAATATTCATTCATCTATTCAAATTTTTATAAATCTAGTTTTATCATGTTAAATTCATGAAATAAAATGTACTTTGTGAGAATTGGTTGGTTGATTGCAGCATTAGTGAGGATTTTAGCAACCTTCTTTGATATCACCATCTCTTATATGATGGTGGTGGTGAATACCATCATCGTCCTAATTGGTTCTATATTCGGATTCGTGTTTGTGGTAGTTTTTCCATCATATCGATTCTATTTGACCCTTATAGTGTGGTCATGACCCACAACATCCTCATCACTAGCATCACCACAGGGCCCATCCTTTATGGGCTTCAGGTGATGATGGTGTATGTTTTGAACATTATAGAATCATTAATTAGGGATGATCCAATGGTGTGCATGGGGTTGTAGTGCTACCAGCAGAAATTTTTGTGGTGGGGTTTTATTTTTGTGGTGGGATTTATATTTGGTTCACTTTTGTACCTATTAAAAACCTATCTTATTTCTAGTTACACATTAACTAAAGTGGTAGGTGGTACAAAAGTCAAATTTTCTTGACTAGGTTGAAATAAGGTGTCTTGTTTGAAGCTTCATAGTTTAAAAAAAATCTCAGTAAATTCTAACATAATTTTAATGTTTTGGGTTGTAATGATAATAGAATCCTTTGATTTGATGTAAAAATAATGATAGGGAAAAACCACCTTGGAGTTCATTTATAATGAGAACCTATTCTCACGTCTAAAATAATTATTAAATATTTCAAACTAAATGTATTATATTAATTGAATCTCCCCAATGTAAATTTTACTATTAAAATTTGGATATTTGGCTATGGGGTGTTGGGAAACCCTAACATGCGATTGTTAATAACATAATTAGGGACTACTTGTGAAAGTTTCTTGAGGAGAGGAATTTATTTCATAATTTCAATTTATGTTTAATGTTAAATATTTTCCCATCATTTATAAAATATCAAAAATAATAATTAAATTGATCTTTTTGAAAAATTAAAATATAATTGGGATTTTAATTCTAAAAATACACATGAATAATTTATTTATATTGATTCTTTAAAGGTTTATGATGGAGAAAATCAACCCACTAATAAAGGCTGACCTTGATCCCAAATTCCCAAGTGTCCATATAGTGAACTACCTAGATAAACTTACAATCTAGGTCAAACATCACATGCTTAAAAATAGAGAAAGTTGATGGATTGGTGTACTAAAAGTCTAACCATGACATGGTTGTTTATACCACCCCATGCTCTATCCTTATGTGCATCATGTCATACTGTGATGCATTATTTGATGATGTCTATGCATGGAACTATCACATCGCATGATATTTCTTGGTCCTCATTCTTTTACTACAAATTTCATCACAATATAAATGAATGTTATTTTAGAGGTAGTTTATTAGAGTTGTTTCTTATAACCATTACAAATTAAAACTTTTTTAATATTAATTAAAATATAGCATCATTGTCACAAAACTAATGATATTCATGAAATATTTTTTGATTTAGTGGTGGTTTTATTAAAATTTCCACTAAATCATTTAAAAAACAACCTAATTAACCTCTCCCCCACCCCCATGCCGACCCCCATAGCCCCACCCCCCCCCCCCCCCCGACATCGGCCGCCGACTGCAGTGATGCACCCCAACATCTCTTATCCCCATGATGATGGCCCCTCTTCCCCAGAGCCTTAACCTATTCCCCAATACCCTCTCATCTTCCCTACATCAACTTGATTTACCCAACACCCATCCATGAATGATTTAGATGTTTTTGGGTTCATATCCATGAGCTCTATGTTGTCTGTTACCCTCTGCTTTCCTTAGTAACCTTCTTCCATGACATCTGATCCTATTATTTCAAGGGAAAATTTTATAATTTTTTATTTTTTATGTTTTTTATATTATATTTGATCATTTTTATGCTGAATTTTTGTTCAATCTAATAAAGATTATACCATGGTTAATAACGAATTTGGGTGATCTTAAAAATTTATTTCACTTGTTTGATTAAATATTTATATCTTTATATTTGAATGTATAGGGTGAAGCGTGGAAATCCCATACGAATGGATAAAAGTTGGATTAATTTACCTTGAAACACACCTTGGTATGCCAAGGGTTTTGAAGAATTTATAGATTATGAAATTGAACTGATCAGTGGATGATAGAATAAAATGACTGTGACCTGATTATAAATTCAAATGATGGTTGAATAAAAACAAAGTATATGATCACTTGATATTGAAACAGTTTCTTTCTTGATATGTATGTTGGATTTGGAATGACAAGTTCAATGTTATGAAAATTTAAAATAACAACTTTCCTATCAATGAAACACAAAGTGACCCACCATAGGAGAACTCAATTTGAAAATTGATAAATGATGCTTTTGGATTTTTAGGATACAATGTCTAATATTTGAATATATCAATATAAATTTAAGTTGACCCCGAGTAGTTTAGTCTTCTTCAGAACTTCAGTAACACAAAAATGATCCTTATGAATTAGTTGAATATGGAAAACAAGATATTTATAAAGGGTTTGAAAAGTATTCGAAGTTGTATTTTCAACTTATATTGTATAATATCAAGTGTCTATGTGGATTTATAGACAAAGTAGTGTCCATGATTTTAGAGTTTCTTTATGATGCATTTAGTGAATCTAAGATCCCAGAATCATTATATAATATGAATAAAATCAACAAAAAAATTGGAATTGATTATAAAAAGATACATGTATACCCAAATGATTTCATGCTTTATTTGGGAGAAGAGTTTGATAAATAAAAATGCATAAGATTTCATACAAGTATATTGAATTCAACGAGAAACAATGAGAGTACAAACAAATGGAACACTAGAAAGAATAGAAGAAAAAAAATCCCATAATGGAATTGTGTTACTTTCCTATGAAACCACACTTGAAAAGATTATTCATGTTTTCTAAGAATGCATACGACATGAAGTGGTAAGATCAGGATAGTAAAATTGAAGTATTGATGAGAAATCTAAAATATTCAACATCATGGAAGGTGTTTTATTCATTATATCCATATTTTTATTTAGATCCTAGGAATTTATGTTTGGGGTTGTCTTATGATGGTTTTAACCATTTTGGTACTTTAAATACTAATTATAGAATATGACCAGTTGTTTTGATAACATATATTCTACCTCCATGGATGTGTTTAAAGAATAATTTTTCCCTTATTTCAATTAATATTCATGGAAATAAAATTCATGGAAATTAAGTTGAGGTATATATTTAACCTCTAATGAAATAATTATGAGAATTAAGGGATGATGACATAGAAACATACAATGCTTCAATAAGAAAACTATTCAAAATACATGAGTCTTTATTATGGACTATTATTGACATTCATGGACTGGTAAACTTATCCAGTTAGAACAATCATATTGTTTTGTCTTATCTAGTTTGTAACTTTAATTTTTAACCTAAACTATTACCTCACAGTATAAAATGGTTTTTTATATTTCATCATCAATTTATTTACACTTATAATAAATTCAGGTTTAATAAGACATAATTAAATAGATATTTTGAATTGAGAAATTCACTGATGGTTTTATATGGTTCAAAAATATTGGACCAATTAATGAATGTCACTATAGTATTTGGAAAATGTATTCAATTTGAAGAAGAGTGGAAAGGGGTACAGGGTACAGGGTACAATATCTGAAGCAACTAGAACACAATAGTGGAATAAAATGAGTATATTTTTCAATATTTCTTATTAGGAGTTTAACTTTATACCTCATATTCTTGACACAATGCGTATTGAGAAGAACATTTTGGATATTATAATTTTTACCTTGATTAATGAGTATGGTAATTTGAAGGATCACCTTAATGATCTTAAGGATTTGGAATCAATGAATATAATGTTTGGTTTGTTGGAAAATGATAATGTAAAGTATACTTCAACTCTTTTTATAATGAAAAATCATGAGAAAGATATATTCCTTCTGACATTAAATAATTTAAGCGTGCAAAATGAATATTCAAGTAATATTTCTTGGTGAATTTACTTGAAACATAAAAAGATACATGGATTAAAAATCCATGACTCACATATTTTTATGGAGAAGTTGTTGTAGTTGGAATTTTGTAATACGTAACCTGAAAATGTAACTACAATTATAGTTGATTTATGCACCTTCTTTGGAGAGATTTGTGTAAAAACTCTAAATCCAACTGATCTTGATAAACTTCAAGTAATAAATGTTTTGACATTATCATTTCGATATGTTATTCCCCCCTTAATTTTTCACTTCCATAATCTATTTGGATGTTTATTTAGTTGAAGAAGCTAAACATGGTGTACCGGTACACTGTTGATGGATGTATCCAATTTATAGGTACCCTATTTTTATTTTTACTTTTATTAATTTATTCAATTTTATCAAATCAATATGTAAAAAAAATTAATATGTTTATTATTTTTTTAATCAGGTACTTAGGAAATTTGAAATCATATGTGAGCAATAATCCTCAACTAGAAGGCTCTATTACTAAAGGTTACATAGCTGAAGAGTGCTTGATATTTTGTTCTAGGTATTTGGATGGGATTGAGACTAGATTCAATCATGTTGTACATATTGATGACATCTTCAATAATTATCATTTTGAAAAACAATCATTGGTATTTTCAACTATTGGACGACGAGTTGGAAAGGGGTCAAATTTTACACTCACTAGATTGGAGTTACTACAAGTTCATAGATATGTTATACACAATAGTCTTACTAAAGATCCATTTATTATATAATTGATACTTCAAAAAATGGAACAACTAAGATGTCAAGATCGAAATGAGCTGGAATTAACAAAAGTTCTTAATAAGGATATTGTCAAATGGTTTGTTAATCCTATAAGTATATACTCATATTCATATTATTGGCATGTAGTTATTTTTTTTATGTTAAAATTAACAACTTATATTATTGATGTGTAGTTATTTTTTCTATGTTAAAAGCAACACCTTATATTATTGACATGTAGTAATTTTTTCTATGTTAAAAGTAACACCTTATTCGATGCCTACAATATTCATGGCATTATGTTTCACATAATTTATCATGAAGAATGCTTAAAAACTCAAAATAGTGGTGTATTTACACTTTTATAAGTATAATACTATGGAAATATAATTTATATAATCAAATTAAACTGTCATGGTAAATTTTCAATTGTCTTATTCAAATGAATGTGGTTTGAAATTGATAGGGAATGATGAAATATTTGTTACATTTTACTTTATTCAAATTCTCTCGCTTGATCCACACCAGTGATCATGAAGATCATGATCCATTTATCTTGGATTCATAAGAAAATATGGTTTATTATGTAGATGATGAAATTCATGAATACTGTATTGTTGTTGTACACTTAAAATAGGGAGACTTGTATGATATGAGTGATGAATGTCAATTGGTACTTTTTGATTGTGAACCTCGTCAACAACAAATCATTCAATAGTTTTTTCTTGATAGTATTAAAATAATATAACTTTAAAGAGTGGATGAAAATTAAGTACTCATCATAATGGATGTTGATAACAATGAATAAAATAATGATACAGATAATTTAATATATAAATTATTAATGAGACTATATCATAATTTCTCATTTATAAGTGTTTTGTACATATATACATTGTTCTATTTTTTCCTTTTTTGTAAAAATATTTTTATTATGACTTTTTTATAAATTGAACATATTATAAACCATTTTAATTTTAGGAATTATGATAATAAAAAAATTCAAGATCCTAGCTGATCAACATATCAGAGAAAACCACCACTACCATCAACTTCAATGGATCCAAGTGATTTTATTATACCTGGTACTTCTAGAGAGACACCATCTTCCCCAAATATTGTTTGTATCCCACCATTCGATGCACCTCTGGTGATGGAGCATTTTTTCACTCCTCCATTCAGGGGATATTGTCTAGTTAACATTACTGGTATATATGTCATCATAAAAAAACTATATATTTTATTAATTGTTTAACGTATTTTTCAAGCATATAAACATAAAAAAGAAGATATATATATATATATATATGAACACAAAAAATGTAATAGACCTAAAATACTTAAAAATTATTATTCCATTTGATGAGTTATGGGTGCCAACCAATGATGCTATAATAATCTATGGACAGATTCTTGGGCAGTTTTCTTGTAGGACGGTGAGATTCCACATTAATTAAAAAGATTAGAGGCATATTCTCATAGCTTTGAAAAATGATGTTTTTGATAACCAATTAAAGGTAATATTAATTTAATATTTATTGATAACTAATTTAAAAGGCATGAGTAAAAACTATAATATACTTATAAATTGTTATGTTTTTTTTCATTTTGATGTCCCAGACTCCGTTTCGTGCTCATGGAACAAGAAAAATTTGGGCAAGAAATAGAGAGACTTTAAATGGTGATTATGGAACAACTTTAATAAAAAGTCACAGAGGTCTTGGTATATGTATGATAAAGTTCTTGAAGGCATGTATCGTGAGCAATGTAAGATATTTATTGATATTAACAGATATGCATCACATAAGGTAATTTCATATTTTACAGTTTCTTAATAAGATAAACATAATAAAATTATAATTTTAATTAATGTTTCTATTTTTTCATTAATTATCTAAAAAAATAAAATCAATAATTAAAAACAATTCATTCCTTATATCGATGGTTCACATAATTTTTCTAGAAAAGGAACAATCTTGGTTTCATTTTATCCATTATTATTTATATTATTATATTATAACTAATGGTTTTATTCTAACTTATATATATAATTTACATAAATTCTTGTGAATGAGTTCACCCAGTTGGTCAGACAAAGACACGAATTAAAGGTTATCAGAAACCTAAAGACAGTTTTGTTAATGCACCTACTAGAGATGTTGGTGTAATTACATTTCATTACTATTTAATGTTAATATATTACTATAAAAATATAATAATGAAAAATAAATTACAAAAAAATAATCCTTAAAACCAATTAAATTGGGTCAACTACATGGATCAAATAACATCAATTAGATCTGTTGACACTGTTCTATCAATGTATCCAATACCAATTAACTGTGTTTAAGGATTTTTTGTTTTATAATTAATTTTTTGTTATTATTATTTTATAGTAATGAAATAACATTAAATAGTAATGAAAAATTTATTAATTATATAATATTATGAATTTTAGATAATTTAAAAAATCATTGTTAATATTGTTGTATTAAGAGGTTAAAATTCATGAAGCCTAGGATGTGAACACTTTACAATCATCATAGGTTTCCTAAAACAATGTAGTTGAAATCATTTTAGAGAAGTATTATCCTAGGCATGTACGTGGGATGGTTTTTGGGCCTACTCCATTAGCTATCTTTAGTAGGGCATTGTCATCATTTACTACTACGCCTATCAGGGGTTCAAGGAGTGTCGTTGATCAAGAAACAATGAGAGAAATTTCTAGGATGAAAGAAAAAGTGAAAGAACATAACTATTATAAGGAAACATAGGATCAATGGTGGATTAAAATGGAAAATCACATAGTTTCTATTTTTTATAGGATGATGGGAACTATCCTTGTGGAAATTTTTAGTCTTATAGATCATCCTATCGAGGTAAATTATAAACTCAATCCACGACTCAATAATAGTTTCAAAAGATATCAATGTCTTTAAAAACATACTTCAGGGGGTAAAAACCAAATAAACGAAATTGGATGGTTGTGAAATCATTAGAAAATTACTTTAGATTTATTTTTTAAATATAGGAACTGACACCATGTCAATATGAGATTTGGTTTTCCTAAGATACCTATAAATGTGTTTTAGTGTTTTAAAACACTAAAACATGAATTTAAGGTCAAAACCATATAAAATGAACTCTGATTGATGTGAAATATGAATACAACTATGGTTGAATTATTTATTATGTGTACAAGCATACAACACATCCATATGATGTGTAGTGTACTCAAAATGACCTAATAAGAAGCTTTATAAGATATCATAGTCTTTAAAAATGTGATTATATGGGTTAAAAATAAAATAATGATGTTGGAGGACCCTAAAATCATAATAAAATGACTATAGATTTATTTTTGAAATGTATGAATTGATACCATATTAATCTGAGTTATGGTTTTCCCAGGATGATCGTAAATGAGTTTTTAGTATTTTAAAACAATAAACGTGCGTGTAGTGGTCAAAGTCATATAAAACAACCTGATATTGATGATAAATAATAGAAAACTATATTTTAGTTATTTATGACATGTGAAAGAATAAAAACATTCATCTGATGTGTGGGGTGTTTAGAACGACCCAATAAGTAGTTTTAAAAGATATCAAATTATTTAAAAACATTCATTAGAGAGTGAAAACCTAAAAATGATGTTGGTGGGAATTAAAATAATATTAAAATGTCCATATTTTTATTTTTTAAGTGTATAAACTGACACCACTTCAATCTGAGTTACAATTTTCCCAAGATACTGTAAAATATACTTTTAGTGCTCTAAAAGAGTAAAATGTGCGTGTAATGGTGAAAACCATAGAAAATGACCTCATATTGATTTTAAATAATGGTAAACTATGGTTGAAATATTTTTTAATGTGTAAGACCACACAATACATCCATCCGACGTGCGTTGTTCTTGGAATGACCCAATAAGTAGTTTTAAAATATATAAAAGTCTTTAAAAATGTGTGGCAGATGTCAAAACCAAACAAATGACATTGGAGGGTCTTGAAATCATAGGAAAATATTTTTTTTATTTTTAAAATATAGGAACTAATACCATGTAAATGTGAGTTTTGGTTCTCCCAAGATTCTTGTAACATGCTAATTGTGTTTTAAAATATTAAAACATGTGTGTAATGATCAACGCCAAAGAAAAAAACATCATATTAATATGAAATAATGAAAAAAAAATTGTTGAATTATTTGTGACATTTATGAGTAGACAACACATTCATCCAATGTGCGGTGTTCTTGAAATGGCCCAATTAGCAGTTTTAAAAGATATCAAAGTCTTTAAAAACATGCTTCGTGGGGTAAAAATCAAGAAAACAATGTCAGAGGTCCATGAAATCATAGTAAAATTAATATAGATTGATTTGTGAAATTTATGAACCAAATCCACATCAATTAATGTTCTATTTTTCTCAGGATTCTGATAAACACATTTTTAGTGTTTTAAAACACTAAATCATGAATGTAACGGTCAAAAACATAGAAAACGACCTCAAATTGATGTAAAATATTGTCATGTTATTTTTGATTTGTATAATTAGAATATATTTCCTTTTTATGTTCAATGTGCTCAGAATTACATAATAAACAGTTTTAAAATATATCAAAGTCTTTAAAAATGTCTATCATGGGGTTAAAACCAAGAAAACAACATCAAAGGGCTATGAAATCAAAGGAAAATGACTATAGAATGTTTTTTGAAATGTAGGAACCAACTAAACTTTGATAAAAGTTTCATTTTTACTGGTATTCTTGTAAATTCATTTTTTATAATAGCCCATGATTTTGAAAGAACATTATGTTCGATAGCGTATATGACGCGCAACAATGAACTGAAACGAACAACAATATACTATTTAAACATAACCGTTATGACTTGACTATTAAAATTGGCGGTATAAATAGTAATAACCAATTTTTGAAAATTATGTTTCAAATATATTGGTAAATAAGAACTCATTATATTTTTGGTCTTTACATCCTTCAAAAATATTTTTTTTTGTCAAAAATGTTTTTATTAATTTGTGTGAGAAAATAATATAATTTATTTATTTTAATTTTAGAAATTATTTTTTAAAAAATGAACATTATTTTTTTAAATCAGTGTTTTAAATTTAAATTAGGGTGAAAATTGGTATTTTTGTGAAAAGACTAATTTTTTTAGTGAATAGTAAAAATATAGTTCTTTGTAAAACTATCGTTTATTTTCAATAAATCGTGTTATTTAAATGTCTAATTATGATTTGAATTTGGTTTGAAATTAAAATAAATATTATTTAGTTATATTTAATCCAATTAATTACATTTGAATCATGTTTTCACCAGATTTTGGTATAAGTTTATTTTGAGGCTTAAAAAATAATTTTTCTTTAAATTATTTTTAAGTGCATAATGTTTATCCATTTTAATTAATTATAATAAACACCAATGAGGAATAATTTAAATGAAATTAATAGATTATATATGTGTGTGTGTGTGTGTGTGAATTTAAATCCATATAATGATGATTTCTAGTCATATAGTTAATGTAAGATCAACTTTTGCTTGAAAAATGTATTTTCTTGAAAAAACAATTTTCATCACGCTTTACAAGATTATTATAAAATGAATTTCTTCCAATTATAGACATAAATTTTGGTAAAATGGATTAAATATTATTTATAATCATAATTTATATTATTTTATAAGTTTATATTAATTTTTTGTCATAATGAATAGTAAAAATAGTAAAAATTTGTTACCACGGTTAAGTGTAAAACAAGTTTATTGGGGGTTAAACTCTCTATATAAGAGTTATAATGACAAAAAAACTTGTATAATTTCTATTGTATGTAGATATTTATACCATATAACATCTAATTTCTGTAAATTTACCATTTTCAACCCATATGGCCAAGATTATGACCTTTATAATAATTTCAATAAATTATTGTGTTACACAAATTTTTAAGATAATTATAAAATTTTATGGGTGTTTTAAAGATATATATTCCAACTCCATATTTGTATTGATATTTTTAAAGTTTAATTAATTAAATAGTGTCAAATTTGACATTAATAATAATTTATAGTGTCTCATTAAGTGATTAAAAGTTCTTAAAATTTCTATCTTTATCCAAGTTATTGGTATTTATTTAAAAATATCATCTATTCTCCATTTATGGACCAATTTTTCCTTTTATAGTAACAATATTGACCCCTAAAGAGTAAACACTTTGTTAACGCAATTAAGATTAAAATGAGGTTTTGTGCATTACATACGCTTGAGTTAGAATTTATTTTCCATGCGCATAAATTTTTTCTTTGATAAATTTTATTACATATTTATAATTATTGGGTCCAAATTATCTAATAATAGACATTTTATTTTTTAGGCTTAAATGATAAATTACCTAGTTAAAAAAACTAGTTACCATGGTGAAAACTAAAATTGAAAAAGAGATTAACCTTAGAGGTTAAGGGAATAACATATTTAAAACATGTTTATTTTTAGTGTTTTAGGATTTAATAGGTCTTATATTCTATACAATCCATTATTTATCAATTTTTTAGGTACTTGGGTTGAGAGTGACTTCCCAATGTTGAATAATTTGGGGGGTTTTACAAAAAAATTCACTCCTCAATTATAAAAGTACACCCCCTCCCATCACTTACTCACACCTATCAAGCATTTTTGATCTACTAAACCCTACCAAAATCTCTCCCCAACATACTTATCTACAATATATATCTTATTTTCTTCCAAAAATATCAACCTTATGGTCCTTAATAAGATATCCAAAGGATGTTTTTCTAAGCGAAGGTAATCATCCTCACTAAGCTCCTTATTTTTAATTCTTCATTTTCCACATTCAATTATAAATTAAAAAATAAAATAAAATAAAACCAATATATAAAATATACTGAGATGTTATTATATTAATTTAATGACCTTTATTTTTCTCCTCCTCCATGAAATGAGAAATAAATCCATTGCTCGTTTGTATGGAGAACTACTGCCTCGTGAACCGATGTAATTCATTTTCCATCACCAACTCAAAGGATAGTCATAATGATGGAAATAATGAATATATATGATAATTATGACATGATATTTCTTATGAAAATTTATTATACCATCCACTTTCTTACCCTTTCACCCATTAAGGAAATGATAACGCTGCTCATGTGTACGTACAACCTACCGTCTCCATGAAGCGATGCGATTCATTTTTTGTGTTTAAATCTCAATAATGATTATAAAAATGTATATAATGATTAAATTTTATATTTATAACATTAAGATAATTATATATATATATATATTTTTTAAGTATATCATATGTACAAGAACCAAAACTTCTGTGACAAATCATGCATGAGAAAATAAAGAAGTTATCACCTGAAATAATAGTGATAATGAAATATTATTAATGAATGGGTAATATTATATTATAAGAAGTCCATAAATGATATTATAAATATGAATATGGTTCTGGTAAAAATTAATCGCATGTTTAAAACCATTATAAATGATCTTAAATCATGTTCAACTAGAGGGAAATGTGAGGTGAGATATTACTTCTCAATTTCCATAAATTGAGGAATATTTTAATGTTATGCCCCTAATTTATTTTATATTGTGTATATAATAACCTTTTTCATGTTATATCATGAATAATTCACAATTAATGGTATAAATTCATTGTATTTCATCCAAGGGGACTGACTTGAATGTTACCAAGTGGTAACTATTTTGTAACTCAATTTTTTTTCATTAGGTTATATTACTTGTTCATTGTATTTTATATTCTAAGATTATATGTGTAATGACATTTAATTATTTTATATTTTAGGCCCACATTTTTTATATATATTTAAATTTGACACGCATAATAAATTCATCAAATAATTTTCACTTCAATGGTATGATCTTTGTAAGATATTTCATCTTAATTTCCACTCTATTGAGATATATTTGATATTATGCAACTATTTTTTTATATGTGGTGTATATATTGACCCTTTGAAATGATATATTGTGAATTAATAACCCTAATATTTTATAATATATTTATATTTAAATAATTTAATTTCTTCAATAGCTTGTGATACACGTTACACCGAGTTTAAACAAACTGTGATACTCTATTAAAATATTATTTTCTAAACGTGACTGATATAACCTAGACATTAAGTTGGTGGGTATGGATAAGACTAAATAAATTATGAAGATTATATGGTATAAATATGTATAAAAAAATAATTGGTTATCAATTTATTATAAATAAAAATAAAAATAATGAAAGAAAAAGAAATGTTTTTCTAAAAAACTATATTTTTACTAAAAATGGTTTTGTAGCGTTCTGTGCACTTGTTTTTAAAATTAAATTTTAAAACTTTTAGAAATTTTATTTGAAAAAAATAACTTAATTTTTGAAATAATCATGTCAAAATTATCTTAGAGTGAATTTTTGAGAGTTTTCTGAAAAGAATATTTTTTTATGAATAGTGAAAACACTAATTGTTATTGAAAACTGCCTTTTCGGTTAGAATGTTTACAATATCAATTTTGTTTTAAAATTGTTTTAAAAGTAAAATTTGGTCAATTATATTATAATTAATATAATTTAGGTCATTTTAATCAATTTTATGTTCAATTTATATATAAATACTTTTTATATATTTGAAATTTTTTCCTTTAGAAAATTGTTTTTTCATTGAATCTGTGGATTTAGTTTTAAATTAAATTATCCAAATCCTATGAATTTAATTTGGTAAAATGGATTAAATATTTGAAATAATCATAATTAATATTATATAATAATATCAAATTATATTTTTCATAATGAATAGTAAAAAAAGTAAAAATTAATTACCACGGTTAAGGTTAAAACAAGTTTGCCGCGGGGTTAAAATAAAAAGGTAAGGGATAAAAATGATCTAAAACTTAACTAAGTTCTATTATATAGACATATTTATAACCTTATAAAATTATGATATATTTTTATGAATTATTTATACATTTTCCCATGAAGGCAACCTATATAATAATTTAAGTAACGAAAAAGACAAAATGCCACCCTCTTGCTTTGAAATTTCAATTTTGTGTTCACATAGGGGAAAAGAAAGTTTTAAATGAATAGTTATGGTCATTTTGAGCTTAATGAAATTATTTTTATGATAATAATTTATTTATAATTTTTAATTATTGTATAATTATCTTAAACGCTTACACAACACCGACACTGTAATTATTTAATTAAAAGAAAAATAAAATAAATAATTCTAAGAATATTAAAATTAATATAAATTGAATGAATTATTGTGTTCCATGAGTTTTTTAGATAAATATATCATTTTATTAAGGTTATAAAATAATATGTTTGAATTCCATCATTTTATTGATATTTTTAAAGTCAAATTAAATAAATATTGTCAAAATTGACATTAATGTTATTTTATAATAAATATTTTTTTATTAAATGATTTAAAATTACTAAAAAAATATATTATGCCAAGTTATTTTTGAAAGTTTAAAAATATAAACTATGATACATTCATGTACCAATTTTTATTTTATAGTGACTATATTGACTCCTATAGAGTAAAAACATTATTACTGTGGTTTAGGTTAAAACAAGGATTTTTCATGTTATGTGCCCTTGTGCAAAAATTAATTTTCAAAAAAACTATTTGATAAATTGTATTTAATTTTTATAACCAGTGGGCATAAATTATCTAATAAGAATATTTTTTTAGTCTTAAAGTAAAAATTAGTAAGGTAGAAAAGAAAATTACCGTGATGAAAACTAAAATAGTAAAAGTGAGTAAACATAAAGGATAAGGAATAGCATATTTAAAACATGAGTTTATTTTTTGTTTTGGAGGTTTTTATCAACAATATATCTACTCCAATCTATTATTTATTAATTTTATAGGTACTTGGGATGAGAGTGACTTCCCATTATTGAATAGTTTTGGGTATTTACAAAAATGTCACTCCTCCCCAATTATAAAAGGGCACTTACTCCCCTCACTTATTCACACCTCATAATCTATTTGCCTCAAACAAACCCTAAAAACATCCCTCACTAACATCATTATTCACATTATATAGCTGATTTACTTCCCAAAAATATCAACCCTAGGGTCTATAATAAGAGATTCAAAGAATATTTCTCTAAGAGAGGGTAATTATCTTCACTAAGCTCTTTCTTTTTTCTTCTTCTCTTACCAAATTCATTATTTTAATAATAATAAAAATATAATAACATCATTATATAACATATAATTAGATGTTATTATGTTTATTTCATAACTAATATCCATCTCCTCTTCCTTCAAATGGTAAGTGAAACCATTGATTGTGTGTATGGCGGACTACCGCCTCACGAACTGATGTAATTCATTTTTCACCACCTATTCTCAAAGATTAATATAGTTATGTATTTAAAGTATATATATGATATTTATTATAGAAATATATTTATGAAATTTAATATCACATATACCTTCTTAATTTCCATTTTGGGGGAATACAGTAACGTCGCTCGTGTGTATGACGAACTACTAACTCGCGAAGCAATGTGATTCATTTTTCACTTACAATTTACAATGAAGGAAATAAGGATAAATTTAAAAAAAATATTTTATATTTTTTACATAATAATTATTATTCAAGGGTGAACTATTACATACCTTCCTTTCATTCGATCTGTCAAATTGAAATGAAAACAGTGTGCATGCGAATGTACAGTCTACCGTCTTCATGAACGGTGCATGTTATTTTTCTATCTATATATTCTATGGATGAATATAAATATATATATTATGAATAAATATTAAATTTATATATTTATTAACATTATTGAGATTATGTAATTATTATCAAAGTATAAGTACCAGAACTACCAAACCAAAATATACATGAAAAATGAAGCAATTATCACACAAAATAGTAATTTTAATAACGAATTATTAATAAAAAGGTGATGAAAATTTATAATTAAATTATATATAGTATTATATATATGATTATGGTTAAGTAATATATTTATAATAAATCTATATTTAATATAAAGGTGGTTTATAAACGTATAAAGGAAATCAGACCTGAGGTAAGGGTTCTCATCTCACTTTTACTTTCATGAGACATATGCCTTATTCACCACTTATTTATTTTATGTGGTGTATATACTACCCCTTTGATATGTTATGTCATAAATATATTTATATTTATGTTATTTAAATTTTCTTTTTAATTTATTCCTTTCATGGGGGTTAAGTGTAACAACCCATAATTTTAAATGATATTTGTTTTCTGAGAAAACTTGTGTTATATTGTATCTTACACAAAACAACCATAACTATTTAATAATGAATTAAGTATAAAGGGAAATGCAACCATTATTATTTGAACATTATTTGACCATTGGTCAAATATGACCATTGGCCAATATGACCACTGGTTAATATGACCGTTGGAAACTATACTCTTGGTAATAATTTTTACATTATAATTTGTGGTTATAAGAAGAAATAATAAAGAATAATTAATACCAAAAGGAGAAATGATTGAACCAACCAGTAGAGTCATGTTGTATGAATACCATCTATTAGAACTTGTGAGATAGGTATCATTATCGGGGTTTTATCTTGACCAATTCGAAGCTGATATTTAACAAGTGAAGCTTGAACAAAATCACCTACGAGAGAAGTTCAAGATAGTGAAAATTACCACTAAGGCGTTGTTATCCGAGCCACCTCTTGAATCTATCACTATAGAACACCTTTAACTTAGGTTATATGTGGGTTTTATAAGGGGTTGTGCATTGAGGCCTTAGTTACTTAAAGTGTAATTCCATTTTATAAATAAAATTTTTATTCCAAATTAGCTTTTTTATTATTTTCAAAACATCCACTTTGAGGAAAAAGTGGGAACCAAGAAACCAAAAACACCATGACACATATCCAAAATTCAAAACATTCCATGGATTTAAAATTTAAAATTTTATTTAATGCTTCAAGAATAGTCGCATCAGTGAAAGATTCCGCAAATTATACTGCTACATCGAGGAAAGAATGTCTCATTGTCGCCGTCATCATCACTCGTTGTCATTGACGCCAACCACTCTAAACGTCATCACCATAACCATCACTTCCAGATTCACTACATCACTAGTTGGACCCTTTTTTGTTGTCGACCATCATTTCTGGAGCTGAGAACTAGAGAAAATAGAACCAGGATGTCCACCCTTCACCACCATTGGCTTCTTATCACCACCGTAGAACTCCAACATCACCACTAAAAAACCATCATAATGGAACTACACAGACCTCTGAAACTTAAATGATGTCTCCATTTCCTTTCACTCATAATCCATACTCCATTAATATCTAGTTTTTTACCTCCAAAGGAGTCCCATAAGGTCTTAATGATCATGTTTTAGGAACAACGGTTCAATGTAAGGGAAATATTCACTTCTCTTTTCCATTCATGTTCCCTTTTTATGTGGTATTTATACAAATTTCCTAACTAAGTTATTATATACAATTTATTTTATCCCATTACTATAATAATATTATTTTATGAATTAGAGACTCTTTTCCCATCTCTTTTCACCCTTTTCTAAAACCGTATTTTATACCTATTATGCTGTTGAATTTACTTCTCAAAATTTCTCTCTTCTCCTAAGGAAATTATCTTTTATTTTCTTTTTTAAAATATCCAAACCTCTATATTTTCTAATTTTATTCACCTAGGTTTAAAAATTCTTTATTTTATTTTGGTCTTAAAATACAAAAAACCCAAATTCCCTTTCTATGGGTTAAAAATAACATAATGATAATGTCTTTAAGCACTTTTGAAAATCCATGATTTTGATATGAAACTCATTTCTTTTAATTCTCCATGGGTTATTTAGAAAATGTTTTATTATGATATATGTGGCTCATATTAATTAAGACATATGAATGGTGCACCCTGATAGTGCTCAAATGAATTGGGTAAATAATTTAATATCTAGAGATGACATGCTTTACGATACCTTAGTGACTAAACTTGGTAATATTTATGACAACTTAGTGAAAACCTTGGTCATATGCTTATGAATGTCTCCTCATTTAAATGTTGTAGCAATATTTCCATATTATGATTCATGTTCTTATTTTTATGATATGCCACTTTCTCATGACTTGACGTTATGCCTTATGTTTTTATTGATATTCCTCAAGATCACATGTAAATTGTTTCCCTTGCTTTCCTTTATTGGGCCTTATTCTCACCCTTTCCTTTGGTGTATGTCCCCAATTTATGAGAGGTAGTAAATGTATGTAGGATAAAGCAATGAAGAAGACTTTAGAATGGATTAGAATAATGTTTTTATGTTTTCATGTAATATGTATGTTATTTCAAACAAATTAAACTTTAAAAGATCCATTGATTTTACAATGTAATGAATAGTTATTTAACAAAAAGGAAGGATGTCGTATTTGGTATCAAAGGATAGTTTAGTTATTTGTGGTAATTAGGATTTTAAAGCATTAGAAAGAACCACAGAGACAAGTTTAAATATAGAAAAACATCCTGGTATTCTGGTGTAGTATTAAGTAAGTGGTTTCCGAGAAAATAAATCCTTATCTGGATACAAACAAGTGGTTGTGGCTCTGGCGCAGATGTATCTAGGGATTAAACCCAAAAACACCATTTTGACTAGACTCGAATGAGAACTAGTGCACAACAATGGGCCTTGCTTCACTCATGGTTTGACACTACCAGGGGATATTTTTTGGTTAATGAAAATATTTTTATGAACCATTATGAAGGATATATATAAAATGAAATTTTTGTTAATGTATAACATATTTAAGAATGATGTTTTAAGAATTAAAATTATTTTATAATTACATGATTCTTAGAAGAATCATGTTTCTCACTAAGTTTTTATTATTTTATAAAATAGTGTTAAATCGGAGGAACTACAAAAATAATGAGCACAATAGACCATGAACTGACAACCCTTTGATGAAATACAGAGAAGAAAACTTCATGAGAATGGTGAATCAACTAACTCAAGTTATGAAAAATAACTTGAATCAAGCCAAGAGACTGAATTCACCTCAAAGGGATAAAAATTACATTGAGTCCTTTATACATGAAGTAACACCTTATTTCAATGGATCTACCAACCTATTGATTTCTGAACAATAGATAAGCTCTTTTAAAAAGATCTTTTTTTCATTCCATTGTTCGGAACAAGAGAAAGTCCCCCTAGCTATGTACTGATTAGAGGGAGAAGCTTATAATTAGTGGACACTAATTAAAAACATGAATCCAAGAAAGGATATTAATGCTTTGGAGTGGGAAGAATTCAGGGGAATATTTTTCAATAAATATTTACCCCATTCAATGAGAATGAAAATGGAGAAGGAATTTCTATAATTGAAGCAGAAGGAAAATGAATCATTAATAATCTACAAGATAAAATTTACAATACTTTCTCTTTACACCTCTAGATTTATTACGGATCCTGATATAAAGGTTGATAGATTCTTCAGTGGAATAAAACCCCATCTATAGAGGAATCTATCCAATCGAGACTATGAAAACTATGGGGAGAAAGTGTGGAGTTCTATGAAAGTTGAACTCGAGTTTAGAGAGATTCATTGGCCACATAAATCAAATGAAAAGAAGTGATATTTGGAGCCAAAATTAGAGTGGAACTTTGATCATGGAAGAGGAGGAAAGATAGTAAAACATCCTACATGCAACAAATGTGGGAAGAATCGTTCATAGAACTGCTTTCTCAGGAGTTGAAACTGTTACAAGTATGAAAGAGATGGACATATATCTCAGAACCGTCATAGTGAGGTTAAAAATAACTTCTCAACACTAATGAAAAAGGGATTATGGTATATTCCTAGCCTGAAGTACAATGCTATAAGTGTGTACAACTAGGTAACTTTGACAACACTATCCAAATCCAAAGATAATGGAGGGGAATCACCATCTACCTTAGCATAGGCCAAAAGAAAAAGTTCTGAATTTTTCTATCACGACGACTAAAGTATAATCTCTAAATGATGTGGTGACTGGTACTCTCATTGTTCTACCAAAGATAGAAAGTAATTTGTTTGATTTTGGTTCTACGCATTACTTTATTTCATTTAAGTTTGCCAAGAATAAATAATCAATCCCTAAATTTTTATATGTAGAGTTATCATTTAAGACTCCTCGAGGTATTATCCAAGCATCAATAGTATATAGAAACTCTAGTATTGACTTTGGAAATCACTATATCATCATAAATCTAATAGTCATTTCCACGGTGGAATTCGACACTATACTAGGGATGGACTACCTCTCAAAGTATAATGCTAAGATCAACTGTAGAATAAAGGAAATCTCAGTAGTCTTGAATGGGAAACCTATAATTATTTTCAAAGGATAGATATCCTGACCCGAGATTTGTTATGAAGAACCTCCCTTAGCCCTCTTTATAGAGACGATCGGTGAAGAGGAAGAATTAAGTGAAAGTACAAGAATAGAAAATGTCATTATAATTCAGGAATACATTGACGTATTTTATGAGGAGTTACCTAGACCTCCCCCAGAAAGAGAGGTGGATTTATCTATTGAAATGATATCTGGATGCATGACAATATCAAAGACCCTATATAGAATAAAAAATGTGTATCTGGTGGAATTAAAGAAACAACTTTAAGATCTTCTAGAGAAGGAGTTTATTTGACCAAGTGTATCTCCTTGGGGATCACATGTTCTCTTTGTCAAGAAGAAGTTTGGATCAATACAACTATGCATTTATTATAGAGAACTTAATGAGATCACGGTAAAGAACAAGTACCCTCTCTCAAGGATTGATGATTTATTTGACCAGCTTTGTGGGGATCAATTCTTCTCTAAGACTGATCTTCAATCTGGTTATCATCAATTGAGGGAGAAGGAAGAAGATATTCCAAATTCTACCTTCCGGTCAAGATATGAACATTATGAGTGTGTTTTTATGCCCTTCAACTTGAATAGTGCTCTTATAATTTTTATGGATTTGATGAATAGAGTATTTAAGTACTTCCTTGATAACTTTTTGGAAGTTTTTATTAATGATATTCTGATATATTCCAAAATTCACAAGGAGCATGAGGATCATCTAAGGGTTCAATTGAAAACTCGAAGGAAGTAGAGGCTATTTAGAAAATTCAATAAATATTAATTTTGGTTACAACAATATTAACCCTTGGGGAACATTATAAACAATGAAGGAATATTAGTTGACCTAACTAAGATAAAGGTTTTGGAGGAGTTGACTCATCCTACAACAATAACCGAGATGCATAGTTTCCTTAGTTTAGTAAGATATTATTGGAGGTTTGTGATTTTTTTTCAGAACATTCTAATCCACTAACCAAGTTAACTTGAAAATGGGATAAGTTCTTTTGGAAAAAGGAGTGTGAAGATATTTTCCAGGAATTGAAGAAGATATTGGTTACTGCACCTTTATTAACTCTACCCTCTATCAGAGAAGTATTCGTTATTTTTTGTTATTGGTCTCTTAAAGGGGTTAGATGCATCCTCATGAAAAATGACAAGGTGATTGCTTATTCATCTCAACAGTTAAATCCTAATGAGCAAAATTATCCTACACATGACATGGAGCTAGCTGTGGTTATTTTTTCTCTAAGGATATGGAGGCATTATCTTTATGGGGAGAAATGTGATATATACACAAACCACCAAAATTTGAAATGTATTTTCATGAAAAATGAATTGAACATGAGACAGATGAGATGGTTGGAACTTCTTAAAGACTCTGATTGTTCAATTCATTATCACCCTCAAAGAGTAAACAAAGTCACTAATGCATTAAGTAGGAAAGACCTTATTGTTATGAAAATGATGAGGATTCAAGGTGATCCACCAATCAAGGACCTAATAAGGTTGTACATGGAAATAATGAGGGAAGGGACATCATCAATCCTATCCCAAATGATTTCTCAACCATAATTACTAGAGAAGATCATGAAATCTCAAAGAGAAGATCCTTTATTACAATATAAGATAGAGGCTATGAAGAATGGAAATTTTCCCGAGTTCAATATTGATCAAGAAGGTGTATTGAAATTACATAGAAGAATATGTGTTCCATCTATTTCAGAGATAAAGGAAGGATTGATGGATGAATCTCATAACTCTACGTTTTTTATACATCTTGGAAGTACTGAAATGTATAGGGGCCTTCAGGATCATTATTGGTGGGATCACATGAAAAGGAGATTGCCAACTACACTGCAAGGTACTTGGTGTGTCAACAAGTGAAGACAGAGTGACAACTTCCTAAATTGGTATTGTAACCACTACCCATACCAACATGGAAGTGGGATAATATCACTATTGACTTTGTCACTGGTCTCCTAATTTTTTTAGAGGAAATAATCCAATATGGGTTATAGTGGACCAACTCACCAAGACTTCCCATTTTATCACTATTCAGGATGATTTCTCTCTTGACCAACTTTCCAAGATATACGTGAAGCAAGTGGTGAGGTTGCATGTGGTACCACTTTATATCATTTCTAATCACGATCCAAGGTTCACATCAATATTCTGGAGAAGTCTTCAACATTATCTGATTAACGAATTGAATTTCAGTACGACCTATCACCCCTAAACTGATGGAAAATCTGGAAGGACTATTTAGACACTCGAGAACATATTGAGAACATGTTTGATGGAATTTAAAGGGGGTTGTGATCAACACCTCCCATTAGATGAGTTCTCATACAACAACTTCCACTTGAGAATTCAAATGGCACCGTATGAATCCCTATATGGGAAGCAATGAAAAATTCTAGCTTGTTGGGATGAAGTTGGTGAGAGAAAGTTTCTTGTGTCTCGTCTTGTGAAAGAGATGACAGAAAAGGTTTATGTCATCCAACAATACATTAAAGCTGCTCAAAGTTGGCAAAAAGACTATGCTGACAACTGTCGAAGGAACTTGAAGTTTGATGTTGGTGATTAAGTTTTCCTTCGAATATCGCCATGGAAGTGAGTTATGCGATTTGGGAAGAAAGGGAATCTTAGCCCCAGGTACATTGGACCTTATGAAATTCTTGATCGCATAAGAGTTGTGGCCTATCATCCAGAACTTCCACCAAATCTTAATCAAGTTCATGATATATTCCATGTATCTTTCTTGAGGAAGTACATACTTGACCTTTCACATGTACTGAATCCAAATGTGATACAATTGGAACATGACTTATCTTACGAGGAGCATCCGGTGGAGATCTGAGACTGTAGATAAAAGGTTCTACACAACAAGACTACCCACCTCGTCAAAGTATCGTGGAGGAATCGTATATATGAATATGCGATGTGAGAACTAGATGAAACAATGAGACATAAGTACCCGCACTCTTTCTCAAGTGAGAGAACGAGTTGAAATTTCAGGATTTAAATTTCTTAAAGGGAGAAGAATGTAACGACCCATACTTTTAAATGATATTTGTTTTCTAAGAAAATGTGTGTTATATTGTATCTTTTCTTTAATAATGAAGTAATTATAAATGGAAATGTGACCATTATGATTCAATCGTTATTTGACCATTGGTCAATTTGACAATTGAAAACTATATTCATGGTAATAATTTTTACGTTTTAATTTGTGTTTATAATTAGAACATAAAGGAGAAACTAGACGATTGAATTAGTACCCATCTGGGATTTTGGGTCTCAATTTTATCCTTCGTAACGGGGGATCGATGGATGGAAGGAGAGATCGAGGGGGGAGGAAGACGACGCCGATGAAGGAACCCTACTCGATCGATTCCTTCCAATCCATTTCTCACCTCGCGAGCCCTAAACGCCGATCGTAACTCTGCACGGAAAACACAGGGATTTGAGGTGCCCTTTCGTCGGGGTTCAACTCAAGAAGCGATAGAGGTTCGGAGAGGATGGGGAGGGCTCCTTCTCCTGCTGTCGGAAGAATAGCCGCCGGCGTCTCAAGAAGGAGAGTGAGATTCTGGCGCGGCAGTCGCTCCCTCTCGCAATGCTCCAACTTACGGCTTCCTCGCCATCAAATCAGGGCGTCTCCGATCTGGGATCCTCGGCTGCTGTCCCCAGTGGGGGGAGTTTGAGCAAGACTAAGAAGAAGACGGGGGGATCAAGGCTTTGGATGCGCTTTGACAGGTTCGGGCGATCAGAGCTGCTGACATGCGATCGGAGCATGATCATCAAGCGCGCTGGTATCCCGGCTAGGGATTTGAGGATACTCGGCCCGCTCTTTTCTCACTCGTCTAGCATTCTTGCCAGGGAGAAAGCAATAGTTGTGAACCTGGAGTTTATAAACGCCATAGTTACAGCTGAAGAAGTCCTGTTGCTTGATCCTCTACGCCAAGAGGTTCTTCCCTTTGTTGACCAGTTGAGGCAACAACTTCCCAATAAACCCCCCTGTACGATCCCAGAAGCAGATACAATGGCTTTACAGGATGCTGAAATGCTTTCTCCAGCCGGAGAACAATGGTTGTCTACTCCCGAAGCTGTTGAAAACTCACATCCATTTGAGTTTCAAGTCTTAGAGATTGCATTTGAAGTTGTCTGTATGTATCTGGATTCAAGTGTGGCAGATTTGGAGAGAGATGCATACCCTATGTTGGATGACCTAGCCAGGGATGTTAGTACCAAGAATCTTGAACATGTCCGTAGTTTGAAAAGCAACCTTACCCGCTTGCTTGCCTGTGTTCAAAAGGTGAGGAATGAAATTGAGCATCTTTTAGATGACAATGAAGACATGGCGCACTTGTATTTAACTAGGAAGCTGATCCTGAATCAGCAATCTGAGGCCGGGTTGTCCAGTCTACCTCGCCTTGGTTCCAACAGGAGTCAAGTCTAATTAGTACTAGCTGTTTGGATGATCAAGATGTGGAGGACCTGGAAATGTTGCTGGAGGCATATTTCATGCAATTGGATGGGACTCGTAATAAGATACTGTCTGTCCGGGAGTACATCGATGACACGGAAGACTATGTGAACATCCAGCTCGACAACCAGCGTAATGAGCTCATTCAACTTCAATTGATATTGACGATCGCATCATTTGCTATTGCTGTTGAGACCCTCATTGCTGGGTTGTTTGGGATGAACATCCCCTGCGCACTCTACCAGATGGATGGGATATTCAGCATCTTCGTGGCCGGAATTTCGGCCGCCTGTTTATTGTTGTTCCTTGTTATTCTAGGGTATGCCAGATGGAAGAAGCTGATTGGGCATTGATCATGCGTCGTACGGAATCCGCCGTTATATGTGGAAATGGAAGCTTTGCGCATGCCAAGTGTCAGTTCTAAATCTTCACTATACGCAAGATGGTTCCATGGGACTCATGTTGTAATCACCAACTATATTTTGCATGTTACTCATCAAATTTAATGGCAAAAAGGAGAAACAATGGCTTCAACTAGTAGAGTTGAGCCGTATGAAGCCTATTCGTCAGAACTTGGGAGGGAGATAGCATCACCAAATTTCACTCTTGATCAAACCCAAGTTGACCTTCAACAAGTTAAACTTGAACGAAATTGTTTACGAAAGAAGTTTAAGTTTGTGGAAATTACTACTCGGGCGATGTTAGTCAAGTTGCTCCTTGATTTTATCACCATCACACACATTGCCCTTAGGTAGTACGTAGGTGTTATAAGGGGTTATGTGTTGAGGCCTTAGTGTAATTCCATTGTATAAATAAAATTATTATTCCATCAATTCCGTTTTAAGAATATTTTTTATTAAAAAAATTGATATGGAATTTGATAAATTTGTTTTTCAGACACAAATGATACTTTTCATAAAAATATAAATTTTTATAATAAACTAAGTTATGATATATAATATTTATTTTAATGAAATAGTATTTTAAAAACACACTTATTTGAATATAAATGGTAAGATAATTTTATTATGTTCTTGAAAAATTTTATGTGTCATAAATTTTACTATGCATTATCAACCAACTATTTTTTTAATAAATAAGGATTTTTATATTTAAAACTTAAAATTATCATACTTATAAAATTATTATGATAAAATGTAAAGTCTTGAAATTCTATGTAATTTTTTTAAAATTATATGAGATTATTTCGAGATCAGGCGCTGAGACAGCGTGTGATTCCGTGGCTCGGAGTGCCTGAAATGATCCGTTGAAAAATTTTAAGTTTTAAATAGCGTGAGGGAGCGGTTTTTTCTAAAAAAATGAAATAACTCTTAAACGGGTTCTCATATCAGAAATCTGAGGGCACCGTTGCGTTCATGATGATGGGTTTACCCTAGGCGCAACTTAAGCTTAGTCAATGCAGGTCTCTAGTGAGAAAACCCGAAAATGACATAACCGTAAATAAAATAAGAAAATAAAATAATTTTATTTATCAAATCTTTATAACTCACGAATGGTGACTCAAATTGAAAATCCAAGACCACCGTTGATCTCGTGAGGGTATGCTTTCCTTAAGCAGAGCCTAACATTGGCCAGCACGAGTCAACAGTGGAAAACAGTTTTTGGTCGTAAATAAAATAATTAAATAAAAATTATTTTATTTTCAAATCCTTATAACTCGTAAAAGGTAACTCGGATTGGAAATCTGAGAGTACCGTTGAGTTCGTGAGGGTATATTTCCCTTAGGCAAAGCCTAGCATCGACCGACACGGGCCAACTGTGAAAGTTGGTTTTTGAGACGTAATCGTAAATAAAATAATTTAAATAAAAATTATTTTATTTTCATATCCTCATAACTCACAAACGATCACTCAGATTAAAAATTCGAGACCACCATTGAGTTTGTAATGAGATGTTCTCCTTAAGCAGGACTTACCCTCGACTGGCGCAGGTCGAGGGAAAAAGTTATTTTACGGACGTTTTAAGGAAAAATAAAATAAACTTAAAAAGTTTATTTTATTCGAAATTGTTTCACGACAATGCAACGACGAGCTGACTGTTTCATTCCATAAATGGAACTGCATAACGATGCTACAACGCAAAGTAACAGAAATGTTGTTTCATAAATGAAATAGCGTAACGACGGTGACTCAGCGTAACAAAAATGTTGCGACGCGTATTTCCCATTTAATGGGATAACAGGAAATGGAGATCAGATTTGGATCTTGCAAATCACTCCAAGTCTCTGAAGGAAAACTCTCCAATGACAAACGTTGGTGAATCGAAAAGCGGCGACGATACCCTTGGAGTGCGAATCAGAACCAGAGATCAACGGACGATGACGAACGATCATACTCGAGCAATCTCTTTTTCTAAGTAGGGGTTTGATGCTTTTCTGTGTGAATTGATTTTCCCCATTCTTTCTTTTAAATGACGAATGCGGGTTAACTCACGAACAAGCTAACCCACAAATCGATCATTCATACATGAGGGTTTATGATGGCGGATAAAAAGAGGATATTTATCTTAGTGATTATTCCACCTTATTTTGGTTCTTCGTGACCCTGCTAACAAGAACGCATTCGGGTCAATACGAACAAAGACATGGATCATTTTTGGGTGTTTTTGTGTTACAAATCCTTCCCCAATTTTATTTTTGCATTCTTCCCGTTCTTCGTGGCGCAACGGTCGGCGGCACATTAGCCCGCGGCGCCAGGCGAGATGGGCCGCAACATCGGCGAGAGGCTGCGACACAAGGTCGCGACGACGGAACAAGACCACAAAACCAAGATGGGGCGGCGCCCCCAGGCCGCGACACCCAGGCCGCGGCCGTAGCGGGAGCTACCGACATCAAGGCCAGCGGCAGGCGGCGTGCCCCGGCAGCACGCCGAGGCGGCGAAGGCTGTGGCCAGCTAGGGGCCGCGGCGGTGCAAGAGGGCGGTGCTGGTCGGGCGCCGCATCAAGGGAAGTAGTCCACAGGGTGGGCCGCGGCGTGCGCTGCCACACGGTCCAGCGTGGACTGCGTGCAGAGAGGAGGCGACAGGTCTCAACCGGCTACATGGCCGCACGAACCAGACGCCCGCGTGGCATCTAGGCTGGATCTATGTCGGCCCACAGATGCGGGCTGGGCCAACGAAATAAACTGGGCCGTTGGGAGGCCCCGGTTAGGGGAGAACTGACCCGCCAATACGGGCAGAGCCGAATGGAAAACCGGGCCCCTGGGCGACCCGACTGGTCAAAACTTTTTTATCTAAGTCGGACCAGACCATATGAGAACTAAGTCACTGGGCGACCCAACTGACTGGACCCACGACCAAACTGGGCCGAGCCCAGCAAGGCCCAATAGGCCTGACCACTTGGCCAAGCCGAAAAAGGTCCTCCCAGACCCATCCAGGTTGGGTCGGGTTGGCCGAACTGGGTCGGGTCATGCGTGACCCCCAGGCGGGGTTGGTCGGGTCGGTCTGACCAAGTCGGACCGGGTCGAGACGCAATCAACCCCTGTTTACTAAAATAACAATATCTTTCAGACTAGGCGTCCAATTGATACGCCGTCTGCGGCATTGTGACCCTTGTGATGAGATAATCCTTTGGGTATACTCTAAGTGAGTTTTTGTGGCATTTGAGATACGACCGATGGCTTGAGGAATAGATTCTCCCAGAATCATGCACACTAGAGAGCGAGAATCCTATAGCTGGCTGCGACACAAAGGATATGACGAGCATACCTCATTGGTCCAATAGATAAGAGGACCTGAGTGGTCCAACAAACGAGCGGACCTCAGTGATCCACCAGACGAGTAGACCTCAGTGGTCCAGCAGACGAGTAGACCTCAGTGGTCCAGCGGACGAGTGGACCTTAGTGGTCCAGTGGTTGAGCAAACTTCAGTTGTCCAACCCCCGAGCGGACCTCGGTGGTCAAGCTGCCGAGCATACCTTCGTGGTCCAGCAGCCGAGCGGACCTCAGTGGTCCAGTAACTAAGCAGACCTCAGTGGATCACCAGGGATGTGTCCCTCAGTAGTATAAGATGATTCAACTTTACGACTGAAAATCTTACTTTCTATACTTTGAGTTATACCTGGTGTGAGCTATCTTTGCTTTGTGGTCTTGCTATGTGATCTTGCTGTGTGGTCTTGTTTTGTGGTATTTCCTTTGTGGTTTGGGGTCGCTGCTAAGTATTGTGTTACTCACCCCTACACAGACTTTGTTCGGACATGTCGTGTCTCATGAAGGTGATCGATGCTTCGATGGAGACCTTGGGGGTCCGGGACCAGGTGGTGCCCAGTGACACGGGACGAACGAGACGTACTTCTAAGGCTACATACCGCTACCCTCCACCTACCCTTCAGGTAGGGTTTGAACAGACATACCCTGGTAGATGTACTTTCCTTTGAGGTTTTGGTCTTGTATTCCGGCCCCGTTTTACTTTTCAGTTTGTACTGTACTTTCAGTAGTTGTCTAAGTGACAGTTGTGGTTTACTTAGTGTTTACCTTTTCACAGTTTGTGTTTTGTGTGTGTGTACAGGTTTAAAGGCAATGCCTTCCCGTTTTTTGGGATATGCCTTCTCGGTGTTAGTCGTTAGCCCCTGGGCTATGGAAGATGGGCTTGGGGTAGTCATAGCACGGGTCCTGGGAGACGGGTTGTGACAAAGTGGTATTAGAGGGTAGTCAATTCTACGAGAAGAACTAAGAGTCTGTAAATTTTGACGGGCAATGGTGTTATGTGCTTTGGGTTCGACTTTCAGGCCAGAGAGTCATGTGTTGGTGCGGCGACCGACGTATCCATACACCAGGACCCTAAATTATACTTTTTGACTCGGTACATGAAAACATTGGTTGCATGCATCTTTGAGTGTTGTTCTCATGATATTTTTTGAGTCAGATTCATCTCACCAGGTATAATATATTAATCGTGGTTCATCTTGATACCCTTCAAGATGCCTCCACATGTCAGACAACCATGATTTTAGTGCGTGAGCACAAGGATGGTCCGTAGAGCGATGAGGCTTCGGTCAGGGACCATTACCTGAGATGGTACCTTCGGACGGTGTCTCAGTGATACCACCACTTTTCGGTTAGTATTTACTACTGGAACTACAGGTAGAGGATGCACGAAGGCTCAGTGCCTTACATGAGTTCTAAAGACAGAGACCTTCCAGGTTCAGGGGAGAGATAGATTCTTAGGTCATTGAGGATTGACTGGAGGTGGTGACGTGAGTCTTCTGCTTAGTGAGGATGCCACTTTGACTAGATGGTGGTTCTAGTCGTGAGCCTTATGTAGGGATCGATGGGGAGATGGTGGAGTTTGACCATCCAGACACATGAGGAGTCGAACCTCACTTGGACAAACTTTGAGTGTCTCTTTAGAGATGAGTTCTTTCCAGCGACATTGTGCTTAGTGCGCATACAAGAGCTACCATCAAGAAATAGATGGCCAAGTCATCTGTGGCAGGTAGCCGAAAGATGACGCGGAGTTCCCAAGACATAGGATCTACAACTCAAGGCTCATAGGGTGAGTGCACTCGGTCTAGAAAGAGGTAATGCTTTTCAAGAG
Source organism: Viscum album (assembly GCA_963277665.1). Taxonomy (NCBI): domain Eukaryota; kingdom Viridiplantae; phylum Streptophyta; class Magnoliopsida; order Santalales; family Viscaceae; genus Viscum; species Viscum album. Next base: position 1,156,704,417 of record OY728134.1, on the reverse strand, counting down.
ATGGAAGGAGACATCTCACTAGAGATTGTCCAACCCATTGTGCTGACAATGAAACAGTGGATGGGCCACTGGGGCAGAGACAATGACATGAAAAGATTAATCTATAGGGAAAAAGATGTGGAAGAGGAGCTGAGAGAGTAGCAAGAGGTGGTATACATTTCGACATGTTACAACCACCACCCCAATGTGGTCAACACCAGGCTCAGGAGATGGAGGACAGGGGAAGTGGGTAGCTTCATGTGGCCAAGGATTATGGCCCGAGGGATCCAAGAATGATTCGAGGTACGATCTGTGTCTACTCTTAGATAATGTATTAATAGACACAGATGCTAATCATTCCTTCTTGTCATGAACCTTGTTCAAGACCTAGAGTTTCTGGTTAAACTGGTGACTTGAACATCATGTCTGGAGATACATATGGGAGGAGAATCAATAATCACTATTATGCTGACGATGTGATCTGTACCTTAAGGTGAGAGTTTTGGTTGGAACCTATTGGTGGTAGCGTTGAGGCCTTACGACATTGGTTTGGGGATGGACTGGTCATCCATAGTTCATGCTCAGATTGACTGTTTTAGGAAAAAAGATATGGTATGTTCGCAGAGATTGAATGGGGTTTTCCTTGGTCGGTAAAGAAGGAAACCCATGTAGCAAGAGATAAACTCATCCATAGGAGGGTTCAGCCAAACACACTTGAGTCGGCCAACCTTACCCACATGGCAGTGAATGTTTTGAGTTTTCAGTTCCTAGTAGTAGTGGAAGAGTACACAGACGTCTTTACAGAAGATGTTTCCAGGATTGTCTCCCCGCATAGAGATGGAATTCTACGTCATTCTACACCCTGAGATGACACCGATATTAGTATCAGTATATCAGATAGCTTTCGCAGGGCTTTTAGAGCTGAGGGTGTAGGAAGGGCTTAGTAAGACCAAGTGTTTGAGGTTATGCATGGATTACCGGCCCTTTTTACCAAGTGTTCATGGAGAAAAAGTACCCACTACCAAAGGGATGATGAACCCATCAATCAGTTGAAAGGGGTGGCCTTTCACGTGGTTGGAAAGGTGTCATATGCTTTCCATCAATTAAGATAGAGTTTTATGAGAGCCTTGAACTTGAGTCAGCAGCGGTAGTCTTCACATTGATGATGTGGAAACACTACCTCCATGGGAGAACGGTTCATCGTCTACTTTGACCACAAGAGTTTTAGGTATTTCTTTTCTCAGATGGATTTGAATCTAAGATAGAAACGCTGGCTAGAGTTCCTATGAGACCATGATTCTGAGATAGTCTATACTCCTGGGAAGGGGAACATGGTTGCAGATGCTCTTAGAAAGATATTGAGTTCACAGTTACTGAACGAGGCCTTAGAGCAGTTTGCATTGCTTCAGATATCCTTCGTGGATGGAGAGGAGACAACTTTTTTTCAGATGATGGTAGTTATACCTCCACTCTTACAATGAGTTAGGGAGGCACAACTCAGAGATTCCAACCGCGAGACTACACGTGCCCAGATGTCCACAGGCCATGCCCTTGATGGATATTCAAAAGGTGGGGAGAACGTCATCCTTTTCAGAGGATGTACTGTAGTACCAATGGCTTTGTAGGAGGAGGTGTTGAGGAAGTTTCATACATACCCTTTGGCGGTACATCTAGGTGTGTAAAAGATGTACCAGGACCTCCGACGTTAGTTCTGGTGGCCAGGGATGAAGAAGGCAGTGGCATAGTTTGTCTCGAGATGCCTCACTTGTTAGTAAGTGAAGGCTAAGCCCCAGGTTCCAGCAGGTTTGACACAACCCCTTGAGGTAACAGAGTTGAAGTGGGATGTGACATCAATGGACTTCGTGACGGGCTTACCACGTACACCTAGGGGGCACAATACCATCTGGGTGATCATAGACTGACTCCCCAAGTTATCCCACTTCCTACCCATTCGAGAGAAGGGTTCCGTAGAGAGCTTGGGACACCTCTACATACAGGAGATAGTAAGAATTCATGGAGTCCCATCCACGGCAGTCTTAGATCGTGATGCACGCTTTACATCTCGTTTGTGGAAGGGATTGTAGGAGGCATTTTGGACTCAGCCTTGCTTAAGTAAAACCTTTCACCCATAGACAGATGGTCATACGGAGCAGACCATATAGACCTTGGAGGACATACTTCGTGTTTCCATTCTAGATTTTGGCCGCAGTTGGGAGGACCACCTACCACTGGTGGAGTTTGCGTACAACAATAGCTAACACTCCACCATTAGTATGACACCGTTCAAGAAATTTTACGGACAACCATGCAGGTCACCATTATGCTGGAAAGACCCAGGGGAGTCAGCATTCGTGGGTCCATAGATAGTACATGCTATCACTGAGAAGGTGCAGGTCACCCAAGAGAAGATGAAGACTGCATAAAGCTGACAGAAGTTCTATGATGATAGGCAAGGAGACCCTTGGAGTTCGAGGAAGGGGACCACATATTCATATGGGTCTCCCCTCGATGAGGGATAGCGAGACTTGACCAGGGCTGAAAGTTATCTTTGAGGTCCATCAAACATTTCCTTGTACTACATAGAGTGGGCAAGGTGGTGTACCGCTTGGCTCTACCACTACAGTTTGAGAGGGTGCATGAACCTTCTCACATCATCAACCATGAAGAGATAAAGATTGACGATGGGTAAAAATTCACAGAGTACCTGGTGGAGATAGAGGATCAACATGATAGGATCCTTTGTGGATTGTCGATTCCTTTGGTGCATGTTCGTTGTTAGCATGAGAATCTCCAGGAGAGCACATAGGAGCATAGGGCTCAGATTCGTGCCCAGTACCCCCATTTGTTTGATTAGCATTTGTTTTGGCTTATGATGACATAAATCCCTAAAGGTGGGGGGTAATTTAATGTCCTGTAATTCCATGTAATTTTTTTTTTAAATTATATGGGATTATTTTGAGACCAAGAGCTGAGACGGTATGTGATTCTGAGGTTTAGAGTGCCCGAAATGATCCATCTAAAAATGTTTTGTTTTAAATAGCGTGTGTGAGTGATCTTCCGAAAAAAGTGGGATAACTATTAAATGATCACCTAGATCAGAAATCAGAGGGAACTGTTGTGTTCAGGATGACATGTTTACCATAGGTGTGACTTAAGTTTAGTCGGCGCAGACCTCCAGTGAGAAAACCCAAAAATGGCATAACTGTAAATAAAATAATTAAATTAAATTATTTTATTTTTAAAATCTGTATAACTCACACACAGTAACTCAGATTGAAAATAAGAGACCACCATTGACCTTATGAGGGTATTCTTTCCTTAGGCAAAGCCTAACAATGGCTGACATGGGTCAACAATGGAAAATAGTTTTTTGATGTAAATAAGACAATTGAATAAGGATTATTTTATTTCGAAATCCTTATAACTCATTAATGATAACTCATATTGAAAATCCAAGACTACAACTGATTTCATAAGGGTATTCTTCTAGGCGGAGCCTAAAATTGGCTGGCGCGGGCCGACTATGAAAATTGGGTTTTGAGACGTAACCGTAAATAAAATAATTTAAATAAAAGTTATTTTATTTTTGAATCCTCATAACACACAAATGGTAACTTGAATTAAAAATCAGAGACCACCATTGAGTTCATAATGAGATGTTCTCCTTAATCAATACTTAACCTCAACCAGTTCGAGTTAAGAGAAAAAGTTAAAAATCAGAGACCACCATTGAGTTCATAATGATGTTGCAACACAAAGTAACCGAAATAATTTTCATAAATGAAACAACGTAAGGATGACGACTCAACGTAACAGAAATGCTGCGACGCGTTTTCTCCATTTAATGGGATAATAGGAATTGGAGATCATATTTGGATCTTGCAAATCACTCTGAGTATCTGAAGGAAAACTATCCAACAATGAATGCCAACGAATCAGAAAGTGGAGATGATACCCTTGGAGAGAGAATCAGAACCAGATATCGACGGACAATGATGAACAATAATCCTTGAGCAATCTCCTTTTCCATATAGGGGTTTGATACTTTTCTCTGTGAATTTATTTTCCCCGTTATTTCTTTCAAATGACGAATGCAGGTTAAATCACGAACAAGTTAACCCGCAGATCGATCATTCATTAGAGAGGGTTAATGATGTAGGATAAAAATGGGATATCTATCATAGTGACTATTCCACCTTATTTTGTTTCTTTGTGATCCTGCTAACAAGAACACATTCGGGTCAAGACGAAAAAAGATCTAGATCATTATTTGGGTGTTCTTGTGTTGCAAATCCTTCCCCAATTTCATTCTTTCATTCTTCTCGTTCTTTGTGGTGCAATGGTCAGCGACACATTGGCATGCGGTGCGAAGCGAGAGGTCACGACAGCGGCGCAAGGCCATGACAATGGTACAAGGCCGCGACACCCAACCACGACAGCGACACCAGGCCGTGACACCCATGCCATGGAAACAGCAGGAGATGCCAGCACCAAGCCTGGCGACGCAGCCCAGCAGCATGCCGAAGCGGTGAAGGCCATGATCAGTGGGGGCAACGACGGTGTAGGAGGGTGGTGTCGGTCAAGTACCACATCATGGGTAGCGACGCATGGGGCGGGTCGCGGTGTGCACTGCCACATAGTCCAGGTTGGACCTCATGCAGAGGGGAGATGGTTGGCCTCAGCCGACTTCATGGATGCATGAACCAGACGCTCGTGCGACGTCCAGGCTAGATCCAAACCGGCCCGATGATGTGGGTCGAGCCGATGAAATAAACTAGGCTGCTGGGCGGCCCGGGTTGGAGGAGAACCATCCAGCCAATGCGGGCCAGTCCGGATGGAAAACCGGGCCCCTGGGTGGCCAGACTGGTCAAAATAGTTCTGATTAAGTCAGACCGGACCAAATGAGAATCAGGTCGCTGGGCGACCCGACAAACTAGACCAATGACCAAACCAAGCTGGGCCTAGACACTAGGCCAGACCAGACTGGGTCAGCCCAGACCCAACTGGGCCGGGTAGGGTCGACCAAACCGGGTCGGTTCACGTGGGACTCCCGGGCTGGGTTGGTTGGTCCAGTTTGACCAAGTCGGACCGGGTCCGGATGCAACCGACTCCTATTTACTAAAATGCTAATATCTTTCAGAACAGGCGTCTGATTGATGTGTTGTCTATGACATTGTGACCCTTGGGATGAGACGGTCCTTTGGGTATACTCTAAGTGAGTTTTAATGATAGTTTAGATAAAACTGATTGATTGAGGAGTAGATTTTCACATAATCAAGCACACTAGAGAGTGGGAGTCTTACAACTGGCTGTAAAATGAAGCATATAAAGAGTGGACCTCAGTGGTCAAGAAAATGAATAGACCTCAGTGGTACAGGAGATGAGCAGACCTAATGGTCCAACAGATGAGTGGACCTTAGTGGTCCAGCTGATGAGTGGACCTCAGTGGTTCAGCAGACGAGTGGACCTCAGTGGTCTTGTAGACGAGCAGACATCAGTGGTCCAACAGACGAGCATACCTCAGTGGTCCACCAGACGAGCCGACCTTAGTGGTCTAGCAGACGAGCGAACCTCAGTGGTCCAGTAGGGGAGGAGACCTTAATGGTCTAGCGGCCGAGCAGACCTCAGTGGTGCAGCAACCGAACATACCTCAGTGGTCCAGTAGCTGAGGATACCTCAGTGGTCCAGCAGCCATGCAGACCTCAGTGGTCCAGTAGCTGAGTGGACCTTAGTGGTCCATCAGATGAGCGGACCTCAGTGGTCTAGCAGCCGAGCATACCTCAGTGGTCCAACAGCTGAGTGGAGCAGACCCCTATGGTCCAGCAGCCAAGGGAACCTCTGTGGTCCAGCAGCCGAGCGGACCTCTGTGGTCCAGCAGCCGAGCAGACCTCTGTGGTCCAGCAGCCGAGCGTACCTCTGTGGTTCAGCAGCCGAGCAGACCTCTGTGGTCCAGCAGTTGAGCGAACCTCTGTGGTCCAGCAACTGAGTGGACCTCATTGGTACAGTAGCCAAGCAGGGCTTAGTGGCTCATCAAGGATGAGTCCATCAACAATACAAGATGATTTGTCTTTACGATTGAAAATCTTACTTTTTATACTTTGAGTTATACCTGGTGTGAGATGTCTTTGCATTGTGATCTTGTAGTTTGATCTTTCTATGTGGTCTTGTTTTGTGGTCTTTCCTTTATGGTTTGGAGTCCCTACTGGGTATTGTGTTACTCACCCCTGCATGGGCTTTTACCACACGTGTTGTGTCTTGTATAGGTGATCGATGCTTCAATGAAGACATTGGTGGTCTTGGATCAGGTGGTGCCTAGTGAGACGGGATAGGCTGGACATACTTCTATGGATAAGGACTTCTACCATCCACCTACCCTTCTGGTAGGGTTTGACCAGACAGATCTTGACAGCTATTCTTTCCTTTGTGGTTTTGGGCTTGTATTCTGGACCCTTTTTTACTTTTCTATTTATACTATAGTTTTAGTAGATGTCTTAGTGACAATTGTGGTTTAATTAGTGTTTACCTTTCCACAGTTTGTGTTGTGTGCATGTGTACATGTTTAAAGGCAATGCCTTCCCTTTTTGGGATATGCCTTCTCAGTGCTAGTCGCCAGCCCCTGGCCTATGGAAGGAGGGCTTGGGGTAGTCATGACATGAGCCCTGGGGGATGGGTCATGACATAAAATAAATATCATTTTTGATATCATAATTTTGAAATTAGGTTAGGATGAATTTATGGGAAATTTTTTTAAAAAAATTATTTTTCTATGAATAGTAAAAATATAGTTTGAGGTTTTTGGTATGTTTAATGACATAATAATTATTTCCTAATGATGTAAAAATTAATTAACCACAATAAAAGACCAAAAATATGCTATTTTATTAATATCAATTATTTTAATATATTTTAATCAATTTTGAAACCTATAAGTTATTTTCCAAAGTCTAAAATAGAAACTTTAACATTAAAAATATTATTTATGTGGAAAATTTAGTTTTCCATGCTAAAATAAGTAATATAAAATGATTATAGACTCTTGGGGGTTAAAATAACATAAAATATGACCCATGTTTCCAAAAACATGGTAAAAACCCATGGGCAATCCCATGGTTTTTCATTTTCTACAACCTAGATTTCCAAGGCATATATTTTGAAATTAATAAAAAATCCTCCACTTTTGCTATAAATACCCACCCATTTATCTATTTCCTTTTACTAACAATCCATTATCAATTAATTTATAATATTTTTACCTCCTAAGGAGTCCCCTATGATGTCCTCAAGCCCCCAAGGTCCCAATCCTCAAGTTTTAGGAACAACTCTTCAAGTAAGGGAAATATTTAATTCTTTTTCCATTCGAGTTCCCTTTTCTATATGGTATGTCTTAAAAATTTTAAACTAAGTTATTTTACCCATGTTATTTTATCTCATTATTATAATAATAGTTTTTTTTATAAATGGGAGACTCTTTTACCCTCTCTTTTTTCCCTTTTATAAAACCATATTTTATTCCCGCTTCTCAAAACTTCTCTCTTCTCCTAAAGAAATTCTCTTTTATTTTGTTTTTGTGAATACCAAAACCTTTTTATTTTATATGGGTAAAATTATTTATTTTATTCTAGGATTAACATACATAAAACCCACATTTCTTTTTCGTAGGTTAAAATTTTCATAATGATCATGTCTTTAAGCACTTTTGAAACACCCTGATTTTGATATAAAACCTGTTTTGTTTTATTATCCATGTGTTATTTATGAAATGTTTTATTATGATCTATGTGGATAAAATTAATTAGTACATATGAAGGTTACACCTTTATTGTGCTCCAATGCATTGGGTAAAAAATTTAATCTCTAGAGATGACATGTTTTACGATACCTTGGTGAATAAATTTGGTAATTTTTATTACACCTCGGTGAACAACCTTGGAGATATGCTTATGAATGTCTCATTTAAATGTTGTAGCAACATTTTAATGTTATGATATATGTTATTATTAATATAATATGCCTTATTCCCATTCCTTATCATTATGACTCATGTTCTTATTGATATTATTCAAGATCACATGTAAATTGTTTCCATTTCTTTTACTTATTGGGCCTTATGCTCACCCTTTCCTTTGGTGTTTGTCCCCAAGTTATGAGAGGTAGTAAATGTACTTAGTATGAACCAATGAAGAATAATTTAAAATATATGAGAAGAATGTTTTATGTTTTAATGTAATATATACCTTATTTATAAGAAACTAAACTTAAAAAGATCATATTCTTGTACAATGTAATTAAAATATATGTAATAAAATGGTGAGATTCCATATTATGATTCAAAATTTACCAAGAAGAAAGGGTTTTTTGTCTCACTTTTACTTCTGTGATATGTATTCAATATTCACCACTTAGTTATTTTATGTGGTGTATATACTACTTGTTTGATATTTTATATCATGAATAAGTTTATCTTCACAACATTTAAAGATTCATTTGAATTTATTTTTACCATTTGTCTTATGGATCATAAGTTACAAAGTGGTAAGTATTTACTTAACAATCCCACCATTATTCAGTATTGTTTATGTTTAAGTCTCCCCAAGGGGAATCATTTGGTATTTATATCTTAAATTCAATATATTTTATTCTCTAATGGTTATTCATAAAGATTACAAGTAATAATATCATTATCCTCTATTTGGTAATTAAAATAATTGAGAATTTTTTTAATAAAATCCAACATAATTTCTGTCTTTGATCAAAAATATTTTTCCTTCCAAATCTATGTTTTATAAAAAAGTTAAAAAATGTTCTACTATGGTTGTTTAAAGTCATTTTTACCCATAATTGTATTTTTGCAAATTTTCTAAAAAGGAATCTTCCTATTATTTTCCAAAAAAGTTAATTATGACTTTTCTTAAAAAATGTGAATGAAATATTTGTTTTTAACACAATCAATGTGTACGGAATTTCCAACCATCATGATCACTCATTTATTTGAAGCTTAATTTACAAATTTAAAAGGTTCTTTTCAAATAATATATATTTCCCAATTTTTTGTAAATTTCTAGTTTTTAAAAAGAATTTTTAATTGTGAAAAGTTTATTTTTTTAAAGATTTTTTTAATTATTTTTTTTGATATTTCTATTCATAAATGTTAGAAACCCTTATTACACTTATGATCCATTGGGAATATGTTCTAATGATACCATCCTTATTATTTATCCAGATGTTTTATGATCAATTTTACTAGGTATGTACTATTTTGATACCATTATCTATATTACCCTGATAGGTTTATGATTATATTTATTGATTGGGGAAAGTATTAACATTTTTTATGCTAGTTTTACAATAATAATGCTTATATTGATTTTGTTTTACCCTTTTCATATGAGGAATGAATTGGACTTAGTAAGTGATGGGTGGGGTGTAATGACCCAAACCTTTATTAATAGAATTTCTCCCTTCTTATAGTAATTCCATATAGTATAAATCACATAAAATCACTTATATACCATAATAAAAACTTTATAAATGAATAATTAATTAAATAATAATTATTTATAGAAGTCAAGAAACCAATAGTGATGAAATAATAACTTGACCATAGGAATAGTAATACGACTGTTATTAATAGTAAACTGACCAAATGAAAAGTAACCTCACCCATGAAAGTATAAATAAAATTTAAGCATCTTTTAAATGGAATTTTTGTATAATTATGACATAGTCTAAGTAAATAAATGTTTTAAAAAAATTATTAATTAAGTATTGACATTTTTGAAAGTCATAAATATTTAATTATAATTTTATGATTAATTTAATAATTTAAAAGAAAATGAATTAATGAATTAATATTTTTATGTTTGATAATTTTAAGATAGTTTTATCATATCTTAAGTAAATTTTCAAAGTGTTATAAAATCAGTTATAATTTTAAAATCTGTATTTTTCAAGTAAATTATTATTTTAATTAAAAATTAAATAATCATATTTAGAAAATTATTTTTATAAAATGGAGTTCATTTTTTAATTCTACATGTCGAAAAATGGTTAGGGTGAATTTTTAGGATCTTTCTAAAATACAAGATTTTTTATGAATAGTAAAATACAATAATTTACAATAAATGCTAAATACAAGAATTATGGATTCATAGATGGTGTATGGATGATGTAAGCCCAAAATTTCAAAATATCCATCATTATTATAATATATTTAGTGATAATACTCAAACTATTCATATTCTTGAGCCAAAAATAATAATCTAATGAATATAATAGTGAGAAAACACCATCTCCTCCACTATAAATATCACCCCTCACCACCTCATCTCCTCACACCTTCTAAGATTTGAGCCCTGTCAAAATTCTGACAAAAAATCTCCCCAAGACTCTCTTCCACATCTTAGAGTTCTTGGTATTATCAAAATAACAAAATCTTTCTCCAAAGGAGGTTCTCAAGGTGGATAAATCCAAGAGGTAAAATCCTCTTCCTTTTTCTTTTAATTTCCTTTTAAGTTTCTTTATTTTATTCTATTATCATTATATTATGTTATAAAAATGGAATGATAACTCCATTGTGTTTTATATAATATAATTAAATTATTTTAATGTAATATCCATCATTAAACTCCTCCCCCCTCTATTTTATTCTAAAAATGAAATCGTCGCCCGTGATGTGTCAATTTACCGACATCATGGGCGATGCACTTTAATTTTCCATTAATGAATTAAAGGATGATAATTAAAACATTATAATGGTTGAAACATATTTTAAAATTTATGATAAAACCCTATTTATGTTCAGAAACTAACATATATATACATAATATTAAATGATAAAACAAAACGAGTTTGTTCTGATCAGAAAAACTCCAAAATTAACGTAAAATGATCATCATTAATTTTTATCTAATGATTAATCCTCTTACAATATAACCAAATTATTTATAATATCATTAGACCTTATATAAGATAATTAATAAAATATAATGACAATTATATATATTTATCCACATTTTACACAAACTTTCATTCATGTATACAAGTGAACCGATCATGAAAACTAAGAAAACAAACACCCCCAAACAATGAAATTAAACTCTATAACTCATCAAAAATCCCATAAATGAACTTAATAAAACCCTAAAGAATAAAATTCATATATAAAATATTATTTATTTGTTAATTAATGAATATAATGTGATTATATAGGATATTAAAGTGAAGAAAGCATTCAGACATAAGTTAAGGGGAATTCTTGAACCCAACTCAATTTCCTTGTGTTTTACCTATTTCACTCCATTTTCAGTATGGATATTCCTTTAATGTTACTTGAATATCATTTATTCATAATATTCTTATAATTTTTGGGATATACATGTTTTTTAATTGAGTTTATTATTGTTCTTTTTGGTGGGTCGACTTCAGTGGATGGATCTCTTGCTGCTTGAGTGATGCTGGATAAGGGTTTGCGGAGTGGAGTTTGGTCCGAGGTTGCGCTGCAGTTGACTGTGGAGTAGGGTGCAGCGTCAGGATGGCCTGGCCTTCCTCACTCTGGTCTGTTCGTTGTCCTTTGTGGATGTGCTCTTCAGAGCTCATCTCACTTCGTTGTAGGGTTGGGCGGAATCCGACTGGAGGTCGCCAGTGGGTTTGTGGATTTGGGCCGGTGTCGATGGTCACATCGGCGGGCATTTGAGAAGACTGGTTCTGAGGTTTGTCCTGCTCTCCTGATGGGTTTTCCCCCTAGTTCGTGTTACCCTGGCCATTTCTTGGTGACTTTAGCTCCAGCTGTGGTGGTTTGTCTATTTGAAGGCTGGTTTGGATTCCAAACATTGTGCTTGTATGATTTTTAGTGATGAAGTGGTGAATTGGTGATGTGGTGATGTCTTGTAAGGTTTCTCACTTTTTCCTTAAAAGTGTTTGCATTATAATAAAAAAAAAAAATTTTAGTCAATTGAGTTTATGACAAATAAAAATTTTTCCAAAAAAAACTCTTCTTAAAAAAAACTAGAACTTTTACTTATATGTTTCTTCTTCACTCAAAATTGATGATTATTATACCAAGTATGTTATTACCTCTTTATTTTAGGAACCCTAAAGTTTATTCATGAATGTATTCTTTAATAAATTAAACTCATTTCTTTTTATGGGTTATTTTATGTTCAAGATTGATATACGTTCTATGTGGCATGCATGATAATGTAAATGTTATGATGTGACGGGTGCACCCAAAATTATATAGTGCAATATAAATGTCATGATGTTAATGGTGCACTTGGAATTATATAGTGCTACAATGCATTGGGTAATGTGATGTATTTAATCATAAAAAGTGAAATATGCATTAACATGATATTATCTTTGTTCACAACATGTGTGGTAGTTGACCACTAAGACATGATGTTTCATTTTTATGTATTGACAAATTCCATTCCTTTATCTAATACTTCTTCTCTTGATAATTATTATTATCCTATGATTATTTTATGATGATGATTATTATTCTCACCCATGTTATAGAGATTCATGTTCTTATCTATCCTTTTATCGGGATTTTAGATCATTGCTTTCTTTGATGTATATCCTCATCTGATTACATGTACTAAGGAAAACATAAGGTCCAATAAGAATCTATATAAGAAGGAATTAAATAAATGCTTATATTTTATCTTGTAAATTTTATGTATGGTCTTAATTTTCTGAATACAGTAAACCTTTAGATCCTGGTTGTATAATGCTTTTATGTTGTTTGTCTTTAAAATGGTGTAATAAGATATGTAAGAAAAAGAAGGGTCTTTATAGTTGGTATCAGAGCATGGTTTAGTTAATTTGTGAATTAGGACTAGATAACCTTAGTAAAAAACCTTATTATGGTACTAATTATAAGTAATCACCCAATAAGTTTTGTTTTAAAAAATGATAAACATAGATATCCCACAAGATATTCCTTTAGACTTAATTGAAAAAAGGAATAAATTAATTATCCATGACTTTTTGACTTATGGTTTGTTATAACTTTTTCTATTTTATAAAATGGTGGGAATTAGGAGAAAGATGGCCAGAAACCCATGTGGGGGGAGAATGCAGTGATTTCTCGAATGACATCCCCAATACCTTGCAGGATGGAGTTCAAAATTTCATGGAGATTCTTACCCAACTATCTCAGGTTATGAAAAATAATCTGAATAATGTTAAATATGCACATTCAACTAAGAGTTAGAAATTAGTTATCGAGTCCTTTATGAGGTAGTGACCACCAAATTTTAGTGAATCTTCCGATATAGTAGTAACAAAATAGTGGGTTAACTCAGTGGAGAATATATTTTATATACTTCACTATTCTAATGAAGAGAAGGTGAATCTTGATGTTTGATAGAGATAATATTTTAATAATTTTTCATATGTGTTTCAATGATTTAACCCCTTCCAATTAATCAATTTGATATTATTTGTATCATTTTAGTATTTTGGTGAATTATGGGCTTAATTGTGGAAATTGGTTAATTCTGGAAATTTAGCAGTTTTGTGGAGCTTCTGTATTTCAGGAATATCTTTTATATTTTTGATCCAAATTGTATGATTCCTTTTTTTAGGATTTATATGATCGTGGGATTCATTTTATCCTTCTGGACCCAAAGCTCAATCCATCATTTGGAAGCTCAAATTCAGCTCACAAGTCAGGCCTCGAAAACTATGTACAGAACTGCATAATTTTATTTTGGGGCACATATCTCATTAATGGTAGAACCATTGGAGCTTAAATTTTACATGGAGCTATAGAAAATCCATAGGAACAACTTTAATTAAGATGTACGCATCTTATTATTTCAGTTTCAAGGTCATTAATGCGTTGGAACTCGGTGTTTTGGAATACGAAGAGTCACCTGGACAGAATTAAATATCCGTAGTAGTGTGGCCATATATCCTTCATAAGTGGACCAATAAGGCTCCAATGTTTTGGGTCGACATAAGAGATGTAGGGGAACAACTTTCAAGACGGCAAAATTCCAAAATTCTGTCATTTACTATGCCAAACAGACTCAAACTTTTGGGGGAGGAATTTTGGAGGGAAATTTTCTACTCCCCAAGACTATAAATAAGAGTATTCACTTCCATTCAAAGGGGTTGAATAAGGTGCAAGAAGGGCTATGCTGGAGGATTGAGTTCTTGAAGTTCTTTGTATTTTCTATTTTCTTTTTTTACTTAGTTTTATTATGCTCTCTTCTTCCCCTTTCAACTCTAATACCCTTCACATGGAGGGGTAAAACCTTTGAGTGATCGGGGAAGGGGGAGTTTATCTTTTGTAATGTCGGAGTTTTGTGCTTAAATGTAAAACCTTATCTTTCTTTTGAATGAAATATATTCTCATTGTTTCCCAATTATCTTAATGAAATCTTTTTTTGAGTTTTGTGTATTCATTTTTAATAGCTTTGGTTAAAGACTGTTAATCTCCCTCTGCCTAGTGCAATTTGTCTCGATAGAGCAGATTGCGTTAGGTGGTGAGTGTCTAACAATCGTTGGAACATGTGTGGAACTAGTAAACTTTTTCTAGAGTTCTAAGGAGAAAAAATTCCTGATCGGGACTTGCCTTAGTTGTTTAGGAATTGTTTATTAACTTCCATCCACATAGGAGTGAGTTCAATTTTCTTCTTTAACCAAGGGTGATAGATAACTCGATCGAGGAGTCTTTCATTTGTCATTTAAAAGGAAGAGAGATGAGATGATCTTTGTGGCTATGATGACATTACAAAAGGTGATCCTACCCTGACCTCATCACTCTCTTAATCCATTAGTGTTCAACCTTTCTTTTCCATTTCTTTCTTTATTTTTGAACTCAAACAACTTTAAAAAAAACCTCTTATTCTTTCTTTAATTTAAGTGACAAACGTAATTGTTGTGAACTCCTCTCTGGAGACAACTTAGGTTACCCACTTTTCTACATTTTAACTTAGGTTTTATTTGTTTTTGCCACACCCCACGACAGGCACATGTCAAAACTTGGTGCCGTTGCTGGGGAGGTTGTGCCAACAATCTAATTCTAACAATTTCTAAATATTTTCATTTATATTATTTAAAAAATAAAAAAAAACCATGATGTATTCCAACTACAATTATTCTTCTTGGATTGATTACTCATAGTTTCAGGAAAAAATGGTTCATAATTATGATAAATACCTCTTTCAAAAGCTTGATGAACTCACTGTTTTGGCCAAGAAAATGATGAATGGACACTTCACAGGTATCTCACTTCAAGAACTGATGGACATGGTGAATCAAGTCAACATTGATTATCAAAGATTGAAGTCCTTAGAGAAGGTTACATTGGATCAAGAACCTCAACCAGAACCTAAACCTGATCCATTGGTGGAAGTGTATTCCCCACTCATCCTTGATGTTGAAGAACCAGTAAGTACAGGAGATCAACAAGATCTGGATGAGTTCTGGAAGGAGTGTGAGGAACTACTTGATCCCCTATTTCCTCATAATGTAGAAGATCTATCATCATTGAAGGAATACACCACCAACGTGGTTTAATTTGAAGAGAATGTTGAGGATCCTGACTACCCTCCTCCATCTGCTACCACTCTACTTAAAGAGGAACTTCCCACTGAAGAAGCAAATGAAGCCGAGAAACCTCAGGGAGATGATATTTTATTGAACTCATTATGTTCTAATTTTATTGAATCTGAATTGAGTATCAACTCCCCTTGCTTGAAGTTTTTAGATTCGAACAACTCATGTATTGTGTTGGCAGACAAGGAAGAAAAGGAAGATGCGCTTAAAGAGGAATAGTTAGAGCTCCCCAAACATGTTGATAATTTATGGGAGGGAGTTCAAGAGGGAATCCAAGTGGATTTGGCAAAGGAAAAAGTGATTCAAGATGATTACTTTGAAAGGGAAGAATTTTATATTGATTCTTTATGCTTTAACTTTGTTCAAATAGAATTAAATTCTAACATTTCCTTTGATTTTTCCAATGATGCAGCATACCTTCAGAAATCACTGGAGAATGAAGAGGTGGCTGTGAAATTGGAAACCAAGAAATATGGGGACTCATTCTTTTTCCTACCCCCACCAAGAAAATTGTATCTTATTGTACTTGGGGTGGATTTGGTGTACTATACCCATGGTGTCCTCAACAAAAAGGATTAATCACATGATGTGAAGAAGAAGTTTTGTTGGTTCATCATAAAGAAACTCAACCCACCTTCAGATTGGGGATAACCAACTAAAACTGCCCATCTGGAGGCATTCAAAACCCAGGACCCACTTGGGGGATTAAACCAAGATCTATCCTTCTTTTCTCATCCTATTTCTATTTTCATTTTTTTAATAAATTTCTTATGTTTTCTTTTTTTCTTTTTCTTGTAGGTTTTTAGTGTGCAACACTTAGGAGCTTAACTCAATGTTGCATTACCAATAAGTCAGGTTGTACCTCTCCTTCACACTTTCTTGCTATTGTGATTCATTCTAAAATCTTCTTACATGTAAAATCCACTTGAATGCATTGAGGGCACTGCATAATTTAAGTGTGGGGGAGGTAACCTTTGTAGTTTTGGATTTTCATTTGTTGTTTGTTTAAAAAAAATTGTGTGTTTCAAATTTTTATGTTTTTATTTTTCAGTTTTTTAGTGTGTTTTTGAAACTTTTGAGATGAAATGATTATCATTGCTATTTTTGAAACCCATGTCATTGAGTAAACCAATTTATTCCATGAAACTGAGCTTAAATGAATGCCAAAAATGATTTTGTTTCAAGTTCAATTCTTTGAGAATTTCATGAAAAGTACTCAGGTTTTTGAATCCCATGCCACATATCACTGTCTTTATCTTTGAAATCACTTTCCTGTGAGGATTCTGAACCATTATTGTTGTATTATTTTCATTCACCTCACTTCTTGATAGAACCAGACCATGCTTGTTTTAACCAGAATTTGATTCATTCCTTTCAAAACTTGAGGGTTTGGGGTACATGTGTTTTAAATGATTGAGGCATTTCTTTGGTTTGAAAGCACAATTTTCAAGATAATCCCTTTCATTATGGCCTACCTTGTAAATTAATCCTTGTAGCCCATATAATCCATGAACATCCTGTTAGGTTAGCCACATTACAATCCAATTTTCCCTTTCCAACCTGCTCTTGAAGTGAAATTGCATGATCTAGTTGAACTTAAGTGTTGGGGAAGCTGTCTTGTGTTGTGCTACCTCATTTGGTGAAACTTTGGGTGGAAAATAAAATGCTAAAGAGATGTGTGTGCTGATGAAAAATCATTATGTTGAAAGCTGTGCCTTTTCTGGAGCTTTCATGATAAAAGAATCTGTGCCTTTCTGGAGCTTCTAATGGAGGAAGAAAGATGGGCCTTTTCTGGAGCTTTCAAGAAAATCACGCTTAAGAAGATTGAAATTTTTTCTGCAGAAATGCTGGGATATTTGAGCATTTATTGATATTTCATGATGATGGAGCTGAATTTCTAATAAGTGGAGTGAGGAGGATACCATACTTGAGTGAAAATTAGAATTGTGCAATTTTGCTTCAAAAAGAGCCAAGCCTTCCTCATTCATCCTCAGAATTTTTCACATAAAAATCCTACCAACCAAAATCAAAAGAACAAAATTGAAAAGTCCTCATGATAAACAAATTTCCTTGACTCACATCGGGTGGAGAAGTAGGTGTTTTTCAAACCTATGGTGACCCTTGCATTGGTTTGGATGAGAAAAACTTTGTTGAAAAGTGATATTTGTGAGATGAGAGAAAACTAATGTGAGGTAGGTGTCTTGTGTGAATGAGAGGAGAAATAAATAGGAAAAATATTGAATGATATGATTCGAGAATTTGGAATAATGGTTATGGATGAGGCATGATAACTTTTATTTCTTGGTGTGGAATTGGTGGATCTAAATGGCATGTGTTTCGAATTTGGTTTGATTTGATTTTGATTTTGACTTGTCCGGGAGTCCAAGTGGTAAGTGTGGGGGAATTTATAGCGATAATATTTTAATAATTTTTCATATGTGTTTAAATGATTTAACCCCTTCCAATTAATCAATTTGATATGATTTGTATCATTTTAGTATTTTGGTGAATTATGGGCTTAATTGTGGAAATTGGTTAATTCTGGAAATTTAGTAGTTTTGTGGAGCTTCTGTATTTCGGGAATATCTTTTATATTTTTGATCAAAATTATATGATTCATTTTTAATAGGATTTCTATGCTCGTGGGATTCATTTTATCCTTCTGGGCCAAAAGCTCAATCCATCATATGGAAGCTCAAATTCAGCTCACAAGTCAGGCCTCAAAAACTGTGTACAGAACTACATAATTTTATTGTGGGGATCATATATCATTAATGGTAGAACCATTGGAGCTGAAATTTTATATGGAGATAGATAAAATCCATAGTCACAACTTTAATTAAGATTTACGCATCTTATTCTTTCATTTTCGAGGTCATTAATGCGTTGTAACTCAGTGTTTTGGAATATGAAGATTCACCTGGACAGAATTAAATATCCAAAGTAGTGTGGCCATATATCCTTAATAATTGGACCAATAAGGATAAAATGTTGTGGGTCTACAGAAGGGATTTAGGGGAACAACTTTCAAGAAGGACCAATTCCAAAATTCTGTCATTTACTATGCCAACCGGACTCAAACTTTCAGGGGAGTAATTTTGGAGGGAAATTTTCTACTCCCCAAGCCTATATATAAGAGTATTCAGTTCCATTCAAAGGGGTTTAAGAAGGTGCAAGAAGGGCTGTGCTGGAGGATTTAGTTCTTGAAGTTCTTTTTATTTTCTATTTTCTATTTTTACTTAGTTTGATTATGCTCTATTCTTCCCCTTTCAACTCTAATACCCTTCACATGGAGGGGTAAAACCTTTGAGTGATCGGGGAAGGGGGAGTTTATTTTTTGTAATGTCGGAGTTTTGTGCTTAAATGTAAAAACTTATCTTTCTTTTAAATGAAATATATTCTCATTGTTTCCCAATTATATTAATGAGATAGTTTTTTGATATTGGTGTATTCATTTTTAATAGCTTTGGTTAAAGACTTTTAATCTCCCTCTGCCTAGTGCAATTTGTCTCAATCGAGCAGATTGTGTTAGGTGGTGAGTGTCTAACGATCGTTGGCACGTGTGTGGAACTAGTAAACTTTTTATAGAGTTATAAGGAGCAAAAATTCCAGATCGGGACTTGCCTTATTTGTTTATGAATTTTTTATGAACTTCCATGCACATAGGATTGAGTTCAATTTTCTTCTTTAACCAAGGGTGATAGATAACTCGATCGAGGAGTCCTTCATTTGTCATTCAAAAGGAAGAGAGGTGAGATGATCTTTGTGACTATGATGACATTAAAAAAGGTGATCCTACCCTTACCTCATCACTCTCTTCACCCATTACTGTCCAACCTTTCTTTTCAATTTCTTTCTTTATTTTTGAACTCAAACAACTTTAAAAAAGAACCTCTTCTTCTTTCTTTAATTTAAGTGACAAACGTAATTGTTGTGCACTCCTATCTGGAGACAAATTAGGTTACACACTTTTTTACATTTTAACTTAGGTTTTATTTGTTTTTGTAACACCCCATGACAGGAACATGTCAATGTTTATCATCTATATAGTGATGATGACTAATGGTGGGTATGGGTTAAGAACACCGAGATGACTGAAGAAATTGAAGAGATGGAGTGAGATGACTTTAAGATAATGTTTCTTAATAATTATTTCCCTTAAAATATTCATAAAAATATAGATAGAGAATTCATAGATCAAAATTAAAATGAAGTAGAATCTACCATGGGATACGAAGAAGATTTCACAAGGCATGGAATGTATGCTTCGGGTTTTGTTGTCAACAATGGTAGAAAAAATGATAAATTATTTAGTGGTTTAAAAGAAAACCTTCGAAAGGCTCTAGAAATTCAAGAATTTGGGGGTTATGAATTTTTTATGTGATCTAAAAGTGGAGATTGAGTTTGGATAATGGTCCCATAGACATGGTGATAAAAAAATGAAATATAGAGTTTCAAGATGAAGGATCTAATGAAGAAGGTGGAAATAAAAATAAACCACCCATATGTCAAAAATATGGGAAGAGGCATCATGGAAATTGCCTCAAAGTGATGGGGAAATGTTTCATGTGTGAGAGAGAAGTCCACCAAGCTCATGAATGTTGAAAATACACAAGGAACTGGGAAAATTTGGTGTAGTAAATAAGAGAACCACCCATGGTTCAATGCTACAACTATTGGGAGTAAGGGAACTATGAAAGCCAGCGCACTAAACCTCAAATCCTTGACAGTAATCAACATCAAAAACCACCAAATCCAATGGATAAAGGAAAGGATTATTCCAAAAATAATACTGAAGTGGAGCATGAAAATTATTTCATGAAAGGTACTCTTCCAATTAACTCAAGAATGGAAACATTCTTATTTGATTATGGTTCTACACATTCCTTTATATCTTGAATGTTTGCTAGAACTATTTAATCGAAGCCCCAAAACCTTGAAGTAGAGATATCTATAAAAACACCAAGTAGTGTAATCATTGAAACCCAAGTGTTGGAATCTTATCCTATTATAATATGTGGGAAGATTCTTCCAAAAAAGCTTGTGATACTTCCCTTGGTGGAGTTTGATGCTATAATGGGAATAGATAGGTTCTCATTATATATAGGACATATAAAATATCAGGAAAAGGAAATATATTTTCATATTCTGAACCATACCATGATCCTTTAAAAATGTAAGGAAGATCATGAATCTCCTTTGTAAAATCCTTCAATGGTGTGGGTGTTGATTCCCTGTGTATAAGCATACCTCACTCAAATGGTTGAGTCAAAGGAAGGTATCAACCTAGGGGAAATTCCCATTGTGAGGGAATATAGTGATGTATTTCTGGAAGATTTACCCAGAATTCCCTAGGATCATTAGGTAGAGTTCTCAATATAACTCATAACCGAAGCTACTCCTATCTCAAAGTGTCCATATAGGATGGATCCTATTGAATTGGAGGAGTTAAAGAAGTATCTGCAAGAGAATTTGGAAAAATGGTTCATACACCCTAGTGCATCACCATAGGGTGCTTCAGTGATCTTTTTCAAGAAGAAGGATGGATCAATGTGGTTTTGTATCGATTATTATGAACTCAACAAGATCACCATAAAGAAAAAGTATCCTATTCGAAGGATTTATGACTTGTTTGATCATTTGTGAGGAGCTCAATAATTCTCAAAGGTGGATCTTTATTTTGGATATCATCAACTAAAGGTTAAGAAGGAATATATTCAGAAGACTGCCTTCCAAATAAGGTATGAGGACTATGAGTTTTTTGTGATTCCCTTCAGACTTACTAATTTCCATGTAATCTTAATGGATTTTATTAATAGAGTATTTAGAAATTATGTCAAATTTTTTGTTTTTGTGTTTATCAATGATATTCTCATCTACTACAGGAGGAATGAAGAACTTGAAGAGAATATAAGGCTTTTTTTGGTGACATTAAATAAGGATAATTTGTACACCAAGTTCAGAAAGTTTGACTTTGGATATAGAAAGTCATATTCTTGGATCATGTAATCATAAGTGGGGGAATTTCTATAGACCCTTCAAAAAATAAAGGCAATTAAAGAGTGGTCCAAACCCTACAGTGTCATGGAAATCCATAGTTTTCTTGGATTAGCTGGGTAACACTAACATTTTTTGAGAAACTTCTCATGATTTTCTAGCCCGCTAACTAAGTTAAAAAAGAAAATGGTAAAGTATGTTTGGATAAAAGAATGTGAGGAAAGTGTTAAGGAGCTAAAGAAGAGGCTGACCACTACACCTATACTCACATTACCAAAAAGTGGAGAAGGTTTTGTGATATAAAGTGATACTTCAAAGAAATTATTGGGTTGTTTACTCATGAATAATGATAATGTGATAGCATACACTTCACAATAGTTGAAGATCCATGAGCAGAACTACCTGGAGAATGATCTGTAGTTATTACCTGTGATTTTTTCCTTGAAAATATTGAAAGACTACCTCTATGGTGAGAAGTGTGACATATATACCTACCACGAGAGACTAAAGTATATATTCACACAAAAGTAGCTCAACATGCGACAAAGGAGATGGTTAGATATAATAAAGGACTAAAATTTCCCTATTCACTATCATCCTAGAAAGGAAAAGAAGTTATCAGATTCTCTTAGTAGAAAAGAACCTATTACTCTATCCATGTTGTAGATTGAGAAAGACCCTATCTTCTTGGATATGAAAAGGGTGAATTTTGAAATCATAATAGTAGGGAATACATCCTACCTTGACCAAATGATTACCCAACCATCAATCCAAGATAAGGTTAAGGAGGAACAAAGAGATGATCTATAGTTAAAAAATAAGTTGAATGTAGTAAAGGAAGGGAAGCTGAAAGAGTTCCATATCGATGATGATGGTGTGATTCGGTTTGGAGTGAGTCTTTGTGTGACTTCATCACCGGAGATAAAGAGGGATATATTTGATAATGCACATAGATCAACTTTCTCTATCCATAATGGGAGTTCCAAGATGTACTGTGATCTTTGAGAATACTTTTGGTGGGATGAAATGAAGAAGGATATTACAGAGTATATCTCAAGGTGATTGATATTTTAGAAAGTTAAAGAAGAGAGATAGAAGTCCAAAGGGATGATGCAACCATTGACTATACCAATGTGGAAATGGGAGAATGTCACTATGGACTTTGTCATGGTTTTCTAAAAGACATCCAAAAGAAATAATGCAATATGGATTGCGGTGGACCGAATCACCAAGACTTCCCACTTTATCTCTATTTGAGAAGAACTCTCATTTGAATAACATGCAATGATATATATGAATGATGTAGTGAGACTACATGTGGTTCCACTCTCAATTGTCTCTGATCATGATCTCAGGTTCACATTTAAATTATGGAGGAGTCTTTAATATGATTTGAGTACTGAATTAAATTTCATCACGACCTATCACCTCTAAACTGATGGCCAATCTGAAAGAACTATTCAGAATCTTGAAGATATGCTAAGTTACTTATAATTAGAATTAAAAGGTGTATGGGATTAGTATCTCCCATTGATTGAGTTCTCATACAATAATCACTCCCACTAGAGTATTCAGATGGATCTAGATAAAGCTTTGTATAGAAAGTGATATATAACTCCAACCTGTTGGGATAAAGTTAGAGAACAAAAGTTACTTAGACCTGATCTAGTATAAGAGAAAAAAAATATGGTTCAATCCATTTAGCAACATATCGATGTTGCTCAAATTTGGAAAAAGAGTTATACTCACAACTGTCAAAGGGACTTGGAGTTTGATGTTGGAGATAAAGTCTTCCTTTTAATATCACCATGGAAGAGAGTCATGCAGTTTGGAAAAAAAGGTAATTTAAGCCCAAGGTACATTGGACCCTTTAAGATACTTGATCACATAAGAGTCATGGATTATTAACTTGAACCTCCACTCAATATAGATAAATTTCATGATGTGTTCCATGTATCACTCATGAGTAAGTACACACCACATCCCTCACATGTACTAAACTTAGAGGTGGTATATATGGAAGATGATCTCTCTTATGAGGAGCATACGGTAAAGATTCTGGATTGGAGAGATAAGGTTATATGCAACAGGAAAACCCATCTTGTCAAAGTATTGTGGATAAACCATAAGTATAAATAAAAAACTTGGGAACTAAAGGAGGTGATGAAGGATAAGTACTCTCACCTGTTTATGTAAAACAAAATTTTGAGGGAGAAATTTCAAATAGGGGAAATAATGTAATGAGAAAAAATTTAATTAATGGAATTTATCCCTTATTATAGAAATTTAATATAGTATAAATTACATTAAATCATTTATATACCATAATAAAAACTTTATAAATGAATAATTAATGAAATAAGAAGTATTTCTAGAAGTTAAGGAACCAATACCGATGAAATAATAACTTAACCATAGGAATAGTAATATGACCCTTATGAATAGTAAACCAGCCAAATGAAAATTAAACTCACCCATGAAAGTATAAATAAAATTTAGGAATCTTATAAATGGAAGTATGGTATAATTATATCATAGTCTAAGTAAATAAATGTTTTAAAAAAATTATTAATTTAGTGTTGGCATTTTTGTAAGTCATAAATATTTAATTATAATTTTATGATTAATTTAATTATTTTAAAGAAAATTTATTTACAAAAAATGTATTAATAAATTAATATTTTTATGTATTATTATTTTAATATAATTTTATGATACCTTAAGTATTTTTTTCAAAGTGTTATAAAATTAGTTGTAATTTTAAAATTTGTATTTTCTAAGTAAAAGATGATTTTAATAAAAAATTAAATTACTCATATTTAGAAAATTGTTTTAATAAAATGGAGTTAATTTTTGAATTCTACATGTAGAAAAATGGTTAGTTTTAATATTTCATATTTTTCTAAAATAATTGATTTTTTATGAATAGTTAAATATGATAATTTTTGATAAAAACTAAATACATGAATTATGGAGTCATAGATGATGTATGACTGATTTAAGCCCAAAATATCAACTATAAATCATTATTTTGATATATTTAGTGATAATTCTCAAACTATTCATAGTCTCGAGCAAAAATAATAATCAAACTAATATAATAATGAGAAAAAACCCCACTCCTCTATTATAAATACCACCCCTCACCCCTCTTATCCACACACCTTTTAAGCTTTGAACCCTATAAAAATTCTTACCAAAAATTTCCCCAAGCCCCTCCCAAAAATCTAGGATCTCTTTGTCTCATCAAAATACCAAAACCTTTTCCCTAATGAGGTTTTCAAAGAGGATAAATCCAAGAGGTAAAATCCTCTTTCTTTTTCTTTTGATTTATTTTTAATTTCATTTATTTTCTTCTCTTATACTCACAATCTCTTATCCAAATGGAATTATAATTAAATTATGTTTTATATACTGGAATTATATCATGTTAATGTAAGATCCATCATTAAACTCCTCCCTCCCTCTCTTTTATTCTAAAAAATGAAATCTTCACCTGTGATGTGTTAATTTACCGACATCATGGTCGATGCACTTTTATTTTCCTTTAATACATTCAAGGATGTTAATAAAACCATTATAATTGTTTAAACATATTATAAAATTTATGTTATAACACTATTTATTTTTTGTAACTAACATATATACATAATACTAAATGATAAAAGAAAACAAGTTCGTTGTGATAAAAAAACCGCAAAAATTAACCAAAAAAAATAATCATTTAATTTTATATAATGTCTAATACTATTACCATATAAAAAAATTATTTATAATATAACTTAAAATTATGGAAGATCATTAATAATATATAATTACAATTTTTTATATTTATCCACATTTTACACAAACTTCCATTCATGTAAGTGAACCGATCTTGAAAACTAAGAAAACGAACACTCCCGAACGATGAAATTAAACTATATTACTCATAAAAAATCCCATAAATGAATGTAATAATACCATAAAAAATAAAATTCATGTATAAAATGTTCTTTATTTTTTAATTAATCAATCTAATATTATTATACAATATATTAAAGTGAATAAAGTATTCAGACATAAGGTAATGGGAATTCTCGAACCCAACTCTCCTTCCTTAGGGTTTCCCTCTTTCATTCCATTATCAGTATGGATATTCATATAATTTTACTTTAATATCATTTTATCATCATTATATTATCTTTTCTAGGGTATAAATGTTTTTTACTTGAGTTTATTAAAAACACGATGTTTTCGAAAATACCCCTTCTTTAAAAAAACACACCTTTCACTTCTCTTTGACTGAAAATTCATTTTTTTTTGATTTTTAAAAACACTTTTTGGCTAAGTGAGAACCGAACAGAAAAAACATGGGGAGGCAGAATGTCCAAGGGGATCCACCATTGAAGACACTATCCAGACAAAAACAAACAAACACAAACAGCTTTCACTTCTCTTGAGATTGTTTCTTCTTCAGTCAAAATTGATGATTCTTATACCAAGTATGTTATTCCCTCTATATTTTTGGAAACCAAAATTTTATTCATGAATGTATTATTTATGAAATGAAACCTATTTATTTCCATGGGTTATTTTATGTTCAGGATTTATATACATTATATGTGGCATGCATGATAATGTAAATGTTATGATGTGACAGGTGCAATGAGAATTATATAATGCAATGTAAATGTTATGATGTGAATGGTGTGTCTGGAATTATATAGTTCTACAATGCATTGGGTAATGTGATTTATCTCATGATAAAAAGTGAAATATTCATGAACATGATGCTATATTTTTTTTAAAACTATGTGTGGTAGTTGACCACTAATACATGATGTGTTATTTTTATGCATTGCCACATTCCATTCCTTTATCTAATACTTCCTATTTTAATTATGATGATGATCCTATTATTATTTTAAGATAATTATTATTATTCTCACAATATTATATTTATTCATGTTCTTATATATCATCTTATTAGTCTTTTAGCTCACCCCTTTCATTGATGTATATCCTAAGGTGATTATATGTACTAAGGGGAACATAAGGGACAGTAGGAATCTAGAGAAGATGAAATTAAATAAATGTGTATGTTTTATTTTTTAAATGTTATGTTTGGTCCTAATTTTACCAAGACACTAAACCTTTGGATCCTGGTTGTGTAATTCTTTTATGTTTTTTCCTTTAAAATGATGTAATAAGATATGTAAGAAAAAGCAGGGTCATTATTTGGGGGGCATTATAGCCCCTCAATGCGTCATTAGGTATCATGAGAAAAACTAGATTGGGTTTTGGCTGAGGTCTTACCCATTTATATAGGTGTCTTGGTATATGTCCTCGATGGTGTTTTAGATGTCTTGGCATAAGGCCTCAATGGTAAGTTTTAGATGTCTGATATTATGTATTCCATCATTATGAATTCAGTTATTGATGTCCATGTGATTGTTTTAATTGTTATGATATCCATAAATGAGTTTCTGTATCTTGTGATTATTGACATGGAACTATTTTGTTATTATTTATTCTTGTTATATTGTTCAAGTATGAATCTAGTTTTCCAAAAATACAAAACTATTTGGTCGTTCGGGATATGATTCCTTGTATCTAGTGACAATGTAATAATTTAATCACTGACTCTAAGCTACTAGGGTTGGGGTATTTACAATGAATCCCTTTATATTAATTGTCTGAATATCCCAAAGGCCTTTATTTTTTTGACAATCCACCTTTAAAGGGGTTAGGTTTAACCCTTAGAAGACCCAAAGGCTTAAGAGACAATTATATGACCCATAGGTCTTAGAGGAAATCACCCAGACAAGACAACTTGGAGTTTATCCTCCCTAGAAAATGTCATGATATCATCACTCCACCTTTTCAAGGATGGTCATCTATCTATCCTGTATAGAGATTATTAGGCCTAATACTGATGTCAAATCTATAATGTCTCAATCTTTCAATTCCTATTATCTCTACTTTGGTGAATGTTCCTGCACTAAATCTTCATCTAGAGCCTTTTACCTTGTAATCTGACTGGTACGTCTGTATATTTCATGTGTCCCGAAGGCCTTGGGGTGGAATGAAGTCCATGAGGTTGCCCAAAGGCCTTGGGTGGGGAGAAAGACTTGTTGGACCCAAGGACCAAACCGGTGGCCTGAAGGCCCAGATGGATGAATAGTTTCAGATATTACAGTACCGAACAATACTTGCTATAGTACAATTATAGTACTACATTAGTACCCCCCTAAAAATATGTCTCCACCCAGATTTGATCTTGAGTCTCTTGGATTCATTTTCCAAGTCCTCACCAACCGGGTTGAGGCTCATGTGCTTATATTTATTGTATTTAATGTTTTGTTTGAATTTATTTCTTTCATGGGGGTTATGATTCAAAAGTTACTAAAGTGGTAAGGGTTTATGCTTCCATCTCATTTTAATCGGGATTGTTTATACCTGAATTTCCATAAAAATAAATTATTTTATAATTGTCTAATAAAACCAATCTATTTTTTTCTCCTCTATTTAACCATTAACCTTTCACGTAACGGTACCATTTTCCTCTATTTGGTACTTAAAATGATTGAGAAAATGTTTTAAAGAAATTATGACATTATTTCTATCATTGGTCAAAAATCCTTTTTCTTCTAAATATATGTTTTCTAATTTTTATTTCAAGAATGTTTTTAATATTCTCTAATGATTTATTAAAGGCATGTTTACCCATGTTGTACTTTTAAAAAATGGTTTAAAATGAATCTTCTTATCATTTTTCGAACAAGGTACTTTTTAACTTTTTAATAAAAATGTGAAAAGAAACACTATTTTGATGTACTCAATATGAATGGAATTTTCCCTCCATCATGATCACTCATTTAATTAAAGATTAGTAAGTTTACAAGTTTCTTTTTAAAAGAAAATGTTTTTCCTAAAATTCTAATTTTTTTTTATTTTTTTAAAGTGGCTTTCAAAGTGAAAATGGTATTTTCCAAAAGAATGTTTTTAATGATATTTTTATGGTATTTCTATTCCTTAATGACAAAAACACATTATTTTACTTATAATACATTGGTGATATGTTGTAATGATACAATCCTTATTCATTATTTGGATGGGTTATGATCAATTTGAGCATGTAAAGTATTGACATTCACATTATTGATTAATTTTGTATTCATTAAATTTATATTAAAACATTAAATTTATTTTGATCATTGAACCTTAAATTTCCCTTAAATATCAATATTATTTTTGACATGGATATGGTTATTACCTGAACGATAAACCATTTTTACATATGGTGTTTTATTATGGGAGTTATTTGATTGACTGGTGAAAATCTTGATAAATCTGTATTATTTACTCAATACAGATATTTATTGATAAGGAATATTATTTATGAATTTTTTTGATCATTTAATATATGATTAATTCATTTAACATGTATTAATGGGCGGGGACTGGTTATAGATAGACCCTTTATTCATCAACAGGTCTTACGAGACAAATTAGTATGCTAGAATTAAATGGGTTTCTAGTGTATATCTACCCATCGATTAAACTATCCTAGAATAAGGCCTTAGAAGTATAAATATCATGATATATGATATAATGATTCTTAATATTAATCATTTCCTACATTGAAGATTCAATTTTTATTATCCATGAGATTACTACATTTATATCATCTATGGATTAACTTCAAGATATTGTGATTATTTATATGGAATTATTTTATCATAATTTATTCCTGCCATATTATTCTTCATGCTTAAGTTATTGATTAAATTGAATATGTTTTTAGTCATTTACAACCCCATATTGATTAATACTTATTAATTCCTGATATCTTCAACTATATATAACCCTTACAGAGCATCTGAGCTCACCCTTATTTTGTTTCATTTCCTCAGGATATGAAAAAGGAATATTTGAACGAGTTCAAGGATATATAATTATTTCCATCAATATGTTATATTTTATGTTTTCAAATATAATGTGAGATTAAAGTATTTATATATTTTACCAATACTACTAAACTATTTAGTCCTTTCGGATACCATCACTTATATATTATGCTAAATTAGTAAAGTAACCACCATCTCTGGGCTAGTGGGGTCTAAGTATTTACGTTTTTAGTGTTTTAAAACACTAAAACATGCATGTAATGGTCAAAATCCTATAAAAAAACCTCATATTGATTTAAAATCACAAGAAAAGTATGGTTAAATTATTTTTGACATGTACGAGAAGGCAACACTTCCATATGATATATAGTTTGCTCGAAATGACCCAATAAGTAGTTTTAAATGATGTTAAAGTCTTTAAAAACATGATTCAGAGGGTTTAAAACCAATAAAATGGTGTAGAGGGTTGCGAAATCATAAGATAAAGACTGTAGATTTTTTTTTGGAATATAGAAACCAATTCCACGTCAGTTTAAGCTTTAATTTTCCAGGAATACTCATAAATGCATTTTTAGTGTTTTTAAAGACTAAAACATGCATGTAACTTTAAAAACCATATAAAAAGACCTCATATTGATGTAAAATAATTTAAAATTTTAGTTAAATTATTTTTGATGTGTATTTTTAGACAAAACATACATTAGACATGCAGTGTGATCAAAATGACTCAAGAATCAGTTTTAAAAGATATCAATGTATTTAAAAATATGCATCATGAGGTCAAAGATAAACAAATGATGTCAGATGGATATGAAATCATAGGAAAAATACCTTAGATTTATTTTTTTTAATTTAGGAACTGACACCATTTCAAATTGAGTTTCATTTTTTCTGGGATGTCTGTAAATATATTTTTAGTGTTTTAAAATAATGAAACATGGGTGTAATGGTCCAAACCATAGAAAATGACTTTGTATTGATGTGAAATCATGAAAAAACCATAGTTGTATTATTTTTAAAATATAGTAAATGTTTTCATGTCAAATTCTTAAAAAAAATTATTGAGTAATTTCAAACACACCACATGCTAGTTTAAAAGTTGATTAGATTGTTATATACTTCTCTATTTTGAGTTCCAAGTGTTGAATCATATCTTAAACTAGTAAGTTTATGTTTTAAAAGTGTTATGAATTATATATTATTTTATTAATGTTAAAATATAATCTTTTTTATTAAAAAATAAGAAATGTTATGCGCAAAAATTATAAATATATTCTATGACTATTATGTTTCGTTTTTTTCCTTAAATGTTTTAGATTGTATTGTAGGTAAAAGATTCTAGAAGTTGGTAGGAGGTTGAATATGATGATAAAATTCACTCTTTAGAAGGAAATCATGATGGATTATAGTTTTTTTGTTATGGTTAAATATTATCAGTTATTTAACTGTAATTCTTCTTTATTATGTTTAGTTCTAATTTTTATCTTATTTTTGTTCCAGTTGATGACATGAAGTGGTCAGTTACACATATGATGAATTTAGCTAGGAGGTGGTTGGATATATTAGAGGTGGTGAGAGGGTAGTATTGTTCATGGGTTGATAATGGATTTTGGACATATTTTGTATATATACAGTTACTAAGCTTATGGGTTAACTAGTGGTCGTGTATATATGACTGTGGATCCATAACTATGGGTGTATGATTAAGTTTATTGTGTATTTATAATTGAGTTTATAATATAACTATTTTTTTGAATAAATATTATTTTTTAATAAATATTATTTTTTTTAAAATATTTTATTTAATCTGTTTAGTGGTTATTTCTGATAGCTGCTGCTAAACAACATTGCTGCTAACATGTTTAATTATAGTTTAGGTAATTTCAATTATTTTTCCCTCCACATAAGAAAACACCTACTAAATAAATTATCGGGGGTTATTTTAATTTTCCCTATTTTATTTTCCTCCTCCATTAAATACTCAAAAACAATACATATAAAAACCACTGGTAAATTATAAAAAACACATCTATGTGATTACCGACCATGAAATACATAGTAGTTTAAATAACTGTAGCTAAGACCACATTTTTAGGGTATCATACTCAGTTATTACTCATGAGATGATGAATTTTAGGAGTTATATTATCATACACGAATCAATTAAAATGATAATTGATACATTATGAGAATTGAATGAGTGTCACAAAAATTACAATGTTGATAGAAGTTTATGAAACATCTCATAAATATATGGATGGACCTTAGGATATTAGATAAATTTATAAAGTTGGTTTGATCCTTATATGGGGTACTCATTCATGTGGTATTGAGACACAATTATAATTCTTGAACCAGAGATGATTATCAAGATCTCATTTATATCCATCTTTAAACTCAAGGTTTTAGAAAAATGTTCCTCATAAGAGATCTTGCCCAAGAATATGATGATTCATAGGACCGATGAATACCCTTTTAGAGAGGAACCACAACTTGAAAGAAAAATATTTATGGATGATAATAATATGAAACCTTCAATAGTAACTTTTATCAGAATAAAAAAAAACACACAAAAAAAAAACGTCCAACCTCCCTCATACACAGTCCTCCCTCCCATTTTTTTTCTAATAATGCTTCTACATATCCCACCCACAACATGCCTCCTATATTATATCCATATTTTCTATATTTATTGCCTCCCAATATTAGTGTTACCACTACCACCACCCATCTAGATTTCATCATCTCCATTTCCCATCTAAAATGGTGGGTTAATTTGGGGATTCACATAGTGATGCATATACAAGGGGTTGCATATCCTTCATTATACTATTTTATCTTTTTAATGTAAATATTTTTAACTACCTGAATACCTCATGCGCATTCCCCCAACACTAACCCCAAAATAATTATATCTCTCATCCATTGAATTTTTACCCACAAAAAATATTTGATCCTATATATTCTCATCAAATGATATCAAAATTTCAATTCATCACCACTAATTCACTCGTTATATTGATATGAATAAATATAGATCCATTTATGATGCATTTTTTTTGAATTTTATTTTTTTCATATACAAGTACCGATATGCACTATAAATTTACAACATATTTTAAAAAAACTCTTACTCGTTATTTTTTTATACAAACAAAATACATTAAAAATTACATATAGATTATTTATTTAGAAAATTAATGAGTATACGTGTATAAATATAAATTTATTTGAGTATATACATATATACATATATATATATATATTATAATTACTTACATACATATTAATATTATAATTTAAAAATATACCTATCTGTGAGTACATGAAAATATATGTATATATATGCATGAACCTATGAAAATATAAAATTATTTACAACTTTAATTATTTACAAGTATATATAAATAGAAATAGATACGCACTTACATATATATATAAAATGAACATATGTATATATCCATAAACATATATATAATCATATATACAAAATAAATTTTGTTGTATAAGATTTAGAATGTATTTTTATACTCTTTATGTAGAAATTAAATTTCTATACCAAAATATCAATAAATATATCTAAAAATTACTGATCATGTACACACACATATATATTGGTATGATTTAAAATCTAAATGGATGTTTTTTAAATTGTTTTTTATAAATTAATATTCATATATTTTATACATTATATATTGATATATATTAATAAAATAACGGGTTTAAATATATTTTAATCCTTATATTAATGGTTTTCTGTTTTAATACAATAATATCTATAATAATATTTTATAATTTTTATAAAAGTTTTTTATATCAATATTTGTTACAATTTATATATAAAAATGATTATAGATTAACAGTTATATATTTATTTATTAACACTTCCATATTTATTACCAAACTTATGTGTATGATCCTTTTTATATATTTTTTTAATAAAATAAAAGTAATTTTTTTGAGTGATAAATAGAAATTTGGTCACACACACATATATATAAAGTATTAATGTATATATATATATATATATTTATGTGTGTGTGTGTGCATGTATATATATATATATGAATGTGTATTCATATATATAATGTACTTTTATAAACACATTAGACATTTTAAAAAATAATGAGTATACAAACATTTTAAAAAAATATATGAAAATATATATAAATAAAAAATAGAGTTTAACTTCTTACACATATATGAAATATTATTTCTTTCTAAAATAAGAAATACACAGTCCAACAAGATAGAATGCACCACCTAATATCGAATTTCAATCATCTACTGAACTGGACTAGTCTGCATCTTTAAAACCTAATTACTATAGTTGTGGGGTTTAATTGTATAATAAACCGATATCCACATGATATTGACTTTAAATCATCTCTTTGGTGAAGATGTTGCTGTGTTCTCCTTTTCTCTTACCACCTTCTTCTGCATTTTGATCATTTTGGTCCAGATCACCGGACTGTCAGAATGGTTTGGGAGGTGTTGGCTAAGGCATTTTTTTGTCTTAGGAGGTACAAATCACTATTTGTATTTCTGTTGTTGGATTTTGGTTGATTTTATATTGAAGGTGTTTATTTTTTATGTTAGTGGTGGTTGTTATTACTCTGATGTAGCGGGGGTATTTTTTTTGTCTTGGTGGTTCTATTGAGGAGTTAAGGTATGTAGGTTGATGGACCTCGCATTGGATGGGTTTCAGTGGTCATGGAATATGTCACAGCTCACTGTTGAGGCTCTAATCCACTCCAACTATACTCTGGATTCATGTTCCATCACTCATTTCCAAGTCGGTCTGGTGTGGTGGCTTCAAGGAGGCTTTGGGATGTGATGTTCGAGTGGTCAATGGAGTTTCAAGAGGTATGTCCAATGTAGGATTGGTCTAGTGGTGTGAAATGATGGATGTGGTGATTGGTGGCAGAGATAATGGACCATGGATAGGTTTTTCATGTATTATGAAATTTTAATCTGTACTATTTTGTTTGTTTTGCTGGTTTTTGAATTGTGTGTTTTAGCTAGTTGCTGTTGGTGATGCTACTGTAGTGGAATTTACTTTTGGGATGTTGGTATCTAAATCAGATATGATTTTTGTGAGGGTTCTCACTTAAACCATAAAATATTTTTTTATTGAAAATAAAAATATTCACTTAGAGGGTTGTTTCATTGTTAAGTACAATAGAATACTAATGATGTTTCACTATTTGGCGATATTGAAAGTTTTTTTCCTTCATCATCATTTGAAAATTTCATCCATGAAGTAATAAGATTTTTCATTTCATTGAAATTTTCCATCTCAAATATTCTTAGAACCTCCTTGGAATATTTTTATTGAGAAATAAATGTTTCATGCCTTTAGTGCCTTACCTATAAACTAAGGAAAAATGTTATCTTTCCAATCATTAATATTTTAAACTTGTATTTCATGAATTATAAAATTTGTTTTAACTTTTCTTTATTAATCCCACAAAATATTATGTCATCAGAATATACGACACCATTATACTTTGATTACTCTCATTATTGACATAGTGATTATAATCAACTCTCCCAAGATAGAAATTGAGATTCCTCAAATACTAATATTGTCATGAATACTATATTCTTGGGGACTGCTTCAGGATATATAGTACCTTCTTTAACTGAATAAGTTTCTTCTCATTTTTATGAATGGGAAAACTATTTGGATTCTCAATATAAACTTCTTATAAAAATTCATTAAGAAATAATGACTTGAAATCCATATTGAATACTTTGAATTTCCATTTCACAGCTATATCCAGGAATAATAAATTGTCTCTAAACATTGAAACTAGTGTGAATGCTTCATCAAGATTGATAACCTTTATTTTGGATTATCCATTGGAAACCAATCATGAATTGTTACAGATTATTGTTCCATATTTATTTATATTGTTATGGAAAACCTATTTTGTCTGGATGATATTCTTATCATTTTTCTACTAAGAAATCAATAATGCATGATTGTTTTCTATTTTTTCATGTTCTTCATTAATTTTCTAAACCAAATTATAATCTCTTGAATATTATTCAAAATAATTTAGACCAACCTATAATAAGAAAGATGATTTCTAGAGCATCTTCATCCTTTTCTTCTACACTGTATATTTTTGATCCCTAATGTTACTCTACCTATCAATTTTAGTTCGGATCTTTGGTTTCTTTATAGGTTTATTCTTCTCATCATCTGAACCTTCTTAATAATCAGGTTATGATATTTTCATTTACTTTTATCTATAAACCTATTCATCACTGTCCTCCTAATATAGTTCATGAATTTATTGAATATTCTACTCATTTTCTACTATAAAAACATCATTTTTATCTATTACTTTTCCCATACACTTATTAAAGAATTTATATTCTTTTATTTTTATCGAATAACTATGGAATGTCCCTTCATATCCATGAAATTCAAACATCCCATATTTATCTTTATTGAGAATGAAACACAACTTCTGAAGAGTCAAAAGTATTTAAATATTGGATTCTTTCCATACCATAACTTGTATGGAGTCTTCTATTCCTTTATACACATGAGGATATGTTAGAAATGTATACATATGTTGAAACTTATTATATCCAAAACATCTATGGAAAGTACTTATTAATAAGCATCATTTTATAATTTTTTTGATAATATGATTTCTTCTCTTAAACACCCCATTTTACTACATAGTTCTTACTACTGAATCCTAGAACCTTATCCCATGTTTCTCAACATAATCCTTTACTCATATATTTGTGAACTTTTTCCCACTATCAATTTGGAATATCTGAATTCTTTGAACTAACATCTTTTCAACATCCCTTCAATAATTTGTTATGCAACTGAACACCTCCTACTTATGGGTAATAATTGAAACCCAATTCATTTTTCTAAATTCATCAATGAAAAGAATATAATATATCTTCCCATCATTGGATCTTGATGAAATAGGTCCACACACATCAATATATACCATTTCAATCACTCTTGTTAAGTGTTGATATTTTTTACTTATATGTGTTTTTAGTAATCCTCACTTTTTAATAGGAATCACATATATGAGTACAATCATGTGATAATTTAGGGATATCTCAAGAATCTTTACATTTCACCATATTTTCCAAGGATTATTTTCTCAGATAACCAATATTATTATGCCACAATCATTTTTTTTCTTCCTTAGATAGGAAACACATATATTCTTCTCCACTCTCATGGTAAAGATTCCCATTCATGTTCTTTCCTTGAAAAGCAATGTTTCCATATTTCCCCATGATGATACAAAACTTTTTTTAAAAGTTTATTGAATGTACCGAGTAACATAGTTGAATGAAAAGTTGCAACTTAAACCTTTAACAATCAAGATCATCATATATTAACTTATTATGAAAAGGAAAGGATATAATGAAAACCCTGGGACATGCAGGATCCTAAGGAGGAATAAAATAGTGTAACCCAAGGCCATCCTCTCTAACAAGATTAACACACTCAGGATTTAAAAAGTTCATATTATTGAATCATGTAACATAAAAGTCATGGAAATCCATTGTTGATGGTCTGAAAATTTATTCCCCTCACTCAAAGAGTGTACCAATTTGATATTATTGTTGAGAATACCTTTACATTTTTTAATGTTGTAGGATATCGACTAAGGAATAGAACCGGTTCCATGAAAAGAGTTTTGTAGGATCATAGAGTCAGTTTTTTATTTAGAAATATCAATTTCCCCCTAATGGATTAAATTTAAGACAATGAGAATAGCCTTGGCCTCCACCTATAGAGAGGAACCACAACCAAGGTAGGATGTAAATAGTAAGATGAAAGATCCCCTAGAATCGCAAATAACCCCTCCTCCTCTCATGACTCCCAAGTTGCAAGACCCATAAATATTAAGTTTCAGACCCATGGTGGGTGGTTTAAATCAGACCTATTTAGTCCTTAATCCACTGCTATTGGTATGCGCATCTTGCATACAAGTTTGAAGCAATTGAAGGTTCAGAGCATCATTCCAGTTATTGATGAGTATAACCATGTCGAGGAGTAGGTTTCTTATTATTAAAATGATGGACCTCCCTATTGTTTGAATATCCTCATATCTCATTTTGTTTTTTTCCTACCATATGTTCTAGCTTCCAACATTCAATACAGTGGTCTGAGCCATTTTCTACAGACCCCTATCACTCGAACCATGGAACCATTGATCCAGAAAAGAGGCATCAAGCAGGTTATGGGTAGAAAAAGCAGTAAAATTGGAAAAGAAGCTCTAGAAATCGCACGATCATTCCCCCTAAAATAAAAGATGGTCCACACTCTCTTACTGATGGTTTTACAATAGAGACATCATGACACAATGTTGATACCACATCTTTTATTGTTCTCCTCCGTAGGGACAACATTTTTCCTTATCCTGTAGGTGAGGAAGTTATATTTTGTTGGAATTATTTTGGAATAAAAGAATTCATTCCAAATATATGCATGTTCTGGGGTTTCAAAAATATGGTATAAGTCCCTTGTAGTGAAAGTCCTCGAGTTGGAAGGAGTGAACACACACCTATCAGGTTCTGAGTTAATTTAAATTAGGTTAAATATGTCATTTTGGTATTTTTCTAGGGTAACATCCCAGGTAAATAAAGAATACAACATTTTCATATTTATTAATATTTGTGAATTAAATATTAACTTTACTTTAAAGGGTATTCTATGATCGATGGTGTACCCGATACACAACAACGTGTTTCTTTGAAATCTTACATTACACACAACGTTGGGTCATACTGAAAAATAATAATATAATATTAATTTAAATGGTAGTTAACGCCTAGTCGTTGTATTAGTGGGAATGGACAGAACTAACTAAAATATGAATATACATGTTTATTAAATGTTTTTACAATTATCCAATAAATTTTAGAGGCTTAAAATAAGAATGAATCTCATTTTAAGCATAAATACTCAAATATTCATTAAAAGGTCGATTTACCGCCTTTTGATGGAGAACCCTATTTAAATAAAGTTTTGGTCACTTTTATATGTTCTATTTGACAAAATAAAATTCTTCTTTAGAATCTGGACATCAAAATTTACTTTGGGTATATTTTTGGTATTTTTCTGATAAAATTCATTTCTTAATGAATAGTGAAAAATACTGTATTTTAATTCAAAACCACCTTTTAATCTAATTTATTTATAAGGTTAGATTATATTTTAAATTGATTTTAAAATTTAATTATATTTTTGTTTACTATTTAATCAAATTTTGGTCATTGGAAGTAATTTAACTTTGAAATTGGACATAAATAAGTGTCAATCTTTTGACAGTTAATATTTCTTAAAAACATGTTTTTTATTTTGACAGCGGGAATTAATTTTAAATTAATTTCTTCCACTTATGTGTTTTGAATTTGGAAAAATGTATTCCATATGTGTAATCATGATTTCCAAATTGTTTAAATAGGTAACTTTTATTTTTAGACATTATGAGTATTTACATTAGTAAAAATTTCATTTACCATGGTTAAAGGGTAAATCTGGTAAATAAGGGTAACCAAATATTATAATTATAATATTAAATTACCCTAACATGTGTCCTAATAATATTGGTTGATAAATTTATGAAAATGGGAATCCTTGGGTCGATTTTGGGACCCCATAGAGCCACTTGGGAGTGATAATGACACTTTATATTAATTAATTAAAAGTAAAGACAAATATGACTTAAACATATATATTTTAGTAAATCAATTTCTACATGGGGTTATATAAGTTATATCTTCAACTATAAATATTCACATGAAATATAAAAATATTTCCTACATCATGATATATGTTTTATAATTTTTAGACATCATATAAATAAAATTATTGATGACACAATAATGATGCAGTGTTTACCTCATTAATGAATGATTTAAATAAATAAGATTATAAAGATTAAAAAAATATCCAAAAGCTATCCAATTATTATTGGATGATTTTATTTAAAACATGAGTCTTCTTATATTTTACTTTAATAATTTTTTGACCTTTAGAAACCAAAAATCATTATATAATAAAATAATATTTTCAGGATTTCCTAAAGTGCCCCTCCCCCCTTATAAAAATCACTCACTTATAACCAATTCCTCACACTTATCAAGCCCATTGGATCATCCAAAAACTTCCAAATTAAGC
Organism: Viscum album; assembly: GCA_963277665.1. NCBI lineage: Eukaryota > Viridiplantae > Streptophyta > Magnoliopsida > Santalales > Viscaceae > Viscum > Viscum album. The sequence goes on along the minus strand of OY728134.1, from coordinate 1,156,664,796 downwards.
TCCCTAAATCCCTATCCTACTTCTAGAATACTTCCCCTAGGTATAAGGCAATTTAAGTAAACCTTTTGGTTCATACCAAAGGGAGATACCCGATTTAAAGGTTATTCCTTCTCTTATGTTCTTTTGTTTTATTTTACTTCTCCATCACCATAAACTATTTTTATTCCTTTATTTTATAAAAAAACTATTATCCTCAATATAATAGGTTGTTTTTATGATAATTATTCAAACTAAACTTACACACACCTCCATCTAATGGGTAAAGAACATACTGTTTCTGTGGACGAAGAATTACTGCCTCACGAAACGATGATTGTTCAATATTCTCCTACCACCTCTCATGGTGGATATTATGATGACACTGTATTTATATGTGATATATATTATATTTATATTGTTTATATTCTTCTGTATTTTCCATTTATAGAATACCTTTATGGTTTTCATAGTGGGTAAATACGATAATTCCATTTGAGGAAGTGCAGAATATCGCCCCCTCAAAGTGATATGACTCATTCATTCCATATGTGGAATGTATAAAGGATAGAGATAATTAAATTATATATGATATTATACTGGAATTATTATATAACTATTTATCATTACATTTTCATTCCATTAACTATGAAATAGAAATGAAAGTAGTGTTCATGTGTACGTACGTCTTACCGTCTCCTTGAACGGTACATTTCATTTCTTATCTCCAAATGTTATGTACTATTATAAATACATATATATATATGATATATATGATATCTAAATCATTAATATAATTCTGGGGATAATGAAATTTCGACCGCATGGAAAATTTATAATTATAATAAGTTCATTTTTAACTCATGTTCCGAACATCAACAAAACGTCCGATATGAACTCAAATAATTAACTAATTGTTATAGCAAGGTAATAATTTATATAAATGGAATAATAAACTTGAAAATTTTTATTAATCAGGTAAAAATTAACTTTAGTTTATTATTCAGGATATTAAAGAACGATCGAGTCAAGTTGAACACGAGGTAAGGGGTTTCTTATCTCACTTTTAATTCTGTGAGATTTTCATTGTTAACCACTTATTTATTACATGTGGTGTATTTTTTACTGACATTTGATGTATATTATCATGATTATATTTATATTCATGGTATTATGTGATTAATTTGGTGGTTATTAACTTTTTTTCTTATGACTCGATTGATTACAACATGGTACAAGGTTTTCATCTCACTTTTTATTCCCGTGCGATTCATGCTATATATACCACTATTTCCTTTTGTGTGGTGTATGTAATAACCATGATTGTATTATTTGTGTAATATAATTTAATTTATGGGTATTTAAATCTTCATTTAATGATCCTTATTTTATGGGTTGTATGTTTTTTAAGTTACCAAATCGGTAAGGGAACCTTTCACCCTCCTCTTTTTAAAAGATTTATTTTTTGTTATGTATTTTAATTTACATCTTATTATGTTGGGATATGTTCTTATATATCCTTATTGCTATAAATTTTATTTCAAAGTGAAGAGATACCCTTTTATCTCTCATCAACTCATTTTTTTAATTTTAAAGTTATGCCGTTAGGCTATCGAATTTCTGTAAGGGAACTTTTTAACCCAATTTGAATTCTTTGGGTTAAACTTCTACTTGTTTATTATGTCATGATATGAATATGTGTGAATGACCTATGAATGTTTTACAATAAATATAAAATAATATTGAGTGTATTTATATTTTTTACACATAATTATATAATTAATTTATCCTTAATCTAAGGATACTGTCTTTATAAGGAATTTCGTCTCAATTTACATTATATTGAGACTTCATTGTTGTTATGCACCAATTCAATTTTATATGGTGTATATACTATCCATTGGAATATTATATCATTAATCCATTTATTTTCATGATATTATAAAGTTTTGATTAATTTTATTCCTCAATTATTTGTATTCAAGCGTCTCTTATTTGGTTATGAACTCTTTAACTAAAATATCATTTTAAATGTTTTAAATATTTATTCTCCTAAATATTTCTCATTAATGTCCATGTTTTAAAAATGGTTTTAAGGATTTATTTATATGGACATGAATGTTTTGAAATTAAATTTTCTTTTAAAATATTCAAAGTGGTATGGTACACTTTGATTCAAAAGCTCTTTATTAAATGTTTTAAATGGTTTTGAAAATGGTTTGAAAAAGCATTGATTATGTCAGTATCTTGAAATGATATATTGTGATTGCAATGTGGAAATGTTATCTTGAATTTATTATTATTTTTTTTGTTATGAATATGTTATGGTTATTGGTCATTGTTTATGTATACAGTTGGTTTCGTGATAAATCTAGGGTGGGTGATCCCAAGATAGCTCTTGAATGCTTTGGGTAACATGACAGAGGTAAAAATTAATGTTTCTCCTAATAGATTTAGGGAATATACTGTGATGAGTATTCCAACGTAACTCCCTACGTAGTTGTGATAGATAGAATGTAAGTATGATATGGATTCCATAATCTACCTTTATGATTTATTATTTCTATGTGTTATTCATAAATCTTATGATTTCATGAGGTATGTTATGATAGAAAAGTATGGTTTCATTGATTTGTATTTATTGATGGGTTAATGTTTCTTTAATTATTTTATAACCCTTACTAAGCTTTTTATGATCATCCCAAGTTTTTGAAATGTTTTCTACATGAATTAAAGATGAATATGGTCAATTATGGGATCAAGGAAAAGTAATGCTGTCTAAAACTTGGAACTAGACATGTTTCTTTTTAAGAGTTTTTATTTTATGAAAAAATGGATACTGAGTAGTAGTGTCTACATGTAATTTTTAAGTTGATATATAATAGTTATGGCCTAATTCTCTAAAACTTTAAGCTTGAAAATATCCTCAATGTGAATTATTCATCTAATTCAAGATTATGTAATGTTTAAGGGCTGAGTCCTTATAGTTGGTATCAGAGGCTGGTTTAGACAACTTTAGGGATTATGATTTTTATTTAAACACATGGTTAGTCCCTATATCTATTATTTCAGTTAAATCCTTGTTTATAAATTTTTTAGATCAAGAAAATTTGGTTAAATATGAAAGGAGGAGGATCTCAAACCACATTCTTATCACTTCCTAATGACATGCTTGCAATAATTATTACATAATCATGTTTAGATGACTGTGAAACGTTTTCTAGCATACAACTCACTTGAAAGCAGTTGTTTGAGATATCAAACACCTACACTTTACCTCAATATCATCATGGATCATGGGTTGTATTTAATCAAATCACATTTTCTCAATATTCTCATATTTTCAAGAAAGGTAAATATTATCAAGGTATTTTTAAATATTTTACCTTAGCACAGGATTTTGATGCATATTATGATTTTGAAAAAGGTGCTAAATAAGGATACCCTTGCACAACCTATTTATATTTGATTTTACAATATAGTCTCTCAGTACATACTTATGGTATTTTATAAGGAACATTGATTGAAAGTTTCAACTCAAACTTGGTTTGATTGTTTTATAAAAATCATGTTTTATTAGATGTTTTGAAATTATATGTCATACATGATTATTTTCCAAAACTATTTTTCTGTGAACACCCATATGACCCAAGTTGTACAAGGTGTATTTGGATAAAGGAATAAAATTATTTTTAAGGATCTCTAATTAATTTTTTCAATGCATGGACCTTATACCTACGTGAACAAGATGATGATGAAACCATATGGACACCATGATCAAGGTATGATGTTATTTCTATTGGGAATAATTTTATTTTAGCCTATGGAGGTGAAAAAAATGATAATATATAAGATGTTGAGGTCTTAATGTATTGGGATGAAAATGAAAGGTATAAGAAAACCTTTGAGATTAAAACATGTTAGGGATATTTTTTAGTTTTATAAAAAGGATAACCCTTAAGATGGGTGACAATCTATCGCTTCTAGAAAGGCTACATGAACCGAACCCACAACCGAAGGGTGACATGGACGCATCACCTACCACTGTCCTACATGAATTCCCTGGTTACTATGACTTATTATTTTAAGTTAAAATGATTTTACAGATCAAGAATAAGTTTATTTGGGATATTATGTTTTATCAAATTTAAATACTTAGTATAGTAAAATGATTTGGTGATTAAGTAATAAAGGTTATTTTGGAATACATTCTCTCTTTTGGGAACACTATATGCTTAAGGAAAATAAAATACTATGGGATTTAATTTATGGAGTAATGGTTGAAATATTATTTTGGAAGAATATATGTTTTTATTGTGGACATAAGTTTATTTGGGTTATTTATGGAAATGATTAATCTATCATAGAAAATATGTGTTTAGGTTAATTACACTTTAGTATGATACTTTTAGAGTAGTCGATGTTTTTGGAGATAAATGTTAAGAGTTACTATAAAAGACTATGTTATTAAATCCTTCTGAGTTTTGGGTTTTAATATTAGTTTGTATTATTTTGAATAATTTTTAGGACAATTGTATAATGAATGGTCTTTCTTGAACTTTGGGTTCTTTTTGTTGAATTTTGGAGATTAAGAGTAGTATTTATTTTTATAAAGGATTATCATTTTGGGGATTATCTGATCTTGTACTAACCAATTTTGGTTTTGGTTGATGTCTAAATATAGTGGAAATATATAGTTCATCTTTTGTAGATTATGTGAAACTCTAGATGTTTATTCTAGAACTTTAGGTGTGACCAAGTCATCTTGAATACTTACCGTTTGGAGAAAAGATGATTTTGTGGTAGAATTTTATTAAAGGATGACACTCTACATAACAAGTAAGTATATTTCCTTATGATCTTAGTTTAGTTATTAATAACATTATTTAACTCTATGAAAAGGATATTTAAGCGAAAATGTTATAAGCTCTCTTTCATCATCATACTTTTACCCAGCCACAAATTTATGGTATTTTGGTGGTTAACTTTTCATGATCAAGTTCTCTATCACTCTCTATTAATCTATGAGAGTTAGTTTCTATTCCATATCCATGTTTTCATGGAATCCTAGAATCTGTTGTCTCGGGTGACCTTTGTATATATCTTTATTTCTTTTAAATTGATATTTTTATTGACTCTTTTTCTGATGTGGTACTTTCAATGAAGTTTCCAAGCCCAATTTTAAAATTTCAAGGACGTAATTCCCAAAAGGGGGGAAGGATGTAACATCCCAGGTAAATAAAGAATATAAAATTTTCATATTTATTAATATTTGTGAATTAAATATTATTTTTACTTTAAATGGAATTCTATGTTCGATGACATACCTGATACACAACAATGGATTTCTTTGGAATCTTACATTGCACACAATGTTGAGTCACACTGAAAATTAATAATATAATATTATTTTAAATGGTAGTTAACGCCTAGATGTTGTATTGGTGGGAATGGAAAGAAATAACTACAATATGAATATACATGTCTATTAAATGTTTTTACATTTATCCAAAAAAATTATAGGCTTAAAATAAGAAAGAATCTGATTTTAAGCATAAATACTCTAATATTCATTAAAAAGATGATTTACCACCTTTTAATGGAGAACCCTATTTAAATATAATTTTGGTCGCTTTCATATGTTATATTTGAAAAAATAAAATTATTCTTTATAATCTGGACATGAAAATTTACTTTGGGTATATTTTTGGTATTTTTCTGATAAAATTCATTTCTTAATGAATAGTGAAAAATACTGCATTTTAATTAAAAACTTCCTTTTAATCTAATTTATTTATAAGGTTAGATTATATTTTTAATTGGTTTTAAAGTGTAATTATATTATTTTTTTACTATTTGATTCAATGTTGGTCATTGGAAGTAATTTCACTTTTAAATTGGACATAAATAAGTGTCAATATTTTGATAGTTATTATTTCTTAAAAACACGATTTTTTGTTTTGACAACAAGAATTAATTTTAAATTAATTTCCACCACTTATGTGTTTTGAATTTGGAAAAATGTATTCCATATTTTTAATCAATAGGTCCAAATTGTGTAAATAGGTAATTTTTATTTTTAGTCATTATGAATATTTACTTTAGTAAATTTTTTAATTACCATGGTTAAAAGGTAAATCTGGTAAATAAGGGTAACAAAATATGGTTATAATAATATTAAATTACCCTAAAATGTATCCTAATACTATTGGTTGATACATTTACTACCATGGTCGTCCTTGGGTCGATTTTGGGACCCGATGGAGCCACTTGGGAGTGATAATGACACTTTATATTACTTAATTTAAAGTAAAGACAAATATGACTTAAACATATATCTTTTAGTAAATAAATTTTTACATGGGGTTATATATGTTATATATTCAGATATAAATTTTAATTTTAAATATAAAAATATTTCCTACATCATGATATTTTTTTTATAATTTTTAGACATCAAATAAATAAAATTATTTATGACAGAATAATGATGCAGTGTTGACCTCATTAATGAACGATTTAAATAAATAAGATTATAAATATTAAAAAATATAAAAAACCTATCCAATACTTATTTTATGACTTTATTTAGAGCAGGATACATCTTATATTATATTTTAATAATTTTTTTACCTTTAGAAACCGAAAATCATTATACAATAAAATAATATTTTTCAAGCTTTCCTAAAGAGCCCCTCATCCCCCTTATAAAAAGCCGTCACTTCTAACCCATTTCTCACACTTCTCAAGACCCTTGGCTCATCCACACTCTGCCAAATTAATCCCCCTACATCCCTATCCTCCTCCTAGAAGACTTCCCCAAGGTATAATGCAATTAAAGAAACCTTTGGGTTCCAACCAAAGCGAGATACTCGATTTAAAGGTAACATCTTCTCTCAAGTTATTTTGTTTTATTTTACTTCTACAACCCCATAAAATCTTTTTATTACTTTATTTTATAACAAAAACAGTATAATAAATATAATATGTTGTTTTTATGATAATTATTCTAACTAAAATTATACACACCTCCATCTAATGGGTAAATAACATACTGTTTCTGTGGACGACGAACTACTGCCTCACGAAATGATGATTGTTCAATATTATCCTACCATCTATCATGGTGGACATTATTATGTAAATATATTTATATGTGATATATATTATATTTATATTGTTTATATGATTTTTTATTTTCCATTTATAGAATACCTTTATGGTTTCCAAAGTGGGTAAATACGATAATTTCATTTGAGGAAGTGCGGACTACCGCCCCCTCAAAGTGATATGACTCGTTCATTCCATACATGGAATGCATAAAGGATGGATATAATTAAATTATATATTATATTATAATTTAATTATAATATAACTATTTATCATTATGTTTTCATTCCATTAAATATGAAATAGAAATGAAAGTAGCGTTCATGCATACATATGGCTTACCGTCTCCATGAACGGTGCATTTCATTTCTTATCTCCAAAAGTTATGTACTATTATAAATAAATATATATGATGGATATATATGATATATATGATATCTAAAACATGAATATAATTCTGGAGATAATTTAATTTTGACCAAATGGAAAATTTATAATTATAACAAGTTCATTTTTAACTCAAGTTCCGAACATCGACAAAATGTACGATATAAACTCAAATAATTAACTAATTGTTATAGAAAGGTAATAATTAATATAAATGGAATAATAAACTTCAAAAATGTTCTTAATAAAGTAAAAATTAACTTTATTTTATTATTCAAGAGATTAATGAATGATCGAGTCAAGTCGAACACGAGGTAAGGGGTTTCTTATCCCACTTTTAATTCTGTGAGATTTTCATTGTTCGACACTTATTTCTAGCATGTGGTGTATTGTTTACTTCCATTTGATTTATATTATCAAGATTATATTTATATTAATGAAATTATGTCATTAATTTTGTGGTTATTAACTTTTGGTCTTATGACTCGATTGATTACAACGTGGTAAGGGGTTTTCATCTCACTTTTTATTCCAGTGAGATTCATGCTATATATACCACTATTTCCTTTTGTGTGGTGTATGTGCTGCCCATGATTGTATTATTTCTATAATATACCTTAATTTATGGGTATTTACATCTTAATTTAATGATCCTTATTTCATGGGTTGTATGTTTCTTAAGTTACCAAATCAGTAAGGGAACCTTTCACCCTCCTCTTTTTAAAAGACTTCTTTTTGTTATGTATTTAATTTACATATTATTGTATTGGGATATGTTCTTATATATCCTTATTGATGTAAATTTTATGTCTAAGTGAAGAGATACCCTTTTCTCTCTCATGAACTCATTTTATGATTTTTAAAGTGATGCCGTTAGGGTGTCGAATTTCTGTAAGGGAACTTTTTAACCTAATTTAAATTCTTTGGGTTAAACTTATACGTGTTGATTATGTCATGCTATGAATATGTGAAAATGACATATGATTGTTATAAAATGAATATCAAATAATATTTAGTGTATTTATATTTTTCACACATAATTATATAATCGATTTATCCTTAGTCTAAGGATACCGTCTTTATAAGGGATTTCGTCTCAATTTACATTCCATTGAGACTTCATTATTGTTATGCACCAATTCAATTTTATATGGTGTATATACTATCTATTGGAATATTATATCATGAATCCCTTTATTTTCATTATATTATAAAGTTTTTATAAATTTTATTCCTCAATTATTTGTATTCAAGTGTCTCTCATTTGGTTAGGAACTCTTTAACTAAAATATCGTTTTAAAATTTTTAAAGATTTTTTCTTCTAAATATTTCCCATTAATGTCCATGTTTTAAAAATGGTTTTAAGGATTTATTTATACGGAAATGAATGTTTTGAAATAATTTTTTTTTTCAAAAACTTCAAAGTGGTATGGGACACTTTGATTTAAAAATATCTTTATTAAATGTTTTAAATGGGTTTTAAAATGGTTTGACACCGCATTAATTATATTAGTATCTTAAAATGATATATTGTGATTGCAGTGAAAAAATGATATATTTTCTTTATTCTTATTTTGTGTGTTATGAATATTTTATGGTTATTGGGAATTTTTTATGTATATGGGTGATTCTATGATAAACCTAGGGCGGGTGAGCCCAAGATAGCCCTCCAATGCATTGGGTAACGTGATGGAGGTAAACGTTAATGTTTCTCCTAATAGATTTAGGGAATATACTGTGATGGGTATTCTAACGCAACTCCCTACATAGGTGTGATAGCTACAATGTAACTATGGTATGGATTCCACAAGTTACATTTATGATTTATGATTTCTATGTGTTATTCATAAATCTTATGATTTCATGAGGTATGTTATGATAAAAAAGTATGGTTTCATTGATTTGTATTTATTGATGGGTTAATGTTTTCTTTTCTTATTTTATAATCCTTACTTAGTTTTTTTTTCTCATCCCAAGTTTTTGAAATGTTTTCCACACGACTTAAAGAATAATAGTGTTAAGGATGGGATCAAGGAAAAGTCATGCTGTCTAAAACTTGGAACTAAACTTGTTTATTTTTTAGAGTTTTTATTTTATGAAAAAATGGATATTGAGTAGTAGTTTCTACATGTAATTTTCAAGTTGATATGTAATAGTTATGACCTAATTCTCTAAAAATATAAACCTAAAATGATCCTCAATATGAATTGTTTATTCAATTCAATATTATGTAATGTTTAAGGGACCAGTCCTTATATCTATAATGTCCTTGATGAAAGACGGGTACGTGCTATCCTACCTGAAATATATGTTGGTGGTTGAGCATCCTAAGAAATTGATAATTGTGCCTATCCAATTCTAGTTCACAAAGAAAATATCACCTTTCCCAACTATCCAACATGCGTAAGGTTAAAGAACTATTATAATGGGGGATAACATAGACCAAAAAAGAGACATTTTCCCTTTGACCATAGATGAGATTCGTGAGTATTTTATATTCATAGATTTCCCCAATAAAGTATGTTGTTTAAGGATTTCCCATGCCATATTTTCATACATGCAGTGGAGGGTGTCAGATAGGCGTCGAACATTGATCCCACCTTCCTGGATGGGGCTTTCCATATTACCCCATGAGGCATAATAATGTTTACTATATGAGATATAATCTAATATGAAACATTCTGGGATCTTATCAATGTAGATGAAAACTCCTTTTGGGACTTTGATAAAAGAAAGATCATGAGCAGGAGTAGCCAGAATTACAATGTTAACCAACGCTATCCAACCCCTGATGGATAGGTATCTATTTTTACAGTTGAGGAACCAGTCCATGATGTTTCTTATTATGTAATAAAAGTCACAAATAAAAATCCTTCTTGATGAGATTAGGGTTCCTGGGTAGTCTATTGGAAAATTCACTCTTTGCATGTCAAGGTTGTGGCACAAGTAGGAGACCCATTCTGGAAGCACATATTTTAGAAATGAAAAGGTTTCTCTTTGACTTTTTGATAACCTGAATGATCTAGTGACAATACTCCTCCAACACCTTGTTGATGAATCAAACTGATATCTTATTTTAATTCATGAAAATGATGGTTCCGTATGAAAAAATTAGGTGGGAAATGGAGGGGAAGTTCATCTTTGTACAATATGGGAGAATCTCTCCATTTCTCATTCTTCTGTGGATGAGGTGGATAAGGATGTTCTGAGTGAGGATGGAAATGCTCGAAGAGATGGGATCACCTTATCTTATCTTTTGGGTCACCTTAAAGAAACCATGAGTCTTTACCATGAAAGTTACTATCATCCAATAGAAGCTAAAGCACCTAAAAATGAGACCAGTTATCCAGGGGGATAAACTCATACCTTATAAAAACTTATTGATGAAGCTCCACTCGATCCTATTATATGATTTGTTCATATCCATCTTTATAGCCATGTTTGATCCATGTGTCTTGGTGTTGATGTCTCTTATCATATATTGGGACAAAGCTATAACCACTTGAATCAAACGACCCTTCAAAAATCCATGTTATTCTGGGGAAACCCATCAAGGGAGATGAACTGATATCCTTGAATTAATGATGCTAGCCAGTATTTTGTTTGGTAAGATGAACATGCTCACTGGTACTTATTATAAAATGGAGGAAGGGTTCTTGGTTTTGGGAATGAGCCCAAGGGTAGTGGAAAAAGTGAGTCATGGTAAGGTTCCTCCCCAGAAGAAACGTTGTATAAATATAATCATATCATCCTTCACTACATCCCAAGAGTTTCTGTAAAGAAATCTTGGGAAACCATCTGTTCCCGACACACTTTCTGAGTTAAGGTTCATCATTAACTTGAAAATATATTTCTCCTTAGGTATAGCACCCAACATCTCATTTTCCTAGTGAGAAACATGGTTTGGAATCACTTCCAGAAGCATCGTGTTCCCTCCTAGATATCTATTAGGCATGCGTGAGTTAGGACCAACAAAAATATTTTTGAAGAAGGATTGAGGCAAGCCCCCACAACATCTCTGTCATCCGTATAGGAGTCATCTTCCAATAGGATATTGACACTACTACAAAAACCACATCTAACAGCCCTGGTATTTATTAGTGCTAGAAAAAAATGCTGATAAATGGAATATTTATCAGTGCTAAGGAAAGTACTGATAAATTTAACCTTTTATTATCAATTTTTTCTTAGCCTCGATAGAGGGTATCCTTTATCAACACTTTATTTTTAACACTAATAAAGGGTACAATTTATCAGTGATTTATTTTTAGTGGTGATAAAGGTTCCATTTATTAGTGCTTTAATTTTCGCGCTGATAAATATTTCTTTCATCCGTGTTTTTTTAGTGGTGATAAAGGTCTGAATAAATAAAATGCAATAATTAAATATGTAAAAAATAAAAATGAATTTATTAAAAAAATATTACAAATTTTATTAATAAAATAATTATTGATAAAAATGAATAAGTTGATTATACATTATTAAATATTAAAAAGTTTATTAATTAGATAATTTTACAATTAATGTTATTAAATTGTATATATTAAATATATATATATATATTAATATATATAAATATGGTTTATATATTACAAAATATTTATGTGATTTATTATAAATAGTCATATATTTATTGAATAATCGTTTATAATTGAAAATTAATATGAATTAAAAATATTGACTAATTGTATAGTACTCGACATATAATTGAAAGTCGTTTGATTTTTCAATTTAACATAGATAAAATCCATGTTATATTGATTTCACATATACGTAATTAATACATTCTTATATACAATGAACACACATAAAACTTATCCATGTTTTCAATATTGTTAAAGTGTTCTAATTCTTAATTTATTCAATTTCACTAATTTTTAACATGTATACATGCACTTAAAATTAGATATTCATTAATAATGTTAAAGATATATTTGTAAAAAAATATTTATAAATAATTTTTTTTATAAATTTACATTTACTATATTTATACAATTATATATTTATAATTATAAATAAACAAATATTTTTTTAAAGTATTTATATAATTATAAATAAATAATTATATATATATTTAAATAATTTTTAAATTTATAACAAATTTACTTAAATAATGAATAAATTTACTATATTTATTAAATAAATATATATATGTATATTATATAAATATATATAATGATATAAATATTATTTTTTAAAAATATTTCTATAATTATAAATAAATAATTATAAAATTATAATAAATATTTTTAAAAAGGAATAAATATACTATATATGTATTTATATTTATTAAGTATATCTAAATATTTATAATTTTTTTATTTATAATTATAATTATAAATCTTTTATCAGTGATTTAGTAATAAGCGCTGATAAAAGAATCTTTATCAGTGCTTTTCTTCATGCTGATAAAGATGAGGCTTTATCAGCACTAAGAAAAGCACTAATAAAATAAACATTTATCTGCACTATAATTTTAGCATTGATAAAGATTGATTTTATTATCACTTTTTTAGCTCTCATAAAGACCTACCATTATCAGTACTAAAAAAGCACTGATAAAGAGTCCTTTTATCATCGCTTAAGTAATAAGCACTGATAAAAGGACTCTTTATCAATGCTTATTTGTAAGCACTGATAAAAGTATCCCAATATAATTAAAAAAACCTAACCATTTGAAAACATGATATGATATCAGAAGCTTTCTGTAGAAGCCACCGACTGCTGGCACCCCACCTCAGTGAATTGAAGCTCAAATCACAGCACTCAACTACTTCTTGAACATATCGTCCGACATCCAGTGTTCTATGCAAGTTAGGGTTTTTAAATAGGGTTTCAAATTTTCTTCAACCTTTTGAGGTAGGACTTCCGATTTTTTTTTGTGTATTTTTTGTTTCAGTTTTGATTTCTTCTTTGACAATGTCATTATTTGTGGTCCGGTGATTGTATACTAGCAAGGCAGGCCTTCTGATTTTATTAGTTTCCAATTTCGATTCAACTCTTGATCACTCATGGAGAGTTATTATTTCTAGACTTGATGGTGAAACATGAAGTCACATGGAGTTTAGTTGGTTGTTTTATTTTGTTTACATTTCCCAAATTGATCTCCCAAAGCTATCATTCATATTTTTCATTCTTTATTTTTTTAATGGTATTCCATACATGTTAAATTTTAGAAATTGAAACTGGGGGTTTTTGTGTGTGAGGGAATTAAAGGTAGGCTAAGGTATTCCTTTTATATTATACTAATTCATATATTCTTTTTTCTACTTATCTAGGTTGGTGTGGGAATCCAATTTATGGATTCATCATGGTAGTTTTTTTAAATTTTCTTTCTACTAGTTTTATTTATTTTTTGGGCCAAATCATTCCCACTGTGTTGTTGTTCATGTCTTGGTGCTTGTTTCTAGTCCTAGGGGGATCGAGAATGTCCCTTGGACACTATCATGGGCTTTCTCTAGTGTTTTATATATGGTTTTCTTGGGTTTGTTTTGAATACTATATCTATTGTTAAATGTGTTGTACCTTTTCTGAATAATCCAACTTCCTATGTCTCTACACTATTAAAAAAATATATTTTATTTTTATCCCTATTTAGATTAATACAATATAATTTATAAATCTTTTTAATAATAATATATGAAATATTATACCTTCATGCTATGTAATATTTTCCAACTACATTATAATTTTTCATCATCATCCTACTCCCCCTCTCTCAATAATTTACAAAAAAATATCCTTTTGAGATTACCCTTTATAGTTATACCACTTTTTTGAGACCTATATACCACTATAAGACATTATAATTTCTTGCTTGGAAATGTAGATTTTCAAGAACTTCTCCCCCATTTTTGAGTATTTATTTAACTAATAAAAAGTGGATTTCTGTTGAATCGCTTTGATACCTAGATATATGATATGTATAAAAATAGTATGTCAATACTTTTTACTATAAAAAAAGTTGGCATATAACAAAACTCCCACACTCCATGATATAGATTGGCATTCCATACATAATATTTGAAAATTTTATTCAATTTTTAATGGGTGTCAACATGGGTTTTCAATCTTCCTTATGAAATCTATAAAACACTTCCCTCATATACATGGATTGGGAAATAAAAATCCCATGATTTCTATGAGTCACCTATAAAATAAGGAAAATTTAAACTCACTAATCATTAAACATTGGTCATTATTAATGTAGAAAATTATTATCATTGTTCATCTCTTAGAATTCTAAATATTATGTCATCCAAATTGATAAACACTTTTAATATTTCCATAAAATTGTTTTGTATGTAATGATTATGATCAATTACTCATTCTTTCAATTAAAGTTTCTTTAATAATTCCTCTAACCTTCAATATCAAGATCTTAGTTCTTGTTTCAATTCAAACATCACTTTTTTCAATTTACAAACATTATTATCATATTAAAGAATGAAAAAAATATCTATTTTTTTAATGTAAACTTCCTATTCATGTAATCTATTATTAAATGATAATTTTACATCCTGTTGGAGTACCTTATGCGTATTTATTTATATATTGTATAAAATTAATCTTTTATGAACCCAATAGAATGGATATGAATTGAAAATGGATGCATGATAATTGTTTGAAAAATTAATATGAATATGGAGTTAAATAGTTCATCAAGTTTTTAAGAGAGAATGTATACAACCCTTCTAAAATCCCATGTCTATGTTTACATTTTTGTTATTCAAGAAAAATTAGTCCGGAAGAGTTGGAATAACATTTTATTTGTCACATAATAGATCAAATCTATAAATGTTTGACTAAAAATGGTGAAAAACTGAATGTGGACATCGATTGAGATGATACTATGGTTTATGAATCATTTTATATGAACAAATTTGTAAAATATGATGAAGATCAAATGGAATAAAGGAAAATATAAATTAAAGATGACCTTTGTGATTGTCTAAAGTGTTTTGAGGAGTTAAATAGTTGTTCTAAGAAACCATTGTATACTGGTTTTATTAAATACACAACATTGTCAAATGTATTAAAGTTATACAATTTGAAAGCTGGAAACGGATGGAGTGACACCAACTTTACATAATTACTTGGTCTTATAGAAGATATGCTACCAGAAGAAAATTAACTACCATACCGAACATATGAAACTAAATGAATGTTACATTCAATGGGAATGATCTCTAAAAAAATACATGATTTTCTAAATGATTTTATATTGTTTGTCAAGAACCACGAATCACTCATAAAATGACATAAGTGTGGTAAATATTGATTCAAGAAAAATGAATCAAGTCCTTCGAAATATGTATGGAATTTTACTATAATTACATGGTTTTGAAGTCTATATGGATATCAGGAAACTGTGAGACAATTAACATGGCATGAAGATATAATAATTAAATATGGGAACCTATATCATCAGGCATATTCTCCTCAGTGGAAGAAAATTTATTATGGGTTTCCTAAATTTATAAATGATCTAAGAAACTTTCATATTGCATTATCTATAACTGGAATAAATCCTTTTTCCATATAAAGTATTACTCACAGTACATGGCCCATCATATTGGTAAATTATAACTTTCATCCATGGTTATGTATGAAGAAAAAATACATTATGTTGTCTCTGTTTATATCTGGACCAAAGTAACCTGGTAATGATATTGATGTCTATTTGGCTCTATTGATCAAAGATCTAAAATTTATGTGGGATATAGGTTTCACCCCTGCAGTGTTAAAATTTGTCACTTTACTTCAAGTTCTCTCCACTGCTCAATCACAGAGGTAATCTTGACATTTGCACAATAAAATTATTGTCCATATAATTAAATTATTATTTAATATTTATGTCTAATTAATTTAGTATTAGTATTACTCGCAATAATTTTTTTTCTTATAAAGGTAGATTATTATTTTTGAGTAGATGCGGTTTGCTCGAAGCTTCTCATGAAGTGTTGGCAGTTCGATAAAGAAAGTTAATGTAAATCATGGTAATATTGACAGTTAGGATTGTTTGGAGACTTTGGGATGTGTAGGAATTAGTCGCACCTCAATCTAACACACAATGTGACAAGTTTGACTCCAAGTACTTCTTTATATTTTAAATTGACAATAATTTTAGTAAAAAAAGTGACTCACTCAATGTGTTCATTATCAGTTTCAAATTGAAATTTAACTTTAAAAAGTTTCACTCACTAAAAACTATACAAACACACTCATATTTTCTTAATAATTTAGGTAATATATTCTTAAATCATTTGTGACATATAGAAATCAGTCTCATATCAAAACAATACATGATGTGATCTGTATGAGTTAAAGTTCTTATTTCAAGTTTAAAATGAAATTTTACTAAAAATACAATTTATGTACTAAAAACCAATAAAACACATTCATATTTATTTGATACTTTAGTAAAACAGTCCATAAGTGATTTGGAACATGTATAAATAAGTTTCCCCTTAATCCGATGCACGGTGTGACCGGTATGACTATAAGTGCGTCTTTATTTAAAGTTGACATCAATTTTAGTAAAAAAACTAAATGAAATACTAAACTAAACACGTTAATATTGTTTTTATGCTTTATGAAAACAATCCATAAGTGATTGGAGACATGCATGAATTAGCTACACCTAAATCTGACGCATAGTGTGACCGATATGACTCAACGTGCATGTTTTTATTTAAAATTTACATCAATTTTAGTAAAAAGGATAAATCCCATACTCAAAATTGAGAAAACACATTTAAATTGTTTAAATACTTTAGGAAAAGGATCCATAAGTCATTTGTGATGTGTAGGCATTAACTGGACCACAATCTAATGCATGATGTGACCGATATGACTCCAAGTGCATATTTTTATTTAAAATTTATATCAATTTTTTTTGTTAAACTAACACTTTCTATTAATTTATTTCTTTATATTATTAATAACATAATATTTTTTATACTGGTGCATTATTTTTCTTAAACAGGGGTGGTTTTTTCAGAAATAAAATGAGTCAGAAAAGGATTAAAAGATAAAAGAACATTGATGTTTTTGATTGTATGTAATAATTTATATTTATGTAATTGTATGAACCAATGTTTAAAATGTCTATAATATAGTTGTTTTTTTCTTATGTTTGTGTTGTAAATTCAATTTCATTTAAATACCGTATTGGAACTTTTTCTTGTTGATATTCGGTGTGTTTCTAGTGCTGTGGTGTGTTGTTATATCACAATATAGTATGACCCTTTATCAGCACTCACAGAAGCGCTGATAAAGTTCTATTTTAAAAGTGCTCATAAAATTACTGATAAAAGGTCCTTTATCAGTGCTTCTATAAGCGCTAATAAATAACCCCTTATCGTTAATTTTATAATCTCTAATAAAAGACCAGGGCTTTTAACCTTTCTCATGTAGTCAATGCTTTTTAGTGTTAATAAAGGCCATTTCTAGCACTGTTAAAGGCCTATTTTTTAATTGTGTGGGTTTACCTATGCACTTCTCCTCCTTAATAAATGCATAGAAGTATGTGGTATTTCTATCACCCTCACTAAGCCATTTGATTCTAAAATTATCTCTCATCAGGCATTCCTATTTTAGAATCATTTCCTCCAAAGAGTCATTCTTATTCTAGAGGTCCTCAAATACCTGGTCATTCTATAGCCCCTTCAGGCTAGTTTCAATATGTTAAATGTTCCGTATGATTTATTCCATGTCCCTATCAATGGGAGGCAATTCTTTTACCCATTACTGATGATTATTTTTAATATTCCTCAATTTATTGTGAATAGAGACCCAAGTATGCCCCATATGTGGGGTCTTTTCATAGGCCGCTAACCATTTGTTGGTATCCAGGAATGAAGGTCCATTGCTGATGGAATATAAAGCATTCATGATTCTCCTAACAAGAAGATAAGGAAACTAGGAGTGGAGAGTGATCAGAGATTCCATGAACCAGATGTCTAACCTTAGTGATGGAGAACATAGAGATGACATGCATGTTGGCCCAAAAATGATCTAGGCAACTCCACAAACGACGAATCCCTATTTGGTTATTACACCAGGTGAATAGGTTTCCTAATTATCCATGATCCCTAATCCATTTTTCTACCATGAATTGGAAAAAATCCATATTGGATTTTCTTGGTAAGGATCCCCTACCTTTCTTATCTTCTGGACCAGCTATGAGGTTGAAGTCTCCCACAAATCCTACAAAACCTTCCTCACCAAACCAAATTCTTGTCACCAGATTCATATTTTCTGTCATATGGGAGGTACATCCACTATCAATGATTCATATTCTAGTGTTATCTACTTCTTTTAAGGAAATATTTTCATCCATTTACTAATTAGATCTTTTCTTTATGACCCATGTCTTTGAATTCATATTTGATGTTGACCCATATTTTTTATCTTCCTCAGAGTATGATAGTCCAAACTCATCTTCCAAAGATTTAAATTTATTATGTGTTTTCAAATCATTAAAATATCCCTTGATCTAAAATATAAAATATCTTCAAGTTTTCTTCAATATATTCCTATAAATTATTTATGAGAAATATCTGTCCTTGTGTCCAAATCCTCGACACCAAAAATAATGACCATCAAAATCATTCAGGGAATACTAAAATCTATCTAGCAAGATTTTTTTATCTTGCACCCATCGACACCTCTTGGCCATGGAATAAACATTTTAATAATTCCTCCATATTTACACAATAATAATACCTAATATGAGGTGTATCCTTTTTCGTTATTTCCACACCAATGATTTTACCTTCAGATCTCTGAATCTACTGATTTTTATTCTTACAAAAATCAATCTTCAACCTTGTAGTGGGTTCTTTTGGTCTGACATCAACCATTATTTCTTTCTATTTGTGATAAATAAAAATAATTTTTGTGTCATTATAATGTTTTATTTTATTTTATAAACATTCCTTTGACTATTTTGATGGAGCTTTAAACTGTAATTTCCCTTTTTCTATCACCCATGTGATCTACTTTCCTGATATATTATCAGGGTTCAAGAGTTTCTCTTGTACTTTTACCATTCTTCATAGGCTGAAAAATTTATCCTCATGTTCATCGATATGTTTGACTTGATCTTCTATTTTTTAGTCATATTATCTATAACTTGGTCTATTCTTCAACATTGGGTTTGAACTCGATGACTTTCTCTGAGATATCTATCTTTTCCGATCTGAGCCTTTCAATTTTAGCCTTTAACTCAGAATTATATTCTTCCTCCTACTGTATATAGATTTTTTCATCATCAACCACTTTATTGGCATCAAATAATGTCATAAAAATAATTACTTGATATTTCAATATATACATGTGTAATATAACAATGTAATTGGGCAACAATAACTGATTTTCTAATAAAGGAATAAAGAATGTTAGGAATCTTTAACTTAACATAAATGCATTATACCAATAAATATTAAATAATTGGGAAGAAATATGCCAAATACCAAGGCTATTTTTTCTTATGAGGCCAATTTATACCTCAAGGGAATTTTAGGACCCTTATATCACTTAACAAGCTTAATGCATTCAACATTAAAAAAATAGTTAATGAAAAAATAGATAATCAACATGCCTTAATAATAAAAACTCATCAGTATTGGAAAAACTAGCATATAGAATGTTAATAATTTCCACATTACATAATAAATATACCTTTTGAGTCAATTATAATCCCTATAGAACTAAAAATAATATGGTTAATTAGTATTTAATCAGTCAATAAATGAGATATCTTCCTTGGGAAACATACCAAATCCAAATTAAATAAATTATTTTGTTTACACCATATAGAGTAATAGGAATGAGAGAAGTCAATACTATAAATGATGTTTAATACATCCACAATAATAAATTACATGAATACTATAGAAAATAATATATTCAAATGAGAGATGAAGACTAATAGAGATCACATTTACAAAGACATGATTAAACAGAGAATAAATCCTTGTGTGCAAAATGAGGTACAATCAATAAATCATAAAGTTATTAAAGAATACACCAAATTTATTAGAAATAATAGTTTTGTATTGAAGGCAGTTATATTCATAATTATAGATGAAAATGGATGTGAGTCAATAAAAATAACTACCATGAATCTTTTTCAAATTAGTTTCAAAAACCAAGTTAAAAGTCACTTCCAAAATTCTTTTCATGAGGTCTTAAAGATAATTTTAATTTTTTTTAAAATAATTTACAATAACTAAATCTTGAAAAAGAAAATATTTTGAAGTTAGAAAACTTCAAGTGGAAGATAAAAATATTGAAATATACATAAGTGAATTAAAATCCATTTTCAAAACATTCTAGATAGTAATATCCATTTCTTTATGTATAAATTTAGAAATTCTTAGAATAATGAACATATGATTTTATTTTTAGAACCATTGAATAATGTAAAGGAATATTAATTATAAAACATGAATATAAAAGTGAAAAAATGAGGTCGAGTGGTAAATCTCAAAAAACATTGTTTTTATATTTTTTTAAAGAGAGTTAAAAGTGAAATTTATGGAAAAAATTAAAAATATTCATTTTTAAACATTTATAATAAGGTATAAGATCATTTAAAATGACGTTTAACAATCATTTTAGTATAGAGAAGATAATTATTAAATCAATATAAAGAATATGGATATGGAAGAGAAATATTCCTGATCAAAAAGGAGAAATAAGGTTGGATTTTTGTATAGACATTATTTTGGTAGTTATGATTACCAAGGAGGTAAGAATGGAATTATTACTTGAAAGATACTAAAATAAATAAATTAGAATAATATAGATGGGGTCTAAGAGATAAATATCATATAATTCAAATAGATCTAAAAAATATTTTCTAACCTTTATCGATGATTCAACTCAAAAGTTTTGGGTGTTATTTTTACGAATGAATGACCAAATGCTAGATTACATCAATATGTTACACTTCACAGTGGATTGTGAAATGAGAAGGATGTTGAGGTTCCAACATTTAGATAAATTAAGAGGGTATATATATAGGGAGTTTAATTCCAATTACAGGATTCATGGCATCTAATATGAGAGGAATGCCCCACAAATACCATAACACAATATAGTTACAGAAAGGATAAACACTATCATCATGAAGAAGGTCAGGAGAATGATGAGTTTTTCTAAGATACCATAGATATTCTATGGATAATATGTTTTAGTTTCTTGTTTCCTCATAAAAATATCACCATTGATCCCTCTAAATTTTAATATTCAAAAAAAGTGAAAATCTAATAAAGGCCAACTACTTATACCCAGGGAGAAGATTGGATTAAAAACTCAACCAATTTAGAGACATGGTTTTCTCCTTATAATACTTTTAAATATTTCTATATATAATTCCATAATTAGGCGCTGAGATGGCATGAAATTCCTATGCCCGACATGCCCGAAATTAATTTTATAAAAAAATTAAGTATATTTTGTACCTTGTGCATGAAAAAATGGGTTAACTCTAAAATGGTAGCTCAAATAAAAAATACCAGCCCATAGTTGAGTCTGGAACATGGTGTTTATCTTAGGTGGGACATAACATTTGTTGGCATGGGGCTTCTTGGAAAAAAATCTATCTAGGGGAAAAATTGTAATTAAAAATAATTAAACTTAATTATTTTACTCCTAACACTGAATCAAATAACTTTGAAATGGGGACTCAGATTGAAAATACAAGACCATAATTGAGTTCAAAATGGAGTGTTTTTCAAAGGCACAACATAAAATTAGGGGGAATTACAGTTTCAGATTCCACACTGAGTGGAGATCCTATACATAAGAAATTAGGGTTATCCCTAATCCCTTATCTCTCTAAAATTAACCTCTATCTATTGATCTCTCTAGTGGTTCTTCATTGTTATTCACTATATTGAAGAGTAATCTCCACCAAAACCTTATAGAATTGAAGTGGGAGCATCGTGGATGTATTGCCTACAATGAACAACTGAATAAACGTAGGAATTTTCTTGTTTTTGAGTTTTTATTCAGTTTCCACTTTGAATATTCACTATCTAGATTGTTGTTTGCTGTTCTATCATTAAATCCTTGATGGATGCACAAACAAAACCATTGATTTGTGTTTAAACCATAGTTCATCGTCCATTCTTCAAGGATATCCACTGTAACTTATAGGCACAACCAACCACTGATGGATCGAAAATTAGAGGGTGACAAAGTGAAGAAATCATCACAGGGGTCCCCGATCTGCTGAAAGAACCGAGATCAGGTGACCAGATTGAGCCTGGTGCTCTGCAGAATAGACCACTGGGGCACCTCCGGCACGGAGGTCTGTGGAGCAGTGATGGCACCATGTCCCAGTGGTGCCGCAAGGTGGCAGGGCAAGTGGACCGGCCAGTTTTCTAGGTAGGGTCATGCAACATGACCCCAGGTGGTGATCACCGCCGTGAATCCTGCGTGGCCGGTCGGTCGCTTTGGCACCAGTGGCAACCGACTCACAGGCCGGGCCATTGTCACCAGTGGGCCCGACCATGTCGGTGAGAAGGTTGGACTAAGTCAGTGAGCAAGCTGGGCTGCAACAGGCCAAACCAAATAACCTAGGAAGGGTGGCCCCCAACCCTAGTGGGCTGGGCGTGATACGTGGGCAGGGTCCAACCCGGTGGGTCGGACCCAGTGAACCGGGTCAGATCCCAGGTCGACCTAGGTCAGCCAATAACTGATTAGTGTGGTAAATGGCTATGACAGATACCACGGTGTGGGTTCAGTCATCCAATAGACCACGGTGGATGACCATCGTGGTAGGGGACCAACCGCGAGTCGGTCCACCCACCCCAGGACCCTCTTCTATATATTCAAACGCCTGTAACTTTTAAAATGGGAATCTGTTTGATGCACCATCTATGGAAGAATTTTCTTATCTTTGAGTTGAAACTTTTGAGATAAATTTTAGAATTTTAATTTTTGGGTCATGATGCTGGCCTCACTTTGACCATTAGGGCATGTTGTGGTGAAAATTTCCCTTTTCCCTGGTTATCCGTTTTGGGAAAGTAAATTGTATATCCTAATTGTTTTATCGTATAGAACATGACGGTGACCACATTTTCAGAATTCATATTATGATTAAGGGTGTCCTAATTATGGAAAATCCTCAGGAGGTGTTTGATGACAATAATGATCAGGCGACGATATCTATGACTTTTGAGTGAAACCCTCCAGCCAAGATGGGAATGAGTCCTTAATGACACTAGAGTGGAACCCTCCAACCGGGCTAGGCATGGGTCCTCAACCTTTTTTCTAGAGTGGAACCCTCCATCCGGGATGGGCATGGGTCCTCAACCCTTTTTTGAGTGGAACCCTCTAGCCGGGTTGTGTATGGGTCCTTGATGACACTAGAGTTTAACCCTCCAATCGGGCTAGGTATAGGTCCTAAACTTTGAGTTGAATTCTTTACTAAAGATCAGTGGTGAGATGTTGTTAGTTGTTTCCATGGGATCACGAGTAAGAGGGTAAATTTCTCTACTGAGACACATCCTTGAGACATGACCTAAATCTATGCGTGTGAGATAGACTTTCCCAATGCATATTATATCAAGGTGTGGGTTTTAAGACCCTTTTGACTTGTGGTTCATGGAAGACATGAGGAGTTCTAGGTATCAGTGGTGGTCACTTCTGGGACTGTTGGCGAGTCTTTTCCTAGGTTGAGTTGTGACATGGATATCCACTTGCTCTCTCATTTGGGATTTTTGACTGGTCATATATATATATATATATATATATTTACACCCTATTACAGTACCCACTCCTCGGGTTCTAATTACTCTCCCTCTGGGAGAGGTGAAGATGTGTGGGGCATGCCACATGCTTTTGTGTCTAGATTCTTGTAGTTAAATTAGTCTACTATCTAACTATAGATATCAATTAATCAACATGAATTTCACCTTCTCACTATTTCTACCTTCTTCTGTTTGGATGATCTTACTTCACTTCCTTGTTGGTTTGATCTTCACTCATTTATTGTACTTTGGTATGTCTACTACTTTACTTTCATACTGTATCTCTTGTTTCTACTTACTCATGTTTTGAAAATCCTACTGATTATGATTATACTCAACCCTACATGGGATTTTCTAGCATGTATCACGCTTTATGTAGATGACAAACTGGTTTGATTAGGACATCATGGAGCTCAGGGTCGTAGGTACCTGGACCGCGTGTGGTGGTCACAGTTCAGTTTCTCAGAGCAGAGATCTCTCAATATATTTACTTTTAGTTTTATATCAGGTTGAGAAATTTTTGTGGTTAGGCATGTATTTTCCCCCCTCTTCCTTTTTGTTTACTTTACTTCACTCAAACCATTTTAGTGGTCCATGCATGATTTGGTTTACTTTTAAAGTAGTTGCATCTTTTGTTCCTTTCCTTATTCACTTTTTCATTGAGTTGTCTATGTGTGTGTGTACAAATACTTAGAAAAGGGCCTCCCTAAGTTATTTCTCTTTTAGCACTAGTCTCTACCTCTTAGATTATAGAGGCATGCTTAGGGTAGTTGTGGATCAATCCCCAGAATGGGTTGGGTCGCTACAAAGTGGTATCAGATAAATTCATTTCTTGGGATGTTGTTCAGATGATTACCCTTAAGAGAATTGGTTGGGTATAGGGAAAAATATTGAAGTGTATCGATAGTGGATCTCAGTGTAGGGAGTCCAATGATGGTGTGGTGGATGACATAGCCATTCAGCATGACCCTTATTACTCACTTGTCAACTCAGCATGCTGAGACTTTTTTTGTAGGGAAATTTTGTACATGCATCACATAGGATCAAATCTTTGAGTGTCCTTGTTGAGTCAACTCCACTTTTTTATTGTTATTGTTATATATATATATATATGTATATATATATTCTCTTCTAACCGTGGTACTCCTTGATAATTCTCAAGATGCCTTCGTGTCAAAAGACAACTAGGCTACCCACTCTAGTTCATGATGACGACCTCATGAGCGATGAGGCCTCAGTACAGGGCCCATCATGTGATCCAATTACTTTAGGTGGGCGAGTGGAGGCACCTCCACATGTGGAGAAATAGTTAGTATCGGCAGAATAGGTCGAGGATGAGCGTAGGATGGGTGTGCTTTGAGAGTTCCAATGCTATAGTCCACTTAGGTTTCATGGAGAGCCAGAACCTTAGATGGTAGAGGACTGGTTGGAGTCAGTGGTCTGAATTTTCAGGCTGGTGCGGACATTGGAATAACAAATGGTGGCTTTGGTAGATGACCTTTTTCTTAGGCTGGTAGGGAACTGGTGGGGTTTTGTTACCCAGATTCACAACGAGACGACTCTCTCGTGGGATAAGTTTCAATGGATGATTTGTGAGGAGTAATTTCCCTTGTGCTTACATTCTAACTGGATTCAGGAGATTCGGGAGTTGAAAAAGGGATCCATGAAAGTGGATGCATACATGGCTAGGTTTAATGATCTTACATGCTACTCCCTAGATATGATCTATGGTAGTTACTTTTGAGCGAGGAAGTTCTAGCAGGACCTTCTCTGAGAGATCCGTGCCAGTATAGTGCCCCTGTTCATCCCTACTTATGATGGGGTGCTAGAGCGAGCACTTGTGATAGATAGTTTCTTATCAGTGGGACGCCAATCATCTAGGACTTTCAGTGGTCTCTTTAGAGTGGATACATCCACAATAGGTGGAATATCTTAGGTAGAGGGGTCTCAACATAAGATATATTTCCATGATTACACTCATCCACGTGATCAGGAAGCACCAAGACCACACTGAGCTTTGGGTAAACCTAGAGAGGGGTGATGTTTTACGTGTGATGGGTGATGTCACATGGTGAAAGACTACCCAAACCAATGAGTTGAGCATCTTGTGTAGGAAATAAGTGGGCCACCATGATAGAGGCAACTACATGATTAGGGTAATACCCAGGGAGGCATTGCTGGAAGAGGAGTAGGATGACCAGGTGGTGGGGGATGACGTTAAGAGTTTCCACCACCACCACCACCATTGAGCGACCCATGTCAGGCTCAGGGAGCTGGAAATCCGGGCCATGGACAGCTGCAGGCTATAGACGTCCATTATCCTCTAGCGAAATAGATTATCCAAGGTACACTATTTGTTTATTCAACTCTTACTTCAGTATTAGTAGACATAGGAGCTAGTCACTCTTTTATCTCATTACTTATGGTAAGAGAGTTAGAGCTCCCAGTAGAGGCGCTATCACAATAGATTTTCCTCGAGGTTCCTACTAGAATCTATTCTTCTATATCCTTTATCTTCCAACATTGAGAGATTTCATTTGGAGGATAAATGTTCACATGGGACCTACTGGTCATCACGATGGAACCTTATGATTTCATCTTGGGCTTGGATTGGATTTCCATGGTTCGAGCTAGAATGATTGTCACTGTAGGCAAGTGATATGCCTGCACATTGATGGGATGTAGTTCACCTTTCTTGGTGAACGAGTCTTCATAGAAGGGTCAGTGAGTTCCATGAACAAGGATCTATATCATTTTTACCATCAATTGGAAAGTGTGACCCTCAATGTAGCAGATTCTTTAGGCACCTGGGATCCTTCAATTATGGAGGACTACATGAATTTATTCCCCAAATATTTCCTTGGAATTCCTTCAAGGCGGAAGTTATAATTTTGAATTCATTTTCAACTAGGTACTGCCTCGATATCTTCCACGACATATAGGATAGAACCCACCGAGCTCAGGGAGCTATGTATAAAGCTAGAGGACCTTCGTAAGAAGGGCTTTGTCAGACCTAGTGTGTCCCATGAGCATCTCTATTTCTATTCATGAAGAAGGAAGATGGTAGTTTATGTCTTTGTGTGGATTATCATCACTTAAATAAGGCCATGATAAAGAATAAGTACCCCTTACCAAGGATCGATGGCCTCTTTAACCAGTTTCAAGGTGTGAGGTGGTTCTCCAAGATTTATCTGAGATCCATCTACCACCGGCTATGGGTTCATGAGGATAATATTCTGGAGTTGTTTTTCTGATGTCGCTATGGGAATTATGAGTTCTTAATGATGCCTTTCAGTGTGAAAAACGCCCATGCCATTTTCATGGATTTGATGAACCAAGTCTTCCAGCCATACTTGGATGAGTTTGTTTTTTTTCTTCATTGATGACATACTCGTCTTCTCTACGTCAGAGGAGGAGCATGCCGAGCACTTGAGTATAGTCATTGATTTACTCTGAGAGCACCAAATTCATGAAAATCTCTTGAAGTGTCAGTTTTGGATACATGAGGTACAATTTCTAAGGAAAGTAATATCTAAATATGGTTTATCCATAGATCCCATGAAGATCAAGGTTGTGCTAGATTGAGATCCACCCAAGAATGTGTCAGAGGTGCGAAGTTTTCTTGGTTTGGAAGGTTATTACTGGAGATTTTTTGTAGAGTTCTCTAGGATTACAACCCTTTTGACCTATCTTATGTGTAATGGAAAACCGTTTACCTGTTCTGAGCAGTACCGATGGGACTTCGAGGAGTTGAGGTAGAGACTAACGAGCGATCCATTTTTGAGACTACCAGAGGAGGGAATTGAGTTCGTAGTGTATTGTGATACCTTAGGAGATGGGATTGGTTTAATTTTTATACAAAGATAGTAAGTAATCGCATACAGTTCAAGTAAGTTAAGACCCCAAAAGAAGAATTATGTGACTCATGAAATAGAGATCGTAGCGATAGTCTTATCCCTAAGGATGTGGGGGCACTACCTCCTGGGAGAGCATTTTTTGGTTTACTCAGACCACCAGATCCTTAAGTATATCTTTACCCAGAGACATTTTAATCTGAGATAGTGACAATGGTTGGAGTTCCTAAAAGAATATGACTTTGGGAATGTCTATACCCCAAGGAAGGGAAAAGTTGTAGAATATTCTCTCAGTAGGAAGTCCTAGGCTTTCCTAGTCCATGAAGCTTCAGAGTAGTTATCTTCCCTACAGTTGATCCTGGTGGAGGAGTGTAAAAATTTTCTACAGTTGATGTTGTTGACACCTTAAATCCATGAGCAAGTGAGAGAGTCTCAATTAGGAGATATCGACTGCAATGTTTTACACAACCATATATCCATAGGTGATGCACCTGATGGTTTTTTATAGGAAGGAATCATGAGATATTGTTCTAGGGGAGAACAGTGACCCCAATCACGATGTAGGAAGAGGAAATGATGGAGTTTCATACTTCTCCTTTAGCTATACATCCTAGTAGGGGGAAGATGTAGAGGTATCTTCAGCAATAGTTTTGGTTGACAGGCATAGCATGAAGTGTAGCTGAGTTCATCTCATGATGCCTTACCTGTCAGTAGGTGATGGATGAGCCTTAGGTTTCGGTGGGTTTGTTGCAGCCTCTTGATATCCCATAGTGAAAGTGGGATGAAATATACATGGACTTCATTAGAGGGCTTCCTCACACAATGAAGGGCCATGAATCCATCTAGGTGATAGTGGACCGACTCACCAAGTCAGCACACTTCCTTTCCATAAGGGAGCTGAGTTTGGTGGAGAGTTTGGGATAGCAGTACTTACAAGTGACCATCCACCTTCATGGTGTACCCTCAACAATTGTCTCCGATCATGACAAACAGTTCACATTATGGTTTTGGAGAGGCCTGTAGGAAGAATTTGGGACCCAGTTATGGATGAGTACTACCTTCCACCCCCAGATCAATGGATAGACCGAGCACCCTATACAGGTGCTAGAGGACATGCTGAGGGCATGAGTGTTAGATTTTGGCCAGAGCTAAGAGGATCACCTGACTGTAGTCATGTTTTCATACAATAACAACTATCACTATACCATTGGCATGACACCATATGACACCCTATAGGGGAGACCACACAGGTCACCTTTGTGCTTGATAGAGGTTGGAGAATCATCCCTCGTGGGCCTAGAGTTAGTGCAAGCCATGATGGAGAAGGTGTAGGTCATCTGTGAATGGATGAAGATGGCCCGATGTAGACAAAAAATGTAGATAGACCGCTATTGCAGCCCCTTGGAGTTTGAGTAGGGAGACCACATCTTTTTGAGAGTCTCCCCAGGATGCGGAATGTGGAGGTTCGGCTAGGGAGGTAAGCTATCCCCAAGGTTAATTGGTCCATTAGAGATAGTGTGGAGGGTTGGAGAGGTTTTCTACTTCCTTACCCTACCCCCACAGCCAGAGTGGGTGCACAACGTCTTCCAGGTGTCACAGTTGAGCCGATACATGCATGATCCTATGTACGACATCGACTGGGGTGAGCTAGACATTGAGGATGGAGACACCTTTGTAGAGAATCCAGTGGTGATGAAGGATCAACAAGAGAGAACCTTACATGGGTGATCCATCCCCTTGGTTTTCATGCTGTGGAAGCACATAAATGTATAGGAGAGTTCTTGGGAAAAGGAGATCCAGATGTGGGATTAGTATCCCAAGTTGTTTTCCTATTTTTTGCATTTTGGGGATGAAAATTTGAAGGAGGGAATTTTCTAAATACCTAGTTTTCACCTTGTAATACTTTGAAATATTTCTATATATATATTTCCAGAGTTGGGCACTAAGATGTCATGAAATTACAAGGCTAGGCATACCTAGAATTAATTTTATAAAAATATTAAGTATATGAACATGAAAAAAATAGGTTAACTCTTAAATGGCAGCTTAGATCATAAATCTGAGGCCTCAGTTGATTCTGGATCGCTGTGTTTACCCTAGATGGGGCATAACTTTCATCAGTGTAAGACTTATGTGGAAAAAAATATCTAGGGGAAAAATCACAATTAAAAATAATTAAACTAAATTATTTAACCCCTAATGTGGAATCAAACAACATTAAAACAAGGACTTAGATTATAATCCTGACACTACCATTGAGTTTGGAGTGGGGTGGTTTGCATAGTTTCAACATAAAATGAGGGGGAATGACGGTTACAGATTCCACACTAAGTGGAGATCCTATAAATAGGAAATTAGGGATTTGGGATTAGGGTTAGCTCTAATCCCTTATTTTTATAAAATTAAGCTCTCTATATATCCCTAGTTGTTCTTCATTGTTCTTCACCGGATCAAGGAGGAATATCTACCAAAACCCTGACAGATCGAAGTGGGAGCACCATGGATGTGTCCCCTACAATGAACGACCAAATTGAGGAAGGATTTGTCTCGTTTTTGAGTTTTTATTTAGTTTACACTTTGAATATTAAATTTATGGGTTTTTGTTTGCTGTTCGATCATCAAATCCTTGATGGAAACACAAACTTGACCATCAAAATCTGTTTAAACCATTGTTTGTCATCTATTCTTCCGTGATATCTGCTGTAACTTTTGGGCGAAACCAACAACTGACAGACCAATGACCAGAGGGTAGCGCAATGTGGGAATCATCACAAGGGTCACCAATCCACTGATAGAATCATGATAGGGTGACTAGATTGAGCCTAGTGGTCTACGGAACTGACCACCAGGGATCTGCTAATGTTGCATTGGCTTTCGGTGGAAGGCTTCTTTGGGAGTAGTCTATAGAGTGGCAGAAACACCATGTCCTAGGTGGTCAGCTGGGCAGGGTTTCACGACGTGACCCAAGGCGGGGACCGCCACAATGAATCCTGCCCGACTGGTCGACCACATTGATACTCATAGTGACCACCTCACAGGCTGGACTGCTATCGGTAGTGGTCCAAACCACTTCGGTGAGTGGAATGGGACACCATTGGCCGACCCAAATAACCTGGGCCGAGCCGGACTAACGGGCTGTCCCCAGCCACTGTGGGTTGGGCCAAGTAAGTGGGTCGGGTCCCCCCAATGGGTTGGACACCATGAACCAGGTCTAACCCGACGGGTCGGACCCTGCGAACTGAGTCGAACCTGGGTTAGATCTCGGGTCGACTATGGGGTGGTCGACCATGGCTGGACCAACTGTTAGTCAGTCCACCCATCCCGAGACCCACTTCTGCAGATTCAAACACATGTAAATTTTAAACTGGGTGTCCGTTTGATGTTCCATCTATGACAACATGTTCCTCTCTTCGATACAAATAATTTGAGATAAATTTGTTAATTTTAGTTTTTGGGTCATGATGGTGGCCCCATTTTGAACATTTAGGTGTGTTGTAGTGAAAAGCACCCTTTTCACTGGTTGTCCATTTTGGGAAAGTAAATAGCCCATCCTATGTGTTTTTCTACATAGAACATGGTGGTAAATTTAGTTTATGCATTTGGGTTATGATATAGGGTGTACTGAGAATGATGAATCCTCATGCGGTGTTCGATGACAACAGTGATCATGTGATGACATTAGTGACTTCTGAGTAGAACCCTCCAGTCGGACTAGGCATAGGTCCTCAACGAAACTAGAGTGGAACCCTCCAACTGGGATGGGCATGGGCCCCAGACCTTTTTTCTAGAGTGGAACCCTCCAACAATGCTGGTCATGGGTCATCAACCCTTTTTTGAGTGGAACCCTTCATCCGGGCTGGGTATGGGTCCTCAATGACACTATAGTGGAACCCTCCGGCTGGGCTAGGCATGGGTATTCAACTTTGAGATGACTTCCTTACTACAAATTAGTAGAGAGATGTACTTTTACTTTAACTTGGGTTCACGAGTAAGAGGATAACTTTCCCCATCAAGACACATCCTTGAGATGCAACCCAAAGCCATGTGGGTGGGACAAACCCACCCAAAGAGGACAGTACCAAGGTTTGGTGTTTAAGATCCTTTTGAATTGTGGTTTAGGGAAGACGTGATGAATTCTAGGTATCGATGGTGGTTATTTTTCGGACTGTTGGCAACTCTTTTCCTAAGATGAGCTATGAGATAGAGATACCCTTACTCTCTCATCTGGGATTTTTTTACTGAGCATATATATATATATATTTACACCCTATTGTAGTACCCACTCCTTGGGTTCTGGTTACTCTCCCTCCAGGAGAGGCGAAGAAATGAAAGGTATGCCACATGCTTTCTCTGTATAGATTCTCGCGGTTGGATGAGTCTATTATCCTACTATAGGAATCAAAGACTCAGTGTGAAGTTCACATTTTCACCATTTTGGCTCCATGTGTTTGGATGAGCTTACTTAAATTCCTTATTGTGTTGAGGTTCACTTATTTATTGTACATTCTTCCATCTATATCTTTTCTTTCTGGATGTATCTTTTTTTTGATCCCCCTAATTTTCAGGTCACTCTATTGAGTATGTTTATACTCACCCCTGTATGGGATTTTCCCACACATAATGTGATTTATGAATATGATGAACATGTTTGATTGTAACATTAGGGAGCTCAGGGTCATAGGTGCCTAGATCGTGTGCGCTGGTCACATTTTAGTTTCCTAGAGTAGAGCTTCCTTAGTAGTTTTTCTTTCATTTTTATGTCATTTTGGGACATTACTCTAGTTGGGTGTGTATTTTTCCACTTTTTCCCTTTCTATTTAATTTATTATACTATTACCGTTTTAGTGGTCCATGTATGCTTTGGTTTAATTTTACAGTAGTTTCATATTTTGTTCCTTTCCCTCTGCACTTTTTCATTTAGTTGGTTATGTGTGTGTACAGGTACTTAGGAAAAGGACTTCCCAAGTTGTTGTGCCTTCAGTGCTAGTCTCCACCCCCTGGCCTATGGAGGCGGGCTTGGGGTAGTTTCGGCTCGAGCCCCAATATGGGTCAGGTTGTGAATACCAACCCATTTTGAGGTAATAACATCTAGGTGCATCTATAACAGAACCACATATTATTATTTGTATCTAGAAATGAATTTATTTCTATCACACTCACATGACAATACCAAGATAATAGAATTTTTGAAAATATTTTTTTTTAATGAAAAAATATTTTATTTTGAAAAACATTTTTTTTTTTAAATTTGTAAAATAATTTAAAAAATTCTCAAGAATTCCAAGGTTAATTTAAAAGCATCAGAATCTAATCATACCCATATAATGTTTTAAAATATCAAAGTGATCAAGAGAAAGGGTTTATTGATGATATCAGCAAGTTGAAGGTTTGTGATAAAAAAGTCAAGAATAATGTCACCTTTTTGGCAGTAAACATGAAGAACACTATATCTCATATCAATGTGCATAGTTTGAGAAAGTGGGAAATGTTTTTTTAAGAGATATTAATTTCACCATTATTGTCACATTTGATAGAGATGTGATCATTTGTAAGCTCAACGTCTAAGACAGTACATTTCATTCATATAATTTGGGCACTAAAACTTCTAGTGGTTATATAATATGATCCAACTATATAAATATCAATAGAGTTTTTCATCATACTACTCCATGTGTTAATGAATTTTCCTAGTATTTGGGAAGTCTAATTGTACTTTTCCTATATAGTTGGTATATTCCAAAATCATAATTATAAAAACAAGTATGTTTAAAAGAATTTATATTTGGATAAAATAATCCAAGGTTTTTATTTCTATTAACATATCTAAAAATTATTTCTATGATATTTCAAATGATATTCCATCAGATTTGATTGAAAATGAGCACAAATGAAAACACTAAACATGATATCTGATCAAGTCACAGTAAGGTAAAGTATAATTCTAATCGTACTCAATAAATATTCTTGTCAACTAGTTTACCATCTCCATACAATGTTATAATACAAGTAGTAATAATGGGTGTAATAATTTTCTTATCATGATTCATTCTAAAATGTTTTAAAATATCATTAGAATATTTACTTTGGTTATGAAAAGTTCCCTTTGAAATTTGAAAAATTTAAAAACTAAGGAATAATTTGAGTCATCCCATAAAACAAATTTAAAATTATTTATTTATTAATTCATAAAATTCATTATAATGAGATTCTTTAGTTGATTTTGAAAATAAAACTGTCATCATAAATTTTAATAATTAAGAATACATTTGAAAATATTTTTAAGAAAAGAGTGGAATTATTTTTTACCATTTTAAAATAATTTGATAAAAGGAATTTTGTTAACCGTTCATACCACACTTGATGATATTTTTTAAAACTCTAAATACCTTTAGTTTACTCGAAAATAGTATTTTTAAACTTTATATTTTCTAAATTGGGTTCTTGATCCAAAAAAACGTTTTTAGAAATAAAACCATTTAGAGAAGTACATTTGAAATCCATTTGAAAAAGTTTGAAATTGAATTGAGCGGTGAATTCCAACAAGATTATAATGGTTTATATATGATAAATGGGTGCAACGGTTTCATTATAATCAATACCTTATTATTTATTTTATCCTCTAGTAATAATTATATCATTTTTATGGAAGATATATCTTATCTCTTCATTTTTATTTTAAAAACCCCACTTGATTCCAATAATTATATGACTATCAATGAATTATATGAAAGTAAAATGGTATTGATTTTAAATTAGTCTAAATCCTATTCATTGGAAAGTATCCAATATTCATAATTAATAACAACATCAAGGGTTTTAGGTTCAGGTTGAGAGAGAAAATATTGATTTTTTAACCTCATTTAAGGTTGGACTTATTGTTCAAGTGCCATATTATAATTCTCCAATTAAATTTTTATGGGGATGGACTTTGGATTGAACCCATTCCTTGGGTAAAGGAGTAGATGGGATTTCTTGATCATCATGAGTTTCTCTTTAAGATTGAGGTTTAGGTAAAGTCAAACTAGATTGTTCAACATCGTAATCAATTTAAAGATGAGGTTATGGAATATTTTCATCAAATTTGATGTGAGTTGACTCTTCTATGATCTTGGTACTATTATTGAAGAATAAATATATTTTACATGAGTTTAAATACCTAATAAACATACCTTCATCAGATTTGGGGTGGATCATTCCAGGATTATTTTTAGTTTTAAGGATAAATAATTTACAACTAAAAACATTAATGTATTCAACTTTAGGAATTTTCCTTTCCAAATCTCACAAGGGGATTTTCTAAAGAATGGTATTATAAGAACACAATTAAAGATATATCAATAGGTATTAATCACCTCATCCCAAAAGTATTAAGGTAGGTTAAAATCACTTAAGAGAGTCCAACATTTCTTAGAGGGTCCTATGTTTCCTTTTGATAAATACATTTTATTGAGGTGTTCTATAAGAGGAGTTGAAATGATGATAACCTTATGAGGTAAAATTTTTATCAAGTTATATTCTATAAAACTATCTACCATGGTCACTTATAAGGGATAAAATCTTGTTTATATTTTCAATTTATAATTTATTATAAAATATGATAAAGAATTTATAAGCCTCATTTTTATAAGATAAGAAGAAAACCCAAGCATATCTAGTATAGTCATGAATAATTAAAAATGTGTAAGATTTACCTCTTATAACTAAAACATTAGATTATACTAAAAGATTATAGTGAACAAGTTCTAAGGATTTATAGAATGTAACATCATTTATTGATTTGAAGGAATATTTTCATTTTTTTCCATGTTGGAAAGGTTCACAAACTAAGTTATCTTTGATTTTTTTTGGTAAATCTCAAACTAATTAGTTAGGGTTGACCTTGATAATAGGAAATTTATTACAATGATATAATATCCAATTAAAATAAAAAAAATTAATTATATTATTCACATAAATACTTAATATTTTAACATGTAAGATATTTTAAATATTTAATATGAACATTTTGAAAATGAGATGAAACAAATAAATATTTTCATTTTGAATTAAAAACTATAAAAAATAATTTTCAAAAGTAATTATAAAATTGATATAAAAAATTTGAATAATAAAAATTAAATTATTCTTCAAGTTGTTTTCAAATAAAATATATTTAATTAATTTATATTTAAATAGACAAATTATACCAATACCAATGATTTTATATTTTGAATCATCACCATTTGTGACATGTCCTCAGTCAGTGGTTTTAATATGATTGAATTCATAAGGATTACCATAAATGTTCCTCGAGAAACCACAATCCATATACCAAGTTGCTTCCTATGTTTTTTCCTTGAGACACTTGTTAAAAAATATTATGAGACAAATGTTTTTTAAACCCATATCTTAGGTCTACTTAAGTTTTCCAATAAATATTTTGGAATCCAAAATTGTTTATAAAATGTTTTTCCATTTGAGATATAATATTAGAGATGAATTTTTTTTAGTCAACCATATCTTTAATTTTTGAAATTGTATTCATAAATTATATTTTCAAATTTCATGTAATAATTAAAATATTTATTTTGGGAATCTAAATTTTAAAAAGTTATTTTTTTATATTTTTTTTGGAAAAACTAGATTGTTTTGAAAAACCTACTCTTGGATTACTTTTAACTATACAATAAGAGCCTAAAATAATATTAAAACATTGATCACGATCAATGAATTGAGAAATAGTTTTTTTAAACCTTTAATTTGAGATTCCATATTCTCAACATTTTTTTTCTTTTAATTTTAAAACCAAATAATATTTTTATTTAAAAATTTGACCTTTTTCAAAAACAACAAGATTTTATTTATTTTTAAGATCCTAAAAAGTTTGAACCAAATTCACAAAAGCCATTTTGAATTTTAGATCTAGCATAAACGAGATCTTAATAACTTAAATATGAGGTTAAATACGTGGAAGAAAATGAATTATAACATACAAAATTTTCTTCATTACATACCTCGACATCATATATGAGGTATTTACATTTTTTTCTCGATTTTGATGATGAAATAGAATCATCACTAGAATTTCATGTAATTTTTTTAGTTATTTCTAACTTTTATTCTTGTATTTATACTTTTTCATGTTTAAGGGATAATCCGATTTTATGTGACTGTTCTTTTTTCAACTAAAGAATGTAACTTCCATTTTTTTTAAAATGATGAAAATATAATTTATTTTTCATGTACCTTTTCATCTTATTAGGAATTTGAGAATAGTTAGTATCACTTCTGGAGTTGTATTCATTCATTTCCTTGAATAAAAATTTATTTGTAGTTTCATTGACCTCCTTTTCCTCCTTCTCATATTTTATTTTTAAATTTATCTCATATGTTAGGAGAGATCTGCCAATCTCCTCCTCCACCATGTTTCCTTTGGTGGTTAAATACATATAGGAATCACCTATTGGTCTAATAGAAAACTCTATTATTGTTAGATTTTATAGATCATTCACAATGTTCAATACAAAAATGTCATAACCAATGAAAATATTTCTGAATAATATTGAAAAATAAAACACTAAAACCAAGAGGGAATATTTTGACATCAATTTTATAATTAATTTAAGCACAAGAATATATATTATCTCGATCTTGATTTTTAATTTTTGATGTTGATCATTATAACTTGATTGGTGTTGCATCATTATGTTGTGATACCCAATATAGAGCCCCTCTAGTGGTGATATACATGTTCTCCTTTGATCTCCAAATAGAGCTAATGAATTTTCTTGTTATATAATTATTGATTGATCACATTTCATCTTTCACTTTTGATCGCTTAATGTTTTCTAGTTTTAAAGGAATCTATCTTGTTCTTCTTGTTCTTGAGAGGATGAAAGGAGGAGGATCTTAAGAGGAATTTGATGTGCACAATGATTAACATCCTATTGAACGTGATAGCTTTATATTCATAGACCTAGGGTTAGGGTTTAATATTTGATTAATTTTACAAGGGTCCATTAATAATATATTATACCTTGAGAAACCCCATTCCATATAATAAAATAATAATATTATTTTATTCCATGGTGTGTGCTAACTGGAACAATGATATATATTATTATAAAGAGTTGAAAATTAATATTTATCATTGAACCTAAACTTATCCCGCTCAAACTCCTATGAATTTATTGAATATCCAAATAAATATTATTATTAAATATTTATTCACTTAATAAATAAATATTCTTTTCACAGTTTGATGAATAAATTTTTATTTAATATTTTCACACTAAATATATTATTTTAAAAAAAATAAATAATAATGTTTTATGTCATGAATAAAAAGATGTAAAAAAATATTATATATTCATGTTATTAAACAATTACCATATGAATAAATATATATTTTAATATTTTTGATCATTTAATAAATATTTAATAAATATTAAATCTCATATTGGAGAATAATATTTATTCTAATTGTTAAATATAAACAATTTTTAACTAAAATCAAAGAAAAAACCTTGTGTATGACCCTATAGGACTCTACCTCAGTGACATTAGATGGTCTATACTAATCTTCAAGATTACAATCTAGCAATATTCAAAGGAACTCATAGAGGAAAAAGATATGACGTAATTAGAAAAACCAATTATTAATTCTCACTGTGTAATATAATCCCTTTTTCCTAATATATCATCAGGTAGGTTGTATATATGTGTCATCAACCTTAATGTTTGACATATATTTATTGAAATATTCAGAATGAATATATCTACATCACAATGTCCATGTAATTTATTTCAACAATTAAATTCCAAACAAAGGTCTGAGATATTAGCTTTCATAAATATGTAAGGGAAAAATCCTTCCTCAAATTATTTATTAATAACATATCATTTACGATACACCCCACATACCTAACTTCACCATGATCATAAATAATCATGGTTTATGTAAATATATCAATGTGTGCAAGTCATGACATTCATTAATAATAATATTAAAGTCTAAGGACCATTACACATTCAAATAAATAGAAATATCAAATGACACATAATCATATGGAATTCCCATAGGTAGGTATGTTCTCATAATACCGTTCTTGGATCTTACTAAGTGTGAACTTCAAAAGTTGAAGACTCATCTACTTATGAGTACCCACACCAGAAATTCAACATACTATGTGCCCCATCATATAATC
The DNA here is from genome assembly GCA_963277665.1 of Viscum album. Taxonomy (NCBI): domain Eukaryota; kingdom Viridiplantae; phylum Streptophyta; class Magnoliopsida; order Santalales; family Viscaceae; genus Viscum; species Viscum album. Next base: position 1,156,625,514 of record OY728134.1, on the reverse strand, counting down.
TTATTTGAACATAAAATAAGGTTTAAGAATATCATCATTGGATTTAAAGGTTCTCATCATAACAGGTGATTGTTATACCCTTTTCAATGTGATGGAAACTTAGGGACATTATTACATTAATGTCACAAAGAATTATGAACGATATGTAATAATATATTTTAATAAATATTATTTTTTTTGAATATACCTTAAATCTAGAGTATAAACAATTGTCTATAGGACCCCAAATATAATAGACTCACACATAGAATAGAGCCAACTACCAGTGGCATTAAGTCCATTAGCACTCACATGATGATCATGTTTCTACTGAGTTTAGGATTAAGTTAAGGGGTCTACCACATTGCCTTATGTTGAAATTATGGTCATAGTAACATCAACTATCTAATAAAAATCCCTTAAGAAATGATATTTTTAAAGGATTTTCCTCATCCACGAATGTAACCTTGGGTCTATTGCAAGATCCAATACTGTAGATTTATCACAATTGAGTGTGATAGGGTACTTATATCTAGTCACAACATAAAGATATTGGATGAAGTTGTGAATCCCAACTACTTATTTAGCTTCCTCAGATGCCTCATTATCCTCTGACTCGATTGTAGAATTGGTAACCACTACTTTGTTTGAGATCTTAAATCTCACATCACCTACATTGAGAGTGAATATGTATCCCAACTATGATTTTAGATTGACTTAATCTATTTTGAAACTAGAATAATCATATCCCCTAATAACTAGTCCCTAATATCCTCCATAGACTAAGAACATATCCTTATTATTCCTTAAATAACAAACTATAGTATTGAATTCCATCCAATGGTAGTAACCCTTGTCATCTTGATATCTTAAAAACATGCTTAAGGTGTAGGTGACATCTAGACATGTACATAGCATATAATATATGAATGGCCCAAGAATTGATGTGCATGAAGTATATACAATTATATATCTTTACTCATGTGTCTGAGGACACATTTTCATGGAAATATGAATGCCATGTTACATTGGTAACGATACCCTATAAGATTGTTCCATACTGAATCTATTTAGAATCATGTAAATATATATACTTTGTCTTTTTCCAAGTACCCTATTGGATATGTCATGGTGGATCTTGATCTCAATAATATAAATTAATTTTCCTATATTCTTCATGGTGAAGAATGTATTCAACTAGGCTATAATATATTGTCAGACTTGTATTTCATTTCTAATGCGTAACATGTTATCAACATAAACTATCATCAGAAAAACCACACTTCCTCTAAACTTCTTATAGAGATAAGGATTACATTTATTATTTATGAAACCAAAATTCCTTTTGGATTCATCAAACCAAAATTTTTGTGAATCAGATGATTTTTTAATCCATAAATGGATCTATGTAACTTTTATACTTTGTTTTCATCCTTTAGTATCAAAAACAATTCTGGTTCTATTATATATACATCTTCTAGAATAATCCTATTAAAGAAATTTGTTTTGGAACCAATATTCTAAATTTCATACTCATTATAAGTTTCTATGAAAATTAAAATTCCAATTGATTTTAATATAGAAACTGGTGAATAGGTTTTGTTATATTCTATTAATTTTTTTCATTTAATCCTTTTTTAACCAGTCATGTGCTATATGTATTGACCTGTCCATCCATGTCTAGTTATTTCTTGAATACCCATTTACAACCAATATTATTTACATCCACTGGAGGATCTACCAAAACCCAAACATGGTTCTAGTATATGGAATACATTTTATAAATCATAGATTCATTCCATTTTTCATCTTCTATACCACTTAATACTTCCATGTAGGTTATAAGATCATTAATGGGTCATCATCCTTAGTGACTATAAAACCATAAAATTCTTATTCTATAACCTCCCATGTACTCCTATACATCCCTTGTATCTCTTAAGTTTTCTCTTCTATGAAAATTTTTGGAATCTGTTCATGTTCCAACTCTTGTGTATCTTGAACCTTGACTTCAATGAAATCTCTCTCACTCCCACACTATCCTTGGAGATACGATCCCTTTCAAGCAAGGTGGGATGTTTGTTAACCCCAAATTTTTTATTTGAAGGATTTTATAAGAAATAACATTTACTTTCCTTGGTATAACTTATAAAGATACACTTATTTACTCTAGGTGAAATCTTTTTTCCATAAATTGACTTAACATTATCTTCGCAACCCCACACTCATACTTGTGATAAAATGGGTTCATTTTTATACCAGAGCTGATATGGAATAACTATTTCTAATTAATTTTGCACTTGTTTTAGTATTTATGTTGTTTTCTACAATGCATATACCTAAAAGGAAAGTGAGAGACTTGTGTGAATCATCATTTATCTCACTATGTCGAAAATGATATGGTCCCTCCTTTCACTTACAACATTCCATTGTGGTGAAAAGGGAGGCTGGGTTGAGATAAAATCCTAAACTCCCATAAAAAATCAATGAATTCTTGATTAATATATTCATTGTCATGGTTTGAGTGAAGTTTCATAATCCTTTTACTAAACCAGTTCTCAAATGAATTATTATATTCCTTGAATCTATCAAAAGAGTCCGACTTATACATAATTAAATAAACATATCCATATATTCTAAAGTCATTAGTAAAAGTTTTTAAATTTGGTGATGCACCCATAGATTCAATTGTAAATAGTCTACAAACATTGGTATGAACCGACTCAAGATGATTAGTGTCCCATTCATCTTTTCCAAAAAATAGGGCTTGGGTTATTTCTCCTTTTAAACATTCATTACATACACCAATTGGTTTTAGTGTAAATGAATCCAAATATCCATCTTGGTTTAAGTTGGTAAAATGATTTTAATTTACAGGACGTAGTCAGCAATTCTATAGTTGGGTGTGATACGAGTCTTGTGGATTATCTTTATTATCAATTTTCATTACATGTTTTGTGTAATACATCACATAAATACCATTATTTAAATACACCTTACCATAAAAAAAATTCTTTCCTTATAAATGAAGAAATATATATTTCCAAAATATAAAATAAATCTATTTGTATCAATTATGGAAAAAGAAATAATGTTTTCAATAACTGAAGGTACATAATAAAATTCTTATAGAATGAAGATAATTCTAGTTTAAAACATGAGGTGGTAGTCCCCAATTGCTAGACCAGTAAGTTTGGATTTGTTGGATACTCATTGATATACCTCACATCTTACGATATTACAGGATATACTTAGTTCATTTATCTGAAAATATAGGTTATCACCAAATACTATATCTACTAGATTTTTTTGAAAAAGATATATTACAATTGATAGAGAAGACACCTAAATCCTCCCCTTACTTCTTAGTTTGGGTGCATTTTTTCTTCTTGTGGCAGTTTTTAACACATGAAAAAAACAGAGTCTTGATCCCTTTCTTTTCTATTCACCATAATTTTCATTGAATGGTTTTGTAAAGATTATTTAGTCTTAGAATTAGTCTTGGAGAAATTTTCTTTTCCTTTAATTTTATTCTCCATTAGGATAGAAGGATTTTTTTCACTTCATATACTTTTCAACTTGGTAAGGTAGATTGAGAATATCTGGAAGATACTTCTCTATGTTGTTAATATTGAAATTGAAAATAAATCTACCAAATATAGGAGGGAGTGATAAATAATTAGATTAGTGTGATGATAGAACCTTTATGACCTCATTGTATAAAATATATTTGACTACATGAGGCCCATATGGTTTACCTTCTCTATGATTTATCATGAAGAGCACCATGAAAATATCGAACTGCTCCTGTATCTCTCTCTCTTAATAAAGATCATTAAGATGTTGGATCATGCCCTAGGAATCCATGTTTTTATATGATATCATGAGTTATCTTGACAAGTATGACAACATTAAATAGTGATCATCTACCACATCGTTCTAGTTTTTTTCATAGACATAAAAATCCTCATCACTCACCACCTTAGTTGGAGAATCAAGGATTGAGGATTCATGAATGTGAGATTTCTGTTCATGGAAGAACACTCACCATCCACATATAAACCATTACTTAAAGTTACTACTAGTTAAGAGATGTTATTTCCCTAGGATAAATCACATGTATAATGTGGTTGATGAACTTGTTATTATTACACAGTAATAGAGAAGATTATTAGTACTTTTCTTGATTTTAATTTATGTTAGACATAATAAAAATAATTTTAATTTTATTAGGTATCCCACTATTTTATAAAGTCTCAATAGTAATAACCATTAATTTTGTAATATCTAGTAACTTTAGACATCATAGTGGAAAGGATCCATATTTCCCTCCTTATGATCTAGACTATAGACATGGAAAACATAAGAAGGAGTTTAGGTTGGTGGTCTTACTAAATATGGATTTAAATCTCTATGTACTATTGAGTGGACTCCCCATTCCTAAAATCCTAACTCATATTTCCTCAACGTTGGACACTAAATTGTTATTGAACATACCATGTCCACTAAATTGTATACAGTTTTAGTTAATTTAACCCATCATCTTAGTTAATACCCCCCAATAATTAAAAGTTACTATTATTGTGACCATAACCAAAAATTTAATTATGGTTTTCTTCAATTAGGATAATGTAAGGCATAATGACTTAATATTAATTTGAGGTATTTTGTTTATCATGCATAAATTTTCCTATTTTATCTTTTATATATCTTTTTAATATTAAGTGGATATTACTTAAGTGATTAACCATGTACCGATATAAAATTTACGCATAATACTTTTATTTTAATTTCATCTTTTCATATTAAATAATTTATTTATGTGATAATGACCTTGAATCTATAAAATAAATCATGCATAAACAAAAATAAAATTAATAAATAAATAACCTAATTATGTTTTTATCTAATGGTTGATTGGTTAAGTGGATAACTAATCAACCTATGAACATAGGTTAAAAATCCTTATGTTGGACTTAGCACGAGTTTCATAATTCCACCTATCCACATATGTATCACCTTTGTTGGTTTCATCTTGGTACTATCTAGAAACATCACCACCTCAGCACCCCCTTAAACCGATTCGATAAACCTTCAAAGAATCCTTTTATTACACATGTTTCACAAATGACATTTGGGTTATGGAACCAAAGTATTGGTAAAGGGGAATTACATAATACTACATTGGACATGAAAATTTTATATAATAAAGGATAGTATAATGAATCACAGAACATCAAATTTAATTTACTAAAAATTAATTACAATCCCATAAAATAAATTAAATTAGAGGAAACCAACACATACATATGTCTTTTCAATTATCATGATCAGTCATACCTATGCATTGACAATTCATTTAAAACAATAAGAAATCATTCATTTCAATTCATCATTTGGTAAGACAAAACATGAATGAATTTATCCAATTAATTATCTTATTAATCAATTAATTCTTTTTATCACATCCCATAATATTGTGTTAGATATTCTCATTTTCTAAAATTTTATATAAAATAAATAATTTTATTTTATTTAAAATTTAATAAAATATTTCAAATCATTGTACTTGGAAGAAACTCGGTGAGTACATGTATGAACTACTCATTGTGGTCCTTGTTGTATACAATGCACTCACACGACAAATTGTGTATATAACATTTGTCATAATTTCACAGCATGTACTATCAAATTAATGACACATAGAACACATGAAAATTATGTTGCCTATAAATTTTAATGCACACTAATTATTTAGAATGCGACCACCATACCTGACTTGTAGTTTTGAATATTACATGCAATTAATTAATAATTTAATATAATATAAAATCTAATGACTAGTGTGTACTACCAATTTAATTACTCATAGAACTCAACTCTATGAGCGTTAATGAAGTAATTAATTATTATTTTTTAAATAGGTAAATTACATGGTGTTTATTGGCTGGCCACATGGTGTGTACTTTTCTTCGCTGAATATCCATAGTATATAGTTAGAGACTCTACATGTACTTATCATGGGGATTTATGAGGTACATAGTGTGTATTAAGGATACAATATGTGTATTTCAAGTTGCAAAATTACCTGCCTATAAGAATTGTTTATTAAATACATGTGGTGTATTAATTACATGACATGTCTTGATTCCATGTTTTTACTCACAAAAACACATAGACTACATAACATATAGGAAATATACATGGTTTGTATGAAATCTATAGGGAATGTAGTCTGGAAAAACTGGTTTTCACCTTAGTTAGACAAAATGTTGTGTATTTAATTCATGTAACATGTATTCATCACATGAGGAATCAGATTCCATAAAGGTTTCTAGGTGCAATGGACAAGGATACATGTTGTTTAACAAAGGAGTACACATCATGTAACCTTGTGTTATCCATCTAGAGTTCTTTTCACCTCCAGATGGGTTCTTTAAATGTGATATTTATTAATTATTAACTGATAATGGTTATGTAAGAGAGAAAACAGAGGAGGAGGAAGAGATATCAACAATTAGATAATGGTAGAATCAAACATGAAATGAAATTTAAATTATAAATTTGCAATGATCAAAAATAAAATAAATAATTATAAATTTGAATGTTACCACTCTGGTAACACTTGATGATTTTAGACACAATATAAGATCCTATTGAGTTAATGGAAATATTATATATTTTTTATATTTGATGGATCATTCACAATGTACAATAAGTAACTATCTTGAACAATGAAAATTTTTCTGATTAATATTGAAAAATAAAACACAAGAACCAAGATATGATATTTTCCCATCAATTTAATAATTAATTTAAGCATAAGAAGAATGATTAAATTGATCTTATGATATTTATTTATTTAGGATACTAATCATTCTCACTAAATCAGTATAGCATCGTCGCATTATGAGGACCCAAAATAGAGTCCCTCTAGTGGAAATCCACACGTGCTCTTTTGATCTTTAAATTATACTAATGAATCACCAAGTTTTAGCATGGGCGATTGACCATCCTACATTATTCTCCTTTGATCACTTCACATTCCTTCGTGATTGAATGAATATCTCTTATTATTATCATTCTGGATAGGGTGATAGAAGGATGAGGATCTTGAGTGGAATTTTTTGTACACAAAATTTAAAACCCACTAGAATGTGATAATTTTTTATTTATAGACTAAGGGTTAGGGTTTAATATTTAATTAATTGTACAAGGGACATTTAATAAAATATTTAACCTTCAAATTTCCCATTCCATGTAATAAAATAATAGTATTAATTTATTAAATGGAATTATCTAACTGGATAAATGATAAATATTATTTTAAAGACTTGCAAATTAATATTTATCATCAGACCTATACTTGGTGTGCTTTTCCTCCTTGGATTTTATCAAATACTTGATTAAATATTCTTATTATGTATTAAATAAATAAATAAATAAATATTTTATTCATGAACTTATGATTGAATATTTATTTAATAATTGTGTAACTAAATAAATTATTTACTTAATAAATAAATAATTATTTACTACAATTCAAATAACAAGAGACAAATAGATATTATATATTCGTTTAATTAAACAATTACCTTGAGAATAAATATTTATTTGTTATTTTCAATCATTTAATAAATATGGATTAAATATTAACTCTTGGTTTAGAGATTACTATTTATTCTAATATTCAAATATAAATAATATTTAACTGATATCAAAGGAAACAATTTGTGTGTGACCCACTATGTATCTTCCTCAGTTTTTTTAAAGGTTGGGGCCGAAGCCTCAATTTATTATTTGAAAGCAAAGACCTCTTTAGACTGGGTAGAGGGAGACCCATTACATAGCCTGAAGGCCCAAGGCCAAGTGGCCTGAATACAAGGCTTGAAAGCCCATTTTTTGGCCCAAAGGACCCCTCGGTGAACAGTATTGCTACAGTACCCGCGCTGCTACAGTACCCGCGCTGCTACAGTACCACCACCACTACAGTCTCTGCTACAGTCCCTCCGCCACTACAGTGTTGCCGCTTCTACAGTGCCGCCACTACAACAGTACCTGCTACAGTACTACTATAGTACCTAGGAAATTCACCCCTGCCTGGATTCGATCCTAGGTCTTTTGGATGCCAAGAAGGAGCCTGTACCACTAGGGTACAGGCTCGTTGGCACTATGAATCTTCCTCAGTGAAATTAGGCGGGCTTGCCTAAAGTCCAAGATCACTATATATTAATGGGTCAAGGAACCTATAGAGGAAGAAGATATGTCGTAAAAAAATTATATATATAAATTCTTACAATTTAATATAATACATTTTTCATTATATCTCATTAAGTAGGTTAAATACATATCCCATAAACCTTAATACTTGACATATCATTCTTGGATTATCTAGAATAAATATGTCTACATTACCATTTCCATGAAATTTATTTTATTAATTTCATTCCAATAAAATGGCTAAGATATCATGTTCCTTAAATATAGAAGGGACATATCTGTTCTTAACTTATTTATTAATAACATATCATTCGTGACATACCCAATGTATCCAATTTTTCTATGATAATATATAATCATGGTTTATGGATATACATCAAACTATGCAAGTCATGACCAATAAAATATTTAACATTTTCCAACAGGGGTAAATCTATAGATAAATGTATATTTTTATAGGTAAATAATTTTACGAATAGATATGTTGGGGTCAGAAAATTGTTGGTAAAAATTATTCTACCAAATTTTATTATGACATAAAATAGTTTTATTGAAATTTTAATACTAGGAATAGATAATATATACCTTGGTCAAAATGTTCACCAAAATATTTATCTATTGATAATAGTATTACCAACACTATTGTTTTCTAATAATATCATTAAACATATTAATTTATCTATAATTTTATGAAATACTAACAATTATATCCATTCATAATGTATTTTTATATAAAAAATATTGGTTCGTATGATAATATCTATTATTAAAATATTATATTATACATATTAATACATTTATATAAAAAATATCTAATATAATTATTATATAATAATTATAAAATTAATTTGAATGATCCAAAGTAAATATGTCCATCTTATTTAATCATTTCCTCTACTAAAATTTCCATTAATTTTTAATAGAAAATTAATCAACAATAGAAAAAATATATATCACACATTTCCATCCAAAAATTTTACAAGAACCAACTAAGACCAAATTCAATAGTCTCACATCCCATGCCATAACACAAGTCAATGTTTAAAAAGAAAAATGTGAGTCAAAACAATGTCACACCTATGAAATTTGTAAAAATCAACCAGTAGAAGTATGGTATAGTTTATTAGAATTGAGTTGATGGCATGAACAATAAATAATATGCTGAGATTTATTGACACAACACGTGTTAGGGAGTCTACTATCTGGAAGAACTTCATGAACAAAGGCCACACATCAAGTTCATAAAGTCATTAGGATTTATGGACACCATCAAATCAATCATCCAGGATAGCTAATAGGATGGTGACTTTCCTAGTGTCATATTTTATATGGTTAAGGTGGTAAAGACAATGAATTTATATGGAAAATTCCCAGCAAAAAGATGTTTTATAAGGGATTTATCAAAAAAATGTTTAGAAAACTTTAAAAAATCACTACTATGGTTTCATAAAAAAATTATGATTTCTAAATATATATAAATTTTATTATAGTGGTCAACTATTAGATATTATTTTATATAGTGATATTTCTTATAGTCAAAAAAGGAAATTTTGGATCTTACCAATCCAATTCCAATATAAACATAATACATGAAATTGAGATAAACATATTCCCTTTCAAAGGGAAATAAAGATGAATAAAAATAATAGATCATTTCATTGTGAAATTTACTTTTACTTAAATGAAAAAAAATGAGAAATTTAATGTTTATATGAGTTTTTTACTCACCTTTCAATGGAATGATAGAAATAAAAGATGTAAAATATTAAATTTCTAATGAGTTGAGTATAGTTTTTTTAAGAAATAATATCATTCAATTTAGAACATCCAACATACTAACTTGATGAAATGAATTTGGAAGTGATTTTCTATTTCTGTAACAATATAACACTCATCAAATACATTGAGCTAAAACTTACCATAAAAAACAATGAAGTGGATAAATAAAATAAAGAACATTTGGTAAAAAAATTAATTCTCATTTTCTAGTGCGCCTATTCAAATAAATGAAGTAGTGCATAAGGGTAGATTTGGAAACCACCAATTCAGAACCAAAAGGGTAAGAAAAATGGCTTATGATAAGTAATAATACATCTATATAGGAACAATAGAGATTGTGAAAAATAGATTTAATAGAAAAAAATGGTATGTTTTACCTTTGAAAAGGTAATTCCTTTTAATATATTCAATACAGATGTATATTAATAATTAACCAGTTTAAAATCATATCACACACCAATAAACAAGTAATCAATAAATTTATAGTTTTCAAATAACTGGAAAGTGCTATAAGAAATTTTTTGTAATTTTTTTCAAACACTAAGCATTTTGAAAACTTAAGAAATAGAAAATAACTTTTCAATAAATAATTGTGGTGGAAATTCAACATTATTAACCCATTTATAACATCACAAACATTACCCTAAACCAAGTGGGGTATAATATTACAAATAGTATCACAAAATATGTGGAGTAAAAAAGTAATACCTTCTATTACAAAAATAAACTGCATTGAAGATGCTAAATAAAGTTCAAGTATTGATTATAACAGCCAATTTCATCCAAAAATTATTAAAAAATGAATTAATAGGTTTCATAAAAAGTTTCCATGTGTAATATAATTTCAAAATATTTGAGGTGATTGAATAAAAAAGGTGGAATCCATCAACAATTTCCCACGTATAATAGCCCCAACTTCACCATGTACCATTAGTGCAAGATCCCTAGTTCTGAAAAATCATGTTAATTTATGTTATCTTAGGAATAGGGAAGGAGGTTCTCTATATCCAAATAATAGTATCTTAACCAATGATAAGAGCCACAACAATGCAATTCCCATTGACTTCACACATTCCCTCCATAACATGTTTGTGTTGTTTTCTTCCTAAGACTTGATACCTGAATAAACTATAAGGTAAAAGATTATATCATAGGGAGGATATGAGAGGGTTGAAACCCCAAATCACATTATATACAACAATAATTGAATAATTAAATTACACAAAAATAAAAAACATAATTTTTTCTCTCTAATAAATTCCATAATTAAACAAGAATATAATACTAGAATTGATAAAAAATTTATAATAATAACAAGCTAAAAACATTTGATTTAATATTTTATAGTTCATTGTGATAAAAAAAGAACAAAAAATGAAAACAATAAATAATCATAAGTATTTTACATGTGGTTTTGTCAAATGGTTATAAGAAACAAGAATTGAATTTAATGAGTGAGAAAGTTATTGGAATCCTTGAAAACTTATCTAGTCTATTGAGTTTCCAAATGTAATAAGTAACATGTTAGGGAATATTTCTTCTAGAGTCCCAGAAAAAAGATAACTAGTAAAGTATGAAATCAGATGAGAGGGATTATACGAGGGGTGAAACCAAAAATCAATTTTAATAATACTATACCTAAAGAATTTAATCACAAAATATTATAAAATAGAACAAGAATATATTACTAAAATTCTTTAAAATTTTCTAATAATAACCAATAAAAAAAATTATTCAATATTTTATAGCTCATTATATTCAAAAAGAAAATAACATAAAACAGAATGGAAACATGAAATAAGATTAATTATTTTATATGGTTTTCTCAAATGGTTGTAAGAAATGATAATAAAATTCAATAAGTATAAATGTTTTTGGAATCCTTGAAAAATAGTCAATGTAATTTATTTTATCTAAATATTCCCTTTCACACAAATATAATAATTTAAATAAGTCAAAATGGATGACAATAAGTATAAAACCTTGTAGTTGAAACTAAAAAATATGGAAATTTGGAACTCTTCAGTCACCAAGATCACCTTTGATTGTTATACTCAATACATCCTATTAAATTATTAAATATGAAATTCTTATAAAAGTATATGCATGGGATATAATAACCTTGGTTAACATTAATGACAAAAAATTTTCTCACAAACTTACAGGACAATTTCAAAGGACCAACCTCTGGTGAAACTGTGGAACATAAACATATCAATTGCACCCATAAGATCCCAAGAATGACTTAAAATATAAGTCCACAATAATTAGATGAGAACCAAAATTAGGTTCCATTTGATAAAACATCATGATAACAATTTATAATACATAATAATAAATTATGTATAGAATAACTTATTTAACATAGGAAATTGGATATACCTGGTTTATGTACACCCCAATGAGAAGTCTGAAATTTCTTCCAAATTTAATACATGAATTACAACAAGTACTTCATTTTTATATTGATGAAAATTATGAAACACAACAATTCTAAAAAATGAATAAAAAGTAATGTGAGATATTTAATTAACATGGGAACTAAAAATAACGGTTAACAATTAATAAAGAAAATATTACCAGTGAATTAACATAGAAACTAACTTACAAATACTTCATGAATTAATTAACTTTAAACACTAAAATAATCTATTATTCATGTACATGTAACAATGCTAATTTATAATGACATAAAAATTTCATTGTGATTCCAAAAATATAAATGATATTCAATACAAATAAATTTTTTTGTCTATTGTTAAAATAATTACATCTTTAAAAACAAGGAGTGATTATAAAAACACGTATAAGTGTAGACTCTAAATATCAAATTCAATACTATAATAGATTATTAATGTAAAAAAAATCAATATATTGAATTTACACCCCACAAAAAATGAGAATCATACAGTAATCATGATAAAAACATCGAGTCATCCCAAAAACCAAATCAAAAAAAGAAATTTAACCAAGAACAAAATAGAAAAACATTATTCTGAAAATTAAGAATTAATCCCCCTCCAATTAGATGATTATGGGTGAAATCATATGTAATACATTAAATCTCCACTAATTTAAGGTGTAAAATTTTTATGTGGATTTTATATTTTACTATAATATATTGAAAGGAAACATTTTTTTTCAATTAAAAATATATTTATTCCTTATAATGGTCCATAAAAGGAGTTTGGTCAATCTATATTTCAAAAATGTTCTCATTCATAATGATTGGTCCATTGATCTTTCCAAAATCAAAACAGAGTGAAACATGTGATTTTTAAGTGTAAATATTTGGGTTTTTTTAGTATAACTAGTGTATTAGTTGTAGAAACTCTAAAATCTCTATATAACCTTTGTAGTGTTCACAAAAATATTTTTGGAGCAAGGCATAAATTCATCATGGAATTCTAGGGCCCGGAGAGCCACGGTGTGTTGATATTAAAAATATTTAATATATTATATCATATGTGCACAATTTTTTTTGGAAATAATAAAATATATCAAAAATGATGTTCCAAATGGGAAATACAAGATATCCATTAAATATGAATTTTGGGTTTTACCCTAGGCGTGACATAAGTTATATTGGCATCAGATTCTTGGGAAAATTTTAAAAGCGAGTGAATTAAATGAATGAATTAATTTAATTATCATTAAATAATGAAACCCTAATGTATCCTCTATATAATAGCCTATATGGAAATCCCCTAGGGTTATCCACATAACCCTATAGGGAATGACATGATTAATTAAGCACTCTGTTGATGGTTGTACTGGTGGATGTTCGCGGGATTGTAGATCAGATATTAGAGTACCATGAGGATCATCTCCATGAATAGATATCCAATTTCTCACTAATGTCATGGTTATAGAAACATTATTCATTTGTTATAAATCCAAATAAATGTGGTAGGGATATTTTTTTTTGTATAAACCCCCTTTTTTGATTATCCCTCATATAATATAAATTTAATCCTTAGAAGATTAATTCACTGGTTTGTGTTTTTATTTGAAATTGGTTATTATCTTCCTATGAGTTGGAATTGATAATAATTTTTGATCATTGGTTATTGTTCTTTGTCTGTTGTTTTATTGTAAATAGGTTATGTCCAACCTAAACATTGGTTGGGATTCATTCCTCTAATTTTGTTATATGAATTTCTCCCACCATTCTTCTCCAACTCATTGCTATTATTTCTTTTGGTCGGCGGTTCAACAAATAACAGATAATCGATCATCGCACAACTGTTCCTTGGTGAAGCAGATTGATACTGCTAGTCCAAATTCAAGATCAAGAGAACGACCGAGGTGTGATGTGGTGTGATGGGATGTCAAATATGGATTATAAGTGGACTGAGGTTTTATCAAACATTGGTTTCAACATTCGACGAGTAACATGATGTGGAAAAATCGTGTGTGGGTTGAGGGGCTAAAATCTGACCACCATTACGGTCATCCAATATCTAGCGGTGGTGTCCTATCACATAAAGTGGTGTTGGTGTCCTGGTGTGAGTTTTTACACAACCCCAATCCCCTCCCCTTTGGTGGTGTCCAATGGAAAACCCCATCTCCCTCCTCTATACTGATAGTAGTGGTAAACCCCCCTATGGAAATGATAGAAGTGACCCCTCCCCTATCCCTACATGGAAGAGGCAGAAATCCCCCCTGAACATGTGTATTAGAGTAGACTATGGGTGGGAGAGATAACATTAATTATTACTCATTAATAATAATAATAATAATAATAATAATATTATTATTATTATTATGGAATCTAAATATTAGTGTAACTTATTCATGTGATGTAAAATTAAATATCTATATATGGAATTTTAATCATGGTATTGGGGTGTATAACTAATGACTAATTCTTGGTATTTAATTCCATCTTTTAGCTCATTCCCATGAAGTAAATTTCATACGAGTTATGAAGAAATGGGTTTTTTTCACTAGGTGTTCATTTTGGGAAAATAAATAGCATATCCTGAGTGTTTTTTCATATACATCATAATAGAATGATATTTTTGGCCATTAATATTCATTTTCAATGATATACCGATGGATTTTTTATCTCATAGGATCAATGATGAGCCTCTTGTGTGTTCGATGAGATTTTGGGACATTCGGATTTGGATAAAATATTAGTCCATTCTGAGTATTTTTCCATATAGAACATGACGGTGGCATTCATTTTGGAATCAGAGATACATAATGAGGTGATTCTAGTAGGATACTTGTCCTAAAAATTCTTATCTCGTAGCAGTTATCAGTTGTGATCATCAGAGTGTTACAGGAGTTGGAAAACCCTTGTTGCACTAGGGAGTATGTCCCACATACTCTTTATATAGGTAGATTTGGAAACCCACATAGTACACAGGGTGTGGGTCCTCTATCTATGGGGTGGAACCCACCATATTTCAGCTCTGATGAGGATAGGGTCCTCCAATGAAGATAGTACCCTCTCAGTTGTGGAGCATAGTGGTGAGGTGCAGTCCATCCACACTGATTCTTATGAGGATACATGAGGTGCATAGATAGGATATAGTTCTTCTTGAGCTATGACACACAATGGAAATTAATGGGCCCTCCACTATATATCCTATATGGTGACAAAGTTCCTCCATGGGAGTTAGTGCCTCGTTGGATATGGGGTCCAATTTTTAGGAGCATGCCCCTCCACTTAGATCCTTGTGTGATTGCACATGGAATGAGATATCGAAGATAGAAATTTGGAGTTGCAGGCTAAATCATCATTCTTTGTTGGGATGTGGAGATATTCATCCCCATTATCTCTTCATTTGGGATTCTTATTGATCATATATTTGATATAATGATTATGGTTGTTGTCCCATATTTTGATTGGCATGACTTGCTGGTGATGAGATGACTACTCTCTCTTTTGATGCTCTGTGTTTGGTGATTTTGGGGTGTCCTATTGGGAATCTATACACTCACCTTTGTATGGCCTTTTTTCACTCATGTTGTGTCTTAAAAATTTTATAGATTTATATTTAGTTACTATGGTAGACCTGGTTTCAGTGGAGCTTAGAAGTACATGTTGGTGCTGACTGTGTTCAGTGGTCGAACTCTAGGATCTAGAGTCGGTCCCCCCAATCTACTCTTTATAGTAATTTTCAGTTTGGGTTCCCTAATATATGTTTGGATGGGAGAGTAATTTTACCATTTATATCAATTTTATTTCCCTAGTTTACTTTGATATTTATTTCCTAGTTGTTACTGGTTGCATTTTTTACACTCTAGATGTTCTGTACTTTACTAAATCTCTACACTGTTTCATGGAGATGGTTGTGTGTGTGTGCATACAAGTACTTTTAGTTAAATCCTCCTATTTCATTATTATTACTACATGATTCTTTTATCTACCCCTCATCCTATTAGTGTTAATCCTGAAGTGTCTCACTTGGCTTACCACTGACTAGGAGGACCCCCGGTGGGTTGGGTCATGAAAAAGTGGTATCAAAGGATGTCTTTACCCCAATCAGTGTTTGGAATTTTGATCTTGCTGTGAGGATTGGTTTGGGAACTTATGGAGATGGTTTAAAAGTATTTTGAGTATGGATTTTAGTTTAGGTAACCCAATATTAGTGTGTAATCCAATTAAACGATTCACCAGGACTCTGACTACCTAATTTTTGACTCGATATACCGAGACATTGAGTGTAGGTAATAAATGGTACATGCATCATATATAATTTATTATTTTTTCATTCCACGTACTTATTGAGTCAGCTCCCCAGATATACTCTTTTTACTATGTTATGTTTTGATAATTTTCAAGATTCCTCCATGATTAAATCCATCTAGGATTTCAAGATAGTATCATGATAATGACCAGCTAAGTGATGATGCCTCAGTATAGAAACCTATTCTTGAGGTGCCCCTTCTAAACGAGCATAGAGTAGTTATTCCACCCAACGCGAAATGCATGAACCCACCACCAGTGGTCTAAAAATATGATCATCTTAATTTTGATAAATTTATGGATCTTGTAACCTAAGACTATGATATGCTCTGGATTAACATGATACATGAGTTACAGCAGTAGAGACCACTCAAGTTTTACAGGAAGTTAGACTCTCATGTAGTGGAGGATTATCTCGAGGCAGTGGTACAATTTATTTGACTTATGGGTACCCTAAATTATTGAATGATTTTACTCACAATAATTCTTATTCATGGAGTAGCAGTTGGTTCCAGTGGTACCAGCCGATGATGCACTGCCGATTTATTCACTTCACAAGTTTTAGAGAAGAGATCACCCAAGTTTCATGGTTGGCCAGACCCCCATATAATGTTTTTACAAAATAGTGAAATCCAATGGTATGTGTTTCCTACTTTTTTTAAACCCCAATTTATGATGGTCCTGATAGATATACTTCTCTAGGGTGACGTAGGAAATCAGTAATGATCTGTATTGGTGAGAGTTGATGTAACTTCAAATACAGAAGGAAGAGGCACACTTCCTCCACTAATATGTGTTCTTATTACATGATTTAAAATAGTTTGGGTGAGTTAATGATAAACAAAGAGGATAATTTTTAGGTGTGGTGGATGAGATCGTCTAACTTGTATGTTTGAGGTCATTTTTGAGAGCATAGTTGTCAGAGGGAGCCTTCATTGGGGAGAATAGGCTGATAAGGGGAATGCTAGTTTTATTTAGCATAGACTTGGGACTTAGAGGATCCATGTGTGTTTCAAGGTGAGACCTACATATTCTATGCTCTAAATACAATTTAGTTATACAATATCAAGTCATTCCTTTAAATACATCCCTTATCTAAGGCCTAATGATGATATTATAGATTTTTTTCTCAACCCTTGAATTTGGAATCTTCTATAGAGATGAATCAGTGGTCACAAAATTTTGTTGATAGTGTGACCTATCTCGAAGATGATATAGCATCTCATGTATAATCCTTCTATAGTAGTGGTTATACCGTATGAAGGTTACCTTAGTATGGAATAGTTTCTTACCATCCATTCTCTGTTGATAGTTACCAATGGGGGTTTTAGTGTATCCGATTTAGTGTGATGGAATCTTCCATGTTTGATGAGAAGGAATCCCATGTAGATCAATATGAGCACATTTTCTGGAGGATAAAACCGACATATTATCATTTGGATAGTATGGACCTTATGGATGTGGATGCTTTGAGCATACAGTTTCCTATAGTGTTATAGGACCATGAGTAAGTCTCCCTTGAAGATGTTTCTTACCACCCCATCAAAAGTTGTTTTCTTCATATACAGGAACCATGGATGACCCAATATATGTACAATCATATTAGATGACCCCACATAGCTTTGATAGATGAATTTTTGGTTGGAGAATATATAGAACAAGGGATTTTTTGGGCCTTGTGTGTTCCGCTAGAAAACCCATTGTTGTTCTCCTAGAAGTGGTTAAGATATTTAGGTTTGGTGTGGGTTGAAATCACATGAACCAGGTGAATATCAAGGAGGACTATCCACACATAATAATTCATGAATTATTATACATGTGGTCAGAGGTGATGTGGTTCTTAGTGTTTTAACATAAGATGTGTTATCACCAGGTCCATGTTCGAGAGGAGGATATACTAGAGGTGAATTTACAAAGTTCTTATGGTTACCTTGAGTTCATAGTGATACCTTCCAGTGTTTTGAACACCCCAAAAGTGTTGTGAGTCTTATGGATTGGATCTTCCATCCATTCCATGATTACTTCATGGTAGTTATCTTCAATGATATCATCATGTACTCGACGTTAGTGGTGGAGTGAAAAATATAGTTCAGGATGGTTCTAGACATTCTCTAAGAGTGCCATCATTATAGGAAGATCTGGAAGTTTCATTTATAGATTCAAAGGTCCACCTTTTGGTATGTGTCTTCTTGTCATGGGAGTGATAGTGGACCTAGAAAAGGATGTGGTAGTGTGAGATTGGGGGCCACCTGATAGTGTAGTGGTAAGGTAATATACTCATAATGAGGGTTTTTATTACTATTGTTGACCAAGGTGTTTGTGAAGTGTACTTCCAGTCCATAGTTGTTACCCCTTCACTTCTTCATCACGTTGGGGAGTCAAAAATTAGGGATATAAATTGAGAGATCTTTCATGACTAGATATCCAATGGATATGTTCCTGATGGATATTCTGAAGGTGTGGAGCATGTCATCCTTATTTGAGGATGGACGATGACACCAATTATGCTATGAAAGGAAGTGCCGAGGGGTTTTCATGATTATCAATCGTAGTATATATAGGAGATGTTGGGATATATGGGGATCATTTATCTTTGGTTTGGTTGATAAAGGATGTGGTAGCATATTGAAAAGTTAAACTCTTGATGTCTCACCTACCATTTGGTGAAGACTGATGTTCCTAGATGCAAGTGAAAATGGGATGGTAATATTGTGTATTTCATGTTAGGGCTTCCATGATAAGCGATAGGTCAGAACACTAACTGATTGACCATTAACCAACTCACCAGGTTGGATCACTTACTAACCATATAAGATCAGACCTTAGATTAAATTTTGGGATGCCTATGCATGTAGGAGGTAGTCCAAATTTATGGAATTTCTTCAATGATAATTTCTGACCGTGATGTTCCCTTCATGTCATGATTATGGGGAGGTTTCATGATCCCTTTGTGAGAAGATGATAATGGAATTTTTTTCAATGAGAAGATCATGTGTATTGATATATCTCGCTTCATTGATGGTTATAGAGATTTTTCTAGGAAGATAATCTATATCCAAGGGTCATTTTCAATTTTCTAAGTTACTATGTTAGGTTAGAGAGGTTTCATACTATTTGACCCTATGAACAAAGTTATACGAGGTGATTGGTGTTTTTCTACATGTTGTAGCTATGGAGATACATGCACAAACCATTGAAAAATATCAACCAAGATTATATAGACCTTAAGGGTGGAGATAACATTTTGTGGTGCCTGGGAACCTCCATGAGAGCTTGTTGGAGTGGGAGGTCCAAATGTGAGCTCAGTATCTTCACTTGTCTGAGTAAATTTTTCTATTTTTTGGATGAAAATATTTGTTGGTGGGGTGAATTTAGAAACTCTGAAATTTCTATATAACACATTGGAATATTCCTAGGAATATTTTTAGAGTAAGGAACATAGTCTACACAAAATTATAGGGCCCAAAGATCCTTTGTACAGTGATATTTAAAATATTCAATATATTATATCACATGACCACATTTTTTATAAAATAAAGGAATATATATATTGAATAGTGTTTTGGAAGGTAAATATGATACCAATATTGAATCCAAAATATGTGTTTTACTCTAGGTGAAACATATATAATGTTGGTGTCGGGCGATTGGATAAAGTGTTTCCATTGGAAAATTAAATGAATTAAAAGAATAAATTAATTTAATTGGCCTTAAATTGTGAAATACTAATGTCTCATATATATAATATCCTCTATGGAAATTCCATTAAGTTAGTCACATAGACCTATAGGGAATAATATGATAGAGGAAGAACTCTGGTGTAGGGTGTGCTGATAGATGTTCGAGGGATCATGGATCAGGGATTGGAGTTTTACAAGTATTGTCATTGTCGATAGAGTTCCTTGAAATCACTAATGACATGGATGTAGAAACATTATTCATCGATTATTGACAAAAAAACAAGGTAGAGAGGTTGTTCTGTGGATTAATCCCCTTTTTTGATTATCTCTAATTGAACCAAAATAAAATACTTGAAAGATAAATTAAAAGGCCGATATTGGGATTTAAATTGTTTTTTATATTTTTAAGACCCAGTATTGATAATGATTGTTGTTCCATGATTATTATTCTTTGTTTATCAATCTAACAGAAATATATTGATAAATAAAATATTTATTAAATGTAAAAATCTATCTTTTCCTGTGTCTATTGGGAAACATTTTAGGATTGGAGATAAAATTGAAAAATTGTATTGTTAACTAAATGATTAATTGAAAATTGAATTAAAAATAACCTAGTGGTAATACTAGATTTGAAACAGAAACTAAATAAAAATAATTAAAAATGATAGCATAAAAAACATTAAAATTTTAACAAAACTTGAAAATAACAGGGGCCAAGATAAAAAAATTATTTACAAAAAATAAAAAATAAACTTGTTTTATTTTATGAAATTATATAATTAGAGTAAAATAATGGTAGGGTCCCATTGAGGGAAAAAATAATTTCATAGACCATTCCATAAATTTAAATAATAATGAAATGTAAAAGTAAATATTTACTAATAAAGTTAAAATCCAACAAAACATTTATAACAAATTTGAGTCTTCTTGAGAACCATTTTTAAATTTGTGAAAATCAAGTTTCCAATTGAATAAATGAAAATAATTTAATATAAAACCTAATTTAAGTGTTAATAATTTCCAAAACATTACAATTCATAATGAATAACGTTAAGAGGTTTCATATTGGGAACCCAAAAACTCATGGTGTGATCAATCTCTGATAGAGAGAAAACAAAAGGGGGACTTTGAAGAATCTTCTCTATCTTCATTATAAGGAGGATATCAATATCCATAAAATAAGAAAAAATTTATGTAATAAGATTTAGAAAATTTACAATACGAGTTGATACAAATGAATGAGATGCACCTATATAAAATAAATTAGTCACTAGAGATGAAGCTATAGTGACGGTTCCTCTCACTATTAATGGATCAAAATCATCTTCATATAGAGACTCTTACACTATATAAAGAATCCTTATTCTAGATTCTTGTGTTTGAAACCCATTAGTTCTTGAAGCCTCTGATTGAACCATAATACTCTTAGGTGATAATGATCACATTCCACTGTGTTGGGCAGAAAATATATGACAGAACTTACGAAGGTGTCCCAAATGACCACAATAACTATATATCATTTTTTCCTCAGTAAAAACATGGTTCAAGTTTCCAACAATACCATATTTTAAGAACGTTTGAGGGCCTATTACAAATACTACAGGTGGTCTGTATGAAGTTGTTTATTGAAAACCATGATGAAACTCATCACACTTCCTTTTTTCCTTTAGAGAAACCAAAAAAAATACCACATTGAGTAAGAGGAAACCCCATCAACCTTGATTTACCAACTAGGTCAAGATATAGAAAGGTATTTTCCTTATCAATCTTTTAATTTTCTAGTTTTTGTGGTTAGAGGAGTTTGGGGGAGGTTCCAAAGTTTTCAGTGGAAGCTAGAGCTACAACATTGCTACTATTGGAAATTCACATTATGTAAGTGGAATTCACGATTTATAAAGGTGTTTCATGGATTATGTAGATGGATGGTTCATGGATTATAAGTTTTATAAGGGGGAACCCATGATATTAATTTCATGTTGGGTAAGTGTAATTCATTATGTGTATTAAACAAGGGTTAAGGAAATTCTTTTCTTGGAAAAATCTGTTTTTTTGGAAACCCTGAGGATTACATGCCATGTAAAGTTTACATGAAATTAATCTAGTGGGATTCTAGATTTCAATATATTTTCTAGGATAATTCTATTCATTCACCTGTACCCATTATTCCTCTCTCTAAAAAAACCCCAGGTTCCCCAAGGTGACCTTCAATACCTCTTCTCCATTGATTGATCCGTTGGTTCCAATAGTTATTTATTAGTGATCCTTGTTGAGTTCTCTCATATATCCCCTTAATTTTCTAAATTTTTTATTATGGGGATTAACTATGGTGATGTTTATTTGGCTTGTGGTGTGATTTGGTATATGTTTTTATGATCCTTTGATGTTGTGTAGGTTGATCGATGATCTCTTGGTACAATTTTGGTTTTCCGGTATATATTCTTCACCCTGCATTGTACAATGAGTTGGAAAAGATTATTTGATGAAGAAAATCACATGTTTCTCTTTATTATGTATTATGTAGTATGTATTTTATTTTTTTATCTATGGGGGATGGTTGTAATGGCCTAATTAAAGATAAATAATTAGTTAATATAAATTAAACAGGAAAAAGGGAAATGATTCACATATTTTTACATCATTGATATTATTTTGATATGATGAATTATATGATCTTGATGACCCATTGAAAATCATGTCCATTAGGTAATTTTTCACACTATGTGATATGTGATGTGACTACTGTATCTATTTTGATTGTTGTGATATCACCCTAAAATGTAAAATTGACCAACCACTTATATTTGGATAATGAAATGGTTTCCCTAGGCTTATGGATTGTGTTATTATGCTTCTAAAATAAAGTGAAATATTATAAAATTCCCTTTTAGAATCTATAAAATGATCTCTAATGTTTTGTGATGTTTGTTCAATCTTGTGGGGAGGTTATGTTTGTTAAGATATGATGTGGGGCTGATGGATGAGATAAGGACATGAATTTGGGACGATGAGGTGGTGGTTGTGAGGTTGTGATTTTGGGGTAGCGAGACAATGGTTGTGTGGCTGTGGTTTTGGGAAGCAAGGTGGTGGTTGTTTGGATATTCCTTTTGGGAAAAAATAGTGGCTATTTTGTCAATATTTTGTGGTGGATAGGTGGTTTTTTTGGAAATTATTTTGGGTGTGGTAAGGTGATGGTACGTTTGGGATAATGAGATACTTGTGATGTGTGGTTGTGTTGTTCTATATTTTTGGGTAGTGATAGAATAATAATTTAATAATTATTGAAATGGTTGGGGTTGGTACGGTTAATGGGATGGAAATGATTAAATAACAAATAAATAATGATATGTGTGGTTAAATTTGGTTGATACTAATAATTAAATGAATGGTCTGGATAATGGAAAATGGTTGGAAATGTGAAATGTGTATTTTGTGGTGTTATGAATTTAGACGTGTAGTGAAATTATAGATGTTTTGAGTTGGTTAGTGTTTTTTTTGAACCCATAGGTTGGGCTTATGTCTGACAATATGTATATAATTTCATATTCTTGTGATTTTTATACATACCCCCACTAACATCGATAACTATGTGTCAATGCCCGTATATTCACACGAGGGTGTTTTTCCCAACATTCTAGTGTTATGGATGGATGGATAACTACCCACTCTTTCTCTCCCCCTCTTCTAGGAGAGTAAATATGCATTGTATGTGATGGATGGAGGTCATTTATTTATCTAGGTGATTAACTAGGGGTTTTCATGCAAGATGTGATGACCGTGATGTGGGGTGGTGGCCCAGGTGCTTTCAGGCGTGATGTGATGTGACTATGATGTGTGGCTGTGGCCTATGTGTTTTTGGGAAAGATGTGATGTGATTATACTATGGGGTGGCTTAAGGTGGGGGATGTTCATGGTAGGATTAGGGATCAATTATTATTTCCTTCATGTTCAAGATACCGTACTAGTCTGGTTATTGCAGTGATTGTGATGTGATAGTCCATGTGTCTTTGGATGATTTGAGATGTAATCATGCTATGGGGTGGTGTCTTAGTTGTTTTCAGGCATGATGTGATGTGTCCGTGTTGCGAGGAGGTGGTAAATGTTATTATAAAGAGATGGGAGTGTCGGGACGTATGGTGTTGGGGTGTGAGAGTGAGAAATCATTGGGAAAGCGATGTAGGGTACCCTTCATCGATATGATTCTTATCATGTTATTATACCTGTCTTGTGTTATTTTGTGAGTGTTATATGGTGAGGTTGGGATGAGTAGTTGACCTGTTCAGGTGTTGTTGGTTCTTCTATTTGATCATTGGTGTATTAGTATGTTTATTTCACATGTGAACAAGAGACTTTGGTTTTCTTACTGAGTATACTTGTATGCTCACCATAAATGTATAAACCAATTTTCAAGTTTTTAGGGAGATTATGTGAACCATTAAAGACATTACTAGCTCATAACTTGGATAGCTACTACATCACTGATTTATATTTTCTTTTGGGTATTTCAATTTGGTGACTTTTATCTATATCAGTTTTATTTATTCATGCATCGTGGGATGATTTTTGGTTTCTTAATATATTTTTTCATGGAGGTTTCAGTGGATGATTCATCTTATATTTTGATCCTATTTTATTATTGAGGGTAATGCATCCCATTTTGTGAGATTTTTATACCCTTGGTGCTAGTCGCCAACCCAGGGCCTATTGGAGGCAGGACTCAGAGTTTATTATCTCTCACCCCTCTATGATATATTTGGTGGGAGGGGTTCATGATAGAGTAATATCAGAGGTGATGGTGGAGAGATATGATGGATTTTGTAGTTTGGAGCAATGAGTATTTAATGGCTTGGTATGTAATTGGTTCCTGTTAACCTTATTACATGACACAGTCCTGGCAGACAGGCTAAGATAAGGGATTTTAGGGCCCCCATGATCCAATACATGAAATATGAGTTTATTTAATGAACAAGTGAGGTGGACCTGTTTTCAAGGTAGAGACCCAGGAGAGGTACATGCATCACAATGAATTGTGTTTTTTTTGAATTGTGTTTTTGGGAAGGTTAAAATGAATAAAGATAATTAAAATGAATCTAAGTAAAATTAAATATTACAAGGATTAGGAAAATCTTGTTTTCTTTTCATCAATGGATCCTGTACATTATATGAGTGTTTCTTGGGAAGTTGAGGTTCAACAAGAAAATCTCGTTGATCAACAGAGGGTTGAACGAACAAAGGAGGATGATGATTGGTAGAGTTAATTTCATGAATTTCAGTGGCATAACTTGGGTATGTATGTGGGTAGTGTTTCATATGTGGAGACATGGATTTGACTGGGGGAGATCGAAATAACATTCAGTTTGATTTGACCCATGGTGGGATACTAGTTACCCTTTAAAGTCAGTTAGATGCGGGGATATGTGCTTTAGTGGTGGACACTAAATTTGGGTGAGAAAAATGAGGTAGATGTTTCATGGGTCAATTTTTAGAAAGAGTTTCAATAAGTGTTCCATTCTTCAACTATGAAGGTAGTGAAGAGGTGGGAGCTTCATTAACTTTAGCATGGGAGTATGTCAGTGAGGGAGTTGGGAATAAATTTCAAAGTCATTTTGTTTTTTCATCAAATCATTTTCCAGATGATGAATCTCATGTGAGATGTCTTGAGGAGGGAAGTTTTCCTTCTATCCAGTACAAAGTTACTCCATTCACTTTGCCAAAGAATATGGATGTTTGGAATAGTGAAGTGTTGATCGAGAAGATTCACTCGCGAGGAGGTTCAATCTGAGAGGGTAACCAGTAAGGTTCCTTGAAGGGAAAAGTTTTCAGTTTTATGTATCATGTACCTGGACCTTAGAGGTTTCAACTAGCAAGGAATTGACCTCAATATCTTCCTTTTCAGCCTTATAGGGCCATTTTTTTCATACATTTTCTACAGGCTTCAGGTTATTGGGTTTTGTTTGTGGGGTTCATGGATATCTCCAGAACCGGTGCCCAGTGGTACCCCAATCTTAGTTTGGGGGAGGTGGGTGGATTTAGAACCATCACCTACAATACTTTCCAGTTAAACCATTTTAGTATTAATTAAGAAATATTTTTCTTTGTTGAGGTGAGATAGAAGAGGTCAAGGATGACCTCAGGATATTACCCTTGTTTAGGAACCCCGAACCAAGCATCATTAGGCATCGTCAGTTGAAGGTAGTGTAGGTGGTAGTAGAAGAGGGTATATATATCATTATAGGTATGATCAGTTTGTTTAATACCCTTGTTTGTTCCTTGTACGATTTAGAAGCATTGTAATCCTTTCTTACACCCACTCTAGTATATGATCTGAGACTAGATACATAGAGGCTTCTCATTCCCCTGGTGTTGACTATGAAAGTCAGATTCTATACTAGCTTGTTCGATATGTGCTCAGGGTGTATACTGATAATGGGTCCACATCAGTCCTATGGGGATATTTTCTTATAATAGATTCAGTCATAAGATGTAATCCTAAGCATTGATTGGTTCTATTCTGTACATGTTGTTGTTAACCACTTTTTAAGGAGAGTTATGTTTTCAAATGTGGATAGCCAATGTGTGATTTTCATTGGTGAGTAGTGTTTTTAGGTGGGTGGTCAGTATGTGGAGCCTATTATTTCTTTTTTGGAAGAGTTTCCAGGATAATTGGTGGATGTTTGGATAGTGGAGGTCTCTAGGGTTGTGGAGGAGTTCCTAGATGTTTCCCTAAGGATTTTTTAATTTTACCCCCTCAACATGATATTGAGTTTAGAATAGAATTACAGCCTGGTAATTATCTTATTTCAATGGATCCCTATCGAATGACACCTTCTGAGTTGTGGGAGTTGATGATTCTGATTGATGATCTAATGAATAAGGGTTTTATCTAGCCCGATGTGTCATCGTTTTTTGCTCCAGTGTTATTATCCAGGATGGTGGATGGTAGCCGGAGGATATATATAGACTACTGGAGTTTTAATCAGATGATAGTCAAGAAAATTTACCCTCTTCTAAGGATATAAAATGTTTTTGACCAGATAATAGGGATGATTTGGTTTTCTAAGATCGATATGCGGTTAGGATATCATACATTGAGGTTGAAGGATAGAGATATCCTACAAACTACCTTCAGATAAAGTATGGTCACTTCAAGTTTGTAGTCACGCCATTCAGTGTTACAAATACACCATTCATGTTCATGGGGATTATGAAATCCATGTTCAATGAGTTCTTGGACTGATTTTCAGCTTGTTCATTAATGATATCTTGGTATACTTGAAGTCATAGGAGGATCATGCCGATAATCTCAGAGTTGTTTTTTAAGTCCTTCGACACCACCAGCTTTATGTAATGTTGTCGAAGTCTGAGTTCTGTACATGATTGGTTCATTTACTTGGAATGTAGTGTCTTATAAGGGGATGGTAATGGACCTGTCAAATTTCAAGGAAGATTTTTCTTGGGAAAACCCAAGAATATGGAAAAGGATAACAATTTACTTGGTATTTTAGGATATTATCAGAGGTTTGTGACTAATTTCTCTTGATTCACATACCCATTGAAATCTTTTACCCAGAAAGTCCAGGCTTTTATGTGTACTAATTAGTGCTAGGAACTATTTGGTTACCTTAAGGGGAAGTTGGTCAGTACTCTAGTAATTCAATTTCCCAAGGGGTGTGCAATGTCTAAGGTGTTTTATTATGTTTCCCATATAGGATTGGGATGTATTTTAATGAAACAAAGGGAAGTCATCTCTTATGAGTCTAAGAAGTTACTTACCTTTGAGTGTAACTATGAAACCCTTGACATGGACCTAATAATGGTTGTATTTATAATGAAGTTGTTGTGGAATTACCTCATTGGGGAGTGATTCATGTTCTTCACATATCAAAAGAGTTTAAGGTATATATTTTATCTATGTGATATAAATTTGTGGTAGTGGTGGTGGATGGATTTTTTTCAAGATTATAATTTTTGGGATCTCATACACCTTGGGAAAAGGTAATGTTGTGGCTGATGATTTGAGTAGGAGGTCGGGGAAGGATGTTTTTCAAGATTATGGAGATTCTTGGTGAGAAATGAAGGAGTTTACATCCTTTCACTTAGGTATAGGGGTATATGATGGTAGAGGCTATTTTTTTTTTCAGATGACGGTGAAGTCATATATAATGATGTAGGTGGAGGAGTTTCTTTGGTGACACCCAGAGGTAGAGGTGATGCACAATTTTGTTGTCTATTGTGATTCTCTAGAGGGATGGTTAGAGGATGGTCCAAACCAGATATTATTTCACAAGAGGTTTTCTTTTTTATTAGTGATGTACAATAGAGTCCTTCAGGATTTTCATTTCTTACCTTTGGCAGAACACCAAAGAGTTTCCAAGATGCATCATGTTTGGAGGATGCAGTTTTGGTGGCCCTAGTTAAAATGGGCAGTGTCAGAGTTCATGGATAAGTGTTTAGTTTGTTAGCAGATAAAGGCCGGGCATCATGTTCCTAGAAGTTTTTTTCTTCCTTAGGATGTCCTCGAGTTGAAATGGGATGTAATGTCATTGGATTTAATCATAGGGTAACCCTGAGCTTAGAGAGGTTGTGATGTTATCGGGTTGATCGTGTATCGATTGATGAAATTTGTCCACTTCTTAGCAATCAAGGAGTCATGTGTAGTGGATTCTTTGGATAAGAGGTATATGGATGTTGTGGTGTGGTCGCATGGAGTTATGAGGTCCATTTTATTGGATCAGGATGCATGTTTTACCTCCTGATACTGGAAGGGATTAAATCATGATTTTGTCACTTAGTTATGCCTTATAACTTATTTCCACCCTCAGATAGATGGAGAGGGTGAGTAGACTATCCAGATTTTAGAGGGTATATTGTGGGCATGCATCTTATACTTTGTTGTATCTTGGTAATGACACATTCCTTTGGTTGTGTTTTCATAAAACAATATCTATAACTCCTCCATTATCATGGATCCATTTTAGGAATTATATGCGATACTGTTTCATTCTTCATTGTTCTTGACAGATGTTGGGGAGGTAGCAGTTCATGGACCCTATGTGGTGTAGATCATAATAGATAATGATTATATTGTTTGTGAGAAGATGGAAGAAGTGAAAGACCTAAATAAGTCTTATATCGATCGAAGGAGGAGACCCTTGGAGTTCAAGGTTAGGGACCAAATGTTCTTGAAGGATTCCCCTCGACATGGGTAGTGGAGGTTTGGAAGGGGATGGATTTCTAGTAGGTTTGTTGGACCCTTTGAAGTTTTTGGGTGAGTTGGAGAGGTGGTATATCGATTGTAATTTTCACCATGGATGGAGAGGATCCATGATTTCTTCGACATATCTTATCTCCATCAGTATCTTCATGAGGAATCCCATGTAATTTAATAGGGGGATTTAGATATCTAGGATGAAATGACATTCAGGGAGCGACAAGTAGATATCTAAGATCATCAAGAAGTGATGTGAGAACAAACCATCCCCTCAATTCATGTTTTTTGAAGGCAGGGTGTCTTGGAGGAGAGTACTTGGGAGTGAAAGTAACAAATTCTTACCCATTACCATAGTTGTTTTGAGTTTTTACTTTTCTATTTTTCTAGTTATGTGATGTTTAAGGCCTTTTTTTATCTAATGAGTTATTTCCCATGTTTTGTGATGTATGACGTGTGACCAAGTTTCGACATATTAAAAGTGGAGGAACTGATTCCTAATCAATACAAATTAACTATGATGAGATTAATCCCATTTGGGAAATTAAGTTCCTCCTATAATGAATAATATATTTAAATAGAGGATGTAATTCACCAATTTGTTTGTTAGGGGTAGGGCGGTTTGTAGGTTATAGAAGTTTTTGGTTTGGTCTGCATGGAGGTTGATATGGTTTGGTGATGTGGAAGTGTTATTATGAGGTTGTCTATGATTTTTGGTGGCTATTTATTTTGGCGTGTTTTTCTGATGGTAGTGTTAAGGAGTACCGATATCCTTGAGAGGTATCACATAGGTTGGCTGTTTGGACCCCTTTCTCTATGGGGTTGGTTTTGGATTCTAGAGGGTGATGCTCATTTGAGAGGTATATGATGTAATTTTATATGTCTCTCCAATACATTACATTTCTAGTTTTTTTGGTTTGAGGTGTTCGAGGGAGGTTCTAGGAGTTTTTGTTTGTGGCTGGATCTGCAGTAGAACTGTTGTAGGAAGTTCACATCGTTTAAGTGGAATTTTAGATGTGTAAAGTTATTTCATGGATTGTGTAGAAGGATAGTTCATGGATTATAAATAGGATAATGGGGAACCTATGAGATGTATTACAAGTTTTTTACGTGTAATTCACAACACTTATTAAATAATGGATGAAGAGATTCTTTTTTTAGTGAAAGTTGAAAATTTTGGAAAACCCAACATTTACATGCCGTGTAATATTTACATAACATGAAAATAATGAGATTATAGATTTTAAGTTAATTTAATGGATTATTCTCTTCATTCTGATATACCATATCTCATTATCATTCTGAATGAACCCTGGTGCCCCGAGGAGATTATTAATCCATATTCTCCCTTATTCAATTTGTTGGTTCTGGTGGTTGTTCATTGTCGTTCCACAATGAGTTATCCTATTTACCCACTTGTTTTTCTATCACTATTCTTATGAGAATTCACTATGGAGATTTTATTTTGGTTTGGGGTGTTATTTGGGTTATATTTTGATGATCCTTGTATGCAGTGTAGGTTTATCAGTGATCTCATGGCGTGAATGCGGTTTGTGGGTGTTTTTTCTTCACCCTACAGTGTGCAGCGAGTCAGGAAAGCTTCTTTGAGGTAGGGAATACCTCATTTATCTTTTATTGTGTATCATGTGGGAGTGGTTCTATTTTGTGTATATTTAGGGGATGGTTTTTCTGGCCTAATTAAAGATTAATAATTGTTTAATTTAAGTTTAATGGGAAAAGGGGAATGATTCTCATGTTTCTATGACTTTGATATTATTGTGATATGATAGATTATATAGGCTTGACGCCCTATTGAAAATTGTGTTCGTTAGGGGATTTGATTGCATGAGATGATATATTATGTAACTTATATATCTATTGTGATTGTTTTGATATCATCCAAAAATGGAAAATTTACCAACCAATTATATTTATATAACGAAATGGTTTACCTAGGATTATGGATTGTGTGATAGCTCCCCTAAAATAAAGTAGAATATGATAAAACCCCCTTTTTTGAATCTATAAAATGATATTTTATGTGCTATGATGTGTGGATATGCTTATGGGGTGGCTATGTGTGTTGTGATACGGTGTGGGGATGATGGGTGAGATGTGGTCATGATTTTGGGATGGCAAGGTGATGGTTGTGTGACCGTGATTTTAGGGTGGTGAGGTGGTGTGGCCATGATTTTGGGGTGGCAAGGAGGTGGTTATTTAACCATGATTTTAGGGTAGTGAGGTGATGGTTTTTTTTTCATTCTTTTGGGGTGTATAGGTGGTGGGTTTTTGGCCATGATTTTAGGGTGGCAAGGTGACGGTATGATGGGGATAATGAGTTGCTTGTGATGTGTGGTTGTGTTTTTCTAGATGCTTAGGTAGTGATGGAATAGTTATTTAATAATGATCGAAATGGTTGTGGTTTGGTTTGGTTAATAGGATGGAAATTATTATTAAACAAATAAATGGTGATATGCATAGTTAAATGTGGTTGATTCTTAATAATTAAATGAATGGGATGGATTATGGAAATTGCTTTGAAATGTAAAATGCGGCTTTTGGATTGTGTGGTGTTATAAATTTAGAGTTCAAAGAAAAATTGGGGATGTTGTGAGTTGGATCGTGTTTAGTTTTGAATCCATGGGTTGGTATTTTGTGTTTCTATATGTATATACTTATATATTCTTGTTATTTCTATACACACCCCACCCACATCATGCACTATGTTCTGACACCCGTATATTTACATGGGGGTGTTTTTCCCAACATCCTTGTTATGAAGATGGATGGATGGATACCTGATGTTTCCCAATATCTCTTCTAGAAGAGTAGATATGCAAAATCTATGACGAAGGGTATTTTTTAGTACACTAGGTTATGGCCTAAGTGTTTTCGAGTGAGATTTGATGACCATGCTATGGGGTGGTGGCCTATGTGTTCTCAGAAGGGATGTGATGTGACTGTGCTATGGGGAGGAGTCCCAAGTGTTTTAGGGAGAGATGTGATGTTACCATTCTATAATGTGTATTAGGGTGGGGTTTTTCATAGTATGAGGAGGGAACAAGTTTTATTTCTTTCATGCTTACGATACTCTACTACTATGGTTTTGGCAGTGGTTGTGATGTGATGGCCCGGGTGTCTTCAGGTGAGATGAGATGTGACCATGCTATGGGACAATGTCCTAGGAATTTTCGGGCATGATTTGATGTGTCTGTGCTATGGGGAAGTGGTATATGTTATTCAAATAAGATGAGAGCACTGGTACATATGATGTTGGGGTATAAGGGTGGAAAATCTGTGGGAAAGTGGTGGAAGGTAACCTTCATCAGTATGCTTCTTATAATTTTATTATAGTTGGTTTTCCTTATTAGGTAAGAATGACTTGGTGCGGTTAGGATGAATAGTTGACATGTTTAGGTTCTATTGATTTTGCTATTTTCTCATGGGTGCATTGGTATGCTTCTTACACATGTACATGAGAGACTTTGGTTTTCTTATTAATTATACTTGTATACTCACTCAAATTATAAACTAATTTTTAGGTTCCCATGATGATTTCATAGACCATACTATACATTACTAGCTCAGACCACATATAGTTGTTTTATCACTACTTTATCTTTTGTTTTGGGTATTTTGATTTGGATACTTTTATCTGTATAAATTTTATTTATACATGCATTGTGGGGTGGTTTTTGCTTTCTTTATATATTATGTCATGGAGTTACATGTATATGTTTCATCTTATCTCTCGATCATATATTATTATAGAGTTTAATGCCTCCAATTTTTTGAGATTTTTATACCCTTATTTCTAGTCACTAACCTAATGCCTACTGGAGGTGGGATTTAGAGGTCATTATATCTCTCCCCTCATTGCTTTATCTTTGGTGGGAGGTGGTCGTGACAAACTCACCCCTCAACACTCTATCTAGTACATTATCATAAAAAGTGATCTTTATCATGAAAAGATGTAATTATATGTTAGGTTGAAGACCCATCTCAAATCTTAGAGCTCTTAGTTTCTCATTTTTCACTCCCTTAGGAGAAAACTGAACAAGTTCAGGAAAGTGGTTCACATACCGATTCACAGTCATATTTCCTAGATGGAGGCTCAGAAGCTCCATAGTCTTCACAAACACCATTAATTATAGATGAGAATACTCCATTAAAGGATCTCTAAAGTCTATCTAATAAAAGACTTCATGCTTATTTGTTATAACCATTGAATACCACCGTCTCTTGCTAGCCCCTTAAAACTTAAAGGTAGTACACCACACCTTTATTAAATCAAGAATTTCCATGAACTCAAAAAGATTCCAAATATTTTAATTCCAATTATCAACCTATTGAGGATTATTTGAGTATTGTAAAGTTGGTGGTTTATAGTCAAGAAACTATAGATCATGATCTCTAACTTTATCCCTTCGAGGTTTCACTATGGGATCCAGAACGTGTATTGGTGAAGATTCTTATATGTGATCTTGGATATCAAAAACCACAATCACAACAATATTTTGATCAACTAGAGGATTCTCTCACTATGGTTCATCATAATCTTCCTCCCATGACCTATAAAAACTTTTTTAGGGAGGAATTATTCCAGAAATCATCAACAACCAATATAGAAACATCATCAAGTATACATGGATCATCAACTCAATCAAGGGTTACATGTATATCAATTCTATAAAAAGAGAATTCAAAATTATAGGATTTAAAAACACTCAAATAAAAATCAGTGAAAAGACTATAATCAGATCAATTAATTCAATAAAGAAACTTTTCCAAAACTCCCATGGTGACTTAAGACTTTCTACAATGAGAGTTTGGTAGAAACTCACTCACAACTACCTCATAAGGCCCAAAAATTCAACCTTATGTCTACTGCGACATCCCAGACTACATACTGACATCATGGAAAGAAGGAAAACCTACCTTTGATGCCATTTTGTCATAGAAAATACCAAATAACCTCGTAAATGAATACCTCAACTAGCCTTGACATTTCCAAAAGGGCATTCCCAATCCCCATGGGTTGGAGAATAACACCTATAATCATATCAACATCAAATGGAATAATTTTTCCATTAGAAAGATAAAACATTAGAAGATAAAAAAGAAACCAATCGATATGATAAATAGTTCTCATGGAGAAATTACCACAAGTAGATAGTTAACAAAACAAATGTAAACATAAACCAAAGTAAAACACAACATATATAGAGAAAAAAGTATCATAACCCCTATGTAATAAGTATACCATAGCTCCAATAGTCACCAAGATAACTCAAGAGTCCCATAGATCAAGTATAAATATAACTTGTATGTGTAACTTTCCCTTTACCTAGACCTAGCATAACAAAATCTATTAACACATGAAGAAAATGGTAGGGTGTGATCTAAACATCCCAGTATGGTCTCATCAAGTGTTCCATAAGAAATTCTATGAAAATAGACCCTTTATGATTTAAATTTAAATAAAACATGGAATTGAATAACATTTAACCATTTTTAATCCAAAACATGAATGCAAAAAAAAGAAGGAAGATATATGAAAATAGGATTAAATGAAAATTTTATATAAAACATTTAAATAAAACAAAATTCATGGATAATCAGGTCAAAACCAAGTACCATGGTCATATACCTTGAGTTATATTAGTTCTATTCTTTCAGATCCTTGCACTACTCAATAATCAATCACAACTCAAGTATGTGTGCATGTATACCCAGGATCATTCCAACCCAACAAATCAATCAACATCATATTGGGGATAATCATGTTGAATGGGGTTTAGTTAGAGTTATCATTGTCAACCCATTGACTGGGAATCAAAGTTATATAATTCTTATCCTATTCACCCCCTAAGTACTCAAGATCACATGTTATTAAATAAATAAATCACTCAATCATGGTAAAATCACTCATTTCAAATAAATTCATCATTTATAGTTTAATTTCCTAATTTCATGTTCATCATTCCCTTTTAATTTCAAAACCCAAATATGTGTTTTCATCAAATTCATGCCTTTCAAATAATTTTTCATTTAAAAGAAAATTTTCTCAAGAATCAACAATAAACCATTTCAAAAATTCATTTCTCATTTTAAGCCTTAATTTTTTCTCAAAATCAACCCAAAAATTTTAATTCCTTTAAAGTTAGGGGTTTTCACAATTTTAATGCCCTTTTAATATAAAATGTCAAATCACCACAAGTAAAAGTTTTATAAATCAATTAGAAACTCAATTTAATTCAATAAATAAATGTATGGTTTTAATTATAAGGTAAACCCTTATGGAACTACCAACCATTAATCAAAATATCAATTGATCAAACACCCACAACGGGAATTCCAATGAAGTGTCGAAGGCATGTAATATCAAGAAGGAATCCATAGAAACATATCCCATTAGATCAAGGTTATAATAAATTAATATAATGATGATTTTGTCCCTAAAATAACAAGAGAAGTAAAAATTGAGGATTCCATAAATGTGAAAATTCACTTACCAGGGAATGATCAAACGTATCCACCAATGCTTTGATCCAAGAAATATAGAGGGCGGAAGAGCTAAAAAGCCTCATTGGAGCCTTCAAAATCCAAAAAGACCAATGAAGTTTTAGAGATAGGATTTTGGAATATAAAATATGGTTTTGGTATTTAAATTATATAAGAAAATAGATTTTATCATATCCCCACATGTCCATGACACAGAAGGGTGAAAATACCCCAAATCACATCACATTCATCCAAGACTACACCACAACCCCTCTTAGTCAACTGACCTCCTAAAATAACATTGTAGATATCACCCATATCTACTTTCAATAGAGTGAGGCTATTATGTAGCAAAATCACAACCCTATAGAAACCACCAAAATTTTATAATCACTAAAAATATTGACATCAAATCCGTTCATCCACA
Source organism: Viscum album (assembly GCA_963277665.1). Taxonomy (NCBI): domain Eukaryota; kingdom Viridiplantae; phylum Streptophyta; class Magnoliopsida; order Santalales; family Viscaceae; genus Viscum; species Viscum album. The sequence continues at coordinate 1,156,589,014 of OY728134.1, read as the reverse complement.
CTGTAGTGCTGTTTGAATTAGCAGGGACTCAAAATAGTCTTAAATAAAAATTTTATACCAAAAATTTATGTAAAATGATTGGAATGAATAAGTATGTTCTTTAAATAATGGAATTTAAAATCAAGTCAAAACTAAGAACCATGGTCACATTCCTTGAGTTACATTAGTTCTAGGATTTCAGTTCCTCACACAACTCAATCATTAACCACAGATCATGTATGTGGGAACATGTCCCCAAGTTCAGGCCAACAAGACTAATTGATCAAAATAACATTGGGTATAATCACACTGAACTAGGTTTAGTTAGAGTTATCATTATCAATCTTTTTCTATAGATTCAATGTTATAAAGTTCTTGTCCTAATCATGCACTAAATACTTAGGCTCACATGTGCTTCAATAAATTATCCAGTTAATCATGGTAAAATCAATCATTTAAAATATATTCTTCATTTATATTATAATTTCCCAATTTTATGTTCATCATGCCATTTCAATTTCAAATTTAAAACATGAGTTTTCATCAAATTATTTCCTTTCACATCATTTTTCATTTAAATTACAATTTTCTCAAGAATAAATATTAAACCATTTTATCAAATATTTTCTCATTTAAAACCATAATTTGTTTTCTAAAAATATACTCAACAATTTAATTTCCATTGAAATTGGTGTTTTTCACAATTTCTATTCCCTTTTAATATAAAATTTTAAATCATCTAAAACCATGGTTTTTAAATCAATTGAAAAATCATTTAAATTTAATAAAGAAATTTTGGGTTTCAATTGTATAGTAAATACTTATGGAACCACCTAACATTAATCACAAGATTAACCGATCAAATACTCGAAATGGGAATGTCGATAGAGAGTCAAAGGAATAGAAGATCAATAAGAAATCCCTAGAAAAATAGCTCACAAGATCAAGGTTACAATACATCAAAATCATGAGGATTTGAATCTCTAAAATATGTAGAAAAGAAAAAAACGAGGATTCAAAATTAGAGAAGATTCACTTATCAGAGAGGTATCAAACACATCAATCAGTGCTTCGATCTGAGAAGAATAGAGGTTGGAAGAACCAAAATGCCACTTGGGAATCTTCAAAATCCAAAAATTCTAATGAATCTTGAGAGGGAGGATGTTGGAATATAAAATAGGATTTTGGGAATGTATTTATATAAGAACATAGACCACACCGCATCCTCACATACCATAGAGAAAAAGGGTGAAAATACCCCAGATGATGGCACAACTATCCCAAACCATGCTACGACCCTCCTAGTCAACTGGACTCCTTAAAACATGTCACATATCTAACACATATTCACTTCCCTCAGGGTGAGTCTATAATGTATCCCAAGAACCACGTCACACCTACTCCATAATGGGGAAATCACCAAAAATTCCCATGTCATGACCGTTCGTACACACCGCATCACTGTCAAAATTAAAAGATAATCAATACAAGATTAAATGAAAATTTTATATTCAAAATTTATATAAAATAACTTGAATGAATAAATAAGTTCTTTAAACAATGAAATCAAGACTCAATTCAAAACCAAGCACTATGGTCATATTCCTTGAGTTACATTAGTTCTAGGATCTATGATCCTCGCAGTACTCAATAATCAATAATTAATCTAGTACGTGTGAACACATCCCTAGGATTAGGTCAAAAATTAAATAAATCAGTATCTCATTAGAGACAATTATGTTGAACTAAGTTTAGTTAGAGTTATCATCATTAATATATTACTAGGGAATCAAATTTCTAACGTGATTGTTCTAATAACCAACTAACTACTCAGGTTCACATTTTCTTAAATCAATTAATCAATCAATCATGGGAAAATCAATCATTTCAAATCAATATATCATTTATAATTCAATTTCACAATTTCATATTGATCATTCATTTTAAATTTCAATACTAAATCTGGGGTTTTTATCAAATTCACGCCTTTCAAATCATTTTTCATTTAAAGGAAAATTTTCTTGAAAATAATCATTATAAAATTTCATTAAACCATTTCTCATTTCAATCCATATTTCTTTTCTTAAAATCTACCAATAATTTCAATTCCATTAAAATTGGGGTTTTTCAATATTTTTATTCCCATTAAAGATCTAACACAAAATCATCTAAAATCAATGTTTTATAGATCAATTGAAAACTCATTTAAAATGAATAAGAAATATAGAGTTTCAATTATAGGGTAAATACTTATGTAACCACCAACCATTAATAAAAAGATCAATTCATTAAACACCTAAAATAGGAATCCTAAAGATAGTAAAAGGCATGAAGATTCAAGAAGGAATCCCTAGAAACATAGCCCATCAGATCATGGTTCTAATACATCAAAATCAAGATTATTTTTTGTTATTATTGAAGGATAGAAGAAAAAACTAAGGATTCAATATGAGAGAAGATTCACTTTTCAGAGAGGGATCAAATTCATCCATTGATTCTTTGATTTGAGAAAAATAGATACTGGAAGATCCAAAACACCTCCTAGAAGACTTCAAAAGACAAAAATTAAAATTAAATTGGAGAGGGTAGATGTTGATATATAAAATGGGGTATTTGGATTTTAAGTTTTTAAGAACACAAAACATGTCACAACCTCACATGGATACAACACAGAAGGGTAAACATACCCTAGACTATGGAGCAACCATCTCAGAGCATGCCACAACCCATCCTAGTCAACCAGATCCCTTAAAACACATCATAGATCTCACCCATATCCACTTACCCTTGGGTTAGGGTATGACATAGCCTAATCACCATGTCTTAGCTACTACAAAAATGTAATAATCACCAAAAAGTTCCATGTCGCAGCCATCTGTCCACACCATAGCATTTTCCGAATTGGCTGAGACTCAAAATAGTCTTAAATGGAACTTTTATATAAAATATTACATAAAATTAATGTAATTAATAAAAAATTTCTTTAAAAAAATGGAATTTATAATGTATTAAAAACCAAGAACCATGATCATATTCCATGTGTTACATTAGTCACAGGCTTTTGGTTCTTCATACTACTCAATCATCAATTAAGTATATCTGTACACATCCATAGGATTAGTCTAATAGGAATATTCAATAAATTTATCATTGGGGATAATCATGCTGAACTATGTTTAGTTATATTTATATTCATCAATTTGATTCTAGGGAGTTAAGCTTCTAGCATGCTTTACCTAATCATGCACAAACTGCACAAGCTCACTTGAAATTCAATCAATCAATCAATAAATCATGGTAAAATCAACCATTTCTAATATATTCATCATTTAGATTTTAATTTAAAAATCTCATGTTCATGAAGAATTTTAAATTTCAAAACCAAAATAAGGGTTTTCCTAAAACTCATGCCTTTCAAATCATTTTTTCATTTAAAGGAAAATATTTTTAAGAATAAAAATTATACCATTTCATCAAATCATTTATCATTTCAAGCTATAATATTTTCTCAAAATCTACCTTGAAATATCAATTCCATTAAAATTTTGGTATTTCAAAATTTCCCTACCCTTTTAAATTCAAATGTAAAATCCTCTCAAATCAAGGATTTATAAGTCAATTGAAAACTCATTTCAAATCAATCAACAAATTTAGAGTTTCAATTTTATGGTAAAGACTTATAGAACAACCCACCTTTAATCACAATATCAATTGATCAAACACTTGAAATGGGAATTCCACCAGAGAGTTGAAGGATCAGAAGATCCATAAGGAATCCCTAGAAACATATCCCATCAGATCAAGGTTACAATACATGAAAATAATAATTATTTTTCTCTCTTATAGGAGAGATGGAAAAATTGATGATTTTATATGAGAGATGATTCACTTACTAGAGTGGGATCAATTACATCCATTGGTTCTTATATCAGAGAAGAATGGGGGTTGGAAGAGCCAAAATACCTCTTGGAAGACTTCATAAACCAAAAAGTCCAATGAAAGTTTAGTGACGGGATGATGGAATATAAAATTGGGTTTTTGGATTTTAATTTTTTTAAGAACACAGACCATATCATATCCCCACATGGATGTGGTGCAAAAGGGTGAAAATACCCCAGAACATGGAACAAACACCCCAGACCACACTATAACCCCTCCTGGTTAATCTACTCTTAAAAACAGTCATTGATATCACCCATAACTTCTTCCTTTGGGGTGTTTTCTAAAAAATAGCTCAAACACCACGCCACAACTACCACCAAAATGGTAGAAGTACCAAAAAGATCCACACTACAACCATCTATCCACACTATAGCACTGTCCAAATTTGAAGAGGCTCAGAATAGGATTAAATGAAAATTTTATATACAAAGTTTATAAAAAATAACTAGTATGAATAAGTAAGTTATTCAAACAATGGAATGAATAATAAAGTCAAAACCAAGCACTATGGTCATATTCCTTATGTTACATTAGTTCTTGGATCGCATATCCTCACACTACTCAATAATCAACTAGGGAACATGTATATGTGAACACATACCTAGTCTTAGGCTAACAATACTAATCAATCAACATCCCATTAGGGATACTCATGGAGAACTAGGTTTAATTAGAGTTATCATTATCAATCCATTGCTAGGGAGTCCAAGTGCCATCATTTTTTTCATAATCAGCCACTAACTAATCAGGATCACATGTGCTTCAATCAATAAATCATTAAATCATGTTAAAATCAATCATTTCGAATCAATTCATCATTTATAGTTTAATTACCAATTTTCATATTGATCATACCTTTTCAATTTCAAAACCAAAACATGGAGTTTCATCAAATTCACTCCTTTCATATCATTTTTCATTTAAAAGAAAATTTTATCAATAATAAATTTTAAACCATTTTATCAAATCATTTAAAATTTGAAGCCATAATTTTTTCTCAAAATCTACCCAAAAATTTCAATTCCATTGAAATTACTGTTGTTTAAAATTTCCATACCATTTTAAAATAAAATGTCAATTCATCTCAAATAAAGGTTTTATAAATCAATTGAAAACTAATTTAAATTAAATCAAGAAATTTAGGTTTTCAATTATAGGGTAAAACCTTATAGATCCACAGAACTTTAATCAAAATATCAATCAATTAAACACTAAAAATGGTAATTTCAACAGAGAGTCGTAGGCGTGGAAGATGAAGAAGGAATCTGTAGAAACATAACCCATCAGATCAAGGTTCCAATACATCAACATAAGGAGGATTTCTCATTCTAAAATAAGGAGAGAAGGGAAAAACTACGGATTCCATATGAGATAAGATCCACTTATTGGAGAGGTTTAAAATTCATGCACTATTGCTTTGATTTGAGAAGAATGGAGGTTGGAAGAGAAAAAATGCCTCTTGGGAGCCTTCAATAGACAAAAATCCCAATGAAGTTTGAGACGGATTACATTATAATATAAAATGGGGTTTTGAAATTTTATGTCTGTAAGAACATATACCACACCACAACCCCACTTGGCCATGATGCATATGGGTGAAAACATACTAGACCATGACACAACCATCCAAGACCACACCACTACACCTCATAGTCAATCGACCTCTAAAAACACATAATAGATATAAATGATACCTAATTACCCTAGGATGAGGCTATGATATAGCCCAATCACCATGACACAACTACCCCTAAATGTATGAATCACTAAAAATCTTCATCCCTCAACTGTCTGTCCACACCACAACACTGGCCAAAATGGAAGAGACTTAAAAACCCATCATGTCGCTGCCTGGTGGTCCATGTAGTAGCCATACAAAATATATTTTACATCCTCCCCCTATTAGAAAAGTTATAATCACTCTAAAACTCTAGAAAAATACAAAATACACCAAAAAAATGTGGGATCAAAAGATAAGGTAAAAAATTAGTTACTGAAATTAGTAAGGGGGTGTAATATCCTAATTTCTTGAAAAAACCCAAAGGATTTTCTAGGAAAAAGTCATTGTAAAAGTGTATATAAATGTTCTACTCAACCATTACAAATTTATGTGAATCATATAAACATTTTAGTATTTTTTTTTGATATATATAAAAACTCAAAAAGTCTTGTCTAAACATACATTGTCTAATATCTTTGATTTTTTCCTTTATGAGTTAATTCTAAGAGTTTCTATATTTTATGGGTAATTTTCATATATAAATTAAATTAAATTAATTTTGTTCTAAATATAGTCTAAACCAAAATGAATGGAATTCATTTCCTTACTATTTAATTCAAAATTAGAAATATCATTAGGTTTCAATTTTTATTCTTTTTAAGTTGTAGGAGAATAACCATCCATGACTATATTCTCATTACCACTCTTTGACATTTTAAAGTATGTAAATTTTTATTCCTTACTGATTACTCACACAATCCCATTGAATTTTAAAGTCATGCATTTCAATCCATCCAATTGGAAAGACATGTCATTACATGTTTTCGATCCCAATAAATGGTAGTGGATTCATGTGGGAGAAATATCACATATGAAAATTCAATTAGACACAACAATGTTAGGGGTTTTTATCTGAGGGAATGTTCACTAGCTAATCTCTAGGTTTGACATCCTGACTGTTTATGGGTGCAGTTATAGCTCTCAAGTGATGCTGCTTCCATGTTCCATGTATCTAGGCCAAGATTTAGTGGTGCATAAAAAGACTGATGAATATCAAGGGATGTTGGTATAAATTAGCATACATATGATGAAACCTATATGTGGGGAAGAAGGGAATGTAGTGAAAGAGGGGAAAATTATTTATAGAATAATGTTTATTGGAAAATTACAGTCACCATGTGTTGGGGAGCCTCCTCAACTAGCACGTCACATGCCAATTTTAAAAAAAGAAATAAAAAAACATATTTTAGGAAGGTTATAGACTCTTGTAGGGTAGATGATTTTGTGGCCATAATACTCTCTACTTCCAGGTGATTCAATGGGAAGGGGGTATTATCATTTCGTATTCCCTTCAGATAAGTTTAAAGAAAGGGCGTGGAGCAAGGGAACCATCCCACTAAAGCCTGGTTTTTTGAATATTCAAGAGTGGGATCGCAACTTTGATCCCATGACTGTCCGGAACACATATGCTCAAATATGGGTTCGGTTCTGTAGGCTGAATTGGTTCTATTGGCACCCAAGGATCTTATAGTACATTGCCTCTGCTATTGGTAATCCAATTTGACTAGATCGGTGGACAATCAACCCGAGGTTTGGGCATTTTTCTCAGGTATTGGTGGAAGTGGATATGTCGGCCACTCTTGTGGAGGAGGTTATTCTCACAACACAAGATGATAGTATGAAAATGGACATTGTCTATGAGAGGAATCCTAAATTCTACTTGGGTTGCTTGATTTTTAGTAATATAATGGTTGAATGCAAAAGGAATAAGGAATGCAGTGTGTGTAAATTGAAGGGGCATGATGATGCCACATGTAGGAGGAGGAAAGGAAAGGAGAAGTATTCACATGACTCCTAGGCCGAGGAAGCTTTCAATCTGAGGGTGATGGTAGGGACTTCTTCACCTGTTCATTCAGACCAGATTTTGAAGGAAGGGGCTGCTTCTAGACAACCTTTTGAGCCTCCTGAAGGGCAGGAACCGATGTTTGTTTTCCCGATCTGGGATACAAGTGTGGTGGAAGGGCCTGTGCTAGTAGCTGGGGTTCCCAGTGATGCTGTCCCTGGTGAGACTATTGCACATGATACTCTTGTGGTGAAAGGAACACCTCAGTCAGTATAGGTCATGGTGCTTTCTAATGTGGAAGGGCCTGCGATGGAAGCTGAGGTTCCCATTGCACAAGATGCTTCTGTGGCACATGGAACATATCAGTTAGTTGAGGTTGTCACAATTCTGTCATCTCCTATTGGTGATGGTGGTGGGAATGCTAAGGCCTTTGCTATTTCTGATCCGGGGGGGGGGGTGGGACTTCATTCAAAAATTTCCATACAAAGCTGCCAGGAGAAAATCACAAATGTGTAGTGACCCTTCTCACCTGAAAGATCACAATAAATTCACACCCTTGAATGGTATATTCTGGTATAATGATGTTGATGAACCCCATACCCTTGATCCATTTTCTACTACTTCTAGTATTGTAGTAGATTATCTTGTGGATATACCACCTGTGCAAGCTGAGCCTCCTAACATAGGGGCTGCCACTGCCCAAGCACCTCAAAAAGTTGGGGACACTGTGCAAGTTGTGGTCGGATCACATGGGCAAGCCGAACCTTCCAGCATAAGGGCTGAAACCTCTGCCCAAGAACCTCAACACATTGGGGACACTGGGGCTGATTTCACTGATATAGTGCAGGGTGTTGGGGATTTGATCAGCAAGCCTGGAGATGCTACTAACCTGCAGGGTCCAGGGAAGAAGGGAAAGGGGAGGAAAGGGAAAGGAAGCATGCCCTTGGTGATACAGGGAGGCCCCCAGACAAGGGGAAAGACTCATCCTCAATGAAGGTTTTTTCTGGAATTGTCAAGGGCTGGGGAACTCCCAAACGGCCAGATCCCTTAGACATTCCATTATGGCCCATAATCCTATACTGGTTGGAATTACTGAACCAAAGTTTCTCTTTGACATCTGGAAAGGTTTTAAGTGGGATTCCATGGGGTACAAGTTTGTGGCACATGAAATTCAAGAAATTGAGATGGATCATTTGTGGGTATTTTGGTATGAGTCCATCTGTATTAACTTCTGCTTGGACAAGTCTTAGAGTATTCTGCTGTCTTGCAGTGTTCATTAATATGTTTTTTCAGTTTCATTTGTGTATGCCTAAAATTCTTATATTAGGAGAATGGAACTATGGGAGGAGTTCAAAGAGCCTTCTGGGTGAATGGATCATCCTTGGCTATCTGTGGGAGACTTTAACATGGTGTTGAGGCCTGAAGAAAAAACTGGTGGGAATTTCAATAGGATTGCTGCTTCTGAGTTTTCCTTTTGCATTGATCAGTGTAATCTTGTTGAGGTCCCAATTGCTGGAGCCGAGTTTACATGGTGTGGATACACCTGGAGTGGGAGTCAAGCTAGAAAGCTTGATAGAGGTTTTGTTCAGATCAGTGATTAGGATGCTCCTAATGGGATTTCTGGATTTACACTCCCTAAAAATCACTCAGGTCATAACCTGATTGTGGTGGACATTAATACAAAGTTTACAAGGTTAGGTCATCTTCATTTTTGGTTTAATAATGGGTGGATCATGGAGCCTGGATACAGAGAAAGGGTGTTAGAATATTGGTGTATTGAACTGATTGGAATTCCTCTTCAGAGGTTTGCTGAGAAATTAAAATATCTCAAGGATAACCTTAAGGAATGGAGTAGAAATTATTTCTCTAAAATTGATTCTGATATCAGGGCTGCTGAGGAGGATCTCTCATGTGCTCAGAATCGCAACCAACATCATGATAGACCTTCCCAAGAGGAAATTATGGCTCATAAAAAACTGGAAGATCTTTTAACAATCAAGGAGAGATTGATTAGAAATCAATTGAATGTTAGATGGTTAAGAGATAGAGATAGGAACTCTATGTTTCTCAATCAGATGCATCAGGGGAAAAGAGAACAGACAAGGGATATAGCAATCAACATTAATGGTCAATTACATACTTCTGAAAATGATATTTCTTTGGCGGTTGTAGAGCATTTCAAGGGATTGTATTCTGAAGATGGATAGGTTAATACACATATAATGGTGGGTAACATCAACTCATGCATTGGGGATTATGATAAATAGCTTCTTGTCACCCCCCCTCTCAAGGAGTAAATTTGAACAGCTCTTTTATCATTAAATGTTGAGAGTGCTCCTGGTCCAGATGGGTTTACTAATATATTTTTTGTGTCTTAATGGGATGTCTTGTAGGATGATCTTACCCTGGCGATCAAGGATTTTTTTTACTCATTATTACTTTCCATATGGGATGAACTCCTGATTTATTTCCCTATTTCCCAAGAAAGGTAATGCTCTTGACATAAAGGACTTTAGGCCAGTGGGTCTGGGAAATACTATACCTAAGCTAATTAGTAAGATCCTTATGAATAGGCTGGGTCGTATAGTTAGTGAGATGATTACTTCAAATCAATTTGGTTTTGTTCCTAGAAAGAATATTCAGGAGTGCCTTTTCACTACCTCGGAAAGTGTTAACCTCATGAGAAAGAAGGATAAAGAAGGAAATTTTTCATTGAAAATTGATATCTCAAAGTCCTTCGACACATTTAAATGGAACTTTCTTTTGGAGGTCCTTACAAGATATGGTTTCTCCAATGAGTTTATCAAATTGATCAGCACCATTATTTTCTCATCAAGGCTGTCCATTCTGATTAATGGTACACCTAGGGGGTTTTTCCCATGTACCAGAGGTGTGCGACAAGGGGACCCAGTTTCTAGTCTTTTATTTTCTATTGCTGAGGACTATATTATTAGATGTATTAATTACCTTGCACACATGGGTATGTATAAGAGAATTGAGTCCGGTATAAATGACTTTGCTCCACCTAATTTGTTGTATGTTGATGACATTCTTCTGTTTGGGCAAGCCTCTAGGAAAACTATTTTCTCTATTAAGGCCCTTTTTCAACATTATGAGGAAGTGGCTGGTCAAGCGATAAGCTGGGATAAATCTTTCATTGTTTTTGGCAATGGTGTCACGACTGGGAAGTAGAACAGGATAACTAGAGTCCTTGGGGTTAAAAAGGGGTATTTTCCCTTTCAATATCTTGGTGTTCCCTTATTTTGGGGAAAGGTGAAGAGGCAATATTTGGAGGAAATCTACTCTAGTATTCTCAATCAAATTGCCAGTTGGAAAGGGAAGGTGATGTCCATGGCTGGGAGGGTATGCCTTGTAAATTCAGTGATAACATCTAAATTTGTTTACTCCTTCCCTCTTTATCAGTGTCCCAGGGGACTCATCAAGGAGCTAAAAAGTCTGGTCTGAATCTTTATCTGGACAGGGTCAATCCATGAGTGCAAGACCATTACTGTTTCTTGGAAGGAGTGTATCAAGACTATTGAATTTGGGGGTCTTGGGGTCAAGGATCTCAGGAATTTTAATGATGGGATCATTGGGAAGTTCATTTAGGGTTTGATTACTAAAGACACTTATGATGATTTTTTAGTTAACCGATTCAAAGGCAGGTTAATTATTGGTTATAAATACTACCTTGAATCTTCTGTATGGACTGCTCTCAAATGATCCTTCATGCAGATCATGAATGACACAAAGTGGTTGGTTTGTTGTGACTCTAACCTCTATTGTTGGAGCACGACATGGCTTGATCGGCTGCTTCAGGACAGTATGGACATTCCCTATGGTGTTGGGAATTTCTCCATTGCTGAGTTTGTATATTATAAGCATCTTTTCGATGGCATGATTCCCCCTAAGGTGGAGCTGGAATTTCAATCTTATGCTTTTATGGATTGTGACACAATGATATGGAAGTATAATAGGATTGGACAATTTAATAATAGGGATCAATATCAGTTGGCTTTTGGGGGTTCTTGTAGTTCACCTGCATGGATCAAGAAATATAGGTCCTTGTTCATTTGACCCTCTCCCTTTTATATTATATGGAGAATTTGGAAGAACCGTGTTCCCACTCATGACTAGATTAAGAGGTCTGGTTTTATGTTTACATCAGCATGTTACTTATGTATATGAGATGAAGAAGATGTCCATCACCTGTTTGTGGAGTGTGCATATGCCAGGAAGCTATGGGATTACGTTGGAATTATGTTCGGGCTCCAAGTGAATCAGATCCTGATTCTGGATCTGCTTGCCAGGATGCCCGGTTTCTGCTGCAGCGAACAGGTGAAGAATTTTCTCCTAGTGACTGCTGCGGCTGTGATTGCATCCATCTGCGCTGCTCGAAATACTATAGCCTTTGAGGACAGGAAGGTTCCCATCCAGGATGGAATGATGTCGATTCATCCGGAGCATTATGCTGCCTCGAAGGTCCAATCTGATGAGATGTATAACAGTATATCAGACTTGCAGATTATGCAGTTACTTGGTGTTTTTGGGTAGCCTCGGAAGCCGAATATGACCAGGTACATTCGCTGGATTCCCTCGATCAGTCCATTTCTCAAATTCAATGTGAATGGAGCTTCTTCTAGTGCACCAGGACCATCAGGGTGCAGTGGTGTTTTTCGTACATACCGTGGCTTTTTGAAAGGATGTTTTTATCAATTCACTGGAATTGGTGTTGGTTTTGAAGCTGAGATATGGGTGATTATTCACACAATCAGGTATGATGTTTTTTATAATTGGAACATGCTATGGATTGAATCATATTCTTAAATTGTGGTCTAAGCCTTACAAACAAGAATGTGGAATGTGCCTCGGAGGGTACTTTCAAAGTGGGTTGAATGTCTCAATCAGGTTAGTCACCTAAACTTGATTATCTCGTATGCTTGTAAAGAGGTCAATCAGGTAGAAGATGCTTTGTCCAAGAAGGCAATCATGGAAATGGATATGGCATGGTTGTTTATGGTCCCTGAATATTGATCTTCACTAGTAGAGGTAGATATGCATGGTGTTTTATACTCTCGGTCTTTTAATAATCCCTTTGTTACCTGACTCTCTTTCTCTTTTTCTTAATAAAATTTTTCTTGGGTCCGGTTTTGACCGGATCCTGGACTTTCTTGGTAAAACTGTATCTTCTTTCTACCTTTGATCGAGTATTTAGTCTAAGTATTATTTTGATTTATTTTTCATCTTTTGGAATCAATGAATTGTACTATTGATTATTAGTGGAATCTAAAATCCAAACTAGGTCCTTCAGTTTCCCCCTTTTTGGTTTTCTATGTCATTTTTTTCAGTTTCATCATTTATTTTTTTTGCACAAAATTTTTACCCAGTGCATATCTTCTTTAATTTTTTAGGCTTTTCTAAAATGAAAGAAAATATATTTCCACTATGAATTCTCATTTTTGTTTTTTGTGCATTCATAACTTATAATCTTTCGCCACATTTCATATAAGATAGTTTGGTTTTTATTTAGGTAATTATGGAAGACAATTATAGTATGATATTTTTAGAATGGTTCCTACTACCATATGTGGAAATTAAAAATTAAGGACATTATTTTTTTCAAGATAATGCATCTGCTGGTGTTCAGTACTCGGAATCCAGAATGAATGTATATTGAAGAATTGGATTTTGAACAAGAGATAGTTTTTTGATTTCATTACTTAGTGGGTCAAAGATAACATGATGAACTATATTGTCAACATATCACACGTGAGAACTTTTTGGGAGAATCTAAAGACTACATATTCTTCCAAGATAAAAAAAATAAAAATTTTATCCTCAAATAGGAGATGGATATGATCATGTCACCACAACTATAAGGGGTGATCTTGTTATTGTATCTAAATCTATTAATATTTTTTTGATGACTCTTGATGATTTGTTGACAGTGGTACTTTTTTTTCATGTGACATTGAGGAAAATGTTATTTATATCTTATTGCCCATAAAATTTTGGGACTATAAAGATGAGTAATGATGATAATGATTATGTTTTAGGTATCCAGAATGTTTGTATGGAGACTAGTATAGGAAGTAAGTAGATTTTGAGGACTGTTCAACTTATGTATGATGTTTTTATGAATATTATTTCTACAAGAGTTCTTGATAATGGTGGTTTTATCAGTACTTTTAGTTATTTTCAATTAAATATTTCCAAGGATTAAATTATTGTGAATTGAGGTAAGAATCATTAAGGTTTTTACTGGAATAGATCTTCTATTTCTTATGATACTGCATGTGTTTTTGAGTGTTGTGTTTCTTCCATGTTATGGTATACGAGGATCATCCACATTATTTATAGTAGGATTAGTTTTTTGGATAATATAAACATGATTATAGATTTGAAAGGTGAAAAATTTGACACATATAATCACTATTTTGATGAAAAATAGTTTAGTGTGAGTTTCCATAGTCATCCTTTTTACATGAAGTCACAGGTACTTGAATTAGTTTTTTATGATGTTTTTGGTCCTTTAAAATCTAAAACCTTTATTGTGAGTCTTTATTTTAGGATATTTATTTATTAATACTCATGTAATATTTTGTTTTATGTTTTTAATGCCATAATTTAGGTGCTCAATGTTTTTAAGAAATTTCAAGTTTTAGTTGAGAGGAAATTTGGTTAGAATTTGAAATGTATTTTAACTAACAATAGGGGTGAGTATTGTAATATTTTTGATCATTATGATATGTAGGAAGGTATTAAACATCACCAGACACCTCCTAAGACACCTCAAGTAAATGGTGTAGCTGAGAAGATTAATAGAACTTTATTGGAAAGAGTTTGATGTTCAATTTTGGAAGAAAAGTTTCCCGAACATTTTTTGGATGATGCTTTATTTATTGCTTCATATGTTATCAATTTATCACATGTGGTTTCTTTTTATACAAACAATTTATAAATGTTTTGGTATGGAAAATAGATCATCAATGATCACTTACATGTTTCTGGTTTAAAGGTTTTTTTAATGTGCTTAGAGATGAGATATCCAATATGGAAGGTAAGTAAGGATAGTGTATTTTTGTTGGATATAGAAATAATGAGTTTGGATATAGGTTCTATGATCCTACTTTGAAGAAAATTGTTAGAAGATATGTTTTAATATTTATATAGGATCAAACTATTTCATACATTGATAATGGAGAAAAATCTACTTCTCTAACTTCTGATAACATTGTCAATCTTGAGCTAGTTTTTGAGTCTCATTTAATTCATGTTGTTTATTCTAATGATTGTGTGATGTGTTCAATGATGTTATAGGTGAACAAGTTGGAGTTTTTGTTTTTGATGCACCTTTTTTCCTAAAGATTAAATTCTAGTGGTTATTAAGTAACCCATAGTTCCACTCCAAAGGTCATCTCAGTATCATACCATTTCTACTCAGTATTCACCTAATGTGTATGTACTCCTCACTGAAGGGGGGGGGGACCAAAATATTTTGATTATGAGATGGAAAGTTACAAGAAGGATATATGGGTTGAAACAATAGATTATGAGATAAGATCATTTCATGAGAACCATAATTTTGAGATCATGAAGTTTCCTACAGGTAAGATATATTTTCAGAATTGATAGATTTATTGGATTAAAATTGAAGAATCAGGTTCTGTTACATGATACAAAATTTTATTCATTAAAGGAATTTTTAAGAAGAAATTTACTGATTTTGATGCGATTTTCACCTATTTTTAAAATGTACTCCATTTGGGGTTTTCTTAGTTTGGATATGAAAATTGAGTAGACAGATGTGAAGGAAACTTTCCTCCATTAAGGTTTATAGAAGTGTATTTATATGGATTAGCCAGAGGATTTTATTGAAATAGGTATAGAGAATCATGTCTACATGTTAAATTAGAGTTTGTATAGTTTGATGAAAGCTCTGGGGTTGTGGTATAAGAAGTTTGAATATATTTTTTTCTTCAGGGTTTTATGAATACATATTATGATCATTGTGTTTTTGTTCAAATATTTACTAATGATAATTTTATTATATTTTTTCTTTAAATTGATGATATACCAATTTTTGGCCATGATTCTTTTAGAATTGATATATTGAAGAAGAATATTTGTTAGTATTTTGTGGTGAAAGACTTGGGGACAACATGACATATTCATTTCATGTAAATTTACCATGATAGGAATTCCATGAAATTATAGTTATCTCAATAGAGATATATTGAGAAGGTTCTTCACATATTTTATATAGATAGAGAGGAAGTGGTTAGTACTCCTCTTTCTTTACATTTTAAGCTCTGTTATAGTAAGTTTTCTTCTACAAATGAAGAGAGAGAGGAGATGCAAAATGAACCTTAATTAGTATTTGTTGGTTTTTTAATGTATGTGATGGTACGTACTAGACCTGATATAGATGATACAGTTGGCATGGTCAATCATTTTATATTTAATCTAGGTAGAGATAATTAGAGAGAAATGAATAATATTTTTTTTAACGTCATGGTACTTCTAATTTTATATTGTGTTTTGTCAATGGGGAACCATGATTTTTAGATTTATATATTTAGGTATAGTAGTTGAAATGGATTTGAGTAAGTTTACTTTATTCTATTTGATCACTTTTACATGGGGAGTTGTATCTTGGAAGTCTATAATATAGATATTTATTTCATTATCTAACACCATGTCTAATTTTATTGCAGCTATATAGTCATACAAATATTTATTATGGATGAAAATTTTTATCCAATAGATTAACTTTAATTAGGATAGGTATGTTTTATTTTGTGATGATTAGAGTACTCTTTGTTTGGGAAAGAATACCACTTTTCATGGTTGGTAAAAACATATTGATGTTTGGTGTCATTAGATCAATGAAATCCTTGATTTGATACATTTAAAGCTTAAAAATATACACACATATGACAATGGTTCAGAAATGATGACTGGGAGATTACCCTGAGGTAAATTTGATACTTACTGACTAATTTAAGGGTTGGAAGTGACCCCCAATTGAGTTAGAGGGGGAGTATTTTGGGGTGCCTACTCCATAAGCATGTCATGTTCCAATTAAAAAAAGAAGAACAAAAATTATTTATTTGATTAGGTTTATGGAATTTTTAGTGAGAATGATTTTGTGGGTGCAACGCTCCCCACTTTCAGGCAGCACAACTAGGTGTTTTCTTAATACTTTTTAAATCTACAACTAAAGAAATTCTACGGGTCTGATTACCATTCATCTATGGTTTTCTTTGATCTAATCTTGGTGTTTTTTATCTATACCTTTTATTCAGACAGTGAACATCCAACTTTCACAGTTGGATCATTTTGGGTTTTTTTATCAAGATGAATTATTCATTTAAGGTTTATTTTATACTATGTATGCTTTATGACTTTGATCTATTATCTTATTTGTGTATTATTTTTAGATCCTTATCATATTTAGGAGTCTTTGATTTTTAATCTTGATTATTAGTGTATTATACTTTATGGACTAGGTCCCATGGTTTTTTCCTTTTGGTTTTTCCATGTTAAAAATTTCTGGTGTCATCATTTTTTTCATCACATATCTTTTGGTCGTTGTGCATCCACTTTAATTTTTAGGATTGTTTGAAAGGAATGAAAATATATTTTCTCTATACATTCTCTGATTTATTGTTTTTGTATTAATATCTTACTGTCCATCCCAAAAACATGATGGCTGGGGGAATATAATAAAAGACATGAACTTGTAATTAATTTCACCTCATATAACTCATTGGATACACTTGTATCATTGCATGGAAACACCCTCACAATGGTGTATAAACAACATATTACAACGCTCTTGTTTATCATTTTTAAAACCTGTCAAAAAATCCTCTAGATTCCTATAGGAATATGGTTATATACCATAGAATCATGGTTTTTAATTCTAATTGGGATCCATTCAATCTTACAATTCATACCTATCCATATTAGAATAATATAGACAATCATAAAGAAGATTGATAAGATGCGATCTTATTTATCTATTTTTTTCTTCATCCCATCATCCATGCCAGCTTGGTTTTTATATTTCCCCCTTTTTTTCTTCATCCTATCACCCATGACACATTTGTTTTTATATTTTCTTTATATCTACCTTGAATAAATTCCAATTTCTTCTTATATTAATATCCTAAATATAAATATTTTTATTAAATCTTTCTTTTATGCTAATCATTCTTGTTTATTTTAAATGATAACCTTTATTGGTTTATACGATTCTTCTTTTTTTAATACTTTAACAAGTTATTTATGGATTTTTTATTCACTACATATCTATTTCTTATTTTTCATTATAAATACTATTAATTGAATTTTTGAATGGTATATATTTTCTATGTTCAAGTGTTCGAGAAAAATTTTATGTAGTGTGAATATTTTATGTTTTATATTTTCATAAAGAAAATATAGTAATCATGTAGTATATTTAATATTATAGGAAATTGTTATTCGATAAAATTTAACACAACATTATCATTGACTTTGTGGCAATTTAAATGATGTCCAACCTCTATATTTGAAAAACTAACATTTTTTGTACAATCATCATTGTTTTATTTTTAACACGCCAATTATTATTATTATTATTATCTATATACAAGAACAAAATCAACTTAGAATACCTATAATTCATTGACATATGTGAGTGGAATGGTTGAAAAAAATGATAATTACTAAAAAGTATTATATGCGAAATAGTTATTTTCACATAATCATCACAAACTTACATGATTATTTCAAATTTATGAACATATACTTATTATTTACCTACTTTACATATATAATAAGTAAAATTGAATTACAAATAAAATTATAAGTTGTGTGTCTATATGATTTTACTAATCTAATATTAATTATTCACAATATGTTTAACAATTTACTATTCTTTTATTATAATTTCACAATCTATTTACAAAAAAAATTCCTAATAAGATTTATTCAATTATAACTAACCACATAAAGGAAATGTTGATAGAATAATCCATGAGACAACCTAGACCCATATCTCCGGATCTGATGCTAAAAAAATATTCATTAGATAATTTATTTGATACCATCTAAAGTAGAAAAAATATAATCTTCCAAAAATACAATGTCGATAAAAATTATCAATTCAATTAAATTCCCAAGACCTTTTATATATAAAGTTTTAGAGAGTTAGGGAAAAACATTAACTAAAAAAATTTGTTCCATCCAATGGAAATTTTTTCCAACATTACTATATTTTATTATTCTATAACAAGCCTTCAAATATCCTACAAAATTCTCTACACAAGTTATTATGCTAAGCATATAATTTTTCATATTCTTCTTTATATCCTGGGGAAATGGGAACATAAATACGGTGAGCTCAAATGTATAGTAAACGACAACATATTTTATAAGAAATCATAGAATAAATAATGTATGAATAATATGGTAAGAATAAATAATAATCAAACAATTTCATATAAATAATTATATGCACTTTCAATATATCCATGGGTAACATAACAATATAATTGGAAAAAAATAACTGATTCCCTAGTAAAGGAATACATAATGTTAGGTATTTTACACATAATATAAAATCATTGTCCCAAGAAATCAAAAATAATTGGGTATACATTTGCAAAAATACTCAGGCTAGTTAGTCTTATGAGTCACACTGATACCTCATGGAACTATTTTAGGTCCCATCCATCACTTAGTATTTCAAATTCATTCAAAATTTAAAAATAGAAAATAAAGAATACAAAATCAACATGCCTTTATAATCAATAACCAACATTATTGGAAAAACTAAAATAAACAATGTTAATAATTACTATAGTAAATAATCAAACTACCTTATCATTCAATAATAATCCCTATATAATTGAAAATAATATGGATTGTTAGTATTTTATTAGTTAATAAATGAATTATCTTCCTTGGGAAACACCCCGATCTGAATTATATAAAACATATTGGTGAAACCATATAGTGTAATGGGCATGTAGTAAGTAAATTCTAGAAATGATTTAGAATACATCCATGATAATACATAACATTAACATGAAGGAAAAACATATAGTCAAATGAGATGTAGAGACTGATAGAGATCATATTTACAAGGAAATGGTTGAAATAAGAATAAATACTTGTGTGAAAATTGAGGTAAAAAAATAAATCAGCAAGTGATTAAAGAATACTAAAAATTCATTAGAAACAAATATTTTTTAGTGAAGAAGGTATTTTTATAATTAGATATGAAAATAGAAGTTAATTAATGAAAATAACTTCCATAAACCGTTTTGAAATTAGTTTCAAAAAACTAGTTAAAAGTGACTTCCAAAATCCTTTTCATGAAGTTTTAAGGATACTTTTAAAACATTTTTTTGTAAAATAATTTCAAATAATATAATCTTGAAAAATAAAATATATTTAAGTAAGAAAATTTCAAGTGTAAGATAAAAATATACACAAGTGAAATAGAATACCTTTTCAAAACATTTGAGAAAGTAATATCCATTTATTTATGTATAAATTTAAAGATTCATTGAATAACAGAAATAAGATTTTATTTGGTAAAAAATGGAATATTTTAAATTAATCTTAATAACAAATAAAAAACATAAAAGAGAAAAAAGGTGGTTGTGTGTTTAATTTCAAAAAACAATTTTTTCATAATTTTTTAGAGTGTTAAAAGTGACATGTATTGAAAATTTTAATAATATCCCTTTTAAACATTTTTATAAGGTCAATGATCACTAAAAATGACCTTTAAAAATTATTTTAGTATAGAGAATATTATTCTTGAATAAATATAATTAATATGGATATTGAAGAGAAAGATTCCTGATAAAAAATGATAAATAAAGTTGGGTTTTCATATAAAAATTCTTTCAATGTTTATGAGTACCAATGAGGGGGAATGAAATTAGTACTTCAGATCCAGTAAAATTGTTAGAGTAACATAATTTTTATGGCTTCTAAGAGATAAATATCATATAATTAAAATATCTCTAAAAAATATTTTATAACTTTTATTGATGGTGAATCATGAAAGGTGTGGGTGTTATTTTTATGAATTAACGACCAAATGATGGATCACATCAATATGTTCCACTTCATAGAGGAGTGTGAAACTAGAAGGAAGATGAAGTTAAAACATTCAGAAAAATTGAAGTGTACACATCTGGGTAGTTTGATAGAAATGATAAGATTCAGTTTATCTAACATGAGAGTAAGGTCCCACAAATCACATAACACAACACGGTTATAGAAAAGATGAAAAATACCATCCTGAAGATGGTCAGGAACATGGTGAGTCAGGAAAATATACCTAATATAATTTTTAGAGAAACTATTTGAGTTTCATGTTTCCCAATCAATAGATCACCATCAATACCTCTAATTATTTATATTCTAAAGAGGTGACGCTCTGGTAAAGGCCTACTACTTGTTCCATGGGGGAGAAGATAGGATTAAGAACTCAACTAACCCATTTCAAGGTAATAACATCTAGGTGCATCTATAAGAGAACCAAATAATATTTCTTGTATCAATATATGAATGTTTTTTCTTGGAGTATCAAACTCACATTATATTACCAAAATAATGTAATGTTTTAAAATATGTGTTTAATGAAAAAATATTTTATTTAGAAACATTTAAAAAAATTATTACTTTTTATAAAATTTGTAAAATAATTTGAAAAATTCTCAAGAATTATAAGGTTATGTTATATGAATTAGAAGCTAATCATACCAAAATCATGTTTTATAATGTCAAAGTGATCAAGAGAAAGGGGTTTATTGAAGATATCAGTAAGTTGAGGTTTGTGGAAGCAAAGTAAAGAATGATATCAACTTTTTCATAGTGACCATGAAGAAACTAGTATCTCAGATCAATGTGCTTAGTTTGAGAATGAGGGAGAGGTCTTTTAGATATTCTAATTTCACCAGTGTTTTCACAGTTGATAGGTACATGATCATATACATTCTCAATGTCTAATAGGGTATGTTTCATCCATATAATTCAGGAATGAAAACTCCTAGTGGCTATATATTCTGCTCCAGTTATAGAAAGATTAATATTATTTTTTCTTATTACTACTCTATGAGATAAGGAATTTTCCTAGTAGATGGGTAATCACACTAATACTTTTTATGTATAGTTCACATCTTCCAAAATTGGCATAAAAAAACTAAGTTCAAAATAAGTTCTCTTTGGATAAAATAATACAAGGTTTTTATTTTTATTAACTTATCTAAAAATTATTTTGAGATAACTCAAATGAGTTTCCTTCATATTTGATTGGAAATGAGAATAAAGGAAAACACTACACATGATATATGTCTGGGCTACTGTAAGGTAAAGAATACTTCTAATCATACTCTATAAATATTCTTGTTAACATGTTTAAAAACTTAATCCAATGTTATCATATATGTATTACTCATGGGTGTGCTAATTTCCTTATCTTATGATCTATGAAAAAAATATTAAAATATCATTATAATATTTAAATATGTTCTGAAAAGCTCCCTTTGAAATTTTAAAAATTTGAAAGTTAAGGAATAATTTGAGTCATCCCAAAAAATCCATTTCAAATTATTTATTCATTAATTCAGAAAATTAATTATAAGGATATTCTTAGGTCAAGTTGAAAATAAAATCATCAACATAAATTTGAATAATTAATAAGAAATTTGAAAATGATTTTTGAAAAAGAGTGGTGTTAAATTTTACCATTTTAAAATCATCTGATAAAATGAATTTTCTTAACCTTTCATACCAAGCTTAGAAGGATTTTTTTAAACCATAATGATCATTAGTTTACATGAAAATAGAATTTAAATCTTTTTAATTTTCCAAACCGGGTGCTTGATCCACAAAAATATTATTAGAAATAAAACCATTTGGAAAAGTGAATTTGACATCCATTTAAAAAAGTTTGAAATTGAAGTTAGTGGTTAATTACAACATCATTATGATGGATTGTAACCAGTAAATGGGTGTAAAGATTTAAATATAATTAATACATTCTTCTTGATTATAATAATTAGTAACAAGATTATCATATTTATGGATGATATTTTCTTGTTCTCCTAGTTTGTTTTGAAAAAACCACTTGATTCCAATAATTGGATGACAATCAATGCATTCCATGAGAGTCTAAAGGTTATTACTTTGAAATTGGTGTAACTCATCTTCCATTGAAGTTATTTAGTCTTAATAATTAATAGAATCATCAAGGGTTTTATGATCAAGGTGAGAGAGAAAATATTTATTTTTAACATTTTTTAATACCAAAATTATTATTCGAGTACCGTATTATAATTCTCCAAATTTTTTTTAAGGGAATGGACTTCGGATTTAACCCATGAATTTGGTAAAGGACTAGATGGGGGTTCTTGACCATCTTCAATTATTTTTGAAGACTAAGGTTTAGGTATGGTCAAAATAGATTGGTCAACATCATTATAAATTTGAGGATGAGGTTTTGGAAAATTTTCATCAATTTTTTTGTAAATTGACTCTTAGAAGGTCTTGGTACTTTTTTTGAAGACTCAGTAGGCTTTACTTGAGTTTATGTACCTAATAAAGATACATTCATAATATTTTTGGTCAAACATTACTATATTATCCTTGGTGTTAAGTAAAAAGCATTTATAACTGAAAACATTAATGTAGAAAACTTTAGGATATTTCATTTCCAAATATCATAAGGGTTTTTTCTAAAGACATGTCTTATATGTACATGATCAAGGATATGGAAAGTAGTATTGAACTCATCTGATCAAAAGTATTGAGGTATTTTAAAATCACTCAAGAGAGTCATAAAAATTTCCTAGAGGTTCATATTCATCCTTTCAACAACCCCATTTTGTTGAGGTGTTCTAGGAGCATAATAGGAATGATGATAACCTTATAAGGTACAATGTTCATAAAAGTGTTTGTTATAAAATTATAAACCATGGTCACTTATATGGGAAATATCTTGTAGCCTTTTTCAATTTATAATTTCTTATAAAATTTTATAAAGACATTATATATATCATTTTTATGAGATAAGAAGAAAATCCATGTATATCTAGTATAATCATCGATAATTAAAAAGGTATAAGATTTAAATCCTATAATAGAAAATCTAATTTTTATTAAAATATTAGATTGAAGAAGTTATAATATTTTAGAGGATGAAACTTCCTTTTTGTGTTTTAAGGAATATTTTACATGTTGGAAATGTTCACAAACTAAGTTATCTTTTAATTTTTTGGGTAAATATCTTACTAGTTAGTTACTGTTGACCTTAAAATAAGATTAACTACTAAAATGACCTAATAAAAAATTATAATTCCAATTTTCATTATCCTATGAACATAAATACTTAATATTTTAACTTCTAATAGATTTTAGAAATATAGAATATTTTGTTTGAAAATGAGATACAACAGATAATTGTTTTCCTTTTGAATTAAAATGGTAAAAAATCATTTTCCAATGTAATTATGAAACAAATATCACAAAATTGATTAATATATAGTAAATTATTCTTCAGCCTATTACAAATAAAACATATTTAATTAATGTATAGTTGGAGAGACCAATAATAAAAGTATTCGTGATTTTATGTTTTGAATCCTCTCCAAATGTGACATTTCATCTATTGATGTTTTTGAGATGATTTAATTTTGAAGGATCACCATACATGTGCCTTGAGAAACCAAATCCCATATACTAAGTATCTTTTTAGGTTCCATCCTTTATGCATTTGTTAAAAAATATTATGAGACTAATGTTTTTTGAACCCAAATCTTGGCCCCCCATAAGTTTTCCAATAAAGTCTTTAGAAACCATACTTGTTTAGAAAATGTTTTTCCATTATAAATGTAAGATTAGATAGAAATTATTTTCTGTCAACCATTATTAGATTTTTGTAGTTGTATTCATAAATAAGATGACCAAATTTCATGCAATAATTAAGAAATTTATTTGGTGAAGTTCCCTTTACAAAAATTCTATTTTTATAGTTTTTTGGAAAACTGTATTATTTTGAAAAACCTATTCTTGAATTACTTTTAACTATACCTTGAGGGCCTAAAATAATATTAAAATATTGATCACCATGATTTAATTAAGATAAATTGTTTTAATAAAATTTAATTTTAGATTCTATATTCTTAATGTCTGGTTGTTCTTTTAATTTTAAAACCAAATAATCATTTTCATTTAAAAGTTGAACTACTTTTAAAAAAACTAGATTTTATTTCTTTTTGAATCCAATTTTTTTTAACCAAATTCAAAAAAATATTCTAAAGTTGAACTCTAGTATAAATGATACCTTCCTAACTTAAATAATATTTTGAATAAGTGAAAGATAATGAAGTAGAACATGCATAATTCTCTTCATCACATACCTCAACTTCGTATATGAAGATCTTAGAACTTTTGTTTATTGATTTTGATGATGAAAGAGAATCCTTGTTAGCAGTCACTCACTCAAAAATAAATTTTTTTACCAAAAAAGACAAGAAATACCTAAAAATTAGGGTGGTCTAAAGTGATGCTACCCCAATGCATCATCATTGATAGTAAGATTAGAATCATGGGGTAAGTCTCCTAATCTACTTTAAATTATCAGGGTGTCATTCGAGATTCCTTTAATAGAATGGCTATCTGCAGTGAAGTTCCCCTCTATCCATGTATGAGAAACACATATTCCATTTCCAATGAGAATTTTTCACCTCCATATTAAATAAACCAAATTCCACAGAATATTGTTTTTATATTAAATAAAGGTAATCAAGTGTTTTGGGTTTGATTTAACCTCCACAATATCGAAGTTATAAAGTCTTCATATGAAAATTCTAATGTGATAAGATATAATATCTTCTTGGATGCAAACCAACCTTATGGTGTCCTGTACTAGAGCTCCTCCTCTCATATGCCCCACCTTACGGGAACCTTACACATTTAATTTATTCCCTGACTTTAGTGATTATGATTTTAACCACATTTCTTGAGATATTGTGCCACCATAGTTGTGACTTCAAGATGTGAGGCCTCTATCATGAACCAGTGTATCCCCTCCATGAAATAAAGGACTAAGCTCAACCACCAATGATAGGACCCGAATCCGCAAAACCTAGTTGGAAGTATTGTTGTGTTCACAGATTTCGTTTATCTTTTCCCCATATCTCCCAAAAAACCATGGAGAATACC
The DNA here is from genome assembly GCA_963277665.1 of Viscum album. Taxonomy (NCBI): domain Eukaryota; kingdom Viridiplantae; phylum Streptophyta; class Magnoliopsida; order Santalales; family Viscaceae; genus Viscum; species Viscum album. The sequence goes on along the minus strand of OY728134.1, from coordinate 1,156,563,296 downwards.
AAACCTCATATCTTAACCTCTCAAGAAGATGAGTCTTAGCCACTTGAAACCTAGTAAGAAAATATTTTAAATCCCCTTCCTACACATGAATACCAATCTTTTGTCCAACCAACTCACAAGTGATGTGAGCCCAATCACTATGAAAAAAATTCCAAATAGATTCGATATTATGGTTTATGCAACACACACATCATGGTTCCAAGTTTTTCCTTTTAATTTAAACATTATCATCCATTGAAATAATTTTATTATATATTCTCTAGACCAAGATGTTTATGTTGTCTATACAAGCCGGGAAATGTGAAAAAGAAAAATTGAAGAGAACATAAAAGAGCATTCAAGCTTATATTTCACATATTTTAAGACTACAATTTCCAAAAATTTATAGGCATTTAAAAATAAATGAAACCAACTCATTAAAGAAATGAAACATCCAAATTAAATGGACACATTAAAGAAATAAAATAGCCACATTAAATAGGCTCATTAAATAAATTAAATAGCCACATTAAATAGACACATTAATGAAATGTAACTGCCACATGGAGAAAAACCTTTGTATTTCCACCAGATGTACTTGGTTTACAATTCCAAAGTTAACCTTGAAACCAAAACATGATTCATTATGATCATCATTCTTAGATGTTTGAATGCATATATCAATAATTCCTTTGTGAAAATTTCTGGTACCTATTCCGTAGTATGAAAATACTCCAATTTTATCATTTTCTACTTCACATGATCTCTCAGAAAATGATATTGGGTATTATTTTGTTTACTTCTTCCATACTATACCAGTTTTTTGGATATTTTAATTTCTAACTTATTATCCATATATATGACAATTGATCCATCCTACTGATGCTTTAACTCCTTACCAGATTTATAAATCAAATTCCTTCACAAACAATGGACGATGCAGTTACGTACTCTACTTCACATGTGGATAGGGAAAACACATTTTGCTTACTTGAATTCCATGTGAAAGCAGTATTTCCAAGAAATATTACATATCCAATGGTTCTTTTTCTTTCATATTTTTCACCTCCCCAATCACTATCTGAGTATTCATATAGCCTTGATTTATCATTGTATGGATAGAAAAGACTAAATTCCACTGTTCCTTTAACATACATAAGGATTATTTTTGTATTTAGCCAATGTGATTCTTTTATTACTTCCATATACCTTCTTATAAGTCAAAAAATGTAGACAATATCTGGCCTTGTGATTGTGAGGTACCTTAAGATTCCAATAAGACTCTTGAATAGAGTCAAGTCAATGCTTCTTACTTCTTTATCTTTTTTCATTTTAAGCCAGTTTCTACTAGTGTTTGTACACTATTTCAATTGGTTAACTCAAACTTTTAAAGAAATTTATAAGCATAATTATTATAATATATATAGATGCCTTTATGTTGTTTCTTTACTTCTATGCCCAAGGAAAAGGACATGATACCTCCATCTTTCATCTCAAAATCCTTCAACATAGCCCATTGAATTCATCGAATATCAGACAACTATTCTCTATAAATAGAAAATCATCTACATACAAGCATGTTATAAGTATATTTCTATGATCATTCTTCTTTATTTAAACTTCATGCTAATATATACATTGCATGAAGCCGTTATCTTGTAGATAGTTGTCGATGCATGCATTCCAAGCATGTGGAGTTTGTTTCAACCCATATATAATTTTCTTCTGTTGATATACCTTGTCTTTCTATCCTTGTATAATAAATCCTTTAGGTTGGTCAACATAGACCTCTTATTCTATAATTCCATTCATAAATGCAGACTTTACATCCATTTGGTAGATCATCCAACTGTGATGGACTACAAGGAATATAATCATCCTCACAGTGTTAAGGTGAGAAATAAAAGCAAATAATTATTCATATTCCACCCCATAATTTTATTTATATCCCTTTTATATGAGCCTTTCCTTATAGCAATGGATCTCACCATCATCATTTCTCTTGATCTTGTACACTCATTTAACACCAATGGTTTTCTAGCTATTAGAAAGTGTATTCATCTCCCACATGTAATTTTTCTCTATGTCGTGAATGTCTTCTTCAATATAAATTCTTAAACATTCTTCCGTTATGGATTATTAAAATTTCAGAGGCTCATGATCTACATACAAGAAAAAAAGATTTACCTATTTGGTTTTCTCATAGATTTATCCTATGTTTTTCATCTTTATAGGCACCATAGGTGAGGATGATCTAGACAAATTTTGACTTTATAGAATGCTTTCAAAAGTGATGGAATTTACTCCTAGACTCTTATGTACTAGCGATGTGCCTAAGGAAGGTGTTGTGGGCGTTTTATCCGGATAATCATGCCTTTCTTCAGGATCTTCAACTGGAATATCTTTGTTTGATTCTTGATCCATCCATTTCCATGCTTCTTTCTCACTAAATACCATATCTCTACTCACCACTAATTTATTAGTTAGTGGATTGTATATATTGTAGGCTTTAGATGATTCACTATAGCCAATGAGGGTGCACATCTTGCCACGATCATCAAGCTTCCTTCTTCTTTCTTTTGGAACTTGAGAATAGACAACACACCCAATGATTCTTAGATGTGCCATGCTCAGTTTGTAACCCCTACACACCTCTTGTGGTGTCAAATTTATGATGATCTTGTTTGGAAACCTATTGAGTAGATAGGTAGTACATGGAACTTCTTCTGCCCACAATATATTTGGTAGCCCTTTATTCTTCAGCATGGTCCTCATCATGTTGAGGATGGTGCAATTATTTTGTTCTATAATGCCATTATATTGTGGCGTGTAGGTTGCGGTGTACTGTTTCTTGAGGCCTTGTTCCATGAAAAAATATTGAAATTCATTTTAAGTGTATTCTACACCTCTATTATATATGAGTACTTAGATTTTATGACCACTTTCTGCTTCAACACGATCTTTGAAAATTTTAAATATAGTAAAACAACGTTTTTCTTTGATGCATATATCCAAAGTTTTCTGCTGAACTTTTCAATGAGGGTAATAAAGAACATATTACCTCTAAGTGAGGGTGATTTAAGTGGTCCGAAAATATCAGTGTGAACCAACTGAAGTGCTTCCTTTGATCTTCTGGATAGTCCACCTAGGAAGGAGTTCCATTGATGCTTACCGAGTGTACATGCCTCACATACATGATTTGGAACTTCAATTTCAAGTAAGACACACACTATGCTTGATGAGGATAAAAGTTTAGTTCCACTAAAATAGAGATTTCCAAAGTGCATATGCAATATCCATAAGTCATTCTTTATGAGTCCAAAGAGAGACTCCTCAGCCTTTATGTTGATATGCAGCAAAAACATGTGATTCTTCTCTATTTGGACTTGAGAAATAAGTCTCCTGTGAGCATCTCTTATAGACAAAGAAGAGTTTTCCATGTGTATAGAATAACCCTTCTCAAGGAATTGTCTAATACCAATGATATTATTTTTCATGTTTGACACATAATACACATTAGAGATGTAATTTGACTCACCATTATTTTGATAGATTTTAATTTTACCTTTTCCAATCATGAGTACCTTTGATGAGTCGCCAAATCTCACATTTACATGAAATTTATCTATGAGTTCCTCAAATAATTATTTGTTACCACTCATATGGTTGATTTCAACCATGTCGAGATACTACACATGTAATCATTCACATGCCTTTTGTTGTAGAGTGTGTTGACTTCTTCTTCATAGTGAGATGCTTCAACATAGTTGGATCGTTCATCATGATCTATTTTTCTCCAACACTCAAAGGCATAATTGATAAATTTCTTGCAATTTTGGAATTGAACATTTTTTGAGTTTCCATGAACACACATGAATCGGCCTACATTATTTCCTCTTCCACATAAGATGGTAAAATTTTATTTCTTTTTTTGATGGATTGGATGATATCTGTTCCCTCTGCCTCTTGCACGATAATCAACTCATTGAGTTTGACCATTCTTTTGTTCTTGTAGAGTCAACCTAGACTCTAAGGCATGCTCAATCATTGAACCCGTATTCTATTTCATTCATTGCTCTTATAATTACAAAGATCCCATCGGTTTTTCAATTTACGGTTTTTCAAAATCCTTTGATTGATCAATTTCCACAAAAACATGCTCAAATTTGGTTGTGAGAGATCAAAGTGCTTTTCAATGACATGAATTTCCTCAACGTTTTCATTATTTATTTTAAAATTGTTTACAATAACAATATAATGTGAGAAGTATTCATAGATACTCTCATCATCCTTCATTCGTACTGCTTTGAACTCCGCTCTTAGTATTTGAATATGAACCCACTTCACTCGATCAACACCCTAGAAGATGGTGCTAAGGGAATCCCAATATTTCTTTCTTGATGTTTCTTCGGAAATATTTTCAAATGTTGATTCATCCAACTTTTAATAAATGAGGAACAACACCTTGTTATATTTCTTCCTTTGATTTTTGAGATTCATCCTTTATTCATTTGTGAAGGGGGTTTCTTCCTCAGTAGTGGGTACTATATACCCATTGGTGATGATCTCCCATAATTCTTGTGATCCAAGCAATGCCTTCATTTGGATAAATCACCTTTCGTAGTTGTCCTTAGACAACTTCAGACCTTTTGGTTGAATTATGGTGTCCATATTATAAAAAATCGGGGATGCCTTGGAACCGGATCTAATAAAATTTATTGGATATACAAGCTGGTACGAGTGAGAAATAAAAATAGAAGATAACACAAAGGATCTTTCAAGCTTATATTACATATATTTTGCAGACTACAATTACCAACAATTTATAGTCATTTACAAGGAAATGAAACTGGCACATTATGGAAATGAAACATCCACATTAAATGGAAATATTAAAGAATTAAAATATCCACATTAAATGGAAGAATTAAGAAATGAAACATCCACATTAAATGGACACATTAATGAAATGAAACAGACACATGAGGAAGAACCTTTGAATTTCCACAGGATGTATTTGGTTTGTAATTCCAATAGTTTAACTTTTCTAGTATTTTGTTGAACCAGATCTTGGTATCCCAGATGTCTATCTACTCATTCAGACATTTAGAGAAAACCAAATCCCAAGAACTCAAGGCTCCAGACTCCTATTTCATGAACACACATTTTCCCATTTCATCAAAAAGGATAATCCTTTCATGTTGGTTTTTTTATCTTCCTCAAGGATAGTTGAAATGGGAATGGAGTGAAAAATTGCTTGCTCAAACATGATATCTAGTACTGATCATCCTGGAAAAGAGAGAGTTTTTTATAGCTTTCTTGAATGTGATCTCCTAGCTACCTTACCTGGCCTGCATGGAGTTGGTAACACTCCTCAGGTTCATCACAACCTCCTCAACCAGATTTTTGGACCATTTCCATGAATCCCAATGACATATCTCCTCACTTTTTTTTATCCCAAAATAAAGTAATTTATGATTTGGTTCCACCACAGAAAGATATAATTTTTTTATTTTTACAAAAAATACGGGATATTATCTGATTAACCTATAATTCAAAAAATTATTTTTTCATCTTTCTATCCGAGATGCGGGTTCCTAAGTATTCCATCAGCAACCTTCTTTTTGTAATTCCATGCTTTTCTTGAATGATTTGTCAGTGGTTAGTCTAGAAGGATTTGTAAAGATATAAACTACTCATTGTGAATATGATGTGTTATCTGCTCTTGAAAAAGTAAGCCTTCATTGTTCTATTGAAAAACTCAATTTATTTGATCCTTCCATTAATGAAACTTTTAGATATTTCTTACTTTTCTTCTTGCCTTTATACTTTTTCCTATTTAAGGGATGATTTAGATTTATGTAACACTTCTTTTTTCATTTGAAGTAAGTGAATTCCATTTCTTGATTTTAGTTTTTGAGTATGTAAAATGATATTTTCGTTTTCATACCTTTTCATCTTCTTAGTATGATGAGAATAGTCAATGTCACTTGTGGTGGTTTCTTCATTCAATTCCTTGAATACATTTTTTTAATTTAATTGACCTCCTTTGCCTCATTTTTGTCTTATATTTTCATAGTTATCTCATATTTCATGAGAGATATGAAAAAATCCTTAACCAAAATGCTCTTTATAATCGTTGTTCACATAGATTAAGCACCTATTGGTCCAATGAAAAACTTGTTTTTTTTTCAGATTTGATGGATCATTCACAATGTTCAAGACATAAACGTCCTCACAAATGAAAATTTTTCTGAGTAATAATGACAAATAAAGCACCAGATCCAAGATAGGATATTTTCACATTAATTTTTCTAATTAATTTAAGGACAAGAAGATAGTTTGTCTTGATTTTGATATCTATTTTCATTTAGAATGTTGATAATTCAATCTTGATAGGTGTTGAATTGTTTTATTGTGTGACCCAACGTAGATCCCCTCTAGTGGTGATCCACATGTTCTCCTAGAATCTAAAAATAGAGTTGATGAGTCATCAGGTGCTAGAACTTTGTATTGATTGTATTTTTTTATTCAAATTTTATCACTTCCTGGATTAAAGGAATATATCTTGTACTTTTCATTCTTGAGAGGATGAGTGAAGGGGGATCTTTAGAGGAATCCTATGTCTACAATGATTAGAATCGTTTAGAATGTTACAGTTGTATATTCATAGACCAAGGGTTATGGTTTAATATTTAATTAATTTCACAAGGTCCCTTTAATAAATGTATTAGACCTTGTCAAACCCCATTCCATGTAATAAAATAATTTTATTATTTCATTCCATGTCGTGTGCTAACCAGTGCAATGATAAATATTATTATACAGACTTGAAAATTAATATTTATCATCAGACATAACCTCATCCCACTCATCCTCCTAAACATTTAAAGAATACCAAAATAAATATTAACACTAAATATTTATTCAATAAATAAATAAATATTCTATTCACAGAATGATGAATAAATATTTATTTATTATTCACATAACTAAATATTTTTTTAATAAATAAATAAAAATTTATTAGAACGTGAATGAAAAGTGATAAAAAATAATAATTATTCATGTAATTAAATAATTACCTTGATAATAAATATTTATTTAATATTTTTGTTCATTTAATAAATCTCTAATAAATATCCATTCTCAGTTTAGAGAATAATATTTATTCCAATTGTTAAATATAAATAATATTTAACTAAAATCAAAGGAAACACTTTGTGTGTGACCCTACAAGCCTCTACCTCAGTGAAATTAAAAGTGCTATCCTAAACCCAAATATTACTGTCTATTAATGGGTAAAGGAACCGATAGAGGAAGAAGATACGTCACAAAGAGAAAGCCACATATGGACACTCATAGTGTAATATAATATGTTATTCATGATATCTTATCAGAAAGGTTGTATAGATGTGTCATTAACCTTAATGATTAGCATATATTTCTTGGATTATTTGGAATGAATATGGCTATATAAAAATGGACATGAAATTTATTTCAACAATTCTATTCCAATCAAAGGGCCAAGATATAAACTTCTATAAATATTGAAATGAAAAATCCTTCAAAAACTTATTCATTAATAACATATCATTTGTGATGCACCCCATGTGACCAAATTCACCACAATCATATACCACCATAGTTTATAGCAATACATGAAAGTGTGTGATTAATGACATGAATTAATAGTAATAATAAAGTCTAAGGACCATTACACATTCTCATAGATAGGAACACTAAATGATACATAGACATGTGGAATTCTAACAGGTGGGTCAGTTCTCTTAATCTCCCATATTGGAGCTTTCCAAATGGGAACTTCATGAGTAGAAAACTCAAATGATTTTTGAGTAATAAAACCTCAAATTAAACATACTATGTTCCCCGTCATATAATCTTATTTTACCAAAGAACAAGTTTTAAGAATATCATTATGGAATTTCAATTTTCTCATCATAGTGGGGGATTATTATTCTTTTTTCATTATCATATATACTCAAGGACATTATTACATTAATGTTACATTGAATTATGAATGATATGTAATAATATATTTTAACTAATAGTTACTTCTTTGAATATACTTGAAATCTAGAGTACAAACAATTGTTTCTAGGACACCAACTATAATATAATTCCATGTGGAATAGATCCAACTTCCAATAACATTAATTTTTCTATAATTCACATGATGATCATGTTTATGAAGAGTTTAGGATTTAGTTAAGGGATCCAAAAAATTGTCTTATGTGGAAAATCTAGTCAGAGTAATGTCACCTATCTAAGAAAAATCCCTCAAGAGAAGATATTTTTGTAGTATGTTCCTCATCCACTAATGTGACCTTGGATCTATTGTAAGATCCACAACTGTAGAATTATCACTATTTAGTTTGATAGTATCATTACAACTAGGTACCATAGAAAGATCTTGGATAAATATATAAATCTAAACTACTTCTTTAGCTACCTCAAATTATGCAATTTACTTTGAATCTATTGTATAATCGGTAACCACTATTTTATTTGATCTCTTTCATCTCATATAACATCGATTAATAGTGAAGATGTATCCCAACTGCGATTGTTGATTGACTTGATCTAATTGGAAACTAACATCAACATATCCCCTGATAAATAGTTCTCCATATCCTCTATAGAAAAGGAAAATATCCTTAGTAATCCTCAAATACCAAATGATAGTATTGACTACTTTCCAATGGTGGTCACCTAGGTCATCTTGATATCTTAAAAACGTTCTTAAGGTGTAGGTGGAATATATCATTATAAATTGTATATAATATATGATTGACCCAATTGTTGATGTGCATGACGTGCATGTCATACTCTATCATTCCTCATGTGTTTGAGGACACATTTTCATGGAATGATGAATTCCTTGTTACCCTAGTAACAATACCATCTTGGATTGATCTATATTTAATCTATTTGAAATCATGTTAATGTATATACTTTGTCTTAGTCCAAGAATACTCTTGAATCTATCATGATGGATCTTGATCCCAAGAATATATATTTCTTCACCTATGTTATTAATGGTGAATAATTTATTCAACTAGTATTTAACATACTATAAAACTTGTATTTCATTTCCAATGGGTATCATTCCATCGAAAAAACTATCATGAGAACAAACACACTTCCTCTAAACCAATTATAGAGAGAAGTCTCACATTCATTCTTTATGATACCAAATTTTATTACGGATTCATCAAACCAAATTTTCCTTGAACAAAATTCTTATCTTAATCCATAAATGGTTCTCTGTAACTTTTATATATTATTTAGAATCATTTAGAGTGAAAAACCCTTCATGTTGTTTCATATAATCATCTTCCTGAAATTTCCTATTAGGGAAATCTATTTTTTCATCCATCTTCTAAATCTCATAGTAATGGTATATTTCTATTAAAATTTTCATTTTTATTGATTTTAATATTGAAACTGATGAATAATTTTTTTTTTCATATTCTATGAATTGATTTTGTTTAGATCCTTTTATAATATGTCATGCTTTATTGGTAATGAATTGTCCAACCAAATCTAGTTTCTTCTTGAAAACAAAATTACAACCAATAGGATTTACATCTATATAGGGTCTACCAAGACCTAGACTTGGTTTTTTTACATGGAATCCAATTAATAATTCATAGATTACTTCCATTTTTTATCTTCTATATCACTTACTGCTTTATCATAGGTTATAAGAACATTAATAAGTCACAATCCTCAGTTAATAGAAAACCTTAGCATTCTTCTTATCTAAACTCTCTTGTACTTTTATATGGTACTTGTATCTCTATAAATTCCTCTTCTATGGGTATTTTTGTAATATTTTCATATGAAAACTATTTTTTACGTTTTTCCTTGACTTCATCGATGTCTATCTCACTCCCACAATCTCAAATGAGATATGATCCCTTTAAAGAAAGGTGGGACCTCTAAAAACCAAAACTTTCTTATCTGAATGATCATGTAGGTAATATACTTTAGTTTACTTAGGATACCATCTAAAGATAAACATAGCTCCTCAAGGTTCAATATTGTTTCTAGAAATAGACTTAACATTCTGTTCACAACCCCACACTTATACATGCGATAACATGGGTTTATTTCCATAGTGTGTATTCATCACACTATGACTCAGATTCCATGCATGTGTCCTTGTACAATGGAAAAGGACACATGGTGTGTAAAAAAGGAGTACATATCATGTAACCTTGTGTTATCTAACCAGATTTCTGGGCACCTCAATATGGGATATTTAAATGTGATCTTCCTTAATTATTAAGTGATCTTGGTTATATAAGTGAGAAACAAAGGGTGGGGGAGGAATATATATCAACAATTACATAATGAACAGATCAAACATGAAATGAAATTTAAATTAGAAATTCACAATGATCAATAATTAAATATATAATGATTAATTTGAACGTTACCACTTTGATACCACTTGATGGTTCTGGACATAGCGTAAGAGACTATTGGTCCAATGAAAAACATGGATATTATAGATTTGATGGATCATTCTCAATGTACAAGAAGAAAAATTCATGACCAATGGATATTTTTCTGAAGAATATTGAAAAATAAAACACCGAAACCAAGAGATGATCTTTCCACATCAATTTTATAATTAATTTTTTCATAAGAAGAATATTTAACTCCATATTGTGATCATTATTCATTTTGAATATTTATTTTTCTGACCTAATTGGTGTATAATAATAGAATTGTGAGGACCCAAAATAAATCCACTCTAATGGTGATCCATATGTGATCCTTTGATCTCCAAAGAGTGCTACAGAATCAATGGGTTCTAGCATGGTTGATTGATCATCCTATGTTATTCATCTTTGATTTCTTAACGTTTCTATGGGCCTAAAATAATTTATCTTGTTCTTTTCATTCTTTGTAAGATAATAGGAGGAAGGGTATATTGAGCGGTACTTTTTATACACAATGATTAACATCATCTTGAATGTGATAGTAGTCTATTTTTAGAAAAACGGTTCAGGTTTAATATTTAAATAATTGTACAAGGGTCCTTTAATAAAGTATTTAACCTTCAAAAACCACATTCCATGTAATAAAATAATAATCTTAATTTTTTAAGTGGTGTGTGCTTACTGGAGCAATGATTTATATTTTTTTCTAAACTTTAAAATTAATATTTATCAGTGGACCTATACTCGACCTTCTCATACTCCTCAACATTTACTGAATAACTGATTAAATATTATCACTAAATATTGATTCATTCAATAAATAAATATTCTACTCACAAACTAGCGAATACATATTTATTTAATATTTTCATAAATAATTAAATTATTTATTTAATAAATAAATAGTTATTTATTAATGTGTGAAGAACAAGAGATAAATAATAATATATATTCATGGAATCAAAAAATTAACTTATGAATACATATTTGTTTTATATTTGTACTCATTTAATAAATCTTGAATAAATATTAACATTCTTTCTGAATATTACTATTTATTAAAATTGTTAAATATAAATAATATTTAACTGAGATCAAAAGAAAAACTTTGTGTGTGACCCACTATGTCTCTTTCCCAATTGCATTAGGCGGGCATGACTAAATTACAAGATTACTATCTACCAACAGGTGAAGGAACCCATAGATTAAGAAGATACGTTACAACAACAAAATAGCATATAAACTATCAATGTGTAATATAATACATTTTTCATGATATCTCATTAAGTAGGTGGCATACAAGTGTCATTAATATTGATTATTGGCATTTTTTACTAGGATTATATGGAATGAACATGTCTACATCACCATGGCCATGGAATTTTTTTCAAAAATTTCATTCCAAATAAATGGATGAGGTATCATCATCAATAAATATGGAAGATAAATCTACTTCCTTTTAATATTCATTAATAACATATCATTCTTGACACACCTAATGTTCCCAAATTTGTGTTGATCATATGTCAACACTGTTTATTTGGCCAAAAACCGTGTTGACATATGATCAGAAAAAATTTGGGAACATTAGGTGTGCCAAGAATGATATGTTATTAATGAATACGAAAAGAAAGGATATGTATCTTCCATATTTATGGATGATGATACCTCATCCCTTTATTTTGAATGAAATTTTTGAAAAAAATTCCATGGCCATGGTGATGTAGACATGTTCATTCAAGATAATCCTAGTAAAAAATGCCAACAATCAATATTAATGACACTTGTATGCCACCTACTTAATGAGATATCAAGAAAAATGTATTATATTAAAAATTGATAGTTTATATGCTTTTTTTTGTGACATATCTTCTTAATCTATGGGTTCCTTCACCTATTGGTAGATAGTAATCTTGGAATTTAGTCAAGTCTGCCTAATGAAATTGAGAAAGAGACATAGTGGGTCACACAAAAAGTGTTTCTTTTGATCTCGGTTAAATATTATTTATATTTAACAATTTGAATAAAAAGTAATATTCATACTGAGAGTTAATATTTAGTCAAGATTTATAAAATGAGTACAAATATTAAACAAATATGTATTCGTAAGTTAGTTTTTTAATTCCTTGAATATATAATATTTATTTATCTCTTGTTCTTCACACATTAATAAATAATTATTTATTTATTAAATAAATAATTTATTTATTTATGAAAATATTAAATAAATATGCATTCCCTAGTTTTTGAGTTGAATATTTATTTATTGAATGAATCAATATTTAGTAATAATATTTAATCAGTTATTTAGTAAATGTTGAGGAGTATGAGCAGGTCGAGTATAGGTCCATTGATAAATATTAATTTGAAAGTCTAGAAAAAAATATAAATCATTGCTCCAGTTAGCACACACCACTAAATAATTTAATATTATTATTTTATTACATGGAATGGGATTTTTGAAGGTTAAATACTTTATTAATGGTCCCTTGTACAATTATTTAAATATTAAACCCGAACCCTTTTTCTAAAAATAGACTACTATCACATTCAAGATGATGTTAATCATTGTTTATAAAAAGTACAACTCAATATCCTCTTCCTCCTATCATCTTACAAATAATGAGAAGAACATGATAAATTATTTTAGGCCCATAGAAACATTAAGCAATCAAAGATGAATAACATATGATGATCAATCAACCATGCTAGAACCTGTTGATTCTTTATCACTCTTTAGAGATTAAAGGATCACATGTGGATCACTATTAGAGTGGATCTATTTTGTGTCCTGAAAATTATTTTATTATACACCGATTAGGTCAGAAAAATAAATATTCAAAATGAAGAATGATCAAAATATGGAGTTAAACATTCTTCTTATGAGAAAATTAATAGTAAAATTGATGTGGAAAGATCATCTCTTGGTTTCGGTGTTTTATTTTTCAATATTATTCGGAAAAATATCCATTGGTCATGAATTATTCTTCTTGTATATTGAGAATGATCCATCAAATCTAAAATATACATGTTTTTCATTGGACCAATAGTCTCTTACACTATGTCCAGAACCATCAAGTGGTATCAAAGTGGTAACGTTCAAATTTATCATTATATATTTGATTATTGATCATTGTGAATTTCTAATTTAAATTTCATTTCATGTTTGATTTTTTCATTATATAATTGTTGAGATCTATTCCTCCCCCACCCTTTGTTTCTCACTTATATAACCAAGATCACTTAATAATTAAGGAAGATCACATTTAAAGATCCCATATGGAGGTGCCTAGAAATCTGGTTAGATAACACAAGGTTACATGATAAGTACTCCTTTTTTACACACCATGTGTCCTTTTACATTACACAAGGACACATGCATGAACTCTGAGTCATCGTGTGATGAATACACACTACATTCATTAAGTTCACTACAATTTGTCTGGACAAGGTGAAAAATAGTCTTTTCGGACTACACATCATGTAGATTTTCTACATGTCATGTAGTCTATTTGTTTTCATGACTCAAAACATGGATTCAAGATGTGTCATGTAATTAATAAACCAAATTTATTTACTAAACGATGTGTACATGTCGTTAGTCATGCAACTTGAAGTACACATCATGTATCCTTAATAGATATAGTGTACCTCATAAATTCCTATGAGAAGTACATGCTGAGTCTCTAGTTGTGTGCTATGAACATCTAGTGAGGGAAAGTATGTGTTGTGTAGAAATCAATCACACACAGTATAATTTACCAATTTACATATAAAAATAATAATAAATTACTCCATTAAACCTCATTGATTTTAGTTTTGTAAGTCATTAAACTGATAGTACACATTGGTCATTAGGTTTCATATTGTATTAAATTATTAATTAATTACACATAATATTTAAAACTACCTATTATGTATGGACATATCATACTTAAGACTTAGAATGCATTAAATTGTTTTAAAAATTTAATTTTCATGTGGTCTATGTGTCATTAATTTTAAGGTACATTCTATGAAATTATAACACATGCTTTGTATACAATATCTCGCAATAGTGCATTTTATACAACAAGAAACACAATGAGTAGTTTGGATATGTAATCACCGAGTTTCTTCAACGCAAAATACTGAGAACTTTTTTATTAAATTTTGAATAAAATATTTTTTTTAAAAATCACAATGAATGAAAATATCGAAGAAAATTGGATGGGATATGATAAAATGGATGAATTTGTTAATAAGAAAATTAATGAGATAATTTCATTCATGTTTTATCTCATCAAGTTAATAATTGAGATGAATGTTTTCATATTGTTTTGAATGAATAGTAATTGCATGTGTATGAATGATCATGAGCTTTTATAAAAACTATATATGTGTTAGTTTATTTAATTTAATTTATTTCAGAGGATTATAATTAATTTTTAGTAAATTAAATTTTATGGATTGTGTGTCATCCTTGTCTCTTTTATTATGTAGGATCTGCGTTTGCAAGGTAGAATTATGTAATTATACTTTATCAATACTTTGGTTCTATCAAATAAATGTCATTTATAAAACATATGTAATAAAAGGAGTATCTGAACGAGCATGGAATCTATTTAAGGGGGAGTTGAGGTGGTGGTGGTTCAAGATGGTATTGAGATGAAACCAACATGGGTGATACATAAGTGGATAGGTGGAATGATAAAACTCATTCCAAGATCAGCATAAGGAATTTTTACCTAAGGTCATAGGTTGATTCATTGTACACTTAAAAAAAATCAACCATTAGATAATAGCAATATCAGGTTATTCACTTATTAATTTTATTTTTTTTCTATGAATTATTTATTTTAGGGATGTAAGGCCTCTATCACATAAATAATTTATTTAATATGAAATTATGAAATTATGATAAAATTTTTATGTGTAAATACTATATCATTACATGGTTAATCACTTAAGTAAAATCCACTTAATATCAACTAGACATGTGAAAGATAAAATAAGAAAATTTATGCACAAAAAAAAATTCCTCAAGTTAATATTAAGTGAATATGCCTTCTATTATCTGAATTAAAGGAAATTATAGTTAAAGTGCCCATACAGTCACAATCACAGTCAATTTTAATTATTGGGGAGTTTTAACTAAAATTATGGGTCAAGTTAACCAAAACTGTATATAATTTAATGGACATAGTTTGTTCAATGCAAATTTATATGCTAGTGTTGACCAAATTGGAGTCTGAATTTCAGGATTGGGGATTCCACTCATCAGTAAAAGGTGATTCAATCCCATAGTTGGTAATACCACCTACCTAAACACATTCTAATGGTATTCATGACTATATTATAGACAATAAGGAGGTAAATATGAATCCTTTCCACTATAATGTCTAAAGTTATAAGAAATTATGAGTTCAATGGAGAGTGTTGTTGAGACTTGATAAAATAGTGGGTGGCCTAATAAAATTAAAATTATTATTTTTATGCCTGACATAAATTATGATTAAGAGATTTAATAACAATATTCTCTATTATTTTAGAATAATTAAATGTTTATCAATCACCTTATCCATGTGATCTATTCTATGGAAATACCATCTATTAACTAACATTAACTTTAAGGAATGGTTAATATGACTACGGGTAGTGCTGTGTCAGGAATAGAAATCTTACATTCTTGAATCCTTAATCCTTGATTATCTAGTTATGGTAGTGAGTGATGAGTAGTTTGTTGTCTATGAAATACAAGAATTATGCAGTAGATGTTCAATTTTTAATATTGGCTTCCATGTCTAGAGAATTTTTGAAGTCACAAAAAAACAAGGATTCCTATAGTATGATCGAACATCTTCATGATCATAATTGGGAGAGAAAAATACATGAGGGTTTTGAGATATCTATGGTACTCATTATGAGAAATCATAGAGAAGATACACCATATGCGCCTCATGTATTCAAAATTATTTTCTATATTGGTTTTATTTAGGTTCTAGTGTTTAAGCTCCCTAAATAATTTCTCACTGATCTCATTATTTAATAACTCCATTATATATTCTCTTGTTTTATTTTCAATTATAATATAAACAATATTGAGAAGTATTTCCAAGATCTTCTCACCCCACTTCAACAAGTTGATAGATACATGAAGGGTGAAATTACTTTTGTCTTAATGGTGAATAAAATTAAAGGAGAGGAGATCTTCTATAAGGCTAATTCTTATTCTAAAGATTATTTAAAACACTATTAAATGAAAAGTACATTCGATGGAAAATCAAGGGATGGAGATGTTATCATTTTTCATGCATCAAAAATAGCCCTTAGAAGAAAAACTGTACCCAAAATAAGAAGAAAGGGGAGGCTTTAGGTGTATTCTCTATCAGTTGTAATCTATCTATTTGAAAAATATATTATATAGAGAATATGGTGCTAAATTATGTATTCAAATAAATAAACCAAGTATATTATATAATATTTCATAGGGTAAGGTAGATCTACAAGTAGCCAACATATCCATACTTTCTACTATAATAATTTGGGACTACCACATCATGTTGTTGATTGTATTGATCATCATTATAAAATATTTTTATTACGTTTCTTTAGTTATTAAAACCATTTTTTACTTGTCCATACTTGATAAAAATGTATTTTTTTTTTAAATTTGAGAATTAATTTTTCTTCATTTATAAAAAAAAATATTTTTTGGTAAGGCATATTTAAATAATGTTCTTTATGTGATGGATTACACAAACCATGCATTGGGAATTGATAACAAAGATAATTAACATGAATCATACCACACTCAACTATTTCATCACTGACTTAGTCATGTATATGAAAATCATTTGTCCAACTTACACTAAGATGGATATTTGGATTCATTTAAACTAAAACCAATTGGTGTTTTTCATTCATGTTTCTAAGGGAAAATGAACTAAGACCTATTAAGTGGAAAAGGTGAAAGGAACACTGAGCATATTATGTTGGTTTATACTGATGTGTGTGGGACATTTCTAGTTGAAGATATGGGTGTGTACTCATTGTTTATAACATTTAATAATGAATTTAGAAGATATGGATATATTTAATTAATGAGGTATAAGTCAGATTCTTTTGAAAGATTCAAGGAATATAAGAATATAGTTTAGAACTATCTTAGTGAGAAGATTATGGGACTCCACTGAGAGAGTGATAAAAAATGTCATAATCAAGACTTTCTCAATAATTTATCGAAGTTTTGGATTTTATCACAACTTAATATCCCATTTCACCACAATGGAATAGTGTAAGAAAAATGAGAAACAAACCAATTTTAAATATATTGATATCAATGATGATTAATATGAGTATCCCATTATCCTTTTAGGGATACACATTCTAAAAAACAACATACATGCAAAACCAAGTGCCAAATTAAGTAGAAACATGTATCCTATGTCATCTTTGGTATGGAAATAAACCCATGTTATTGCATGTATAAGTGTGGGGTTGTGAATAGAATGTTAAGTGTATTTCTAGAAACAAGATTGCACCTTGAGGAACAATGTATATTTTTATATGGTATCCTAAGGAAACTAAAGGATATTACCTACATGATCATTCAGATAATAAAGTTGTGGTTGTTAGACATTCCACCTTTCTTCAAAGGGATCATATCTCCATTGAGATTTTGGGAGTGAGATAGACTTCAATGAAGTCAAGGAAAAACATACAAAAGAGTTTTCACATGAAAATATTCCCAAAATACCCATATAAGAGGAATTTCTAAAAATACAAGTACCATATAAGAGTACAAGAGACTTTAGATAAAAAGAATGTTAAGGTTTTCTAGTAACTGAGTATGGTGGCTTATTAATGTTCCTATAACCTATAATAAAGTAGTAACTGGTATAGAAGATAAAAAATAAAAGTAATCTATGAATTATTAATTGGATTCCATGTAATAAAACCAAGTCTAGGTCTTGGTAGACCCTATAGTGTATGTAAATCCTATTGGTTGTAAATGGGTTTTCAAGAAGAAACTAGATGTGGTTGGAAAATTCATTACCAATAAAGCATGAAATATTATAAAAGGATCTATACAAAATCAATTCATAGAATATGAAAAAAAGTATTCACCGGTTTTTATATTAAAATCAATAAAAATTATAGTTTTAATAGAAATAAACCATTACTATGAGATTTGGAAGATGGATGAAAAAAATATATTTCCCTAATAGGAACTTTCAGGAAGATGTTTATATGATACAACCTGAAGTGTTTTTGACTCTAAAGGATCACAAATAAAGTATAAAAGTTACAGAGAACAATTTATGGATTAAGATAAGCATCCAGTTCAAGGAAAATTTGGTTTGATGAATCCATAATAAAATTTGGTATCATAAAAAATGAATGCGAGACTTTTCTCTATAATTGGTTTAGAGGAAGTGTGTTTGTTCTCAGGATAGTTTTTTCGATGGCATGATACTCATTAGAAATGAAACACAAGTTTTATATTCTCTTAAATTCCAGTTGAATAAATTATTCACCATTAATAACATAGGTGAAGAAATATATATTCTTGGGATCAAGATCCATCATGATAGATTCAAGAGGATTCTTGGACTAAGACAAAGTATATACATTAACATGATTTCAAATAGATTCAATATAGAGAAATCCAAGATGGGATTGTTACTAGGGTAATATGGAAGTCATCATTCCATGAAAATGTGTCCTCGGACACATGAGGAATTATAGAGGATGACATGAACTTCATAGACATCAACAATTGGGTCAGTCATATATTATATACAATTTATAAGGATATATTCCACCTACACCTTAAGAAATATTTTAAGATGTCAAGATGACCTAGGTGACCACCATTGGATAGCAGTCAATACTATCATTTGGTATTT
Organism: Viscum album; assembly: GCA_963277665.1. NCBI lineage: Eukaryota > Viridiplantae > Streptophyta > Magnoliopsida > Santalales > Viscaceae > Viscum > Viscum album. The sequence continues at coordinate 1,156,543,951 of OY728134.1, read as the reverse complement.
GAGGATTACTAAGGATATATTCTTTTTCTATAGAGGATATGAGGAACTTTTTATCATGGGATATGTTGATGTTAGTTTCTAATTAGATAAGTCGATCAAAAATAATAGTTGGGATACATATTCACTATTAATCGATGTTATATGAGATGGAAGAGATCAAAGAAAATAGTGGTTACCTATTATACAATAGATTCAAAGTATATTGCATAATTTGAGGTAGCTAAATAAGTAGTTTGGATTTATAGCTTTGTCCAAGATCATTATGTGGTACCTAGTTGTAAGGATACTATCAAACTCAATAGTTATAATTCTACAGTAGTGGATCGTGCAATAAATCGAAGGTCACATTAGTGGATGAGGAACATACTACACAAATATCTTCTCTTGAGGGATTTTTCTTAGAGAGGTGACATTCCTGTGACTGGATTTTCCACATAAGACAATTTGTTGGATCCCTTAACTAAATCCTAAACACTGCATAAACATGATCATCATGTGAGTTCTAGAAAAATGAATGTTATTGGTAGTTAAATCTATTCCACGTGGAAGTATATTATAGTTGGTTTCCTAGAAAATTTTTTTTGTACTCTATATTTCAAGTATATTCAAAAAAGTAAATATTAGTTAAAATATATTATTACATATCATTCATAATTCAATGTGACATTAATGTAATAATGTCCTTGAGTATCTATGATAATGAAAAGGGAATAATAATCCCCCACTATGATGAGAAAATTGAAATTCCATAATGATATTCTTGAACCTTTTTCTTTGGTAAAATAAGATTATATGATGGAGAACATAGTATTTTGAATTTTAGGTTTTATTACCCACAAATCATATGAGTTTTCTACTCATGAAGTTACCACTTGGAAAGGTCTAATATATAAGATTAAGAGAACTAACCCACCTATTAGAATTCCACATGTTTATGTATCATTTGGTGTTCCTATCTATGAGCATGTGTAATGGTCCTTAGAATTTATGACTATTATTAATGCATATCATTAATCACACACTTTGATGTATTCATATCAACTATGATGGTATATGATCATGGTGAATTAGGTCACATGGGGTGCGTCACAAATGATATGTTATTAATGAAAAAGTTTTTGAAGGATTTTTCATTTCCATATTCATAGAAGTTGATATCTTGGCCCTTTGATTGGAATATAAATGTTGAAATAAATTTCATGTCCATTTTTATGTAGCCATATTCATTCCAGATAATCCAAGAAACATATGCTAAGCATTAAGGCTAATGGAATATCTATACAACCTTTCTGATAAGATACCATGAAAAACAGATTATATTACACTATGAGCATCTATATGTGGATTTTTCTTTGTGACGTATCTTCTTCCTCTATGGGTTCCTTTACCAATTACTATACAGTAATCTTGGTGTTTAGGATAACACTTTTAATTTCACTGAGGTAGAGGCCTGTAGGGTCACACACAAAGTGTTTCCTTTGATTTCAGTTAAATATTATTTATATTTAACAATTTAAATAAATATTATTCTCTAGACTGAGAAAGAATATTTATTCGAGATTTATTAAATGAACAAAAATATTAAATAAATATTTATTATCAAGGTAATTGTTTAATTACATGAATAATTATTATTTTTTAACACTTTTTATTCACGTTCTAATAAATTATTATTTATTTATTAGAAAATATTTAGTTATGTGAATATTAAATAAATATTTATTCATCATTTTGTGAATAGAATATTTATTTATTGATTGAATAAATATTTAGTGTTAATATTTATTTGGGTATTCTTTAAATAATGAGGAGGATGAATGGGATGAGGTTATGTCTGATGATAAATATTAATTTTCAAGTATGTATAATAATATTTATCATTGCACTAGTTAGCACACAACATGGAATGAAATAATAAAATTATTTTATTCCATGGAATGGGGTTTGACAAGGTTTAATACATTTATTAGTGGGAACTTGTGAAATTAATTAAGTATTAAACCATAAACCTAGGTCTATAAATATACAACTGTCACATTCAAGAGGATTCCAATCATTGTAGACATAGGGTTCCTATAAAGATCCCCATTCACTCATCGTATAAATAATGAAAAGTATAAGATATATTCCTTCAAGCCGGGAAGTGATAGAATTTGAATAAAAAAAGACAATCAATATAAATTTCTAGCACGTGATGACTCATCAACTCTATTTAGAGATTATAGGAGAACATGTGGATCACCACTATATGGGCTCTACTTTGGGTCTCACAATAAAACAATGCAACACTGATCAAGATTGAATGATCAACATTCTAAATAAACATAGATATCAAAATCAAGACAAACTATCTTCTTGTCCTTAAATTAATTAAAAAAATTAATGTTAAAATATCCTATCTTGGATCTGGTGCTTTATTTGTCATTATTACTCAGAAAAATTTTCATTGGTGAGGACGCTTATGTCTAGAACATTGTGAATGATCTATCAATTCTGACAAAATCCAAGTTGTTCGTTGGACCAATAGGTGCTTAATCTATGTGAACAACCATTATAAAGGGCATTTTGGTTAAGTATTTTTTCATATCTCTCATGAAATATGAGATAACTATGAAAGGATAAGACAAAAATGAGGCAAAGGAAGTTAATTAAATTAAAAAAATGCATTCTAAGAATTGAATGAAGATACCACCATAAGTGAAATTGACTGTTCTCATCATACTAAGAAGATGAAAAGGTATGAAAATGAAGTTATAATTTCACATTCTCAAAAAATAAAATCAAGAAATGGAAGTCACTTACTTCAAATGAAAAAATAAGGGTTACATAAATCTGAATTCTCCCTGAAATTGGGAAAAGTATAAAGGCAAGAAGTAAAGTAAGAAAGATCTAAAAGTTTCATTAATAGAAGGATCAAATAAATTGAATTTTTCAACAGAACAGTGAAGGATTAATATTTATAGAGTAGATAACGCCTCAAATTCACAATGAGTAGTGTATATCTTTCCAAATCCTTCCAGACTAACCACTGACAAAGCATTCAAGAAAAGAAAAGAATTCAAAAAAGAATGTTGCTGATGGAATACTTAGGAACCCCCATATCAGATAGAAAGATAAAGAAATCATTGTTTGAATAATAGGTTAATCCGATAATATCATGAATTTTCTATTAGAATAACAAGCTTATATCTTTTGTGGTGGAATCACATCATCAATTCCTTTATTTTGGGATAAAAAAAGTGAGGGGAGATTTCATTGAGATTCATGGAAATGGTCCAAAAAGCTTATGTCAATAATTTTATACTCAATGCATTGATAACTACATTTACCTTCCTAGGGGTGTATGAAATATCAAAATCAAAAGTCAAAAGATACTCCACCCATTATCTCTATCACAAGTTGTAATCCCTTTAAGTGAAAATATATTTCAGGATCTTCTGATCAGAATACAAAGTAAATTTCTCCCCAAAGAGGCAGTGTCACCAAAATTTGAGTGCATGCATAACTGATTCCAACTCTTAATCATGGTTAAGGTAGTTCTTATCAAGTGTGTGTAATTGGAGTGAGCCATAGGAAACCACCTAATTCCCTTATATCAAGACATATCCCAAACTTGTAATAGAAGCATAACAAAAAACATTATAACCTAAAACTGATTCTGGAAGAATAAAAACTGGTTTTGAGGTCAATATCACCCTCATATCCTTAAAATATATCTGAAAATTATCATCACATTCAAACATTACACAATTTAATGTTAAACCAGTCATCAGATACATGATATTGGAGAAATCATGAACAAACCATCTATAGTAACTAGACAAGCCCAAGAAGCTCCAAATCTCAAACACATTTCTAGGATTCTCTAAAAACATAACAATCTATATCTTTTTAGGATCTAGTAAGATTCCTCTATCAGATATCACATGATCCAAAATTTCACTTAATGGATACAAAATTCACATTTGGAAAGATTAATATAAATATTATGTTCTATCAAGGTTTAAAAAATGGTATACAAGTGGTACCTACGCTACCCCTATAATTTAGAGTATACTAATATAGTATCCATGAATATTACAAAAAAAAGTCCATGATCCAATGAAATATTTGGTTCATCAAATCCATAATTACCAAAGTAGAGTTAGTCAGACCGAATTCCATACCTAGAAACTCAAAATGTCCACAGTGGATCCTAAAATTTGTTTTATCTATATCATCTTCATGAACACATAGCTTGTGGTACCCTGACTAAAGGTAAATCTTTAAAAACTAACATGCCCCTTCAAACAGATCAAAAAGTTTATCAATCCTTGGTAAAGGATATTTATCCTTAGCAATCACCTAATTCATATTTTTATAGTCAATATAAAGCCCGAGGCTCTTATATGACTTCTTAGTAAAGAGGAAATGTGAAACCCACAATGACATAGAAGGGTGAATAAATCATTTATTCTCTAGGTCCTCAAGTTGGACATTAAGTTCCACCAACTTAACAAGTTACATTTGATAAGATTCAATAGAAATGGACGTCAGACCTGGGAGTTGGCCAATTGTAAAATTGACCTCTCTCTATGGAGATAAACCATAAAAATCATCCAGAAAGACCCAGGGTATGAAAATCACACTATCTAAAGTCAACATCCCAAACAAGGGTCAACTATATCAAGAAAAGTATTTGAGAACTGGTATGAGATTATCCCATTATAAGGAACAATAAGCTGTGCCATTCCCAAACTAGAGTCCCATTCACCCTAAAAATCATGAGTGAACTCATTAGAAGATAAGAACTAGACTTGAAGGAGATACAAGTATATCTAGGACTTGACAATAATAATATATTCCATACTAATAATCAAGTTTAATATGTCAAGATCAACTACCATGAATTCCCACTCTACCTCCATGTCATCCATTATTACCAAACATTTGGGACACTTGAAACCTTGTTTGGACCTCTTACATAAAGGCTTGAAAAGATATAATAATTGCAGAGCTATTTTTGAATGAAAACCCAAAATGTTTACTAACTTTGATGATATAAAAGAATGATTATCACATATATCAAACAAAACTATCATCATAGAAGTTGAAATAAACACCAGACCACTAATTATAGTTGTCCCTACTTTAGATTCCTCTGGTGGATACTCCATTACATAAGGATGTTTGGCTGTAGCTCCTCCATGAGATTTCTTAGCCACATGAACATTACCCTTAGTCTAAGGATATGACCCAACACCCTTAGAAGCATATTTATGAACCTAAAAACCCTTGGTGAATGTTGATCCCACCCTACTACCCTAGGAAATCCTATCACAAAAACATTTCATATGGCCATATCATTCATAAAGATTCCTTGTCTTACGAGGATCCAAAAAATTAGGCTTGGTATAGCCTCACATTCCATACAATTTGTAGAAAACCTATTGCTTCCTTGATGAATCCCCTGAAAATGGTACTGAGAAAACCAACTACCCTTTCACTTATTTTTCTAGCTAGAAGATAAACCTTGGATATCAAATGAACCAACTGAAGCACCACCCAAACCTATCTTTCCAACTATGTCTACCTCATCCATATAAACTTTGTCAACTATCGACACAAAGTCCAAAATTTACATGAGAATCAGCATTGACCAATTATCTATCCATGGCCTTAACTCAAAAATCTGATCTATTATGTACTCGTTAGTGACAAGTTCAAGTTCCAGGTGTATTGACTATGCAAAACGGGCTGAATACTCTAGAATGGTATGCCCCCTACACCTCGATTATAAACTCATGGTTTTTTGATGTATGTAATGTATCAAGGTAAAAAAACTTTTTTGAATATATTCATAATGGAATCCCATGTAATATTCTCAAGAAACATTGCTTACACAAGAGAGTTCCATTGTCTCCTTCTCAATTCCTCAAGCATGTACAAGGTAGAACCCACCATCAAGTATTCAAGTGTCTTAAAAAAGTTAAATACCCTTTCAATACACTTAATCCACACTTCATATTCTTGGGTTCTCTTATTACCATGGAATACAAGTTTATATTTCTTAGTAAACTCAGATCCATGATCCACCACACGTCCTGGGTCTCCGACACTTATTTTTTTCAAAGTTTTAATAGTGTGGATTACATCTTCTACCCATGAAGGTTTCACTAGAGGATTTGTCTGTGGATATGATCTCATAGAAAACTCTATTATATTTTGAATATCTCTTCTCAGAGTAATTTTATATTAAATACAATACAATAAAAAATTATATTAGGAACATATTCTAAAATCATAGTTCCATTTTCATAATTCAAACTGACGCTTAAAAATAATAATAATTTGAAGCAATTAAAAATTCAATCAAATAAAGTAATTATATAAAATAAAATATTTAAATATAAATAAATTCCCATACAATTAATTCAAATGAACTTAAATTCCAAGTCTCAAACTTGGTAAAATTCCCTAACCACTAATGGTAACTCAGGTTCAGTCGCATAAGTGAGCTTTCTAGGCCCCTTTTCCACACTTACTATACAAATTCTAATGGTCCTAACTATTTTATATGAAAGAAAAAAAATAAGCTTAGGAAAAGTTTAATCACTTAATTCAGAGTCCTCATATAATACCAAATTATAACAGACCCACCTGGGACAATCAAACCATACACCTATAATGGCTGTCAAAAAGTAAGTTATTAAAAAACAACTAAAATAAGTCAAAAATATGTCCAAAAAGACATACAACCATATTAAAAAGTGGTCGAAATGAGATATAACCAAAAACCATACAATCCATTACAAATAAAGATAAACCATAAATTATCAAAAATCTCCATGTGACTAAAAATCACCTCCAAACCTCCCTGCTATAATGGAAAAGACCAAAGGAGAATCTAACATGCTACAAGATGACCTTTCCTTTACCTGTGTCCTATAATAAGAAATATACAACATCTCAAAGGTAATATTAGGGTGTGATCATAAATCCCAATAGTATACCACCATATAGTTATTAAAATTTATTATATTATAAATATAGTAGTTATAGATTTTAAAATAAAACTAGTTCCACAAATCATTTTTCATAAATTTAATCCATTTGAAAACCATTTTCCATTTATTTTTTCATAAAATAATTTCATATCATCAAATTAGAAATATGATAAGTAGAAGTGATATAATGAGAAAGAATAAAAATTCATCATAAAGTAATAAAGTAAACACATATCTATGAAATAACATCATTTGATTTCATGTGATCTAAACTCATATAAAAAACTATGATAAAAAATACTTGATAATTAAAATCATACGATAAATAACCATAAATGAAAACTAAACTCATATTGGGTTCTATCCTATGGTACAATGTTTAATAGAAACTAAAAATATTAATTAGGAATAATGTTGGATCCAACCAATATCGAGTCCTACCACAATCCATTGATATTCCTGAGGTTACATCCTAATGATGCCACAAAAACTAAATCCACCCATGTATATTTCCTAATGAACCCAAGGTTGAAAATGTGCCAATTTCCAAAATAAATTTATAAAACATGATCACAATTTTATAATACATTTTTGAAGCCAAGAAAATCTATTTCAGTGAGTGAAAATTCATTTACAAATCAAGAAAATCTATTTTCAAAGAAAAACCTCTTTAAAAGAATTTTCCTTTACAAAAAATCCTTTAAAACCATATATCAATTAAAATCAACAAAAAACCCAAAGGAAATTTATAATAATGTTAATAAATTCACCTAATTAACACATTATATAGAAAAACCAACCTCAAAATTGTATAAACATATCTTCCTTCAATAGCTGTGATTAGAAACCAAGGGATCAACCTTTGAAAGACAAGGAATGTCAAGAAATTACAAATGATCAATATTTTTTTTTTCTAATTTGGAATTTGAACCATAAATGAATCCAAACACATTTCCACAACCAAAACCAAATAAGGAACAATAGGAATTATTACCTAGAGCAGAGTACTAAAACAAACCTAATGATAAATCACCGAACTAAGTTATCCGACAGGGAGGGAATCACTCAAAATCACCTAGGGCGAGTTCTGGGATGAGAAAGGGAAGAATACATGTAGAATAAAAAAATTAAATCATATGACCTATGACTAAAACCAATATGACATAAGGAATAAATGGTGTGTAATCCCATTAATTGTCATGTATTATATGAAGCTCTAAATCATTGAATAAAGTGTCTCATTTTTAATAAAACCCCAATTTTTTCCTTTACAAGACATGAAATTTTTACATGGCGTGTAACCTTTCATTCCCTAAACTTGTTTAATAGAATATTCTTGATGACCATTACACGATATGTACTCCCTTTATAGAGCTTGTAATTTTCCATTCGGCACCAAACATCCTAGTTTCCAACAAAAAAATCCAAATCACTTGGTACATTCTTTGAACTTGGGGGAACCCCTCAAATAAATAAACACATTTATCCATAGACTCCATTAATTAAAACAAACATAGATCCCCAAAAATTAAGTCATTTTCTCAAGGAAAGTATTTCCATAGATGAGAAGCCCGCTAACACACTCAAACAAGGACGATAAAAAATCATGAATAAAGGGGTACCTGAAATGAGTAATGGGGTGTTATTCCATGTTTACTATAATTTGAAAATATTAGAGGTGATTGAATAAAAAATGTGAAATCTATCAACTTTTTCTATTTTATAATAACCCCAACTTCACCATGTACCATTAGTACAAGATCCCTAGTACTAGAAAATATAGGAAATCGATGTAGGATTAAGAATAAAGAAGGAGGTTCTCTATATCCAAATAATATTACCTAACCATTTATAGGAGTAACAAAAAAAATTCCCATTGACCTCACATATGCCTGTATCAACATTTCTATGTTTTTTTCATCATGTGACCTAATACATTGATAAATTATAAGGGACAAGATTATATCATATGAAGGATATGGGAGGGATGAAATCCCAAATCACATTATATATAATAAGAATTGAATAATTTAATTACACAATATTCAAAAACAGATCTTGTGCTCTCAAATAAATTGCAAAATTAAACATGAATATAATATTATAATTATTGAAAAAGTTCTAGTAATAACATTTTATTCAATATTTTGGAGTTCATTATGATAAAAAATAAATAACAGAAAACAAAATGAAAACAAGAAATAATAAAAAGTATTTTATGTGGTTTTCTCAAATGGTTGCAAGAAAAAATAATAAAATTTAGTGAGTGATAAATTTATTGGAATCCATGAACAACTATTCAAGACATTAACTTCCCACATGTATGAAGCAACATTTGTATGTATTTATCTTCTATATTAATAAAAAATAAATAAAAATTATTGTATGAAATCATATCATAAGGATTATATGAGGGTGAAACCCAAAATAAATTTTAATAAAACAATATTTAAAGAATTTAATTACACAAGATTAAAAAATTTAATTAGAATATAGTACTATAATTATTGAAAAAGTTTTAATAATAAGCAATATAAAACATTTTCCTTAATGTTTTATAGTTCATTATGATAAAAAACATAAAAAATGAAAACAATAAATAAGCATAAGTATTTTATGCAGTTTTCTCAAAAAGTTTCAAGAAATGAGAATAAAATTCAATAAGTAAGAATTTTTTCGAATAGTTGAAAAAAAGTCAATAAAATTGAGTTAATATATATATTTCTTTACAAAAAAATATAATAATTACAAAAAGTCAAAATGGATGACAAGAAGTATAAAACCTTGTAGTGGAAGGTAAAAAATATTGAAATTTGGAACTCTCCAATCTCCAAGATCACCTTTGACTGTTCTACTCAAGATATCCTATTCAATTATTTAATACTCAAAAAATTATAAAAGTCTATGTTTGGGATATATGAACATCATTTTACATAAATCACATAAAAATTTCCCACAAACTAATAGACTGGATTTGAAGGACTAACCTCTGGTGATACTGTAGAACTGAAACATACCAAATGCAACCACAAGATCCTGTGCACTTCTTAAAATATAAGGCCATTGTGATTACACGAGAACCTAAATTAGTTTCCCTTTGATAAAACTTGATTAAAATAATTAATTTTTTATAATATCACTTATTTTAAATAGGGAATTGGATATAACTGGTTTATGCATGCCCCAATGAGAAGTATGAAATTTCCTCTGAATTCAATATGAAACTTATAAAAAATAATTCATTTGTATTTTTATGAAACTTATAAAAGATGAAAATTGTCAACAATGAATAAAAAGTGATGTTATTGATTTAAATAACATGGTAATAAAAAACATTTAATTACTAAAAAATAAAATATTAGCACTGTATTAACAAAGAAAATAACTTAAAAATAATGCGTGAAATAATTAATTTTGAACACTATAATAATATATTTCTCATGAACATGGAATACTACTAACTTATAATGGAATAAAAATATCATTGTGATGATCAAAATATAAATTAAATTCAATATAGATACCAATATTTTTTTGTAGTTCAAATAATTAAATATTTAAACGAAAGATTATAAAAACTCTTAGAAGTATATAATCTCAATATCAAATTCAATGTTTCACTATATGTTTAATTTAATAAAATGAATATATTAAATTTACACACTAATTAGAATGATAATTATACATTAATCATGAAAAAAAAAACAAGATTGGGACATTCCACACACCAAATCAAAAAAAAATTAATCAAGCACAAAATAGGAAAATGTTATTCACAATAGTAAGAATGAATCCCCTTCATATTAAATAGTTGGGGGGTGAAATAATATGTAAAACATTCAATTTCCACTGATTTAAGTTGTAAACCTTTTATGCGGATTGTATATTTTACTACAATATATAGAAGGAAAACATTTTTGTTCATTTAAGAAGACATTTTTACCTCATAATGGGAAAAAAAGAGGTTTGGTTAAACTATATTGCATAAAATTTCCCATTCATCATCATTGGGTTATTGATCCTTCCAAAACTAAACAGTGTGCAATAAGAAAATTTTGTGTTTAAGGAGTTTGGTTCTTTTTAGTGTAACTAGTGTATTAGTCATAGAGACTGAAATTTCTATGTAATAATTTAGAATATTCTTAGGAATACTTTTAGAGTAAGGATAAAATTTAGTGTAGGATTCTAGGGATTATAGAGCCTTGATGAGTTGATATTAAAAATATTTTTTTATATATATCACATATGAGTATTTTTTTATAAATAACGGAAATTATAATAAATGGTGTTTTGGATGGAAAATATGAGACATCCATTAAATCTGGAATGTAAGTTTTACCCTAGCCATAATATAAGTTATGTTGGAGTCAAGAGGATGGATATAGTGTTGTCATGGGTGGATTAAATTAATTAAATGAATTAGTTAATTTAATTATCATTAAACTGTGAAACCCTAATGGCTTATATATATATTATCCTCTATAGAAATTTCCCAGGGTTAACCACATAACCAAATAGGTAATGGGAGGATGGAGGAAATACTCTGGTGGGGGGTTCATAGGTGGATGTTCATGGGATCATGGATCTAGGATTGGAATACCATGAGTACCATATTCATCGATAGAGGTCCTAGATATCACTAATGGAATTGGTACATAAACATTTTTCATTAATGATCAATACAAAAATATGTTTTAGGGAATTTCGTTCTATGGATAAATTCCATTTTTTTATTATCCCTACTCGAATATGAATTGAATCCTTATCAGACTAATTTTCATGTCAATTTTTAGATTTTCCATTGGTTTTTATCTTCCTATGTGTTGGAATTGATAATAATTGTTGATCCTTGATTATTTTTATTCATCCATTATTCTAATTGAAATTGATTTAGGATAACATGAAAAATTGATGAAATTCCTTCATCTCATTTTATTTGGTGAATTTCTCCAGTCATTATTCTCTCATTCACTACTGATATTTCTTTTGGAAAAAAGTTTAAAAAACACCAGATAATCAATCATTGTTAAACTATTTCTTAATGAAACTGATCAATGTTGCGGGTCTGGATTCAGTAAAAAGTTAATGATAAAGGTGATATTTTGTGTGATGGGAGATCAAATATAGATTATAGGTTAACAAAGGGTTAATCATTCATTTGTTTTGGTGTTCAACGAGTGGCATGGTGGGATGGAACTGTGTGTGGGTTTAGAGGATGAAATCCTGCCACCAATGCGATCAAACCTAGATCTAGTGGTGGTTACTTGTGGAATTAAGAGCTGGTGGTGGGATATGGTGATAGCCAATGATACCCCCTTCACCTATTCTATTATGATGTCTAGTGGTGATTTTCTCCACTTCTCCTGTGCTGACGGCAGTGGAAACCCACCCCCTCCCTACGGTGACAACATAGGCAACCCCCTCCCCCTCCCTGTGTGGCAGTGGTATATATACCCCCCCTACAAAAATGTATTGGAGAATATTTTGTGTGGGATAAATAAAATTATTCATTAATAATACTCTTAATAATAATAATTTTAATATTAATAACCTCAATATTATTATAGAATCTAAATCTCATCGTAACTCCTTCAGGAGATGTCAGATTAATGATCCATCTATGAAATCATTATCATGGTATTGATGTGTCCGATTCAAGACCAATTTTGGGTATTTAATTCTATCTTATGGCTCAGTTCCACAAAAAAACTTTCATATGTGTTATAAAGAAATGTTTTTTTCTCCAAGTGTCCATTTTTTGAAAATAAATAGCCCATCCTGAGTGTTTTTCTACATAGATCACAATGGAATGAGCTATCTAGAAATTTATATCCATTTTCAGTTATATATTGATGTATTTTTTATCTCATAGGATCTGTGATGAATCTATTGTGTGATTGATGATATTTTTTGAGGTTTAAATTTGGACATGTGACTAGTCCATTCTGAGTAGTTTTACACATTGAGTGAAATTGCGGCCTTTGTTTTGGAATCATAGATATGGCACAAGGAGAACTAAGTGGTATTCTTCTATTAGTGATTCTTAGTTAATATCAGCTGTCAGGTGTGATCATGAAAGTGTTAATAGGTTTGGAAACCCCCTTGTCCCACCGGGAAGTGGGTCCCACATACTCTTTATAGAAGTAGAGTTGGTAACCCACATACTAAATAGGGGATGTTTCCTCTATCTACAGAGTGTAACCCATCATATTCAAGATTTAAATAGGATTGGGTCCTCCTTTGGAGATAATACTCCCTAATATTTAAAGCATGGTGGCAAGGTGCATACCCTCCACACTAATTCTTGTGAGGTTACACAAGGTATATGGATTGGAGACAGTGTCCCCTTGGCTATGACACAAAGTTGTGAGGCATGGGCCTTCTACTCTGTATCTTATATGGTTATACATATCCTCTATGTGAGTTAGTTCCCCCTCAGTTATGGGTCATAGTTGTAAAGAGTGAGCCCCTCCACTCAGATGCTTGTGTGATTGTGCATGGAACGAGATATTGAAGATGGACCTTTAGAGCTGCATGGTTACTTATCATTATTAGTTGGGTTATGGAGATAGAAATACCCATTATATCTTCATTTGGGATTCTTATTGAGAAGATATATAATTTAATGATTATGTTTATTCTCTCATATTCTAATTAACATTCCTTTGTGGTGATTAACTAACTACTCACCCTTTTGATGTTTTGTGTTTAGTCATTTTGGGGTGTCCTACAATGTACGTATGTACTCCCCAATTCTTGGGATTTTCCCAAATGTGTCGTGTCTTATATAGGTGAAAATTTGATTTGTAGTGACTATGGTGGACCTGGTATTAGTAGATCTTAGTATTATGTGGTGGCGTTGAACATGTTCAGTTGTCAGACTCTGGGATCTAGAGTCGGGTCCTCCCACACTCTACTCTTCACAGTTGTTTCCAATTTAGGTTACCCACTATATATTTTTGTTGGGAATGTATTTTTAACATTTATATGATTTTTATTACACCTTTTTTACTTTTATATATTTTTTCTATTGGTTATTGGATGCATTTTTTACACTCTATATGTTCAATAATTTATTTTCCCTCTACAATGTTTCATGGAGTTGGTTTTTCATGTGCATACATGTAATTTAGGATAAGGCCACCCATTTCATTATTAGTTCTACATGATGCTTTTCTTCATCCCCAATCCTATTTGAGCTAGGGTTGGGGTGTCTTACTCGGCTTACCACTGGCCATGTAGGCCTCAGTGGGTCAGGTCATGATGGAGTGGTTCCAAAGGTGTTCTTTCCCCTGGTTGGTGTTTTGAGTTTTCACCACGTTGTGAGGATTGGTTTGGGAAATAATGAAAATGATTTTGATGTATCTCAAGTGTGGATATTAGAAAATAGAACACAATGTTAGTGGGATTTCTAATGCAACCATTCACCGGGATACTGAATTCCTTCTTGTTGAATCAATATATCGAGACATGAAGTGCATGGAAAAATGGAACATTCATCATATAAGATTTAGTCTTTTTAATTCCATGCCCTTGTTGATTTATCTCCCCAAATATAATCATTGACCATTTTACATGTTGATAATTTTTAAGATGCCTCCATGATGAAGAACATCTTGGATTTTGAGATAGTGTAGTGATGATGAATGGTTGAGCGATGAGGCCTCAGTATATAGACCTATTTGATTAGTGTCCCTTCTAGATGATCATAGAGTAGTGATTACACCCACATGGGTAGATAATTGACCCACATATATTGGTCTAGGTGGGTGATCATCCACATTTTAGGTAGTCAATGGATCTATTAGGATAATATGATGGTACGCTTAAGCTTAGTGTGTTAAAAAAGTTCTAGTATCATATACTATTCAGGTTTTGTAGAAAGCCAAACCATTAGGTAATAGAGGATTATCTCAAGGTAGTGGTCTAATTTCTCTAACTTGTGTAGACCCCGACCAATCAAATGGTTGTACTCACATCCAGTCTTCTTCATGGAGCATCAGTTGGTTCTAGTAGTAGATGACACACCTGTGATGTGTGTGTTTTGCAAGATTCAAATAAGAGATCGACCAAGTTTCATTCTTATACATAACGATTTCTCAGGTGGTATAGGAATAGAATGAGCCTATTGTGTGAGTGTACCTATTTATTATGACCCCACTTAATGGTGGTACTAATAGTGATACTTCTCCAATGTGACATAAGTCATTGATATATCCCTGTGTTGGTGATATTTTATGTAACTTCGAACACACAAAGAAGAGGAAGACATCCCACCCTTATATGTTTTCTTATGTTGTGTTTTAAAACCATATGGGAGAGTCAGTTCCACCTGAATAATATCTATTCAATGTGTGTTTGATGAGCTCCTATGACATGTATGTTTGAGGTCATTTGGAGTGCTAAGTTGTTAGAGAGATCTTTGGTTGGGGAGAGTATAAGGATAAATGGAAGAATAGTTTCAATAAGTATGGGATTCTGACTTAGAGGATCTGGGTTCATTTTTAGGAATAGCCTATGTATTATATAATCTAGATATAGTTTGGGTATATATTATCCGTTATTTCCCCTGAATACATCCATATTTCGAGGCTAAATGATGACAGTGAAGACTTTTTTCTCGACCCTATATTTTGGAATCTCCTTCATAGAGGAATTGGTGGTCACACACATCTGTTGATAGTGAGACCTATATTTAATAGGAGAGAGAGACTCTCGTAGAATCCACTCATTTTAGTGGTGTGAAACTATAATGGTTACCTTGGTATGTATTGGTTTACTACCATACATGACCAGCTTACAATTACTAGTGGGGGTTGCAGTGTATCTGAGTTAGCGGGATTTATTCTTCCTTGTTTGGGGAGAAAGATTCCTAGGAAGAGAAAGATGAGTACATGTGCAAGAGAATACAAAAAAATTCTTATCATTTTTAATTATTTACCTTTTAGAATTAGATGATTTTAGGATATAATTTCTTATGGTGTTAGAGAGTCATGAGGAATTATACCCTGAGTATGAGTCATACCTTCCCATAAAAAGTTGTATTCTTCATAGACTTGCACCAAGGATGAACTGATATATGTACAATCATATCATAAGACCCCACACAGTGGTGAGATAGAATGGGGTGGTTAGAGAATATACAGAGAAGAGGATTTTTTGGACCTAGTGTGTTCCCTTGGGTAGCCCATTGTTGTTCTCCTAGATGTGGTTGAGAGCTTGAGGTTACGTGTGGATTAATGTCAACTAAACCAAGTAAATATTAGGGAGGAGTACCCACACATAATAATCAATTAATTATTTGACATTTAATTAGGGGTGAAGTTTCTATCGATTTTTGACATTTGGATGGGTTATCATCAACTCCATGTTCGAGAGGAGGACATACTAGAGGTGACTTTTCAAAGTTTCTATGGTTACCTTGATTTCACAGTGATACCTGTTGGTGTGTTAAACACCCTGGTGGTGTTGTGAGACTTATGGATTGGATATTTCATCCTTTATTATATTAGTTCATGGAATTATTGAACAATGACACCATCATGTACTCGGCGTCAAAGGTGGAGCATGCGAGACACATGAGGATGGTTCCAAACATGCTATGAGAGTGCCTAATTTATAGGAAGCTCTTGAAGTGTCGGTTATTGATTTGGAGGTCCACTTCTTAAGATGTGTATTATATGACATTTGAGTGATAGTGGATCTTGAAAATGTTGAGTTAGTGTGATCTTGAGGTCCACCAAAGAGTGTGGCGATAATGGAAGATGCTAATAGTGAGGGTTTCCATTCATTCTTTCCTCATGAGTTATTTGTGTAATATACCTATTGTCTATAGTTGTTACCCCTACAATTCTTCAGTGCATGAGGGATTCAAAACATGGGGATATATATTGAGATATTTTTCATGAATAGATATCCATCGAATATATTATTGATGGGTATTTTGAATGTGGAGATCACATCATATTTATTTGAATATTGATTGTGACACTAGTTATGTTATGAAAGGAAGTACTGAGGGGGTTTAGTTCTTTACATTAGAAGTAAATCTAGGATATGTGAGGATATACTAGGATCCTTTTGGAATAGAGTTTTTGGGCAAGGATGTGGAAACATATTTTTGAGCTAAACTCTTGTTGACTCACCTATCAGTTACTGATGACTTAGGTTCCTAGATATAAGTGAAAATTGGATAGTGACTTTGTGGATTTCGTGTTAGGGATTCCACGATATACGAGAGATGAAAACACTATCTGAGTGATCATAGACCAACTAACCATGTTTTTCACTTCCTAAACATCTAATAACATATCACAGATTAATGTTTGGGATACCTATGCATGAAAAAGTTAGTCCATGTTTACAGAATTTCCTCAATGATCATTTTAGACTATGATGTTCCCTTCACATCACTATTATGGGGAGGATGCATCATCCCTTTGTAGACCAATTATGGTGGAATTTGGGGTTCAAGAGAAGATAATGTGTTCTAAGAGATATCACCTCATAAAATGATACATAGATTTAGATGGGGAGATAGGCTATCTCCAAGGGTCTTAATAACATTTCCAATTATTATGTTAGGTTTGTGAGTTGGCGTACTGTTTGAACCTATAAACAAAGTCATACCAAGTTATTCATGTTTTTATATGTTTCATAGATAAGGAGATACACACAGAAACCATTTAAAAATATTGAATAAAATTATCCAAACCTTGAGGGTGGGGTTAACATTTCGTGGCACCCAGGAACTTCTAGAAGATCTCATTGGAGTTAGAGATCCATATGTGAGATTAGTATCTTTACTTCTTTGAGTAATTTTTTAATTTTTTATATGAAAATAATTAAAGTTAGGGAGAACTTATAGATTCAAAAATTTATATGTAACAATTTGGAATATTCATAAGAAATTCTTTGGAGTGGGGAACATAGTTTTCATAAAATTCTATAGCCCACAAATCCTCAGTATGGTGATATTAAGAATATTCAATATATTTTATCGCATGGCTACAAATTTCAGAAAATAATGGAGTATCTATTGAACAGTGTTCTGAATCAAAATTTTGAGACCACCATTAAATCTAAAATGTGGGTTTCACCCTAGGAGTTACATATATAATGTTGGTGTCAGGTGCTTCGATAAAGTGTTGTCGTGGAAAAATTAAATGAATGAATTAATTTAATTGTCCTTAAATCATGAAATCCTAAGAAATCATCTATATAATATCCACTATATAAATTATCTATCGTTATCTGCATAACCCTAGATAGATTTAGAGGATGGAGGAATCACTCCAATGGCGGGTACACTGAAAGATGTCTGTGAGATCATGGATCACTGATCCAAGTATCACGAGTGGCATTTCAATGATAGAGTTTTAGGATCTCACCAATGACATGGATGTAGAAAAGTTTTTCATTAGATATTGATCCCAAAATGAGGTAGGGAGGATGTTTTATTGATTAATCCCCTTTTTTATTTTCCCGAATCAAATTCAAATTGAATACTTAGCATATTATTTCACAGGTTGATGTTTGGATTTACAATTGGTTTTTACCTTCCTAGGAGTTTGGATTGATAATATTTGTTCATCCTTGATTATTTTTCTACATATATAATTCTAATGGAAACATATTTATAATTAAAATATTTATTAAATGTTAAAATCTATCATTTCATGTGTCAATAGTGAAATACTTTAGACTTGGAACTAAAACTGAACAATTGGATTGTTAACTGAACACCTATTTTAAAACCAAAGTAAAAATAACCTAGTAGTAAAAATAGATTAGATCTATAAATTGAATAAAAATAAGTGACAATGATATCCTAAAAAACATGAATTAATAGTAAAAAATGAATATAAAATGGGTCAATATAAAAAAAATTGGTAATAAAATTTTAAAAATAAACCCATTTAATTTTGTGAGATTCTAGAAATTTCGTAAAATAAAGGGTGGGTCCCTATGGGGAAAAACAGTAATTCATATTCCATTCTATAAAATTAAATAAAAATTAATTATAAAATAAATATTTCATGATAAAATTAAAATCCTATGAAATATTTTTAACATGTTTGAGTCTTCTTGATAAATGTTTTTAAATTTTGGAAAATCGGGTTTCCTTCTAAGGAAAGTAAATTTATTTAATTTGAACACTTATTTAATTGTTACCCATTTCCAAAACACATGGAATCACTAAGAATTATTTCAAGATGTTTCATGTTGAGAATAATAAAACTCTAGGTGAGCTCAATCTTTGATAGAGAGGAAACACAAGAGGGACTTCATAGACCCTATTCTCTCTTCATTTTGTGGAGCATAGAAATATCGATCACATAAGAAAAAATATATTTTAGAAGATTTAAAAAATTTAAAAAATGAGCCAATTATAATGAATGAGATTCACATATATCAAATTAAGTAGTCACTAAAGATGAAGTTATAGTGATGGCACCTCTCACTATCATTGGACTCGCCTTAGCTTCCTCTGGAAACTCTTCAACTGCATGAAGAATCCTTATTCTGAATGCTTGTGCTCAGAACCCGTTAGTTCTTAAAGTATCTAATTGAAACATAGTACTCTTAAGAGATAATGACACAATGTAACCATGTGAGGAAAAATTATATGATATAACTCATGATGGTGTCCCGAAAGACCAGAAGAACTATAGATCTTTAGTGCCTCCATACAAACTCGTTTCAAATTCTAAACCATGCCACACTGGATGTGAGTTAGAGGGAAAATTACAAACACTATAGGTGTTCTAGATTGAAGTTTCCTATTTAAAACAACCATGAGACGCATCAAAATTACTTTTTTTCTATTAAAGGTACTAATAAAACTTCCACTTATAGTAATAGTAACTCTCGTCACTCTTGACTTCCTTCAAGTTCAAGCTTATTTCTCAACACTCTATATAGTAATACAATATAAGAAGTGATATTTAGAATAAAAACCAATGATTAGATGTTAGGTTGAATACCCATATCAAATATTCAAGCTTTCATTTTCTCATTTGTCACTATCTTAGGAGAAAACTGAACAAGTTTAGAATAAAGGTTCACATACCGAGTCACGGTCATATTTCCCTTCCGGAGGATGAGAAGCTCTAGGGAATTCTCCAACACCATAAATTATAGATATAAATGCTCCATGAAATGATATTTAATGTATTTACAATCCAACCCTTAATTATTTTTGTTGTAACCATAAAATACCACTGTCTCTTTATAAGCCCTTCAATCTTAAATGTAGCACACTTTACCTTTATTAAATTAGAAATTTACAAGAACTAAAAAATATTCCCATTATTTTTTAAAAAATTATCAACCTCCTGAGGATCATTTTAGACATTGAAAGATGTTGGTTTCTTGCAAAGAAACTTGTAATCATGATCTCTAACTTCATCCCTTTGATGTTCTTCTACAGGACTTTAAAAGGTATGGTTGAATATGATTGTTCTCAAGATTTTATAACATGAACCATAATATTAACAAGATTTTGATCAAATAAAGGATCTTTTTCTTCAGGTTCACCAGAAGATTCATCCCATGACCTTTTCAAACGTCTTATTATAGGAATTATTCTATAAAACATCAATAATCAACACTTAAACATTAGTAAGGATAAATAGATAATTAAACCAACAAGAGGATACAAGGATATTAATTCCATATTAAAGGAATTCAAAATTTTGGTATTTAAGAAGACTGAAATAAAAATTATGGAAAATACTATAATTATATAAATTTATACCACAAGGAATCTTTTCCCAAAGTTCCATGGTGTCTTAAGGCTTGCTTTGATGAGGTTTGGGATGAAAGTCACCCATAACTACGTCACAAGGCCCAAAAGTCCCCCCTCTTTCCAGCAGGACAACCCAAACTCCATAACGACATCAAGGAAAGAAGGAAAATCTACCATTGAAACCATTTTTCCATGAACCATTTTAGATACCAATATAAACTAAAATCTCATCCAACCCTCACATTACTCAAAGGTATTTCCTGATCCCCATGGGTTGGAGACTAGAACCTGAAATCATATCAACATCCAAGGGAACTATTTTTATACAAGAATGAGAAAACATCAAAAAATGAAACAAAAACCAAAATGTATTCTAAAAAATCCACATGGAGGAGAGTAATACAAGTATATAGTTAAAAAAACCAAGGTAAACATAAACTAAAAGAAAAAGAAATATCTATCAAGAAAAGTATCACAATCCAAGTGCAACAAGTGGACCATAACTACACTAGTCACCACCATCAATCTAGATACCCAAGGATCAAGGAAAACTACCAACTTCAAGTGGTGCTTTCCCTTTCCCTATATCTGGCATAAAAAAATCTTAAGACACCAAAAAAAAGTTAGTGTGTGAGCTAAACAGCTCGGTATGGTCTCACTAAGTGTTCCATAAGAAATTCCATAACAATAAACCATTTATGATTTCAATTTAAATAAAATAGAGAATGTAATAACATTTACATATTTTTAAACCAAAAAATGAATTCAAATAAAAAATGATAGATATATCAAAATAGGATTACATGAACATTTATATAAAACATTTATATAAAATAACTACCATGAATAAATCACCTCTTTAAAAAATGAAATGCATAATCAAGTTATAACCAAGATCCATGATCATATGCCCCGAGTTACATTAGTTCGAAGATCTTAGATCCTCACACTATTCAATCATCAATAACGACTCAAGTACATGTTCAAACATCCATAGGCCTAGGATAAAAGGATTAATCAATCCACATCTCATTGGGGATAGCCATGTTGAACATGGTTTATTTAGAGTTATCACCATCAATTATTATCTAGGGATTAAAACTGATAATGTGATTTTTCTAATAACCCAAAAACTAATCAGGCTCGTATTTTATTTAATCAATAAATCAATTAATCATGGTAAATTCAACCATTTCAAATCAATTCATAATTTACTATTCAATTTCCTAATTTCATATTTACTATTCCTTTTCAATTTCAAAACTAAAACATTGTTTTTCATCAAATTCATGTCGTTCAAGTAATTTTTCATTTAAAGGACAATTTTATCAAGAATCAATATTAAACACTCTAATCAAATCATTTATCATTTTAATTCATAAATTTTCCCAAAATCTACTCAACAATTTAAATTCCATTGAATTTGGGGTTTTCTAAAATTTTCATTCCCTTTTAAAATCAAACATCAAATTATCTCAAATAAAGGTTTTATAAATAAACTAAAAAATCATTTCAATTCAATAAAAAAATTTAGGGTTTCAATTTTAAAGTAAATCCTTATGGAACCACCTACCATTAATCAAAATATAAATTGAGAAGACACCCAAAATGGGAATTCCAATGGAGATTCAAAGGCATAAATGATCAAGAAGGAATCCCTAGAAACATAGAAAATCAGATCAAGGTTCCAATACATTAATATCATGAGGATTTTTTACTCTCAAACAAGTATAGTAGGAAAAATAAGGATTCTAAATGAGAGAAGATTCACTTACTAGAGAGGGATTAAATGAATCCACTTGTGCTTTTATCCAAGAAGAATTGAGGTTGGAAGAGGCAAAAAGCCTCTACAGAGCCTCCCAAATCCAAAAAAGTCAAATGAATTTTGATATGAAGGATATTTGAATATAAAATGGGGGTTTGGGATTTTAAATTTTTAAGAACATAGACAACGCCACAACCCCACATGGGCATCGTCTAAAAGGTTGAAAATTTCCTAGACACTATGACAAATATATCCTCTAATAGTGCTAAAATAAGTTTTTTCAGTGCAAAAAAGGAATGACAACCAAAGAGTGATTAAAATCCTTATACCTTTAAAAAAACTAGAAAAACACCTATAGTGGGACAATTCATCATCTCTAAAAAAATTGTTGATAAAGGAACCCCTTTAGAGACTCTTTTATTAAGTACTAATAATGGGACCCTTTATTAGTAATAAAAGTATCATTAATAAAGGTGGCCTTTATCAATGGTTTTTATCCCTAATAAAGTGTCTCTTTATCACCACCTTTAGTAGCACTGATAATGGATCCCATTATTAGTTATTTTTATGACGTTGATAAAATGTCTCTTTATCAGCGCTATTACTAGCATAGATAAAGGGGAATACTGATGCATTGCACTATTATAATTATAGAACACTACAAAAAAATTGAAAATATAAAAGAAAATACAGGAGACAATATAGAATTTAATATAAATAAAATTTAAACCAAAAATACATGAAAGAACACTATATTACAGAAATTTCAAACATTTGTTTATACAATTACATGAGTAAGTACAAATTATCATAGGAATTCAAAAACATCAATGTTAATTTTTCCTTTCCCCCAATCCATATTCATGAAATTAGTTCCCAAAAAAAACCCCATCTCAAGTAAAAAAATGAACCTGTATAAGAAAACAATTCCTATGTTTTTAATATTATAAATAAAAAAATTAAACACAAATTTTCAATTTTAAACTAAAAATATATACTTTGAGTTATACCAGAAACACCATGTATTGTATTGTATTGTGGTTGATTCTTACACCACAAAAAATCAATGATTATTCTCAAAAGGAGGTGATCTTGAATTTTATCTCATCTTCGGTGGTAAAAAACTTACTATGGATGGGATCCAATTCAAGAGGACTTTATATTTGTGAACAAGACTTCAACTGTCACACAATTTATTTTTTATCATCATGAAATATCTCTGTTAAAATTAACTAAATAAGTATAAGGAAAAAATGATATGGAAATTAATTAAGTAGTAGTAGATAAAATGATGAGAAAAAAAACTGATCTCATTTTCTTTGTTTTAGAGATGTGATGCACATTTTAAACTAAAATAGACCTTATATATTGAAAACACACACTTCAAGTCATAAAAACCACATCATGTGTTAGATTCATTAGAAGCCAATTTCTATATGTTGAAAATTAATAACAGATTATTTCCTAAATTTTGAAAAAAAATTGAGCATTTTTTCTCAATTTTGGCTAGTGATGTGCATTTTAAACTAAAATGGCACTTTTAGATTAAAAAAATACACTTTTGAGTCATATCAATCACATTATGTCAGATTGTTGTGTATTTGATTATTACACATCAAAAATAAAATATGGAACATTTTTCAATATATTGAAAACAATCTGAACTCATTTTCTCAGTTTGGGTTATTGGATGTCTATTCTAAAATAAAAAGACACTTTATATTTAAAACAATAACTTTAAGTAATATTGACCACATAATGTGTTGGATTGATGTGATGTCAATTAATACACATGAAAAATGACTTATGGATCATTTCCCTAAAGTTAAAAAAAAATTGAACTCTTTTTCTCAATTTTTTTCGATTTTATTTGGTTTGTAAACTAAAGAGAAACTTTTGTTTTTAAAACATGCAATTTGAGTAATATAAAACTCATCATGTGTCATATTGATGTGTGATCAATTAATAAACATGAAAAATGAATTATATATCATTTTAATAATTTTTGAAAACAATCTGTGATCAGTTTCTTGTTTTAAGATATTTGATGTGTGTTTTAAACTAAAATGGAACGTTTGTATTAAAAACAAACACTTCGAGCCATATCGAAAACATAATGTGTCTGATTAATTTGTAGTCATTTACTACACATGGAAAATTAATTATGGATCATTTTCCTAATGATTGAATACAATATGAACTCATTTTTTTTAGTTTTTTCCATTTCATGTATGTTTTATACAAAAAATGGAACTTTTATAATGAAAACACAAAACATCGAGTCATATCAACTAAATCATGTGTTAGATTGATATTTTTTAAATTCCTATATATGAAAAATTAATTTTGGATCATTTTCAAAATATTTTAAACAAATCTTATATCCTTTTCTTGGTATTCTCTATTTGATGTGTGTTTTTAACTAAAATGGAAATTTTGTATGGAAAACACATATTTTGATTCATATCAACCACATAGTGTGTCATATTGATGTGTGGTCAATTCACACATATAAAGAATAAATTATATATCCTTTTACTATGTTTTGAAAATATTCTAGGATTTGTTTATTAGTTTCTGATTTTTGATGTGTGTTTTAATCTAAAATGGAACTTTTGTATTAAAAAAACACTTCGATTCATATTGACCACGTCGTGTCTTATATTGATGTGAGATAAATTACTATACATAAAAAAAGAATTATGGATCATTTTCCTAAATCCTAAAAAAAATTCAAGAATTTTTCTTGGTTTTGGTGACATAACATGGGTTTTAAACTAAAATGGAACTTTCTATTATAAACACATACTTTTAGTCATATTGATCACATCATGTCTCAGATTGATGTTTGGTCAATTCCTACACATCAAAAAATGATCTGTGGTCCATTTTTCTAATGTTTGAAAACAACATGAGATGATTTTCTTAGTTTTGACTATTTGATTAATGTTTTAAACTAAAATGACACTTTTGTATTTAAATTAGAAACTTCGAGTCATACTGACCACATTGGGTGTTGGATTGATGTGTGTTAAATTCCTACACATGAAGGATGAAATATTTCTTATTATCCAAAATTTAGAAACATTTAGATCTAATTTACTTAGTTTTGTCTATGTGACATGTGTTTTAAACTAAAATGACACTTTTATATTGAAGATAAATACTTTGGGCAATATAGACCATATTGTGTGTTTTATTGGGTTACAATTGTTTCCTATACATGAAAAATGAATTGTGGATTATGTTCCTAAATTTTGAAAACAATTTGAGTGTGTATGCTCAATTTTGGGTATGTGAAACATGTTTCAACCTAAAATGAGACTTTTTTATTGAAATATCAAAAATAAAGTTATACTGACCACATGTTATGTCAGGTTGATGTGTGGTCAATTCCCACATGTCAAAAATAAATTATGGATCACTATCATAATGTATCAAAACAATCTAATTTTTTCTTGGTTTTGTTCATATGACGTGTGTTTTTGACAAATGTGTAAATTTTAAAAAATAATTATTAGATAATAATTATAAGGAAATTAACTAAAAAAATAATATAAAATGATGATAAAATTTACTAAATAAGTAGTAGAATACCACCTTTTCATAATTTTTGTATACATTCTGACACTATGTATTCTTCCCATTCATTTCTAAACAAATTTATTTCTTCGATTTTACTTAACCTTGAGAAAAATATAAAAAATAATATATAATTTTTTTGATAATAATGATTCACATTCCAAGTGTATATCTAAGGTCATAGACCATACTAGATCACAAAAATAGGAGGCAAGCACTTAACTTTTACATTGTAAAACATTCTGGCACCATGTATGTTGCCCACTAATCTCTATATAAATTTATTTATTATATTTAGTACATAGATTATTGCTAATCATCATAATATTGTGAAAATATAGAAAAACAAATTATTAAGAAATACTTTTAATGAAATTGTAATTACATTCCAAAATTACCTATTTAGGGATACAAGTCTTTTGATGGTATATGATATCTTTGATAAAAAAATAAAACATAATATCCATAATCATTATTGTAATCATACTTTAGAAACAAAAAAATCATGACCAAAATAAGTAAATTGTTTCGAAATACTTTTTTTTAGTTAAATATTTCTATATATACCTTTATCTGTTTCCATTTTAAGTAATCCATGGGCTTCTTATATTCTGTCTCTGACCTCATACCATGATTTATCCTATATTTAAATGTCACCATATCATAACAAAATTCATTTTTAAGCACAAACTGAATCATATAATTCGATGTTTATTTATAAAATGTTGATTGTAGTGAATTAAAAATTCACAATAAACATTTTGTGTGGTATAATTGATGGAAATACATGCATTGGATCCAAAAAATAAATATTTGGGGCATCCAAATTGATTGCGATAAATATCCAGTGCTTCCTAAACCAACAAAAACAAATAAGTAATAGAAAAATAGAAAAATATATTTTATATAATTATATTTTTTATTTTTACCCCTACGTTATAGACATAAAAAATATTCTATCATATATTATTATATTCTAAACTATCTTATTTATATCATCTCCCTTATTATCAATTTATTTCAACACTAAATAAATTTCTTTTATAGAAATGATATAAGGATTAATGAATCCAAATCATGATTTGTAGGGTTTTCCCTTTATATAATAGTAATATAAATTCATATAGAAAATATGAATTTTTATTTACTTTAATGAACATATTAAATAATTTTTTAGATATAATTATTATGAATATGTACCTTATATATGTATTCATAACCGAGACTCCCGACAATTCAAAATTGAAAATCTCATTTATACTCTTGAGACCAACCACATCTGTAATGATAGTTCCAAATATTTATTTTTCATATTGAATGTACGACACATATCCATATTTGAATATGGTGTACGCATAAATTTGTAATGAAAATATATTTTTTAGTGGAATTGGTGGGGAGAAGGTACTCCCTAAAGGTCATTTTGTTTTCTTGTTCGTTTCACTAGATTGTCTTGATTCAAACTTTTGTTTCCCTATTATTTTTCCCATCTGTGATACCATAAATCACTCTAGGCCTTTTTTCATCAATTGTTAAAGTTTTTTCATTTGAATCTTTTTTTAAATACATACTATATGTACCTTTATAATATTATATGACCATTCTATGGAAGTTCTAATAGAATTATTGACTATTATAATATCTAGATCATCAAGTGGAATCAGAAACTCAGCACTAGGATTTTGAGCTACTTTATTCCACACTCTCATGTGATATTTTTGGAGTTCTTTGTTGTATAGTATGTATTAAAATATATAATACATCTTACCCCTCATAACAAGGCATTGTGTGGGTGTTGATAGATTGAAATAAAATACACATTTTCCCTATATATTTTTAGTAATATAAAGTTATAAAAATTTGTTTGATTCAAATTTTGTAGAAAGAGTAATGAAAACATTTATTACCATGGGTAAGGTATATGGTTAAGGGGAATGAATATCCTCAAAGATAGTGGATACTTTGGTTTTTCTTGTGCTGATCTTTGTTCCACTACTGTTTCTATTTGATCTTTTAAAATATATTTGTCTTCCGAACCATAATAGATAATAATATCTTAAAAATAATCTATTTTCACCTAAAATCAATTAATTATAATATATGTATCTTATTTCAGTTTCTTCTTCTCAAAATTTGTTTCAGGAGAAACTCCAAAACATACACCTCTAACAAAACTATATTGTTTTGGCTACTTTAAAGCTACTGAAAATAGTTTTTTCTTTTGGTATGATCAATGTTGATTATTCTATATTAACCATATAAAAACATATGAACAAAAATATATATTTTTAAGTAATAATATTTGAAATCATAACTAATTACTATAATTTCATACTTAAAAATGTTTCTCATAGTTATTTAAAATTTAAATCAACTAGTTTAACCTCATTTATGCATACCTCCTTCCATAGCACGTGATGTGGGATAGAAGTGGAATTTGATTTTGATTCACCAATCTATATATAATCAAAGGAAAATGTGTTTTTTATATCATATCAAACTTTTATTATTGATTTAAAATACATACCATTTAATTCTCTAGTGAAGCGTACCTCATCCTTGCTTAGTGGTCGGGGTACATTTGTTTTGTTACATGTTGTTTATTTTCAACGCTATAATCATTTATAATTTAAAATTTTGAATAAAATTAGATAAAATAAATAATTTAAAATAATATAATATCTACTACAATACACCTAAAATTATTTCTCATCATGACTAATGATTAAATCATTCCTTTTTTTCTAATTTACAAAGTGTGAATAAGTAATTGGTGGGTGGGGATCTTGTTTCGCCTTGGCATCCCTAAGATAAATCTTGTTAAGAAGTGTCCAAAAGCCTCTATGGTATTTTATAGCATCTATTAAGACATATTTGTTATGAAAATAATCTAAAAATGATATTTTGAATGGATAATGAAAATTAAATAAACTTTTAATTATATTTTTTTTTGTAAAATAGAGAAAGTATAGTGTAACATTAACTTAATATCTTCCCAAAGGGTTTCCTTCATTATAAGTTATACATGGATCATAAAATCTATATCAATTGTAACAATCATTATAATTATGATTCAAACATAACTAATGAAAATTTACTTGTTGGGGTCAATAGTTTGGCCACGTGGATTCCATCCAACCTCAAATTTTATACCCCTTCTTCTTGCCTTGATTATTTTAGTCAACAATGTGATGATACATCATTATTGTTTTTTTCATTAACATCTTTTTGATCCCCTATTAATTCTTTTGATTCAACATCAATTTGAAGTTCAACCTTGAGATTAGTAACATAATCATTTTAAGAATTCATTCTCTACATGAGAAGTCATACATTTAATTTATATTACGTTAATAAAGTACAAAAAACATAATATTATTACTAAAATCATGATATATATTAAAAAAACTATAACCTAATCATTTAAATCTCTTTATATTCATTAAAGGATGAAGGGATTGGAATCCTTCATCAAGAATCCAAATCCCCTCTTTATGGACCCCTATAATATATAAGACATTGACTATATTGGGACCTCCATGAAATTATTTTGATCTCCCAATGAAAGGATCATCCTTTATTGAATTCTAATCTCACCCTATAGTTGTTTTAGTAACCAGTAGGATATTTGACCAATTATTTTATCTGGATTTGAGATATAAAATAAATACACTTCCTGTGATTCCATTATTAATGACTCATCCTTATAAAATTACATAATGAAATTGACTTTTAGGAATCCCATTTCATCAACTTTCACTAAAGTCCTATTTTCAACCCATTTTCATTAGAAAATCTACAATTGAAATATTGTATACTCCAACTCATATATTTTTTTGATGATGTAAAAATATGACATATTCGCATAAATTGGATTACTATCCTTGAAAAAATATATGTTTATCTCTTCCTCTACAAGTCTAACTCCACTATTTTTCATCGTACAACATTCATTGTATTATTTTGTATAGAATATATAACCAATAATTACAAAAAAAGTGTAAGACATAACATTTTTATTTGGTCCCCTGGATGTCCATTGATGTCATTCGATAATTGAATTTGTATTTTTAGATATATCTTTAAAAATATGATCTCATTACCATCCAATAAACTATTTATTATGTTTATTTGATATTCATCCTTTATCCCTTAAGGGATTCAAATGTCTAAAAATTTCTCTGTGGGATTCAACATATGGATCAACATATTCACAATTATGTAAAATTTAAAGTTGGTATTTACCTTGATCTATAATGGTAATTGTAACAACATCTCTTCTAGAAATTCCTTCTCACATAAGGAATCCACTCTGATGAGAGGTTGGGAGAATGATGCTATCAACATCTGATAGGGAATTATTACAAAATTCAATAGTTTCTTCAAAAATATTTCTTTCTAAATAAAACCTTCTAGACCACTATGATTCATGACGTACCATTTCAAAATATTCACATACCATTCAGTGGGGTACATTTATCTGTAATGGATTGGAAAACTTAGTTGAACATATCTGACTAAGTGAACCATTAGGTGGACCATTATATGAAAGAATAATGGTGGTCAAAACATATCTAAATCACATAATAGTACTTCAACCTCCTTATTAATTATTGGAACCATCACCAGGTCTACATCTTTATTGAATATTGATTTAAAAACAAGTAGAGTCGGGTTAATGTATGTAGTAAATTTTTAAGAAGAATGAAATGTAAAGCAATGAGCATCAAATATAGCATCAAAACATATAAGTCATGTGATTTTAGTCCCTTTGACTTTAAATTATTCATTGAAATTACATTCTTGATATTTTATGAATACCCCTCAAGAACTTTTACACTATTAAGGAAAATGAAAAATAGAAAATTTTTATGTTTGGATAGAGTTTAAGCTACTACAGGAAGAAAATTTCATCTTTTTTTCCTTCACCAGTGCCAACTCTTCCCTTATCCCCATCTCAATCATGTCCAAACTAGCCTTGGAACCATATAATGTTTTTCTAGGAATATTTATTAATGTTTCGATAACACTATCAAAAACCATTTATTCTATATGCATGACATCAATAAAATGTATGACATGAAAATAATTCTAGTATGGTAATTCAAATAAAATTGATCTCTTTTTTAACTATATTTTCTAAGGTTTTTCAATTTTTTTACAAAAAATAATGTAATTTTATTTTACTTTATCTAAGAGTTGATCACCCATTAGTGTAGAATCTTTTTACCTTGTTCAGTATTCCCATCAAATGTTTTCATACTGAATAGGGATTTATGTCATCGAGGTAAAAAGTTTTGATGTCATAAAAACATAGTCTTTGAGAAATATTTCATCCGAAATGAGTGTGTGAATTCTTCAAAAATGTGAAACCCCAATATTCCATTAATTATATCGCCTAAAAAATTTCCATAAGTAGGAATTTCATGTATCATCCCATATAACATGGCCGTCAATGTAAATTTTTTAATTCTATGGGCATCGTACATTGTAACACCTATATCCTACATCAATTTTAGATATTCAGATAACATATCCAAAAAAAATTAAATATCATTACGAGGTTGTTTTGGACTAGATATAATAAGATAAAACATAATTTATTTGGCGCTTCATGAATAAGCATGATGGAAAGTTATAATTTACTAACATAATTGAACATATAGTGTGAGTACTACTATATTCACCAAAACTATTTATTCCATATATAGATAAATAAGACAAATTTTTATCAGCTCATTTCCAAATTCTGGATACTCATAATTAATTTTCTTCTACTAAGGGGATTATATTGGATGTTGTATTTTCCCACCATTATTTCTTGTGTCTATATGCCATGTAAATTGTATTTTATTTTCCCAACATACATATTTTATTCTAAATGATGGAATTGTAGTAAATTATCATAAATATTTCAAAGGAATTGATTTATCTTTCGTGTATTGATCCATGTCACAATTAGTGAATTTTATGAGTGCTTTATGGTCCTTGGAAAAAAATATGGAATGATTTGGACAAGCATGTATATTTTAGAGATCATTCACATTGAACATGGAATTAATTTAGCATAAGATGTTTGACAAGGAAGTTCATTTTCATCTGGTATTTTATCATTTAGGAGACCAAGTTATTTTATAAATCTGATGTCTCTCTATCCAAGTTGTTCTGGTAGCGTATCATTTACACTAGTATTCATATCAAATTATCCATAAACCTCAGTTTCATCCTAATTGGTGTTCACATTCAATTTTCCCCATGTTTTTCTAACATTTATAGATATGATCTATTCAGTGACAAATAAAACGTTATTTTAATTCTTCTGGAATAATTTTTCTTGAATATAAACAACATAAAAATAGAAAATGTATTTGAGTAGTGTCGTATGCATTTTATATTGAAATATTTATTAACTATATAACTTCCTAATCATAATATTTTTTCATAATATTAGTATGAAACCATTTTTGATTCATATTTATCTTATTTTATTCATAAAATATTCATTTTGTAGAAAAAAATAAATAAATACACATAAGATATTCATAATCAAAGGATAAAGTTATAAATACTTCTAATAAGGGGAATCAAACATTTGAATGTCATTGGTTATAATTCCAAACAAGTTATCATTTTACACAAGGGTGATATGAAATGAAAAAAACTAGGGTAAGTAGGTTGTTATTGGTTTAGGTTATCTATTTGATGTTGGGTGGGACAAAATGGTGGTAATAAATATGTTGGTAAAAAAAATTATTGGATGGAAGAATTCCATTGGAATTTCTTGTTCTTGATAGTAATTTAATTTTGACCTGGATTTTTAAATTTGTGCAAAAATATCTTTCCTTATAACATAAAAGTTCATGTAAGCATTAGATTTTGACATAGGGTCGAGGATCTTGGAATTTCATGGAACTTATGGATGAAATAATTATTGATGAATGAAGGGAAGTTTAATTCCATGTTACTCTTTTTTTTCTATAAATTATTATAGACCATGTATTAAAAGAATAATAAAAATATATATATTTAATATAACCCACTAACAAACCCATATTTCAAAAAATATTATAGTTATGAAACATAGGTATATTTCATATATCCTAAAATTTGCAAAACCTCTTTTACATTTCCTTAAAAACACCAAAGATACTTTCTGTTAATAAGAATTAAAAAACATTTAGCACGGATTTTACATCATTATGATACTAAAATTCTGATTCCACCTATAACAATGACTGGGATCACTATAATCTATCTCCCATATCTATTAGTCAAAAACTTCATAGAAATATCCAAAATAATGTTTTCATTCTTAATAAAACCCATAACACATTTATGGTTATGGGAGATTATAATAAACTTTATAAAATTTATCCATTATCTTCTAATCTTGTATGTTTATGAGATAAATGTGTTTTAAATTATTACTTTTATGGGTGACACTTAAAAATTCCTAATGATACACAATAAAACAAAATAATAATAGTATTAATAATAATAATATTATTTACATGGATTAATCAAAATAAATAATGTAAACTAACCATGAATTGTTTGAAACAGATCATGAATCTACAATAAATACTCAATTGATGCTTGTATTTTAAAATTATAACTTTATGCATTTCCAAGACACTTTACACATTAAAACACAACTAGTAGAGGTGTGAGTTATCTTCTTAAAACATATTTTAATGAGTTTTACTCATTCTATAACTTTTTTATTTATAAAACATATTAAATTTTAAGAAAATGAAATAAAAATATTCTATTTTTATTAAACACAACTTGGAAAATATGAATATATTTAAAACTAGATCACACTATAAGAAGGTTTTGGAAATTTAGAATGATAATTTTGAAAGAAAAATCACATGAATATATTTTTGATTTTAAAATAAAAATATTATAGAAATAAAATTTTAATTTGAAAATGAGACTCCATTAAAAATATTTTGCTCTCTTACCCTATTATACTAACTAAACCTTTATTTTCCATTTTTGAACACCCTCTTGAAAGTATTCTCCCATGAAATTCACTCACTTAACAACTATCTGAGTGACTGAAAAACATGTGTTACACTGGAGAAGAAATGCAATAGTGATCTTCTTTGTAAAGAAAACTTTATATAATTTCACTACTATATAATCCCCCATCACCATTCAAAATCATACTTGAATCAGATGATCATGACCAAAATGGGGACATTTGTGATGGGGATATGACAACGGGAAAGAGGAGGTTCAAGAGAAACCAAAATGAAAAACTATGGTAATACAAAAACTGAAACTCAACATCAAGAACTAGATGTCCTTAGAGAAGGACCTACAAGAGTCCTAGTATAGTGATATTGGGAATGTAGAGACCCACAAATAAGGAACATTTAGGAGAGGATGAATGATGGTGGAGAATTCATTTATAATACTTATAGAAATTGAACCACGAGACCACCGAGCCAATATTACAACCAATTATTGTTTTTGGAGGATTTATAGTTGTATATTTTCACAAATATACTCTTGAAACACAAACCTTCATGTTAAACCACATATAGGTTTTTCATGAAGGCACTCTGGTGGTTTGGGATTGTGTTGGAATGAGGTTTGGTAGCTCCCTCCTAGCCTGATTTGCCCTCCTCTGATCTTTTTCCCCCTCCCCTTATGTGTGCCTATATTGGTTCTGTATGATAGAAATTGTGTTGGTATTGGTATGTTTTTGGGGGTTCTGAGTCAATGGTAGGGACTCATCTCAGTTGGTGACATATTCTACTCTGGTTTCTAGTTTTTTTAAATGGTCCATGGTGCCTTTATTGGTTGTTTTCTCTTATAAAGGAATTATTTTATTTGGTCCTTTGGAAATTTCCAGTGGTGTTGGGATGGCTTTATAGATGCGCTTGTTTGATGATGATGATGTTTTTTATGGGATTGATGGTGATAGATTAACCATGACTCTCTATGGAGGTGTTGTGTGTTACCATGCTTCTCTATATTCTTGGTACATTTCTCCTTTAAAGGTTGGTTGGGTGAGATGGCTCCCATAGAGGTTGTGGGATGTGTTTGAACAAGCGTTAGGGTGTTCTAGGAATCATGATGGTCAGTGGTCTTCCCCTTTTATGGGTTCCCTTGGTGTTGGTTCTCTATTGGTGTTTCTTCTAAGGCATGGTGTTTACAATTTTTTCTTTGGTGATGAAGACGGTGGTGTGATGTGTTCTTTCTGGTTTGTGGGATCTTCTTCTGATAAAAAGGTCCATATAAGGCACAAGTGTTTCTATTCTGGAGGTTTCAATGTCCTCCGACTTTCACCATGGTGTTGTGAATATTTTTTGGTGACAATGATGGTAGATTTGTTTTAGTTTGCGCATCACGAGGCAATAGTCTCGAGGAGGTGATTATGGTCTCTATATTGAAATTTGAAATATGAAAATGTTTCAGGGTGCACATCTCGAGGTTTTGATGATGGTCTCTTGTTTGAATTTTGAAACAGGGTGCGTGACGATGGTCCATGGCACAATGTTGATGGTTCTCTTTGATATTTTGAAAATTTAAATCTGTAATGTGAAGTTTGTTTTTGTGAGGGTTCGTGTAACTTAATGGTGTAGTGAATGTTTCTTTTGGTTCCCACCTATCTCTAAAGTGGATTTTCAAAAAAATAAAAAAATCGATTGGAGGGGAGGGTTTTATCAGCACTTCAAAAAAATGTTGATAGAGAAGGGTTTTACCAATGCTAAAATAATAAGCTCTGATAAAATCCATCTTTATCAACACTAAACAAACACTAATAAAAGATATCTTTATCAGTACTAAGACTTTAGCATTTCTAAAGATATATTTTATTAGTTCTGATAAATACTTATAATTATAACTATAAATTAATATAGGTGAAAATATTTTTATAAATATTTTTATACAATTATAAATATACTTATATCATTATATATATATATATAAATTAAATACATATATGTAAATATAAATATAAATATAAATATATTCGTTATTTAAATATATTTTTTATAATCTTATAATTATTTAAATATATAATTTTTTATTTATAATTATATAAATACTTTTAAGAAAATTATATTTATTTATTTATAATTACAAATATATAATTCTATTAATACAATATATATTTATAAATATATTTTTAAATATATTTATAATTATATATTTATAATTATAAATATAATTATATAATTATATATATTTATAAAATTATATATATATTTAATAAATTTATACACATACAGACACACACACACACACATATATATAAATAGTAACTATATTAATTTTTTAAATATATTTATATCATTATATATATTTTTATAATTATATATAAATATATTTAATATATATAAATATAAATATAAATATAAAAAACATATTCATTATTTAAATAGATTTATTATAATTTAATAATTATTTAAATATGTATATATATTTATAACTATGTAAATAATGTTTTTTAAAAAAAATTAGTAATAAATTCATATTTATAAATATATAATTTTATAAATATAGTAAATTTACATTTATGAATATATTTGTTCACAAATATTTACTTAAAAATATATTTTTAACATTATTAAAAAATATATAATTTAAAATGAATGAATGTTAAAAATGAGTGAAATTGAATAATTAAAAGTAGGTACACTTTAAAAATATTGAAAAAATTGACATGTTTTATTAATTATATAAATTATTAAAAAAATATGGATATATATATATATATTTTGAAATGAAGATGAACACTTATTGGAAATATTAAAACATAATAAATAAATATGTATAAATAAATATTAGAAAATGATTAAATTCGAAGAATTATAAAAAAATAACAAATATTAAAAATGAATAAATAATACTAAATGTAATAATTTTATAAATAAATAAATTAAATTTACCAATAAAAAAAAATATATTATATATATTATATTTCTAAATGAAATTCTAAAATGAATATTAAAATTTAAATAAATTAAATAAATATTAGGTTTATGAGTTTCCATATAAGATTTCATTAATTACATAAATATTTGTATATGTGTAATTAATGTGTATATATATATACAAGTTTTTTATATGTTAAATTGAACAATGACATTATATAATATGTATCGTATATTAATGAAATAAGTAATAACAAGAATGAATAAATTTTAAAAATAAATAAGAATAAAAAATTTGACAAATTAAAAATAAATATTTATATAAGAAAAAATATAAACGAATACGTATTATTTATATAAATTACAACCATATTAAAAAAATTAAATGTTAATTAATAAGTATGTATAAATAAATATTTAAAATGGATTAAATTATAAACATGTTAAACAATGAAAAATTGAAAATGGATGAACTAAAAAATATATATTAAAAAGCAATTTTGATTATTAAAGAATAAATAATAATAAAAATAAATAAATTTGAAAAAAATATATTAAAAAGTAACAAATAGTATATATTGAATGAAAATATAGAAAATGATAAATTTTACAAATTACAAACATATTATATATTAAATATATTCTGTTAATAAATATAATTCTAAAACAAATATTAAAAATTGAATAAATTATAGAAATATTATGTGTGTGTGTTATATATAAAAAATGTATTATTTACGTATATGTATGTGTGAAATCAATTTAACAAACATTTGATTTATGTTAAATTGAAAAATCAAACTACATTCAATTAAACGTTCATTACTCGATAAAACTAGTCAATATTTTAAATTAATATTAATTTTCAATTATATACCATTTTTTTGCTAAATGTACGACTTATTTAATGTAAGCATAAATACTGTGTATTATATAAATCATATTTTATGAAATATTATATATATTGATATATATATATATATATATATATATATATTTATGAATATATTTTTATATTAAAAATATTATACTTATTAATGAATAATTATGTATAAAACCATTAAAAATGAATAAGACATTAATGTCTCTTTAATTATTAAAATTTATTCATTTTATATATTTATATTTTATATATATTATTTATTTCTTTTTATAATTTATTTATATATGTATATTAAATTTATTCATTATTATTATTAATTAATTATTTAATTAAATTTATTATATTTTCTTTATTTAGTCACTTTTAGTTTTAATTTATTTAATTATTTCAATTTATTCATTTTATATATCTATATTTAATATAACCTATTTTTTAATATTTATAATATATATATATATATAATTTATTAATAATTATTTCATTAATGAATTTTTTAATAATTTTAAAATTTATTGATTTCTAATTTTTATTTGTTTAATTATCTCAATTTTTGAAATATTTTTAATACTTTTACTTTTTATTTGTATATATAAAAAATTAGGTTCATGGCCTGCATGTGAAGGATGTCTGGGTCGTGTAACAGCCCAAATGGGGGGGGGGGGTCAAGTCATATAGGACCCGATCCATGTGTATGCAGGCGCGCTAAAACCTTTGAGAAGAATAGTGTGGACCAAGGCTCCTACGGGCCTGTGCATATAGGCATGAGCCCATATAGTTGCATGTGGAGGGTGTGTGGGGAAGCTTACCCCCGTAACTGACTTCTAGTCATAGGATGCCATAGAATCGTATATAAACAAGCAGTCAAGCGCTTGCAATTTCTATGTGGAACTCACACGAGTGATCAAGAACTTTATCCTCACTAAAAAAATGCACTGATAAAGGTTACACTTTATCAACGTTACAAAAAAAACTAATAAATCTACCCCTCATCAGTTCCAAATAAAAGTACTGATAGAGGAAGCCTTTATAAGCAGTTTTCACTAATGCTGATAAATGTTAGTAGTGAATAAACCCAAATCCGTAGTAGTGTGACCATGGAAAAGTCATCCCAGACCACATTGTAACCCCTCATAGTCGACCAACCTCCTAAAACACATCGTAGATATCACCAATATCTACTTCCATTGGGGTGAGGCTACAACGTATCCAAAGCACCCCATCGTAACTACCCACAAAATGGGAGATGCATAAAAAAGTCCAATGCTACAACCATCTGTCTACACCACAACACTTCCTAAATTAGCTGAGACTCAAAATAGGCTTAATTGAACATTCTATATAAAATATCAATATAAAATAACTGTCCTAAATAAATCAGCTCTTTAAAAAATGGAATACCTAATCAAGTCAAAACCAAGTACTATGGTCATATGCCTTGAGTTACATTAGTCCTAAGATCACAGTTCCTCACACTAAACAATCATCAATCACTCCTCAAGTATGTGTGCAGACCTCTATAGGCTTAGGTTAATAGGAATAATCAATCGACATCTCATTCAGGATAATCAAGATAAACTTGGTTTAGTTAGAGTAATCATCATCAATCCGTTACTTGGGAATCAATATTAAACCATTTCATCAAATAATTTATCATTTCAAGCCACAATTTTTTCTCTAAATCTACCCAACAATTTTAATGCCAATGAAATTGGAGTTTTTCAAAATTTCCATTCCCATTAAAAAAGTGTCATATCATCTCAAATAAAGATTTTATAAATAAATTGAAAACTCATTTCATTTCAATCAAGAAATTTGGGGTTATAATTTTAGGTCAAATCCTTAAGAAACCATCCACCTTTAATCATAAGAACAATCGATCAAATACCTGAAACTGGAATGAAAACAAAGATTTGAAGGTAGATAAGATTACTAAGGAATCACTAGAAATATATCCCATCATATTAAGTTTACAATCCCTTGATATCATAAGGATTTTTCTCTCTCAAAAAAGGAGATAAATAAAAACATATGATTTCATATGAGAAAATATTCAATAACTAAAGAGGGATAAAACACATCCACTGGTGTATCGATCCAAGAAGGATTGATGTTAGATTATCCAAAATGCCTATTATGATCCTTGAAAAGATAAAAAGTCTAATGAAGTTCTAGAGGCAGGATATTAGAATACAAAATGGTTTTTTTATTTAAATTTTATAGGAACACAGACTACGTCACAACCCCACATGGAAACAACATAGAAGGGTGAAGATACTCCCAACCATGGTGCAACCATCCCAGACCATGCCTTTGCCACTCCTGGTCAACCATCTGCCTAAAACCATTTCATAGATATCTCCCATATCTACTCCCCCTAGTGTAAGGTTATGATATATCCTAATAACCACACCACATCTACCCTCAAAATAGTATAATCTTAAAAAAGATCCACATCTTAGACATTAATCCACACCGTAGCACTAAAAGAATTGGTAGAGACTCAAAATAGGCCTAAATCAAAAATTTATCTAAAACATTTATATAAAATAAATGGAATGAATGAATTGTTTATTTAAACAATGGAATGAATAATTAAGTCCAAACCAATCACCATGGTCATATTCCTTGAGTTACGTTAGTTCCTGGCACTTGGATCCTCACACTACTCAATCATCAATCATGGCTGAAGTTTGTATTCACGTATCCCCAGGACTAGGAAAATGAGACTAATAAATCAAAATTCCATTAGTTATAATCAAACATAACAAGAGTTAGTTAGATTTATCATCATCAATCGATTTATGGGGAGCCAAAGTTCTTGTGTGGTTGTCTTAATCAACCACAAACTACTCAACACCACATGTGCATCAATCAATCAATATGTTTTTCATGTGAAAATAAATCATTTAAAATCAATTAATCATTTAAATTTCAAATTTTCAATTCCATGTTGATCATTCAATTTCAATTTCCAAACCAAAACATGGGTTTTCATCAAATTCAGACCTTTCAAATCATTTTTCATTTAAAGGGAAATTTTCTCAAGAATCAATATTAAACCATTTCATCAAATCAATTTTTATTTCAATCCATAATTTTTTAATAAAAATCTTCCCTACAATCTCAATGCTATTGAAATTGGGAGTTTTCACAACATACATGCCCATTAAAATTCTATGATCAAATCATCTCCAATCATGGTTTTATAAATCAATTGAAAAATAATTTCAATTTAATCAAGAAATTTAGGGTTTCAGTTTTAAGTTAAATCCTTATTGAACTGTTGAATAATTAGAGATGTTAATTTTTATTAGAGGGGGGAGGGTAAATCGTCATTTTAAAAATTTAAAGACAAAATAAATAGAGTTTTTTAAATAAAAGAACTATAGTGAGTGAAGTATTCTTGAAATGAGTTATAATGGAAATAAAATTAAATAAAACAAGGATTTATAGTTGTTCTGATCAAAAATACCCTAGCACATCCCTCAACATCCTCTACCACTAGAGGATATTAGTACCCACTAATAAATTCACTTTTAAAGTTGTGAGAACCTTGTTACAGACAATTCCATGTATAGAAACTCAGAGGCACAACCCAGTCTATTACAGGAGACTAACCAAGTCTATTTACCTAACTTTTGATTAGGACTCACAAGACAGACTTCCTTTTAGGTTGTGGAATAATCGTATAAGGCAATACTTTATTTTTATAGGGAAAATCATAATCCAGACTCAAATAAATACAAATAGAAGAAAAAATATTACATAAATAAAAGATGATACAAAGAGATTAGATGATGATAAAAATAGTTGAATATTTTGAAGCTATATCATTATTGATCACTTGTATAAATCAATATCAAAGTTAATGTTCTTGTATGATCGTATCCTGAGTACATAAGTTGTAGATTCTCCTTGAAAAAAATGAGAGTAAGAAGAATTTTCAAAGTTGTATCACAAAGTAATATATCGAATGATCTAAAATGGTATTTTTTATTCCTTGAATATGTATCTCAGATCATTAAGATAGATATTTTATAAGATCATGTCCATTTCTTGCATCCATATGAAACTTATTAGAGTATAATAATAAAATAATTTTACCATTACCTTATTTTGTTAAATACACAATGAAAAAAACTTAGTTCATTCGGTCTTTATTTTTTTTCATGAAATATCAATATAAAAAAATTGAAATTAAACTTAAGAAAAATGTATAAAAATTATATTTAGAAAACATTTAAAATAACTGAATAATCTTATATATTATTAGGAATGTAAAAAAAATAGTTAAATATAACATTATATGAATTTCAATTTACTTGTATATGTGTATATAAAATAATTCTACAATTATTTTTAAATCATTCTTTAAAAT
Source organism: Viscum album (assembly GCA_963277665.1). Taxonomy (NCBI): domain Eukaryota; kingdom Viridiplantae; phylum Streptophyta; class Magnoliopsida; order Santalales; family Viscaceae; genus Viscum; species Viscum album. The sequence continues at coordinate 1,156,501,712 of OY728134.1, read as the reverse complement.
ATATTTCAAAAAAAATATACTAAAACATGTTACTAAGAATTTATTTTAATAGAATAAATAGAAATAAAAAATAAAAATTCTATAATTTTTTTTGAATTAATGGTGGATTTGAAAATATATGGCAGTAGATTGAACCTACTATCATAGGTACATATAAACTATTGAAAATGCATATCAGCATCTTAAATCTATTACTGGTGAAAAATAGAAAGGTTGAATGATTTTTCTATTGGTGAGAAAATTTATCTACCATTGGATGTCCAATGGTAGAAAAATAGATAGATTTTGTGTTGTTCAAATATGATTAAAATAATAAAATCCAACAAAAATAAAACTATTTACATTCCACTATTAAACTAAAAAGAAGTTATACTATTGATGATGTCAAATGGTGTAAGATGATCTACTTGTATTAGTGAACTATCAGTGATATAAAAGACACAATTTTTAGAACAAATGAATAAGAAACACCTATTAGTGGACAAAAGATCTTACAGATAAAACATTAATATAAGAAAATAATTTAAACTAGTTTTAAAACCCCACAACCCCTCATGAGAAGAAGTAAAACAAAATGATCCATCATGAATAATGATAATTCCATTCCCTATCAAAGCATATTGAATGTTCCACAATTGGGTGTCCAATGGTAGAAAAACAAAGAAGTTACCAATGTAAGAAATATGCAACCGATGGATTCCAAGGGTATAAAAATAGAAAATGGTGGCTTCTACTGTCAATGGAATAAATAATCCACCATTGAGAAATGGTGATACCATTTGGTTCCAATAGTATACCATTGAGGGATGACGATCCCCCAATGGAAAGGGAAACTATTCATAGTGGTTAATAGTGTGTCTGTTGATAAAAGAACTACTATTTAACAAAAAGAACCAAATAAAACTAAAAATATGCATGAATTAAAACAATAATGAAATAATTCATAACCAAATATAAATAGATCGATGAGCATGACTATGATTTATAAGCTTTATTAGATGCATTAGAGAAACTATGACAAACTTTGGCATATTGGAAGTTGATAGACATCTGATATGTCCAACAAAATGAAGAATGAAGAATAGAAAGAAGGTGATATAATTTAGAAATTTGAATAGCTGGAGAAGAAATAATATATAGAGCTTCAAAAGAGTTCAAACGATTGAGATTTATTTTATCTAATGACAGATGATCTATTTTATTTTTTTAACTTGGATGAACATTGAAGATATTACCACATCCCACATTAATTTAGAGATGGAGATAAGAAACGATATATCAAATAAATCATGTTTATCCACCATTCGAGCTGGATATAAGGGATCAACACTAGTTACACTATCAAAAACCTAGGATTCTTTCCTAATGGGCTTACCAAACCCACCCCAAGTGCCTTCCAAGTGTGTGCTAGATGGTCCTTATACATGTTTCCACCCGCAAAATGCATTCACTATTCATGGACTCCAAGTGGTCTTCCAATGGTAGGCTCTCCCATGAGGTTGACCCATTGGGTCCCTTGATTGTGGTTGAGGGATAGCCTTAAAAGATCACTTAGGATGACCCCAATATTTTTTTATAAAAGGGAAAAAAATTAACAAGCATTAAACAAATTAATAAAATAATAATCATTAATACATTAACAACATATTAAAACATTTACATACACATTATTAAAAATTGTAAACAAAAGATATTAATTAATAAAAAATTTACCAATTTAATAAATTATGAAGAGATAACAATTTATCAAAAAAAATCATGGAAGTATTATAATCACTTTTAAATATTAATAAACTCTCCATTTTTGTAAATTAAGAACCATAACATTTATTAATTCAAAACATAACATTTATAAAAATGTCAATAAAAATACCCACATTTTTGAAATTTATCAAAAGGTATATTATAATTTATTATATAAAACAAACTATCATCTATTAATAAAATGCTACATTAAAAGTAACAGAGTAGAAATCTTGCAAAGATAATAGAATTAAGACATTGAAAAAATTGAACAGTGGATTTTAAAATAGTATGATCTAATTATCATTTCATTTGAGTATAAAATAATATTCAATTATAGAAAAAAATGTAAAAACATATTTAAGGAAAATGATTATAATAATAGATATTTTAAGATTCTATCATACCCAGTACAAATTTCATTTTCTCAATTTTAACAAAATCTAAGGGTTTTTTGAAAATGTCAACTAGTTGTTTCTTAGTAGGAAAACATTCTAAGCATATATAACCTTGGTTTACATAATCCCTCATAAAATTAAATCTAACACCAATGTGTTTTTTTATAGAGTGTTAAAGGGAGTTTTTAGAAATTTAAATTACACTTGAGTTATCACAATAGATTGTAATTTTTTAAAAATTAATATTAAAATCATACAAATATTGTTTTATCCAACTACTCTATAGACAAGAACTACAAGTATCAAAATATTCAACCTCATATTTTTAAAATTCTACTAATTTTTTTTCTTTGAGATCTATGAAATTAAATTTTTTCCTAGAAAGCGAATATACCTATAGTTATTTTCCGATCATGTTTGCAACCTCCAAAGGCAGAATCAGAGTAAGAAAAAAAATCAAAGAAATTGTCATTAGAATAGAACAGTCTAGTACAAATAGCACCCTTGATATATATAATTATTCTCTTAACTACTTTAAGATGAATTTCTTTGGGGTTTGACTAAAGCCTAACACAAATAAAAACTAAGAGCATGATGTCTGGTCTAGAAGTATTGAGATACAATAGACTTCATATCATGCATTTATATAGTTTAATATCAACTAACTTTAAAAACTCAGTTAAGTCCAAATATGAATTTCAAATCATCGGTTTTTTCATAGATTTACAAGAATTAAGCCCAATCCTCTTTATATGTTTTTAGTAAGATTATCTTGATTTCAAGAAATACCATATTTCTTTTTATTAATATGTAAACAAAGAAAAAATTTTATTTCTCCCATTAAGCTCATGTAAAATTCAGTTGACATTAGCTAAGAAAAATCATTACACAAAGAATCATTTTTCAAACCAAACATTATATCATGAACATATATCTTTATAATAATTATATCACTTGAAACTATTTTTATAAACAAAGTTGTATCAACCTTACCTTTAAAAAATTATTTTTTAGTAAAAATAGTTTTAGTATTTCATAACATTCTCTTGGAGAATTCTTATGACCATATATGGCATTATTAATCTTAAAAAAATGATTTGGGAATCTAAAATTTTTAAATCCTGTGGGTTGTCTAACATAGATTTCTTCTAAAATAATTCCATATAAAAAGGAACTTTTTACATATATTTTTGATAATTTAATATTTTGAAAAATATAAAAGTATAATAAAATTATAAATGCTTACATCCTAGAAATAAGAAAAAAATAATCTATAAATTCAATTCCCTACTCCTAGGAATAACCTTGGGCTACTAGTCTTTCATTATTTTTAACTATGTTTCCATATTCATCAAGTTTATTATAAGAAATCTATTTAGTTCCTATAACAGGTTTATCTTTTGCAAAAGAAATTAAATTTCCCATATTATTCCTTTAAAATTTATTTAATTTATCATTCATTACATTAATCCAAATTGAATCAATTAAATCATTTTCAACATTGATAGGAACAAAGTTAGCAACAAAAGCAGAGCTGGCATGGTAAAGTAAAACAAACTTTCTGGTTTGAATTCTAGATTCTACATTACTAATCACTTTTTTCAATAAAATGATCATTAAGTGTTTTTCACTCCTTTGTATTAGTTCAAAAAAATATATTCTACCCCTGAAGTGATGAATTATCATTATCTTAGTAATTATCTTCACAAAAATTAAATTCTCTAAAATCGTTATTTTCTTTGATAGATTCAGAATCTTTGTTATTAGAATTTTTTTCATTAAACATAACATTCAAATATTATTCAAAAACTACTTTTTTATTATTGAAAACTCTAAAATATATACTAGCATTATAATATTCTAAAAATATCCATTCATATGATTTATAGTCAAAATTTTATAAATTATCTTTTGTATTAAAGATATAAAATTTATAGGCAATGACCTTGAAATATCCATCTTTTTGTTTAAAACCATTTATAAGGTTGTAAGGGGTCTTATTTAAGAAAAGTATAATTGAAAATATAATTAATACATGGAAATATGTATTTATATCTTATTTCCAAAAGTATTTAGGTACAATAAATTCCATTAGCATAGACCTATCCATTTTTGAATAGATTTGTTCTTTTTTTCTACCACACCATTCTTTTGTGGTGTCTTAAGGGATGAGAAAAAATGGTTTTATCCATTTGATTTCGAAAATTTATCAAATACTAAATTCCCAAATTCACCACCTCTATATATTCTGATAGATATTATTTGATCATTTTTGAAATTTGGAATATGCTTTCAGAAAACCAAAAATTTGGTTGAAGTTTCATTTTTATGGGATAAGAAACAAATCTATAAGAAGTTATTGTAATAATATAAAATTACAAATAAAAAAATTTTACCACAAAAAAATAGTAGTTTGTATAGGTCTAAACAAGTCAAGATGTAATAATTATCAGAATATAACACTAAAAACATCATTTATAGATTTAAAATATTTCTTTTTTTTGTTTCTTACCATTTAAACAGGAATAACACATGAAGTACTTACTTTTTTGTATCTTAGGAAGTTACAGAACCTATTAATGATTTAACAATTTGTGAAACAATATAAAATTTGCATGCCCAAGACTCCTATTCTATATAATTTCTTCTCCTTCTATATTATTCAACCACTTAACCTTTTGTTAGGTTAGATTAAAAAAATCAATAGTTTATACATTTTCTTTTCTGTTTGCGTAAAAAAAATATAACTTATTTTTTCAAATAGTAAATTTATCAATTTGAAATATACCATTTAATCCATCATCACATAACTATGATATAATTATAATATTATTTTTTAAACCAAGTAAATATAATAACTATTTTAGAAAAACCAACTTCACCAATACCTTTAATCTGACCTTTTGAATTGTCACCAAATGTGACATGGACACTATCACATGAAATAAATGAATAAAATTTTGAAATATTACATTTTCTGTGCTTATAGAAAAAACTTTATTAGTACCATTATCCATTGATACTTCTATGAAATATTTTATAAAATTAAATAATCGAACATACTATTTTGGTACCGATGCTAACTTGGGTCCAACCGTATTAATAGCAGAAACCTTTAGCACCCAAATTTATTTAAATATTTTATTTGTGGGTTGATTAGAAAATAAATCTTTAGAAATTAAGGTTCTTATATGTACTAATGGTTTTTTAAATCTCATTGAACAATAATTTTCATAATTCCCTTTCATTATACATTAAAAACAGATTACAGATGAAACACTTCCTTTTGAGATTTTAACAAAGTTAGTCTTATTTAAACATGGTGTTTTACTACTATAACCAAAACCATTTTAATTAGTCTTTAGTTTTATTAAATATTTCATATTATAATATTGTTATTTTCCTTTAAAAAAAGTTGATAAATAACTTTTAAGATTAAAAAATTCATTTTTCAAATACATATTTTCTTTTTGAATAGTTTCTAAATCTATAAAGTCTTTTTTCATTGGATCTAGAAGTTCTGTTTATTAATTTTTTATTTTCTTAATTTAATTTCTTAAATATATTTTCTACTTTATTTAGATCATCAACAAATAAATTAAATCTTATATATTTATATTTAACATTTACTGCTAGAATTTTTTTATCTATATTTTATTCTTTTAGTTTTTACAAAATAGAATTATAATCATCAGTAGTTTTTTCATTACGGTAAATATAGATTTTCTGATTTTCAAATTCTCTTTCAAAATTTTTGGTTTCTTTAATCTAATTATCATTATTAATTTTTAATTAAGTATACTTTTCAATTATCCCAACTCCATCACTCTTTAATTCATCATTTTCATTAAGTAGTTGTTTAAATTTGGAATTCACAAAATAAGAATTAGAACATGAATCAAAATTAATTTTAGTTTCACATCCATTTAAAGAATTATGATCAAAATTTATAGGATTTATTACCTGAGTAAAGGGTGAATCATTTAACTCACATTGAATACCCATCAAGGAAATATTCCATGTCTCTTGTTAACTTCCAAAATTACCACTTGAGTTGGAACTTTCTGAGAAGTCCGAACCACAAAAAAATCTGGTTTTTTTGCTTTTCTTTTTGTATTTATTTGGATGTTTATGTTTAGGAAAATCAATCCTTATGTTACATTTCTTCCTATACTCATAAGAATTTAATTCTAAAAAAATAGTATTTTTTCTAGTATTACCTTTCTTATGTTATTTTGTGGACTTCATCTTGAACTAACTCTTCCCAACTTTATTATTCATGAACCTGAAAAACTTATTACTAAAGTGACCAATTTCCTTGTCACATTCCTAGAAATCAGATTTAGAGTAATTTTAGGTTTCAATAAAATTAGATTTAAATTCAATACCTTTTTTATAGACTCTTCTTCAACAATATTTTTTATCTCTAACTCATACTACAATACAGAGCATATTAATTCCTCTAAAGTGCATTCCTTAAAATTCCTACTCCCATAGATGACCACCTTATTTGAATGTCATTATTTTGGAAGAGCTATCAACACTCTTTCCAATTGCGCCTTTTTGTACAATACTTCTTAGAGATAACTCATACCATTAGTTATATAGGTAAAATGATGGAACATATAGTTTACAGATTCTTCATATCCCATCTAGAAGTCTTAGTATTCTGCTCAAAGCATTCCAAGATAGGTTCTATTGAGATTTTTAGTCCCATATTGAGTCATTTTAATAATCCTCCATATGTCATGGGCTTTCTTACCAGATGAAACATGGCTATAGACAATTCTAATTATAGCACAATGCACATTATTTTTAACTTTATAATTCAAAAATTATTTTACCATTTCATTAGCAACAAGTGTCTCTCGATCAACTTTGGGTAGCTCATATCACTTATCCATGATATTCCAGTGATATACACTTAACTACTTCAAGTAGGATTCCATAATGTCAAGCCAGTAACCATTTTCACTTCCATCAAATAATGGGGGGTTTTTGTGGAATCCATCCATCATTAGAATAAATACCTACCATCTTAAGAGAAAAGTTTTCTTTTATTCCTTAGACTAGTCTAGGATATCAAATTAGATCAGTGTTGAAAATAAGAAATAAAATTAATCATAGAGGCTAAATATCCTTTAAATAAGGTTTTATGATCTTATACCAATTTTTGGATCTTTATTGATGGAAATTATGACTAGAGGTGGGGTGAATAGTAATTTTGAAAAAATTAAAGACAAAACAAATATAGTTAATTAAATAAATTATCTATAATGAGTGTAGTGTTATTGAAATGAGTTGCAGTGGAAATAAAATGATAGAACACAAGGATCTATAGTGGTTTAAATCAGAGATATCCTAGTGCACTCCTCAACCTCCTATACTCCTTTAGGATATTGGTACTCACTAAGAAAATCCCTTTTAAAGGTTTGAGAACATTGTTATAGACACAACCTTTTATAGAAATCTAGAGGCACAACCCAGTCTATTACAAGAGACCAACCAAGTTTGTTTACCTAACTTTTGATCAGGATTCACAACCCATACATAATTTTATGTTGGGGAATAACCATACAAATTAATACTTTATTTTTATTAGAAAAATCAAAAACTGGACTCTAATAAATACAAATATTAGAAAAAATATTACATGAATAAACGCAGATATAAAGAAATTAGAAGATGAAATTGTCAAAGATTATGAATCCTAATGGTAATTGATCACTTGAATGAAAACATACCAAAGTTAAAGTTCTTATGTGATTATATCAAGAGTACAGACATCGTAAAAGCTTCTTTAACTAAATAATAGTAGTAAGAATTGTCAAAGTTGTATCATAAAGTAATCTATCAAATGACCTGTACCGGTATTAATTTTATTCGTTGAAGATATATCATGGATTATTAAGATATATATCTTCTCTAAGTGTGTTTAGGTCCAATATATTCATGAAAATTTTCATAATATAATAATAAAATAATGTTATGGTTACCTTTGTTTGTTATAGTCATGCTAAAAAATAGAGTACAATGAGACTTTATTTTTCTTTATGAAAAAATTAATATAAAAAAATTAAAATTAAAATTATTAAAAATGTATAAAAATTATATTTATAAATTTTTTGAAATAATAGAATAATCTTTTAGGTTATTTAGATATTAAAAATAGTTTTAAAATAGAACATTTCATGAATTTCAATTTATATGCATATGTGTACATAAAATAATGAAATAGTTATTTTTTACACATTCTAACAAATATATTTCAATAGAAATGTACTAAATCATTTAACAATGAACTAATTTTACTAACTTCAATTAAAATAAGAAATAAAAATTTTAGAAACAATTTTTGAACTAAGGGTGGATTAAAAAATATATTTTAGTAGATTTAACCTACTACCATTGGTACATATCCACCATTGAAAACAGATAGTGGTATCTTGAATTTTATATCAGTGAAAGTAGAGAATGATAGCCTGATTCTATTATAGGTGAAAAAATTGATTTACCCATGGATTTACTATGGTATTCAAACATAGGGATCTAATTTTGTTCTAATAAGCATAAAATAATAAAATCCATCCAAAATAATACTATTTTCGTGACACTATGAAACCATAAATAAGTGATAGCATTGGTGATGTAAATTGTGGAAGATTATATACCAGTGTTTCTGACCTAACAATGATTTAAAAGATTTTATTATTAAGAAAAATGAAGAATAAATACCTACTTGTGGATAAAATATATTATATATAAAAAAAGTAAAAAAACAATTGAAATAATTTGGAAACACCTATAACACTCGATGTGAAGAAGTGAAACAAAATGATCCATCGTGAAGAAGGTTACTGCCATGACCTTTTAAATATTATTGAAGGTGATACAATTGTATTTAAAATGGTATAAAAATATAGAAGATACTTTTGGAATAAATATGCTACCATTGGATTCCAATAGTAGAAAAATAGAGAATGGCAGAATCTTCTACCCGTGGGAAAAATACTCCACTGTTGGAAAATGGTTCTACCATTGGGTTCTAACGGTGGGATGTTGAGGGTTTTTAGTTTCCTTATTTTCATATAAACTATTCATAATGATTAACAATGCTTCTATTGTTAAAATAACTACCATCGAATAGGAATAACCATAAGAATACAAAAGTAGGCATGAATTAAAAAAAGCGTGAAAGAAGTTGTAACCATATATAAATAGACCAATGATATTGACTAGAATTTTGATGCTTGGTTAGATGCACCACATAAACTATGAAAAATTGAGGCTTATTGGAAGTAAATGTATAGACTAGATATCTGGTGAAATAAATAAAGAAGAAGAGGAATAAGTTGATGTAATTTAGAAGAAGAACTATGGGAGAAGAAATAATATATGGGTCTTCAAAAGAGATTGAATGGTTAAAATTTAATTGATTCAATAATGGATGATCTATATGAATTTTTTAACATGAATGAACAGTGAATCTATAATCATTTCCCTCATCGATTTAGAGATGTAGAGAAACAATTATATGTCAAACAAGCTGTGTTGATCCATTTTGCGAGGTAGCTACTGGGAATCAACACTGGTTACACTATCTCACACATGGGACTTTGGCCTAGTGGGATTACCAAGCCCAGCCCATGAATCTTCTGGGTGCACATAATATGGGCCTTAAACATGGGCCCACCCATACAAGGCCTTCACTATGAACAAAATCCAAGTGGGCTTCCAAAGGAAGGATCTCCTATATTGTTGACCCATTATGTAAACTTTTCATTATATGAATTGATTTGATGCATAGAAAAACTCTCAAAGTCTTGTATAAACATATCTAGTTTAATATATTTGATTTTTTTGTTCCTTCATGAGTTACTTATAAGAGTTTCCATATATCATGAGTCATTAATCATATATGAATTCTATTAAATTTAATTTGGTACAAATCTGGTCTAGACCACGAAGCAAGGTATTCATTGCATTACCATGTAATTCAAAACTAGAAATATAATCAAGTGACCATTTTTCTTTTATCTGTATTTATAGTATAACCATATATGAATATCTTTCATATGGTATAACAAATTGATATAAGAAAGGTAGATATACGTGTCTTCCAATAACCATAATTTTTACCATTAAAGATATGTAATCCATTTCCATTTAGCATTTTTGGAAAGAAACTTAAATCCATCACTTGAAAAGGTAGTGAAAACCGAAGTAGTGGGAAGATGATTTAAAGATAGGATTTCTAGAAGAAATATTGTTTAGGCATGGTCTCAATTATTGTAAATAGATAAAAATAATAATAATGAGAGAATGAGAGAGACGTAGAAGTGTGATACAAAAATTTACAAATGTTGCTGAGCAACCTCCCCTAATGACATAACTATGTTTTTTTGTAAACATATAGTGTATTAAATATTTATTAATTTTATTATGAATGTTTTTTCATAATTTATAATTTATAATTTTTTTTTTTTTTTTAAATAATTTTTGTTGGATAACAGAAATCATCAAGAAATAATTTATGTGAATAATCTTTGAAACATAATTCTATTCAGATAAAAATATTTTTTATGATATATCATTAATTATTTCACAAAAATATTAGGTCTCAATATATTATTAACATTTTTTGGTGAACAATCGTTATCTATATTTTCATTATTAGGGGTTGTGGGTTGAGATAATTAAAAAGGTAATTAAAATCCAATGTGTTATTTAAAACAAATATTCACATAAATTTAAATAATAATCAATTGTAAAATAAATATTTAAGGATAAAATTAAAATCCAACCAATTATTTTTAACAAATTGATACCTTCTTGAGGTATGTTTTTATATTTGTGAAAATATGGTTTCATTTTGAAAAAAAATGTTTACTTAATCTGAACCCTCATTTATATGGTACATGTTTCTAAATCATAAGAATTCATTGATGCTTCACTCTATATTCACACTCACCATTGGTGTTCGTAGATTTCATTACAGCTGAGTGGTGGAAACACCGACAATAGATGTCATGGGAGACTATTTTCAAAATCCTCAGCTGAACATCGTTACAAGTACTGTACACATGTCATTCTTTTTACAGAGAATGGAGTATCATGATATATGACCCTTCCTTTTTCAATCTCCACTCATATAGAAGTTTAAAACTATCCATGTTTTTTGTTTAGTTTGATGATGGTTTGGGAATAGTTCATCACGTCATCTCTCCTATAGCCTCCCAAAACAATGAAGTTTTGTCATTGAATGGTGTGCTTGATTCACACGATATCCATGCATTGGAATAATCAGATCTGGGGATATAATGTTGCCTCAACTATTCTATGGATAAATTTCTTAATTCTATAAATGACCATGGGATTTTCAAACCCAACACAAATAAATTCCATCCCATCATGTTACCTTATTTTGACATTTGGAAGTACATAGATTTTGTGGCCTGACATATTACTGACAGAAGCCCATTGCAGTATAAAATAATAAATTTTATGTCGTACAATCATAAATACATGTCATTCAATGTTTTTTATTCAAATAAATGGGAGTGGATACATGATGGGGAAATATCACAGATGGACATCCAATTTGACGCAACACTACTAGTGGTTTTGATCAGAGGGATTGTTCACTAGCTAATCTCCTAGTTCTGCATCCTGACCTTTGATGGGTATAGAGAGAGCTCTCAAATGAGGTTGTTGCTATATTTCATGTATCAAGGATCCAATTTTGTGTATATTGAATAATATTAAGGGATATTAGGATACATTGGCATATATATGATGATAATTATAGGTGGGGAATAAGGGAATGTTGTGGAGGAGGGGGAAAAGATCTTTATATAATTATGGGTATTTGAAGATCATAGTCACCATGATGGGTGGGGGTATAGAATATAAGACATGCATTTACTATAAATTTCACATACTATAGCTCATAGGATCCGCCCATAAAATTGCAATAAAACACCCTTGTAATGGTGTATAAATGACATATTACAATGCTCTTGTGTATCGATTTCTCAATTGGTAAAACAATCCTCTAGATATCTCTAGAAAGATGTTTATATACCATGGTAGTCATGAGTTTTCATTCTTATTGGAATCTATGCAATCTTTAAATGCATATCTATCCATGTGAAAATAATATATACAATTCAAAGGAATACAGATAAGATGAAATCTCAATTTTCCATTTTTCCTTTAGACCATTATCCATGCCACCAAGGATTCTATATTTTATTTCTATCCAACTTGACTGGAATCTGATTTCTGCTTATGTTAATAGCTGAAATTTAATTTTTGTTCATTAAATATTTATTTATTTTATTCCAATCATGATTTTTTATATTCGATCACTACAAAAAATTAGGTATCAAAAGTGGGTTTTTGATAATGGTTGTATTTAATCCACCAATAAATCATTTAGTTGCAGTTAATCAAACCACCGTGTACTACATGGTCGATAGTCATTTAGCGGTGGTTTTTATCTTTTAGTGGCGATTTCAATATATCTTGTTTTTGGTGCATTTTGTGGTGGTTTTGTCTTTATTTTTAAATGGTTATGTTTTTTGGTAGTTTTTATAAACCGTCGCTCAAAATTTATCTTAAAATTTAATTTAATTTAATAAAAAATATAATTATAAAAATATGAAGTGTGACAAAGTAAAACATAAATTCACAGTAAATCCATCATGCATACATCACACATCATATATCCATAGTTATATATACATACATCCATAACCACCATAATCTTAGTCACCATAATCCCAGTCAACTAAAAACATTAATTAACCCATACCTCAGTCATCAATATATATATAAAATATGATAAAAAATAACACATTCCTAATATACATCCACCCCATGACCTCTGATGTATTCATATGCCTCTACATCATCCCATCAACTAGAACTAACCACACCATCTCATCAACTAGAACAAAAAATAAGACATAAATTAAATCCAAACATAATAAATCCTAATTACAGTAGAATCATTGGTAAAATTTAAACATACCACAAAAACTAAGAACCATAATGACTACCTTATGAAGAATTTCATGAATCATAATAGTCACCATCTTTCTTACTTTCGGCATCTGTAACCTATAATAAAAATAGGAACATTTAAGAAAAGAAATGCAGAAGAGAAAAGACATTGAATATATTCAGAATATTTCATAGAAAATTAGTTATTTTTCGATAAAATATAATAAAATTTAACATAAAAAATAATATATGGTGAAATACATTTTTAAAATATAAACTTATCTGTTTGATATATTTTTCAACACTTCAATATTTGGAAAATTATGGTCACCATGATGGATGGGGGTATGGAATAAAATACATGAACCTGTAGTAAATTTCACCTCCCACACCTCACAGGAGAATCCCATAACATTGCATGGAAACAAATTCACAATGATATATAAATGAAATATTATATTGCTCTTGTATATCGATTTCAAAACTGATCTAAAAATCATCTAGATTCTTCTAGGAAAATAGTCATATACTGTTGTAATCTTGAGTTTTCATTTTGATTCAAAGCCACGACATGTATAATACATATCTATCAACTTGGGAATAATAATAATAATTTTAAGGAATATAGATAATATGTGATCTCATTTTTTCATTTTCTTCTTCATCCCATAATTAATTCCACCTTGGTTTATATATTTTGTTTCTATCCACCTTGAATTGAATCCAATTTTGTCTTATGTTAATTGAAAAAATTTAAATTTTTTGATAAACCTTTCTTTATTTTATGCTGACTATGCCTATTTTATTAAATGTGAACCTTTATAGGTTTATATCGTTTTTCTTTGTTTCAATTATTTATCATGTTCCTTTGGGATTGTTGTTTATTCAGAATATATATATATATATATATATATATATATATCTTTTTAAGTATTATAAATACTATTTATTGAATTTTTCTATTATATTTATTTTTTACCTTTAGGTATTAAAAATTATTCTATGCAGTGTGAAAATGTTATGTTTTATGTTTTAAAAAAAATAAAATATACATTAATAATGTGTTCTATTTCATATGATAGGAAAATTTTATTCGACAAAACTGACCACAATATTGTCATTGACTTTGAAAATATATAAAGGATGAGCTACCTCTATCTTAGAAAAACATGCATTTTTGTACAACTGCCATTATTTTATTTTTAACACCATAATTATTATTATAATTTTAATTATTCACAACAACTAAATCGATATAAGATACCTATAATTCATTGATATATGTGAGTGAATTGGTTAAAAAATTGATAATGAATTGAAATTTTTATATGAAAAGTAGTTATTGTTTTTCAAATGATGGACCGAATGATGGATTAAATCGAGATGTTCTACTTAATAATGGAGTGTGAAACTTGTAATAACCCAAACTATTATAAAAAACTCCCCTTTTGATTTAATTAAATGACTTATTATATAATATGGTTATAGAAAACACATGAAATTATTTTTTTATTATATCCAATTTTAATTTAATTATGGTTAAGTATCTTTACTGTTGATAATATAGCTATTGAACATTGATCACATGATTAGTATAAATATGGGTTTTTAAAAAATCTTATTGACACAGACAAAGGATGTAGCGACCTCAACCAATAGGATTGTTTGCTATAAAACACATCTATTAGTGCTTACAAGGGAGATATAATTTTTTGGATTTCCCTAGACCAAACCCAAGACGAGATCCAACAAATTATGCATGATCGATACTGTTTATGGTATAATTTCAAGCACATCAAGATCATGACCCAAACCATACTCACCGAATGACACCATGAAAGCCCCACAATCATGGACCTTAATCTTAGGGAATATGCTGGTGTATTAAAGGGATATGTATCAAGACCCTAGAAATTGAAATATGTAAATTATTTGGTATAAAATAACTAATAAACTTTCATCCCATTATTGTTAGTTTGTAAATGATTTTTAAAGCACATATAGTTTTCTAGTTAATATTAAAATTCAATTAAGAAATTTATTTTAATGAATTAATTTATTTTTTAAATAAATTATATTTTAATAAAATATTATTACTCAATAAATTTTATTAAATATAGATTATCGTATGATTTTATGAAGTCAAATGTAATTTTAATTAAGGTTAAAAAACAATTATTGTTAAAAACCTGTTAATTTCAACAAATATTGGTTTTTATTTTTAAAAAGGAAAATTGAAATATTTAGAAAAAATATTTAGTTAAAATAAATATTATTTTTGGAATCAGGTTATTGAAATTATCAAATGGTGAATTTTTCATAATTTTCAGAGAAAGTCAAATTTTCGGGTAAAAATTAAATACCGTATAAATATACTTTGTGTTTTATGACATCATAATCACCCAAATGTGACGTAATAAGTAATATAAATTCCATTCACAAAAAATATATGTTTTTAATTTAAAATAATTTTATTTTAATTTTGTTTTATTTATTTTATAAATCCATTATTAATCCTCCAATGCTTATAATATATTTTATGGTTTTAAAATCATTTCTTTAAGAGTGTGACTCACATCCACATCACCGATGGTAATATTTTAATAATTTAGGCCCTTAGACCTATAAAATAATTTAAAACACTATCATTTTTTCAGAAACCATGAGCAAAAACTATGGTATGTTTTGTGGTTTTTGATATTTTTTATTCAGACTCCAAAATCTAAATAATAAAGAAATCCCCCTCCTTGCCTATATAAACCCACCCAATCAGCCATTTAACTTTCACTAAAACTCATTGGAAGATAACCAAAATCCTACATCCACTCACTAAAGTACTCCCAAGGTGCCCCAAGATTTTAAGAAGTCCCTCCCAAGCCTTTGGGGTCACACACTCAAGTATGAGAACCGCATCTTCAACTCTTTGATTTTATCAAGAACTCCTTTTATGTTATGAATTTTAATTTTCATTTGAATATCATGGGATATGATATTACATATTCACCATACTATAAATTTTATTTATAAATTATGAGATCTTCCTTTCACTCTCATTACACCTCCCATGATCATTCATGTACACCCGTTACCATTCCAAAACTTCACTCTTATTTTCCATGTCCCTATTACTTAACATTTGATTTCAACATAATGGGAGACAATTTTTATCTCATCAATATTTTTTATGAATTTTTAACTAAAGATGTTATGCTACTGAAATTTCACCATGACTTTCCATGCCAAAATAATTGTGTGGTGAATACCATACCCATTTTTCTATTAAGGTTATTCAATTTTATGCACAAATACTTATTTATTGATGGTTTGATTGTATGTATTCCACATTCCATGGTCATGTAATAAATTATTATGTTTAATGAATCCATGTTGTATGATCTATGTGGAATACATAAGCGTGATAATGAAATGATTATGACAGGTGTGCCTATATATCACTCCAATTCATTGGGTAATGTTTAGTAACATCATACTTCATGTTGGGATAAGAGTGTACTTAATTCCATTATAGGGATTTTTCCACCATGACTTCTTGGAATATTTAGCCTTGAATTATGTCTATGATGTATTTTTTAACGTTTTTTTCCACATTTCCCATGTTATAATTATCATTCTATATCATACCTTATTATTCATGTTCCTCTTTTGCTCCATTAATATGACTATTGTTGTACATTTAATATCTTTTTCATTTTATTAAATTTTTATTGGCTAACCCAGATTTATAACTCGCCCCTTTTGTATGTTTTTCCCTAGGTTATCCCATATAGTTTTATTCCTGTTGGAATTTTATGATCATGTCAAGGAAGTGTTCAATAATGTTATTTAATGTATCTCATGTTATAAGTTGTTATGTAATGTACCTAATTCTTAAATACACTATAATTATTGATATTTTGTGTTTTTAAGTATAATTTAATGTAATAAAACATGTTTAGTTTGTAATAAAGAGAAGGGTTGTCATAGTTGGTACCATAGGAAGAGTTTAGTTATTTTTGGGATTATGATTAGAAAACTCTAGAGAAATCCTTAGGGAAAGACAAAGAATAAGAAAAAAATACCAATTTTTTTGTTAATATATATTATTCGGTTTATCAATAAAATACATCCATGTCTAGATGATATAAGTTTCTATGGTTTTGGCACAGATATACCTAGGAGTAATGACTCTGGAAAGATGTTTCGGGCCGGAGTAAGGGTAATCCAGTACATGAAAATGGGCCTTACTACACACCTAGTTTGACACTCCCAGGGGATATTCTTTGATAAGTTCATAAACTCATTACAAACCATTATTAAGGTAATAAAAAATTCCCCTAAGAATATATATTAGGAAATAGATCATGGATAACATAGATTGAATCCAAGAAAATCATAAGTTAAGGAGATATATGTAATTTATAAGTTATCACTTTAATGTTATTATATTTCACTTTATGTGTTTAATTGTTTAAGATACTCATCTCTAATTTCTCTTTTATTCAATAAAATTTCTGAAAATAGGAGGAATTGTGTTAAATACTGATGCGAAGGAAAGTTTGATGGTTTCCCCAAAATGATTTTTTACCTTATGGGAGCGAGAATAAATAACATTTATAAGACACCCTCTTAGCTAACTCAAGTTTTTAATAGAAACCTTAGTCAAGAAGATTACCCAAACCTCTCTAAGATAGAACAATCCACAATCTATAGCTTCATGAGAAAAATGATTCCTACTTTCAATGTATCACTTGATCCCTTAATCATGGAAAAATGGATCAAATCCATTGATAATATATTCCCCATCATTCAATTTTCCGAACAAGAAAAGGTTCTTATGATTATTTATTGTATGGAGGGACAAGATGATCAATGGTGTGCATTGATCAACTATATGAAGACTAATGAAGATATCAAATCATTAGAGTGTAATGAATTATAGAAAATGTTTTCTGATAAAATTTTCATTGTACTCTTCGTCTTAAAAAGGAAAGGGATTTCCTGTCACTCAAGAAAAAAGTTGAAGAATCTATTAGGGAGTATGAGGAAAACTTTACAAGGATTGTATGATATGCCTTCATTTTTGTCATTACCCATAAATTAAAGGTTGATCTCATCTTTTGTGGGCTAAAACCTACTCTACAAAATCCATGGTGATTTGTGACATTGATAGCTATAATGAAATTACATGATGTTCCCTAAAAGTAGAAATGGATATTAGAGAATCTCAAGGGTATACTAGGTATAAGAAGAAGAAAGTGGAGTTTAATTATAGACGTACTATAGAGAGATATAACGGTCCCAAGAAATTTCAAAATCCCACTTATCAATAGCATGGGAAGAAGTAACTCAGTAATTTCCTAATGGGAACAAGGAAATGCTTTAAGTGAAGGAAGGAAGGATACCTAGCTAGAAATTGCTGACAGGAAAAACCTGCGAATGTGACAGAGGAAAGGAATGATATGATAAACAATTAGCAAATTGTTTATTGATTCAAATGCAAGTTACTAGGGAAATTTTAAAATCAATTCCCTAATAGAAGGGTTTTTGAAGAAAATCAACAACCTCCAAGGTAGTATGGGAGATATTTTTCAATAACTACCATCAAAGTTAATCCTGACAATGAAGCGGTGATATGTAAGCAAGTTATTCATTAATTAATAATGAACATAATTTTTTATTATGGTTCTATTAATTCGTTTATATAATGAAATTTTAGAAAAACTATCCCAACACCACCATAAATCTTGGATGTAGAGATGTTAGTGAAAACAGAAAATGGGAACATTATTTCATCCAAATTATATAACTCCTGCCCTATCACAATTTTGGGGACAAACTTCCTAGATAACCTTTTCATAATCTCTTTGGTGGAAATTGAGGAAATTATGGGAATGGAATGACTTTCCTTATATATATCCTACTTAAATAGTCATGATAAGGAAATCACTCTTCATATGGTGAATCATCCCCAAACTCTATACAAGTGAAAAGGGGTGGATGCATTTTATTTAGAACCATCTTCTTAAACATGAATATTACTTTCCTATTTTCAGTCATATCTTCACCAAATGATTGAGTCTAAGGAAATAACCACCCTTAAAGACATGCCTATTTTTTGGGAATATGCAGATCTGTTTCCTAAGGAATTGACTGGTCTTCTTCCTTGGTGAGAGATCTGATTTTAAATTGATCTTAAACTTGGGGAATTTTTAATATCTAAGACTCTATATATAATGGTTGTTGTGTAACTTAAGGATCTAAAGAAACAACTATCGAAGATTATGGATAAAGGATTTATATGTCTGAGTGCTTTACCATGGGGTGAACTAGTCCTATTCATCAAGAAGAAGGATGGGTCAATGCGCATTAACATTGATTATTATGAGCTCAACAAGATCACGATAGAGAACAAGTATTCTTTGAAACAGATTGATGACTTCTTCGATCAGCTACATGGAGCTCAATACTTCTCTAAGGTGGATCTGTGGTTTAGATATAACTATGTTAGGGTGTAGAAGGATGATATCCACAAGATTGCTTTCCGTACATGGTATGGGCACTGCATGTTTATATTAATTCTATTTGGGATTACAAATGATCCAGTAATTTTCATGAACTTGATGAATAGAGTCTTTAGAGATTACCTAGAAAATTTATGACCTTATTTATATATTATATTATAATATACTCTAAAAACAAGTAGGATCATGAAAAACATTTGAGAACTCTTCTAAATAACTTACGAAAGGAGAAGAAATATAAAAAGTAAAACAATTGTGAGTTCTGGTTGAAGGAAGTCTTAGTATTGGGGAATATCATCACAAGAAATGGGATATTTTGGATCCTTCAAAGAAAAAAGTAATTGAAGACTGGATATGGCCAATATCCATGACATATATCCATAAATTCCTTGGGTTAGCTGGTTATTATCACTAATTTGTGAGAAATTTCCCACAATTGTCAACCCTCTTAACAAGATAACTTGGAAGGGATTAAAGTTTTCTTAAAATGATAAATGTGAATAAATCTTCATGGAGTTGAAAATGAGGATTATCACATCTCCCATTCTCACACTACCCATAATTGGGGAACTTTTCATATTTTTTAGAAATGCTTTGAAGAAGGGTTTGGGTTGTGCGTTGATGAAAAATGAAAATGTCATTACCTACACCTCAAGGAAATTGAAAATTAATTAGAAAAACTATCCCACACATGATATGGAAATGGAAGATATTTTGTTTGCATTGAAAATCTAGCGGCATTATATCTATGTGGAGAAGAGTGAGATTTATACTGATATCAAGAGTCTCAAATATATATTCACATAGAAAGAACTCAATATGCACCAATAAAGATGGTTCTAGCTCATCAAGGATTATGAATCATCAATACACTACCATCTTGGTAAATAAAATAAAGTGGAAATTGTTCAAAGTAGAAATGACCTATCAATTCTATCATTGATGATAATTGAGAAGGATTTGATCTTCTTGAACTTAAAGAGAATGGACATGGGTATCATAAAAAAAGAAACATCATCAATCCTTTTACAAATGGGTTTTCAACCATATCTTTTGTAAATTTTAAATAATGATCAAATAAGTAATGTGGAAATTAAAAATAAAGTGAAAACTCTAATAAAATGGGAATCCTCAGAGTTCAGTGTTAATTAAGAAGGCATTGTGAAATTTGGGTCATGACTATGTGTTCTATTATATAATGAGTTAATGAAGGAACTATTGGATGATGCACATATTTCAAATTTCTCCATTCACCCATGAAGTACAAATATGTATCAATATCTATATGAGAACAATTGGCAGGACAACATGAAGAAGGAGATCTTTGAATATACATCAAAGTGCCAGATATTTCAGCAAGTGAAGGCTGAAAGGCCTAAGTCTGAGGGGATTATGTAACCATTACCCATACCAACATGTAAATGGAAACAAATCACCATATACTTTGTTGTCAGACATCTAAATACATCCAAAGAAACAATGATATCTAGGATATTGGAGATCATCTTATAAATTCTACACCCTATATTATGATTTGAGAGGATTTATCATTGGATCAACTTGCAGGGATATACATCAAAGTATTAATGATGCTTTAGGGAGTAACACTATTGATTATATCAAATATAGATCCAAGATTCACCTCTATGTGTTGGGAAAGTCTTTAGCATTATTTAAACACTGAGCTAAACATCAGTTTGGATTATCACCCTCAAAATGATGTCCAGTATGAGTGGACTATCCAAACACTTGAGGAGATATTGAGAGATTTCTCAATGGACTTCAAGGGAATATGAGACCAACATCTTCCTTTGTCTGAGTTATCTTAAAAAAATAGTTTCCCCTAGAGAATCCAAATTGTTCCCTATGATTTGCTTTATGGTAGTAGGTGTAGAACACCGGAATGTCAAGATTAAAGTTGGGGAATGAAAAAGTCTAGGTCCTGAAATGGTTGAAGAAATGGTGGAGAAGGTTAAGACCATTCAGTAGAACATAAAGGCTGCTCAAAGTTTATAGAAGATCAATGCTGATTATCATTGACGAGACTTTGAGTTTGATGTTGGTGACATGGTATTCCTCCACATATCTATATGGAATAAAGTGATGATATTTGGGAATAATGGATAGCCTAGTACAAGGTACATCATCCCCTTTGATATCCTTGATCACATCTGAGCAGTGGCCTATCGACTCACATTCCCAATGAGCTTATCTCAAGTATGTTATGTGTTCCTCATATCCCTCTTGAAAAAGTACATACGAGACCCCTCACATGTACTCAATCCAAATTTGATACCATTAGATAATTATCTTTATTATGAGGAATACCTGGTGAAGATCTTAGATCGTAGAGAAAACATTTTACGAAATAAGAAAATTCCCCTCATTAAATTATTGTGGAGAAACCACAAGAATGAGGAGGAAATGTGGGAATCAGAGGATGTGATGAAGAAAAGTTACCATTATCTTTTTTATTATGGGAAAGGAAAATTTTGAAATAAAAATTTCATAAGGCTGAAGATTGTAACGACCCAAACTGTTATAAATAAAATTAACCTTTTGATTCAATTAAATGTATTATTATATAATATGGTTATAGAAGACATGTGAACTTAATTTATTTTATGATACTTGATTGGGTTTTAATGATCATTAAGTACCTTTATCATTGATAATATAGCTATTAAATAGTGATCACATGATTAGTAAAAATATAGGATATTAAAAAATTCACATGACACAGAAAAAGGAAGTGATGGCCTCAACCAGTAGGATTGTAACCTATTAAGCACATTTATCAAAGTTTCCAATAAGGATAGAATTTATGGTTTTCACTTTTGACCAATACCAAGATTAGATCCAACAACTTAAGCATGAGAAAAACCATTTACAGAATAATTTCAAGATCATCAAGATCTCGACCCAAACCATGTTTTTCAAACAGACCCATGAAATCCCCACCATCACACACCATACTATTAGGGAGTATACTAGTTTGTCAAATGGATATGTATTAATACCCTATCAATAGTAAAACATACATTATTTTTTATAAAACAATGAATATGGTTTCATCTTATTATTGATACTTTGTAAATGATATTTGAAGCACAAACATTCTTTTTGGTTAATATTAAAATTCCATTAAGAAATATATTTTTATTAATTAATGGATTTTTTAAATAAATAATATTTTAATAAAATATTAATATTAAATAAATTTTACAAAATATAGTTTATCATATAATTTTAATGAATTCAAATTTATTTTTTAGTATGGTTCAAAAACTGTTATTATCATAAACCCATCCTTTTAAAAAAATATCATTTTTTATTTTTAAAAGTGAAAATTAACATATTTATAAAATTATTTAGATAAAAGGAATATTATTTTTTGAATCATGGTATCGAAATTATCCAATGGTGAATTTTTCATAATTTTATGCGAAAGTTGAATTTTCGGGTAAAAAATAAATAACGTATAAATATACATTGTGTTTTATGACAACATAATCACCCAAATGTGGTATAATAAGTAATATAAATGGGATAATAGAAAAATATATATTTTTAATTTAAAATAATGTGATTTTAATATTATTTTATTTATTTTATAAAGACATTATGAATCCATTAAGACTTATAATATATTTTAAGATTTTATAATCATTTCTTTAAGAGTGTGACTCAACTCCACATCACCAATGGTAATATTTTAATAAGTTCAGACCTTTGAAATATAAAATAATTTAAACCACTCCAATTTTTAAGAAACCATGAGAAAATAACAAGGTATGGTTTTTGGTTTTTGATAGTTTTTTTTTGTAGAGTCCAAAACCTTAATAATAAAGAAACCCCCCTCAATTCCTATATAAACCCACCCAAGATCCCATTTATCTTCACTAAAAATCCTTGGAGTATGACCAAACTTTTACCTCCACTCTATAAATTCATCCAATGGTGCCCCCAAGATTTCAAATAGTCCCTCTCAAGCCTTTGGGGCCACACACTCAACTAAGAGAACCTCATCTTCCACTTTCCTCTTTTATCAAGCACTCCATTTATGTTATGACTTTTAATTTTCACTTACATATGATGGTATATGATATTAAATATTGAACATATGGTAAATTTTATTTAGAAATTTTGATAACTTCCTTTCACTCTCATTAATTCTCCCACGATCCTTTTTGTGCACCTATTACCATGCCAAAATTTCATAAGGATTCTTTTCTCTATTAATGTTTCTTCATTACCTTATTCCTTATAATTCCAAATTTATATTGCTGGGATATAATTTTACAATTAAATATTAATTTAAATTTTATTTACAAATAATGGGATACCCCTTTCCCTTTCATCAACCATTTTTATGAATTTTATGTAGTATCATTATGCCGTTGAAATTTCACCACGACTTTCATGCCAAAATAATTATGTAGAAAATACCATACCCATTTTTATATTAAGGGTATTCACCTTTATGCACATATAATTATTTAATGGGGACATAAATGTATTTATTAAACATTCCTTGATCATGGACTACATTATGATTCTGAACGAATCCATATTATATGATCTATGTGGCACTGTTAAGCATGAGAATGAAATAATCATGATGGGTGCGTCTAGATAACACTCCAATGCATTGGGTAATGTTTAGTACCATGACATGTCTTTTTGGGATATGGGTTTATATTATTATTTTATGGTAATTTTCCACCATGAATTATTTAAAGATATATTCTTGACTTATGTTTAGGATTTAGTGTTTTAAGTTGTTTCCAGATTTCATAGGTTATGATTATAATGCTATATCATGCCTTATTATTCATGTTCCCTTTATTACCCATTGATATACCTATTTTCATACATATAATATAATATTCATGTTATTCCTTGTTTATTCCCTTAATAGGATTTATATCTCACCCCTTTCTTATGTTTGTCACCATGTTATCCCATGCAGTTTTATGTCTCTTGGAATATTATGATCATGTTAAGGAAGTGTCCAATAATGTTATGTATCCAATGTTATAAGTTGTTATATAATGTAAGTAATTCCCAAATACACTTTAATTATCAATATTTTGGGTTGTATTAAGTGTAATTTTATATAATAAAACAAGTATTAATGTGTGATAAAGAGCTAGGTTTTCATAAAACACAAAGGAAGTCGATATTCTATAATTCAGATAATAGAGGATAGTACATATCTTGGGAGTTTGATGCCTAATAAAAGTTTGGGGGAGTCTAACATCATATGTAGGTCCCAAAAATCCTATAACACAATAGAGTTGTAGGAAGGATGAACACAACCCTCAGAAATAAGGTCTGGGGCATGATGAGTTTTGGTAAGCTGCTGAGGCTATTTTTTGGAGAAACTATTTGGGTTTCATGTTTCCTCATAAATAAAACACCATCAATCCCTTTGAATTTTGAGATCCTATAGAATATATAGATTGGTAAACAACCCTCTTACTCTCCTTTATAATTAGTTGTATTTTTATCCTTTTCCTATGTATACAGTGAGAGAAGGAATTTTTTTTATAAGAGATATACTTTGTGAATCATCAACAACTATTGAGATTAATATTTCAGATATAGGATTTTGGATACAATGATGAATAAGGTGATCATAAGAAGAGATGTCATGATCCTTTGGATCTAAAAGATTTAGTTCATTCAAAATCCTATAATGTATCAAGGAAAATTTATTGTTGAATCAATTAATTATCCAACACCTATACTAGTACCATCGATCACTAAAGGGGAGGTGGTGCAAGAAAATCTATCAGCAGCAAAGCATATGGCAGTAAAGGAGGATATTGAGCAGGGGGAGACTCAATCCTCTCCAATAGAAGTGGATTAACCACTATTATCTAGGTGATGGTGTTCCTATGACACCCCCTGTGTCATTTTTGGGATTCAATCAACAATATTTTACTTTATTTCAAAGTAATTTATATTATTGAAGAGTTATTGTTTTTGGATTTAAAACTTCTAGAATTTTTTCTCCAAATCATGGTTTACACACCTCCACCATAAAATTTGGTGAACCATTAAGCGAACATTTTACATGGGAAATTCCTTATACACATGGTTTATTGAACGATGTTGGGTTACCTTTACATATATATCATGGTTACCTTAACATAGGTTCCTTTTTAGTTTATTTTGTTCACATGTGGTTTTATTCGCATGGCCAATGCATGGTTTAGTTTAGAACATGTGACTTTCAATGGAAATCGTAAACCCCTTTGTGTATAAGGGTGAGGGAAAAATAATTGAGAATGGATAATATAAACTATGTGAAAAGACTATGACAATGTTTCTATTTTTACCAGATCCATTTTTACAGTTAGTAACTATACCTCTTCATATGACAACCTCCTCTGGTTTGTACCTAATTATTTAATAGGATATAATTTTCATAAAACATTAATATCTAGGACTTGGAGATGTGTGAAAAGGATTTGGGAAGGTATTAGCTATGATAATATTCTCTTTATGCATTAATAAGAGATGATAGGGGTCTTCCTATTATAAGTGAATGACGTAACACACTTTGAATTTTTCAAAAGTTTAAAACATGTCAATATCCAATTCATGAAAAATGACTCAAAAATGACTAATATTTGAAGAGGAAATGATATAGGTTAAAAACATAACTATAAAATTGTATTTATACAATTTTTAAGGTTATTTAACCATTTTTAATTTTATTTTTAATAGTTATAATATGTTTTAACTCTTATCGTGGAAACTAATTTTTTTATGAAAGTTACCTTTTATAATGACCAAAAATGAATTTAGATTCATTAACAAAATTTAAAAATGTTTCTTTCATATATG
This sequence comes from Viscum album, assembly GCA_963277665.1. Lineage (NCBI taxonomy): Eukaryota > Viridiplantae > Streptophyta > Magnoliopsida > Santalales > Viscaceae > Viscum > Viscum album. The sequence continues at coordinate 1,156,475,185 of OY728134.1, read as the reverse complement.
GAAACCTTTTTATCAAATTAATTATCTATAATATTTCAGAAATTAATTTTAAAAACAAACCCGTAAAATGTGATAATAACAATTTTCCAAAAAAAATGCATTTGTAAGTATAAAATTGTTTTTGTCCAAAAAATAAGAATCATGTTGATCCAAATGAAATTAATTGGATTATATTTAATAAAAAAACTAATTAAATTTTATAATAAATTTATAAAAAAATGGTTATTTTTAAATACTTGAATTGCAAATAATATTTTCTATAAAATAATTATTTATTCACTATTCACAAAAAAATATTCTTTTTATAAAAATCCCACAATTTCACCTTAATAAATTGTTGATATGATGATTTAAAAAATGATATAATTTTAATAAAATAAAATTTCTAAAATTGGAAGAAATTAATTATAATATCCATGAAAAAAATGTAATATAACTCATTTTTGAGGAAAACCTATTCTTAAAGCATAAAATGATTTTACTAAAAATTGAACACTTATTTATTATCCAATAATCAAAAATTTTCAATTATATAAAAACATTGTACATATTGTTTCATAATATGTTTATTTGTATTCATAACATCAATTTAAGGGTTAGGATATAACGGTATAATATATCATAGTTCTTTTAGACTTAGGGTTTCTTGAAAAACAAACTATAAAATATTTAAGTTTTTCTCAAAAGAAAAATATATATGTAAAATCTAAAGGTTCGACATTATATTCCACTTAAAATAATTTTGACCTTAAAATTTCATCACTCTAATATAAAAAACTAAGGATACTTCTATCTCATTACATTATTTGGTTCCCATATACCCTTTTAAAATTTATGGTTTATCCATTAAAATTTTACCAGGTAAGTGGTCATGTTCCAATGTACTTTATTTATTAAATATAGAGTTTCCATTTACTATTACCCAGTAGAGATATCATTCTACAGTTGTATGACCTCTGAGTTTAGTACATGTGAAGGATCATGTATGAATTTTTTTGGGAGTAACATAAGGGAGACATCATGAACTTGATAGAGATTCAATAAAATAACCAAGGGATAAAAAATCATCCTGATGAAATAAATATTTTAAAAGGGTTTGATATATCTTGGGATTATCTTTCCATTATTTCAAAATCTCATAACCTTTATCCAATGAGATATTTATAGGAATACCTTACCACCAATGTCAAAATCGTATTTTTTTTACGTTTTTAAAAAATAATATTTTTCATAAAACACTTAGGATAGAAATATTTTTAAAAATATGCCTCAAAGGCGGCTTCCGGGATGCCACCTTTGCATTTCGGGGGCAAGGCGGCATCGCGGATGCCGCCTTTGCACTGCGGGTGAAAGGCGGCATCCGCGATGCCGCCTTTCTACTAAAATTTTTTTTTTTGAAAATTTTTATTTTTATTTTTTGTTTTGTTTTGTTTATATATATATATATATACATATATACATATACATATATATATAAACAAAACAAAAAATTTTAGCCGAATCTTTGCTATTAAAGATCCAGTGGTACAACCATTACAGCAATCTAGATTCTGACAGAAGCTCTCACCCAGACCTCCCTTTTATAAGAAAGCTTACCCTGGAAATCATTCTGCATTTCTGATGTGGGATTCTGGTTCTTCATTTCCTGCACAGAACATTCTGCATTTTTGATGTGGGGTTCTGTTTCAAGTACGTGACTTTGAAAGACTATAAAATATAAACTATAAGGTCAATATAAATGAAACTTAAAACATGGATTAAACATAAAACAAATAGTTGAAAACAAAACGAATTTCCTCAAAGATGTTGATGAAAAATAATCTATAACCTCTCAAAACCGCCTACTTAAAACTTAAGATTTTTTCAAGTATGTGACTTTGAAAGACTATAAATTATAAACTATAATGACAATATAAATGAAACTTAAAACATGGATTAAATATAAAACAAATATTTGAAAATAAAAAGAATTTTGTAAAAAATATTGATGAAATATAATTGATAAGCTTTCAAAACGACCAACATGAAACTTAAAAATGTTTCAAGCACGTGACTTTGAAAGCCTATAAAATATAAACTATAAGACCGATATAAATGAAACATAAAACACGGATTAAACATATAACAAATAGTCGAAAATAAATATAATTTCGTAAAAAAATTTCATGAAAAATAATTTATAAGGTTTCAAAACCGCCTACTTGAAACTTAAAAATGTTTCAAGTACGTGACTTTGAAAGATTATAAAATTATCACTAATTAACTGATTAATTATTATATAATTAATAGTTAGATTAATAATTTACTAATTAATTATTGTATAAGTAATAATTAATGAGTAATAATTAATAATTAATAATTTAATAAATAGTTATAATTAATATTTATATTACTAATTAACAAATTAATAATTACTAATTACTTATTAATAATTATTAATTACTAATTACTAATTATAATGAATAATTATAATAAATATTTATATTACTGATTAACTAATTAATAATTACCAATTACTAATTAATTATTTATAATTATTAATTATATTTCTAATTAACTAAATATTTATTATATATGTAATAATTAAGTATTATTTAACTGATAATATTATTACTAATTAACTAATTAGTTATTATATAATTAATGATTAATAAACACTAATTACCAAATTACAAATTATATACTAATTAATTAGTTATTTCGTAATATAAATATTAATTATATACTAATTAAATAGTTAATTAGTAATAGAATTATTAATTATATAATTTTTAATTAGGTAATTAGTAATTATTAATGTTTTATTATTATGTTCGTATGGTTATATAAATATATATAAATAAAACCTAATTTACCCCCTCCTGAGATTCCACTCTGACCAAAAAGTAAAAATAGTATTTTGATTTCATACACATAAAACATGTAAACAATAATGTATAATCAATGCATATGTCTGTGGTGAGGAGATTCCGTCCCACATGGTGGTCTGCGAATAGGACGTCCGCGTCGAGTGCGCAGTGGAGTCTGATGACCTGGAGAAGGCTGATCCTCGGGCACTGAAACGTCGACTGTCGCATCCTCCATCTGTGTGTCAGTGGGAGGAGCTGTCAACTGCATCTCGTACTGCCATTCAGATCTTTCACCCACTAGGGTGGTAGAAGGACCTGCCTCCATCGTAGAGGGGAATGAAGCCTGTGATGGATCTATACCCCAAGACAACAACGGCTCTAGAATCCAAGGTTGTGAAGGATCTGGAACCCAAGATGGAGAGAACTGCGGATATCCTGTCAGGAAAGATGGATCCCATGCCACCTGAGGCACATCCTGAATAGGCTGATCCTGGACTACTAGAGGCCCTACCTCTACCTGTGGAACAGGCGAGGCCTCATGTGCAGCACGACGCTGTCTACGTCGCCGTGGTCGTGGCTCCTCAGCACCAGCAGCAGCTGCAGGATGTTCCTCTGGGGCAGGAACCTCCTGTCTCCGAGCCAGACGCGTGAAGATGCTCCCGAAAAGCACATGAAAAGATGCCCTCGCCTCCAGCGTTGTAGCATGGACGGCTGCCCGGCTAAATACCCCCTCCTCCTCTTCATCACTCATGCGAACAAGCTGCTCTGTGTGACTTCCCTGTAAGTAGATTCAAATGGAATTAGAAAATAAATAAATAAACAAACTAATAGAAATTTATTAACTTACCATCCTCTACATCTCTATGCCAGCTTGGGTAAGATACAGTGTAACACCCAAGACTTTTATGTTATATAAATCATCAAAGGAATATTTTTCTACACACAACACTTGCTTGGCTTGCTTTACACGAAATCGCGAGCTTCCTCGATAGCTTGTGTTGTACACAATACCGAGTTTCACTAAACAATGATATGCTATTAAAATATTATTAAAACTAGCCGTTATGAATAGTAATAACCATTTTTTAAAATTTTATAAATTTTATTTTTTAAAATGGACTTCATTTTTGGATTTGGAATATCGAAATTAGCCTAGGGTGAAATTTTGGTATTTTTCTGAAAACTTTCAATTTTTGATGAATAGTGAAACCACTAAGTGGTAGTTAAAAAAACTGAATTTTTCATAAAACTTAATTTTACCGATTCTGTGAGTGGAATTTCAAAAATCCGAGAGACACGGTTGATGTCAGTAATTAAAATGTGGTTCAATGAGATGAAAATAAATTTTTGGTGAATAGTAACTTTTTACTTTTTTTTACCACGGTTAAAAGTAAATAGGGTAATTAAGGGTAAAAATGATATTATTATTACCCTAACACATTTCCTAATTCTATTGGACAAGTGTAATTCGACCAAAAACAACCTTAGGAATAACATATGACCATTTAGTCCCACTTGGATTAGATTAGGACATTTATTATTAATTTATTTAAAGAAGGGTTAAAATAGTTAAAATCAAAGTTTAATAAGTAAATAATTTTTAATATGGGGTTATACATAAGATAAATTCGACTATAAATATTCATTATAAATATAAAAATATTTCCTACATAATGGTATTTTATTTGTAATTTTTAGACTTTAAATAATTTAATTTATTTATGACACAAAGATGATGGAGTAATTATCTTATTAATGAAATATTGACATAATTAATGTTATAAACACAAAAATAAATGTAATTTGAGACTTTTTATGAATTACACTAATTTTCTAGGTTAATATGACATGTTATTATTGATTTAATTAACATGGTTTGAATTAATAATTCTGTTATGATTTTCACAAAAATCAATTACTAAATAGTGTCAAAATTGACATAAAATAGTTTTTTAAAAAAAATATTATATTAGTAATTGTTATTTTATTACTAAAAATCTAAGGTTCTGCCAAATAACTTAGATAAGGTTATATATATTAATAATAAACAACTTGGGGTTCGTTTGGCTGCTTATAGTAAGTTTATTAACCTTATAGTATAAGAACACAAGAAGACACGGTAAAAGTAAACTTATTTAACTTAATGTTAAATCTAAATGATAAGGTTAAAATAGGAACCTAAACTTGTCTAAATTATATTGTATGAGAGGAGTTAGACCCATACCCATCTTAGCTTCGAAATATAACAATTTGGAGCTATTTAAAACCGAAATTGACTTTATAATAAAATAATATTTTTAGTTTTCCCAAAGGTGCCCCTCTCCTCCCTTATAAAAGGGAACCTCCTCCCCCTCTTCCTCACACCACTTTGAGCCTTCAAGCTCGGCCAACCCCTGAAAATTCCTCCTCTCCACTTCCCTAGAGACATCCTAGAGGTTCTGGTCTTCTTTAAAGACACATTTTAGTGCCCTAAAAGGAGGTCTCAAAGAAGCACTTCAAAGAAGAGGTAATGTCTGTTACCGATTCTTTCATCTTTATTTCTTCTTCCACTTGTTCTTCTTTAGTTGTTTCATTATGAAGTAATAACATCAGTATCACTCAAATACTGATATGTTATTATAAGTATGAAACAACCCTATTTCACCATCTATCCATCCTACGGAAAAAGAAATCACCGCGCGTGCGTACGTACGGAATACCGTCTCCACGCCGTGGTGTAATCTATTTTCCACCACCACCTTACTTGGATGGGTATAATGATGTAAATAATTACTATATATGAATATTATAAAGTGATACTAATTCTGAATTTTTATACATACACTCCAATACAATTCCACGATCATAGGAACGATATCATCACTCGTGCGTACGTACGGAATACCGTCTCCACGATGTGATGCGACTCGTTCTACATGATATTCATTTCATAATGATTATATAAATGAATTGAATGAATGAATATGATATATTTTACACTAATAAAATTCTAGAAATTAGGTATCTATAACCTAAAGATATGAATAAGAATTTATTCGACAAAACACGCATAAGAACAAAAAGTTATAAACACCCGAATAACAAGTAGCAATGAAATATTACTACTAAGAAGCTAAGAAAATGACCATATATGATATCATAAAAATAAGTATGATTCTGGAATAAGTAAATAACATTATTTAAATCATTATACATGAGGTTCAGACACTTACAAAGCAAAACAGACCTATGGTAAGGGAAATATCACAATCTCATTTTTATCCGAGATTGTTTATACTTTGGTATTTACTAGGGTGTATTTTATCATCCAAATCCATGTTTCCTCAATATGTAATATTATTTCCATCCACCTAAAATTGTTTAAAACCTATTTTACCCTTTGGTGAGTTTTTAGTAAAAGATATGAAAGGAATCTTTTGTCGTTTTTCGTACGAGGTACTTTTTGACTTTTCCAACAAAAGTACGAAGAATGTTTTTTTAACTTATACGGCATGAATGGATTTTTAAAACATTATTTCCAAGAAGCTTACTTTACATGTTTTCAAGTTTATTTTTAATCAACTTCTTTTAGTTTAAAATTGTATGACATGTTAAGAAAGGAAAAGTGTTTTTGACGAAGAAAAGATATTTTCCTCAAGAATGGAGTTCAAGTGTTTTATCAAAATTATTTTCCATCTAAGATAATAAAGGGTTCTGTTTTTATCCCTATTATTACATTGGTTTGATTATGTTGTGATGGAATTATTTTTATGCATTCCTTTATCTTATATGAATTGTTTTATGATGTCATGTTGTTTAAGAATCCCATTTTTATTACATGGGTTATGTAATGATGTATGATTTAAGATTTTGTGGCACACATAAGAATGGTATCATTATGAGATGGGTGGGACCTATATCTCCCTCCAATTCATTGGGTAAAGATTTTATATCTCAGGAGATAGACATGGCTGGAATGGTAGGTTATACCGGTTCAGTGAAACAGGACTGAAATGAGGAGTGAACTCGGTTCAGAAAGGGACTTTGTCCACTAAGATAGTCTTGGCAATAAGCCTTGACTAATAAGAAATGATTCTATATGATTATGTGTGTATGACACAAAGTTTCATGTTTTATGTTATGATTATTGTGATTACATTTTACTTCCATGATTTATCCCATGTTATGAAATTATGATATCTTTTGTAGGTTAAGATTTCCAAAAGTAATGTGCTTAAGTATATGATGTGATTGATATTTCTTTTGTTTACCCTTACTGAGCATTTGAGCTCACCCTTTTGTATGTTTTCTTTCCCCAGGTCAGGAAGAAGGTTATTAAGTAAGATATGCCAAAAGGGACTATAGATATGATGAAATAAATGGGAGGCAAAGTAGATGCTTTATGAACCAGTTGTTTATGTTTCCCAGTTTCTAAAGACACTATACCTATACGGTCCTTTCATGGTTTTGTTATATGTTGTAATAAGTATGCTTTAATTTTGAAGTATTAACAATGTATGTAAAGTATGGGTCGTTATAGTCGGTATCAGAGGAAAGGTATAGTCAACCTTTGGAAACTAGGATGCGAAAGCCTTAGTAAGAACCCTAAGGATAAGTCTAAGCATAGAACACAATCTTAGTGTTTTAGAAATGTCCATGAATAACCTAGGATAAGACCTTAAGTGTGAAATTTTATTCTTGAGTATGTGGTTTTCCTATTATAATTAGTGTTGCTCACACTATTCTTCTTGGTTTTAGTCAATGGCTGGAACCCGAAGGATCATGTTAATGCGGAATGCGACGGACAATGAAATGATTGTCCCCCTGAGCAACCAAACGTTATGGGAGTTGGAATTCAAAATCTTGTAGCCATGCTCACACAACTTTCTCCAGCTATGAATCATGCAGGACTTCTAAACGAGCAAAGGAAGGAGAAACATTCTGTTGAATCCTTCATGAGGCAGCATCCACCTTCTTTCAGCGGGTCTACTGATCCATTAGTTTCTGAACAATGGATTAGTACTACTGAAAATATATTTTCAGTTCTTCAATGTTCTGAGCATGATAAAGTCATCCTAGAAGTGTATCGTTTGAAAGGAGATGCTGATCAATGGTGGAATCTTATTAAGAATATGAGGCAAAGATATGAAATTGAGTCCATGGAATGGGACGAGTTCAAGAACTTATTTTTCAATAAGTACTTCCCTCGAATTCTCCGAACAAAGATGGAGAAAGAGTTTCTTGAACTGAAGCAAAAGGATGATGAATCTGTTGGTACATATGAAGCAAATTTTACAAGACTTGCAAGGTACGCTTCTGGTATTATTATCCAACCTGAGAGTAAGATCGATCGATTCTTTAGTGGCTTAAAACCAAGTCTTTGAAGGGCCTTAGCCATAAGAGACTTCAATAGCTACGAGGAAATCGTTCGATGTGCTCTCAAAGTTGAGATGGAGATTGGAGTAACCCATCAGTCATATGGGTTTGATAAGAAGAGGAAAATGGAATTCAAAGGAAAATCTAAAGAGCACACTGAAAAGAAGATGAGGTTTCCCTTATGCTCAAAGTGTGGAAAGAAACATGGAGGGAGTTGTCTTAAAGTGACAAGTAAATGTTTCAAATGCGGAAAGGAAGGTCATCGGGAATTTGAATGCCGCGATGATGGGAATAAGATGTCTAATGATGCAAACAAAGGAAGGGATACACAGAATGAACCTACTACACTTCAATTTTTCAAGTGCAAGGAGATGGGGCATTATGCCAATAAATGCCCTAATCCAAGGGTTTATGATGATGGTCGACATCAACAAACTCTTAAGGCTAAATAGAAAGGAAAGTCACATGCAATTTCTATCAGGAATGTGGAGTACGATAACGATGTGGTGAAAGGTACACTTATCATCTACTCTAAAGTAGAAAATGTTTTATTTGATTCTGGATCCACCCACTCTTTTATTTCTGAAGAATTTTCTAAGGGTATCACCGTATTACCTCAACAATTAGATGTTGATTAAGCTGTGACAACACCTAATGGAACAACAGTCGCATCAAAAGTTTATAATTCTTCTCCGATCGAAGTTTGTGGGAAAGTGCTTCCTGCAAATCTTGTGATCCTTCCTATAGTAGAATTTTATGTGATTCTTGGCATGGATTGACTTTATTTATATGGAGATCATATCAATTGCCAAAGGAGGGAAGTCACATTTCGTATTCCAGATCAATCTATAATTGTCTATCAATGCAATGATGAACATAACCTTCCAGTGGAAATTTATTCCATTTTATGGGTCTTGATTCCACTAAATGAAGGTTATTTATCTCAAATGGTTGGGGAGAAACTCATGATTAAGAATATGCCCATTGTACGGGAGTTTGATGATGTCTTTCCAGAGGAATTACCGGGTCTTCCACCAAATCGTGAAGTTGAGTTTTCAATAGAACTCGTACCGGGTGCTTTGCCTTTTTCAAATAAACCTTATAGAATGGCCCCAATTGAGTTGCAGGAATTGAAGAAGAAACTCCAAGAGAATCTTGATAAGGGATTCATACGCCCTAGTGAGTCACCTTGGGGAGCACCTATTCTATTTGTTAAGAAGAATGATGGATCAATGAGACTCTGCATTGATTATTGAGAACTTAACAAGATCACTATCAAGAACAAATATCCTCTCCCACGCATTGATGACTTATTTGACCAACTAAGTGGAGCTCAATACTTTTCCAAGATTGATCTTCGTTCATGGTATCATCAATTAAGGGTCAAAAGGGACGATATACCAAAGATGGCTTTCTGTACAAGGTATGGACACTATGAATTTATAGTGATGCCATTTGGTCTTACTAATGCCCCTGTTATCTTCATGGATCTGATGAATAGAGTCTTTAGAGACTATCTTGATCAATTTGTGGTAGTATTTATAGACGATATTCTTGTCTATTCAAAGAGCAAGGAAGAACATGAAGATCACTTGAGAATTATATTGAAGACCCTGAGAAAGGAGAAGCTTTATGCCAAATTTACCAAGTGTGAATTTTGGCTTCAAAAAGTTGCATTTTTGGGTCACATAATCTCAAAAGAGGGGATATCTGTGGATCCAGTAAAAACAGAGGTTATCGAAAGATGGTCGAGACCAACAAAAGTAACTGAGATCCGAAGTTTTCTTGGTTTGGCTGGATATTATCGACGTTTTGTGAAAGATTTTTCACGATCCACTCACCAAGTTGACTCGGAAAGGAGTTAAGTTTGTTTGGACGGAGGAATGTGAAGAGAATTTCAAGGAGTTGAAAATAAGGTTATCCAGTGCACCTGTGCTCACACTTCCTTGTAGTGGAGAAAGGTTTGTGATCTATAGTGATGCATCCAAGAAGGGATTGGGGTGTGTTCTTATGAAAAATGATATGGTGATAGATTATGCCTCACGACAGTTGAAAATCCGTGAGCAAAATTACCCAACACATGATTTGGAGTTAGCTGCGGTAATCTTTGCATTAAAGATTTGGAGGCATTACCTTTATGGTGAAAGGTGTGATATTTATACTGATCATAAAAGTTTAAAGTATATTTTCACACAAAAGGAGATGAATATGCATCAAAGAAGATGGTTGGAGCTGATTAAGGATTATGACTACTCAATCCATTACCACCCTTGGAAATCAAACAAGGTGGTAGATGCATTAAGTCGACAAGACCATGCCAGTTTATCCATGATGAGGATCAGAAAAGATCCAATATTTATGGATTTACAAAGGATGGATCTTGGAATTATAATGGAAGGGGAAAAATCTTATCTTTCTCAAATGAATGTTCAACCATCTATACATGTGAAGATTAAAGAGGCATAGAAAGAAGATGTCGAGTTACAAAAGAAGGTGAGAAATGTTCAACCTTGATTGTGATGGGATAATAAATTTCAGGAATCGGGTTTGTGTTCCTCCCATCCCCGAATTAAAGAAGGAGCTACTGGATGAGGCTCATAGTTCTTCATTCTCTATTCATCCTGGAAGCATGAAGATGTATAGGGACCTAAAAGAGTACTTCTGGTGGGATGGCATGAAAAGAGATGTTGCTGAATTTGTCTCTCGATGCTTGGTTTGTCAACAAGTTAAAGCTGAGAGACGGAAGCCTAAGGGGATGTTACAACCATTACCCATACCTGAATGGAAATGGAAAAACATCACTATGGACTTTCTCACAGGACTTCCTAAAACATCCAAAGGCAATAATGCTATCTGGGTCATAGTTGATCGTCTTACCAAGTCTGCACATTTCATTGATATTAGAGAGCATTTCTCTCTGGACCAGCTTGCCAGGATATATGTAAATGAAGTGGTAAGATTTCATGGAGTACCACTTTCTATTATATCTGATCGGGACCCGAGATTTACCTCGAAGTTCTGGGGAAGTCTTCAGCATACTCTGGATATAGAGTTGAGTTTCAGCACTGCTTATCATCCTCAGACAGACGGTCAGTCTGAGAGAACAATTCAAACTCCAGAAGATATGTTGAGAGCTTTCTCTATGGATTTCAAAGGTGGTTGGGATCAACACCTACCTTTGGTGGAATTTTCTTATAATAATATCTTTCACTCCAGTATTCAGATGGCTCCTTATGAAGCTCTCTATGGAAAGAAATGTAGGACTCCAACTTGCTGGGATGAAGTTGGGGAAAGAAAGCTATTAGGACCTAATCTCGTTGATGAAATGGCAGAAAAGGTCAGATCTATTCAACAACACATAAGAGCAGCTCAGAGTCGACAGAAAAGTTATGCCGACAATCGAAGAAAAGACCTAGAGTTTGAAGTGGGTGATAAAGTGTTCTTACGAATATCTCCCTGGAAGAGGGTCATGAGATTTGGAAAGAAGGGGAAGTTGAGCCCTAGATATATCAGTCCTTTCGAAATACTGGATCGTGTTGGGAAGGTAGCTTACCGATTGTCACTTCTACTGAATCTCTCTCAAGTTCATGATGTGTTCCATGTATCTCTCATGATAAAGTACATACCTGATCCTTCACATGTACTTAGCTCAGAAGTTGTACCGTTGGAGCAAGATATTTCTTATGAAGAACAACCGATAGAGATTCTAGATCGTAGCGAAAAAGTCCTACGAAACAAGACCACTCGATTGGTGAAAGTTTTATGGAGGAACCACCAATTAGAAGAAGCTACATGGGAGTTTGAGGATATGATGAGGGAGAGGAATCCTCATCTGTTTGTTACAAAGTGATGAATTTTGAGGGCGAAATTCATTTTAAGGGGGTAGAATGTAACACCCAAGACTTTTATGTTATATAAATCATCAATGGAATATTTTTCTACACACAACACTTTCTTGGCTTGCTTTACATGAAATTGAGATCTTCCTCGATAGCTTGCGTTGTACGCAATACCGAGTTTCACTAAACAATGACATGCTATTAAAATATTATTAAAACTAGCCATTATGAATAGTAATAACCATTTTTTGAAATTTTATAAATTTTATTCTTCAAAATGGACTTCATTTTTGGATTCGGAATATCGAAATTAGCCTAGGGTGAATTTTTGGTATTTTTATGAAAACTTTCAATTTTTGATGAATAGTGAAACCACTAAGTGGTAGTTAAAAAAACTGAATTTTTCATAAAACTTAATTTTACCACTTCTGTGAGTGGAATTTCAAAAATCTGAGAGACACGGTTGATGTCAGTAATTAAAATGTGGTTCAATGAGATGAAAATAAATTTTTCATGAATAGTAACTTTTTACTTTTTTTACCACGATTAAAAGTAAATAGGGTAATTAAGGGTAAAAATGATATTATTATTACCCTAACACATGTCCTAATTCTATTGGACAAGTGTAATTCGACCAAAAACAACCTTAGGAATAAAATATGACCATTTAGTCCCACTTGGATTAGATTAGGACATTTATTATTAATTTATTTAAAGAAGGGTTAAAATAGTTAAAATCAAAGTTTAATAAGTAAATAATTTTTAATATGGGGTTATACATAAGATAAATTCGACTATAAATATTCATTAGAAAAATAAAAATATTTCCTACATAATGGTATTTTATTTGTAATTTTTAGACTTTAAATAATTTAATTTATTTATGTCACAAATATGATGCAGTAATTATCTTACTAATGAAATATTGACATAATTAATGTTATAAACACAAAAATAAATGTAATTTGAGACTTTTTATGAATTCCACTAATTTTACAGGTTAATATGACATGTTATTATTGATTTAATTAACTTGGTTTGAATTAATAATTCTGTTATGATTTTCACAAAAATCAATTACTAAATAGTGTCAAAATTGACATAAAATATTTTTTTTAAAACAAATATTATATTAGTAATTGTTATTTTATTCCTAAAAATCTAAGGTTCGGCCAAATGACTTAGATAAGGTTATATATATTAATAAAAAACAACTTGGGGTTCGTTTGGCTGCTTATAGTAAGTTTATTAACCTTATAGTATAAGAACACAAGAAGACACGGTAAAAGTAAACTTATTTAACTTAATGTTAAATCTAAATGATAAGTTTAAAATAGGAACCTAAACTTGTCTAAATTCTATTGGATGAGAGGGGTTCGACCCATACCCATCTTAGCTTCGAAATATATCAATTTTGAGCTATTTAAAACCGAAATTAACTTTATAATAAAATAATATTTTTTGTTTTCCCAAAGGTGCCCCTCTCCTCCCTTATAAAAGGGCACCTCCTCCCCCTCTTCCTCACACCACTTTGAGCCTTAAATCTCATCCAAACCCTACCAATTCCTCCTATCCACTTCCCTAGATACATCCTAGAGGTTCTGGTCTTCTTCAAAGACCCATTTTAGTGCCCTAAAAGGAGGTCTCAAAGAAGCACTTCAAAGAAGAGGTAATGTCCGTTACCGATTCTTTCATCTTTATTTCTTCTTCCACTTATTATTCTTTAGTTGTTTCATTATTAAGTAATAACATCAGTATCAATCATATACTGATATGTTATTATAAGTATGAAACAACCCTATTTCACAATCTATCCATCCTACGTAAAAAGAAATCACTGCGCGTGCGTACGTACAGAATACCATCTCCACGCCGTGGTGTAATATATTTTCCACCACCACCTTACTTGGATGGGTATAATGGTGTAAATAATGACTATATATGAATATTATAAAGTGATACTGATTCTGAAATAGTATACATACACTCCAATACAATTCCATGATCATAGGAATGATATCATCACTCGTGCATATGTACGGAATACCATCTCCACGATGTGATGTGACTCGTTCTACATGATCTTCATTTCATAATGATTATATAAATGAATTGAATGAATCAATATGATATATATTATACTAATAACATTCTGGAAATGAGGTATCTATAACCTAAATATAAGAATAAGAATTTATTCGACAAAACACGCATAAGAACAAAAAGTTATAAACACCCGAATAACAAGTAGCAATGAAATATTACTACTAAGAAGCTAAGAAAATGACCATATATGATATCATAAAAATAAGTATGATTCTGGAATAAGTCAATAACATTATTTAAATCATTATACAGGAGGTTCGGACACTTACGAAGCAAAACAGACCTAAGTTAAGGGAAATATCACAATCTCATTTTTATCCGAGATTGTTTATACTTTGGTATTTACTGGGGTGTATTTTATCATCCAAATCCATGTTTCCTCAATATGTAATATTATTTCCATCCACCTACAATTTTTTAAAACCTATTTTACCCTTTGGTGAGTTTTTAGTAAAAGATATGAAAGGAATCTTTTGTCGTTTTTCGTACGAGGTACTTTTTGACTTTTCCGACAAAAGTACGAAGAATGTTTTTTTTTAACTTATACGACATGAATGGATTTTTAAAACATTATTTCCAAGAAGCTTCATTTAAATGTTTTCAAGTTTATTTTTAATCAACTTCGTTTATTTTAAAATTGTATGACATGTTCAGAAAGGAAAAGTGTTTTTGAGGAAGAAAAGATATTTCCCTCAAGAATGGAGTTCAAGTGTTTTATCAAAATTATTTTCCATCTAAGATAATAAAGGGTTCCGTTTTTATCCCTATTATTACATTGGTTTGATTATGTTGTGATGGAATTATTTTTATGAATTCCTTTATCTTATATGAATTTTTTTATTATGTCATGTTGTTTAAGAATCCCATTTTTATTACATGGGTTATGTAATGATGTATGATTTATGATTTTGTGGCACACATAAGAATGGTATCATTATGAGATGGGTGGGACCTATATATCCCTCCAATGCATTGGGTAAAGATTTTATATCTCATGAGATAGACATGGCTGGAACGGTAGGTTATACCGGTTCAGTGAAACAGGACTGAAACGAGGAGTGAACTCGGTTCAGAAAGGGACTTTTTCCACTAAGATAGTGTTGGCAATGAGACTTGACTAATAAGAAATGACTCTATATGATTATGTGTGTATGCCACAAAGTTTCATGTTTTAAGTTATGATTATTGTGATTACATTTCACTTCCATGATGTATCCCATGTTATGAAATTATGATCTCTTTTGCAGGTTAAGATTTCCAAAAGTTATGTTCTTAAGTATATAATGTGATTGATATTTCTTTTGTTTACCCTTGCTGAGCATTTGAGCTCACCCTTTTGTATGTTTTCTTTCCCCAGGTCAGGAAGAAGGTTATTAAGTAAGATATGCCAAAAGGGACTATAGATATGATGAAATAAATGGGAGGCAAAGTAGATGCTTTATGAACCAGTTGTTTATGTTTCCCAGTTTCTAAAGACACTATACCTATACGGTCCTTTAGTGGTTTTGTTATATGTTGTAATAAGTATGCTTCAATTTTGAAGTATTAACAATTTATGTAAAGTATGGGTCGTTATATACAGTATAGACTTCAGTCTATACCATGGCGCATAGTCAACATGCTCTGAAAGAGAGAATCGATTTGTTGGAACACCCTGAATACGTAACTCTGCACGTCTGTGCCAGCAGTCGATAAAACTCACATGTACTTGGGACCAGTCATCATCCTGCCTCCCTGTCAGCTTCATCCCATGAAGCTTATCTGTCTCTCTAGATGGTAATGGAATCGGCTGAGTACGAAAAAATTGGCGCATGACCCTGTCAGGCTGCTGCCACTCAATAATATGAAAGTGAATGAGGGGCACTACAACCATAGCATCCTCAAGCCCAACAGTGCAGTATGCTGGAAACTGGTCCATAATACTCCAGTATGGAAGCCATGAAATGTGAAATGACAAGTGATTTTGTCAAAAAAACACCCAACTAAAAACCAAAATTGATGTTATTATTAAAAATGTTAGACAGTGATAGATTGTATATACATACATGATCGGGTAAGAGACAGTCCAACTGTAGCCGATATACGCCCAAATGCTGTCTCGGAACCACGTCAAAATTGTGTCACTGACACCACCTATAAAATACAACGATAATGAAAAATAATGATAAATTATAGTCAATAACTCATAGTAGAATCAAAAACCAATAGAAATGACTTATCATACCAGCGTCCACGCGGATCGTCATGCAGCACCTCCATCTTGACCGGTGGACCATCAAGGTCAAGGCGGAATGCTGGGATGCGCTCCCATGTCCACATCTGAATAAGGATGACACATCCTCCAAGACCTGTACGGTCCCTATGGGATAGTCTGCATAATGATCTGTACATGTATGCCAAGCAGGCTGATCCCCAACTGTACGTCCCAGCCCGATCAAAGTCCTCTAGTAGGGGTAGATACATCATATGCACGTGCATCCCCGAGTGATCAGTACACATGGTCCCACCAATGAGTCCTAAGATATATGCATGGGCGTAACGCATGACGGTCTGCTCATCATCATCATCCTGTAAATGTGGAATCTGCGACTCCAACCAACGCATAGATATGGACGATCCATCTTTAGCCCTACGGTCGGACAAAATATCAACACCTAACAAGCATTGAGCAAGGTCTGGCCAAGCTGCACGAGTGGGTCCAATAACGGGTCTCCCCTGGATAGGCAGACCGAGAAGCACTGTGACATCCTCAAGGGTGATGGTCATCTCTCCCTCAGGCAAGTGGAATGTGTGTGTCTCTGGTCTCCATCTCTCAACGAGGGCAGCAAGTAGGTAATGATCTACAAATGTGAAATCTGATACGGCAAGGCCATAGAATCCAGCATGACGCAAGTAAGGTCTAATGGCATGTGGAGGCTCCATGTGATGAAAATGGTGCGCTCGACGCACCTTCACAAATCGATATGGATGACCCTCTAACACGGCCTGCGAAATATGGGTAGGCTGCTGAGTGAGTAGTATGGTATCATCCATCTGCATATAAACAAAGAAAATGAGTCGTAAGTGTAAAATGTAAATATAACATTATGATGTTTTTAGAATTTATCTAAATGTATGTATTCAATATCTTATGCTAATTTTTATGATACTATAAATTTGTTATAGAACAGTTTGCTAAAATATCCTTCATATTTAGATTGGGGTTTAGGTTGGATGGTTTAGAGTTAAAGTTTTTAATATTAACGTCCAGGAAACATGTTAACGGGTTAAATGACATAAACTTTTCAATATGGGTTAAGTGTTCTACTTTCGGAGTTTTGAAATAAATTCTATTATCTCATATTTAAAGTTATTTCTTGAAAGCATGAATATTAATATGAAATAAGTTATGTTATCTAAAATATTGAGTCTTGAATTTGGTTACACATATTTTGGTGGAGCTTTATGATTAACTACTTACGAATTGGATTATGATAAACCATGTCAATTAGTAATGATTTTTTTAGAATTTATCTAATTGTATGTATTCAATATCTTATGCTAATTATTATGACACTATAAATTTGTTATAGAACAGTTTTCTAAAATATCCTGTATGTTTAGATTAGGGTTTAGGTTGGGGGGTTTAGGGTTAAAATTTTTAATATTAACCTCCAGGAAACATGTTAATGGGTTATCTGACATACACTTTCAATATGGGTTAAGTGTTCCGCTTTCGGAGTTTTGAAATAAATTCTATTATCTCATATTTAAAGTTTTTTCTTGAAAGCATGAATATTAATATGAAATAAGTTATGTTATCTAAAATATTGAGTCTTGAATTTGGTTACACATATTTTGGGGGAGCTTTATGATTAACTACTTATGGATTGGATTATGATAAACCATGTCAATTAGTAATGATGTTTTTAGAATTTATCTAATTGTATGTATTCAATATCTTATGCTAATTATTATGATACTATAAATTTTTTATAGAACAGTTTGCTAAAATATCCTGCATGTTTAGATTGGGGTTTAGGTTGGAGGGTTTAGGGTTAAATTTTTTAATATTAACGTCCAGGAAACATGTTAATGGGTTAACTGACATACACTTTTCAATATGGGTTAAGTGTTCCGCTTTCGGAGTTCTGAAATAAATTCTATTATCTCATATTTATAGTTATTTTTTGAAAGCATGAATATTAATATGAAATAAGTTATGTTATCTAAAATATTGAGTCTTGAATTTGGTTACACATATTTTGGGGGAGCTTTATGATTAACTACCTATGGATTGGATTATGATAAACCATGTCAATTAGTAATGATGTTTTTAGAATTTATCTAATTGTATGTATTCAATATCTTATGATAATAATTATGATACTATAAATTTGTTATAGAACAGTTTTCTAAAATAACCTTCATGTTTAGATTGGGGTTTAGGTTGCAGGGTTTAGGGTTAAAAATTTTAATATTAACGTCCAGGAAACATGTTAATGGGTTAACTGACATACACTTTTCAATATGGGTTAAGTGTTCCGCTTTCGGAGTTTTGAAATAAATTCTATTATCTCATATTTATAGTTATTTCTTGAAAGCATGAATATTAATATGAAATAAGTTATGTTATCTAAAATATTGAGTCTTGAATTTGGTTACACATATTTTGGGGGAGCTTTATGATTAACTACTTATGGATTGGATTATGATAAACCATGTCAATTAGTAATGTTGTTTTTAGAATTTATCTAATTGTATGTATTCAATATCTTATGCTAATTATTATGATACTATAAATTTGTTATAGAATAGTTTGCTAAAATATCCTGCATGTTTAGATTGGGGTTTAGGTTGGGGGGTTTAGGGTTAAATTTTTTAATATTAACGTCCAGGAAACATGTTAATGGGTTATCTGACATACACTTTTCAATATGGGTTAAGTGTTCCGCTTTCGCAGTTTTGAAATAAATTCTATTATCTCATATTTAAAGTTATTTCTTGAAAGCATGAATATTAATATGAAAACTTATCTCAGATGTTTGGGGTTTAGAAAACCAAGGAATAAATAAGAGATAACAATATTTAGTTTACAATATGGGAATGTCACAATGAAGACAATACATCATTATGAATGAGACTGTGAAGTCGACCCAACAACGTTAGGGCATAGCTTCCGGTTATGACCTTCTTTATGACATATTGTGCATCGCAAACTCTATCCTTGTTCTTGAGGCCAGTCCATCTCATTACGCATCCTACTCGCCTTTGGTCTCCCACGAGGACGTAACCGATTCATGTCAGGTATCACTATCGGCTGGCCTTCAGGCATTGGGAAATAACGATACTCCCCAATAGGTGTCCATGGTACAACATAACAGTTGGCAATGATATCCATTCGGTACACTGGATTAACATATGCTTCCCATGAGATGTTCATAGAGGCACATGTTGTGATAGCGTGTGTACATGGAAACCGTAAGGCCTGAAATTTTCCACATTGGCATTGCCTTGTTTCCAGTAATACCATCATTTTTTCACCGACGCGATTTGTGATGGGGTCTGAATGCTCTTGAACTTCAAATCGGGAGTCTTCTCTTCGAAAGAGACAGATGTGATAACCAGAATCTTCTTCAATATTTTTTTCAATCTCTCGTTGAAAGTGTCTTCCATATCTTAGCCCTTGATATATTCCGTCTGATGCTAATTTTTGTCTATCCACAAAGTAATTCACGCATCGATATAATGTCTCCTGAACTAAGGCGATTATAGGTATCTTTTGAAGTCCTTTGAAGATACCATTGATGCACTCCACAATGTTTTTCGTCATGTGTCCGTACCTCTTTCCCCCATCGTATGCCAATGTCCATTTCTCTTTTGGAATCCGCATCATATAATCATAAACATCTTGATTAGCCTGGAGAATTTGTTCAAAACGTTCTTCAAATCGTCGTTGGTCCGACTCATATGCTACAAAACGTAGATGATATTTCACATAAATTGATTTTATATTTATATTGAAACAGTAAAATAGAATGAATAAAATACATACCAAGCCTTGTGATTGCCTTCTTCATCGGTTCGTTGTGGAATTTTTTATGCACATTGCTAGCAATGTGTCTAATGCAGAACCGATGATGTGAATTTTGGTATCTCCATGTATCAGGATCTTCATTGATTGCCTCATTAATTGCTCGATGGCGATCATATATCTAAAAAACTCCCTGAATGTTGGTGAAATGGTTGCTGATACATGCCAGAAACCAACTCCATGATTCATAGTTTTCTTTCTCTACAATGGCAAAGGCAAGCGGAAGAGGTGAACAGTTTCCATCTTGGGTTGCCGTAATCAACAATACGCCCTTGTATTTTCCATACAGAAATGTTCCATCAATCTGAATAAATTGTTTGCAAAAACGAAATGCGAAGATACAAGGAAGGAATGCCCAGAACAACCGATGAAATTGAACACGAGATGGATCAAGTCGATTATCAAGAGACACATGTTCGTTTGTATCTAGATGGAAGACAACTTGGTTATGATGCCTCAGTATGGCTAGAAATTGCGGCAATACTCGTTATGAGTCATCCCAATCACCATATACCTTCACAATTGCCTTCTGTTTCGCCATCCATGCCTTATTATAGGAAATGTTATAACCGAATTTCTGTAGAATCCTCTCTTGCGCAAGGGATATTGGAACATCTTGGCATGTTCTAATCATCTCAACAACAATATATGACACAAATTTTGCATCCAATGAAGTATGATCTTGTGTGAGACTTGGCTGAATGCAAGTATGAGCCGCCTCAATCCTTGAGATTCTCCAACCTCCAAATGTAATGTCTGGAATAGCCCTTAAGCGAAATCTACAATCATCCCCATACTTCACGCACCATATAACATATTTACTACGGCATGATTCGTGAACTACATAGTTGAAGTTTCTCTCAATATGAAATCTATTTAACGTGCATTTTAAGGAATATTTACTGGGAAAATTCCTTCCAATATATAAGGTTTTTTCCACCTCACTAAACCTATCTGGTACAACTCCAGGGAACTCAGTTGTTGGTGTGAGAACAGTATTATCGAATTCAGGCACGTGTGTCATTGCTTCTGACCAAGATGAAAATAGTGGTGGATGATTTATTGACCGAGGTTGATGTACATCAATTACATTTCTCAAAACCTCCTCTCTATATTCTGTTGGTCCCTGCTCATCAGCACTGTTGTCGCCATCTGATCCATCATTACGAAACTCCTCATCAGAAGTCAGATTGACATGTATATCCGGGAAGTCATCTAGGTTGTCCTCTTCTGCTGCATCATTATGAATAGGCTCAATGTCATGGGGTATACTATCTTCAACCACTCTTGTATTTCTACCTCTTTGTACAAGTGGACGTTGTTGTTGTACAGTAGCAACAACAACGTATAACTTCATCATGGTACCATCTAACCGTTGAGAAAATAAATTAATTTATTGGACCCACTGCGCATCATCAACCAATGGACAAGCTATATGCCGTAGTGTTGTTGGAAATTGCAAATGTCTAGAGCTCATAGACATTATCTCTTGATCGGGTCCCAGATTTAAGGAAACACGAATTCTCTCTTGAAGGTCACTTATGGTAACACAATCAACTGTACTAACCACCGTAATTGGTTTTGTACTGTAAGAATCTCTTTGCTCAGTTTGAATAATCTCCCCATAACAGTACACACAGGCAAACATGGATCTCTACATCAAAAATGTTTCTTTCATCAAAATTATGATAGTGTAACAAAATATTAACAATTATGTTTGACGATATGATTTTTATTATAATGTAATTTTATTGCGCCTTTCTATCCCATAAACTAAGCTTCTGATGTTTGACCATATGATATTTATTAGAATGTAATTTTAGAGCGCCTTTTTATTTAGTTTGTTTGTTCTTCTTCATTTCACTTTATATGTTCATTTGTATCGTTAGCTAATAATTATATGAATTCATGTTTTAATCCTATGTTATTTATTAATTATTCTAAAATTAACTAATAATAACTAATCGTTAATTATTCTATTATTATATAATTAACTAATAATAACTTTAATTTGTTAATTCTTATGTCCTTATTTGATTCTATAACATTATATTTATCATTTATCATTGATAAATATACTGATCATTAGTATCATTAGCTAATCATTATATGAATCCATGTTTTAATCCTATGTTATTTATTAATTATTCTCAAATTAACTAATAATAACTAATCGTTAATTGTTCTATTATTTTATAATTAACTAATAATAACTTTAATTTGTTAATTCTTATGTCTTTATTTGATTCTATAAAATTATATTTATCATTTATCATTGATAAATATACTGATTTTCTTTTTCTTCTCTTAGAAATTTTAGTAGTTTATAAAGAAAATATGAATCATCTTAAGCATATTCCCCGGGAGTGTCAAACCAGGATGCAGCAAGGCCCGTTATCGTGCACCAGTTCCCGTTCGAGTCTAGCTCGAAGCGGTGTTTTCAGGTTTTACCCCTATGTACATCTGTTCCAGAGCCACATCCACTTGTTTGTATCCAGACAGGAATTTAATTGCGTAGATAACCACATAATCTTTCAGCTACCAAAATTTCTAAATACTTAATCTTAAGTTAATCTATACTTAATCTATACTACCTAACAGTAATTATTTAAAACTATATATAACTAATTACAAAAACTAAATAACCAAATATTAAGAACTACCTAAACTACTTAACAAATGAAATATTTAAAACTAAACAAAATTAAATTAATTAAATAAAAAAATTAAATTAAATAAAGAAACATACCTCTAAATGAAGCTTCGTAAAAACTCGCACAGCAAAGGAATTTTTTAGAGAGAGAGAGAAATTCAGAGAGATGAAGTGAGGAGGAATAGAGGAATTCAATGAGCAAGTAATGAGAGGGGAGGGGGGGTGTCCGCCCTTTTATAGGGAGTTCAGGCGAAGGTGGCATCGCAGAAGCCGCCTTTCGCCTCTGCGTATGACCAAAGGCGGCATCGCGGAAGCCACCTTTCGCCTTACCCTGAGGCGAAAGGCGGCCTCCCCCCGGCTGCCTTTGCCATGTCATCGATCTGGGCCAAAGGCGGCGCGGGGGAGAAAAGGCGACATCTGCGATGCCACCTTTGTAGCATATTTTTTAAAAAAAACTGACCTAGGCAGTTTTTCAGATTTTTTTTAGAAAAACGTATTTAAAAAAAATCCGTCAAAATCTAGATCCCACCAATGATTTTTAATATAACTTTTCAAATTACTTTGAGAGACCTTGAGGTGTTATTTAATGGATCTAACCTTCTCTGAAATTTACTCTTCTAAAGTAGGTCCCAATATATTTCTTAATGCAGATTCATCCTAGAACATTGGTGTTCTACACTTCTTACCATTACTGGCTTCATTTGGAGCCATCTTAATTCTTGAGTGAAATCACTTATTGTAAGAACATTCAAACAAAGGAAGGTGTTGATTCCAAACACATTTAAAATGCATAGAAAATGTCTTTAAAATTTATTCAAGGGCTTGAATGGTCCTCTCATATTTACCATTAATTTGATGAAGATATAAAGTACTAAAGTTCATATTTGTATTTAATGTCTACTGAATACTTTTCCATAAATTTGATGTAAACTTAATATCTTGATCATGTACAATATAATTTAGTTCTCCATATAATATTTCCTATTACTTGAGGCATATCCTAGAAATTTAATTAAGATAAAAATATTCTCATATTATAATGAAATGTGCAGGCTTTTACAATCCAAATAGAACTATTCCCTGAAGATATTTTAGGGAGTCCAATGATGAAATCCATAATGATGTTTTCCAATTTATATTTTAGTATTGTTAATGGTTGTAACATTTATTTAGACATATTTCTCATAATATTAACTTTCTAACATACAGTGCATCAAGACACATACTCTAAAATATACTTTTTTATGTTTTCCCACTAGAAATACTCTTTTTGATATTTATACATCACAATACATTGAAAATTAATAGAGAATGATGAACTATTAGCTTCATAAAATAAATACTTATTTATATCTACTATTGATGGGACAAATAATTCTCTCTTGTTTTACATCACTCCATCAAAATCAGTTTTGAACTCATAAACATTCTTCACCTTTTTCCACACTTCCACACATTACTTTTATACGTCTTTAATCCTCACATTGATGGATGGTTAAACATTCATATAAGAAATATTAGATCTTTATCCCTTATTATTTCAAGATTCATCTTCTGAACGTCCATAAATATTGAATCTCTTTCAATTATCATTAAGGGAAAACAACCATGTACTTTTTGAATCAGATCACCAGGTAATTTTTTCACCTTCCCCAGGTGGAAATATATTGAGAAATCAAATTATTTAATCCATTCAAACCACCTTCATTGGATCATATTAAACTATTTTTGTGTGAATTTATACTTTAATCTTGTATGAAACACACCGGAACATAGATGTATATATATATATATATATATATCATAATTATCACTATAAAGATAATGCCTCTATATTTTCAATTCATAAAATACTACTGCTAACTCTAAATCATGAGTCTGGTAAATTTTCTCATTAATTTTCAATTGATGCGAGACATAATTTGTCACCATGTCATTATGTAGGAGAATTCAACCTAGAACCTATGAAACATTATTTATCAAAAACCCTTCACCACTTTAGGGTAGTGCGAGAATAGTTTAATTAACCAACCTTTTTCTTATCTCTTTAAAATTATCCTCACATTTATCTTTCCAAAGGAACATGGATCTCATTTGTGTCCACATGGTTAGTGGATTAGATAACTATGAGAAATTATTCCCACATAATCAATAATATAAATCCATTCTA
Source organism: Viscum album (assembly GCA_963277665.1). Lineage (NCBI taxonomy): Eukaryota > Viridiplantae > Streptophyta > Magnoliopsida > Santalales > Viscaceae > Viscum > Viscum album. Next base: position 1,156,450,140 of record OY728134.1, on the reverse strand, counting down.
ATGAAACCATGGATTTCAGTTACCATGGATGGTCTAGACCATTGTTCAATAACTTTCATCTTTCAAGGATCTTTTGATATACCCATGCATGAGATTATATAAACTAATAATGAAATTATCTGTATCCAAAATATATACTTGTTAAATTTAGCATATAATTTTTCCTTCCTTAGGGACATCAACACAATCTTCAAATGACCATCTTGGTCTATTTCCCTTTTAATATATAAGAATATCATCTATAGAGACTACCAAAAATTGATCAAGGAAATATGTAAAGTATATATTCTTTATATCCATGATGATAGAGGGAGCGTTGGTAAGTCTGAATGGAATTAAAATAATTTCATAATGACTTTACCTTATATAGAAGATTATCTTTAGTCTATCTGACTTCTTAAATCTCAAAAGGTAAATCTTAAGAAGGTAAGTATCTCTATATAGTTGATCAAACAATTCATCAATATGGGGTAAAGTATATTTCTTCTTGATAGTGATATTGATAAGTTCTCGATAATCAATGAAAAAAACGCATTGAACCATGTTTTTTCTTAACAAAAAGAATAGGTACACCCCATGGTAGAAGACTAGGTCTTATGAATCCCTTATCAAGATTCTTCTATGGTTTCTTGTTTAATTTCTACAACTTAATCATTGTTATTATATGTAGATTATTTGAAATACGTGAACCACTAAGTATGAGTTCCATTGGAATCTCAACTATATTATTCTATAGAAGAATAGGAAAGTATTTAAGAAATATATTGGTATAATCCTGAAAAGTATGCATATTTTCAATGTTTAGTTTCTCCACAGACATTTGAGATAAATATCTCTTATGAATAAGTAGTAAAACTGGTATAATGGAAGTAATCGCCAATGGAAGTTCATGTTAATACTCACATCAATAGACAATAATTGTTTGATTCAAACATGACTTTCTTTCCTCATAAATTGATAAGAGAATTATACAGAAAACTCTAATTAATGCCCAAAATCACATAAAATTCAACTAGAGGATGTAATCACAATATTTTTAGGAAACACATTCCTACAAAATTTAATCCGAGATGACTATAGACATCAGATGTGATCATCATACCATTAGTGTTTTTTACTACCAACTCAATATCTAATTGTTATGGCGGTGATGTGATACTATTAGAAAATTCATCAAATATAAAAAAGTTGGTAGAGATAGAATCAAATAAGATATTTTTTGTTCTATAATGGATAATATGTGTGCCATTTAACATGCCAGTATCCTGAACCACTTCAGTTGTAATAGAAAATTCCTTCATAATACCATTTTTCTTAGGGGGTTGTTGAGGCCTACCATCTTTATTAGCAATTGGATTATAGTATTGATTCACATAATTCCCAATTTACCTGTATATGAAAAAGTGAAATTATTTTTTTGAATCCTTCTTGTCCACAATTTCTTTTTTTGACCATTTCATCCCACGTTGGCAATCACTAGCTCAATGGACAAAATTTCCTCAATTGAATCATTTAAAGGTTTATTTTAGATAATTTCTTTAGTACTTTCCCCAAAATGATTGGCATGTAGGTGATTGGAATTTCTTTCCTTAATGGGATTTACAATTTGGTATTTCATGATCTCTATATTTTTCTTCTTAATACTAAAAAAAATTATAATTGGAGTTCTCAATCTTTTTTTCTATGTTAAGTGCACATTGAATTATTTCTTTATAATTATGAGAGTATTTTATGGATAAAATATTTCAAATACTTGATTGTAGGTTTCTAAAAAAATGAACAATTTTTCTCACAGGGTTTATTATAGATCTAAATGTCTACCTTGAAATTATTATATAGTTTTCTTCATAGGTATCAATGAATTCATCACCCTTGTGTTTCATCTCCATAAAATTCCTTTAAATACTTTTATAAAGAGTTAAAGGGAAGTGTTTTCTAATAAATACCCTCATAAACTCCTATCATTCAATAGAATTTATTTCTTCCTCTCTCCTTGTGTTATTTATAAGATTATTTCATTAATCAGGTTCACCTTCCAATTGATATACTGTTAAGACAACTTTCTCATGGTCTAAGCATGTAAGAAAGAAAAATATATTTACCACCACATTGATCAATTGCTTGAAAACAAGTGGATTAGAAGGCACAAATATGAGGGGTGGACTTTTCCACATAAAATACTCAATAACATGTTTTTATCTCCTTTGATAATTCTTATGTACATTTTGTTTTGTGTTATTTCTTATAGATTTAGAGAGTTGGATTAGCATTGTCATAAGATACTACAACCCAACACCAAATACATTTGGTTTATCCTGAGGATAATTATTTCATTTCCTATCACATTCATTATTTTCATGATTCTTTCTAGTTCCAGCCATTTTCTAAAACCGAAAAACAGCTAATAGAAGTATTGAACAAAAAAATATGCTAATCAATCATAAGAAAATTATTCCTAAGATATCCTAATTTATGACACCTTTTTATCGACCTATGACACTTTAGGTTCATCATATATTATTTTTGGTCCAACATGAGTTTTATTAGATTCAATCCTCATATTTCCCATTACCTAATATCAAATAAAATTAACCCTATACTAATACCATCTATAGAGAACCAAGAATAACATATAAAGATATTAAATATTTTTGATGAATATTCAATATATCTCTTAACTAAATATTCCCTAGAATTATAAAGGTTTAGTTTACTTTGATATTGGATACATAAACATCTTATTTATATATAATATTCATCATCTATAACATAATTCATTATATAAGGTGCCCTTATAGATTTATCATGCTTAGTACCCTTCTTTATAACCTAGAAAAATTAAAACATAAGAAGGGGTAATCTCAGATGATCAATAAGTGTAAACATGTGAGATATAAATCATAGAAAAGTATAATATGTTCATAAGGGTTTGATAATATAATAAAAAATATTCATACCTAGAAAAACATAGAACATAAACTCCAAAATGAAGTCATAAATAGAAGAATGATCAACAAGAGTGGAAACTTAGTAATCATCACTCAAGAGTCATAACATAGGCATATGGTATCCTAAGTGTAGAAAATCTTACTTTTGTTAACATTTTTATTAGAAATATTATGCCCGAAAAAACATGGGAGAATTTATAGAATTGATCATAATCACACATCAAAATGTGAATATATTTATTCACAATCTTGTCAAATCATAATATTTTGAAGATAACTAGAAGAAATCATACTCACACATAAAAATGTGAACAAATCTCTACACAATCATGTCCACACTTATAATAATAATAATAATCATCTCATGAGTTATAAATATCATACCACACATTTCATTAGATTTCTATAACAAAATCAAACAACAAATAATCATAATACATTCATATATATTCCACAAGTTATGGAAAACATTTTATCATTTCCACATAGCCTATCTTGTGAAAAATAAAATGAATCTCAATGAAATTTTACCATAAAATTCAATAAAAATACAAAGAATTAAAAAGGATGGTATCATTGGATTGTGTCCTTAGTGAAGAATAATTAACATCAAAGTATGTCTCTAGTAATGAAAATGTATTTAAAATATCACTGGAATATTGTTTTTAGGAAAATATCCTTTTAGTTTTGAAATCACATATTTAAAATCTAAAAATTTCTATAATGTTAGTAAAAACATTATTTCAAAATAAACATGGAATAATTTTATTCCTTTGAGTTTTTTCGCCCGATCGGCTTCGGCGGCTCCGTCTTCTTCGGTTCAGGTTCTGATTCTCTTCCTCATCGTCTTCGGGTCCAGTGACAGGGGCTCGGGTTTCCTAGGGTTTGAGTTTTCTCTCCCGATCGGCTTCGGCGGCTTCGACGTCACCGATTCAGTTTTTGGTTTTCTTCCTCCTCATCGTCGGTTCCAGTGACAGGGGCTCGAGATCCCCAATTCCAAGCCGTTCCCGGTGCCTCCTTCCTCTGCTTCTCCCTGTCAGCTACCGGCCTCCGTTTCCGGCGTTTCGTTGGTTTTCGGGCTTCATCCCCTCGATCACATCTTCAGACGCTCTTCTTGGTCTTCAAGATACCCTGAAGCTTTTCCTGTCCCCCTGGTTCTTCATCCGTGCCAGATCTGGGCAGGGGAAGGCAGTTTCGAAGCTCCCACCGCAACGCGTAGAATCGAGACGCATATTTCGCGAAGGGTTCCCCGATCTGCGAAGGTGCGGTGGTTTTCCCGGGGCGCGGAGGACGTGGATGTGAAGAAGATTTCTTCGGCGCACAAGTGGGAGCATCTCGCAGCCTGGCCATTTCTCGAAGCGCGAGGGGATTGCGCGAACCTGCCGGTGTTACCTCGCGCACTACCTGGATAGGGGATTTGCGCGCGGGGACTTGCGCGAGGAACTTGCGCGGAGGAAATCATCGCGCAGTCTGGTTACAAAGTTAGGGGACTTGCGCGCGGGGTCTTGCTGGTGTGTGGGGTCTTGCGCGCGGTGTGAGGAGTCTTGCCGGTGCGAGGGGAATTGCGCGCGGGAACTTGCGCAGGGCTGGTTTTTTTGCGCAGGGCTGGTTGCGTGAGGGGACCTGCGTGCGGGGACTTGCTGGTGTTACCTCTGTTTGGTCAACCCCTCCCTAGGTGTTTTCGTGGCGTCAACATGGAGACGGATCTGTTGAACCAATGGAAGAACCTCTCTTTGACAGACAAAGAAAAAGAGCCACTTGCAACCCGTAGAAATGAAGATAACACTTTGACAAAACGAATGGCTTTATTAGTGGTCGGAAGACTGGCGACCGAGGCACCTTTTAATCTAAAGGCCCTCAGGACCACTCTTCAAAATCTCTGGAAATTGGAAGCTGGAGTAGCCATCCGGGAAATTGAGAATAAACTCCTTGTTTTTGAGTTCTTCAGCGATAAAGACAAAGATAAAGTCCTCAGAGGACGACCTTGGTCCTTTGACAATCATCTCATCCTGATGGAGGAATTTGAAGGGGGTGACGAGATTCAGAATTGCACACTTACCCGATCCCCGTTCTGGATAAGAATTAAAGGAATACCGTTCCATGGGAGATCAACACATGTGATGAGAGAAATTGGAGACCGGATCGGCCATTTCCTAGAATGGGATTGCTCGGACCCAATACAATGGGGCCCCTGGGTTCGAATAAAGACTGAGATCGACGTGTCTGAACCCTTAATGCGAGGTATGTTCCTAAAAATTGATGATTCCAACACCTGGATCTCGTTCGAATTCGAAAAACTACCAATCTTCTGCTTCCTTTGCGGACGTATCGGCCACATGGAGAAAGCGTGTGGGGCAAGGCCAGAGAATTCCACCGAAAATATCACCTTTCAATACGGTCCGTGGCTTCGGGCCAAAACACACAGAGAGGCATTTATCCCTGAGGCGGAGAGACAAATTGATCGGGACCGTCTCATTGCAGCCCATCTTAGGCGACCGGAATCTGAACAACCTCCTATCATAAGGATGGGACCACCTGTCTTCCCTAAAGAACCCTCGGCTGAGCTTAGGGGAAATGGAAACGTCTCCCAAGAGATTATCGTCAGATGTAATGATGGGGCTCGGCAAGACAGTCACCTGACTCAGGGTATCACAAAATCTGACTTCGCTTTTACAGCACCGAATTTAGCGTCCCTTACTTCAACTGGGCCGCTACCTAAACCAAAAGAACCTCCAGAGAAATTTCCGAGGCAGAAACATGTTCCCTTGGATCCGCCTGAAGCTGAGTAGAGTCCAAATCGGTTCCCAACTGATGCCCTTCTGCAAGCCGATTCTGGGATGACTGAAGCCTCACTTTCAGGACATGTTACTCGTGGAACCTGGAGAAGGGCACGTGGCGGTGGTAAAGGCGATTGTCCAGGGAATCCCAAACCAGGAGATATGAAACGGCAATGCGAGTCCAGTGGTATGTACACCAGTCTTCCCAAAAGGAGGAAAGCATCAGGTACGTCATTTACCCCACAAGAGACAAAGGCGGAGGCGGGTCAGGCCCGGCCCCGCCTAGAGCAATGATTGCTTTATGCTGGAACTGCCGTGGGCTTGGCAACCCACGAACGGTTTGTATGTTCCAGCGCCATTGCGCTCAAAGTCGCCCTGATATGGTTTTCCTGTCCGAAACCATATTGGAAAACAAGGACATCACAAATCTTGCCCTAAAATGCGGTTTCCAGGGTTGCTTCCCGGTCCCCCGACAGGGTCATTCAGGGGGATTGTGTCTGCTCTGGAAAGATAATGTCGATGTTAGGCTCCTGTCGTTTTCCCAGCGTCATGTGGCTGCTTCCATTTGTGATCCCCACAACCCCACCTGGACTTTTGTGGGCTTCTATGGCTGGCCCTCCCAGTCTGAAAAGTGGAAATCTTGGGATCTTCTTTGCAAACTCCGTCGTGATCTGCCAAGCCCCATTCTGTTTGGAGGGGACTTTAACGAGATCCTCTTCCAGAAGGAGAAAATTGGTGGAGCTATGCGCTCCTCCACGTCTATGTCTGATTTTAATGAGACGATCCTTAAGGCAGAGCTGATGGACCTGGGTTACACGGGTAATCCCTTTACTTGGTTTCGAGGCAGATATGATGGAACTCGAATCGCTGAACATCTGGATAGATTCTTGGGCTCAAAGGACTGGATGAGCCTCTTCAAAATGTACCATATCAGACATCTCTCGTTCAACTGCTCGGATCACTGCCCAATTGTCATTAACTGTACCCATTATGAGCACGTTACTAGTTACAGGAAACCATTCAGATTCGAAAGCTTCTGGTCAAATGATCCCGAGTGCGAGGCGGTTGTCCGTTCAGGCTGGAAGAATGGGCAAGCGGATCTGAGAATCAACCTTCTCCGAGTAGCATCTGATCTGAAGACTTGGAGCTACTCTAAATTCCGTCATCCGGACCGGCAATGCAGTTTCCTTGAAAGGAAGATTGGTTATCTTCTTAGCAAACCTCCGTCTAGCAGCATTCTCTCCAAAATAAGTGAAACCCAACAAGAGCTGGATGTTGCCCTGCGCAACAAGGAAGGTTTTTGGGCTATGCGAGCGCGAGATATTCATATCGCAGAAGGAGATGCTAATACCTGTTATTTCCACCAGAAGGCTTCAGCAAGACGCCGGAAAAACTTCATTTCTGGCATTCTTAATTCAGATGGTAGTAAAGTGTCTGACACAGGGGGAATCCAAGAAGCTTTCCTGAGCCATTTTCAGAAACTCTTCTCTGCAGGCCATTCTTACATTTCTCCCGAGATTGAGGACTGCATCAAACCAGTGATTTCTGACGATATGAACAGACAACTTTCTAAAGATGTGACGAATGACGAGACTCTTAAGGCCTTAAAGCAAATCCACTCCACGAAAGCCCTGGGACCAGACGGATTCCACGCCCTCTTTTTCAAGAATTACTGGCACATCATCGGTCCAGACTTTTGCAATTTAATGCGGGATATTTGGGCGGGGAAAACGGACCTGTCTTCTCTTAATGAAACTATTCTTACTCTCATTCCCAAGATGAAAAATCCGCAAGGGGTGTCGGACTTTCGACCGATCAGTCTGTGCAATGTCTCGTATAAGATCTTTTCGAAAATCCTGGCGAATCGGTTGCGTCCTTGGCTACCCGACGTCATTTCAGAGAACCAAAGCGCTTTTGTGGCAAAAAGGTTAATCACAGATAATGCCATTATCGCTCATGAAATTTTCCATTCCATGAAAACACGTACACGAGCGAAGAGAGGGATCATGGCGTGGAAATTGGATATGGCTAAGGCCTATGATAGAGTGGAGTGGAACTTTCTCGAATTTGTGATGCTCAAGATGGGTTTCTGTACCAAATGGATTGCCATGATCATGCAATGCGTCTCGTCTGTGTCCTTTTGCATTAATGTCAACGGGGTGCTCACCCGAGGCTTCTCCCCATCCCGTGGGCTTCGCCAGGGAGACCCTCTTTCACCCTTCCTTTTTATTTTAGTGGCTGACGTGTTTTCTAACCTCCTTTCCAGGGCAGCCTCGCTTTCCATAATCCATGGGGCGAAAGCGTGTCGCAAGGGCCCTCCGATTTCCCACCTCTTCTTTGCGGATGACTGCCTTCTTTTTTCTCGAGCTACCCCTAATGAGTGTACTGCTATCTGCCAGGCGATACAACAGTATGAACGGGCTTCAGGACAAATGATCAATCAGAGTAAATCAGAAATTTCTTTTAGCTCTGGAGTTCCCCAACCGAAAAGAGAAGATCTCTGCTCTTTAGCACGCATTCCTGGGGTCGATAAGCACCAGAAGTATCTTGGGATCCCGACGGTGGTTGGACGGTCAAAGAAAGAAATCTGTTCAGCTATTGTGGATCGAATTGACAGAAAAATTCAAGGTTGGACCCCTAAAAAAATCTCCAAGGCCGGCAAGGAAATCCTCATCAAGGCGGCACTTCAATCTGTCCCCAGCTATTTGATGTCTATTTTTAAACTCCCTGACGTGGTGCTCTCAAAGATTCAATCCAGTACATCTAACTTTTGGTGGGGACGAAAGGACGGAAAAAATAAAGTCCATTGGATCGCCTGGTCTGCTCTCTGTCAACCAAAATCTGAAGGTGGTATGGGCTTCCGGGACCTTTCTCTTTTTAATGATGCTTTGCTGGCTAAACAAGGTTGGCGTATGATTCATAACCCATCATCCCTATGCACGCGTGTTCTCCAGGCTAAATATTTCCCACATAAGGATTTTTTGGACTCCCATCTTGGCTATCGACCCAGTTTTCTCTGGAGAAGCATTTGGGGCGGTCGTAATCTACTGAGGAAAGGCCTTGGCTGGAGGATTGGGAATGGTTCTACGGTCAAGATTTGGACCGATCCTTGGCTTGTTGATCTGACAGGCACGAAGGCGTCTTCCCCTGTTTTTCCAGGATCCGAACATGCCACAGTCTGTTGTCTTTTTGATGATCAAGGGGCGGGTTGGTGTCTGGAAAAACTCTTCTCCTGGTTTAATGAGAGGGATAGGAGAATTATTCTGAGTATTCCCTGTGTGTCAGACGCAGGGCCAGATCATCTCTACTGGACAAACGACAGCTCAGGTGAGTATACAGTGAAAGCTGGCTACCGGCGAGCTCTTTCTGCTCAGATTTCAGAAGGAGATGCGAGGCCCTGGACATCAATTTGGAAGCTTAATGTTCCCCCTAAGGTTCGCTTTTTCTGGTGGCAGGTGTGCACTGGTATCCTCCCAACTAAGAGCCTCCTTGTCTACAGACACTTCTCAAACGACAACTCTTGCCCTTTCTGTCCTTCTGTAACTGAATCCCCTTTCCATGCTCTTGTTCAATGTCCCGGGGCTCAGGAGGTTTGGAATGGCTGGGGATCAACTATTGAGCTGTTCCCGGACACCGCCTCAGATCTTACATCTCTCCTGATGCGATGGTGCTCCTCCTTTTCGCCGGCTAAAGCAGGCGCCCTGTGCATTTTGGCTTGGATTATCTGGAATAGGCGGAACGAGGCCATATTCAATCATTTCCGGAGGCCCCCCAGATTTTGGATTGACCGGGCATTGTCATGGATTGCGGTATGGCAGAACCACCCTGAACAACAAAGACTTTCCACCCACCCTCCTCTTCCCCAACATTGGTGCCCCCCACCGGAAGGGACTTTTAAGATCAATGTGGATGCCTCTCTCCCTAAGGATGGCCCAATTGGACTTGGTTTACTAGCCCGAGACAACCTGGGAAATCTTATCGCTGCCAAATACGAAGCACGTTATGCACTTTGGGAGCCCTCAGTCGCGGAGGCCGCCGCCATCCTAGCTGGTTTAAACTTCGCAAAAGATTGCGGTTGGGATTCCATTCACATCGAATCCGACTGTCTCACTGTAATCAATGCCATTAATCTCACTGAAGGCGGGCTTCAACCTTTCGGTCCCATTATCCGGTGTATTCACTCGCGGAGACAAGGCTTCAATTCCTGCAATTTCTCATTTATTAGAAGGGAAGCGAACGAAGCCGCTCACAAGATGGCAGGCATTGGTCCTCCCTACGAGGATATGCTTTGGTTCAATCATTTTCCATCGTGGTTATGCTCCTGTATTTCTGCTGATCTCCATCATTAATGGATCCGTCTTATTTTGTCAAAAAAAAAAAACAACTATTATGTTCACACCTTTGGTAAAATGTATCACTACGACAAAAAAGCATTTAGCGGCGGTTTTTTTTCGTTTCGTGGTGGTTTAAACCGCCGCAAAATTGATTGGCGGCGGGTTTTTAGCGGCGGTTTTTTTATTTTTTTATTTTTTTTAATTTTGTTATTTTTTTTTATTTTATATATATATATATATATATATATATTTATTTATTTATTTATTTCGTATTTATTTTATTTATTTATTTTATTTTATTTATTTTTCGTATTTATTTATTTATTTATTTTATCTATTTATTTTATCAATTTATTTTATCTATTTATTTTATCTATTTATTTATGTATTTTATTTTTTTATTTTATATATTTATTTATTTATTTATTTATTTATTTATTTTTTGTATTTATTTATTTTATTTATTTTATTTCGTATTTATTATTTATTTATTTAATTTCATATTTATTATATTTATTTATTTTATTTCGTATCTATTTTATTTATTTATTTATTTATTTCGTATTATTTTATTTACTTTATTTATCCATGCATGCACATCCCATGCTCATGCATGCCCATGCAATATAAAGAAATTCTGCGTTTGGTGAGATTTGAACCCCTAACCTCTTGCATATTTTCCAAAGACTTTACCACGCCAGCAAGCTCGCCATGTGGTTAATAAACAGAATTTAATATACTTAAATATATTAATTGAAAAAACAAATAATACATAAATAATAGATATAAACTCGATAATAATAAATAATAAATAATAAATAATAAATAATAAATAATAAATAATAAATAATAAATCAGGAATAAGGAATAATAAATAATAAATAATAAATAATAAATAATAAATAATAAATAAATATAAATAATAAATAATAAATAAATATAAATAATAAATAATAAATAATAAATAATTAATAAAGATAAATAATAAATAATAAATAATAAATAATAAATAATAAATAATCAATAATCAATAATCAATAATCAATAATCAATAATCAATAATCAATAATAAATAATAAATAATCAATAATGAATAATAAATAATAAATAATAAATAATAAATAATAAATATTAAATATTAAATAAATAAATAATAAATAACAAATAATGAATAATAAATAATAAATAATAAATAATAAATAATAAATAATAAATAAATATAAATAATAAATAATAAATAATAAATAATAAATAATGAATAATGAATAATAAATAATAAATAATAAATAAATATAAATAATAAATAAATAATAAATAATAAATAAATATAAATAATAAATAATAAATAATAAATAAATAAAAATAATAAATAATAAATAAATATAAATAATAAATAAATATAAATAATAATTAATAAATAATAAATAATAAATAATAAATAATAAAAAATAAAAAATAAATAATAAAAAATCAAAAATAAAAAATAAAAAATAAATAAAAAATAAAAAATAAAAAATAAAATAAAAAAAAATCAATAATAAATAAAAAATAAAAAATAAAAAATAAAAAATAATGAATAATAAATAATAAATAATAAAAAATAAATAATAAATAATAAATATTAAATATTAAATATTAAATATTAAATAATAAATAATAAATAATAAATATTAAATAATAAATAATAAATAATAAATAATAAATAATAAATAAATTTAAATAATAAATAATAAATAAATATAAATAATAAATAATAAATAATAAACAATAAATAAATATAAATAATAAATAAATATAAATAATAAATAATAAATAATAAATAATAAATAATAAATAATAAATAATAAATAATAAATAAAAATAAATAATAAATAATAAATAAATATAAATAATAAATAATAAATAATAAATACATAGTAGATATAAATAATAAATAATAAATAATAAATAATAAATAATAAATAATAGATATAAACAATTAATAATAATTAATAAATAATAAATAATAAATAATCAATAATGAATAATAAATATTAAATAATAAATAATAAATAATAAATAATAAATAATAAATAATAAATATTAAATAAATAAATATAAATAAAAAATAAAAAATAAAAAATAAAAAATAATAAATAAATATAAATAATAAATAATAAATAAATATAAATAATAAATAAATATAAATAATAAATAATAAATAAATATAAATAATAAATAATAAATACATATAAATAAAAAGTAAAAAATAATAAATAATAACTAATAACTAATAAATAATAGCTAATAAATAAATATAAATAATAAATAATAAATAATAAATAATAAATATATATAAATAATAAATAATAAATAATAAATAAATATAAATAATAAATAAATATAAATAATAAATATATATAAATAATAAATAATAAATAATAAATAATAAATACATATAAATAAAAAAGAAAAAAGAAAAAATAATAACTAATAAATAAAATATAAATAATAAATAATAAATAATAAATATATATAAATAATAAATAATAAATAATAAATAATAAATAATAAATAAAAATAAATAATAAATAATAAATAAATATAAATAATAAATAAATATAAATAATAAATAAATATAAATAATAAATAATAAATAAATATAAATAATAAATAATAAATAATAAATATTAAATAAATATAAATAATAAATAAATATAAATAATAAATAATAAATAATAAATAAATATAAATAAAAAACAATAAATAAATAATAAATAATAATAAATAACAAATAAAAAATAAAAAATAAAAATAAATAATAAATAATAAATAAATATAAATAATAAATAATAAATAATAAATAATAAATAATAAATAATGAATAATAAATAATAAATAATAAATAATAAATAATAAATAATAAATAATAAATAATAAATAATAAATACATAGTAGATCTAAATAATAAATAATAAATAATAAATAATAAATAATAAATAATAAATAATAAATAATAAATAATAAATAATAAATAATAAATAATAGATATAAATAATTAATAATAATTAATAAATAATAAATAATCAATATTCAATAATGAATAATAAATAATAAATAATAAATAATAAATATTAAATAATAAATAATAAATATTAAATATTAAATAATTAAATATAAATAATAAATAATAAATAATAAATAATAAATAATAAATAAATATAAATAATAAATAAATATAAATAATAAATAATAAATAATAAATAATAAATAATAAATAAATATAAATAATAAATAAATATAAATAATAAATAATAAATAAATATAAATAATAAATTAATAATAAATAATAAATACATATAAATAAAAAATAAAAAATAAAAAATAAATAATAAATAATAATAAATAATAACTAATAAATAAATATAAATAATAAATAATAAATAATAAATAATAAATATATATAAATAATAAATAATAAATAATAAATAATAAATAAATACAAATAATAAATAATAAATTAATATAAATAATAAATAATAAATAAATATAAATGATAAATAAATATAAATAATAAATAATAAATAATAAATAATAAATAAATATAAATAATAATTAATAAATAATAAATAATAAATAATAAATAATAACTAATAAATAAATAATAAATAATAAATAATAAATAATAAATAATAAATAATAAATAAATAATTAATAAATATAAAGAATAAAGAATAAATAATAAATAATAAATAACCAGTTACAAATAATAGATAATAAATAAATTAAAGTATATTATAAATAATAAATAATAAATAATAAACGAAACACATGAAAAAGTATGAAAAGACGTGATAAGGGATGAAAAATCATGAAAACGCATGAAAAAGGATGGAGAAGCATATGAAGAATGAGGCATTAGAAAGAATGAGAACGCATGAAAACTCGTGAAAACTCTGAAAAACTCCTTAATAATTCAACATAATCATCATAATAACCCACAAAAAACCATTGATAAAGATAACAAGTCATGGAAACCCAAATAAACAGTAATAAATGGAGTTACGGTTAAAACCCGTCAAAACGGTCATAAAGAGACAAAAACATTGGACTCACATTAACGGAGATACCTTATGATCCGAGAGTCCATTTTAGATCCGCGACCTGTCAAATCAAAGATCCTGAATCGATCTTCGACTTGAAAGGTGAAAGTATCTGAATGGACAGGCGGATCAGAAGTTATGACCATTTTAAAAAAAGCTGATGGGGAACAGGTGCTAGAAACGAGGCATTGAAAAACATAACAAACCCGATACCCACTAAAAAGGCTATAACATATGATCTAGGAGTGCATGTGGGCGCCGCGACTAGTCAAACTAAAGATCATGGAACGAGCTATGATCTGGCATGTGGAGGAGGCTGAACTGACACGCGGATCGAAAGTTAGGTCCGTTTGAAGACAAGTTCGACGAGACATCGGTGACGGAAACAGGGTTTTGGAGGCCTTTGGAGGGGTTTTGGGGCCGAAAAACATGACAAAAGCTAGCTTGTGTTGATCTAGTGTGTAGCTCTCTTCGCTGGTTTCGATTTCATATGTCGTAGAGCCCAAACGGACACCCGGAGCGAAAGTTATGGCCGTTTGAAGTTGGAGAACTTTTTTCAACTTTTTTATAACTATAATAGCATCCGCACCTTAGACCGTCTCACGGTTTTGATTATATGTGCCTCTAGATCTCTTCAGGATCTTCGATTTGACTGGTCGTGGCGCTTCAACGGACGCCCGGATCAAAAGTTATGGTCGTTTTAGTGATTTCGGGGTTTCTCGTGTTTTTTTATTTTTTCATTTCATCTCGCGGCGGTTTTACTAAAACCGCCGCTATTTCGCGGCGGTTTTTTAAAAAACCGTTTCTAATCATCGAATAAAATAAAAAAAATAAATAAAAAAATAAATAATTTTTTTTTGCCGTTTAGCGGCGGTTTTTAAAACCGCCGCGAAAAAACCGCCGCTAAACGACGGTTTTCTTGTAGTGTATCTCATTAAGAAAATGAGAAAACGTTTCTACTAAAACCTTTTTATAGAAAGTAAAATATGGTTAAAATTGATTTAAATAAAATACTGGAAGATATTAAATACATTCTTTAAAAAATTTAATGAAAATATAGACATAGAAGGAAAGGATTCCCGATCAAGGGGGATATAGATTTGGTCTTTCATAAAAAAAATCTTCCTGGTCATTTAATATTCCAAAAAGAGAGGAAAATAACACTATCACTTGAAAATTGCATGAATTAAAAGAGGAGAATAAAATTAATGGGTTTTAAAGGATAAGGATCATATAAATTTCCTCCATGGAAATTTAACATAGACAATCCCAAAAAATAAATGTGATTGAATCATAATTCTCTTAACTCAAGTCTCATCTTGCTATGTAACTGTTCAAATATCCTATATAATATAGATTTATTATACATGTATTGTAGAACAATATATATAAATAACATGCTATGTATAATTTCATTATAATTTTTATTTATCCTTTTATTAATAATTTCTTCATTAAAATGAAAATTATATTGAATAATGATATGATTTTACCATGAATGTTTTGATTTGAGGGTTCCCATACATCACCTTGGTCATGGTTTCATTATATATAGAATCTTAATCATGATGGGGGTGGTAATCCACACATACACAAGAGTAACATTATCATTTCAAAATAGATATAAATGTAGGAAGGTAGATAATATCTTGTAGTTATATAAGTATAATTATATCATAAATATCATATATAAACATTAAATCCATTAGAATAATAATCCATGAATGATGGTAATGGAAAATGAAATAAAATTCTTCGTGAAGTGGTAGTCCTTATGTACACATGAACAATGATTTTACTTACCATTTGATGGAGGATGAGATTAATAAAGGTTGTTACATCAACAATATAAAATATCTACATATTATGGTATTGGATTTATCATTTTAGTATGGATTTAATAGATTTAGATGAATTAAAATAAGAAATTAAATTGCGAGGGCTTGGTTAAGAACTATACCACTTCTTTAGACTATGTCATTTTGTTTATACCTAAAGCCTTCTTAGGATGGAATTATAATAAAAAACCTATAAAAAACTTAGAGATATTTTAGGAAAGGTTTTGGGTTGGTATTTACCATTATAAGGGGATCTTTAAGTATATATAAGAGAGGAAAAGGGGGTTTCATTTTAATTGTGAGGGAGGGTATATATTTGTAATTTTTCAAAAGATTAAAATATATTTATGACTTTTTCATAAAAATTGATCCAAAATTTCTAGTAGATAAAGTGGATATGATATCATGTTAAAATATGACTAAACGGTTGGATTTAGACATGTTTTTAGGTCTTTTTATCCAATAAAATCTCAGTTTTATCCATTTTAAACTGTTTTAACTCTTACAGTCACAAAATACACCAAAATTAGCAATTAGCGGAAGCAGTTTAGTGGCAGTTTAAGAAACAACCGCTAAAACATTTACATTTCTTTCAAATGTGACACTTTTTCCCAAAACCCCTCACCCACTCAAACCCTACACTTGCACCCTGAGCTCCCCAAGACCTAGACCCTCGCCACCAATCCTGATCCCAAGATGCCAACACCCGCTTCCCCCACCCACACCAGATCCAAATCTTGAACCACCGACACCCCTTCCCCCATCGACACCACCTTCACCTATAGAAACCCCCTTCCCAATACTAAGATACTAACACCCCTCACCCCACCCCCTATCCCCTGATCTCAATCCCAATATTCCTAGCCTTCCCTCCCACAAACCAATACTACTACTAGTCCCCCTGTTCACTACCCACCTATTGGTCCCCCTCGTCTCTGACCTTTTCTCATCACTGCCTCCCCTTCCCCCACAGGTGAGGTCTGTTTTTAATAGACTACCTAGGTATTTCCATATATATATATATATATATAGGTTTAAATTATGGATCTTTTATGTTATAAAATTTAGTGTTTTTTTCTATTTATGGTGTCTAGATTCATCTTTGAGTTGTCTTCATGAATTCCATTAGGTATTTTTTACTCTTTTTATAGAAGTTGGTTATTTGTGTTTTTTTAGTTATAAATATTAGTTTATGGATTATATGAATTCATTTTGTGGTTCCATGATAAAGATGAGATCATCGATTGTTTAGTTTATAAGTGGTCTCAACCATCTTCACCTATATAATCATTTTATGTCATGAATGTGTTTTCCAAATGGGTTTTAACACATTAACAAGGTTTCCAATTTTATTTTAGAATTGGTAATGGAAGATTTTTAAAGATATTTTGGTACTTAAATAAAAGGGTTTCTATAGAAGTTTTTCCTGAATTTGTGATAGTTACTTATTTCCCCCAATATTTTCCTTATATTATTACATATTGTTAATTAGATTTTTCAAAAAGTGTAAATACTTGATTAGACTTTAAAATAATTTCCAAATTACTTGATAAAATATTTATTAGGTTCTATAATTCTTGATATGATTCATTGTGCATGTTTATTTTTTTTATTACTTTTATACACTTGTTTCATTTACATGTAATATTTAGTTTTTAATAAATCTCTTTTGATTTGGTGTATTTCTATCACCATAAAAAAATTTCTTATTTTGTTTTGTGACAAAATAAATGTTTGTTTATTTTTGTTTATGTTTAGGTGAATTTTTTTGATAACCTTGATAAATTATTGATAATTTTACTTTAATATATGGTTTTGGGTTTAGAAATAGTTTTTGATCTATTACAGTTTTATATATTTAATAATAAAACCAACATTGTATGTGGGGGATGATGCATTATTATGCTAAAACATTATTTTCTATTAAAATACATGAGTATTTAAATATGTTTTTTGCATAGTAAAAATTTATGGGTGTATATATTATACATTAGTTTGGACATTCTTTTTATACATGTATTCATATGATAAGGAATATAATGGATAATTGATGTATTAAAAAAAATTAAAGTCATGCTTATAAATAAAAAATTTGAATTTATCATTTTATTTAGTATATTTTCACGTGGAAACATATATGGTAATTTAAGAGATGTGGTTTATCATTTTTGTGCTGATCAGAGTACTTATAGTTGATTTCTAAGGGGATAAAGACACCATCCAAGGATCTAAGCATGAGAAATTTCATATCTATGCATTATATGAATTTGATGTACTTTGAGAGTGAGGAACCTTGTATTAATAATTCACTATTATTGTTTGAATTCTTGATATTATCCATGTATCAGGGTATAACGTGATTTTCTATCAAATAGTTTTGATATTTCTTTTTCTTCTTGAGATGTTATGAGAAATTTTGGGGGGTGAGGGATATAAGTGATGTTATGTTAGTTTCTATAGTACATCAGTTAAAACTGGAATTTATTATTTTTTTCATGGTATAAATTTTTTTCATTATTTTTTATTCTTTACCATTGAGATTTATCATTTTAATATTACTATAAAGATCATTATTAACTAATATATTATAGGAATTGATATTAGAGAATAATGAGATAATGTATTAGTGATATGATATTCTAATGACTTGTGAGAAGATTTATATTTTTTTTTAAATTGATTTTGTTTCATGGTTTCTTGGGCAGTGGTTTAAAAAATATCTTTTTTTAGTTTTATAGGTGGGTAGCTTCAACCGAAGGTGATGTTTTAGATTGTTTTGATCTGAGATTTTTTTTTAGTTGTGATAGTGCACATATTATATATGTAATGTAATTTTTCTTATAATTTATAGCTATACTGAAAATTTAAGGTCTTCTTAATCATATTGGATATTTTAATTAAGGATATTTAGAAAACTTATCATTTTAGGCATGAATTTATTTAATACATTTATATACATATATCAATTTAATCATTGAAACTACATTAATGATCTTAGACTAGTTATTTTGATAGAGGTAATTTTTAGAGCATGGAATATAATCAAAGCATAATTTACTAACTATTAAGTTATCATAACCTTATAAATTCATCATTTAAAAATAAAAATATAGTTAAAGAACATATAGTAACATATGTAGGAAATTGAAGGATGACTAACTCAAAGTAAATTGTTAAAATAGAAAATTTAAGTGATTTTTAATGATGTCTTCCACCATTAGAAATCCTAGTAAAGCATTATAGGACATCCCATCTCATACTTATACACAATTTCTTAAATGAATCTTATTATAACTACTTGGGTTGTGGTTTTTTCACTTCAATTTATCTATTTTCATATTTGGTAATAGTTATGTGTTTTTTTATTTTTTACTAATGTTTAGGCACATTGTGATATATATGGATAAAATCTGGACCACTTTACCAAGGAACACACCTCTGTATACTAAGGGTTTGAAGGAATTTTTAGATTTTTAAATTTCCTATTGATCTGTTAATGGGTGAATAAGATTTGAAAATCCTAAATGTAAATTTAAAAGATGGTTGAAGATAGATACAGTTTACGAACACCTAATATTGAAGTAATTACCTGCTCAATATTTGTGTTGGATTTGTCACGGAGAATAAAACATTACAAAAAGATGGATAAAAGCTGGATCACATTACCAAGGAACACACCTCATTATCCTAAGGGTTTGGAGGATTTTTTATATTATTAAATTTCCAATCGATCTGTTGATGGTAGAAAAATATTAACATATCCTAAATGTAAATTTAGAATAAGGTTGAAGAGAGATGAATTTTATGAATGCATGAAATTGATGTAATTCCCTACTCAAAATTTGTGCTGGATTTAGCATAGAGAATCAAACATTAAAGAAACTTTGAGCACTAACATCAATCGGTAGAACAAGATACCAACTTCATAGAAAATAGAAAATAAAATAAAAACCTTATATATGATGCATTTGGTATTACAAGAGACCCACTTTAACATAAAAACATATTCTAACAACCAGTTTAGGTTGTTATATATAGCAATGTGACAAGTGATGTTTTTGAGACTCTAGGACCACCAGATCAAGATTGTAACATATCATTGGATCCTCCTCTTGATATATTGATAATAATGTAATAAAAAACATCACTAATCATATAAATGTGTTTCAGGGTGTAGGTGTCGATGGAAATCAATATTTTTAGAGTGGATGTTAGAAATATTCAAAACCTTTTTTTCTACAGAAGTTGTACCATATCAAATGACTATATGGAATTAAAAATAAGGAGATTTCCATGATATTGGATTTTTTTATGATTCATTTTCTAAATCATATATTCTTGAGTATTTTTATGATATGATAATTTTTTTTAACAAGATTGGTCTAAATTATACAAAAATACATGTCTGTCCCAATGATTGTATGCTTTATTGGGGAGACGATTCAAGCAGACATGATTAAAAAAAATATTCTTCTTCTAAATGGAAGTTAATGAGTGATGTTGGAAGTATTAATCAACACACTAATATGAAGAGGAAGATAAGAAACACACCTACAAATTATTTTCATTTCTTTCCTTTAAATCCTCGATTGCAAAGATTATTCATGTCATCAAAAACCACCGATCACATGAAGTGTCATTCTATAGATAATAACAATGATGGGTTAATAAAACATCCAATAGATTCACAATCGTGGAAGATAGTTGATTCATTATATCCAGATTTCCCATATGATCCTAGGAATGTTCAATTGGGGTTGGTTGCTGATTGATTCAACCAATTTGGGACTTTGAGCACCGGTTATTGCATTTGGACAGTTTTTTTGATCCCTTACAATCTACCTCTATGGATGTGTATGAAATAAAATTATTTTATCATTTAGATGATTATTCCGAGAAAACAAATGACTAGAAATGATATTGATGTATACTTTCAACCACTAATTTAATAATTATAGTAGTTAGGGAGAAATGATGTTGAGACATATGATGCATCTCTTAGAAAAATGTTCAAAATGAAAGCTTCTGTAATGTGGACCATTAGTGAATTCCCTAGACTTGGGAATTTAGATGGTTGGAACACTTACATGGGTTTTAATTGTTCTATTTGAACTTTTATTTTGATCCTAAATGACTCCCTCATAGTGAAAAATTGTTCTTTTTGTTTCATTGAAAATTTCTCAATGTATCTCGTAGATTTTTTTTAAAAAAGTAAAAATTTAATGGTTTTATTGATCGTAGACCACCTCCAAAGTTATTGATAAGGTCTAAAATATTGGAACAACTTGGAAATGTGGAAACATAATTTGGGAAGGTGAATTATTTTAATGATAGTGTGAAATGATTTGTAAGTAAATTGTTAAGTGAAATCAAAACACAACAATGTAAGAAAAAAAGTATATTCTTAAAACTTCCATATTGGAAATTTAATTTGTTTTAGCATAATCTTGATGTTATGCATATTGAGAAGATTTTTTGTGAAAATTTGATCTTCACATTACTTAATTAGCATGGAAAATTTAAGGACCATATTAATGCTTGGAAATACTTACAAACAATGAATATAAAATGTGATCTCTGGACAGATGAGAATGGAAAGTATGCTCCAACAATTTTTGAAATGGAAAATATGGATAAAGATATATTCCTTCGAATTTTAAAACATTTTTAGGTATCTAATAGTTATTAAAGTAATATATTAAGGTGTATTTACTTAAAGAATTATATTTTACATGGATTGAAAAGTCATGATAAACATATTTTGTTATAGAAGTTGTTACTATTTTCATAACATTAATTATTACCTAAAAAGTTTACTATTTTTGTACCTAAATTTTTCACAATTTTTAGACAACTATATGAGGTAACTCTAAAACAATTTTATCTTGACTACCTTTAGGATATATTTTTATTCACACTTTTTTCAATGGATATGATCTTTCCTCCATCATTTTTATTGTCATGATGCATTTAACTGTTCATTTGGTTGAGGAAGCTAAATTAGAAGGCCTCATTCATTATTTATGGATGTATCCAATTGTGAGGTACTTTATTTATATGTTTTTTTTATTTATGTAATTTTATTTAGAACTTCATTAAATACATAATTATGTTTTTTTATTTTATTATAAATATATCTTAGGCATTTGAAATCAAATGTGAAAAATAAAGCTCAACCTAAAGGCTCTATTTCTGATGGATTTTTAGTCGAGGAGTGTCTTACCTTTTGTTCTAGATAATTTGATGATATTGAGATAAGATTAAATATAGTTGGATATGTGGATGGCACATTGACTCAATCTCAACTACAATGGAAATAAAAAAAATTTCCTCCTATTGGACTATCAGTTAGGATGATCTCAAATGTTACACTGAAAGAAATATAATTATTATAGGTACATAGATATGTGCAACTAAATAGTGAAATTGAAGATCAATTTATTAAATATTTTAGGATACAAACAAGGAGATGAACGATAAGATGAATAATAAATGAGAAAGATATAAAAAAATCTATTAAAAAAGAGCCTATATAATGGTTAGCATGACATGTAAATACATAAATATTTCAATCAATACATATATTTTGTAAATATAATAATTTATGTTAATTTTTGTAGTTCAGGAATACTGATACTCAAGCTTATTTTTTATAATATTTGAAGTTTCTTTCTCAAGGTCCTATAATATAGGCATGAAAGTTTGACACTTACAATGTGAATGGATTTAAATTTCAAACTATTGATCAAGAAGATGTCCTGAAAACAAAAAATTGTGGTATATTTACATTTTTTTGAAGTGGGATACTATGGAAAATTGACTGATATTATTGAATTAAACTACCATGGGAATTTTTCAGGTGTTTTATTCAAGTGAAATTGGGTCAATATTATCAGGGGGTGTTAAAAGATATTTATTTCAATTTACTTTTGTGAAATTATATCGCTTGATGGATATTGGTGACCATGAATTACATTATATGTATATCTTATCATTGTAAGGAAAAATGATATATTATGTGGAAGATGTCTTGGATGTAGGGTGGAGTGTAGTTTCTCACATAAAATAAAGAGACATTTATGATATGGGGGATGAAGTAGAATATTTTACCTCTGACATTTAATCCCATCAACAATAAGAAGTGAAATTATTTGTCCATCATGATATTGAAAATATTAGTCTTGCAAGGGTGGGTTATGTATAAAAAGTAATGATAGAGTAGGAAAATGACATGATTGAAGGAGAAAATTACTGTATATGGAGTCCTCCATTCATTGATTAACCACTTATGTTATTTTTTAAGTCAATACTTATCATAGCTATGTATATTTAGTTTGTTAGTATTGTGCATATGTTATCTTTTTTTATTTATTTTTATACATGAATTTTTTTAAGTATATGTTCTGAAGTTAATTTTATTTGATTAAATGACAATAATTCAAAGGTGGAAGTGTTATACTAATTCTAGTTGACTTCAAGTTGACGTTCCTTCAACAATACTAATAGATGATGATCCATCAGTCTCCCTCATGACAGCATCTAAGACACCCTTCGCTTTCCCCCTACACCATATCTCGCACCCACCGTTAGCATCCCATCAGTAACTTAGCCAACACCTCCCCATTTAGTAGCCCCAATAAAAAGGGGGAAGGTCTCCAATCCTAGTTCTTCACTGAGATATTGGAGGGAAATAGTTATAGGTAGTAATTTTAATATGAATAGAGTTATTGTAATATTTTTTTTCTAATAACTATTTTTTTCATAGAATATGGAAACAATAAAACTAGAGAGAAACAAATGAAAATTACAGATGTCTAGAATCTGAATGAACTGAATAAATTCATCCCATTTTACTGTTATGGGGTTCCTATGGATGACGTCGCTGGATTATTTGGCCAGATTTTAGACTAGATAGTGGTGGAGCCGCTTACCATTCTGATTACATATGATGATTGGAGGCATATTCCTTCTTCTTGGAAAAGTGATGTTTTTGATTCATAGATAAAGGTAATTTTATTACAATATGGTTTAATTTAATTTCATTATTTTATTAAATTCTAATATTTTCAAAATGAATCTCTTTTTACAGATGTTTTTCTACTTTCCTATTGCTGATCTTATAGCACAAAAGTGGACATTGAAAATTTTGGGTAAGAAATAGAAGGATTTTAAATGGATATTATGAAATGAATTCAATGATTCTTCAATTTGGAACCAACAACTGTATGATAAGGTACCAATTGGGTACCTAGAGAGAAATATAAAGTTTTTTTTGATACACATCTTTATGAGAATCCCTAGGTATTTTAATATATATTATTATATTAATATCATTTTACATTTATAAATTCATATAAAAAGGAGAGGAAATTAGATACATTTCTATTAAATTGCATGTTATTTATTTTAGGATGTTTCAAGGATTAATTCATTAAGTCGTGCTATGAAATTCATCCCTCACACTTCCGGGTCAAAGAGAATTTAGGGCACCATGTCTTTTGAACAGAAATGTGGTTGGATTTTCATAAAAAATATGATGGGAGTTATGATAATGAGCCTACCAAAGAAGATGGGGGTATGAATTCATTTTTAATTATAATAAATTCTTATTAGTTTTCAATATGTTAATATAAATTTCTAAAAATATGAGAGATATTTTATTTATAGGTATAAAATCAAGAACTATGGGATGTTAATCCTACACAGTCCTTCTTAGTCTCCCAGGATGACCTAGTTGGCAAAGTCCTTAATAAGGTGCATCCTATTCAAGTGCACATGATGGGTTTGGGACCATTACCATATGAGATCTTTAAAAGTGCATTAGGTATTTTATCTATATCTACTCAAGGTTGTAGTTACTCTATACCCTGAGATTCTCAGAGAGAGTTTATTCCTATGCAAATCAAAATTCAGGAACATGGGGCTTAGATATCTTCTTTTCCGAATGTTTTGGATGATTTATATCATAAGATGATCGAATATATCCCCAATGATATTGAATCAATGACTAGTGGTGAGTAGGTAAATCAAAAAACTTCAAAATATTTTAGTTTATAAAAAATGTATTGGTTTTAAGTGTAAATATAAATATAAAACACTGTTTAATTTTCAATATAATTGTCTTGAAGGTGCTGGAGAGGGTGAAAAGCATAGTTCATCATCAAGTAGTGATTAATGGTCTCATTTATTCCTTGAAAAAATAGGGAAAGATAGGTTTTTTTTATTGTTTTTGGATGTAGAAAAAATTATTCACATGACATTTTCATGATTTCTCATGTTTGAAGATGTTGAAATTATTTATATCATATTTTTTGGTATAACTGTATAGTGGGATATTATATGCATTACTTGAATGTATGATGTTTTTAATTTGTTATAGAATTATGTTATTGATTTATGTGTATTCTTATTATAATATTTTTTTCAAGGGTTCTTGGGTTGTAGATTCTACAGTCGTTTTTTTGTAAATCATCTTGTAGCAGAGGTTTAAAATGCCGCTAAATATACATTTTTTCTGTTCAATGTATTTTAAACGACCTCTACATAATGATTTTTTTCTCATAGTTGTTAAAACCACCACTAAATATGACATACTATTATTTAGCAGCAATTTTCATTGTTTTAATGGAAGTTTTGTGGAAAAAAAATGTTTTTAATTTCACGGTGGTTTTAATCACTGCTATATCAGCAACATTTTTTTTTCAAAAAAACCACCACTAAAAACAAGAAAACCACCATTAAATATCAGTTCATTAGTAAAAATATATTTTTTATTTAGTATTGGTTATAACCGATGCTAAATCCTAGTCATTTTGTCCAGAAAACTACTACTAAAACGAATAAAATTGCCACTAAATATACATTCTACGATGATTTTTTGAAACCTCTTCTAAATGGAAGGAACAATCACGTATTAAATTCCAAAAACTAATTTAGTGGTGGTTTATTTAATTCTTCATAGAAAAATTTTATGGGAGTTTCAACTGCTTCCAAAAAAATAATCACTTCAAAAAGGTGGTTTTCTTATAGTTGTAACAACCTTTTTACCAAAGGTACTATTCATAATAACAAAAAATGAAAGTAGAATAATTAATAAATTTTTAAATCATGACTAAAAAAATAATTCCACTTTATCAAATTCAATTTCAATATATGTATGAAATTATTTCTAAAAAATAGACCAACAAAACACAAGGAAAAATAGTTTTCCAAAGAAGTGAATTTTTATGTATAGAAATATTTTTGTTCCAAAATTAAGCAGAATATAGATTTACATCACATTAATTACATTAATTGAATTATTTTTAATAAAATTGAACTAATTAAATTTTATAATATATTAAAAAATGGGCTTTGTATATAATTGAATAGAAAATAATGTTTTCTATAATCTTTTTAGAAAAATCCCAAAATTTTACCTTAATCTAATTTTAATTTGATGATTTTAAAAATTATATAATTTTTATAAAATAAAATATATAATAGTGGTATAAATTAATTATAATATTCATACATATAATGAAATAAAACCCAATTTTGTAGATAACTGATATTTAAAGAATAAAATAACTTTAATGAAAATTGAGTAAGTTTTTATTAAGAATTAATCAATACATTTACATTATATAAATAATTTATACATATTTTATCCTAATTTGGTTATCCATATTCATACCTTAAATTTGAAAACTATATTATAATGGTCTATCATATCACCTATCATTTAGACTCCAGGTTGTGTTTAGAATAACCTATCAAATTCTTCAAGTTTATTTTAGTGAGAAATTTATATGTAAAATTTTGGGATGTTACAAAACTACCTTTAATTTTATTTTTCTATAGAAATAAACTAGAATAAAACAAACCCTATATTTTCAACTAGTGAGGATATAAACCACATAGAGAATATATCCCATATTTTTTAGTTTTTTTTAAAAGAAACCATAATCCCACACTTTAAAATGCAGTAAGAACCAAAATAAAAGAATAAAGAAATAGAAGATTTATTTAAGAAATATCATTTAGAAATATCCTCAATTATCACATATGGATAAGAATAAGAACTAAAAGATAATTAGTGATTTTTATAATAGTATTTAAAGGATATAAAAATGTAAGAATAATTTTGGAATTGAGATCACTTTAAATAACTGGAGAAAATTTATGATCGTAGCACTTGGATGTAGTGAATCATCAATAAGGTAATTTTTTCAGAACCCTAAGGGGATCATTTATAGCCTCCAAGGTCTTCATTAATATTTTCTAATCAATATGGAGTCAAGTAGGTTTAATGTGATCAATTCAATGCATCATTGAACCTAATAAATTCATATTTTATTGGTTTATCTCAACACCATCGGATAGCCAGTAGACTTCAATGAGTAGTCCTTGGACTTGCTACCACTTTACAAATATCTATAGATCCCATAGGTTATCAAATTAGTTCCACCAATAGGAAATTTGACATTTTCTCCATGGGAAGATATATCCATCACCACCGACTGATTGATGGATCTCTATTGAGTATCTCCAATACCTCCTATAGGCACATGGCTTCTTTATAATTAGAACCAGATGGTACGTGCCCTAATCTTGAATTTTGGTGCAGCTGGTGGTCCATAAATGTTTATTTGGTCTTCATAAATCATTTAATTTAATTAAGTTGGTCTCCAACTTCCTTATATGATGTCAACATATATTAACATCCATCATGATCCTTTTACAATATGTTATAAATATCCTTCAATTAATCAAGATCCCATCATTTGATGCTCCAAATTTAACACATGAAATATTTAAAAAAATAAATTACAACCACTCAAATGAAATAATTATACACATTTAAGAGTGTATGTTATCATTAAAACATAATAAGGTGAGAATAAAAATAATCTCCCCCTTTTGATACTCACAAAAACTAATATAAAAATTAAATATAACGAGTTTATCATGATAAGTTTGATAAAAATATTTCCCCCAATAATAAAATAATATCATTTCTCCCCAATACTAGAGTATCACTTCTCCCAAATACAAAATATTTCCCAGCCTTTGGATATTTTCAAAAATTAATTTATAAATGGGGTTATAGTAGATAAGATAAACAAGATTTAATATAAATTAAAACTATATTTATCATCATAAATGATCTTGTGATAGGTAAAAAAAATTATGAAAATTTATAAAACATAAAAGATTTTTGAAAACCAAAAAATGTTTTAAAGAGATATTCAGTAAATCTTAAGGTAAAATAAAAATATACTTTTTGTAAATATTCTTAAGGGGGAAAAACATTGTCAAACTATTTTTGAAAAACAAAATAGTTGAAAAAAATTAAAAAAAAATCACATTTTTTTGAATCCTCTATAATCATTTAATAATTAAAATTATTAGCTCCCCATAAAATAATTCATTCTAAATATAATGATCCATTGAAAAAAATGAAATTAAGAAATAAGTCAAATTTTAGAATCTAGAAGCACAAGTAAAATTATTTAATTATAAATTGAAAAACTAGAGAAAAATATAACATATAAAACTCATTCCATCATTAATGTTTCTTAATTATTCTGTTAGTAAACCATATTAAATTCCCTAGGATTTTCAAACTGTGTATGTAGTAAATTTGTACTACCTATTACAAGGGTGATGATTGGATTAAAAATCCAACCAACCCTTTCCAAGGTAAAAACCTCTAAGTAAATATAGTACAAAATAACATCTAGTTGTTTGTTTCCTAACATGAATGTTTTTATTTTAGTATCACAATCACTTTAGATTATAAAAATTATAGATTTTTTAGAAACATTTTTCTTATTAAAAAAATATTTTATTTAAAAAAATTAAAAAAATTAATGATTTTTTTTAAATAAAATTGTATTTTTTTGAAAAAATATAAAGATAACAAAGGTTAATATATAATAATAATATTAAAATTATACACACATTACATTTTATAAAGTCAACATGACAAGGAGGAAGGGTTACATTGAAGATATCAGTAATTTTAAGATTGGTGAAAAAAAGTCAAGAATGGTATATTATTTTCAGAGGTGATATTGAAGAGATTATTGTATCATATTATTGTGATTAGTGTGAGAATGTTATATACAATTTTTTAGAGATATTAATTTCACTAGTGTTGTTTCACTTGATTGTGACATGATTATATATACTGCCAATGTCTAACAGAGTATGTTTCATCTTTATTATTTGGTCACAAAAAATCCCAAAAGATATATTTTCCTCTTCTTCTATTGAAATAGAAATAGAGTCTCACTTTTTACTACTCCATGACACAAGGGATTTTAATATTAATAAGAAATCCCCAATAATACTTTTTTTATCTACATGGAATCCTCCAAAATTATTTCAATATAATAAGTTTAAATAGTGTTCTACTTAGATACAAAATATAAGGTTTTTAGTTCCTCTAAAATATCTAAAAATACTTCTAAGAGATATAAAATGTTATTACTTTTGATTTTATTGAAAACAATCATAATGGAAAACTCTGAACATGACATCCTGCTAGGTAGTAGTATGGTAAAGAGGTCTGATAATCATACTTCTGTAAATCATATTATAAACTCATTTATAATCTTCATCCAAATATTGATTAAAACTTATACTCACTAATGTAATAACTTACTTACTATGATCCATGCCAAAAAAATTAAAATATCATTCGAATATTTAATTTTTTTAGAAAATTTCCATTGTAAAGTTTGGAAATTCAAAAAATATGAATGATTTTGAGTTCTCCCATAAAAATTATTTCAAATTAATTATTCATTAATTAAAAAAATTTATGATGAATATATTATTTAGTTTAACCAAAAATAACTTCTTTAATATAAATTTGAACAATTAATACATTTTAAAAAAAATTAAAAAAGAGGAATAAACATTCCCCATTTTAAAAAAATTTTATAAAAGGGATTTTATAAAAATTTTATACTAATGACAATGTCCTTGTTGTAAATAATAAATAACTATGGTTAAATTGAATATAGTATTTTTAAATTTTGTATTTTTAAAATTTGGTGGTTGGTTCCAAAAAAAATCAGAAAAAAATCATTTATAAAAGAACTTTGGAAATTCATTTTAAAAACTTTGAAATTGAAGTGATCGATGAATTATAATGAGATTATAATAGAATATATCTAGTAAATGGGTAAAAATATTTCACTATAATCATTACCTTATTCTTTATTATATCCTTTAGTATCAAGTATATTCTTATTACAAATTATATTTCCTTGTTTGCAAAGTTTTTTTTGAAAAATCCACTTGGTGATAATAATTGGAAGATTACTAGGTCATTCCAATAGATTAAAAATGTTGTTACATTGAAATTAGTTTAAATCATCTTACATGGAACGCATCTAATTATCAAAATTAATTCCATCATAAATTGTTTTAGATTTAAGGTGAGAGAGAAACACTTGATGTTCAGCCTTATTTATGGCTGACTTTCTAGTACGAGTAGAAGAATTTAATTCACCAATAACATTTTTAAGGAGGTGGTATTCAGATTAAACACATGACTTGGGTAAAAGAGTTTAGGAGGGTTATTTATAATCATAAATTATTTTATAATATTTAGTTTTTGGTAAGTTTAAACTATCATTGTCAATATTATCATCAATTAGAGGATAAATTTTATGAATATTTTCATGAAACATGAAGTGAATTGACTCTTATATAGTATTTTCCATCATATTAAAGACTCGGTAGTGTTCACCTAAGTTTAAGTAACCAATAATGGAACCTTCATCATAATTTGGGTCAAAATTTTCTAGATTATCCTTGTTGTTAAGGAAAAATAATTTATAACTTAAAACTCTAAAGTATCCAACTTTTGGAATTTTACATTTCAAAAGATCATAAGTGGTTTATCTAAATATGGGTCTTATAAGAACATGGTTTAGAATATAATAATCAGTATTGAACACCTCAAACCAAAACTATTGAGGCGGGTTAAAATCACTCAAGATATTACTATAAATTTATTGGAGGGTCCTATTTCATCTTTCGACAACCCCATTTTGTTGAGGTATTATAGTATCATAATAGGAATGATGAAAACCTTGTGAAGAACAAAGTTCAAATAAGTCATTATTATAAAATTCATCACCATGGTCACCTCTAAGTGATAAAATCTTATATTCTTTTCATTTTTTAATTCCATATAAAAGTGTATAAAGGTTTTATAAACCTCATTTTTATGAACTAAGAAGAAAACCCATGTATATATAGTATAATCATTGATAATTGCAAAGGTTTAAGATTTAAATCCTATAATAACAACTTGAGTTTGTCTAAAAAGATAAAGGTAAACAATTTTTATAGATTTATAGGAAGAAACAACCTTTTTAAATTTTTAGTAATATTATTGTTTCTTTCCATGTTTGAAAGGTTTACAAACTTAGTTATCTTTGTAAAATAATTTTAGAAAATATCATACTAGGAGGTTAAGGCTGAGCTTAAAAATATAGTATGTATTAAAATGGATTATGTGATTATTCTAATGCAAAGATTAATTTTTATTTTCACATAAACAATTAAATTTTTTATTTTCAAGTGATTTTATGTTAATAAATAAACATTTTGAAAATGAAACGTGGTAAGTAAAATGTTTCCTTGTGAATTTAAAAATGTAAAAAAAATATTAAAAAGTAAATAAAAAACGTCTAACATATAATTTAATAATTATTAGTTAATTATAATTAAAGATAATTAAAAATAATAAAAAACTTCAATTAAAGAAGAGTTGGAGAATGTGATAATACTAACATTGATGATTTTACTTTTTTAATCATCTCAAAATGTTGCATTTCCTCTATCTATGTTTTCAAGATGATTGAATTTGAATGGATCCCCAAAAATGTTTTTTGATAACCCATTATACATATACCTAGTACCTTCTTGTTTAGAAAAAAATTTCCCTTTAGAAATATTAAATTTAATATGAATGATTTTTGGTCTACCGTATCCGTCATTTTTCAATTTGAATCATAAAATATATTCCCAAATGTCGTGACATAACTACAAAATTTATTTTGGGAAGTTTCTTATAAAATAGTAGTCTTTTTAGAATTTTTATAAAAAACAAGATTTGTTTATAAAGAATTCTATTATTAATTTTAAATACACATTTAGAACCCAAAATAATATCTAAATATTTATAGCCATGATATAATTGAGTATGAGTGTTTTTAAGAGAATTAATTTGAGATTATAAATTCTCAATGTTTGGTTGTTCTTTAAATTTTATAACAAAATCATATTTTTCTATCAAAAGTGGATCTTTTTAAAAACAAGTCGAGTTTATTTCTTTTAAAGATCCTTTAATTTTTAAACAAGTTCAAAAAACTTCTTTGAAGTTAATCTCTAGCATAATGACGATATTTTTAATTTAAATAATAGGTTGAATAAGTATAGTAGAAAGTATTAGAACATGTAGAATTTACTTCATTGTATACATTGACATGATCCATGTTACACTTATCACTCTTATTTCATGATTAAGATGATGAAAGAGAATCCTCACTAGCACTCTGTGAGGAAACCTTTAGTGTTTTATTACATTGCTTGTTTTATTTAAGTTTTTTATTATTAAATGGAAAATATATCTTTATTTAAACCATATTTTTTAACTGATGAATGTAACTTCCATTTCTTTATTTTCCATTTATAATCAGTGAAATGATCTTTTCTTTTTTAGATAGATGTTCATCATCTGTTAAAATTGACCAAATATAGTGTCACTTCTATAGGTGTCATCATTGATTCTATTGAAATAAATTGTATTTTTATTTTATTTTCCATCCTTTTACTCCTTTTCGTATTTACTTTTCATTGTTATATAATTTTTCATGAGGGATCTGATGAGATACTCAACCTCCATGTTCTTTATATCTTTAAATTAATGGATTATGATGACATTGGGTTCCCAATTTCTTAGCAATAACCAAAGTATTTTCATTACTAATGTATCTATAGAAAGATTATCACTAAGTGAATTTTAGTCATTACATATTTACATTGACCATGTAAACATATTTTGTAATTTATTCATTTGGATGTATAGAAAAACTCTTGAATACATGACTAATCATATATAGTATTGTATTTATGATTTTTTGTTTGTTCTGTCAGGAGTTACTTCTATGATATTTCATATTTCATGAGTCTTTTTTCATACAAAGATTTGATTAAATTAAGTTTTTTCTAAACCATAATGGAAGTCATTCATTTCATTACCATTAAATTCAAAAGAGTAAAAATCATCGAGTCTTCATTTTTAATCGTTTTTAGTAGTATGATTATAACCATGCAATACTGTATAATATATGGGATAAATAATTTATTTAGGAAATGTAGACATATGTGTCTTCAATAACTATAATTTATATAATTAAAAAAGTGATAACTATCCAATGTGTGTCGTTTGGGAGCACTATAGGTGATAAAATAAATTTAAAAAATAAATGTTTTATGAAAAATTGGTCAGTAATTTGAAAACTAATCAATATTTGAGAAGGATAAAACCAATAAATAAAGAAAAATTATTTAAAACAATCTAACATTGATATGATACCAATGCAGTTGTGAGTAGGATAAATATAAAGAGGGAGGGTGTGTATTTTCCTTTAAAACAACATTGTAAGAATTAATTTTTTAAAGGATAAAGACCTATTTGTAAAATAATTATGATAAAAAAACTTTTTTGATGATGTATATAAGAACAATTGATACATGTAAATTAAAATAAAAAGAATAATATTATGAGAATATATGATTATAAAAGACAAATCATATAAGAAAAACTAAAAAATATATTAAATTATTGAGTATAGCATAAGTGGAAGGATTTTATGAATTGGTGAATGAAATTATAATGGAAATTATGCTAACAAGTTA
Organism: Viscum album; assembly: GCA_963277665.1. NCBI lineage: Eukaryota > Viridiplantae > Streptophyta > Magnoliopsida > Santalales > Viscaceae > Viscum > Viscum album. The sequence continues at coordinate 1,156,416,233 of OY728134.1, read as the reverse complement.
AAGGTAGAATAAACAAAATAACATAAATAAAATGATTTAATAAAAGATTTTAGATAGTGTTAATTGATGAACCCCAATGTACCCTAATTAAATTATATGAGTGTTTATTGTATTAGTATGTTGGATTTAATGACAACCAATATTCCAAAACCCCATACCTTCTTAATTAATTATAAAAGGAAAATGGAATACAATCAACTAGTAATTTTTATGGGTGTATTTAGAAACCTCAAAGAGATGCAACCCCTTACCTTTAATAATTTTTGGAAAGATACCATATTTATTCACTTTAAAAGGTTGTGACCACTGAAATAATGAAATGAAGAAAGAAGGAAATGATATCTATAATTTATATTATTTTGTAATGGACTTTAATCTATAAAATAGATAATAATATGAATTATGAAAGAATAATAATGACATAGAAGGGTAATTAAACAATTCTTAAATGTATGTTCACTTTTGGAATTGGGAGGAATTTGAATAATGGGAGAAATTCGATGATCATAGAACATGTTCATATTGAATTGTTGAGAAGGTAAGTTTTCCAACCACCCAAGGGGTCTATTTATAGACTCTAAGGTATTTAGGAATATTCTAAAATAAAATCAGGTTCAAAGAATTTTAATGGGACCAATTTAATTCTTATCTAACCATAATAAATACATATGGGAATGGTACGTCTTGACACCAGCAGATTGATGGTAGCCTCTACTCAGTTGCTGTGGGACATACTTATACTTTCCATACTTTTGAAGATCCCATTGGATAACTGTTAGGATTCCACTATATAGCCACCAGACTTGTCATTTATGGGTTTCTCTTCACATCACCATCAGCCGGTCAATGGATCCCCACTAGGTAACTGATGGACCTCCTTTAGGAGCTCTATTTTTTCACTTGGTATTAGCTAGGTAGTATAGCCTACAATGCTTCAATATCTATTTTTTCCATTTGAGAAACATTAAATTCATTTGATTTCACCTCTAACTACCATCTATGATGTTAATATATGTTAACATCCATCATGAGAGTTAAACAAGATGTCATCAATATCCTTCCAATAATCAAGACCCCTTTATTTTAGTCATAAATTATAACACATCAAATATTTATAAAAGTAATTTTCAATCACTCAAATGAAATAATTAGAAACCTTAAATAGTGTTTACGATCATTAAAAAATAATAAGGTTAGAATAAAAATAGAGATATCATTTTTTGTGTGGAAATGTCATATTTGTTATTAAAAAAATTAAACAATTTATGAAAAATTATGAATTTATCTGGTGCCTATTTTGTTTCATGTTCTTTATCATAAATGTTTTGGTTTTTTTAATGCAAGTGATAGATTCATGTAGCTGGTAGGATTTCAATCAAGTTTATTTTTAATTTTAACCCTTGTTTAAATGTTTCCTATTTCTCAAACATAAAACTTCACAAATGCATCCCTCTCTATTAAAACACACCATTAGTGTTTAGTAAGATCATTATGTCTAAGAGGTGGAAACAAAGCCAATATATATCATGGGAAATTATTTAAGAAACCCTTATTTGAGCATCACTAGAAGTGTTACAAAAATGTACTCTAATTTTTATATAATAGAATATCTTGGTATGTGATCCTTCTATTATCAATCTCCACTCATGTATAAGTCAAAAACTTTTGGGGGTCTTTGTTCAGTATAATGGTTTGGGAATCTTTCATCACTTAATATCTCTCATATCCAACCATAACAATAATGATTTCTTATTAAACTTTTTTCATGATTCATATGATATACGTGTATTGGAATCATTTGATTTATGGCTACTCTATAACCTCAACTATTCACTTAAAAGTTTTCTTAATTTTTTCAATTCCCTTGGAATCTGTAAACCCACCACCAAAAAATAGAAGCCCATCCCCTTACCCATCTTTGAAATATTAATATATACTGATTTTAGAACCTTTTAGATTAATAATAAAATCCCATTGTACTATAAAATCATAAATTTAATGAAATCCAATTGGATGGACATGTTTTTCCTTGTTTTTGATTCCAGCAAATTGGAGTGGAGATATATGGGGAAAATATCACACATGAACATCCAATTAAACCCAACACTACCAGGGGTTTTTATCAGAGGTACTGTTCATAGACTATGCTCTGGTTCATGACCTTTTATGGGTATAGCACTACAAAAAAGGGAATTAGGGCGGTTTTTTGTACACTTGAGGAGGTTTAAACCGCCACCTTATAGCGTAACAGTAGTTAGTAAAACCATGTTGTATTGTATGATCACTAATCATTTAGCAGGGTTTTTTCATTTCACTATAGTTTTTTTATGTTTCATTTTTGTAACATTTTGCAGCTGTGTTTATAATTAAAAATCTAGGGGAAATATAAATAAAATGGAAAAAACCACCGTTGAATATACCAACGATGGTTTGTTTTAGCATCAGTAAATTATAATTTCCATGAAATCATTTTAAAAAAAAAATATTTAATTAAAAACTGATCATATAAAAAACAAAATCTATATTTATATATACAAACATCTATAGTCATCATAACTTCAGTCTCATTTAACCCATACATCTATCAACTAATACCTCAGTCATCAATATATACATATAAAATATGACCAATAATAACTGATTCAAAATATACATACAGGGAAAACCATAATTCATAATGATGTGTGGATGATTCCTACACATCATAAATGACTTATGTATCATTGTATTAATATATCAAAATAATATGAATGCCTTTTCTCAGTTTTGAGTAGGTCAGTTTTCCTTTTTAATAAAATAGATGTCAATTTTTAATAAAAATACACACTCGGATCCATACAAGAAACATCATGTATCATATTGAGGTGTGATTTATTTCAAAATATTATTAATGACTTATGTATCTATTTCTTAAAGTATCCAAATAATATGAATGTTTTTTTCTCAATTTTGAGTTGGCCATTTGTCATTTTTATTAAAAATGATGTTAATTTTAAATAAAAAGGTGAACTTGGAGTCATACTAGTCACACCATGAATCAGATTGAGGTTTGGATATTTCATACACTTCTCAAATGACTTATGGATAGTGTTCATAAAGTATAAAAACAATCTGAATGTGTTTTCTCAGTTTTGAGTACATCACTTGTCTTTTTTTCTAAATGATCATTTTAAACTGGAAACACACACTTTGACTCATACTGATCACATCATGTATCATTTTTATGTGATACTAATTCAAAAATATAAAAATTACTTATGAATCAATTTCATAAATTATTAAGAAAATATGATCTTGTTTTCTCAGTTTTTAGTGAGTAACACTTTTTGGACTAAAATGTCTATTTTAAAATGACAACGGAAACATTGATTCATATTGGGAATATCATGTATCAAATTGAGGTTTTTATGACTCCTAAACATCATAAATAACATATGGATCATTTTTTTAAAGTTTCAAAACAATATGAATTCATTTTATTAGTTTTTATTGGGTCAGTTGTCCATTTTACTAAAATGGATGTCAATTTTAAATAAAAAGATGAACTTAGAGCCATACTGGGAAAATCATGTATCATATTGTAGTTTGTTTAATTACTAAATTTCAAAAATGACTTATGTATGCTTTTCAAAAATCATCAAAACAATCCAAATTCATTTTCTTAGTTTTGAGTAGGTCAGTTGTTCTTTTTACTAAAATGAATCTCTATTCTAAATAAAAAGATACACTTGGAGCCATACTAGGAACATCGTGTATCTAATTTAGTTAAGGTTGATTCCTACACATAAAAAATTAAATATGGGTCATTTTACTGAAGTAAAAAAAATATGAATGCATTTTCTCAGATTTGAGTTGGCCATTTTCCCTTTTTACTAAAATTGATGTCATTTTTTATAAAAATACACACTTAGAACCATATTGGGCACATCATTTATTAGTTTGAGGTGTGGATGATTCATAATCATCATAAAACACTTATGTATCATTTTTATAAAGTATTAAAATAATATGAATGTTTTTCCTCAGTTTTGAGGAGGTTATTTTTCCTTTTTACTAAAAATGATATTAATTTTAAATAAAAATATGTATATGGAGTCATACCGGCCACACTATGCGTCGTATTGAGGCATGAATGATTTATAAAAGTATAAAATGACTTATAGATAATTTTCCTAAAGTATAAAAACAATCCAAATGTGATTTCTTTGTTTTGAGAACGTCACTTGTCTTTTTTACTAAATTGTTATTTTAATATAGAAACACATACTTTGAGTCCTATAGATCACATTCTATATCAGTTTGATGTGATACTAATTTCTAAATATAAAATATTATTTATGAATATATTTCCTAAATTATCAAGAAAATACAAGTGCATTTTCTCAGTTTTAATGAGTGACACAAAATGTCTATTTTAAACTGATAACAGACACTTTGAGTCATATCGGGCACATCGTGTAACAGATTGAGGTTCAGCTGATTCCCGGACATTAAAAATGACATATAAATCATTTTATTAATGTATATAAATAATCATAATATTTTTTCTTGGTTTTGAGTATGTTTGTTTTCTTTTAACTAAAATTAATGTCAATTTTAAATAAAAAGAAGTACTGGGAGTAATAACGGTCACACCGTGTATCAAACTGAGGTGCAGTTGATTCTTACATTTCCAAATGTCTCAAAAAATTCTAAATAACAATGTTACCATTATTTCCATTTCATTTTTATCTAAATTCTAATACTGTATATTGACTCGATGTTATTAGTCAAAAAACCATTCTCGTTGTTGAAATCTAAAAGAATAAAGGAACATGATATGCTCATTATATCATGAAAAGTAGCCACAATGGTCACATGATCTTCCTTTATCCACCTGGATTTCAACAACAAGAAAGTATTTTTGGCTAATAAAAGTGAATCAATATGTAGTGTAGGTAGTTCAAAAAATAAAGACAATAAAAATAGAAATTATGGTAACATTAGAAGAAAGGAGCATTTTATCTCTTTTGTGCCTTGTTGAAGTGTTGTATGCATTCATGACACATTTTAGTGTTGGAATTTTCTCAATTGAAGTATTGAAGTCTAATCTATCATGATCAAGAGTTTCTTCAAACAAACCACCCCAACTCAAACAATGGAATCCACCTATATAAGAAAATGAATATTATATGAGTAATATTAAAAATAAATAAATTAACCATAAATACAAAAGAATACATTTTAAAAAAATGGGAACCCATGAATATTCTAAAAGATATTAAATATGTATTCCTAATTGATATTTGGAAGATGAAGTGTCTTTCTCAGTAAAGATTAAGTTATATATTCTTATATATTTAATTTTTACATTTTTTATTTTTACTATGGTAACATGTTTTACCTTTATAAATTATGTTTTTCTAAACATAAAAAATAACCTATATAACTAATTTTTTGTGTGTTCATCATTTATTTTATTATTTTAATGTAATAAAATTTATAATCATGATAAAACATAAATATAAAATAAAACATTTTATATATTGGAAAAATATTCTCTATAGAAAAATGATAGTTTTACTATTATTTTTTCTTAATATTTTAATACATTTATTACCAAAAACAATTCTATTAATGTAATCATATATATTTGTAAACATCATTGTAGTGTCATTTTTTAAATATATCAATCTAATTTATTAGTTAAATTTTAAAAAACATTAATAAAATAATTCTTCAAAAATAATATTTTTATCATTATCATAGTCATAAATATTAATCATAGTAATTATAAATTTATTCCCAAAAAATAAACTAGAATTATCACATAATATGATAACATTCTTCGTAAAATAAAATTTACATTTGATGGATATAATTTTAATAGTTGAAGAAAGATATTTTTTTAATTTAGTCAACTAAATCAGTATTTTGACTAAAATATTACATATGTTTGAAAAATTATATACATGTGATTTATAAATAGTAAAATGTATATTTTTTATTTATTATATATATATATAATATAAAAATTATTTAAAAAAATTTTATCCAGCCTTCCATTATAGTAAGGCAATGAAAGTAATTGTTTTAGAAAATTGTTATTTTTTTTAACTATTTAGTTACAAAACAATTATTTATAAAAATTATGAAAAAGTATTCCTAAGGTAATATTTACCTGTTAGAATAAAAAATGATGTTTATTTTAGAAAATTAAAATTAATAATCTTTATAATAAAAAATTATATATATATAATGAAATGTGATTTTTAGGAAAATTACTATTACGAAAAAAATATTCAACTCTATATGACCACTCGATATGTCATGAATACCAACAATATTAAACTCTATATGTCTACCTTTCCTGTAAAAGATAACACACCCCCTTATAAAACTGTAGAGGATGCAACCAGAGAGAACCATCTCTTCAGGATATATGTATTATTTCTACCACTATAGAGGATTCACCCATATCCTTTTTTGTATATAAATAAACTCCCTATGAATGTAGTTTTGTAGGAGAAACTACAAAAGACAGTACTGCAAATACATATTCAAAAACTAATAAAGTGTAATATAATACCATGTATACATAAAATCATAACTGTTGTGAGAAATTAAAATCAAATAACCCCCTTGAGGAATAATATATTTAGGGTGATTATGGAGAATAATATGAAACCTCTAGTGGGATATGCTTTGCTACTAAGGAGGGGATCTAAGTCTGGGAGAGGGAGGTCAAGGGGGGTCTATGTCACCATCAAGGAGGGGAACTGAGCTATATAGAGGGAGGTTGAGGGGGGGGGGTCTTCATCGTTGGTGAGGAGGGGAATTGATCTAAGGAGAGGGAGGTTAGAGGGTGGGGTCGGAGGGGTCGAGGGTGTGTCCAGATGGTCAGGGTATCCGGTCATAAGAGAGGAGGTATGAGGGTGGTGGGGTCAAGTTCACCATCAGGGAACAAAGAGGAGTAGGTTGGAGGGGTGGGGGAATGGGGTCACGAGGTTGGGATTTTCACTGAGGAACGAAGAGGAGGAGGCCAGATGGGTGGGGGGAACAAGGGTCGCAGGGTTGGGGTCTCCATCGAGGAATCGAGAGGAGGAATTTGGGTGAGGGAGGGGATGGAAATAGTTCAGGGTCACGTAGAGGGAGAGGGGGAGGGGGTTAAATTAGGTTTTTTTTTAAAAAAATAGTGGTTATTTAATTAAAACCACTGTTAATTTTTAAAATAATAAAAATATAATGGAAATTTTATAAAACCACCTCTATATCATCCATTTTTTAAATGGGTTTAATTTGTGGTGATTAATAAAAACCGCTGCTAATAATCCTCCACTAAGAACTATTTTTTGTAGTGTAGTGAGATCTTTCAAATGTGGTTTCTCCTTTGTTCCATGTATCCAGGATGATATTTAGTGATGTATATAAAAATTTTCAAATTTCAAGGGATGTTTAGATTCATGAACATACAAATGATGAAACCTATAGGTGGGGAAGAAGGGAAAACACTAGATTTGGGGGGTAATTCTTGATATAATTATGGGTATTAGAAAATTATGTTCACCAAATAGGTGGGGTATGGAATAGAAGACATGAACATGAAGTAAATTTCACCTCCAACACCTCACAGAATCTACCCATAGAATTTCACAGAAACTCCCACTCAATGCTCTATAAATGATATATTACAATGATTTATTGTATTTTTTTCAAAACTAGTTACACAACCATATGTCTTCTTAAAGAAAAATGTTCATATACTAATACGATCATGAGTTTTCATTCTAATTGTGAGAAATTTCATTTGTAAATAAAAGCATATCTTTATGTGATGAATATCAAAAATTTGAAGAAAGATGAATAAGATGTGATCTAATTTTTTATTTTATTTCTTCATCCTATAATTTATGCCATCTTGGTTTCAATATTTTATTTCTACCGACCTTCAAAAAAATATGATTTTGGATTTTATTAATTTCCAAAATTTAAATTTGATTATTGAATATTTCTTTCTCTTATTTCATACATTCTTGTTTATATAAAATTTTAACCTTTATTGGTTTTTTTGACTATGATTTATTTGAACTCTTTAATAATTTCATTCCATATTATTGTTTATTATCCAGATATCTATTTCTTGTTGGGTATTATAAATATTGTTTATTGAATTTTCCCACAGTATATAAATTCTATATTCGGGTATTCAAATTTTTTATATATAGTGTGAAAATTTTATATTTACATTTCCAACTAAAACAACATACAATAATATTATTACCCATTCCATATGATTGGAAAAAGTCATTCGACAAAACCTACCACAACATGATCAATGACTTTAAGACAACGTAAATGGAGGCCTAAATATTCTATTTCTTATGTTTCGAAAAAACAATAATTTATTAAAACTAATATTTATTTATTTTTAACACCACAATTGTTTGTTTTTTAATTCTTTATAATAACTAAATCAACTTAAAATACCACAAATTCATTGACATATTTGAGTAGAATAGTTTAAAAACTACTAAATGTTGAATAATATTATATGTGCATTAGTTATTTTGATATAATCATCCTAAACATACATTATTATTTATTATTTATAACCATATACCTATAATTTCCATATTGTATATATCCAATAAATTAATTGGAATTTCAAATTAAATTATAAGGAAAGTTAATATATGATATTCATAATCTATAATTTATTATCCACAAAATTTTTAATAGTTTACTATATTTTTTATTATAATTTAACAATATATTTACAAAAAAGAATAATAAACCTTATCCTTTAAAAACTTTCCACATAAATAAAATGTTGATAAAGTCACCCCTAAGATAACCTAGATGATGCACCCAATTTGTCTATACATTTTCATATATATTATTGAAAATAAAAACATGTTTTCACAAAATATCTGTTGTTTCATGAACATATTCTTTGGTTTGGTGATTATGTTTATCATCAGAAGATTTCTGGCCAAAACACACAAATCGAGAGAAGCTTGTGAAAATTTTGCAACTACTTGGTGTGTACTTTTATACATGTTATGTACATTCAGATGGGGACATGGAACAAAAGGGGGAGTACATGGCCAAGTCTCTAGGCGAGGACTACATGCTGTGTGGATTACTGATACACACCTTGTACCGGCTTCTAGATGCGGATGGTGGAGCTTGAAAGGGATTACACGCCGTGTGTGGCGGTGCTACACGCCGTGTACTTTACACCAACCGGCCACTGACGCCATGTGAGTCAAAGAAGGCGTGGCTGGCCACCTACCAAAGAAAAACCACGGTAAAAGAAAGTTGACTAGACTACATGGATTGTACTTTTATACATGCCATGTACTTTATTTTTCTATAAATAGATTCCTTGTCCTCTGGACCAGGGAGAGCCAGAACATTTGAAGAGAGGGGAACTTTTGATGCTCTATTCCTGAGCCACCGTTGTACCGCTACTCTGCCATTCCACAATCTGACACCTCTCCTATAAGATTATCTGATGACCACTTCAGGTATCGAAGGTGTTATTTTCATTATGTTCTATATGTGTAACTAAACACCCTTGGTGTTGGGGCTGTGGATGATGAAGGATTTCATGTTTTAATGATTTATTTGGTTGTGTCTGTTCTTTTTAAATTGTTCTTATTCTTCTTAAACCGTTTTTAACTACTACTGGAAATTATGAACCAGACCAAGGAAATAATTATCAGGGATCTAAAAGAAAAATAACGGTGAATTCTTTCATGATCATTGAAATGATTCATCAATTTAAAAATGGACTAAACTAAAAATAAGAATTATGAAACACTGACTATCGAACCAAGGATTAAAGTTTCTTTAATTCCAATACAAAATCAACCGGACCAAGGGAACCTTGTCATTAATAAGATCTAGAATGTTGAATTATCATGAACAACACAACCATATAAGAAATCTGCATTAAATATCCATAATCACCATAGCCCAAACACGCTCTTTTTCTTGATTAATACATAAAAAATTCACATTTTGTTTTCTCTTAAATTGTTAAAAATCATTATTGTTTTCTTCTTAATCATTAATCATTATTTCCAAGTAATCAAAACAAGTTCCTTAATCCCAAACAAAAAAATCCACTCTAAATTCAGTATAATTCACCTAATTAATTATAAACTCAATTGAATTCACGCACTTACCAAGTGCCCTATGGATCGACCCTGCACTTGCACTATATTATGTTTAAGAGTGGGTAATATCAATTTGGGACACCGATAACATACCTTTGGTACAACGACCAACCACTACCTAGATTAGGTACTAAAAACATTTTCATTACATGTTTTCTTTAATACCAACTGAAGAAACCAAAACCTAATCTTCCATAATTACAATGTCGATAAAAAAATTTAGTCACTGACATCCCTAATAACTTTTTTTTATAGTTTTATAGATTTAAGAAAAACCTTTAACAAAGAAACCACATATCTTTTCCATCTGATGGACGACTTGTTCAATATACCCAAACATTATTAATAATCATTTAACATCTCCCACTAAATGTATTTCACATGATATTTTATTAAACATATAATATATCATATTCTTGTTTATAATTCTGGGAAATGGGAACTCAAAAAGGGTGATCTCAAATTTTTAGTAATGGGAAGCGTACAATATAAACTATCAGAGAATAAAAAATGCACATATAATATAGAAGGAATAAATGGAAATCAAATAATTACATATACATAATTACGTGTGTCAAAAATATTTCTATGTGTCATATAAAAATATAAATGGACAACAGTAATTGATTTCTTGGTAAAGGAATAACTAATGTCATCCATATTAAACTTAACATCAATGCAATATGTCAATAAATCATAAATAATTGGGTAAAAATACACTAAATACCTAGGCCAGTTTGTCTCATGTGACCTACCAATGTATCAAGGAATTATTTTGGTCCCTAAATATCAATTAATAATTAAAATATAGTCAACATATTAATATAATTACTAAATAATACATAATAAACATACCTTAGTAATCAATCACCATCTGTATAGTAAAAACTAGAATAAAAAATGTTAATACATTAAAAAATACATAATCAACCTGCCTTTATAGATAATAATCATCTATATAGAAAACAATATGCATATGGATTGAAAATATTTCCTTATTTCATAAATGTGAAACATTGTTTGGTAAACATCCCCAATCAAAATTATATAAAAGGCTATATTTACAGTAACTTGAGTAATACATATATGGATACCTAAATAGTAGAAATAATGTCGAATACATCCATGATTATTAAAATAATTAACATAATGAAAAAAATATTGTCAAAAGAGTGATGGAGAGTGATAGAGAACACATTTACATGAAAGTGATTAAATTGATAATAAATCCTTGTAGAAAAAATGAGGTATAAACCATAAACCGATAGGGGATAAAATAAGACCATCAATTCCTAAAAAGAAATTGTTTTTTAGTGAAGAAATTACTTCTAATAATTAGAGAATTAAATGGAAGTAAAACCTTAAATAGAACTTTAAAAAAACGTTTTTAAATTAGTTTCATAGACCAAGTTAAAAGTCACATCCAAAAACATTTTCATGAGGTGTGAAAGGATATTTTAAAAAAATTGTGTTTAAAATAATTTACAATAATAAAAAATTTAAAACCAAAATATGATTATTTAATGAAATTTAGTGAAAAAGTTAAAAATATGAATAAGTGATATAAAATCCATTTTCAAAAATATTAATAAAATAATATCAATTTATTTGGCTATAAAATGAAAAAAAATCCTAAAATTGTGAAAATAGGAATTTATTTATAAAACCATGGAATATTTTAAGGAATATTAATTAAAAATAATGAATATTAATGTTGAAAAATAAGGCCTAGAAGTAAATGTTAAATAAATTCCTTTCACACTATTGTATAGAGAGCTAAAGGTGACCAATATTGAAAATGTTAAAAAAAATACTTTTAAATCCTTTTTGAAAATGTCAAATATCATTGAAAATGAACTATAAAAATAATTTGAGTATATAAAAGAACATTCCTAAATAAATATACATAATATTAATATTTGAGAGAAATATTCTTGATCAAAATAGATAAATAAGGTTGAATTTTATTAATGCATTCTTTTGATGGTTTTGAGTGACAAAGATGGGGTAAATATAATTAATAGATGAAAAAACCCAGAAATAACAAGGGGAGAAAAATTTATATGGGTTTTAAGGGAGAATGATCATATAATTCCCTTGAAGATAATAACTATTCCCTAACCATTATTGAAAACCCATCTTAAAAGGTGTGAGTTTTCTTTTTACTAAAGAAGGATAAAATAACGGATTACGTCAAGAAGGCTCACTTCATAGTGAAGTGTGAAACTAGAAGGAACTAGAAGATCCAACATTTTGATAATATAGGAGAGTATACCTCTAGGGATTTTGAGGCTAATTATAGGAATCATCGAATCCAACATGAGAGGAAGGTATTATGAATCCCATAACACTGTTGGAGTTGATATCCTAGAACCAAATATATGTCCATTGGATGGAATGTATATTCAAATAAGTGAATATTAATTAAAATATATTGTTACATATTATTCATAGTTCTTCATGACATTAATGTAACAATTTCACAGGGTATTTTTCTCATTGAAAAGTGATTAACAATTTATATTTATGTTGAGAACCTAAAACTCCATGAAAATATTATTAAATGTAGTTCTATTATTGGATATCATTATATGATTGGGAACATAGTATATTGACCATTGGGCGTGACTACTTATAACTAGATAATACTTTACCTCATGAATTTAATACTTGGTAGTCTACAAAAATAAGAGATTATTAGAATATACCAACTAGTAGGGATTGCAAAAGTTTTTCTGTCATTGTATTTTCTTATCTATGAGCATATAATATGGTCCTTAAACTTTAATAATATTGTTAATAAATTCCATGATTCATGCACTTAGAAAAATTTATATAGACCAAGACAAAACTAGTTCTTTGGGAAGTTGGGTATATTAGGTGCATCAAAAATTCTCTATTATTAATTAATAAGTAATGGAATGATTTGTCCCTTCTATAATTATGGAAGGTGATATATTGTCCCTTTGATTTAAAAAAACAATTTCATTAAATTCCATAATCATGGTGTTATAACCAGTTTATTTTAGATATTCAATGAAAGAATTATCAATCATATAACTCGATGACTTGTGTGTGAAACCTTCCTCATGAGATATGGTGATAAAGGGATTATATTATACAATGAGTTCCCATGTGTCATTATCAATATTGTGATATTAAATTTTTTCTATTGAGTGTCTCGACTCATTTATAGATAGTAATATTGGACTTTAGGCAAGCCTATCTAATTCCAATTTGAAATAATCTTATAGGATACCACACTAAGTGTTTCAATTGATCTCAATTATATTATATTTGAATTTAATTATTGGACTGAATGTTATTCTAAATAGTGAGGAATATTTTTATTGATGATTATATAACTATATAAATTAAATAAATATTTATTTGAAGAGAGATATATAATAAATATTTATCAATTGAAAAAATATTTAATTAAATATTTATTTAGAATATGAAAAATTTCTTGGAGTATGAAGTCGAGTAAGATCATATTTGGAAATAAATATTAATTTACAAGATGGTAAATTAATTTTTATTGTAGGAAAGTTAGCCAAATTCATGAGAAATAATAATTTTGTTATTATTACGTGGAGTGGGTTCATATAAGGTTTAATATAATATTTAAGATCCATTTTTCAATTAAATAATGTTTTAACCCAAACCCTAATTTTCTAAATAGAGGATTATATCTATTATGTAGGGATTAATCGAAAGATAAAATTATTATGCATAAAAAAAATCTAACGCAACACTAAAGGCCAAATGACTCTCTAGATATTCTATTACTTCCTACATCAACTCAGTAATGAGAGTTAGATAAATATTAATTAATCCCAAATTAATCAATGCAATGATCAAGAAAAACATTGAAAGGAGATCGATCTACCACACTAGCACCTAACAATCCATATGTGTTCTTTGGAGATCATATGATCATGTTTGGATCACTTATATATGGATTCTACACTTGGATCCTATAAGTTCAATGATGGTAGACAGAAAATAGTTCCAAACTATCAGAAACATCCTCAAAGAAATATTCCAATGCATGTTATTTTTTCTTCTAGTCTATTTAAATTAATGATAATTTTAATATGAAAATATCATTTAATGATTCTAGCGTATTTCATTTTCAATATTCATTATGTAAATATCATTCGTTATAATGATTATATATTTCACAATATGGGAATAATCAATTGAATATGAAAATTGTAGATATGGGATCGACCCCAATAAGTGCTTCCACAGTTCCTAGAACCATCATGTGTTATCAGAATGGGTAATTCTCAAATTTATAATTATTTATTTGATTATTGATTCTTACACATTTAAAATATAAATTTCATTTCATGTTTAATTCATTCTTAATACATCTATAAGATCTATTCTTCCATATCTTTATTTCTCGCTAATATATTCAAGATCTGTTAATAATTAACAAATAACACATTTTAAGAACCCATCCAGAAGTTCCAATGTATTTTTATCTGGATAACATAGTGTTACAAGGAGTGTAATACTTTGTTACACACCTTTTAAAATTTTTCATTATACTGTGAATCCTTTTTGGAATCCGGGTCATCATATAATAAATGTAATGACCCAATGTTTTTCAATGGAAATTCCCTTCTCATAATTATGTAATAAAATAACATGAAAACACAACATAATGAACTACTAAGTGCTATGTGACTTTTAAACATAAGTTTGACACTTCTGTCTTTGGAATTTTGAAAATCCAGCATACACAGTTGTAATCAGTAAGTTATTCGGAGTCTGATAAGAAAAAATTAATTTTTTTTGAATAGTAACCTATTCTAATGGATAGTAACATACCCATATGAATAGTGATGTACCATAATGAATATTAACCTCACCTATGATAGTATAAAAATAATATTCAAGTTGTAAGTATGATATACCTATATTTTAGAATAAGTTAATGAATGTTTTAAAATTGGTTTTGATAATAAATTATTATTTTAATTAAATATTAAAATAATCCTATTTAGAAAATTATTTTTGAAAAATGGACTTCATTTTTGGATTATACACATAGAGAAATGGTTTGGGTAAATTTTTGAGATTTTTCTAAAATACTTGAATTTTTTATGAATAGTAAAATACGATAATTTACAATAAATGCAAAATAAGAGATTTATTGAGTCATTGATGATGTTATGCTGATGTAATCCCACTTGGTTCGGGATCAGATGATAAACTTACTTTTCCTTTTCATGGAATACTTAATATTCCTTGTCTTGTGAAGAAATAATAAATTAATGATTATAATATTATGAAATCCCTCATCTCCTCCGCTATAAAAAACCCCCATTCACTCCCTCTTCTCTTCACTCCTCTCAAGACTTGTGTAATGACATTATTCTACCAAAATCTCTCCTTAAGGTCATCCCCTATATCCAAAAGCTCCTAGACTCTTCAAAATACCAAGAACTCTCCCCTTAAGAGGTACTCAAAGGAGAAAGTCTCAAGAGGTAAAAGTCCTCTTCCCAATTTCTTCTTTTCTTTTAAGTTATTTTCTTTTTATTTATTTCCTCACCTACCTTCACCATAATTGTATGATAAATACAGTAATATACATGTAATGGAATGTTTTCATGCAAATGGTATATTTCATTATCTTCTCTCCTTTCCCCACCCTTTTGTTTGAAAGAAATGAAAGCACCGTTTGAGATGTGCCAATTTAGCACATTCAAGGACAACCGTTTATCAATTTCTATTATTATTTTTAATTATGGTCATGAAAACATTTGTGTTATAGTTGAACCAGATTATTATATATGTAAAATATCCTATTTTTGGTTCTGTATTCCTTTTGTACAAATGGTATTATGTTATAAATCCAAACATGTTCTTTGTAATAAAATCCGCCGATTAACAAAAACGGTTATCACTAAGGTTATATATATAATAATTCAACTTCACTCTAAGTAAACTAATTAAAATTAAAACCATTTAATCTCCTATATTTTCAATAAATAATATAACTTCAATTCTGTACAACCACTTTCATCTTACATATAATCCAAACTTGAATATAAGTGAACCGATATTTTAAAGCCAAGTAAACAAACGAGCCCGAACAATGAAATTAGACCTTGTAACTAATCAAAAATGTTTTTAATTAACTAAAAAGGGTTATAATAAATAAATTAAACATATAATAGGTTCTATAATTATTAATTAATAAGCCTAAAGTTTTTTATTTAGGGCTTTAATAACAAGTGGAGAACATAACAGATTTAAGGTAATGGATCCTCTCATTTTCACTCTTAATCGAGATTGTTCTCTATGCTATGCCTTTTTTGTGTAATACCAAGTGATGGGGTATGTTTTTTAACCTCCCCCAAAATACCCTCTTGATTTATAAGTTATGATAAACCTCTTTTCTCTCCAATCAATCCCCCTTAGTTACACCTGACACAATGCTGATAAAACCGTAACGAATTCTACCCGAACCTTATTTGTTCTTTCGGGTTTCCTTATCTTTCTTTAAAAATGGTGTTATCTTATATATTTATGTGAATATTATTAATTATGTTTACTTTTACAATATTCTTATATTAATACCATTTTATCACTTTCTTTCGGGGATATACGTGTTTTTAAAAGATTCCCTCTTTAGAACTTTATGATAAGAAAACCTATTTTAGGGGAACTTCATGAATGGTTACCCAATTTCAAGAGAACTATATCCATTGTTGTAAGACATCATTGTATTTATAAAATCAGTATTTTATTATGAAAACCTTCTTGGTTAAATTATGGTTTTTAATAAATGATTTTCCTCTATTATATTTGAAAAGATCTATAGTATTTTCCTTAAAACCACACAAATTTTTTTTAATGCTAATGTTTCTAAAATACATTTCTCATATGTTGTCACTTCTGTTTGACACCACTTACCATGTTATATGCCTATTTTACCCTATTAACATCCATTTATTTTCTAATTCTTTCCTTATAAGGACACTTTCATGATACGCCCATTGGTTACGATTTATGTATTGATTGTGGTACCCAATTCTTTCCATGGGTACCCTTGTGTTTATGTATGGTTGATTATGTATGATTGTATTTGTGGTTAGAATATTTATGTTTCAGGAATATTCATGAAAATGATGGGATGGGTGTGCCTAGATAATGCTCCAATGCATTGGGTGAGGTTAAGTCTCATGAGATGCGATGTGAAACGGGATTGGCGGTTAGCCTTGACCCATACCGAAGAAATGATTTATGATTCTACCACATTTATATGATTCCATGTTTATATGATCCCATGATTATATGATATTATTTCATATGTTACATGTTCTAGATATCAATATGTCATGCCTCCTAACTCATGTGCTTAATATGTATCCTTATGTTCATTCCCTTACTGGGGTTTTCAGCTCATCCCTTTGTTCATGTGTTCCCAAGGGTACCCTATGAAGATGTAAGTTCTCAAATAAATTTAGGTTATAATTATGGAGGTTAAATAAATAAGTGTTTTTTAGCCCCATGTTTTATGTTTTATATACCTAGTCTTCCAAGACACTATACTTTATGATCCTTGGATTGTACTCTGATGATTACTTATGCTTAAAATCATGAAATGTTATATGTAAAAGGCTCGGGTCGCTATAGTTGGTATCAGAGGATGGTCTAGTAATTTTTGTAGATTAGGAATAGAGAACCTTAGTGAGAACCTTAGGGATGAGTCTAATTATTAGAAAATATTCCTAAATTTTGGTGAGTATTGAGTAAGTGTTTTATCAAGAAAATACATCCAGGTTTGGATACGAGCAGATAGAGGCCACTCTGGTACAGATGTATCAATGGGTAATACCCAAAAACACCGTTTGAGCAAGAATCGAACTGGAACTGGTGCACGACAATGGGTCTTTCTGCAATCTTGGTTACAACAATCCCAGGGGATATGCTTTGGTAGATTCACTAGCGTAGTACAAACCACTATTAAGGGATAAAATAATCCCATAAGAATATAAGTTAAGAAACAGATCGAGGATAAACTAAATATAAACCTAATGAATCACAATTCAGGATATACTTCTTCTTTATAATTTTATACTTTTATGTTTAAAGTTTAATTTTTTATACTCAATAGCTAAGTATTCAGGACCTCTAATTATACATTCTTTTTCTTATCTAATGGCGGGAAATAGAAGAACATGTTCTAACAACCAATGTGATAGGCAATGTGATGATTTCCCTAATGATATGCCTGATATGATGGGTGTGGGTTATCAAAACTTCATGGAAGTACTTGCTCAGCTGGCTTGAGTAATGAATAATAACTTTAATCAGGTGGAATGTACTCCTCCTCCAAGGAAAGAGAAATTTTCTGTAGAATCCATCATGCAAAAAAGGCCTCCCATGTTTAGTAGGTCTTCTGATCCCCTCCTCACAGAAAAATGGATTAACTCCATTGAAAATATTTTCTCTGTCCTCCAGTGCTCGGAAGAAGAGAAAGTTGTACTGGCCATGTATCGTTTTGTTGGGGAACCTGATCATTGGTGGACCCTTATCAAGAATACAAAGTCCCAAGAGGAAACTGATTCCATTAAATAGGAGGGATTCAAGAGGATGTTTTTCAACAAATAATTTCCTCGAATGCTCTGTCTCAAGATGGAAAGAGAGTTCCTTGGACTCAAGTAGAAGAAAGATGATTCTCTCAGGGTGTATTAATTGAACTTTACAAGGCTTTCAAGGTGATCATATAGATTTTTCATGAACACCGAAAGCAATGTGGATCACTTCTTTAGTGAACTAAAGCCGAGTCTACGAAAAGTGTTGGTGATTCAGGAATGCAATAGTTATGAGGAGATTGTCTGTTGTTCCCTCAAATTTGAAATGGATATTGGAGACTCTTAGTGGTCTTGTGGGCCTAATGAAAAGAAGTTGAAAATGGATAACAACATGATTGGTTCATCAAAAAAATCCCATGATAGAAAGAAGCCTCACCTTTCCCTTTGAAAAAATTGAGGGAAGACGCATCTTGGTGACTGTCTCAAGGGAACCAATAATTGCTTCAAATGCAGAAAGTTTGGTCATCTAGCCAAGAACTATCGAAGGGATATGAAAAATCCCACTAACGTTGAAGAAGAAATGAAGGTTCAGATCAACACTTAGCCTGGAGTGTAGTGTTACAACTGCAAGGAGCTTGGGCTTTATTCAAACAATTTCCCTAAGACAAGGGTTGTCAGAGGAAAAAAACATCAACCTCCAAGGAAATAATGAAGGGATTATGCTATCACTACTACCGAGGTGGAGCTGGAAAATGATGTGGTGACAGGTACGCTTGTTATTCATTCAAGAATAATAAACATACTATTTGATTCTGGTTCTACGCATTCTTTCATATCTTGCAAGTTTAGTAGAACTATTCAAACACCACCTCAAAATTTGGAGGAAAAGTTATCTGTGAGAACAACGAATGGGGAAATTATTTCATTCATGGTTTATAACTCCTATCAGGTTAACATTTTTGGACTGAACCACCCAGCAAATCACTTCATACTTCCTTTAGTGGATTTCGACACTATCTTGGGAATGGATTGTCTATCTTTGTACAACGCCAACATCAATTGTCGGTAAACGGAGATTACTTTTCACATCCCAAATAATACTCTGATTCTTTAAAAGTTTAAGGAGGAAGATGAGTCTTCTTTAGAATCTTTATTCTATGTTTGGATACTGGTTACTTGTGAGCAAGCATATCTAGCTCAAATGATTGGAAAAAAGGATAGAATCATGATTTAACACATGCCTATCGTGAGGAATTACACTGATGTATTCCTTGAAGAGTTTCCTAGTTTTCCTCTAGATTGAGAGGTTGAGATCTCAATTGAACTTATCCCTGGATCTCTGCTAATCTCAAAGACACCTTACAGAATAGCCACCGTAAAGCTAGAAGAGCTGAAGAAGCAGTTACAAGATAATATGGAGAAGGGTTTTATATGCCTAAGTGATTCACTGTGGGGTGCTCCAGTCCTCTTCATCAAGAAGAAGGATGGATCAATGCACCTTTGAATTGATTATCGTGATCTCAATAAAATCACGATAAAGAAAAAGTATCCCTTTCCACGGATAGATGAATTGTTCGATCAGCTTCGTGGGGATAGTTATTTATCTAAGGTGGACCTCCGGTTGGGATATAACCAACTAAAGGTGAGGAAGGAAGGTATTCCCAAGAATGCATTTCAAATGAGGTATGGAAACTATGATTTCATAGTGATGCCCTTCGGACTCACTAATGCTACAAAAATTTTCATGGATTTAATGAATAGATTCTTTAGAGATTACCTCAACAAATTTGTGGTGGTCTTTATTGATGATATTCTGATATACTCCAAGAGAAATAAGAAACATGAGAAGCAGTTGAAAACTTTGTTAAAGACTTTGCGAAGGGATAAGTTGTATGAAAAGTACAATAAATGTGATTTATGGATGGAGAGTGTATCATTCTTGGGGCATGTTATCACCAGGAAAGGGATATCTGTGGACCCTTCCAAGACGAAGGCAATTGAAGAGTGGCCGAGGACAACTTCTGTAACGGAGATCCTCAGTTTTTTGGGTCTATCTAGGTATTATTGACGATTCATGAAGAAAATTTCACGATTGTAAAACCCAATGAACAAGATGAAATGGAAGGGAGTAAAGTTTTTCTGGACACAGGAATGTGAAGACTGTTTCAAGGAGTTGAAAAAAAGGCTTATCACTGCACCAGTACTCACACTCCCTTCAAGTGGAGAACTCTTTGTGGTGTATAGTGATGCACCTAAGAGAGGATTAGGTTGTGTGCTAATGAAAAATGATAAAGTGATAGCCTATGCCTCAAGGTAGCTGAAAATACATGAGAAAAACTATCTTACGCATGATCTGGAGTTGGCGGATGTGATCTTTGCGTTGAAAATCTGTCGGCATTATCTCTATGGGAAAAATTTGAGATATATACTGACTACAAGAGTCTCAAATATATATTCACAAATAAAGAGATAAATATGAACCAACGAATATGGATAGAGCTCATCAAATATTATGACTGATCAATCCACTACCATCTCAGTAAGGCAAACAAGGCAGCAGATGATCTAAGTAGAAAGGCTCCTATATCTTTATCAATGATGAGAATTAAAAAGGATCTGATCTTCTTAGATTTTCAAAGTATGGACATGTGAATTATTATGGGAGGAACATCATCAATCCTTTCTAAAATGATTTCTCAACCATCCCTCTTGGAGATAATAAAGGACGCTCAATGAAAGGATGTGGAAATTCAGAAAAGGGTGGAAGCTATTAAAAATGGGAAATCCTCCGATTTCAAAATTGATGAGGAAGGAGTTGTAAGATTTTGGACATGATTATATGTACCATCTAATCCAGAGATAAGGAAGGAGGTATTGAGTGATGCACATAGCTCAACCTTATCTATCCACCCAGGGAGCACAAAGATGTATTGAGATATCCGAGGAAACTTTTGGTGGGGCAATATGAAAATGGAGATTGCCGAATATACTTCATAGTGCCTTGTATGTCAGGAAGTGAATGTTGAGAGACAAATGTCTACGGGTATGATGCAACCGCTACCCATACTAGCTTTGAAGTGGGAGAACATTACCATGGACTTTGTCAGTGGACTTCCAAAGACATCTATAGCAAACATTTCTATATCGGTCGTTGTGGATCATCTTACAAAGACAACTCACTTTATCACAGTTTGAGAGGACTTCTCATTGGATCAATATGCATGGATTTAAATCAAATAAGTGGTAAGGATACATGGAGTACCACTATCTATTGTATCCGGTCGTGATCTGAGGTTCACATTGAAGTACTGGAATAGTCTCCAATATGCTCTAAGTACTGAACTGAACATCAGTATGAACTATCATCCTCAAAATGATGGCTAATCTGAGTGAACTATTCAGACACTGGAAGACATAGTGAGAGCATGTTCTATAGAATTATAAGGAGGATGGGACCAACATCTTCCACTGGTTGAATTATCCTATAAAAATAGTTTCCACTCAAACATCCAAATGGAAACATATGAAGCCCTTTATGGAAAAAGGTGTATAACACCGGCGTGTTGGGATGAAGTCAGTGAGCGTAAGCTGATAGGACCTGAAATGGTCGAAGAAATGGTGGAGAAGGTGGAAACCATTCAGCAGCATATCAAGGGAGCCCAAAGTCGACAGAGGAGTTATGAAGATAAACGTCGACAAGACCCTATGTTCAAATTTTAAGACATGGTATTTCTACACATATCCCCATGGAAGAAGGTCATGAGGTTTGGGAAGAAAGGGAAGTTAAGTCCCAGGTACAACTACCCCTTTGATATCCTAGATCGAGTCGGAGATATAGACTATCGACTGGCACTTCCACCTACCATGTCAAAAGTACATGATGTCTTTAATGTATCCCTATTAAAGAAGTACATACCAGACCCTTCACATGTACTCTCTTCAGAGGTGGTACAGTTGGAGGATGATCTCTCTTACGAGGAGCATCCAGTGAAGATCTTGGATCGTATAGACAAAGTTCTACGCAACCAGACTACTCACTTGGTCAAGGTACTATGAAGAAACCATAAGTACGATGAGGAAATAAGGGAACTGGAGGAATCAATGAAGGAAAAGTATCCACACATGTTTTTGGCATAGAATATAAAACGATATTTCGAGGGCGAAATTTCATAAGGGGGGAAGAATGTAACGAACCAATGTTTTTCAATAGAAATTCCCTTCTCATAAGTATGTCATAAAATCACATGAAAACATACCATATTGAACTACTAAGTGATACGTGACCTTTAAAAATAATTTTTTACACTTTGGTGTTTGGAATTTTGAAAATCCAGCATACACGGTTATAATAAGTTAGTTATTTGGAGTCTGATAAGAAAAACTAATTTTTTGGTGAATAGTAACCTACCCTAATGAATAGTAACATACCCTTATGAATAGTGATATACCCTAATGAATAGTAACCTCACCTATGATAGTATAAAAATATTATTCAAGTTGGAAGTATGATATACATATATTTTAGAATAAGTTAATGAATGTTTTAAAACTGGTTTTAACAATAAATTATTATTTTCATTAAATAATTTAATAATCATATTTATAAAATTATTTTCTCAAAATGGACTTCATTTTTTGATTCTACATGTTGAAAAATGGTTAGGGTAAATTTTTGGGATTTTTCTGAAATATTTGAATTTTTGATGAATAGTAAAATATGATAATTTACAATAAATGCTAAATAATGGATTTATTGAGTCATTGATGATGTTATACTGATGTAAGCCCACTTGGTTTATGATCACATGATAAAATTACTATTCTTGGTCATGTAATACTTACAATTCCTTTTCTTGTGAAGAAATAAAAAATTAATGATTATAATATTATGAAATCCCTCCTCTCCTCCGCTATAAAGCCCCCCTTCACCCCATCTTCTCTTCACTCCTCTCAAGACTTGTTCCTTGACATTATTCTGACCAAATATCTCCATAAGGTCCTCCCCCATGTCCAAAATCTCTTAGACTCTTCAAAATACCAAAAACTCTCCCTTTAAGAGGTTCTCAAAGGAGAAAGTCTCAAGGGGTTAAATTCCTCATCCCAATTTATTCTTTTCTTTTAAGTTCTTTTCCTTTTATTTATTTCATCACCTAACTTCACCATAATAGTATGATAAATCTAGTAACATACATGTAATGTATTGTTTTCATGCAAATGGTATATTTCATTACCTTCTCTCCTTTCCCCACCCTTTTGTTTGAACGAAATGAAAGCACCATTTGAGATGTGTCAATTTAGCACATTCAAGGACAACAGTTTATCAATTTCTATTATTATCTTTAATTCTGGTAATTAAACCATTTGTGTTATGGTTGAACCAGATTATTAAATATTTAATATATTCTATTTTTTGTTCTGTAATCGTTTTCTACAAATGGTATTAAGTTATAAATCCAAACATGTTCTTTGTAATCAATTCCATCGATTAACAAAAACGGTTATCACTAAGGTTATATATATAATAATTCGACTTCACTATAAGTAACCTAATTAAAATTAAAAACATGTAATCTCCTGGATGTGCAATAAATAATATCACTTCAATTATGGAAAACCACTTTCATCTTACATATAATCCAAACTTGAATATAAGTGAGCCGATCTTTTAAAGCCAAGTAAACAAATGAGCCGGAACAATGAAATTGAACCTTGTAACTAATAAAAAAAGGTTTTTAATGAAATAAAAAGGTTTATCATAAATCAATTACATATATAAGAGTTTCTAGACTTAATAATTAATAATCCTAAATTTTTTTATTCAGCTCCTTAATAACAAGTGGAGAACACCAATAGATTTAAGGAAAGGGATCCTCTCCTTTTCACTCTTAATCAAGATTGTTCTATATGATAAGAATTTTTTGTTTAATAACAAGTGATTGGATATGTTTTAACACCTCCCCATACTTTCCTCTTGATTTATAAGTGATGAAAAACCCCTTTTCTCTCTCATAAAGCTCTCTTAGTTACACTCGACACAATGTCGATAAAACCGTAACGAATTCTACCCAAACCTTCTTTGTTCTTTTGAGTTGCCTTATATTGCTTTAAAAATGGTGTTATATTATATATTTATGTGATTCTTATGAATTATGGTTATTTCTAAAATATTCTTATATGAAAACCCTTTCTTCACTTTCTTTCGGGGATATACATGTTTTTAAAAGATTCCCTTCTTAGAACTTTCTGATAAGAAAACCTATATTTTGGGAACTTCCTGAATGGTTACCCAATTTGAAGAGAAATATATCCTCTGTTGTAAGAAATCATTGAATTTATAAAATCAGTATTTTATTATTAAAACCTTCTTGGTTAAATTCTGGTTTTATATAAATTATTTTCCTCTTTTCTATTTGAAAATCTCTATAGTATTTTCTTCAAAACCGCACACAAATGTTTTAATGCAAATGTTTCTAAAATACATTTCTCATATGTTGTCACTTCTTTTTGACACCAACTACCATGTTATATGCCTATTTTACCCTATGAACTTCCATTTATTTTCTAATTCTTTCCTTAAATGGACACTTTCATGATACACGCATTGTTTATCATTTGTGTCATGATTGTGGTACCCAATTCTTTCCATGGGTACCCTTGTGTTTATGTATGGTTGATTATGTATGATTGTATATGTGGTAAGAATATTAATGTGGCAAGAATATTCATGAAAATTTTGAGATGGGTGCACCTAGTTAGCGCTCTAATTCATTGGGTAAGGTTAAGTCTCATGAGATGTGATGTGGAATGAGATTGCTGGTTAGCCTTGACCCATACTAAAATGGGAAACGGGATTGGCGGTTAGCCTTGACCCGTACTAAAGAAATGTTTTATGATTCTACCAAATTTATATAATTCCATGTTTATATGATCCCATTATTATATGATATTATTTCATATGTTCCATGTTTTGGATATCAATATGTCATGCCTCCTAACTCATGTGCTTAAGATGTATCCTTATGTTCATTCCCTTATTGGGATTTTGAGCTCTTCCATTTGTTCATGTGTTCCCAAAGGTACCCTATGCAGATGTAAGGGTTCAAAGGAAGTTAGGAGATAATTATGGAGATTAAATAAAGAATTTTATTTAGCCCCATGTTTTATATTTAATGTACCTAGTCTTCCCAGACACTAGACTTAACGATCCTTGGCTTGTACTCTGATGATTAATTATGCTTAAAATAATTAAATGTTATATGTAAAAGGATCGGGTCACTATAATAAATACAAACCATGTATATTAAATGCAATTCATGTGTACTATAAAGGGTGAAAATGTATTTTCTAGACTACACTGTGCGTAGATTCCCTACACATCGGGTAGTGCATTTTTTTAGCGGAAAACACTAGGTGAAGTCATGTCATATAATTAATACACCATATGCATTTAATATGGGGTGTGTGTAGGATGGTATCCATAAAACATGATTTACAATCTTTGTAATATTTCTTAATGTCATGTAATTAACAAATGCTCATGAGAATTACATGTCATTTTGATAACAAATACACACTGTATACTTTACCTGTTTATATGGAAATATTTTATATAATTAATTAATTAGTTAAACCTCATAGAACAAAGTTTTTCGGGTCATATTGAGAGTTCAAATCAATTTTTAGGTTGTATATTATATTAAAGGCTTAATAAATTCCATGAATTATTTGAAACTATGATTGATTTAGAGTCATTTTTTAATAAAGAATCAATGTGGATTAAATTTTATAGGCTATGTAATTTTCATGTGTTTCATTTGGCATTAATTTGGTAGTACATAACATGAAATTATGGAACATTCCATGTACACGATATTTCATATGAGTTCATCATATATAATTACAACCATATAAAGTAGTTTGGATAGGTAGTCATTGAGTTGATTCTAAGTAAAAGTTACATGTTATTTAATTAAGTTCTAAATAAAATAAAATTACTTATTTTATTTATAATCATATTGTATTGGAATTTCAAGGAGGTTGGATGGAATAATATAAAATGATTTTTTTTTTGAAAAGGTGATGCCTTGGTCAAATACCTAAGCACCATTTATTAATTAAAGAAACAAAAGTTTACAGAAGAGGAAAATATGTGATTCTTTTACAATATCTATCAAAAAGATGAAATAAATCAGCTGGCAGGGTATCCAACCAAGTCATGTTCTGATGAAAACCTTTGTTGGCAAGGGCATAAGCAACATCATTTGTTTCACGGAAGGCATGAGTATCAATGTAGTCAATCCCATGGAGCGATTTCAGGCATTTCATCCAGAGAGTAGTAAGCGGCCAGGCGATATGAATAACACCATTCCAAATGGCATAGACAATGGTGGTAGAATCACTTTCAATGAAAAGATTTCTCCATCCTCTTTGAAGTGTGAAATCAACTGCGTGGATGACTCCCAACATTTCAGCTTCCAAAGATGAAGAAAGACCACATCCACCATAGAAGCAACCCTGACACTAGCGAGCAGAGTCTCTAAAGATAGCTCCACAACTGGCAGGGCCTCGGTTTCCCTTTGAGGCACCATAAATTTTCACTTTGATCCATCCTGAAATTAGTGATTTCCAGAAAACTTCAAAGGAACGTCTGGGCTGCGGAAAAATACCCAGAACCTGGATATATCGAAGGATCTCAAAGTCACCAACAGAGTAGTTGCAACAGTCTTTTTGAATTGAAGCTGCTTGATGGATCTTAATGAGAATTCTAGTTTTTCATGCATTGAGACTGAATGATTGCTTGTTATGAATAATATCGTTTCTTACGTACCAAATCTCGTGCAGGAGTTCTGCCACTACCGCAAGAAATATATTTTTAACTTGTTTAGAGGCTTCGTGTCTAGTACATTTTTTTCAAGAACAAACAAATCGAGTCAGATAAGGGCCAACTACAATTAAATAAGTCAAAAATATAATTCTATAAAGCATAGGCCATAACATAAGACAAGAAGAGATGATCAGAATCCTCCCTGTGTTGATTACACAAATGGCCTTTAGAGCAGAGTTGAATGAAAAATGTTTGCATGCCAGTTTCAGTGGGCAATCTATTATGTGAAATATATCAAATAAGAGTGAACCTTGAGTGTTTGATCCAAGTCTTGTTAAAGGCACTCACCCATTGATGATTAGATTCATTTCCAGAGAAATTATGCTTGTAGAAATTTTTTGAATCAATAATACCATTAGCAGTAGGTTCCCAAACAAAGAAATCTCCAGAAGTAGAAAATGGATAATTATCAATGATCTACAAAATGTTGTCAGGGAGATCATGCTTATGAGATTGTAAAACATCCTTGATAGTATGACTAGTATCTTCAAGAGTATTATTAGGAGGTATAAAATGAATTAATTTATTAATAAGATAATTAATCTAATTAATTAATGAGAATTTTATCATAATGAATAATGAATTGAAATGATTCATACCTCTGAGTTTTTAAATGAATGGTCATTTCATGTATATAACTGATTAGGAGCTTTGACCAGACCATTTTATGTGTTGGTTTAATTTAGTTTAGTTTATTTCATAGGTTTGAAACAATTTATTATTAAACTAAATATGATGGTATTTTTATCATCCTTACCTCTTTTATTATATAGAACCTACGTGTTCAAGGTTGTTTTATGTAATACCCTTTAACCAATCATGTGGTACCCATCACCTATGTGTGAGTTATAAAAAACATGTAATAAAAGTAACATATGAAAGGTTCATGGATTTAATTAAGGGAGGAACCACGGTAGAGGTGGTTCATGTTGGAACCAAGATGAAACCAACTCGAGTAATACATAGGTGCATAGGTGGAATGTTTCCACTCAGGCCAAGACTGACATAATGTGTTTTTACACTAACACAATAGGTTTATTTTTTTACACTCAATAAATAAACATTAAATAAGTCCACAGTCACATAATTTATTTATTTATTTTAGTTCCATATTTGGATGATTTATTTTTTTGATATGAGATCACTATTACATAATTTAATAGTTTTATATAAAAATATGGAATTAAAATAACATGAATTATGCATATGTGTTTTCTCAGAACATGGTTAATCCCTAAAGTAAAATATACTTAATATTAACTAGTCATGAAAAGGATAAAATAAAAAATGATTATGTATAATAAAAAAACCCCTCAATTTATTATCAAGTCATTAAGACTTCTATGATATGAAATTTATTGAACCCATTGTCAATGGTTTTTTTGGCCCCCTTTGGGGGAACTTTTAATTATCGAGATGTCATCCAATAGAAATTTGGAAGAATGTGTTGATAAAAACCGAGTTGGGATTTCTATATTGGGGAGTCCACTCAATGGTTTAAGGATCTTCTAGTTTGAAGTTGGGATAACCTCCTCCCAAAATACTTTCTTATAATTTTTTATGGCCTCTATCTATATTATAAGAAGAGAACTATGAATTTCTTCCACTAGAATTTCTCAATCAATGAGACTATCCAAGTTCAATGGTATGGGATGTTAGGGCATATTAAATTTTTGGGAGACTTAATATAATTAAAAATTACTATTATGTCTTACATTATTTATAATTAAGTGATGTACAAATAATATTCTATTTTATTATGGAATAATAAAAATTCGATCAAAAAAAATTATACCTACAATCAATTTGGATGAAATACCACATCTAAACATGTAGTGGCGTATAAAAAGGGTTCAAAAGCATATAGATAGTATTGTTCCATTAACAGAATTCTTACATGATATAATCCTCAATGATAGATTCTTCTATAAAGGAGGTGAGTAGTGAGGAGATATCTATCTATGATAAACACTTGAGTGATTTAGTCTAAATTCAATGTTTAATGTTTTCATCCATGTATATTGTACTCATAACATCACATGAAGAAATATATATTATAATATCATCTAACAAATCTATTGTATTTTTCTGGAGGGATAAATATAGGTATAGTTTGAGATTTCCAAGGTGCTCTTTCAGTGAAAACATAGGTAAGGTTCACTAGTTGGGCCACATGTAGTATAACACATTAGATAAATTAAGAACCTATAGGCCCTAGGATTTAAGTTACCTAAAGAATTTTGAACGTATCTATTTATTTAATCACTCTCCCAGATCTTCTCTAGAATTGTTCTTAATTTTAATATGAAAAAAATTAAGGAATTCTATCCTAAATCTTCTCAATATACATCACCAAGTTAAAAATGATTTGAAGTGTGAAATGACTTTTATCCATATAGCGAGTAAAAGGAAAGACCTTGAAAAGTGAACTATTTCTAATGATTCTTTGCAATTCCATTTCAGGAGGAATATGATCAAGGGGAAAGTAAGAAAACTAGGACATTTTCTATTTTCAATGTGGCAAGAAATTCCATTGGAAGGAAAAATGCACCTAGAAAAAGAAGTTAGTTGTTGCTTCAGGTGTGTTTATGATCGAGTGTAATGTATTTATTTCTAAAAATTGTTTATTAGATATAGCATGTTGTGTTCACAAAATGTATTAAAATATAGGAACAAAGATTATTCCAAGATATTTTCGGAGGTGAGGAAGATCTAAAAGAAACCAATAGAGCCAAACTTTCTATTGTGTCTATTGGGGAATAGCAACCCTTGTTTACAAAGAGAAATATCTTGGATTTAACATATCATTATTATGAGACTCCAGTTACCAAAATTGTTATTTATGTATCCAGATTATGTTTTGATACATTTATTTAAAATATTTGATAATAAATGTTACTTAATTTAAAAATAATTCACTTTTAGTGTAAACCATGTTCAATAATTTTATTTATATGTTGTATTACATGAAGTAAGTAATGAAAATTGATAATGGAAATAGTTTACATGATTCAAACCACACCCAACTATGGAATCAACATCTAGGCCATGTAAACAAAAAATATTTGAAAAAATTACATAGTAGTCCAATTATTGGATTCATTTTTTATAAAACCACTATGTTTATGTCACACATATTTATAGGCAAAATGGCTAAATCCATATTTAGTGGAAAAGGTTAAAGGGTTAAGTATCTTTTAAATTAGTCCACACTGATGTGTGTAGACTATTTCTAGTTGATTCAAGTGGTAGGAAACTCTCCTTTTTAACTTTTATTGATGATTTTAGCAGATGTTAATATATATATATATATATATTGTGGTATAAGTCAAATTATTTTAATAGATTCAAAAAATATAAGAGTGAAGTTGAGAACCATCATGGTAATGAGATTAAAAATCTTCACTCAAACCATGGTGGATAATATCTTAATCAGGACTTCATTGATTATTTATAAGAGTTACAGATTCTATCCCAACTCAGTTCTACTTATACACCATAATGAAATAGTAAAAGTGATAGGAGGAACTAAACCCTATTTTAAATAGTGATATTAATGATCAGTCAAGTGAGTCTTCCATTATCCTTTTATAGATATGAATTATAGAGGACAATATACATTCTAAAGTTAGTTCTAATTAAAGTGGGATAAGGTATTAGATATTACCTTGGGTATGGAAATAAACTTATGTTGTCACATATATGAGTATAGGTATGAAGATCTTTTATTAAGGCTTATTTTAGAAACAAACATGAACCCTAAAGAATTTAGTGTATAATTATAGGATACACTAAAGAAACATGGGTATATTACCTATATAACACCTCAGATAAGAAGGTTCTGGTTGAAATAAATTACAAATTCCTTGATAGGGATCATATCTCTAAAATATATAGTGGTAGAAATATAGACTACAACAAAGTCATGGATAAAAATATTCAAGAGTTGGAATAGAAATAGATTCCCCAAATCCCTATAGGAGATAACATTTTGAAGAAAAATTATTGTATAGGAGTATGTGAGTGGTTAGAGAACTATAATTAAATAGTTTTCTAGTCACCAAGGATATTGACTCGTTATTAATTGATCATTATGATCTTATAAACTATAAGTAAGTAGTAAGTGGAACAGAAGCTGCCAAAAGGAAAGAATATGTTAATTATAAAATGGATTCCATATACTAGAACCAATTCTAGATTTTGTTATATCCTTTAGTGGATGAAAATCCTATTGGTTTTAAATGGGTATTCAAGAAGAAATTATAGATGGATGAAAAAGTTAGTACCTATAAGTCAGGACTGGTTGAAAATGGTTTCAAATAGTGTCAAGGTATAGAATATGAAGATACCTTTTCACCAGTTTCTATAATAAAATATATCCTACTTATTCTTTCCATAACAGCTAGAATGACTATGAGATTTGTAAAATGGATCTCAAGAAAGCCTTCTTTAATGGGAACCTTTAGGAAGATGTCAATATAACAAAAAATGAATGGTCTGTTGCTCCAAAGGATTCTAACAAGGAATAAAAGTTGCAAATATACATTTACAGATTAAAGAAAGCATCCATGCCTTGGAACATTCTGTTTGATTATTCCATAATGAATTTGGTTTCATAAAGAATGAATGAATCCTTATCTGTATCAGAATTTTAGTTTGATTATAATTGTTTTCATAATATTTTATGTCAATGAAAAATTACTTATTAGAAATGAGATACCAGTCTTATAGTCAATCATAATCTGGTTTAACACATTCTTCTATATGAAGGACTTTGTAAATGTATTATATATTCTTTGGATCATGATCTATTGTGATAGATCTAAGAGGATTCTCGGAATAATTCATGGTACGTATATGGGAAAAATATTTAAGAGATTCAGTGTAGAACAATAAAATAGGGGATTGTTTCTAGTGTCACATGGAATTCATATTTGTAAGAAAATGCATCCTTAGAAACATGGTTATGGATAGAGGATGCAATGTATTCCATATGCATAAACTATTAGGTCTTTCATGTATGATATTTTATATACTATTATATATGTCACATATACCTTAAATTTAGTAGTAAGATGTCAAGTTAGTTTAGGTGACCGTAATTGGATGGAAGTCAATATTATCCTTAAATAAATGAGGTGTACTAGGGATATGCTCCTTGTCTATTAAGGAGATGAGGAACTATTCATTAGAGGATATATAAATGCTAGTTTCCAAACATATAAAGATGATCAAAAATCATAGTAGGGATACATATTCATACACAATAGAGAATTTGTGATCTATAATAAATCATAGTAGGTAGTGGTCACAGGTTCTCTAATAGAATACAAGTATATTGCATCCTCCAAGGTTAAAAAATAATTAGTTTATATACACGACTTAATCCAAGCGATTAACATGATTCCTATAATTAAAGTCCCTATCACATTTTACTGTGATAATACTACAGTGGTGGCTCCTGTGGAGGAGACAATGTCATTTTAGTGGAAGATGCACATACTTTAAAAGTATAATCTCTTAAAGGGTTTTTTAGAGAGGTGAAGTTTTTGGGAGTAGTATCTATAGAATACAATGTGGCAGACCCCTTGATGAAATCCTTAACTCAATAGAAACATGATAATCCTTTGTGATCTAGTGGAATTAAAGAAATCAGAATTTAGCTATATTCCATGTGGGAGTATATTTTAGTAAGTGTCCTAGAACTAACTGTGTGCACATTTTATTCCATGTGTATTCAAATATGTAAATATTGATTGAAAAATATTATTACATATTTTCCGTTTTGGTACATGAATATAATTTATTAATGTTCAATAATATTTGTCGCATTGAAAAGGGAATATAAGTTTCTCTCTATGATAATTAAAATAATGTTCAATGGATAGAAAACATTATATGACAGGCCACATAGTATGTTGACCATAAGGTGTAATTACTCATAGAAAGATGAAACATTATCTCACGTGGTTTTCACTTGGTTATATCCAAGATGGGACAGAATGGTAACAAACCCTCTAGTAATAATTCCACAAGATTATGTGTCGTTGGATATTTTTATCTACAAGTATGTGTAATGGTCCTTTGACTTTAAGTTTATCATTAATACATTTAATGGATCATGCACATAGATATATTGTTTTAAACTATAAAAAAACCACTGCATTTTAAATTTGGATACGTTAAGTTTTTTATGAATGGCATGTTATTAATAAGTAAGTCAAGGAATGATTTTTCCCATCCTTATTTATGGAAGTTAATACCTAGACCCATTGATTGGAATAGAACCACTAAATTAAATTCAAAGTCCATAGTATAATGATGAGTTTATTTTAGATATTCAATGATAGACCTATCAATTTTTTAGTTTGATGACATGGGGTTGAAACCCGATTGATGATATTTCATGAAAAAATGATTATATTATATAGTGAGATATTTGTGAGGTTGTTGAAGTTAGAATATTAACTTCTTTCTATTGGGTTCCTTGACCTGTTGGTATAAAGTAATCTTGTAATTTAGGAAAGTCCACCACATTCCAATGATAAGTAATCCTAGAGGGTCAAACACTAAGTGTTTTATTAGATCTCAATTAAATTCAATTTGAATTAAATTATTGGAATAAAAATTATTATTAATGGTGGGGAAAAATTTTATTCTGGATTAAATGGTCACATAAATTAAATAAATTTTTATTCTCACGAAAATTGTTAAATTATGTGGATATATAATATATATTTATTAAATGAATAAATAAATAAATATTTATTCATGTATTTGATAAATTTCAAGGAAGGTGAAGCGGACCAAGATCATGTTTGGAAATAAATATTAACTTACATGATGCAAAATTAATATGGATCATTTCACTAGTTAGTACAAACCATGAAAAATAATAACAGTAATAATGTTATTACATGGAATTGGGTCATATAAGGTTTAATATATTATTTAAGGACCATTTTGAAATTAAGTAATTCTTTAACCCTATCCCTACCTCTATAAATAGAAAAATATGTCTATTATGCAGAGATTGATCAAAATAGATAATTTTTGTGCATAATTAAATCTTAATCTCTCTCTCAAGACAAAATGATGATCTAGATATTCTCTACCTCCCTACATGATATCATGAACAAGAGTGAAATAATGATTCTTCAATTCCAAAAGAATCATCATAGAGATCAAGATGAACACTATAAGATGATTTCTCTCCCATGATAACATCTGGTAATCTATAAACACTGTTTTGATATCATAAAATAATTTTTTGATCACCAATAGTGGGATTCTATACTTGGATCCAACAACAAGAATGACAGTAAACTGAAAATAGTTTTATATAATCAACAACATCATCCAAAAACTATTCCAATACAAGGTATTCTTTCATACAATCAATTTAAATTTATCATAAATTTTAGGTGAAAATTTATTTTTTGGTTATAGTGTATTTGTTTATCAATATACATTGAAATAGCTCCATTTCCCATGTAATTTACATCTTGTACAACTTGAGAATGATCCATCGAATCCAATAATTTTTTTCTCTGGATTGGCCCTGATAAGATCTTCCTCTATACCCAAAACCATCAAACACAAAAAACATATATAAAGGATGAAAAAATACATAATAAATAAGGTTAAGTGTATAATTAGTTTGGCTAAGACACCTAAGACATTCTGTGGAGTAGTTGTTCATGTTTTAGGTTTCCTTATCAATAGGTCATAATAAATCCCTATAAATTTTAAGATTATATTAAAGAGATGGTTTGGTAAACATAAATCCTACTCTCCTTTGTGATTATATATATATTTTAACATTTTTAAATGTATTCAAGGAGATCAGGTAGAAACATTATAGGATATCTACTCCATACATTATCATCTAATATGGAGAGTAGGAGTTCAAATATAAGATTTTCAACCCAAAATATATTAAGGTGATCAACATAAGAGATATCTTGTTCCATTAGAACTACATGATTGAGTACATTCAAAATCCCATACTATCACAAAGATTTTTTTTTGGAAAATCAATTCTCATTCCAACACTTGTACTAGTACCACTGACCACTGAAGAACAAGTGGTGAAAGAAAACCTAACAACATTGAAATATGTGGTAGTACAAGAGTGTCTCTTCCTATCCACTAAAATTAGAGGAAAAATCATAGGATATGGGTTAAGGTGTTTCTATGACATCCCTCATGTCACTATTGGGTTTCAATCAATAGTATTTAACATTATTTTAGAGTATCTAATTTTTTTGGAGAGTTTTGTTTGAAATCAAAATTCTATAATATTTTCCTCAATATACAGTTTTGTAATTTCTACCACATGGTTTTTTATACTATACATATGACCTTTATATGCGAAATTCCTTTTATGCAGAGTTTGGTAAACAATGTGGGGTCACATCTATGTTGAGGTCACAGTTTCCTTTAAATAGGAGAATTCTTATTTCACTTTTTTTGTGCAAGGTTTGGATCACATATGGTGCACACGATTTTTATATACCATGAATATTTTAGTGGAAAATATATGAACCCTGTTGTGTATAATGGTTATGGTATATGAATTGTGCATAACTAATAGAAACCATGTGATAAGTGTCTAACATCACTATAGTTTTTAGCAGTACCTTTTTGTAAAGCTTGCTCATAATTTGGGAACCATGTGGCCAAACCATGCATGGTGTTTTTCTTATCTAATAGAATCTACACAATTGGTTCATGATTTCATATACTATTGAACCTAGTAATTTTATTTTCCCAAATTCTATCCCTTTATGAAAGCATAAAATTACACATTGGAAAATATTTTTGGTTTTTACTTTTTATATTAAAATAAATTGGAGTAAATACATTCAGGGAAAATTTCACACAAGAATATCCAATTAGGAACTAAACTATAAATAGTTTTGCTCATATGGACCATTAACTTGGTAGTCTAGGGGTTACACATCCCAAATTTTGAACGATATAGTGAAAATTATCAAATTATATAGTTTTTATGGTATAAGTCTATAGTAAAAGATTTAGAACTACATAGAAATATTGTTGAATATCAAGGGATTATTGGATTTATTGGCATAAAAATGAAAAAACCTATAAGTGAGGAATAATATAATGCCTTGGGGGAGGGTGAAAATTCATGATATAATTATGTACATTAGAAAATTATAGTCAGCGTGATGGATGGGGGTATGTGTTGAAAGATCTGAAAAGTAGAAAATTTCATTGTGTGTGCCTTACAGGAGCTACTAGAATCATTTTATAGAAACACCCTCATAATGGTGTATAAAAGAATTTTTAAAAAACATCTTGTGCAAAGATTTCATAACAAGTCACGCTATCCTATAGATACAAAATATATTTCACATGTATCCCACCGTAGTCTTTGTTTTTTTTCTAATGGGATCCACAACATCTTGCAATGTAAACCCATCTATATAGTATGAATATGGACAATTTAAAGGAATATTGATAATATAATATCTCATTTTCCATTCTTTTTTCTTATCATCATTAATGATGTCTTTGTTTTCATATTTTCTTTCCATCAACCTTGAATTAAATTTGATCTAGATTATGTTAATAGACCAAATTTAAATGTTTTGGTTAATATTTCTTTCTTTTATATAAATAATTCTTATCTATGATCAATGTCATCATTTATTGGTTTATTAGTTAGTGATTTATATGATGTTTTTAATATTTTCATTCTATATTGTTGTTTATTTTCTATAAATATAATTCTTCATTGGTATTCTAAAAATTTGTCATTGAAATTTGTTATTTTAATATTTATAGGTATTGATTTTTTTTGTATTGTTTAGAAATTTTATATTTCATGTTTTCAAAACATTACAACAAATAATATTATCAAGGTTTACATGATAATAAATTTTTAATTGATAAGATATAAAATAATATTATCATTTAATTAGTTGAAATGAATGTGATGGTTTATATATTTAATTTCCTTTATCTAGGAAATACTATCATTTTTTGTTCAACTATCATTATTTTATTTTCACAACACAATTATTAGTTCTTGTTTAGACTATCCACATCAATTAAATCAATGAAAAATGACTTTAATTCATTAAAATATTTGAGTGGGATGGTTAAAATAAATTTTAATGATAGGAAATAATGATAAACACATTATTTATTTTTACATAATCATTAAAAAATTAGAGGGTTTTTCAGATTTATAACCATTAACCTATGATTTCCCTATTACATATATACATTAATTTAAATAGAATTTGAAGTAAATTTATATAGGGATTTTCTATATTATATTCTAAATTTTTATTTATTATTCACATTATCTTACAAAATTTATAACCACTACTACATATTGAGTTTTTTTATTACTAGAAATCACTTTGTTAGTGCTCAAAGAATACTGACATCGTAAGTGATAAAATACATTAATGATGTCCTTGACTTTAAAAGATGGTTTCTTTTATCAGTGATAAAAAAGAATTAATAAAATAACCCTTCATCGATGCTAAAAAATTATTGATAGTGTGTCCCTTTATCATTGCATATTTTAACAATGATAAAATGAAATCTTATTAAGACTATTTCCAACACTAATAAAATCTCTGAGTTATAGCATTATTCTGCAATACATAAAAGAGACTAGAAATCCAGTTAATATGAAATTTCAATTTAATTTATTTTAAATTTTGATAAAAATAAGTTAATAATATAATTAAATCTACATTATAATCATTTTAATACATTATAATTACATTTTTATGTTTAATTTATTTCAAACATTACGTTTTCCAAAAAAATTAAAAAATACTTTATCATGGATTTTTATATATTTCATTGTTATTGGGACCCAAAAAAAGATCATAATAATGATACATATTTCCAATAATACCACCATATATCTAATAAAAGAAAAATGTATCTCTAATAAAAAGAATTATTATTTTATAAATGATGTAATGAAATAAATTAAATATACATAGGATACAATAATGCATTGATAAAAAATAAATACATTAGGACAAAAAAATTCTAAATAATATAACATAAATTAAAAGGGTAATCCAATACATAAATATATATATATATAATTAGTATCAATACAATTTGAGTGTGTTTGCTCAATTTTTAGGGAGTAACACACATTCGGAACTAAATTATCACTTTTAAATTGAAAACACACACTTTAAGTCATACCATCTTGACTGTGTGTTATATTGATGCATGGAAGTTTTCTTAGGTTAAAATGACTTAAAGATTATAGTTGTGATATATCAAGATTATCTGATTGTGTTTACTTTTATTGAGTATATGATGTCTGTTTTGAAATAAAAAGTCAATTTTAAATAAAATCATGAATCATATAATCATATTGTTCACACCATATATCATATTAACTTTTATTAATTCTCACACAAAATAAAATGATTCATAAATAAGTTTCCCAAAGTATCAGGTGAACCCGAGCAGGTTTTCTTAGTTTTTAGTATATAACTCTTTTTTTGAACTAAAACATCAATTTAAAAAGCACACACACTTTTAATCATATTAGACTAATATTGTATTAAATTTATATTGAATTAATTCCTATATGTCACAAATGATTCACAAATAATTTTCATAATGAAGTGATACAATCCAAGTTTTTAGGATTATATTTGACTATTTGATGATCACTTTGAACTAAAATTACATTTTTAAATGAAAACATGAAATTTTGGTCATATCATCCACATTGTGTGATAGATTGAATTTAGGTTGATTTTGACACATCAAAAATGAATCATGGATCCTTGTAATAAATTATCATTAAAATAAAAGTGTGTTTACTTAGTTTTAAGTGAATCACACTCATTTTTAACTATGATATCTTTTTTAAAATGAAAGAATCCATTTTCATCCATGATGGTCAGACCACATGTCATATTTATGTTTGGTTTATTCATACATTTCAAAAATGAAATATAGATCATTTTTCTAATGTATCAATATAATTCATGTTTTTTATTATTTTTCAATGAGTGAATCTAATTTTGAACACAAATATCACTTTTAAAATGAAAGCACATACTTTGATTCGTACTGGGAACACCAAGTGTTGAATTGTTGTTTTGTTAATTCCTACAAACCAAAAATGATTTATGGATCATTTTAGTAAAGTATCAACAAAATATAAGTGAGTTTGTTGTGTTTAAAGATAGTGAATCATGTTTTGAATAAAATTTAACTTTTATACAAAGAAAATCAACTTTGAGTCATACTATATACACCATATATCATATTGATGTGCGATTAATACCTAAATGTCAAAAATGAAACACACACACACATATTTATCATTGAAATAAAGTATAAAGACAATTATATTGTGTTTTATCATTCTTTAGTGTGTGAAACTTGTTTTCAACTAATATATATCATTTAAATAAGAAACACACACTTTACTTTATACAAACCAAATTATGTGTTGGATTGATGTATCATTAATTCAAACATGTCAAAAATTATTTATGGTTCATTTTCCTAACTTATCATGATAATATAAGGAAATTTTCTCAGTTTTTATTATGTGATGTATAACACCCCACATATAACCATTGTTCATTATTTTATATTATTTTATATTATTAAAATTTTTCATGGAACCTATTGAGTTTAATAAATTTTTCAGATTTTAGTTTTGGAATTTGGAGGTGTTTATGTATCATATGGTTATCAAACATGGTTTTGGAAAACCATGTGGTTCTTGTGAGATGGTGATATAGTCTTATACTATGCGGTTTTTTATAGTTTATAGATTGTTAATCAAATAGTGTGGTGTATCCAAGAAACTGTGTGGCCTGGTATGTGCCCAAGGCCCCCCTACAGGACTAGTACATTGTTTGGAAAACCATTCATCTTAACCATGAAACTTGAATATTTTTTGAAAAAAATGTAAATTTCTAGGTTTTTCCCTACTGAATTACAAAGGTTGATTTTAATTTTCCCTCCTCCTGCTTGACTGGACTAGGGAACAAGAAGGGAACTAAAATCCATTTATCTTCTTCATTTTTCTATCCTTCTCTATAGATTTCAATTTTTTTTCCTCATAGGTAACCCTCCTTTGGTACCATTTCACATTCATTATTTTCCTTATTCATCCTTTCTTAGTTTAGTTGTAATAAAAAACCTCTAAAGTGGTTGTTTGGATGAGGCTATAGCTAATGGTGGCTTCTAGTTAAGGATTTCAGTTTATATGGATTAAAGAGGGAATGTTATTTCTTGGTTGATCATACTAAATTATAGAAAGCATGTTTAATTCCCAATTTGAGGTAGGTTTTTTTTTGTGTTTCATTTAAATACTAGATCATTGAATGTTTGAATAATTAAAATTATTTTTTTCATTAAATCAACTATATATGTGATAGTAATATGGTTTATATATTTTTTTTTTGGAATTAAATTCCTTGAATATTGTTGTTTGAGTATTTTTTATAACTTTTAAAAGATTATGTTTAATTCCAATTGTTTTATATAATTCATAAGAGGCTTGTTAGAAATGGGTTTTAATGTCTTAGGGAATTTGATGACATTTAGGCCATAAATTGGGTGAAATGTGGTTTTTAATTTAAATTTATTGGTTTATTCAATGAATTTCAATCGGTTTTGTGGATATTTTGATTCAAATTATCTTCTTAGCGTCTATTTATAATGGTCTTCATATGTGGGTAAAGTGTATTGGAAATATATTCTTGTCTTAAAGGCCAATTTAGAAATTTTAAGAAGATTTCTAAAATGTGTGGAACCCTTGGTTAATCCCATTGTGTTTTCTTTCAGATGATGAATTGAAACCCTAATGTGGAATTTTATATTGTTGTATATATTATGTATACTTATGTGTAGATGTGAAAAAGTTGACGATTCTTGAGAGGGTGTAGGAGGTGATATGAGATATATTATAAGTGTTCTATTTTGATAAATTTTAAAATTTGTGATTGTTGGTAAATAGTTTTCTCAATTCCATTATACAATACTTGGGAACCCAAAAAAATTTATATATGTTTATTACACTCGCATGGTGTTAGTCACAATATGGTGTCCTAGTAGAGTTTTTCCCTATTAGGTGTTATTTTGACTCGATGACCCGAAGGGGGGTCGAATAGTGTTTAACTAGTTTTACTAGGGGTCCCTTAAATAGAGTGTTTCAAATGAACTATGTATAGTGTTATTCTAATTAGTTCCCAATGTGTTACTCATGATACTTAGAACCTTTTTAGTATGGAATAGGGTATCTTAATAGGTATGCATTGTTTTTATCTCACATAATTTAATTTTACATGGAACCATTGATCCATTTTTGTGTTGTATTGTATTTTATTAATATTTGGGTTGTGTATGTTTGTTTGAGGTTTCAGTTTTGGTTTTTTGGATTCATTAAAATTGATTTTTAAAATTATTTTTAATTTTTTTAAAGATAGAGTTCATATTTTTTCATAATAAGGGTGTTTGATAATGGTGTTGGAAAGAGAAAATGGGATTTTCATTGTTTTTGTGAAACTCCATATGTCACGTTAGTGTTAATTAATTAATTAATTATAATAATTTTGAGCTATTTTGGGTTCTAGAGATTTTTTTTTTGGGAATTTTATAATTTTTAATGGGGTGGGTGTTATACATGGTATGCGCACGATTAGGAGTAACCATGCACTAGTTGTGTGTGGGTTCTTTCATTGAGAAAATCCTATTAACAAAACTTGATAATGGACAGGCCAACCATGTAACTACCTAGGAGTAACCATGTATGGATGTTTTATGAATGTAGTGAGGTTCACACATCCACCACACATCTTGGAAAAATGTGTTGATAAACCATGCGTGTTTACCTGTTTCTATAAATTTTTTTACCTTTCAAAAAATGACCCTGTGTTTATTTAGGAGTTTTAGCCACTCTTCTACCTCTCCCCCATAATATGAAACCCCTAGAACACCCTTGGCTGTAAAATTCTTCCCCACTCAATAACCTCTTCACTAATTGTTTATCTATGATTCTTTCAGTATTTTTAATCAATGCCTCAAGGTTAGATCTCTATTTCTAATATTCGTCCTTATTCTGGTATTTTTTTCTCTTTTGTCTCCCCTCCTTGTTTGGCCAAATTCTAAGGTTCTGGGGGGGGATGATTTATGATGTCTCCCATATTCCATTGGTGTGTGATGGGACTCTAAGGTTTCTTTATAGTGTGTCTCATTGGCCTCTACCATCGGGAAAGCATTTTTGGTTTGTTCAATATTTACAACTATCATTTGAGGTATGTCTTCTTTTAGTATTTTCTTTTGGACCAATTTTAATTTATGGATTTTCATAATTTTTTGTCTCCTCTTGGTTGTTTCTAATATTTTTTTAGTTCCCATGAAGTTGATATATACATATGTGCATATATAGTTATGTATATATATATATATGTTCCCCCCTTTGTATATATTTACACTGTGACCTGTTAATATATAAAATGGGTCTAGGTGTGCTTATATATATATATATATATATATATATATGGTAATATGTGGATAAATGTAGGGGTGGATTTGAGTGGTCTTCGTTGAAGGTGATGTGTTTCAAGATATTTCATCTTGTTCTCACTATTTTGAGGTAGGTGTTTCTTTACTACTACTTTAAATTACATGTATTTGTGTTCTTGTTTATTTTTAAGTGATCTTTATTCCATGTATGATTATATATAAAACCCATTAGTATTAAATTTGTCATAAAAGAGGGTTTTAAATATATTGGCATGGGATGTGATCCCATTCCAAGGTTTTGAGAAAATCCCCAGCTATTTTTTTAAAGAATAATTTTGGTTTTTAAAGTGGTGAAGAACACCAACTTGTTGTTTTGAAAAGTTTTCTTGATATAAGGTAGGTTTTAATCCACATTTTGGGCATTTTGAAAGTGTTTAAAATTATTATAATGGTTATTCATACAAAAAGGATCATGGTTACCTTTTTGTTGGTGTATCTATTTAAGGGAAGTATCTATGGATTACCTTTAAATTATATACCACATTGGGTATAAATTTGTTCAATGTCCAACTAAATGATTTATGGTTGATGTGTACACCATTTTTTATGTGATTTATGGATTTTTTGTAAGATTTGAGAGTTTAATGTGGTTTTTTTAAATGGTTGTGGCTTGTAGGAACACCGTGTGTTTGATAAAATGTCTTTAAGAGGTTTATTTAATTTAAATTGGTTTCTTAAATGGTTTTAGAAATGATTTTACCTTGGGTGAGGTGTTTTTATAAAATGGGCGTGTTTGATTGTGAATTTTTCATATGGGATGACTTTTATTTATGGCACATGTTATGTGGTTGTGCGGTATGGATAAAACATGGTTTAACTAGGGTGTGAGTGAGGGGTTTATCTATAAGACCA
This sequence comes from Viscum album, assembly GCA_963277665.1. Classification (NCBI taxonomy): domain Eukaryota; kingdom Viridiplantae; phylum Streptophyta; class Magnoliopsida; order Santalales; family Viscaceae; genus Viscum; species Viscum album. The sequence continues at coordinate 1,156,372,203 of OY728134.1, read as the reverse complement.
TGATAGCCTTTTGAGGGAAGACCATGTGGGAATCCATTTTGGATTTTCTAAGAGGATTTGTAATCCTTCAAAGGGACGACCGTGTGAACCACCACTTTGGTTTCCAAGGGACTTTCACAGTCTTTGGATGGGAAGACCACATGAGGTTCTATGTTGGTTATTAGGAGATCATGAGAGATATTGGAGTTGGTTATAGGGAAGAGTGTGAGAGATTTCATTTTATTTGATATAAAATATACTTATTAAATCACAAACCTTGTTCCTAATAGTTATATCACTATGTTTACATTACTCAATCCAGTTTGGTTTAAATACTTCATGCATTTGGTTAGTTGCATTTTTATGTGATGTGTGGTATATTATGACCACTTTCGTTTATATATTTTGATCATGAAGATGATTATTCCTCCCTTTGTTATGTCTTGTAGGATATGTGTTGATTATTTTATGCTATGATCCCTATTTCATTATTTTATCCACATTAGACCATATTTGGAAAATATTTTTTTCTTGAAATAAAAAAACAAAGGGTTTTTTACATCTTATTTAAAGGTGAAATGTTTTCAAGTGTCTTCAAACTATTTTGATACTGATTTTTAAAAGGGGTTCTCAAGAGAAAAGAGGAAAATAGTTGATTTTTAAACTCCTAGTGTGTTTGAGTTGAAGAAAAATAAGTTTAGGCTGTTATGCATAATTTTTTTAAATGGTTGGGTATTTGAGATTATTTTGGAAAAACGTGTGTTTCATTAAAATACCTTGATTTTTGAAAAGTTTTCTTCTAAAATAGGTGTTTATTAATTAGGTTTAAAGGGAGACTTTATAATAATGTTTTGTTCAAGTTTTTTAGTCTTGGGAAAAGGAATTTTCTAAAAGATTTTTTAAATTTAATAAAAATCCTATAAAATAGAGTTTTAACACACTTTTGATGATTTTTTTCTTATTTTATATTATTATATAGAAAATGTTTATTTTTCTATCATATTTCAAAATAGGATTCTGATGATGTAATAGGGAAGTGACTTCTTAGTTTTGGTGGGTAGTGGTGGCCCATCGAGTTTTTATGTTCTAACAAATATATATATATATATATATATATTAAATTTTAGGTTCTTCCAGGTTCTGGTTCACCCATGGAGTGAGTGTGTTTCCATGGATAGTGGTGACCCATGAGGTGACATAAAGGTATATCTAGTATTTTTTCTTTATTTATGCTGGTAGTGTTTATTCAATTTTATCTATTTATATACTCTTTTATTTACTTTCTACTATTTTATTTTTCTTTTATTATTAGGAAATATCATTCCCATGTGTGTTCCTATGATGAATAAGCACTAGTTTCTAGCCTATGGGGACTGGGAATACCCTTTGAGATAGTGGTGGGTTGTTTGGGCATCCATTAGATGGGTCTCCCCAACTGGTTTGTAACAAATGGTATCGGGGCTTTTGGTTCTCCTTTTTTCATAGGATCCTAAGCCTTTAGAATGCCCATTATGATTTTTGTTGTTGGTAGTTTAGAAATTAGGTTATCCGGACTAGAGAGTTATGTCTGGGGAGAGTGTTGTGAGAGCTTTCTCACCTTAAGCCTTAAGTTTCCATGGTTAGTGGGGGATTTTTCCTTGATTTTGGTTTCTGTTTGATGGTATTTTTGGATTATGGTTTATACATATGATATTGGTGTTCTGAACCTCATCAATATAACTTATGTTTCCATGGGGGTTGCATATGATGATTTGGGATGGTTACAAATAAGGAATTCAATGCATAAAGTTAGTTTTCAGGGTCTGAAAAACCATGTGACAACCAAAGGATTGATTTTATCCTATTTAAAAACTAATTCATGATTGGAATGAGGTAGTCAACCATATGGACAAGTCAGGAATGGTTCCAAATATAGGTTTCTTTTTCTATTTAAACAGCTTGGCCTTTGGATTTTATATGTGATGGGGCAATGCGAGAAGAGTCTTGGTTGGTCTTATGTTATTTTGGTATCTTTTGGACGGTGTTTTATTGATTTTTGTGTTATTCATTTTTTTTAAATGTTAAGGGTGATTAGAATTCATTTTATGTGGGTGAAAAATGGATTTTACATGAATTTTTTTCCATTTTAACGTATGGCCTTAGGTATTGTTTATAATATATGTTGGTTTTAATTTTTTTTTTGAAATATTTGGTTTCAATTGGAAATTTAAAAATATTTTATGTGGGATATAGTTTTCTAATCAAGTGCATACAGTTTTTAAGGGTGGGTATTCTATATTAATGGAAACTTGTAATTTTCAAATTTATTTTCATGGAATGTTTTGAATGTTACTCTAAGTAGGTGTATTTTTAAAAGGGGAAGTAATTCTAGAACTATTTTATATGGAAAGTGTGTGTTCTCTTTTGAAACCTATAATGTTGTTTTGGTTTTCAAACCAGTTGGTGTTGTTTTTGAAAATAGTTTTGAAATTTTTTTAAATAAAGAAAGTTGGGTTCAGGCTTGGGGATAAAATTATAAAATTAATATTGTTGGGTTTGAAATGAAAGGAATAAACATTGATGGTTCCTTAGTTTTTGAAAATGGGATTTTCATAAAACATTTCTTGTTTTAGTGAAGCCTGTGTTTTTTAGTCCCTTGTGTGTTTTGGGATTATTTGGTAATATTTTGGGGACATGATTGTTTAAAGGTTGATATCTGATATTGTATGATATAATCCCCTAGAAAGGTATTGTGTAAAAATAGGGTGATCATATTAATGGTTCCTTTTTCCTTTCATTTAACACCACCTAATCTCTAAATGGAGTGGCAGATGTGGTTTCTTTCTTAGAGTGATGTTCTTGAGTTTTATCTAAGTTAGTGTTTCTTTAGTATCCTCTTTGAAGATTGTTGGTTTTATTGGTTTATACCCATGGGTTTTTGTTTATGGATAGATTGGTAAGGATCCATTTTCTTGGAATCTTTTATATGATCTCTAGTTGGGATATTTGTTCATATGGGGATTTTGTTATGTCTCTTTTGGAGGAAAAACCACTTTGGAAATTGTGATCATTGGGTTCAGAGTAATGTTTCTTAAGGAAACCTTAGCCCAATGTTCCATGAGTTCTTCTCAGGTTTTCCATTAAGAGTAGTTTTCCTTTGTAAATTTTTTTTCCACATTTATCATTAATTCATTTGTTTTCCTTGTATGGTGTAATCCATGGGCATGATGTGGTATCTAACTCAGACATGGGTATGACCTGGGGTGAATGCTGGGATTCATAGGGTGTATCCTTGTTTTTAGTTAAGCTATGGATGACACCAGTTTGTGTTTCCCTATTGGAATTACCATGGTATAATGTTGTAAGGAGTTAAATTTAAAACACCATCATATGAAAAATGTTAACTTTAGGTTAAATACCAATTGTTTCATAAGGAGTCATATCTCTTGTTCTTGTACTTCTTGGTTTTTAGAAACCTTTTGTTTCATTGATCCATTTTGAGATCCATTGGGTTGTTTCTAGAGGTAGTTCTCTCCGGGTGGTTTTGGACCAATTCCTTTTTTTAGCTTTGGCTGGTAGAGTTGGTGAATCCCCTTTGGAGATTTGAGAGTGTGGTCTCTCGGTGGCATTCTATTGTTCAAAGGTAAAGGGGCGTCAATTATTGCACTGCTCTAAATTAATTCTAAATGGTGGGGATACTTGTATTTGGTATCTGATTCTTTATATATTTTGTTGAAATTTGTTGTTAGTTGATTTTCCGGAGGATGCATTATGTTTCTTAAGGACCTATTATTTTTCTTTGAGAGTTTCCTTAAAAATTCATTCAATTTTTAACATATACTTGGGACCTAAGTTTTTTTGGGGGTAGAAAGTGTTTGGGTTTGGATTTTTTTACACCCTTATGTCACATTGGTATTAATTAATTAATTAATTTGTTAATATATTTATTTAATTTTTAACTATTGTGAGTTCTATATAATTTCAGGTTGTAATTTTAAAATTTTTCACATTGTATTTATTCCACATGAATTGAGAATGGTTAGGGGTAACTGTGTGTTAACCATCCATGGGGTTATTTCCTTGGTAATGATCTTATTTTCATGTCTTAAGCATGGTTAGTTCAATTTTGTGACTACATAGGACTAACCATGTAGGGCCTTTTTGTGATATGTAGTGCATGCCACACGGTCACTGCACATTTTAGAAAACCATGTTGATAAACCATGTGGGTTTCATAGTTTCTTTAAACTTTTTACCCTTTTGAAAACCCCCTATATTTATTTGGGGATTTTTATCCCCTCCTCCACCACTCTCTCATGTGACAATCCCTCATTGAACCCCCCTTCGTCGTATGCCTCTCCCCCTCATATCCACCTCTTCACACTTCATTTCTCCACAATTCCTTTGGGAATATTTTTGACACCTAAAGGTAAGATCCCTAATTATTATCTTATTCACTATTCCATAATTTCTCTCTATCTCACATTTCCCCTCCTTATTTAGCCAAACCCTAGGATTTTGGGTGTGCTGATTTTTATTGCTTTCCTTCTTCCTATGGCTTGTGATGGGTCTATCGGGTAAGTTTTGAGCATGTCATGGAATCCTCCATTGAAGTTGTAACATTTTTGTTCATTCAGAAATTTGTTTTCATTGTTTAAGGTAGGTTTTCCTCTTCTATTTTCTTTTGGACCAATTTTTATTAAGTTATTTTAGTGATTTTTGGTCTCCTCTTGGTTGTTTAGAATGTCCTGTGGTTTCTTTGAAAGAGACCTAAACATATGCGCTTATGAATATATATATATATATATATATACTTTTTTTATATTCACTCATTTTTGTATTAATATATTCAATAGAGCTAGGTGTGCTTATATATATATAGTAATATGCATGTTAGTGTACAGGTGGATTCGAGTGGTCGTTGTTGAAGGCGACGAGTTTTGAGATGTTTCTACTTGGTTCTAAATGTTTTGAGGTAAATATTTCTTTTTCATTGATTTATATTACATTCCTTTTCATAATTATTCTTTTGAAAGTTATTTATCTTTCATGTATGATTATATATATTACACATGAGGGGTCAATATGTTATAAAAGTGGTTTTGTTAAATATTCGCATAGGATGAGAGCACATGCAAAGTGTTCAAGAAAATACCTAATTTGTTTTTTAAAAGATTTCCTTTTGTTTTTAAAATGGTGGAGAACATCGTATTTTTTTTTTAAATTGTTTTTGTTCTATGGTGGGTGTCAAAAAAATGTTGTTCACTTTGAAAGTGTGTCAAATTATTGGAATATTTGTTCATCCAAAATGGAATGTGATCACCTTTGTTTTTTAGTTGTCCCAATTAAAGAATGTTATCCATTTCTTACATTTATATTCTATACTACCTTGGGTTTATAATTTTTTAATTGAAAATTAAATGGTTTATGGTTTATTTTTATACCACGTTTGATGTTCCTTATGGATTTTTTTGGAAATTTGGGTGTTTAATTTAGGTTTTTCAAATGGGTGTGGCTTTTTTGCACACCAAGTGTTAAAGAAAATGGATGAAAGTGGTTTTGTAGATTTAAATAGATTTATAAAATGGTTTTAGAAATAGTTATACCTTAATAGATGTGATTTTTATAAAATGAGTGTATTTGATTATGAAATTTGATTATGGAATGGATTTAATTTATGGAACATGTTATGTGGTTGTGTGGCATAGAGTAGCACATGGGTTAACATAGTTGTGAGTGAGGTGTTTATCTGTAAGACCATGAGAGCCTTCAAAGGTAAGATAGTGCGAGATTCAATTTTAGTTTTTTAAATAGGCTTTTCAAGTCTTTGGAGGTAGGACCGTATAAGCCTCTATTGAGTTTCCAAGAGACCATGAGAGCCTTTGAGTGGGACGACCATGTGATCTTTTATGTTAGTTGATGAGAGAGTGAGATATCTCTTAGAGTTGGGTCAGGAAAGACCATGAGAGTTTGAATTTTATTATCTTTCTAGCATACTTATTTACTCGCTCACATTAATCCTCATGGTTAGATCCCTAAGTTCAAATTACTCATGATAGTTTGGTTTATATTGTTTATGAATTTGGTTAGTTCCATTTTTATTTCATGTGATATATTATACCCACATCCATTTTTATGGTTTGATGATGATAATTATTATGCTCCCCTTTATTATTCCTTATGTGATATGTGTTGAACATGTCATGACTCGAGACATATTTACTTATTTAAGCTATGTTGGAACTTGTTTTGGAAAACTATTTTTTCATAAAATACAGAACAAGAGTGGTTTTTAGGTCTTTTTTAAAGGTTAAAATTTATCATGTGTTTTCATACTATTTTGATAATATGATTGCAAAGGGGTTATCAAGTGAGAATGGTAAAATAGATGGTTTTCAAACACTTATTGTGTTTGAGTTCTCAACAAAATTTTTTTATTATCATGACTTGTTTTTTTAAATGGTTGGTTTTCAAGCTTGTTTTGGAAAATTGTGTGATACATAGGAATCTCATGAGTTTTGAATTGTTTCCTTCTAAAATATTTTTTTTTGTGATGGGGGTTTAAATCAAGAATTTTAAACTATGTTTTGGAAAATTATTTTAGGTTAGGGAAAAAGATAATCTCTAACTAATTATTTTCCTTTAGTAAAAATCTTAGAAAATAGATTTTAAAAATACATGTGATGTGTTGTTGTTTCTTTTATATATCCATATAGAAAATTTCTATTTTTCTATTCTATTTAAAACTTTCTTTCTTAGGATGTAATTAGAATGAAACTACATAGTTGTAGTGGGTAGTGGTGTACTAATGAGTGCTTAGGTTCTCTCTCTCTCTCTCTCTCACAAATATAGTTTTAGGTTCTTCCTAATCTTATTTCATTCTTAGAGTTGGTGTATTTCCATCCATGGTAGTGACCTGTGAGCTCACATGGATGTATGTATTGTGTTTTTATTTTCATTCTATTTATAGTGTTCATTCTGTTCTATTAATTTATATGTAGTTTTATTTACTTCTTGTTGTTTTATTTTACTATGATTATTGGGTGAAACTATTCACAAGTGTGTTACTGTAACACATAGGAACTAGTTTCTAGCATGTGGGTATTGGCAATTCCCTTAGTGAAGGGCTGGTTTTAGTGTTTGTAAGATGGGTGGGCTAGACTGGTTCACTACAGTTTTTCTAATATTTATAATGGAGCCTCATTCAATGATTTTGAAAAAATATTACCTTCAAAAGGTTTTGGATATTTTCTTATTCTAATAAGGGGTTATAAGGTAAACAATGGAATGATATTTTTTATATAAATTTCATGAGAAGAATATATTTTTTACTTATGGTTTAAACTAACAGTAATGAAATGACTTTGGAAAATAAGATGGCCCAATAACTTTTGTGAAATCCTACTAGATGTATATTCATTACACATTTCATACACCATTTAGTGGATTTAACTAAAATATTTTCTCTGTGGTGCCTTGGTTAGTTCTTTCTATGAGTTATGACTGGGTTGGACCATTTCTAGTCAATATTAGGATATGTGAGTGACTAGAGGTCACTAGGATATGGTTTCCATAGTTTGGGATTTACTTTTGGTGTTATTATGTGAAATTATTATATTTTCCTTATAGGTCTTGACCATTATTTCAATTTATTTTTAATCTATTAATGTATTCTATATTCATATTCCTCTTTTTTGATGTCGTATATGAGTTATTTCATATGAGTTAGTCATATCAGTTATTACTTTTAGATTTGTTCCAATTCATTTGATGGTATGCATTTCTATGATTTAAAAAGTTCATATCACATCACCGGATGGAATTATAGATATGGTTATCTAAATATTAAGGGTAAAACCAGTCCCAATGCTATGTTTTTGATACACAAAACTATTTTCCAGCCACTGGGGATCAAGATTTCCCTTTGAGCTCTGTAGTGATTCTGGTCGACTAACGTGTTGGGTCATCCTAGGATAGGCCATTACAAAATGGTATTAGTGAATAGGATTTTTAAAGTCCTAGGTCATTAAAAACCATCTTGTTATTTGTAAAATTAATTAGTATGAAGATAGACCCCTTGGAACTCAATAGGTAAGTGTGGGGAGAGTGTCACAAGATCTTTTTGGTATTTAGCATTGAGTTACCGAGGGATGTTCAGGTTTTAATCATGGATTTGAGGTTGATTATAACTATTATATATGTTTTTGGATTTTTTATATTTTATTTGGATCCCCATTGAGTGAATCGGTGATTTTGGGGGTCACTGTGATCGTTGGGTGAAATTGAGAGGAGAACCCGTCTTTCATGATTAACTCTCATAATCTGGAAACTTTCACAGGGCCCATGCCAATGGTTATATAAATAATTAAAATTAATATTTCATGGATTTAATTCTATTATCCAACTCACGTGTCCCTGAAATTCAAAGTTCTGTACTGACTACTAGAAATGGGATCTATCCCCATAGATCTATAACAATGGTTTAAATTTTTTTTGGTATCATACCCATATAAAAATTATTTAAAACCACCAATTAAGATTATTTATGAGTAGGATATACCATTTTTTTTAAAACTAATGGTATAAAGGTTGGATATACCAATTATTTTTAAAAATCATATTAATATAATTCCTCTTATACCCTATTCCAATCATCATCAGCCTTCTCCCCTTCACCTTGTTCTCCCATTCAGATCATTCTCTCTTTTAACACATTCAATTCAATTAATTCTTTGAATTCTACTTTTATTTTTGTTTGATCCATCTTTTTATAATGAAAATTAAGTTAAATCATAAAGGTATATTGATTATTTCCCCATTTTCTAATATATTATACTTTTTTATGTATTTTATTCCCTCAATTGTGAACGATATAAAATTTATTTTTCTTTCCATGTGATTAGTTATAAGTTAGCATAAATATTGTAAATAATATTTTGTAACATGGTGTTTTATGAAAGTGGAGTGATTTTATTTAAAATGTATGAGTTATATTTGATTTATTTTTTAAATTTTCATTTATTTAGTTATAATGTATTTTTTGTTTTCATGGTTTTGGAAAACATTATTTTTAAAATAATCAATTCTTGCACTCCAGATGTTTATAAATAAAATTATGTTTTTATGTTATTATTTATTTTATTATTGGGTTTTAATACATTAAAGTGTTTTTTAAAGTAACATTTCATAATTTAGGGTTTTTATGGCCACAATAAAGTGTTATTGCACTTTATAAATCCACATTATTAAAATTTAATCAATTAATGTATTATTTATTTTAAAATTAGTTTTAATAAAATTAAAATTAATTTATCACATTACATGATCGAAACACCATTTTTTAAGTATATTAGTGTTCTTTTTTATGGTATTATACATAGTTATTACTTATTGATATAATGGATATCAATATTATGATTATATATATAAGGGTGATAAATATAATGTTACAATTATTTATATTTGGATTTTCCTTCTTAAAATTGCAGTTTTTTTAATAAACTAAGTTGTTTTTTATAATGATATATTCATGTATGTTAAATTTAGTATTTAAGGATAAAAAATATATTTATTTAATATTAATTTTAATTTAATCTTGTTTAAAAAAATCAATTTCATTGAAATAATCTAAACAAGTAAAATTTCCTTAAATATATTTTGGATTTAAATACATTTTTATTTCATTTATTTTATGAAATTACATATAAAATTTTTATATTTCATTAATAGACAATTTAGCTATTAAATGCATGATAATGATCATATATCAATTGATTTTTATGATAAATTTGAATTTTTTTTTGATTTTTCATTTCACAATGCTTAAGAAAAAGGTATTATATACTTCCCATGTTATTATTGTGTTTGAACACCTTAGTAAAGTAGTGGAGACATTATCTAAAATATAACAAAATTTTGTTTTAAAATAAAAATTTATGTTTCATATCATAAAGGATATAAAATAAATCCTCAAATTGTTCTTAATCTAAATGATAGTGTTTGATTATAGAATTTATTTAATACTTGATATGGGAGCATTAATAATGGTATTATACTAATGATTTTATGGAACTACTGGTATAGGTCCCAAATAATAATGCTTATTCATAACTATTGGTAGAGCCTTCTTATATAAAGGTTGTACCAATTTGTTTCTTAAAACAGTTTGTATAGATTAATCTATACCAATGGTTATTGTCAAATATTTTTACAGACTTACCATATATGAATGATATAACAATGTTACATGGAATCCATTAGTATAAATAACAATATAAAAATGGATATCAATCACCATTGGTGTATACTGTATAAATTTAGACAATACCAATTGTTTACTTGAACCATTGGTATAGTTAGTACTATTTAAATGGGTTTTTAAAACCATTGGTATAGAAGTTTCCACAAATGATAGCCACATGACCTCCCCCTCCTCACATTTGTCTGCCATCTAGATTGAACCCTATGAGCATCTTTTATTTTCCTCACCAGCCCTAGTTATCTATCTTAGTTAGGGTTCTCATTTAGTTATTATTGAAAATCAAATTGGTGAGTTCCAAAAAAAATCATATCTTATTCCATGAATCATTTTAATTTATTTTTCATGGTATAAAGAACTAACCTTTATTTTTATGGAATTATTCTCTTATAATCATTGAACATGTTTTAGTGCTAGTACTCGTTGAATGTTGTAATTAATTTTTTATTATAATTTTTTTTATAGTTATCCTTACCATTATTGGATTTTTCTTTGATATATTCATCTACTTATAAAATTGTAATGATGATTTTATGACTGTTGGGGAAGTGTTTTATCATGGTTAATGTATGAATGATTTGGGGATGGGTGGATTTTTCTATTTTTTTAAGGTTTTCTCACTCTATGGAATGGTCTAAATTTTTTGTATGGGTCTAATTTTATGGTTTAATCTACTCTGATTTTGAAGAATATTTGTTGAATGTGTACTATTGAACCAAGGGTTGTCCATACTTCTATTGAAGTAGAATTTCTTAATTATATAATTTTTTACTTTATTTCTATTTTTATTAAACATGAACTACTGCTATATATTTTTTTAGTTTATTATTGGATTATTGTCTTTGATTAGTCCCTTTAGGGGAATTCTTTTGTGATGGGTTGCTCACTCCAATTACTATACTTGAAGTATTGATATGTGAAACGTAATTTGACACTCTCGAGCAGTTTTTTCACTAATCATTTTTTATTTACAGCATTACACTGGAAAGTACGGTCTGATAAAATAAATATTTCAAAGAATCAAAATGTTTTATACTTTAATAATAATATGTTTTTGAAATTCTTCATCTTTTCTTTTTATCATTATTTTCCACTCCTCCAAAATTATTTTTTTACATTATCAATAATCCACTTTAAAGATAAGAGAGAAACCTTACATTTCAAACAAAATGTTGTGTCAGAGTCCACAAAATTCAAATTCAAATTAAAACTTTCAAAAAACAACATCACCCATCATGGTTCCTATGAGTCTCGAGTCACCTGCCTTCCTCGAGTTGCACACCTATCACGTCGAATATCCCGTACTTTCACCTCCCCATCATCACCATGCTGGTGAGACCTACCGAAATCACTATCACCATCATAGTCATCTTCACCTCAATCTCACATAGTACCGCATTAACATAATCATTTTCATTAACACGGATCCAGTTCCACTATCATCATCATAGTCTAAACACCACACCAGTCCACCAGAGAATGTCGTAGTTTATCGAACCATCTTAAAACATAGAGACTTTCATGAATACGTCATCATCAAACCATATAAAGTATTAGTGTGACACCATTGTGAACATCACTGATGACCTTCAAAGAGAAATGAATCCATCATCAAAAGAGAAAACATAAAGAACATAGTAACTGGAGAAATCTAACACCTATCAATCCTCCTAAGAACTATTACCACTCCTCATACATATCCCCAAACTCCCATGGTATCTGATAAACCTGACTGAAACAATGTTTGTTTACATTAATTTTGTTATATTGTTTCATAATAAATGTGATTGTAGTTTATATATATGTCTTTTTAATTTATTTATTATCCCATGAAAATATAACACAAGGATGTGATGATCTAAAAGATATCAAGTGCTTCTCTACCTTATCTATTTTGGTACATACCCATGATACTTATTGTGAAACATTATTATGGAATGCTATCTTAATATATCCTTATTTCATCTAATACTTCTCATATAATCTGATTGTTTATTATTATTTTTGTTACTTATGTTCATCATAATGGTATTATTGATTATTAATTTCCCTATATTTTTTATCCACTATGTATTAATATGAAATGGAATTTAAATGGTATATTCATTTTTTTATAATCATGTTAATTGGAAATAAGGGGATATTTTATTTGAAATTATTATTTATATTTATCCTAAATTTCTGTCCATATGAATCAAAATTTGATTAATGTCTCCTATTATTCATTAATTTTTATTAACATTTTCTTTAAAATAAACTTTTCCTCCTCATTTATATATGTTAATTCCTTTATATGTCTGTATTTAATTAAATATTATGGAATATATTAGCATATAAGTTTTAAGATTAGATAACTTCGTTGTCTTCAAAAATATGTAGATAATTTCCTTATTTGATGCTTGTATTTATTTTATTAAAAATTGAAATTTAATTCTAATATTTTTATTTCAAACTAGCATAGCATGGATTATATTATAATGGTTAATAATGGAGAATTTAGTGTAATCATAATAAAACATTTCTTTTTCCCCATATATACACACACTATGGGTATTTAAACCCAATTTACATTGATGTTGGTAGTGGAAAGTTACTTTTTGAGTTAGTGTATAATCATTGGATATTATTATGGCTTATGGAAGGAGTAAAGTGATACATTTTTTCTTTCCACTTGGAGATGAGTAATTTTTTATAACAAAACTTATATTTCATTTCATATATCATACTACTTTGGGATTCCATATCCTTTATCACCTTTTAGATATATTTTCATTATTGTATAATTCGTACTCTCTATGATATTCATATTGGATGATTATTTATATTTATTTAAGTTATAGTATAATTTCCATTAAATTATTAAACCATGTTTCATGTCTTTTAATTTTAAAATGAGGAAGTTGTTTTAAAAACAATTGTTTCATAAATACATATGTATTTAATTGGATTATGTAACAGTAGTTACCCATTACACATCCTATACTTTGTTTGATTCATTAATTGTATGAACTGGTTATATCATCTATAAATTGTCTTATTCCTTGTTTGGATAACTACTAGTACACTTTGAGGAATTTATATTTAAGATTTGTTTGAATGAGTTTGGTAATTATGGTTTACTATGATGATTTGAATATAATTTTTTTCTATAATAGAATGGATAGAAGCTGAAGGTATCCTATTGATTGGATCCCAACCGAGTTTCAAAAGAATTTTGATTTATTTTTATATTTTTCATTTAATATTGCTTCATATGGAGGTCTTATCAGTTTTACATTTTATAACTATGTTTTAAGTACTTGGTTATATTGGTAAGATGTTACCTTCCATAAAAAAATTGGATTTCAAAAAAACTATTATTTTTTGTATCACAATGGAGAGATGAGACAATATTTTATCATCCATGGATGGAATGAAAGGAGTGGTATATAGATTTTGATATTTGGTCAGTTTACATTTATGAAAAATCACGTGGAATATAGTATTCTACTACAATTATACAATGATACCAACATACCTGATAAAAATAATGAAAATATTTATTTTTAGAGAGTGAAAAAATTAATGGATGATGTCAGCACTCTTATATGTTGGTAATGTAAAAAAATGAAAAAATTAGAATTCTTAATGCTGGTAAATCATGTAAAACCCATGTATGAAATTTTTATTACTTCCATTGATTATATTATTAACTTTTTGAAAGACTTACTTCCTAATAATGGAGATATCCCCTCAAGTCATTATGTTGAATGGAATTTAATTACCCATCTTATATTTTCTACTAAACAAAATTCTTGCTCTACTAAAATATTAGTGCTTATTTAGGGAGGAAATATTAGACCATAATGACTATAAATAACATGGTATAACTCAATGGAATCCAAATTCTCTTGTCTCGTTGGAAGTTATGTGGCACTTTAGATTGATTTCTTAGACTCAAAGTCTATTCATGTCTATTAAAATCACAAAAATAAGTGATAAAATGATATTGATAGAATTAAAGATAATTATGATTTGGTTTATCATATATATTGATTAACATGGAATATATTTGATGCAGGAAATCTTGATTTTTAAGTCGAGGTGTGTAATTTTATGTAGGGTCTCTCCTCTAATGGTTTTATTCTTTTTTTCCAGATTCTTACTTCTTATAGAAATTTTCCTATTTTTATTCATGTTTATATTCTTCCTCCAAGGAAATGTATAAAAAACATTCAATTCCTTGAGTATACTAATATTTTGGCCTTTTAATCCAGATAATGAAATAAATGTCTACTTGAAACCCTTAATATATAAGTTGAAGCAACTTTAGGATGTAGGTGTGCACACTTTCAATGCTTATTTAAAAAATATATTTCAGATGCGACCTTCCCATCTTTATATAATAAATGACTTCCCTACTTATGAAATAATTTCTGGTTGTATCCTGAAGGTAAAACTATCATGTCATATTTTCATGAACAATACAAAATAAATATGACTTAAATATCATCAAAATTTCAGTTTCATTGGGCATCAATGATTCTTTCCAATAGATCATCCTTACAAGAAGAATCACCTGAGGTTTAATAATATTATAGACATGAAAAAGATACCACATTGTATGACAGGGATTGAAAAGATTAATTAATTACAAGATGATATTTTTTCTTTAAATAAAGGTCTAATGAAATATAAAATGATGAAGAATGTTTACACTGAATCCACATACAATTAGAAAAATAAAAGCATCTTTTATGAGTTGGCATATTGGTTAAACAATTTGTAACCTCATAGTTTAGATGTAATGGACATTGAGAAAAATATATTTTAAATTTCACTTTTAATTCTTCTAAATACCAAGGGGATGACCAAATTTGACTTATGATTTGAACATGAATTCTTAGATTGTTTTTTTTCAACCGTAACTACATCAAATGTGTTCCGGTGAAAATAATTAGAAATTTCCCTATTTTTCTTAAGTGATGACACATTTAGGGAAAAATAAATTTCTACAATTATTGAAGAATATCAAGTTTCTTGAAGGATATTCAAGAAACATATATAAATGATTCAAAAGAATATATTTGAAACTAAAATATCTAAAAACTCATGATTAACACATATGTCTTCATAAATTAATTCCAATAGAAATATGGAATATACTATTCAATAGTTTAAGGGTTATGGTGATTCAATTATGAAATTTTTTAAAGAACTATGTGATAAATTATTATTAAAGTCTTTCTTGATAAAAATGAATCAATAATCTCACATAATTTTGTTTAATTTGGAGAAAATTTTTCCTCCATCGTTTTTCACATGCATGATGCATTTAACAGTCCATCTTCCTACTGAAACACTTATTGGGGAGCTATTTATTTTCTATAGATGTATCCTATAGAAATAAATATGTGAACATTGAAGTTATGTGTCTGGAACAAGATTCTTTCTAAATGTTCCATTGAGAGAGATTATCTAGCTCAATAATGTATAGATTTTTGTTCAATGTATTTTTCCAATATGAACACAGGATGTTACTGGCCAATGATAAAAGAGGATGAGAAGTATTAAGAAATTGTGACCTAATTTCCATCTCTTCTAAAAATAGGAGGAACTCTTAGGTCATATACATTAGCTATATTGATCTTTTAATGGAATGATATAGAAGAACACAAAATCTTGGTTAACTGTGGTTTGTTCGATAACTATATCAAGTAAGTAATTTTGATATGTATATTTTATCTTATACTATTTCATTTCACATATACCTTAATCTATAATTATCATTATATATATATAATATAAAATAATTATAAGTAGATTTCATCGTTATTTTCCTTTGATAAGGAGAGACATTTTATTACAAAGAGTTTCCTGATTGGTTGAAATCAATGGCATGGCCATTACATTAATCAATTTTTAAATATTTATATATATTTCAGGTATTGATTATACCTATTGAATCTGACTCTCAAGAATTAAGAGTGTTAGATTTTTTCCAAATTATTTGGTTCATAAATGAAAATATTTAATCATCAATGAGTATAAATTTGTTAGAAATGATTGATTAAGGAATATGAGAACACAACATGATGGAATTATGTTATCTTAAATAAAAAACTATTATTCCAATAAATCAAATAGTTGGCCTCAATATAAAAATGTTTCTTATTATGGATTTTTTTTTTGAAAAATACTATTATTGAATTACTACTCTCATGGGTGATTCATTATAATGAAATAAAAATGGATTGATTCAATGTTGTGGCTGGGTACATTTATTGATGGATATGAATTTATATTTATTGACATAATGCACTTTTTATATACTAAGGAACCATATATTTTGGAATCAATAGAAGAACAAGTGTTTTATATGAAAGCTAATCTCAGACCAAATTATATTATAATTATTGAAGTATTCCAAAGACATAATTTTGATAATGGTGGAGAAAAATTTAACACCATTAATTCCCCCATTGGTGTTGACCAAAATATTGTATTTAATAACTTAAATTGTCTAATTATGAGAAATGATGTTGAACCTAATGTATTGGTGGGTAATATATATAAGCAACCATATATATTCACACATCATTCATTTTATCATGACGTGGGTTTCTTGGGTTGGTAGTACTATAATTACATTAATTATGTTTTAGTTTGGGATGGTATGTTTATTTTAGTTTTATTTTTTTTGTTTCCTTTAATTAGATTTATTTCAATTCATAACATCAGGATTAAAAATAGTTTTCAGAACATGTATAACTTGATTTAAAATTACAATTTCTAAAACATGTCAGATATTTTTTATGTATATTTGACATCTAATTTGTATGAATTATGGTTAAAAACTATTTTTAAAAAATACACATTTCATTATTATGCATATTATAAACGATATTTATGAAATTATTAGAAAGAAACTATTTGATAATGATCAATTACTATATAAACTAAGTATTCTTGTTGTGTTTCCCTTAGTAATAATAATAATTATAATATTCTTCATTTTATTTACCTTTAATTTCATCTTTTTATTATTTATTAAATGTATTTTAGGTACATTCATCTAAAAAAAAGTTTACCTCTTCTCAGCCTACTAGTAGGGGTCAGCAACATGGCCAATCGAGCGGGGGTGCTACTAGAGCTACAAAGAGCACCCATTGTACCTTTTCACAACCATACCAACCAACATACATACCGTCTAAAACATTTTTCCACCTATACATGATCCTCTATGGATATTCCTATCTATACCTCCATCAGTATCTTATTTAGTCTCTACTTCGCATATACCACTTCTATATCCTATGAAGTATCCACATAACTCTTATCATTATCCTAACATTTCTATTCCATATCCATTTTGTAATCCTATCCATCCAGGATTTGATGATTTTTATGATAGCCCTACTCTTTATTTCGTATTTGAACATGGTTTATTACATTTATTTACACTTAAAACAACTCATAATATCCATAGGTGTAATGAATTGAGAAATTAGAAACATTACATAACAACTTAAAACCTAAAATATAGTATATTAATTTAAAAATTCTTTAGCATGAACAAATCATTCCTTCGTACATAAAACCACATGGGATAACCTGAGGACATAAATAAGAAATGGGTTAGATATAAATCCTGTAAGATAATAAACATGAAATAACATGAGGATAATAAAGAATGTTAGATAAGGTATATCAAAGGATCATAAAGGAACATTAATAATGAGTCATGACATATCATTATAATAATAACATGGGAAATGTGGAAACAACATACAATATGATATTATAATGAGCAAAAGCTCATTACACAAGGAGGAGCATGAGTCAAAGCTCATTACACATGGAGGATGACAATTCAAAACTCATTTCACACGAAGGAGAATGTGTCAAAACTCATTTCACATGAAGGATAATGATTCAAATCTCATTTCACATGACATATCATGATACTAAACATTACCCAATATATTGGAGATCTATTTGGGCACACCCTTCATAATCATTACATTCCCATGCTTAAGTGTGCCACATAGATCATATAACATGGATTCATTCATCATCTTAATTTAATTCCACGATCAAAGAATTTTGAATAAATACATTTAAGTCCCAAATAAATAATTATTAGTGCATAAAGGTGAATACCATTTATATAGAAATGAGTATGGTATTCACTACACAATTATCTAGGCCTGAAAAGCCGTGATGCAATTTCGGCAGCTTAATGGTGTCATATAGAAATTTATAAAATGGTGTGATGAGAGAGAAATGGGTCTATTGTCATTTAGACTTAAAATTGATAGTATAAGGGATATTTAAGAACATATATTAACATATAAAAAAGTAAATTAAGAGACATAACATAAAAGGGAAGCTTGATAAAAGAGGAGGCTGGAAGATCCCTTGCAGAATTTCTGCATAGTAACGAGGGTACATAAGGGATCATAAAGGGAATAAATAAAAGTCAAAGGTGGATAAAATAATGTATAAATATAATGTACATCAAGGTTATCATGGAACATCATATCCCAATATATGAAAAATAATTTAAGAAACATAATATAAAAGTGCTTGAATGGATATGAGAAGAGAGAAATTCCTTAATTTAATGTGTGACTCCAAAGGCTTAGGAGAGGCTTATTGGGGGCTTGGGGGAGCCTTGGAAGGAATATAAGGAGTAGAGATCAGTGTTTTTATTATCTTAAAGGATTTTTAGTTTATATTAATGGGATATTGGATTGGTCTATATAGGAAAGGAGGGGGATTTCTTTATTATTTTTATTTTCGACACTACATAATAAAATATTCAAAACTATAAACCATACCATGGTTTATGACCATGGTTTCTACAAAAGGTTATGGTTTTAAATTATTTTATAATTTCAAGGGATGAACTTTTTAATATATTGTTCTTGATTATGTGGAGGTGAGTCACATTCTCAAAGAAATAATTTTAAAATATTAAAATATTTTATAAGTCTTGGAGGATTCACTAAGGATTTATAAAATAAATCAAAATAACCATAAATTTTCATTATTTAAAATTAAACACACACACACACACACACATATATATATATATATATATGTGGATAAATTTTATAGTATTTATTACATCACTATTGGTCCATTATGATGTCATAAAACACAATGTATATTTATATGATATTTAATTTTTAATCAGAAAATTGACAGTCTTAGAAAATTATGAAAAAAACACTCTTGGATAATTGATAATTCCTAATTCCAATATAATAATAATTTTATAAATATGATAATTTTAACTTTTAAAATAAAAACTGATATTTATTGAAAATTGACGGATTTTGACAAAAATAATTTTCAAACCTTAATAAATTTACATTTGACATCATAAAAATTATATGATCATATATATTTAATTAAAAAAATTTAATAATAATATTTTATCAAAATATTATGTATTTTATAAATCCATTAATTCGCCAAAATAGATTTCTTAATTGAATTTGAATATTAAACTAAAATACTATTTGTAGTTTTAAAATCATTTAGAAAGTAACAATAATAGGATGAAAGTACATTCCTTATTTTATAAAAAATAATGTTTATATTTTTATTTATAAGGTCTTGATAAATATTCATTTATTACACTAGAATACACCATAAGAGTAAGTTGCACGATGGTGGGGCTTTCATGGGGACGTTCGGTGAACATGGTTTGGGTTGTGATCTCGATGAGCATAAACTTCACCCATAAAAAAGTTTTGATCATGGATAAGTTATTGGATCTTAGCTTCAATTGGTCTAGGGAAAATCTCATAAATACTATCTCCCACAGAATCTATGATAAATGGGATTCATAGGATATGATCCTTTTTCTCGAGGCCATCACTTCAATTGTATTTTCCAACATGATTTTTTAAAACCCTATATTAATACTAGTCATGTGATCACTGTTCAACGACTATATTAACAAAGACAATGATACTTAAGAGTCATTTAAATCCAATTGGATATATTAAAAAAAAATTACTTGTGTTTTCTATATCCATAATATATTTAATTAAATCAAAATAAAGGAAACATTATTCCTAAATGTTTGGGTCATTACAATCTTCCACCTTTAAAAAAATTCATCATCAAAATTTCCTTTTCCCACACTAAAATATATGAGGGTAACTCTACTTCATCACCTCCTCTGGTTCCCACATTGCTTCTTCAAACTTTTGGTTTCTCCACAACACCTTTACGAGGGAAATTTTCTTATTTCGTAGAACTTTTTCCCTATGATCTATGATCTTCATTGAATGCTCCTCATTGGAAAGGTCATTATCCAATGGTACCACCTATAGACTGAGTACATGGGATGGGTCTAGTATTTACTTTATTAAGATGGATACATGGAATACATTAGGTACTTGAGATAGGTTCGGTGGGAGTGTTAGTCGATAGGCTACTGATCTGATGTGATCAAGGATCTAAAAAAGGATAATGTACCTTGGACTAAGATTTCTCTTCTTCCCAAACCCTTTCACTCTCTTCCATGGATATATGCATATGAATACCTTGTCTCCAACATAAAACTATAGGTCTCGTTGATGTTTTTCATCATAGCTCTTTTTTTGACTCTGGGTATCTTTGATGTGATGATGAATGGTCTTAGCCTTCTCTACTATTTCTTTGACCATTTCAGGACCTGGATGTTTTTATTCTACAACTCCATCCCAACATGTTGGTATTCTACACCACTTCCCATAAGGGGATTCACAGGGGTCCATTTTTAAGCTTGAGTGTAAATTATTGTTGTAAGAGAACTCCACCAGAATAATATGTTGTCCCCATAATCCTTTGAATTCCATTGAGGAATATCTCAATATTTCTTAATGTATTTGGATAATCTACTCAAATTGTTCATTAGTTTGAGGGTGATAAACCATACTGAAGTTCATCTCAGTGTTTAGAGCATACTGGAGACTTTTCCAAAATGCATAAGTGAATCATAGATCTTGATCAGACACAATCGATAGTGGTACTCCATGTAGCCTTATCACTTATATGATGTATATTCACGCGACTTGATATAATGATAATTCTTCTTGAATCACAATAAAGTGTGTAGTATTTGTAAGATGATCCTTAACAACTCAGTTAGCATTGTTTCCTTTGGATGTATTCAGAAGTCCATGACAAAGTCTATGGTGATTTGTTTCCCATTTACATATTAGTATGGGTAATGATTGGATCATATCCTTTGACTTATACCTTTCAGCCATCACTTTTTGACATATGATACACTTTGATGTATATTCCACAATCTCTTTCTTCATGTTATCCTACTAATTGTTCTCTTGAATATCTTCATACATCTTTTTTTTCCTAGTTAAATGAAGAAATTCAAACTATATGAATCATCCAAAATTTATTTATTTTACTCAGGATTTGATTTAACACATAGTCTTGACCCAATTCTCACAATTCATTCTTCATTAACACTAAACTCTAAGGATTTCCCTTTTCTGGTAGTTTCTACTTTCTTCTAATTCCCACATTTCCTTTTTGAGCATCCTTTCACCTTTATAAAAGATATGATAGAACAATAATTTGAGAAAGGATTAATGATTTTCCTTTGTTTATGATTCCCATATTAATTCTTTTCAAATACAAGAAGATTAGATCCTTTTCAATTCTCATTAATGATAGAATTGTTGGGTCCTTTCTACTTAGAGCATCTTCCACCATATTTTCTTGCCCAAGATGGTAATATATTGAGAAGTAATAATCCTTGATATGATCTAACCCTATTCATCGGAACATATTAATATCTGTCTATGTTAATATATTTTTGAGACTTTTGTGATCATTATATATTTCACACTTCTCCCCAAAGAGATAATTCCACCAGATTTTCAACGCAAAGATCACAACTGGTAACTCTTGATCATGCGTGGGATAGTTTTTCTAAATTATTTTCAACTACCTTAAGGCATATGCAATGAATTTTTCATTTTTCATCCACACAAAACCCAATACCTTTATTGAAGAATTGATGAAAATTATGAAAATGTCTCCACATGAGGGTAGTGAGAGAATAAGGGCAGGGATAAGTCGCCTTTTCAACTCCATGAAGCTTTCTTAACATTCATCATTCCAAGAGAAATTGACTTCCTTTTGAGTTATATTGGTAATAGGGTTTGAAAATTATGATAAATATCTTAAAAATCATTGATAATATCCAGCTAACCTAAGGAATCTATGGATATCTATCATAGATGTTGACCTCGACCATCCCTTAATTACTTTTTGTCATGGAAGGATCCATGTATATCCCATTTTTTATGATGATATACCCCAAGAATGTGACTTCCTTTTTCCAAAAATTACACTTACAATACTTTACAAAGATTTTCTCATTTCATAAGGTCTTTAGCACATTACTCAAATGCTCCTTATGATCCTCCTTGGTTTTAGAGTATATTAAAATATCATCTATAAAGAGTACCAAAAATTTATTTAGGTAATCTCTAAAGACTATATTCATAAATTCCATGAATATTTTTGGATTGTTGGTGAGTCTGAATGGCATCACTATGAACTCATGATTCTCGTACCTTATATGAAAATCAGTCTGGGGGATATCCTCCTTCTTCACCCTTACATGGTAATATCATAATCGTAGAACCACCTTGGAGAAGTATTGTGCTCTACGTATCTGATCGAACCAATCATCAATTCATCATAAAGGAAACCTTTTCTTTATCAAGATATTTTTGAGATCATGATATTCAATGCAAAGTTGAATTGACCCATTCTTCTTCTTGATGAAGATGATTGGTGAACCCCATGTTGAAGCACTTGGTTATATAAAACCTTTATCCAAATTATCTTATAGTGGTGTCTTTATCTCCCCATGTTCCATAATAGCCATCCCATAGATATTCAAGGTTATTGGAAATTCCCCAAGTATAAGATCAATTGGAAACACAACCACTCTATTATGAGGAAGACCAGACAATTCCTCGGGAAAAAAATTAGTGAATTCCCTCATAATAGGAAAATATTAAAGGATGGTTCTTTCTATATACTCAATAATCTGAGCAAGATACACATTCTTATAGGGCAGTAATATCCATACTTGAGATGATGGTTCCAAAGAATATTCATCCTTATCCTTCCACTTGTATAGAATTTGGGGTCAATTCTCCATATGGTGATTGATTTCCCTCTCATGGAAATTTATGATGGATCTATATAGGAAAATATAATCAATGCTCACAATTTCATCAAATTTCACCAAGATAAGTATAATGAGGTTCTCTGGGAAGTTTAATAAAAAATTGTAATAGGGGAGGTGTTATATACACGGGATGTGATGTTTTCCCCATTTTTTGTTTTCACAAACATCTCTACTCCCATGCATTGTGGTGGTGATTGGATGGTTCTACTAAAATTTCGTGATATAAAATAATTCATAGAACTATGGATGGTAAACCTACCTTTCACTTTTATAATTCTAGTTCTAATTTATCTAATATGGACTTAGATATGAGTACTTTTAAACTATTAAACACATAAAGGGGATTCCAAGGACAGTAAAGGGATAACTTATAAACAACATTTATCCACTTAACCACTGAGATTATATAATTCAGTCTATGTTTTTCATGATCTAATTCCTAACATATATTCTTATCATCATTTTTTGTTCCCTTAATAGTGGTTTTTAATGAGCTTATAAATTTACCAAATCATATCCATCAGGAGTGTCAAAATAGGTGCGTCATAAGCCCATTATCGTATACTAGGTTACTCAGAGTTAGACCCTAAAAACCTTGTCATATTTGTTACTACTAGATACATCTATGCCAAATCCATGTCCACATGTAGTATCCAGACATGGATATATTTTCTTGATAAAAAACTTAAACTACACTTACCAATATTTTGGGATGTTCTTTTACACATAGTCTTATCCCTACGGGTTTTCAGAAGGGTTTTCTATTCCTAATCCCAAAAATAACTAAACCTATAATTTGATGCTCACTATAATAACCCTTATATTTATTTCATATTTAAACAAGATTTATTACATAGATTTACACTTAAAACAACTTATAAGATCGAGAGGTATTGTGTCTTGGGAAATTAATAACATTACATAAAAACATAAAAATGAAATAAAACATATTTATTTAAAACCTATTTAACATGACCAAATAATTCCGTCATACTTAACACTACATGGTATAACCTAAGGACATATATAAGAAGGCAATGAGCTATAAATCCCAGTAAGGGAATATACATGGAATAACATGAGGATAATAATACATATTAGATAATAAGTATCATAGCATCATAAAGTAACATGAATAATTAGTAATGGTATAGAATGATAATCATAACATGGTAAATGTGGAAACATCATACAACATGATATTATCATGAGCCAAAGCTCATTTCACATGGGGGAGCATGAGTCAAAGCACATTACACATGGAGGGGCATGAGTTAAAACTCATTTTACATGATGGAGCATGATTCCAAGATAATTTCACATGAAGGATCATGAGTCAAAGATCATTTCACATGATGTATCATGATACTAAACATTACCTAATGCATTAGAGTGATATTAGAGCTCACCCTTCGTAATCATTATATTCTCATGCTTAAGTGTGCTATATAAATCATAAAACATGTATTCATTTAAAATAATAATATAATTACATGAGAATAGAATGTATAATAAATACATGTTAGCCAAAATAAATATGTATAAGTTCATAAAGGTGAATAATATTTATATAGAAATGGTTATGGTATTCACTACACAATTATCTTGGTATGAAAAATCATGATGCAATTTCTATAACATAACGACATCATATAGAAATTCATAAAATAGTTTGATGAGAGTGAAAGAGATTTATTATGACTTAGACTTGAAATGTATAGTATGAGGGATATTTAAGAACATATACCAACATAGTAAAAAGGAAATTAGGATCCATGACATAAAATGGATGCTTGATAAAAGAGGAGGGTGGAAGATCCCTTACGGAATTTCGACATAGTAATGGGTGTACTTAAGGGTTAATAAAAGGATTAAATGAGATTAAAATGGATTTATAATAAATTATACATAAATTGGACAGTAACAGGATCATGTAAAACCATATCCCAATAAATTAAAAAATAATTTAAGAAGCATAATATAAAAGAAGTGCTTGAATGAAAACGAGAAGAGAGAAATACCTTACGTGGATGTGTGACTCCAATGGCTTAGGAAAGGATTATTGGGAGATTTGGGACACCTTATGAAGACTATATGGAGTATATATTAGTTTTTGGATGAGCTTAAAAAAGATTTAGTGAAGATGAATGGGAGTTTGGTTGGGTTTTAATAGGAAAGGAGTGAGATTTTTTTTATTATTATGGTTTTCGACACTATATAATAAAATATTCAAAACTAAAAACCATTACATGGTTTTTTACCATGGTTTATAACAAAGGGTAGTGGATTAAATTATTTTATAAGGTAAGGGGCCTAACTTATTAAAATATTTTCCTTTCTTATGTAGATTTGAGTCACACTCTCAAAGAAATAATTTTAAAATCGTAAAATATTTTAAAAGTCTTGGAGGATTCCCAAGGCCTTATAAAATAAATTAAATAAACATTAAATCACATTATTCTAAATTAAAAACATATATTGGTCCTATTATAACTTTTATAGTATTTATTTCATCACTATTGGGCCATTATGATGTCATAAAACACGATGTATATTTATATGGTATTTAATTTTTACCTAAATATTAGATTGTCTTAGAAAATTATGAAAAATTCCCCATTGGATAATTTCAACATCCTAATTCAAAAAATAATATTTATTTTATATAAATAATTTTCTAATTATTTTAATTTTCTCTTTTAAAATAAAAACCTACATTTATTGAAAATTGATGGGTTTTGATAAAAATAGTTTTCAAACCATAATAAATGTTACATTTGACTTCATAAAAATTATATGATCATTTATATTTAATGAAAAAAATTTAATAATAATATCTTATTTAAATATTATTTATTTCAAAAATCAATTAATTAATCAAAATAGATTTCTTAATTAAATTTTAATAGTAACTAAAAATACTATTTATTCTTTAAAATTTATTTACAAAGTAACAATAATAGAATGAAAAGATATTCCTTATTTTATAGAAAATAATGTACATATTATTATTTCTAGGGTATTGATAGATATTGATTTATTACACCAGTATACGTCCTAAGAGTAAGATTCTTGATGGTGTGGATTTCATGGGGTCGTTCAATGAACATGGTTTGGTTCGTGATCTTGATGAGCTTGAATTTATATCATAAATGGTTCCTCTCATGCTTAAGTTGTTGGATATCAACTTGGTATTGGTCAAGGGTAAATTCCAAAAAATGTTATCTCCATCAGAAGCTCTAATAAAAGGTTTTCATAGTGTATGATCTTACAGGTTGAGGCCATCACTTCCTTTGTCTGTGCCAAAAATATTTATTAAAACCCTATATTTATACTAGTCATATGATCACTGTTAAATGACTATATTAACAATGATAATGATATATAACTATCATTTAAATCCAATTGTATATAATAAAACCAAAAAGTTCATTTTTTTCTATATCTATAAGAAATTTAATTAAATAAAAATAAAGGGAATTTTATTCATAAATTTTCAGGTCATTACTATTGTGGTCCTTCATGTTCCAATCCACCCTGTGTAGATGGCCCAGTGCATGATTTGGAACAAACACATCCTTTAGATACTACTGATGCAGAATAACCCATAGATTGATCAAAGCCTAATGAATATTCTTGATTATGTTATGGTTATATGTGTGTCAAATTATATCTGATAATTTTTTGTTTTATTCTTCTTTGAATTAATTATACTTTTTTATCTGATTCAGTGGGATCTTTTAATAGGGATCATTGGAACACCCATATCCTTGAAGCCTTGAACTGTCACACACAAATAATGGTATATTACAATGTATATAATCAAACGATAGGTAAAAATATAAGAAAATGTAGATGTTTCATGGAATATTTTTCCACATATAGTGATATAATTATAATGTAACAAGTCTCATGAAGAAATATTAATAACCAAATCATGGAGAATGAATGAGAGAATTTATGGGTAAGAAAATTTGTTAAATTGAAATATATATTATTATTTTATTTATATGAATTTTCATGTTCATTGCATCATTGATTTAACTTTATCAATAGTTAAGCTATGATGGTTACACAATTGATGGAACATGGTGAATTGCGACGATCATATAAACATGAGTTATACTATGGTTGGAAGAGTATAATCCACACTGAGTTAATGGGTGTACCAATTTTAAAAAAATTTATAAATAAAAATACTAATAAATGATTATTTATTGGAAGAGTAGTGAGTTTAAGGTATTCTTAAAAATTAATGTGTTGTATTAAAAACAAAATTCTTATTAATTGTGTTGATTATTTGTTTTTAGGATGTTTTAGAAAGAAAAAAATAAGAATGCTATGAAGTATATCCACACTTTGGGTCACTCTATAATATTGGATCATGAGAGGTGTCGTCTAATTTTAATGAACAACAGTGTTTTACTATGCAGTTACAAAACAGAACAAAACTAAATATTTTTTGACATTAAGTAAATATAAGGTAAAAAATATATAAATATAAAATGACATAAAAAAATAAAGACTACAATAATCCCTAATAAAATTACTACATAACGCAAAACAAATATACCCCAAAAGTAGACACCTGTACACCTCAATGATATATATAAACAACAACCAACTCCCAAACTCCTATTAAAAACCTTGATCATCAAAATAAAAAAAACTAATTACCTCATAAATAACAAAAAATTTATCTACTATTGTGGAATCATTGGTCACACTAGGGATTTTTTTCATGAATCCTAAGAGATTGATGGTGGAATTAGATCTATTGTATTATATCAATCATGATATTAATAAATGTGGTTTGAATTTTACTATATAAATTTTATTTTTGTTTATCATGGACAACTGTAAAGTAATTATAGTAATATATATATATATCAGTTTCTATAGATAATGACCGCAAGACTATATCGATGGGGCAACATGATAAAGAGAGAGAAGGCTCAATTATATTGAAAAAAATCATCAAACAGATGGATGATGATGATGAGAGGAAGAAAATAATGTTTCAAAAACCTTTGATGGAATATCCATATTATTACCCATGTATAGAACAAAATAAAACATAGAGAAGGAATTATAATATATATTTCATTAAAAATGTTGGACAATCCATTAAATAAATACATTCCATATATATTGGTTTCTTATTATGAGAGTATAAATAAATGAGTTTTATGCCTATAGAGAGTAGTAAATTTCTAAATCTAAATTTCTAAAAAGCAGTGATTGAGCTTGAAATCGATGGAACTTTGGTGTCTATGTCAAAGGGTGGGGTTGGTCTCTCTAAATCTGGTATACCAGATGTCCATATAATGGGCTACTTGTGAGGAGATAAGTAATAAAATAAAAGTATGAATTGT
This sequence comes from Viscum album, assembly GCA_963277665.1. Taxonomy (NCBI): domain Eukaryota; kingdom Viridiplantae; phylum Streptophyta; class Magnoliopsida; order Santalales; family Viscaceae; genus Viscum; species Viscum album. The sequence goes on along the minus strand of OY728134.1, from coordinate 1,156,343,399 downwards.
TATTTTATAATAAATTAGATGTAAGTAACTTGTTGAAAAAGGGAGAGAAGTAATCATGAATATACCCCTTTGAATTTCATTGATAAAAATATTTTTATAGGAAAATATAGATTTAATAACAAAGTATATAGTAAATAATACCTTTGAATTTGTAATTCCAAAGGGGGAGTAAGAGTGCATCAAAACTCCATACAATATTTTAGAGAATTATGGAATAGATGGTGCAGTATGACTTATGATAAGATTAATAAAAAAACTGAAGGTAGGGAATGTTGAAAGAAAAATGTTGTGTGTTGGATATTTTTCTATTAGTTATTGGATTTTTTGATAATAAATGTATTGACTTTTAAAAATAGTAATGCATTAATAAGGATCAAAATGATAACCATATTTAGGGACCATTATTTGTGGAAATGACACATAATTTTCATATACATAATTGATTTTTGATGATTAACATAGAAAATAAATCATAGATATATCAGGGAAACTAGAGAGAATACATTAAGAAATAGAAAACATATGGTAAAGGAAGTCTATCATAGATATGCATTAGAGGATCTGAATAATTGAATCATTATTAAATACTAATGGTTTGATCTTTAATTTATGTGTTTCACTATGTCTATTCAGGTATAAAAAGGTTGAAGAAGAAGAAAAATCTTGAATAGACCCATTTAGAATAAAATAGAAGTGTTTTGGTGTAGTATTAGCTCATCATAATATAATATTTTGAATCAAACCAGAAATATTACTTCACAATTATAATTTAGAGAGCTGAAGAGTAATTTCACCATTAATAATGTTCCCATGATGGAATTTTTCTTGTGTTAGTGAAAAAGGAAAGCTATGGTGGAATAATGTTTTTGGTAGTCATGTCACAAAAGAATAGGTTTCACCATGAATATGACCCAATAAAAAAATTGTGTGGGTGTATCTGGACATGAATGGGGACTTTAATCATAGAGATGAAGACAACAACACAATAATATGATCTCTTCTCCTTATTTTTTGCATTGCATCACACCCCCTATTGCTGATCCATAACCGCTAATTTTGAAGGTACCACTCACTGCCACTACTCTACCACCAACATAACATGATCACTATATTTCTTCTAGATTTATCCACCCTCTCTATATTTGGTTTTTCATATCTCCTTCACTAAACTAGTCACACCACATATGACCGCCACTATAAAACACTAGCTTCTATATGAAGGATTTGTGATACACCAACTTTCTAAGTTATGTCTGCCACACATAAGGCTAGAGTTTATCACGTAAGTCCTGATACATTTATGTCTCCTTCCACTATCAATTTTAAAAAAATTTCATTTTCTTCCTCACCAAGACACAACCTATCATCTTCTACCCATCACCCCAACCACCTCTTCCATTAATGACATCATTTTTGTACACAGTAAAGACTATAAAACTTTTTTTCATAGTATAATATAAATATATAGAGTTTATACATCAAAATTATGTTGGAATTAAATGAAACAACACACGGAAAATAATATTATGGAGGAAAAATATTATCACGAGGTTTCATTTAGAATATATCCTTATGTTGAACAAAAGGAAAAAAATTATTCATATTCTATTTAAATAATTTATTAATATAATTAATTAAATTCACTAAAAACTAATATATCTCTAATTCACTCCAAATTTACACCCAAGAGTAAACATTTCATCCTTAACATTATAGAACATTAAAAATATTTATCTTAGGACACTTAATAATATAAAATAATATTTTTCCTCTTAGGTTTGAAATGAAGAAAATGACCTTGGTTTTTTATGAACAAAAAAAACATGGGATTTGTAGACCTTTCCATTTGACACACCTTTAAAACTTTTCATCCTCATGAGTACCAATATAATAATTTTATCGAAAATACTTAGGCATAAGAATTGGTAAAAACATTTCTTTATGAGTACTTCCATAAATGATAAACTATCAAAAATTCTCAAGAAAAAATACAATGAAGGAAACAAATGGAATGGAATCAAAACTTACATAACCAATTTAACCATAATGTACCGAATGGAATAATTCTAACTAAAATAAAATAAAAAAAATCCTAATTGAACCAAATAAACCTTATATAATCAAAATTAAACCAATAATTTACAGTGAAACCCACCCGAAAATGAGTTGGTCCAAACAAAACAAAATAGACCAAAAAAATATTAAATCGAACTAAATAGATCTTAATAAACTTAAATGGAATACCAAAGATAAAAAACTCTATGATCCATTGTCTAATAGAACAATAACTTCTTAAACTAAATGTATCAAACTGAAATGATCAAAACAATATGAAACTAGATGCAAAATAATTGACTCCAACCATAAAAAACTATACAAATACAACTCAATGAGGATTCAACTAAACAAAATTGATTCAAATAAAATCAAATTCAATGTAATGGAAAATAACCCAAACGACACATAAAAAATTGAACTAACAAAATATAAATTAAATTAAATTTAATTGAGATTCCACAAAACAACATGAAATTTTCAATATTGAAGAAAACTGATAATATTTGAACCATACTTAATTTGCTCTGATATAAAAGTGTTAAATCATCCTAAAAAATATTTCTTTAAACCAAACTAAATCAAACCTAGATAAATTAATAAAAAATAATAAAAAATTATTAAAAATAAATTAAAGATACAATATAACCTGAATCAATTCAAAATGTAATATGATTAATATAAATATACCTCCACCAAAGTAATCAATTTTCAATGAAATTTAAATTTAATTATTTCGGTTTTGTTTATAAGTTTCATATTATTCATTATTTTAGTTTTATATTATTCAATATCACTTACATTAATTTTCACTAGGAATCAAAGGACGTGTTCTTCCAAAAAAATTGTTTTGGTTGAGTATAAGGAAAAATAGTTTGAAATGTTGTAAATGAACAAACATAAGAAAATATTTTTAGCTTTTAAATGTTATTTAAAATTTTTATATGTAATTCATAATTAAATATCATTTTTATATTTTCAATAGAGTTACCTAGAATACCTTGATGAGAAAGAATATGAAAACATGAAGAAAAAGGATCATTTGAGGAAGGTATTGTGTGGGGATCACTAGGGGAGAGTCTGATGTCAACCTGGGAAGAGCATTGTCTGCACTAGGTATTGGCCCTCGTCGAGTGCCTATCAAATATCAAAAAGTACCAACATGAAAAAATTTCCTATAGAATAAGATGATGATAAAAATATATATACTAGACTATGTAATAGGTAAAATAGTCATTGAGTACTTCCTGAAATCTATACCAGATTTATATCCACCACTTCAATCAAAGGATTCTATAGTTTTTTATTCATGTAAAGAAACAGTTCACTTTTTAAATGAAGCAGTGGGTTATGAATATGTGGGTAATATTTTTGGTCAAGGTGATGAGACTCTTGGTGATGATTATAATTTTTTTTAAAATGATGTTGGTGCTCGAGAAGATTATACCGGTGAGGATGTTTGTGATGCTAGCGATGATTATGATGGAAATGGTGGTGATGAGGGAGACATTGATCCCCTCTATTTCTGAGTTGATAGAAAATAGAAAAATGCGTGGATGGGGTTTAATGACTAAATATAATCGATTGTGTTGATTTTATATAAATTTTATAGTATTTTAAATGGTTTGATAACTATAAACAAGTAGAAAGTTGGTTAAATGTTAAATATAAAATATATGTATTGTATTGAATCTATAATGTGTTTGGAATTTTGTTTACATGCATTGGTATTGATTATGTAGAGGTATTAGATAATACTTTGTATCTATATGGGGATAGGATGTTATTCCAATGGTTCGAAAGCTGTTGGTATAAATATATTCCAATGGTTTCAATATAAAATGTTGTTATAGTCCAGCTGGGTAGAAAAAGATATACCCACATTTTTCTCAACCATTGGTATAGATATGTACCAATGGCTTATTACAGACCATGGGTATTCCAAAAATTCACAGGGTATATACCAACTATTTCTATAGAAACCATTAGTATATCCATATTAGGAGGTCTTCACACTGAACAGTTTAATGAAACATTTGTATAACCTATACCAAAAGTTTAAAATTGTTGGTGTATGGTACTTTTCCAGTAGTTATTATATGATGGTTTCAATTTTTTCAGTATCATGAGAGAGAAATTATTCCAATTAATGTATATAATTATATGAGTAAACATGATGCATGTAATGATAATGATAATGATAATATTGAGAGAGTGAAAAAATTGAAGGATGCGACCACGACTCTAGTATATTGGTAATGTGGTAAAATGAAAAGTTGGAGATTTTAATATGATTGTTTCATGAGAAAACCATGTATAAATTTTTTAATAATCCCATTTATTAAACTCTAACATTTTTTGGAAGACTAACTACTTGATCATGTAAATATGCCCTTGAATCATTATATGGCATGAAAGTTAAATGACCAAATATGAATTAAAAAAAAGAAATTCTTACTGTATTAAAGTATTATAGCTTATTATGAGAGGAAAATAATTTCCAAAATGATTATATAAATTTTTTCACATCTCAATGGAATCCAAATGCTAATCAAACTCCAAATTTTGTGCTACAATGAGTAATATGGAACTTTACATTGATTTTAAGACTCTTAGATCATTTCATGTATGATAAAATCTCATTAAATAAGAGAGGGAATGATATTGAGAGAAATAAGGATAATGATGAGTTCTTTCATCTTAATGATGGATTTCCATGGAAGAAATTTGATACTCAATAACCAGATTTTATAAATAAGATTCATAGTGTGAGTTTGTGTCTATTATGTAATAATTTTAATCCATTTGGTTATAAGATTACTTTATATAGAACATGGCAGGTTTTCCTTCACATTTATAACCATCCTATATAGATGAGTGTAAAAAATCCATTCAATTTCTTTAGTATATTTATATATGTACCTTTTTATCTAAGAAATGATAAATGCATAATTTTAAACTTTAATAAATGAGTTGAAGTATCTTATAAATGTGGGTATATAAACACATTATTATTATTATTTGAAAGACGTATTTTAGATGCACTTTTTGCTTATATAGATGGGAAAAAAATTTATTCTTAGGAAATGATTTACAGACAAGGAATAAAGGGAAAACATTTGTATCTTATTCATATGAATAATACATGATCTAGAAGATTTAAATATAATCATATTTTTAGTTTCATGGGGAATTGATGATTCTTTCTAGTGGATCATCCATATATGAATAATAATAAAAGGTTTTAAAACACTATTGAAACTGATAATCCATCTCATCATATGTTTTGAATTGATATACTTAATGAATTGAAAGATTTTATTTTTTTTATTCAGGAAAGGTAATATGAAATATATAAAGAGGAAGAATGTTTTCACTAAATTAAATTACAATTAGAAGAAGTAAATTATCTTCTTTTAGTTTCATCATTGGACAACCAATTTATTATGTCATTGTTTAGAAATAATTCACATTGAAAAAAATGGGAAATATTGATTTTATTTCTTTTAATTGTCAAGTTGAAGACAAAATATAATTTATGGTCTCATCGTGACTTGGTAGATTGGGGTATCAGGCCTAAACTACATGATGTGTGTATTAGTGAAATAAAATTTAAAGTTACATCTCCATCTTATGTGATGAAACCTTCAAAAAATAATCTTCTGGATGTAATAGAGGATATCAAGGTTTCTGATGGCTATTCAAGTAACATATAAAAATGGTTCAATAGAAGAGAGTTTATATTGAAATCTAGAAAAACTCATTATTATAAAATCCTTTTAAATGAGTTGATTCTAATAGAAATATATTATATACATTTATATTAATGTAATAGTTCTAGTGATTTTTTTATGTTTATAGATATATTTATTTTGAAATTTTTTCCATGTATTTCATATAATAATTAAATAGGCACCATTATTTTTTATGTTTTAGATAATTTTTTCCTCCATTATTCTTCGCATGCCTGTTGCATCTAAATGTCCATTTTACAACTAAAATACTTCTTAGAGGAATAATTGATTTTTTAGATGTATACAACTTAAATTAATATGTACTCTTTTAAATATTATGTATGAATCACCCTAAAGATTCCATTTTGAATTGTAAACTAGATCAAGAATGTATGGTTTTTTGTTCAATGTGTTTGTCTGATATGACCATGAGAATTAACTAGAAATTAAAAATGTTGATGAGTATTATAATAAATTTGAACAAAGTTTTCCATTACTTCCCTAAAAATTCTGAGTTCATGTATCATAAATATTGGCTACCTTAATCCATGAATAGTGGGAGATAGAACATTTCATGGTCTTATTTAAATTTTATTTGTTTATTGACTATATCAAGTAAGTAAATTAACAAAGTATAAGTTATCTCATCCCATGTAATTTTATATATGTTTCAAACTATTTCTATCTTTTTATAAAGATAACATAAAAAAATTATTAATATAAATAAACATTCATTATATTTTAGAAGGAGTGAGACTTTGTATTGAAAATATTATTCTTCTTGGTTGATATAAAAGGTAAAAGTGTTAATGAAAGAAAATACAAAAAAATATTAATTTAACTTTTAATATTCATTTATATTTCAGGTATTGAGTTTAGTTATTAAATATGTCTCTCAAGAAAAAAATATATTTGGATACTAGTCCTAATTATATGATTCTTAAATTACAATTAATTGTGATTAATGGGTAATTTTTTATATCACTAATTGATAAATTAACATGTGATCACAAAATGATGGTGTTATGGAAACCGAAATGATAAAAGTTTTTTCTAGTATATCAAATAGTATTTATTGATATTAAAATGTATTTTATTATATATTTCTTGAGAAAATACTAATTTTTTATTATTACTCCCTTTGTAAAGTCACTATAATGAAATACATGTGGTTTGATTCAATGATGAGATGGGGAATATTTTCTGAAAACTTGGAATTTAGAATTATTAACATGATTCACAACCTTACTACTGATGATCTATATATTTTTGATTCATTTTTAAAATAGGTTTTTTTTTGTGAAACATCACATGAGACCTAAATTTAGGGTCATTATATAATTAATCCCAAAACATATTTTTGATGATGGTGGGGATAAAATTAACACCATATCTACGCCCGCTAGCCTTATTAAATTAATTACTTATGATGACTTAAATAATTAAATTTTCATATTTTATTGTGAACTACAAGTTGTGGTGGGTAATATATAGAATCAAATATATGTGTTTTCATTTATTTCAGTCTAGATAAAATTTTATTTTTCATTTTGTACTATTCAAATATATCAAATTTTATTTTCATTTTTTATCGAACATGGAAATCATGTGAATTTTCCATGTACATTGGTTATAATTTCCATTGTGTTTCATTTTATAATGTTGACTAGAACTGTATTAGAACCCAAAAAACTAAATAAACTAAAACTATCCAATTTGAAAAAAAAAATCAATATGAATTGAACTGAAACATATTAAAATAATTAGAATGATTGAACATAAACAATCAAACAAGATTTAATTGAACCAAAATGAATCAAATGAATAAAATGAATCCAATAATATGAAGAAAAAAAATCCAAATGAAAATCCCCAAATAAACCAAATAACCTAATTGAAAACACCAATTGAGTGGATGATGAAATGAACAAATAACCTTACACAAACATAAACCAAATAACCATTCCAAAATATGAACAAAATTGACCAACCCAAAAAAAATCTAGATGAACTAATTGAATTAAAAAAATAAACCATGAGACCTAACCTAAACTAAATTGGATTAAATTGAAAATTACCGAAGAAAACCATATCATACCTATTCATAAAATGCTAATTATAATGTGTCAATTTTTTATGACACATATTTTAGGGTTTGATATTTTTTCTATAAATATGATATGATTATGTTATTTGACTACATATCCCTAATTTGGATCAACAATTCATATCCCTAAATTAAGTCACATCACCTCTTCTTTATTATATGGATTACATGTGGGTTATGAATTTATAAATAAATTCATATTTTTTTTACAATTTAATATATGAAAAGAAAATTAAATAGATAAGAAGAATCTCTTAAAATAATCAATGCATGAGTGAGTTGGTCATTCCTCTTATGGGACCTTTTGGGAGTATAAAATTTCAAATATATATATATATATCAATAACCTATCATTTCATGTTATTAATCAGGCTTTGAATTTAAATCAAGAACCATCATCCATTAGTTCCCAGCTTGAAGACTCAAGAAAGTGGTACTAGAGCTGATCAAAATACTCTCTATACCATATTACACCCAAACCCTTAGACATATATACCATATAGAACATTTTCAAATCCCACATTTCTCTTAGAAGAACCAATAATATTCAGAATGACTATATTTTCACCACCATTTATGTCTATTCCTCATAATATATCTTTTCCTTATCTGATAATGAATCTCACTCACCATTCATATTATCCATTTCCTTAGATGTCTATGCCAACACCATTTCCTAGAACTTCATTCTCTTTGAGATTTTATGTTCATGATCCTTCTAATTATAATCTAGTTCATTATGAACTTCCTGAGTATACAAATCATCATAAGAAGACATTAGACCCCACTAATAATACGCAGGTCATCGACCCTTAAAAAACTATGGTTCTATTATTAATCACTAGTCAGACTAGCTCAGGTATATGTATAGAACCCTATTAAATTTTGTAAACGTAATTTATTTTCATTGTAAGATGTATTAATTTAATATTTATCATTTATTCTTTCATAGTAGTATTTTCAACTATTAGGCTGCATGGGAATGCATGCATGCATGGATTATGGAATTTTCTGATATAGCCAATGGTTGAGTACAATAAGGAAAATCAAATGATTGGTAAAACTGGAATAGAATGCATGAGTTTTGTAGTGATTATTTCCAAATATTGTGACATCATTCCTATTAATTCTGATACTCTAATATACCATGACAATAAAATAAAATACAATTGATGGGATTAATTATGCGTAAGAAAATTCATTAAATCTTTTGTTATATCATTATTTTATTTATATGGATTAATATTTGGGAAGAATATTTTTTTTATAATTTTCATGATGGTGAATCTTTGGAGACTTTATGAATAATGGAATTAGGTAAACTATGGTGAGAATATAAACATAATTCATATAATAGTTAGGTTGACAGATTTAGAAGGGATATATAATCTATGTTTATCTTGAATGAGTTTCTAACAATAGTGTATCAATAAATTATTTCTCAATTCAAGAGTTATAACTTTAAGCAATTATTCAAATTTGAGGTTTTTTATTGAAAATAAAAATTATTTTCATTAATAATTTTATTTCTATTATAGAATATACTTTTTTAGTAATTTTCAAAAAGAAAAAAATAAAAAAAGGATGGTATGAAGCATCTCCACACATTGGGTGGATGATACTTCCATAACATGAGAGGAAATGTGTATTTTTAATGGGAACTTTCATTTAATTAGGTACCAATATAAATGAGAATCTGTCAGACCTTAATAAGTGGGTAGGTGGTTACCCATAGTTCTTTCTAAACAAATATAAAATGACCAAAACATAAAAATTTAACTATTTAAACTATTTTTTAATGTTTTTTAAATGCATTCAATACTTATTAAAAAAAATTAATATCAATTTACATGCAGTTCAAAAAAATATTTTAAAAATATTTTTAAAAAAAATTGAAAATTCTTTTAAACCACTTTTAAATCACTATATAATAGTTTTTACAATTTCTATAAAATAGATTTTAAAATTTTCTTTTAAAAATTATTTAAAATATTTTTTAAAACTGATTTTAAATAGTTTTTAAAATATTGTTTTGAAGAGTTTTTAAAAATTCATTTAACCACCTTTTCAGACACATTATAACAGTTTTTAAAACTGCTATTAAATATTTTTTTAAAGAATTAAGAATGATTAATATAACTGATTCTTAAAATAATTAAGCATGATTATTACTTAAAAGTCAAAACATTATTTTTTAAACATTCATTCATCTTTAGATTCCCTTCTGAATTTGAGTGTTTCATATTTTCATTTTACATCACGTGATAAATTATTAAAATGAAAAATTTACCTGTATATATATAAATCAATATTTTAAAAAATATATATTGAATTAATTTATTATTATTATTATTAGTACAATATGATCTTTAGGGTATCCTTTATTTAGTAATTCATTAAACATGATTTTATAAAAATTCTAAAATTTAGAAAATTATATCACTAGAAAACACATTTTAATAATGATAATGGTATTAATATTTTACAAAAAATGTTCTATCATGAATCAAAACAACACATTCAAGAATCATCAAGGACTTATTTAGATTCTATAATCCATATGGACACTATTTTAATTCAATTTTCAAAAAAAGTAATTATTTTAGTAGGATAAATAAAAATTATCAGTAGCTATAACAGAAAAACATAATCATGAAACATGGAAGGAACTAAAATTTAAAATTCCAATGAAACTAATGAAAATAACACAGGTACCTCCATATGATCTCTACCTTGAAATTTTTATACAATCAACAACCAATTTATCAAAAAAAACACTCTAATTTTTCCCTTTTCAAAACATATAATCATATAAATTTAGCACTTACTAAACCTAGATTTCACCCAACCACCATGTTACCATCTTAACATGATTTACTATTTATTAAAGGTGATATCAGTTAAATCTAAACTTAATTAACATATACATATTTTCAATTAATATTAATATATAAAAATGTAAAAATATTCATTTAATATGAACATATATACTCTTCAAATATAAACTATAACTAAAGTGGTGGGAATTTAATAAATCTAAATATAAATAAATAAAACTATCCATACCTATCCAATCAAAACCAAACATAATATTTTTTTTAAATAAAATGGAATAATATTACCCAATAATATATGAACCAAATAGGCATAAATAAAATAAAATTGCAGAAAATTAAATATGGTCAATCCTTAAATGAACAAAATTGTAATTATATGTAAGAAATAATTATGAATCATATATTCTATTGAACTGAAATAGAAAAATAGAAACATTAATGGAATGAATATAAAATGAAAAAAATTAAACTAAAATAAAAAATAAAAAAATCATTCAAAATTAACCTAAAAAAATTCATAAACCAAACTAAATCATATTTTCCTAAAAAAATTAAATTAATAAGTTTTATTCATTACTAAACAAAAAAAGATGACTTAGATCTAAGAGTGTTTAATTAATCTAAAAAATATTACTCAAACTGAACTCACCCAAATAGAGTTAAAAAATTAAAATAAAAACTTCACCCAATACAATATTAGAAAATTAATCTAAATATAGCTTCACCAAAACTATCAAAAAAAATTCACTTTGGTTTTGATCGATTCTATTTTCTCTCATACATTTTATTGAAATTTAGTTTGATTGGTTACAGTTAATTTTAGTAAAATATTAATTACAATGAGTTAATTTTTTTTCAAAAATAAAATATTATAGAATAATTTTATCCAATATTAAATGTTACTATAATGGGTAGTATTGAACATTGAAGGTCATTTTCCTTGAAAAAAAATTATTTTTCTTGAGCAGAAAGAAGAAAGGTAAAAGCACTCTAAATGAATAGACATAAACAAATATTGTATGTTTTATTTTTTATATTTAAAAAATTTAATATTTATTTGTTAAATAAATATTTCATTTAAATTGGAAAAAATTTTCTTTGGAGGAACATTATGAGACGGAAACTAAAAAAATTTAGGCCAAATAATCATTTTAACCAGATATTAGTAGATGCGAACCAAGGGTGATTATGTTTCTGACCAAAGATGAATATTTTTCCCACTAGTTATTACCCCACTTTAGGTTCCTTTAACAATTATAGTAGCACTAAGTTGGAAACAGCTCATATAGAGGTAGCGTAGGCTCATTCAAAGGTGGAAGTGTCCAAAAAAATAACCCTAAAAGAATGTGAAGGAATTCAAAATTCCAATGAAAAAATTATGAAAGCAACGGTAGAATTATTTCCATCACTTATTCCAGATGCATTAATGGTTTTTGATACATGCATTTCAATGATGTGTTCATTATATGATGCACTAATTGATGGTTATGATGATCTTTATGGTGGTCATGGTGATGATATCCCTAGTGATGGTGTTGGTGATGACGATACTGATGGTGATAATGATAGTGATAATGATGGTGATGGTGATGGTGATGGTGATGGTGATGGTGATGGTGATGGTGAAGGTTATGGTGATGGTGATGCTGACTGTGATGGTGATGGTGACTGTGATGGTGATGGTGATGGTGATGGTGATGGTGATGGTGATGGTGATGGTGATGGTGATGGTGATGGTGATGGTGATGGTGATGGTGATGGTGATGGTGATGGTGATCGTGATCGTGATCGTGATGGTGATGGTGATGGTGATCGTGATGGTGATCGTGATGGTGATGGTGATGGTGATGGTGATGGTGATGGTGATGGTGATGGTGATGGTGATGGTGATGGTGATGGTGATGATAAGAAAAACATTGGGGATGATAGTGATGGTATTGATGGTAGTTTTTTGTATGAGAGAGATATTGATCCCCTACATTTATGACCTATTTCTATGATACATTATTTTAATGACTAAATGTGATTTCATATATGTGTTATGATTTTTTATTATTGTTATCATCTGATAAAATGTAAAATATATAATATATTTTCTATTTTAAATGAGTATTATCACTAGTTCAATTCATTATTTTATTTCCAAATACTTTAAAATTGGGAGAAAGTTGTATGGGGTGTGGGTATAACTATCTAGGCTATGTCTAGAATTTTTACAAATATAGGTTGAAATAAGGATTTCCTTGGAAGTGTAAGTTTATATCAATGGTTTTTTAAACCATTGGTATATTTTTTATACCACTACTTTTCTATAACCATTATTTAGATAAAAATCAAGGGGTTCTGTACTGAAGGAACTATTGAAACCATTGGTACATGGTTATCCCCACAACCTTTCACCCAATGATTGAGGGAACTTTTGAAATACCCTATACTAATAGTTCCCCATCCAATACCAACAACCATAAAATGTTATATAGGGTCAAATTCAAGTAGCATCTCACCTTATATTTTTTGTTTTGAGATTTCTTATGTTTTGAATATATTCCAATAGTTCATACTATTGGTGTGGGATTAATCTAAGTAGTTTTAAAGTTATTTAAAATTATTTTATATGGAATTTGTTGATGGATTGTTCCATTTTTTGTATTTTTGTTTTAATAAGTCTATTTACTGTTATTAAAAATTTACTTGTCAATCAAAAGTGTGATTTTAATGTTTAGGACACATGCTTGGTTCTCATATCATCCATCTAAAGAGAGACCTCTCATAAACCACCTATAGGGAAACCCTCTTCATCATCTCATTCATATTCTTGAAGGAATTCTCTTACTCTAAGAAAACTCTAATTTTCACCTTCTTCCTATGGAGGGAGTTCCTCATCACACGTGTGATGTACGAATGTCTCACCTTTCCACACTCATCCTCAATACTCACATGCCTACCCTCAAGACCTAGGTAAAACAACCTAGGTTATTCCACCTCTGATATCATATCCTCAGACCTACCCAAGGCCCCACATCAACACATTCGATACCCCCACCCATTGGAGTCATATTCATTGGGAGATTCCAAAATCCCCCAAGTTCTAATCTCATCCAAGATGCTCAATTCCACCGTGTCATCTAACTTTGGTCCTCTATCAACCCTTATCATTACCAAATCTTATATATTATGTGCCCCCATTCATAAACATATATATATATATATATATGAAATTTTATTGTAGGGATCACCAACACCAAAAACCTTGACTAATTTTCAATAAATCATATGTATTGAAAGGGGAAACCAAAAATGAGGAGAAAATTGAAGAACACACCTTAAATTAGCTGAATAACGCACTAAAAACCATCCCCTCTCAAGACGAATCAATAAATATTAAGGTGTGAGGATGATCAATTTAAATGTATTTCTACCATCATTATATACCCCTAAATACCCTAAGGCCCCTGGTCCTGAAAATTAATATCTACATCTATCCAAATACGGCCACCCAAGCACCAATCATGGAATGAACCCATGGTTTTATAGTGTGAAACTATAGTTCCCATTTTGAATTATTCATATAATAGGGGGTACTCACCTCAACCAACACTATTCATGGTGTGACCTAATGTTCATAACATTAATGGATCATATAATGGTCATTCACATCTTTGAAGCATTTCCCTCTATGGCATGAACTACCTTTGTATGGGTCCTGGACCCATGTAAGAATCATTGACAGTGTGAACCATGTTTCATGATGTGAATGAAATGGCCGCATGCGCATCAACTTGGGAGTATGCACCTCACACGCCTCCCAGTTTTCAAATTCTCCCGCCCATTATCCCAGATCCAGGTGGCTTGGCTGCGCCTCCGCCGGCACCGACCACCTTAGCTCCTGGCTCGTCTGGCGGCTTTCCCCTGGGACCACGGCCACCCCCAGATCCCGATTCTCCTCACGCTTCCCCCAGCCTTGGTCCCTCTTTCAGAGATTCTCTTCGCCCCTGACTCGCGTTCCCCCTCAACCCTACTTCCCAGCGGTGTCCCTCCCCCGGCCGGTGTTCTCGCGCGACAGCTTGTTTCTGATGGTTGAGGTCTCAGTGTCGGCCTTTGAGGAGGCGGCGACATGCCTCCACTGGATGCTTGTGGCCTGGTTTGGGGTGCTGAAATCTCCAATCTCAGTTTTCCAGCGCATGGTAGGTTCGTGGGGCCTATCTTTTAGGCAGAATATCTCATCTATCCACCACAATGCATTCCTAGTGGTTCTTGGTTCGGAAGATGACTTTGTCCATGCGTGGTGTCGGGCCCCGAGGTCCTTGGGTAGATGGCGCTTCAGCCTTTCTCGTTGGTCGATGGATGCACACAAGGGGAAGGAAAGTCCCTTATCTGTGGTATGGCTCAACCTTCTTGGGATCCCAGTTCCCTTCCGGAATGTTGGCTTCCTCAAGGCCATAGGCGACTCGCTAGGGGGTTTTATCTGCTCTGATGAACATACATGGAGCTTCTCTGATGCTTCAGAGGCCAGAATCTATGTTAAATTGGACATCTCGAGCCCTCCTCCGGACTGCATCTCTCTTTGAGTCAAGGACTCCTTCAGTTGGTCACAACCTATTATCTTCCCCGCTTAACTTATATTCTGTTCTTCGTGCTTCCTTCAAGGGAACTCCCTCCAGGTTTGTAGGAAAATCCAACAGGGCGGTAGCAGCCGTCCTCAGCAACCTTCACCTGCCCGTCCAGCCTAGGTGTCCTCATCTGCTAGCCTTGACATCCCGCAGGTCACTCCTTCGGTGGTTTCCCCAACCCCGCTTCTTAGTCATTCCCTTCTAGACGCCCATGGTTCAGCCCCCCAACGGCTTCCCCCTGCTCTGCTGGGGGCCTTGGTCCAATTTCAGAACTCCCCAGGAGTATCTCCCGTTCCTGATCAGCCCCCCTCCATTCCCCTTTCAGGATTGTGGCATAGCTTTCTTATCCTCCCACCTAGTCCCAGTCCCTCCACCCTTCTTCTCTTGCACATTACCAATCTGCATTCCTTTTTGAAGGATTTTTCACATCGGGTACTTCTTGCCCCTCCCTCTAGCCTCTCACCACTTCCCTCACCCATTGTACTCTGTGCCCCCATCCTCCCTCTTCTCCCCCTCATCCCTTCTTCTTTCGGTCCCCCACTAGTGCCTCCCCAGCCTCCCTCCCCTTCCCCTCCCCTCATCCTCAGGTCCCATCCCCCTTCCGAGCTCAAGAATGGCGTGGTTCCCTCCATTCCTCCCAGAAGGGATGAAGCTTGGGGTCTGCCCGCTCTATAAAGGTTCCCTCCACTTTGCCTGCATCCCCACCCAATAACACATGTCAGTGCACTCGAGACTAGGCTAAGAAAATGTGGGAACTCTCTCCCTCATGCTCCCCACAGGCTAGGAGTCCCAGAGCTAGATCTGGGATTTTTCTTGTCTAATGTATCCAATTGTTTTCTGGAACACCCATGGCATCAGTGCTTGGGCCAAAATGGACTTTCTTGTAGCTGAGGTTCGTAAGCACAAAGTTTGTCTCATCACCATCATGGAGCACAAAAAAACCCTCCAAAATTGATTATTTCTCTAGAAGGCTATCCATTCAAGGGTTAATGCACACAAAGCCTACCAACAAACATATCTGGATCTTTTTGAATCATTACATCTCTGTCGATCATGTTCGGGCGGGTGACCGGCATATAACCGCCAAGATCTCCTATGATAATGTAGCCCTTTTGTCTCCTTCATTTATAGGCGTTGTGACTATCAACAACAAGAGACCCTTTGTAAGGATATCTCAAGCTTCGATCTGGATAAATGTCCATGGATATTGGGAGGGGATGAGAACATTATTGTGGACCCCAATGAAAGGAAGGGAAGGGGCCCCTTCCCTAGGAAAGCGAGTCAGTCCTTTTCCCATTTCACGGCTGCCAACGGCTACTCAGACCTCAACTTCACTAGAGACCACTTCACCTGGTGCAACAACCAACGTGGTATACAACATTCCTAGAGCCGTCTAGACCGGTGCTTCAGAAACATGCAGGCCATTTCAGCTTACCCCAACATTAATGTCAGCCACATGGTGTGAGACCTCTCCAACCACTCCCCGCACCTTGTTTCTATCTGGACAAGGTGTTGTTCACCTACGTCACCCATATTCTCTTACCATTGGGCCAAACTTCCCAGATTTTAGGATATGGTTAGAGACGCCTGGTGCGTGCCTGTTTAGGGGAGGTTGTGGACTGCCTTTCAAAACAAACTCAGAAGGCTCAGAAGCTGGCTTGAGGACTAAGATAAATCCTTCCCTCTGAGTGATGTGGATATGGAGGCCGTAATGTAGGATATTGAACGTCTTGAAGTGAGCCTTGAAGGAAACTAGGCGGAAATAGTGTTTGATGAATTATCCAGAAAGAAATCTATCTTTACAGATATGTTTCTTCATCAGGAACGGATGGCGAGGGAGTCCTCGAGGGTTAGATGGTTTGAGGAGGGTGACAGGAACACCTCCTTCTTCCATACATGCATTAAGTAAAGGAAGTGAATGATCCAAACTAACATCCTTATAGAGGAAGGGTCATACTCGAGCGACAAGGAGGTGGTGGGTAATCTTTCCCACTCTTTCTTCAGAGACCTCCTTGCAAGTCCCAACCCTTGCCTTCCCAAAGGTTACCCCGGGGAGGAAGTGGATTTCATTGAATAAATTTCTGATCAGATATTTCCCAAGGTCAATGAGATTATCGAGGACCTTCCATCAGAGGTGGATATTCATGAGGCAATTAAGCACCTTAAACTAGAAAGCGCTACATGCCTGGATGGATTTCCAAGCTCCTTCTATAGAGATGCATGGGAGGTGGTCAAAGGAAACCTCACGGAGATGATCCAAAAATTTTCAATGGTGGGCCTCTCCAATGAGTGGCGGCAACAATGGCTCTAGTTCTTATCCACAAAACCAAGAACTCGTCGTCAATTATTCAGTATCGCCCAGTTAGTATGTGTATCTTCCCCTTAAAAATCCTTGCAACCATCATTAACACTAGATTGGTCACTCACCTCCCTCGATGGATATATTTGGAGCAACATAGTTTTTTAAAAGATTGTTCTATCCAAGGGGTGATTTCGATGGCCCCAGAGATGGCCAAAGATATCAACTCCAACTCCCATGGATCTAATCTTATCATTAAATTAGACATGAACAAAGCCTACGATCAAATCGAATGGGGCTGTATCAACAGGCTTTTATTAGGTATGGGCCTATCTCCTTGGTCGACAGATCTCATCTTTCGGTGCTATAGCTCTTCATGGTTTGCAGTGCATTTTATGGGGAAATATTACGGATTTTTCAAGGCTGTTTGGGGCCTAAGGCAGGGATACCCCCTCTCCTTGAGCCTATTTATCCTCTCGCAAGAAATACTCAGTCTCCTCATCCACAAAAACATGATCAATGGGATGATCCTCCCCTACAATAGAAGAGGGAACTCCCGCTCCATCTCCCACCTAATGTTCTCTGATGACACAATGATCTTCCTGGATGCAAATAGACAGTCCATTTGTGGTGTCATTAAATTTCTTGAGTATTATTTCCATTAGAGTGGTCAAGTTATCAACAAGCTCAAGAGCAACGTGTACATCTCCAGCAAATTCCCTCCTAACTGGGATGGATCCATCTGCAACCTTCTCGACCTTGAAAGAGTGTGCTGGACGATGAACAAACTGGGGCCCCCATCTCCTCGAGAGGCCTTCGTATCAGGGATTTTGATTATATAGTGGACGCATCTCTGATAGGATCCTCAATGGGAAAAATAGATACCTGTCATTCGTAGGCCGCCTTGATCTAGTTAATAGTGTTTTTGTAGCCACCCCATTCCACACCCTCTCATCCCTCAAAGATCCCAAATCAGTTATCAAGAATATTGACATGATCTTGGCGCAGTTCATATGGGATGCAAGGGCTGAAGGAAAACACTCCTGGGTCTCATGGAGGAGGATAGAGAGACCTGTTCAGAAGGGCGGCATTGATGTTCACAGTCTCACGGATATCGTGTTCTGTATGCAGGCCAAACTAGCCTGGGAGCATCATGAGCGCGGAACATTATGGGGGAAAACCATGGGCAATAATCTTGTTGATGCCTCACTGATGGAAGCAGATCA
This sequence comes from Viscum album, assembly GCA_963277665.1. NCBI lineage: Eukaryota > Viridiplantae > Streptophyta > Magnoliopsida > Santalales > Viscaceae > Viscum > Viscum album. The sequence continues at coordinate 1,156,324,531 of OY728134.1, read as the reverse complement.
TCGGTACCCTTTTATGCAGAACCTCCTGCCTCCCTTTTTCTCTTTTCTTCCCCACGTTTGGTGGATCATCGGCGAGGGAAAGTGTCCTTATGGCATGCCAACTGGGCAAGATCTATGCTGGGCTTTCTGAGGTGCCCTGGTTACAACATATCATTGGAAGAGGCATGAAACTACCAATACTTTACTAAGGCAGTACTGGACCAGGACCAACAAGAAACGTTTCATCGCATTTTCATCAACATGGAAGTAGACAAGTGCATTTTCACCCCTCTCAATCAGAAGATTTCTCTTCCAAAGCTAGCCATTGTATCCTCATTCCCTCAACCCACCAATATCTATGGAACAAGCTCCTTTGGATCAAGCGCATCTCATCAAAACTCAACTTCCTCACGTGGAGGCTGAGGAATGGTTCCCTTTCCACGGATGATAATATAAAAAATGTGGTATCCCGACTGCTTTCCACTGCTTTCGCGACAGTGCCCATAAAGAAAAAAGTCTGAAGCATATCTTATATGAGGGGGGCTAGGCCCAAGAGGTCTAGCACACCTTTAGGGAATTCACTCATATGCACAACTGCGATCCTTATGAGGTGACATTCATCTCTTGATGCTTTCAGGGTTGGGGTGACAAGGGTGTAGAACAGACTACCAGAGCCGTCATTATGCATAGAGGAGCATGGTGTATCTAGCAAGCGAGGAACAAAGCACACTATAAAGGGATTGTATCCTCAGGGCGGACCATCATTTCCCAAACATGCTTCCTCCTTCTCGACCTGAGTAGATTTATCAAGGGATAGAATGAAGCCCCATCACTCCAGTTTCTGCATCTATGTGTCCACGGTCTTCGAGATGTAGTTCCTTAGGGCAATTGGGTCCAGTGGCATACCCCTTCCAGTGGATTGAAGCTCAACATGGATGGCTCCTTATCAGATGGATTCATGAAGGGAGGTGTGGTGGTCCATGATGGCTGGGGCTCATTCATGTTTTCCTTCCTGGTTTTCCTGGGAAAGGGAACCTCCATCCAGGTGGAAGCACTTTCCCTTCTTTCAGGCCTTTCCCTTTGCCGGTAGGGGGCCTAATTATCACTATAGCTGAAACGGATTCCCTCATCCTCCTCAACTCTCTACAAGGCACCTTCCCTGCCCCTTGGTCTATCACATATTGCATCAGGAAAAGCATGAGCTTTCTCTCCAACACCTGGGTGAAACACACATGGCACGAAGGGAATAAGGTGGCAGATCATATGGCATCTATTGCGGCCCATGTCCTTGGTACCTCTTGTTTTTACAATGTTACTCAACTTAAACCTGAAGAGGTCAACCACAGGAGAGGGGATGCCCTCAAATTGCACTAATTTCGCCCCCTTAATCCCTCCTCGGTTGTACCTCTAGCCTTGCGCTCTCCCCTTCCCTTTTAATAAATAAACAAAGATTGTGTTGTTGTTTGTTTCATGATGTGAATGGCTTATTGTGGCTAGATTTTAGTTGTATGACCACTCAAACACTGCTCTAACACTCTAATAAGCCCACATACCACCAACTAGAACTCAAAAAATATATAAAAACTTCTCTTAAATATGTTCTAAACATTATATTTCTAGTCAAGATTCATATTCATAACTCAACCCACTCTCTAAGCTAAAAATTCAAATTCCCTCAAGAATTCATAACCCATAATGTCACGATTCATTACATTTGGAGTAAAAATTCCTCAATAATATTATAAAATATGCGGTGTTATAGCTATTCAAGTCATGTAGAATTCATTATCCCAATGATAAGTGAACAAATATTGTAATTTGAAAAATCTTTGAGGCATAATTGTTCCCTTGTGGGACATGGTTAACCAAGAATAAAGGAAATGAAACTTGCAATTTTTTTGTGGAATAAACAAAAGTTGAAATTGACAAAGCATTCTAAAAGAATTATTTATGCTGAGAAAAACAATTATCAAATGAGAAATTATTGGGTTTGGCGAGACAATAGTTTTCTAAATGCATTAATATATCATCTGAAGTGAGTTGGTCTTGATGAATGTTAGAAGAAATAGATAATGATAGTTTAGTAGATCCAAGGATGTTTGGAACCGAAGGTCTAATATAGTAATAATGATGATCATATCTAGATGATGGAAATATGGGTGAGTCAATTTACTAGCATAGGAGTAACACTAAAGTTATATAAGAATATCCCAAAGGACATCAAAGGATATGCAAGATTCATCATATGGATACACAAGAGAAAAGAAGATTACTTTCACTATTCATTGGATTTTAGAAGTTGAGGCAATGCATGAGCTTGTGGCTTCGACTAAGGAAGGACATCTAGATTTAGATTATGGGAGGGTGGGTGAAGTGATTGATTAAAAAAAGAGAATCTTTGAGGTTATGTACGAATCACCTGAAGGAATTCAAGGCTATGTAAGGATTAACAAAGCGTTGCATAAGAGTAAAATAGATTATTTCACTATTCATTAGGGAATGGATGCTGAGGCGGTGCATGAGCTAGTAGATTTGACCAAGTCACTTTAGGAAAACTGGAATTTTGCAACGATTTTCAAAAAATTGATGCCATTTTGCACTGGTTTCTACGAAAGAGAAACTAAATTATTGGGAAAAAATATTGAATATTAAAAAATTATTTATTATTTACAATAATAATAATAATTTATTATTTACAACCATTTATTATAAATTATTTATTATTTTTGGTATTTAATATTTTTTATTAATAATTAATAATTATTTATATTTATTTGTTAATAATTATTGAAAAATAAAATTAATTTTAAGTACAGTTAAAAATTAGAATTAAACATCAAATGATCAACACTTTTGATCTTGGTGTCCATTTAACCTCCCCAATGAGTCAAATGGAATCTTATGAAAATAAATACAACAACATTAAATAATAATTTAGAAATATTTAACAGTAAGAAATTTATTAGTGTTCTAAGATAAGTTGAAAATATAACATCAACTTTAAACAACCATAAATTTTGATCGAAGTGTTTTTTGGGATCCACGACCTTTAAAATTGAAACTTACAACGTTCTATATGCCCAATTTTTAGGGGAACCTTGATTGTTATTTTTTCAATGTCAGAAAGTCCTAGAATTCCTCAAAAACTGCGTTGTTAGTTGGGATACCCTATTTTTTTGACATTTGATGGAATTTCATATTTTTTTAATATGGTCTTCATATGATTTTTCTATGGTCTGTGATCTTATTCACTGAGTTCTCATTCATATCGATATAATGGTGTTTCATTTGTAGCGGTTTTACCTTTTTTGGTAATTTGTTATTAATTATTTTTATTAATTATATATTTGAATATATATAAATATATGTATATGCATTTACAATTTTTATATATTTATCTATATTAATTTTTAATTATATATATTTATGTATATTTGTGTTTAAATATTAATATTTCTATGTATTTATATATAATATTTTTGTATATATATACTTATATGACTTTATATTTATACTTATATTTATAAATACTTGTATGTTTTTGTATCCATTTTTATATATTAAATATTTATATTTATATGTATTTATTTATATTATGTGGTCATGTGTGAGTGTCAGTGTATATATGTGTGTGTGTGTGTGTGTGTGTGTTTGTTTGTTTATATATATGTGTGTGTGTTTGTGTGTGTATTTATTTATAATTATATTTAATTATAATTGTATATAGAGTTATTTATATATAATTATTTTTAAGGATATAAATGAATTTATATATGTTTTTATATTTTTATACAATTTTAATATATATTTATATATATATTTGTATTTTATGTATTACTAATTTATTGCATATTGATATATATTATATATTATTTATTATTTATTGATTTATTATTACTTATTTAATATATATTTAATTATTATATATTATAAATTACATAATTATTAATTATTAATTATTATTCATATAATATATATTTATCATTTGCTTGTTTTATAGTATTTATTATTAAATTTGAAATTCTTAATTATTATTAATTTACAATTCATTATTTATCATTTATTTGTTATTTACTATTTACCATTTATTATTTATTATTTATTTACTTTTTAATATTTATTTATTATAATTTATTTATATATTACTTATTTATAATTTAAATATTATTTAAATACTGTTTGTTTATTATTTATTTACTATTTATTTATTTATATTGTCTTATATTTAATATTAATTAAATAAATGATTGATTATTGATTATTGATTATTTAATTATTATTATTTGTATTTCTTTTTATTTATTTATTATTTATTTATTATTTATTATTTCCTTATTTTTTAATTAATTTTTTATTAATTTGCTGTTTATTCTTTATTTATATATTATTTATATATTATATATTATATATAATATATAATATATTATATATAATATATTATTTATTATTTATTATTTATTATTTATTATTCATTCTTCAGTCACCATTATTTTTTATTTTTTATTCATTATTTATTCTTCATTATTTGTTGATTATTTATTGTTTATTATTTATTTATTTTTAATTTATTAATTATTTATTATTAATTGAATATTGATTGAATATTTGTTCAATATTTTATATTTATAATTTTTATTATAATTTTTTATTTATGTATATGTATCTATATATACTTATATATATATGTATTAATTTTAGTTTACTCACCATATAAAGAGCTTGCTGGAGTTGTAAACTCATTGTTGAATAACCAAGAGGTGAGGGGTTCAAATATCACCCAATACGTATATTTAACAAACTAGTCGAGAGTACCATTTAAACTGGTATTCGAACTAAATCTCTATTGGCCCGAAGGGCGTTCCCAATCCCCAAAGGTTGGAAACAAGCACTTGGGATTCTATAAACAAACTTTAGGAATGATTTCTTCCACATAAATGATCATGTTAAATATTATATGCTACATAAACATCAATGGATAAATAAAACACCACAACTATATTAGAATATAAGGAGACAATTTGAAAACTAAGATTAGGAAAAAACTACCAAGACTCATCTCTTAATGGTCAATGACTACTGACCATGTCCCATGTAATCCGACCTCATCCAACCATGCACAAACCCTCATAGGAAGTTGAAGAGAACATGGGCACCTACTAAAAGAACATGAAGACTACAAGAACCAAATGGTACGAGCTGTGTGTGGCTCCATAACCCAGTAGGATTCCACTAATGTGTCTACGTAATTACATAATAGGGAAATTCAAATGTGATAAAATGGAGTATAATATTGAGTGTATAAGGATTTATATTACAAAATAGGAAATTAAATCAATCAAAATTAGATTACAAAAATGGATTAGTTTAAAACAAAATATTAAATGTATTAAAATCATTTTTAATTACCAAAACTGAAAACAAATCATTCTTTCATTAGAAAACCAACCACTTCTTTTTGAAATCATTTGAAAACTATTTCACAATCTAAAGTCAGATAAATTAATTAGTATGAATGTTAACTAGATATCAATGATCTAAAAAAGAGTTAAAAAAAATATTTAAGGTGCGTCATATTAATAGGAAAATCATTCCAAAAACTAAAATCAATCAAGAAAATAAACACCAGTGCCAAGTATAAATAAAAAAATTCTCGTATTAAGTATAAAATATAATGGTGTCACAAGTATTTCCTAGATATGATGTTGATTCCACCATAGTCAATAAAATCAATAAATCATGACTGATTATGGGGATTTCTTCAAGTCCACATGTGTCTAAAGAAAACCAAGTCTTTAAACTCTGACTTTCTTGAAAAAAACATCTATAGCATGAACATATAATGTTATCTACAGATCCTCTAGTCCATGTGTGAGTCCACTAGAAAATAATAAATCTAGGTCATCTCATCTAAATACCTTGGTTTTAGTGACCAGACGAAGGAGGTGAGTTATATAATAAAGTTATAAGGATTAAAAAGGGAATCCTCATCACTACCAACATGGACTCATGCCACCAACATTTCATATCATTCTCAGTTAACATCTCACTCCACCCAAATCTCCCTCAAAGAGAATAACTCATTTTTCAACACACATCAATGGGAAGTAGAAGGATCAAATATGCCACATCAGGGAATTATCACATGATAGGATCATCATAAAGTGCTAAACGGGTTGTTAAGCATCATCAATTTAAATTCAAAAAAATTTCTTCAAATCCTCATTCAAATGAGTAACCATATATGATTCCATTCACAAATCATCATCAAAATTCCAAACATGCCTTTAATCTAATAATTTATTTACAAAACATCAATATGGAATTCAAATGAGGTTTTACGATTTTAAAGGCTTGAATTAATTTCAAAACAAGGTCTATTCCCATTTCCATGTGAACGAGTCACTCATTTCAAGTCACCCAAGAACACCCATTTTATAAAAAATTACCATTTCATAAATTCAAGCATTTAAATACAAGTGGAAATAATCAAATGAATCAACCATTTCATTAAAATCAAACTATTTCACTTTGGAAATAAAAACTAACATAAGCCCTCACTTTTATAAAAAAACCTTGAAAATATATTTCAAAATAAATCAAAACCATCATGTAATTCATCAAATTATAAAAAATTAAGAGGAATCGAGATCATTATCAATTTTATCAATGACATGTTCAATTCATAGAGACATGGATTAAAGAATCATTCGTGATATAATTCAAGATTAACTTTCATAGAACATGTATTCAAAAATAATATATATATATATATATGAATTATCAATAAACAAAAAAAAATGAAGTAAAGTCATAGAAAAACCTACTTGGAATATCTAGAATATAACCATTAAAAACCTAAAATTAGCCTCCTACAATGGAAATAACATAATCATGGAGGAGGTATCTCGTTAAAAGTAAGAGGATATCCCAAAACCACAATTACACATCGGTCCTTCTATGATCAATAAATCAAAATGTTTTAATAGACTTTATGAAGAAGTAATTAAGGTTAGAAGGGAGATCGAAGACCAAGATGGCAATAACATACTAGGAGAGGATCAACAAATTGAACAACACATTGATCCTCTATAATTTGAGGTTTAAAGAGATAAAATTGACCAAGAGGCCTCCCAAAATCATTTAGGTTGGAATAGGTTTTTCAGATGAGATAAATAAAATAATAGGGGTATTTGGTGAATTTTTCCATACTCCTTTGATTTCTTATCACATTTGGCGATTCCATCAGGTATCCAATGGACCTTACCTACTAGATCATGGATATAGTAGAAATTTAATAACCTCTAGCCATCCCACAAATCCTATTAGTGGATACCCACTAGCTAGGTAGTGGCTACAACTGACATATTGTATCTACTATTATCTCATTAGTGATCTGAGGGACCACTTGTACATTTACAAGCTGCAAGTCCTTCTCCAAAGCATCCTCAAAGACCTCAGGTAGACCTTAAACCACTTTATCCATAAGAAAACACACTTAGGATCAATCCAATATTATTCCAATGTTTAAAATCAAAATTGGGATGTTACAATATATATTTACAATTTCACCAATTAAATAATTAAATTTAAAAATAAATAAAAAAATAAAATGATAAATGATATATAAATATATCTGTAAATAATATATAATTTAATAATGAATAGTTTTCCAAACCATTATGAAATCACTTTGAGGAACTTTTTGGAAACCGTCGTAAAATTTTTCACAACATTGCTATTCATAGTGGTTGTGAGAAAAATCTAGTAAGTAATATTTTTTCTATATTGAGTAGAGGGTTATCTATGATGATCAGAATATGGTGGCATCAGATCCATTGGAAGGGACTTACTATAATTAGGGGGTGGGAACACTTGTTTTGTAATCCTATAATTGCTATCTTCTCCTATTATGATTAATAAAGCAATGGTGTTTCTCTTTTAGAGTGGGAAAAATTCCAACCCAATAAAATTAGTTTGTTGTGAAGTGTTGGTGTGAGTTATTTTGTTCTTCTACTTATGTATGTGTTCTAGAGGATCTAGTGAGGAAAATAAGAGTTGAGACAAGACATTGTAGTAGAGTTAGCCTATTTATAAATTCAATGGTTAATGGATTGAGATTATTAATACATGTGAAGACTTGAATGTGGTTTAGAGATGATATTCCTATAGCTTGACGATCCTCTAGAAGTTGAACTCCCTTTCATCTAGAAACATCATTAAGTTTTGTTTGATAAAAAAATAATATATTAAAAATTTATTAATTTTATTGTGAACGGATTCTTATAATTTATAATTAATAATATTTTAATTCATTTTAGTTTTTTATAAATATTATTTATGATGGATAAAAGAAAAATAGTCATAAATAATATAGGATAATATTATTTGTGAAAGACTTGATTTCTGTTAGAGATCAATTCACAATCATGTCCTTTCCTATCATCATCATCTCATAGGATATCGATACCACATCACCCAATTCATTAGAAGTCTATAACAAATTCAACTATCACATAATAATAATTTATTCATATGTATGTCATAAGGTCATGAGAACATTTATCATTTCTTCATAGCTTAACTCAAGGATAAGAATATAGATTTCATCAAATTTTAATCATCATATTCAATAATAATCTAGTTAATGAATAAAGATGTTTTAATTGGATCATGTCCCCAAGGAATCATAATTAACATCAAAGGATACTATCCTAGTTGGAATTTAATTTAAAATATCATTAGAATATTTCTTGATAAAAATATCATTTTCATTTTGAAATCACATATTTAAAATCGTAAAACTAATAAAATATTGGGAAAAATAATTTCTTGGAAAATAAACATCTAATATTTCAATGGAATCTTCAAATATAAGAGTATTCAGGGTGACAATAAAATTAATTCATGTGGTATACTTTAAAATAATGATTATGTTTACATTATAGGTAAAAATACCCTATTGAGAAATAAAAGGGAATATTATTTTGAAAAAATATAGAAAGTCAAATATATGTAAAAATTACATAAATAAATTATTTTAGAATTATAAATACATTCATAAAAATATTTTAATTAAAATATACACTATATGAAAATGACCACATAGCGGAAGTCTAGACTGCCGCAATATACTACTACAACAGTTTAAAAAACCCATAGCTAACTTGTGTGTCAGTATACAATACATGATGGTTTCTTCAATTTAGTGGAATTTTATGGGGAAAGTCATAGTGAACGAATTTGGTAGTAGTTTTTTGTGGTTTTAATGGAAGTTTTCCTAGAAGAAAATTATTTTTTTTCGCAGTGGTTTAAACCGAAGGTAAAAAATAATTTTATTTTTTCTAGTAAAACCACCGGTAAAACCAAGATAATCGCCTTAAAATGATAATAGAAGATGAATCATGTGTAGTGATGGTTAAAATCACTGCTAAATTATTATATTTAATAGTGGTTTTAACCGCCACTAATTGTAAAATACCAAATTATAGTGGCAGTTTTAACCACCACTAAATATGATCCATTTACTTAGCGGCAGTTTTAACCACTATTAAAACTAGATTTATAAAAAAACACTGGTGATTCTACAGCCCCAGTACCAATGCCCTGAAAAAACTATTCCAATTTCACATGCACATTCATCCTACATCCAAAATAATACAAGGAAACCAACATTTTCATAACAAAAATTACTTTCTAATCCACACACACTTGTCTGAGTATCACTCATTACAAGGTGTAATAATATTACCACCGGGCCCATCCATGTGTTCCCCCTTGGTAACCAATGTTACTCATATAAAGCTAAGTAACCTGAATAGTGTGAGCATCCATGAGATAAAAAATACCACCTCTGATGCACAAAGTATCAACAACCTAAGATCCCATCCTTAGTATTCCGTAAAGAGCAAAACATGTGTCTTTCATGGTGTAACTTATACATTGATTTATTTAAGTTTTAAATACTAATGATGCAATGTGTAGAGCCATTACATCTTATAAATATAGTGGATTTAATGAGGTTCACACCCATAATCCATTTCAATTATAAATTCATAAGGGACATGTAGTAATAATTCCATAACTCATACCATTTTATTTAATTAATTAGGTAGTCCATTCCATAATTAAAGGTTTCTGATAATTGAATAAAAGTAATAGGACCATGTGGACTACCCATGGAAGTTAACACCATACATGCAAAGGTATGTGGTAGGACATTCTACCATGCATTCCATATGGGAACATCTAGTTTTCTCAATAATACTTAGTTCCTAACCACATAAAAGAGGGTTTGGTGACTAAGGCATACATAGGGGGTTGTCACGTCCTCCCACACTTCATTTGTACTTCACTTTGATAGTTTAGAAAACAATACACTTAAAATTTGATTTTATTAGTGAAAAAAACAAATTATATTAAGTCATCCAAGGATTACACCATTATGTGTGGTTTAAATTTTCGGTTCATAGTCCATAACATGGCCAATTAATTAAACAATGGATACTAATCCTAATGAACTATGTTCAGCAAATTAAACAACATATTGAAAAGTCGTCGCATGGAAGTCCCACTAGAAATCATAGTTACAGAATTTATAAAACATCAAGATAAGGAAATGTTATTGACCACCTACCAAATACCATGGATGAACAACATGACCAATATCAAGGCATGCTTTTATCCTTTTCGAGAGAAATTCTAGAAATAGATGAATCCCTGATAATATGGTGAATTTAGTTACACCAAAATAATGCATCTAGAGAGGAGATAAATGTAGAAATAAGGGAGGGAGATTCCTTGACTCACTGAGTGATATATAACTCACTTGACAGAGGTCTAATTCAACACCGGTTAATGGGGATCAATCCAACCCATTGATACGAGAGGATATGAGGATCATGGGAAGGAGCCCTCTTGAGCACACGAAGTATAAATATAGGGTGAAAATTAATAAGGACGGAGAGGGATTTTTTTAATTTCTATCCTATTTAACGTGGAACACATTTGTTCTACATGGTTTTCCATACAGTGTTCCAACCATTCTCATGACACTGATTATGGAGGGTGTTTGCATAGTTTATAATAAAAAATTGGGAAAATGTGCACAAACTGTTAATTCTACCACTTTTCAATACCTTCATCACTTTGTACTAGTGAAGGGATATTTTTTGGGTTTACTCTACAATTATGAAACTATTAGGATGATAGTATAATGGTCAAGTGGGATGATTTTGAGTGTGGTATACACCATATATGGCTATATGTAAAAAAATTTCCCTATTATATTCATAGCATGAAACTGGTGGATCATATAATCTTGGTGAAATTTTAGATCATGCAAAGGACTAGCCTTTTGTTTTGAATGGTGAAACTTGTAAATATTTGTGTCTCTTGTGTGTGTGTATTGGGTTGTGTTGATCGAAAAAAAAAGATAAATTGAGTGAGATAATTATAAAATCACTGACCTAAATGTGACAAAGTAAAAGTTAATTGGGATTAAAAATTATTAATTGGACTCTAAGACTAATTCAATCCCCCTCATAGTATTGATCATATCCCCCCTTGGATCCTATAAATTGATATTATAGTGTTGGTTCATATTTGACAGGGTTATCTATTATAATTTTATTCTATTTTTAATGATTGAATTTTATTTCATGATTTATGATGAATTTTAGTTTTAGATAAGAATGATTTGACTTTTATTTGAATTTAGTTTCTTGCATCACTTTGATAAATTTCAAAAATAATGAGAAGAAGAAAATTAGAAGGATGTTCCTATTGAGAGAGGGAGATGTTTCTCCATAATAGAATGATAAATATGATAGATATAGTTTATAAATATAAGTGATGGTGGTTTTTTATACTATGAATAAAGTGAACAATCCCTCCACATTAACAGGATTAAAACACTCAAGTGTTCAACAGACCACAATCACGTATCTTTATAAACTAGAGGGATTGTCCACTTTATTAGAAATAGCACCAAAAACCTCCTCTTGATCCTCTAAACCATATATATAACAAACTAGAAACTTTTACACATTATTATTTGATTCATAAATATAAATATCTATTAATAAAACATAAGGATAATAAATTCCAAGTGTCTTTAGAATACTAGTTTCATAATACATAAAAAGAAACATGATAAATCAAGAAAATGCCAGGTCATGAAAATGTTTGGTGGAAGCTCTATACCACACATGATACATATACAAACCGACTATTACCATATTTTTCAAACATATAAACAATATAAATAATCACTGTCTGATGATGAACACAACTCGTCACCCTCTCCACCTCCATCTCTACTCCCCGCTACCACCAGCAAGAACATTATATTGAAAATTAAATATTGTTGTATATTTATGTTTTAACTTAATACCAATAAATGTTTGAAAAATAAATGATTTTGAATTTTTGTTATTTAACTACTCACCACCAGTCGATGCAATACCACTGTGGGAATATCCAACCATCTTCTGATATAAATCAATCAATGTATTCGGCAAAGTGGATATCTGAGCCCCCTGTTCTTGAACTGTGTTTTTAGAGAAAAAATCTCTCTCCGAGTATATATGGGTATGGACTGACTACAACCAGGAGTAGATGCAGCTGCAATCCCTAGTGTCCTACCAAAGACCTCAGATGGTATGGGTTCCAAACACATTCTGCACCCTGTAGTGTGAGGGATGACTTGATTAGTCCGAATTGATGCATTCTTCCTTGAAAGATCCTGAAATAAATAAAATGAAATTTAACAATTATGCATTCAATGTCATATCCTATTTATATACATTTATTAATGTAAAATGAGTTTAATATAATAATATATATTTAAATACCATTTTCTTCTCATCACGATGTCTGTCTACAAAAACATTCCATTACTCCTTGGGTACCCCATCGGGTAGCTTGTAATACATCGGTTGGGTGGTCAACAAAGTATCGTTGACATTGCTCCACAATCTCCATTTACAGTATTTCCATTTCTTGCATAGATTTTCAATGTCCACATTCGTGATAGCACATCAGCAACCATTAAGTGGAAAACATTTTTACACATAAATTCCTTTTGAAAATATTATAATTTAATAACAAGATATTTAATTACAGCATAATGTATTAAAATTACCTTTATTTGGGAATCGAAATTTTCATTTTTTCAAGTTCAAGGAATATGAATACAATCATCATACAAAATAGGAATGGAAACCTACTCCATGGCCTGCTAGCCTATAATCTGGCTAAGTAACCCTGTAGTGTCATCTGTAGGGACCCCATATGAATCAAATGGGAAAACTATCTTCTCTCTGGTCAGATTCCATACATCTGAACATTTTATATTTTTATCCACACTTTCATTGTTTCCATATTTAATGAATAAATATTTATTGTAAAAAAAGTGCAATAAATTTATTCATATTAAAATTTTTACCTATAATAGTCACCCTCCAGTATCCCCATGAAGAACTAGAAGTGGTGTGCTTCTCCCTTACTACTGAGGCTCCTGAAGGGGGAGGCGACGACTGAGCTGCTGAAGGGACACTTACAGAGGGTGTGAGAGATGGTGTAGGGGGAGATGGTATAGGGGGTCAAGTAGATGGTGGCTCAGATGTCGTAAGGAGGGAGACATATGTATCATAATCTATTGTAGTGTTCAATGAAACTGTATAGTGCTTCCTACATGGAATTCCTATCATTTAATCAAATAAAATTAAGTTCAGAACAAATATTTCAAAAAAAATACTGAGAAAAAATTAAAAATGTTAACAGATGCACAATACTAACAAAACATATATACATAACAATGATAATTAATTAATACACAAATGAAATAAGTGGTTTCTAAATGAATTTATAACTACACATAGAATCATTTTTCCCTTAAATCATGTTGGTTTCCTTCTCCATTACTTCATCCACTTCATCCATCCTGGCTAAACTAGTATTTTCAATATCCTGATAGAAAAATAATTCCACTTTTTTCTATTGAAGAGATTCAATGTCAAATGTCAAATGTTCCACTTTATCACCCATATCATACAAATATCTTTGTTTTATGTGAGTAGCTACACTCCAACCTTTATCAACAACATCATTCACATAATATACCATTTTCACTTATAATGATAATATATATGAATCATGCAGTTTACAGTCACCGACATCCATCAAGTGAGAGAAGTTCACATAAGTAAATTGCAAGTAATCTATTTTAACACCTCTGATAATGTCGACCCAATTGCATTTGAATAAAACAACTAAAAATGATCATGGTAATTTAATTCAATAATTTCAGTCATCTTTCCATAGTATCTCACTTCATCAAATGTAAATATACCACTATTCTATGTTTTCAAACCCTCTTCTAAATCGACTATATGAAATCTAAATCCATTCACATTGTAATTATCGAACTTTATATCTTACTTTAGAGGAACCTGATTAAGAAAATACAAATCTTTTGACAACTCTGCTCAAGTATCAGTATTTTTGATCAAAAAAAATATACATTATTATATTTACAAAATATATGTGTCAACCTAATATCTATATTTATTGCAATATTCATGAACATACACATCGTGTAAACCATTCTACAAGATTTTTATTAATATCTTTCATTATATCTTTCTCATTTCATGTTCGGCTTCTCATTCATCTATTTGTTTGTAACATAAACTACTCAATAAATAGATCTACAATTTCAATATTCATCATCACATAAATACGTGCCTATAATAATTCTATTTCTGTCAGTGTAACATTTGAAGTCCGCCCAACTGATCGACCAATAGGAGGAAATATTTTTTATTTCCCATGTATTTGAGATTTAGTCAATTTGTCATCAACACACCCAACTTGATTAAATCTTATCTTAATATCATCCAAATATATAGAAAAAAGTTAAGACATTCCTCTACCAAATATCCTACAGTAATAGAGCCTTCTGGTTGAGCTTTATTTCTCACATATGATTTTAAATACCCAAGATATCTATGAAATAAAAGAAAAAAACATAGTTGCTCATTTAATTAAGTGCCATTAAATTTTTACTTAATTGAGAAAAATATAAATAATGTACCACTCAATTTCACACATCCATAGATAATGTACGATACCTATTAATTTAGTTTCCTCAACCAAATGCATAGTTAAATGCATCATGATAGTAAAAAATGATGGATAAAATATCATCTCCATTTCACAAAGTGTCAATACAAGCCTCTCCTAAAAGTTTTCAAGATAAAATATATGTAGAGGTTTCTAACATAGTTTTCTAAAAAATATGCAGAATTGGAGTAAAACAATAGTAACTTTTTTAGGTAATAATGTACGAAATAGAAATAGTAGAAATTTCTGTAAAAAAATATATGAATTGCGGCCTTTCAATCCATGTAACCTATAATTGTTTAAGTCAACACACCTCAATATGTTACTTGAATACCCATTAGATACCTACACATGCTTTAAAATTCTTGAGAATGTATATTT
This sequence comes from Viscum album, assembly GCA_963277665.1. Classification (NCBI taxonomy): domain Eukaryota; kingdom Viridiplantae; phylum Streptophyta; class Magnoliopsida; order Santalales; family Viscaceae; genus Viscum; species Viscum album. The sequence goes on along the minus strand of OY728134.1, from coordinate 1,156,309,048 downwards.
ATCCCTATTTTTCATTGAAAAAAATTTCGGAGCATGCTTTTCATTCTCATCTGGCCAGAGATCACATTTTATGTTCATTACTTATATGTATTTCTGAGCATTGAAATGATACTTATACTCTCTATGATCCTTAATCAATTTGAATGTCAAATTTTCATATACATTCTTCTTAATATGCATCAAATGAAGATTATTCCACAACTAATTAAATTCCCAATACGGATGTTTGAAAAATATACTTTTTTTCTTCCATTGTTGCATTCTGATTTCACTTGATGATTCTCTTCGAACTCGTTCCCCACTATCATTCAAATGATGAACCTTCCCAAATTATGTTGCAACATTTCCATGTTGTGCTAGTATTTTAGAACAAGTTAACAACTTTGGAGGTGGTTTATGATCAATGAAATCATTAAATTTCGATCTGTTTAGCTGAAATCTATGAGATGCATTGAGAAATCTTTGACGGCACAAGAAGTGCCATTTCTACTATGGGGTATCCTTTTGGGCTCAAAATCAAAGTTATAAATAGGACACGACAAACCTATGTAAGTGTTCCAACCATATAAATTCCCAAGTCTAGGGAAGTCACTAATGGTTCACATTAATCTAGCATGAATTTTGAACATTGTTTTAAAAGAAGCATCATATGTATCAACAATGTTTCTCCATAACTCCTATAATGTTTCAATTAAAGGCTTCAAGTATACATAAATATCATTTCTAGGAATTTTTTTCTAGGAATAATCATCTAAATGATAAAAGAAGTTTGTTTCATTCACATCCACAAAGGAAGATTATAAGGGATCAAAACAACTGGCCAAATACTATGACTAGTACTAAAAGTACCAAATGGGTTAAATAGATCGACATCCAATCCCAATATTACATTACTATGATAAAATAAGAAATATGGATGTAATTAATCAAATTTCTTCCACAATTGTGAATCTCATGGATGTGGCATTAACCCATCATTGTAATTATCTACAGAATTCCACTTCATGTGTCAGAGGTTTTCGATGACATGAATAATATTTGCAATCAAGGATTTAAAGGAAAGTAACTCAAAACCTTTGTAGGTGTGTTCCTTTACTTATTTTTCATTGTAGTATGTTGATTCAGACTTCCAACACCACCCATTGAATATCATCTATAAGAAAAACATTTTTTCAATACTGTCTACTTGAATCCTCTCACCAATAAAGCATACAATCATTGGGGCACACATGTATTTTTGTATAATTCAGACCAATCCTATTAATTTTTTTTTCATATAATAAAAAGACTCAGGGATGTTTTCTTCAAGAAATGAATCACTCAACGATTCCAATATCATGTAAATTGCATTATTTTTAATTATACATAGTCCTTTGATATAGTACAACTTCAGCAGAAAATAAAGTTTTGAATATTTCAAACATCCACTATAAAACTCTTGATTTCCATCATCAACAAAATGATGAAGCATATTTTCCTCAGTGATGTTTTCTATTAGATTAGTCTCTACTGAATAAATAGGAAGATCTAATGATATGTTAAAATCTTGATCTGGTTGTCCTATAATCTCAAAAACATCATTTTTCATGTTTCTATTTGTATCACCCTTATCTAGTTGTTCTGATAAGTTTTTATGTTGATGGTGGGGTCTTATAGTTCCAAATTCACCATTTATAAGTTTTTTCATTTCATTTTCCATTTTTGATGAAGTTGGGAGGTCATTCTGTTGATTTAAATCACTGCTCAACCTTTTGGTAACATTCTATTCTCTATGACAAATCCAACATAAATTTTAAGCATGGAATTTCTTCAATATGAAATGCTCAAAAACATAATCTCCCTTCAACCGTATTCTAAATTTACATTTATGAAATGGAAAACTTATTCTCCCTTTAACAAATGGATTGGAAATTGAAAAATCTAGAAACTCCTTCAAACCCTTAGCATACTTAGGTGTGTTCCTCAGTAATGTGATCTAACTTTTATCCATGTATATAAAAATGTGCCTACACAATATTAAAAATAATTAAAACACATAACTATTACAAAATAGGGAAAGATATTCATATATACTAGTTGAAAAAATATATAAATATATTAAATATGGTTTTCCTTTATAAATATATATAGTAAATAATGAACCCACCCACTAAAAAACCAAAGCATGAAAATTAAAAAAATCCATAAAATAATAGGGAGATAATAAAAAACAAACCATGCTATTACAAATGAACTATATAGTACATGTTAGGAAATGAATACATCAGTAGTAGATCATATACATTAGAAACCAAAATTCCAAAAGAAAAAACTAGGAAAAACCTTGAAGATGGTCCCAAGTCCAATCCTATTCCCAAACTCTAATGCTTTTTCTTAGTGTTCCAATCATCAAGCATTCACCCTTACCCGAACCCAAGCCTACAATAAATAGAATCAACTATGGTACCAAGTTCCATGGTATCCTGAGAAGTGTGTGACTATAATTAAATACGCCACAACCAATGATATCCCTAAATATAATCAGACTATAATAATTTAAATGTTGAAGTTGTAAGAATAAAAAAATTAATAATTTAATTAAAAAGAAATAAATAACCACTAATGGTGGGGCTCTATGATGACACTTGATAAGATGATGAAAATAATATCCCCTATAAAAGAAAATATAATGAATACATGGATAAAATACATTTTACTGATGATAATAATATTATATTCATTATTGATCACACTAATGATAAAAAATACATAGAATAAACCAATGACATTGCTGAAACCAACAATATATATGATGAAAATGACACTAAAAATATTGATGCATTGGATGACATCAAAGAAACAGATAGCACTAATTAAATGGATGACATGGATTATAGGTTTATGAAAAAAACACCAACAATATTGATGATTCCAAGAACAACAAAACATTCAATGATTGTGGTGATTTAGTAAAAACCTTTGATGATGAAGACCCCAATTAACTGAAGAACCAAGGAAAAAATGATTTTGATGAAAAAAATAATAACAAAAATGACAGTAAATACATAAATCATTCCAATGAAATTGATGACATTGACCATAATAATGGAAATTATAACATAAATAATTTCAATGATGCCAATGAAATTGAATAAATATATGAGACAAACAAGATCAGTGACACCTATGAGATGAACCATAACGAATAAACTCTTGAAACAAATAAAACATATGAAACCAATTACTCTAAAGAAATTGAGGACACAAATCACAATGATTAAACTTATTACCATATGCACATCAACACAACCAAATATGATAATGAATGTGACAACACTGATGACATCAATGATGTTGATGACACTAATGAAAGCATAAATTATATAAAAAATAATTAACCTAATGAGACTCGAGACATTGATGATATTAATGATATAGAAGAGTCCAATTACATTTCCATCACTTATGAAACCAATAACAACGATTACATGGGTGAAATTTAGGACACTGAGTACATTAATGATATAATAGATAGTAACCAAGATAAAATTATAGTTTTACCTAATGAAACTAAATGCATAAATGACAAGGGTGACACTAACAACCCTAATGAATCTTATAACATCAATGAAACTGATGATATTGATGAATTAAATTACTCTAACAAGACTGATGAAACTAATGATATAGATAAACTAAACTAAAGATATAGTTTTACCGCATTGAGGGCTTCAGGGGTCATCAGGGTCACGGGATCCAAGGGAAACTGGGTATTATGATGGGTGGAGAGGCGCGGTGAGGGGTGGCGAGGCACGCTGAGGGCTTTGTTTGGGGGGGGGTCAGTGTTTCTGGGGTCGTGCGAGTCATCAGGGTCTTAAGGGTTTCAGAGGTCATGGAGATCGGGGGTCAAGGGTATTGGGGGAGTTGGGGGAGTCGAGGGGAAAAGTGTCATTGATGTAAAAAAACTATGTTTCACAGAAGTTTATTAAAAATAGTAGATAAAGGATAATAATTTTGTAGTGATAGTAATTGAAGAAAAAGATTCCCGATCAAGGAGAAAATAAAGTGTATTTTTTTTAAAAAATCAACCATTTTAATTACCCAAAGAGAGGAAAATGGTACTATCATTTGAAAACTCCAAGAATTATCAGTAGAGAATAAAATAAAGTATTTTTAGAGGATAATTATCATATAATTTCCCTCAATGTAAATTTAATATAAATAAACTTGAAAAGAAAATAGATTTTTTCTATAGTGAACCATATTTTTCATATAAAAATATTACATCTTAATAGATGAATATTAATTAAATAACATAATTATACATGTTATAATAATTTAGTTCTATTAACTTTAAAAACTTGGAAACATAATATACTAGTGGATAAGTGAACTACATCACCTCCCACTAAGTTTATCATAAATAGAACCCTTATTAGACATATCATTTGTAAAATATATCTTTATAACCTGGATAAAGGAAGCATAAGAAAGGGTGAGCTCTAGTTCTCAGTAAGGATGATCAAGATATATACCAAAATAACATGAACATAAGATCATGAGAATACAATAATAACATTTAAATATTATACCTTGCATAGCATAGATTATAATATTGAGTCATTATATAAATATTTAGTGTTCATAATATATAAATCATAAAATAATCAAATAACATAAGCCATGAGATCATAATATTGGCCTAATAAATAGATTTTTGGCATACACATAACAATATAAAATCATTTCATTAGTAATCAAGGCTCATTATAAATACTAACATTTTGGATTGGGATCACTCCCCTTAACCATCATGGTAGTCAAGGTTCACTCCCAAGACTATCAAAGTGTACAAAGTCCCTTACTAAATTGGGTTCACTCCCTATTCTATTTCATTTTATCTCATGAGATATCAATATTTACCCAATACATAGGAGATAGATATACGCCACACCAATCACATAATGAAAATCATAAAAAATTATTCCATGAGATTATAAAACATTCATTATATCATAACCCATGAAAAATATATGTGTTTCATAAAAATTTCATCATGGTATAACCTATGTAAAATAAGAGGTTTCATAATCATTTCATTAATTCCTCGGGAAAAAACTCATAGGAATGGAACGTGTTTCACAAAAAACTTTTCATCATAAAAATAAACCATCAAAATAATTAATAAGGATGGTATCATTGGATAATATTATTGGTAAATATTTAGTAACCCCAAAGGATATCATCCTATATGTAAAATTATTTTTAAATATTACTTGGAGAATTTATTGAGGAAAATAACCTTTTATCTTTTAAAAATAACCATTTTATATATAAGGACATGACCTTAAACTCCACATATTCTAGTTATTTTAAACTATAATTATATATATTTTATTCAAAGATATATTTTAGGTTTAGAGTTTTATATAATTAGGACAACTATTAAAAATTAAACCCATAAATTAAAAAATGGACACTTATACTTAGTATCAATTTTTTCCACCATAGGAAACCCTTTTAAAATAAAACATTTTTTCTCTTCATGTGAAAGAATCACAATTTTACCCTTATTCTCATCCTTGAATTTATTATCCATTAGATCCTATGAAAAGGTTTTTAAAACAAGATATGGGAATAAAGGCTTAGTAAGGTACATAAAATAATTGAAAACGTCAGTCTAATGAAAATCTATAAAAACATTTTCATAAAAACATAGCTTTTATTTGGAAATAGGAATAATATTTTCAAAAATATAAATATATTAAATTTTTAAAATCAGTTTATTTTCCCAATAAATCATTATGAATATTTTAAAAGAGAACTAGGTAACTTGGGACATTGTTTTTTAAGTCACTCTTACAAATGGAATAACCAATATAGTCAACCTCTAACATCGGAGTACCCAATGCATTGGAGGTTGTCACATAACCAACCTTCCTTTGTTTATCATTAAACCACCCATCATCAGTTTATAATCTTACCACAAATAATTGGTTTATCACATAACTAACCATAATTAGTTTATCATGTAACCACCTGTCATTATAAAAAATTCCCAAGAACCATAACATAAACATAAATCATGAAATATTACGTCATAAAAACAATATTTTAATAAATTGAATTTTTTATTTTAGAATCAATAATTTTTAAAAAAATATGCTTGTAAAATGAAAAATATTTCCACTGAAGGTAACCATATAAACATGTAATCTAAGATTCAAAATATTAAAGTGGCATGATAGTGTAAAATCCACTCATTTTATATAAGTTAAAAAGCTTTACTTCCATATTTTTATTAGAAAAATCACAAAGAACCTCTTTTAGAGAAAGATAAAAAGAATAATTTAATTTTTTTTAAAGTAAAACAATATAATAAATTAATTTAAAAAATAATTTTTAGAATAGTAAAAAAAATGGAAATAATTTTTAGAAACATAGACATGGAAGAAAAAGAGAGTTTTAAGGGAAACTTAAAAGGATAATAATTCTAAAAGGAAATTATTTTATCATATCTTTAAAGTGAGGATTTATCTAAGGAAACAAATATGTGTATCCAATGTGAATTGATATAAAGAAAATTAGAAATAAAACTCAAGATATTCAAAATAATTTTCACCCATAATCATAGAATGACATAATTATGGAGTATAATTTTAACCCAAAGAATGAAAATTGTGTTAAGAAATCCTTTACCTCATGTTAGAATTCCATAAAATGTGTTAAAAAAACATGTATAAAGGTTTAAATAATATTATTAACCCATTAAAGAACTATATTGACATTTTTAATCCCTTATTTTATGATATTATTATATTTTATAATCCATTAATTAATAATATTTCATTATTTTCATGGTTTTGGGTATTTTTATTTCATGGTTTCATGGTCGGTTTTACTTGTATAAAATTATGTATGTTCTTGTAAAATGTTATTAGAATTACATAAGTTTGATGAATTATTATTAATGATCTTACATAATTATCAATTTTCCCATATATAATTTTTATTTCTTACATGAGGTTGATTCCTTAGATAGAATGTCAATGATAAATGTTTAGTTTATTTGGGCCATTTTTTCAAACATCATAAACTAGTTGCATACTATTTAATATTATGTGTGTATATTAGTCCCAAAACATGAAATAAGATATTAAATACTTATAAAAATCTCATTTTACTATATTAATAGTTTTATGACCATCCATGATGGGTATAATGGAAAACGACAAAATCATTATTCACGGAGACAGTTGATATTCGTGTCCCGGATAATAGTTTCATTTATTTTAAAAAAAGGAGGTAAGAAAAGGTATGGATATAATATATAACATTAAAAACATAAAATTATAGTATTTAAATTATTTTGGAATTATTATTTGTTTATGTATGAATGATGTGAAGAGAAAGTTGGAAATGAAAAGAAATTAAGAGAGGTGTTTTGATAAAATTACCTCTTTAATATCACCTCCTTGGAGGACCCCCTAGGACCATGGAATTTGAATTTGGTGGGAAAATAAGAACTTAGGAATGGGGAGAGTAAGGAAAAGTGGTTTTGGAATATATTTGGGTATCTTCAAGGATTTCTGGTCGAAATGGGGTGGTGAGGGGTGGTATTTGTACTTGAGGAGATGTGGGTTTAAGTGATTAAATAATGAATGTTTTATAATTAAATCCAACTACATTGAGGTGAAATTAAATTCAAAAAATAATATTGTTATTAAGTTTTTTTAGGGTGGTTATGTTTGAGAGAGACCCCAACCGCCCATTAAATTTTTAATTGTTTAGGTAGTTTAATCTTTTACCTTTTAACTTTAACTTGTTTCATTATTTTACCTATGCAATGATAAATAATTTTTTTACAATGGTAAATTTTTTATACCTAAAAATTAAAATGACTCTAATTACTAATTTGGAACTTTTAAATCCATATATAGAACCCACTTTTTCTAATTCAATTCTCAGAATTGGAAATATTTTATGTAAAATTAATCCCACAAATACAAGGAAAACACGGGTTTTTAAATTTGAAAGTTCAAAACTTTGAAATGTGATTATATCCAATTTCAAAGTGAAATTGGTCACAATGACCTAAATTTGATTTATTTATTTATAATTGATCTAATTATACTTTAAAATATATTTAAAATATAATTTAACTATATAAATAAATCATATTAAAAAAGAAGTTTTCAGTTAAAACTCAATATTTTTCATTATTCTTCAAAAAATGAATATAATCAGAAAAAGAACAAAAATTTACCCTAAGATAATTTTTATATCCCACATTAAAAAATTAAGTTTATGTTTTCAAATAAAATTTATTAAAGTGTCAACTTTTAGATATAAAATAGTTTCACCATTAAAAGATAGAAAAACTGTCCTTAGAAATATATAGATTTTAGGTATAAAACTAGATTTACATCTTATATTAAACATATAAATCATATTGGATGAATTTAAAAACATTTTATTGTACAGATAAAATATAAATTTCACCAATATATTTTACTAATAGTGATTAATTCAATTTATTAAGATAAAATTAAATTTTGAAAATAAAAATAGTTCTTAATAATAACACATCATTTATATACAATTGGTTATTATTTTTATTTACAATGAATTAATTTTATAAACATGTGTACACTATATTTTTATAATTTAATTAATATCATTAATTATTTTCATTCCAATTTCTTTGTGATAACAATCCCATTTAAATTATATTTAGTTGATTTTTTAATCTTGATGTGTTGTATCTTGTATGATATTGAGAAAAGTGTTTCCTTTTAGAATCTCAAGGTGCTACATTCCCCCTCCACCTTAAAAAAAACATTTACCCACACTTTTATCTCTTGATTGAAACACTAGGGGCTTGGATTTTCAAAATTCTTTTGTCTAAATACTACATCGAAACAAGGGTTAATAAAACTTCCATTTAAAATGATAGAAATGAAAGTACCAAGGTCACCTGAGATAATATATACTAAGATTACATATAAGAAAACATGAGTGTGGAAGAGAATCATAACTGTCATGTTTTTATGGAGAGTGATAGAGAACATGTCCATTATAAAGTTATCTTTTACAAATCTATAAATATGTGATATACTAAATGACATTGGTTTCATATTATGAACAGAAATTGAACAACGCTTTTTTTCAAAATCTTTTTTCCCTAGTGTTGAGAAATTCCATTAATACCTAAAATAATAACATAAGGAACTATACTTACATGAAAATTATAATTTCATCCTCACCTTTTCTCCAAACGTTGAGTATTCAAGATGAATTTTTCAAGCCTAAAGAACTATAATCAAATTCTAGAAAATCTATAATCTATAAAAGATTAATTATTTATTTCTTTGTCTTCAGATATTAATCATAACAATAATGGTTAGGATAAGATAAGATAATTCCTAAAAAATAATAAAACATTATATGATGAAAACTAAATTAATCTATAACATTCAAAAATAATAACCAAAGTTCAACATATATCATTTATCAAAGAAATATGCTTAAAATTCCTCAAAAATATTATAAAATATGATTAAAACCCAAAAAAATCATAAATATTTGATCACATAGAACCTCAAATAACATTAATCACTCTTAATGTCTAATAAAAAAATATAAATACCTAAATCACATAATCTCTTAGATATGATAACTATTTCCATAAATAAGATAAACCACCATATATACACAATAAAATCATATATTATTACAAAATATAATTCAACCATTATTCCTCAAATAAAATATCATATTATTCTATTACAGGATTCCTAAAATAGTGAATGTATTCCAAAATATCATTAATCACTTAATATCCATATCATTTTCCAATCCCATGGAGATATATTTGATAAAATATGTTACAAAAACAAACATTACCTTTATTTATTAGATATATTTAATAAATAAAAAATTGCATACTAACTAGGAATTCATGTAGTCCAGTGGTAGGTGATGCACCCTTGTCACCCTTCAATCATGGGTTCAAAACTCATGGTATTTTTGGTCACGACGTGTTGTCACACGATTGATGGGTTGTCCTTTTTCTAAAACTATATAATTATTATAGAATTATTTGAAAAAAATTCATCATTATATATAAATGTTTAACCTAAAAGGTTATCTTATACTTTACATTTTTCATCCCAAAACATAATAACCCACAATTACCACAAAATCAAAGATTACATAAACCAAAAATATTATCAATACCTTTAAACTTATTTCCACCAAATTTAAATGCATTATTAGTCAAATAAAAATTTTCATATCACAAAATTAAGGGTTATATATACCTTAAAAATTATCACCTTTTACTATATTTCAAAGATATTGATTCCATCCAACATATGTTTAAAAATTAATGAAAACAAAAACTACTATATAAACATACTTAGACATTTCATGTTTCCCATAATGTTTATAAAATACTACTATATAATAAATTTGAAAACACAATACATAAACACATCGTTTATTTAACTTCCATGCTAAACCTGTAACCAGACTTCATTGTCCTAATAATTCATTTCTAAAATCAAGATATGAAATATATCCTTATGATTCATCAATATAAACCCTAAAGGTTATCCATACCATTAAAATTATTTCTACAAAATGTAAAGAAAATTCTGTCTTAAATAATATTTTCACATGATAAACTTAAGGGTTAAATATAAATTAATCTCAATAAAATTCTCCAAAATTAATAACATCATAAAAATTGTATTAATAAATTTAATCATTTAATCATCATTAGATGTACCATAACTCTTTATTCCCTTATATATAGACATAATAATTATTATGTGTTATTATTTTTCCCATAACTATGTATTTTCATATTATTCCTCCATAATTCTTACTTGTAAATATGAATCATTTCCAAATATTCAACAATATTAAAACATGTTCAAGTAAATAATTCATACATTGAATATAGATTTAAGGATCTTCTTTATATTATATTTATATTTTATCATGTTGTACTACTTTCAAAGAGTAAATCTTTATTCCACTTACGGTATTTCACTTTTTGGTAGAGTTGGAAGAGTATGATCTTGAATTAAAATGAAAAACATACCATGATCCATAAAACTTTTTTTGAAAGGAACATGTGTTTGATAACTCAAATAATTTATTTTAGGTGATTTGAATACTGAAGAATCTTTTAAAATCATTTGAATTAACTTTTGTAATAATAGTGTTGATCAAATCATCTGGGAAGGATAAGAAGTTTGTGAAAGATCGGTTTCCTTACATCTTGATAAATGATCCTTCATCTATATAAAATTACATCATTAAGATATCAAATAAATTATTAAATGTTAAAATAAAAATATTCCTTTTAATCATTACACACATAGTAACTCTATGATTGTAACACTCGATATTTTTATGAGAAATATTTTTTTATACATCATCAAAGGAATCTTTCACTACACACAACACTAGCTTGGCTTGCTTTATATGCAATCACGACCTTCATCAATAGCTTTCATTGTACGCAATACCAAGTTTCACTAAACAACGATATGCTATTAAAATATTATTAAAACTAGCCGTTATGAATAGTAATAACCACTTTTTGAAATTTTATAAATTTTATTTTCCAAAATGGACTTCATTTTTGGATTCGGAATATCGAAATTAGCCTAGGGTGAAATTTTGGTATTTTTCTGAAAACATTCAAATTTTGATGAATAGTGAAAACACTTGGTTACTATTTAAAAACCAACTTTTTATTTAAATAATTATTTATTTTATTTAAATTTATTTTAGGTCAAAATTGATACATAATACCCATATAAGTTCAATATAATTTATTGGAGTCATTTTATAATAATTTTAGATATATAAAAAGTTTATTGAACTTTTGACCGTCTTTTACCCACCTCCTAGGAGAATTTGTCAATTTACATAAAACCTAATTTTACCGCTTTTGTGAATGGAATTTCAAAAATCCGAGAGACATGGTTGATATCAATAAGTAAAATGTGGTTCAATGAGATGGAAATAATTTTTGGTTAATAGTAACTTTTTACTTTTATTTACCACGGTTTAAAGTAAATAGGATAATTAATGGTAAAAATGGTATTATTATTACCCTAACACATGTCCTAATTATATTAGATAAGTGTAATTCGACCAAAAACAACATTAGGGATAAAATATTACCCTTTAGATCCACTTGTATTAGATTAGGACATTTAATATTATTTTATTTAAAGAAGAGTTAAAATAGTTAAAATCAAAGTTTAATAACTAAAACATTTTTAATATAGGGTTATACATAAGATAAATTCGACTATAAATATTCATTATAAATATAAAAAGATTTCATACATAATTGTATTTTATTTATAATTTTTAGACATTAAATATTTTAATTTATTTATGACACAATGGTGATGCAGTAATTATCTTATTAATGAAATATTAACATAATTGATGTTATAAATACTTAAATAAATGTAATTTGAGACTTTTTATGAATTAAAATAATTTTTTAGGTTAATATGACATGTTAGTATAGATTTAATTAACTTTTGTCGAACTAATAATTCTGTTCTGATTTTCACAAAAATCAATTACCAAATTGTGTCAAAATTGACATAAAATAGTTTTTAAAACAAATATTATATTATTAATTTCTATTTTATTCCTAAAAATATAAGTTTTGGAAAATGACTTAGATAAGGTTATATATATTAATAATAAACAACTTGGGGTTCTTTTTTCTTATTACAGTAAGTTTATTAACCTTATAGTGTAAGAAAACAAGAAGACATAGTAAAAGTAAAATTATTGAACTTAAAGTTAAATCTAAATGATAAGATTACAATAGTACCCTAAACTTGTCCAAATTATATTGGATGAGATTATTTCGACCCATATCCACCTTATCTTCGAAATAAATCAATTTGGAGCTATTAAAAACTGAATATGACTTTATAATAAAATAATATTTTTAGTTTTTCCAAAGGTGCCCCTCTCCTCCCTTATAAAAGAGAACCTCCTCACTCTCCTCATCACACCACTTTGAGCCATCAAGCTCGGCCAAACCCTGAAAAATTATCTTCTACACTTCCCTAGAAACATCCTATAGGTCCTGGTCTTCTTAAAAGATCATCCCTAGTGCCCTAAGAGGAGGTTAAAAAGAGGCGCTTCAAAGAAGAGGTAATATCCATTACCGATCCTTTCCAATTTCTTTCTTCTTCAACTTCTTCTTCCTTAGTTGTTTCATTATGAAGTAATAACATAAGTATCACTCATATACTGATATGTTATTATAAATATGAAACAACACTATTTCACCTTCTATCCATCCTACGGAAAATGAAATCACCACGCGTGCGTACGTACGGAATACCGTCTCCACGTCATGGTGTAATCTGTTTTCCACCACCACCATACTTGGATGGGTATAATGATGTAAAGAATAAGTATACATTATTATTTTAAAGTTATATTGATTCTGAAGTATTATACATACACTTCAATACAAGTACATGATCATGGGAATGATATCATCGCTCGTGCTTACGTACGGCCTACCGTCTCCACAATGTGATGCGACTCGTTCTACATGATATTCATTGAATAATGATTATATAAATGAATTTAATGAATAAATATGATATATATTACACTAATACCATTATTTAAATGAGGTATCTATAACCTAAAAATAAGAATAATAATTTATTCGACAAAACACGCATAAGAACAAAAAAACAATAAACACCCGAATAACAAGTAGCAATGAAATATTACTAATAAGAAGCTAAGAATATGACCATATATTATATCATAAAAATGATTAAAATTCTGGAATAATTCAATAACATTATTTAAATCATTATATAGGAGGTTCGGACACGTATGAAGCAAATCGGACCTAAGGTAAGGGAAAATCTCACAATCTCATTTTTATCCGAGATTGTTTATACTTTGGTATTTAATGGGGTGTATTTCTCATCCACATTCATGTTTCCTAAATATGTAATATTATTTATATCCTCCTATAATTTTTTTAAATCCAATATTACTTGTTTGTGAGTTTTTAGTAAAATATATGAAAGGAATATTTTTTCGTTTTTAGTACGAGGTACTTTTTTGACTTTTTTGACCAAAGTACGAGAAGAATGTTTTTTTTAACTTATACGGAATGAATGGATTTTATGATTTCATAAAACATTATTTCCATGAAGCTTCATTTACAAGTTTTCAAGTTTATTTTTAATCAACTTCTTTTAGTTTAAAATTGTATGACATGTTAATAAAGGAAAAATATTTTTGAAGTAGAAAGGATATTTTTCTCAAGAATGGAGTTCAAGCATTTTATTAAAATTATTTTCCATCTAAGATAATATAGGGTTCTGTTTCTATCCCTATTTTTACATTTTTTTATTATTTTATGATTGAATTATTTTTATGATTTCCTTCTATATTATATGGATTGTGTTATGATGGCTTGATGTTTAAGAATCCCATTTTTATTACATTGGTTATGTTATGATGTGTGATTTATGATCTTGTGTAACACATAAGAATGGTATCATTATGATATGGGTGGGACCTATATAAACCTCCAATTAATTGGGTAAATATTTATATCTCATGAGATAGACATGGCTAGAATGGCAGGTTAAACCGGTTTAGTGATACTGGACTGAAACGAGGAGTAAACTCGGTTCAGAAATGGAATTTGTCTGCTAAGATAGTCTTGGCAATGAGTCTTGACTAATAAGAAATGATTCTATATGATTATGTGTGTATGGAACAAAGTTTCATGTTTTAAGTTATGATTATTTTGGATTACATTTCACCACTATGATTTATCCCATGTTATGATATTATGATCTCTTTTGCAGGTTAAGTTTTCCAGAATGTTATGTTCTTATGAATATGATGTGATTGATATTTCTTTTCTTTACCCTTACTGAGCATTTGAGGTCACCCTTTTGTATGTTTTATTTCCCCATTTATGAATAAGGTTACTAAGTTGAATATACCAAAAGGGTCTATAGATATGATGAAATAAATGGTAGACAACGTAGATGATTTATGAACCAGTTGTTTATGTTTCCCAGTTTCTAAAGACACTATACCTATACGGTCCTTTCATGGTTTTGTTATATGTTGTAATAAGTGTGCTTCAATTATGAAGTAATAACAATGTATGTAAATTATTTTTCGTTATAATGATACTTTAACTTTCAAATCTATTATAACTAAATTGATTTACCTTTATAAATCCAATGTCCAAAAAATATCATTAATCTCATAGAAATCCATCTCTTTAAACAACAAAAGGGGGTGCCTAATACATTGAACATATAATAATATTTAAAATGTAAACCCTATGATGTTATATATAAATCATAAGAAACTATCATAATCTTTAATGTTATCTAAACCCTTCTCTGATACCAACTACAATGACCCAACCTCAAACTGCACATATTCTGGTGATTTTAAACTATAATTCTATCGCTTTTATCTTGGTAGATCTTTTAGGATTATATTTTTTTATAATTATGAGAACTCTTAAAAATTAAACCATTAAATTTAAAAGTGAAATCTTATACTTAGTATCTATTTTTTCCACCAAAGGAAAACCTTTTAAATTAAAACATGTTTTCCCTTTATATGAAATCATCACAGTTTTCCCCATTTTATCATCCTTAACTCAATTCTCCCTTAGATCTTGTGAAAAAAAATTAAAACATGGGATCAAAACAAAATCTCAGTAAGGGAAATAATGTAATGGAAAAATTTAGTCTAGTGAAAATACATAAAAATATTTAAATAAAAACATACCTTTTTATTTGAAAACATATATTATTTTCAAAAAGACCAATATCTTACCTTTTGAAAATAAATTTATTTTCATAAAAAATCTTTCAGATGAATAAAAAATAAAAGTAGGAAACTTGGGACATAATTTTCTAAATAACTATTTAAAATGGAGTATCCAATATGGCCAATCTCTAACTTCAATGTACCCAATGCATTAGAGGTTGTCATGTAACCACCCGCTATTGGTTTATCACATAACCACTCATCATTAGTTTTTCATGTGACCACCCATCATTAGTTTATCATGTAACCAACTATCAGTGTATTATAATTTAAAAACCTATAATTATAAATAATTCCCAAGAAATATAACATAAACATAAATTATGGAAGATTGTATCGTAAAAACAATCTTTGAATAAATTGAAATTTCCATTTTCAAATCACTCATTTTGAAAAACTATGCACGTAAAATAAAAAAACATTTAATTTAAAGTAAATATATAAACATTTAAGGTATTATTTGAAATATTAAAGTGTCATAACAGGGGGAAATATACTCATTCTTTATAAGTTTAAAAAATCATTCATTCTATATTTTTTAAAAGAAGCCAAAAAGAACCACTTTTAGAAAATCAAGAAATTAATAATTTAAAAAAAATTAAAAAGTAAAACATGAATATAAATGAATTTTAAAAATAATTTTAATTATAGTAGAAAAAACTTCAAATAATTTTAGAAAACATGGATATGGAAGAAAAATTGAGTTTTAAGGGTAACTTTGAAAAGAAAATTTCTTTTAAAAAAAGTCCCTTATCATATCGTTGAAGTGGGAATTAATCAAATGAACTGAATATGTGTATCCACTATAAATAAATATAAAATAATTTAAAATACAACATAAGATATTCAAAATTAATTTCACACGTAATCTTAGCATGACATAGGTAGAAGTTTAACCAAAAGAATGTAAATTGAGTTAAGAAATCCCTTACCTCACGCTCGACTTTCTTCAAATGTGTTCAAACCTCTTGTATAGTTTTATAAATAATGTAACTCATTAATGAATAATATTTGTATTTTTAATATATTTTTTATGATTTTATGAGATACT
The DNA here is from genome assembly GCA_963277665.1 of Viscum album. Taxonomy (NCBI): domain Eukaryota; kingdom Viridiplantae; phylum Streptophyta; class Magnoliopsida; order Santalales; family Viscaceae; genus Viscum; species Viscum album. The sequence continues at coordinate 1,156,292,124 of OY728134.1, read as the reverse complement.
ATAATCTATTAATTAATAATATTTCCTTATTTTCATGGTTTCATGTGTTTTTATTTCATGGTTTCATGGTTAGTTTTACATGTTTAAAATTATGTATGTTCTTGTAAAAGTGAATTAAAACTAAATAAGTGTAATAAAATAGTATTAATTATATTTCATAATTATTAATGGTCCCTTATATAATTTTTATTTATAACACGAGGATGATTCATTAGATAGAACGTTAATGATAAATGTTTAGTTTATTTGGACATTTTTTCAAAATCACCAACTAGTTTCATTCTATTTAATATTATGTGTATATATTAGTTCCAAAAAATAAAATAAGATATAATATAATTATTAAAATTTTATTTTACTAGAACAATTATCCATGAATGTGGTACTGTAAAATTAAAAAAAATTATTCACGGAGATGGTTAATCGTCATTTCTTGGATAATGGTTTTGTTTCTTTGAATAAGAGGATGTAATAAAAGGGATGAATATAATATATTAAATTAGAAACATAAAATCATATTATTTACATGGTTATATACTTATATTGTCTTTATGGATGAATGGGGTGAGGATAAAATATAAAAATAAAAGAAATTAAGAGACGTGTTTTGAGAAAATTACCTCTTAAATATCATGTCCTTAGAGGACCCATTGAGGACTTCAGATTTGGTATTTTAGTGAGAAAAGAAGCACTTGGATGTAGGGAGAGTGAGGAGGATAGGTTTTGGAATAAAGTTTAGGATAATCAAGGCTTGTGTGTCGAAATGGGGTGTGGAGGGGTGGTAATTATACTTGAGGAGGGGTGGGACTAAGTGATTAAATAATAAATATTTTATAATTAAATCCAACCACATTGAGGTGGAATTAAACTCAAAAAATTAGATTGTTAATTAATTTTTTAAGGATGTTTTATTTTTTATAAATACCTAAAACACTCATTAGAAGCTTTATTTTTTAGATAGTTAAAGATTTTATCTTTTAAATTTAACTTGTTTCATTATGTTACCTATACTGCTGTTAATAATTTTTCTACCATGGTAAATTTTTTAGGACTAAAAATAAAACCGAACCTAGTCCCTAATTTGGAATTTAAAATTACATATAATTAATCCATTTCACCGTATTCAATTAACCTAATTCTGAAAAATATATTTAAAATTAATCCCATAGTCATAATGAAAAATAAATATTTTAAAGTGAAAAGTTCCAATGTTTGAAATGTTTTTATATCCAATTTCAATGTTAAATTTATTAAATTGACTTAAGTTAGAATTATTGATGTATAATTTAACTAATTTTAATTTAAAACCTATTTAAAATTTATTTTAAATATACAGAAAATTTAGATGAAATCTCAATTTTCAATTAAAACTCAATGTTTTTCAGTATTCATCAAAAAATTAATCTTCTCATAAAAATACCAGAAATTCGCCCTAATATAATATTGATATCCTGATTTCAAAAATGAAGTTAATTTATTCAAATATAATTTATAGTGTTAAATATTGTATTTAAAATAGGTGTTCCATTAATAGGTGGCAAAACTATCTTTAGAAACATATAGCTTTTTATACATAATATTTGATTTATTTCTTATCATAAACTTATCAAACATGTTGGATGAATTTAAAAACATTTTATTGAATATATAATATATATATATTTAATTCAAATATCTTACTAACTGTTATTAATTCAATTTATTAATTTGAAATTCCATTTTGTAAATAAAAATAGTTTTTTAATATTAACACATCATTTATATTCAATTTTTATTTATTTTCATTTCCAATGAATTCATTTTTATAAACATTTGTAAACTATATTTTCATAATTTAGTTAATCTCATTAATTCCCTCCATTCCAATGGATAGGTGATAACTATCACATTTAAATTATATTTATTCATTTTTTAAGCTTGATGTGGCATATCTTGTATGATATTGAGAAAAGTGGTTCCTTTTAAAATCTCAGGGTGTTTCATTAAAACTAAAAATTCACAAAATATTATGAAAATACTTTTCTTTAAAAATAAAATTTCAAAATTATTAATTAATCTTTAAAACATTATGTAATCATGATGGTGGGAAATTTTTTCATGCAATACTCATTAAACTAATGATTCTTTTCACATTTTTAGTAAGATGGTCAAAATTTCCTCATACAAAAACATAAACAATATTCCTTTCAAATCTTTGTAAAAATTAAAATGAGGGTAAAAATTATTTTAAAAAATCACGGGGTAAAATTTAAACATTCTTGAAAACATTTTTTAAAACATGGATATGAAAGGTAAAGGGTTTTCTGACCGAAGATTGAGGTAAAGTTAGTTATCCTTAAAAACACTCTTTCGGTTTTTTGAGTTCTTAAAGGGCTGAAAATGAATAGAAAACATGAATTTTATAAAAATAAACATATTTGAATAAAATTAAATGGGTTTATCATGAATGGATCATATAATTGTTTTAATATAAATTCAAACATAAATAATCCCAATTAAAATTATATTGAAACGTAAATCCTTTACCACTATGAAAACATTTGAATCATAATCCCCGTGAAAGAAATAAACTCATATGGATTTGTAAATAACCATAATTTCCAAAAAAATCATAAAATCCATTCATGTACATTATAAACACAACATAAAATAAAGAAGTGGTGAATTTGGCATGTGTCCCATAGAAATAAAAGTGATGTAAAAATTCCTTACCTAAAGTCTCAAGATTCTTTATAAATGTTTGAATCTCTTCTATAATAAATATATTTTTATTATAAATATATTAAATAACCATATTTATATTTATCATATCATATATGGTTTAATTATATCCCTTTTATCACCCATTTTTAACTATTCTTTGTTGAAATCATTTTTTCGGGTGATATCTGCTAAGTTTTTCATTTATGTTTTGTTTTGATAGTTTTGGTACTAGTTTATTATCATGGTTTCATCATAAAAAGAAGGATAAAAATGATATAAATACCATATATAATAGTTACATACATATTTAGTCTCAACCATACAATATAGAGATAATGAAATGAATTACATTGTTCATGGATATTGTTGGTCACGTGTTCGCATTAACGTTGTTTTCATTTTTTTGATGGATGAAACCAAAGAAAAGTAAATATTAATTTACATTTAAATAATAATAATTATTTAATATTTATAATTTATTATTATCATATCCCTCCTAATTATCATCCACATAAAAGTAAAATGATTTTTTTCACATCTCTTCATTGAGGTGCTAGTCCACACATACGCATGAATGATGTTATCATTTTCCAATGGATTGAAAGGTAAAAAATTATTTATAATTCACGAATTTTAATTATTTAATAAAAATAATAAAAATACTATAAATTCATCATTATATCATTCCTTGAAAGTCAGTGATGGAAAATTAATTACATCGGTTCGTGAGGTGTTAGTCCTCTATACAAAGGATCAATAATTTCATTTCCCATTTGATAGAAATGGAGATGGATGTAAGTTATTACAGTAATATAATAACATATAATTATATGTAATATATATATGTTATTATTTAATTATATTTTGAGAATATATTAAGGAGGTGGAAAAATAATTAAAATGAAAACACTCAGTTTAGATTTTTACCTCTTCTTCGAACTACCTCCTTTGGTTTTCACCAAAAGAATTCTTAGGAGGGATTACTAGTCAAAATTAAGAATATAATATATATGATTGAAATTAAGTAACTTATTGTGGTAGGTATTGGATAAACCAAAATTATCTTGTAGTGTGGATAGGATATTTCCTTTTATAAGTGGGGAAATGATCCCACCTGGGAACTACTTGGAAATTTACCAAAAGAAACAAAATTTATAAATTAATTCCGAAGAAAAATTCTTCCAGATAACCAAAGATTTTAATTTTTTATAGTATAAGGTTAAAATATGGTCATACAATTGGATTTATATATGTTTTATTAGAAAATGGACACTTATTTCTTGATTTATGCCCTGGTACACCTTTTTTAACCTTAACCGTGATAATTAATTTTTACTATTTTCATTAAACTTTATAACCAAAAATTATGTTACCTCATTATATATTATAAATTATTATGATTAAAAATATGGAATCTATTAATAAAATTCAATTCACATAAGTGGCATAATTTAATTTAAAATAAGTCCCACAAACGTTATAAAATAATGTCTCTCAATGGAAAAACTTATCATAAGTTTAAAAAAAATTATATTTAAATTGAACATAAAATTTATTTCAATGGCCTAAATTGAATTTTATATATTATAATTTAAATAATGATAATTTTAAAAACATTTTAAGATATAATTTAACATTGTAAAAACACTAATCAAAAAGGATGTTTTCTATATAATTTATTATTTTCACTATTCATTGAAAAATTGATCTTCTCAAAAAATTCTCAAAAATTCACCCTAAGAAAATTTTAACATAATGAATTTTTAAAATGAAGTAAATTTTGTCTAAAAAAAATTCTAAAACTGTAGAAATTTTTTTATATTATTCTCTCACAAAGTGTAATAAAAATAATTCTTGATGGAAAATATATTTTGAAACATAAAAAGACAATACTAAAAACTAAGTGTTTCTTTATAATATATTTTCATTATATAAAAAATTATAAATAATTTTAAAAATATGGTTATTACTATTCTTAACACCAATTTTAACAGCTATGTTATAATTTTCATATTTTAATAACAATATAAATATTATATTATAGTTCTTTAAAACTAAATGTTGCATGTATCATAGACTATTGAACAAATTAAAAAAATATAAAAAAACTCATAAAATATCAGGATGTTACATTCTAACCCCCTTAAAATAATTTCACCCTCCAAATTATATCACTTTGGTATAACAACTGAGGATGTTTCAACCTCACTACATCCTCAAGATCCCACATAGCTTCCTCAAATTAGTAGATTCACCACAAAACATTGACTAAGTGAGTGTTCTTTCTTTGTAAAACTTTCTCTATATGATCAAGAATATATAATAATTTTTCATCATTTAAAATATAGTTCAATTGAGGTACAAACTTTGAGTTCAACGGATGTGAAGGATCAGGTATGTATTTCTTTATGAGATATACATAGAACACATCTTGAACTTGATAGAGGTTCTATAGAGGTACTAATCGATAAGCTATTGTCCAGATGCGATCAAAAATTTAAAAGGGACCAATATACCTTGGGATTAGCTTTCTCATCTTCTCAAATATTCTTACCCTTTTCTATGTATAATTTTATAGAAACACCTTCACACCAACTTTAAATTACATATCACACTGATGATTATTAGTATAAGTTTTATATCGACATTGTGCTTCCATTATATGTTATTTAATGGATCTAACCTTTTCTACCATTTATTCATCTATATTAGGTCTTAATAGATTCCCTTTTCCAACTTCACCCTAACATGTTGGAGTTCTACACTTCTTTATATAGAGGGCTTCATAAGGCATCATCGCAATACTCGAGTGAAATATATTGGTGTATGAAATCTCAACAAGTAGAAGGTGTTGATCCCAACAACCTTTCAAATCTATTAAACAAGATCTCAACATATCCTTTATCATTTTATTCATATATTTATATATAAAAAACACATATATTTTAAATTCAGTCACATTTTCAAGAAAACATGGCTATTTTATGGATATTTTTACTAGTGTTTTAAAACATGGCTAATTATATATGTGTGTGTGTGTGTGTGTGTGTCCGTGTATAATTATAATTATAATTATATATATGTATACATACACATATATATTTACACACACACACGCACACGCACACACACATAGACACATATATAAATATTTATATAACCATATATATATATATAATATAAACATATATATATATATAATACAAACATATGAAATATATATATATTATATATATAATACATATATATATATATTATAAACATAAAATATAAACATATATATATAAACATAAAATATAAAAATTTATATATAATATAAAATATAAAATATATGTAAAATATAAACATATATATAAATATATATATAATATAAACTTATATATATAAACATAAAATATATGATATAAATATATATATATATATGTATATTAATATATATATATAGGATATATTAATTTTTTTAATACTGACACACACACACACATATAAATAGAGACAGAAATATTTAGATATATACATATTAATATACATAAGAAAAGACAAATATATATAAACACACACATATATATAATATATTTATATATATATGAACACACCCAAACACAAATATATAGATATATATATACATATTTTCATTTAGAAACATATATAAATTTAAAATTTTGTCACGCTTTTAAGAAAACGTAACTATCTTAATGATATTTTTACTAGTGTTTTAAAACGTGGATAATTATATATATATATATATATATACATACATACACATATATATTTACACACACACACACACACGGACATATATATATATATATAATACAAAATATAAATAAACAAATATATATATATACATATAAACATATATATAATATAAAAAAATATATAATATAAACATATATATATATTAATGTATGTATATCAATATATTAATTATTTAAATACTGAAGTTTATTTATACATGTATAAATATAATATAATTCAATAAAGAAACCAAAATAACAACATATCGGTTAGTCTCCTATTATGGTTATGAGCTCGGTTCAAATTCTGGTGGAGGCATAATTTCAATTTTCTATGTGTGTACAGGAGTTGGAGGTGTGTGTGGAATGTTGTAGGGGATACGAAGAATTGGTCCTGCAGCATAGAGAGAGTGGGAAGGGGTGGAAGTTAATTAATTATATATTTTATTATAAAAAAACAATAAATATGAATATATATATATGGGATGAATAGGTGTTGCGGCATGGAGAGAGTGGGAAGGGATGGCGGTTAATTTATGATATTTTTATTATAAAACAACAATATATTTTAAAAATATATATAAAACTTCAAAAATTGAGTTTTTATTATAAAAAAATTCAAAAATATAAATTTCACAAACGAAAAATTATAAATTTTTTAAAAAATGTATGTCGACAATTTTTAGAAACATTGATAAATTATTTCTCGCTAAATGATAATGTTTATAAATTTAGCTAATTAAGCGACGTTGATTTACTGATATTTCAAAAAAAACATAAGTAAAAGAGATGTCTCTAAATATGGACATTTATAAACATCGCTAATTTAGAAAAATTTATTTACCAATGTTTCTAAAAAAAATCACTAAATGTGATGCCTTTAAATAGTGTCATTTATAAATATCACTAAATTAACAGACACCTCATTCACCGAAGTTTTTCTAAAACATTGGTGAATGAATTAGTAACATTTTAAAACATTTCTAAGGAAAATAAACATTGTTAATTATCATTTTGTATAGATCATGTGTCCCATAGAAATAAAAGTGAGATAAAAATATCTTACCTCAAGTCTTGACATTCTTTATATACATTTGAACCACTTGTATAATTGTAACACGTCGACCCCAAAATGCTATAGTCAGCGCATTATTTTAATACATTGGAAATATTATAAGGAATCAAATCCCAAAGGACCGATCACTTTAGCAGTCTTGGAAATTGATTGAAAACATGAACATTTCATTTAAATTCAAAACATAAAATAAAACCCAGATATTTCTTTAAGAATTTTATTATTCTCCCAGCTTAACCATGCATGTCAATCATAAACACTTCTTGGAATCTTGGTAAAATAAAACATAAGAAAGAGGAGAGCTCAGATGCTCAGTAAGGGTAAATAATATAGCAGAAGCTATCATAAATAAGAATAAACTTTTAAGGAAAGGTATAAAACTGAAACACCAATCTTTTAAACATAATATCCAATATAATGTGGAAATAATAAATCAAAAAATGTAATTTAAACATTCACATGGATATTCTACTAGTTGAATAATCACTCTCAATATTAATAACTAATCTCATAATGAGGGAATGCATAATTTCAGACATCATAACCATATCGTTAAGTCCTCAATCCAAGACCATACATAAATGGGTAAAAACTAAACTATTTTGTCTCATGAGACCTATCGATGCATCGAGGGGCTATAGTGGGCTATGACCATCACTTACTAAGTCCCTTGCATTCCTCATATGAAAATGGTGAACAATAAACAACATAATATTCATATTAAAACTAGCATACAATATGTTAATACATTAACCATAACATATGAATGGTATAAAAATAGCACATCCATAGTAAAAATATTCATAAACCCATGAATATAATATGGTAAATTTTATCATAACAAATAAACATAAATTAATCATAAAATCCATAAAATTATGTTGACATAGATGAAAATACTATATTAAAATCATTAAAAATGTCTTGATAAAAATACCCATTTTTCTATGAATTCATTTATTCAAAAGTCACACACTTATAAAAGTAGACATTTAAAAATATATTTTTAAATAAAATTGTCTCATACCACTTCGAAAATTTGGAAAGTAATTAAAATTTTATAACATTCATGTCCATATAAATAAATCCTTAAACACATTTTGAAATAATGGACATTAATGTGAATGTTTTAGAAGAATATGTCTTTAAAACATTTAAAATGATTGTTTAGTTAAAGAGTGCCTTAAATAAAACCTTAAAAATATTCCTTTTAAAAATATTTTAATGAAATTAAAAAACTACCTAAAATTTTATTTATAATCCTTTATATACATATAAATAAATATGTATGATAATATCAATAATATTGAAATAGATAATGGATTAATTCTGTAAACATTCAAAGTGTCCCATACCACATTGATCATTTAAATAATAAGGAGAATATCTTTAAATAAATATTTAAATACCATTAAGATAAATTTATTTATGATATCAAATATAATATGAGAAGTAAATACACTGCACATAAGAAATCAGTGGTGATCATGGCTTATATCTCATGAAATTTAAAGGGGAGACAGAATTCCCTTAACTTAGGGATGATACTTTTCATACGTGTCAAAAACTTGTTTTATAATGGTTTTGAACATATTATTAAATTTTAAGAGAATCATAATAAAATTTATGATTTCATATATGAATCATTTTTTGACTTTATAGTACCCGTTCATTTAACAATTCCATGTTTTGAGTAATAATCGCATTGTTTATTGTATGTGTTTTAACATGTAATTCTTGATCTCATTACATAGATAACAATTTACTTAAAAAATGTAAAAAAATATTTATATATCATATATATTCATAGTATAAATATATATAATATATAGATATATGAAAATGGAATACACCGTTCCTGGAGATGGTAGGTCGTACGTACACATGAATGTTATTTCTGTTTTCTTGTTCTATTGAATGGAAGAAAGTAAATGACATATGTGTGTGTGGGTGTATTATTATAGTAGCATTATTATGTCCTATATTTCAAACTTATTCATTATATATATTTTTATAATAATTCTTGAATGGTTAATATGGAGTATGAATCTCATCGTATTGTGGAGATGGTAAGTCGTACGTACACACGAGTGACTATATCATTTCTTTAATGGTAAAGTGGTAAGGAATTGAATTTTATGTTAATTATAGAGCATAAATATCATGTTATATTTATTATTTTTATCCATTATACTCATAATTGTACCCATCCAAATAAAATAGTGTTGAATAACAAATTAAACCATGACATGGAGACTATATGTCGTACATATGCACACATGTTGTTATTATTATCATAGGATGGATAAAAAAATATGGTTGTACCATAATCATAATAACATATCATTATATATATGAAAACAACACAGGAAGATGAATTAGAAGAAAAAAATAACTTTGAAAGTGTTGATAAAACAATTACCTCTTATTCGGGTGTTTCCTTTTGATTTGTACAATAGGACTTCTTAGGTAAGATTTCTGACCACTGTATGGCTTCTAGAATGAATTTAGGGATGTTGGGAGAGTAAAATGGAATATTTTGGTTGTTTCAAAAGGCTTCATAGGTGTTAATAAAATAGAAGGAGATGTGCCCTTTTATTAGAGAGGGGAGGGGCACTTTTGGAAACTCCAAAACTATTAATTTATTATAAAATGATTTTCGATTTAAAATAGCTCCAAAGTGAGTTATTATGAGGCTAATATGAGTATGGATTGAAATCATTTCAACCAATTGTTTTTATACAAGTTTATCTCACACAATTAACCTTTTCATTTTGGATTCAACCCTTATTTAAGGAGTTTAACTCTTACCATATCTACTTGTCTTTTTACACTATAGGGTTAATATAGTTTCTATAAACTGAAAAAAGAACCCAAATTGGACCACTCATTAAATTTCAACATTATAATAGTTAGTTCTTGAAAATATATATTTTTGTTAATTTTATATCATTTAATTAAATATTATTTATTTTAAAATCTCATCTATGTCAATTTGTATACTATTTATTACTTGACTTTTTAAAATATCATAAAAACTTGATTCTTTCGAAACAAAATACAATAAATCCTCTATAACATGTTATATTCATCCAAAAAAATTTGGATGGCATAAGATAGTTCAAATGATATTTACTTTAATATTATTAATATCATTTATTTGATTTTTACTTTAATAAATTAATTGAAACATCATCATTGTGTCAACATTTAATTTAATTATTTACTTTATAAAATTATAAATAAATTAAAATGATGTTGAAAATAATTTTATATTTATAAATACTATTTATATTTGATCATATCAATTATATGACCTCATATTAAAAATAATATAGTTATAGAAATTTAAATGTGATATTTTTAACTCTTCTTAAAATAAAATATAATAAATGTCCTAATCTAACACAAGTGGATTAAAAAAGAAAAAACCAATTCAAACTAAGGTTTATTTGGGTAAAACACACTTATCCAATGAAATTAAGACAAGTTTTATGGTAAATTTATATTATTATAATATTATTTTTACCTTTAATTACTTTATTTACCTTTAACCGTGATAAATAAGATTCAAATTGTAATATTCACAAAACAATATTTTGATCCATTTAGACCACATTTTTTATACTGATTACAACCATGTATGTCCTTTTTTCAAAATTCAGTTCCCCTAAATTTTAAAATAATGTTTAATGCTAATCCCATAGATATGGCTAGAAGACGGGTAAAAGAGACGTTCAAAAGTTCAATAAATTTTTATATATAATTATATAATAAAAATGATTCCAATAAACTATATTGGGATAGTATATGTATTATTTATCTATTATGAATTTAAAATCAATTTAAATTAAATAATTAATAAAATAAAAAAGTCATTTTTAGCAATAATGTAGTATTTTTCACTATTCATCAAAAAGTTGAACTTTTCAGAAATATACAAAAAAATTCACCCGAATATGATTTTAATATTATAAATTCAAAAATGAAATCTATTTTCAAAAATAAATTTTATAAATTTCAAAATGTGGTTAATATTTTTCATAACTACTTTTTTAAATGACTAATTTGATAGATCATGGTGTGCTCAAACTCGGTGTTGTGTGCAACACAATTTATTGAATATAACATACAATGAAATATTTAGGTGTTACATTATCCCCTCCTTCAATAATCTATGTCCTCACAATTTTAACTAGTGATCAAAAACTATGGATTGGAATTTTCTGAATATCTTCATTGAAATCCCATATCAGAAAATGGATTAATGAGACATCCATTTTAAAATTAATGAAAGTTTGAATGTCACCAGAGATAACACTCAATAGGGTTACTTTTAGGAAAATTTGGACATGAAAGAAAATTTAACCATCAGGTTCTGATGGAAAATGATAGAGAACATGGTTTGGGGAAATCTAACAGTCGCAAAGCTATAATCCTGCAATAATCCAAGGTACCAATTTATTCATCACAAAATAAAGTACAAGGAAAAAAAATTTGGTTTTATAATATTTTCCCTAGATTTATAGAATTAATTTACTTCATAGACTAATAACATGATAAAACATACTTACTTAACGATTAGAGTTTCCTCCTTCAATTAATTCCCACCACAAACTCTTATTTTTCTCCAAACGATGAGTATTCCAGATGAATTTTTCATACTTAAAGAAATATATTAAACTATTAGAGAATCAAATAATCCACAAAAAAAATTAACTATCTATTTTTATTATAATTAGTCATTAACCAAATCCAAAATGTTAGTACAAGATAATATAATTCCAAAAAATAATCTCCAAAATTCCATTGTAAAACCTTGAAGTTCAATATAAAACATTTAGTAAATATCTATCCTAACTCAAAAATATTATAGATTAAGGTTAAAATCCAAAATTTAGATTTATTTGATCATATAGTCTTCCAATCAATCACTCTTAATGTCTCATACCAAAATTTATTGTCAAAATATGATAATCTCCAAGGTTTCTTAACCATTTCCATAAATAACCTAAATCACCATAAGTCCACAATAAAATCTTATTTGACTTCAATATATAATTCAACCATTATTCATTAAAATATTATATTTACTTTAATCATAGAGGATTCCAAAAATAGTGAATGTCTTCCTAGATAACATTAATTAATTAATCCCCAAATAATTTTCCAAACCCAAAGTTATCTATTTGATAAAAAAAAGTGTCCCTAAAATAAAAATAACCTTTATCCATATGATAGAAAAAGGTCATGAAAACCAAAAATTCACGTAGGCTTGTGCAAGGCATTTCACCCTTGTTATACTTCAGTTGTGGGTACAAGACCCACAACCATCCCGGACACAACAGCTTATCACCATGCACGTGGTTTGTCCTTTTTCTAAAACTATTTTAATATATTTTTCAAAATATATTAATATAACTTCCGAAATAATTAGGATTAAAATTCTTGAAATATGGATAATCACTAAATAACATTTTAATTATGGATTTCAATACAACTTAAATACATAAATGCATCTTCCATGTATTTCCACATAGGTCATTCTTTGGCCTAGAAGTTATCATATAGAATAGGAAATTGAATCGAGTAAAGAACATGTCCCTTACATTTATGGAAAATAACTAAAAATTGATTCTTAATACCAGTTGTATTTATTTTCATTGTAATATTAATTTCTACTTGGAAATTATTTTCTTTATATCTTTATTTCCCATAGATAAATCAATTCTTTATTCCATTGAGGCATATTCTTGGATTTCTCATTCCACATTTCTTGAATGATTTAAATTTAGCATTCTTTCCTCCATGGTCTCCACCAATGGAGCACATAACATGCTCTATATTTATCTTGTTTTGTGAATTCGGGAGTTGGTTAAGGTATACGTTGTTAATCATATTTGTGGAAAACAGATTAGGCATTAACCTGGTAACATTCACTCCTATCAACGTTCCATATGTTTTCTCACCACCACCACATTTTATATCTTTTTCAATATTAATATGACTCCTTTAGATTCAACTGTTGACTAAAAACAGAAATCATAGAGTGAGTAACAATATTCATAAAATAATTTAATGAATATCAAGGCACCTGATTTTCAATCTAAAACACCTCAAGTTTTACCAATGTTATTCATTCTCAACATATATTAAAATCCTTCGTATTGGGTTGTGAAATAAATTTGAATTATCCTAAAAATATAGCTCAAGAGTGTCATACCAGGTGCATAGTAAAGCACATTGTCATTTACTAAGTTACCCCGAGTCAGGGACATAACACCATGTTGGGGTTGTTACTTCTAGGTACATCTGTGCTATAATCACATCCACTTTTAATATCCAAACAGTGATGTATTTTCTAGGAATACCCAAATAATTTCTATATTACCCAAAATTTTAGGATGTTCCTATATACTTATCCTCAAAGTTTATCTTTGGTTAATTTTCCCAAATCATAGTTTTTCTAAATCTAGATTACAAGGTTCTTTCTAAAATACCTTCGATACCAAATGTGACACCCCAACCCTAGAATCCTAGAACCAATGCATTATTTTAATACATTGGCATGATTACAAGGATTCAAATCCTGAAGGACTTATCAATTTAGCAGTCTTGGAAAATAGGTTACAAACATTAACTACTCATTACAATTACAAACATAAAAATAAACGCATATATTTATTTAATAACTTAATTATTTTCCATGACTAACCTTGATTTTAAATCATAAACACTTCTTGGTATCCTGGAAAAATAAAACATAAGAAAGGGGTGAGGTTATATGCTCATTAAGGGTAAAAAAATATAGAGGAATCTATCATAAATAAGCATGAACTTTTAAGTAAATGTCAAAAACTAAACAAAATCCTTTTAAAAATAATCTTCAACATAATATGGAAATAATAAATCAAATAATCCCATTTAAGAATTCACTTGGATATTATACTAGTCGAATAATCACCTATAGTATCAATAACTAATCACATAATTAAAGAATTCATAATGTTAGACATCATAACAATACTTTCAAGGCCTCGTGAGAAGACCATACATAAATGGGTAAATACCCAAACTAGTTTTTCTCATGAGACCTACCGATGCATCAATGGACTATAGAATACTCCACTCATCACTTACTAAGTAAAATGCATTACTCATATGAAAATGGGGAAAATAACCAAAATAAAAATTCATATTAAATCTTGCATACAAAATTTTAATACACTACTACAAAATCAGGCTATAACCACGGTTTTAAACCATGGCTATAGGCCCAAAAACTGTGGATATAGGTTATAGCCATGGTTCCCACAACCATGGCTGGTATTAGCGTGGCTATAGGGTAAAACCTATATCCACGGTTCCTAACCGTGGTTATATCCCTTTAGCCACAGTTTAAACTATGTATATAACCCTATATCCACAGTTCCAAGCGTGGCAACAACCCTAAATCCACGGTTTTCAACCTGTGGAATAGGCTAAAAGCACTCATCTTCTATAGCCACAGTTGCAACTATGGATATAGACATATAGCCACCGTTAGGAACCATGGTTGTAGACCTATAACTATGGTTTAAAACCCTGGCTATAGGCTTACAAATTCCATAAAAAAAACCAGCACCGTTCAACCAGTGCTAGCCCCTTGCATCCTCCCCATCGCCCTCTACAAATCTCCCCCACTCTCCCCCTTGCAACCCACCTGTACCTTAAATCCCCCCATGCACCCCTCCCTCTACAACCCACCTTTCCACCCTAGACAGACCCCACTCACCCCCTGGCGAGACCCCCCCCCCAGGACAACCCCACCTGGACAGCACCCCCCCTGCTGTACACCCCTTGCACCCCCCTTCAGGACCCCCCCCCCAGGACATACCCCCCTACAGACCCCTCCCTCCTGGATACTAGACACCCCCACCCTACATAAACCCCCTCCCCTGTATAGCCCCCTCCCCCTGGACAACCTCCCTACAAAGCCCCCCTCCTGGACAGACCCTGGACACCCCCCCCCCCCCCCAGACAGACCCTAGACACCCCCCAGACCCTGGACACCCCCCAGACATACCCTAGACACCCCCTGGACTGACCCTGGACACCCCCCCCCCACCCAGACCCTGGACCCCCCCAGACCCTAGATAGATCCCCTGGATATCCCAGACCTCCACTCCCCTGGACAGCCACCCCCACCCTGCTGGACTGACCCTGAACCCCCCCCCCAGAACCTGGACACCCCCCATACCCTGGACACCCCCCAGACCCTAGACAGATCCCCCTGGACAGCCTAGACCTTTACTCCCCTGGACATCCACCCCCACCCTCCTGGACAAACCCTGGAACCCCCCCCCCCCCAGATCCCTAGTCCTGCCCCCCCCTGTTTCCCCTCCCCCTGCCCCTTCCATCCCCCACTTGCACCCCCTACCAGTCCCCACTTGCACCCCCTTCCAATCCCCTGCCCCCTTCCATTTTCCCCTACCCCTTCCAGTACCCTCAAAATTAAATTATACATGAAAGATACTTACATAATAAGAATTAAACAAATCCAAATATAAAAAAACACATAACTGCACTTACATGAGTCTCCCTATAAGAAAAACTATCAAAGATGTCTGGAACCAGCTCAAAAGTACCTACACCACAAGGTTGAACATAGTAGTTCTCATACCCTAAAATTATGGTAAAAAAACATCTTAGAATATTCCCAAAGAATATAACTCAATAAAAAAGAATAGTGCATCCTCCCTACTAGACCCCCTGGACAGCAGCCCCCCCCCCCCACTGCTGGACCCCCTGGACAGCAGCCCCCCTGATAGACCCCCTGGACATCCCCCCCCTCGGACCTCCTTGGACAGCAGCCCCCCCCCCCCCCCCCCGGACAGAAACCCGCTCTACCGGACCCCCCTAGACAGCACCCCCCAGACCCCCTGGACAGTAGCCCCCCTGGACAGAAACCCGCAGCCCCCCCCCCCGGACCCCCTGGACAGAACTCCCCTGCTGGACCCCCTAGACAGAAGCCCCCTAGATAGAAACTCGCAGCCCCCCTGGATAGAACCCCCCTGAGGTTGTGAGTATCGTGTTTCTTTTTGAAATTATAGTACCTTTTAAGATGGGTTTCAGCTGGGGGTGTTGCTGTTTAGACTTTTCTACATGGTGTAGTATAGTATACACTTACATGGTGCATGGTGCTGGTTGGTTTGTGCCTGAACAGGTTGAAATTATTGTCAATAGCAATAATGGATGTGGTCTAGGAACTGTCCATGCAGCTGCATCTAAGCTAGCTGGAGTTTTTGTACAGGTTCCTCCTTCCAAAGTGGCTAGGAAGAAAAATGAGATAAACACTTACCCCTCCCATCTGAAAGGCAAGAACATGTTCACTCGCTTGAGTGGGATGTTCTGGTCTAATAAAATGGAGGAGGCTAATTCTGAAAGGATTAATGGCCCTGAGGTTGCTTCTGATGCAGATCATGCGGCCCCGAAAGGGCAGGCTGATGTGAGTGATGCTAGCGGATATAAAGAGAGCAGTGAGGATGACAAACCTTACAAGGACTCCAAATCTGCCTCTAAAGGAGTGAATAAAGGTAAGGGTAAGAAAGGTAAAGTGAAAGTGCTATTGAGAAAATAGAGGGCCCCCAGAAAAGGGGCAGGGCCCAGCTTTAATGAGGATATTATATTGGAATTGGCAAGGTCTAGGAAATACCCGTACAGCTAGGCCCTTTGACATTATATCATGACCTATAAACCGATTATTGTTAGTATTACAGAGCCAAATCTTATCTTTGACAACTAGAAAGTCCTAAAATGGAGTTCTCTTGGCTTTAATATGATATCCAACAATCAGAATAGCTTGAGCATGGATCAATTGTGGGTCCTGAGACATGATATCATTCAAATTAACTCATTTGTTAGTGGCCACTAGAGTATTCTGATAAGTTGTAACAATGATGGACAGAATATCTCTGTCTCTTTTGTCTATGCCTCCACTTCTTATTTGAGGAGGAGGGATCTATGGTTGTATCTCAAAGCTACATCACTATGTATGGATCATAGGTGGATACTTGTTGGTGACTTCAACACTATCTTGATGCCTAAGGAAAAAACTTGGACTTATTTTAATGGGACAACAAATTATGAATTCTCTAAGTGCTTTGATTCCTGTAATTTAATCCAGATCCCTCTGGTTGTTACTGACTTTACATGGTATAGATACACATGGGAAGGAAAGCAGGCCAACAAACTTGATAGATGCCTTGTGCAAATTGATGACCAGAATGATAGCCATGGGGTCTCTAGATTTACTCTTCCCAAGAATCACTTTGATCGTAATCTAATTATTGTGGATGTCAATTTTAAGAGGATGAGGTCTGTCCCCACACCCTTTCAGTTTAATAATTCTTGGCTTGTGATCCTAGGATGTAGGGAAATTGTCTTTGAGGCATGGAGGCTTAAGCCCATTAGGAGCCTGCTTTATAGAATTGTTTTCAAACTGAAGCATCTTAAAGGGTTGTTAAAGGAATGGAGCATGAAATCATTCTCTAAAATTGATGAGGACATTAAAAATGCTGAGGAGGATCTTGGAAGGATTCAAATTGATCATGAGCATCAGCCCATCCTATCCAGGGAAGAAATCATGGTGTAGAATAAGCTTGATGATCTTCTTATGGGGAAGGATAGGCTGTTTAGGAATCAGTTGAATGTGAAATGGCTTAAATATGGTGACAGGAATTCTAAAATCTTCAATATATTCCATAAGTAGAGAAGAGTGCATGTTGTAAACCATGTGATCATAATTGATAACCACATTTATTCTGATGAAAATGAGATTTCATCAACTATTGTTGACTATTTCAAAGGAATATACTCTGACCATGGGTAGCCCTGCTCCTATAAACTAGTGGACAACATAAACCCCTGTATTTATGAGCATATGAATAAGTTTCTCATAGCACCCCCTTCAAAGGGATAAATCAGATTTTCTTTCCTCTCTCTTAATATTGAGAGTGCCCCAGGCCCGGATGGCTTCACTAATAAATTTTTTATGTTCTAATGGGATATTGTGCAGGATGATATTGACCATTATATAAGAGATTTCTTCTTTAATTCATATATGCCCCATGGGATTAATTCATGATTCATTCCCCTCATTCCAAATAAGTAGAACGCTCCTGACATTAAAGACTTCATACCTGTTGCCCTTGGGAATACAATACCTAAACTCATCAGCAAAATCATCATGTGCAGGATGGGTGGACTTGTTGGTGGCATGATCACTGAGAATCAATTTGGTTTTGTCCATGAAAGGAACATACAGTAATGCCTTTTCAAGGCCTCTGAGAGTGTTAACCTCATGTGAAGGAAGTCAAAGGAAGGGAACTTTTCTCTTAATATTGACATCTCTAAGTATTTTGATACCCATAAATGGAGTTTTCTCATTGAGATACTTCGTAGGCATGGGTTTTCTAATAGATTTCTAAACCTAGTTAACATTATTCTTGGATCCTCACGGATGTCAATTCTTGTGAACGGTGCACCGAGAGGGTTCTTCTCTTGCTCATGGGGTGTACGAAAAGGTGACCCCTTATCAGGTATACTGTTTTCAATTGCAGAGGATTACATAAGCTGATGCATCAATGAGCTTTCTCATCTAGGTATTTATAAGAGGATTAGAGCTGGTTTTAATGATCATGCCTCACCCCATATTCTCTATGTTGATGACATTTTATTGCTGGGGAAGGCTTCAAAGAGAACCATATCCTATATAAAGGCTCTTTTCACTCACTATGAAGATGTGGATGGACATTCCATAAGCTGGGATAAATCTTCAATTGTTTTTGGAAATGGAATTCATGTTGTAAAAAAGAACAGGATCAGTTGATACCTTAGGGTGAAGAGGGAATCCTTGACCTTTCAATATCTTGGGGTGCGTCTTTTATGGGGAAGGGTGAAACGATGATATCTGGAAGGAATTTATGCTGGCATTTCTCATCATCTTGCCAGTTCAAAAGGGAAATCTATGTCCATGGTTGGAAGGGTTTTCCTCGTGAACTAAGTTATTACATCCAAATCTATTTACAAATTCTCTCTTTACAAATGGTCGTGAGGGATTATTAAGGAACATCAAAGCCTGGTGAGAAACTTTATATGGACAGGATCAATCTTTGAAAGGAAGTTTGTCACAGGGAAGTGGAAAGAATCCATAAAACCTATGGAAATGGAAGGATTAGGGGTCAAGGATCTTTGTACCATTAATGATGGTCTGATTGGAAAATTCACTTGGTGGTTGATCTCAAATGATGTTGATGATGAGTTTCTGTCGAGAAGGCTCACAAAATGGATATATAATGGATATAAATACTACCTTGAATCCTCATTATGGGCTTCCCTTAAGCAGGCCTATGCAATGATAATGCAGGATACTAAATGGCTGGTCAGTAGAGACTCCAATAATACTTTCTAGAACACCTTCTGGCAGGATTAGCCCTTCCATTCTATGAATGCACCATCTGAAGTTTCTTCATTGTCCATATTGGGTTTTCTCTCAAATCATATTTCACATGATTTGAATATTTCTGACTATGTGTTGTCTCAAGTTAATAATTATGCATTTATGGATTGCGAAAAACTGATCTGGCTTCATAGCAGGATTGAGATTTTTGACACCAAAGAGTTTTACATGATTGCATGTGGCTGTAATGACCACGCCCCAACCAGGATTATGAAGTTAAGGGCTCCATTCATTCGGCCATCCTGGTTTCTCCTTATTTTAAGAATCTAGAAAAACAGACTTCCTACCTCTGAAAATTTGAAGTGAGTTGGATTTCAGATGGACTCTAGGTGTGCCTTATGTAGGGCTACAGAACACACCATACAACATGTGTTTATGTAGTGCAACCACGCCTGGTAACTCTGGAGTTATCTAGGAATGCTGTTTGGTCTTGAAGTGGACTCTGACATTCTTCTTACAGATCTAATTCCTGGTTTGCTACATATGCGTTGTAGTGAGAAGTTGGGAAACCTCCTCACTGTTGCTATTGTGGTGGTCATTGTTTACTTGTGGGATTCAAGGATCATGGCTCTATTTGATGTTGCACATGATGATATCTGGAAGGGAACGATCTCCATCCACAGGGACGTGTTAGTGGTCTAGGATGGTGAGACGTCTAACACCATTTCTGACCTGAAAACTCTTAGGTTTCTTGTAGTTTCGGGCTGACCACGCAGAACTCATATGCTTAAATATATCATATGGATACCACTGATTACACTGTGCCTCAATGTGAATGTTGATGGAGCTACGTCAAGTGCGCCGGGTCCAGCTGGATGTAGAGGATTTTTCCGAACTTTTCATGGGTTCGTTAAGGGATGTTTTATAACTACCTTTTCCTTTCATATTCATCATCATATATATTATCACTAGATTTGAATCTCCTATAATATTTAGGTAGTATATTTTCAGATATAGTTCCAGTTCCAAGATAGAAATTAGGGCTTCGTATTCTATCTAATTATTTATCCATCCATCAGATAGTGAGAAAGAGTATAGAAAAATTACTTTGTCTAGAGAAAGTAATAAAATCCCTGGACATACACAGATAATCTTTGGGTTCTCCATACTTTTGTTGATTGGACTCTGGGAGGCAGAAAAAAATACATATCTTATGTTCGGGGAGCTTCATGGGAATAGAAAACCTTCTAATCTAGAATTTTTATTTCTAGTAGTATACTTTCTTGGGAAGGATGTTCCATGAATAAATTAGATAGGGTCTTCCCTTTCACTAACTTATGTGATATGAACTGGATATCATGTTGTATTAAAGTGACTGGTCATTGGGAAAAATTCCCAGTCAACATAGGGAAGCTAAGGATGTACTTGAGCGGGTCAATACGAATGACCAGGTGAACTTTGTAAGGATATAGGTATTGCCTCATATTTTAATTGTGAAGATAAGTGTGAGGTAGTTTTTCTCAACATCATAATATTGTATCTTAGTACCTAACATCATTTTACTAATGTAATAGACACTTGTTTCACTCCCTGCATCATTCTTATGTGCAATGAGAACACTGAGAAATCAATTTATGAAGACCACAAATGAGATGAGTGGAATTCCTTCCACCAATGGAATCAATACTGGTTAGTGCAGTAAGTATTTATTTAGAATCTCAAAGGCTTCATGGAATTCCTCATCCAAATGTAAGGTGACACCTTCTTCATTAACATGGTGAAGCGTAGAGACATGTCAGTCAGGTTAGCAATGAAGTTATAAATGTAAGAAAGGTTCCCCTAGAGCCCCCTCAATTATTTAAGAATATGAGGGAGTGAAATTGATAAAACTGAACTTTTTTTTAAGATTCAAACTCAATTTCAGGGTATCACGCCACAAATCTATCGAATTTCCCTAGCATTACCCTGGAAATTCATTTTACCAGATTCATGTTTAGGTTGTGCTACTGCAACTTGTTAAATATTGTTTAAAGATCTTTGAAATAATCACATCTCTATTGAGATTAGAAAACCATGTCATTAACAAAATCATTCATCTATTATTTCTAAGAAGGTATTAATGATATAATTTGTGTTTTGTTTGTATGTAGTGTCATCATTATTTAATCCAAAGGGCATGACCTAAATGGTGCGGGCTGAATTGCAGGTGGCTGGGGGCCTGTGCGGGCTCGAATGTAGGTGGAAGGGGGCTGGAATGTTGGTGGAAGGAGGTGGGTTGTAGGTGCTGGGGGATGGTGCGGGCTGATTCGAAGGTGGAAGGGGGGGCTATTGCAGGTTGGAATGTTGGTGCCAGCGGGCTAAAATGAATGTGGAAGGGGGCTGGAATGCTGGTGGAAGGGGGCTGGTTGCAGGTGCTGGGGGATGGTGCAGGCTGATTCGAAGGTGGAAGGGGGGGCTATTTCGGGCTGGAATGCTGGTGGAAGCGGGCTAAAATGAAGGTGGAAGGGGGCTGGTGTGGGCTAGATGTGGCTGGATCAGGACCAAATCATAGCATTACTGTGGCGTGACCGCGGCGTGACTGCGGCATTTTGGCCTTGTCTAGCGACATCTGCAAGGTAACATCTTCTGGCCAGGATCGAAGGGAGCAGGAGGAGGCGAGGCAACATTCCGGTCATCGCCCCTCCGACAGAAATTGTGATTAGTCGGTCTTAACATTGATCACAAGACTCATAGAATACAATAACTACGAACCGTCGAGGGGTGTCGTCCTGGATTAGGGCCAAATCAAGGCATTATCACAATGTGAATGCAGCGTGACCGTGGCGTGACTGCGGCGTGAACATGGTGTGACTGCGGTGTGAACACAGCGTGACCGCGGCGTGTTGGCCCGGTCCAACGACATCCACAGGGCAGCATCTTCCGACCCAGAGTGAAGAGAGCGGGAGGAGGCGGGAAAACATTCCAGTCGTCGCCTCACCGGCAGAAATTGTGATTAGTCAGTCTCAACATTGATCACAAGACTCATGGAATACTATCGCTACGAACCACCGTGGGGTGTTTTCCTGTAGGAGGGACAAATCACAACATTACCTTGGCATGACCATGGCATGACAGCGGCGTGACCACGGAGTGACCACGGCATGACCGCTGCGTGACCGTGACTTGACCGCGGCATGACCGCAGCATGTTGGCCCAGTCCAGAAACATCTGCGGGGTAGCATCTTCCAGCCAGGAGCGAAGGGAGTTGGTGGAGGTGGGGAAACATTCTGGTTTTCATCCCACCGTTAGAAATTGTGATTAGTCAGTCTCAACATTGATCACAAGACTCATGGAATACTATCACTGTGAACTGTCGTGGGGTGTCGTCCTGGAGTAGGGCCAAATCACGACGTGACCGCGACGTGACCGTAGTGTGACCACGACATGACTGCGGTGTGACCGCGACGTGACCACAGCGTGTTGGCCTGGTCCAGTGACATCTGCGAGGCAGCATCTTCTGGCCAGAAGAGAAGGGGGTAGGAGGAGGTGGGGCAATATTCCGGTCATCGCCCCTCTGGTAGAAATTGTGATTAGTCAGTCTCAACATTGATCACAAGAATCATGGAATACTATCACTACGAACTGCTACGAGGTTTCGTCCTGGATCAGGGAAAAATCATGAAATTACTGTGGCATAACCGCGGTGTGACCACGGCGTGACCGCGGTGTGACCGCTGCATATTGGTGCGGTCCAGTGACATCTGTGGGGCAGTATATTCCATCCAGGAGCGAAGGGAGAGGGAGGAGGAAGGGAAACATTCTGGTCATCGCCCCACCAGAAGAAATTGTGATTAGTCAGTCTCAACATTGATCACAAGACTCATGGAATACTATCACTGTGAACCACTGCAGGGTGTCCTCCTAAAACAGGTAAAAATCACGGCATTACCGCAGCATGACCACGGCGTGACCGCGGGGTGTTCTCCCAGTCCAGTGAAATCCGCAGGAGGAGGCATGGCAACATTCTGTCCATCGCCTCGTAGACAGATGATAGAACAGATCAACTATTTAATATGCTATAACAAGGGATCACCAGATAAGGTTGTAGCAAGCAGCACAATGACGCAACATCTAAAGGGCATCAAAATGATCGAAAAGAATCATACACCCTACAAAAACCATTTACAAATTCATTCACATGGCCTAAACATGGAAATTTTATTTATAATATTCAAAACGTGAAAAGGAAAGTTTCATGGTCAAGGAATATGCCTACTCGGGCAATGTCATTTGAGTTAAACGAGTATGATAATCCAATTTATATTATTCAAAGAAAAAAAATAACTGGCCACAAAACAAACACCAACAAGAGGCATATTAAAGACTCAAACCAAATCTAAACATGATACAAATAACTATCACTACTCTTTGGTTTAGAAGACAGTGCACCTCTGTTGGAGGGATTTTATTATAAAATCATGGCATTTCTTAATCACACAATTGATTTAATTATATTTAACATTTATTCTAAAACTCATTCAGCAGAAATCAAATGCAATAATTTAAGAAACTAGATCAACATAACTATCACTATGAGTTTTTGCAGATAGCGCACCTCTATTGGAGGAGTTTTATTATAAAAACATGACTTTATTTATCAAATGAAACAATTATATTAAAGAACACTTATTCAAGATATTCAATTCAATATAATTAAGCAGAATTAAGAATGAAGCTAAATTCAATTTAAAGAATTCTTGAATTAAAGAGTCTAGAAGAGGGATCCAACCTCAAGGTGGAACCAAACTGTCTACTTCGGCTCTTGGAGCATTCTAACTAAAAAATTTACTCCTCCACTGGGTATACACACCTTCTCACACATGCAAGGACACCTAGACCCTATGCACCCACCCACATGTCCATGAGAACATGCAAGGGGATCCTTGCACATAGGCACTCAGAATAGCTAGATTGCACAAAAATCGACCAAGAGGGATCTCTTTAGTTCCCAAGGACCTTTGAATTGTAGTTACAAGAGACATATCTTTAGTTCCCAATTAACTATGCATTACAGTAACATAAAGTAATGCTGAAACCCTAAAAGGTGTTATTATTTGAACTAAACATCATCTAAACATGGATAATATTTCAAAAAGGTATGTTCCAATGATTTTATTTTTTATTCTTTTAATGATCAATATGTTTTTTCTAAAAACTTAGGGGAAAATATTATGTATATTAGAGTTTGATATACCATAGGAACTTTTATTAGTATTTAGAATAATACACAATATATCATTATTAATTGCTGTGTAATATATTTCATGATGCAGTGTTCAATTATTGATGTCAAACACAACCTTGATCCATTTGGGGTAACCCACAAAAGACACAAAAACGTAATTTGATCAAAATTTGTAGTGCCTAAATGAATCCCGGTCGAGATCTAAATAATTTCTTACCTTCCCAGTGGAGGCCCCATATCATTTGTATAATTCAACCCCTTCAACTTGGTTTTCACCTATTCTTCAATTCAATATAGGTAACAAAATTAGAATAAAATTTATTTCATAATTGAATCAGATAGATATGTCCTATTTGAAGTAGACTGATTAATTAAATTTAAAATAGAATAAATTAATGAATTAAAATTTAATAACATAGATGTAAAAAATTAAATAAATAAACTAAAAAGGAAATGAAAAAAAATTAATTGTAAATAAATCAGAAAATTGGATCCAAATTATAGGTATGAATTAAAATGTACAGTAAATAGAAAATGGCAATTTTGAAATTCACTAAACAATGAGACTTTTTTGTAACACCCATTGAAAAAAATATATAAAAACTGATATAAACTTTAACTAAGTAAATGTTCAAGGCATGTAAAATAAAAACTAGATGAGAACTATTTAAACTAATGTATCATAAAATTAATTAAATGATTCATAATAACGACATTAATACATTAAGGATGAAACAAAAGATTATTCAGTATTCACAATATGAATTCCTTTAGTGATTGGTGACTAGAAAAGTGAATGAAAGCTATAATTATGATGAAATTAGAAACGTATAATTTCATTATAATGTATATGATTAAATTAATAAACAAATGTAGCACCAAAGTGATGAAGAAAATTACATAAAATAGAATGTAATTATTTTAGAAGTGACTAATTGTATAATGAATGATATATATATATATATATATATTATCATAGAATGTAGTTATACATAAATAATTTAATAATGCACACAAATCATAATAGTGAACATTTTTTTCAAAGGTGTATAAGATCACAAACATTTCCTATATCCATAGATCTATCATAAAAAATGAGGGATTTAGTTATTCTGTTGGAGTATAAAATTCATGCAGTATGATTTTACTAAGTGGAAAAAACAATGAAAACTTTGGAGATTTTTTACCTCTGAATTAGTTGACTCTTTCATCAAACCACAACATAGAATATAAATACATTAAACTTTGATGAGGATCACTGGCAAGTCTTACAGTAGTTAGATACCTCAAAGAAACAATAATTTATTAATGCAACTCCAGCGGGATTGTGACCCATCTGCATTTAAAAAAATAACAAAGATTCAAATCCAAATGCATTGAAAAAGTAAAGGGAAAAAAATCTTACACCAAAATGATTTTTTTAATCTACATTATGATCAAAATTCTAACTACTGGAAAAAATATTTCTAAATAAACTAAACAGAACTAAACACGTGATAAATATTTTGATAAAAAAATTGAAAGTCAGATTAAAAGAATTAATCTATATCAACCCACAAAATATAGACCAAACATGAAGTTGTGTGTAGTTGGTTAGTATCAATTATCCAGTGGTTCCCATGAATGATACATCATTTCACATTATAGATTCTTCTACTAAAAATAAAACCTTTTGGCCTAACATATGTAGGTATAATATATGGTAATGTTAAAATGGAGACTACCTGCTTCATTGAAGTCATGTAGTTTGAGAGTTAATATGGTATATGATCTCTTTTTTCATCCCCCAAATCATTCTCAGTTGGAATGAATATGCTTCATCTTATCCATCACTACAAAGAAAAATTAAACTGCCACAGACACTGATATAGGTCATACAAGTTAGAATATAAAAATATAATTAACAATGTAAGGTAGTTAGGGAAATTTTGTCTCTATACTATGTTTGAAAACACATTGAAAAAATTATATTTTAGGATCATGAACTGTTAGAATACATATAAATATAAAATCACATATGTAGTATAAACACATAGCATGATCAATGAACAAACTAAAATTTAATACAATAATCAGATAGTGAATAGAAACACATAGTTGTTGCGGGGTGATCAACACATTGTTCTAAACTCAATTGACCAGTAAGAGTAGCAGTAGATGTGGATTGAAATAATGTGCTTGAGGGAATCAGGGAACAAGATGCAGTGAATTTAGAGGGTACCTGAGTGAGATAATTCGACATAGTAGGAGAAATAGAAACCATACGATGAGATGAGGGGATTCGGGAGGATGAACTGTAGTAGAAGATAAAAAGATTGGTGTGGAAGACACCGGAAGTGTATTGCGGGTACTGCAGTGTGATGGGAGGGGAAACATGACCAGGAAACCTAAGAGCGGCAGTGGAGGTATGACAGGATCAGGAACCGTAAGAGTGTCTCCTGAGGGGAAAAAGGAGCGCAAAGTGTAGGGGAAACATCAAAGGTGAAATGGGGTGCAGAGAGAAAATCTATAGAGGGAATCAATAACAGCGGCAGAGGAGTAGCGAGAACCCTAGGAGTATCGGCGGAGGTGAAACATTGACGGGAACCATAGGATTATTGGGAATCAAAGGAGTACAACACCTGGATTGGGAATCGTAGGAGCACCGGGATGTCTATAGAGGAGGTGAAACAGGAATGAGATTTGGGGGAGGTGGAGGAGGTGAATGGAGAGGAAAGAAAAAGGGAGGAGGGAAATCACGAGAGGGGGGAGAAAGTGAAGGCGGGGAAGCTGGGGAATGGTGAAACTATGGAAACCCTTGATTGGGGAGAGTGAAGATGGTGAAGCCCATAGACAGCGAAGAAGGATGAAGGGATGAGCAGTGGAAAATAGAAATGGGGGAGTGGGAATTCACGATGGGGATGCCAAGTGAGAGTGGGAGCGGGAGGGAGAGAATAGTATAGATAGAGAGTAGTGGAGCGACGTGGAGGGATGTAGGCTTGGCACGGATGAAAAATAATATGTGGAGGATTATGAGAGTGACATGTGGCGGGTGGAAATACATAAGATTAGTATATTTAGTAGATACCTTTCCTGCAAATCGTTTAACCTGACCATCAAGAGAATAAAACCTGTTGGAAAAAATAAATGAACAACTCATAAGATTATTATTAAAGAATATTATAAAATTTAATTGTTCACATGGTACTAAAACATTTGTATTAATGAATAAGTGTATTAAAATCCCATAGTCAAGAGTGAAGGTAATGAATACTATAATAACTACTTATACTCATAGGTCATGCACTACCCAATGATAGTCTTTCACTGCCAGAAGAAATAAGTGAAACTGAAAAAGGAGGTCATACCAGTGGAAAAATAATTCCAGGAATCCTATACAGGAGCAAGTCGACCATGCCAAGACTTCACATTCTTCAAAACTGAAACCTCAAGAAGGCATCCATGCACTTCCATAAAGATGTCAAATTGATATTCAAAAAATAAAGGGCATTCTAGTCGAGAAAGAAACCCAGGAAAGAGAAAACAAACCTATTATCAAATAAAACAGGGCAGCAACTCCAGGATAGCATTAAGACCTCAATGAAAATCACTGAATAGGTTGAAAAATCCACTATCAAGTACGAGCAAGATAATTCATCCAGCAAACCATCCAAAACAATGAAATCATGTAACACAACATCATGGAGGTAAATAAGGTTTAGTTATTCCACAGAAGGTTCTGGTTTATAAAAGAACATAGAAATAACAGAAAATACTCTAATATCAGATTAGATTTCAAATAAATTAAGAGCACCTTCGTAAATAGTACATACTGTTTCCTTAAAAGACATTATGAAGGAAATACATTTAAATAATATCCATCCAGTGATTCTTTCAATACTTGCTACACTACAACCTCTATCCTGGATATTGGCATCATAGTGTTTCAGTAGTGAAAAATGGTGACAAACAAAACATGAAAATTCAAACTAAATTTAAACTCGTTGTATAGATAATGTATATGCAGAAGACAAATAATAATTAGAATGTGAATATAGATACTGCTATGGTTGGCTGTCAAATTATAGTAATTGACTATCATCATAAGATGGAAAATGGTGAAGAGAAATAATACATGGGAGTATTGGAACACATACAATGAATACAACAAACTAGCAGTAAAGACAAATAGAGGTGAATCCAAATTGATGTGAGGCCAAATAGTGATGATTAAAAACATGATGGAAAAATTAATAATATTACCAAATTCCTAACTCAAAATAGATGAATTGTAATATCTTATAAAAAACCCATCTACATAAAGTGAAACAATAAATTTATCACATACCTGATATGAGAAGATGTCAAAAGTCCCTCTTGTCTGCTGGACATCGCCACAATACCCACAAGTTCAACCATTAGTAAAACATAAATTATTCGTTGAAAATATTACAAAATCCTAAAAAAATTATGCACAACCACAACATAAAAATAGAAACATATTTTATCACATACCTGAAGTGAGAATATGCTGTAAGAAGGAATAGGAGATGCAAGAAGTCAACCAAGATGATATAATAACAGACATAAAACTAACCACAGTATAAGTTTATTATTTTTAATCACAACATGAAAATTCAAACTAAATTTGAACCCATTGTATAGAAAATTTATATTAAGAAGACAAATAATACTTAGAATGTGCATATAGATACTGCTATGGTTGGATTTCAAATTATAGTAATTTATTGTCATCAGAAGATGGTAAATGGTGAAGATAAATAATACTTGAAAAATTGACATAGGATAAAGCATTATGAAATTATCATTACCTTATGTTAACCTGCACATAATATAAGATGCACAGAATGGATAGGTATTGAAGGATATTAGGATAACATACCTATTGCAGAAGGGATTTCAGGAGAAAAACCAAGGATAATCTAAGTGAATTCGCTGAGTAGAAGAGTGTGGATTTTAGAGAGAAATGGGGGAGTAGTTGGAGGTGAATGATTTATCAGTTACTGTAGCAGAGATACATAATAGAATTTAAGGTATTCAGTGGTGATGAATCCCTAGTATATGAGCACGAAGGATTGAAAACCCTAGATTTGGTAGACTTAATATAGTATCTTATGAAACCCTAGATTACAGATATCGGAAGAGGTGAAGACGGAGTCTCGAAAAGTAGTGCTAACCGTAGATTTGGGAGGCCGATCTTGGTGAATGTGCAGGATGAGGAGAAAGGGAAAACAGTGGTGGTTTTCAAATAGGTGATTCGGAATTGGTAACTTACGATGGGGAGGAGATAGATAGTGGTGAACATGGAGTAGTGAAGCTGCGACGAGGTAGAGGTACAAAGAGGGGAAGATGGAGTAGTGAGATGCAGTGAAAATTGTAGGATTAAGACGCCAATGTCAGTGAAATTGGTGGCTGATGAGGTGAGAAGAACAGCGGAGGTCAATAAACGGAAGAATTGGAAGGGTGAAATCGCAACGAGGAGAGAGGGGGAGCCGAAGGAATAATGGAATAGGGTTATGGGATATCAACAGCACGAGTGGAACGACAAACCGACGAAAACCTTGCAAGGAAGTTAGAGGGAGCGGGAGGTTAACCTGATGGAAATAATGAGCGGGGGAAGAATAGAGGAGCACTAGATAATGGAAATGGGGGAGATAGAAATCACGATGGGGAGGCTGAGTGGGAGCGGGAGGAGGAGGGAGAAAATGGTAGAGATGGGTAGCATAGGAGGGTCGTGGATGTGTGTAGGCTTGACACATATGGGAATTAGGATGTGGAGGTTTATTAGACTAACATGTGGAAGGTGGAAAAACCTAAGATTACTATATATATAGATGTGAAAAATTGAAACATACAAATGTGATTTACAGAAACAGGTATACAAATCACCAAGACAATCACCTTACCCCATATTAAAACAATAGTATGTTAAGACAAATAAAAAGATGAAACTTACCTTCAAAATTTATATTTTAGAGAAAGACTTAGCAACCTAGTTTTCTTATCTATAGACATGGGTAACATCAATAGAAATCTATTCAGTAAGATGAAGACAATCAGTCCTGGGTGTGGGCATCCTCTATGGTACATTCCTTGAACATTCCTTAAGAATTTTCCTAGAAATAGGTAAATATGATTCTAACCATAAAGCATGCCAACCATAATTCCACGACAACCAGCAGACCCTGGTTCACCCAAAGCCGCCCTAATAATATTGACATTCAACCAACCTACAATCGGAAGTATCCACCGAATAGATTTGAGCACTAATGGATTCATTGCCCTACCATGAACACCAAGTGATCTTAACACAACCATATCAAAAACATCATTAGTCATTGACCCAATGTGAAAATTACATGACGACATAATTCCATGATGAATGGAAAAAACTGCAGCCTGAATAGAATATTTTTTATTATTAGATTTCAGATCATTTCTTGATCTCCAAGTATAATAAATTACACTAACAGTCACTACCACCATAACGGAATGAATTTGATCACTACATGGTGTTCTACACATTGAGAGGAGTATTCCTTCAATGGTTTGGAAATTAAAGTTTCATCTAAATAACTTCTGCACATAACTCCATAACCGATAACTGAACCTACAATAGATAAATAAATATTTTTGGGTTTCTTCAACATTTAAGCATAAGAATCAGACTGATTCTAAATGCATTCATGTATGCTAAATGAGGCATTATATGGGTAAGCTCTATTTACAAATTTTCCTATTCAACAAAAAATCAAAAGGGGAAATAAATTATTTTATTAAACTGGGGTAGCCAAGGAGGTTTGAAAGTAAGGTCACCACTGTGATGTAAATCGAAATCAATTTTAGTGAATTTACAATCCATTTTTGTCATTTAACCCAAAATATCACAATCATAGAAATCATACTAGGTAAAATCCATAGCTAGATGAGGAGTCAGTAGATCATAGATACTAGGATTAATTTATAAATCAGAAACTCTAACATCCTTCAGAGTTGTCGGATTGGAAACATCGTCAATAATGGCTCTAGAAATCCGTGGAGTTTTCAAGATATTTAATTGGGAATTCTTACAGACCACCCATTTAGAACAACCCATAATATCACAATAGTCATATTTGATAGTAGACCATACTGATGAGAGAAAATACATGGGATAAAATACTTTCCCAATTTTTTAAAATAACTGCATTGATTGGAAGCCAGGAGAAGGGCACCGCGGTGACAGGTAGTCGGAGAGGAGGGTGCCGCGGTGACAGGTCGTTAGAGAGGAGGGCGTCACGGTGATAGAGGTCTCCGGGGAGGAGGGTGCCACTGTGATAGAGGTCATCGGGAGGAGGGCGCTGCGGTGAGAGAGTTCGTCGGAGAGGAGGGTACTATGGTGAGGATAGTTTGGGGAGGAGAGGTCGGGAAGGAGAAGTCCTTAGGGAGGAGGGCGTCGCGGTCAGGCGAGGTTGGGGAGGAGGGCTCCGCGGTCAGGTGAGGTCGGGGATGAGAAATTGTCTGAAGGAGAAGAAGCTGGGAGGAGAAGAAGTTGAGAGCGAGAGTAGCGAACCCGATACCAAATAGGAAAACATGAGGTATAACCATGATTATTAAATTAAACCGTGGCAATTAGAAAGATATAGCCACGAACCAATTAAACCATGGCTGTAGTTTTGTGGCTATAGCTTTAATGTCTAGCAGTGATACATTATCTATAAACCATGAATAGTATAAAAATAAAAAATCCACAATGAAACTATTCATAAACCCTTCAATATAATATTGTATAATTTATTATAACAAATAAACCTCAATTAAGCATAAAATCCAATAAAGGATGTTGGAATAGATGAAAATACTATATTAAAATCATTAAAAATATCATGAGAAAAATATCCCCTTTTATTTGAAATCATTTATTCAAAAGTTGTGAACTTATAAAAGAATACATTTTAAAAGATATTTTTGAATCAAAGTGCCTCACACCACTTTGAAAATTTTTAATGGAATTAATATTTTAATAAATTCATCTCCATATAAATAAATCCTTCAAACCATTTTAAAAATGATATTAATGACAAATATTTATAAGAATAAATCTTTAATATATTTAAAATGACGTTTAAGTTAAAGGGTCTCGTATATAAACCCTTAAAAATATTCCCTTTGAAAACATTTTAATTAAATTAAAAATAGACCTAAAATGTTATTTATAATCCTTTATATACATATAAATAAATATGTAGGATAATATCAAGAATATTGAAATGGAGAGAGGATTAATTCTTTAAACATTCAAAGTGTATCATACCATTTTGAACATTTAAATAATAAGACTAATATATTACAATGAATCATTAAATATGATAAATATAAATGTATTCAAGATATAAAATATAATTGGGGTAGTACATACACCATACACAAGAAATAGGTGGTGAACCTGGCTTATATCTCACGAAAATTAATGGTGAGACGAAATTCCATTATCTTAGGCCAGATACTCTCTGTGCATGTCCAAAATTTCCTATATAATGATTTTAAACATATTATATACTTTTAATAGAATAATAATAATAATTATTTCATATATGTTTCATTTATGACATTGTATAACCTGTTCATTTAACAATTCCATGTTTCGGGTAATAATCGCTTTGTCTATCGTACATGTTTTGACTTGTTTTTCATGATTGTATTACATAGATCATGATTTAATTAATTATAGAATTTAAATGATTATTTATATATAATATATATTCTGAATATAATTATATATAATAGATATATATTTGAAAACAGAATACATCGTTCATGGAGATGGTAGGTCGTACGTACACAAGAATGTTATTTTCATTTTCTTATCGTATTGAATGGAAGAAAGTAAATGAAATATATGTATATGTATATATATATATAGTATAATTATTATATACTATATTTCATAATTATTAGTTTTATATATATTTATAATAATTCATTAATCGTTAACATGGAGAATGAATCTCATCGTGTTGTGGAGATGGTAAGTCGTACGTACACATAAGTGGCAATATCATTTCCTTAATGGAAAATTTGTAAGTAATTAAATGTTATGATAATTATTAATAATCAATTTAATTTCATATTAATTATTTATATATATTATACTCATCATTATACTCATCCAAATAAAGTAGTGTTGAATAACAAATTACACCATGAAGTGGAGACGATAATCCATATGCACGCATGCATAGTGATATCGTTATTTGTAGGATGGATAAAAGATGAATATTGTTGTTCCATAATCATAATAACATATCAGTGTATATATTATATTGTAGTTTTTAATTTGGTATGAAAAAAAAATAGTAATAGTAAGTAGAAGAAGAAAATAACTTTGAAAGTGTTGATAAAACAATTGTCTCTAATTCGGGTGTTTCCTTTCGATTTGAAAAATATAACATCTTAGGTTGTATTTATGACAGAAATATGGACTCTAGGATAAATTTATGGAAGTTTCTAGGGGAAATGGGTCAATTTTTTATGATCCAAACGGATTTAGAGGTGTGAATAAAAGAGAAGTATATGTGACCTTTTATAAGAGAGAGGAGGGGAACTTTGGGAAACTCCAAAACTAATAATTTATTATAAAATGATTTTTGATTTCACATAGATATAAAGTGATTTATTTAATGTATAATTATATAATGGGTTTAAATTATTTCAAAAAATTATTTTTATACAAGTTTAGGTCCCAAAATTAACCATATCATTTTGGATTTAAGCCTTAATTAAACAGTTTCACTCTTACCATTTCTACTTGTCTTTTTACACTATAAGGTTAATATAGTTTATATAAAATGAAAAACAAACCCCAATTAGAAATTTGTGACATATTTAACATTATACTAGTTATTTTTCCAAAATATATATTTTTATGAATTTTATATCATTTAATAAAATGTTATTTATTTTAAAATATCATTTTTGTCAATATTGAAACTATTTATTACATGAATTTTTTAATTAACATAACAACTGGATTACTTAGAAAAAATTACATTAAATCATCATTAAAATGTCATATAAATATAAAAAATTAGTGGAAAACATAAAATATTTTAAATGATATTTAGTTTAATATTATTAATATCATTTATTTGATTCTTCCTTTGAAAAATCAATTACTGCCACATCATTTTGTCACTGTTTAATTTGATTATTTGTTTTATAAAATTATAAAAAATTACCATGATATAGATAATAGTTATATATTTCTAAATAATATTTAGATTCAGTCATATCACTTATATTACCTGACATTAAAAATGATATAGTTACTAAAATTTAAATATGACAATTTTAACTATTATTTAAATAAAATATAATAAATGTCTAAATATTACATAAGTGGCATAAAAAGGATAATATTTCTAAACTAAGGTTTATTTTGGTCTAAAAACAATTATCCAATTAAATTAGGAAATTTTTTGGGTAATTTTATGTTATTAAAATATTATTTTTATCTTTAATTACACAATTTACCTTTAACTATGGAAAATAAAACTCAAAAGTTACTATTCACCAAATATTATTTTGAACCAATTAGACTATGTTTTTAATACTGATTAAAAATTTATTTATATTTTTGAAAATATAATTCACATAAGTGGTAAAAGTATGTTTAATTCAAATTCCGAAGATTTGGCTAGAAAGCAGGTAAAAGAGACGTTCAAAAGTTCAATAATTTTTTTATCTTTAATTTTATTATAAAAATTATTCCAATTACCAACATTTATTTATTATATTTATTATTTATATATTGTTACTTTAAAATAAATTTTAATTAGAATAATTATTTAAATGAAAAATTCAGTTTTAACCAACATTGTAGTATTTTTCACTATTCATCAAAAATTTAAACTTTTTATAAAAATACCAAAAATTCACCCTAATATAATTTTGATATTTAGAATTAAAAAATGAAGTCTATATTTAAAAATAAATTTTAAAAATTCCATAATTTGGTTAATATTATTCATAACTTCCTTTGAAACAACTAGTTTGATAGATCATGGTGTGCTCTAACTCAGTGTTGCATTCAACACAAGCTATTGAAGATAACATACTATATAATCATAGGGTGTTACAATAATATATATTGGTTTATTATAAAAATATTACATAACCATATTCATATCTATCATACCATATATTTTTTACTTATAACCTTTTATCACTCGTGTATTAACAATTCTTTGATGAAATCAGTGTTCCTTATGATAACTACTTCATTTTTCATGTATGTTTTGGTTTGATAGTTTTGGTCCTTATTATTTTATAATGGTTAAATCATATATATAATACTAAACATGATATAAATACCATATATAATCATTATAAATATATTTAGTGTCTTACACAAAATTTAGAGATAATGAAATGAATTACATTGTTCATTAAGATGGTATGTCGTACGTATGCATGAACATTGTTTTCTTTTTTCGATGAATGGAATAAAATAAAAGAAAGTTTTAATTAACCTTTATATATTAATTATTATATATATATATAATTTATATGAATCAATTCCATTCTTATATCCATGTAAAAATAAAATGAAAAACATTTCAAATCACTTCATGGAGGTGGTAGTCCACACGTACACACAAGCATCGTTATCGTTTTCCAATGGATTGAAAGGTAAAAAGGTAGATACGATATTATAATTCGAGAAGTTTAATTATTTCATAAATATCATATAATTATTTTATGTTTTTCATTATATCCATCCATGAGAGGTGTCTATAGAAAATTAATTACATCAGTTCTTGATGCGGTAGTCAACCGTACACATGATCGACAGTCTGGTTTCCCATTTTAAGGAAGATAATATGAATATATGTTATACCATTAATATAATAACTTATCAGAATATGAAAAATAATATTTTTATTATTAAATAATGTTTGAATAATATTTAAAGGAGTTTTAAGAATAAATAAAATACAAATTCTTGATTAAGAATGTTACATCTTCTTTGAACAACCTCTTTAGGTTTGCATCAAAAGCCTTATTAGGAGGGTTTCTTAATAAAACTAAGGACTCTAGTAAGTGGTGAGATAATAAAATAAATTATTTGGAAATTTATTGTCTGAACCAAAAGGATTTTTTAGTGTGGATAGGAGATGATAAGAGAAGTCATTTTATAAGTGGGGATAGATAACCTCTTGGAAACTACTTGGAAATTTCTCAAAAGAATCCAAAATGATAAAGTAAATCCTAAGAAAAATGATTCAAAATGACCATATATTATAATTTGGGATAGGATAATAATTAAATATAACTATATAATAATAATTATATAATTTTTATCAAAAACATATCCTTATATTTTTGTTTAACCCCTAGTAAAAATGTTTAAACCTTAATCGCAGTAATTAATTTATACCATTTAATTATTCATTATGATTAAAATTTTAGTTGAACTTATAATATAATAAAAATTATTCTAATTAAAAATATATAATCTATTTTTTGGAATTAAATTCATATAATTTTTATAATTTAATTTAATACAAAACCTACAGATGTGAAAAAAGTGGGTTTCCAATGCAAATGTTTAAAAATAATTATATAAAAAATGAACATAAAATTTATTACAATGACCTACATAGGATTATTTATAATATTATTGAAATAATTTTAAATTTAAAAAAAATTTAAGATATAATTTATCCTTTTAAACAATTTAAATGTAATGAAAGTATTTAATAAAAAACAGTATGTTTCACTATTAATTGAAAATTCAATCTTTTTAGAAAATTCTCAAAAATTTACCCAAAAATAATTTTAACATGATAATTTCAAAATTGATGTTCATTATTTAAAAAAATATATAAAATAAGAAAAAATTAAATATTTTTTTTTCAAAGTGAAATAAAAAAATAAATCTTGATGAAAAATATATTTTGAAAAACACAAAGACTTTAATAAAAATTAAGTACATAATAATTAATATATTTTCTTTGTCTAAAACCATTATATAAAATTTTTAAAATGTTTTTATTCCTATCCATTTCATCATGTTCAATAGATATGTAATATGAATCATTTTTAAATAATAATAATATTATTATATTATGGTTCATTAAAAATTGGTGTTATGTGTATCGCAGTCTATCAAAAAAAATTATTTGAAAAAAAATACATCATTAAATCTTGAGGTGTTACCGTATCATAATTTCCTTACCTCAAGTCTTATCTTGCATCATATGCATTCGAATATCATTTATAATAAATCTATATTTATTATAAATTTATTCCAAAAACATATTCATATATAAATTACTATGTATCATTATTTTAAAATTTGCAGTTCTCCTTTTATTGACAATTTCTTCATTAAAATGAACATTCAAGTGAAAACTGCTCCATTTTCCATGCATGTTTAGGTTCTAGGTTTCTGGTAGTTACACCTTGTTCTTAGTGTCAATATCTATATAATATTAATCATTAAATAATTATCATATTTATTCATTTTATACACTTTTATAGTTATTTATAAAAAGAAATGTTGAAAATCAAATCACATCACTTCGTTGAGGTGGTAGTCTGAACGTACGCATGAGAAACATTATAATTTTCTAACAGATGGAAAGGTAATAAGGTAGAAAATATTATATAATTATTGAAGAAAAATTATTTCATAAATATTATATATAATCATTAAATCTATCTTAATAACCAACCACAAATCATGGTAATGGAAAATGAAATACATCATTTCACGAGGTGTTAGTTCATACATAAGCACAAATGATGAGTTTATTTCCCATTTGATGGATAAGGATATGATTATAGGTTACACCATAAACATAATAAAATATTGGAATATTTATGATGTTTTATTTATCACTTCATTCTGGATATAATATATTTAGAGTAAGTATAATAAGAAATAAAATTGTGAGAGATCGGTTAAGAACTATACCTATCTTCAGACAACCTCTTTATATTTATACGTAAATCCTTCAGAGCATGGAAGTATGATTAAAACAAAACCTATAAGATTTGGGGAGGAATTTTAGGATAGGATTTGGGTAGGTATTTTATAGTAAATATTTCTACTGAAATGTGGATAATAGAGGATATGGGTGTCAATTCATAAGATATTTTGAGGTCACACTTGTAATTTTTCAAAATATTTAAATATATTAATAAATTATTAAAGAAAAATGGATCCAAAATGACTCATATTATAATAAGAGATGATATATGGTGGAAATATGAAAATTAAACTAGATTTAGACTATTTTAGGTTATTCTAATTCTTAACATGTTATTTTTAACCCTTTTGACTTCTTTTAACTCTTTCTGTGGTAATTGACTTTTTACCAAAGTTACTATTCATGATGACCAAAAATGAAAGTGGCCTTATTAAAAAAATTTAAAATTATAATTTAAAATATTAATTCTATTTTATCAAATTAAAATTCAATATTTGGATAAAATTAATTTGAAAAAACAATCCTATAAAATGAGAAGAAATTTTTTTTCCAAAAAAAAATCATTTTTAATTATAAAAATTTTTCAGACTAAAATTAAGACTTATTTCAATTAAAATGAAATTAATTGCTTTTTTTAATAAAAGGAACTAATTTCATTTTAAAATAAAATAAAATAAAAATGAGTCTTTTTAAATAATTTAATGGAAAAGAGATTTCTCTATAAAATTTGTAACTTTTTATTATTAACTAAAAAATTATTCTTTTTTGGAAAATCAAAATAATTTAACATAAGGTAATTATTATATAATTATATACAAACTGATACATTTTTTTATAAAATATAGTTTATAAAATTAGAAAAATTAATTATAATGTTGTGAAAAAATCCCTCAAGGTAACATTACAGTGTTTTTTAATTGATTGTGTTTGTTGACAAAGTGGTTTTCCTTGGTTAGTTGTGGAGTTCCAAAGAGGTTATTGACAAGGAATGTTGAAAAAGATCCAAGATAAGGGAATGTTTTCTCTGGATGAGGTAAACAAAAAACACATATACAAGGTGGCATCATTTCCCAGTGTTTGTATAACACCCCAAAATTTTATGAATTTTGTTTTCAAATTAATTTAATCTTTTTGATATTTTTCTTTTCACGCAACACTGGAAATAATTTTTTATTAAAGCACTAATTTTGAATTGTGTTAAATACAACGCCAATTAAATTATTAAATACAAACAACAAATTTTTTATCATGGTCTATATAAAACATCGAGGTTACCATACATTACACACAATAATGACTTTCCTCGATGGCTTGCATAACACTCTTGACTGAGTTTTGCAAAACAATAATACATTATTTACATACTATTATTTAATATAATAATATATATCCTAGAATTTAAATTATTGGTTATTAATAGAATTAACTAACTTATGAGAAAATATGAATTATATAATTATAATATGAATTCATAGGTTACTAGTTAATTATAAATGAATATGAAAACTGAATGAATATAACAGAAAATATTATAATTTTTATTGTCAAAAAGTTTTTTTACCCGAATAAATTAAATTAATTATAATTAGTGAGTGATATTAATTTATTAAATATTTTAAATATTAAACAGAATATTTTTTATATAAATCCAATATATTTGATTGACATATGTTAAGAACAAACCTAATTTTATGCTTAAAAATCCATATTCTTATTGAGTCATTTTTACCGCCTTTTAATGGAAACCCACTTTTAAATACAATTGTTTGATCTTTTATGGATTATATATATAAAAATAAACATATTATATGAAAATAAAAAATAAAAAATAGTTTAGGTTAAACCTTTTTTATTTTTCTATAAGGATTAATTTTTAATGAATAGTTAAAAATACAAAATTTTAATTCAAATTTGATTTTTCATTTAATTTACTTATAAAGATAATTTTTTTTAAACTTTTTTTAAAGTTTATTTACATAAAATTTTACCAATAAATCCAATTTATGTCATTAGAAACAAATTTACTTTGAAATTGGATATAAATACTTAGCAAAATTTTGTTCATTTTTACTTTAAAACCCGTAGTGTCTTCCCGTCTGCGGGATTAATTTTAAATTAATTTATGAAAATTATATGTTTTGAATTTAAAAAAATAGATTATATATTTTTAATCATCATAATTAATAATTTATAATATGTTGAACATATTTTTTACCAAAAATATTATTGAATATAGATAAAATTAATTACAGTGATTAAGGTAAAATTAAGCTTCATAAGAGAATAAACCTTAAACTTAGGGGCCCAAATAGCCTATAAACTTTTCCAAAACACATTTTATGGTCATATTTTGTCCATATAACTTACATTAGTTAGTTTTATTTGTTTTTTATGACTTTTTTAGTTAAAAACGTGGGTACACCTAACTTGTTTTCATAGGTGCCATATGTGTCCTTTCCCTTCCCTATAAAAGGCCTCTAAATCTCCATTTTCTTCACACCACTAAAACCTCTTATAATCAGCCAATATATTCCCAATAAATTTAAAAAATTAATACCTCTATAATTTAATCCAGTCTTTTGTAGGAAATTCATACAAGGAAGCCCTTTGGTGTGAACCAAAAGGAGTTACCCGATTAAGAGCTAACACCCTCCCTCAAGCTCCTTTCTTTTATTTTCTTTCTCCACCCCACCACTCTCCTTTTTCCATGATTATAAAAAAACAGTATCCAAAATATAATGATATGTTTTAATTCAAATGTTTCATCCAATAATCACACATTTTATCTAATTGTTAACGAACATATTGTTTACATGTATGGAAAACTGCTGCCTCACGAAATAATTGTTCATTTTTCCTTTATTACCTCTCATAGTGGAAATTATGATATAAACTCTATTTAAATATGATATATATGAGATTTATTATTTATTTATTATTTTTTAATTTTTTTATTTAAAACATACCTCTATTCTTTCCATCTTGTGTAGATACGATAATTTTGTTTGAGTAAGTGTGGACTACCACCCCCTAAAAGTCAAGTGATTCATTCACACACTATGTGGAATGTATTAAGGATGTGTTTAGTGAACTTATATGATATATATGACATAATAATTATCATTTAATTATATTATATACATATATACAAATATTTCATTTTCTTTCTTTCTTTCAATATGACAATAAAATGGAAACAGTGTCCATGCTTTCGTA
The DNA here is from genome assembly GCA_963277665.1 of Viscum album. NCBI lineage: Eukaryota > Viridiplantae > Streptophyta > Magnoliopsida > Santalales > Viscaceae > Viscum > Viscum album. Next base: position 1,156,249,754 of record OY728134.1, on the reverse strand, counting down.
CGACCTACCATCTCCATGAATTGTATATTCCATTTAATACTTCTATATTTTATAGATTATTATAACACAAATATACTAAACATATATTATATTTATATAATTTTATACATTCTATAAATCATGATATATGTATAATGACTAAAGATGTAAAAAATTAAGACACATGCATAGAACAAAGCAGATATTACCCCGAGTGAAACCTTAACATAGAATTTTTAACAAGAGGGTAATATAATTTCATAATAAAACCATATATTATATTATACATAATAATATTGTTCTATAAAATATGTATAATAAACTTAAATTTATTATATAGGAGGTTTTAATGAGTACGAAGAGAGTCAAGACACAATGTAATGGAATTTCATCTCACTTTTTATTTATGTGAGATATATACTTTATTTACCACCCATTTTTTTGTGTTGTGTGTATACTGCACATGGATGTATTCTATTATTATTATACATAAAATTATTTGTATTTACATATCCATTTTATGATATTTCTTTCATGGGTTTCATGTTTCTAAAGTAACCAAATTGGTAAAGTAATTTTGCCTCAATTTTCCTTCTTTGAGACACATGCCATCTTATGCACCAATATTTTTCCATGAGGTGTATATAATTTCATTAAAATAATATATAATGAATAAAATTATTTTGATTATATTTAAATCTTCATTTAATTTCATTTAATTACATAGGGATTATGTTTTAAAGTTACTAAGTGTTAAGAGTTTATTAAAACAATCTCATTGCTTTTCGATACTCTTTATGTTTATGATTACTTTGATGAAATATTATCATCCATATATCTAGAACATTTAGGAATTTTCTTCTCCTTTGGTTATTCATGATATATTCATTTATTTTGACCATTTCTATAGTCTTTGTTATATAAGATAGTTAAGAAATTGTTTTTAAGAAAGCCGGACCTTACCCTCTCTTCGGTCGGAAATATGTATTCCTTCAAAATAATGTTTTATTAAAAGGGTTTACAAGAATAATATAATATTATAATATAATATTTAAAAGACATTTTTCCTTTTTTTTCTTTTACTAATGTTTTTAGAGGAACTTCTTGGAACTTTCTGAATAATATTTTTTTCTATCCTTTTACCGTGAAAAATGTAATTTTCTTCTTACCTTGTACTGTATGTACAAATTTACCAACTGTAATTTATATGAAGCTTACTTTTTATATTTAAAAGGTTAATTTATAATGAAAATATTTTAAAATTATTTTTAAAGGAAATGGATTTCAAAACGTTTTAAATATTTATTTATAATTTTTCAAAGTATTTTTAATGGAACGTGTTTTTGAAATGGTTTTTAAGATTATTTTATAAGTTTTTAAGGAAAATAGTTTTCAATTTTTTTTCAATTTTCAGTTATTTTTTTTCAAGTAAATTGATTTTCAAATTTTTTTATAAAGCTTACTTTATAAATTTTCCAGAAAAATTGTTTTCAAAATGTTTTCAGGATTATTTAATATGTTTTCAAGTAAAAATATTTAAAATTTTTTTATAAACTTATATTATAAGTTTTCAAAGAAAATTGTTTTCAAATTTTTTTAAAGATTCTTTTATATGTTTTAAAATAAAATGGGTTTCATAATATTTTCAATCATATTTTTTATGTTTTCAAGAATTTTTTTTTGAAATATTTTCAAGATTATTTTATATTTTTTCAAAGAAAAAGGTTTTCAAGATGATTTCAAGACTTCAATCAATGTTTTAAAAGTATTTTCAATGAATTTTTTTTTCAAAAAGTTTTATGATTTAAAGATCCTTTTAAAAATAAGAAAGGATATTTTAATCAATAATGTTTTAAAGAATATATTTCATAAAAATTTCCCATATAAAATGACATCTGTTGGTGGTACTCATACCTTTTTGGGGAAATTATTTAGTGTTTCCATTCATATTCTTTCCCTAAATGGTTAATTTTTTGGTTATGAAACTCATTTATCCTTCATATATTATATGATTTTTAAACCTCATTGTTTACATGGGTTATTCTTTTGATGAAATGATTACAAAACCTATATTTTTTACACAGTTTATGATATGATTACATGTTTATACTACCCATTAATTTCAAGGGTTATGATATTATTTTTTATGATCTTGTGGAACTTATATGTATGATTTCATTATAATATGTGTGGGACCTATATCTCCCTCTCATGCATTTGGGAAATATTCGTATCTCATGAGAAAGACTAAGATAGTCTTGGGAGTGAACCTTTAATGTTAATATGACTATAGGTGTGAACCATGACTACAAAGATGGAATTATTAGTGAACTCATGCTACTAAGATTACTATGGGAGTGAATCATGGTTACCATTATGGTATGGGGAGGAACTAATACTTCCAAGATGGCCTTGGAAGTGATGCCTTAACTACTATGGATATCATATTATATTCTTATGTGTATTCCATAATTCTATGTTTTATTCCAATGATAAGCTTCCCTGGATTATGTTATTTATTTTATTATGATTCTGGTCTTATTAACTACAAATATTTATGCCATGATTATTATTTATGATCTTTGACGTGCATGCTATGATCTTATAATGTTATGACCATCTTCTCATACCCTTATGCTCATGTTTATACTTACATGTCTCCATTTTTTACACTTACTGAGCATTTGAGCTCGCCCCTTTTTATGTCTCCTTCCCCGTGTTATGAAGATATGTATTATGTATAATGTTCCTAAGAATGATGCCATTCATGATGAACCTAGTGGAAGATAATGTATCTCACTCATATACTAGTGTTTATGTTTCTATGTTTCCAAAGGAACTAAACTAATATGGTCTTTTGGTGACTGTTTGTTTAATATTTTAAGAATTTTGAAAAGGTTATGTAATATTTATGTACATTAAGACTAAGTTATTAATGTTTTCCAAATTTTTGGGTCCAAAATCTGTATAATGGAAAAAAGATTTTTTGGAAAAGGAATTTGTGCTCAAGTTTGAAGGTGTTTTGAAAAGTTGTGTGAAAGTCCTGTTTTAGGATCACCGCATAAAAAATATGGAAAAAATGATGCCTGTGAAAGATTTTAGTTTTCATTAAAGATGATTTAGGCACCAAATACAGAGTTGTGCGCATCCATGAAATAGAGACTAAGTGATCTGTATGAAAGAGAGTTACGCACTCATTGTGATGTCAAATATGGTTTTATGTACTCAGGGAAATATTATGCATGTAGAAGAATATGCATGAGAATATTTCATGATAGTATGGATGGGTCTATAAATAAGTGGATACTGCCCTCATTTTAGTAGATCAACCATTTAAAAAATAGGGCTCTGATTCATGTAATAATTGTGTAAAAAGGTATTTGCGTGTAATAAGGGAGTTGTGCGTAAGAATAATGTTGCGTGAAAAGCACAAAATTTTAATGGACGAGGTTTTTCTTGGATATCATGTGGAAGTTTTGAGTTCAGAACCATAACAAAAATGTTGCATGAAAGTAGTTCATGTCGCACATGAGACACTTAAAGGTTGCGTGAAGGATAGAAGTTTCCCAGTAGTTCTGTGGTAAATAGGTATTCATCAAGTGGATGACAGTGAAACTTAATAATACACTAAATGAGGTGTAAAACATACTAATTCAAGAGATCAAAGTGGATTATTCTAGAGTATCAGTGAGCATAATTCAGTTTAGATAGCAGTGATATTTCAAATTTTTATTGGTTGTAAACCTGGAGGGATAGTGAGTCTTCTCCGAATATTATAAAGGAAGTGAGCCTGGGTATATAAGTGATCTATACCAAACCTATTTTCAGAAGTGAGCCTTAGTGGATTTGGTACATCATCATTTTATTTTACTTGGACATAACCCAATGACGTTGAACCATGTAAATGTTTTGTGTCTCGTGCAAGATTTTTTTTCTGGTCATACATTTCTTTGTTAAAGGGAGATTAGTGTGTTTTGTTTAATGAAGAAACAAGATTAGATGGGGCAGTTTTTTTAATCTATCATAACCAAACTCACCCCCTCACACTCAAGGTATTTAACCAAGTTAGGTCGATATATAATATTCATTTACCTGATGTAATAAAACCCATTTTTGAGGAAAATACATTTCTAAGCATAAAATTACTTTACTAGAAATTGAGTACTTAATTATTATACATTAATCAAGAATTTTTAATTATAAAATTTTTTTATACATATTTATTTATAATTTTGAATTCTATATTCATACATCTAATTTAACATATAGGTTTTAATATTTTTCAATATCATGGTTAATTAAGACTTAGGTTTTCTTGTAAAAAAATATATTATATACATCATTATTATTTTAAAATAAAATTATATACATAAAATCTAACAGTGTTACAAAAACTCCCTTAATTTTTAATTGGTTATAGAAATAAATCAAAATAAAAACTACCCTATATTTTTAATGTTTATAGATAGAAAACTCAAATAGAATAAATCCCTAGCCATTTAGTGGTTTTGGAATGACACATGAATTCATCACATTAAATGGTAGTGAAAATCAAAATAGAAGAATGAAAGAAATAAAGAAATATAAAATTTCTAGAAGAAATCTCATTTAGGAACATTGTAAATTATTTTAAATGGATAATAAGATTCACTAATATAGAATGGGAGAGATGTAGAAGAGTGGTGAAAATATTTACAAATGTAATGACACTTTTGGAATTGAGAGAACATTGAGGAACATGAGAAATTTGAATATTGTAGCACTTGAATGTAATAAATCATTGATATAGTTAGTTGTCCAACCCACCAAGTGGTTTAGTTATATACTCTAAGGTCTTTGAGAATATTTTGGGATCAATCTGAGGTTAAGGAAGTCTTAGTGGACCGATTCTATGCATTTATGAACATAATAAATACATATTTGACTATCCTATATCAACACCTATGGATAGCTGATAGCCTCCACCAGGGAGTCATTAGACTTTATGCTAATTTACATATTTATATAGATCCCACCAGAAAACTAGTATTCTTCCATTGCCTTTCTAGTGTAATTTTTCTCCATGGGTGGCTTTCTCTATCACCCCTGGCTGGTCGGTGGCTCCCCACTATATAGCTGGTAGTCCTCTTATTGGTAGTTAGCTTCTTCCCACTAGGAATCAATTGGCCAATGTAGCTTTTGGTCCTTCAATGTACATTTTTCCTTCTGAAATTCATTCAATTCCTTTGATTTCATCTATAACTTCCATCTATGACGTCAACATATGTTAAAAACCTTCATGATACACAAAAATATGTCATCAAGCTCCTTTTAATAATCAAGATCCTTCCAATAATCAATATCCCTTTAATTTATTCACAATTTTCAATAAAAGAAATCTCTAACAAAAAAACATCCAACAACTCAAATGAAATCATTTTACACTTTAAAGAGATTTTTTGGTCATTATAAATTATGAAGGTGAGAATTATAATAATTTATCCTTTTTTTATGATCACAAACACCTAAATAAATGAAAAATATAAAAACTGTAGCATGATAATGTTTATAGGAATATTTTCTCCCTATAATAAAATAATAAAATATCTCCTCTATACCATAGTAACATTTCTCCCATATACTATATATTTCTCCCCATTTTGATATTATTAAAAAGTAATTCATAAATGTGGTTATAATAGAAAATATAAATAATATTTAATAAAAATTAAATCTACTTATATAATCATTATTGACCTTTAGAAAGATACAAAAAAAATTGAAAAATTGAAAACTGAAATAATATTTGAAAATAAAAAAAGTTAATAGATATTTTCAATAATCTCAATATAAAAGAAAAAATTTAATAAAATATATATGATCAATACTAAAGAAAATTTGTAAACCATTTTTCAAAATAAAAATAGTTTTATAAAAAAATTTAAAATTAATTTAGGAAAAAATTGTGTCTCCTCTAGGATCATTTCAAAATTAACAAGATTAACGCACCCAGAAATAATGAATTCTAAATATGAGGATCCATTGAAAAAATATAATTAGAAATTAATTTCAAATTTTAAATCAATAAAGCACAAGTAAAATTATTTAATTTGAAAATATCAAATTAATGAAACATTTAGGATATAAAACCTATTAAATCATTAAATTTTCATATTTGTTATGTTAACAAACCATATAAAATTCAATGAGAGTGTCAACAAAAGGTGTGAATCAAGGGCCCACTTCTCATTCCTAAGGTGAATATCAAATTAAAAACCCAACCATCCCTTTAGGAAGTAGTAACTTCTAGGCGCATCTTTAATAGAACCACATTTACTTGTTTTTATCAAAACATGAATGTTTTTTAGAGTATCACAATCATATGAAATTTCCAAAATTATGGAAAGTTTGAAAACTTATTTTTTAAAAAGAAATACAAATGGTTATATTAAAAAATTTAAAAAAAATAATGAAAAAAAATTTAAATTTGTAAAACAATTTGAATAATTCTAATGGTTTCAAAGGATAAGATATAGGAATCATAATCTAATCATACCCAAATCACCATTGATAAAATCAATGCGATCAAGAGAAAGGTGTTGAGTGACGATATCGGTATGTTAATGTTTGGTGAAAACAAATTCAATTACAATATCATCTTTTTGGAAGTTATCTAAAAGAAATTGGTGTCTTATATCAATGTTCATATTTTGATATTTTTGGATAGGATTGTTTTAGAGATATTAGTTGTACTAGTGCTGTCACACTTTCTAGGGGTGTCATCATATATAATCCCAAATTCTAAGAGAATATTTTTCATCCATATGATTTGGGGGAAAAAAATCCCAATGGATATATATTCCTCTTGAGTTATAGAAAGATCAAAAAAATTATTCTTCTTTCTACTCTATGAGACAATGGATTTTCCTTGAAAGAGGCATGTCCCACTAGTACTTTTTCTATCTACTTGTCATCATTAAAAATCAGAATTAGAAAAAAGTAAGTTGGAAAAAAGTTCCCATTAGATAAAATAATATAGGTTTTTTAGTTTCTCTAAAATATCTAAAAATTATATTGATAGATTTCAAATGATCTTCCTTTCGATTTGATTAAAAACAATCATAAAGGAAAACACTAAACATGATATTTGGTTGGGTAATTGTAAGGTAAATAAAACTTCTAATAATACTACTATAAATCTTCTTGTCATCTGGTTTACCAAATTCATACATTGATAGATTACAATTATTTCTCATGGGTGTATTAATTTCCTTATCATGATCTATGCCAAAAATGTTTTAAAATATAATTTTAATATTTAATTTATTTTAGAAATGTTTCATTATAAATTTGAGAAATTTTAAAACCAAGGAAGAATTTGAGTTCTACCATAAAACCCATTTCAAATTATTTATTAATTAATTTATAATTTCATTATAAATATTCTATTTAATTTAAACAAAAATAACAACATCAATATAAATATGATCAATTAATAAATCATTTGAAAAAAATTAAAAAAAGAGTGGAATCATCTTTTCCCATTTTAAAATCATTTGGTAAAAGGAATTTTGTTAACATTTTATACGTATCCAAGGGTATTATTTTAAATCATAAAGAGATTTGGTTAATATTAAAATAGAATTTATAAATTTAGGATTTCCAAAACTAGGTGTTTGATAAAATTAACCATTTTCAAAAATTAACCCATTTATAAAACCAATTTTGACAACCATTTAAAATGTTTGAAATTTATGTTTGAAATTAATACCAATAATAATATAATGTATTATCACTATTTAATAGGTTTATAGGATTAACTATAATAGATACCTTCATCTTGATTATATCCCTTATTAACAAGTTTGGATTTTTACAGATGATATTTCCTTCTTCATCGGGTTTGTTTTTAAAAACCCACTAAGTGGAAATAATTGGATGATTAGTCAGTCCTTACATGAGAGTCTAAATTTTCTCAACTTGAAATTTTTTCAAATCATCTACCATAAAAAGTATCCTATACTCATCATTAATAACATCATCTTGGGTTTGAGGTTCAATGTGAGAGGGAAAATCTTGATGTTCAATCTCATTTAAGACTAACCTTCTACTATGAGTATCAGAATTTAATTCACCGATAAAAGTTTCAAGGGAAAGGTATATAGTTTCAACATATTCTTTGTATAAATAAGTATATGGGGTTATTGATCATATTCAATATCATTATAGGAATGTTTTTTTATTTAATTTCAATCTAGATTTAACAAAATCATCAACAATTTTAGGATACGGTTAAGGAAGATTATCATCAAATTTGATTAGAATTTTCTTTTCTAAGGTCTTAGACTTCTTATTGAAGTCTCGATAAGATTTAATTGAGTTTGGGTACCCAAGAATGATACCTTAATATTATGTAGGGTCAAACATTCCTATATTATCCTTGGTGTTAAGTATAAATAATTTACAACTGAAAACATTAAAGTAACCATAATTTGTAATTTTTCTTTTCCCAAGTTCATATGGGGTTTTTCTAAATACGGGTGTTATAATAATATAGTTACATATATACAAAGCTATCTTGACCACAATTCCCCAAAACTAGTAATGTGAGTTAAACTCACTCAAAATATTCTTAGACATTTATTAGAGGGTCATATTTTATCTTTTGAAAATCCCCATTTTGTTAAGGTGTTTTTAGAGAGGAATATGAATCATGATAACATTGTGAATCCCAATCATAAAATTATATGTTATAAAATTATCCACCATGGTAACTTAAAATAGATAAGATATTGTAGCCTATTTTTGAATTTCATGGAAAATTTTATGAGGACATTACAAGCCTCATTTTAATTAGTTAATAAAAAACTCATGTATATATAATATAATCTTTGATAATTGAAAATGTGTAATATTTACCACCTACACTAAAATCTTGAGTTTTCCTAAAAAGATCATTTTGATAAAATTTTAGTAATTTAGAGGAGGATAAATAATTTATATATTTTAAGGAAGATTTTTGTTTCTTGTGAAGTTTGCAAGGTTCAAAAACTATGTTATATTTAAAAATTAATTTAGATAAATCACATATTAGCCAGTTATGAATGATCTTGACAAGAGGTTATGTGTTAAAATTACCAAGGATTCTATTCTAAATCCAAGAATAATTTTCTTATTAACTTAAACACTTTTTGTTTTGACTTTTAGTGTATTTTAAATTATTAATATAAACAATATTGAAAATTATATGAGGTAAATAAAAATTATCATTTTGAAATAAAACCATTAAAAATAATTTTCTTATATAATAAAAAACCATTATCACATAATTGAGTAATAATTAGTAAATTATAATTCATTTAATTTACAAATAAAACATATTTAATTAAATTATTGTTAGATAAATTGATCATACCAATATTAGTGATTTTACTTTTTGAATCACATCCAAACATGAATTATTTCTATATTTGTTTTGGTTTGAATGAATTTAGAAGGATAAACACACATGTTCCTTGACCACCCACCTTCCATATACTAAGTATCTTCTTTATTTTTGTTCTTGATGTACTTTTTAACAAAATATTAAGAGATTAATTTTTTTGGTACCCATATCTTTGGTCCACTTAAATGATACAATAAAGACTTTAGATTCTATGATTTTTTAGAAAAAGTTTTCCCATTACAAATATGATATGTGAGATGAATTATTTTTGGTCTACCAAATCTATAAATTTTTCAATTTAATTCATAAATAATATTCCTAAATTTCATTCAAATGGAGAATAAGTCAGTTAGTGAATTTTACTAGTATGTGGAATTTGACGGAAAAAGTGGTCATGGTTCGACCCCCGCCCAAAACATATTTTGCAAAAAATATTTGCGAGAGAGTTTATTTCTTGTGTACTTAGTGATTGGGGTTGCATCTTGGTGGCATTTAGTCATAATGGAATGGGGGCATATGACCTCTAATATATGATGGGTCGATGGTAGTGGAAAATTGGGTGTGTGATGCAAGTTGTGGTTGAGGTGAAATGTTCTAGAAAGAAGAGAAGATGATTATGATCTTATGATTACGATGTAGGGTGGTGGATGATGAACTAGGTGTAGGTTTATCAGGTCAATAATCTAGTTGACGGTGATGGTGGAAAGATATAGAATGTACGAACATAGTTTTTAAACCTAGATTGTGGTAGTGACATTGGTGGGGGTTCTAGTGGGGTTTGATCAGGTGATGGAAGGGTGGCATAGGTAGGGTACTTCTAGTCACTTGAGCCTATGGGCCTCAATGTAGGACTTTAGGTCATGTTATAATGGGTTCCAATGCCCATTAGTCTTTCATTATATGAAATGGGATCCCTCCACCCAAAAATTGTGTGGGTTTTTGGTGTACTAAAAAGGGGGGATTCACCATACCTGTTTAAAAAAACAGATGCCCAAATTTCTTGCAATAATTTAAAATTTTATTTTGGGATGTTACATTTATAAGAGTATTTTTTTACTATTTTTGGAAAAATATATATTTTTTTAAAACAAATTATGGAATTACTTTTAACTACATATTGAGAACCTAAAATAATATTTAAATATTGATGGCCATGGGTGAATTAAGAAAGAGTGTTTTTAAGATCTCTAATTTGAGATTCCAAATTATAAATGTTCCATTTTCTTTTAATTTCAATACTAAATATTATTTTTATTAAAAAGGTTATTATTTAAAAAAACAAATATAATTTATTCTTTTTTATGATATTTAATTTTTTAACAAAGTTCACAAAACCATTTCGAGGTTGATATCTTACATAAAAGAGAGGTTCATAAATTCTATATTAGTTTTAATAAGTAAAAGATAAATAGATAAAACATGAAATTTTTCATTTTTACATACCTATACAACTTCCATGGTACAATTAGTACTTTTGTTTGTTGATTCAAATGATGAAATTGAATCCTCTCTAGCACACCAAGATGAAACTTTTAGTACTTTTCTATTTACATATTTCATTTAGCCTATTTCTTATTTAAGGGATGATTTGGATTGATATGACCCTTATTTTTTCAACTAATGTAATTAAATTAAATTTCATGATTTTTCTTTTTAAATAAGTGAAAAATATATTTTATATTTCATATACTTTTACATCTTCTGGGTGAGATAACCAAAGCAGGTGTGGCTTTTCAGAGATGTTGAAATTTATTTCCTTGAAAGTAATTGTATTTTTAGTTTATTTTCCATATATATACTCATTTTTAGCTTATTTTTTCATAGTTGTCTCATATGTCATTATATATTTGATGATCTTCTCAACTACCATGTTATATATGTTTTTCTCATCTTGTATTGTGGTTAATTTAGGTGCCTAATTACCTATCATGACCTAAAGGATTTTATTGACTAAAGTGTCTATAAAAAGATTATCACCAAGATACTTTAAACCAATACAAGTGTCTATGAGCGATGTAAACATTTATATAATTTATTTATTTTGATGAATATAAAATCTTTCACAGGCTTGTCAAAACATATCTAGTATAGTATTTATTAAATTTTTTTATTCCCTTATGAGTTAATTATAAGAGTTTCTATATTTAATGAGTCATTTTTCTTCTAGAGATTTTATTAAATTAATATTTTTCAAAACCCAATGCAATATATTCATTTCATTTACATTTAATTCAAAAGACAAAATATCATCGGGTCTCTAGTTTTGTTCTATTTTCAGAATTAAGAGTATAACCATGCATGAATATCTTATATATGGGATTATAAATTGATATAAAAATGGTAGGTATATGTTTCTTCAAATTACCATAATTTTTACCATTAAAAATGGATCATGACCCAAATAGTATCCTTTATGAGCACCATGGGTGTTAAAATCTATTTTTATAGGGATTGTTTCATGAAATATTTGTTAAATATTTGAAAAATAATTAATATTTTAGAAGGTAGAAAAAATAAATTAATGAAAAATATTTAAAATAGTTCAAGATGGATCTGATGAAAAATAGAGGCATGTGTAGGATAAATAGTAAGTGGAGTGAATTTCCTTTTTAAGAAGAAATGAAAGAATTAAAGTTTTAAAGACTAAAAAATACTTTTAAAAATGATGATAAATACCTTTTGAAGATTATAAAAAAGAACAATTTATATAAGTAAATTAAAAGTGAAAGTGAAATAGAATAAAAATAAACGATTATAAAGGTGGAAACATATAATAAAAAATGAATCTAATATTAAAAAATTGAGTGTAGAGAAAATGAAATGATTATATAAATTTATGTATGAAAGTATAAGTTTAGAGATATTAAAAATCCAATGGGAGAAGGTATATAATAATGTAAAGATAATGATTGGATAAGTGAATTTAAATAAATTTATTTGATGAACCACTGTGTATCCTACCCTAATTTTATGAGTTTTTTAGTATATTGGATTTAATGGTAGTTGAGATACAAAATATATATTACTTTTAAACTACTTATAGTAAGTAACTGGAATAAAATCAACCCTAAATTTTTAATGGGTGTAGCAAGAAATATCAAAGATAAGTAGTAACTTTCCATATAGAAGTTTTGTAAACATTCATGAAACCCTCACTTTAAATATTGGTGAGAACTGAACTAGTGTATGAAAGAAAGTAATGGTGGATTTAAAGAAAAAATCTCATTTATTGATGGTATCAATTCTATTAAATACAAAAGAATAATAACTATGATGGAATGAGGGATATATATAAGGGTTATACAATGATTTACAAATATAATAACACTTTCAGAGTAGAGAGAAATTTGAATAACAAGTAAAATTTGATGATCATAAAAGTTGGTCATAGTTAATCATTGAGAGGTTGGTTGTCTAACACCCAAGGTGACTATTTATAGCATCCAAGGTCTCTAGGGATGTTATGTAATCCAACCAGGGCCAATGAGGTCATGGGGGACAGATTCAATGCATCCTTGACAATAATAAATTCATATTCTATGGCTATATCTCAACACCACTAGATTGATCATAGCCTCCACCATGCAGTCGGTGGACATACTACAAAATTCCATATTATTGTAGATCCCACTAGCTAACCATTGAGTTCCCACTAGTTAGCCAATGAACTTTTTCTCCATTGATGGCACTATCCATCTCCATCGGCCAGTCGGTGGCTTTTGTAAGGTCTAGTGTTTTTTGGCGGGATAAATTTTGAAGATAATTTGCATTTTTCTCCATTTTGGATTATTTGTCTCGTGAATCAGAAATTGGAATGAGGTTACATGTTTTTGAAAGTCCAAACATGGTGTTTTTTGGGCGTGTTCTAAGTACTGATGAATGTCCTGGGGGTTTGGGAAAGTTTTGGAGGAGGAATGGGTAGATGAGTTGATGAAAACAACTATTATGAGAAATTCACATCATGAATTCAATTCAAGCATGTGCATTCAAGGGAAATCCTAGCCGAACAGCCATGAAAAGGTGGAGAGCTGATTTCATGATGAAGATGCTGGGGAGGAGTAGTTCCAAGTTGTTAGTATGGATTGTATGTAAATTTTGAAGCCTACAAGAAATGAATTCATCAAATGCCTATGGGATATGTAATAATTATTCCTACAGGCCTTGTAAGGGATCCTCCTCACCCCTTGAAAGGTGGAATGTCATAATTAATAAAAATTGAAGGCCTTTGGGCCATGGGAATGAATTGGTTTCATGGTGTGAAATCCTATGGGATTACCCTAAGGGATACATGACGTGTATCAGGTTCACATAATGAATTTATTTCATGTCATATATCTAGTAAATGTCATGAAACCTAATGGAATGGAATTTAAAAAATGGTTTAACTAGGGATTCCCTTTTTTTTGTCTTTTCATAGGGAAATAGGAGGTTGATCTTATAAATATCTCAACCGATTCTTCTCTTTCTCTCCCTCTATTCCTCACTATTCAAGGAGATCTTAGGTGAAATTCAAAGGTGTCAGTGGGTAAGATCTTTCTCCTTCATCCTTAAACATTATTTCCTTTACACTAATTTGGAAAAATTTCTATTTATAGTTCTTCATCAGTTCCACTGGAGCAAGGTGGAATCAACCAATTCGGTTGGGGATTTTTCTCTCCCTAGGATGAGGATGTATTGAGAGGTCATTTTTACTCTACCACATGTTGTTTCATTGAGGTACGTCATTGTGGTGAATTTTTCAACTTTAAGGCTTAAATTAAAATTGTTAGCTACTTTTTTTAACACCATTTCTAATGGATTTTATCGGTAATTGTCTCAAGGGTACCTGACAGGCCTTATGCACATGGTTGCCCAAATTTTCATTGAGTAATATGCATCTAATGAGATATATCCTATTATTCCATTTTGGTTTTCTTTATATATTAATTTTTTAATTGATCTAACTAATGTTTTTGGACTATACTTGAGCTTTGTAGTGTTAGGTAGGAGCTTGGAAGATGGTGTGGCTTGGATTAGACATCAACGTGCTTGGGCAGGGCTACTGAGAGACGGTTATAAATAGTTTAAATATTCTTAAAGGTAGGTATTCTGTAATACCTTACCTTTAGTATTTATTCATATTTATAGTACTTTCTAGATGATCAATCTTTACCCTAAGGGATAAACCATTTTATAAATTCATTCTAATGAATTTCTAATTAATTGAAATGGTTATACTATATTGGTTGAATTCACAGGGATACTAACAACCCAGTGTGCTAGCTTTATCCCACATCATGAAGCTATGACCATGACTGAGGATCCCCTATGGGATGCCTCTTATTTTTCATTTTTTTGGGATCCCATGAGTGATTCCATGCATAGACACAAACATAGAGGACCCCAAGAGGGATTCCTCTATTTACTAGAAGGCCTAGAGAATTCCAAGTAGGGTGAATCTCTAGTGTGTGATCATAGGGGACCTAGTGGGTCCCTTGTTCTTGCTAACCCTGAGTGAGTATGTCAGGTTTGGGTAGAAATGGTAGTGAAATTTACCTTATAACCCATGATGAACGTGTAATTCAATGAGTCTAATGCAGTAATGGTGGTTTTAGGAATTCGACCACCCTCACTCTTTATTTTTTAATTTCCTTTTTTAATGTGGATGTAGCGTTGATTACCAGAGGTGATTCCTAGTTTTTGTATGATGAGCCTGATGTGATATGAATCCTATTATTGTTATTTCCATATATACTTTTTGGGCTCTAGTTTCTGAGTTTTCTTATTTAGATATTATTATTAGGATTCTCAGATGTATTTCCTAGGATCCGGTCTATGAGGCTTCTCTATGAATGTTACTATTAACATTACTACAAGTCCCATTTTTTACTAGAATTCCTCCCTAATGAGTGATTGATAAGCCAACTTTATATATATATATATATATAATGGATGCATTTATTTATTGTTTAATCACGATTCACCTGAAAATTTAATAGGGTTTGGTGCATTTTTAAAGGAATTTGGAATTCAAGGATCAAAGGAGGAATGTTGGAAAATGGTAGAAATCATCCTTACACATCGTGAAACTAAAGTACATGACATGTACTCTTCAAATAGACCACCTTCCATCTAAATTCCAAGACGTGAATGCCAAATAGAGGGCATGAACCAAGTACATGATGTGTATCTTGACTAAATTTCAAGAATATTTGAAGTCAAAATCTAAAGATTACAAGTTGTGAACTCATTGAATGATGTGAGAAGTTCAAAACCGAGATACTATAGAATATTCAAATGAAAAATCTATAAATATTCAAAATATCCAGAGGCTTTGTAGGATCTAAATTATTTGACATAAAAACCATAAACATGTCATTTAAGTGTTGAAGAAGAATCCACTTAAACCAGTACATGATGTGAACCATTTACACATCGTATACCTTTAGGGATATATAAATATTTCAACACTCTCGATGTGTAGAAGCTCTCCCCGAGCCCAAAATTTTTTTCTTCTTTCCTTCTATTCTTCTTCATTTTTCTTCAGTTTTTAATTATATCTATATGTATTTCTTTCTTTTATTATTATACACATTATTTTGTTTCCACATTAAATTCTAATACATTTTTGGTTATTTATGTTCCAACATTTCATTTCTATTCCTATTAGTCCTAAAACCTCAATTTTTATTGTGCTCTTCATTATTTCTTCATCCAAGTTGGTATTTAATTATTTTTTCATGATTTCAATTATTAATTTCACTTATTTCTACCAATTTTTTGATATTCTAAGCACGTTTAAATTTGTATACATGTTTTTATTAAATTATTTAACTCATAGCTAATCCTATTATGGTTAGGGGTTGAGAGTAGGGGTGGTTTGAACCTAATGAATATCAAATATCAGAACTAGTAAACTCTATGTCTAGTATCCTGATTTAAAACAGTTTTCAATCTCATTATTTTTCCAGATCCCTGACCATCGGAGGTGAAAACCGAATGATGATAACCAAGATGGATAATATCATGTTAAGACCAATATCCTATAATTATTTATGCCTAGAATCCAAGATTCGTGTGTTTAAGTTTCCAATTACTCAATACCATGGTGTATTTTTTAGCTTAGTTTGATCCAATTGTTTGGACCAAGATCAATTAGTGGATTTTTCACTGCTTTGAAATTTATTCCATAGGTCTTCCCCCAAGATAGATTTAGGATTACCATTTGAATTTTCCCTAAAATTGACCACAAACCCTTCCTTTAATCTATTTTAAGACACAATCTACTTATTTTTAATCAATAGAAAATAAATAGAGTAAACATGAGGAATCCCCTAAAAAAGTTTATAAGTACTGGGTTTCTTGTCAAATAAGTTGTCTCTATGGGTTTGACCATAGACTACCACTTACTATGCCTTAGTATCTGAGTTTAGTTTGGGTTATAAATTTCTATTTGAGTAATTCCCAAAGAAATCAACAATTAATTTTGGTAGAATCAAATTTTGGAATTTTTTTCAAGGACTTATGTACTTAGTAATAGAAACCTTTGTTACATATCTCAAATTATGTCATCCCACCCATATTTCTTTTCTATCCTTCACATTTTCTCTTTTTACAATTTTTTTCTTATGGACTAGAACCTATGTTTGATTCTTTTTGGATTAGTTCATACACAAGGGTCCCCTAACTCTCTCTAGTATCATAGACACAAAATAAATGATTATTTTTTATCATGAGGTTGATAGATCTATTACTTCATGCCAACATTTTATAACGGATGAGTTTAATGATCTTGCACCACCAAACCTACAATGTTTTCAATATGTGCCACATGATAATTAGGAGGAGTGACTAGTTCTTCAAGAGTTCACCATAATAGATTACATATTTCTATTTATTAGTGGTGTTTCACTAAGCATTAGGTTCCCACCTATTCAAGAAAACATATTCAAGACCAAACATGGACTAATTCATAAAATTCGGAACATAGGGAAATTCAGTGGGCTTCAAAGAGAAGATCCACATGTGAAAATTTCAAATTTTATTGTGGTTTGTGATACCTTTCACAATTAGGTTTTTTCCATATAACACAATTAGACTCCATTTCCTCTCATTATCCTTACATGATAGAGCCATAGATTGGATAAAGAGTAAATCTCCCAATTCTATCATGAATTGAGTCAATCTATAAATAAATTTATTGATAAGTACTTCCCACTGATTCAAACATAGAATCTCATAATTGAGAATCAAATTTTCAACCAGGTGAATAGAGAATAAGCCTGGGAATCATGGTACCAATTTATTGAACTGACCCATAAATGCGAATATAACAGACTCAATATCTGTCTTTAGGTGAAAACATTCTAACAGGGACTCTAGCTAGTTGATCATACTATTGGGGAGGATTACACTAAATGGGGACTCATTATAAAGACACCTGAAGTTATAAGAGTCATTTTGGATTAAGTTTCCTAAATTCCAGTCTATAGAAGAGTGGTAAAGGACCATATAGGCATAGAATTCATCTAGAGGAAGAAACTACACACCTAGAATCCCAATTTTAGGCCCTCACTAAGAATCCTGAATCTTTTCAACTTCCTACCCCACCATCACCCCTCTTAATCATGTTAGGGATATCCAATATTGTTAGATGTGCAGAGGCCAACACCCATATCAATAATTTTAAGAAGGTTTAGAGGAACCTCAATATCAATACTATAATTACATCAATTACAATTCAAAATCCTATCCTCAAAGGCTAACTCGGTAACCACAAAAAAACCAAGGTTATTATAAATAGAGGAATGAAAAAGTACCACCAATGAATCAAGGACCACCTAGGTATCGTTCACAAATTCCATTTCCTCAATCACAATGACAGTTTCAACCACAACCTTTTCCACCATCTCAACAATATTAATTCATGTAGACTCCGCTAAGACAACCAAAAAAATATCCACCCCTATAATATAATCTGAAAAACCTACTCACTACCTTCAAAAAGAAAATATATTTGAGAATTAAAACCCAAGAAACTAAATTGAAAACCCAAAAAGGTGACATGTGCAACCTCGATCACCAAATTAGGAACATTTCCAATACTTTATTGGATTTTTTACCTAGTAAATTTCCCAGTAATAATAAGATACATCTAAGGGAGGAGGAATATTTTAATGTCCTTAGGAGTGAAATAATGTAGTATTTCTATCAGAAATTATTAGGTGAAGAATATAATATTAAATAACCTAAAAATTATGAGACAATCATCAATAAGAATAATAATGATCACAAAATTATAGCTGGTTAAGAGAAAACATAGAATTGGAACCTACTACAAAATCTCTAGTCTATGAGTATAATGAATTAGAAGAGGACTATGTTGAACTAACACTATAAAATCCCCCTATAACCTTTCGAGAGTGGATGATACAAGCTAAAAGAGAGTATAAATACAAAAAATATTAGAAATTTTTAAGCAATTTCACTTCAATATTCACCATGTAGAAGCGATTGTTGAAATACCTGAGTATGACAAATTTTTGAAATACTATCACTCAAGTAGGATGAAAATGGAAGACTTAAGAGTAACCTAATTTAATGGAGAATGCTCTGTAATTTTTCAGTAGGATCTACCTCCCAATATACAATAACTAGTAAGTTTCTCTATTCCATACACTATAGAGACATGCAATTTTGAATGATACGTGTGAGATCTTAGTGTGAGCATAAATCATATGCCTATGAGTGTCTTCCAAAAACTAAGTCTCAAAGAGTTGAAACCAATGGGAGTAGTACTTCAACTAGATTACTGATCAATCAAGTGCCCTCAAGGACTTATTGAGGATATCTTAGTCAAATTTAATAAATTCAACTTCCATATGGATTTACTTTTCTTCGACATGGAGGAAGAGGAATAGATTTCTATCATCCTAGGGTGGCAATTTTTCACTATTGGGAATGCTTTAATTGATGTGAATCAAGGAAAATTGATATTCATAGTTAGCCAAGAACAATTATTGTTTAAATTAGGAAAGTACACCAAGAAAGGGGATAACATATTTGACCGTCACTCTATCATTTTTACTAATTAGAATGATAATTTTATAACCATTGAGGATAACAAAGAGACCTAGTCTCCAGATGAAGATGAATATAGTGACTATGATGGTATAAATTACACTAAACATCTGACAAGGGATATTATCCCCCCATTTATACCCTTGGTCATTAAACCACCAATGCTAGAATTAAAACTGATATTTAGCATCCTAAATTTCTCATTCTTAGACACTATATATGCACTACCAATCATTATAAATGCAGAACTAAACCAATTACAAGAATAAAAACTCATTGAAGTCCTTACAAGAAAAAAATAAATTACCTAGGGAGTGGCAGACATTAAAGGAATCATCCCTATGATATGAACACCAAATATTATATCATAGGAATGTGTTAATCCCAAATGCCAACACCAGAGGTGGCTTACCCCTCCAATGAAATAATTAGTCATGAAAGAAGTGATAAAACTTCTCAATCCTCAAATAATTTTTTCAATATCTAATAGCGAGTGTGTAAGTCCAATACATGTTTTCCCAAAGAAATGTGGCTTAATAGTTGTTAAAAACAATGAGGAAGATTTAATCTCAACTCAAACCTTCACTATATAGAATGTGTTCGTTGACTATATAGACCTCAATAAGAAAACTTGAAAGAATCATTTTTCATTACCTTTCATGGGCCAAATTCTAGAGAGAGAGGCTATGTATGAATTGTACTATTTTCTAGATGGATACTCCCGTTAAAATAAAATAATTTTTGATCTTGAAGACTACTCAAAGATTATGTTTACATGTCCTTTTGGATCTTTCACCTATATACAAATGTAATTTGGTTTGTGAAATGCATCAATGACTTTTCAATGTTGCTTGACACATATATTTCACAATATAGATGAGGACTTCATAGAGATATTTATAGATGATTTCTCTATTTATCGAAGATTATTTTAAGTGTTATTGTTTCATTTAGATCTGGTCCAGCAATATTAAAAATAAAATATTCTATTATTAAGCTTAAAAAATTCCACTTTTTTTTAAGGAGGTATATTCTTAGGACATAAAATATCCAAGAAAGGCATGGAAGTTGATATTTTGATAACTATAGTCTTCAAATACTTAACCGAACCCACAACTATGAAAGGAATAATGATTTTTCTAGGCCTCATGGGATTTTATCGCTGCATTATTCAAGACTTTTCAAGAATAGATCACCCATTAATAGATATTTTATCAAAGGAAACTCCTTTTGATTTCACTGATGAGTTTCAACGGGTGTTCAGAAATCTAAAAAATAGCATGGTGGCCACTCTTTCCATAATACCATCAAATTGGGACAAGGAATTTGAATATATGTGAAACATTATCACCATTATTGTGGGTGTTTTTTTAAGATAACGATTCAATCATATCTTTCTTCCAATTTATTATTCCAGTAATACAATGAATTAAGTTTCGGTTAACTATACAATAAAGAAACTAATCATGGTAGTCTATGGGCTTGAAAAGTTTTTTTCATACCTCATAATTTCCAAAATTGTATTCTACACAAATCATGCAACAATAAATTATCTTCTATGAAAAAATATGAAAAACCAACACTGATATGGTAGATCTTACTGATGTAGGAATTTGACCTAATAATCAAGGAAACAAAAGGGGATGAGAATTTCATTATTGATCACCTATCCTAACTCCCATTATCTAGTATTAAAGAGGATGTTAATCTAGATATTATGGAGGATTTTGTTGATGAAATTATTTATAACATAAATTTACAAGCACAATTGTGGTTTTAAGATATTTCAAACTCTCTTTCCATAGGATCTATTTACTTTCACTTATCCTACAAATAAAATAAGTTATTTTTGTTTGCGCCTCAAAATATTACTGGGATGAGCCCCTAATATTTAAGCCTTATATTTGTGGCTTAATATGAAACCAAATCCGAGATGATGAAATAAAAATCATGACCGATATGTGTCTTACATTACTGACTAGAGGACATCACGGGCCTGAATACACCATGGAAAAAATACAACATAGTTATCTTTTATAGACCACGCTTTATCAGGATACACGTACCTTTGTTCGGGGCTATGATCGGTTCCAAAAAACTAGAACCATGGGAAAAATAAATTAAATTCCCCAATAATCCTATTCCAAAGTAGAAATCTTTGATTTATGGGGAATTGATTTTATGATTCCATTCCAAAATTATTTTTGGAAATTTTATATCCTGGTTGGAATGGATTACATTTCAATGTTGGTGGAATTCGAGGCTACCAACCCTGACATAGTTAAATGGTCATAAAATTATTAAGGAAAAAAATCTCAAGGATTATATTCCCCGGATTTCTCATTAGTGATAAGGTAACTCACTTTGAAAATATTTGTATGAAATATTTTCTCATAAAGTATGGAATCTGTTATAACACAACAACTCCCTACCGCCTGTAGATAATCATGAAAGCTGAATTGTCTAATAGGAAGACTAATCAAATTCTATAAAAGACAGTGTATTCGAATAGAAAGGCCTTGAGCCTCAAATTGAATAGTGAACTTTGGTTATATCACACAACATATAAAACACCCATCAACACTACTCTATTTTACATTGTTTATGGGAATACATACCACTTTCCAGTTAAATTAGATAATCAAAATTATTAGGTATTTAAGAAACTAAATATTGATTCTAAAAAAGTTAGGGAAGTTTGAATGCTACAACTCGATGATATTGAAAATGCTATGAGGGATTCTTATGAAAATTATCACATTTATAAATAAAAAACAAAGAAATGGCATGAAAAATGCATTGCATGAATTATTTTCACATAGGAGGATAAAGTTTTGCTTTTTAATTCCTAATTGAAACTATTCCACGGTAATATGTAATCCTAATGGTATTGTCCCTTTACAGTTATCAAAGTGTTTCCCTATGAAGTAATTGAAGTGAAACAAGGTGAATTGCCACTGTTTAATGTAATTTTATAGAGACTAAAAATTTATCAAGAACCATTTCATGAATGGTATTTTATTTATTTAGAGTTCATATGATTCGTTTTTTCATTTGTCTGACTGAAAATGACATTCAGAATGCTTTATGGGAGGTAACCCAATATTTCATTTTTTTCATTTTTTAGTGGTGTTCTTAGGACCTATTTTTTTAATTTATATCATTTTATATTCATCAGTCAACCCAATCACCATTGTATTTCATTGAAGAATTTATCTGACTTGTTTTCTCCTAGTTTTGACTGTATGAACCTGCTCATTTTTCTACCACCAAATTGGTTAACCCCTATAGACTAATGGTTTATCTAGTTATGGTATTTTGTTTCTAATAATTTTTGTAGGTATCACAATTTCCAATAAACATAAAATTATTTTCCCAATAAAATTAATTTCACTACAGGGATCTCTCGATTCCTTATTTTCAATTCTTAAAAAAAATCTATTTCAATTTTATCTATGCTATAATTTCTTTCTCTCCTACAATTATTTCAAGAACTTTGTGTTCACTATCTCATTTTAACTATAAAGGTGTCTTTCTAGATATTTATTATCTATACACTTTTGTTATTTCCTATTTTCACGGGTCTTAGAGATATTTTTCATTGAAATCATGCTTTGAACATGAAATCTCATTACACCAATTTGAATAAAATAAAAATTTGGGTTATAGATTTTTGAAATCCATTTTTATTCATGTTTTTATATTTAGCATGTTTTTTTTGATTACTTTAACTATTGTTATAGATTTTTGAAATTTATTTTTATTGACTTATTGATGGATATTATGCCCTATGTGATTCCCAATTATTTTTGTACTCTCATTATTGAGAGAATTCTAGACCTATAGAGTCATATTTTTTTAGCATATTTCTTAAGAGATACTTGGGGAATATAAACCTATTATAAGTTGCATTGAGATCTTATTTAAGAGATACTAGAACAAATACATTGTTAAAATATTTAATTCAATCTTTGATGATCCAGTTTTCCTAGGACCCACTTGTATTGATTTCTATATTTTTTTTATAGTTTCTATGAATAATATTTTTTGGATGGATCTGTTTCAAGCCTATTATACCTTCTTACCCTTCTCTTGGTATGATGCATGATTTTACTTTGAACAAGTGTGGGGGAATTTTCACTACTGATGGACATGGGATGTTGATACTAAAGAGGTGTATGGTGTCACTTTCACAATATTGTTATGATGTAGTCTATGATTAATTTTTTCATGATCTACACTTTCCATGTTCCATTGAAAAGAGAAATAAATAAATAAAACAAAAAAAATAAAAATAAAAATAAAATATTAGGTTGTGTATTAGGAAGGTCCAAAATCACCATTACCAAACTAATGAAGCCTATAATGGATCATATGTGGTTAGGTGATGGATGTGATATCTATCCTAAACATGATTTTTGAAGAATAGTTTAAAATAAAAAAATGAATAGGGTACATTTTTTATACTTACTTGATATATCCATGGATCTACTTTGATCTATTTGAAGCATGAAAACATTTTTTAGGGGGATTTACTACATTATATTTTTCATAATTATCCTGAATGTTACATTATATGTTAACCTCCTATTGAGCTTTATTATTATAATTTCCAACCTACCCTCATCCTTAGATACATTATAACCTTATTGTTTAATCTGTCATGATTATTTTTGTTCTTTTCATTAAAAGGTGGAGATATTAGAACCAATGCCAGCCTATGGTTAGGAACATTTATTTAGGGTGTGATCATAACTCCAGTTACATTATATTTTGAGTGATGAGATAAAATGAATTGTGAGGAAAATTGAAAAATAGGTATAACTTCTGATGAATATTTATGATGTTGTAATTAAAGGGAGGAAGAATATGAATAAATAAATTGACTATGAGGCATGAATGGTTTTATCTCCATGATTGATTTTGTAGGACTTACATCTTATGTTTTCACATAGTTTTATTTTCTTAGTTATAATTTATGTTTCATGTTTAATGTTTTTTTCATTTGAAATCTCTTTTGAGATGTTTTATTCTCTAGGATCAACAATTGGTCAAGTGTGGAGGAATTTGATAAGAAATATTTATATATTTATTTGATATATTTATTTAATTTTTAATCATGATTTACATAATAATACGTAGGGTTTTTATGTGTTTATAAAGGAATTAGGAATTAAATTCTCAAAGGATTAATGTTGGAAAAACGGTAGATATAATCCTTACACATAATGAAACTAAAGTACATGACATAAACTCCTCAACCATACCACCTATCAACGGAATTAAAAGCCATGAATCCCAAATACAAAGTGTGAACCAAGTACATGAAATGTTTCTTGAATACACATCATGAAAGATTAAAAGTTTATATAAAAATATTACAAGGTGTGTACTCATTGTATGACATGAGAAGATCAAAACCTAGTTTCCACCATAGATTCAAGCTAATTAATCCATGAATTTCCAAACTCTTTAGTGGGTTTGGATGATATTAAGTACATGACATGAAAACCAGTTACACATAGTGTAAGTGTCAAAGAAGAATACATTTAAATAATTAAATGATGTGAACCGTTTATGTGTCGCGTACCTTTCAGTCTCTATAAATATTCCAGTGCTCTCAACGTACATAAGCTCTCCCAAATACAAAATTTGATTTCTTATCTCGTTTTACTCTTTTTTATTCCATTTTTAATTTTGTATGTCTCTACTAATTTCTTTTATTATTATATTCATTCCATTATTGTTTCTTTCAATTTTAAGATTTATTTTTTTATCATTGATGTTCCGACATTCCATTTCCAATCCTTCTTGTCATTCATCCTCAACTGATATTGCATTCTTCATTGTTTCGTCATCCAAGTTAGTATTTAATTTCTTTTTTCCTAATATTAGTGGTTAATTGATCTTCTCTCTACTAATTTATTTTATTATTTTATTCATTCCTACTCATCGTTCAACCTCAATTAGTCTTTTACATTTTAGTTTGATCTAACTGGTTAGACCAGGATCAATTGGTTTCTTTTTCATTTATTTTCAGCATACTCCATAGGTTTATCCCAAGTTATATTTAGGATTAAACTTTCCATTTACCATAAAACTAACCTTGAATCCTTCCTTTAATTTGTTTTATGACCCAAGATACTTAGTTGTAGTGATCCAATATAAAGATCATAAATGTGATTATTCACCCCAAAAAGGTTATGATCGTTGTATTTCTTGTTTAAGAAGTTGTCTTTGTGGGTTCGACCCCAGACTACCAATTACCATTCCTTAGTAGCTTAGTGTAGTGTGGGTAATAAATTTATAATTTGAAAAATTATGGGTTGAATCATCGATTGCTTCTCAGTGCATCCGGGATATTGAGGTAGATCACTAAGGGTGTCTCAATCTCATCTTATGGTGTGTTATTATAGGAATAACTAGTCCAATAGAATTCAAGGGGATTCCAAAGGTTTCCAGGTGGGTGAATTTCCCCTGAGTATCGTGATAGTTATGAGCTCCTTGAGATTGGACCATATCTCTACATTTTATGCCTAAGATTCTCCCTAGGGTCAGGTGGACACAGTAATATAGTATGACCTAGAATTTTCTAGGAATTTTAGGTTGTTGAGTTGTTTATTGAATGGATGATGAGTTTTATCTTAAATTAGGATAGAATTCATTATATATCTCCTAAGGTTCGTCCCCTTAGGGATTATCTGAGTTACAATGTCTTGATTTCCTATGGACTAGGACCTTGAAATTAGACATTAGAGTAGATTTCCCATGAAATGTGTATTATGAAATTTATATCAATGCTGTATTTTTAGGATATCCATCCGATACCAAGAATCCATCATTTTATAGAGATTGGTGGAGAGTACCGGTCATCCTAGGGTTAGGAAATGTATACCCATATGGTGACATAGTTTACCCACAAGAATTTTATAGCCTTGTCCAATACAGGTATTTTTTTAGTAGTATTACAGACCTGAGGATCGAATTAATTGAACACAGCTTGAGTGGTATGACATCTATCTCAATTCCCTTTTTACAGGATTCCCAAATGATCGGTATTATAGACCCAAGGATCCACTTCTATTTATTTATGATATATTTCACCTTAATCATGTATATACATATCTATGTATTTATATATTTATGGAATATATATATACACATATAACTATATATAAAAATTATGGGAAATTTCAATTTTATTAGAGTCATGGACCCATATATTGGTTTTGGTTTATTTTATTTGCATATTTATTTTTATTTATTATTTAAATTTTATTTATTGTTGTTATCATCATTAGTAGCTCACATATACATACACTTCATATTAATGGCCTGGTATAGGACCACGTTGGTGGTTCCCTATGGAGTTTTGTACCCATTCCCTTCTTGGGCCTCCATTACACTACAATACCCGGGTAGATGTTCACTTGGTCATAGGCACAAATAGGGATGATTCCCAGGACAGATCAAGCATGATGGATTAGATATGTTTGCGGAGATTGGTTATATGGTTTTGATTGGAGTTTGTAGAGGATCCTTTTACCTTTTATTATATTTATTTTACTCTTGTATATATATGTTGGACTAATGGGTGATTAGTGTTGTATGTATGAAATTTTCATTTAATCCTTTACACCATTTTATTATTATAAATACATGCTTATATTTCAGTTATAAACTACTTCCTCACTCTGTTTATTAACTTCTTGGAAGATATCTAGATATTTTTTTTTAATTTTTACTCTCATATGAGGTTTTAGTCTTCCCATTATACCATCTTTATACCCTCATTGCTTGTTAGAAACCTATAGTGTATGGAGAGGTGTGCCTGATGCCTTTTGGAGAACTGGATCTGAGCACTGTTTTGGTGGATCCAGATTTGGGAAGATACAAAGTGGTATCATAGGTTTTTCTTTCCACTGGTATTACTATTTGGGATATGGTATACAAGATTTTTAGGAATGTGTTGGAATATGTGATGGACATCGAACTAGTTTATCGAGAACACTTATTCCACTGAGAATTACTAGTTTCCAACGATATGGGATTATTGATATGGATATGTCATGCTATAGTTATATATGATTTTTTCTTTGAGTGATGCACACATTGTTATGAGTTATTATTTTTTATAGATTTATGGTTCTTGGACTATTGTAAAAGTCTAGTGATTGATTTTGACTCTTGGGTGGCAAAGGCAAGAGGCATATCATGCATCATATTTTTCATGTTATTATCTACATGTTATAGGATTTATAGTGTGTGATTTTACTGATGATCAATGACAATTTTTTAAAGTATCTATAATATCCTAATTGGTGTGTTCCTTTATAATTTCTTAGTGGAATTCTAATCAATTGTAAAATCAAATATATATATATATATATATATAGACATTTACTTTTGTTGGAAGGTCATGTGAATCCATAGTGAGAAGTTGGATAGTGAGGATGATGACTCAGTCCTCATACATAAGAGGGGCGGTGGCCATAGTTGGTCAATGTTACACATGGTTTCCCAGTATTGAACCCCTATTTTGGTGTTGTTTTTTAGGTTTGGTTACTTAAACTGTTAGTAACAACTTATGTAGTGTTTTCCCATAGAGCGTGAAATGACATTCTACTTAACTAAATCATGATAGTGATCTATGACAAATATTGTTGTGATGATATTGTAAATATATAGTTGAATCTACACAAATATTCATTCGTATCCTCTATTGTGATGTTGATGGGTACCTAAGAATTTATAGTGAACTAGAACCTCAATGTGGTATTACAGTGTACATATTCCCAATTAGTGTTAGTTATTATCTCTCATATTTTGATATCATGATTCTTTAGGGGGAAGTAAATTATGAGGATTCTTGGTGAGTGGTTTGAAAATTGGGAAAGGTTATTATACCTAGTAACTCAGTTCTGATACTTGATCTGTAAGGCTAGGTGGGAGACGTATAGGCCATTAGCTGTAACTCAAACCCTTGAAGGTTAATTTTATAATTGATTGAATAAAACTGTTGAGTATGGTGGGACAAGGTTTATAGCTACATTTTAGGTGGTTAACTTGGTTGTACACTTGCACTAAGACTAATTCATGGTAAGTTCTTAGGTTTTGTGATATAGGTAATGCCTTCTACTTTTGAGGAAGCACCTGGGGGGATTTTTTCCAACAAGATTTGATTGGTAGGAATGATTGGATTATTGGACCCGTTGACCAGTGTTTCCACTATTTCTAATGTATTCAAATCATAGGTAGATGCTCGTGGTTAAAATGACATTGTGTGAAAGCTCATTGTGGAAGAAATTATGGAACAGGTGAGGTGTCTACTTTAAAAAGGAGTTCCATAGGAGCTTCCAAATTAATGACATTAATGTTCCATGTGTTTGGCCATCTTAGTCTTCTGGTTGAGGAATCGTGAGAAGATGATTCAGGTAATGATGGTACATGTTGGTTATGTGTTATGCCATTTAAATCTTAGATCGGTGAGGAGTCTTGTGTGATCTGAGGAATGATGGTCTCAAAGTCTTTTGTGGGAATGGTTTCCCAAGAGTTTTGAAAAAATAATAAATTTACATCAGTGGTAGAGCATACATCAAGGATAAATTAGGTGTTGGGAGGTTGTTGACCCATGGTTTGACCTGGACACGCATTATCAAGAGATTCAGTGTAATTAATTGGTTTAAGGAAAGTATAGACTATTTGATATGAGTGTGAATAGGAGAGATATATACACACCTATTTATGGAATCATATCATACTCCATGTTTAAAGGGTATCATTCCCAATATCTTAACGTTGTCTTGAATACACTAAAAGATCATCAACTATACATCAATCTGAAAAAAATTATTTTATGGTTCGACAAAGGGAATTATTGGGATTTTCTCTCATGGAAAGGTCAAAGGAAGTCCATACGGTGCATATTACACCATTGGTTTCTTAATAATAGTGACCCTTGTAGTGTTTCTGAAATGAATAATTTTTTGTTGGTACCATTTCCATGGATCAGGTATAAGAGATGGTTGGTGTTTTTGACTTATTCATTGATTCTCGGGTTTGAGCGACCTTTTGGACATTATTTTTTGAGGTTTTTAGGGATAGATAGGGAATGGTATGTCATGTTTTCAAATCATTTCCCTGATAATATGATATGGATTATCCTATGGTATGGAGTGGTATGTTAGTCACTGATAAGAGACCCTTAGTTAAGAAGGGTCATGGGACATTGAGACCAGTCATTGGAGGGTCGATTGGATTTCATATTACATAGATAAATGGAACTGTATACACCTATATTTCTTATAAAATGTCAAGTTCAAGTTAGAATATGGACTCAGGTGGAGTTTGAGTGCTGAAATTGGCCTGGGATTAATTATAACAAACCATGGGTATTGGATTAGAAATGTATCAGTGTTCATATATTGGCATGAAAAAAAGTTATGGAATGTGGATTATTTTTATAGGATATGTAACTAGAATTCCGTTATGGGATTCAGTGAGAATACTCTAAATGATCTCGATATTCCTTGGGATAAAGTCTTTTAGAATCTATTTTGGTGATGCTTGGCTACTGAAGCTGATCTTTTTAGAGAATATCCAACCAAAGGTGGTTCAACTTGTTATCATTCATATAGTTGTATGTGGTTAGAAAGGAACCATATTAGGAATTCTGTTGGGTTAATACGACTTTTATACAAGTGTTGGATAATGTATTTCAAGGGAAAACTAATTTAACTATGCTTAAATAGATCAAATGGAATTCAGTGTTTTAGATCGAATCAGGGATCGAGAGTTTTATCCTCATATGTATTAGATTCTTCAAGTTGATAAACATGTTTATATCATCATTATGAAACTAGGGGTGTGTTTTGACAGGAAATTTAAGTGGTGGAAGTACCATGGTTTGAGTTATTCTATTTAAAGTAAGAACTTAAGGCGGGGAGCGCCAGAGATCGGTTGATGAAAGAGATAATGATGTGGAAATTTCTTTAATTATATGCGATAAAGTAATC
Organism: Viscum album; assembly: GCA_963277665.1. Lineage (NCBI taxonomy): Eukaryota > Viridiplantae > Streptophyta > Magnoliopsida > Santalales > Viscaceae > Viscum > Viscum album. The sequence continues at coordinate 1,156,219,277 of OY728134.1, read as the reverse complement.
ATTGTATTTACATTTTGTTTTTAGTTATGATTTTTGGATTAGGTTTGGGTAGTTAGGAACTTTATGTTTAAAAGGGATTCTTGGAAGCACATTGGGTGTTTGAAGATGCAATGTGGCCGTCTGAGTGGGAGTACATGTCCCAGGTAGGTCGGTTGAGGTTTTTTCTATATACCATGGCTTTTTAGTGATGAAAAGTTTTATGAAGGTAAGAATATACAACACTATGTTTTTAGAGTGGTTAAAATTTTAAGATAATTTAAAATTTTCTCCATTGGTGGGTGAGTCATCTTGGGAACTAGAAATCAAAACGAAGTTTTAAATTTTTGAAAATATAGATGTAATTTTTTTAGGTGTGCTCTAAGTACCAATGTAAGTACCTTGGGTCTAGGAATTTATCTGTTGGGAAAAAATCCATCAAGGCATCATTGGAGCATTTTTGAGGTGATTGTGTTTGTTGAAAAAGTGGACCTCTATGTTGTGTTAGTTTACAAAGAAAACAATAATGTATAATTTGTTGACAAATGGGGTTTACATGGTGATTTTTTGGGTTCAAGAGATGTTGTTGTCTATCCATGTTTGATAAAAGAATCTCTACAAAGGAAAAGATGATCTGGAGGTGGTTCAAAAAGAGTAGATACAAGGTGGAATCATTTTCCAGTGCTTGCCAAATTTTTGGGCTAAAAATTGAAAAATTGAGAAATGTGTTTTTGGAAAAGGGAGGTGCGTAAAAAAGGAATGTGGTGCACGAAATATTTTCATGGTGCATGAAAAAGAAAAGTGGTGTGCAAAATATTTTCCTGGTGGGTGAAAAAGAAAATGGTGCGTGAAATATTAGTGTGGTGTGCAAAATAGAGGATTGGAGTTTTTTCGTGTAAGAGGTGTTTAGAGATCAGATGCTCAAAATTTATAAAAGGCATGAGGTTCATGAAAAATTGGAGAATGGCACAAACTATGGTGTTTCCTGGAAGATGTGCTTTTCTCGCTCAATGAGGATTACACGCGGAAAGAGGGGTTTTCGCATATGGGTCGATTTTGCCTATAAATATGAAGTGACCCCCCTCATTTGGACAAGCTCAAGTCTTAGAGAATATCCATTCTCTGGAGTGTGAAATTAGACTACACAAGAGAGTTGCGCATAAACGTATAGTTTGCGCGTAAAGTCATGGGTTTGCGCACAAAGCTCAGGTTTCACGTAAAAGATGCTTATTGCCTGTAAAATTGGTTTCTATGCGTAAAGTGAAGGTTGTGTGCAAAAGAAGGTTGTTTCACGTAAAATAATTGGTTGCGAATAATAGAGGTGTTGCTCTAAATGTGGATTTCACACAAAATCATATAAATTCGCGCAAGGCAGTGTAGAGGCTGCGCATAAAATTTGAGGTTTCTCGGTACACCTGGTGAAAAGAGAGATTCGTCTATGAGTGAAAGTTGGACGTCAACAGAGCATATATCAACCGTTAAAGATAAAGACTTCATTAGTGATAATGAAGAGACCTACAACTCTTTAAACTGTGAGAGGATCCTTTCCAGAGCAGTGAGAAAAGTAATAGGAAGAAGGTGATCCTCTCCACCGGTAGTGATCCATAGAGAGAGAGAAACAGTGAGTAACCCTTGGGGAAGCAGTGATCTAACCCTAAACATTGTAAAGGCAGTGAGCCTAGGAATAGAAGTGATCTATCCTAAACATTGTAAATTGGAAGGGAGCTTTAGTGGATTTGGTACAGTGGGACATCACCATTGTATGCTCTTTTAAAGTAGCCCAGTGAGGGTGAACCAAGTAAAAATCTATGTGTTTGCCTCCTTGCTTCCCTAAATTACATCCAAATCATCCTTATCAGATAAATAAGGAAAGAACAAGATAAATTTTAACAACATTAGAGAAAAAAAAGTGACCCTTATAATATATAGGTCAAGATCTAGTGGGGTAGGAAGAATTTTGAAATAGAAGTTCCATACCCTGATTCATCCCCCCCCCTCAGGGTATCTAGGCCCCTTTTGGTCCTAACAGTATCAGAGGAAGAATGAGAAATTGATATGTTAAAAATTACTACAGAGATAAATTCACATTGTGAATTTAATTCATGATGTGAATTGTTTTCATGGAATGAAAGGATGGGGATTACCTCAAGGGATACACAATGTGTATTAGGTTCATTTCATGAATTTGTTTCATGTCATGTATCTGGTACACATATTGAAACCTATAGGAACGTATTTAAGAAAAAGGATAAATAGGGGCTCCCACATTTTTCTTTATTCATTGGGAAACTGAAGGGCATGAATGGAAGGCTCTCAACTAATGCTCCTATTCCTCCCCTATTTTTATTCACCATCTTGGGTGAGATTCAAAAACATTGGAAGATAAGATATTCCTCCTTCCAACTTCTACATTGTGTCCCTTCCATAATTCTTAATTTTAAAATGTTTCCATTTTGTGTTCTTCATCAGTTCCACCAAAGCATGGTGGAATTGACTATTTTGGTTGGGGCTTTTGCACTTCCTAGGAAGAGGACACCCTAAGATGTCATCTGCCCTCTTCCACATACTATTTCATTGAGGTACATCATGATTGTAAATTTTTAAATAATTAAGTATTAAATTAAAAAATTTAGGTGTTCTTATGTTTTTTATTAGGGATCTACCTAGTAATGGTCTCATGGGAATAAAATAGGCCTTCTATATGTGGTTACTTGGATTTTAATTGAGTGATAAGCATTTGGTGAGATATCGCTTGTTATGCCTTTTTGGTTTTCTTTCAATATTAAATTATTAATTTATATAACTAATATTTTTGGATTAGAATTGAGATATCCAGTGTTAAAAAGGATCTTGGAAGCCTGTGCTGTTGTACTTGGAAATCAATGATCTTAGACAGAACTATTAAGAGTTGGTTATAAATTTTTTAAAAAATAACTACTGGAAATTAGATCTTTCCCAACGCTTCTATACCAACTGTTTGCAAAAACCGTTGGTATAGGTCCCCTTTTCCCAAAGGTTTGGCCAAACCGTTGGGAAAGGCCCCCAAATTGGCCACTTTTCCCAACGGTTTGGACAAACCGTTGGGAAAGGTGGACCTATCCCAATGGTTTGGCCAAACCATTGGGAAAGGTCCCCAAATATGCCACTTTTCCCAACGGTTTGGCCAAACCGTTGGGATACGTCCACCTTTCCCAATGGTTTGTCCAAACCGTTGGTAAAAGTGGGCCAAAATTCAACGTCCAACACAGAATGAAAATCACAATCAAAGAACTATACCAACGGTTGTTAAAACCATTGGTATAGGTCTATACCAATGGTTTTAACAACCGTTAGTATAGGTACTTTCATTTTTTTCGGACCTTCGTACCGAGAACATTATATAAATCAAAATTTAAAATATTTATGAGAATACATATATATATTTATGTAATTATGATCACAAAAGTCATGTTAGGTTAGTGGTTGAGTCGTTCAATTATAAACGAGGGGTCCTAGGATCAAATCCTAGCAGATGTTTTATTTTTGGAATTTATATACCAACGGTTCCATTACCGTTGGTATAGATTTCATATTACCTATACCAACGGTTTCCAAAACCGTTGGCATAGGTCTATACCAACGGTTTCTAGAAAACCGTTGGTATAGACCTATCCCAACGGCTTACTTGGCTACGGTTCTCCAAACCATTGGTATAGGCTATACCAACGGTTTGGAGGCCTATACCAACGGTTCCAAACCGTTGGTAAAGGTTAGTTTTCCAATAGTGAATTTTAATGGGTGGTAGTATGTCATACCTTCACTTTAGTATTTATGGACGTTTATATTATTATATGGATTATTGAGGTTACCCCTAACAGAAATAATACATTATTTAAATTAATTATTATAAATTTATAATTAAAAAATGGGTAGAATACACTGGATGAATATATGGGTTCACTAACATCCCCAGTGCACTATCTTCATCCCACAACTAAATCCTATGACCATGACCAAGGATCCCCCATGGAATCCTTCTACTTATTCTTTTTTTTTTGATCCCAATAGTTATTCCTTGATTACACGCTAACTTAGAGGACCCTAAGATAGATTTCTCTATTTTTCAGTACACCTAGTGCATTTTGAGTAGTTTTTCTCTCTAGTGGGTGGTCCTTGGGGACCTAGTGGATGCCCTGTACTTGACTGACCCTAAGTGACTATGTCAATTTTGGTTTGATATGGTGGTGGGTTTCAACTTAGAAACTAGGTCAAACATGTAATCCTATGAGTATGAGGTAGTATTGGTGGGTTAAGGTATTCAAAAACCCTCACCCTTTATTTATACATTCACTTGTTTACTGTTGATGCAGCGATGATTACTAGAGGTGTTCCCTAGTTTGTGGTTGATGATACTGACATGGTGTGAATCTACCTATTAGGATAACCAGACATACTTCATATGGTATATCTTTTGAGCCATTTTATTTAGATATTAGTATTGGGATACTTGTATTTATTTCTTGGGATCCAACCTATGATCCTTTTCTATGAATGTTAGTGTTACTATGAGTTGAAGTCCCATTTTCACTAGGATTCCTCCTTGATGAGGCATACAAAGGTAGGTCACTAAGAGTATCTTAGACCCATCTTATACTAGGTAAATCTTAGAATAGATGGTATGATAGCATTCTAGGGGATTCCAAAGGTGGTAGGGTGGGTGAATTTCCCCTAAGCATTAGGATGCTGATGAGCTCCTTGGTGATGGGCATGATCTCCTCATTTGATTCATAGGATGCTCCCAAGGGTTTGGTAGACACACCACTATAGTATGTTCAAGATTTTTCTGGCTATTTTAGGCTATCTCTCTATTTATTGAATATATATTGAGTGTTATCTTAGATCTAGATAGCCATCCTTATATATCACCTAAGCGTCACCCTCTTAGTGATTATTTGAGTCACAATGTCTTAATTTCCTATGGGCTGAGACCTAGGAATCTGACATTAGACTAGATTACACATGTAATGAGTATTATAACATCAAAATTGTTGACATATTTATGGTATATCTATTTGATACCTATAATCCTTCATCTTATAGTGATTGGAGGCAATTAAAGGTGACCCCAATGTTAGGACATGTATCCCCCCGTGTTGATGTTTCTTACTCAAACACATTTTATGATGTTGGTCAAAGAAGTTATTTGTTCATTGGGATTGTGGACCTATGTATCGACTTAATCTTACCTGTATTTTTTGGTAAAACATCTAGCTCAATTCCAATTTTATAGGATGTCTAGATGATCGGGATTATGTAAACAAGGATCGACTACTATTGGTTTATGATATTTTTCACCTTACTCATGCATATAAAATTTATAAGTTTATATATTTATTTATTTATTTATATATTTGGAATTATTTAGATGTAAAAATATAAATATATATAAATTATGAGATAATTACTATTGATCAGGTTCACAAACCCAGTGATCAGTTGTGGTTTATTTTATTTATGTCCGAGTTTGGATTTATAGTTTTAGTTTTATTTATTACTATTATCATAATGGTTAGATCACATATAATACATTTCATGTTACTAGATATGTATGGGACTACATTGGTGGTTCCCTATTATGTTTTGTACTCACACTCTACTCGAGCTACCATTGCACTGGGGTACTCGAGCAGGCATTCACTTGGTTTCTGGCACGGGTAGGGTCGGGGCCTGAGACTGATTGAGTAGGATGGATCAAATGTGTATGTGAATATTGGGTATGTGGTTTGGCTTGGAGTTAATAGAATATCATTTTACCTTCTTTGTATTTATTTTACTCTAGTAATTGTATGGTTGTCCTAATGGGTGATGAATGTTCTATGTACGACATAGTTTTCCGGCCTTTACATCATTTCAAAATTATTAAAACATGATTTTATTTCATATATTTACAACTTTTTCACTCTTTTTATTTATGTATTGGATGATATCTGGTTATTTTCTACTATTTTTACTCTGATATGAGTGTATAGGCTCCCCACTATACTGCCATTAGACCCTCTCTCCGAGTTGGAAGCCTCTGGCTTATGGGGATGCAAATATGAGGCCTTATGGTGAACCAGCTTAGAACACTATTTTAGTGGCTCCTAGGATGGGATGTTACACTCTCCACTAGGAATCTGGTGGAAGTTATATAGGAGCTATTTCTTTTTTATACTTAGCTTGGATAGAAGGTGTATCATGTATTCCTGCAATATATATTTTTCCTTAAAAACATTATTCAATTCCTTTGATTATATCTCAATCATCTGTCTATAATGTTAACATGTGTTAATAGCCATCTTGAGATTTTAACAAGTTGACATCAATACCCTTAAAACAAAAAATCCTTTTACTTAATTCATAAATTTAAACACATATATTCATTAACAAAATAATTTTCAGCCTATAAAACGAAATAATTTCACTTTAAAGAGTATTTGTGATTATTAAGTCATAAGAATTTGAGAGCAAAAATAAATATATCATTTTTTGTAATAAAATTTCATATTTTTGATCAAAAAAATAAAAAATGTTATGTGAAATATTTTGAATTTATTCAATGCCTATTCTATTACCTGTTCATCATCATAAATGTATTGATTTTTTACTGAAGTTGACAGATGCATGTAGTATGCATGATTTTGATTGTATCTATATGAGACACTCTTCAAAATGATGTCTTGATTAATTATAGTTTTTAGGGTATGATTAAACATTATCATGTATTTTATAGTAATTTTTTGTTTTTTTTAGTTTTTCTATTTATATTTTGATTTTTTAGTTAATATAATGGTTATATAATTATTTCTGTGAATGAATTGCCAAATAGTATAGGTTTTTAGATGTATAGGAGGTAGAGATGGACCTGATTTATTGAGGGTGGATATTAGAAATATTTTATATGTATATGATGACTAATTTTATAACTAATGGGTGTGATATTATATATTGTAGGAAGAGATAGAATGATTTGATGGTGGATTCAATTTCACTATATGTTTTTTAGTGGTTCACAGCTGATTTCATCCAATTATTAAAGTATTGTATAAATTTCATTGGTTAGATTTATGGGTTATCAGGTGGGATTTTTTTCTTATTTTTTAGTATAGTATGAAGAGATTTTATGATCTTTGGATGTGATGATACAAAGATTTCATAGAGAGTGGGAAGAGAAACATCAACAATTGGAGAAGCAATTTAAATAATGGGATAATCAACACATGATTAGATTATGAGAACATGTAATGACTTTCATGTGATTTATGGACAGTGTTCTTCCAGGTTTATGGTCCTCCAGTGGATTTTCCTCTTCCCCCTAGTGACATCGTTATATTTTTTATAAATATATAGTGTATTAAATATTAATTAGTTTTATTTTCTAAAGATTTTTATAATTCATAAATTATAATTTTATATTTTATTTTAATTTTTTCTAATATTATTTATGATGGATAATTGAAACTATTTACAAATAATTTAAGTGAATAATATTTCAATGGACATCTATTCAATCATAAATTGAATTCTCCATAGGATTATTGGATATTTGTAATTTTCACATGTTTTCAAGGAGCTTAGAAGAAGCTTGATAGGGGATATATGAAAGAGTGCTGTCGTGGGTTCCCTCAAATGATTAGTGTGATTTTGGGGTACTTAGGTGCAGCAGAGTGGCTGACCAAGGTCGTGTCTCAAAAATGGAAGTGAATTAAAACAACTTTTTAGAGGTATTTTAAAAATAAAATAAATGTGAATGAAAACACTACTTGAAAAGATGAGGGTTGGTTATAGTTTATAAATATATAATAAGTTTTCTGGAAGAAGAATGTTTTTTTTTGTTTTTAGTTTTAAAAAGAATTTCGATTAAAATGACACAACAAGAAGATTTTTTTAGACAATATTTAAAATAAATACTCGATATAACTCTACCTATTAATTTATTTATTAATCATTATCATTTAAATTAACATACAATTAATTATGATCCCCTAATTTTTTAACCCTAGAACCCTATGGGAGTTAACTTAACCACAAAGATGAAATGAATTAAACCCTAGGCTAGTTTCGGAACATGCAATCGTAGCACCCTGCTTTGATTAATTTTCTAAGTCTAGCTTATGGTCAGTGGTTAATTAGGGAAAAAATACACTCTTTAAATGAGGATTAATTGATTTTATGGATGATATTTGAACTCTTGAAATTTATCTTGTGTGACTTGGTTTCATAGATTAAGTTTGCGCTCTCATAATTTACACAAAATATTGACCTCGCGTGTTTTTGTGTAAATTGTTCAATTTCTTGCTTAATTTCATTTAAATTAAAACTAAATTAATATACCATATTATTATAATTATATTATCTCATTTATTCAAAATAAATTAATTAAGGAGGTGATAATTAGATCGATTACATAAAAAAACTACTCTTCCATGAAAGGTGTAGTCATTGTAGAAACGTTTTTCATTTGCAACGGTTTAGAAAGGGTATAACCCAATCTCGTTTCCACTCTTGATTTCCAACCCAAATAGGAAGATTAATAGAATAAGAAAATTGAAAATAACATAATAAATGGAAGACAAACTAGGAGTTTATTGAAAGAAGAAAATCATTACAACATGAAGAACAAGAAGGAGAAGAGGAAGTCTTGATGAGGGGATCCTTGCTTCAAGAGCTACCCCTCTTAAAATGTTTGGATAATTGGAGTGAAACCTCTTCTATTCTACCTTAAACTTCCCAATTCACGTCCCAAACCTTAAAAATGATTAAATATCTAATTTATAGAGGGTAGGAGAGGAGAGGTTACAAGTGGTTTCAAGTTTGAATGTGGAAATTCGGCCAAATATTTTAATCCAACTTGTACCGCCCATTTGACCATAGAAATGCGTGAATAAGCTCTTATTTTAGAATTATCTTATGTGAGTACATGGGTACTCTATCTCCTCTCAAAATTGGGGCTCAATAAAAGCATAAATGAAGGATGTATGTCCCCAATACAAAATCTTATCCATTCTGGTGTGTCCATCCCTTGTTTGACTTTATGGCCCACTTACTCTATCCTAATGCCTTATTTTGATCTAGTGTCCTGAATAAAAGTTGTATACCATGAATTAATTAACACAGTTACAAAATAATAAGTTCATATAATTCAAATAAATATATTTATGATCGAAATACTACATTTATTTTGAAATGGTAAAACTGGAATTTTCATCAAATATTCAAATGAATGATCTAATCCCAAATACTTTCTAATTAAACATATTTAACACAATGTGCAGAAATTAAATCATTTATTATTAATAAAATATTCAATAAAAATGTGTTTTATCAACTCCCCCACACTTATCACTTGGACTCCTGGATAAGTAAACATCAAAAGAAAATCAAAGAAAATTTAAAACACATATCAACGAGATCCACCAATTTCATACCAAGAAATAAAATATATCATGCCTCATCTATAAAATATTATTTCAAGTTCTTCATTTACTATCATTCAATATATTTCCTCTTAATTTATCCCCCCATGCACACAAAAAACTTACCTAACATTCATTTTCACTCATCACATAAATGTTAATTTGTTAGCAATGTATTTCTCATCCAAACTCATATAAGGGTCACCATAGGCTTGATAAATTACAACATCTCCACCCGATGTGAGTCAAGGACATATGTTTATCAAGAGGACTTTTTAGGGTTGTTCTCTGGCTTTCAGTTGGTAGGATTTAGATGTTGAAAAATTATGATGCCAAATGAGGAGGGCTTGGATCTTTTTGAAGTGAAATAACATTATTCTAGTTTTCACTCAAGTATGATATCATCCTCACTCACCATAGTAGAAATACATCTCCATCAGTATGAAAAATCAATGAAATTTAACACCCTTCATTATTTCAGCAGAAAAAATTCCAATCTTCTCAAACAATATTTTTCTTGAAAGCTCCAGAAAAGGCACAACTTTCTTACTCCATTAGAAGCTCCAGAAAGACACATCTTCACTAATCATGAAAGCTCCAGAAAAGGCACAGATTTCAACAGAATGTTTTTTTTTTCAAAGAAAGACCATCTCTTCATTATTTTATGTTCCTCCCAATGTATCACCAATTGAGTTATCACAACACAAAGACACCTTCCCCCACACTTAAGTTTAACTAGATTTTGCAATTTCACTTCAAGAGCAGGTTAGATAGGGAAAATTAGCCTGTAATGTGGCTAACCTAACAGGATGTTCATGGGTTCTATAGGTTACAAGGATTAAATGTACAAGGTAGGCTAGAATAAAAAGGATTATCTTTAAAAGGGATATTTAAAACCAAATAAATTCCTCAATCATTTAAAAACACATGTATCTCAAACCCTCAAGTTTTGACAGGAATAAATAAAATTCTGGTTAAATCAAGCATAGTTTGGTTCTCTCAAGAAGTGAGTTGAATGAAAATAATATGACAAAAAATGGTTCAGAGCCTCACAGGAAAGTAATTTCAAAGATAAAGACAGTGAGATGTGGCATGGGATTCAAAAATCAAAGTACTTGTCATGAAATTCCCAAAGAATTGAACTTAAAACAAAATCATTTTCAACATTAATTTAAGATCAGTGTCACGGAATAAATTAGTTTACTCATTGAAAAAAGTTTCAAAAATGGAAATGATAATCACTTTTTTTTTAAAACACACAAAAAATGATAAAGAAACACACAATTTTTTTGAAAGCACACAATTTTTTTAAACAAACAAAAAATGAAAATCCTATACTATAAAGGTTCCCTCCCCCACACTTAAAATATTGCATTTTCCACAATGTGAACCCATGAGATGATATGTGCACATGAAATGCATAATTCTATTTAGTAAAAGTAATATAAAAGTGAAAGGGTTAGGAATAGTATGATATTCTCAAGTGATGATGGGGTCATGCAGTTTGATGAAATCAACTGCATCGGTAGGAAGTCCCTCGATGTATTTCTTCAAACGTTTCCCATTGACTGTAAATCTCCTTCTAGTGTATTCTTGTGTGATCTCCACTACACCAGAAGGAAAAACATTAGACACAACATAAGGACATAACCATCTGGAATGCAACTTAATTGGCATCAACTTTATCCATGAACTGTAGAGTAGGGCTTTCTCTCCAACAAGAAACTCCCTTTTCTAGATCATTTTATCATTAACTACTTTTGATCTTTCCTTGTAGAGCCTTGAGTTATCATATGATGACAGTAGAATCTTCTCAAGCTCATGAATTTTTAACTTCATTTGAATTCTAGCTTGGGTTAAATCCATTTTTCATTTCTTTATATCTCAATATGCCTGGTGCTCTACTTCCACTGGGAGATGACATGATTTCCCAAAAACAATCCGAAATGGGGACATACCAATGGGGGTCTTTTATGCTATCCTATAAGCCCACAACGCATCATCCAAGTGCTTGCTCCAATCCTTCTTATTTGGTTGCACGATTTTCTCCATGATTTGTTTCAACTCACGATTTGAAACCTCAACCTGGCCATTTGTTTGGGGGTGGTATGGTGTTGATGTTTTGTGTGTCACCCCATAATTTTGTAGGAGGGAAGAAAAACTCCTATTGAAAAAGTGTGTCTCTTGGTCACTGATGATGGCCTTTGGTACTCCAAACCTACAGAAACTTTGAGCCTTGACAAAATCCACTAGAACATGATAATTTTCAGTCCTAGTGGCCTTGGATTCCACCCATTTACTCACATAATCGACAACAATGAGAATATACAATAAACCAAACGAACTAGGAAAAGGTCCCATAAAATCAATTCCCCAAACATCAAAAATCTCACAGAATAAAATGGGTTGTTGGGGTATCTCGTGTCTCCATGAAATGTTTCCATTGTGTTGGAAATGAGAGCATGACTTACAAAACACATGGGAATCATGGAATAAGGTAGGCCAATATAATCCAGAGTCTAAGACTTTTCTAGCAGTATGTTGGGGTCCAAAGTGTCCACCACAAGCAAGTGTATGACAGAAATGAAAAACAGACTCAAACTCATGATCAGGAACACACCTCTTAATGACTTGGTCACTACACATGAAGTAGAGGTAAGGATCCTCCCACACATAAAACCTAGACTCACTTTTGAATTTTTGGACTTGATGCTTCTTAAAATTTACTGGGATTTTAGAGGAAACAATGTAATTAACTAAATCAGCATACCAAGGATGCGTACCTGAAATGGTATAGAGATGTTCATCGGGGAAAGTGTCCTGAAGTGGTACCTGGTCCAAAGTTTCACCCTCTGGTGTGTGAGTAAGCCTACTCATGTGGTCTGCCTCCAAATTCTATGACCCCTTCTTTTACTTTATCTCGATGTCAAACTCTTGAAGAAGAAGCATCCAATGGATAAGTCATGGATTTGCATCTGGCTTCTTTAGGAGGTACCTCAAAGCTGCATGGTCAGAAAAAACAACTACATTAGATCCCAATAAATATGAAAAAAACTTATCTAAAGAAAATATAACAGCAAGAAACTCCTTTACTTTTGTGGTGTTTTTTTATTGGGCAGAATCCAATGTCCTTGATGCATAAAAAATCACATGTGAACGTCCCTCCACCCTCTGAGATAAGACATATCCAACCGCAAATTTGGACGCATCACACATAAGCTCAAATAGAAGGTCCCACAATGGAAGTTGTATGATCGGTGGAGTGGTCATACATTTCTTTAGATCATAAAATGATACCCTGTATGAATCTTCAAAATTGAAGTCAGTATCTTTTTGAAGCAATCGAGATAATGGTAGAGTGATCTTACTAAAATCTATGATGAAGCGTCGATAAAATCCAGTATGTCCAAGGAATGATCGAACATCATGCACACATGTAGGATATGTCAGGGATGAAATAATTTCTACCTTATATTTATCAAATTCAATGCCATGTTGTGAGACTATATGACCTAAGACAATTCCCTTTTCGACCATGAAATGACATTTTTCAAAATTTGAGAACAGATTTTTCTCAATACAACGATGCAACACATCACCCAAACTAGAGATACATTCATCAAATGAGGATCCATAAACTGTAAAATAATCCATAAATACCTCCATATAGGTATCAAGGAAATCTGAGAAAATACTCACCATGCATCTCCGGAAGGTACCTAGGGCATTACAAAGTCCAAATGGCATCCTTCGGTAAGCAAAGGTACCGAATGGGTAGGTGAATTTCATCTTATCTTGGTCCTATACTACAATGGGAACCTAAAAATAGTCAGATAAACCATCCAAGAAGAAATAATGTGTCCTACCTGCAAGTCTCTTAAGCATCTGGTCAATGAATGGAAGTGGTAAATGGTCCTTACGAGTTGATTGATTTAGTTTTCTATAATCAATACACACCCGCCAACTATTTTGTACTCTCACAGGAACTAACTCATCATTTTCATTTTTTATAACATTGAAACCAGTTTTCATTAGTACAACCTGGACAGGGCTAACCCATTTTGAGTCAGAAATAGGGTAAATTATACCCGCCTCAAGTAATTTTTCAACTTCTTTCTTAACAACTTCCAAAAGTGTTGGATTAAGTCTCCTTTGTGGCTGCCTAATTAGTTTAGCCCCATCCTCCAAGAGAATCCTATGCATGCAAATGGAGGGGCTAATACCCGATATGTCTTCCAATGTCTAACCAATTGCCCTAATTTTATCTCTCGAAAGATTCAAAAGTTTTTCTTCATGTTCAAAAGAGATATTGTTAGCAATGATAACAGGTAATCTATCACCACTCAGCAAGTATTCATATTTAGGATTTGGGGGCAATGGCTTGAGTTCCAATGTAGGGGGTGATGTATGGATGGAGAAATTGATGTAATAGACATATATACACAATAAACACCAGTATCAGAATAAAAATCATCAAAATTAGAAAATAATTCATCAAATCCATCAGCATACTCAACAATCATGTCATAATCAGAGTTTATATGATTAGAATTTGAATCCATACAAAAATAAAATCCAAGAGAGGTTTTTCCATAAAAAACAGGTGTGGAAGTACTCTTAGGCATCAAACCAGAACCAATACTCATAATCTCCTTAAGCATAGGACAATCAAAATCCATGGATTTTTTACTTGGTGGTTCAAAATGGGAGATAACAAAAGCAGAATGGTCCTCAAAGGGGTACTTCATGGAGTCTGTAACATTAAAAATTACAACTTCATCTCCAAACTCCATGGAAAGTGTACCCCAATGAACATTTATGATAGTTTTTGTAGTTTTGAGGAAGGTTATACCTATGATAATGGGAGAATGAGAACTTACATGATCATCCTCCATTTTGAGGACATAGAAGTCTGCTGGAAAGATCATGTCTCTTACCCGGACAAGTACATCCTCAAGGACTCCAGCTGGACATGCTGTAGCTTTATTCACCAATTTCACCACAACTCTCGTCGGCTTCAACTCACCAACCTGTAAAGAATAGAATACAGAGTAAGGCATCACATTTATTAAAGCTCCTAAATCACAAAGAGCATCAGATAAGTGCAACTCCCCTATGGTACATGGGATGGTGAATGTCCCAGGATTCTTGCACTTCGTTAGTATTGCTAGAGTTGGTGTAATGAGTACTGAGACGTTCCTTCCAATGTTGATCCTCTAATTTCCCTTGAACCCTCTTTGATTGGTGCAATGTTCTTTTAAGAATTTGGTATACCTTGGGATTTGTTTTATGGATTCAAGTAGAGGGATGTTGATCTCAACACCCATGAATGTGTCAAAAACCTCTTTCTGCATTACCTCTTCAACCATCTTCTTGGTTTGAACAAAACTATTTGGAAAGGGAAGAGATTTATGAGGAATATCATCAATCTTTTTCTTACCTTTATCTTTCTCCCTGGGTTTCTCATCAGTTGGTATGTAGTGGGGATATTCCAGAGTTGAGGTGAATCCCAGTGGAATGATTGGTGGAGAAGCGTCGGTTTTTTTCTTCCCACTTCTCAATGTAATGATAGTGACATTACTCTTTAGATTGGGAGTAGTTTGGGAAGGAAGATTTCTAGAATTCTTACTTACCAGTTCATGGAGGGTAGTGGAAATCTGGCTCATTTGAATATTCAACTCCCTCAACTCTGAACCTTGACACTTCATCTCATTCTGTTGATTAAGAACAATTTGTTTCAAAAGATCATCAGTGTTAGATTCTACCTTGTATTGTAGATTCCCTTGTTGCTGACTTGTTGATGTTTGATCTTCGAATTTCCTTTAGGGTTGTTGGAAACCCAATTGGTAAGGTGGAGGTTGCTGGAAGTTTGGTTGAAAAGGGGGCCTTTGTTGTTTCCCAGAGCCATATCTCATGTCTGATTGATCATTCCACCCTTGGTTGAATGTTGGTGAAAATAAGTCATACTTCTTTTGGGGATGTGTTTTTTGTTGTTGCTGATATGGTCTCCCAGGGAATAATGCTGCACTATCTTCTGTTTCTTGTAGTTGGGGGCAATAGTCAATTGGGTGGCTTGTATCAATGCAAATGCCACAAGGCCTTGAAAAAGTGGTTTGGGATGTCTTTTGAGCTAAATCAATCTGCGTCACCATAGTGGTCAATTATTCCAACTTGGTATCAATCAAATTACTTTCAAGAGAAGAAGGACTTACCTTATGTACTCCCCTGACATTTTTTGTACCTATATCACCAAATTGTTGGTAGTTTTGGGCCATCATGTCGATCAATGCACGTGTGGCTACTGGTGTCTTTTCCACCAATACCCCTCCTACTGTGGCATCCACCATTCTTCTCTCCATAGGTTTAAGTCCTTCATAGAAGTACTGAATGAGGAGTTTCTCACTGATTTGGTGATGTGGAAATCTTGCACAAAACTTCTTGAATAGCTCCTAGTACTCATACATTGAATCCCCTTGTGATTTCTTGATCCCCAAGATCTCCTTACAAATGAAAGTGGTCCTCGATGCTGGAAAAAATCTCTGCAAGAAAAGGTGTTTCAAAACATTCCAACATGTAACGTCTTCAGGTTGTAAATAGTACATCCAATCCTTTGCAGCTCCATTAAGTGAAAATGATAATGCTCTTAATTTTATTTGATCTTCAGATACATTTCTAGGTTTTAGGTTTGAGAAAACCACATTAAATTATTTCAAATTTTTATTGGGATCCTCACCAGAGAGCCCATGAAACTTTGGAAGTAAGTTAATTAACCCATATTTTAGTTCAAAGTCCGATTCGAGATTTGGGTATGCAATACAATTTTGTTGATAATTAATATCAGGTGCAGAAAATTCTTGAAAGGTTCTATTTATATCATTGTTAATATTTCTGGCCATTTGTTCTTCTTTTATGTTTGAATTTGAATTTCTTCCAATTTCAATGTTTCCAGAAGAGAGGAATTCACTAACTGGTTGAATATTGAAACTTCCTATAGACTGAGACTGTCTAATTCGAGCTCGAAGGCTACGTTAAATCTCAGGGTTAAGATCTAAGAGATCATCGAGATTTGTTCATGTCATAAATCAAAAAAATGAAAATAGGAAAAGTGGACTATAAGAAAAATGAGAAGTTTGAGTTGATGGTCCAAAAAGAAAAGAAGAGGATGAAAAAAAAGTGAAAACTTGGGAAAGGGGAACGATGAAAGAGAGAGGTGAAGAAAATAATAAAATAAAAAATAAAAGAAATACCTCTAAATGGTTGAATAAATTACTTTCCTCCCCATCAACGACTTCAATTTGAAAGAGTGCTGTCGTGGGTGCCCTCAAATGATTAGTGTGATTTTGGGGTACTTAGGTGCAGCAGATTAGCTGACCAAGGTCATCTCTCAAAGGAGGAAGTGAATTAAAATAACTTTTTATAGGTATTATAAAAATAAAATAAAATTGAATGAAAACACTAATTGAAAAGTATGGGGGTTGGTTATAGTTTATAAATCTAGAATAAGTTTTCTAGAAGAAGATTGTATTTTTTTGTTTTTTGTTTTGAAATGAATTTCGATTAAAATGACACAATAAGAAGATGTTTTTTAGACAATATTTAAAAGACATAATCGATCTAAATCTATCTATTCATTTAATTATTAATAATTATCATTTAAATTAACATCCAATTAATTATGATCCCCTAATTTTTTAACCCTCGAACCCTACGAGAGTTAACTTAACCACAATGATGCAATGAATTAAACCCTAGGCTAGTTTCGGAACATGCAATCGTAGCACCCTGATTTGAATAATGTTATAAGTATAGCTTATGGTCAGTGGTTAATTAGGGAAAAAATCCAATCTATAAATGAGGATTAATTTATTTTAGGGATGATATTTGAACTCTTTAAATTTATCCCGTGTGACTTGGTTTCACAGATTATGTTTTTTCTCTCATAATTTACACAAAATCTCGACCTCGTGTGTTTTTGTGTAAATTGTTCAAATAATTGATTAATTTAATTTAAATTAAAACTAAATTAATATACCATATTATTATAATTATATTATCTCATTGATTCAAAATAAAAGAATGAATGAGGTGAGAATTAGATTGATTACATAAAAAACTACTCTTCTATGAGCGGTGTAGTCATCGTAGAAACGTTCTGCATTTGCAATGGTTTAGAAAGGGTATAACCCAATATCATTTCCACTCTTGATTTCCAAACCAAATAGTAAGATTAAGAGAAGAATAAAATTTAAAATAACTGAATAAATGAAAGAAAAACTATGATTTTATTGAAAGAAGAAAAGCATTACAACATGAAGAAGGAGAAGGAGAAGAGGAAGGCTTGATGAGGGGATCCTTGCTTCAAGAGCTACCCCAATTACAATGGTTGGATAATTGGAGTGAAACCTCTTATATCTGACTTAAAATTTCCCAATTCATGTCTCAACCCTTACAAATGATAAAAACTCCAATTTATAGAGGGGATGGGAGGAGAGGTTACAAGTGGTTTCAAGTGTGAATGTAGAAATTCGGCCAAATATTTTAATACAAATGGAACCGCCCATTTGACCACCTAAACGCATTAATCATCTCTTCCTACAAAAGGATATTATGTGAGAAAATGGGTCCTCTATCTCCTATAAAACTGTGGGCTCAATTAAAGCCCAAATGGAGGAGTTATGGCCCAAATACATAAGCTTATCTATTCTGGTGTGTCCAGACCTACTTTGAATATTTGGGCCAATTACTCCATTTTAATGCATTCTTTTGATCTAGTGTCCTGAATAAAAGTTGTATCCCATGTAGTAGGGAACATAATTACAAAATATTAAGTTTAAATAATTTAAATAAAAATATTTATGATTTAAATACTACGGTTGTTTTCAAATGGTAAAACTGGAATTTTCATCAAATATTAAAATGAATGATCTATTCCCAAATACATTCTAATTGAACATATTTAACACAATGTGAGGAAATTATATAATTTATTATTAATGAAATATTCAATAAAAAAGTTTTTATCAATATAATCCATGCATATTCATTGTATATGGAGATAAGGAGTTCAAAGACAAGATTTTGGATCTGAAAGAGAAGAAGGTGATCAGAAGTAGAGATGCCAAGTTCCATGAGAACCATATGATCAATGACATTCAAAATCCCCGAATGTATCAAAGGGAAAGTTTCTAAAAATAAATTCATGATCCAACACCTATACCAACACCACATATCACTGAAGAGGAGGAGCTGTAATAAGACTCATCATTTTTATACTAGGAGGTAGTGGAGGAGGATATTGTGTAGGGAGATACTCAATCATCTCCATAATAAGTTGTAAAAAACAAAGGATCTTGGTGATTTTGTGCCTCATGAACCTAATATTTAATTATTTTGAAGATATTTATGAGGAAGGATTCCATTAACAAGATATCCAGAATCATATTACACTTTATTAACTAATTATGAGGATCCAAAAGGATATGAATAAGAATATCGATATTTTCTATCATTGGATATGTGAAGTGATAGATATATGACTTATGAGACATTTGAATATCCTCACTAAGGAGAACCTAGTGGATATGTTGAAAAAGGTGGTTTCTCAAGAGAAGTTGTACCTTTTTAGATTCTCTAGTATATTGTAGTTAGAGGGAGAGAATTTAAGGTGTTTTTTTCCAGCTACCTCAGAAGGTTATCAGTGGACTATCTCTACCCATTTTGGACTTCTCCCATGCATTCTACATGTTCAAGAATAATGACTTTGGTATTCAAAGTTTTATATGGGATTGGTGAGGGTTGGTGGTGGAGTTTAGTCAAGCAGGGACTCCTCCCAACATTCCAATGGCAAGAGGCCTTTTGGGAACATCCTTTATTTATATCCAAACCAATAAGTATATTATTTTTGGGAGATAACCTTTAGAGTTCCATGTGTGATAAATAAAGGAATGTGTGGGAGGGGGTTCTTATAAACTATGTTCTCACTGAAATAATGTCTTTTTATCCTTCCATTAATCTTTCTTAATGGCCAGTGGATCAAAATACATGATATATGAGAATAATATGCATTGAATTTCATTATAAGGTGTGAAAATATATTCATAGTGCAATGAATAAATAACTTTTCATAATAAAATTAAAGAATCATCCAAATAATTAACCTCAGTTCATCTTATTCATTGTATTTGTGATAAGTATTGCTTATGAAAACGGAGAATTTCACATCACAGTTTCACTAAATGAAACATGTATTGTATAGACTATTTCAATACTTCATGTGAGATATAATATAAAGATATGTACACAGTTTTATTCTACAAATAGATTATTAAAAATATTTTATCTAAAATGTTTGATACAAAAAAATTTGGATGGAATATTGAATGTTTAATAAGTTTTAGATTCATGTGTCCTCATAGTGGATTTATATATTCATAGAAGGTTGATGGGTATAACTCCACCATGAAAAATTTTTCATATATGATAAGACTTGATGAAATTGAAATGAAATAGGAGAGATATCTATTATTGGAAAAAATTTAGAAATGGGTTTCTTTTATTTTTTTATTAAAATTATTAATTAATAATATTAATAATATTAAAAATAGGTTGTGATCAGAGCCCCTTTAAAGATAAAAATACAAGATAAATAGATGTGATCAAATGGAATTATCCTACCCTCAATCCGAAAAGGGGATGAAATGCAAGATAATATCCAAAACAGTTAAAAAAAATTCCCACCTTGGGTAAACACTTACAATTGCATACATGTATACGACACAGATTGAGAGATAAACCATCAAAAACCCCTAGAGAG
Organism: Viscum album; assembly: GCA_963277665.1. Lineage (NCBI taxonomy): Eukaryota > Viridiplantae > Streptophyta > Magnoliopsida > Santalales > Viscaceae > Viscum > Viscum album. The sequence goes on along the minus strand of OY728134.1, from coordinate 1,156,199,054 downwards.
GAAATGAATTAATGGGTTTTTCAATTTCAATTTTTCTTTTTAATAGTTTCTTCCATCTATAGTTTTTTTACATATATAAAAATTGATTTTAATTTTACTTTTATTATTATGCTTGATGTTTTTTCTTTTAGATCTTAAGGGTTACCCTTAATGGGAGATTGTTTTTTGAAACCTTACCCTTATGTGGTTTCCTTTATACACTTATGTAGTTTTTTTGTGTCAGGGATTAAATTTATGTAAGAGGACCCATGAACCTTACAAATCTTATGTCTCAAGTGGGTTTCCCTTATATAGGTTTACTTTACCTTTACATAACATTCTTTACCCTTATGTGAGAGTCATTTTACCTTATATGAGGAGCTACCCTTATCAGTGTACCCTTATGTAGATGGTACCCCTATGTTTACCCATAAATGTTAGAATTTACCCAAATATAGATTATTTTTTACCCTTATGTAGCTTGGTACCTTTACATGGTGGGTTTATTACCCTTATACTAAAGTGGTTTTACCCATAAAAGACAGTAACTTTTCCCTTTCATTGGTTTACCCTTACATGGGTGTCACCTAAACCATATGTATCCCATTAAATATTGTTCCACATGTTTATTTTATGTTTCCTATGGATTGATGGCATGCACTAATTTTATAGTCCATTAGCTAACCAACATAGTTGTTAAAATAATTTACACCCCATACTGCCTCGATCTTCAGAAGCTTTTTCCTGATTTTATCTTCCTGGTATTTATCTTCTTCTTGAGGTGTAAAAGTGATTCAAAGAAGATCTTATTTTTAGACTACCATTATCCACAAAATTTGTTGTTGATCTATTTTTTTTTTGGATATCATTGGAGTTCCTTCATAGAGATGAAGTGTGGCCTCCTGTTCTTGGTCTTTGAGTCGTCGAGCTAGTACCAAGGAATTTCAGAAGAACAACGCTTTATGTGGGCCATGCATGATCTGATATAGACTACTAGATAGAAAATGTATCTATAATTTATGTAGTTTTGAGTTTCTTTAATTCGTTTTAGATTACTTATCTTATACTAGTTTATTTTCATTGATCTTAATAGTGCGTGTGTGTGTGTCAGTTGTGTTGTTGTCATGAATTTAGGCCTCAAAGGGACTAAAGCAGATTAAAATATGTGCTATTAGTTTTTTCTATAATTGTTTCTTGATAAAGTTTTTTAATTGTTGATTTAATATTTTAAATAAAATTTTATTTGGGGTTTCTGTTTTTTTTTACTTGTCTTAATTCATCACTCTTTGCTTCTTTTTTTAATTAAATTTGTTTTAACCTCAATGGAAATTTTTAATTACAAAATGTAATTGAATAATCCTATTTGATTGTGGATATTTCATTTTTTGGGGGATTACGCTTTGTGTTGTCCCTGAAAAATAGGTATTGGATCCTTCTATTAAACATGACTACAAATTAGTATGAAATTGAAAATTTTGATGGTGATAATGATTTTAATTTGTGTTGAATTATGATTAGGTATATGAAAGTTCAATTGGGGCTCATAGATGCCATGTATGCCATAAAAAACAATTATTACCCTATCTAATGAGGGTAAGACCACTTCTACATATCAAGATGTATCTGTTGAAATTATTTTTAAAGCGCTTTGTTCTTTACTACTATCTTTATGAGACAAGTTCCTTATAGGTGTTTCCTTTGAATCTACTATTGCTGGTAACTGGATAAAATAAGAGAAACATGACATGACAACTTCACGTGTTAGTAGGATTTATAGGAAACATCACATGTTTACTTTTAAAATTCATTATAGTTTATTTATTAAATATGAATTGGTTGAAATTAATAAAATAATGATTTATTTAACCAACATAAATGAATCTCTTGATGATGAGGTAAAAGATATGATTATGTTGAATTATCTTGAAAATTACTACATCACATTAGTAGATACTATAATGTATGGCCCTAACTCACCGAACATTGATGAGATAAAACATACCCATCTTTTTAAGTAGTTTGATTTTTAACCAAAAATAAAAGGTCTAGATGAGAGTTTTCCCACTAGAGGGGGGCCACAATATAAGAGTTAAATCAAATAAAAATGAAAAGATAATAACAAGAACAATAACCAAAACAATACTATTGTTGTTGAATCTGTTTACCATACCCTTTTAGTGGATTCCAGTAATGATACTGCTAAGGTGTAAAATTTATCTAAGCAGACACTCACTAATGAGTGGGTTATGGATTTAGGATGATCTTTTCACATGTGTAGTTATAGATATTCTTTCCTTGAGTTAATTGATTGAGTAAAGTGAGATGTTATATTTTGAATTAATAAGAAGTCTAAGGTTTGAGGAAGATGTTATATAATTACCATTATTTCATCACCCACCTAGATTTTATGTGGGTCCTAGAACATTAAAAAAACAAAATTTCACCTGGTGTTCTCGACCAAAAAGGACTCATCTTTAGGTTTGAATTATGATGACTTAAGACTTATAAAGTATCAATAACTATAATCAAATGATCCCTAGTTAATAAACTTTATGTGCTGAATGGAAAGAGAAATTCAAGGCATATAGGAAGTGTTTATGTGAGTAATAATGATAATACCTTATTATGGAATACTATATTGGGGCATATAATATCCTAGGGATTAAATTAATTGAGAAAAAAGGGATGTTAGAAAATGTTACACCTTGAAATCTCTTATTTTGTGAAGATTTCATCTTGGGAATGTCTAATATTGTATGTTTTGTTCATCATTTTTTAAGGATACTCAACCATTAGAGTGAATCCATACTGATTTATGAGGCCCTTCCTTAACCATATCCCATGGTGGAGGTTCTTATTTTTTTACCTTTATAGATGACTAGTCAAGGAAAGTATTAATTTACATACTCCAAAACAAATCTGTTGTTTTTGAAATGTTTAAAACTTGGAAAATCGTTATTGAAAATCATGTGGTAGATAGGATTAAATACATTAGAATAGATAATGTATTGGATTAATCGTCTAAATATTTTTTCCATCTCTATCAATCCAAGGGAATAAAAAGACACCAAACTATTAGGGTGACTCCCCAATAGAATGGTATTTAAGAACACATGAATAAAACCATACTTGAGTGAGTCCAATACATGATTGTATGCTTGGGGTACCCAAATTCTTCTAGGAAGAAGTTACCACTAGAGAACTGTACCTAATTAATAATCTCTTATCTACTTCTAATCAATTTAACCCTTCAATAAAATTGTGCAATGTTAAACCACCTTCTTATAACCATCTAAGGTTCATTGGGTGCACTGGTTACAATCGCGTTACAACCGATTAGTTAGAACCAAGAGTTCTTACGTGTATTTTTATGGGATACCATGATTGTTTCAAGGTTTATATGTTGTGGGTTGAAAAAACTTGATGAAAATGGTGTATAATCAGTAAGGATATTTTCCTTCATGAGTTTGGTTGTCCTAAATCCAAATTTGTCACATGTGACAATGATGATACAACCCTTCATGAAGTCATGAATCCTCATTATTCAACTCATTTTAAGTCTCCTCATGATCCTTATCCACATATTACTCAAAGAGAAATCTAGGATGATTCAAGTTCTTATTCTGATTTAGATTCTAAGCCTCTTAATGCTAACAGTGATTACCCATTGACTTCAGATAGAGTGAGGAGGGTAATTAGACCTTTTTCTCGGTTTAAAAATGTGATATGGATTATTTATCCTTTCATGTTTCCCAGGATCTCATTAATGTTGAACCCCAAACCTATAAGTAATATTTGAGTGATAGATATTCCCAATAATGGACTTATTCCTAGCATGAAGATATTAAGTCCATGAGTAAAATACATACCCATTCTATTGTCTATAAATGTCCTAATGCTAAGTTCATTGGGTGTAAATGGATTTACAAAAGAATGAAATATAATTCTGATGAATAAAAAATTAAATTTAAGGCAAGGTTAGTGTCCAAGGTTTACCTTCAAAGAGTGGGTATTGACTATACTTTTATTTTTTCACCTGTTTGTAAACACTATTCTATTTCATCATTTCGTTTTTTACTAATCTTAATGATTTTTCACATTGAAAAATTGGATGTGTAAATATATTTCTTTCATGGTGACCTTAATGATAAATTATCCTTTAAAACTTGTGATGGTCATCAAAATGAGTTTAAACATAACCAAGTTTTTCTTTTAAATAAATCAATTTTTGTTCTAAAATAATTCTCTAGGAAATGGTATAGTAAATTTAACTTTTGTCTACTAGATAACCCATTTAATAGAAGCCAAAATGATTCATTTGTTTAGTTTAAACTTGTTAAAAACTAGATTCTTAACATACTACTTTATATAGATGACATATTGGTTATATGCAATAATATAAAGCTCATTAATTCAATTAAATTTCAACTCACAATGAATTTTTTGATGAATGGTTTATGAGTATAAAAATAGATATTAGGCATGTAAATGAATAGGTATGAACCTAATAAAATGTTATATTAATTTATAAATAGGTACTTTATAGAGACCTTGAATCTAGTTAATGTTCCCTTTGGTAATGTTTTTATATAGCCTTTAACTGAAGACCCTACTTCTATTATAGAAATTTAATACCTATTAAAACACCCTTATACCAATATTATTGGTATCCTAATGATATCTACGATTTACACTAATCTCGACATGGATTTTTCTATTTACACTCTTAATAGATTCATCATCAATCAAGGTAAACCTATATGGTAGACCCTAAAATGGTTACATAGATATATTTCATGTATTTTTAACATGTCTTAGTGATTTGGGAGAAATTTAAATTCTAATAAACTAATTTCTGGATATTTAGGTATTGAATATGAAAGTAAGGTAGATAGTATAAATTCCCTCAGTGGATATGTCTTCACTTCTTGTAGAGGACCCATATCTTAAATTTTTTAATATGAAATCTATTGATACAATTTAAACTATAGAAGTTGAGTTTATTAATTTTACTAATTATTTTATGGAGCATTTATGGTTAAAGGTTTACTTTTTTAACTCAATTTACCTAATTATTTTATTTTATTTTATTTTAATAGTATATATACCTTACATTTTTCTAGAATTTTGGTTTTACTTGGTAAATCCAAACACATAGATTTTATGTTTCATTTTATTATATATATCATTTAATTTGGAATAGTATGTGTCATAAAGACACATATTGATAATAAAACATCTGATAGTTTGACTAAGGCTGTAGTTTTATCAGAATTCAATTTTCGTAGATAGAATAAATTTTGTTCTTATTCAATAAAAATGGGTTAAATAACATTGTTAATTTCAAATGAAAATGATAGAGATTTTTGAATTTAATGTGTTTTCAATTTCCAATTTTCTTGACTTTTTTTCCATTTATGATTTGTTTTTACAATCATGCGAAGTGATTTTAATTTACCTTTTGTTATTATGCTCAAAGTTTATTATTATGAATCTTAAGGTTTACCCTTACTAATGATTTTTTGGTCACCTTACCCTTACATGGTTTCCACAGTATTTTTATGTAGTTTTCTTATTTAGGGTTTACCTTTACATAAGATTCCACATGACCCTTATGTATCTTACGTCTCAAGTGGCTTAACCTTACATTTTCTTCACTTACATTTACGTAACTTGGTTTACCCTTACATGACACTCATTTTAACATTAAATAGAGAGTTAAACTTACATGTGTACCCTTACACAGATGGTAAACTTACAGGTTTACCCTTATGTATCGGTCTATACCATTACATAGTGCATTTTTTCCCTTACAGGTACTGGTAACTTTACACCATGTGTTTATAAACCTTAAATTTTAGTGGGTTTACACTTACACCAAATAGGTTTTACCCTTACACCAATTTATCCACGCATGGGTGTAGCTTAACCCTTAAATCACACATCAATATTTTTAAATGATTTTATTTTATGTCTTATAGGTATTTGTCACATGTACATATTAGTTTGGTTGTTATCTAACCTGTGAATGTTTTAGAAGAATTTATATCCCCTATAGCTTCGACCTTCGAAATATTTTTATTATTCACTCTTCCTAGTTTTTCTCTAGTTCTGAGTATCGAAGTTCTTTTAAGAAGATCTAGTTTTTGGATTTTCATCATCCACTAGAGTAGTTGTTGCTCCTTTTTTTGTATAGATCATCATCATCATTTTTTAGAGAAGAAGTGTGGCATCCTGTATCAAATCATTGATTAATCATGATGGTACTAAAAATTTTCAAAATAAGAATGCTTCAAGGGAGTCATGGAATAAGTTATTAGGATTACTTGATATAAAACCTATCTAGAATTATAATTTTTTTTTGAGTTTCTTTAATTTATTCTAGATTTCTTATTATATATATTTTTCAATACTTTGATATTTTTAAAATATTTGTGGGTAGGTTTTGTTCTTGTTGAGCATCTAGGATCCAAAAGAACTGAAGGAAATTAAAATATTTGTCATTATTTCTATATTTCTTTCATTATTTGTTTGATTTAATTTATATTGTTTTCATTCAAATTTTTGAATAAATTTTAGTTTTCATTTTATTTTTTTATTTCCACAACTATATTAATTCATCACTATTCTCTTCTATTTGTAATATAAATTTTTGAAACCTAGATAGAAGTTTTGGATTATTATGCTTAATTGAAAGGGCATATTCAACCATTTATCTTGGTTTTTTCTTAGGGGCATATGATTCATGTTGTCCCCAGGAAAGTGGAATCAAATACATCAGTTAAACATGAATTTAAATAAGTATGAAATATAAAACATTTATGGAGAGGATGATTTTAATTTGTGGATAATTAATATGGGGGCTCTGCTAGATCAATAGGGGGACATAGATACCTTATATGTCCCAAAGAAACCAATTTTACCCTGTATGATGATAGTCAGACCTCTACTAAATATCAATATGGCTTTATTAACTTTCTCGTTAAGGAATATAGTAATTTAATGCTTTCTTTAGGTTACATGTTCCTTCAGAAAATTTCATTTAAATAACATACTACTTGTATATGGATTAAAATTATATGAAATCATCACTTTTTAATGGTATTTATAAAAAACATCACATGATTACTTTTATGTTCATTTTGGTGTTTCTATTAAAACACATTTGGATGAATTTAATACACCCAATCTTGATTTATCCAGCATAAATGTGAATGTTGATGATGAATACTGAGTTATGATTCTTTTGATGTCTCTAGATAATTACTACAACACATAAGTGGAGACTATGATGTATGGTTGTGACTTAATAACCCTTGAAGAGGTAAAATATTCCCTTCTTTCAAAGTATCATTATTCTAAACTAAAAATAAAATGTGTGGATAAGATTTTGTTCACTATGGTGAGTCCACAATATAAGGGAAAAAAGAAAGATAAAGGTAAAGAGAATGGAATGAAAAATAACTAACACAAACCAATTTCAAATTCTAGGGATATGAATTTTGTACGTTACAACTATGGTATTCATAAGAACATAAGACTTGAGTGTTGAAAATCAAAAAAAAAATTAAAGCTAAAGAACCAATTGACAAGTGCATTTTAGTGGATTATGGTTATGATACTAATGAAGTTTTAAATTTATCTAGACATTCACTTATTGGTGAGTGTGTTCTTGATAGAGGATTCCCTTTTCATATGTTTCATTTTAGAGAGTATTTCCTTGAATTAGTTTATATATTATAGGGACATTATATCTAAGTAAATATCATGAAGTCTAAAGTTCGTGGAATAGGTTCTGTTCTTAGGAAATTAAATGACCATTCTATCATCACCATCCTAGATGTTAGGTGGGTCCAGAACTTTCATAGAATCCTAATTTCCCTTAGTGTTATAGAAAAAAAATGATATGTATTTAGGATTCAATTAGGATTATTTAATATCACCTAGGGATCTAAAACTATAATAAAAGTATCCATAGTGAATGGGAGTTATTTCTTAAATGGGAAGACCCATTCAAGGAATCTAGGCAGTGTATATGTGAGTAATAGTGATAATACCTTATTATGGAGTAGGATATTTGGGCATGTTAAATCCAATGGCTTAGAAGAAATTATTAAAAAAGGGATGTTAAAAATTGTTACACCAAGAAATATCCTATTTTGTGATGATTCGAACTTGAGTAAGTCTAGGAGTGTTAATTTTGGTTGGTCTTCTTTTTAGGTTACTCAACCATTAGATTATATCCATTATTTTTTATGGGACCCTACCAAAAACAAATTTTATGGTAGTGGTTTTTATTTTGTTTCCTTTATAGAGGACTACTCTAGAAAAGTATGGATTTAGATATTTTAAAAAAATATAATATTACTAAAATGTTTAAAACATGGAATATTCTTTTTGAAAATTAAGTTGGAAATAAGATTAATTTCATGGGAACATATAATGGTTTTATGTACTTGTCTATTGATTTTATCCATTTTTATCATTTTTTGGTATCAAAATACATCGTACAATTAGGGTGACTCTCCAATATATGGTTCTTGAAAAGTTCATGTATTAAACCATTCTTCAGAGATTCTAAAACATTAATGCATGATCAAGGATGCCCAAATCCATTTGGAACAAAGATTCCAGTAAAACTTTTACTTAATTACTAGGTACCCATCTACTAAAAATAAATTTAAACACATAAATGAACTATATAACGGTAAAACACCTTTACAGAACTATTTAATAGTTCTTGGGTGTACAACTTATTCCCAGATTAAAGATGAAAAGTTTGAACCAAGAAATCTTAAGTGTGTTTTTGTGGGATACTAGGATGGTGTCGAAGGGTATAATTTTTGGGTTTCAATACCTAGATACCAATGATGTATAATTAATAATTATGGTTCCTTTCATGGTTGTATTTCTACAAAATCTAAATCTATAACATTTGAAAACAATGATACAACCCATTATGAGATCATTTATCCTCATTCTTCAACTCAGATTATGGATATTAATGATCCAACTCCACCTATTCCTCAAATAGAAATATGTAATGAGTAAAACTATGATTCTAATTCCGATTATGAGCCTCCAAATGGTAATGGTGATTACTATTTAAATCAAGATAGAGGTAGTGGGTTATTAGAACTCCTGGTTAGTTTGGGAAATGTGATATGGGTTATTTTATATTCATAATTCTCAGGATCTCCTTGATTATGATACCAAACCTTTTAAAAATACATTAATGGTATATATTCCCAAGAATAAACTTATTCCATGGATTAATATATAGAATCATTGAGTAAATAATATACCTGTTCTATTGATGATAGTCTTTCTAATGCCAAGGTCATCGAGTGTAAATGGATTTATAAAATAAAAGAGGATAACACAAATGAAAATAAAATCAAATTTAAGGCTAGGTTAGTGGCCAAAGGATACCTTCAAATAGATTGTATTGATTACATTAATGTTTTTAACTAGTTTTTAAACACTATTCTATTCATTTCCTTCTATCTTTTACTGCTCTAAATTATTTTCCCTTAGTAAAATTGGATGTGAAAATATACTTATTACATGGTGACCTTAATGAGTAATTATACATGAAGCCTACAGATGTTTATCAAAATGAGTTCAAACATAACAATGTTTTTCTATTAAATAAATCCCATTATGTTCTAAAATAGTCTTCTAGACAATGATATAAGAAATTTTACTCTTTTATGCTTGATAACCAATTTAATAAGATCCAACATGATGCATGTGCTTACTTTAAATATGTTAAAAAATACTTTCTTTACCTACTACTTTATATAGATTATATATTGGTTATATGAAATAATATGAAGTTCATTAATTCTATAATGTCATAATTGAAAAAAAAAATTTGAGATAAAATATTTAAAATCATAAAAAATATTAATAATAAAAAATATAATGGAAATCCCTAATAAACTATTTTATTTTTTTTAAATGATTATATTCTTAATGTAATAAAGAGTTACTTTCTTAAGGCCTTGAAACAAGTTAATATTCACTTTGGTCAATATTTTATATTTTATTCAACATAATCCCCTACTTATACTATAGACAATGAATACATGTCAAAAAACCATTATGAAAATATGTTTGATAGACTAATGTAATCTATGATTAGAACTAGGACTAACATAGATTTTTCTATTTTCACTCTTAGTAGATTCATGGACAATCCAAGGAAATATCATTATTTGGTCTTCAAATGGTTAATTAGAGATGCCTCATATACTTTTGACCTATCTTTATGATTTAGTATAAAAATAATTAATGATGAACTAATTATTGAATATGTATATACTGATTATGTATATAATGTGGATACCAAAAAGTCCCAAACAAGATATGTCTTAACTACTTATAGAGGACCCATATCAAAGAAATTAAATATAAAATTTATAGCTTATCTTTCAACCATAGAAGCTGTGTATATTTCCTTGACTAATTCTTTCAAATAGGTTTTATGGTTAAAGGGTTTGGTTTTTTAAATCAATTTACACAATTATGTTATTTCAGTTTATTATGATAGTCTATCTACCTTAAATTTGTCAAAAAATTTGGGTTTTCAAGGTAAATCCAAACACAATGACATTAGGTTATGTTTTATTATTAATATCATTGAATTTGGAACTTTATGTGTCAAAAAGATACATTATGATAATAACACAACTGGTAGTTTTACTGAGACTATGGTTATATTAAAATTCACGTTTATTAGATATAATTAATTTGGATCCAATTTAATGAAAAAAGGGGTAATAAAGTCTCCAATTCCAAATGAAAATGATGGATATTTTTTAATTTAAGGTTTTATGAATTTTAATTCTCTTTGTTAATTTTTTCCATCATTTAAACGTTGTTTTTACATATATGAAAAGTGATTTTATTTTTCCTTTAATTATTATGCTCAAAGTTTTTTATTTTTGATCTTAAGGGTTACTGATAGAGATAATATTTTAATCATTTATATATTCTTTTCAATGATTTAATCCTTAAAAAATTATCAATTTGAGATTATTTTCATCAATTTTGGGTTTTTGGGGTTTTTGGGCTAAAATGTGAAAAATGATTAATTCTAGAATTTAGATAGATTTTAATCAATTTGGTATTTCTAGTAAAAATTTTAATATATTGATTGAATTTCAGTGATTATTTTTTGTATGATTCCTTACTTCATGGGATTCAATTTGTTTTCTAGACAACGGTCTAATTTGAAAAACCAAAGGCCCTAAAAAATCAATCATTTTGAAATAGTATTATGGATAACTGAGTGGTCCCCATCTCAGTAAATTTGGAATAACTCATGATAAATACTACCATGAGGTGATTCTAGATGAAATTTAAAGATAATTCAAATGCATGTTTTGAACATTAAATATCATGGATATTTTCCCACATTAATATGGATATGGGATGCTCCAAATTGAAGGATGATTTTGGAAAGATTCATCCAGAATAAATTTTCTAAATTAATAGATCATATATTTTACTAAACATGTTAGAGGGAACTGAAATTTTTGGGTGATTCACGAAATACATTTTGTAACAACTTTTCATAAGATCACTATTTTAGATTCATTCATTAAAGGGGTTTACCATGCGCAATCTTCTGGAGGAAATATTATGTAGCCTAAATTTCCCTCCTTTTTCATATAAATATGCATCCCCTCTCTTTCTCAAAATGTTGGAAACCCTTCATCAAAATTTTCTATAGTTTTTTAGTTTCTTTTCTTTGTAATATTATTATCCATTTTTAATATATTTTACTCTTCTTCCTCATCTCACTCCCTTATTTTTTATCTTTTTTGTTTCCACCCCATTCTTCTCATTACGATCTATTATACTCATGATCATGAGTAAATAACCAAAGTATTTTCTAGGGTTATTAATCCTGTGTTGAACCCAAGTCATTTCACATTCATGTTTACTATTTCATATTTAATTATATTTAGGTCAAGTGGGGTCTTAGTGGGTAAGGTACCTTTGTGTCTCCACTTTCCACCTAAGGCTTAACTTTCCCTACTTCAATATTTTTCCTTGATCTAGGAAGTGGATGTGTAGTCTCTTGTAAATCATTGTTTTCACTATATGTTCATAGACATAGGTATAATAGGATACTCACACATACTATGGTGTGTATTCATTAAGTAAATTTAAAACAAATAAATAGATGATGAAGGTTCACTATGGGTGTTCTTCTGGGAGGATCTCCTTTCTATTTAACATCATTCTGGCAGCATTCATTTTATTTTCATTATATATTTATATATCAATATTTAATGCACATTTCAAACTCATACACATTATATATTATTTATTTTTATATTCATTACAATATAAATAGTTATAATATAAATTCTATGTTGTGTGAGCTACCTACCTGAGAACAACCCTAGATGTGCACTATATTGCTTGCTTAGGTAAATAAAATATTGACCAGTGATTCATAAAAATTCAAAATGCATAAATTTGGAATCATTTATGTGGAGTCATAACACTTTCTCACACCATTTATCATAAAAAACACAAAAAACAAAATAATAAATTTCAAAAATTAAAAAAAAAACACCTTTTGTCCCTCACATATTAAAAATGAGATTATTATGCATGGAATGACTACTCTCATTTTCATTAAGAATAAGAAATTAAAAAATCATCGATGAAGGAACAAAGGGAGTAAATACAAGGCCTAGAGAGAAAAATGGAATGGATAATTGAATATATCCACACAAATCAGGAATGAAAGGTGGGGCCACAACCAAAACATGAGAAAGAACCTGATGAGGCCAAGGAAGAAGTGCCACTTTTTTCCCTAATTTTACTGAAGACATCCATAATGTTTAGATACAGCTTTAAGATCATTAACATACCTTAATTTTGAGGAGAAAAATACAATATAACCATGATGTTCTAGAGTGGATTCATGATTAGGAAGAATTACCTACTATGATACATGTGGGAGATTATCAAGACCTAGAAAAATTCTAGAATGAGTATAAGTTTCAACATGATATACCCATTGCTCACACAGTAGAAGATATAGCACTAATTTACTTATCTCTATAAATGTAAGAGGACGAACCACACAAGTTATGAGATTTGAATAAAGAATGGAGGATCCTGACTACCTACCTACATCCACTAAGATCTAACTTAGAGAGGCACTTATCACTAAAGCATTTATTAAACCAAAACCAACTCATGGATATGATCCTTTATCAAACTTTTTATTTTCTAATTTCATTAAATTTTATTTGATTATCAGTTAATATAGTTTTGATTTTTTATATCTGGTAAATCATTTCCATGCCTTAGAGGAAGATGAATAAATATCACATGAACCATCTGAGGAACATATGGAGCTCCCTAATTTTATTGAAAATTTATTTGAGAAAGCACATGAAGAAATCTATGAATCTGAGAATAAGGAAATCAAGATAGGGTTATCACACTGAAAATGGGAATTATAATTTACATTATTCATGTTTAAATTATACCAAATTGAAAATAAATTCTAACTCTACTTTTTAAATTACAATTCATGAAGCCTGTGTTGATCCAACACTAGAAAGGAAAGAGGAGGTTGAACAAGTAGAAACCAAGGAGTAGGAGGATTAATACTTAATCATATCCCCACCATGTGAGTTTAACATAATTTTGTAGGGGATGGATATGGTATGCTCTATCAATGGATCTTTCTTAACCACCAAGAAAGAGGAAGCACAGTCTAGGAAAATCCACATTTGATGGTTTAAATCAAAGAAGCTTTATCCACCAACTATCTTTAGATAATAGCTTGTACTTCCCTCAAGAGGTAGTAAAAATTAAATGCGCACTTGGGGGGTCATACGAAGAATTATTATTTTTTTATTTCTAGGCAATTAGATTTAAATTTCATTATTCAGGTTAGTTGAGCATTCAACCCACTCCCTCTTATCTTTTTTAGCTTAAATGACATGATACTTGTGCTTAATTGTGTAATTTTATTTTATAGGTTCATGATGGATGAATTAATCCCAAAAAAATATAATAAAAGGGATAATATTCATTTCAAAATGGATTTCAATTTTTTTTTTCTCTTTTAACTCCTAATATTCTTTTCTAAAAATATGATATGAGCTGTGAACTAGAAAATTGCATGTCCATTATTAAATTAATTATTTAATTCACTTATCTATGAGACATGGGTTTCATAGAAATCTTGTGATAACATGTTTTAGATTTCAATGTAAATGATAATGAATGTGTAAAATAGAGAATTGGATGATTAAAATGAAGTAAGGACATTAAAATGAGGATTCATGATTTGAGGTAATTAATTAATTTTGTTAAATGAAATTCCCAAAAAAAATAATTCTTTGAATTTATGAGAATAATTTGAATTTATTTGTTATTATTAATCATTCCTTGAGTGATTTTCCCAAATAATATGTCACATTACCAAGATTATTTATAAACTAAGAACTTCCTATTCTATATTGATCATATTTCTTTATTGATATTGAGAAATGTAATCGTCCATTACATTCATTTCAACTTGTCAATGATATGATTGTGTAAAAACACATTTAAAATAACTAAGGCATCATTTGATAAACCATATTTCTTTAAAATACCACCTTTACATCAGTCCTTTTTTATACCATAGAGACCATGAATGGCCTTGTTAGGTATGATCCATGTTTCAATCAATTTTTATCCATTCCTACCCTACTATTAGTATTTGGATGATATTTTTAAGTTTAAGTGCGGGGGTGAAGGGATTTAGGGAAGAAGGGATGAAATGCATTGTAATTAAAAAGTATAGGGGTGATGTTATGGAAATAAAGAATGTTTTTTGATTTATGAAATTTAATTAATTTTTTCTCTTCATGAAAAAAATAAAAAAATAATAATGGGTTGTGATTTTATAGAATAAAAAATCACCATCAATTGACTAATGATTTTTATCATATGTGGTAATATTTTGGATGTGTGGTTTATTATAAGCATAAATTTTGAATTAAAAAAATAAAAAATACTTTGAAAAAGAAAAAAATATGTATAGATGTAGAGAAAATTGCAAGAAGGTATACATCATTCATTATGATTTCATTATTCATGACCTTTGATTTGAATTTTTGGGTCATTTTGGAGTTTATACTTTGAAGAGGTGAATTTAATTGCACTTTTATTTTTGATATCATGAATTGTACTTAAGATATAAACCTCCTCTTTAAGACTTAATTTTTTTATAGCATAAAATCCTCCAAACCTTAAGCATCAGAGTCATTTGAACCTTTATTCCAAGTCCTCATGATTTTATGTGCCTTTTATCTTTACAATGTGGAGAAAGTAGTTTCTTTACAATCCTGTGGATAAGGAGTACGTTATCCTAATTTAAGTTTAACAATAACAGAAATTTATCATGAGTGATTAGTGAATAGAATAAACATGAGGTAAATCATGATTTTTCATGTTTAATAATAATGAATTGCGGAACTTGAATGAATGAGAAGAGAAGTTCCATCGTTTTTCAAATGGGAAAAATAAAATACATGGATTGGATGTTTCTTTGAAAAATGAGAAATCCAATTGATATTTTATACATAATTTGAATATTTTATTTGATATAGTTTATTGTTTGATTTTATTGCTTTGGAATCCGAATATTGTTCACATTGGTTCCCTCTGAAGTCCTTATTGAGATTTTATGCTTGAAGAAAATCATGGTTTATGTGTGGGGGAATTGATAGAGATAATATTTTCCTCAATTTTTAATGTTTTTAAATGATTTAATCCCTACCAATATATCAATTTGAGGTTATTTTCATCTATATAAGATTTATGGTTTATTTAGGGCTAAAATGTGAAAATTGATTAATTTTGGAATTTTGAAATATTTTAATCACTTTGGTATTTCAAGCATAACTTTTAAATTATTGGTCTAATTTGAGTGATTCCTTTTTTAGGATTCCTTCCATTGTGGTATTCAACCTCTCCTTATGTACTAGGAGCTAATTTGAACACCCAGAGTCCCTAAAAAATCAATCAAGTTGAAATAGTGTTTTAGATG
Organism: Viscum album; assembly: GCA_963277665.1. Classification (NCBI taxonomy): domain Eukaryota; kingdom Viridiplantae; phylum Streptophyta; class Magnoliopsida; order Santalales; family Viscaceae; genus Viscum; species Viscum album. The sequence goes on along the minus strand of OY728134.1, from coordinate 1,156,182,994 downwards.
ACTGAGTGGACCCCACCTCAGTAAATTTGGAGTAACTCATGCTAAAGACCACCAATTAGCGTTCTTATAGCTTAAATTTAAATATAATTCAAATTCAAATTTTACTATTAATGATCATGGAGATTTTCCTTCATTAATACTGATATGAGACGCTCCAAATTGAAGGATTATTTAGGAAACATTTGTTGAGAACAAATTTTATATATTAATGAGTCATATCTGTTCATAAACGTGTTAGATAAAGATGAAATATTTTGGTTATACATGAAATAAATTTTTTAACAACTGTATAGAAGATCAAAATTTTATATTCAGCTATTAAAGTGGTCTACCACATAAAAAATTAGAGGAAATATTCTAGAGCCAAATTTTCCTCCATCTCCTTCTCAAAATGTTGTAAACTCTTCATAGTTATTTTCAATAGTTTTTTAGTTTCTTTTATATTTAATAGTTTATTCATTGTTAATGTATCTTACTCTTCTTACTCATCTCTTTCCCTTATTTTTATCTTTTTTGTTTCCACCCCGTTCTTCACACTGTAGTCTCTTAAAATCATCATCCATCCAACGCCCTGAAGGCCTTCAAATTTTTTTATTATAAAGATGATAAACCCCCTTTTAAGGGAATAATGGGGGAACCCGGACTTCAAGGACATTGGAAATTACATGACCTAAAGGTCAAAGAGAGAAAAACCAGACTAACAACATGGAGTTTCCCCACCCTAGCATTTGATCATGAAAAAGTCATCCACCTTTGCATGGAAGTTCAGCAAGCAAGTGTCCTGTGTCAAAGCACAGGCCCGATCCGATGGAAAATGCCATACCCTCTCAAATAACCAAATCTAAAAAGCTATGCAAAGATGAACCACCCACTCTGAATCCTACTCTGGGGCCTATTCCATGCAATCAAGTCCAACACATACCAACTTTTCACAATCATCCTCCATCAAGAGAAGCTCCCAGATGAATCCCACCACGCTCCATACCCTCTGCCACCATAACCATAGAAGCCGCCAGAAGACAAACCAAGGAACATGCAGTCGAGACATTGTCACCTAGAACTGAATGGTCCAACACCACACCGAGGAACGTCGCCTATAAGGGGGATCGAGCCACACTGAAACAAAACTGCCACTCTGGGCATGGATCTGCTCAGATTTGAACTGCACACACCCTCACCAGAGTCCTATGCTAGCCACGGGAAGCAGGGGAGAGCACCAGCAGGAGATCGAATTGTGCCACAATGCCACATTGCCATCAACCCAACCTCCAAATCAAATCCATCAAACAGAAACACAAAAACCCTCCAAAATTTCAAGCCGAAAAGTCACCAAAAAACCTGGAAACTGATAATCGTTGTCGATCTCCCTGATCTGGCCGCTAAAAGTCACATCTCAAAGAATCAATAAGACCACTGCGCTGCTTCACCTCGAAGAGAACAGAGGAATCTTGACACCAGAGTAGAGAAACAAGCAAACATATGCAGGAAGAATTTCCATTGATACCACAGCTCGGTACCATTATAACACCTTCGAAGACATCACAACAACTCGAGCATCAACATCATGAGGAATTGTCATCAAACCATGGCAGGGAAAAACCAAAGGAGTATCCCAAGAGCATCGACCGGATCACGACCAGGATTCCGATCAACATAAATAAAACCAAAAACCAACCATGCACACTAAAACAACAATACACGGTTGCTGTGAAAAACAGATCTACATCTGCTGCGCGAAACGAAGACAAATATGATGGACCAGATCTCCACACCACTAAAAAGGACATGCATCTGTTGTGTGAGATGAAGACTAGGTCAAGGAAGAACACCCAGGCAAACCCCGCCTCCTTGCTCTGCTGAAATCCGAAAGACGAGCTGAGAGTAGATGTCGTCACCTGACAACTCGAGCCGAGTTGAAACCATGACGAGCCGCACTGGAAAGAAGAACCATTTTCGAAAAAGCAGCCGAGATGAGAAGACTTCCAGAACCGCCGATGCCAAACCACACACCGCTGTAGAAAGCCAAGCCACGCTGAGATCCGCTCGAAGACCCGAGCCAAGCCAAAGAACACCTTGCCACTCAGAACAGATGAAGCCGCCAAAGCATCCCGGACCTACGCCTTATACACGTCCAGCACCTCCAAATCCCTAATCCACGAGGATCTTCTGTCCTCGCCACTAGGGAGCCTGCCAATGGAAACCCTGGGGTGCCCCCAAGAGCAGAGCTCCTGAGAGCGCCCCAATTCGATCCTCTTAAACTCGTCATCAGGAGTAACTAACCTGAGGAAGTTCTTGGGGTATCAATCTAGTGTTTAACACCATTTATTTCACATTCATTTTTATTTTTTATTATTTTATTAGATTTAGGTAAAAGGGGCTCTTAATGGGTAAGGTTCCTTTGTCTCTCCACATTCAACCTGAGGCTTAACTTTCTCTTCTAAAATATTTTCCCTCAATCTAGGAGGTGGATTTGTTGTCTATCAGTGTTCCTTGAGTGAACTATATATTCACAACCATAGACAGAAGAGGATATTAATGTATACAATGGATCATTTTCATTAAGTAAATTTGAAACAAATAAAGAGATGATGAAGGTTCACTCTTGGTGTTCTCCTAGAAGTATATCCTTTATGTTTAACATAATTCTATCAACATTCATTGTAATTAAATTTTATATTTATATATCAATATTTTATGAATCATTCAATCACATCCAATTTATAAATTATTTAATTTTCTATTAGTTATAATATAAATAGTGATAATAGAAACTCAATGTTGTGTGAGCAGCCTCCTTGAGACTAGCCAGGGGTGTGCACTATATTTCATGCTTAGGTAAATAAAATATTGACCAGGGATTTGTAAAAAATTCTCACACATGAGTTACCCTTACATGGGCTCTTTTTTATTGACCTTACCCTTATATGGTTTCCTCTATACCCTTACATAGTTTATTGGTTTGGGTTTTACCATTATTTAAGACATCCCATTACCCTTATATATCCTTTTCAATTAGTTTCTTACCCATACAGAGGTTTTCTATACCTTTTTGTAGCATGGTTGGACCTTACATGTGACTCCTTTTAACCTTATATGGGGAGTTTCTCTTATAAATCTACCCTTACAGGTTTACCCTAATGTAGTGTAGGTTCTACTCTTATCTGGCCAAGTACCTTTGTACAACATGCTTATTTACATTACACTATAGGGGTCTTACCCTTACATCGCAAAAACTTTACCCTTATGTTGGTCTCTACTCATGTTATTTTCACCTAACCCTTATGTATCCCATCAAATATTGTTCCATAGTATTATTTTCTATTTCATTGGGATTCATGGTACACATTTATTTTTTAGGATGTTAGTTAGTCCTTACAGTTGTCAAAATAATTTATTACCATTCATCCTTGAACATTGGATGATTTTTACTGATTCTAACAACTTGGTTTTTCTTTGGTTCTCATTATGGAAAAATTCTTCAAATAATATTTGGATTATATCCTATTATCATCCACCAGAGATATAGATACATCGTTTGTGGTAGATATCATTAGATTCCCTTCATAGAAAATATGTTTGGCCTCATGTTTCTAATATTAGATCCATTGAACCCGGACCAAATAGTTTCAGAATAAGAATGCTTCAAGAAATTGGTAAGATAATTGATAGTTAATTCTTGAGAGAAAAACTATCAAGCATCGTAATTTGTTTTGAGATTCTTTAATTTGTTCTAGATTTATTATCTTGTACCTATTTATTTTCTTTGAGCTTAATAAAACGTATTTGTGTGTGGGTGATGTTCTTTACATAAATGTAGGCCCCAAAGGGACTTAAACACATTAAAATTTGTGTTGTTCATTATGTATTTATTTGTTTCATTTTTTATTCAATTTGTATTACTGTTGATCGAAGATTTTAAAAAAATAGTTTATTATTTATGTTTTTTTCACACTTGTATTAATTTTTCATTATTCGCTTCTGTTTTTAAATTAAATTTTTTAAAACACAAGAGTTTCATCAACCATCTTGGATACCGCAGTACCCCGATACCCTCGAAAGTAATGATATGGACCTAAGGGAATTCCCAAACCCTATGGCTTAGCGACTAGCACCTATAATCATATCAAGATCAAGAGGAAAAAAATAAACATGGAATACAAAATATTGGAAGATAATAAAAACAAAATCGGTAAGCACACGACTCATCAAGGAGAAATTAATACCATAAAATAGGAAAAATAATACCCAAATAGTATATCCACCTAAGAAAAGTCACATTAGCTCCAAGAAAAATCTCAAAACCCTATGTAATAAGAGGACAATAACACCATTGATCCCCATCATCACTCCACAGCCCCAAGGATCATGAACATCCACCTCCTCTAGTATAATATTCCCCAATACTTAGTCTTAACATAAGAAAATGTACAAATGGATTAAGGTAAAGGTAGAGTGTGAGATATAAATTATAGTAGGGTCTCACCAAGTGTTCTATATACAAAGTCATAATAATATATTAATGAAGCTATTGATTTCAATAAAATATAGTGTGGAATAATATTTACACATTTTAAAATAAAAAATGCTTTCAATTTAATATATATAAATTACATCAAAACCTGACTTAAAAGAATATTTTATATAAACATTTATATAAATTAGTTTGCATGGATAAAATAGTTTACAATCAATGGAATGTATAATAAAGTCCAAAAAACATAGAACCATGCACAAAATCCCTATAATATGTTAGTTTTTTACAATAGGATCCTCCCACATATTAATAATGATATTTTTTTAAGAAATATTTGCACACTAATATCATCTACACCCCAATAGGAGAGCCAATTACAGGAATTCTACACCCTAATAGGGGTGACATAATGGGAAATCATGATCTAATTATTTGTTAGAGTTTTCATTGTTAATCCATTAATAGGTATTCATAGTCATAGATTGTTCTCCCCAGTTACCACTAACTATCATAGACAACATGTTTTTCATACAATCAATCAATCAATCAAGGTAAAATCCATCATTTCAAATTAGTACAAAATTCAATTTCCAATTTTCAGTTTTTCACATTCCTTTCTCATTTCAAAACCAAATCATATGTTTTCATCATTTTATTCCTTTTAAATAATTTTCCATTTTAATCCATTTTAAATGATCATTCATCAAATCTAGTATCAAATAAATTTCCCAAAAATATATATCTTTCTTAAATCCATCCCACAATTTCTATATTATAGAAATTAGGGGTTTTCCCAATTTTCATGACATTTCAAATCAAAAATAAAATCATTTAAATTCAGGGTTTTTAAATCAATAAAAACTCATTTCAAAATGATTTAACAATTCAGGGTCACGATTATAGGGAAAATTCATATTGAACCACCTACCTTTAATCTTGAGAACACACAATCAACAACCACAATAGGGAACTCCAACAAAATCATAGAGGCGGATAGTATCAGAGAGGAATCCCTATAATCAAGATCCTTCAAAAAGGGATTAGATACATCAATATCATGATGATATATCACTTTCTAAGAAGGATAGAAAATAAAATAGGGGATTTAAAAACAAGGATAGATCATTTACTATAGATAAATCAAATGATTCCATCATAGCTTATATCCATGAAGAATGGAGTTAGGAGAGTCCAAAATTCCTCTTGGGAGCCTTCAAGAAAAAAAATACAATGAGGCCCAAGAGTGGGAAGTGGGAGTAGAAATTGGGTTTGGGGAATTTGTGTTTTTAAAAACACAGTCCACACCACATCCCTCCATAACTATGGCGAAACCCTATATAAAATCTTCAGGCCATGATGCAACCACTCCAGAGCACACCATAGGAACCCACAACCAACTATACTCTAGATAACATGGTCTATATATACTTTACATGGGATAATACTACACCAGACCCATTTTATAATGCTATAAGGGTGTCTAAATTAGTATAATTGACCAAATCCTCTCCTCAGACCCTTGGGTTACAGTAGTCTCCCCTACGTCGTAGCCCTTCATGAAATGGAAATAGCTTATAAATTGGCCACACCATAGCTAGTTGTCCATGGAAATTCCCCCAATCTCTATGTCACATCCCCCACACCACACTACTACCACCTACAATAAAATAGGTATCCACTCTCCAAATATCTAAAATATTGAAATAAATCGGAAAGGGAGTCTTTTTCAACCCTAGAAAACCTTATATATGGACTACACTAACTCATGAAAACATACATCCCTAGAATTTAGTTCATTTTCCCCTAACAATTTTTTTCCATCTACAAGAGTCCCGATATGTACCTAATGAAAAGGAAAATAAAACAAGAGTCAAGAATTACCTAAAATAAGGTAACAGGATGTTATAATCTCCCCACCATAAACACATTTTCCCCCATAAATCCTATTAGAAATATTCTATATCAAATAGTTGAGTCCATTTCACTCTCCTTAGGTCTTCATGATATGACATCTCATGAAAATAAAAACCATTATTCCATAGAACACATACCAAAGATTTCATATTCCAATAATGAACCTTAGACTCATAATCAACAATCCTAATTGGATTCCCAGTCATGGAATAATTAGGCTCATCATCCAGATATCCCCAAATCAGAACATGAGAACGGTCAAAAAAATACTTCTGAAGTTGTCATACATGCAACACATTATGTATCAATGTCAAATTAGGTAGAAGTTACAACCAATAGACCACTTTTAAAACCTTCCTAATAACCTAAAAAGGTCCCACAAACCATAGGTCATAATTTCCCTATTTCTTGAGATTTTGGTGACCCAAATGAGGTGATAATCTCAAAATCACTTGGTTATAAACTAAAAACTCCAAAAGTAATTGATGATGATTAGAATAGGATTTATACTGGCTCTTAATGGTCACCATTCTCTGATGATTAAACTAAATCTGTATCATCATCTTTTAGACCAAACTCGTTGAAATCAAGGAAATTTCACCAATATCCAATGAAAACAACTGATATTTACAAGATCATCAAAATAATTTCTCAAAAGGATCCATCCGAATTGAATACTAGTAATAGTTTTTATAGGAAAACTTAAATAGTTCCAAAGCGACATCCAAAGATTCCCTAAAGTCAATAATGTATGCCCAAAGTATGGAATACAAAATATGTATAGCTATTTCTTTCTAACCGTCCATATATATATGATATGGAATTCTCAAGACCACATGGGATCCCATTTTCTTCTAGAGGTCTCTCTAAAAATGGGAAGGGTAATATGGATCCCTATAAAAACTATAACAAATGGAACACCAACAAATATAAAAATCTTCTACACATAGAGATATCCCAAATCATTAAATTTGGTTGTATCTTGAATGGGTATAAAGTGAGATGACTTGATCATCCTATTGATCACAACCCATATCAAATTTGTTCCTCTAGGGGTACACACAAATCCAACCAAAAAGCCTAAAGAAATATCATCCCACTTCCATGTTGGAACAATAAGAAGTTGATGAATACCTAATGGTATCTGGTGTTTGGTTTAGACCTGTTGGTAGGTATAACAATGGGAAACAAAGTCATTGATGTCTTTAATCATAATTGGAACTAGAATTATCACCATATCTCATAGAGAATATTTATGGTTTTAAGATTCATTTCATAATAGGAGGAATGAAAATCATCCTTCATAGCCTTTCTCACACGAAAAGGAATAACATGGTATTTTTGGAAACATGGGATACATTATAAAGAGAAAAAATCACAAAAGGTCTATGAACAATAAATAATTTCCCTAATTACATTTAATTTATCATAAAACTATTTCTCATAAAGAATCATCTCAATCAGAAAGGAATCTAACAACAAGCTCACCAAAACAACCTCAAACTCGTTCCCCTAGAATCCTAAAAGTAACTAAGTAATGAGATCAATCAGATTCTACTATTTTAATGATTCATTCATGGATTGGGTTGGATGTTTCCTACTTAAATCCTTAAAAATGAAATTAACCTTATAAGGGGTATAGGTAATATCAAAATTGAAATACTGAAAGTACTCCACCCAATGACTCTAGAGGATATTCAAATATTTTTTAGAGAATATATAACTTAATAATTTATGGTATGAGATAATGGCAAACCTTCCTAAAAAATGTAATTCCACTATCTATGAAGATCATACCTCATAGATGTGAGTTCTAGATCATGAATCAAATAATTATTCACATGTGGATTAAGATTTATGAAATTATAGGCTACAACAATATCACCCTTCATAAGGACACATCCCCAACCTTAACCTGATGTGTCACAAAAGACCCCAGAGCTCTCCCCAACATTTGAAGTTTCAAAACCACCATATAATTCAAAATTAATATTAACACAACAAATTATATCTAATATTATCTATCCAAAATGACCTTCACTCCCTTTCAAGTGACAGTAGTCATTGGAGAATCCAACTTTGAGGAATCTTTCACAAATCGGTGGTGACACCCTGTAAAACCCTAGAATCTTTTAATCTCAAAAACCTTATGTGGTTTATCCCATGTTAGAAGAGATTTCAATTTATCAGGATCAACTTAGAAACCATGTTCCAATATTATGTGTCCCAATAAATTTACTTTCAAAATTCAAAAAACTGCACTATGACATCTTTTCATAAATTATTTTATTTCCCAATATTTATGGAGCTGCTCTCAGATAACACACATGATCCTTCTTGGTTTTAAAGTAAACTAGGATTCATTCAAAAAATACAACCAAGAATGTGTTATGGTACTCATGAAATATCCCATACATCATAGTTATAAAACTAGTAGGACCATTTTTTAGACTGAATGAAATAATAAGATACTAATAATGTTCATACCTACTGCTAAGGTGGTTTTATGAAAATCAGATTCATTAATTTTCAATTGTTGATGATTAGATCAAAGATAAATATTCAAGAAACAATTCACCCATCTCAACTAGTCAAGCAGATAATTAATGTATAGAAATGGATAATTTTTCATTACCATAACTCGGTTGAGTTTTCGGTAATAAAAACATCAGTGAAGGGTCCCATAATCCTTCTTTATAAAGAGAACAGGCATCGCCCAATGTGACACATTTGGGCATATAAAGCCTTTCTCCAATATATTATCCAGCTGGGAAATCAACTCTTTTAATTCATCTAGTTCCATATGGTAAGAGAGAATAGACATTGGTTGAGTACTAGGTACAAAATCAAAAGAAAAATCCACTTATCTTACTGGTGGAATGCTAGAGAAATTAGATGGAAACACATCAACAAACATAGCGATGAACGGAAGGAGAATATAACTCAAATATTACCACTCTAAGAAGAAATAGAAAATCAATATTATCCCACCCAAATTTAGAAAATAAGGTATTTATTTACTCAACCCAGGTAATATTATCCCTAAAAAACATGGCACACCCCATCAGGCATAATAATTGAGACTCATTGAAGATAACTGTCAATTTGGGCCTTACGAGAAATTAGCCAATCCATAAAAATATGACATCAAGAGGTATCATATTGGGAAATAGAAAACTCCAGGTAGGATTAATCATTGGTGGATAGAAAACACAAGAGGGACATAGAATACCCAAGTCTCTCTTCATTATGAGGGGCATAGTAATATCCATCAAATAATTCCAATGATTCATAGGACTATTTTGTTGGTTCACAGTATTAGTTGATAAAAATGAGTGAGATGCACCAGTATCAAATAAATCATTGACTAAAGATGAATCTATAGTGATATTACCTCTCATAGTCACTATACCACCATCTAGTTCTTCTATAAAGTCTTCCACTGTATGAAGATGATTTATTATATAAGTATATGGCTAGGACCCCTTAGTTCATGAAGCATATGATTGTACTGCAATAATTTTTAGTGCTAATGTGTATGTGCCTCTGTGTAGAGAATAAATCAAAAGGCATAACCTTTGTAGGTTTATTGAGTGACCATAAGAACAAATGATATTTGTTGCCTCGGTACAAAAATATCACTAATTCCCATCCTTTATAAAATGAAATAAAGTCAAAGGTTCACTTCCAAAAACCACGGAAGGTATGGAAGGTTCTTTCTATTTATAACCATCACATGGTTCATGAAGCATTAGCTTTTATTTAGAGCCCATATATCTACTAATGGGATGAAAATGAACTCCCGTCAACCCAAACATACTATCTAGGATAACCTCAACATTAACACTCTATCCATGACATCAATATGAGAAGTTAGATTCAAAAAATAAATCCTATGATTAGATATCAAAATAAAGACCTATCACAAATATTTATTTCTTTATCATCTCATTATTCACTACCTTAATAATAAACTAAACACACTCTACAAAGGGGTTTTCATACTAATACATGGTATTTTCACCCTACTGATGGATAAGAAACTCTATAGTTTTCTCCAAGAAAATATATTTTGAATCAAAATAATTAGTGAAAATAATTATAATTTTTTTTAATCTAAACCCTCGTGTTTCTTCATCATCACCATTGAATACCACCATATCCCCGTAATCCCTTAAAGATTAAAGGTAGCATACTTCACTTTGATAGCCTTTTTTGTTTGAAAAAACTTAAAAATAAGTGCAATATTTTTTAACTAATCCTTAGCTGCTCGAGGATCATTCACACCTTGGAAAGTTTGTGGTTTCTGATGAAGAAAATATTTAGCACAATCTATAGATCCATCTCTTAGAGGTTCCACTACCGAAGCCTGGACATGAATGGGTGAAACTACCTATCCATGAGCATGGACAACACAGACCATACTTTGGAAGTAATTATGGTCAACCTGATGATTCACTCACTATAGTTCACTGATAGCTTATTTTTGGGGCCTATTCAAATGTTTTCTCAGACCAATGATACTAAAAACATGGTAATACAACACTAATGGGATCATAAAGGATATATAGATCATCTACTCTAAAAGGGTCGTAAGAATATCATTTCTATAAAACAGATCTCAAGATCATGATTTCAACATAGTTGGATCAAAATCTGGTAAATGTCTAGAAATAAAATTAAATCATTCCTCAAGACACTTTTCCCAAAACCCATAGTAACTTAAGGCTCATTGCGATGAGATACTTATAGGAACTAGCTCATAAAGACCTAGTAAGTCCCATTAATACTACCTCTTGACTACCAAGACAATCCAATTGCATACCAACTTCAAGTAAATATGCACAACCTTCCTTAAATACAATTTTTTCATGAACCATCTCAGATTCCTTAGTACCCTGATACCTAATACAGCACTGACATGGTCCGAAGGGAATTCCTAATCCCCACAGGTTAGAAACATACACCTGGCATCATTTCAAGATTGAGATGGAAAATTTTTTCCATAAAGAATACAATACTATGGAAGGAAAAAAATAAATAATTAGTAAGATAAACACTCCTCAAGGAGAAAGAACCATCATCAAATAGTTAAATCATTACCCAAATAGTACATCAACCTAAAAAAAGTCACATCATCTTTAAGAAAAATCTCAAAACCCTATGTAACAAGTGAATAATGGATTCACTAGTCACTATCATCACTCCAAAGTCTCAAGGATCAAAAAAATACCCCTCTTGCAAGAGTCACTTGTCCTTTACTCAGAACCAGTATAAGAAAATCAATAAATTCTCAAAGGAAAATGTTAGGTGTGAGATAAAATCCAAGTAGGGTCTCACCAAGAGTTCTAAATACAAATCACAAATAGTAAACCAATGAAGCTTTCAATTTCAATAAAACATGGAATAGAATAATATTAATATATTTTATAAAAAAACATGAATTCAATTCAAAAGACAGAAATTAAAACAAAATATAGATTAAATGAACATTTATATAAATCATCCGGCATGAATAAAATAGTTCACAATCAATGGAATGTATAATCCTATAAACAAAAACATAGAACTGTGTACAAAATTCATGTAGTATATTAGTTTCTAGAAATAACATTCTAACACAACTCAATAATGATATCATCTCAAGATAGGTGTTCACAGTCAAATCATTCCCTAATAGAGGAACCCATTACAGGAAGCCTACACCATAATAGGGGCCCCTCATGGAAAATCTTTCCACAATAATTCAGTTATAATTGTCATTGTCAATCAATTGATATGTAGTTAGAGTCCTATCATTCTTTTCCCAGTTACCACTAATTACCTAGGCTAACATTTCCTTTAAAAAATAAATTAATCAATCATGGGATTGTCAATCATTTCAAGTCAGTTCAAAATATAATAACCCATTTCCATTTTTCAACATGTCTTTCTTATTTCAATACCAAATCATAGGTTTTCATCATTTCATGCATTTTAAATAATTTTTCATTTAAATCCATTTTCAAATATCACTCATCAAATAAATTTCTCAAAGCAATCCATATTTCTCAAATCCATCCCACAATTTCAATAGCATTGAAATAGTGGGGTTTCACAATTTTCATGCCATTTAAAATCAAAAAACAAATATTTTCATTTCTAGGTTTTTAATTCAATCAAAAACTCATTTTAAATCAATCAGTAAATTCAAATTTTCAATTTTTGGGAAATTCCATATAGAACCACCTACATTAAATCTTGATATCACATGATCAACACCCATAGTGCAAACGCGAACAAAGAGACAAAGGAAGAAATGATCAAAGAGGAATCCCTATAATCATTATCCATCAAAACATAGAATTATTCAATTAATATCAAGTTGATATATCACTCTCTAAGAAGGAGAGAAAAGAAAATAGAGGATTTATAAATGAGGATATATCCCTTATCGGAGAGGAATCAAACACTTCCACTGAAGCTTCAATCCAAGAAGAATGGAGTTAGGAGAGTCTAAAACACCTCTTGGGATCCTTCAAAAGAAAAATGTTCAAATGAGTTTCGAGTGTGGTAAGTAGTAGTTTAAAATGATTTTGGGGGCATTTATGTCTCTAAAAACATAAACCATACCACATCCCCCATAACCTTGGAGCATCCCTATCAAAAATGGCTAGTCCATGAAACAACCACCTAGACCCTGCTGCAGCCACCCCCATCCAACTAGCCTCTACAAACCATGATGTAGATATACTTTACATGGGATAGGGTCTACCATGTGGTAAGTATGTATAAATTGGAAGAACCAACCATGAAAACAAAACTAGAGTCAAGAAGTACCTGAAATAAAAAAAATGGGATGTTATGAAGATAGATTTTCAATTCTAATAATTAATTGAATACACGTGTTCAATCATTGTTCTTTGATTTTCTGGGGGAATCCACTTCACGTTCTCCCCAGAAAAGGTTTCTCATAAAAATACTTGTAAATAAAAATTATTTTTATGTACATTATCAGATCTTAAGTGTGTTAAGGATATTATGATAAGATCCCTGAACCCCCCCCCCCCAATTCCACATGTTCTTATACCATATCTCTAAGATTTTTTTTACTACTAGGGAGGCTTGGTGTCATCATCCAAATAATCCTCCACCAACTTGTCCCTAAAAACACCCCTAGGGTGATAATAATCTTCTATGGGAGTGTCTATTATGCCAAAAAATTAAAAATAATTATTATTTTGAACCCTAAAACACACCTATGAAGGTGAGCCCCTATTCTAATTTAAAATGCTTTCAGTTGGGTCACTTCAAAAAGATCCATAATTATCAGTAACATTTGTATTTCTCATAATGTTAGGAGAGAAACATTTTAGCAGCTCGATCAAGATTTCTATATTTCTATGTGAGTACGATATCTTTCTCTAGCTTCTTTTTCCCTTTACGATCTCTTAAGTGTAACAATTTTTTATCTTACAACAATAGAAAATCAATTTCAGCCTATGCATTCTGGTTCATAATCAGAGACATCAGGACTATCATCCTCATTAATTATCCCTACTAAAAAACCTTAAAGGAAGTTTGCTTATCTTTATCATCCTCCCATGATCAATCTCTATACTGGGAGTTAAGACTATAGGAAGTCAATGTCTTAGGTTTAAATATTGGAGTGGCACCACATTTTTTTGGTCAAAAAGGACCTACTTCTAAAAAGACTCAAATTGAGCCATTTTAGTGGTATTAAATTTAATATTATAATTTAATAACAAAAAATTAATAATTAATATTATTATTATTATTATTTATATAATTAATATAAAATATAAATTAATACTTAATACTTAATATTTAATAATTATGAGTTCATAAAAATTACTAACAATAAATCATTAATAATATATAATTAATAATTAATATGATAATTAATAATTATTAATAATTAATAATAATTAATATTAATATTATTAATTCTTAATAATTAATAATTAATAATAATAATTAATAATGTTTTATTATTAACAATAATTATTAAATATTATGAAATAATTATTTATAATTTACAATTGCTAAATATTATTAATTATTATTTATTACTAATAATTAATAATTATTATTAATTAATATTATTCATTATTATTTATTATTTTTAAATAATCCAGGGTTGGAGCCCATTTATTAAGAAATAAATATTAGAATAGAATCCAAAATGTTGGGATTAGACAAAGAGAAACAACCCTCATCATTTTCATACACTAAACAAAAGTTATAATCCAAGTTCTTTTTTAATCCTAGTATGAATGTGAACACTCTCATTGTGACAACCACCTCAATTAATTCTGTTATGCCCACATCTCTATCCCTTTGGGTGGTGGCATCTTCTCTAAGTCTTCACATGTTTCTAGTGACCATTAGAGTCTCTTGAATCCTTAATTCTCTCTGATACACATTCCATGGCATCTTCCTAAACCTAATCCCTCTTAGAGAGATCACTGAGTAGGGAATATTCATTTCCCCCACCCTTCTTCATGGGATCCCCATCCTTCACATTCTCATGTAAATAAAGATAGTCAAATAGATTGTAAGTTTTGACCTTGATAAACACCTTAATTTTTTTCTACCCATCATTTCCACCTTTACTCTTGCTCGGCTACATAGAACCAACAACCCATGACTTCCCTGGCCCTTCCATAGGAAAACTAGATATAGCCTGATACTTTGAACTTGCTCTCAAAATATCACTACATTCATTTGATCCTAGGGTATCCAATAATGAAATCTTAAAAGATAAGGTTCTCTTGAATTATCATTCATTTCTAGGCATTGGATGACAATATTTTTTCCTCTTTCTGCAATTGATGATCCACTTATACTTGGATTTCAAATTACAATTAATTTTGGACATCCTCATCATTAGAATGATGTATATCATCTTCCACGTCATACCAATTACCATGTATCTTCCCAGAAATCATTACCAAATAATATTTTACTTGGTAACCTATTGTAACCTATTGAAGGAACTTCTTCTTGAAATATAGGCTTATTGACAAAGACATGCATTGCTTCCCCTAGAGCACACCCAAATTGGGTTTGAGCATACCCCCAAAGTTTGATCTAACTAAGGGTTACTAAGAGCTTGAAATATTATCATTGGTTCATTTATAATTTCATATATATCAACAGAAACCATAACATCAATAAAAGTTATTAGTGTAATAAGATTACCCTACAGTGCATCTTTCCCCACCAGTTAATTTTAGAAATGGGTTATTTTAATTTTCAATTTTTTTGGGTTAGTTTTTTTTATGTTGTTATGTGGGATGGTTGAGCATAAAATGAATTAATTCTTGGCCATTTTGGGAAAAATTGTCATATGAATTAATGCTCAGCCGAGAGTACCATTTCATTTCTTACTCTTTTGGTATTATTTAGTTATATATATATATATACAAGAAAATAAAAATGTATTTAAATTAAAGTTTATTATTTTTATTTTTAGTTTTATATATATATATATATATATAATTGAATAGTGTTTAAAATACTTATTTTTTGTTTATAATTATCAATATTTAAGTAATTTAAAAATAAAACTAAAACTCCACTAAGGACACCCTTTTATAGGGGAGGGGGCCTTGACATTCCTTATGGATTTTCCATGTGGGATTCGTTTTCACTCTTCCAATGTTCTAATAGTAATGTTTTAAAAACAATAATATAAAAACAATAACATATAATTAAAA
Organism: Viscum album; assembly: GCA_963277665.1. NCBI lineage: Eukaryota > Viridiplantae > Streptophyta > Magnoliopsida > Santalales > Viscaceae > Viscum > Viscum album. Next base: position 1,156,166,884 of record OY728134.1, on the reverse strand, counting down.
ATACAACTAATTAAAATAAATTGAATTTAATATGAATAATAAAAAATATTATAAGTAAAATTTAATAATACAATTAATACAAATAATATAATTAATAATTATTATGAAAAATAATAATTAAAAATTAAAAATATTATTAAAAATTATATATTAGTTAGTTATAGGTATAGTTACAATAAAAACACACACCTCACACGCACAGGCCGGAAACACATGTAATATCCCTCTAAGGGGATAACTCACCCATTGACCCCTTTATTTATTATATATATAGAACTGCAGGACACTTATAATTTTTGGCCTGATGGCCCACATATTTTTAAAGGCCTAAAGTCCCATTCAACATGGTTCATGGTCCATGTTATTCTACACTTGATTTGTGTGTTCATTTCCAACTATTACCAATCTTGGAAGTATATCCCAGATGCCCTTCATAATAGTAGAAACACTCAAAGAATCCATCATCGCAACCCCTAAGGTGAATGGCTACTGGCCAAAGAAACACCCCCCATCATCGCACCTAAGGTAGACATCCTCCGTATATGTCTTCTATCCAAAGTCCTGTAAAAATGTGGACAACAGATGCTCAAGGATAGCCTCTCAAAGGCCTATGTGGGAATAATATCTAAGGATCACTAACAAAAGACCCCAGCTTCATTGCCACTCACACACACCTATACTGACTGCCACTTATTCAGCCTGAATGTCACGTATTGATTGCCTCACCTACACATCATCCCTACCTCCCCAGTTGAGGCCACCACCATCATAGGTTCCCTTTATTGATGCCTCTCTCACACTCATAGATAAATGGGTGTTTTTTATTTTTTTTATTTAAGGGGATTAGGGAAACTATATTTAGGGATATAGGTTTACTAAGCCTCAAATCATGTGGGGTTTTGGGATTTAATTCCTGAAACTCCAAGTCGATTGGCATTGAGCTTCCCACTAATTCCCCAATATCATACCCCACCCCCTTATATGTATATAATCATAATAAATATATATAATAAATTAACAAATATACATAACAAAACTACACATGATAAATTATTTATAATATATTTCTAATTATATAATTATAAATCTAATATATTTACATATACATTTAAAATATATTAAAATTATATATAAATTTATTTATTAAATATATATTTACAGTTATAAATAAATATAATTATAAATATGTAAGTAATTATAAATTTATATACAAATATAATTATATAACTATAATTATAAAATATATATAATTATAAATGTATATTTATAAATACGAATTTATTTATATAAATATATAAAAATAAAAAATAAAAATATTTTATTTATAATATATTTATAAATATATTTATAATTATATAATTATAAATTTATTTATAATAATAAATATTATAGTGTTATAAATATAAATATATTTATAATTATATTATTATTAAAACATATTTATATATACATTTAAAATAAATATATATATATATATACATTTCAAATAAGTTTATATATAAATTTAAAATATATTTATAATTATATAGTTTAATATACATTTAAACACCTAATAATCTTAAACTTAATTTTATTATATATATATATATATATTTATTTATTTATTTATTTAAAAATAAGAAATTATTTACAATTATATTTATTAATATGTCTATAATTATATAATGACAAATCTAATATATATATATATATAAATATAATCATATAATAATTATAATAAATTTATAATTGTTATGAAACATTATTAATATATGTCATAATTATGACAATAAAGACGACTCCTCAATTCCCAATTAATTTACCTCTTAATGGAAAAACTTCCATATTCTCACCATTGGATCAGATCTCATGTACTCTATAAATACGGTGATATGCTAATAAAATTGTGAGGGACTTTTGGCTCAATATTGTGTTCTTTACTTCTTGTATTTCTCATGTATTTGTTTTTCCATTTTTTATTACCATCATTATACATAAACTCGTTGCTCACTTAGTCAGTGCTTTTTTGTGCCACATGGTTTGACCATTTTTAAACCCACATCCCTATATATAGTTGTCTTAAATCCCTTAAATAAAAAAACCACATCTGCAAATTTATCCCCCCCTGTTGGGGCCACCACCAATCTGTTGTCGCCACATCGGCACAGTTTTTCCACCTCACCTACACAACACCCGCCATCTAAGCCACCACCATCATCAGTTCTTTTTTCCTCGCCTGCGCATTTCCCCCCATTAAATCCACTGCAATCATTGGTGCCCTAGATTTCTTTGCTTCACCAGTATAACGCCTCACATTGGGACCATAACCATCACCGATGCCTAATCCATTTTTTCCTTGAATGCTTAGTTCCCTCGTAGTTTAGATCAGTTCCTTCTCCTTGCTCGTCCCTACAACAAGGATACTCTAAACCACTTCTCATAACATTAGTCATGGGACTAACAAATGTTGATTTCATTTGACACTAGCCCATAATAAGAACCAACCCAATTTAATTATGGCACCAAATAAATGTTTCTTCTTGGTTTTGAGACCCAACTTACCAAATACGGTTGAATATTTTTCAGAACTTAATATGAATTGATGCTCTTCCATTTCTGAAAAAAGAAACAGATAAATTGATGCTCGACCAAGACCATCAATTCATTTGATTATTTTACAGTATTTTTTTTAGTTTTGTAAATATATATATATAGAGGTTGGGTTGAATCCCCATTATTAAAGAATAATAAATAATTTTAATAAAGGAAAGGATGGGGTTATACAATAAAACTTTTCCTCAACAACAAATAAAACCAATAAAGAGCAATAAAACACACTAAAAGGCTACCTATAGATGTCATACAAGAATATCCATATAAATACCAATGTTTTTCAGATACTAAATTTGGTACCAAAATCGGAAAGTCATTTTTTAAATATCACCAACCTTCTCTACCACATGAGTGTGCCTCTCCACTACGTCTTAGCTTTCTATTGGGTCTAACCATCGGATGAATCATTTTTTCCCTCTATGAAGGCAAAAACAATGTCGAAAGTCATAAGAACTATATTATGAGACACATCATTTTTAAGACAATAAAAATATTAAGGATAAGAAGAAGTATACAAGGTATCATTCACATGTTTTCCCAAGATTCCTTTAGAGAGGGTTCTTGTTTAAGAGGTATAATATTTAGTAAAGAAAAAGAATTAGATGTAAAAACATGGTTCTTCTCACTATTACTCATTTATGTACCATGATTATATAAATCATTCAATTAACGGTTTGATGAATTACCTACCATCATATCACATGATGTAATAAATATACCTTTAGGATGTATCAAGGATGTATCCATACTTAATGAAGCTCCCTTGATCAGATAACCAGACTATGCAATGGACTACCCATTAGGAGAACCTCCCTTGGATCCCTCCTACATGGTGGAGAAAAAATAAACTGAATGAATTAAAAATTCCCCATCTTATTATCCTAAAACAATGTTGGGGATGAACCCTTTTATTATTTGGAGTCTTACCAGAAGCACAGGCCACTTTCATCTTACCGTTTTAACCCTTAGAAGTGACCAATTTATGTTCTAGCTATAATTTTTGATTATCCATATATTTAAATTCAATCTCACAGTCTGATTGACCATCCAAATATTCATCATACATATCATCCTCCAATTCATGAGCAAGTAAATCTTCAAAAAATGGGAGAACTTGGCTCCTCTGCCACTGCATCATCCAAACAACTACATTACTGAGAATGTGTCAATCTACTACTCAATTCTTCCATCTAAAGGGCCAGAAGTGTTTAACCACTGGAATCCTTACATTTTTCAATTGATAGATGGTGATAATACAAGGAGAATAAACCCCTTCCACTAGTAAAGGATATTTATTTACCTTTGGGAGAGAATCCTCATGCAAAGAACCATCATGAACAACAACCTCCTCTCCAAGATCTACCCAATACTTTGAATTCTGACTAAGTTATGGATCCCTGGATGGTTTATTTCCACCCTTATCCACATAGAGATACCCCTTTCCAAGACCAGGCCCTTTTCCACCATTCCAAGCTTGTGATTATTTCCCATAATAGAACATTGTACTTCTAAAGAACCAAAATACTTCCCCTTGGATGTTTCATTTTCAAACCTATATTTGTGTAATGGAATCAAGTTAGTATGTATATTTGAAACCTTACCCATTTATTTTATATTAAAAACTTTGGAAAAATGTTCCATCAATCCACAATCCTCATTGTAGATATTCTTGCGTCAATCCTCCATCGAGTTCCCAATAACGTTATAGAAAACAAAAAAAATTGGATGCTTCCCATACTCAAGAATAATGTTAATATATACAGTGGGAGTAAAGAGAATAAAATTTTCAATGAGAGTGGAAAAATTATCTACCTCAAAAAATATTTTAAAAAATTACCAAATTAAATGTTCTCTGTCTAACCATCAAGGTGGATATGCTCCCCAATTGTCAAGACAATAACATATAATATCTTTAGATGTTAAAGGATCTAATCAAGACCATATAACCTAACCCTAACATGTGGAAAAGAATTATTCGCTTGAAATACATTGGATTCTTGAGACCATTCATGATGTTTGAGTGAGCCATATGCTTCAAGAACATAGATCTTAAACTCTACACTCATAGCCTATATTTTTCAAAGGAAAAATGCAATGGAAAAATCCATGACCTAAGGAAACATACCTCCAATCAAATAAATCCAAAATAATAAAAACCATATGAACCAAATCCTTAATTCTCCATCTATTTCCACCATTAGAAATGATGATCTTTACAATTAGAGAATTTTACACATGGATAACATCTCTGAAAGAGCCTCTGGATTAGCTTCAACATGAGACAATGATCCAATCCTAAGGATTATTCCAGTAGAGGAGTCCCTGAATGATGTTATAGGATGTCTACCAATATCCTAACTAAATTTCAGTGGTGCACTCGATCTACCATCTAGAGTCAAATATCCTTTTATGACCTCATATCATCCATGGAAGCTGAAGGTTCTTCCTGATAAGGCTCTTCCTATAGAATACTAAAACCCAAGAAGTGGGGTCAATCCATGGTTTTAGAAGAACTGTAATCGCCATCAACTTCTCCACAATATATATATATATATATATATATATATATTTATTTATTTATTTTAATTACAATTTTTTAAAATTTATTTATATTATATATATATAATAAAATTTTAAACAATATTTTAAATAATTATTTTTATTTTGAAATTACCATCAATAAAGTAATTCTATAATAAAACTAAAAACCTCACCCATGATACCTTTTTATAGGGGTGAGGACCTTGAAATCCCTTATGGATTTTCTATATGGGATCTGATTTCACTCTTATAATATTCTAATAATAATAAGTTAATAATAATAATAATACTAAAATAATAACATATAATTAAAAATACACCTACTTAAAATAAATTTTAATTAGTATTTAAAATAAATAATATTAAAAATAAAATGTAATAATATAATTTTTATATTTAATAATTATTATGGAAAATAATAATTAATAATTAATAATATTATTATTAATTAGTAATATAATTTTTAATTTATAATATTATAAATATAATTGAATGGAATGACCCAATGGCCTTAAATTTTTATTCATATTCCAAGATAATATTATTTCTAACTAGGTTGAGAGAGGACCCTTACATGAACCGGAGGCCTAGAGGGACAAAGCCTGAATTACATGTCCTAGAGACCGAGAGGGAAAAACCATTTTATCAATTTAAATGTCTAGACTACACTAGGACAACTCATCCCAATACTTCTTCAAATCAACATCAAGACCGCCACCTTAACATTGATACCAACATGTAGTGACCATATGCATTGCTGCATGGGCCGATGGTATGAAATCCATATGCCTCCTCCAACCCTTGGTTTCAGGTGGATCCACCTTGGTGACTACTTCTACTCTGATCTATCTTCTCAGGGATACTGTAGTAAGTTGGATCTATACTACTTCGTGGAACATATGCCCTATGGATCGAAGGACTTTGATAGAACAAAGTCCCTATGAACTATTTTTATGGCCTAAAAGCCCATTCAGGATGAGTATTATTACTACTAAAGTACCCTACTAGAGTACCTTCTATAGAACATTCACTACTATAGTGTTACAGTACTGATACAGTACCCATGGAAAATTTCCAACACCCAAATTTGAACTTGGATATGATGCTGGATTTTAGGGACTCTTTACCACTCAAGTAAGCCCCCAACTGCATATTATTAATATAATTAATATAATAAATAATTATCTTATATATTAATTAACAATTAACAATATATAATTAATAATAAACTATTAATGAATAATAATTAATTAGTAATAATTAATAATTAATAGTAAATAATAATTATTAATAATTAATCATTGATATTAATTAAATAATAATTACTAACATTTATTAATAATTTCTAATAGTTATTATTAATTTATTATTAATTATTATTAATATTTATTAAATAATTTTTCGATATTATTAATTTTTACTTATTTATAATTATAATTAATTATTAAATAATAATTATAAATTATTATTAATCATTATTAATTATTAATAACCATTAATATTTATTATTAATTAATATTATAAATTATTACTAATTATTAGTAATTATTAATAATTATTATTATTAATTCCTAATTATTTTTATTAATTATTATTATTATTATTATTATTATTATTATTATTAGCCTTTTTTGTGGTTGAGTGGTATTTGTCGCTGGTCTCTCCATCGAAGAGATCAGGGTTTGAATCCTAACAGCCCGCTAAAGATGATTTATGATACAAGTTCTAACACATACAGGCAGTGATGTATGGAGGTGATGCAATAGTGATGCGAGAATTGGTGTAGACCCATGCAGTGGCCTTTGGGCTACCGGGCCTTTGGTCTAATCAACGTAATGCACTTACTATGGAATGGATCAAAATTTAGAGGGGATGTGATATTTCCTTACAGGCCCATGGGTATGTGTTGTTGTCTTTGCTTGTAACCTCCAAGATCATAAATGGTTAATTATAAATTATTAAATATTACTAATTATTATTGATTATTACTAATATGATTAATTATTAATTAGTTTTTAATTATTGTTAAATGTTATTAACTATTATTATTAATTTTTAATTATTATTTATCATTATTATTCATTATTACTACTTTTTATTAATGATTGTTAATAATTAATAATATTTAATAATAATTTGTAATAATTACTAATAATTATTATTAATTGTTAAGAGTTGATTATTATAAAATATTATTTAATTTTTACTAATTATTACATTTTAATAATTATTATTAATTATTAATAAATATTATTGATTGTTATTTATTATTATTAATTTTGTTTATTGTTTTTATATTTATTTTCAATTATTATTAATTATTATTTGTTATTATTTGTTATTATTATAAATTTTTAGTAATTATTATTAAGATTAATTTATTCACTTGGTATGATTCAGCCATGAGAGTTTCCCAACGGTGATATCAGTGATGGTTAGGGTTTCCTTAAATCCATGGAGATTTGATATTTTCTAGGGAAACAATTGTTGTCGGGAGGCACTTCTCAAGAGCTGAGAGATCTAAGGTCTCTTTGTATGAGATCCTTGAACCCTCAGTCGACACTAATAACGAGACAGATTATATTACAAGAAACACCAAGGGATCCTTTGATCTTGGGACTCATTTCTTCTCTAGGTTTTGGGAAGCGGAGGGGGATATGGTTCAGAGGAAGGGAGATATTTCTCATGTGGTCGCAAATGCTGAATCTATTTTAGATCATCTTGAGCTAGGAAAATTTTTTATCATTGCTCATTGATTGTGTTGTCATAACATGTCAAATTTATTATGATATAAAGATGATTTATAATATAGGGAAGACCCTAGGTCATCTTTCAAGGAGAGTTGATAGGTTTAGAGTGTGTATTATTAATAAAAAATACTAAAAGAGGGGGTGGTTTTGAAAACAGTTTTAAGAAAATAACTTAATTTAAAGAGGTAAATAGTAGAAAAACCCAGTGTATTTTGAAAAATATGAGATAAAGGGTTTATTTTTATTTCACTACACACACTTCAATGTCATTGTTCTAATAGATTCAATTGGGTTTGGAGTAATTCTTTGGTTGAAATTAATTGGAATCCCAATTAAGTCCTAATATTTTATTTTAATGCTTGAAGAACCTAACATTGACATAACAATCATATTTAAAAGGTTTATAAATTTTTAATTGAATAAGATATTCCAAATCAGATTTAAAAAACAAGAAAGTGGTTAAGAAAAGGATTCTTATGTTGTCCAATCAGAACAACACAAGTCATGCACTCAAAACCTCAAACTGATCGGTTAAAAATTAACAACATATCAATCACATACATCAAAATAAGCATTAAAATATGAAATAATGAAAGATACATGGAATTAAATGTTTTAACACCCAAATTACTCCACACCAATAGCAATATATATGTTTCAAAACTCCCTTGACATATTTGTATCTCCCTCGCAACAAATGTCCATCGTTTAGCCTCACATTGAGAGGAGGAGGAAGCTCAGGTGAATCTCCTTCTTCATCCTTGATCCCCCTATGAGGATAGGAGAGTCCAGAACTTTTTTCATGAGGAGATGAATCCTCTAAAACTCCAAAATGGAAGCACTAAACTCCTTCTTTGAACTTTCAAATGAGGTTCCCATGGTGCCCTTTTATATACAAGATGGGAAGTGGTTTTGGGCACCCAGTTTTGGTTATAGCACTTGTATCTCAGTTTTGGACCTGTTAAAGGTCATATCAAGAATTGTAAAGAAGAGTAGAGATATTGGATAGAATCTTGAATAACTACATGTCAAATTTCAAGCTATTTGATGTCTTTATTTGGAGATATTGTCAAAATAAAGAACCTAACTTTTGAATTCGTATAGATTCAGTTCCCTAGAAAGATCTGTTTGAATGGGCTACCAGAAGACCGAATTGGATTTGGTTGTGTTGAGATGAGTTCTAGCCCACGGATTTTTGGATCATCTCATAAAATTTATGTCTATTTGGATTCATGGATTTCGTAGACCATGTAAAAAAGTGGACATATGACCTAGGGATTCCATGCAGTTTGGCCCATTTTCTTTCTATATCATCTTCGGCCCTCCAAATCACATCTTCTACAATTAAATCACCAAAAAAGTAAAATATCCCATTATAAAAGTTGTAAAAATAAAATTATTTAACCAATCATGATGTTCAACTTTTTATTAAATTTTTAATTTACAATACCAAAAAAATTAATACACTAGTGTAAGGGTGAAATTAAGCAACGGATCATAGTGAAATCATGCCCCAACACCTAAACATTTGCAATCCTGGGAAAATTCACATTTCTAAAATGATGCATGTAGATATTACCAAAATCATGAAGATTTAACATTCAAAGAAAAATTAATTCATGATATCAATGTGGTCAATGAAAAAATCACACAAAGGAGTTATTCTCAGTGATCATAGAAAAATATGTATCATAAATTGTATAAGAAAAATATTCAAGGAGATAAATGATAACAATTTTAGAGAATTATTAAAAGGTAAATAATTTCACTAACTCTCTATGTGTGTGTTTCAAAACCATTCCATGTAATTATTTCCTATTTTTATCTTGAAAATATAATTTATTTTAAAAAAATTCTGCTTAAATGATTATTTGTACTGCATACTTTGCAATAAAATTCCAGAACCACTCAATTATGCATTCCCAAAAGTCAAAACTTAAACACCAAACCTAGATATCCCCATATGTTGTACATTTCATCAATACCTCTATTTATTATTATTGTTGTTTATTTTCAAAAATTGATCATGGAACAAATACCACACTCATCACTCAACCATTATTTGATTTCATCACGACAATAATTGTAATAGTTATAACATAATTATAGGTCAAGGAAGGGCAGTTTTTGACCTTCCCAATATACAACCCATATTTTATTTTATTTTTTCTTTATGGTGTAAAATAATCAAATAATAGGTAAAAACGCATAGGTCAATCTGGTATAATAAAGAAAATGATTGAATAAGGAATGAACGTATGGAAAAAACATTTTTCAAAGATAATAAATATTAACCTAACTTATATTTACATTCTATTAAGTAAAAAAATACAAAATTCATAGTTGGGTGAAAATATGTGTGGAGATATTTAGTGACACAATTTTCCCATAACTTACTCACACAAAGGGTAACACTCTTATCAATGCTTTCAATGTGATACAACCATTTATATCATTGAAAAACAACAAATTTTATAAAAAAAGGCACACCTTAATCTTGCATTCATGCTAAAACACACATTTCATCATTAAAACAAAAAAAATATGTTAAAACCACATGAAATAGGGAAATACCTCATGGATTTTCAATAACTTTCTTGATTAAGTGGGCATAATTCTCCATGATAATGTGGGCATCAAAAATTATCATTCTACACAAAACTGAGGGGAGAAGGGGGGAGGTAAAAAATACTATTAAACAATAAAAAGATAGAAAAAGAATAAAGATGATAAAAAATCAAAATTAACCTAGGAAAGTGAGAAATAGTAAAAATACTTTCCAACAAGAAAAAAAGAAAAAAAGGAAGAAAGATGATTGAAAAATCCCAACTAACTTAGAAATATACCCATCCCCCCACACCTAGAGTATGTAGAGTCCTCACTAAAATAAAAAAGAATGTGGGAAGTAAGGATGAAACCTTGTGGGTTTCATTCCTAGGTTCCTCCTTTAACTTGGAGTCCCTCTATCGATGACTCTGAAATGGCTTCATGTAAGTGCTTCAACCACTTCCCATTGACAGTGAAGGTTTTTTTGTTTCATTATTCTAAACCTAAACAACATCAAATGGATAAAAATTAGTAATAGTGTATGGTCCAAACCAGCAGGAACAAAGATTACATGGATGTAACTTCATCCTTTCATTGTAAAAGAGGAACTTATGCCTAAAGTGTAATTGAATATGAAGGATGAGATGTTCATGGGAAACCATGGTTTTCAACTTATAGATTCGAGATTTCTCATAATAATCTATACACGTTTCCACTAGCTCCTGAATATATAGCTTCATATGAGCACCTACAACAGAAAGATTAAAATTTCATTGTTTAATGGCCTAGTAGGCTAGGTTCTCTATATCAACAGGGATGTGAAAAATCTTTCCAAACACAATCTCATAGGTTGTAATTCTTATTGGAGTTTTAAAGGCATTAAAGTTATCCCATAATGAATTATCGAGTTTAAGACTCTAATATTTTCTATTGGATTGAACCATTTTTTCTAGATTCTATTTTACCTCTCTACTTGACACCTCATCATGACCATTTTTTTGTGGGTGATAAGTAGTATACACTTGTTTCACAACCCCATACTGACATAAACCTAATTACATTGTTCAATTAGATGAATGAGAACCCTGGTCACTGAAGAAGAACCAAGGTAATCCAAACCTACAGAAAATTTGTGTTTGAAAAAAATCCAAAAATGGTGTTTAAATCATTTTTCCTCATGAATTATGATTCTACCAATTTTGAGATGTAATCAAATGCCAGAATAATTTACAAGTTTCCAAATGAATTGTAAAATGTCCCTATAAATTCAATGCCACTTAAATAAAAAATTTCATGGAAGAAAAAGGGTTGTTGTGGAATTTAATTCCTATAAGAGGAATTTCCCATTATTTGATAGTGAGGAATATATTTATAGAAATCATGGGAATCCTGAAATAATTTTATCCAAAAGAGACCAGAATTGAGGACCTTGTGAGCAGTCTGTTGGGAGATAAAGTAGCCCCCATAAGAAAAAGTGTGATATAACCTAAGGACATACTGGAACTCACTATCGAGAACACAACACCTAATTATTTGATCAATACATGTGAACCAAAGGTAGGGGTCATCCCAAATGTACCAACGAAACTCATTTTTTAGATAGTCACCTCGATTTTTTGTTGAAATCAGTTGGAATGCACGATGCTACCTAATAATTTATAATTCTTTCATACCAAGGAATAACATGTTGCACTTTGTATAATTGGTCATCAAGAAACATGTCATTTATTGTAATACTTGGGGATGAGTCAATGTCCAAGGATGTGAGGATCTGACTGATATGGTCAACCACCACATTATCTTCTCCTTTTTTATCTATAATTTCTATATTAAATTCCTGAAGGTGGAGAAACTATCAAATGAGATGTGGCATGGATTTTTGTTTCTTAAAGAGATACCAAAGGGTTGTATGGTCTAAGAACACACTCACTTTGGAACCTAAAAGGTATGATCTGAATTTATCCAAGGAAAACACAATGGAAATGAATTCTTTTTTAGTTATGGTATAGTTTTCTTGGGCAGTGTCTAGTGTATGTGAAGCATTATCTATGACATGTGGAGCTTGATCAACCCTTTGTGATAAGACTTCCCAAACTGCATAGTTAGAGGCAAACTGCATGACCTCAAATGGTAAATCGCACCAAGGGGGTTGTATTACCAAGGGTGAAACGAGAATCCATTTCAATTTATTAAAATACTCATTACATTATTTTTTCGAATACAAATTCTTTTACTTTGTGAAGTAATCGGGATAGGGGGAGTGTAATTTTACTAAATTCATGAATAAAATGACGGTTAAATCCAACATGACCTAAGAAATACTAAACATCTCATAGATGTTTTGGGAATAGTAGGGAGGAAATGACATCCACATTGGATTTATCTACTTGGATAACATCCCCAAAAATGACATTCCCCAATACTATACATTTTCACACCATGAAATGGCATTTTTTATAACCTAATACGAGGTTCTTTTCAATAAAGTGATGTAATACTGAACTAAGGAAACTCAAAAATTTATCAAAATAGGTTCCATAAATAGTGAAATCATACATAAATACATACATAAAATTCTCTAGGTAATGAGAAGAAATACTAACAATGCATTTATAGAAAGTACCTAGGGAATTGGACAGACCAAATGGTATCCTCCTATATACAAATGTGTTGAAGGGGAAATTGAAGGTTGTCTTTTCCTAATCCTCAGGGGAAATATGGATATGAAAATATCCTAAATACCCATCAAGGAAATAGTAGTGGTACTTCCCTACTAGACACTCTAGCATCTGGTCAATGAATTGTAATAAGAAATGGTCCTTCCTAGTGGGTTGGTTTTTTCGGTGATATTCTATATAGACACGCCAACTATTTTTCACACATGTTGGAACCAATTCCTTGTTTCCATTTTTTATTACTATTAGACCAATTTTTTTAGGAAAAAATTTCTCTAGACTGACCCATTGGCTATCAAAGATGGGGTAAATGATTCCAAAAGACAATAATTTTGATACATCCTTTTTAACAACATCAAGGAGGTTTGGGTTCAGTTGACATTGGTCCTGGTTCACTAGCTTAACATCATAATTTATCAGTATATGATGTGTGCAAATTGATGGTTTAATAATAATATTAGCATGTTTCCATTACAAAGATTTTTTATAATCCCTTAAAAGTTCAACCTGTCACAATTCATGCTTAGGAGGGAGTGAACTTACAATGATGATATGCATCTTGTTTCTATGCTCAAGAGAGGAATATTTTAAATATTGAGGCAGTTTTTTTGGTTCCAATTTAGGGGACTTTATATTTATGAGAGTGAGTGTGAATGTGAGAGGTTTCTTATCTCATCAAACTACTTAATGGTAACATCCTCAGATGACGAATAAGCTTTTACAAGCTTAACAGTATCATTTATGGTTATAGGATCCTCAATTCTCATGAAATTATCAATTAACAAAAAATTCATGTCATTTTTCTATACCACTACAACATTCAATGCATGATTCATTATATAAAATTTCAATCAAGGATGAAAACTCAGAATAAGGGATAAGGTGAATGAAATGAAGTTTGTTTATAGGGAGTACATCAATTGAATTAATAAAATAGAGGAATGTTCTTTTGAGGGGTTCTTCATGGAATCAATGATGTAGAAGTGGACAATTTCACAACCAAAATCCCTAGATAATGTACCATTTTGGACATTAGTTATGGTTTTGGTAGTTTTTGGGAAAGGTATCCCTAATATAATTTGGTAGTGTCCATTCATCCTATAATATTCCTTTTTTTAGTACATAAAAATCATCCAAAAGAATTAAAAAATTTACCCTCACAATAACATCCTCAAACAAACCAAAAGGGTGTGATGTACTCAGATTTGTGATATGAAAAAAAATTCATGTGGGATTCAATTATCTGACCTGTAATGAAGTGTAAATGGAGTGAGGCATCACATTTATATAGGAACCCAAATCAAGCATAGCATTGGAAAAGGAATAATCCCCTATGGTTCATAGAATTGAGAATGTTCTAGGATCATTACATTTGGTAGAAAGTGATGGCTCTGTCAATGATGAGACATTCCACCCCAATCTCACTTTTAATCACCTCGAAGTCTCCTTCGGTGTGTACACATCTCCTTGAGAAACTTTTCATATCATATAATTTTCTTTATGGCGCCAATCAAGGGGATGTTAACCTACAATTTTTTGAAAGTTTCAATAATTTCGTTATCAAGTTTAGTTTTTTTATTGGTTAGGTGGAACTTTGTGGAAATGGAAGAGGAATGGTTTGGCTTGGTGTTTCATAAAATGAAACACACTTTCCTTTTCTGTGGCTTCTCTTAGGATAATGTTTTTCCTCATTTGGACCATTTTTAGTGGTTATGATGATGGTTTTATTATGATTGTATGTCAATATTGGAGGGGTCATTTGACATTTTAGTTGAGTTCCACTCCAAAGGGAGATGGCACATACATTCTCCTTATCCCTAGGGTTGACTATTGGTTAAGAGGGTAGTTTACCTGACCCATGACTTCAAATATTCCCCCACTGAGTTTGAGAGTCATCTTAATTGAGTTTTTAGCTCTTTCATTACAGCTTGGGTGGGGTTTTGGAATTATAGATTATTTATATACATTTTTTTCATCATGTCTTCTAGGCTAGTCTCGACTTTTGGAGGGGGTTGTTAGAAATGCCTTTGTGGTGGTTGAGGATTTGTTGGTGGTGGTGGTTGAAAACACTGCCTTGGTTGGTTACATGGTTATTGATGTTTTCTTTAATACCCCATTTCCTATTGGATTGGTTGTATTCTCATCTATGGTTGAATGGACATTAAGGTTCTTCCCTAAATGGTTTGTTATAGGGGTGTTCTGGAAATATTTCCTCACAAATCTCAGATGTTTCTCTCAATTGAGGGAATTGGTCTGAATAGTGTGTGTCGGAAGAATAGATACCCCAATGGATAGGAGGAGGAGATTTGGATTTCCCTTAGGAAAGAGAAAGTTATCATATAAGGGCTCTTACCTCTTTAAACTTCATGTCCACCTTATTCTCAAACTCAAAACTCTACACCTCATGGGCACCTAGAATGGGTACATTGGACCTTGAACGAAATTTTTGAGTGTTCTATGCCATGTTCTCAATCAAGTTCCTTGCATAGATTTAGGTTTTATCAACTTTGAACCACCTACAGAAGCATCAATCATGTTTTGATCAATAGTAATTAAACCTTCATAAAAATACCATATTAAAGTTGATAACTTATTTGGTGGTGTAGGAAACTTGAACAAATCTTTTAAATGATTCCCATTATTTAGGATGTTTTTTAAATTTTATTTTATTATACCACATATTTATTTCCTTATATTTTAATTTCTAGAGGTTGGTAATTATTGTTTATGAAAAATGTGTTTCTTGTCCGCCCCACCTCTAATTGGTGAATTAATATAATACAACCAAAATTTTGTAGTGTCTTATAATGAGAAAGGGAATAACCTAAGATTTTCTTGTTCTTCATCCATATTCACAAGATTTAATGTTTAACATAAAATATGAAATTATTTTAATTTATTATGTGGGTCTTCTCCAATGAGTCCATGAAATATTGGAAATAAGTGAATTATACCGGATTTTAGTTCAAAATTGGGTCTCTCGCGTGGTATTTGAATGTATTCAGTATAGATATCTACATCAGTTGAGGTTAGTTATTTTAATTTTTGGATATTTTCATCCATATTATAAAAGTTTATTTTAGTTTTAATGTGGGTTCTATAATTAGAATAAGGATTGAGAAGAGTTTCAATGTTTTTTATGTCATCCTTTAAAAGGTTCACATTTGTGTCTATGTGCCATTAAGGTAGGATCTTCTCCTATATGGGTTCGAAAGGTGGTAAATCTCATGGATAAGAATGCTTCATGTAGAAATCCAATATATTAAATAAATAATAACACAACAATACATGTAAAGGTACCAGATGAAACAAATATATATTCACCAAATTTAAAAAAAACTTATCAAAAACACGTACTAAAAACCAAAGAACTCCGCAAAAAATATAAATTTTACCGAATTATCATAACATATAAAACTGATTATGATCTAAAGATGATATATAGTATAGGTTAGACCCTATATCATCTCTCAAGATCATTTATAGGTTCATATTGTGTGTTTTTAATAAAAATTACTAAAAGTGCGGGATGGTTTTGAAAACATTTTTAAAAAAATAATTAATTTAAAGAGTATAATAGTTGAAAAACCAAGTGGATTTTAAAAATATGAGATAAAGGGTTCATTTTTATTTCACTACACACATTTCAAGGTCATTGTTCTTATATATTCAATCAGGTTTGGATTAATTATTTGGTTGAAATTAATTGGAATCCCAGTTAATTCCTAAGCTTTTATTTCAATTCTTGAAGAAAAAAACATTGACATAAATATTGTATTCCAGAGGCCCATAACTTATGTGTGGAATAAGATCATACAAATCAGATTTAAATTGTAATAAATTGGTTAAGAAAAGGTTTTTTTTTGTTTTACAATTGGAACAACAAAAGTCACACACTCAAAACCTCACATAGATCAGTTAGAAATTAAGATCATATCAATCACATGCATCAAAACAAGAATTCAAATATGAAATAATGAAATATACATGGAATGAAATATTTTAACACCTAAATTACTCCAAACTAGTATATAATATATGTTTCTTAACTCCCTTGTCATGTGTGTAGCTCCCTCTCAATGAATGCCCACTGTTTAGCTCGACATTGAGAGGAGGAAGCTCAGGCGGATATCCTTCTTCATCTTTGATCCCCCAATGAGGATAGGGGCCTTTAGAACATCTAGGATGAAGAGAGTAATCCTATGGAACTTCAAAATTTCAGAACTTCACTCCTTGTTATAACATCCAATTTATGTGCCCATGTTGTCCTTTTATAGGCAAAATGGGAAGTTGTTTTGGGAACCCAGTTTTGGTGATACCAATTGTATATATGTTTTTGACTAGTAAAAAGTCATATAAATACTTGGAAAAAAGATTATAGTTGTTTTCTGATATATTAAATAACTCCATGTCAAATTTGGAGTCCATTTGAAATATTTATTGTGATATATTTTCATAATATCAAACCTAACTTTTGAATTTGTGCAGATTCAGTTCCTTGGGAAAATTAGTTTGGATGGGAAACCAGATGGATGAATTGGGCTAGGATTTCTTGAGATGAGTTGTAACTCACGGAGTCATAAATCCTTTAACAAAATTTAATCTAATTTGGATTCATGTATTTATGTTACCATGTGAAAAATTATATATATGTCCTTGGGATTCCATGAAGTTCAGCCCATTTTCTTTCTGCATCATCTTGGGCCCTCTAAATCACCCCCTCCTACAATGAAATCACCAAAACAAGTAAAATTAACATTATAAAAGTGATAAATATTAAATAATTTAATCAATCTTGAAGTTAATTTTTTATTAAATTTGTAATTTTCAATACAAAATTAGTTTAATATTGTGGTGTAAGGGTGAAATTAAGCAATGAATCGTGGTTTGATCACTTGACTTATTCTTACAAGAGGTTCTAAACCATGAAATATTAAAGATTTAGATAATAATGTTTAATATATTTGGGGATTGAAACCATATAGTTTCATCTCAATGGGTCAAGGGTTCTTTAACCTCATTTTAACTTATGTGAAAATGAAAACAAAGGTGTGGGGG
Source organism: Viscum album (assembly GCA_963277665.1). Lineage (NCBI taxonomy): Eukaryota > Viridiplantae > Streptophyta > Magnoliopsida > Santalales > Viscaceae > Viscum > Viscum album. The sequence continues at coordinate 1,156,148,721 of OY728134.1, read as the reverse complement.
TTTGGCTTGATATGCCTAAATCTAGGGTTCTTATGCATTTTAGATTAGGACTTCAATCTTAACACACTTAAGAACATGAGATCTATGGTGAAAGAAAGGGTTTGAATTTATAGGATGCATTAGATTTTATGGAATCCTAGAATCATGTTTGAAATATCTCATTCTCTTGTAATTCCAATTAATATTGATAAGGAAAAAGAGCTTGTTAGATTTGAACATTATGCTCGCACTCTAATTGAAGTTGACCATGGATCCACTTTATTTCGTAAGGCCTTCCTCTCAACTGAAAAATTAGAATTTTCTTTAAGAATTATACATTAAAAAGTCCCTAATTTTTATTTTGAATGTAAGTGAAACAACTCTGGTTTTCCATGTATTATTAATGGATATTATATTGATTATTTTCAGAGATAGGTACTGAGACAGAGTGAGATTCTGAGGCTCAATGACCTTAGAATAAATGCTTTAATTATATTAAATATATTAATATCAGACAGATGAAGTATTAATTAAAAAGTAAAATAACCCCATAACGGGGCCCTGAATTATAAATTTTAAGGTATTGTTTAGTTCAAAATGTGGTTTTTAACCTAGGTGTGACATAACCTTTGTCATCATGAGGCATTCTTGAAAAATTTGTTGTGGGTGAAAATGAATAAAATAAATATATATATATATATCTTTTTGACTTGGAGACTAATTTCTTATATAAATATATGGTTATGGATTTCTATTAGGGTTCGCTACTAAACTATAGAGACCTAGATGACCATTAAAGAGTGTTCATGGATGATGACACTAGATCAGATTGGGATCAAGGATCGTTGAACCATTGAAGTTCTCAAATATCACCAGCGACAACAATGCAGGACCGTTCTTCATAATTAATCAATACAAACTCCAAGGATGGTGTTTTATTCATGATTTTCCATCCCATTCTTTTAACCTGATCGAACATGGATCAATTCCATGAGCAGAATTGATTCGTGTATCGACAGTAGATTAAATTAATGGATTTAAATTGTTTATTGTGTTTATTTCCCCTTTTCTATCTATTACTTCAGCAATTTATTTTGGAAAAATGAAAAAATATTGAGGTTCATTCCTCAAATCAAATGGTTTAGGGATTTCTCCCCCTCCCCCATTCTTCACATGTTCATCATGGGAAATTTCTTTGGATCGTGGTTTGAAAAGTACCTGATATATGATCATTTCATGACCATTATTCAGTGAAACGGACCAATACCTTGGGTGACGTTCATGATCGAGGATACTATCGAGGTATGATAATAATAGATGATGATCAGAGGTGGATTTAAATGGATTTTCATTATCTGTTAATCCTAATTTCAATGGGGCATCTATGGATGGAATGAGTGGGTATTTATGGAGAAAATTTTAAGCCTGGATCTACAATCTATGGCGATGAGACTATTTTATGACCCTAGATCTATGATATTTGGCAATGGATATGATGGTGGTGGCATGTATGAAGGAAGAACTCGTGGATCTGGAAAATTCCTTGGAACATGGTGTGTAACTTAGAATTACACACCGTGTGGGACCCCCTGTATGGTGCTAGGGTTTCCAGGCATAGTTAAATATCATATGCTATGTGACCCTATCAAAAACCATGTGAAACATTCTTGGTGGATAGACATGTATCTCAAAGGATACAAAACCACGTGCAAGACAAGTACATGGACATGACTAGTGTACAAGACTAGGTGTACATGGGGATGGGTGTATCCTAGGGTTCATGGGATGACCATGTGTACATAAGCACAAAAAATGGTACACAGGAATGGGTAGATGGATTGGGAATGGTTTCATGTGATCTCTTCATGCCATGTACTTTTACTATTTGTCATGTATTTAGATATTTACATGCCCTGTGAGGTTGCACCACACAGGCAGACCAAGGGTTTTCTAGACACTCATTTAACACCCAATACATGCCATGTACCCCCTTTGAGGGTTTTTTATCCCTTCATTTTTATCCTAGACTAGTATCGATTACGTGTGTTCCCATGGTCCATTTTCCCTTGAGTTTATAGTGAAACATTACATCCACATCCCAATATTGTGATCCCATCTGAAGGATGAATCTTATATAGATTTTGTGGTTTCCCATTCAGTTTTATACCTTGGGTGGGGTTTGTGGAATCTGCTGGACCTTCTTAAGTATGCTGTAGATCCCCCATATAGTAGTTTTTAATGGTAGGTTCCATAGTATCATTATCATATGATCCCCAACATAGAAAGTTGATCCATATTGGGTTCGTGGTGTCCCCTAGTAGTCCAAGTCATGACCCACTATCTGAGTATTAGGGTCTTCTGAGACTAGTGAGCTTTCTTGGGTGGGGTCCAATGATCTTGACCTCTTGGATGAGTGTCTTTGGTGATGGTATTTCTTGTGTAGTATATTTTCCCAGAATGATCATTGCTTCAAGTGGATTCCTATGTCTAGAAGTTGGTTGTGACCACCTAGTGGTGTGGTGTCCTTCTTGAGTATATATGGGTTTTTCTTGTTATACATTGACTTCTTTATAATTGTTGTGAGCTGAGCAGTATTTATACTTAATGTTTAATGTTTTCAAGGTGTCCTAATATGTATTTTTATACTCACCTCTTTATGGGATCTAACCGCATGTGTCGTGTCTTATGGAGGTGACAGATCATTTGATGGTGTCTTGGATGGGAAAGGAGAAGGTGGAGTAAAGCTTGAGCTTAACAGACCAAGGTGTTTTTCTGGTGGTTGCATTTGATTATTGTCCTTTCCCTTGGATCAGGTTTCACTCTCTATAATTTTTGTTTGAGCTTTTATTTGGATCTTTTTCACTTTCAGTTCTTTACTGTCATACTCTGTGTGTGCGATCATATATGTATTCATGAATTAGTTTTGTTTGTTTTATATTACAGCATTTTATGGTCTTGGAGATGTGTGTTTTCATACAGGTACATTAGAAAAATGCCTCCCATAAGTGGGATATGCCTACTCAATGCTAGTCTCCAGCCCCAGGCCTGTTAGAGGAGGGCTTGCGGTAGTCACGGTTTGGACCCCAGCGTGTCGGGTCAAGAAATAGGGGTATTAGAATAGTCAATTATACCTTAGTAATGGTGTCTTTGATATTAGTTTTTGGAAACAATATTAAGTGTTTTGAGTTTAGATATCAGGAAATGGACTCCAGTGTTGGTGTGATGGATGATGTATCTATACACGAGGGCTCGGAACACCTAACTTCTATATCGGTACAAGTGGAAATTGGTTATAAGTAAAACATTGTTACATTCATCATATAATAATGGGTTATGGTTTCCATATCCTTCATGAGTCATCTCCCCAAATATACTCTCTAATCATGGTATGTCTTGTTTATTACAGGATACCTCTGCAAAGATAACCAAATAGGATTCTAGCATGTGATCAGGAGAATGATTCATTGAGTGATGAGGAATCGGTAAAAGGGAATGTATCGAAGATAGAACCTCCATGTGGTTTACCATCAATACCTACTCATTGTGTAGTATCTAGCATTGTTAGTGCCAGATGAGGATGAACATGGGTAGAGTGTGCTGCATGAGTTCAAGAGGCAGCGACCCCCTCATTTTATGGGTGATCCAGACCCCCTAGGTGGATGAGGACTGGCTAGATACTTTACACATGTTTTCCACCTTGTGAGGATGCCTCCAGACTAGATGGTGGTCCTTGCGGTGAGTCTTATTCTGGGATTTATTGGGAGATAGTGGAGTTTAGTGACTGATTTACACAAAAAGATAGCTTTATCCAAGTCAGACATCGAGTTTATCTTGATGGAGGGGTTTTATCCATCTATGTTTCCATTAGTGTACATATAATATCTTCTGCATTAGGGAATTTTGATTATGATGGATTATTCAGTGAGCTTTACCGATCGATCATTATACTCCATGGATATGTTTTGGGGTCCATTTTTCAGATCATGAACCTTTGAGCTTGGATTATTCTGAGATATTTGGACTTCAATGGTATCCTTATGAATTCCCACCTATTTAGGGGTACTTGAGCATTCCTTGATGGTGAAGAGCTTCTTGGATGAGAATGCACTGATAGTTGGTGCTTGTAGTGAGTACCCAAAAGCTAAGATCACGGTAGCATGTAGTCGACGATAGTATCAGAGATCTAAGTGTGTCAGACACTTTAGGAGGCAATCTCAGGACACAGGTTCAATGGTCTAGGGCTCTCAATATAGATCAAATCAGCTGATAGGGAGGTTGTATTTCTCTTACAATGGTTGGGGATATCTTAGTCATGATTTTCTGATATATCGTATAACAAATCGAGAGATAGTCAAGGGACCACCAAGGTAGTGGAAAAGTCAATAGTAGAGTGGTATTTAGGGTGTAGGATTGGTGGAGGGTCCTGTAGAGCAACCATAAGTGGACAGATGTACGACATATTACCACAACTACCTCCAGGTGGTCTACACCAATCTCAAGTAGCTATTGGTTAGGGACGAGGCTGACTATAGTCTAGGGAGGCCTATGAACTCAAGTCTATAGGAATGATATGTGGTACGATCTATATATTTTTCTACCTTAGCTATAGTATTGATACACATAGGTGTGATTCATTTAGTTCTTTAAACTTCTCTGGTTCAAGACTTAGAGACTTAGGTTGAGACATTAGCTCGACCATTATGGTTAGAGACTATGATAGGAATTGAACCAATGATTTCTAACTTCTAATGATAGTGTTATCTGATTCATAGAAGCAATAGTTTTGTATGGGATCACTTTTTATTAATGATGAGGCCTTATGATGTCATCTTATGTATGGACTAGCTATCCATAGTTCATACCTAGATTGACTATTTTAGGTAGAGGACGTGGTGTGCCTATATTGATGGGAAAAGTTTTTCCTTCTTTGGTTAAAATAAAACCTTAGAGGATAAGGATGAACTAAATCATAAGATATTGCAGTCTATCACTCACCAGTTAACTAGCATGGATCTTTGAGCAGTGGATTCTATGGGATACCAGTTTCTTACAATGGTGGAGGAGTATGAGGAAGTCTTTCCTGAGGATGTGTCAAAATTACCTCCCTATCGATAGCTATCCTTATGCATTGGCTTTCACCCTAGAATGTCCTCGATATATATGACATCATATCGGTTTTATCCCATATAGATTCTTAAAATGTGGTTGTAGTTGATGGATTTACAATAAGAGGGATTTGTGAGACCCAGTGTTTCCCCCTAGGGGGCCCCAGTGTTGTTCCCCAAGAATAAGGAGAAGAGCTTGAGGTTATGTGTGCATTACCAGTGCTTGAAATAGGTGAATGTGAAGAATAATTATCCACTACTAAGGATTGATGACCTCTTGGATTAGTTGAGAGGGATGTGATGGTTCTCAAATATGTACCTTTAATTAGGCTACCACCAGCTACAAGTACGGGGTGAGGAAATCTTGAAGACAACATTTAGATGTCTCTACTATCACTATGAGTACTTGGGGATTCCCTTTGAAATTAAAAACACCCTAGTAGTGTTCATGGGACTTATGAACAATATCTTTCATCCCTTCTTTAACTGGTTCATGGTCATATTCATCGAATATATCCTAGTGTACTCACCTTATGAGGTGGTGTATATGAGACACTTGAGGATGGTCCTAGATACACTTTGAGAACACATGATTTATGGGATTCTCTCAAAGTTTTGATTATGGATTCAAGATTTCTACTTCTTAGGACACATCATCTCCAAAGCTAGAATGGTGGTGGACCTATCAATGGATGTGGAAGTACTAGTTTAGGAGCTGCTAAAGAGTGTCATCAAGGTATAAAGTTTCCTTGGGTTGGTAGGGAACTATTAGAGGTTTGTACCCAATTTTTCTAGAGTGGAATCATCCTTGATAGCATTGACCTAGAAGAGGAAGCCGTTTTGTGGATTGAGATGTGCAAATTGTGCTTTCAGGAGTTAAGGAAGAGGTTGAAGAGCACTCCCATCTTGAGATTTCCAAAGGAGGGTGTCAAGTACGTAGTATTCTATAATGCATCAAGGACCAACCTTATTTGTGTTATGGTGTATATATAGGTAGTTATCACCTATGGTTCATTTCAATTATGTCAACATGAGTAGAACTATGTGATCCATGATATTGATCTAGTAGTGGTAGTTTTCGTATTAAAAATGAGGTGACACTACCTAATGGGTGTGTGGTTTATCATCCACTTTGGCCATAAGAGTCTCAAGTATATCTTATATTATAAGGATCCTAACTTGAGATAGAGGTTATTTATAGAGTTCCACTAGGACTATGAATTCAATATTTTCTATACTATTTTTAAGGATAATGTGGTGGTATATTCTCTTAGAAGTAGATCGTGTTCTCAGTTGTTGGATGAGGCATCAGACTAGTTAGCCCCCTTATAGTTCTGCTTATTAGACAAGTATAGTGCTTCATATCTTTAGTTGATGGTTTTTTACCCATCCACCTTTACATCATGTTAGGGATGCTCAGCATGGAGATATTGACTACGAGAACTTACATACTCATATATTCACTAGATGTGCTCTTTATAGATATTCTGAAGGTGGAGAGAACATTATCCTTTTTAGAGGATGGATTATGGTATCATTATCATTGAAAGAGGAGGTGGTCAGTGAGTCTCATACACCCCCTTTTGAAGTAAATCCATGTGTGGAAAGGATGTAACAGGACCTTATACATCAGTTTTTTTGGCCAAGATTGAAGCATTATGTTGTAGAGTTTGTATCTCAATGCCTCCCTAGTCAGCAATTAAAGGTTGATCACCGAGTTCCAGCAGGTTTAGCTCAACCCCTAGAGGTGCTTGAGTGGATATAGGATGAGATATACATGGACTCAGTGATGGGTTTACCATATATGTCCAAGGGACATAATTTCATTTGGGTGATTGTAGACCGAATCACCAAGTAGGACCACTTTCAAGCCACTCGAGAACAGAGTTAAGTTGACAGATTAGGACACTTGTACATGCCGAAGATAGTTTGGATCCATGGAGTTCCCTTTATGATTGTTTCAGTCCATAATTCTCATTTCACATCATGATTATGGAGAGTATTTTATGAGGCCTTAGGGATTCAGTTGCGCTTGATCATGGAATTTCACCCCTAGACTAATAGTTGGACTGAGTGGACCATTCATACCATGGAGGACTTGTTCTGGGATTTCTTGTTGGACTTTTTCCATTGTTTGTAGGATCAAATACCAGTGGTGGAGTGTCCATACAAATATATCTACCATTCAACCAATGATATGGAACCATTTGAGGCCTTGTACGGGAAACACTGTAGGTCACTACTTTATTGGATTAATCTAGGTGAGTCAGAACTCACGAGCCCAGAGTGGGTGTGAGCTACTATAGAGAAGGTTCAGATCATTCTAGAGCAGATGAGGTCTGCAAAGAGCCATCAGAAGTCTTATGTAAAATGACTAAGTATACCTCTAGAGTTTGAGGAGGGAGACCATGTGTTCATTAGGGTATCACCTCAACATTTATTACAAAGATTCGGATAAGGTATAAAGTTATCTCTGAGATTCATTAGACCATACTAGATATAGTGTAGAGTTTCTAAGGTGGCATACCACTTAGCTCTAACACCGCAGTTGGACCGAGTACACAACATCTTCCACATGTCACAGATGAGGAGGTACTTGCACTACCCATCACATGTTATCAACTGGGGTGAGATGAACATATAGGATAGATCTACCTCTACAGAGTACCTAGTGTAGATAGAGGATTGGTAGGATATGATACTTCATGGTAGATTGATTCCCCTAGTGTGTGTCCGATGGTAGTACACGAATCTTCAAGAGAGAACCTGAGAGTAGGAGACCTAGATATGAGCCCAGTACCCTCATCTTTTTTAGAATATTTTTCTATTTTTAGGAATAAAATACCTAAGGTGGGGAGAATGTAAAAAATTTTGTTTTCCATGTATTATTTTTGGATATTATATCGATTCTTTTTTCGATATAGGTGTTGAGATGGAATGAGATCCTGAGGTCCAATTAGCCCAGAATAAATGTTTAAAATATATTAAATATATTAATATCACGTGTTGAAAATTTTCCTAAAAAGTGTAATGACTACTAAAAGGGATCCAAATAAGGAATACAAGGGAAGAATTGAGTTTAGAACATGGTTTTCACCCTAGTTATGACAAAACCATTTTAGGTGTGAGTCGTTTTTTAAAAAGTTTTCAAAATTCAAATGAATAAAACTAATAAATTTATTTATTTATTTTATTTGTTTTGATGCCAGAACTGAGTTATTTTATCAATATATTATTATGGAGTGGTCTAATGGTTAGATGTTAAACCTTGGAGACCAAGATGATTGTTGAAGAGCATTATTCGCATATGACACTAGATTGACTCAGTATCGAGGATCATTGCACCATTGGAGTTCTTGGATCTCGCTAGAAATTGAAACGCATGACCGTTATTAATAAAATATTAATCCAAACTCCATGTATGATGTTTTATTTGTTATTTTCCATCTAATTATTTTATCCATGTCAAACACGGATCAATTCAATAAATAGAATTGATTCTCACATCAATGGTAGATTAAATTTATGGATTTAAATTATTAATCATTTATATTTCCTCTTTTTCTATCTATTTATTAGATAATGGGTTGTGTAAAAAAAGGATGAGGTTTGTTCCTCACATATGATGGTTTTTGGGTTCCCCCCTCCCCCATGTTCTTTTCATACTCATCACATGCAATTTCCTTAGAACATGGTTTGACAAATATCAGATATTCAGTTGTTGTGCACCTATTCTTTGGTGAAGATAATCAATACAAAAAGTGTGGTTCATGATCAAGGGTGTCACACCCCGACATTTTAATTTATTTTTTTAATTTATTTTTTTATTTCATGGCTTTGGTTAACCTTGTTGAGGTATGGGTCTTTTTTGGACATTTAATGTTTTTAGTGGGTTTTGGACCCATGTGCAGTCAACGTTTGGTGGGTGGAAGCTGTGTGATTGGCCAAGGTGTCGTGCATATGACTATCTCTTGAGATAAATAATTATTTATGAAAATGAAATAATTAAAACATTTAAAATTTAATAATAATAATAATAATAAATCATGGTGTAGATAATAATGTTATTATTAAGAATGGTTAATAATATTATTTTTATTTAAATTTTTCTATTTATATAATTATTAATAAATTTTAATTGTCATTATTCATATTCAAATTGTTATTGGATTATTATTATTATTATTATTATTATTATTAAAATATTTGTTATCATTACTATTACTACAATTATTCCAAACAAAATTTATATTAACCTTTGATTGAGATTTTATATTAATCTGATTTTTGTTTGATTTTTTTAGGGGGGAGAAAACCCTAGTGGGTGCTGCCCCATTCCTCCCCACAGATCATGCCTCCCCTTTGTGTGGATTCGGCACACTAGCACCACCGCCATCCATTTATCCTTATAGTGGAACAAGACCTCCTTCTAGTAGGGAAATAAACAAGTCTCCTGTGTTTTCCCCCTCTCCTGCATGAGCCGTCACCAAGTGCCCTTAGAACATCCTAACCCTTCGCCTCTAGCCCTTGGTGTCCCGGCCTTCCCTCACCTAGCCTCACATCGGCCCTCTACACTCACCCCAACTACCTTACCCTCCATCCTCCCTCCCTTCCCTGCTCCAGCAGTCCACCACACCCAGCCCCCGGCCCTCACCTATCCACTCTTGTAGCAGCTGCATCCCCATCATGCCTCTCCTTCCCAGCCATCTCACCCTTACTCTCCTCACCCGGCCTCCCGTTCCGACCTCCTATCGATCCGGCTTCCACTCTCTAGCCCTCCTCCTTCTCCCTCTCCCACCCTGGTCGAGCGCCACCCTGCCCTATTGGTTTCCACATCTACACATATGTATTTCTGGCCATCCACTACTTCATATACCCACTGGATCTCTCACCTCACCTCCTCCTTGTTCCTACCTTACCGCAGCAGAAAATACGGTGGCCCCATACCCCCCTTTACTCCATCCAGCGGTGTGCCAAACCCCTCGCTCTAGTTTTGTTTTATTATTATTATTATTATTCCATATTTGGTGTTATTTGATTTGGATAAATTCCAATACCTTGAGTTGGGTTCCGCACATTTTTCTTATTGTTTTAGGTGTATGGTTAATCTGCAGGGCATTGTTAGTCCTCCCACTAAAGTGTCGTTGTGTCCTCTCTCACTTTGAGGTAGGCGTTTTCTAAACTGTTCTTTTTTCAAATGATCTATGTAAAGACCCAATCTTTTTGAGTAGTATATTAACGTACTCTTATTGATTTAATAAGATGTTAATGGTTAATGCAGAAAGAGGAGTCGATGGCTTCATCCAGTAGACTCAACCCTTATGAAGCCCACTTATCAGAGCTTGGGAAGGAGGTAGCATCTGTGGGATTCGCTTTGGACCAAGCCCAAGCCGAGCTCCAGCATGTCAAGATTGAACGGAAACGCCTACGGGAGAAGTTCAAGTTAGTAGAGATTACTACTAGGGCAATGTTATCTGATCCTCCCTCAGATTCTCTCACCATAGCACACCTTACGCTCAGGTCTTATGCCGGTGTTATAAGGGGCTATGTGACGAGACCCTAGCTTCCTTGTGTAGTCCTTTCGGGTGAATAAATTGAGATTTCTTCCTTTAGTGATGTTTTTGAAATTTCAAATGTCCGGATAATTTTAGAATGTATTTTATTGATGAATTTTGAAAAAGGGATATTTTGAAATATTTATGTAAACCCTAAATAACTAATGATGTGTAATGATTTTCAAAAAATGGTCTTCTACAAAAGTGTTCATTAAGGAATTTGGAGTCTAATAAGATCAACTTAATTTTTGATGAATAGTAAATAGTGAATAGTGATTTTACGCTTAGGATTAGTAATGTGACCAAATGGATTAGAAATCTCACTTAAAGAAAGTTTTAAAATAATCTAGGCACCTTGATTAAGTAATGTGATTCAATAAAATGGGTAAATAACGGTTTCATAAATTATTATTCAAGTATTAGTTTTTTCGGATGAATAGTGTTTTTTAATTAAAAATTTAATTAAAAATAATTAGAAAATTATTTTTATAAAAATGACTTTATTTTTGAACTCAGAGCATCGATATTGTGTTATGGTAATTTTTGGGGATTTTTCTAAAAAAATAAATTTTCGGTGAATAGTGTATTTATTTAAAAATGAAATTAAAAATATTTAGAAAATTATTTTTATAAAACGGAGTTCATTTTTGAAATCATAGCATTGATATTTGGTTAAGGTGAAATTTTGGGATTATTCTGAGAAAGTTGAATTTTCGGTGAATAGTGAAAGTATAGTTTTTAAGTTACGGGTGTTTAATGACATCATTAAATGATGTATTAAGTATATATTCAATATGGTCGAATTATGAATAGTAAGATAAGGTGTGAGGTGTCCCAAGTGGCCAATACCATGGGCAAATACCATGGGCAAGCCCATGGTTTTTTCAAAACCACTAGTGAGGTGTCCCTTGGCCATTAATGCTTTGTCCCCTCACTTTCCCTATAAATACCCACCCTTTCCTCATTTAGTTTTCACTCCCAAATCTCCCCCAACGAAGTTCTGGTCTTCTTACCTTCCAAGGAGTCCTCCCAAGGTGCCCCCAAGCCCTCAAGGTCCAATCCTTTGAGTTTCAAGAGTCACGTTTTAAGGTAAGGGATCCGACCCCTCTCTTTCTTTTCATGTAATCTCTTTTATGTCATTCCTATTATGCTCCATGTTTTTATGTGAGAGGATGTTATTTTATATTACTCTTACTGACCTTTCATGTTTATATGATGAGAGATCCCCTCTTACTCTCATCATTTCGTTTTATGAAAGTTTAAGTGACGCCATTAGGCTGCCGAATTTTTAAGGGATTCTTTCACCCTTCTCATTTTTCAAGTTCGATTTTCATGTCAAGTCTTTCAAGTTCCTTTTTATTATGTTGGGGTATGATCTCTATATCTATAATACTGATCTCTTATGATCATATGATGAGGGACCCTATTTGATCTTGTCAAATCATTTTCTTTTGAAGTTAAGTGACGCCGTAAGGCTGCCGAATTTTCATAAGAGAAATCTAATCTTTTTTCCTTCCATGCTTTTCTTTTCAAATGGTATGTCCTCAAAATTTCATTTCCAGGTCCATATATCCTTCTTATTATTTCACCCTACTGTTTTATGGATCATTTATGAGTGGGTGACCCATGTCCCCTCCCATTTCAATGTTTTCTAAAACCCCGAAACTTAGCCGTTATGCTGCAGAATTTTCCCCTCAAAATGCCTCTCTCTTTTCTCAAAAATTATTTTATGTTATAAAGTGAATACTCAAAGCTCTTATTTCTACAAGGGTATTCACATATATATCAAAATGTTCCATTTTAAATTCTGGGATTTACATACATGAGACCCGCATTCCCTTTCCGTGGGTTTAAAGTGACGTAAAGATCATGTCTTTAAAGCAGTTTTTAAAACATTATGATTATGAAATGAAACCCATTTATTTTATGCTATGTGGGTTATTTATGAAATGTTTGATGATGATATATGTGGCTCACATGATAATAAAGGCAAATTTAAGGGTGCGCCCTGATAGCGCTCCAATGCATTGGGTAATGATGTAACCACTAGAGATTACAATTTTCATGATACCTTGGTGAATAACCTTGGTAATTTTAAAATGACACCTTGGGGATGGACCTTGGTGATATGTTCATGATTTTCTATGTTAAATGATGTAGCCACATCTTCAAGATATGAAAAATGTTATTTTTATTATGAAATGCCTCATGATTTTCTTTCTCATTCCTTAAAGTTCTTTTCATGTCCTTATTGAAGTATATCAAGTTCACATGTAAAATGTTCCTCTTGTTTCCCTTACTGGGCCTTCTGCTCACCCTTTCTTTTGATGTATGTCCCCAGGTTATGAGATGCAGTAATGAACCTAGGATGAACTTAAGGAGAAGCCTTTCAAGTGTTTAAGAAGAATGCTTTATGTTGTTTTCATGTATTATGTTCCTGGTTTCCAAGACACTAAACCTTAAAGATCCTCAGTTGTGTGTAATGTAATGAAAGTTTATGTTATAAAATGGTGGGATGCCATAGTTGGTATCAAAGGAAGGTTTAGTTATTTGTGGAAATTAGGATATAAAAAAACATTAGGAAGAACCCTATAGAAAATTTTAAGTATAGGAAAACTTCCTGGTATTTTGGTAAGTATTGAGTAAGTGGTCTATCAAACAAATACATCCCTGTCTGGATACGAGCAGGTAGAGGCGGCTCTGGCACAGATGTACATAGGGGTAAAACCCGAAAACACCGCTTTGAGCTAGACTCGAACGGGAACTGGTGCACGATAACGGGCCTTGCTGTACTCTTGGTTACGACACTCCCAGGGGATATGTTTGGTTAATCACATGCTTTTTATGAATCATTATGAAGGAATTATAGAGAACTATAATTGTCTAAGCATGAAGTCTTAGTTAAAAGATTCATAAATGAAATAAGTTTCTCACTAAGGTTTTATTCTTTTAGAAAATAGCGGGCAATAGGAGAAACTGTGTCGATGGTGACCGCAATGCACCATGTGATGACGGCCCTCCGATGGAAGCCGGAATGGAAACATTCATGCGAATGATGAACCAACTGACCCAAGTTATGAGTAATAACTTGAATCAAGCTGAGAGGCCGACCTCACCATGAAGGGAACAACTTTCTGTTGAGTCCTTCATGCGTCAACGACCGCCAACATTCAGTGGATCTACTGACCCATTGGTTGCGGAACAATGGATAAGCTCCATTGAAAAGATATTTTCTGTACTTCATTGTTCGGAACAAGAAAAAGTCACCCTTGCTATTTACCGCCTAGAGGGAGAAGCTGATCAGTGGTGGTCACTGATCAAAAACACGAATCCAAGAGGAGAGATGGAAGCTATGGAGTGGGAAGAATTTCGGGGGATTTTCTTTAACAAGTATTTCCCTCGTTCAATGAGAACGAAAATGGAGAAAGAGTTTCTCGAGCTGAAGCAGAAGGAGAACGAATCTGTCGGAAGCTATGAGATGAACTTCACAAGGCTTTCCCGTTACACCTCAAGCTTTGTCATGGACCCTAATGGGAAGGTTGATAGATTCTTTGGCGGACTACGACCACATCTGTGGAAGAATCTAGCCAGCAGGGACTACGATAGCTATGAAGAAATAGTTCGAAGTGCTATGAAAGTTGAACTAGAGTTTGGGGAGACACAGTGGTCTCACAAATCTAATGAGAAGAAGAGAACTCTAGAACCGATCCTGGGAAGAAGTTTTGATCAGGAAAGAGGTGGAAAGCATATGCAACATGCCACATGCAATAAATGTGGGATGAAGCATCCGGGGAACTGCTTGATCGGAAGTGGCAAGTGCTATAGGTGTGGAAAAGAAGGCCATATTTCTCGGAATTGTCGTGGTGATGTGAAGCCTCAACTTCCCAACACTAACGATATAGGAAAGATGGTTCTAGCCCTACCCGAAGTCACATGCTTCAAGTGTGGACAGCTTGGGCACTTTGCTAATCAATGTCCAAATCCGAGGGCGGTGGAGGGGAATCACCATCAACCTCAGCAGAGGCCAAGGGAGCAAGGTCGTGCTTTCGCTATCACAACAACTGAAGTTGAAGTTCCGAACGATGTGGTAGCAGGTACTCTTGTTGTCCTCTCAAAACTAGCAAGTGCTTTATTTGATTCTGGTTCTACGCATTCCTTTATTTCTTCCAAGTTTGCAAAGAATATAGAATCAATCCCCGAATTGCTTGAGGTAGAGTTGTCAATCAAGACTCCAAGTGGGATTATCCATGCATCAACAGTGTTTAGAGACTCTAGTGTTTACTTTGGTGAGCACAATCTTATCGGAAATCTAGTAGTCATTCCCATGATGGAATTTGACATTATATTAGGGATGGACTGGATCTCAAAGTATAATGCTAAGATCAAATGTAGAAGTAAGGAAATATCAGTAGTCTTGAATGAACGACCTACAGTTATCTTCCAAGGAGAGATATCCCGAACTGATCCCTATCTTGAAGCACCTCCTATAGCTTTCTTTATGGAGTTAATCGGTGATGAGGAAGAAGGGAAAGGGAGCATACAAATTGAAGATGTTCCGATTATTCAGGAATACATGGATGTATTTCCTGAGGAGTTACCTGGACCTCCCCCAGAAAGAGAGGTAGAGTTCTCCATTGAACTCGTACCTGGGTCTCAACCGATATTAAAGACTCCATATAGAATGGAAAATGTGGAGCTAGAAGAGTTAAAGAAACAACTCCAAGACTTGTTGGAGAAGGGGTTTATCCGACCGAGTGTGTCTCCTTGGGGAGCACCAGTTCTCATTGTGAAGAAGAAGGATGGATCAATGCGGCTATGCATTGATTATAGAGAACTGAACAGGATTACAGTGAAGAACAGATACCCTCTTCCAAGAATTGATGATTTATTTGACCAACTTCGTGGGGCTCAATTCTTCTCTAAGATTGACCTTCAATCTGGTTATCATCAACTGAGGGTGAAGAAGGAAGATATTCCAAAGACTGCCTTCCGATCAAGATATGGGCATTATGAGTTTACTGTTATGCCCTTCGGCTTGACTAATGCTCCTTCTATTTTCATGGATTTGATGAATAGAGTCTTTAAGGACTACCTTGATAACTTTGTGGTAGTTTTTATTGATGATATTTTGATATATTCAAAAAGTCACGAGGAGCATGAAGATCATCTGAGGGTTATTTTGAAAACTCTACGGAAGGAGAGGCTCTTTGGGAAGTTCATAAAGTGTGAGTTTTGGTTACAACAAGTGGATTTCTTGGGGCACATCGTAACCAATGAAGGAATCTCGGTTGACCCTGCAAAGACAATGGTTGTGGAGGAGTGGCCTCAACCCACAACAGTAACTGAGATTCGTAGTTTCCTTGGTTTAGCGGGATATTATAGGAGGTTTGTGAAAAACTTTTCACGGCTTTCTAATCCACTAACCAAGTTGACTCGAAAAGGGGTTAAGTTCATCTGGACAAAGGAATGCGAGGAAAGTTTCCAAGAGCTGAAGAAGAGATTGGTTACTGCACCTGTGTTAACACTACCCTCTATCGGAGAAGGATTCGTTATTTTTAGCGATGCATCTCTGAAAGGGCTTGGGTGCGTCCTCATGAAAAATGACAAAGTAATTGCTTATGCATCTCGACAGTTGAAGATTCATGAGAAGAATTATCCTACGCATGATCTAGAGCTGGCGGCAGTTGTTTTTGCTCTAAAGATATGGAGGCACTATCTTTATGGGGAGAAATGTGATATATACACTGACCACCAAAGTCTAAAGTATATTTTCACTCAGAAAGAATTGAACATGAGACAAAGGAGATGGTTGGAGCTTATTAAAGACTATGATTGTTCAATTCATTATCACCCTGGAAGAGCAAACAAAGTCGCGGATGCGTTAAGAAGGAAAGATCCTGTTGTTCTGGCAACAATGAGGATCCTGGGAGATCCCTTGATTAAAGATCTAGTAAAACTGGACATGGGAATTATAAGGAAAGGGACATCATCAACCCTATCCCAAATGATTTCTCAACCTTCATTACTAGAGAAGATCAAGAAGGCTCAAAAAGAAGATCCTTTGCTGCAGGAGAAGTTCGAGGCTGTAAAGGATGGGAAGTTCCCTGATTTCAATGTTGATCAAGAAGGTATATTGAAATTTCGTACAAGACTATGTGTTCCATCTATTCCGGAGATAAAGAAAGAACTGATGGATGAAGCTCATATCTCTACTTTATCTATACATCCGGGAAGCACTAAGATGTATAGAGACCTTCGTGATCATTATTGGTGGGATAACATGAAGAGGGAGATTGCCGATTACACTACAAGGTGCCTGGTGTGTCAGCAAGTAAAGGCAGAAAGACAACTTCTTAAGGGGGTATTACAACCGCTACCCATACCAGTATGGAATTGGGATAATATCACCATGGACTTTGTAACTGGTCTCCCAAAAACATCCAAAGGAAACAATGCGATATGGGTTATTGTGGACCGTCTCACCAAGACAGCCCATTTTATCTCTATTCGGGAAGATTTCTCTCTGGATCAGCTTGCCAAGATATACGTGAAGGAAGTGGTAAGGCTGCATGGGGTACCACTATCCATCATATCTGATCGTGACCCAAGATTCACATCAAAATTCTGGAGAAGTCTTCAGTATGCTCTGAATACTGAATTGAATTTTAGTACGGCCTATCATCCTCAAACTGATGGCCAATCTGAAAGGACTATTCAGACACTCGAAGACATGTTGAGATTATGCTCAATGGAATTTAAAGGTGGATGGGATCAACACCTCCCATTAGTGGAGTTCTCCTCTAACAACAGCTTCCATGCGAGTATTCAGATGGAACCCTATGAAGCTCTGTATGGAAAGCGGTGTAGAACTCCTACTTTTTGGGATGAAACTGGTGAGAGGAAGCTTCTTGGGCCTGATCTTGTGCAAGAAATGACAGAACAAGTTCATGTCATCCAACAACACATAAAGGCTGCTCAGAGTCGTCAGAAGATCTATGCTGACAATCGTCAAAGGGACTTGGAGTTTGGTGTTGGTGACAAAGTCTTCCTTCGAATTTCTCCATGGAAGAGAGTCATGCGGTTTGGGAAGAAAGGGAAGCTCAGCCCTAGGTACATTGTCCCCTATGAAATCCTTGATCGCATAGGAGAAGTGGCCTATCGTCTAGCACTTCCACCGAACCTAGCTCAAGTTCATGATGTCTTCCATGTATCTCTCTTGAGGAAGTACATACCCGACCCTTCGCATGTACTGAACCCAGAGGTGGTACAACTTGAACATGACCTCTCTTATGAGGAGCAGCCAGTGGAGATCTTGGACCGTAGAGACAAGGTCCTACGAAACAAGACTACCCACCTTGTGAAAGTGTTGTGGAGGAATCATAAATATGAAGAAGCGACTTGGGAGCCTGAGGAAATGATGAAGCAAAAGCACCCTCACCTTTTCGACTAGGCCTCAAGTATAAATTTCGGGGACGAAATTTCTTAAGGGGGGAAGAATGTAACGACCCAATCTTTTTGAGTAGTATATTAACTTACTCTTATTGATTTAATAAGATGTTAATGGTTAATGCAGAAAGAGGAGTCGATGGCTTCATCCAGTAGACTCAACCCTTATGAAGCCCACTTATCAGAGCTTGGGAAGGAGGTAGCATCTGTGGGCTTCGCTTTGGACCAAGCCCAAGCCGAGCTCCAGCATGTCAAGCTTGAACGGAAACGCCTACGGGAGAAGTTCAAGTTAGTAGAGATTACTACTAGGGAAATGTTATCTGAGCCTCCCTCAGATTATCTCACCATAGCACACCTTACGCTCAGGTCTTATGCCGGTGTTATAAGGGGCTATGTGACGAGACCCTAGCTTCCTTGTGTAGTCCTTTCGGGTGAATAAATTGAGATTTCTTCCTTTAGTGATGTTTGTGAAATTTCAAATGTCCGGATAATTTTAGAATTTATTTTATTGATGAATTTTGAAAAAGGGATATTTTGAAATATTTATGTAAACCCTAAATAACTAATGATGTGTAATGATTTTCAAAAAATGGTCTTCTACAAAAGTGTTCATTAAGGAATTTGGAGTCTAATAAGATCAACTTAATTTTTGATGAATAGTAAATAGTGAATAGTGATTTTACGCTTAGGATTAGTAATGTGACCAAATGGATTAGAAATCTCACTTAAAGAAAGTTTTAAAATAATCTAGGCACCTTGATTAAGTAATGTGATTCAATAAAATGGGTAAATAACGGTTTCATAAATTATTATTCAAGTATTAGTTTTTTCGGATGAATAGTGTTTTTTAATTAAAAATTTAATTAAAAATAATTAGAAAATTATTTTTATAAAAATGACTTTATTTTTGAACTCAGAGCATCGATATTGTGTTATGGTAATTTTTGGGGATTTTTCTAAAAAAATAAATTTTCGGTGAATAGTGTATTTATTTAAAAATAAAATTAAAAATATTTAGAAAATTATTTTTATAAAACGGAGTTCATTTTTGAAATCATAGCATTGATATTTGGTTAAGGTGAAATTTTGGGATTATTCTGAGAAAGTTGAATTTTCGGTGAATAGTGAAAGTATAGTTTTTAAGTTACGGGTGTTTAATGACATCATTAAATGATGTATTAAGTATATATTCAATATGGTCGAATTATTAATAGTAAGATAAGGTGTGAGGTGTCCCAAGTGGCCAATACCATGGGAAAATACCATGGGCAAGCCCATGGTTTTGCCAAAACCACTAGTGAGGTGTCCCTTGGCCATTAATGCTTTGTCCCCTCACTTTCCCTATAAATACCCACCCTTTCCTCATTTAGTTTTCACTCCCAACTCTCCCCCAACGAAGTTCTCGTCTTCTTACCTTCCAAGGAGTCCTCCCAAGGTTCCCCCAAGCCCTCAAGGTCCAATCCTTTGAGTTTCAAGAGTCACGTTTTAAGGTAAGGGATCTGACCCCTCTCTTTCTTTTCATGTAATCTCTTTTATGTCATTCCTATTATGCTCCATGTTTTTATGTGAGAGTATGTTATTTTATATTCCTCTTACTGACCTTTCATGTTTATATGATGAGAGATCCCCTCTTACTCTCATCATTTCGTTTTATGAAAGTTTAAGTGACGCCGTTAGGCTGCCGAATTTTTAAGGGATTCTTTCACCCTTCTCATTTTTCAAGTTCGATTTTCATGTCAAGTCTTTCAAGTTCCTTTTTATTATGTTGGGGTATGATCTCTATATCAATCATACTGATCTCTTATGATCATATGATGAGGGACCCTATTTGATCTTGTCAAATCATTTTCTTTTGAAGTTAAGTGACGTCGTAAGGCTGCCGAATTTTCATAAGAGAAATCTAATCTTTTTTCCTTCCATGCTTTTCTTTTCAAATGGTATGTCCTCCAAATTTCATTTCCAGGTCCATATATCCTTCTTATTCTTTCACCCTACTGTTTTATGGATCATTTATGAGTGGGTGACTCATGTCCCCTCCCATTTCAATGTTTTCTAAAACCCCGAAACTTAGCCGTTATGCTGCAGAATTTTCCCCTCAAAATGCCTCTCTCTTTTCTCAAAAATTATTTTATGTTATAAAGTGAATACTCAAAGATATTATTTCTACAAGGGTATTCACATATATATCAAAATTTTCCATTTTAAATTCTGGTATTTACATACATGAGACCCGCATTCCCTTTCCGTGGGTTTAAAGTGACGTAAAGATCATGTCTTTAAAGCAGTTTTTAAAACATTATGATTATGAAATGAAACCCATTTATTTTATGCTATGTGGGTTATTTATGAAATGTTTGATGATGATATATGTGGATCACATGATAATAAAGGCAAATTTAAGGGTGCTCCCTGATAGCGCTCCAATGCATTGGGTAATGATGTAACCACTAGAGATTACAATTTTCATGATACCTTGGTGAATAACCTTGGTAATTTTCAAATGACACCTTGGGGATGGACCTTGGTGATATGTTCATGATTTTCTATGTTAAATGATGTAGCCACATCTTCAAGTTATGGAAAATGTTAATTTTATTATGAAATGCCTCATGATTTTCTTTCTCATTCCTTAAAGTTCTTTTCATGTCCTTATTGAAGTATATCAAGTTCACATGTAAAATGTTCCTCTTGTTTCCCTTACTGGGCCTTCTGCTCACCCTTTCTTTTGATGTATGTCCCCAGGTTATGAGATGCAGTAATGAACCTAGTATGAACTTAAGGAGAAGCCTTTCAAGTGTTTAAGAAGAATGCTTTATGTTGTTTTCATGTATTATGTTCCTGGTTTCCAAGACACTAAACCTTAAAGATCCTCAGTTGTGTGTAATGTAATGAAAGTTTATGTTATAAAATGGCGGGATGCCATAATCTATAACACTTTCTTGTTTAAAATTAATTTTTAAATACCATTTTCACTCCCATAAGTATTGTAGATAATTCATTGTGGTGTTTTTATTTGTTAAAATTTGTTAAAGATAGATTTTGAAATAATTATTTCATTATGTGTATGTAGTTTTTCATATAAACATTATTGATAAATGATTTTTCATATCTAATTGATTTAACATGTTCTTTAATTAATTTATCTGGTTTGAACTTAGTTTTCAATTAAGTTTAATATGAGTGATTTATCCATATAAAATGTTGTGTGATATGAAGTGAATTATTTTATGAAAACCCATAGTGTGTCCTCTACTAGTGTTTTATGAACTATGAAACTAGTGTATTTAACTGTGCAAGGACTGAAAACTATGTTTTGGGGTGGCGTCGATGTGTATTTAGTCACACAAGAAGATTTGAGTGAGTTTTTGTGTTTTACATCATGGGTTGCTTCTTAAAATTGTTTAATGATTTTTCATATTATTTTAGTAAATGGTGAATGTGTTTTCTTTAATTTTAAAAATGGTTTTTTTGGTTTTTCAAGTGGTGCAAGTTAGTTTTTTGAAGATGAGAAAGTAGTTTTCTTAAGCGTTTGGGTATGAATTTTATTTTAAAAAGGAATTATCATATGAACTTGGTGAGATTGTGATGTAAGTCTTTGCATGGTATTTTAAAAATGTCTTATGAAATGAGTGAATGATTTATTAAATGATTTTGACATGTCAATCATAAGTGAAAAGTGTTTCGGTGTGCGTTTGGGTTTTATTTGAAAGTGAGTGCTAATTTTTTGAAAAGGATTCTTTCTTTCTAAGTGATTTTGGGTTCTTGTGTGATTCTAAAATGGTTTGAAATGAAATATTTGAGCAAATTCCCCTTTGGATTTGTAAATTAAAAATTGGTTTTTGTGTGATGTTTTGAGTAATACTTTTAGGCATGTTGAGTTAAAGGCCCATTTGGAACTTTTATCCCAAGGGTAATGTTTGTACTAACTTTTAAAGGAGATTCTACTTTAGCGAAAGTGTATGTCTGATTGGAAACATTAAAAATTTTATGAAATGGTTTAAATGTTAAATGGTGTGACAGATTGGTTGTCACTTTGTTAATGTGAAATGATTGATTGTGTATTTTGGGGCGCTCCTGTATAGGGTAACACTTTATGGGTGAATGCAAAGGAAGCATCCATGTTTTGGTAAGGAAAGTATGGTGAGATGAATCATACATGTGAGGGCATTTGTACTTAAACAGTATTATTATAACCACCATGGGTTCCTGGGGGTCTTTTAAATGATTAAGTGACGGTTTCTGATCAACCCCGATTAGATGGGTTGGTACCCCCTAGATTGGTTGTTAGGACAGATGGGCTTTTCCACTGGATTGTTCAGTTATAGGGAAACTAGTTGGTAGTAGACTTAGGATATTCACCATACGCTGGAAGGTGGTTCCGAAACCGAGTATGTCCAGAAGTCTTCTAGGGGCGTTTAGGATCACCCATGGTTTGTCTTTTCGTTTCCTGTTTACTTTCATCTATACTTTTTTTCCAGCTTATACTGTAACCTCTTTCTTTTAGCATTGCAATGTTATCCTTGTTTAGCTTTTGTTTTCAAAATTGTAATTTGTTTTAGAAATGGAACGTGTTGTGAGTTGGGTTTTTGAAATGGGTAAAAGATATTGTTTTAATAAAATACTCAAGACCTACTTTTATTACTGTATTTCAAAATTTTGTTAATGGATTGATTTGGGAAAGGAGACATTGGATTCTATGGTTTATCTTGGAAACCCAACTAAGAATTTTTAATGATCACACCTATTTTATCATTTTAGTTGTAGGTTTCCTTTTCTCAGGGTTCTCTTGACATAGTTTCTCATTATTGGAGTAAGGCAGGACTTTGGTTGGGAGGTGACAGGGAAGATAACATGGAGCTATGTTGAGTTTTTCTGTTTATTTTCTTTTCTGCCACCAGAGTTCAATTTTATTATTTTGTTTATTCTTGTTTATTTATTTATCTTTTATGGTCCAAATCATTCCCAAAGGTTGAAATTTGATTCTAGGCACATGTTTCTAGCCTGTGTGGATTGGGAACACCCTTCGGGCCATGTAACGGACTGGCTTGGGTGACCGGGTGACCGGTTCAGGGTCGACCTGGGTCGGTCGGGACTTAAGAGGTAGGTACGGGAAGAAATTCATGAACCCTCTCCTGTTTAGAACCTCAAGTCATTAAGGGTAGTCTCAGATTTGAGTCCTTGTTTCTTTCTAGTTTGTTTTAGATTGAGGGATGTTAATGGAGGCAAGCCGATGTTACATCATGATTTAACATGAAGTAGTGACCCTTGTGGAGTCTGAGTACATGGTTTAAGTTCCTCTTAGTTGTTGACACTTACTTGGGGCATGTCCCACTACCATGTCTCTAGGATAAGCATGAATACTAATCCCTCACTTAGGTAGTTTGATACAAGTTTGATGTAGTTGTAAGGGCACTTTTGAAAATGAAAAAGGGTTTTTGAAATGAGAATGATTTATTTTAAATGGATTTTAATTCAAGAAATGGTTTTTAAAACTGAAATATTTTTTTCAAAAAAAAATTGTTGTTTTATTTGAACTGGTAGAGAAATGGATTGGGTGAATCCCCAGGTACTTTTGATGAATGTTTTCACATGTGAGAGAATGCATGGGAAGTGCATGTTGGTTCATATGGATGAAAGCAGATGAAGGCATGTGCAATGGTTCATGGGATTACTGGGGTGTGTACTTGGAATTAAAGGCTTAACCTTGTTTTTATAATGTGATTTTAAAAAAATGAGAGATGATTTTTCGAAATCAAGTGTGGTTTGTAAAGTATCCTTGGTATTTAGAAAGTGGCCTTGAAAGAAGGTGGTTATGAAATCTAAAATAAAAAGGGAATTTTTTGTTGTGTTTGTATTTTTTTAGTTTTTGAGTCAGTTATTTTTTCTCAGGATGATACTTTTAATTATAATTTGATTTTATATCGGCATCAGCTTGGTGTTTTTTATGTTGTTCAGAGAATTCCACCCAAAAAGGTCTCTAAGGTTTTTGATAATTCATACCCAGTTTTTGGTCCTTTTCAGATGTTGCATGTCCTTCATAGTGATTGGGTCCTATTAGAGGTAGAAAAGTTGCTTGAAGAGGTTGAATGCTTCTTTAAGATATTGGGAACTTCCAAAGCTATCCAAGTGTATGCTGTATTGGGTTTTTTTAAAGGTCCAACTTTGGACGAATGGGAGTTGTCCTCCTAGCCATAAATTCATGTTGGGATGAAGTGGGATATCTTTAAATCCATCTTCATCTGATGGTTTATGCTTGAAGAGGTGAAGACAAAGAAAAGGGAAGAGCTAATGCATATTCAACATGGCTAACAAACGATGAAAGAATATGTTTACCATTTCAAGGAACTTGTGTCCTTTTATCTAGGGGTAGAGTAAAAATATTTTATGAAGACTTATCTCTTCATTGGGGGTCTTAATCCGGATATCATGGAGCGGGTCCTCCCTTCTAAGGACCATTATTTTGAGATGCTAGTGGATGAGGCATTCCTAGATGAGTTGGTCTCCAGAGCGCAGATGGTTGGCAATCCAGCATATCCACCTACTCATGAAGGTTCCCCATCTAGTGAGTCAGGTGTGAAAGAGGGACCTGTTTATAAAGATTCTTCCGTAGTGGTTCTGGCTTCCAGTTCTTCGGACTGTTTAGTGGTGTGCCACCAGGGTGCCGGTTTGGGCACGTGAAGCTGTCATGTCGCATCCCTCCGAAGATGCGTCGTCATTGCGAGTGTCTGGGTCATATAGAGAAGTTTTGCAGGAATAATCACCTGAAGAATATGATATGATTCGAGAAATTCCAATGACTGGCTGGGAGGTGGGAGATTCTTCAGCCATCAGAGCCCCAACCATAGGTCTTGGCGTGAAGCTCGTGCATAGTTAGGAGTTTCAAGGGGTGTGAAGCCTCAGTTGGAGTTTTGGGTTCTGCATTGGCAGTGGAACATTTTAGATTATTTTCTTTCTTTTTTTTCTGCAATTAAAGTTTTGACATTTTTGTAGGTTCATTATTTCATCGTGGAGTTATGACAGGCTTGTCTATTATAATCCAAAAAATACTGTTTTTCTGATCATGGTTTTCTGAATCGATCACTTTTCATAAAAGTGTGTCTAACACCTGTATGGGTGGATCTTGGTTTAGTGGTGTTCATTTGGATATGTAAGTGACTAAAAAGGAGTCAATGATTGTATTTATGCTCGGGTTTACTGCTGATATTACATTCTTCTCAGAGGTTTTTCTCTAATTTTGGGGGTTTTTTTGTTTAGGTTGAGAGTTCCAAGTTTCAGTTGATGTGTTGTTCGCTCGTGCTATAGAAGTTATTTTGGATTGGTTTGGAGTTCCCGCATCAGCCCCCCTTAGGGGGTGATATGTTTGGGTGTTAAACTCCCACACAAGTTGAGATCTTGTGGTGGGGAGAACTCTCCCTTGTTCTCCTGTTCTCTTGTATTGTGGTTTATTTTAGTTTTAATCGGGCATGTATTATTGTTTTGTCTAACATTCAGATGGGTGACTTTATAGGGGAAGAAAGTGTCTATGGTGGTGAGAATTGTCACACCCCGATGTTTTAATTTAATTATTTTTTTATTTTATTTTTCATGGATTTGGTTAACCTCGTTGAGGTGTGGGTTAAGCACGGGTAAATTTTGTTTTGATGTTTAATGTTTTTAGTGTTTTTCAAACCCATGAACGGTCACTGCACGATGGGCAGTAGCTGCACGATCATCCAAAGTGGCATGAAGATGAATATCACTTGAGATAAATAAATCATTATATAAATGAAATAATTAAAACTTTTAAAACATAATAATAATAATAAATCATGGTGTAGATAATAATGTTATTATTAAGATTAGTTAATAATATTTTATTATTGTTATTTAAATTTTTCTATTAATATAATTATTAATAAAATGTAAATATTATTATTTGTATTCAAATTGTTTTTTGACTATTATTATTATTATTATTATTATTAAAATATTTGTTATTATTACTATTACTACAATTATTGCTAACAAAATTTATATTAACCTTCTATTAAGATTTGATTTTAATTTGATTTGATTTGAATTTTTAGGAGGATAAAACCCTAGTGGGCGCTACCCCCTTCCTCCCCACGGATCGTGCCTCCCCTCTGTGTGGCTTCAGCACACCACCACCACCACCATCTGTTTCTCCTCCCAGTGGTGTGATACCTCCTTCCAGCAGTGCAACATGGCGTGTCTCCCCCGTTTTCCCCTTCTCCTGCGCGATCCATCGCCTAACACCTTCAGCACGTCCAGACACTCTGCCTTTCACCCCTGGTGTTCCACCCTTTAATCGCCCAGCCTCACGCCGGCCCTCCGCGCTCACCCCATCCACCTTACCCTCTGTCTTCCCTCACTTCCCCACTCCAGCAGTCCACCACACCTAGCCCCCATCCCTCACCTCTCCACTCTGGTAGCAACTGCCTCCCCATCAAGCCTTTCCTACCCAACCATCTTTCCCTCATTCTCCTCGCCTGGACTCTCATTCCGACCTCCTAATGATCCGTCCTCCATGCTCTGGCCCTCCAACTTCGCCCTCTCCCACTCCAGCCGAGTGCCACCCAACCCTCTTGGTTCCCCCCTCCGCACCTCCAGCTTTTTGGCTAGCCACTACTTCATCTCCCCACTACAGCTATGACCTTGCCTCCTCCTTGTTCCATCCTCGCCGTAATAACAAATCCAGCGACCCCCAACTCCTCTTTACTCTAGAAAGCATCACACCGAACCCCTCGCTCCGGTTTTGTTTTATTATTATTATTATAATTATTCCATCTTTGGTGTTATTTTATTTGTCTAAATTCTAATATCATGAGTTGTGTTCCGCACGTATTTCCCATTGTTTTAGGTGTGCGGTTAATACACGGGGCATTGTTATTCCTCCCACAAAAGTGTCTCTGTGTCTTCTCTCTCTTTGAGGTAGGAGTTTTCTGAACTTTTCTTTTCTCGCACAATCTATGACACTTGCGTGTCTCAAATTAATTTTTAAATACCATTCGCACCTCTATAAGTATTATATAAAACTAATTGTGGTGTTTTTATTAGTTAAAAATTGTTAAAGATAGATTTTGAAATAATTATCTCATTACGTGAAGATAGATTTGCATATAATCATTTTTGATAAATGATTTTTCCTATCTAATTGATTTAACATGTTCTTTAGTTAATTTATCTGGTGCAGACTTAGTTTTCAAGGAAGTTTAATATGAGTGATTTATCCTTATAGCATGTTGGGTGATATGAAGTGAATTATTTTATGAAAACCTATAGTGTGTCCTCTACTAGTGTTTTATGAATTGTGAAACTGGTGTATTTAACTATACAAGGACTGAAAACTATGTTTTGGTGTGTCGTCCATGTGTATTCAGTCATAAAAGAAGATTTTAGTGAGTTTTTGTGTTTTAGGCCCTTGGTTGCTTCATAGAATCGTTTAATGTTTTTTATATTAGTTTATTAAATGGTGAAAGTTTTTTATTTAATTGTGAAAATGGTTATTTTTGTTGTTCAAGTGGTGTGAGTTAGTTTTTGAAAGATGTGAGAGTAGTTTTCTTAAAAATTTGGGTATGCATTTTATTTTAAAATGGAATTCGTATGTGAACTTGGTGAGATCTCAATGTAAGTCTTTTCTTGGTCTTTTTGAAATGTCTTATGAAATTATTAAATGATTTATTAAATTATTTTGACATGTGAATCATGAGTGAAAATGTTTCAGTGTGTTTGGGTTTTATTTTAAAGTGAGTGCTAATTTTTTGAAAAAGATCCTTTCTTTCTGAATGATTTTGGGTTCTTGTGTGATTTTTAAAATGGTTTGAAATGAAATCTTTGAGAATATTCTTGTTAGAATTTTTAAAGTCAAAAGTGGTGTTTGTGTTCTATTTTGGGTAATACTTTTAGGCATGTTGAGTTAAAGGCCCGTTTGGAACTTTTAACCCAAGCGTAATGTTTGTACTAACTATTAAAGAAGATTGTGCTTTAGAGAAAGTGTATTCCCTATTGGAAAATTTAAACATTTTATTAAATGGTTTAAATGATAAATGGTATGAAGTCCTGGTTGGAACTTTGTTGATGTAAAATGATTGAATGTGTCTTTGGGGGCTCTCCTCTCTAGGGTTACCCTTTATGGGTAAAAGCACAGGAAGCGTCTGTGTTTGGGGAAGGCAAGTGTGGTGAGATGAGTCATGCATGTGAGGGTCATCCTACTTAAATAGTATTATTATAACCACCATGGGTTCCTGAGTTTCTTTTAGATGATTGAGTGACAGTTGCTGATTAACCCCGATTAGACAGGTTGGTACCCCCTAGAATGGTTGTTAGGCCAGGTGGGCTTTGCCACTAGATTGGTTAGTTATTGGTCGGCCCATTGGTTATAGACTTAGGATCTTCACCATATGCCAACACGTGGTTCCAAAATTGAGTACGTCAAGGGTTCTTATAGGGATGTTTAGGATCACCCATAGTTTGTCTTTTCTTTGCTTGTTTACTTTCAGCTACACTTGTTTTCCATCTTATATTGTCACCCGTTTTGTTTAGCACTGCCTTGTTTTCTTTGTTTCGATTTTGTTTTCAAAATTTTAATTTTTTCTAGAAATGGAACCTTGTGTGCGTTGGGTTTTTGAAATGGGTTAATGATATTGTTTTATGAAAATATGGAAAACCTACTTTTATAACTGTATTTCAAACTTTTGTTAATGGATTGTTTCAGGAAAGGAGACGTTGGATTTTGTGGTTTATCATTGAAAACCTATTAAAAAAAATTAATTCACACACCTATTTTATCATTTTAGTTGTAGGTTTCCTTTGCTCAGGTTTCTCTCAGCTGAGTTGCTCATTATTAGAGTAAGGTCAGCCATTGGTTGGGAGGTGACTTGGAAGGTCACATGGAGGTATGTTGAGCTATTCTGATTATTTTCTTTTCTGCATCCAGAGTTTAGTTTTATTGTTCTATTTATTCTTTTTTATTTATTTATCTTTTATGGGCCAAATCGTTCCCAACGATTAAAATTTGATTCCTGGAACTGGTTTCCAGCCGATGGGAATCGGGAATGCCCTTCGGGCCATGTAGCAGACCAGCTTTGGTGACCGGTTCAGGGTCGACATGGGTTGGTTCATAACAGAGGGTATGTTCAAAGAGATATAATGATGGAGGATAATCAGAGTCAGATCATAATGGATTTATGGTTTCCATTCATCATGGATTCGGTTATTCATCTACGGATGACACCGGTGGGTTTTTTCTAAGAAGACTTGAATCTCAGATCTACAATCTCTGATGACAGGAGTGTTGGATAACCCCAAATCTATAATCTCGAGTGAGGAAGATGATAGTGATAGAGTTCATGGGGGAAGAACTAACAGATCTAGAAATATCATGGTACATGGTGTGTAATCAGGTGTTACACACCATGCGGTACCCCCTATGCGGTTCCAGGGTTTCTGACCAGTGTTAAATATCACATGTCATGCGACATGTGCTTGGAAGATCAGAATGTATCTGAAAGGATACATGGGAATGGAAAATCCAAGTACACAAACATGGCCAGTTGTACACGGGCACATCCTAATGTACATGGAAACGACTTGGTGTACATGGGTTGGCACATGGGCATGGCCAATAGTACATGGGCAAGGTAATATGGAATGGGAAAGGTTTTAGGAAATCTCTACACATAGTTTACTTATACTACACACCTCATATTCAAATATTTACATGTCATGTGAGGAAACACCACATGAGAAGACCAGGGGTTGGATGAAAATGTTGTATACACCAAAGACACATTGTGTACCCCCTTTAAGGGTGGTTATATCACTTTGTTTCTTCATTATGGACCAATATTGATTGATTGTGTTCCCTTGGTCCATTTTACCCTGAGGTTAATTTTTATTATCACATCTTCATCGTGAGATTTTGATCCCCTCTAGAGGATGAGTCTCAGATAGAGTTTGTGGTGTCCCTTTGGGAAACTAGAGTGTGATCCTCTATAATTTTTATACCCCAGGTGGGTTTTAGGGAATTTTTGGGACCTCCTTGAGTAGGTAGTGAATCCTACATATATAAGGTTATATTAGTATGGTTCATGGTATCGTTGGAACATGATCCCCTACATATGAGGTTGATCCAGATTGGGTTTGTGGTGTCCCCTAGTGATCTTGGGCGTGACCCCATATCTAAGTATCATGGTCTTTTGAGACTATAGAGCATTCTTGGGTGGGGTATAATGATCTTGACCTCTTAGATGAGTGTCTTAGGTTATGGAATTACTTGTGGAGTGTATTCTCCCTTAATGAGTGTTGCTTCAAGTAGAATCTTGTGGATTGTAGTCGGTTATGACCTCCTGATGGCGGGGTTTCCTTCCTAAGTATATATAGCATCCCGCCTTTTTATCACATAATCTTTCATTACATTTTACAAGACCGAGGATCTTTAAGGTTTAGTGTCTTGGAAACCAGGAACTTAAAACATGAAACAACAAAAAAAAACATTCTTCTTAAACACTTGAAAGGATTCTCCTTATTTTCATCCTAGGTTCATTACTGCATCTCAGAACCTGGGGACATACATCAAAGGAAAGGGTGAGCAGAAGGCCCAGTAAGGAAAACAAGAGAAACATTTTACATGTGAACTTGAGATACTTCAATAAGGTCATGAAAAGAACTTTAAGGCATGAGAAAGAAATCATGAGATATATCATAATAAAAGTAAAAATTTTCATAACTTGAAGATGTGGCTACACCATTTAACATAGACAATCATGAACATATCACCAAGGTCCATCCCCAAGGTTTTATTTGAAAATTACCAAGGTTATTCACCAAGGTATCGTGAAAACTGTAATCTCTAGTGGTTACATCATTACCCAATGCATTGGAGCGCTATCAGGGCGCACCCTTAAATTTGCCTTTATTATAATGTGAGCCACATATATCATCATCAAACATTTCATAAATAACCCATATAGCATAAAATAAATGGGTTTCATTTCATAATCACAACGTTTTAAAAACTGCTTTAAAGACATGATCTTTACGTCACTTTAAAACCCACAGAAAAGGAAGGTGGGTCTCATGTATGTAAATCCCAGAATTTAAAATAGAACATTTTGGTATATATGTGAATACCCCTTTAGAAGAATGATATTTGAGTATTCACTTAATAATATAAAATAACTTTAGAAAAAGAGAGAGACATTTTGAGACGGAAATTCTGCAGCATAACAGCTATGTTACGAGGTTTTAGAAGACATTAAAAAGAGAGGGAAAATGGGTCAAACATTCATAAATGACCCATAAAACAGTAGATGGACAGAATAAGAAGGGTACATGATCATGGTAATGAAATTTCAAGGACATACCATTTGAAATGAAAAACATGAAAGGAAGACAAAAATTAGATTTCTCTTATGAAAGTTCGGCAGCCTAACGGCGTTACTTAAACTTCAACAAAAATGATTTGAAAAGATAAAATAGGGTCTCTCATCATGTGAACATAAGAGTTAAGTATGATAGATATAGAGATAATTCCCCAACATAATTATAAAGGAACTTGAAATACTTGACATGAAAGTAGAACTTTGAAAAGAATGAGAAGGGTGAAAGAATCCCCTAAAAATTTCGGCAGCCTAACGGCGCCACTTAAAACTTTAAAATAATAAATTGAAGAGATAAAATGGGGTCTCTCATAATATGAACATAATACTCCATTATGATAGATATAGAGATCATACCCCAACATAAAAAAAAGGAACTTGAATGAATTGACATGAAAGTAGAACTTCAAAACGAGAAGGGTGAAGAACCACTTAAAAATTCGGCAGCCTAACGGCGCCACTTAAAACATCAAAATACTAAATTGAAGAGATCAAATGGGGTCTCTCATCATATGATCATAAAAGATCAGTATGATAAATTTAGAGTTAATACCCCAAAATAATAAAAAGGGAACTTGAAATAATTGACATGGAAGTAGAACTTCAAAACGAGAAGGGTGAAGAACCACTTAAAAATTCGGCAGCCTAACGGCGCCACTTAAAACTTCAAAATACTTAATTGAAGAGATAAAATGGGGTCTCTCATCATATGATCATAAAATATCAGTATGATAAATTTAGAGATCATACCCCAACATAATAAAAATGAACTTGAAATACTTTACATGAAAATTGATCTTGAAAAATGAGAAGGGAGAGAGAGTCTGTTACAAATATTTCGGCAGCCTAACAGCGCCACTTAAAACTTCATAAAACGAAATAATGAGAGTAAGAGGGGATCTCTCATTATATGAAAATGAAAAGGGAAGTAAGAGGAATATAGAAGAACATCCTACAACATAAGAACATGGAGCATAAAAGGAATGACTTAAAAGAGATTACTTTAAATGAAAGAGAGAGGTTGGATCCCTTACCTTAAAATGTAACTCTTAAACCTCAAAGGATGGGACCTTGAGGGCTTGGGGGCACCTTGGGAGGACTCCTTGGGAGGTAATGAGACCAGAACTTCGTTGGGGAAGAGTGGGGAGTCGAATGGATGAGAGGAGGGCTTGGTATTTATAGGGAAAGTGAGGGGACAAGGCATTAATGGCCAAGGGACACCTCAAAAGTGGTTTTCACAAAAGCATGGGCCCTCCCATGGTACTTCCCATAAAGTTAGGCCACATGGGGACCCCCACACATTAATTCATCACCCTTGGCAGGCCAACCATTAAACAAATCTCATGACATCATCATGACACAGTTACGATGTCATTAAACATACCGAAACCCTAAAACTGTATTTTCACTATTCACTGAAAATTCAACTTTCTCATAAAGATCCCAAAATTTCACCTTAATAAAATATCAATGCTCTGATTTCAAAAATGAAGTCCATTTTATAAAAATAATTTTCTAAATATTTTTAATTTATTTTTTAAATAAATACACTATTCACCGAAAATTCATTTTTTCAGAAAAAACCACAAAAATTACCATAACATAATATCGGTGCTCTGAGTTCAAAAATGAAGTCCATTTTATAAAAATAATTTTCTAAATATTTTTAATTAAAAAACACTATTCACCTAAAAAAACTAATACTTGAATAATAATTTATGAAACCGTTATTTAACCATTTTATTGAATCACATTACTTAATCAAGGTGCCTAGATTATTTTAAAACTTTCTTTAAGTGAGATTACTAATCCATTTGGTCATATTACTAATCCTAATCATAAAATCACTATTCATAATTTACTATTCATCAAAAATCAAGTTGATCTTATTAGACTCCAAATTTTGTACTGAACATAATTATAGAAGACCATTTTTTGAAAATCATTACACATTTTTAATTATTTAAGGTTTACATAAACATTTTTAAAATAACCTTTGTCTAAAATTCATCAAAAATATGCATACTATATTTATCCGGTCATTTGAAAATTCATAACTTCATCATAAGAAGAAATCCCAATTTTTATTTAAAACAAAGGATTACACAAGGTAGTTACGGTCTCCTTACATAGCCTCTTATCACACCAGCATAGGACCTAAGTGTAAGGTGTTCTAAGGTGAGAGAGTTCGAGGGAGGCTCAGCCAACATTGCTCGAGTAGTAATTTCAATCAGTTTGAACTTCTCGCGAATGCGATTCCGTTCTAGCTTCACATGATGAAGTTCGGCTTGGGTTTGGTCCAGAGCAAATCTCAATGGTGCTACCTCCTTCCCAAGTTCTGTTAGATGGGATTCGATCGGTCCAAGACTACAAGGTGAGGCCATCGAATCTTCTTTCTATAATAATTAACCAAGATTACTTGTATTTAGAGACAATAATCAAAACATTTTGTTCACAGCGGTCATATTGACCGATGGTCATATAACAATCAGAACCCAATGGTCTCATTTTAATTATAATCATGTTTATCAAATAAAACATTTTTGTTGAGTATAAAAATAAAATAAAATAACACATGAAATTAGGAAACAAGATTTATTCAAAATTTCGGGCCGTTACAATCTTCCCCCCTTAAGAAATTGCGTCCTCGCAATTTTAAAAAAAATTGGGTTTTGAAATTTCATTGAAAGTCCCACATCGGAAAAAGAGTCCGTGACACCATTACTTTAAAAGAAATAAAAGGAAGTACAAAGGCCACCTGAGTTTACTCATACTAGGATTCCATGTAGGAAACATGGAAATGGAGGAGAAAACAAAGGGTCACGTCCTAAAGGATAGTGATAGAAAACATGGTTAGGAGGAAGTTAACCACCAAAAAATCCCAAAATTATGATGTGTGCAAGCGGTATTTGATTACCTAGTAGGAAACGTAAACCAACAACATTTTTGTTTTACGTTACTTTTCATAACTTTGAGGAATTAATTTACTACATAGAACAAAAACATAAGGAAATATATCTACCTTCATGTAGAGTTTCATCTTTTAATAAGTTTCTACCCAAAACTAATCTTTTCTCTAAACTATGAGCATTCAAAACTACTTGGTCTCATCAAAACACAAGAATCATATTCTAGAGAATCACATAATCCACAAAAGAATAACTATCTATTTCTTTTATCTTTAAACATTATCCCAAAAACCGAAAGGGTAAGGTAAAACAACTCTTCAAAAAGAAAGAATCCCATAGGAATGGAAACTAATTTTAAATCTTCAAAGTTCCATGGTACTACCCAAAGTTCATCATAGTCCATTCCATAAATAACGGTCCTTAAAATTCCTAAAAAAAAACCAAACTATGATTGAAACCCAAATACAAGAAGGATTTGATAACATATTCTTCCAAAATAAACTTCATTGTTCATCTCCAAACAACATCAACCACTCCTAACATATTACAAAAAAAGTATCTAAACTAAACATATTTAACCCAAGATAGGTTAATCATTCCCATAAGTAACCTAAATTACTATAAGTCCACCTTAAATTCATCGATTCTTCAAATATAAGTCAACCTTACTCCTCAATGAAAATACCGTTGTAATCTATTTACCTCGATCATATAGGGTCCCCAAAATAGTGAACATCTTCCAAAATAAAAATCATATTTTAATCCCCTAATCATCTCTGTCATATTAATACGGAAATCGTAGCATTTCCTATCACATTGTTTGTTGAGAAATGTTCTTCCATTTCCCGCCATTAACTAAGAAAAGAAACTATAATTAGGGGATTAAATACTTAGCCAATAATCATGAAAAGAAACTTAAAGCATATAAGGATAACTTGTAGTTGAAAAGTATACCCTAACTTGTGATCCCCTAGGTTCCCATCTAGGTTATCCATGATCATATATTCTTATGTGAATCTTCATTTTATTTTATCTTTGTTCCTTTAACAATGGTTCATACTAAGCTTATGAATTTACCAAAGCATATCCCCCGGGAGTGTCGTAACCAAGAGTGCAGCAAGGCCCGTTGTCGTGTACCAGTTCCCGTTTGAGTTTAGCTCAAAGCGGTGTTTTCAGGTTTTACCCATATGTACATCTGTGCCAGAGCCACCTCTACCTGCTCGTATCCAGACAGGGATGTATTTTCTTGGCAACCCCTTACTCAATACTCACCAAAATACCAGGAAGATTTCCTATATTTTAACTTTTCTATAGGCTTCTTCCTAAAGTTTTTATATCCTAATTTCCACAAATAACTAAACCATCCTTTGATACCAACTATAGCATCCCGCCTTTTTATCACATAATCTTTCATTACATTTTACAAGACCGAGGATCTTTAAGGTTTAGTGTCTTGGAAACCAGGAACTTAAAACATGAAACAACAAAAAAACATTCTTCTTAAACACTTGAAAGGCTTCTCCTTATGTTCATCCTAGGTTCATTACTGCATCTCAGAACCTGGGGACATACATCAAAGGAAAGGGTGAGCAGAAGGCCCAGTAAGGAAAACAAGAGAAACATTTTACATGTGAACTTGAGATACTTCAATAAGGTCATGAAAAGAACTTTAAGGCATGAGAAAGAAATCATGAGATATATCATAATAAAAGTAAAAATTTTCATAACTTGAAGATGTGGCTACACCATTTAACATAGACAATCATGAACATATCACCAAGGTCCATCCCCAAGGTTTCATTTGAAAATTACCAAGGTTATTCACCAAGGTATCGTGAAAATTGTAATCTCTAGTGGTTACATCATTACCCAATGCATTGGAGCGCTATCAGGGCGCACCCTTAAATTTGCCTTTATTATCATGTGAGCCACATATATCATCATCAAACATTTCATAAATAACCCATATAGCATAAAATAAATGGGTTTCATTTCATAATCACAACGTTTTAAAAACTGCTTTAAAGACATGATCTTTACGTCACTTTAAAACCCACAGAAAAGGAAGGTGGGTCTCATGTATGTAAATCCCAAAATTTAAAATAGAACATTTTGGTATATATGTGAATACCCCTTTAGAAGAATGAGCTTTGAGTATTCACTTAATAATATAAAATAACTTTATAAAAAGAGAGAGACATTTTGAGACGGAAATTCTGCAGCATAACAGCTATGTTACGAGGTTTTAGAAGACATTAAAAAGAGAGGGAAAATGGGTCAAACATTCATAAATGACCCATAAAACAGTAGATGGGCGGAATAAGAAGGGTACATGATCATGGTAATGAAATTTCAAGGACATACCATTTGAAATGAAAAACATGGAAGGAAGACAAAAATTAGATTTCTCTTATGAAAGTTCGGCAGCCTAACGGCGTTACTTAAACTTCAACAAAAATGATTTGAAAAGATCAAATAGGGTCTCTCATCATGTGAACATAAGAGTTCAGTATGATAGATATAGAGATAATTACCCAACATAATTAGAAAGGAACTTGAAATACTTGACATGAAAGTAGAACTTTGAAAAGAATGAGAAGGGTGAAAGAATCCCCTAAAAATTTCGGCAGCCTAACGGCGCAACTTAAAACTTTAAAATACTAAATTGAAGAGATCAAATGGGGTCTCTAATAATATGAACATAAGACTCAATTATGATAGATATAGAGATCATACCCCAACATAACAAAAAGGAACTTGAATGAATTGACATGAAAGTAGAACTTCAAAACGAGAAGGGTGAAGAACCACTTAAAAATTCGGCAGCCTAACGGCGCCACTTAAAACATCAAAATACTAAATTGAAGAGATCAAATGGGGTCTCTCATCATATGATCATAAAAGATCAGTATGATAAATTTAGAGATCATACCCAAAAATAATAAAAAGGGAACTTGAAAGAATTGACATGGAAGTAGAACTTCAAAACGAGAAGGGTGAAGAACCACTTAAAAATTCGGCAGCCTAACGGCGCCACTTAAAACTTCAAAATACTTAATTGAAGAGATAAAATGGGGTCTCTCATCATATGATCATAAAATATCAGTATGATAAATTTAGAGATCATACCCCAACATAATAAAAATGAACTTGAAATACTTTACATGAAAATTGATCTTGAAAAATGAGAAGGGAGAGAGAGTCTGTTACAAAAATTTCGGCAGCCTAACGGCGCCACTTAAAACTTCATAAAACGAAATAATGAGAGTAAGAGGGGATCTCTCATTATATTAAAATGAAAAGGGAAGTAAGAGGAGTATAGAATAACATCCTCCAACATAAGAACATGGAGCATAAAAGGAATGACATAAAAGAGATTACTTGAAATGAAAGAGAGAGGTTGGATCCCTTACCTTAAAATGTAACTCTTAAACCTCAAAGAATGGGACCTTGAGGGCTTGGGGGCACCTTGGGAGGACTCCTTGGGAGGTAATGAGACCAGAACTTCGTTGGGGAAGAGTGGGGAGTCGAATGGATGAGAGGAGGGCTTGGTATTTATAGGGAAAGTGAGGGGACAAGGTATTAATGGCCAAGGGACACCTCAAAAGTGGTTTTCACAAAAGCATGGGCCCTCCCATGGTACTTCCCATAAAGTTAGGCCACATGGGTACCCCCACACATTAATTAATCACCCTTGGCAGGACAACCCTTAAAAAAATCTCATGACATCATCATGACACAGTTACGATGTCATTAAACATACCGAAACCCTAAAACTGTATTTTCACTATTCACTGAAAATTCAACTTTCTCAGAAAGATCCCAAAATTTCACCTTAATAAAATATCAATGTTCTGATTTCAAAAATGAAGTCCATTTTATAAAAATAATTTTCTAAATATTTTTAATTTATTTTTTAAATAAATACACTATTCACCGAAAATTCATTTTTTCAGAAAAAACCACAAAAATTACCATAACATAATATCGGTGCTCTGAGTTCAAAAATGAAGTCCATTTTATAAAAATAATTTTCTAAATATTTTTAATTTAATTTTTAATTAAAAAACACTATTCACCTAAAAAAACTAATACTTGAATAATAATTTATGAAACCGTTATTTAACCATTTTATTGAATCACATTACTTAATCAAGGTGCCTAGATTATTTTAAAACTTTCTTTAAGTGAGATTACTAATCCATTTGGTCATATTACTAATAATAATCATAAAATAACTATTCATAATTTACTATTCATCAAAAATCAAGTTGATCTTATTAGACTCCAAATTTTGTACTAAACATAATTATAGAAGACCATTTTTTGAAAATCATTACACATTTTTAATTATTTAAGGTTTACATAAACATTTTTAAAATAACCTTTGTCTAAAATTCATCAAAAATATGCATACTATATTTATCCGGTCATTTGAAAATTCATAACTTCATCATAAGAAGAAATCCCAATTTTTATTTAAAACAAAGGATTACACAAGGTAGTTACGGTCTCCTTAAATAGCCTCTTATCACACCAGCATAGGACCTAAGTGTAAGGTGTGCTAAGGTGAGAGAGTTCGAGGGAGGCTCGGCCAACATTGCCTGAGTAGTAATTTCAATCAGTTTGAACTCCTCGTGAAGGAGATTACGTTCTAGCTTCACATGATGAAGTTCGGCTTGGGTTTGGTCCAGAGAAAAGCCCAATGGTGCTACCTCCTTCCCAAGTTCTGTTAAATGGGATTCGATCGGTCCAAGACTACTAGGTGAGGCCATCGAATCTTCTTTCTATAATAATTGACCAATATTACTTGTATTTAGAGACAATAATCAAAACATTTTG
The DNA here is from genome assembly GCA_963277665.1 of Viscum album. Taxonomy (NCBI): domain Eukaryota; kingdom Viridiplantae; phylum Streptophyta; class Magnoliopsida; order Santalales; family Viscaceae; genus Viscum; species Viscum album. Next base: position 1,156,109,506 of record OY728134.1, on the reverse strand, counting down.
TTCACAGCGGTCATATTGACCGATGGTCATATAACAATCAGAACCCAATGGTCACATTTTAATTATAATCATGTTTATCAAATAAAACATTTTTGTTGAGTATAAAAATAAAATAAAATAACACATGAAATTAGGAAACAAGATTTATTCAAAATTTCGGGCCGTTACAGTATATCTAGGTTTTTTGTTATGAATTGATTAATATATCCTTGTTATGATAGGACTATTATTAATGATTCATGTTTAGCTTTTTGGGGTATCCTACTAGGTATTGTTATACTCGCCCCTGAATGGAAATCTTTCTACATGTGTTGTGTCTTATGCAGATGATGTCCCGTTTGATGGTGTCCTCACAGGATAAAAAAATCTAGAGCATAGCTTAATCTTGATAGAACAACGTATTTTCTTGGTGGTTTTATTTGATCACAGTTTTATCCCTTGGAGCGGGTTAGACTCAAATTTTTTTTTTGGTCTTGTCTTTAACCCTTTTCTCTTTCAGTACTTTATTGTCATACTCTATTTGTGGGATCATACATGTATGTATGAATTGGTTTTATTTATTTTAAATTTTATAATTTTATGTGATTTGATATGTTTGTTATGATGAATTTACATTAGACTAATGCCTCTCATGTGTTGGATATACCTGCTCAGTGTTGTTCGCCTACCCCTAGCCTATTAGAGGTGGGCTTAGGGTTATCACAGTTTGGACCCCAATGGGTTGGGTCGTGATAATAAGGTTATTGGGAATTTTAATACTAATTATATAAGGATCCTTACCTACTCAATGTGTGATTTTTCTATTCCTGAGTTGAATCAATTCCATAGTAAAAATATATATCTGAAATTTTTTTGAGGGATCTCTAGGTGCAAAAGGAACCCAAAGAGGATTGATTCAAGAATTCTTAGATTTCCAAATAGTCCCCTTCTGCTGATGTTGCAACATTATCAAAGTAGGGTAATGGTGGTTTGGGATTCCCCAAATTCTCCCTATAAGTGAATCAAGGTGTTGGGATAAAATTTCATAATAAGATGAGGAATTTCAATTGTTCTGTAAGGATTCCACATTTATAGATGATCTTTTTAAGGGGTTTGATCTAGATAATTTACCTATTCACTCTATGTATGTTAAATTTAAAGATGAGAAAGTAGCATAATCTGAAGTAGATATAGAATTCTGGAAAAGGAAAGTACTTTCTACTGTTAGAGGTAATGGGAATATCAAAGTGGTGGTTTCTTCCGTGAGGAAACATATGAAGCTTAGTGATCTATTCATAGGTCCCCAAAAAATGATTTTCCCCTCAAATATCCTAAGTTACAATTCAGTTGGTCATGTGGTGTCTATTTGGATTTGGTTTTTCCCCATATAAATAGAAGTAATTTCTGGAAAGGATACTTCTATGAGTGAGAGTTTTGTGGCTAAGGTAGTTAATAATTTCTCATAAATGGGATCCAAATTTAATTGTGGAACCAAGGTTGATATTTTCAAAGTTGGAGAAATAGATGGTCATTTTTTTGAAATTTTCATACCTCCTAGTGGTGCACCAAAAGTATAGAGTTCAATTTCTGCCAATAGGAGTGCTGAAATAAAAACACACATACCTCAGAATGCCCAACAGTTGTCCAATAAGGCTTCTATTGTAAAGGTAACTCCATAGGAATTGTGAATTAAAGTTTTTGGTGATAAATTAGGAATAATTTCATCCTTATTGGTGGTAATGGTCCTCACATATAACACTTCTTATTTTATTTCCTCTGAAAGTAGTGAGGAAGTAATGAAAATAGAATTTGGTGATTCTAAAGTGATTGATAATAATAATGTTACAAAAGATGAGTATGTTGATGATGGGTGTGGACCATGGTAGTAGGTCCAGACATGGTGAAGGGGGATTCATACTCCAGTATGGGGGGTAAGAGTACCTAATCAGAGTATGAGTATTCGATCTTAGGCTGTTTGATTTTTTGTTTCTAGGAATGCTTGTATGAACCTCACCCCTTTGTCCCTTTATTTTTTCTGTTTTTAATAAAGGTGATTGACCCCACCCATTAAAAAACAAATTATTATAATTTTTTATTAACAATTATTATTAAATATTATTAATTATTATTAATAATATATAGTTATTACCAATGGCCAAACCTGTAGCTGAGTGGTACTCAGATGTGGTGCCACATTTGTCAGGGAGTGGGATCAAATCCTGATCATGCATTTATTTGGCCCGTATATGGGGGTGGTTTTAATTTAGGTAGGTAGGTTTTAGGGTATTATATTTATAGAGTCATATTTTCTGAGGGTATATTTGCATAGTTGAAAGGGGGGATGAATTTGGTTGTGTTTCGTGACAAATTTTTAGGCAAGAATCATCTTTGATGGAATATGTGGTCTACTTTATGGTGGGTTTATGTGCTTTGATGAAGGGTTGGTTGTCAAAGAATATTTCGCTGATGAAGACCAATGGAGTGATTTTTTTTCAAGTGTTCAGAATAACATGCAAGGTCAGATTCTATGAGAGATGTTGGGTTGGTCGTCGGTAATGGTGACGACCTATCAAGGGTCGGCCTCGTGACACAGTAGGGTGAGGGTTGCAATAACGCACATCATGCTCAATATATTGGGAGCTCTAGTAGAAGGAACGTCGATTAGTGGTGGATCTTAGGTTCATTGATTGATGGTGGTAATTGAGGTGGAATTATGTTTAGGGGGTGATAGCGGATGGAGAAACCAAGGTGGGTGGGGGACATTGTGCACGGGCATCCATGATGCAAGTTGTGGCTTTGTGTGGGGAAGGACATTAGAGGGTGGTGGTATCGAGGTGGTCAGACTGGTGATGAACTCAGAGGTCAGGAAGGGTAAGTAGAACGTTAATGGAAAAGGAGCAGGGCACTAGGTGGGAACCAAAAGGTTGTCCTATGGGAAGGTTGATTATTTTAGGGTCATCGACCAGCTTCAGGAACAACAACAAAATGACTTATACCAAAAACAAATTATTGTGATATAAAATATTTTTTAGTAAAATTGATCAATTTCAACATATATTAAGTTTTATTGGTTTTGATTTTAAGCACCAATACGTGTTTTTACCAATGTATAGATACATTGGTATTGATAATTTAGAAGAAAAAAATATTTATCCAATAATTAAATCTATTTCATTCTCATACTCATACCAAAATTTATTTCACTTACACTTTAATCTATTATTAATAACAAATATATTTTATCATCAATAAAATCTGTTATAATAAACCATTCAATGATAATAAAAAAAGTGAAATCAAGTTTTTTATATAGATTATTATTTATATAACCAAATTCAACATTAAACTTTTGTAGTTTTATTAAAAATATCTCATTAATACTGCTTATATTTTCTAATTTTTGTATTTATTAAATATTTAAATATTTCTATCATTGATATTCATATATTTAAAATTTATTTTATATTATAAAAAAATATCATTTGTTTATAAAATTTTACATTCATATATAACAATAAGTTAAGTAATTAGTAATGAATATTAAAATATTGAAATTTCAGTTATTTTTTTATATTTTTTTAGATATTGAAATTTTTATATAATATATTTTTACATATTATATTTATTTAATTCTACAAAATTAATCATTTTTCTTTGTACATGCATATTTATTATATTTTTAATTTAAAATATTAAATATAAATTGAAATTTTTTTATGTAATTTATTTTTTCATACACACTTTCTACCCACACCTATATATGGCCTCAATCGGTCAATCCATTAGCTTCAATCCATGATTATTTTATCTTCCCCACATCATTTAACCATCATACACAGTAGATCTCCCAGTTCTAAAATTCCTAATATGTGAGTTTTCATCTAAATTCACATATCTTCTTTAATCCAACCATGAAATCCACCCTATGCACGAAAAATACCTAGAGTTACCCAATAATTAAGGAGAACTTTCCCCTGACACAATCCATTTTGGTGCTCTATAAGTTACCTTGAAAACCATAAACACTCTTCATGTTGTTTCTCGGTAGTTGTTTCCCATCAATTATGATTTGTTTGGAATTTGATTCATTTCATAATTGCTTCTTCATTTAGATAAGTATTCCTCTCTTATATCCCCCTCTCTCTCATTCCATATTCTACCAGATGATAGGTAATTTTAATTTGAGAAATTATTTTATTCCATTTCTCTAAAAAAACTGTTGAAACAAATGAAAAATCAATACTCAATTTTAGTTTAGTGTCTTTTATAGTTGGAAGTTTCTTATTTTTGTTTCCATGTTAATCAATTTTTCAATCTACACTAAATTGTAATATTATTTTACCATAAAATGTTTTTTTTTATTTTGTTTAATTTCTTGAATGAATATATTTAATGATGTGATTTGGGTGATGTTAAAGAGAATATACCATGATTAATTAATTGTTGTAGATTTATTCCTCATAATTTCATTTTCAACCTCAGTAAGGGATAACTTTATTTCATATCCATGTCAAATTTTTTCTAATTGACATTATTTTAATAGAGATTTTGTAAAAAACCATATTATTATTAAATAAATGGTTGATAATTATAAAAAATGTATTTTGAATTTTCATGGGGAGTTTATGGTTAATGCTGATAATAATATTTTTATTGTTGGACATAATAATCATTCTGAATATTATATGTTTGACATGTTTGGGGACGCCTTCAAATTTTATTAACAAGACAACACACCTTCATTAATTTATAATGAGGTGTAAACATTTTTAAAATTGGTTTTATATATTGTGAATCCTTTATACCTCACTTGTGAAGAATTTACCAAATTATAATTTATTTTTTAAATATACCATCTGAAATGTTTACATGGGGTCGGTTCGATGGAAATTGATGCACTTAAAAAAATTAAAGAGAGCTCTTCCTAATGATTCAAAATTACCTAACTCATTTATAAAGTTAAAATGGATTATCATGAAACTTGGGCTTGATTATAATGTGATTGATTCATGCCAGAATGATTGTGTTATTTTTCACAAGAGAAAAATTGGACTTGATAATTTCAAAAAAATTCAAAGTTTTGGGTGGAAAACTATTGATGATGGAATTAATAGGAAATAAAAAATTGATAAAAAAGTACTCATATAGGTTTTTTTTACTTACCCTTGATACCAAGGCATAAAAGGCTATTCACATCATCTAAAATATCCCCTCTCATGACATGTCATGAGCATGAATGAGTTAGGAATGGTAAGTTACGGCATTAATAAGTTTCATGTTCATGGAATCATTTTAATGATAAGTATCCTGAGTTTTCAAGTGATCCAAGAAATTATAGTTTAAGATTAGAAATTGATAGTTTTAATCCATTTGAAATGATGTCTAGTCAATATATTATAGGACTTGTTGTTTTAATGGTGTATAATTTTACTCTATGGTTATGTATGAATCAACCATATTTTCTTATTTCATTATTGATAAATATCCCAAAGTCACCAGAAAATGATATTAATTTATTTTTATAACCTTTAATTGATGAGTTGAATGTGTTATCAGGGTTTGGTGTAGAAACATTTTATTCATAAAAAATGAGTTGTCTATATTAAATGGAGCATTAATGTATACAATTAATTAATTTACCATGTATGCTAATCTATTATGTTTGAAAAACAAGGGTAAGAATTGATATCAATGTTTCAATGTTGAAACATGTTCATTGTACATGATAAAAAGAAATAACATTTGTTACATGGGTCATTGACACCTCTTGCTTCAAAACCGTAAATTTCATAAAAATAAATAAGAAATTTGATGGGGAAATATAAATAATTCTACCACCTAAATCACATAATGGATTAGAATTATTGGATTAGATTAAATGGTTGGGTGTCATATTTGGAAAAACATTATTGAGGCTCAAAGACATAATAAAGGAAAGAGAGATTATGATGTTACTTGGAGAAAGAAAATTATTTTCTTTCAACTCCCTTGTTGGGTGAATCTTATTTTACAACATAATTTAAATATTATTCATGTATAAAAAAATCATTAATATTTTTATTGGAATGATTTTTAAATTGAGGGGAAAACTCAATATACATTTCAATATTGACTTGACTTGGGAGATTTAAATATAAGACATGGTCTTCACCCATGCGAGGATCATGATTAAACATATCAACCTACATTGTGAATTACACTCTGAGGTAAATATAAAGATAAAATTATAATTTTACTATCCTTTATTAAAATCCTAGATGGGTATTCTCCTAACATTATGAGGAAAATTATTGATGGAACTTTTTGGGTATAAAAATTCATGACCATAGTGTTTTAATGAAAAATGTGTTACCATTGGCTCTAGGTAAAATAAAAAATAAGGAGCTAAGTTTTATCTTGATTTATTTGAGTTACTTTTTATATGATGTTTTCTAAAAAGTGGTAACATTTTAATATTTTCAGAGTTTACAACACCATAGCACTACCATACTTTTTCATATAGAGTACATCTTCCAATAATCCTTTTTTGACATAATGATACACTTAGTAATTCATTTATCACGTGAATCTGTGATTTTTGTACCTATTTATTATCATTGGATGTATCTTATTGAGAGGTATAAAAAATAAATTTTATCATTCTTTAAATTTTGTAGACATTTAATTATATTATTTACGTTGATTTATTAAATTTTTTTGTTAATATTGAAAATGTATGTTTGTAAAAAACATCACATATAATGATCAATTGTTAAAAGATAATTTGTATAAGAATGTATGAAATTTTTTTCAAGATATTTTCAAGGATAAAAAATGAGGAAAATTATTTCAATAACAAACAATTGTAGTCAAGGTGTTGAAACACATAAAGGGTTATCCATATTCTCTCTAAAACTCTATGCAATTTTCAAAAAGAAAGATATACAACTTGAATTTTCAATGATATCGCTAGCACATAATTATTTTTTTAGAAAAATATAATGAATTTCAAGTATATATAAAGCAAAATACATACCTGTAATGATTTTTTATATTTTTCATCATTTTAAAAATTCTATTCTTATTATTACTTTGTAGGGAGCACTATGAAATTTTCCATAGAAAATTTCAACACACACTAAAAATAATCTACGATATCCATGAAATTTTTTTTATAAAAGAATTTTCAATAATATTCCTTTTATATCATAATTTGAATTTAAAATTTTATATTTCATTTTTTCTATCATTCATAATTTTTAATAATTATATTGGTTTCAACTTTTCTACCTCAGGAAAATCATATAGAAAATTATTTGAAACATTTGAATAACTTTCTGGACATATGGATTAAAACAATGACCAATGTCACTTTCAATGGTAATCTGTGGCACATGAAATCTATTGATAAGAGGAGTGTGGCCCAAAATTATAGTGTTCTTGTGAGTGTAATAACAAATACTTACAATGTATCATACTATAGTGTGTTGATAGAAATTATTGATTTGACTTATCTAGTTGGAAGGAGTGTTATTTTATTTCATTTTGATTTGGTAAATCCCACTGAAGGTTTCAAAGAATACAATTTTGAATTTACTATCGTTAACCTTTATAGGAATATTAACATGGGATAACCCTTTATACTTGCATGTCAATCTTTACAAGTGTTTTATAAGGATGAATTTAAAAATAAAAATTTGAATTTTGTTACCATAAATACACCAAGACACTTATTTTAAATGGATGAAGATGTCAAACTTTAAGTGTACACCTTTCAAACCAACTTGTCAATATACGTAGATGTGAAAAAATATTCCATATAGGGTAAGGAAGCAATTTAAATTGATAATATTTCACTTGATTTCATTAATGGGTGGCATGAATAAATAGAAGATTGAGAATTAAATTAAAAAAACATGATGTGTGTGATTATAATCATTAGAAATACATGTTTTATGATTTTGATTATTATATTTTTTGACACTTAAAAATTTATTTAGTTTTGAATTTTATTTTTTTATTTTGTTTTCAAAATTAACTTTATATTTGACAATTATATATGATTTTCTAGTAATTTAGTTTCTGTATTTCATATATAGTTTAATTGTACATTAAATCCACAAGAACCCTATATTCAAGTGAAATGTGGGGGTAAGAGATCAGTTAATGGTCTTATTTTATGAATTTTATTTGAATTAATAATTATTCTGTTTTTATTTCATTTTTAATTTTTATTAAATTGAAAAAAGATTCTTGTTTCTTTGTACAATTTTTTAGCCTCATGTTCTAGAGAAAATATACCAGTGGCATAAAATAAACCCTTGAAATTTTACTTATTTTCAAAAAAAACAACCCTTATATTGCCTCTAAAAAATGTCTAAATTCATTGATTGTTGAAGTTGAAATTCATGATTCAACTTGTAAGTTTCTTGTAAATTATTAATAATCTTAATATGATATTATTTATGTTTACTTTTTATAAATTATAATTTTTATTTCTCATGTTCTTTTTTAGTATTATATGATAAGATAAAATGTAGTGAAACTTATGAAGAGATTTCCTTGAATAATCAGTGAATGATACTTATAAGATTGGGTAAGTTAATGAAATTTAGGAACTTCTTTCTTTTATTATTAATTTAATTATAAAATTATTTTTTTTCTTTATATAATATACCATTTAAGAGAAGTCACTCAAATTTTTGGAAAGTGGTTTACCATTTTATATAAATTATTTACTTTATTAGACCAATTTTATGATATTAATTGTATTTTATAATTTTGATTTTATTTGAATGGTTATAATATTATCAAGGAGAAAATAAGTAAAATTATCGCATAATTCAATCATTAGTTAGAGATATTAAAGGAATACCAATTGAATTAACTCGATAATAAAATTTTCATTGTCATACCACTATAACAAGTAAGAGATCTCGATCATGCCATGTAAGAAATGAAAAGGGTCATGGATTTGGAAAGATTGAAATTTTATCAGAGCATGTTTTTGTAGATATCAATGGCGTTCTTCAACCAATTGTTGATTCATAAAGATAATAATATTCTCTCATTGGTGGTTTGGCTCGTTGTCGTATATGATTACTATTATATTTTCATGATTATATATTAGTAAATAAAAATGGGAAATGTGTAGGATGAAATTAGGGTACATATTTTATTATTATTATTATTATTATTATTACTTTAATAATATAATATTTGTAAATATGATTTCATTTTTTTATGTTTTAGTTATAATATTACTTCCCTAAAGGGAATGAACCCCATCATTATGGAATAGTGGAAATGGTTGATTTATAGAGAACCTAAAAATATGAGTAAAAGGTGGATTATTTTTGAAAAGTGATCACATATCAATACTATAGGAAAAATTCCAAAACATATTCATGAAGAAACATGGGAGAAATTTGTGGAGTTTTAGGAATCTTCAAGAGGAAAATAATATTTTTCTCTATAATATATGTATTTAAAGAATATTAAGTTAATATTATATATTAAAGGTCTTTAATAATATTTAATTAAGATTAATCATTAGGTTTTATCAGAATAAAATTTAATATGTTTTACATGAAAGAAATAAGATAGGTATAGAAAATCGTTTACATTTGAAACTGTCATTTTAAGTCGAGACAAAGAGTTTTTCATCAATACATGCTGAAATTCTTGTATAATTTTTTTTTATAAACTCTTTTATATTTTTTTATTTTATTATATATATATTTTTGATTTTATAATATATATTTCTTCATGGAAAAAGACAATAAAGAGGTAGATAATCTTCAAAAATGGATCAAACCCCAAGAGTCTAAAATATTTTTAAAACTTTATGGTGATTCTTTGTTAGTTAAGGTAATATTTGGATTTTTATCATATTAAAAAATATTGTACACCTTAAATATTGGATATTTTTACACGAATTGAGTTTTTTATAGTAATAAATTGAGAATGTTTTATCTTCTCTTCCAGACAACACCTCTAATACTAAAAAATGATATTTTTAAAAAATAAAATAAAATAGACTATATAAACGGCTGTTTAAAAACATCTGGTATGGCTTATAACTATCCATGTTCTCGTATAAATATGTTTTAATTAGAGTAAGATAAAACTATAATGATTTAGATTGGGAAAAAAGTTGAGTAAATTGATAAAGAACTTGATGATGTTTTTGGAAAATTTTCACAATTATAAAATTTATTAGAAGCTCTTATAATTCACTAAGTATTCATGCTTTTATGTTTATTTTTTAATTAAAATATTTTTTAAATTTTTTTCTTATTATATGGGTTCCACCCAAATTTGACCAACCTATTGGTTATCACATCCTTATAGAGTGAATGTAATTTTTAATATTTTATTTTTTATAGGGGTTTATAGTGATCAAATTTTATTTGATGATGAAGAAAATAATTAAGAAGTTTAAAACATTGATGGTTTTCATAAAGTAAATGATGGAAAATATTTTATTTAGATTCATTTTATATGAATTGTTTTTAAAGAAATTCAATTTTTTCATTCCTTTTTATAAAATTATTTCTTTGAAAAATATTTTTATGATAAATTATTTAATTTGTTACATAATTATTTCAATGTGTGGTACGTTAAGCTATATGTTTTGTTTCAATTAATTAATTATTGAGAAAAAAGTTTGGGATGGTAGGTTGGGAGTTTTGTATTTCTTGCTTTATGATCATTAAAATATACACCTCCAGGTTGATGGATAGAGTTATATTCTTTGATGGTAGTTTATTAAATCTAAAAGAATATTAAAAAACTAACTATTACGATGGTTTATATTTTTCATATTTCAAGGAATATATAGTTTTTATTATGATATTTTATTATATTGTTGCATTTATATTTTCAATAAATCAATGCATATAACAATCATGTTGCTTGATTCCAAACTATGGCTTCATTTTCATATTTTCTATACTTCAATGGAAATAAAATTTCTTTTTTGATGTTTTTTTATTTTGCTTCATTTATCTTGAATGAAATTAAAATATTTATAGTTAATTAATGTTATTTTAAGTGATTCCTTCAAAACACTGATCATTGTATGAATGTTAAATAATGAAGTTGTCGGTGCATTGAATTTGGAAGCAAACATAGAGAACGAAAAAATATAAACCTCTTTTAATCTTTGAATGTGGTTGGAAATGAAGCTGCATGTGCTTATTTTAATTACTGATTATTAAAGGTGTTTTTTACATAGGTGTTTATAGATTCTTTATTTAAAATAGTGATTTTATATGTTTTTAAGTGATTTTTCTCAAGGAATTTAAGTGTTTTTGCAGGTAGTAAATTATTATTCACAGGATGTGGGGCCTCAAAGGATGTTCTTTGTTTATTTATTCTATATTCCAAAGTTTCTGAGGATTCATGTTTTGGAGATCACTATACGTGTTTGTTCCCTAAAGGTTCCACCAAAATATTTCACCATCAAATATTTTGTTTCTTGGTTTAAATGTGTATTCGACCTAATTCAATGGGATTAAGTGTGCTAAAATAGATAATAAGATTTAATGAGATCAAGTATGTTATGTATGGATCCAATTTACACCTTTTTGGACTAGGATAAGAAAAATTTCTTTAATATAATAGATTTGGTTGGTATTCATTAAGGGTTTGAATACCTTTTTATGTTGCGTAAATCTATGGTTCTTATAATAATTATCTAAATCTTAGAACTAACTGTATGATGTAATGTATATAATGTGTTTAAATACTATAATATCACTGTAAAATTTTTGTAGTGCATAAATGCTTTGAAATCATTCTCATGTTGAAGATTAATACCACCTGAAACCTGGTTCCCCTACTCGCCCAACGAAATTTGCCACTTAGTTGATTTGAGGGATTACATATTGTAATGTATTCAATTAAAGGAACATTCTATATCAGTTCCTTGAACATTAAACCTATCCAGGTGAACAATGTTTTCCTCATAAAATATGAAAGTATATATTTCTGTTTAAAGCTGTTTTACTCTCATGTCGATGAATAGATAAAGATATTTCAATAGGACATTCATTACCAGCCTTTGATTCAATAATACATAAATCCTTTTGTAAAGTTATAATATGATCAACCTCTATATTAATAAATTTTTTATGCATATTTAACTTATCACCAACATTGAGTCTTCCAAGATCATCCTTCTATTTAGGAGTAATATTAAGAGGATTAACTATCCATCCCTTATCAATAATTATCTCATCCTAATGAGTGTAATTCATAGTGACCTATGAATTTTTTCCAATATTAGTGATTGGGTTAGGATTATTTATAGGTAGGTTCAAATATTCCTAGATATGATATATTCTCTCTAAAAAATGAGTTGTGTAAATATATATATATAAATGAAAAGTTAGCTCAAATCCAAAGATCAATGGTGGAAGAGCATACCTAGTGGAAAAACGAGGATATGATTTATTTTTAGAATATCATAAGATAGATGGATGAGCTGATCTTTATTATCATATATCCTTAATGGATCACTACTCATGAATAACTAGGACAGAGAGGGTATTAAACACCAAATTAGTGATGGGTTTTTTATGACCATAATACGACCATATACAGAGGAATAAAACCCAAAAAATGGTAGATCTATATTTGAGAATCAATGTGTAAATCAAATCTATGAAAACAGTGTACCTATAAATCACTAATGACAATAATATTTTTCCTTAGTGAATAAGAATTCTTGATGAATATTGCATATCAGTAAACAAAAACACCCTACCTCTGAGGGGCGTACACCAAAAAAGTGAACATTCAACCTATCCAGGTGAACAAAAGTACCCTACCTCCTATTAAATACATTTTACCTCATAAAAACTAAATTTATATCTTTCATGTCTTCCACAGGAGGGATCACATCCCTTTATATACCCATATACTACATCTTTCATAAAATGAAAATGCATCGGACTTATTAATGTATTCATATACATTTATTCCCAAAATTCATTGAACCCTATTCAATGAGTTGTCAAGCAAAGTAATCTATTCATAATGGATTGTAACAGATAAAATATCATCTGCGAGAAATAAAAATATATCAGATATATATATTTATTATCACATTTATTTAATACATACATTATTATAAATGCATGAAATGCATAAAATTAAATATAAAATTTATATATACAATATCATATCATATATATGTATATATATATAGATATATATTAGTGCATATCTAATAATCTCCCACTTACACTAAAATCGCATAAGGACTTTATGTATAACTTCACAACTCTTTGGGAATCCATCCAAACTCTTTTGGATATGGGTTTTCATCAAAATATATTAATTTTAAACAAAAAATTGTCTAAAATTTTATCCTTATTTGAGGTACTAATTCTGTGACCCTGAGGGACATAACAACATTGAAAAAAACTTTGAAATCTCAATTTCATAGATGAAAGCAAAGAGCAGCCTCTAGAAAAGCAGTAGTGTTAATCAAGAAACTAAGGGGCATGGTGTAATCTCTACCAAACATACTCATATATCTATATGAATATTTCCACCACAATATGTATCATATAAACCATATGTATCTTATATAATCCCTTTTTCCATGAAATTGAGAATTCACTATACCTAGAACATGTTAATCTAGAATAGGCCTTTCATCATTTTCTTGATTCTCTCAAAAAAGACAGTACAAGTGGATGACTGCATCACATGTGATTCATATATTTGATAAGAACATCACAGGTCACTTATCCAAGTAGTTAATCACATAATAAGTTAAACAAATAAGCATAGAAATGCATTTCCTCAGTCTTATTCAATCAAGGTCCATATGTCATTTCTTGTTATACAAGTGGATAAATCTCATCTTGTTGCACTCCAACTGATGACATGATCAGAAACATACCCAACCAACCCCATGTTAGCTAAGTTTATATATTGACTTGCGTAAGTAGGGTATAAAAGTATGAAGTTTCTCATGTTAGTTATATCTCCAACCTTAAGTAAGAAAGATTGATAATAAGCATACACCCTTAAGAATATTTATGACAATATGCCATTCCATGAGATATACTTTATCAGACCAGTCCAAGTAATAAGTCTCTACTTTGTACCTTAATAATATATTCTTCAATGTATCATATATAACCCATTTAAATGTATATAATAATATATTCGATCTAAACTTTACATATCATCATTACCCATTATACTCCATGATAATCATCAGTTAGGGACACTCAATATTTTTACTTTGAGGGGATATTTATCATTTTACCAGTGGTGTAAAATATATTTTTGCAAACATGTATGAATAATTAATAGATATTACCATTACTATAAGTAATTTATAAATTTATAACCATTATATCCAGTCTCTTCTAGAGATATAGAAAAACCCTCTTATAGTTGCTACAATAATGGATTCATTTTTGGAATAATACAACTATATATGATTTCCATCACAATCATTTATGACCATATGATAAAATAATCCCATTAAAAACTTAGTGAGTGAAATTTATGAAGAAATCTAGTTTGAATAATGGTAGTAGATAGGATTCATATTCTGTAAGTTCAAATCACTGAACTTATATTTAAATTCCTTAACATCATAACATCAAATGATATGATTTTATATTATGTTGTCTACTTATAACTCTTTATAATTATATCATCGTCATCTTGAGAACCTTTTACATTAAACCTTTTCAATGAAATATTTTTCAAATAATATATCTTTTTACATTACACATTACCAGAATATCCTTAATTTTTTTAGGATAATGTGACTTCCAGTTTTTTTTATACTTTCTAATATGACTCTTTACATTTCTTTATACCATCATACCTTAAACTCCTTTAGGAAAAAGTGATTGCCACTTAATTGTGGTAAACCTATGTAACCATTTAAATTTCTCTTTATTGATATTTCATAATCATTTTATAAAATCAAGTGAATTTCACTTAGTCACTAAGTTGTAAAAACAATGATATTCTATTTATCATAGTAACTAAATATAGCTATTTACATTTTTATTTACTACCACATACCCTAAATATTAAGTATAATAAGTGAAAAATCACTCAAAATAAAATTATAAAAATATTTTTTTATTTAAATTATAACATCTCTGAGTTAATACTTACTACCACTAACCTCTTAGAAATCATATTATCTTAATAATGTTTTTATATGATTCAATACAAACCACTTTGTGTTTTATAGAATAAAATTTATTTCCTTTTAATAGTAATGTAAAAAAAATAATCTGTTGTTTCCAAATAAAAAACAATATTCTATTTGTTTGAAACCTTTTCTTTTATAAAGAATATTTTATTAAAATATTTCATTAATGGATGGATATAATTCATTCCCTCATATTTTAACAAATATCTAGATAAACACTTTTATCCTGGATAAACACTTTTATCCATGTCATCTTCCCAAAACATGTTATAGAAATATAATGAATCATAATTCATGTTTACGCATTTAATAATCTCCTAATAACCTCATAATTTTGAAAATCCTATCAATCATATAAGATAAGTGAGATGATGATACACATGGTTTACTTAGATTAATCCAACCTTGACACATTCCTTCACCTTCAAATTCTTGATGTTGTAACTATTTACATCATATCATGAATATAAACTACAATATTGATCAATTATTCCTTATATTTATAACTCATGTATATTTAAAATACATTGTAAAAAATTCATTCAGTATCACATACCCTTAAATAATGGAAGAATTAATTTTTATAATATCCTTACCTGATATATACCTTCCATGGAGTTTCACATACTCCATCAGGTAAATCTTTGATAATTCAATGAAATGAAATTATTATTATTCCTTTCAGGATATCCCTTGGTTTCATTGACCTTGATATGGTTCTTGAAGAAAAATTGTTGTACTTTTTACCCAATTATTCTTCTTCTGGATTAAATATTTTACCAACTTGTACTATATATATAGTATAAGAATCTAGACATTATATGCTCATTTCATCCATTCTTAACACTTTGAGAATATCTGGAAAACCATTTTCATTGAATCCAATCATATTTTCAGAACATTACCGTAATGGAAATAAAAAAAATTCTCTAAAAAGAACAAGCAATTTTAGCCTCCTATTTAAAGAATGTTATAGAATTAAACTAATCATAACCCATGTGAAATAAACACCCATCTCATTTCTTTTAAAAAAAATTATTTTCAAGATCTTATCACAAAATAAAAGTTATATTGTACATATCTTATGATTAGTTTATCTTGGATTGAAGCATCTAATTTATCAATGTAGAAACTCCTTTTCTCTATTACTTGAAAAAAAATAAAGATTCAATTCATTTCAACTTTATAACCTTGTCTATATTTATGACACTTTGTAAAAAAAATAGTTGATATCATATATCTATCAAAATAATAAATTTGATTTCTATATTAAATAACACTTTAAGGAAACTTTTATTCTAACCAAGTCATTATTATATTCAATCATATTGAATATAATTTGACATACCAAATCATAATGATTATATAAGACTAAAATCATTGATGTAACCAATCATATTTTGTACATGAGTAGAGACAAATATTACTTCAATCATTTTTCATTTAATTCTAATGAAACCTAAACAAATAATTCCATGAATCCATAATAATATTGATTTTCTTATTGAATGAATTCAACACTTGGTTACTTAAGAACTATTCCAATACATAGAATAAATCTCTTGCTTAAAATGTTTCTTAAACTACCAGTCTTATGAGTTGATTACTTTGTGTTTCTTATTTCATGGATCAATATAATGATTAGTTTGATTATGATTATGCATTTATCTAAAATAGAACTTTTAATCATATGTAAATCATGTCTTTTTTCTTTTTACTATGAAATTTTAATGAAAGTACACCCACTAAAAATGATAACCTTGTACATCATATCTATTTAGTGATCCAAGATCAATATTTCACCGCAAATCACACTATTTATCACATAAGAAAGACGTGATTATTTTGGTGGGGAATCATCCCAATCACAACAGTTGTGAAACTACGATAGTTGATAAGATAACTCATTATCCAAATCCATCATTTTGATTCACTCAAATATATTATTATGGAATACTAATCATTGGGGATTATTAGCTAGTTTAGCCTAAAGAAAATGATAATAATAATCAAATTAATGATGATAAAGGGAAACTTGTGTTGAGAACAATAATAACCAACATGAAAATCTTGAGTTTTGCATATCTTTATTTTATTACACAATATAATCTAGGGGTACTCATTCTGAGCTCAAAAATACCTAAATGAATGATTGAGGTCTTTACAAGTGTCTTTGGATGGAATCTTGCACTTATTATTTCATGGGTTTTATTTTTTAAGGTCTCTCCATTTTAATATACGTCACATGTATTGAAAATTCATAACTATTACCTTTTATGTAATAATTATCTTCTCATGTTTTATTTCCTTTTTTTTTGTTTGCATGCATCTAGTGATTTAGTTTTGGAATCCTTACATCGACTTCCAAATTAATGTGTTAACCCCACATTAATGTGTAACTTTTTACACAAGCCACAATTAATTGTTAATCACAAAAAATTTAAGTTAAGTATATTCATACATATCCAAATGCAACATATGCATAAGGTACATGAACACTTCATGTAAATGAATAGAGTAATACTAGATTGGTAAACTCCATATGAATAAACCTAGAGTGACAAATATCCAACCACATTCACTTTCCTAACCAAGGAAAACCTCTAGGAAAGTAAGTGGTCTGACCCGTAGTCCCTTTTCCCGCTGAGACTTTACTTAGGAGAGAATTAAATTCATAAAAACTATAACACCTAATACACACAAACTATTCCCAAAACCAACTCTCGTTTTTATAAATAAAATTAAAAATCAAGGTCAAGGTAGATGAAAATTAATTTTATGATATCAAACCTAGAATTATAGGAAATCCTATATTCTAGAAGTAATTCATCAAATAAATTTTTTCATATAGTTATTCATAATATAAAAAATTTATAACCATGAATATAACTGGAAATAACCTTTAAATAAATGAATAATTCAAATATCTAAACTTGAGATATACATTTATGACCAATTTCATAAATAAAATATAATTATAAACTCTTTTATAATTTCAAGTTTAACATTATGGACATTCCATAAATATTGAATATAAAATATTTATATTATTTCCAATATGAACACATTTCTATTCATCATAATATAAAATTTCCTTTTAAATGTATGATATTCTATGAAGTATAAACTATTTCAAATTCAATTTATATTATGAGAACCTTTTACCTAATCTAAATATCATATACTTAATTATTTTTTAAAAATTGATCATATCAATTATTGAGAGACCTTTTGATTTGGCTTAAATTATATCCAAATAAAGCCACTTTAATTTTAAAAATTTAAAAATAATTAATATGTACTAAACATGAATATTAAGAAAATTTAATAAATAAAAAAGTTATTAATTTTACAAAATGTGATACATTTATGAACTATTTATAAATAAATGAAAATTATAAACATTTTATAAATTAGCAAGAATATAAAAAATTTATATTTTTATTAATATGAACCATTTAACATTTTATATTAAATGTAATTTATATGATATTTTATGAATTACAAACATTATGATAATTCAATATCTATTATATAAAATTTTTTATATAACATGAATATCATATATGATGAAATTTATAAACTCTTTATAAACCACGTTTTATTATTTATAAACAAACCATTTATTTATATATCATAAATCATGTCATTTAATTTTTCAAAATGTATTTAATATATTTTATCAATTAAACATAAATATTTTATAGTTAATTAATTTATAAAACATTTTTATAAATTTATATAAATTTTTCAAAATACCCTTTCCTTTATTTATAAATAATTTATAAATATTATAATTTAATTCAAAATTGAATTCTATTGATTAAAATAAATACTTTATTTATTTTTCAAAAATAATAGTAATATATATATATATATATATTTATGAACATTTCATATATTTTTTCAAGGGTCTTGTATGATCGTCATATAACCATGTACACTGGAAGACAACTAAAACATAGGTAGATCTATCTAATAGAATCAATGCATAAATCAAAACTATGAAAACAACGTACCTAGAATATGCCAATGACAACAGTCTTCTTCCTTGGTGAAAAAACAATGCTTGATAATGATCATGTAATAGTGAATAAAGGCACCCTACCTCTGATAGGGTACACCATCCAGTGGATACATGATCATATCGCAAGGATACATGAATGCTAAAGGGGGTCTAGTTCCTTCACCTCAATCAGTGAACAACGATGTAGTAGGAAGATAGAAAAGAGAGGCTTTCTCACAATTTCTTGTCTTTAACTAGATATATCGCATTCCTTTATATATCCATCCATTACATGTTTCATTAAATTAAAATTCATAAACCAAATTAATGTATATGTATGAATTTATTCCTATAATTCATTAAATCCTATTCGATGAGCGGTAAATCCAAATAATATATTCATAACATATTGTAACAGCTAAAAACTATTCAAGAGAAATAAATATGTATCTAATATATATTTATTATCACATATATTTAATACTTTCATTAGTATACATGCATCAAATGCATGTAATTAAATATACAATTTATGTTTACAATATCATTATATATATATATATATGTGCATATTTAATACTTAGATGCTATGATGTACACCCCATATGATATTTCATTCAAACATGTAAATATTATCCACACTAACAACTTGTATGGCGTATGTTTCAAAGATCACATTCTATGTGATTAGGAATTAAATAACTAGTATTTCTTCAAACCAACTAAAACTATCTAATCCTATATGAATAACACCACATCCAGTAAATATTCAACAAAATTACACATAAACCTAGAAAAATAACTATAAGTTGATAAAAAAAATAAATGTGATCAATGAAAAATAATGGATCTCTAAATTGTGGTGCTTTTTAATAATTATAGTTTTTATGCACATGATCTGTAAACCAAATTTTCTTTCCTTTAATCAGTAGGCCTGTTATTGTAATATGAAGATTTTATGATACATTTCTCCCTCTATTAAAGGGTCTTTAATAGGTGTAGGTTAACTCATCCCCTTATTAAGAATAAAAATGAAAAATAGGAAAATAAAAATAAAATATCATCAATAATTTTCCAATTATATTTATATAATTTTAAAATTTTCATTAAGAGAGTCTTTATAAATCAATCCTTAACATCGAAGACTTTTCATTGAACTAAATGGGTTTGGAGATATTGAATTATGTGTCATTCTCAATTCAAATATAGGTTTATTATAAATTAAAATAAGCATTACTATATTATATAATTTAATCTATAGTTACTATATTATATATTTTTGAGTTCCATGTCACTCTTAATATAAATTTGTGTTATTATAAATGGTTTTTTGTCACATGTTAGATAATATTATTAATATTTTTATATCAAGTGTTGTAATTTTTTGTTATTGTGGTAATTTTATATATTTCATTAATGTAGCCACTGGTAATATTTTTTATAGTCACTGTTCTAGTCATTTTTATGTTGTTGTGCTCACTAGTTATTTTTATATCATGCGTTATGAAATTTTCTGTGATCATTGGTTATATATTCTTGTTCTGGTCATTGTATGGATAATCTTCATGTTTTGGTGGTCTCTAGATTGATTATCTTGTGGTTATTGATTTCCCTGGTAAGATAATCCTTTTATTTTGTTTATTCGGTGATATTTTTATATCATGTGTTATTATTTTTATATCATGGGTTTAAATGAAAACTATTTGGTAACTGTTGTATTTGTGTGATCAGAATATTATTTTTGATGGTGCCCATATAAAGTAGTGGGTGCTGGGTTAGGTGCTGCTTCAAACAAAGAATGGTGGTCCACTTCAATCAAAGGGATTATGGGGAAGTTTTCCATGTTCATGTCCACTAAAGTAGATAATTCGTCATGTAAAGTGATGGTGATTCCATGATAGTGATATTCTATGTTTGTAATAAATACACCGCATAAGAAGTTTCATTGAGTTGCATGTAAAATTTCTTAGAGTTTAAACATGTTTGTAATATGTTTCTCAAAAATTATTTTCTTTTCATGAAGCTTGTCCTTTTATTTAAATTATAATTGAATGATTTTTTTCAAATAAATTCCCAATTTATTAGTGTTTCATATAAACTAATTTTATAACTAATAAATAATAAATATAATAATATTTTATATATAATTATACTAATAAATATAACATAACATTTTGAAAATAAATATTGGAATTCCAATACAAAAAAATTAATTTAAATTACAATTTACAAGAAAATATTAATTTTTGGTATCAAAATATATATTAGTCATATCAATCTATTTATAAACATTTTGACCATCATATATATTATACATTGGTATTATTATAATTGAAACAGAATCATTTTCTTTGTCTCAATAACATTTAACGATAGAGTTTTTACCAATAATTTTATGATAGTAACATAACTTTTGGTAAAACATTTTACGAATAGAAAAGGTTCATTTACCAATAGATATGCCCCTGTTAGAAAAAGTAAAATATTTTGTAGTAAGATGTGCCTACAATTAATTTATCTCCTGAGCCTTTGGGTTTATTCCAATCATGGGCATGTGGGAAAGTCGCATGGCCATTCAAACCAAAGCATATAAAGGGCCTTCAGGCCATTGAAAACTGTAATATAAGGGCATAATGAATGGGTTATCCCTTTAGGGTTATGACTATTCCTTCCAGTCTATGGGTGTGGGTGTGTGTGTTTGCTTGTATTTCCCCCTAATAAATAATGGGATATTAATTATTGATAATTATTATTAATTATTAATTATAAATTTTTATAAATTATTAATTTATTACTATTAGTTATTATTAATTATTAATTAATATTAATCATACTTATTAATTATTACTAATAATTATTAATTATTAATAATTATTAATAATTATTATTAAATATTTTTATTTATTAGGAATTATTATTAAAAATATTAATTAATAATTAATATTATTTATTATTATTGATTATTCCTAATTATTATTAACCATTTTTAACTATTATTATTTTTTATTTTTATTAATAATTATTAATTATATTTATTATATTATTACTTTTTATTTTTTATTTTTAATATTAATGATAATTTATTTTAATTAGTTGTAGTTTTAAATATATGTTATTATTTTATTATTATTATTATTATTATTATTATGTTGAATATTGAAACCATATCATTATTGGAAAATCCATAAGGGGTGTTAAGGTCCCCACCACTATAAAAGGATGTTCTGGATGGGTTTTTTAGTTATATTTTGGAATTACTTAAATGGTCGTAATTCTGAATAAAAGCAGTATTATAAATACTATTTAAAACATTGTTTTATATATAATAAAATAGAACAAAAAATAAAATTTAAAAAATAATTATAAATATTTATATATATTTATACATACATACATATATATATATATATCAAAAATTAATTAAGTTTCCTTTTAAAAAATAGGTGGATAGTGTCAAGTGAATTGACACTCTCCGCCTAGATTGACAAATGTAAATTCATTTGAAATTTGACCATCCCAGATTTCAAACAAAAGAAAACATAATCCAGAAAATAAATAAAAAACTCAAACCTGAAATTTTTTCCCGCCATTAGTCTGCATGATGTGAACAAGAGTACTCAGGGAGCTTCCAATCTAGTGTGACTTCACTCACACTGTCGATCATGTAGGATTTCATGCATTATGATAGGATGTGTGTTTGCGATTTGGAGGGTGTGAATGATTACAACAGTGGAATGAGATGTTATCTATATATAGTGTGAGTGTGTGGCCAATCATGCTCTTAGTGTGGTCAGATGTGAGTGTTTTCATCGATAAGAGGAGACTAGTAGGCACTGTTGTAGGTTTGTTAGGTTGTAATGCGGTCTGATGAGTAGTTATAGAAAACTGAAAGCTTTTTATTGTGTTCTATATATTGATGTTCAACAGTATGAATACAATTCAAGTGAAATATCCAAATTATTAGACATGAGATAAATAGTAATTTAAAAAACCTAATTAAACACTAATGATTTCCTAAGTTCAAAAAAACTACCACAGATCAAGTCTTATGAACCAATAGCTTTTATCAGTGCTAATCATAAAGTAATGATAAAAGGGTAGCCTTTATCAGTTCTAGCTAAAAGCCTTGATAACTGTGTATCCTTTATGAGCATATTTTTTAGCACTGGTAAAACTGCATCATTATTAGCGCTCTTCTTTGTGCTGATAAAAAAATTTAATAAAAAACTATTATTAATATATATATAATTTTGATATTCATATTCCAAAATTAATATTTATTTATAAACACTGATTAAAAAATGAATATATATAATTAATATAAATATGGTATATTGGTTTTATTTTTATTAATTTAAACAATTATATAAATATAAATTATGTATTATTAATATGAGACATTTAAATATATATTTATATCATTTAATGTCTATGTGCATATATGTGTATGCATTATGTTGTGTGTGTGTGTTTTTTGTATGTGTATATCTAGATGTTGTATATGTACATATGTATGTAAGTTCACATATATGTGCACATGTTCATGGGATTTACATATATATAGAACTTGTGTACATGTATATGAATAATACTTTCAATATTTTTATAATTTATATGAATAATATTTATTTATCTTTGTTTATTAAGTTTTAAAATTTAAAATATGATTAAAATTTATATAATTAATCTATTTAAATGAAAATCTGAATATTCAATTAAAAAATTATATATATATATATATATATATGTGAATTTTTCAAAAACATATTTATAAAATTATAAATAAATAAATATATATATATATATATATATTTATTTATTTATTTATTTATTTAAATAATTATAAAATTATAAAGAATATATTTCATTAATAAATATATTTATTATATTTATAAATATATATATTTATATATTAACAAATATATATATATATATATATATTTAATTATATGAAAATATTTATAAATGTATTTATTTATAATTATATATATTTATTTATTTATTTATATTTAAATAATTATAAAAATATAAAAAAAATTGTTAAATAAAAAATATATTTATTATATTTATAATTATATAAATTTATATATTAATAAATACATATATATAATTATATAATTATATAATTACGTATAATTATATAAATATATAAAATTATATAAATATGTTTATAATTATATATAAATATTTATAAATTTATTTATTTATAATTATAATTATAAATATATATATATATATATATATATAATTATAAAATTGTAATAAATATATTTAAATAATAAAAATATTTATTATTGTTATAATTATATATATTTATATAGTAATAAATATATATATATATAATTCTTTAAATATATATAAATATATAAGTATATTTGGGGGTACAATTACAAGTAAACACACACACACACATTACAATCGCAGGTCAAACAAGCAAGTCATAGCCCCCCAAAAGATAAAACACCCAACATGCTCGTATTTATTTATATTATAAGCCTATATAACAAATATACAATGGCCCTATAAGACCCCAAAAAATGCGGCCAGTGGTCCATCAAACCAGTCTATAAGACCAATATAATCGCCGGCCATATGTCCAGCCCAACCACTGTTATCAAATGACACTTGTGGCTGACCACTTGAACAACATACAATGACTGTATTCATCACTATCGTAACTATGATTTGTAATGCCTATGCACACCCCACCAAAGCCCAATGTCAAACACCAGTAATGAATATCCCATGCCATCCTTCAATGATTGGACCCACCAAGCCTACATTATGTTATCCCTACACCAACACAACCAAACCATAGTCTGTCATCGACTCGACATCCATCATTTATCCAAAGATCCCAAACATCACCCTGAAATCAACCCCCAATCAATCATAGTCACCATGAAGCATCTCCACCCACAAGTGTCTGTCAGACCACCACCTTTTGTCAAGAATGTTTTGATGTTCCACTATTGGTGTCATTTTAAATCTTATATCTTCCGCTCACCCACCGAAAGCAGTCATCAGGGCCACTAACAAGTTCAAGATAGTCACCTATGGAAACTGCCCCCTTTCACCACCGCATCGAGAATTGTTGATCCGCATTACTAAGGTTTCTTACCTGATACCCCACCATGATCACCAGTGAAATCGATTGCACTCACTATCTCGGGTCAACTACAAAGTCTGATGTCATTTTGATGTAAGTAAGAAACCATCCCCTGAATAAATCAGGGGCAAAGGACCATGACCAAGAATCGAAACTCAGCCCCAATAAATACAATATTATGGAGTCCTCAACCACCGAGGCAAACCCCAAATGCAATATATCAGGATATATAATTATATCAATATATATAATTATATCTTTAATTACATAAAAATATTTATAAAAATATTTATTAATAATTATAATTATAAATATATATCTATAATTATATTTATAAATACATATTTACGATTCTATTGATATATTTTTAGTTATAGAAATAATTACTGGTTTATAATTATATATATATATATAATTATATTTATAAATACAAAGTTACAATGCTTTAAATATATTTATAATTATAAAAATATTTATTTATAATTCTATACAT
Organism: Viscum album; assembly: GCA_963277665.1. Lineage (NCBI taxonomy): Eukaryota > Viridiplantae > Streptophyta > Magnoliopsida > Santalales > Viscaceae > Viscum > Viscum album. Next base: position 1,156,083,738 of record OY728134.1, on the reverse strand, counting down.
TTATATTTAATTATAATGATATAAATTTGTATATTTTAATTATATTAATCCTATTATTAAAATTAGGTCTTTATTAGTGATTTGTTAGTGTTGATAAAGAATTATCATTATCAGTATTAAAAAAGCACTAATAAAACATATCTTTATCAGATCTTGAATTTTAGCACTGATAAATATATGTTTTATCATCACTTATTATTTTAACACTGATAAAATCTATCCTTATCATCACTTTATAAAAATAAATGAAAAAACCTTTCTAATCATTTAAATAGAACCCTAATAGAGTTCTATATCATCATGAAGTTCAATCTCTCATGGAACTGAAGCTTTTACATCACCCTCCCTTGAAAATCAAAGAAAAATCGACACTTTCAAAACCTATGGTATGTGACTTGTGATATATATCTCCCCCTATAAAATCTTTGTTTGTTTTTAATTTTCCCTAATGGTTTGAATTGCATGCGCCAGTTATCCATTTTTTTGATCTACCTCACAGATTCTCTACCTAATCTCCCTCACCTCGATCCATTTTTGGTTCACCCTCTCCCTCATATTCACTTTCATTTCACTCATTCATCATAATTTCTCAGTTTTATTACATTGAGCTCCTAGTTGTGCACCACAAAAACATTTCCCACTTATCATGTAAGGTGGTGACTGCAAATGATAAGTTGGCAAAGTTTTTTCGGTCCATGGATGATAATATTCTCCAAGTTTTGGGTATCCATCATTATCTCATGGATTAAAATCAACAATTATTCCCATTTGATTCCATTACCAAGAAAAAGAACCCCAATCATTTTAACATCTTCTAATTTGTTTATAATTTTGATTGGTATTATGAAATGGGTTTAATTTAGTTTGTATGATTTTATTTTTTAATTTTTATATTTATAACACTTGTTAAAAATCACTTCATTATATTTTTGATACTTATACACATACTCTTTATTTATATTATTTAATTTTTTTTTAAGTTTGTTCATAATAGTTTTATCTTATTATGGTATTAATAAGATTTTATGTTTTTTTTAATATTGTTTAATATTTTTAACATCCTTATTATATAAATATTTTTTGATACCATTTTTTATATATTTTAATCATGTGATACGACATGAACACATAGGTTATGCTAGGTTATTTGTAGAATGAATTATCACATATGAATAAACTTGACTTTACAATATAACCTGAACATGGGTGGAACCAACTGCTCACATGTAATCAAAAGTTTTTACTAAATCACAACCCAACACATCTTACATTACCACCAACAAAGTATGAATATGTTGACATAAGATATGTCATTTCTCTAATTCCAACGTAACTAATGAAATCAATCCAACATAATAAGAATTATGATGCTCGTCTCCTCTATTGTTTTGGAACTCCAAACTGATACACTACATGTTGACTATTCAACACCAGTTTATCTTATTGATATTGTTCTTTATTCTCTAAAAATTACTGGTACTTGAAGTCATTTAAAGGTTCCTGATGTGGGGTCAATGAATGTTTTAGTTTATGAAAATGATATTTGATTTATACATTTCTTTACCAAGATGAACAATAAATGTTTTTTATATTTCTTATTAATGAAGGAAATAAATAAAGACTACAAAGTTATAAATATAAATAAATTATTTCATATCTTCACAAAATGATGTATGAATATGTGTAATGGGATGAGTAGTATCTATATTTATAAATTCATACATGTGTAAGGGAAAAGGGTGGTTCAAGAACTCAAATTCTATATCTTAAACATGGATTTTAAATGTTGTTATTTAAAATGGTATTCTATAATGGTATTTTCAAAATATGGTAGTACTTTCAAATTACAATACCTAGGTTTGATTGTTTTATATTCATTAAATGTTTTTTAGAAGGTGATTTAATTGTTTAAAACCTTGTTATGATGATAGTGATGGTTTCTTATGAATCTTGGGTTTAAATTTTTTAATTTGAATTATGAAATGAATTTTTTAAAGTGGAATGAAGTGTTTAATTAATTTAATTACTTGTCATGGGTTTTTGAAAGGTCCCTTTGATATAATTTGAACTTTATTAAATGGTAGTAGAACATGGGAACCCCAACTTGAGATTTTTGGTTCATTTTATTCATATTAAAGAGTTTCTTCAAATTTTCGGTTCTCGAGACCATGTGATTGTGCCCTATCAACATTTTCATCATCTCAAAAAAAGAAAAACTTTGGCACATAAACATCTTGTCACCGAAACACCACACTTCCTACCATGTTCCAAGTGAAGAAATGAATAAACACTAAAACCTCCCTCTTGTTGATTTCAATAACAAACTAATTTTTATGGATCTTGTATATCTATTTAATCGTATGATATATCATCAAATTAGTACTACATGAGATCTCTGTGTTTTTTAATTAATAAAAATTTAATTATATTCTTTCTAACTCTATATATATCATACCGTTAATTTCTTTAATAGTTTCCACCACTACAAAATCTCAATACACATCATTCGATTCTTATTATCTTTGAAAAATGGATTCACATAGCTTAAATTATTCTCTATGAATAACATTTTATGGGTTTCAAGCTCATTATTTTTGTTTATTTATTTCTTCCATTAACTATTAATATTATTGAGTCAAATAGGATGATTATTAATTGAAAATGGAAGTATTCTAATCGTTTGACAAAAGATTATGAGGATAGAGTGAAAGAGTTCATTAAGTTTTCAAAATATAGTTAATATAAACCTTATCAAAACAATTTTATATGTATATTTTTTTGTTATTCAAGACTAATTAGTCAAGGGGAGTTGGAAGAACACTTGATCTATCATGAAATAGATCATAGTTATAAATTTTAGACTAAACATGAGGAAAAAGTGAATATAGCCAGTGACTAGTATAACACAATGTTTTATAGATCATCTTATATGATTATAAGTGTGAGCAATGAAGAAGACCATATCTAGGATATGATTATAGGTGTGAACTATGATGAAGATCATATTGAATAAATGAACATGATCGTTGAAGATGAACTTCGTGATTGCCCAAAATTATTTTATAGGTTAAAGAGTTGTACAAAGACATCATTTTATTCTAGTTGGACTAAATATACAACATTTTAATCCATAATGAAGCTATATAATTTAAAATCTAGCAACAGATGGAGTGATTCTAGTTTTACTAACTACTTTCTCTCTTTAATGATATGATTCGAGAAGATAATGATCTTCATAGCTAAACATATGATTCTAAATTAATGCTATGTTCAATGGTTATGATCTCTAAAAGAATATATGCATGTAAAAATGACTATATACTATTTCTCATGGACCACAAATCACATAAAAAGTTTCCAAATGGTGGTTCTTATTGATACAATAAAGATGAGTCGGGTCTTAATAAAGTTTAATGGTATTTTCCAATGATTACAAGGTTTGGGAACCTATATGGAAGTGAGGATACTACAAGTCAATTGACATAGAATGTATATATAAGAAATAAAAATGGTAAACTACATCACCCGACAGAATCTCCTTAGTGGAAAAGAATTGATCATGAGTAACCTGAATTTTCTAATGATCCAAAAAACCTTCATCTTACATTATCTACAGATAGAGTGAATGCTTGTGGATTTCAAAGAAGCAATCACTGTACATGGCTAGTTATGTTGGTAAATTATAAATTTTCACTGTGGTTATGAATGAAAGAAAAATACATTAAGTTATCTATGCTTATATCAGTACCAAATCAATTGGGTAATGATATTGATTTTTATTTGGATACATTGATCAAAGATTTAAAATTATTATAGGATTCAGGTGATACATTGTATGATGCTTATAAAAATGAATATTTCACCTTGAGAGATATATTGTACAAGAAAATAAATGACTTTTCTTATTATATAAATTTTTTAGGATATAGTATTAAATGAACTCAAGGGTGTCCCATTCTGTGAACTAGGTACATGGTCAATTAGGTTGAAACATTCATCGAATACTATATTTCTTCGACATTGAAAATTTCTACCCTAGTGACATATGTACCAATATTAGATGATATCATTTTATAAGAATTTAGAATAAGGTAAACCACCATCTCCACTAACAGGTGATCAAATATTTGATAAAATAAAAGATATAAAAAATACATTTGGTAAACCTTTAAAAAAAATAGAAAACCCAATTGGAAAAATTGATTAGTTTTTTTTTCTAATTTCCATAATGGAATTATTTTTATATCATTTATTTTCTTAATGTTACACATGTGAAAAAATGTATATGCTTGTGTCCTCAGAACATTACTAAATTCACGTGATAAAAATTAATGGAATTAAGGATAGGTTGGTCATTACTGACATGGGGATACCTGAATAATTTGTACAAGTGAAGAGTGAAAAATTGAGTTTTCTTTCTCCAACAAGTTACACTATTTTTTAGAATGTGAGATTTTAGTTTTTCAAATTGTTGAATGATATAAAAGTTCTATAGTGGTATTCATTAAATGTTAATAATATCATGTTAATGACTAAATTAATGTTAAAGTGTTTGAAATCAAATGACTGCTGTGTTTTGATATAAGATCTAATCCATGTAGATTTAAATAGAATTTTTTCTAAGAATGTCCATCATACATTAACCAAAATCTATTTATTTTTTAAAGATATATATAGCAAAGTTGTGGACCTAGAGAAATTTCCAACTATGAAAAAGTAAATTGATTTCATATTATGTGAATTAGATATGTTCTACCGACTAGGATACTTTGATATGATGTTTCACATGATGGTTCACTTGGTAAGAGTGATTTAATTATATGGTCCTTTATATTATAGATGTATATTCCCCATTGAATGGTATATAAAAATTTTGAATGTGTATTTAAAAAATCAAAGTCTTCCAGAAGGTTGTATTGTAGAGAGATATGTTGTTGAGGAAGTCATTGTATTCTATACCGAATACCTATCCAATTCGGAAATAATTGGTCGACTGAGATCACATCACACCGGGCACCTTGTGTGTAAATGAATTTCTAGAATATAAGATGTAAATATTACTATTATAGAATGGGAGTATACTCACCTTTAATATTTTCATAATCTTTTAGAGGTTGGCCATATGTTGAAACCAATAATGTAATTATTATACATTTAGATACATTAAGGGATGAAATAAGGGTATCAAATACACAGAATAAATGTTTTATATAATGGTTTTGAGACCAAATTTTTAAACATTCAAATACAAATCTTTATTCAATTTCAGAACAAACTCGATAGATAGAAAAAGAACCAAGTATGAATGTATTATCTTATAAAGGTTATGTAATTAATGGGTATATGTTTTATGAAAATGAACATAATGAAAACAATACCATGAATATTAGCAGATTTACACTTGTGGCTGAAGTGATGCATGTATCTGGTACCATGGATAAAAATCCAATTTATGTGAATATGTCTTACCTTGGCATCTTCAAAAAAATATGGGATTTGAATTATAAAACTTTCCAAGTGTCAATTTTTCAATGAAAGTTGGTTAATAATAAAAATTTAGTTAAAATATATGAATTGGGATTCATGAAATTAGATTTTTGAAAGGAAGGGTTAAAAGATGAACTCTTTATAATGGAATCATCAAAAGTATAACCCGACGTGGAGACGGTAAGTCGTACGTACGCACATATGATGACTTTCTCATTTATAGGATGGATAGAATAATGAATATTGTTGTACCATATTTATAATAACATAATAGTATGTAGAAGATACTGGATTTATTATTTTGGTATGGAAACAAAAAAAGAAAGAGGAAGTGGAAGATGAAAAGAACATGAAAGAGGGTGATTAAATTATTACGTCTTCTTTGGGTGTTTCCTTTTGAGTTGATCAAAGGGGCTCCTTAGGTTGGATTTATAAGAAAATTAAAGACTCTAGGTTGATTTGAGGGAAGTTGGGAGGATATTTGGGTAGGTTATGGCTGAGCCAAATGGCTTTGGATGTGTGATTTTGAGAGAAAGGGAAGTTCCCTTTTATAAGAGGGGTGAGGGGCACTTTAGGAAAAATTGAAATATTATTTTATAATAAAATCATTTTCGGTTTCTAATGGCTCTAAAATAATTTATTTCAAGTCTATGGTGGTTATGGGTCTCAAAAAGCTCAACCAATAGGTTTTAGGAATGTTTAGGTCACCATATTAACCTTATCTTCAAGATTTAACTCTTAGTTAAATAGTTTGACATTTACCATGTCTCTTTGTATTTTTATATTATATGGTTAATAAACATACTATAATAAGAAAAGAGAGCCCCAAGTGGTTCATTATTAATATATAAAACCTTATCTAAGTCCTTTGTCCCAAATTTTGATTTTTAGAAATATTATATCAATTTATAATATAGTATTTGTTTTAAAAATTCAATTATGTCAATTTTGACAGTATTTAGTATTTGATTTTTTTGAAAGCCATAAAAACTTTATCACTTAGAATAAAATATATTTAATCAACTATAACATGTCATATTAACCTATAAAATTAGTGTAATTTATTAAAAGTCTCAATTTACATTTATTTGGATATTTATAATATCAATTATTTTAATATTTCATTAATAGGGTATTTACTACATCATCATTGTGTCGTAAATAAATTATATTATTTAATATCTAAAAATTATAAATTAAATACAATTATGTAGGAGATATTTTTACATTTATAATGAATATTTATAGTTTAATTTATCGTATGTGTAACCAAATATTAAAAATGTTTTAGTTATTAAACTTTGAATTTAACACTTTTAACTATTCTTTAAATAAAACAATAATAAATGTCCTAATATAATCCAAGTGGACCAAATAGGATCATATTTTATTCTTATGGTTGTTTTTGGTTGAATTAAAATTATCCAATAGAATTTGGACATGTGTTAGGGTAATTATAATATCATTCTTACCCTTAATTACCCTATTTACTTTTAACCGTGATAAACAAAAGTCAAAAGTTATTATTCACCAAAAATTATTTTTATCTTATTGATCCACATTTTACTTACTGATGTCAATTGTTTCTCTCAGATTTCTGAAATTCAACTTACAGAATTGGTAACATTATGTTTTATGCAAATTTGCAAATGCTCCAAGAAGGTGGGTAAAAGACGGTAAAAAGTTCAATACAATTTTATACATCTAATTTTATTATAAAATGACTCCAATGAAATAAATTAAAGTTATATAGGTACTATATATATTTTTTGACTTAAAATAAATTTAAATAAAATAAATAATTATTTAAATAAAAAGTCGGTTTTAAACTATAACGTAGTGTTTTTCGCTATTCATTAAAAATTGAATGTTTTCATAAAAATACCAAAAATTTACCCTTATAAAATTTTGATATTTTGAATTAAAAAATTAATTCTATTTTAACAAATTAAAAACATATAAGTTCCATTAATTAATTTAAAATTAATTCCCATTGTCGAAACCGAAAAGCGGGTTTAAAAGAAAAGTAAAAACAATCAAAAGATTGTCTTGTGTTTATGTCAAATTTAAATGTGAAAATACTTTAAATGACCTAAATTGTATTAAATTATAAAAAAATAATCTAATTATACTTCCAAACCATTCAAATTCATAATTTAACCCTATAAACTATTTCTATTAAAAAATTTGTTTTCAATTAAAATTTAGTATTTTTCACTATTCATCAAAATATAAAAGTTATCAGAAAAGTACCAAAAAATTATTCAAAATAAATTTGTATGTCCCAATTATAAAGAAGAATTTTATTTCATTAAATTTAATATATAAAAGTGTCAAATATTGGTTTTAAAAAGGTTTTTCCATTAGAATGTGGTAAAATTTCATTTTTTGAAAAATACTTATTTTATCTGAAAAAAATAATTTGTTCTTATATTATGTCTAAGAAACACATAATACATATTCTAAAATTATATGTAGTATATAAAATTCAAAATTCAGTTAATATTATTCATAACCTCTTTAGAACGACTAGTTTGGTAAGTCGTGGTGCGCTCAAACTCGGTGTTGCGTGTAGTGTAAGCTATTGAATTACTTTAAAGAAAATAACTTGCTATGAAATATTGGGGTGTTACATAAATGTAAGTACCCAATTAAAAATTATATATTCATAATGGTGAAAACACTTGATATATAATGGGTATGATATTCACTACATAATTTGGTTATCCTGGGAAATCATGGTGATTTTTCGGTAGCATAATGACATCGCTCAAATATTCATAAAAATCGGTTGATGATAGAGAAATGGGTCTCTCATCAAATAGAAATTAAATGTTTAGTTACAGGTACATGTAAAAATGTATCCCACCATTATAAATTGGAAACAGAAGGCAGAAGGTAATGAAGAAACATTAGTAATGAAAAGAATTCTGACAATATTTTAGTATGGTAACAGGTGTACATAAAAAATCATGGGGAGCATAATGAGAGTGAAAGGGGGTTATAATATTTTATACATTGAATATATAGTAAGGGTAATATGTAAAAATATATCCCAATATAATAAAATACAATTTAAGATACACAGAATAAAAGAAGTGCTTGAATGGAAATGAGAAGAGAGAAACCCCTTACAGAATTTCGGCATAGTTATGGATTAGATAAAGGTAAAAATGAGTGATAATAAATTATATCTCATTTAAATAACACCAATTTTATAGTAAATATATATTTATAAATAAATTAAATTATAGAAAATTCCAATTAAGAATCCAAATTTCAAATAAGGTGCTTGAATTGAAAGGGGGAGAGGAAGGTCTCTTACTTGAATTTGTGACTCCAAGGATTGGGAAGGACTTATTGAGAGCTTGGGGGAGCCCCAAAAAGACTCTAGAGAGTGTATGGTAGTGTATGTATTTTCTACAAGGAGTTTTAGTGAAGAAAAATTAGATATTATGTGGTTTTATATAGAAAAATAGGTGGATTTCATTATTATTTAGGTTTTGGACTTTACATAAAAAAAATTCCAAAACCACAGACCATACCATGTTTTTTGCCTCTGTTTTTTTTCAAATGAGATTTTTTTACATAATTTTATAATTCCAATAGACGAACTTAATAAAATAATGTACTTTCTTATATAGAGGTCAGTCATACCATTAAAAATTATTTTAAAACCATAAAATATATTATAAACTTGGGGGGTTCATAAAGGCCTTATATAATAAATAAAATAAACATAAAACCATATTATATTAAATTAAAAATATATATTTGGTATTGGGTACCTTTTACAGTATTTATTATATGACTTTAAGTTCATTATGATGTCATAAAACACAATGTATATTTATATGGTATTTAATTTCTTACTTGAAGATTCAACTATCTCAAAAAATTATGAAAAAATCACCATTGGATAATTTCAACATTCTAATTCAAAAAATAATATTAATTTTATCTAAATAATTTTCTTAATATGTGAATTTTAACTATTAATATGAAATCGACATTTATTAAGAAATGATGGGTTTTTTTATAATAACAATTTTTTAACGCTTATAAAATATTAAATTTTACTTCATAACAAATATATGATCATTTATATTTGATAAAAATTATTTAATAATATTATTATTTATTTAAAAAATCCATTAATTCATTAATTGAATCTGAATATTAACCAAAAATAAAATTTGTGCTTTATTATATCAAAATAAAAATAATTTATAATATAAAAATAATAAAATGAAAATATATTCATTATTCTATAAAAAAATGTTCAAATTCATATTTCTAGGTTCTTGATACATATCTCATCAATACACCAGAAAATTCCCTAAGATTAAGGTATGCGATGGTGGGACTTTCATGGGGTGGTTTGGTGAACATGGTTTGGGTGATGATCATGATGATCTTGATCTTCTTCCATAAACGGTTTTGATCATGCTTAAGTTATTTGTTATCATCTTGGTCTTGGTAAAGGGAAAATACCATAAATTATATCTCTCTTGGAAGCTCTGATAAATGGGCTTCACAAGGTACGATCCTACTTCTTGAGGTCATCGCTTCCTTTTTCTATGTCAATTGGATTTTTTAAAACCCTATATTTATACTAATCACATTATCAATGTTCAACAGATATATTATCAAAGGTAATGATACTTAACAGTCTTTTAAATCCAATTTGATACAATAAAAAATAAGTTTATTTGTTTTTTATAACCATATTACTTAGTAATAAATTTAATTAAATCAAAAGTGGAATTTTTATTTATAATAGTTTGTGTCGTTACAATACTCCCCCTTTAGGAATTTCACCCTATAAATTTCATTTCCTACACTAAAATAGATGAGGGTAATTCTTCTTCATCACATCCTTATATTCCCATGTTTCTTCATTAAACTTTTGGTCTCTCCACAACACTTTAACCAGGTTCACTACCTTATTTTGTAAAACTTTGTGTTTATAATCTAAGATCCTCACCGGATTCTCTTATAGGAAAGTTAATTCTCCAATTGTACTCTCTCTATATTGAGTAAAAGTGAGGTGTCTATTATGTAATTTATCAAGAGAGATACATGGAATACATCATATACATGGTAAAGGTTTTGTGGGATTTCTAGTCGATAAGCCACCACTTCATTGCGATCAAGGATATTGTTGGCGCCAAAAATATGGCCCGAAAGGAAGGAACGAAAAAGACAGCCGGCGTGCTGCATCGCGAAGCACAGCCGCGAAGCACAGCCGCGAAGCCCCTCCGCGAAGCGCCCCAGCCCTGGCGGCGCCGCGAAGCACCAGAGGCGGTGATCCTCCGCGAGCGCGTTTGACGTTCGCGAGCCGCCGCGAAGCACCAGAGGCGGTGATCCGCTGCGAGCGCGTTTGACGTTCGCGAGCCGCCGCGAAGCACCAGAGGCGGTGATCCGCTGCGAGCGCGTTTGACGTTCGCGAGCGCGCCGCGAAGCTCCAGAGGCGGCGCGCGAGCCCTGCTTCGCGGCGCCCCTTCCCTATAAATACTCGACTCCCCCTGAGTCCCCGAGACGGACAATCCGACCTTTCGGCTTCTCCTCTCCCGAATCGCGAAGCAAGCTTTGCCCCGGGAATCATGAGCTCCGCGAGGTATTTCTACTTCGCGAGACGACTCTGATTTGTTTCGTCCTGAGCCCCTCTTCCGAGAGGGATGCCCTTCGCGAAGCCCAAGGGCGTTCGCAAAGGAAGGGGATTCCCAAGGGAACCCGGGCAGCCGCGGAGCACTCGTGCTTCGCGAAACACCCAACCCATGCTAGTAATCCCTATGCCAAGGCAGGATAACTATGCATCGCGAAGCACTTTGCTTGGCAGGACCCTGCTTCGCGAACCACTCCTTCGCGAGGCAGTGCTCCGCGAACACTGTTCCACTTCGCGAAGCACCTCCCACTTCCACCTATGCCCCATGCTAAGGCTAAGGCACCCCACTTCGCAAAGCACACTCCTCTGCTTAGCGATTCATCTTTCCGTGCGACCCTCCAGGTTTGCACGATGTGATTTCAAAGTCCCATGGACAACACCTCCCGTAGCGTTGCTTCGCCCAATGCTCCTTCGCATAGGCACGCTAACGGCTATTGCTTCTTCGCATAGCCACGCTAACGTGGACCCCTCGGTGGTTCCTCCCGCGACCCCCCTTTACCATGGCCTTACCGACACCTTCCCTTCCCCAAGGACCAGAGGGTACCGGTTATGTAAGCCCTAGGGGTGTGGAGTGAACCCACCTCGTCCGAGCTGCAGGACGTTAAACTGCCAAGCACCGCGTCCCCAACACATGACGTTAAACTGTGACCCAACCTCGTCTCCCTCACGAAGGGTCCCCCCAACTCGAGCATTCATTGCACCGCTCGTCTCCACGGGAATGGAACTCTTCCGCACATGGAATGAGATCCTCCTTGTCGGAGTGGTGTATGTTCGCAGGGGAAGGGTCGCCTCAGAGCGTAAATCCCTAACCTTTGGTACGGATGATTGCACCCGTGCATCTCGGTACTTCCCCACTACCAAGGTCAGTGGAGGACGTGATAGGGAACGAGGCACCTCTCATTGTCGGACCAAGGTCCATCTTCCCCGCACTTTGTCGCGCCCTGGGCCTCCATCCTGGAGTAAGTCCCAACACCATGGGCCGCTCAACGCGTAAGCCCCTCTTCGCTTCTCACGGATGCACCCTTCGCGACGTGATCGTCAGGTCCTTGCAACCTCTTGTTTCTCACACCGAGCATGACTCACGTGGGCTTAGAGTGAGCACCGACCCTGACCAAACCCATCTGAACTACGAGGACTTTGATCCGTGTCAAGGCATGGTACGTAGGACGCCTTTATGAGGTTCAAGCCCACCAACAGTGGACCAAGGTCTACTCCCACCCGAACTACGAGGACTTTGATCCGTGTCAAGGCATGGTACGTAGGAAGCCTCCACGAGGTTCAAGCCCACAAACAGTGGACCAAGGTCTGCTTTCACGTCGGTTTACCGACAAACCCAATCTGAACTACGAGGACTTTGATCCGTGTCAAGGCATGGTACGTAGGACGCCTTTATGAGGTTCAAGCCCACCAACAGTGGACCAAGGTCTACTCCCATTCTGAACTACGAGGACTTTGATCTGTGTCAAGGCATGGTACGTAGGACGCCTTTATGAGGTTCAAGCCCACCAATAGTGGACCAAGGTCTACTCCCATCTGAACCACGAGGACTTTGATCCGTGTCAAGGCATGGTACGTAGGACGCCTTTATGAGGTTCAAGCCCACCAACAGTGGACCAAGGTCTACTCCCATTCTGAACTACGAGGACTTTGATCCGTGTCAAGGCATGGTACGTAGGACGCCTTTATGAGGTTCAAGCCCACCAACAGTGGACCAAGGTCTACTCCCATTCTGAACTACGAGGACTTTGATCCGTGTCAAGGCATGGTACGTAGGACGCCTTTATGAGGTTCAAGCCCACCAACAGTGGACCAAGGTCTACTCCCACCCGAACTACAAGGACTTTGATCCGTGTCAAGGCATGGTACGTAGGAAGCCTCCACGAGGTTCAAGCCCACCAACAGTGGACCAAGGTCTACTTCAATCTGAACTACGAGGACTTTGATCCGTGTCAAGGCATGGTACGTAGGACGCCTTTATGAGGTTCAAGCCCACCAACAGTGGACCAAGGTCTACTCCCATTCTGAACTACGAGGACTTTGATCCGTGTCAAGGCATGGTACGTAGGACGCCTTTATGAGGTTCAAGCCCACCAACAGTGGACCAAGGTCTACTCCCATTCTGAACTACGAGGACTTTGATCCGTGTCAAGGCATGGTACGTAGGACGCCTTTATGAGGTTCAAGCCCACCAATAGTGGAACAAGGTCTACTCCCATCTGAACTACGAGGACTTTGATCCGTGTCAAGGCATGGTACGTAGGACGCCTTTATGAGGTTCAAGCCCACCAACAGTGGACCAAGGTCTACTCCCATTCTGAACTACGAGGACTTTGATCCGTGTCAAGGCATGGTACGTAGGACGCCTTTATGAGGTTCAAGCCCACCAACAGTGGACCAAGGTCTACTCCCATCTGAACTACGAGGACTTTGATCCGTGTCAAGGCATGGTACGTAGGACGCCTTTATGAGGTTCAAGCCCACCAACAGTGGACCAAGGTCTACTCCCATTCTGAACTACGAGGACTTTGATCCGTGTCAAGGCATGGTACGTAGGACGCCTTTATGAGGTTCAAGCCCACCAACAGTGGACCAAGGTCTACTCCCATTCTGAACTACGAGGACTTTGATCCGTGTCAAGGCATGGTACGTAGGACGCCTTTATGAGGTTCAAGCCCACCAATAGTGGACCAAGGTCTACTCCCATCTGAACTACGAGGACTTTGATCCGTGTCAAGGCATGGTACGTAGGACGCCTTTATGAGGTTCAAGCCCACCAACAGTGGACCAAGGTCTACTCCCATTCTGAACTACGAGGACTTTGATCCGTGTCAAGGCATGGTACGTAGGACGCCTTTATGAGGTTCAAGCCCACCAACAGTGGACCAAGGTCTACTCCCATCTGAACTACGAGGACTTTGATCCGTGTCAAGGCATGGTACGTAGGAAGCCTCCACGAGGTTCAAGCCCACCAACAGTGGACCAAGGTCTACTCCCATTCCGAACTACGAGGACTTTGATCCGTGTCAAGGCATGGTACGTAGGACGCCTTTATGAGGTTCAAGCCCACCAACAGTGGACCAAGGTCTACTCCCATTCCGAACTACGAGGACTTTGATCCGTGTCAAGGCATGGTACGTAGGACGCCTTTATGAGGTTCAAGCCCACCAACAGTGGACCAAGGTCTACTCCCATTCTGAACTACGAGGACTTTGATCCGTGTCAAGGCATGGTACGTAGGACGCCTTTATGAGGTTCAAGCCCACCAACAGTGGACCAAGGTCTACTCCCATCTGAACTACGAGGACTTTGATCCGTGTCAAGGCATGGTACGTAGGACGCCTTTATGAGGTTCAAGCCCACCAACAGTGGACCAAGGTCTACTCCCATTTGAACTACGAGGACTTTGATCCATGTCAAGGCATGGTACGTAGGAAACCTCTACGAGGTTCAAGCCCAACCATCACCGGACCAAGGTCCACCCTCATGTAGGTACGCTGACGATGCCCATCGGACCAAGGTCCACCATCACGTCGGTTTACCGGCACCATCCCGAACTACGCGGACTTTGATTCCCTGCCACGGGGATACGTAGGAAGCCCCTTTAAGGCTCAAGCCCAACTTCGTCGTCACCACCCCTGCGATGGTCCCATTCCATTCTCAACCGTCTCCGCGAGACGTTAAACTCGCGACCTACCTCGTGGTAAACATGAGATGCCTGAGGAAAACCTCGGATGGAACGCCTTTGGCGTAACCGTCTTTGCTAGACGTTAATCTTGCAAACATACCCTGTGTTGAACACGGGAAGCTGAGGAAAACCTCAGGTACGTGTCTATGACATGTAACCCCCCGCGCTCGATGTGGGATGCCTCGGGTTTCCACGCCCTCGAGAAGCCTTGTGATCAAGGACAACAGACAGACATGCCAGGCACCCCAGCATCCAGACACGCTACCGATGCCTCAAACGTGATTACTCCCCTGACCGAAGGTTGCTGCCCTGACTGGACCCTTTGGAATGTCCCGACAGAAGCAGTGTAATTAACCGGCGCCCATGGAAACATGGCACTGGGAAGAGTTTCACGAACTACGTATTAAATCTATAAGGGAGACCCGGACTAGGTGACGAGTTCTGAGGAGGAATCCACAGGAGGAAGAACCGACATCCCATCATCCCGTTTCGATCAAGGAGCAGACGTACCTGAACAAGGAACGAATGCCGCCCGCCTTTGGAAAGCGGGAATGCGGGGCAACAAAGCCGCGCGTCCCCCTCCTCCGCGGACGGATGCGCGCACGCCCCGGCGAAAGCGTCGGAAACAGAAATGGTGAACCCGACGTGAAAGTATTCTCCTCAGCATGGAGATTAGTAGCGTTCGAGACACCGGTAGATTGACGTGTCACCGGATCCAGGTATCCGGTGCCTGGCCCCGCCAAGCAAATGGCGGGCCTGTCGTGGAACTCACCGGAAGTCGGGGTAGTAGAACGTGGGGCGCTCCGCTCTGCAGCGTGTTGGCGTGGATCCTTCTCACAGACATGGGGATGGAAGAATGCTGGGGCACTGGCTGTCAATCATTTTCCTCTCAGTACTGATGAGTTGATCCCTTCGTTTGTCAGGAATCAGGTTGCTATGCGATCACCATCCGCTCCTCGCCCGCGCAGGGGCAGGGGCAACACCACTACGGCCACTCCACATGGCACCACTACCGCCACGACGGCTGGCGCGTCGCGGGATGCGGGACGTCCACGTCCCCTTTCCCCATCAGAGGTCATCCAACGAAGGGTGATCAACAGCCTAGTGCGCAGGTATGAGGAACAAGGGGTCATCCCGACCAGGGATATGGCCCGTTTGGACCTGGAGGCTTCCAGGCCCCGCCGTCAACGCCGCCCTAACAGGCCGCGCAGGGAGCCCCCGCTTCCCACCCAGACATTCAATCGTTTCGGGAGCCTATCCCCGGAACGCCTTGACGACTCTTCGCCTTATGCTGAAGAGGCAGGTGTTGTCCGGCTCAGTCCGCTCAGGGCCCCGACCCGGGACTCCCAGGCCAGAGCTCCCGTCCGGCCACGTCAGCGCCGCCGTCCGGCCCCGCAGGAAGAACAGGCAGACTATGCCCCTGCACCACCTGCACCGGCCCGCCTGACCCGACGTCAGCGCCGGGCCCGGGCTGAGGACGCTCGCCTAGCCGCGTCCACGTCGACAGCTACAGTGGCCCGAGCCACCGCCGACATACATTACGAAGCCCCCGCCTACATTAAGCAGGGGCACCCCTTTGCCCAACCAGGATCGAGACCCCAACCGCCCCATGGGCAGGCCGGGTTGACGCTCCGGGTTGCAGGCCACAGTGATGATCGTCGCGAACTAACCCGCGGTGATGCCACCCCGTACGGAGGTCCTCCCCGTACCACTACTCCACAGAGCGTGGGCCTTCCCCGCTCCGAGGTTCGTCGTGGAGGCATGCCTCATGCTGCCCCCATCCTGCAGGAAGACCTGCCCCGGGGCAGTGATGCTCAGCGCGGAGACACTTCCCGCGCCCGCTGTACAGGGTATGAAGCCCATCCGTCTGAAGGCACCGTCCATCCGGTCCTTCGACGTGGGGGTCCCCCCTACGTCCTCTCTGCGACTGACGAAGGTCCTCCTCGCCCCAGCAATTCGAGGAGTGAAGGTCAGCCTCGCTCCACTCGCATCGACCGTGGAGGCCTTCCCCATGCTCCTTCCGGTTCCAACAGAGGCCCCGCCCACGTGGTTACTGTTCATGGAGGTCCTCCCCATGTACCCTTTGATATTTGCCCTGGTGCCCCTCGCACCCCGGCTGTCTCGAGTGGGGGCCCTCTCCGCCACGGCGCTAGCGCCGCCCCAGGGCTGCCTGATAGGGGTCAACCCTGTCCCGAAGAGCCACCCAGGGGCAGAAGAGCGGGTCGTCGCCGCCACGGGAAGAATCTTGGGAAGGCCCAGGGGGGGATCAAACCTGCCCGCTTCTCCGATTCGGAAGCGGAATGCGATTCAGCGATGGAACCTTCTCCCAGCTCCTCCGTATCAAGGACTGGGGCAGGAACCAGACGCGTCAGCCTCGTTCTCCCCGAATTTGAGGTCCATCGGATTCCCGTCTCTCTCCGCAGGTACATCCAGGAGGAAGAAATCCTGGGAATTCCGCAGGTTTCGACCGCGCAGTCACCGCCACCGTCGCCCGAAGCGCCCTCTTCCTCTACCCGGGATCCCGAGGAGCTGTTTTGGGGGTCAACGGTGGTAGAGCCACGACATGACCGGACACCGGTAACGGCGATTCCCGTACCCGAAGTAGCGGCTATTAGCCCGTCCTATCGTGACATCGTGGTCAGGTCACCTCGCTCTTCAGAGGAAGGCCCAGAGTACGGTGGCCAGTCTGCCCGCTTGCCGTATTCTCCACCGCCGAGTTTGCTATCCCAGAGGTCCGCCTCGGTGCCGCTACCGGTCCCTCAGCCACCCCCGGTTGATGAGTGGGGAAATGTAGGGCCGAACTCCGAGGATGAACCCAGGAGCTTCTGGAGTATTCTTGCAGCGGGCTATTTCCCAGAGAAGTTCTGGCCCGCGGCAGCGTTGAATTTCCGCATACCCGAGTCGCTTACCCCTGAAGAAGTGGGATGCCTTTGTCGGACCCTGTGGGCGACGCACTTCCGCCTCCGTTGGGGACGGGTAGTGTACCCCAGGAGTCGGGAGCACTTCGAGGAGATTGGAAAACAGTGTCGCCTGATTGATGCCACGGTGCTCCTTGTGGCCCAGCATCCCGAGTTGCCCGGTCATCAGGGTGCCCTCCAACGAAGATGCGTTCAGAGTTTCAAGGCACTCCGCAAGATTTTCAGGGAAGCTACCCCCCATGTGCAAGTCCGTGGTTGGGGACGCTATGCCGCTCTCCTCTTCGACCCTATTCTACGACAGCCTGATTCGCTATGCGACATTGAGGATATGCCCTCAAGAGGGGTCACAGTCCACATGGCCGACGTTGTGGATAAGGAAGATGAGCTTGAGTTCCTTGATGGGGACTTACCATCCGAGGGCGTACCGCCACTACTCGACCCATCAGGGAGAGTCACCCGTCATCAAAGGAACCTGCTAGGCCTCCCTGTACCCACCGAGTCACTGGCGCTCGGTCGAAGCACTGGCAAGGGTAAGGAGCACGTCGGAATAGCCAAGCACTCCGACCCGTCCGCCTCTGTGCAGAAAACGGACGAAGATCCTGAGAAGGCCACGTTGCGCCAGCAGCTTGCTGAACAGAAGAGGCTGGTCGACGAACTCTTGGCTGAACGCGCCACAGAGCGACGACCCGACTATGGTAATCCCAGGCCGGGACAGCAGGGGCAGGAACAATTTCCCCCCGGTGAGATGCCTCCGGGCAACCCTGATCATGCTACTGCCGCGGACAGGGCGGAAGCCGGAACGTACGGCAAGAGGGCGCGATACGTCTCGCCAAACCCCCCTGAGCGATGGGGAAATCTGAAGAATCCAATCCGGGTTCCCCCAGTCGCCCAACAGGTCATTCAGCCAGTTGACCCGCGGGCAGCAGAAGCCGTCTACCGCGTTGAAGAACCTGGCAATGCGCTTGTGGTTAGGGATCCCCGTCAAGACAGGGACCCCCACCCGGAGGACCTTATTGCGGCACTCACAGCCCGCCTCGAGGCGTTGGAGACACGGCAGGTGGCGGTCCCACCCGATGGCAAGCCTTATCCCGCGTGGGTGGATGATATGCCCGCGCCTCCGGGTTTTGGGAACCCCACTTTCTCGCCTTTTAACGGGACAGGGGACCCACCCCAGCACTTGGCTCATTTCTCTTCCAGGTGTGGCCCCATGTTGGGGACCCCGGCTCAGCAAGAAGCCGCTAAGCTCCGATGTTTTGTACAGACGTTGGAAGGTCCGACATTCGTCTGGTACAGCCAGCTCCCCATCGGATCAGTGACCGGTTGGGAAGATCTTCGCCGGCAGTTCTTGTACCAGTTCAGCTCCACCACGCGGAAGACCAGCATCGCGGACCTCTTTAAGTGCAAACAGAGGCCTGATGAGCGGGTTGCGGACTTCATCGCCCGGTGGAAAGGACTTACGTATTCTCTCGATATGCCACTGACTCAGGAGCAATTACTGACGATGTGTGTGGGGAACGTAAAGACAGAGCTGGTACCCTCCTTGATTACCCAGAATTACCCTGGGGGGTTCAGAGATTTCTCGGATAAGGCCCAGCGCCTCGAGGAGGCCCTGCAACAGGCTAGTCAGGCACGTTTGCTGCCCCCAATGATCCCAGCCAGGAGGGCCGCCAGGGCTGAACCCGCCGCAGTGGCTCAAATAGAAGCCCCGAGGCAGCTGGAATTGCTACCGGCGGTACCACCCCCGCAACCCCGCAGAGGTCCTCCACCTCAAGCACAGGCTCCTGCCCAGCAGCGACCGCCTCAGAACCGACAGGTTCCTCCGCGCAACGCGCCACCGCCACCTAGGCGAGACAACCAGGCGCCGCCCCCTCGGCAGGCCCCTCCGGTCCCTCGACAGGATCAGGCCCCCAGGGCTCCTTACCCGGAAAGAAAATACCATACCTATTCGTTCAACGAAAATCAGGTCCCTGGTTACTTCCGAAGTGCTCTAGAGCAAGGGATTGTGCGTCTGCCTGAGTGCAGGAGGCCGGCAGAGGCGCATCTCACTGATCACCCCAACTACTGCCCTTATCATCGGATCCTGGGGCACACCATCAAGCGATGCTATGTGTTTAAAGACTGGCTTCAGGACCAGGTCAACAACAACATAGTCAAGCTGGGCCCAGCGCCAGCGCAGGTGGCAGGCGTCTTTGCGGGATCAGAAATCGGCAGTGACAGCGAGGGTGAGTGGCAGCAGGTCCCTAGCCGCGGGTCCCAGAAATACGACAACTGGATGGCTCGAAAAACTGTTGTCCGTGCCCAGGGTATCATCCGGGCACGCCTGAAGCAGCCGGAACCTTCAGAAGAAGCAGCCGGTGCCTCAGCATCGTCCTCACAGTCGACCTCTACCCAAAAGGGCAAGCAGCGGCGACGTAAGAAGAAGCAACGTGCACCGCCAGTGCCGTCGTCATCCCGCACTCTTGGCGACTTTATGCCTCCTGAAATGGGCATTCCCCCCAGAATCCGCCCAGCGGTGGATGACTCTTCGAGTGATAGTCAAGGGTACGCTTCGGTTAACACCGTGGAGCTGGTAAAGCCCTATATGACCCCCGATGAGGGGGAACCCCAGGAAGACCGCCCCAATGTTTCCAGCCGACGTCAACGTCGGCGGAATCGCAATCGCGCCGGTCACCGAGGTATGTCAGCAGGCACTTGTGACCAAGCCGTGCACGCTACCGAGACGAGGCAGCAGGCTCAGCGCAGATCTCAGCATGCGCAGACCCATTCAGCACCCTCGGCTCTACCTCCACCGCCATTCGTGTTGCTGGATCAGGGAGAGCCGCCTCGTCCGTATCACAGCCAGTCTCGCCCGGCGACGGGCCAGCTCCCGCTGTTCGACCTTAGCCCGGCGACTACTCCCCAGGCTTCTACTAGCAGGCAGCAGGATGTACCCAGTGCTAGCCGACCGCCAGTTCAACCAGCAGGACCCGCTATGCCTCCAAATGCCGAAAAACCCCCTGTAAGCAGAGGTTCGCATTTGGCACGCAAGTATGATGTCCTAAAGCACTTAGCCGGCATTCCGGCGAGGCTTTCCATCCTTGAGGCCCTGCGCTTGTCATCCGAGATGCGCGAGGCACTTGCCGAGGCCCTAAGGAGCCCCCTCCAGTTCGAGACGGAAGTGGCAGCCGCGGAGGCCTTCCATACCGAGACGATTGAAAACGCCGAATGTCAGGCGGTTATCTCGTTCTCTGGTGAAGACGAAGACCCTCCTATACAGGGGCACATTCGCCCACTGTATGTCACTGGCCACTTTAACGGTGTGGAAGTCCGTCGCTGCCTCGTTGACACGGGTTCTGGAATCAATCTAATTCCGACCCGGACGTTGCGAAAACTGGGTTTGTCTGAAGGTGATTTGACTCCCTCTGACCTCAGGATTCAGGGGTACGACAGGACAGAGCAAACCCCGGTCGGCAAGATCCGCCTGAAGACCCAGTTCGGTGGCTTAATTGCCAGCACCGAGTTCATGGTTGTTTCTCAGGACACCGCCTACAACGCACTGATGGGTAGGCCATGGCTCCATCTGCATGCTGCGGTCCCCTCATCGTATCACCAGTGCCTTAAGTACTCGCTCAACGGTCGAGTAGGCGTGATCCAAGGAGACGCGTCCCCCTTTGCTTCTTGTGAGGCCCGCTATCTGGATGCGGGTTATTACAAAAGCAAAGACAAGCAGATCCTGGTCAGCGAGGATGAGCCCGCTCCAATCGCAAGTAATCCCTGGGCGAGCATGGACGACGCCTACATCCTCCCGATCCACCGGTTGGAAGCCACGACCCCCGACATGGGACAATGTTTTGTTGTTTCGGGTACGCAAGGAAGGCATGTTCCCGCATCCAAGCGACGGCGGAGAATCACCTCGTACTCCTACACCAACCAGGCTCGGGTCATCCCGGAATCTCCTACCCCTGTACGGTACCGGGATGTCAGGCTCATGATAACAGCGGTGCGCCATACGTGCCTATTTCGCCGGGATGGAATCAACCGACTCTGGCCGACACGTCACCACTGCTTTGATATCGTCAAGCGTGGCCCCTTAGGCCGAAGGCCGGATGGGATAGGGTCAAATGCATTCATTGCTATGGTCTCCACGACGAGTGAGTCTCCTGATGTGATGACTGCTGCTGCCCAAGCCGGCACCAGCTGCCCCTCGGGTGTTGAGAGCCCAGAAGCACCTTCCGTCACGGGAAGTCCCCCCCCGGCTGGAGAGGAAGACTTGGAGGATGCTCCCCCAGCCTTTGAAGAAGGCGTCTCTACCACGGTTGATGAGCTGGTGCAGGTGAACCTTGGCAGCGAGGCAGATCCAAGACCCACATTGATCAGTGCGGCCATGTCCCTCGAGGAGCGGCGGCAGTATGTGGACTTCCTCAAACAGCACCGCGATGTGTTTGCCTGGAGTTACGATGAGATGCCAGGACTGGATCCCCAAGTGGCCGTCCACCGTCTGGGCCTCCCGGTGAAACATCGTGGGTTTAAGCAACCTCCCAGGAAAATGCACCCTTCCCATGGCGCTATGGTTGAGGCTGAAGTTGATAAGCTTATCAAAGCCAACTTCGTCAAAGAGGTCCAGTACCCCAAATGGCTCGCCAACATTGTGCCAGTCAGGAAGAAGAATGGGCAGATTAGGGTCTGCATTGACTTCCGCGATCTCAATCGCCACTGCCCAAAGGATGACTTCCCACTTCCAGTGACGGAGCTGTTGATTGACGCCACGGCCGGGTTCCAAGCCCTCTCTTTTATGGACGGATATTCCGGGTATAACCAGATCCGGATGGCCCCCGAAGATGAGGAGTCCACTGCCTTCAGGGCTCCCCAGGGTACCTTTTGCTACCGGGTAATGCCATTCGGTTTGAAAAATGCAGGTGCCACTTATCAGAGGGCCATGCATCGCATATTCAAACCGATCCTCGGGACATTGGTGGAATGCTACGTGGATGACCTTGTAGTCAAATCGTATCAGCGCCAGGACCATCTCAAAGACCTTGAGAAAGTGTTCGGTTTCCTCCGTTCCCGTCACCTGAAGATGAACCCGCTGAAGTGTGCCTTCGGAGTCACCTCCGGGAAGTTTCTGGGTTTTGTTGTCAGATACCGAGGTATCGAGATCGACCCGGAGAAGATCAAGGCCATCAGCCAAATGCCTCCCCCGAGCAACATTCGGGAGCTTCGAGGCCTGCAAGGCCACTTAGCCTATATACGCCGATTCATTGCGAACCTGGCCGGCAAGTGTAAGCCCTTTTCTCGGCTCATGAAGAAAGGCGCTGCCTACGAATGGGATGAGGAGTGTCGGATCGCCTTCGAGGAAATCAAGCAGTACCTGCTCCAACCTCCGGTCTTGATGCCACCCGTCTCTGGAAAGCCGCTGGTCCTTTACGTGACCGCCCTGGAAAGATCCCTCGGCGCGCTGCTCGCCCAGAAGAATAACGAGGGCACTGAGAACAGTCTCTACTATCTCAGTCGCATGCTTCTCGATACGGAGGTCAGATATTCCCTTATCGAAAAGAGCTGCCTTGCGCTCGTCTTCGCCGTGCAGAAGTTGCGACACTACCTGCAACACCACGAGGTGCAATTGATCTCTCGGGTGGATCCGCTGAAGTACATCCTGAACCGCCCCATGCTGACCGGCCGACTAGCGCGGTGGGCAGTAATTCTCCAGCAGTTTGACATCAGGTTTGTGCCTCAGAAAGCCGTCAAGGGATAGGCATTGGCAGACTTTTTAGCTGCCCATCCAACCTCCGCGGATCAATCCCTGGACCTGGATTTCCCCGATGAGACGATTCTCTCGGTCGATCACGCTGTCCCGTGTTGGCAAATGCATTTCGACGGCGCCTCCCGGAGCCCCACCGGTAGAAGGCTCAACGACCCCAAGCTCAACAGAGTGGGTCTGGGTATCGTTTTCATTACCCCGACGCAAGCCGTCCTGCCGTACTCCTTCCTGCTGTCAGAAGGCTGTACGAACAACGAGGCAGAGTACCAAGCTCTCATCACCGGCCTTGAGTTGGCCCTCGAGATCCATGTACCCCATCTACATGTGAAAGGAGATTCTGAGCTGGTAATCAAACAGGTTAATGGCGACTACGTCGTCAGAAAGCCAGAGCTTGCACCGTTGCTGGAGTACACCCTCCTCCTGATGGCCCAGTTCTCTTCTCGGCCAGAGGTTACCCATGTCCCGCGGTCGCAGAACGGCCAAGCGGACGCCCTAGCTGGCTTAGCCGCATCGCTCGCAGAACCCGAGCAAGATGATTTGGTCATACACGTGGCCCACCGGAGAGTCATTGCTCCCGTCACCCAAGAGGACCGTGATAGCCTGCGGGTAAGTCATCTCACCGCCGGACCCTCCGTATCGGAAGTCCCGGGTCCGTCGGATGCAGTGGTTGGAACGACCCCCGATTGGAGAGCACCTTTTGTCGAGTATCTCCAAAATGGTCAGCTCCCGGACAACCGGGCCGAGCGCGAGCGGATCCGACGCCGCGCACTTCAATTTACCCTCCAGAGCGGCCCTAGTCTTGAGCAGACCCTCTATAAACGGAGTTTTGATGGTGTCCTCCTCCGTTGCATCCAAGGAGTAGAGATACCTCAAGTTATGCAAGAGGTTCACGCCGGTTCCTGTGGCGCCCATCAAGCTGGGCCGAAGCTGTCCCATCAAATCCGGAGGCTACGGTATTTCTGGCCCTCCATGATCCATGATTGTATTGGATACGCCAAGAGATGCCACGCGTGCCAAGTGCACGCCAACTTCTTGCATCGGCCACCAGAACCCCTCCACCCCACCAAGTACTCTTGGCCATTTGCGGTATGGGGACTCGATGTAGTGGGACCGTACCCGCCGGCAACAGCCCGCCAGTGTAGGTTCATCCTGACTGCTACAGATTTCTTCTCCAAGTGGGCAGAAGCAGTTCCGCTCAAAGAGGTCAAGGCCCGTTCCGTCGTTGACTTTGTGAGCTCCAACATCATCCACCGGTTTGGGGTCCCTCACGCCGTCCTCACTGACAACGGCACCAACTTCCGAGCAGCTGAATTGAAGAAATTGTACGCTAAGTACGACATCCGGTCAAACCATACCTCCCGCTACCACGCACAGGCAAATGGACAGATCGAGGCGTTCAACAAGACCCTCTCTAACATTCTGCAGAAGATGGTTGGTCAGAACAAGAAGAGTTGGCCGGACAAGCTCCCCAACGCCCTCTGGGCTTACCGGACGACGACTCGCAACTCTACCCAGGTGACCCCATATTCCCTGGTGTATGGAGCTGAGGTCGTCCTACCCATTGAGATCCAGCTGCCGTCGCTACGCACGGCCGTTTATGATCACCAGACATCAGATGAGGTAGCCGAGATCCGTCTAGCTGAGCTAGAGGCACTGGACGAGAACCGGCTTCGTGCCCTGCACAATCTGGAAAGGCATCAGGACAAGATGGCAAGAGCTTTTGACAAGAAGGTTCATCTACGCTCTTTTCTACAGGGTGACCTGGTGCTGGCCCTGCGAGCGCCAATGATTCCCGGAAGGAAGCCGCCCAAGTTAGAACCCAAATGGGAAGGGCCTTATGTCATCCATAAGGTTTACCCCAATGGAGCTTACTCCTTGGTGACCACAGATGGAGAGCGTGTAACCCCTCCCACCAATGCCAGATTCCTCAAGCGATACTTCGCCTAGGGCAAAAGATGGTCCTGCATGACCCTAAACTGCGAGAGGGTCCTGCATGACATTAAACTGCATTGGTCCTGCATGACCCTAAACTGCGAGAGGGTCCTGCATGACATTAAACTGCATTGGTCCTGCATGACCCTAAACTGCGAGAGGGTCCTGCATGACATTAAACTGCATTGGTCCTGCATGACCCTAAACTGCGAGAGGGTCCTGCATGACATTAAACTGCATTGGTCCTGCATGACCCTAAACTGCGAGAGGGTCCTGCATGACATTAAACTGCATTGGTCCTGCATGACCCTAAACTGCGAGATGGTCCCGCATGACCCTAAACTGCGAGATGGTCCCGCATGACCCTAAACTGCGACTTGGTCCCGCATGACCTTAAACTGTATCTCCGTCCTCACTGCAAGACGTTAAACTGCAAGTCAGTCAGTTCTTCCTGACCGAGGCTCAGCCTCAGGCCCCTCGGCCTCTTTGGGCCCCTGGCCCCGTCTCCACCGAGGTCTGTCCTTAGGCCCCCCTCGTTTCTCTCCGACTTACCCTCTTACGGGATTGTACGGTACAGTGTAGGACTACGTTCTCACGTTGAGATCATGACCATGCCGCACACATCCCCGAACGAGATACCCCTCGTCCCGCATGACGTTAAACTGCATGTCAAGAACTACGTACGGCTTGATTCTCATCTTTATGGGATACGTAGGAACGCTCGGACGCCTCGTCTTGAGCCCAGCCCCAAGCTTCTCTCTTCCACTATTCCCCCTGGGAATGGTCTCCTTGGAGGATCTTTGTGTAGCAGGGCGTCGGCCTTCTTGGCCCCGCTCATGCAACCCCACTCACGCAAAGATTGTAAAGGTCGCACCATGCGCCCACTCCCGTTCTTCTACCCTCCCACGTCCTTACCGCATGACGCTAAACTGCATGGCCTTCAAGAACTACGTATGGCTTGATTCTCATCCTTATGAGATACGTAGGAACGCCCAGACATTTCGTCTGTTGGCCCAGCCCAAAAGCCGAAATCTTCCCCTCGGGTTAAGACACGGCAGGGTGCACATTTTTGCCCCGACCCACGTCGAGCAAGCCTCGACCCGGCTGCACATTCCCCCCTGGAGGTGTTTGCCCCTTTCGTGGATGGATTCACACCCGGAGGGGCCCCCAAGAACGGCCTGGATACAAAGCCCAAGGGCTCTCCTACCGATACGGGCCAACGCCCCTGAGGGTTTCTCAAGCAACAAATTGAAACAAGTCCCGCGTTGCGAATTTGGTCAGCGGTTGACCCTCATTTGTTTCCCCCATGCGGGTCACCATAGGAACGCTGTGTTTCGACTATGGTCAACAGTGATTCATTCTGCCCCATCCTGAGGTGATAAACTTCCCCCAGGTGGTGCTAGTGATCGGGACCACAGCCCACGATTCCTCACCCGGAGCGTACGGTGTGGTGTGGGACTACGTCCTCATTCACGTCGGGATCATGTACCACGCCGTACAACTCCCCTTACGAGGCTCAGCCTCAGGCCTCTTAGCCTCCTTGGGCCCCTGGCCCCCCGTCCTCATGTAAGACGTTAAACTACAAACCAGTCAGGCCTTCCTAACTGATGCCTGATCTTGGGCCCCCTGGGCCTTCTCCCCTATTTCTCACCTGGAGTGTACGGTGTGGTGTGGGACTACGTCCTCATTCACGTCGGGATCATGTACCACGCCGTACAACTCCCCTTACGAGGCTCAGCCTCAGGCCTCTTGGCCTCCTTGGGCCCCTGGCCCCCCGTCCTCATGTAAGACGTTAAACTACAAACCGGTCAGGCCCTCCTGACCGAGGCTCAGCCTCAGGCCCCTCGGCCTTTCTAGGCCGCGGCCCAGGACCTATCTTATAGGATTGTACGGTATGGTGTAGGACTACGTCCTCATTCACGTCGGTTTTTCGCCATACTATTCACCTTGCTCAGGAGTATATTACTCCCCACCCAAGTCCCGCATGACGTTAAACTGCACTTCAAGAACTACGTGTGGCTTGATTCCCATCATAATGGGATACGTAGGACCACCTGGATGTCCAAAATCCGGGTCCAGCCCCATCTCTCGGGAATCCTCATCCCGTCTTGGCCCCTTGGCCCATCCTTCCTCCATGAAGAGATCATATGGTGCGGTGTGGGATTATGTCCTCATTTACGAGGGTCTTGTAGTGACCACGTCATGTTTCCCGCACCACCGAGCTGTTTCGTCGATCCCTCTTTCGGCTGTTCACCAATGTGCTTAAGAGTACTCTGGTTCATTACCTGGAATGCCAAGCTTTACTCGGACACGTCCGCGCCCGCTTTCCAGGCTTTGCGTATCCCCGCATCAGGGCTTTCACCATTTTTCACACCCGGAGGGACCCCCATGAACGGCCTGGATACAAAGCCCAAGGGCTCTCCTACCGATACGGGCCAACGCCCCCCAGGGTTTCGGACGACAAATCGATAAAATCCCGCGTTGCGAATATGGTCAGCGGTCGATGCTCGTTTGTTGCTCCCACCTCAGGCTAACGCGATACCGACGCTGTGTTTCCTTCATGGATAACAGTTTTCCTCTGTCGTCACGCCAACCCATTAAGCCCAAATGCCGGGTACACAATTCACACCCTTCATCACTTCATCGTGTCCAAGTAGAATTTCGGGACTCTCGGTACTTTTTTCCCCCGTGCACGTCTGCGCGTTTGAGGAACAAGCTACATCAAAGGTGTCCTTCGGAACTCTCTGCTGACTCCCCTTTAATGGATGCCCCAAGTGTTGCAATGAGGGTCCTCCCCTTGTTTCCCACACCGAGTTTATCTCACGTGGGCTTAGGGATTGGGTTGACCTCTGTGCTTACTTGGGAGTTGTCACCATCCACGGTCCGAGCTCTAAGACCATAAACTAAGACCCTCATCTGGAACTACGTTCAAGACCCCTTGTCTCCGAACCCAGCTTGAGTTCAGCGAATTTACCCCCCTAATCCTGCCTTCAGGACCCTGATCACAGGACTGCGTGGCGCAGTGCAGGACTACGTCCTCATTCACGTCGGGTACGCAATAGTTGCACCACGCACGCCCCATTCTGAGGTTCAGTCCTCCTATCCCCTGTCCTGCATGACATTAAAAGGCACCCTTCAGAACTACGTATGGCTTGATTCCCATCATAATGGGATACGTAGGACCACCTGGATGTTTAAGATTCGGGTCCAGCCCCACCTCTGGGAGATATCCTAATTTCCCGGTCACCTAGACCACTTGGTCCATCCCTCTCCAGTGGGGGGTGTGTAGGTATGATACAAGGTTGTGGGCATCATGCCCCCCTTCCCCTGGGAATCTGCCATCTCTCGATCACCCTCAAGGTTGAGTCCCTTGGCTCCCCGCAGTGGTTCACCCATGTATTGAGAGTACTCTGGTCTAGGACCAAGAGTGTCAGATTCAACTTGGTCAAGTTCCTTCCACTTGTCAAGCTTCGTGTTCCCCTCTATTCGGACTTTCATCATCTTTCACACCCGGAGGGACCCCCAAGTACGGCCTGGATACAAAAGCCCAAGGGCTCTCCTACCGATACGGGCCAACGCCCTCCAGGGTTTCGGACGACAAATCGATAAAATCCCGCGTTGCGAATATGGTCAGCGGTCGATGCTCGTTTTGTTAGTCCTCATTTCAGGCTAACGCGACAGGATGCTGTGTTGCGAACATGGTCAGCAGTAATCCTCTGTCGTCACGCCAGCCCCTTCAGTCCTTGAATGTTGGTTGCATGATTCACATCATTTTCCACCCCATCATGTCCAGGTGGAATCTCGACACTTTTGGCGCTATCCCTTAGTGCACCTTTGCATGTTAGGGGGACAAAGCTGCAATCTGGCGTCCTTCGGGACTCCCTGGTCCGAGCTCTAAGACCATAAACTAAGACCCGTTCGGGACTACGTTCACATTCCCATCCTCATGGGACACGTAGGACCGCCCAGACGCCCTGTCTCCGGGTACAACCCATTCAGGAAGCCAGTCTCTTCCCCTGTTTTACCTCCGGATGGCGTACAATTTGATGTGGGATCATGTCTCTGTCAAATGTGTTTTATAAACACTGCGCACATTTCCCGCCTAGCATCGTCTCTGCTACGTTTGCGCTGCATGACGATAAAATGCATGCTTGGTCCTATCATACGACCCTAAACTGTGACATTATCGTCCTGGCCGCACGACGAAAAACGGCACCGCATTGTGGTGACCTCGCTGTAGAGGACATCACGTTGGGTACTGGCCACGCGCCATGCCATTTGTCAACGCCCATCACGGCTTGATTCTTGTGGCGACATCACGACCTACAGTTCTAGGCCTGTCGCTTCACAAAAAAAAACCATTCACCTCAAAGAACAAACAAGATACATCAAATTCCGCTTCTTTTAGTGCAAGGGCCACGTCCGCACTTCCCCTTTCCCCTGGCACTGGTACCTTACCCTGCCACCTTCCAGAACTACGTATGGCTTGATTCTCATCCTTATGAGATACGTAGGAGCGCCCGGGTACTTCCCCGCGGGTCCAGCCTAACCCTTGAGTTCGATCCCTCGACTCGAGCTCATTCACGTCAGGTTGTGATGTCATGCGTCCCCTGATCCCCTTTTTCCAATCCATGGTCCGAAGTCTATGACCATAAACTAAGATCTCCCCAAGGGAAAGGAATCTGCTCCCTCTCTAATACGTTTCGTTGACGTATTCAGATGTGTTTTGACAAAAAGCCCGAAGCATGGGATTTTCACAGGGACATTCCCCTCATCCCATGACCAAGCTTCGTGAGCTCACTATTTGGATCCTCATCCTCTTCCACATCCAAAAGGACCCTCGGACGACGTGGATACTAAGCTTAAGGGCTCTCCATGAATGCTGGACCTAAGGGCCCTACAATCGTTTCGGGCCAACGTCCCTGCGGATATTCGACAACATTTGTGACACGGTCCCGTGTTTCGAACATGGTCAACGGTCGACCCTCATTTGTTTGTCCCCATTTCAGGCTAACGCGATAGGATGCTGTGTTGCGAATATGGTCAGCAGTAGTCCTCCATCGCCACGCCGTCACCATCGTGATCCGAATCTCGAGTGTCATGATTCACACATTCCCACTCCCTCATGTTCAAGTGGAACTCCACCATACTCGGCTCTTTCTCTTCGCGCATCTAGATGCGCTGAATGATCGTGTTAAGTGTCATTGGGCCGGTAGTCACCGAGCATCCCTTTGCCCCAACCTTCCCCTCTCTGCGTCGGGAAATTCCCACCACTACTACTTGTTTCCCACACCGAGCACGACTCACGTGGGCTTAGTAGTTTTGGCCGGATGTGTACCAACACAGTTAGGCTGCTCCTCGTCCTGCATGACGTTAAACTGCACTTTCAGAACTACGTATGGCTTGATTCCCATCGTCATGGGATACGTAGAGACACCCAGGCATTTCACCTAGGGTCCAGCCCCAGGAATCGCAAAATCCTATTCCTCCTCATTTCCAGCCCTCGCCAGAGAGGCCCTATCTGGAAGAAAGAATGATCCGGGATCAGATCGATGCGCCCATCTGGCGTGCACCCACCACGGTGGTGTAACTACTGAAGTGTTGGATTCTGTTTGAACAAACCATCACTCCATATTCCACGCTTTGCGTGCCCCTTATTCGGACCCTCGTCTTCTTTCATGTCTGGAAGGACCCCCTAACAGTAAGGATGTCTGACCTATGGTCCACCAACTGTCCTGGGCCAACGTCCCGAAAGATTAATCGACAACAAATTGATAAAATCCCGCGTTGCGAATACGGTCAGCGGTCGATGCTCATTTGTTGTCCCCGTTTCAGGCTAACGCAGTAAGGATACCGTTTCTCCGCCACGGCTAATGGTTGTCCTTTATTGTCACGCCGCCTCCATAGTATTCCGAATTTGGGCATCGTGATTCACACTCCCCATTTTCATCTGTTTGAACTGATTTCAGCGCCCCTGGTGTTGCCCCAATCGTGCATACGAGCACACTGGATAAACGGTAATTCGGCTATCCCGGAAGTTCCTCCTCCGATCAAGCCTCCCCCATCTTTCGGGAATCTGGGCTGGTTTGAGGGAATTGTCGTCAAACGTCCCGCAAACACTGTAGGGATGCAACAAGACAATTCAACAGTGGAAATCCTGCGTGCTACGGAACTCAAAACAAAGGAGAAAGGAAGAATTGAAGCACAAAAGTGTTAATAAAAGTTTCTTCGGGTTCGCTACAATACTCGGGGGTTGACTTCCCCCATGGACGGGTTGACTCCGTCGAAAGAGCGTTGCAGCTCCGCCACCCGTTGACTTGCGGCGTCCAGAGCCTGTTGCCGCTGATTTAACTCCCGCTCCTCTTCAGCAGCGGCGGGGCGTAATCCGTCAACCCTGGCCCGGGCCCTTTCCACCTCGGCCTGGACGACAGCCATCCTTCCAGAGGTTTGCCCCATATGTTCCTCAGCCTCCGCTAGCTGAGCCTTCAAGTGTGAGACCAGCTCAGACTGCGCATTGAGAGTGGCTGAAAGCTCGTTGGCCCGGATCTGCATCTGTTGGGCCTCGCCTTCAGCCTCCTGGAGCTTCCTAATGTTGGTCGCCTTCCTCCGCTGCCATCCTACGCTCAGCCCACGATCATGCTCCCGGATCTTCTCAGCCATGAGGTCTCGGACGAGCGCGTGAGGGCGTTGGGCATCCACTCCCCCGGCACACAGCTCGCGCAACCGCGAGCGGAGCCTATCCATTTCGGCCAGCCATTGCACCTGGGGGGTGTCCCTGATAAAGCGCGTGATCAGCTTCCACGACCGGCGACGGACTATGCTGCTGTCTTCCTCATCAGAGGTCGTTTCGTCCCAATCCGCGCGGTCAGCAGGCTCGTACGCGGGATATGCCTGCAGGAATTCCTCAGCGGGATCCGCATCTGGTGTTGAGTCTGGTTCGACGCCTGACGCCGGCGCAGGCACGACAGGACTGGGACTGACCGGTTGATCCTCTTCCTCAGAGTCCACCTCGATGACTTCAGGTATGGCTCTACTGGTGGTCCCACCAGTGATGGTGTGCACCGCAGCTGGAGGAGGTGAAGGGATTATCGTCACCATCACCGGCATGCCCCTGGGAGGGACACCGCCAGACATCCCAACCAGCCTCGCTGCAGCAGCCCACGCCAGTCGGAGAACTGTATGACAGAAAGAGAGAAAGAGACATAAACGTTAGTTGGCATGGCCCACGTGTGGCAACGAAGAGACTGGTGAAGGAGACTTACGAAGATCAACCTCCGAACACTGCTCCCGGGCCGGTACCGACGGGACTCCAAGACGAGGCCCCCCGTATACTGTTGGAAGGCCCGGAGAGTCCGGAGGAGCCACCTCAAACCCCCCGGTTCCACCAGGTGCAGAACTGGACGCAGCCATAGGCGCGGGTTCTGAAGGCCCCGCATCGTCACCCGCCGAGGAGCGAGAACGAGGCCTAGGAACAAGTTCCTCCTGCATGACCCAAACATTGGTGAGAAGTCCGTATGGATTCAATAACAGATCGTAAGAAGAGAGGTTCGGAATGCTACCTCGAGAGCCTCCGCGGAGTCATCGGATTCTGAGCTTCGGTCTCCGACCTCGCCCTCCTCCAACGGGCTCCCTTCTCCCGCCTCATCCTCCCGAGAAGATCCCCCTGATTCCTCCGGCAAGGGGAAGCGCTCCCTCAGGTCGGCAGCCGATAGCTGTGGAGGGACCGTCTGATTCAACAGTACCCTCACCCGGTCTGTCATCGGGCGAGGGGCACCACTGGAGTGGATGTAATCCTCCAGTTCGTTCAAGTATTGCTCCGCCTCCGCCGGAGACACCATGAATCCGGCCCGGACTGGGCCTATGCCCGGCAGTCTCATCCCGAGGCGATTCAGGTGGGCCCACACCTCAGATGGGCTGAGGAATTGCCGGTTGACGTCCCAGATGTCCCAGGCTTCCGGAAAGACAGCATCTTCTGCCATGTCAATGTGACGCAGCCGCTTCCCCGGAGCCTGAGCAGATATCCGACGGAATCCCCTCGGTGGCCGCCCCTCTGGATGACCCTGCTCTCCCGGAACCACCGGATCCGCCGCTGCTGCCATGCCCTCGGCCGGTGCGGGTCCCTCTGCCACGGCAGCCCCGCTGCCGCGGGCGGCCCTAGCTGCCCTCTTACCCCGACCTCGAGATAAAGGAGGCCCACCGTCACCAACCCGGATCGTTGGCTGCTTCAGCATCTCCCCGGGATAAGCAGCCTCCCAGCTGATGGCGTACTCCTTCACTAAGCCGAAGGCGGCGGTGGGTGGAGGCAATGTGATCTGCATCCTTCCATCCTCACGTGTGAACATGAGCCACAGCTGCCTCATCACACACGGGTGCTCCTCGTGACGCACCTCCCAGTATACCTGCGGGGTCAGCCGCTGGAGGCACCGGAACTGCCTCGCAAAACGGTGCGGGGTGTATGGTTCACAGATTGGCTCACGATCTATCCGAGCCACCAAAACGCCGCCTCGGAAGGCCAGGAGGTAAGCTCGATGCTCCTCCGTTCCCCGTCCATCATCGGTAAGCCTTCCCGTCGGCAGTGGAAAGGGATGAAAGTTGAACTCGTCCGCCCTCCACACCCTATTCAGCACCATCGGAACGGCCAGTTTGAATGGGAAACTCCCAACTGCGTTCAGGATGGAAGGGCGAAAGTCTGATCCCGGCGGCGAAATGGGGTTTGGATACTCGTAAATCCCCCTGATGTGCGCCGCGATCCACCCATACAGGAGGTGGAAGGGCCCGCATATTCTTGGCGGCTTCTTGCCCTCGCTGATACGTCGCAGCAATCTGTATAGCTTGGCGAGCATCGGGATCCCCAGGTTGATCCGCTGCCCCATGGCCAGCATCGATGCCATGATGAACGAGCTGGGCCGTACCCCCATGCTTGTATCTCTCACTGGTAGGATCCACCCACATATGAGGGCCGCGATGAACGCCGCCAGCCTAACTATTGGCTGTTGTTCGGTGCTGACGCTGAAGCCCCAAGTCTTCCATTGGCTGTCCTCCAAAACCCGCCAATACGAGTGCCCCTTACCCCGCTGGGCTGCCCTCGGACAAGTCCGAGGCCTTGGAGGGAACTCTCGATTCTCTGGAAAGTTCAGGAAGCATTTGAACCATCTTCTGAAGTGGACGTCCCTCACTGCTTCCTTGTCATCCGCGGGGACAAACGCCATCAGTGCTGACGCCAGTCGCGGCATTTGCTCAGCATCCCCCCACGCACTGATGACGGGGAGGAACTCGTCGTACATGGCCCCCAAGATCGGGACCCCAGAAACCTGGTGGACATCCCACAGGCTGATGCCCACCCCCCCGTGATGCAGATGAAAAGTGTTGGTCCTGGACGACCATCTACTCAGCAGTTCCGGCATCAGCTGCTTTGGCTGGTAAATGTGGAACTGGGAGGCCCATGCCGCCTCGTACAATCCCACTCTCCTCAGCTCAGCCTCGAACTCCTCACATGAGGCGCCTACCCAGTAGGCCCAGGCCCAGTCGTCGGTAAAATTGCCGCCCTGGCGCAGGTCCCACTCATCGGACCATCCCTTCTTCGGATCCTGCAGAGCCGCCTTCAGCATGGTGCGGTAGAGAGGAGGGGACGTCTCCGGTTGCAGTGGCCTCCCGTCAATGTCGTTCACATGATTGTAGAGACAATCAGCGGTGACGGGTGTGAAATCCTCCCCCGCGTGACCATCGGCCGCCCTGAACCATTGGTGTTGGCACGGTGTGCTCCTGAACCAACAAGCTGGTTCATCCCTTCCCGCCTCAGGGATGAAGACGTCATCCCTCAGCCCAAAGCCGTACAACGGCAGCTTTTTGCACTGTGGATAGTCCTTCTGACCTTCCGACAGCAGATCTGTCAGAGAAGTGTGGTCTGAATGGCTGCGAACCATTTCCCCCAAGCCCGGGCGGTTGGCCATCTCATCCCGGCGAGCAGCATCTGCAAGCACTTCCCGCACAGCTTCTTGATGAGCCATGTTAACTCTGGCCCTCGGAAAAGGGTTCTTCCGGATGAATCGCGAAGCTCGGTCGCGAAGCTCGGTCGCGAAGATGGATTGCGAAGATCGGTCGCGAGATCAAACCGCGAAGTCCAGCCAAGGCAGGCACGCAAAGATTCGCTTGGCGCGGACGCAGAGTCAGAGACTCGCGGTTCGCCGCGAAGCTCGATTCGCGGAGAGCTGTCGCGGAGTACGCGGAGCTTCGCGAAACCGAGAGCGCAAGAAGACAAGGAAGGCGCGTAAAGACAAAAGAGGGCGGACCCCCTATTTATAGACGCCGACCCCGGAGCATCGCGGCGCGCCTCACCCGCGCGGAGCATCGCGGCGCGTCCGGATCTGCGGCCCCGACGAGCATCGCGGGCCTCCTTCGCGATGCCGAATCGCGAACCACCGACAGTTTTGGCGATCTTCCCTCAGACTTCGACCCTTCACCCTCCGCGGCTCCAAGTCTGAGGGGGGGCATTTGTTGGCGCCAAAAATATGGCCCGAAAGGAAGGAACGAAAAAGACATCCGGCGTGCTGCATCGCGAAGCACAGCCGCGAAGCACAGCCGCGAAGCCCCTCCGCGAAGCGCCCCAGCCCCGGCGGCGCCGCGAAGCACCAGAGGCGGTGATCCTCCGCGAGCGCGTTTGACGTTCGCGAGCCGCCGCGAAGCACCAGAGGCGGTGATCCGCTGCGAGCGCGTTTGACGTTCGCGAGCCGCCGCGAAGCACCAGAGGCGGTGATCCGCTGCGAGCGCGTTTGACGTTCGCGAGCGCGCCGCGAAGCTCCAGAGGCGGCGCGCGAGCCCTGCTTCGCGGCGCCCCTTCCCTATAAATACTCGACTCCCCCTGAGTCCCCGAGACGGACAATCCGACCTTTCGGCTTCTCCTCTCCCGAATCGCGAAGCAAGCTTTGCCCCGGGAATCATGAGCTCCGCGAGGTATTTCTACTTCGCGAGACGACTCTGATTTGTTTCGTCCTGAGCCCCTCTTCCGAGAGGGATGCCCTTCGCGAAGCCCAAGGGCGTTCGCAAAGGAAGGGGATTCCCAAGGGAACCCGGGCAGCCGCGGAGCACTCGTGCTTCGCGAAACACCCAACCCATGCTAGTAATCCCTATGCCAAGGCAGGATAACTATGCATCGCGAAGCACTTTGCTTGGCAGGACCCTGCTTCGCGAACCACTCCTTCGCGAGGCAGTGCTCCGCGAACACTGTTCCACTTCGCGAAGCACCTCCCACTTCCACCTATGCCCCATGCTAAGGCTAAGGCACCCCACTTCGCAAAGCACACTCCTCTGCTTAGCGATTCATCTTTCCGTGCGACCCTCCAGGTTTGCACGATGTGATTTCAAAGTCCCATGGACAACACCTCCCGTAGCGTTGCTTTGCCCAATGCTCCTTCGCATAGGCACGCTAACGGCTATTGCTTCTTCGCATAGCCACGCTAACGTGGACCCCTCGGTGGTTCCTCCCGCGACCCCCCTTTACCATGGCCTTACCGACACCTTCCCTTCCCCAAGGACCAGAGGGTACCGGTTATGTAATCCCTAGGGGTGTGGAGTGAACCCACCTCGTCCGAGCTGCAGGACGTTAAACTGCCAAGCACCGCGTCCCCAACACATGACGTTAAACTGTGACCCAACCTCGTCTCCCTCACGAAGGGTCCCCCCAACTCGAGCATTCATTGCACCGCTCGTCTCCACGGGAATGGAACTCTTCCGCACATGGAATGAGATCCTCCTTGTCGGAGTGGTGTATGTTCGCAGGGGAAGGGTCGCCTCAGAGCGTAAATCCCTAACCTTTGGTACGGATGATTGCACCCGTGCATCTCGGTACTTCCCCACTACCAAGGTCAGTGGAGGACGTGATAGGGAACGAGGCACCTCTCATTGTCGGACCAAGGTCCATCTTCCCCGCGCTTTGTCGCGCCCTGGGCCTCCATCCTGGAGTAAGTCCCAACACCATGGGCCGCTCAACGCGTAAGCCCCTCTTCGCTTCTCACGGACGCACCCTTCGCGACGTGATCGTCAGGTCCTTGCAACCTCTTGTTTCTCACACCGAGCATGACTCACGTGGGCTTAGAGTGAGCACCGACCCTGACCAAACCCATCTGAACTACGAGGACTTTGATCCGTGTCAAGGCATGGTACGTAGGACGCCTTTATGAGGTTCAAGCCCACCAACAGTGGACCAAGGTCT
The DNA here is from genome assembly GCA_963277665.1 of Viscum album. Lineage (NCBI taxonomy): Eukaryota > Viridiplantae > Streptophyta > Magnoliopsida > Santalales > Viscaceae > Viscum > Viscum album. The sequence goes on along the minus strand of OY728134.1, from coordinate 1,156,046,103 downwards.
ACTCCCACCCGAACTACGAGGACTTTGATCCGTGTCAAGGCATGGTACGTAGGAAGCCTCCACGAGGTTCAAGCCCACAAACAGTGGACCAAGGTCTGCTTTCACGTCGGTTTACCGACAAACCCAATCTGAACTACGAGGACTTTGATCCGTGTCAAGGCATGGTACGTAGGACGCCTTTATGAGGTTCAAGCCCACCAACAGTGGACCAAGGTCTACTCCCATTCTGAACTACGAGGACTTTGATCCGTGTCAAGGCATGGTACGTAGGACGCCTTTATGAGGTTCAAGCCCACCAATAGTGGACCAAGGTCTACTCCCATCTGAACTACGAGGACTTTGATCCGTGTCAAGGCATGGTACGTAGGACGCCTTTATGAGGTTCAAGCCCACCAACAGTGGACCAAGGTCTACTCCCATTCTGAACTACGAGGACTTTGATCCGTGTCAAGGCATGGTACGTAGGACGCCTTTATGAGGTTCAAGCCCACCAACAGTGGACCAAGGTCTACTCCCATTCTGAACTACGAGGACTTTGATCCGTGTCAAGGCATGGTACGTAGGACGCCTTTATGAGGTTCAAGCCCACCAACAGTGGACCAAGGTCTACTCCCACCCGAACTATGAGGACTTTGATCCGTGTCAAGGCATGGTACGTAGGAAGCCTCCACGAGGTTCAAGCCCACCAACAGTGGACCAAGGTCTACTTCAATCTGAACTACGAGGACTTTGATCCGTGTCAAGGCATGGTACGTAGGACGCCTTTATGAGGTTCAAGCCCACCAACAGTGGACCAAGGTCTACTCCCATTCTGAACTACGAGGACTTTGATCCGTGTCAAGGCATGGTACGTAGGACGCCTTTATGAGGTTCAAGCCCACCAACAGTGGACCAAGGTCTACTCCCATTCTGAACTACGAGGACTTTGATCCGTGTCAAGGCATGGTACGTAGGACGCCTTTATGAGTTTCAAGCCCACCAATAGTGGACCAAGGTCTACTCCCATCTGAACTACGAGGACTTTGATCCGTGTCAAGGCATGGTACGTAGGACGCCTTTATGAGGTTCAAGCCCACCAACAGTGGACCAAGGTCTACTCCCATTCTGAACTACGAGGACTTTGATCCGTGTCAAGGCATGGTACGTAGGACGCCTTTATGAGGTTCAAGCCCACCAACAGTGGACCAAGGTCTACTCCCATCTGAACTACGAGGACTTTGATCCGTGTCAAGGCATGGTACGTAGGACGCCTTTATGAGGTTCAAGCCCACCAACAGTGGACCAAGGTCTACTCCCATTCTGAACTACGAGGACTTTGATCCGTGTCAAGGCATGGTACGTAGGACGCCTTTATGAGGTTCAAGCCCACCAACAGTGGACCAAGGTCTACTCCCATTCTGAACTACGAGGACTTTGATCCGTGTCAAGGCATGGTACGTAGGACGCCTTTATGAGGTTCAAGCCCACCAATAGTGGACCAAGGTCTACTCCCATCTGAACTACGAGGACTTTGATCCGTGTCAAGGCATGGTACGTAGGACGCCTTTATGAGGTTCAAGCCCACCAACAGTGGACCAAGGTCTACTCCCATTCTGAACTACGAGGACTTTGATCCGTGTCAAGGCATGGTACGTAGGACGCCTTTATGAGGTTCAAGCCCACCAACAGTGGACCAAGGTCTACTCCCATCTGAACTACGAGGACTTTGATCCGTGTCAAGGCATGGTACGTAGGAAGCCTCCACGAGGTTCAAGCCCACCAACAGTGGACCAAGGTCTACTCCCATTCCGAACTACGAGGACTTTGATCCATGTCAAGGCATGGTACGTAGGACGCCTTTATGAGGTTCAAGCCCACCAACAGTGGACCAAGGTCTACTCCCATTCCGAACTACGAGGACTTTGATCCGTGTCAAGGCATGGTACGTAGGACGCCTTTATGAGGTTCAAGCCCACCAACAGTGGACCAAGGTCTACTCCCATTCTGAACTACGAGGACTTTGATCCGTGTCAAGGCATGGTACGTAGGACGCCTTTATGAGGTTCAAGCCCACCAACAGTGGACCAAGGTCTACTCCCATCTGAACTACGAGGACTTTGATCCGTGTCAAGGCATGGTACGTAGGACGCCTTTATGAGGTTCAAGCCCACCAACAGTGGACCAAGGTCTACTCCCATTTGAACTACGAGGACTTTGATCCATGTCAAGGCATGGTACGTAGGAAACCTCTACGAGGTTCAAGCCCAACCATCACCGGACCAAGGTCCACCCTCATGTAGGTACGCTGACGATGCCCATCGGACCAAGGTCCACCATCACGTCGGTTTACCGGCACCATCCCGAACTACGCGGACTTTGATTCCCTGCCACGGGGATACGTAGGAAGCCCCTTTAAGGCTCAAGCCCAACTTCGTCGTCACCACCCCTGCGATGGTCCCATTCCATTCTCAACCGTCTCCGCGAGACGTTAAACTCGCGACCTACCTCGTGGTAAACATGAGATGCCTGAGGAAAACCTCGGATGGAACGCCTTTGGCGTAACCGTCTTTGCTAGACGTTAATCTTGCAAACATACCCTGTGTTGAACACGGGAAGCTGAGGAAAACCTCAGGTACGTGTCTATGACATGTAACCCCCCGCGCTCGATGTGGGATGCCTCGGGTTTCCACGCCCTCGAGAAGCCTTGTGATCAAGGACAACAGACAGACATGCCAGTCACCCCAGCATCCAGACACGCTACCGATGCCTCAAACGTGATTACTCCCCTGACCGAAGGTTGCTGCCCTGACTGGACCCTTTGGAATGTCCCGACAGAAGCAGCGTAATTAACCGGCGCCCATGGAAACATGGCACTGGGAAGAGTTTCACGAACTACGTATTAAATCTATAAGGGAGACCCGGACTAGGTGACGAGTTCTGAGGAGGAATCCACAGGAGGAAGAACCAACATCCCATCATCCCGTTTCGATCAAGGAGCAGACGTACCTGAACAAGGAACGAATGCCGCCCGCCTTTGGAAAGCGGGAATGCGGGGCAACAAAGCCGCGCGTCCCCCTCCTCCGCGGACGGATGCGCGCGCGCCCCGGCGAAAGCGTCGGAAACAGATATCAAAGGGGATGATGTTTCTCGGAGTAAGATTTCCCTTCTTCCCAGATCTCATCACTTTATTCCATGGAGATATATAAAGAAATACCATGTCTCCAACATCAAACTCTTGTTCTCATCAACAATTGTCATCATATCTCTTTTTCCGAATCAGAGCAGCCTTGATTTTATGTTTAATGGTCTTCACTTTATCCCCCATTTATTTGACCATTTTATGACTTAGAAGTTTTAATTCCACTATTTAATCCTAACATACATGTGTTCTACACATATTCCTATAGAGGGCTTCATAGGGGTCAATTTGGATTCTCTATTTTAAATTTTTTTGTAAGAGAACTCAGTTAAAATAAGATGTTGGTCCCATCCTCCATTGAAGTCCATAGAACATGCTCGCAACATGTCTTCTTGTGTCCAAATAGTATTCTTAGATTAGCCATCAGTTTTAGGATTATATGTCATATTGAAGTTCAGCTTAGTAGATAGAGCATGTTGGAGAATTTTCTAGAACATGGAGGTGAATCTTCGATCTTAATCAGATACAATCGATAGTGGTACTCTATGAAACCTTAACACATCTCTCTTGTATATCTATGCAAGTTGATCTAGTGGTAAGTCCTCTCTAATTGTGATAAAGTGAGATGTATTTATAAAATGATCCACAATAACCCATATAGAATTTCCCCTATACATTTCTTTGGAAGTACAATGATAAATTCCATGGTGATGTTCTCCTATTTCCTTATTGGTAGGGTAGTGGATGAATCGTCCCCTTATATTTATTCCTTTCATCCTTCACTTGTTGGAATACAAGGCACATTTATGTTTATTCAGCAATATCCTTCTTCATATTTTACCACCAATAGTTCTCACAAATATCTTGATATATCTTTGTGCTTCCTTTATTAATGGAGAAATTAAAACTATGTGCTTCATCCAATAGTTCCTTCTTTAACTCAAGATTTGATGGAACTCATATTCTTGACCAAAATCTCACAATTCCTTCTTCTTTAACATTTAATTTGGAAGATTTACCTATTCTTATAGTTTCCACTTTCTTCTAAATTTCCACATCATTTTTTAAATAATCCTTTAACCTTTCTAAAAGAGACAGTTTAGAAATCATTTGTGAAAGGATTGAGGATGTTACTTCCTTTATTATTCCCATGCCATCCTCTTCAAGTATAAGAATATTGGGTCCTTCTCAATTCCCATCAATGATAGATTTGTTTGATCCTTTCTACTTATGGAATCTTCCACCTTATTCACTTTCCTAGGTTGGCAGTGAATTGAGTAGTCATAGTCTTTTATCAGATCTAACCATCTTCGTTGGAGTATACTCATATTTTTATGTGCGAATATATACTTGAGGCTTCTGGGATCCATATATATTTCACACTTCTCCCAAAAGAGATAATTATTCCATATTTTCAAATCGAAGATCACTAAAACTAACTCTAGATCATGCATTGGGTAGTTCTATTCATGAACTTTCAACTACCTTCAAGAATAGGCTATTACTTTATCATTTTTCATTAACACACATCCCCAAACCTTTGTTGAAGCATAACTGAATATCAAAAAAGGTTCTCCACTTATAGGTAGTTTATGTGCCAGTGCAGTGATAATCCTCTTCTTTAATTCCTTGAAACACTCTTCACATTCATCATTCCAAGAAAAATTGACTCCTTCCAAGTTATCTTGGTAAGAGGGTTTAAAAATTGTGAGAACTTTCTCACAAATTAGTGATAATACTCAGCTAATCCAAGGAAACTAAAAACATATATCATAGATATTGGTCTTGTCCATCCTTCAATTTCATATAACTTCAAAGGGTCCACATATATCCTATTTCTTGTGATAATATTCCCCAAGAAAAAGACTTCCTTCAACCAGAATTTATATTTGTTGTACTTTTCATAAATCCCCTCCTTTCATAAGGTTTTTAGAACAATTATTAGATGTTCCTCATGCCCCTCCTTGATTTTAAAGTATATTAGAATATCATTTATGAAGACTACAAAAAATATTTTGAGGTAATATCTAAAGACTCTATTCATCAAGACCATGAATATTGTTGGCACATTAGTGAGTCTGAATGACATCACTATGAACTCATAGTTCAAATACATTTTATAAAAATTGGTCTTGGGGATATCCTCCTTCTTCACCCTTACATGATAATATCTCAGCCAAAGATCCACCTTGTAAAATAATTGTGCTCCACGTAGCTAATTGAAGAAGTCATCAAACCATGGTAGAGGATAATTTTTCTTTATCATGATCTTATTGATCTTATGATAATAAATGAAACGGTTCATTGACCCATCCTTCTTCTTGATGAAGAGGAATGGTGCACCCCATAGTGAAGTATTTTTTTTTATGAACCCTTTATCCAAATTTTATTGTAGTTGTTTCTTTATCTCCTCAAGTTCCACAATAGCCATTCTATATGGAGTTTTGGATAACCGAAACACCCCAGGTATAAGCTCGATGGAAAATTCAACCTCTTATCTAGGAGGATGACCAGAAAATTCCTCAGGAAACACATCAGCATATTCCCTCACAATAAGAATGTCTTATAGGATGGTTATTTCCTTAGACTCAATCATTTGAGCTAGATATGCTTTCTCATAGAGAAATAATATCCATGATTGAGATAATGGTGCTAAAGAAGATTCATCTTCCAATTTTTACTTGTACATTATCGAGGTTCAATTTACTATATGTTGAGTGATTTATTTATCATGGAAATTTATGTTAGAACTATATAGGGAAATCTAATTCATGCTTATAATTGCATCAAATTCCTCCAAATAGAGTATAATATGGTTCAATGGAAATTTTGTCCCAAAAACATTGACATGGGAGGAGTTATATTCATGGGATGAAATAATTTCCCCATTTTTGCTTTTCACTATCATTTCTAATTCCATGATTTGTGGTGGTGTTTGAATAGTTCTACTAAACTTTCATTGTATGAAGTAATGCATAAAAATATAATAAAAAGTATTTTCTCTATTCTTTAATGAATAATAAGCATACCTATCACCACTTCATACTCAAGATCCATTTGATCAGTAGTGATGGAAGAAGCTCTCCCATGCTACCTTGGATTTTTTTGGTTGTCTCTGAAAACCCTTGTCTTAGTGCATTTATTTGAAAAGTGCCATGGTTCTTAGTAGTTGATGTAATGAAAAATGGGTTGAGGGTTTACTGAAGCATTACATTCCTCCATCACATTAGTGGGTTTCTCCTTTTGGAAATTTCAAGCTGGGTTTCCTTCATTCCCACACCTAAATCATTTCTTCATTCCCATTAAAAGATTTCTGGGGTTCTTTTTCCCTCACCTTTGACAAGTGGGATGTTGAATTTTTTTGGAACCATTTGATTTCTCTAAGAAACTACCAAAATTAAACTCCACTATTCACTTCTTTTCCTCATGATACTATTGAGATTCACTAATCTTCATTTCAACTTTGAAGGAACATCGTACAATTTATTCATATCTATTAAAGTCACGGATTGTTGGAGCATTTTGTATACTAGCCTTTAGCCCACCAAAGAAGTGTTAAACCTTTCATTCAGGGGTAATAACAAAAGCAAAGGCATATCATGAAATTATGGTGAAGTTTTCCCCGTACGCCCCAATAGATTCGGAATATTTTTACTTGAGGGAAAGGAAATACCTTTCCTTTTTAAGTTAGGGAGTGCACACAAAATATTTATCGAAACATATTTTTTGGAACTCATTCCACTCAGTCACTTTGATCTCTTCCTCGGGCTTCATATTATTGATCAAGTGACACCACTGATTAACTTCTCCCTCTATACGATAAACAACTAATATAACATTTTCTTTCTCTTAAAATTGAAGGATGGAGAGGATCTTATCATTGGAGTTGATCCATTGTTTGTTGATTAAGGTATTAGAAGATCCATTAAAAGTAAGAGGCCTTTATTGCATGAATCTCCTTATTGTTGCTTGTTCTCTCTTAGGGGGATTTCGATGCCACTTCTAATATAGGTTTCTATTCATAACCTTAGTTTATTTAAGAGGGTATTGTCATAAAGTTTACAATTATCACTCCCATTGGGTTGGGAATCTCGTTGGGACAGTCATCACATTACCCATCCCAATGGTTGTTTACCTGATTCCTCCCATTTCCAACCATTGGATAGAGTAAAAGAAAAATTAGGGATAAATATTTTTAAACTATTAAACACATAAAGGGGAATCCAATGAAATTAAATGGATAACTTATAAATTACATTTATTAAATTAACTTTTTAATTTCTAGGATTTAATCAATGTTATCCAAGATATATTTCCAAACATATATTCTTATGGGAATTTTTTATTCCCTTAATAATAGTTCATAATGAGCTTATGAATTTAAAAAATCATATCCCCTGGGAGTTTCAAACTAGATGTGTAGTAACACCCATTGTCATGAACCAAGTTTCCCCGAGTTAGGCCCAAGACACCTTGTGTCACGAACCAGCCCGGGTTGACCCTGAGCTGGTCACCCGAGCCGGTCCGTGGCAAGTCCCGAGGGGCATTCCCGATCCCCCGGGATGGAAACTAGTGCCAGGCATCAAAGTTAAAACATTGGTAATGATTTGTCCCAAAAAGATAAATAAGTAAATAAGAAAAAACAGAAAAAAGCACTAAAATCTAGCAGTGGAAAGAAATAAAACCAAACAGCAGACGTACCTCCATGTGACCCTTAGGCCACCTCCCAACCAAGGCTAACATTGCTCCCAAAATGAGCAACTCATCCAAGAAAACTTGAACAAGGGAAACCTGCAACTCAAATGATAAAATAGGCATGAGCATTAAAAATTATCAGTAGGGATGCCAAAGTAAACCACAGAATCCAACCAAGACCACTTTCCAGAAACAATCCCAAAAACACTAGTTTGCACATATAAAGATAGAAAATATGGTCTTCATATTTTAAAGGAAAAAAGGATCCTGATTTACCGTTTTAAAAAAAACAACACATGCCACAACCCGTTTTCCCCAAAACAATGCATTTCTTAAAAACTGAATTTCAAATCCATGTTTATCACATTTGTGCAAAAGAAGAACAGGTAATAATTAAATGCTGAAAACCAAGTGCAAGTAAAAGTAATAAAGAAGATATAATCAATAACCATGGGTGATCCTAAAAATCCCTAGAAAACCCCTAGATGTACTCGGGTTCAGACTACCTGCCGGCATGGTACTCCATAGTCAATACCCAACTGGCTGCCCTAACAGCCAACCAGTGGCACGCCCCACAAGGCCTACCTACCAAGGGGGGACTAACCCGTCTAATCAGTTTTAGCCAGCAACCGTCACTCGATTCTCTAAGACTCCCAGGAACCCACGGTGGTTTTGATAATACTGTGTAAGTGGGAGGCCCTCGCACGCGTGACTCGTATCACCGCACTTTCCAACCCCTTACACGGACACCACTACACAACAATCCTTGAAGGTAATTACCCCTGTAGAGATGACCCACAAATATGCATATATGAAATTCTTTCACATTCAACAAGGTGCCAACCGGGCCTTCACAGCATGCGCAGTTTCAAAAAAAATTGTAAACGAGTTAAGTTGCCAATTGGGCACCCACATTTTTTCCAAAAGTCAGTGCAAACGCATTTTTTTCAAAGAGTCAACACAAATATTACAATTGAGTTGGAAGATCCAAACGAGCCTTTAAGCAAAACAACCATCTAACTCCCACCAAAAGCCAACCAGGCCAGCTTCTTTCCATTCCCTTTGAAACAACACATTATTTTCTCTGAAACCTAGTTTTAAGAATACATAGCTTTAATGTACCCGTTGATGTAATGGGTTTCCCTCTACCCAGTTAAAATAGGACTTTGCTTTGATTTAATAATAAAAATGAGGCTTTGGCCCCAACCTTTAAAAAAATACATAGCTTTAATGTGTCATTTTTATTTGGAGGCACATCCATGGGAGCACCTAGTGCTCCCATGGATGTGCCAACATCCAGTGGCACCTATAGTTTTTAGATGAATCACCTTAAAAACCATCTTTTATAAAACACTTTATCATTAAAACCAAACTCAATTCTTTCACAACACTTTATAAAATCAAAATGCATCTTTCAAACCAACCTCCATTTCCAAATCTTTTCTAAAACAACTTACTAGTTCATCTTTTTGTTAAACAAACACACCAAAACAATTTTACATTTCCATAACACAATTACTATCAATTGCAACCAAACACATCACAAAGAAATTGATTTAACTTTACCAAGAACCAATGCATTTCATATAAACCAACATCAAAAGCCACTTTCAGAAATTTAAAACAGCAATATAACAAAGCTAGATGTTTTTCATAAATGCGATAGGGATGAAAATGATATAAAAGGATTAATTGAAAACATTAAAGTGCTCAAGGTTTGAATCAAAAAGGGAAATGGTTGGAAACACCTACCTCAAGGATTTGGCCAAGCCAAGGATTTCGAAAACACATCACCATCTGGTCACGTACACGCACTCCCACAAAAGCACATGCACTAGAAAAAAAATTATCGCCACACCCTAAAAATACAGTTGACACCCAAAGTCAGTGTGGCGCGGACCAACGCACAACCAACAAATACCAGGGACTCAAAAATATAAACAGGACCCAAAAATAAAGTGTGTACAAAGCAAGGAATTAAAGGTATCACCTCAGATAGCGGCGATGATCATGAGAACATGTCGAAGCAGTATTGCGCACCAAAATAATTATCCATAAAATAAATAAAATAGAATAAATTCAAAACACAACAACGATAATAAAATAAATGAGTGAGAGATACTAAAACTCACTTTGGATGGTGGCGGCGAACCTAGAAAACATGCGGCAAGCTGCGATCTCATCCAAATAATTATCCGCACTTAAAATAAAATATCAGGGCTTCATAACAGAACCACGACACTAAATTAATAGTGTAAAACACAAAATGAGACATCAATGTTTGGTTAAAATTTAAGGAAACACCAAATTAGAATGAGATGCAAACTGTGGTTTGACAGCGAGGGGAAACGAGATCACGCCTGAGCAAAGAGGAGGTGCTGCACAAGGGAATTCGGGTCACGCCAGAACAAGGCGAAGGCGCACGCAAGGGTTCGGGTCGCACCGAAACAAGGTGGAGGCGCGCGCAAGGGTTTGGGTCATGCCGAAACAAGGCGGAGGCACGCGTAAGGGTTTGGGTCATGCCGGAAAAAGGAAAAGGCGCGCGCAAGGGGGTCGGGTCTCCAGAAACGCGCCAAAAGAGGTTGGGTTCACCAGAAATGCACCGAAAGAGGGGGGGTGGGTTCGGAGGAGCACCGGCAGCCGACGAACGGATGGAGGCGGTTCGTCGGACCAGATTCATATGGGAGGGGGCGGCGCCGGCACGGTCGGGTGAGGAAGCAGGGGGCGGGCCGACGACGGGCTGGCAGAGGCGGGCGGCGAGGCAGCGGCGAAAGGGTCGGCGAGGTGGAGCGTCAGAGGGTGCCGGCAGAAGGGAGGAGAGGGCCAGGGGGTGCGGCTCGAGGGCGCCAGCGGGTGTAGGGCAGCGGGGCGGCGAGGAAGGCGAGGAGCGGCGGAGGGCGCCGGTGGAAGCGGAGGGGAAGTCGGTGGGGCGTCGCGGTAGGGGGGAGAGGAAGATGGGGAAGGGGGTTGTGGTCTGCGTCCAGCCAAGGGGAAAAAGGTGGGGCTACGCGCAAACCCTAACCCGAGCCTTCCCCATTTTTTCTACTAATAATAATAATAATAATAATAAATTGATAATAATGATAATTATAATAATAATAATATAACAAACTTAATAATAATTATTATTATTATAATCAAAACATCAATAATAATAAAACCATTTAAACAAATAAACACATATCTATATATATATATATACATATATAGACATATATACCTATATATAAACCTATATAAACATATATAAACATATATAAACATATATAAACATATATAAACATATATAAACATATATACACATGTAAACATATATATATTTACACATAATGTTAAAACATAAACATATATAAACATATATACACATATATAAATTTATTTATTTATCTGCTCAACCAACTAATTTAAAAACGTTAAAACTGGATGACCGTGCGGTATTCGCACACCGTACGGTACCCAAGACGACTGAAAGCGGGCTACACGTACCCAAGCGGAAAGCACACCGTGCGTTTGCATAAGTGCGGGTGAGTCCCGGTTTAAAATTTTAATTTTGGTTTGAGTTTATATTTTGGGATAGTGCGCGAACACCGTGCGTTTAAGATGTGCAATCCGCTTGGGCATGTGATTTCCACTTGGGTACGTGTAGCCCGCTTGCAGTCCACTTTGGTACCGTACGGTGCGCGAATACCGCACGGTCATCCAGTTTTAACGTTTTTAAATTAGTTGGTTGAGCAGATAAATAAATAAATAAATATATGTGTATATATGTTTATATATGTTTATGTTTTAACGTTATGTGTGTATATATATATTTTTTTAAATTTGTATATATGTTTATATATGTTTATATATGTTTATATATCGGTATATATGTTTATATATGTATGTATATGTATATATATAGATATGTGTTTATTTGTTTAAATGGTTTTATTATTATTGATGTTTTGATTATAATAATTATTATTATTAAGTTTGTTATGTTGTTATTATAATTATCATTATTATCAATTTATTATTATTATTATTATTATTATTATTATTATTAGAAAAAAGGGGAAGGCTAGGGTTAGGGTTTGCACGTAGCACCCCCTTTTTTTCCCCTTGGCTGGCTACGGACCGCAACCCCCTTCCCCGTCTTCCTCTCCCCCTTGTAGCGACACCCCTCCGACTTCCCCTCCGCTTCCGTCGGCTCCATCCGCCGCTCCCCGCCTTCCTCGCCACCCCGCTTCCCTATACCCGTCGGTGCCCTCGAGCCACACCCCATGGACCTCTCCTCCCTTCCGCCAGCGCTCTCTGACGCTTCGCCTCGCCTGCCCTTTCATCATCGCCTCATCGTCCGCCTCTGCCAGCCCGCTGTCGGCCCGCCCCCTGCTCCCCCACCCGACTACGCTGATGCTGCCCCTCCCATCCAAATTTGGTCTGGTGAACTGCCACCATCCATTCTCCGACCGCCGGTGCTCCTCCAAACCCGACCCCCCCCCCCTCTTTCGGTGCGTTTCCGGCGAAACCGACCTCTTTCGGCGCGTTTCCGGAGACTTGACCCCCTTGCGCGCGCCTCCGCTTTGTTTCGGCGCGACCCGAACCCTTGAACGCGCCTCCGCCTTGTTCCGGCATGACCCGAACCCTTGCATGCACCTCCTCCTTATTCTGGCATGACCTGAATTCCCCTGCGTAGCACCTCTGCTTTTCTCGAGTGCGATCTTGTTTCCTCTCGCTGTCAAACCATGGTTTTAATCTCATTCTAATTTGGTGTTTCCGTTAATTTTAACCAAACATTGATGTCTCGTTTTGTGTTTTACACTATTAATTTAGTGTCGTGGTTGTTTTATGAAGCCCTGATATTTTATTTGAAGTGTGGATAATTATTTGGATGAGAGCTCGGCTTGCCACATGTTTTCTAGGTTCACCGCCACCATCCAAAGTGAGTTTTAGTATCGCGCACTCATTTATTTTATTATCATTATTGTGTTTCGAATTCTTTCTATTTTATTTATTGTATGGATAATTATTTTGGTGTGAAATATTTCTTCGACATGTTCTCATGATCACTGCCGCTATCTGAGGTGATGCCTTTAATTCCTTGCTTTGTGCACACTTTATTTTTGGGTCCTGTTTATATTTTTGAGTCCCTGGTATTTGTTGGTTGTGTGTTGGTCTGCGCCGCACTGACTTTGGGTGTCGACTGTCTTGTTAGGGTGTGGCGATAATTTTTTTTTCTAGTGCGTGTGCTTTTGTGGGAGTGTGTGTACGTGAGCAGATGGCGGTGTGTTTTCAAAAGCTTTGGCTTGGCCAAATCCTTAAGGTAGGTGTTTCCAAACATTTCCCTTTTTGATTCAAACCTTGAGCACTTGAATGTTTTCAATTAATCCTTTTATATCGTTTTCATCCCTGCCACATTTATTAAAAACATCTGTATTAGTTATATTGTTGTTTTAAATTTCTGAAAGTGGATTTTGATGTTGGTTTATATGAAATGCATAGGTTCTTGGTAAAGTTAAATCAAATGCTTTGTGATGTGTTTGGTTGAGATTGATAGTGATTGTGTTCTAGAAATGTAAAATTGCTTTGGTGCGTTTGTTTAACAAAAAGATGAACCAGTAAGTTGTTTTAGAAAATATTTATAAATGGAGGTTGGTTTGACAGATGCATTTTTCTTTTATAAAGTGTTGTGAAAGAATTGAGTTTGGTTTCAATGCTAATGTGCTTTATGAAAGATGGTTTTTAAGGTGATTCTTCTAAAAACTATAGTTTCCATTGGATGTTGGCACATCCATGGGAGCACTAGGTGCTCACATGGATGTTCCTCCAAATGAAAATGACACATTAAATCTATGTATTCTTCAAACTAGGTTTCAGAGAAAATAATGTGTTGTTTCAAAGGGAATGGAAAGAAGCTGGCTCGGTTGGCTTTTGGTGTGAGTTAGATTGTCGTTTTGCTTAAAGGCCCGTTTGGATCTTCCAACTCAATTGTAATATTTGTGTCGATACTTTGAAAAGAATGCATTTGCACTGACTTTTGGAAAAAATGTTGGTGCCCGATTAGCAACTTAACTCATTTACGAAACATTTTGAAACTGCGCATGCTGTGAAGGCCCGGTTTTCACCTTGTTTAATGTGAAAGAATTTAATATATGAATATTTGTGGGGCATATCTACAGGGGGACTTCCCTTCAAGGATTGTCGTGTAGTGGTGTTTGTGTAAGGGGTTGGAAAGTGCGGTGAGATGAGTCACGCGTGCAAGGGCCTCCCACTTACACAGTATTATAAAAACTGCCGTGGGTTCCTGGGCATCTTTTAGAGAATTGAGTGATGGTTGCTGGCTAACCCCGATTAAATGGGTTAGCCCCCCCCCCCCCCCCTTGGTAGGTAGGACTTGTGGGGTGTTCCACTGGTTGCTTGTTAGGGCAGCCAGTTGGTTATTGACTGTGGAGTACCATGCCGGCAGGTAGTCTGAACCCAAGTACGTCCAGGGGTTTTCGAGGGATGTTTAGGATCGCCCATGGTTATTGATTATATCTGATTGATTACTTTTACTTGCACTTGGTTTCCAGCATTTACTTATTACCTATTCTTCTTTTGCACAAATGTTATAAACATGGATTTCAAATTTAGTTTTCAAGAAATGCATTGTTTTGGAGAAAACAGGTTGTGGCGTGTGTTGGTTTTTTTTGAAATGGTAAATCATGATCCTTTTTCCTTTAAAATATGAAAACCATATTTTCTATCTTTGTATGTGCAAACTAGTGTTTTTGGGATTTTTTCTGGAAAGTGGTCTTGGTTGGATTTGTGGTTTACTTTGGCATCCCTACTGAGCATTTTTAATGCTCACGCCTATTTTATCATTTTATTCGCAGGTTTCCCTTGTTCAAGTTTTCTTAGCTGAGTTTCTCATTTTGGGAGCAATTTTGGCCTTGGTTGAGAGGTGACCATAGGGTCACATGGAGGTATGTCTGCTTTTTGGTTTTATTTCTTTCCACTGCTAGAGTTTAGTGCTTTTGTTTTGTTTATTCTTATTTACTTATTTATCTTTTTGGGACAAATCGTTCCCAATGTTTTAAATTTAATGCCAGCCACTAGTTTCCATCCTGGGGGGATCGGGAACACCCCTCGGGACTTGTCACGGACCAGCTTAGGTGACCGGCTCATGGTCGACCCAGGCTGGTTCATGACACCTTGTTAGAGTTGTTACCCCTAGGTACATATGTGCCCGAACCACGTCCACTTATAGTATCCTAACAGGAATGCATTTTATTGATAAACCACTTACTCTATACTTACTAAAATTTCAGAATTTTTTATTATACTTAGTCTTATCCCTAAGGATTTCACTAGAGTTTTTGAATTATAATCCTAAAAATAACTAAATTATTACTCGAATACCAACTATAACAACCCTGTTCATTATTTCATATTAATTCAAGATTTATTACATATAATTTCACTTAATACAACCCAAAATCTTGATAAGTTAAGTGTATTTGGGAATTAGGTACATTCCATAATAAATTATAACATGGGATACAAAAAACTATTAAAAACTTCCTTGACATGATCATAATATTCCAATGAACATAAAACTACATGGGATAACCTAGGAAAAAACATAAAAAAAGGGAATTATATAAAGGCTAGTAAGGGAATAAACAAGGAATTACATGAATAATATAATACATGATAGAAAATAGAAATATCAATGGTGGTAATAATCATAATCATGAACAATGAGACATGATATAGCTTGATAATCATAAAGGCAACATGGGAAATGTGGCGATAACTTAAAACACTGCATCATAAACATAGGTCTAGGATAAATCCACCAAGACTTAATGTTGGAAAAGGTCCCATAAAGGAATCAGGTTCAATACCTATCCCAAAATGATGTATCATGATACTAAACATTACCCAATTCATTGGAGTTCAATCTAAATCTGGGTGCACCCGTCACATTCATTTCATTCTAATGCTTAATTGTGCCACATGGATCATACATCATAGATTCATTTATCATCATAATTTATTACACGATAAAGGAGAGTGTAATAAATACATTTAAGTCCCCAATAAAATATTATATTTTCATAAAATTGAACATACTTGAAAGGAAATGGGTGTGGTATTTACTACACAATTGGTTTGGCATGGAAAATCGCGGTGATATTTCGGTAGCATAACAACGTCACATAAAAATTCATAAAAATGTGTTGATAAGATTTAAATGGGTATATAATCACATATAAATTAAATTTTCAGTAATAGAGACATAGAAAAATATATCCCAACATTAGAAATCGGAAATAGAAGGCAGAAGGTAATGAAGAAACATGAATAAAGAAAAGAATTGTAACTATATTTCAGCATGGTAACGGGTGTACATACAGGATCATGGGAGGATTAATAGAAGTGAAAGTGGGATATAGTCATTTATAAATTAAATTTATAGTAAGGAGGATATGAAAAAACGTATCCCAATATAATAAAATTCAATTTAATATACACATCATAAAAGAAGTGCATGAATGGAAATGAGAAGAGAGAAATCCCTTATAGAATTTCAGCATAGTTATGGATTAGTTAAAGCTCAATATGAGAGATAATAAATGAACTATCATTTAAATAAAATCAATTTTATATTAAAGGTGTGTTTATTAATAAATTAAATTATAAACAATTCTAATTAAGAAGACAAATTTCAAAGAAGGTGCTTGAATTGAAAGGAGAAGAGGAAGGTCCCTTGAATTTGTGACTCCAAAGGCTTGGGAAGGACTTATTGAGAGATTTGGGGTACCTTGAGAGGACTATAGGTAGTGTGTGGAAGAGTATGGATGTTATACAATGAGTTTTAGTGAATATAAATGGGATATTGGGTGGGTTTATATAGAAAAAGTGGGGGATTTCTCTATTATTTAGGTTTTGGATTCTATATAATAAAATATCCAAAACCACAAACCATCAGATGGTTTTTTCCCATTTTTTATACCAAATGAGATTTTTTTACATTATTTTATAAGTAATAGGTTCTATGTTAATAAAATAATTCCCTTTCTTATGTGGAGGTGAGTCATGCCATTAAAGAAATGATTTTAAAACATTAAAATATATTATATGTTTGGGAGGATTTATAAAGGATTTATAAAATTAGTAAAATAAACATAAAAACATTTTATTTTAAGATAAAAAAATATTTTTTTGTGGATACCTTTTATAGTTTTTATTACATCGCTTTTAGATCATTATTATTTCATAATATACAAAGTATATTTATATGGTATTTAATTTATTACCTGAAAATCCAACTATCTCAGAAAATTATGAAAAATTCACCAGTGGATAATTTCGACATTCTGATTCCAAAAATAAAATTTATTTTATATAAATAATTTTCAAAATATGTGAATTTTAACTTTTAAAATAAAATCTACATTTATTAATAAATTCTAGGTTTTTTGATAATAACTGTTATCGAACCCTTATAAATAATTAAATTTTACTTCTTAAAAATTATATGATCATTTATATTTGATAAAAATTATTCAATAATATTATTATTTATTTCAAAAATAAATTAATTTATAAATTCATTATTTGAATTTGAATATTAATCAAAAAAAATTATGCTTTATTTTTTAAAAATAAAAGTAATTTACAAAGTAACAATAATAGGATGAAAATATATTCATTATTCTATAAAAAACATACAAATTCATAATTATAGGGTCTTGATACATATAAATTTAATATACCAGAAAACACCCTAATAGTAAGGTGCATGATGTTGGGACTTTCATGGGGTGGTTTGATGAATATGGTATGGGTTATGATATCGATGAGCTTGAAATTCTCCCATAAACAGTTTCACTCATGATTAAGTTGTTGGATCTTATCTTGGGTATAGTCAAGTGAAAATCCCATAAATTATATCTCCCTTGTAAGATTTGATAAATGGACCCCATAGGGTATGATCCTACTGTTTGATGTCATCACTTCCTTTTTCTATATCAATTGTATTTTTAAAAACCCTCCCTATATATTTACCAATCATGTGATCACTATTCAAAAGCTATATTATCAATGGTAATGATACTTAACAGTATTTTAAATCCAATTGGATATAATAAAACAAAATAAGGCATGTGTTTTCTATAACCATATTACTTAATAAGACATATAATTAAATAAAAAAAGGTTTTTTGTATAACAGTTTTGGTTGTTACAACATATGTCGGTAGAAGGTAGTAGGTTTACCATTATTATCTGCAACACACTTGAAAAGCCAGTCATGCTGGATCAATATTTTCATGTGATGGTTAAATATTACCAATTATTCTACTTGAATTATTATTTATTATGTTCAGTTTAGATTTAGAACATTTTTTATTCCAGTTGATGATGTGATGTGGTTAATTTCATGTATGATGACTCTAGCTATAGAGGTAGTTGGATATAGTAGAGGTAGTGGGATGGACGTATTGTTCATGGGTTAATTGTGGATGTTGTATATATTTTAATTATACATATAATTATTGAGATTATGGTTCGGTGATGATTATATATGTTTTACTATGGATTTATGACTATGGATGTGGATGTATGATCAGTTTATTTTTTATTTATAGTTTAGTTTATTGTATGGTTGAATTTGTTATATGCATATTATTTTTTACTAATTATTTTTTCAAAAAAATATTTAGTTAGTAAATTTATTGGAGGTTTCTTATAACTTCCGTAAAATATAACCACTTGTAACTATTTAGGTTTCAGCTATTTTTCCTTCTAAAAGAGGAAACCACTACTAAATATTTAGTGGTGGTTATGTAAATTTTCCAATGTTTTTCAAAAAAACCTACTTCTAATTGAATATAAAACCGCCACTAAATAATTATAACTGATGATAAATGATTTTCAACCATGAAGTATGTAGTGGTTATAATAACCACCACTAAAAAATGTAGAATCAATTTAAATTGTGTACAATAGTGAGAGAACCCACCACTAAGGCCTAGGTTTTCAATAATGTTTCAACCAGCAAAATCTAACAAAAATGTAATGGAGGAATGTTGAAAACAAGTGAAAAAATATCATTTTAATAAATTCCTTATGAATTTAGGAACCGCTAGGAAAAATTCTAGATTTTTATTTAATTTTCTTTTCATTGGTTTTGTATTCTTTATTCTTAAAGATACTCTTAGAACTGATAATTTTCTCATTTTCAGGCTTGTTGAAAATTATCCAGGTTTGTATTTTTTAGATGATAATCGATTTCATCTATCATAGTAGAAATACACTACCCAGTTTATTCAAGTTTAAGATATTGTTTAAAGTTTTGGGGTTTATCATTACAAAGATCAAAGCCTATATTAATGTCAAATGCAGAAACATCATCCTTAGTAAATTGGGTTGGAGTCCTTATAGTTCATCTGGTCCTGTCACGGGTCAATTGATAATCTATCAAGTCTTCATATCTCTTAACCTAAGGCTTAGATTCAGAATCACAAGTAAAACCTATTTTAATGTGAGATATTTGAGGTGTATTAGTAGGGATGACCTTAGGTTCAGGCTACATTTCAATCTCTAAATTGACCTCAACAACTACAAGCTTAGTAGATTTTATAGGATCATAGGTCTTTTTTTTAATAGAATAATCCTTTTGGGAAACAACAATACTGATAATTATACACTTCTCATCAAAAGTAATTTTTATTCAAAGAAAGGTAATACAAGAAATCAAAAAATAAAACCCACTCCCCTATAGGGGCCTAAAATAACGGAGACCAAGGGAATATTCTCTAGTCAATTTAACCCCCCCAGGATTCAAGCTAACTATAGTATGAAACCAAACATTCTCTAAACCAGTAAGATCCAATAGTGATAGGTGGTCTTCTACTTTTTCCCATTCCCTTCACATGTCTGATACTTTAGTATTGATATCAAGGATACATCTACACTTTCTGATGATATATTCTATCAACCAAGGAGTGTTTCCACTTCCATGCAAGGATTTGTGAACTATTATTGAATCAATTTTAGCTTCCAGAATCTACAAGCCCCGCAAACAGCATAATTTTAGCCCTATGAGCATTTTTGTGGCTTCAGCCTATAAAAAAGATCCATTTCCAATCTTCACCGTAAACACCATGAAGACTGACCCTCCAGTATCATGCACTACCCCACCTCCACATAGAACACCCAGTACGCAAGACCCATATATGTTGAGATTAAATCCTTCATTAATGCATTAAGGAGAGGAAAATTATGGTTAATCCAAACATATTTTAAGAGGATGGGTCTTTCACAGAAGATAGGGACATCATGGAAGGCTTGTCTGACTCCTTCTTCTCTCATCTCCCAACTATTCCCAATTAATTCATGCCCAATGGGTACCCCTTGGAGGTAACAGAGTTTTTTTATGTGACTAACAAACAAATTCCTGAGTGGGAAAATGAAAACTTAGGGGGCCATTCTTGACGAGAAGTATATCTTATAGGCTTTGATGAACTTGAACCCTTATAGCTCGGTGGGTTCGGATGGGTTCCCTGGATCTTTTTATAGGTCCTCCATGGACAATTTTAAGGAGGGTTTGATTGAGGCTATCTTGGATTACTTCTAGGGGTGGCCTGCCTCATGTGGTATGCACCACCACCTTAATTCTTCTTCCAAAATCTAAGAATACCACCAGCATTTCTCATTATTTCCCCATGAGTATGTGCAATGTCCCTTACACAATTCTGGCTAGTATCATTAACTCTAGATTGTCCCTTTTTCTTCCATGGTTGGTCTCTTTAGAACAACATGGTTTTATCAAGGGTCGCTCAATATAGGAGGCGGTGGCTCTGGAATAGGAGATGCTTTGACCCATCAATTTCAAAACCCTCATCTCTAATATGGCCATCAAGATGGATATGAACAAGTATTATGACTGTGTTTAGTGTAGTTTTATTAATAAGGTGATGGAAGGTCTGGCCTTCAGTTCATGGAACATTGACATTATTTTATGGTGCTTTAGTTCTGTAGGGCTTCCGGTTACTTTTATGGGGAATCATATGGCTTTTTCAAACTGACTCAGGGCCCGAGGCATGGGGACCCAATTTATCCGATTCTTTTTATCACGGTCTAGGATGTTTTAAGCTGTCACATCCATATTATAATTAGTAAGGGTGACATCCTTCTTGATAGAAGGAGGATTAAAGAACTAGTGGTATCCCACCTCATGTTCACTGATGAAACATTATTATTATTGAATTCCACAAGATGATCCATTATAGGCTTGAATATAATGTTATAGGGATACATCCATTGGATTGGTTAGCGCATTAATAAAAACAAGAGTAGTTTCTACATTTACAATGGGTGTTCTCCCAGGTAGATATCTATGGGGAGTAACAAGTTGGGCATGCCACGAGGGGATTTTCCCATGGACTATATAGGTATCCCCATAACGCATAGTAGAGTGTGCATCTATGACTTCGATCCACTCCTTAGCAGGATTTCTAATCAGGTTCTTAACTAGAAAAAAATATCTCTCTTTTGGGGGTTGGATCACGCTGGTAAACAGCGTTCTGTTGGCTACTCTAGTGCATACCCTGTCAGTGATAAGGTCCCTGAAAACACTCATCAAGAACATTGATAGGATCCTGGACAATTTCATTTGGGATCCTCTCTTTGAGGGTAAAAGGCATTGGGTCTTCTGGCACAAGATGGTGAAACTGGTTTGAGAAGAAGGCATCAAGGTGTGTAGTCTCAATGATACCCTACACTGCATTCATGATAAAATTTCTTAGAGTATTTTTCAGTAGTGTTCTCTTTGGGGGTTATCCATACACAACCTTTCTTTGGGGTACCTAGTTGCAGGGGAGGGCCAAACCTCACTGCTGATTATACACTTCTAGAAACCAATATTATCAACCCAAATAATATACCATTTAACACTATCTATGTTTCCAACAAAGACACATTTTACATCCCTAGGTTTGAGTCTATCAACCTTTCTATGAACATAGGTTATGAAACCAAAAACTCTAAGATGGTATAAGAAATGGGTAAACCATTCCACATCCATCAGGAGTTTTCAATCAATTTAATTTGAGGGGAATCTATTAATTATATAGAAAATAGTAGTGGTAAATTCTACCTAGAAGGACTTAGGAAGAGAATAATACGACACCATACTTCTCACTCTTTCTAAAATAGTTTTATTCATCATCTATGCTATTCCATTTTGTTGTATGGTATCTACAATATTTCTATGTTTATGAATACCTATATAAATAAAAAGTTTGTGAAATAATTTGATAAATACTCGATACCATTGTCTGTATTAAGAGTTTTGAGTTTATTTTCATATTCAGTTTCAATACTTGATTCCCAAATTTCAAAGTTTTTAAAAGTTGTATATTTGTTCTTAAGAATGTAAAGCCAAACCATACATGACTTGTCATCTATAATGGCCAAAGATTAGTTCCCCCGCTGTGGGAAATAGTTATAAATTGACCCCACTAATCAGAATTTGTATATTCTAAATGGGTTTTAGCTCTAAATTTAGACCTATTAAGACTAAAATGTTTGGATTTACCAAGAAAACAGTCTTAAAAAATGTAATATTATCTGAGGTTATATCATTTATAATTCCATGTTTTCTTAGTTAACTCATACCTTTTGAAATAGCATGTCTTAATCACCTATTATATGGAATTTTATTATCTATAATGGAGGAATGAGTTAAATTTAACTATT
The DNA here is from genome assembly GCA_963277665.1 of Viscum album. NCBI lineage: Eukaryota > Viridiplantae > Streptophyta > Magnoliopsida > Santalales > Viscaceae > Viscum > Viscum album. The sequence goes on along the minus strand of OY728134.1, from coordinate 1,156,023,557 downwards.
TAATATGAGTTTTTTCATCTAAGACATATATACCATTAGTGAGGTTTTCTCTCATAATACTGAGTGACCCCTTAGAGACCCTAAGACTCCATGAATCATACCTAAAATAATACCTATTCTGGTCTAAGACACCTAGGGAAATAGGATTCCTCTTCAAATCAAGGACCCACCTAATCTCCTCTAAGGATTTTACTGACCCATCATGTAACACTAGAGAAACATTACCTCTATGCATGATTTGATAACTTTTTTCTTTCCTAAGAAGACCACACCACTTTGAATCTCTCTTGGATTAGTGAAAAACTCATGTTTGGGACACATTTGAAGTGAAAAACCTAAATCCAAGACTCATTAAACACTCATAGCATTAGAATATACATTTAACACATTAACATTATCAAAATATTCTTCAACTAACAAAGAATGTTCACTATTATTGGTGTGGTTTTTAGAGTTTTCCCTTTAGGGTAAATTCCATCTAATGTGTGTAGGATATTTTCAATGAAATCATTTTATTTGTTTCCCCTAAGAACCTAATCAGCTCCCAGTCTTTCTATTACATATCCTTTCCCTATCTTCTCAATAATGCATCTAATATTGATTACCTTATATTTCTGTTTAACAAAACATGAATTCTTTCTTTGGATTTATTTAGATAACAAGACATAGTAAACCTCTTCTAGGATTAATGAATCTCTACCATACATTACTGAATATTTAATCAAATTATAAGAATCATAAAAATAGGTCAATATTATGATATAAAAATCCTCATCACCTAACTTAACTTCTATATTAGATAAATAAAGAACAATATTATTAAAATCATCAATGTGAGTCCTGAATGCAGTTCTAGGATGTAAATGAAAATTATAAAGCTGCATATTCTTATGTAGAAGAACTATTAAGGTCTTTATCATATATAAACATTCAATTTTGGGTCAAATTTATGAAATATTTAATTCATAATCTACCTCATGATGGACCTTATCACCTAAATACAAGTGCATTAAACTTTAGGCTTTCCTAAGTGTCATGAACCAGGTTAGAATACCATCCAACCCGACACCCAACCTGACCTATGGCATGGACCAAAGCGAATTCACATTCCCCATGGGATAGAAACTAGTTCTTGGGAATCCAACATCACATTTGGGAATTATTTATCCCATTATAATCAATTATAAACAACAAAAAATCAATACACCACATTATAAGAAATAAAAAAAGTAAGAGATAACAACATAGCATTACTATAAGAGTTAAGTATTTTACATTTTTAACCAAAAACCAAAATACCAAAATTGGTAGGGGAACCAACTATACAGCTAAAACTCCATGAAAAAGAGGGGAAAACCCTCATTACACCTCTACTAAAACCTGAAAAAATGGTAACCACTGGAAATTAGATCCACCATCACCACAACAAAATGATTTCCCTTTACCTAGATCAAACACAACAAAGTCTACATACACCCGATGGTGTATGTAGGGTGTGAGAAAATCCCAGTAGGATACAAAAAAAATATATTCTATTTTATAATATTATGAGCCAAATTAACATTCTCATTTTCAAAATTAATAGAAGATACAATTTTAAAGAAAAAATATTTGAAATTAAAAAGGAAATTAAAGGTGACAACAAGCTAAACGATAAGGATAACATGATCACCATGAGAAATAACTAAGGCACTAGGGATAGTGGGGTCCTAGGATCCACATACTATTGGTGATCAACCCATATCCTAGACGCCACTATTCTTATTGGGCCACCAATCCCCATCAAATATAAGTTTAGTTAGCTTTGTAATGTAATAATGTTAGGGAGACCAGCCTCGACCCTTATTACTCGCCTAATATACTATACCTAGTCTTCCTACCTAGATACCTTGGATTCTATTATGCTCAATTCTATTCTCTATGTCAAATGAATCACCTAATATGCAAACAAAATTTCAAAAATTGAAATACACAGGGAAAGTCATCAATTTTCAATAGGTAAACCATTTTCAAACCCTTACACTACCAAAACCCTTTGAGAACATGTTTTTCACCACCACAAAATTCATAGAAAATTTTTTGAAATCATATAAATCATACCAAAATCATCAACCAATCTTAAAGCATTGAGTGACCTACCTTTTCTTTGAATATTTCAAAAAACAAGGTGGAAACCACAAACCACACCAAGTATATTCCCCATAAAGGAAAAATCACAAAAAATCCATCAATATACAATCCAAAGAAACTATTTTTAACCCACTCTAGGTCATCCAAACTTTCTGGAGAAGAGATAACTAAATAGACCAAGAAAGGTGAAAAGAAGGGGAGAGGAGGAGCTTACATGGAGACTTATTGAGGATTCCACCCAACAAAAAAATAAAATGGGAAGAAAAAGGGAGGGGAAGAGGAGTGGGAGAGATTATTATGGAGGAGGAGTTGAATGGGGGAGATAATGGGGTGATTTGGGGTTAAAATCTAGGAGGGGGAAATGGGTATTTCAAAATATTTAATGATCTAGAAGACTACATGGTTTTTTCACATGATCTTCCAAACCATTCACCAATCATGGGATACCTCTGTTAAATGTGAAAATAGGCTGCATGGTTTGGATGGATGGGGCACATACCCATTCTCCTTGTCAGGCACCTCTGATAGAGCCACTAACATGGGCACATGATTTCCACTAGGATGGTACAAAATTTATACTAATTGTGTGACAACCATGTTCCACATTTTATTGGTCCAAAAACCACCATTTTCCCTAAAATCACATAAGAAATAAAAGATATAAATATAATAAAAAAATATAAAAGAAAATACCTCAAAATGAATCCATGTATGGGATAATTCTCCCCAACATGAAAAATTTCCACCCTAGGAAAGTCAAATAGAAATCTAATCTAAGAATAACTGTGGATATTACTCCTACACCCAAGAATTCTAATCCCATGTCTCATGATCATCATTACCATACTTCCAAAGAACTTGAACCAATGGTATATACTTCCCTCAATGCACTTTTTCTTAGGAATCCTTAATCTACACTGGTTGCTCAAATGGAGAAAAATTGGATTCTGGTTATAATTCTTCCCAATTCAGAATGTGAGATGGGTCAAGGTTATACATTGTTAATTATGAGACATGAGACATGTTATCAGTTGAAATTAACAGAGATAGAAAATATATCCAGTATTCCACCTTAACAATTCTCTCATTAATCTCAAAACTTCTCACATACCTCACCATTAGCTTTCCTTCCTTACCAAGATGATGGTGACCCAAGCGAGGGGCCACCTTCGAAAACACCTGATAACAAATAGAGAATTCAAAGGATTGGAATCACTGATCAAAATAAGACTTATGGAAACTTTGGGCTATAATCAACTACTTCATGATTAACCAGACCTCGTCAGATGTCTTTTTCACAATGCTCAGTCCCTGCAAGGAAGTATCATCCACTTCTATCCAGCACAAAGGTGACTAACATGATTGAACATAAAGTGCCTCAAAATAATCCATGATTAATGAGGATTGGTAACAATTAATATACAAAAATTAGACCAATACCAAATTATTATCCCACAATAATTTGAAATCGAACACAATACACAGAGCATATCTTCTAGAATCTGATTTGGCTACTCTGTGTGACCATCTATTTGAGGATGGTATGTCATACTGAGTTTAACTTGTGCCCCCATTATATTATAAAATCCTTCCCATAGCCAAGATGTAAATAATATTCCCTATCTTAAATGATATCTTATGTCACACCATAAAGCCTCACTATCTCATCAACATACAACTAACCCAAATCAACCCCCTCAGTTGATTCCTTGATCAGGATGAAGTGGGGAGATTTTTTCAGATGGTCAATCACTAACAAAATCACATTCCTTCCATAGTTTGTATGAGTTATGCTAATTATGTAGTCCATGTAAGCCTCATCCCACTTTCAAGCTGGAATGGGGAGGGTATGAAGAAAACCGGAGGGCCTCTAGTGCTCAGCTTTAACCTACTGACAATTATAGCCCATGGATACAAATTCAGCTATATCTTTCCTCAACTCTAGCCACCAGAACTGGATATTCATATCATAAAATTTCTTGGTTGACTAGGGATGAATGCCCTACTAAGACTAGTGATTATCTTGCATCATCACTTTCTACAAAGACAATGATGCCACAAAGTGACCATTTGAGTAAAAAACTCCCATTTAAGACAATGACCACTCACTAGGCACCTCCCCACTATAAAGAAGATTTCTAGACCACTATAAAAACACATCACCATGATTTTCTTCCTAAATAATCTCCATAAGGTATGGATTTTCCTAAAAACTAGAAAAAATGTGCATCTACTATGGTCTTTGGTTTCTAGATGCATCTTTGTGAAAAGCCCCATCAAAGTCCACTCATCCCTAGACTCCTTGACAGCTTGCACCAAAATTTTCCTACATAAGGAATCTTCTACCACATTAACTTTTACCAATGTATATATGATATTAAAATTTAACTGTTGTAGGTACTTGACCCCCCAGAACTATCTCAAATTCATGTCCTTCTGGGAAAAAATATAAGCCATGATCTTATGGTCTGAGTAGACTATAAAATTCTCCCCAATGATATAGTGGAACCATGTCATCAAGGCATGCATCACTACTTCAATTTATAGTTCATGTGTTGGGTAGTTCTTTTCTTGTGTTCAAAGTTAGCGTGATCTATATGTCACCACATGGTCATATTTTATCAACACATACCCAGGGCCCATACCTAAAGCATCGTAGTAGACCACATGTTCTTTTCCTAATTACAAAAATATTAAAATAAGGGTAGTGTTAAAATGTTTCTTGAGTTCCTAAAAGGATTCCTAAAATTCTGGGATCCATTCAAACCTTACCCCTTTCTTGGTAAATGCAATTAGGGGTGAATAATGCTTATATAAATCTCTAACAAACCACCTATATTACCCTTCTAGGCCCAAAAATATACTAATTTCAAATACATTCCATAGTTTCCCCCATTAAATCACCACTTCAATATTCTCGGGGTTCACTGAAACGCCGTGTTTTGAAATCACATGGCACTAAATATTTATCTACCTAATCGAGAAGGTACACTTGAAAATATTAGCATAGATATGGTGATCTCAAAGAGTGCCGAGAACAATCCTCTAGTGTAGCTCATAATTTCCTCAATCCCATAGTGAACTAGGATGTCATCCATGATCATGAGAAAAAAGATTCGAGGTACTGATGGAACACTTGGTTCATAAGTTTCATGAAAACCACTAGAGTAATTTTCAACCTGAATAGCATGACCAAATACTCAAAGTGGCCATACCTACTTTGGAAGGATGTCTTGGGAACATATGACTCTCTTACATGACCTGATGATGCCTGGATCATAGATTTATCTTGTAGAACCACCTTTCACCATTGAGCTAATTAAATAGGTCTTATATATGGGTAAAGGGGTATTTTTTATTGATGTTTACCTTGTTCAGTTTTTAGTAATCGATACACAATTGGTGAGATCCATCTGACTTCTTTTTAAACAAAACTGGGGTGGCCCAAGGTGATATGCTCAAGAGAATGAATCCTTTGGATTCCAAAATCATTCATATGTATCTTTAATAAACCCAAATAATTAGGGACCATACATTATGTGGGAAGAGGTATCGGTTGTGTTCCTGATGAAAAATCAATGGTAAATTCTACATCTCAATTCGGAGGAAAACATGAGAATTCATTTAGAAAAACCTTTGAGAACTCATCCACCATTGGAGTTAATCCATCATAAAAACCTCTACTATCATCCTCCCAAATTAGTGATGAAACTTGGAAAATGAAATTTCCTAACTCTAAAAGTGGAGGTCCAACATGTCTTAACCATGGATCACATTCACCATGGAAGTTTTGATTACTCCCTTCTAGTAACAAAAATTCACTCACCACTGATAAAAATCAATGTGAACCTTAAAATTAAACATTGAGTCCATGTCAAGGATCATGTCGAAGTGGTCCATTTCTAGAATCAAGAAATCCCATTCCAACTCTACCCTTAATAGAGTTAGAGTGCATGATGGACACCTAAAACCCTTATCTTTCTTATTTCCAAGAGACATCACAAAATCTATCACATATGGAATAACCCTAGTGGGAAATTTCAATGGTTCCATAATAAAGGAATAAATAAATAAATTAGATGAACCTGTGTATAATATAACAAAAACAATGGATGATTAAATAAAAACTATACCTCAAAATATTATCAATCCAGCATCTGATTCCACTAGTACCTAATCCATGACATGAAGGTGTTTCCTCTCGGATGAAGATTATTGTTGGTTACTGACTATAAGCTCTTCCATGAGCTAACTTTTCCCATAAAAGGATCTAAACTTTCCACCATGCTCAATAGATAGAGAACCCGTAGCCCTTGATGCACAAGAATGAGCTATTAATTCCCTATGGGCCAAGGAATGTGTACTACTCTGTGCCAGCGCACCACTCTTATAGAACCTCTACAAGTGACCTAAGATCCCACACTAATGGAAGGTTCAAGGTGGAGCTAGACACACTCCCCTCATGTGCCCCAACCTTCCACACTGGTAGCATGTGACTAATCCACCACCATTGTTTACAGACAAAGGAGGTTAGGATGGTTTTCCTGAGCTCCCACCTCCCTTCGTCTCCTTCTCATCATGTTTCCCATTCCTTTCAAACAAACCACCGCTACCATGGACCACTGTTGAAACTACCCCAGAAAAACTAGACTTGCTATCATGGTCAATCTCAACCATCATAGCTCAATAAACTATCTCAGCATAAGTTTTCAACTTAAAAAAGAAGACTTAGGACCAAAATTCTTGGCCACAACCCCATTTCAAAATGATGATCCTTTACCTGCTCATTAGTGTCCACCTCAAGTGTGAAATGAAAAGTTTGTGAATCATTTGGTATATTCCAGCACGGTCCTATCCCCTTGATGGAGATCCCAAAACTCCGAGGTTTTGGAAAGGGACAAGTTCTTTGGGAAATATTACTCATTAAAAATGGATTTAAAGTCCTTCCATCTCATCTTATCATGATTTTCATCTTGAACCATTGAGTCCCACCACCCCCAACTAGGCCCTTACAACTTTAATGATGCACACGTCACTTTAATTTCTTTAGTAGAATCAATAAACCCAAAAATCCTCTTGAAATTTTCAATCCAATACTCAAATTCTTATGGTTTAGTTCAAACTTAGAAGAAAGGAGGTTTTTTCTTAATAAACTCATGATATTTGTCCTTTTTTGGACCTAGTTCAGCTTCCTTTACATGAGTTGGTCCAGATCCCACACCCTGATCTAATGCTCGAATATCTCAAAACACAGCATCCACTAATCTCACATTAATTTGTGAGAGAGAACTCTCTCTTCCCTCTTACCATGGTTGTATAGGAAGTCTCCAGAAATACATCTTTCTACATCAATCAACAAGACCAAAGGAACCATCAATGAATCATCTAGACAATTATCAGCAACAATAACATTAAAAAACCTCTACAAATCATAATAAACCTGTAATAAGAATAATAGCGATTTAAACCACTCCACCCCCACTTGGTGTCCACACACAATTTGTATCCAGTACATAACACCTGGAGGAGAATTCAAAGTAAATCCCAAATATCCCATGGTGAACTAAGCCATACATGAGGTGTGTTTTCCAGACACCCCACTCTCAACCAAAAACTGAAGCCCTTACATTCTAATCTCCGGTCTATCCAAACTCTCCCAAACAACATTACCCAAATAAAGGAAAAACCCTCATCTAATACCATTGTTTCATGAATCAGGTCAGACTACCATCCAACCTAACACCTGACCTAATCTGTGTAATGGCCCAAAGGGTGTTCCAAATCCCCATGGGCTAGGAAATAGTTCCTAGGAATCAAAATAACATTTTGGAATGAATTTGGATATGATAATCAACTATAAACAACACACTATCAATAAATCACATCATAAACAATAACCAATAGCAAGATATCACAAGATAGCACTACAACAAGAGTGAATAATTTTACTTTTAAACCAAAAACTAAAATAAAAAAATATGGAGGGGAACCAACTATTCAACCAAGCCTCCATGCGATAAGTGGGACAACTCCCTTATTCCACCTCCAAAAACAACAGTAAAAAGGGGAACCACTAGAAACTAAATCCACCATCACAATCCTAGAATGTATTTTCTTTACCTTGGTCTAACATAACAAGATCTACACACACCCAAGGGCGTATGTAGGGTGTGATCCAATTCCCAATAGGATACCACCAAAACAAATTCCATGTTGTAACATTATGAGAAAAAATAACATGCTAGTTTTTAAAATAAATGGAAGATACAACTTAAAAAAAACAATATTTTTAATTAAAAAGGAAGGTCAAGGAGACAACAATCTAAATGATAAGTATAGAATAATCACCATGGGAAATACCTAAGGAACTATGGTTTGTGGGGTCCTAGGATTATTATACTCTCATTGATCAAACTATATCTTAGATGAAATGGTCCTACTTGAGCCACCAATCTACAACACATATAAGTTTAGTTAGTGTTGTGATGTAATCCTGTTAGGGATACTAGGCCTTGGCCATACTGACTCACCTAATGTACTAAACCTAGTATACCCACATAGATACCTTATATTCCCTCATTCTTAATGGCATTCCCTATGTCAGATGAACCACCTCATACAAAAACAAAATTCCAAAAAATGAAACACATAAGGAAAGCCATCGATTTTCAATCACTAAACCATTTTTAAACCCTCATGAAAACCAAAAACCTTTGAAGACATGTTTCAAACCACCAAAAATTCATAAAACCCATTTGGAAAAAATATCAAACATTCTAAAATAATCAAACAATGTTAAATCATGGAACCACCTAACTTTTCTTTGAATATATCACAAAATTGAGTGGAAACCACCAAACACACCAAGAAGAGACCCTATAAAGGAAATTCTATATAGAAACCATCAAGATAAAACCTAAACAAACAAGTTTGAACCCAATAAAGATGAACCAAATTTTATGGAGAAGATAGAACTCAAGAGAGAAGAGAGAATATACTGGGAAAGGAGAAAAGAAGGGGGGAGGGGGAGCTTACATAGAGACTTATTAAAGCCTCCACCCAAAAATAACTAAATATGGAAGTCCAAGTGAGTATAATAGGAGAGGGTGAGGCACTTAGGGATGAGGATTTCAATGGGGTAGAAAATAGGGTGAGTTTAGGTTAAAATTAGTGAAGGAAAAATTGTAATTTCGAAATTTTTAAAGATATGGAAGGTTACACAGTTTGGTTGCATGGTCTTCTAAACCATGCACCAACCATTCAACACATCTATCCAAAAGGAAAAGAGGTTTCAGGGTTTGGCCAAAGGGGGTGTCTGCTTGTCCACCTATTCATACGCCTCTTATAGAGCCACTATCATATGCACACAATTTTCCCAAGGATAGTGAACGATTTCTACTGACCATATGTCAACCGTGTTCCACCTTCTGTTGGTCCAAAAATCATGATTTTCTCCGAAAACACCTATTAAATACAAGAGATAAAGATAATACCAAAAATAAAAGATAAAACACCTCAAAATGAAAATATATATATGGAACTAAGAACATAAGTAGGTACATCTACATCAGTAGTGGTATACTATCCATCGGCGGGTGGGGTAACACCTTTCTTTTTAGGACCACTTAGGGAATCAAGTAGCTCATCAGGGTCCTAAATCACATTCATATTTATCTATCATAGATTAAAATCAGTATACCCATCAAATTTTTCAATATCAAATTTATGCATTACCATTATTCTAGATTAGGTGTCTCTGATTCCAATTGTTAGGGACTACATTGGTATGGTAGTCCCTATGCAACAACCAATATCTAATAATTCAGGTACTAAATTCATGATTTGATGTATAAAATTCGATTAAAAATTAAATCGAATTGAATATTATCAGTAAAATATGAATTCATTACAATAAAATAAATGACTATGAAGGTTTAACATGCTTTTGTCCACTATGGACCTACATACATGGTGAAAACACCACCAAAATAATTTATTACTATGGAAAAAAGAACATCTATAATAACATAAGAATGAAAAAATAGAAACACATAAATCATTTTAGGATCATCATGGATGATACTCATGCTATAAAAATTTGTAGAAGGATACAATGCCATACATGGAAGCAAGAAATGAAAACTAAAAATATAGAATAAACTTCTTACGATGAGAGGTTCTAAACCCGAACCTAGAAGAAGCTCAAATGGAACACTATATTCTAGTATCTTCCTTCACATGAGGGTGTGCCATGATGAAGTCTAAAGACCTCTCCCACTCACCACCAAAACCCTATACTAAGTTCATCCAACAATGAAGATAATAAACTTCAATGGACATCAAGAACCTTGGATGGAATTCCATTCTTCCTCTCGATTATTCTCTTCACAAGAATATGAAATTACCATTTCATAACATTGAAATTAGAATTAATTTTTAATGATGGTCCCTAGGGTGAAATTAATATAGCAGTCAAGGTGATGGAGATTCAGTGGAAAATGAAAGAAGTGGGTCATATGGATGGTCCAGAGGCAAGAGTTGGTATAACTATTAAAATAGATTTACAAACCCTTTCATAGTTTTACCCTTAAAAAGTATTACCATTATGCAGGATAAGTAAAAACCCTTACACGAGATGGAGTACTATTATGTGAAATGGTATACCTTTATGATAAATAGGTAGTATCCTAACGTAATCTAGGGTTACCCTTATGTAATGAATGGATAAGCCTTGTGTAGAGAGGGATGACCCTTATGTAGATAGGGATGATCCTTACATGGATAAGGATAACACTTACATAGATAGGGATGGCCCTTACATATAAATGGATGTACCTTTTGTAGATAGTTATGACCCTTACATAGCTAGGTATTACCCTTATGAAAGTGGTATTATGTTTAAGAAGGTTATAATTTCCCTTACACAAGTTGGAAAGTACCCTTACACATTCTTAGAGTAACCTTTCGCATCAGGAAATATACCCTTACGTAACAGGAGTGCCCTTATGCATGTATGGTATTACCCTTACACAGGTAAGGTGTTGCCCATTTGTATACATGAGTACCCTAATGAAAGTAGGATGGATTCCCCTATGTAATGGGAGTTCCCTTACGTGAGTCGGGGGGTTACCCTTACACAGACAAGAATACCCTTACACAACAAACTAGATACCTTTACACAAGTTGGGTTTTACACTTACATAGCAGATTACATATACAAGATTCAACTAAAGGGTAAGGAAAAGATTCATATATAAATTAATTAAAATAGAATATCAAAAAAATAAATGTAAATGGTATTTATCATGAAAAAACAATTTGATTTCAAATAAAAAATACCTGAATGAAAAATTTATACACTTATGTTATCCTTATAAAATTAGAAAAAATTATTTATAAATAAAAAAAATAAAGTCATCCATGTATAAACTAGACACAAATATTATATGTTTACATATGTTTTTTTTATGGGTTACATGAATGCTGTAAATATTTTGTTCTTTGTGTTTTGTTTTATTACATTAATTTAAAATCCTCATATTCTTCACTTGTTTAATTATATAATAATTTTATTTAATTGTTTCAAAAAAAATTAGAAAATTTATATTTAGTGTTAAACTTTATATCTTATACTTTTGATATTCTAATATTTTTGTTTATAAATTTTTAAACACTTCACATATATAGTATTAATAATTTTTTCCCTCATATATTAATACCATGTTGTATATATTTATTTGTTTAAATATATTTTTCATATATATATAAGCTTGGTTATTATTTTTAGTACTAAAAATTTAATATATAATTATTTTGTTAAGTATTATACATTGTAATATATGTGTGTGTGTGTATCATGTACTTAGAATATAACTAGTGGCAGCATCTCCTCCGGACGATAGCATCTGCAACCATCGATCATAGTAACAGGTCTACCACTACACATTAGTTGCACTGACCTCCATAGATGCACCAGATTCCTCACATTGTGGAAGCAGTAGAACAATGTAGTCTTCATCCAATGGTACCACCAGCACCTCCTTTCAAGGTACCACATCATCATTTCTTTCAATCGACCAGTAGCATCGAAACTTTTCATTGGCACTGTGGAAGAAGGTATCTATGGTAGCACCATGTTTCTGTCAACACTGGTTGTAGAACCTTATCTAGCTCGTCGCCTCCATCCATCATGCATCCTTAGTCCAACGGTAGCATGGATTCCCTTGGTTTCACTAGTTTTTTATCCTCCATGAATCACACAACAACTCACGTTCAGGCTCCCTGTTATCATTTTTGGATCGACTCGTCTATAAATGGAACTAGTATCTTACTCTTCTTAATGGTATCACCTTAATAACTCGATGGTCGCATGCTTGAGTTTTTTTAATCATAGCATGAATCGTTATCTTCAGGTATCCCTACTCAACATTAGTGGTAACCATAGATAATCTCATGTTTTTAGCTCAATGATTGTTGAATTATGCTAATCTGAATTCAAATATTTATTCTACCATCAAGTTAAGAATTTTATTCCATCATTTGTAAATTTTTTCTTCCATAGTTTTAAAAATAATGTACGTTAGTTTTAAATTTATAATACCTTTACTAAAACTCTTTTTCTCTATTTTTTCATGATTTCAATATTTTTATTTATAGTAAGTGTATTCATCTTGAATTTAATATTTTATCGATTTCTAAATTAATTATATATTATATTTAGTCCATATGTTTTTATTTTAAAATGTAGTTAATAATATTTAGTTTTGATTCTCATTTATATCTATGTAGAAATTCACACCATGTTTACTATACATTTAATATAATTTATATTGCATGTTATATTTTTCAAAATTTTCTATAATTAACATTAAATTTCTATGATCGTGTTAAATGAATCTTTCGTACAATAAAATTTTTATTTAAAATATTTCCATTTTTATCGCATGAATTTAGAAAGTATTTTTTACATAGTCAATCCACTTGCGATATTTGTGAAATTATTTGAATAAATTAGTTTCAATAATCTATTTAAATTTTTTGACTTGGTTTAATTATTCAAATGATATATTTAATTTATTTTGAATTCTTTCAATACTTTTGATAATCTGTTTTCCCTGATAAAATAGGTTTACTCTATTATTATTTTTCTAAAAATCACTCATACTATGTGAAGCTTAAAGTGATCATGTACACATTTTTTAACATTTCTAGAGATCTCTCAAGGTTTGTAACTAGACTTCTTTAACTTATACTACATTAATGAGGCAAGCTAATCCAATACTCAAAAACTAGTTCATGCACTTATTTTATTTATCTATTTTTTAATCTTATGTTTTATGTCTATAACAATACTTATAATTACACACATATTCTTTCACTTTATATTTATTATTTTTCATACAAAATCATTTTATTTCTTTGGGTTGTGACTTCTGAATTCTAAAGTTGGGATCTTTTAGGTTGGGAATCATACAGTCTAATTTTAGTGTTGTAATTGGGTTGTGACTCACCAGGAAAAAGTTATGTGTCTTGGTTATACTTCTAGTAGGAAATGTAGGTTGTAATTGGGTTATGATTTCCCCTCAAAAACTAGTTTAGTGCACAATGTATCTTTTTGAGTAAAGATGCATAAGAGTAGACTAGGTCTATTTTTTACTGAACCACTATAAAAATTCTATGTTCTTTATTTATTTTATTTTTTTCTAATAATTAACTTTATTAATTAACTTTGATAATAATATTATCTGGTTAATCTTTTTAAGGTCTATTCACCCCCCCTCAAGACCAAATGCTATCTATTTTGGCCTAACAATTGGTTAAAAATGTTAACCCTTTTAGGAATTATCAGTTTAGATTTTCTGTTTCCCTTTTTTGGATACCAAAATTTCATATAAAAGGGTGTCCTTATCAAGGATAGTGTATCTCTATTATTATTTATTACTGATACCTAACACATATGATTAGAGATAGTTTCATCTGGAGTTTATAAATCCTTCTAAAGTCTTGTTTGGTCTTCATTTTTAAGATTTATTATTATTTTATTATAGTAACCTATTTCTAGACCTTATAGTCTAAGGTAAATAGATTGTTTTAGATGGCAGGAATAAATCCTAACGATAGGTGGATTCCTTATAAAACTCCTCATTTTGATGGTAATTATTATGGTTACTATTAAACTAGAATTGAATCTTATATAAATCAATAAACCATTGATCACTAGATGACAATGGTTAAACCTAAAAAATTTCCTGATTCTGATCTTGACACTCTTACAAAAAATGATGTAGCTAAATATGTTTTTAATTATATGATTATGAATATTATAAATTTTATTATTAACAAAAAAAAATTAGTCATGTATTTTCCTATAAAACATCTCCCAAAATATACAAGATTTTTCAAATAACCCATCTTGGATCAAATAATCTCATTTGAACCAAACTTGAAATGCTTTTATTAGAGTAAAAATATTTCAAAATGGGTGAAGATGATATTGTAAACTAGATATTCCATTGGTTCACAGCTATAGTGAATGGGATGAATTATCTTTGAGAAAACATAGAGAGCCTCATACTTGTTGAAAGAGTTCTTCAATAACTACCAAATAATTAACATGAAAATATGGATACCATTGATTAAAGTAAAAAACTTAAAAAAGTACACTCTGGATGAACTCAATTTATCTCTACTTTAATATGAACTTGAGTTAAGGATTATTATTTAAGAAGAGACTTCAAAGAAGAAAGGTATTCCCTTTATATATTATATAAATGTTTCCCCTAACACTTCTAAATCTGAAACACTGGAAAGTGATAAAGGAGAAATTTAAAATATAAGAAAATTGATTTATAACATTATGAAAAGAAAGATATGGTACAAGAAGTGAACAAGTAAAGATCAAAAGAATGAATAATAAGAAAATAAGGGTACTACATATAGACCAAATGTAATTTGTTATGAGTGTAGAATGAAAGGTCACATCAAACCTGATTTTCCAAAGTTGAAGTAAGAAGGGAGAGATAATAAATACAAGAAGAAATTTAAACATGTTTTTCAAGTTGGATGGAGCTTCAAAGAAGAATATGATTTGAGTGATGAATCCAAAAGTAATAAAGATTCCTACAGCTTATGTTTGGTGGTATTAAATAAAAATGAGGTATGTAAGGATTTTGATTCTAATTATTATTCTGATAGTGGTGGTTATAGAATTGATGAGATATATAAAGAAAATGAGATGCTTCAAAAATATTTTTAAGAGTTGTTGAGTTGTATAATGTTTTTAAAGATAAAAATAAGAGTCCTATCAAGGAATGTAAGAAATTTAATAAGTAGAATGTTGCTCTTAAGAAATAAAAAATAAATTCTACATCATGTTCAAAAGGTATGATCTATGATGATTTTGAGTCTGTTCAGAAGGATAATTATTATCTTAAAAATTAAATTGTTAGGTTATAAGAAACACTAACTACTTTTGTACAAGGAAAGTAGAGATATGAAAATATGGTGGCTATGATGAAAACAACTAATGATAAAACTATTTTGGCTTATAATCTGTAGATTCCTATGTTTTATAGACTAAATTTATTATGGAAAAGTTTATTTTTATACATGATTTAAGTATAGGTTGTGTGGAAATTATTCTAATGAATTTTATCTTATATTTCCTTAATATATTAGTTATACTAGATATTTTATTTTTAATAATTTATCGCCTATAACACCTTATAATAAATGTTTTAAATATATTTAGGTACAAAATAATTCTATTACTAACCCATTTTGACCAAAAATAGCATGGGTAACAAAGTTTTTCTCAACATAATCTATCTTTTCATGATAATCACCTTATGAATCTAAAGGAAACATGGTTCAAGGATAGTGTATATTCATGACACATGATCAGTGACCTATATAATTTCCTTATTTATAAAAAATATGATGGAGGGTCTATCACTTTTGGAGATAATTTTAAAGGTAAGGATACGGGTTCTATGGAAGTAGGTATTTATAATATTGTTTTAATTTATAATGTTCTATATATAGAAGGTCTTAAACATAATATAATTAGCATATATCAACATGGTTATGATAGTATGCATGTTATGTTTGAAGATAATAAATGTTTACTATTTAAAGATAATTTTATTTTGTTTTATGCATATAAAAAGGATGATATTTATTATATTAATTATTTTAACTATCTAATAAAAATTTTAAGTGTCTCAATTCTATATAAAAAATGATGTTCATTAGAAATGGTGGCTTAGATATTCCCATTTTTAAATATTACACAAATTATCAAAGCATAAACTTGTTCTAGATTTACCCAAGATAAAGTTAAGAAAATATTTTTCTTATGATACATGTTTGAAAGGTTAAAAGTAGAGGGAATATTTTAAATAAATCAATAATGTTTCTTATTCTAGGCCTCTTTAATTATTACATCTTGATTTATTAAGTCCTATAAAAACTGCTAGTTTGGGTGGTAATACTTTTTTTATTAATGATTTCAATACATTTACATGGGTTTATTTCATGTCCCAGGATCATGAAACCATAGATATATTTACAACTTTTTATAAGATGGTTCAAAATATGAAAGGTTGTTTAATTTTATCCATTAAAATTGATAAATGTGGTGAGTTTGTAAATTTTTAGTTCGATAAGTTTTATAAATATAATGCGTATGCTCATAAGTTTTCTTCTCGTAAAACAATATTACAAAATGGTGATGTATAAAGTAACAATAGAATTATTCAAGAAGTATCTTAAACAATGCTTAATGAATATATTTTTCTGAATTATTTTTTGGAATAATCTGTTAATGTTACTTCTTATGTCTTTAATATAGTTTATGTAAGACATTAATTAAAGAAAAGTCTTTAGGAATTGTTTAATTGAATAAAACTAAAGTTTAGTTTTTTTAAATTTTTTGGTTGTAAGTTTTTTATCATGAATATGAAGGATAATTTAGATAAGTTTGATGGTAAAATTTTTGAAGGTGTTTCTCTTAGTTATTCTTCTAATAGTAAAGCCTATATTATTTATAATAAGAATTCCACGACAATGGAAGAATCTGTGAATATAGTTTTTGATGAATCTTGTGATGTTTACAAATCTATTTTGAAAAATGTTGACGATGATTTCATGGATTTCGATTTTGGTGAAGAAAAACCTCTAGATAATGTATGTGTTTAGGGGGGAAATAAATGCTTCTTGATCTTATCATAGATCTTGGGGTATTCATAAGGATCATGTTATTGAAAATGTGATTGGTAATGTTGGTTCTAGTATGAAAACTATGATCTATGCTTTAAATATTTTGATAACTTTACTTTTTTCCTAATTATATTCCTAAAAATGTTTTAGATACTTTAAATGATCTTAATTGGATTGTTTCTATATACTATCAAATTAATCAGTTTCTTAGAAATAATGTTTGGTCCTTAGTAAAATTTCTTGAAGATGTGAAGGTAGTTGAAACTAGATGGATCTTTATAAATGAGTTAGATGAATCTGGACAAAATGTCAAAAATAAATCTAGACATGTTGCCCAAGGATATTATCAAGAAGAAGGTATATATTCTGATGATTTGTCTGTGTATATTTCTTGGTAAGAGGCTATTATAATATTGTTATATTTCACTTTTTTTCAAGGTTTTAAGTTATATCATTTGGATGTTAAAAGTGCTTTCTTAAATGGTTTTATATCTGAAGATGTTTATGTTAGTAAACTCCTTGGTTTTAAAGAGGAGAAATTTCCTAATCATGCTTATAAGTTATCTAATGTTTTGTATGGTATCAAATTAGTACCTCATCCTTAGTATAGGAGGATTTTTTTTATTTATATTAAATAATTGTTTCAATAAAGGAAATTTTGAATATACTCTATTTATTAAAAGAGATTGTAATTATATTTTAATTGTGAAAATATATGTTGACGATATAGTTTTTAGATCCTCTAGTGAATTGATTTGTAATGATATCTCTACTTTGATGTCATTTGAGTTATACATGTGATTAATGGGAGAATTCATGTTATTTATGGGACTTTAAATTTCTAAAATAAAAAATGGGATCTTTATTATTCACTAAAAGAATGATAAAGAGTTGAATAAAATTTTTGGCCTCAATTCTTGTAAATATTTCAAACCTCCTATGAGTATGTATTAGAATTTAGATATTGATGATTTTGGTAAATCTTTTGATTTTAAATTTTATTAAGGAAGGATAGATAGATTGGTTTATATAACTAAATCTAGACCCATTATCTTGTTTAGTGTTTGTTTGTCTGAATGGTTTCAAGTTGATTCTAAAGAGAGTCATATTAAAGTTATAAAAAAATATTTAGTTATGTTAAAAGAACCATTAACATTGGTTAATTTTATTCTATGAATAATTTTTTCAATTTAATTTCTTTTATGACTCTGGTTTTAAATGCAGTAGAATTGACTGTAAAAGCGCATTGGTATGTGTTATTTTTTCAGAAAAAATTAATTTCTTGTTCTTCTAAGAAGAAATAAACTATTAAATTTTCTACTATTGAAGCTGAGTATATTTATTCTGCAATTTGTTGTGCTCAAATTTTATGTATTAATAAAACATTATGTTATTTGGTATTATTTTGATAAATACCCTATTTATTTTAATAATATATATGCAATTTCTCTTTCTAAGAATCATTTATAGTATTATAGAACAAAACATATAGATGTTAGATTTTATTTAATTAGAGATCATGTTAATAAGGGTGACTTTGTTTGATAACCTAACCCTACTAAGAATCAACTTACAGACATATTCACTAAAAAATTATAATTTTCTCATTTTGACAAAAAACTAAATTTGATATTGGCATGTTGGAAGCTTAATTGTTTTATTTCTAATTATGTATAGGGGTTACTTTATCTTTTTGTTACATACAAAAAGGGGATAAAATAAAAAAATGGCTTTACTTGTTAGGTTTTCTAATAAAAAATGGGGCGATTGATTTCATATGTTTTTTATTACATGGGTTCCTAAATATTCAGTTCTTTATGTAATTTTTGATTACGTTGATTTAAAATCCTCATATTCTTTATTTTTTTAATCATATAATAATATTTTTTAAATATTTTTTATTTTTTAGCATACTAATATTTAGTGTTTAACTTTATATATTATGATTTAGATATTCAAATCATTGTGCTTATAAATTTTCAACCACCTAACAAAATTACTATTAATATTTTTTCTCTCATATATAAATATCATGTGACCTCGAGGTGCAGCTCAGTGGCTGCTACCCCTGTGGATCTTAGTGATTTCTTGAGTTCGAGTCTCACCAAGTACTTTCCCACGTTTGTGTGTTTCATAATTTTATTTGTAATGTATCCCTTGTCCCTGCTTTGATGTACATATAAATATCATGTTATATATATTTATTTGTTTAAAAATATTTTTCATATATATAAGCATGATCATTCTTTTTAGTATCAAATATTTTATATATATTAGGAATCCATTGAATGAGGCTACAGATTTCAACAGGGGTGGGCTACCCACCGCCACAAAAATCCCCTTCCACCAATAGTTGCACTGACTATAAATGGATATTTCGACCCATCTTTTGTTTGAGAGATGTGTGAGAGATATATTTTAATGAAAACGCTCTAATTTTTTTTGTCTCTCTATTTTCCACTTTCTCCTCTTTCCTGATACTCAATTTATCTGTAATTTTCTTCTTTGCTTTCATAAAACATTATCAGCATGAACACTCAAATAGGGATAAATGTATTTTTTATTTCAAACCTTATTCTCACTGCCTAGTCGTACAGTTCGAATTATTTATTCTTTTCATCATAAACCTTATCTTTTACCCCCAAGTTGGACATATCTAATTATTTATATAATATTATTTATTTAACATCATATTAGATGATTTATATGGTTTATTTAATTACCACCATAAAGTTTCATATTCATGTTTAGACGGTTTAAATTTATTTATTTTTCACCGCTTGATGAGATTTTTTAATCAATAAATCAATAAACACAAGAATGTATTAAATGGGTAATATAATATATTTATTTATTTATTTCAAGACACCATGTGAAATATTTATTAAACCAATTAAGGTGGGATATATATATAATATTTAATGATAATATTAACCTAATTTTAATTTTTTTTATACCATTTTATTTTATTTAACCAAGATGTAAATTATTATTGTATTCTTATTTTGAATAATAAAAAAATCCCTTCTCTCTCCTAGTGATCATCATGTCAAATCTCATGAAACTTGAATTCACCATTCTTAATATTACCCAAATTAATTATATATCGTGCATGATGGATGTTGAAATGTATCTCAAATTGATGGATCTGATAGAAACAATTAAAGAAAATAATTCAAAAACCCTCCAAAATAAAATAAAAGGTGATGTTATTCCTTATAATACATCTCGGCGAGGGTTTAAAATGTGAATGCCTCATAGAAAGAGATTCATGTATGCTCTAGAAGAGTTTTAAAGAAAGTTATGATCATAAAAATGAGGTTTTTATTCCAACGAATTGAGATGAATGGAATGATTTATGCTTCCAAGACTATAAAAGGGAAAGTGATTACAATTCTTCCATGTATTGAATTTTATCATAGCTAAAGTACTATGGTATTGGGGTTATAGATGTCGATGTCTTGAAAAGACATATACAACATTTCATGAATCTCACATAACCCTTTAGTATCAATATCACTTTTGAGGGTCTATAAAATATTTTGATCTCATATCATCATTACTTGTAGTATAGAAGAACAATAAGATTTTGATTAAAAATTATAAATCCCATCCTAATGGTTGAGTAATATCATTTCCTAAATCAAATTCTATATTTCTTGAAAATAATAATGGAATAAATTGAGGATGTGATTCTCATGGTGGACATAGTTTTGGCAGAAGGCACGACCGAGGATGTGGTTGTAACCATTGGCCTGGTCGAATTAAAAATCGGAATCAAATAGATATCAGCTCAAGCACTCTGAGGAATCCTGAAGATTCCTACTATAGGTGTGGTTATGAGGGACATTGGTCTTAAGTTTTCTAAACCCCAGAACATCTTTATAATCTCTATGAAGCATATCTTGAAGCAAAGAAGAATAAACCACACTTTAATGGGACATCCTATAAAGGGAAAGAAAAGGAGGTGAATTGTACTGAGAATCACGAGCCATCAAATGATGATTTGACTTACCTGAAAGAATGTGATTTTACTTGTCAATTTAATGAGACGATATCTGGAAATAATTCAGATAAATTAAAGTAGTTATGATATGGGATAGGTAATTTTCTTCTGTATGTTTTATATTTTGGATGTTATATTATTTGAATTTCATAAGGTGTTTCTTATAATATTATTGTCTTTACTTTTAAGCATTGAAATGGAATGCATAAATGGGGAAAATATTTTCATACCGTATAGTGGAATGGAACACAAAATACTTAAGAATAAAAAATATTTTTCTAATCTTAAACCAACAAGACCAATTGGAAATACTATATCAGGTCCTGTAGATCTAATAGAAGGGACTAGTCGAGCTAGTTTTTCTTTACAAAATGGGACAAAAAATTTATAAGAGATTAATTTTTTACCCAAATTCCTAATAAAACTTGTTAAGATTCAATGATATATTCAATCATGGGTATGATAATCAAACTATATCCGAGAGTAATGAAAAATGCATGTGCATTACCATTAATAAATCTTATAAGATTTATATACTAGAAAAACAACCAAAATTGTCATTTGGATTGCATTATACATATATAAGTGAAATAGAAACACATATAGTAGTAAAGAATGGACAAAAAATTGTTAATTTGTGGCATGAACGATTAGGTCATCCTAGTTCCAGAATTATGCAAAAAATAATTGAATGTTCTTAGTGACATTTAATAAAGGTCCAGTAGATCACTCCACTAAGAAAAATTCCTAGCGAGGATTATTCATTTGGAAAGATAATTATGAGACCATCTCCAGCTAAAATTGAGGATGAAATGCCAAATTTTCTTGAATTAATTCAAGGGGATACCAATTCATCCTTCATGTGGTCTATTTAAATATTTTATGGTATTAATTGAAGCATATATCATATGGTCACACGTATGTTTTCTCTCAATATTTAATGTAGTGTTTCCACATTTTCTTGCTTAGATAATTAAATTTAGAGAACAATTACAGGATTATGTTATCAAGAAAGCATGGATCGATAATGATGGATAATTTAACACTCAATCTTTTAATGATTATTGCATAGAAATGGAGATTACTGTGGAGAATCTAGCTGCCCATGTGAATACACAAAATGATTTAGCTGAATCACTAATAAATGCCTCCAAATTATTTTTATACCATTAATAATGACAAGATAACCGTCAAGATCAGTGTGGTTTCATACAATATTTCATTCCTCCACTCCAATTTCCATTTGTCCAAATCCCGACATCTCTCACATAAGAATTTTTAGTTTTGCAGTATTTGTACCAATTACTCACCTACAACGTAAAAATATAGTCCCTTAAAGGAGATTGTGAATATATATATATATAGGATATGTATCCTCATACAACATTAGATATCTTGAACCCTAAATTGGTGATGTATTTACAGTGCATTTTTCTGATTTTCATTTCAATGTATAAGTATTCCCAGCATTAGGGGATGATATAAAAAAAGAGAGGATATTTCTTGGAATGTTCCAATGTTATATTTTCTTGATCCTCCCACCCGGTAATGTGTGATGGAAGAGAAAAAGATTTTACATTTTCAAGAAATAGAAAATAAATTTCCTGATGCATTTACTAATTCATAGGGTGTGACTAAATCACATGTACCAGCAATAAATTCACTATCTAAAATTGGTGTCCTCAATACACAATTACATAATGATGTTACAAAAATCTAAAAAATATACATGAAGCATAGAATACCAATTGTATCAAAGTATAGAATTCCTAAAAAAATTAAAGGAATGAGTATAATTTAAAACCTCATTATGGAGGCATGTAATCTAGAAGAAACAGGTAAATTTTGTGTTCTTAAAGAAACACATGATGAGAATCATAAAGAGAATTCAAAGGATATAGAAAACCTAGAAGGTTTTTAAAATAATTAAATCTATATTAATTATACCACTATAGGTGATATGTGGAATCAATGTAATGTTGAAAATATTGATGAAATATTTTCATATTCTATGTCATGTGATATAAAAAATGAAGACCCTGATCTAAGGTTTTTTATGGAATGTCAAAAATGACTCAATTGGAATAAATGTAAATTCATAATGCATGTTGAATTAAATTCACTTAATATTCAAAAGGTTTTTGGACATAAAATTCCCCCACCATAATTTGGGAATCCTGTTAGATAAAAATTGTTTTTCATAAGCGTAATGAGAAAAATGAGATTATAAGATATAAATCTCATCTTGTCGCACAAGGTTTTTCTCACATACCTGAAATTTATTATGTGGAGACATATTCTCTTGTTATGGATGTTATTACTTTTTAATATATAATAATCCTTATCATAATTGAAAAGGGTAAAATGAATCTTATGGATTTTGTTACAACTTATTTATATGGGCCACTTCATAGTAGTATATATAAGAGAATCTCTGAAGGATTCAAAATACCTGAAATGTTGAAATCAATACTCAAATGACTATATTCAATTAAATTAAAAAAAAACTCAAGTACAGATTTGAACAATTTGGCATATGTGGTATAATCATTTTAGTGAATATTTGATAAATTAAGGGTATGTAAATAAACCAATATTCCTATGTGTTTTTATTTAGTAATCAACATCTGGATATGAAATAAATTCTATTTATGTTGATGATTTAAATATCATCAAAACTCTCCAAGAGATCAATGAAGCAATGAGAAACTTAAAGGATAAATTGAAAATGAAAGACCTGGGAGAAAACAAGTATTGTCTTGGATTATAAACTGAGCATATACAAAGTGGTATATTTTTTTCATTAGTAAAATTACACTGAAAAAATTATTAAAATGATTTAATTTGAATAAAGTGAATCCTTTAAGTACTCCAATGATTGTTTGGTCAAAAAAACCAAGAAATATCTATTTCAACCATGTGAAGAAAATGGGGAGTTGGTTGGTCCAGAAATACCATACCTCAATTTTATCGAAGAACTAATATATCTTGATAATTGTTCTCATCCTGATATATCTTTTTCTACTAATTTATTAAAAGGATCTATTTTATCCCCAATATGAAGACACTGTAATAGAATAAAACATATTTTTCCTTATATTTAAAGCACTATTGATTTAGGTTTATTCTATTCTAACAAATTAGAATAGAATATGGATAGTTTTATAGATGGATGTTATTTATCTGATCCACAAAATATGTGATCAAAAACGAGTTATGAGTTTATAGTTGGAGGTTCTACCATATCATTGAGATCAAAAAAGTAGGCACTCATTGCAACATCTTCAAATCATGTTTAAGTAATAGCATTAAATGAATCATGTCAAGAATGTGTTTGGTTATAGTCTATGACTCAACACATTCAAGTGTCAAGTGGATTTCATATGGATTTTATCCCAATAATATTATTTAAAGATAATATTTCACTCATCACATAATTAATGTAATGTTTCATTAAGAATGATCGGAAAAAACACATACCATCTAAATTTTTTTACTTTACACAAGAGTTAATAAAAAAATAAGATATCAACATGCAATATGTTCAATCCAACGAAAACATTTTAGATTTTTTTACAAAGTCACTACAAACCATTATCTTTAGAAATCTAGTTCATGATATAGGGATGCATAGATTGAAAAATTTGTGACGTAATATAACTTTCAATGGGATTCTATGTGACTTTACTCTTTTCCTTATTCTAGTTTTTATCCAATTGGGTTTTTCTAGAATAGGATTTCAATGAGTCGGTATCAAAACACATATGAAATTAGTCGGGGTGTGCATCTCAAGGGGGTGTTAGGTAGCCAATGAATGTGGTTACTGATTTCAATGTGGATAGGATGCCCACCCCCACCAATCCCCCCCTTCCACCTACCGTTGAACTGTATATAAATGGGAAGTGAAACCACCATTTGGTTTGAGAGATGTGTCAGAGATATACTATTGTGAAAATGATCTAATAAAATTTTCATCTCTCTCTCTTTCACTTTCTCCTCTTTCCCGATACTCAATTTCTCTCTATTTTTATTATTAATTTTCATAACATTATATATTTATTTTTTTATATTTTATACTTAGAAATATATTCATATATATAAATACATACACACACATATATGTATTACTAGCTTATATGCTCTTATTATTTCTCACATCACAACTTCATGTCTGGTTCCCATAAATGGAAGTATCCCTTCTCTATGCATAACGGTAGCAATTCCTCAGTGTGAAATGGATAAAAATATCTCTTCATGATAGTAGAATCTCTAACCATCAATGGTTGAAAGCCTACTTCTCCACACCAGTTGTATTGGGGGGCTGTGTTGCGGGGCATCCCCCATTCAACAGCCCAAGGAGAGGTATGGATTTAATTTTTATTCCCAAAATTTCAAATGAAAGTATAAAACATGTTAAATAATTATGTAAATAGTGGAAAACAACCACAATACATGAACATAACCAATATTTCATTAAATTATAAATAAAGGGAGCTTACAAAAATAATTCCATCTATAGTAGAATAAAATAATTAGAGAATAAAAAATTCTTAATTCATGCTAACACATTTACAGTAGCTCCAAAAACTAAGGCATAAGCAAGAAAAAAATTAAATTGAATAATTACAAATCAATTCAAATAGCATAATTCGAGAAGTGTACATCACCATCAATCATTCAAAAAAAGGTAAAGAAAGAAATAAAATAAATCCAATATTTTTATGTTCTTTGAAAAGTTGTCCTACACACATGGGGAAAGGGAACTAATGATTCACTATGCAATAAAAAATAGGATTACAATGACAATAGGAAAATAGAAATGAATATGAATAGATAGACTAGGGTAGCTATTCAAGCCTGAGTTCTTGTCATGACCAGGAGTTCATGATCAAACTAGGCTCCATGGATATGACATATACTCATAGGTCATATTGACACACTCAACAAACACAAAAAATAGCAAACAATATGTGAAACATAATAAAGTAGTAAAAATAAAAGAATAATA
Source organism: Viscum album (assembly GCA_963277665.1). Taxonomy (NCBI): domain Eukaryota; kingdom Viridiplantae; phylum Streptophyta; class Magnoliopsida; order Santalales; family Viscaceae; genus Viscum; species Viscum album. The sequence continues at coordinate 1,155,997,194 of OY728134.1, read as the reverse complement.
CATGTATGAACCATTTTATAATGGTTTAGCCAATTCTTGAATGGGTTGGATCCTTTAGGGATTTTGGCATGATAATTTGATGCCATGAGTGTCATTATCCCCTAGTCATCCCCCAGGAATAGAGAACACACACCTCGAGAACATCATAATCTTGTTGAATCTCCTCACCTAGCGCCATAGAGGTAAGAAAATGCCTCTCCATTGGTATTTCTTTATATTTTCTTAATAGGAGAAGATTAGGCTGGTTTTTGATGGTCATTTCATGATCCTCCCCTCGATGAATCTTGAACCCTTGATCTAGAGAGGGGTTACCCTATCTCAATCATCCCAAATTGAGCATCACTATGATGAAATCTCCCAAAACTGAAACCTCCATCTAAAAATGAGCATCACGCCCATCAAATCGAGAATACCCTTCACACATCCCTAAACTAGTGAGAATTCCCTTGAACCATCTCATCACCCCCCTCAAAATAGTCGAGCCTGAAAATGGAATAACACCCCCTTGCGATGATGAATGTTTATAGAAAAAATCACTGACTTATAGTTATTGGATTTCATATAAGACCACAATAGGAGTTGGTGATGCCTAGTAGTGGCCTGCAAATGGGGTTGACACCACCTAACGATTGTAGTAGGATTCTGGTACCTCGTAGAAAAATTTACAGTAGTTGGTGACTACCCATAGAACACTTGCAGTAACCTTTTCTTTTTCTCCTCCACATCCACTACTTTAAATATAGATTCCCCAATGTGAGAAAAGATATGGGAAATTTGAAAAATGCATTTTTGTTCTCCCATTTGATAATATGAAAACTCTACTACCTTCCCTGTGGACATAGGTCACCAAACTGAATTACATAAATCTATGTGTTCTCCCTATTTTTTTGATTTATATATTTTTTTGTATGATTCTTGAGGGAGATAGTTCTTCCACATAAAAAAAATGTTATTAGAGGGTGAGTTCTATTACCTGGAACAAATTGTACCCTATGTGTGCCTGCTGTCTGTACATTTGCAGTTGCTACTGTCTGCGCTTCCTACTAGAAATTGGGTTATGAATCCATATTTTCCCCTCAGTGACATTTTTTCCACGTGTCGTCATAAAGCTATTTTTTTCGAATCAATCCTTGATCACTAGAGTTGCGAACTAGGTCCTTCTATTTGTAACTCATCCCATCACTACTAGTGTTGATTTCTTGGAGAAAAATAGTGTTGCATTGCATGATTCCACTTATCCCTGGATTAATCATTTTTCCTATTCCCTTCATCATTGTTTCTTGTCTACAATTTGAGTGTTGTTATATATTTAAAACCATGTGTTTTTCATGTAAAATGGAAGGGAGAGAGGGTGTGTGTTGTGCGTGGAAGACAAACAAAGAAATAAAAAATGGGTGGGGCATGTAATACGACATTAAATTCAAAAAGGAAAAGAGATTAGAATCTTTGTTTTATGATTATATTGGTGGTATTTCCAGTAGTTAATGTTTCTTAAAATAATTTGGACTTTTTTTTGAAAAACAAATGTGTGGTGGTGTTTTTTAATGGATTTTTGTTAAAAAATAGAGTTTTCTATGCCCCATTTAAAATAAAAAAGGGATTTTTTGTTAAAAAAAATTAGTCCACACTTTGTAATTTTTTTTAAAGAAAAACTGGGAAGAAATTTTGGGATTCAATTAGGATCTAATTTAAGATATTAAATAATAGATTTTAGCATTTTTTACTATTATGGATTAATCGGTGCAAATTGATTTTTGGAAATTATGATCTTCTTTTTTTATGGTGAATCCCGAAGCCAAAAGCATTATTGTACCACACCTGGAGTCTATTCTAGATATGCATACTAGGACTACATGTACTTCCTGATATAGAAGTATGGTGTCCAGTGGTAAATTTGACACTACTAAAAATCTGGGATTATCCAATTCTAGGCTTTATAATCGCTAGCTAAAATCACTGATAATGGACCCCTTTATCTGTGCTAGTAAAATCACTAATAAAGGGGGGCCTTTATCTGTGCTGAAAAAAGCATTGATAAAGAGGGGTCTTTATGAGTGCTAAAAAAAGTAATGATAAAGTGAACCCTTTATTAGTACTAATAAAAAGCACTGATAAAGGGGGAACTTTATCAATGATAATTAAAAAGTTCTAATAAAGGGGGACCTTTATCAATGCTTGTAAAAAAACACAGATAAAGGGCCCTATTTATTTGCTCTTTTTTCTAACACTAATAAAGGGTAAATTTTATAAAATAAAATATGTTTCATTAAAATAATTTATTAATATATTAATATATTTATATTTATAAAAATTAAATATTTTTTTAAAATATTATTTAGATAAGGTTAAATATGCATTTACACTTTTGATCTAGGTGTCCTATTGGGATCTTCCACATATCAGATCAAAGCATGTGAAGAGATATACGTCATGTTGGCTAGGGGTCCCTAATCACTATTTTTTTGATGTCAAAAGGTCCTAGAAGGCCTCAAAAACTAATTTTTTAGTTGGGGTACCCTAATTTTTTCACATTTGATAGTATTTAATCTTTGTTTAATAGATTTGTCTTGTCCCTTTTCAGTTGGGATTAAATTTATTCTCTATGATTACATTCATATTGATATTTTGGTTTTGAAATATTATCATTTTTTCTAATGTATTTTTATTTATAATTAAATATATGCATGGTTTCCTATATTTTATTATGATAAATCAATTTTATAAATACATATTTACATAAATATGTAATTTTAAAAATATAAACCATATGGAAAAAAATATTTATAATTCATTTCATTTAAAATAAATAATTATCCATTTTCTTTACCTTATTAAAATGCATTCATATATTTATATATACCTATACAAGAAAGTATTTATATAAAAACATTTGTGTGTCGATAAAAAAATATATATTTATGTGTATATTCCATTATAAGTAAATATATATATATACATATATATTTTTATGTGTGAGAGAGATATACATGTGTACTTTTGTATATAAATATGTGTGTATGTGTGTGTATCAATATTAAGTGTATACATCATATATAATTTTATTTTTATATAAATATATCATTATCATTAAATATAGTATATAAATGAATTTACAGTAAAACTATATGAATATATATACATATATATATAATGTTTATATATACATATGTGTGCGTATTGATAAAAAGATATATAATTATATTTATATTTATATTCTAATATATGTAAATGATATTACTATAAAATATATTTAAATAAATTTAAGAGTATATATATCATACGCACATGCACCCTCACACAAATATATATTGTATAAGTGAATTTTAAAATAATTATATATATATATGAATAATAAATATGAATGTAAATATATATAAATAAATAAAAATACCATAATATATTATAAAACAATGTCGGGTAGTGGTAAAGAGGTTTCACTGGAAAATGGAGGTCGCTAGATAAAATCTAGGCGCGCGCGGGTGGGTGAGAAGTTGTCTAGCACTAAGGACGGGGGGGCTCTGAGCACTAAAGAAAGGGGCTGGTGTGGGGTGGTTAGTTAGAGCACTGAGAAAAGGGTTCTCTAGTGCTAATAAAGGATATACAAAATATTTTTTTCAATTTTTATTAGTGATAGGAAAAATCACTTATAAATTCACCCTTTATCAACACTATGAAAAAAGAACTAATAAGTGGTGCCTTTATTAGTTCTTTTTTATCACTGATAAAGGTTGCATTTATCTGTTCTAAAAATCACTCATAAAGGGAACTTTATCAGAGCTAAATAAAAGTGTTGATAAAGGTGGAATTTATCATTACTAAAGAAAAGATCTTATAACTACCTCATTTATCAGTGATTTTTCTAGCGTTGATAAAGATCAGCTTTTAACCAGACTTTGGTTGTCAGTACTTTTTAAGTGATGATAAAGCCTATTACTAGTGTTGTTAAAAGTGTGTTTTTTAGTAGTGTGAGGTGGAGAAATTTTATGGGAAGAAGAACTTCAACTTGTGGAATTGTGATGTTTAGGATGTTCTAAGTTAGCAGGAGTTAGATATCACCTTGGAAGAAAAGACTACTGATAACTCTGATTGGGATTGGAAGAGACTCAATCGTCAAGAATGTGGCACAGTCCAATTTTTTTTGGAGAAAGATTATATATACAGTTTTATGTGATAAACCTTTATAAAAATCTTGTGGAATATTTTAGAGAATAAGTACATATCTTAATCATTGAAAACCATCTCTAAATGAAAAAGAAATTGTATAGATTTTAGTACATGGAAGGTATGTCCATGATTGATCACCAAAACTATTTTAATAAAATCCTGACATAATTGAGAAGTTTAGAAGTAACAATTAGAGATGAAGATAAGAATATTTTATTGATTAACTCTCTATTGGAGAGTTATGATCACCTTAATACAACATTGTTGTATATTAAAGATGAGGTAAACTTTGATTGTGTATCAAATGCCTTTTTTAATATTAAGTACAATTGGAAATATAAGTATGAAACTACCACATATATTCCATTTAACAATGCGTAAAAAAAATATTTTAAGAGAACTAAAAAATGTTTTTATCCTCAGCGATGTTAAAGGGGTTCCCCTTTATCAACGCTAAAAAATAACTGATAAAGGGGGGCCTTTATCAATGAAAAAAATAGCACTCATAAAGGCCCAACCTATTGTAGTGTGCTATTTTTATACGAGCACACTTCAGCACATACCTGTAACCTATATAAGAAAAATATAATTTAATTGAAATAAAATTTCCATCATAAATACAAAAAAACAATACTATATACATTTCAAACAATGTTTTGTATTATTAAATTTACAATTACTATCCACAAACATTAAAAAATATTAATGTTTCATCATCTTTAGCACCCGTGATCCCCTCTCAAAAAAGTTTTCCCATGGTATTAGTTGTCGAAAAAATCACCTCAACCTAAGTTAAATAATCCACCTATATAAGAAAATAAATATTTTCTTAGTAATACTATAATTAAATAAATTAATAATTAATATGAAAGAATACATTAATAAAATGTCAATTTTTAATAAAAAGATACAATTAGAGTTATATCAGTCACACCATGTGTCTTATTGAGGTGGTGTTGATTCCTATACATCAAATATGAGTTATGGATTGTTTTCCTAAAGTATCAAAACAATCTAGATTTTTTTTCTTAGTTTTGAGAATTTCACTTATTATTTTTACTAAAATTAATGTAAATTTTAAATAATGACACACATGGAGTTATACCAGTCACACCACGTGTCATATTAAGGTGTGGATGATTCCTACGCTTCAAAAATTACTTATGGATCATTTTTTTAATGTATTAAAAAAATACATATGTGGTTTCAGTATGTCACTTATCTTTTTTAATAAATTGTAATTTCAAACTTGAAATATGAACTTTGAGTCATACCAGCCGCATCGTGTGTTAGTTTGATATGATACTACTTCATAAACATCAAAAATGGCTTATGAATCATTTTCCTAAATTATCATGACAATCAGAGTGTTTTTTCTTGGTTTTCAGTTAGTGACACTTGTTTTGAACTAAAATTTCAATTTTAAAGTGATAACTAATAATTTGAGTCACACTGGTCACACCATATGTTTGATTAAGATTTGTTTGATTCTTACACGTAACAAATGAATCAGGGATCATTTTCCTAAAGTATAAAAACAATCTAAATTCATTTTCTCAGTTTTCAGTATGTCACTTGTTTGTTTTACAAAAATTAATGTCAATTTTATACAAAAAGACACACTTAGAGTCATATTAGTGACACCATGCATCGGATTGATGTTTGCTTGATTCCTACACATCAAAAATGAATTATGTACCATTTTCCTAAATTATCAAAATAATATGAAAATGTTTTCTTGGTTTTCAACATGTCACTTGTTCTATTTATGAAAATTAATGTTAATTTTAAATAAAAAGAGTCATTTTTAGCTATATCGGTCACACTATGTATCATATTGAGGTTTGGTTGATTTCAACACATCACAAATGACTTATGAATCATTTTCTTAAAGTATCAAAACAATCCAAATATGTTTTCTTGGTTTTTAGTATGCCACTTCTTCTTTGTACAAAATTAATGTCTATTTAAAATAAAAATATAAATTAGAGTTATATCGGTCACACCGTGCTTCAAATTGCGGTGGGGTTGATTCCTATATATTATAAATGACTTAATAATCATTTTCCTAAATTATCAAAACAATATAAATGTGTTTGATCAATTTTTAATATGTCACATGCTCTTTTTAGTGAAATTAATTTCAATTTAAAAAAATAAACACTTGGAATTATACTGGTCACACCATGAATAGGATTGAGTTTTGGATGATTCTGACACATCAAAAATGACTTATTGATCATTTTCCTAATGTACCAAAACAATCTGAATGCATTTTATTAGTTTAGAGTATGTCACTTGTTTTTTTATTAAAATGTCATTTGAAACTTGAAACACATACTTTGAGTCATACCGATCACATTTTGTGTCGGTCTGACATGATAATGATTCCTACATGTAACAAATGGACTATGAATAATTTTCCTTAATTATCAAGACATATCAATCATGTTTTCTTGGTTTTTTGTGAGAGACATTTTTTTAACTAAAATTTCAATTTTAAACTGGTAACAGACACTTTGTGTCATACTAGGCACATCATGTATCAGATTGAGGTGTGGCTGATTCCTACACATCAAAAATGACTTATGGATCATTTTACTAAATTATCAAAACAATCCAAATTCATTGTCTCAATTTTTTGTATACCAGTTTTCTTTTTTACTAAAATTAATTTCAATTTTAAATAAAAAGACACACTTGGAGTCATATCGGTCACACCATGCATCGGATTGTGGTGAGGCTAATTCCTACAAGACTCAACTGGCTTATGGATTTTTTACTAATGTATCAAAACAATCTGAATTAATTTTATTGATTGTAAGTATGACACATGTATTTTTAATAAAATGTCATTTTGAACTCGAAACACACAATTTGAGTCATACCGGTCACATCATGGTTCGGTTTGATGTGATACTAATCCCTACATGTTAAAAATGAATTATGAATAATTTCCTTAAATTATTAAGATAATACGAGAATGTTTTTTAGTTTTTAGTGAGTGACACTTTTTAAACTAAAATGTCGATTTTGAAATGATAACAAACATTTTGTGTCATACCAGGAAAATCATGTATCGTATTGAGGTTAATTTGATTCATACACATAAAAAATGTATTATGGATCATTTTCCAAAAGTATAAAAACAATGTGAATTCTTTTTCTCAGTTTTTATTATGTTAGTTGTCTTTTTTACTAAAATCAATGTCAACTTTAAATAAAAAGATGCACTTTGAGTCATACCAATAACACCATGCATCAAATTGAGGTGAGGATGATTCCAACACATCTAAAATGTATTATGGACAATTTTCCTAATGTATCAAATCAATCTGTATATGTTTTCTTAGTTTTGAGTACATCACATGTCTTTTTTACTAAAATTTTATTTTAAACTGGAAACACATACTTTGGGTCATACCGGTCACATCATGTTTCGGTTTGTTGTGAAACTAATTTCTACATGTCACAAAGTAATTATGAATAATTTTCCTATATTATCAATATAATCTAAGTCCATTTTATTTGTTTTTAGTGAGTGACACTTTTTAAACTAAAATGTCAATTTTCAACTGATAATAGACACTTTGAGTCGTATATGGAACATCATGTATCATATTGAGGTTTGGATAATATATACGCATAAAAATGACTTATAGATCATTTTCCTAAATTATTAAAACAATCCAAATGAGTTTCCTCAATTTTGAGTATTTTAGTTGTCTTGTTCACTAAAATTAATGTCAACTTCAAATAAAAATATGAAATTGGAGCCATAACGATCACACCATGCATCGGATTGAGGTGAGACTAATTCCTACACATGTCAAATGACTTATTAATAATTTTTCTGAATTATCAAAAAAATCCAAATGTGTTTTCTTGGTTTTGAGTATGTCAATTGTATTTTTTACTAAAATTTCATTTTAAACTGGAAACATGCATGTTGAGTCATACCGGTCACATCATGTATCAGTTTGACATTTGAGTTATTCCTACAACTCAAAAATTACTTATGAATTGTTTTCCTAAATTATAAATACAATCCAAGAATGTTTTCTTAGTTTTTAGTGAGTGACACTTTTTTAATTAAAATGTCAATTTTTAACAGATGACAGACACTTTGAGTCATACTGAGAACATCGTGTATCATATTAAGGTGTGGTTGACCCCTACACATAAAAAACGACTTTTGGATCATCTTATTAAAGTATCAAAACAATATACATGTGTTTTTTTGAGTATGTCAGTTGTCTTTTTTACCAAAATTAATATCAATTTTAAATAAAAGGAATCACTTGGAGTCATACTAGTGACACATTTTTTCAGATTGATGTGTGGATGATTTCTACAAATAGTAGATAAAATGTTGAAAAAATTAATTAAATAAGTAGTAAGAACTTTCCTTTTTATGATAATGTTGACTTTATCATGTTCATTTGTATAGAATATATAACCATTAATTACATAATCATTGTAAGACAAAAGATACACATGTGGTCCTCTTGCTAGCTATTGAAGTATTTTTAGAAATAAATCTAGATTTTCATATGAATCCTAAAAAGTATGGTCACAAAACCATACAATTAACTATTTATTATGTGTATTTGATATCCATCTTTATTCCATTAATGGATTCAATTTCCTAAGAATTATTTTGTGGGTTTCAATATATGGGGAAACCTCTAAACTATTATACAAAATGAAAATGTGGGCCTAATACTAATTTGTAATATTGATTGTGACAACATCTCTTCAAGAAATTAATTCACCCACAAGACACATGGTGTGAGAAGATTTTAGTAGACCAATGCTTTCCATAATGGATAGGTAGTCAATACATAATTCAATGGTTTCCTTAAAAATATATTTCTCTACAATACAACTCCCTATATGACTTTTATTTTTAATATACCCTTTCAAAATATTAATATATCATACAATGGGTGAACATACATCTATAATGTATAAGACCACATAGTTGAATATCTCTCACTAAGTGAACCACCAAGTGAAAAATCATATCAAATAATGGTAGTATAAAGAATAGTTACAATTGACATAATATGATGGTAATTTCTTTTTCAATAGTTGGAAATTTCACTGGGTATATAACTTTGTTGCATATATCTTTGAAAAAGAAACAAAGTCTGGTTAATGTATTATGAACATTCTTAGACAAAATGATACATAAAGCTATAGGAATTAAATCTTGCATCAAAACATGATATCCATGTGATTTCATACCCTTTAACTTTAAATTAGTCATTGACATGATATTTCTGATATTAGATGAATACCCCTCTTGAACCTTCACATCATTCATGAAGTTTCAAAAGTGATATATCTCCTACCTGGAAAGATTGTAATCAGTTGGAGGAAGAAAGATTCATTTTTCACCCTTCATAGGGGCCAACTCTTCCCATATTTCCATGTTAACCATGTCCAACCTAGCCTTAATTTCATCCTTTTTTACTGAGTAAATTTAGTAACATGTTAATTACACTATCACTTACATTTTTTTAGCATGCATAACTTCAAGAAAATTCCTGATGTTGGACAATTCCAATATGATAATTCAAAAAAACTGATCCCTTTTTATAAATGACTTTAGTATGATTTTTCAAAAATAGTTTACCAAAATTAGTATCCATATATTTTACTTTCTCCAATAGTTTATCACCAGTGGAGACAGTGTTGTACATTCTTCTGTACTTCCATCAAATGATTTCATCCAAGATCGGTACTTGTTTCATTAGGCTAAAAATCTGTGATGTCCTAGAAACACATTCTTCGATGAATGATTCGACCTAAATTATTGTGTACCTTTTTTACAAATGGTACACCCTTGAGTTCCTTTAATTCTATATCCTAAAAATTCTTTATAAGCGGGAAATTAATTTTCCTACACATCATGTCCCTCAATTCGAAATATTCATTTTTGTAAGCATCATACAACATAACACCTGAATCCCACAAAAATTTTAAATATTTGATCAATGGATCCAAATAAAAATCAATATCATTTCTTGATTGTTTTGGTCCTGATATAAGTATTGATAACATAATGTATTTTAATTTCATGCATAACAATGGTGGTAAGTTATAATTTACAAACGTAATCGGCCATGTACTATGAGTGTTACCATGAAAACCAAATTCATTCACTCCATCTATTGATAACATAAGAAAAAGGTTTCTTGGATAATTTCAAAATTTAGGATACATAGGATCAATTCTCTTCTATTGAGGAGAGTCTATCGAGAGACAAAGTTTCCTATCTTTATTTCTTGTATCTGCGTGTCACGTCAATTACCTTACAGTATCCTCACTTCTGTATTGGTTCTTAAACCTTGGAATGATTGGAAAGTACCATACAACTTCCGTATGACCCAATTCATCTTTCTTGTATTGAGAATCACCACAATTTGGGTATTCTTTAAGTGATATTTGGTCCTTACAAAAAAATATACAGTCATTTTTCCATTAAACCATTCTTTCAGAGATCATACCCATTAAATGTAGCATTCATTTAGAATCATATTTTTGGATAGTGAGCTCATTATCTTATCAAAGAATGTCATTAAGGAGATCATGTAGTTTTGTAAAATGGGTGTCACTCCATCTGTTACCAGCTCATAAATTATATAGCATTCGTACAACTAACAATGTTGTATGTCTAATGCAACCATCATAAAATGTAATATTTGCACAACTCTTTAACTTCTCAAATAATTTTTGACAGTCATGAAGTTCATCCTCGACAATTATTTTCATTTCCTCAATATGATCTTCATCCCCATTCACACCTATAATCACATCCTCGATACAATATTTTTCATTTTCCATACTTGTAAACATCTGAAATGATCCATAAAATGTATTGTTACCCCATTCACTACCTACATTCTCTTTTTTCACATGTTTATTCCAACATTTATAACTTCGATCAATTATGTGACATACCAAGTGTTCTTCTAACTTGTTTCGACTAATTAGTCTTGAATAACAACATCATAAACATGGAAAAAGGATTTTTGAAGGTTCATATGCATGATCTTTTACAAACTTGATGAACTCTTTCACCCATCCATCATACTCTTTTATAATATTCTTTGAATCTATCCATTATCTATTCATATCCATCCTATTTTATTCGTTAATATTAATATCTAAAAAAATAAATACATAAAAGATGATCAATTGAAGATGTATCTCAGGAATTTCTTAAAATAAAATGGAAAGATTGAAAATCTTTTATCATCCAACATGATCAAAAACAAAAAATTATTGAAGGAAATTTTTAAATATAATAGATGATATTTCACTTTTAAAAAATATTTTTCACTTTAATTAAATGGTGTAGGAAGTAAAAAAATTATAGTGAAGAATTTTGGATCAAATGAGGTTCTCTTTATTGACAGATTGAGGCACAATCTCGTGAGAATTTCTCATCTTTTTTGTAGTGGGATTGAAACTATTTTAAGGTAGAATAAATTAGTCATTAGAATATTAAATGATAGAACTATCATCATGAAGGATAAGCGATCAATTGTTAATTTACTTCATATTTTTAATGATCAAAACCCTTTTTTATGAGTATAAATGAAGTAAAAAATCACATTTGCATTATAAAAAATGACGAAATACAATTATTGAAGGTAATAATGGAAAAAAAGCTATATTATTTGAAAAATATTTTCATAATAGAAAATAAATAAATTGAATATAATAATGGTTTTAAAAATAAAAAGAAATAAATTATTACATTTTTTGAAATATTTTTAACACTGACATTGAATTTATGAAAGTATAAATGTATTAAAGTTCTAATAAATTTTAAAAGTACATAGGTTTAAAAGTATAAATTAAAAAAATTTATATATTTATATTAGTATATAAAATTATATATGTATATAGACGTATAAAATTATATATAATTTGTAAAATAATATATATTTTAAAGAAAATATACAAAATTTATAAATTTATATAAATTTATAAAATTATATAAAAGTACATCTGTGTTATAAAAGTATACATAATTTATAGAATTATATATTTTTACAACTTTATAAAAGTATAAAATTATAATATATAAAATTAAAATTTATGAATGTATAATAGTATAAAATTATTCGATTTTAGTCAATTGATGAAACGATTGGTCTTGATTTTAGGATTAGCATAAAAACTCTAGGTGTACCTAGCAATTATCATGAGGTTTCATTTATTGGTACTAATGGATCCAAACTAATTTAAAAGAATCTCTCTCTATTTTGTTGTGAGTTGTTTGGGTAAAATATCTAAGGAAGAATATTTCCTTAAACAACTCTCATTTCATTCTATAATATTCTTCATTTTTTCCCATATTCATAATCAGTACCCACCATCTATCAACTTCACCTTCAAAATTCAAAATGGCTATCCATTTCTTTAAAACTAGTTGATCAAAGGAACCCAAACGGTTAGGGGGAATTGCTGCTTGAATGAATCCATGGTGAGTTGTTTCATCCTTAGCATGTTTGGGGTTTTGAAATGGGTCATATTATTATTCATTTCTTGGTAATGTTGAGTATGTATTATCATGATATTTTTACTCCAAATCTCTTCCCATTTGGTTTCATATTAGGATAGTCACCTCATGGTCCATCACACCCATTGTTATATTGGTTCCTCCTGGATCCAGCTCTTACTAAAACCAAAAGCATGAATCATGTGTAATAAACAATAATATCTCCCAAATATATATATATATAAGTATTAATTTAATCTTATATAGGATTACTTATGGAAATGGGAAACAAAAGGAGGAGGAGTATCAAATTCTTAGCAAGGGATGACAAATAAATGGCTCATAAACTGGTTCGATCAAAATCAAATGAGAAAAAAGAGAAAGGAAGAAATATCATATTAAAATTAAAATGGAATCATAATATATTTCTATAAATCATTAATGATGGACATCTAATATCATGAGATATTGTAATTTAAAATATGAAAATAATAATTTTACAGAAACACATATCTTAAAAAAGATAAATATTGAAAAAAAGAAAACATGCAATCCATTTTTTACCAAACACTAATAACAAAATAAATTCTCAAGACTAAACGAAAGAAATATATTGTTATATGAATATAAAAATAAAGAATCACAATAATGTGAAATTTTATCACAATCCTTTAACCAAATATGCCACCATTATAACTAACCACTTAACCATTGTTATATTCTTGTTAAATGACCTTAAATTAGAATTGGGTTTGTCAAATATTACGATATCATAATAACCAAACAAAGCATAGTTAAAAACACCCATCACAATTAATATATGATTCTAATAAATAAAAACTAAATATAAATGAACCATTCATCCCACAATATAAATAAAATCTTAAAAATACACCTATGGAATTTAAGATCAATTCACAAACACCTACATATGAAACAAATGAATATATTAATAAGTAATTTATATAAAACAAAATTATAAAAAAATTTAATTTCCTATGAAAAATACATAACACATTTTCACTATTTTAAAATAATCCTCAAAAAATCCATATACTGATTCAAATCATTAAAAATTCTACCTTACACCATTCAAATCCATTTACAACATGATAATATTTAATGATTTAATTTAAAATCTTAAAAAATCAATTAATTTATAATTATTGGGTAATTATAAGAGTAAAATAATGAATTGTTTAAAATTTAAACATATAGAAAATAAAAATAATTTCATAATAAATTGAGACATTATATTAGAAAAATGCTTATTTAAAACATCTTGAAAAAAATCATGTCACACCAAACATGATTAAAAGAATCCACCGTAACATGGATGTATTTATTGTAATTTTGAGAAAATATAATCATTGAAAATGAAAACAATAAATCCATAAAAGGGCCACCATGTCCATAAAATACATGTCGACACTAATACTAAAATTAAAACATAAAATTATCTCCACTTGTGCATGATGTCTATTCCACAAAATCCATGATGAACCTATGTTGAAACCCCTATAAAAATGAAAGACTTCCAACATATGAAATGTAAATTAATATTAAATCAACCTATATGCTATTAGTGCACATGTATGGTGTGGTTATATAACTAAGGGGGTGAATCTGGTCCAAACAATGCGCTTCGAGGCTTAGTAGGTAAAGACCTAGATGGGAGAAACAATTAAAGGGGAGAATAAATAACCTCATGAATTAGAGCAGTGAAGATTCGTTAGTAATGAGCAGTGAGGGTAGGGAGTGACAGTAGTAAGGAGCGTCGGCGGCAAGGAGCATCGTCAGTTGGGCAGGGAGCGATGACAAAAAGGAGCGATAGTGGTAGGGAAGGGAGCAACGACAGTAGGGAGCAACAACGACAGTAAGGAGTGATGGTGATGGTGAAAGTGGAAGTGAAGGTAGGGAGTGAGGGAAGGGAGCGATGTCAAGGAGAGCAGTGACGTAGCACTACAGTTCTGCAAAATTTTGATGGAATTAAGAGATGGAAAATCTGTTTTGGTTCTTTTTATAAGAACGTGTAAGGTTTTTATCAGTGTTTTCAAAAAGCACTGATAAATAGTAGTTTTATCAACACTAATATAGGAAGCACTGATAAAACTACTCTTTATCGGCGCTAAAAAAGTGTTGATAAAGATATAAAAAAATAAATATATTTATTATTAAAATATATTTATTATAATTTTATAAATATATTTATAAATATATTTATAAAATTATATATTTTTATATTATATGTATTCATAAAATTATAAATATAATAAATATATTTATTATTATTTTATAAATATTTCTATACAATTATAAATATTTTTATATATTTTATAATTATTTAAATATATATATTTATTTATAAATATAATTATAAATAAATATTTTTATAATTATTTATATATAAATATAAATATATTTACATAATTATATATAATTATATAATTATATATATATATATTTATTTATTATGATTTTATAAGTATTTAAATATATATTTATTTATAATTATAATTATATATATACTTTTATATTTATAAATATTTTCATATATTTATAAATATATTTATATAATTATATGAATTTATTAAATTATAAATATAAAAAATATATGAATTATAATTTTATTATTATTTATATATATTTATTTATAATTATAATTATAGATATATATATTTATAAATATTTGTATATAATTATAAATATATATATATTTATAAACTTATAATAAATGTATTTATTTAAATTTTATAAATATATATATATATAGTTAAAATTATAATTATGAATAAATATATTTAAAAAAGATTTATATATCATTAAAAATTTATTATTATAAATATTTGTGATAACGAAATATGTTCCTGGGTATAACATGAAGGAATCATACATTATAAAGTATAGATCATAAAACATGAGTCACCACAAATATGGAAATCCTGAATAATAAGGGTGTCAATATATAAATGAACATTCATGAGTCATGATCCATAAAATATGCATGTGTCATCATAATATAGGTAATCTTAACATTTGGAACATAGCAACCCACAATCATGTCCACAAATAAATCTATGACCATATAGTGTCAATTATACTCACGCATCAATATATGAATATAAATAACATCAACCATGTCGATGAATATCATCATTATCTCTTGAAATATATATATATAGACCAAATTCATAGACATATATTTATTTATTTAATTATTTATTAATTTATATTTATAATTACAAATAACTATATTTAAAAAGTATTTATATGTAATTATAAATATATTTATTATTTAAAAAACTATTATAATGTTATAATTATTTATATATATATATATTTGAATTATTAAAAAAATATTAATATAATATATGTATATTAATTATAAACCTCCGTTTTTTAATTAATGTATATAAATAAATATTATTTTTGAATATAAATATAATAATTATATATATATTAATAATATTTTTAATTAAAAACTTTTTTCAACATTAAGAATAGTGTTAATAAGTCTAACATTTATCATTTCTGAAAAAAATGTCGATAAACGTGAAATTTATCAGTGTTTTTTTAGTGCTGATAAATACGATCTTTATCAGCGCTTTTAACTAACACACCTAAAGGTAAGGTCTTTATCAGTGCTTTCTGATTTGTGCTGATAAAGGCAAATGCTTCTCTTTCCTCGATCTCTAGTAGTGTGACCATAGAGATTCTGGATTAGAGGTATTGATGACGACTAAAGGGAAGTCAACTAGAAGGAACTCTAGAGAATTTACACTACCACAGATATGGACTTTAAAAGCACGTAAAAGGGGCATTTATAGTGCTAAAAAAGCATTGATAATTTAAGTGCTATTAAAAGGGGAGTCCCTTTTATCAGTGCCAAAAAAATGTTGATAAAAGGTGTCTTTTTTCACCATTGATAAAAGTCAAAAACAATTATTTTTTTTCTTCAAATCAAAGAGTAACCCCCCCCCCCCAATTGTGCTTAACCCCCATGTCATTAATTCTAGAAACCCCCCCAAACATTAATGGCGCTAGACCTATTAGACTTATGTGCACGTGCCCCTCGTTATGCTAGGTTTTGAGCCTGAGACCTCCCCCTTATAAACATGCACCTTTTCCACTCACCTATATTGTTTTCTTCTATATTTTATGATATATCTATATATTTATATATATTTTGTTACATTTCTTTTTCCATATATATATATATATATATATATATATTTAGTTATTTGTTTATTTAAATACATGTATAAAATATGTTTTGTGTGTTTGTGTTATAAATACATACATAGATTTATATTTATATATGTGTGTGTGCATCTAAAAATATATAGATAAATATTTATCTGATTGTCAACACAAATATATATATATATATATTATTAATTGTACAGGTATATAAATATTATTACATTTTTATTATAAATAAAATGGATATTAGTTTTTATTTAGATAAGGATTATATATAGAGAAATATATTGTATATGTAAATATGTTTAATTATTTATTTATAAAATTTAATTTTTATGAGTGAATATTTAAAAAAAATTCATATATTGTTATATATTTAAAGGTTGGGACAACCTCAAAAGTGGCACATGACGCAACAAAAGGAATGTCAAGAAACCGTTGGCCCGAGGACTCGACCATGCGAGCACACCCTGAACCCAATCCCCACCACCCTAGTCAACCATGGGGGAATATATTTTTATATATTTCATTATAAATAATATCACATTGTAAAAAATGGGAAAATTTCAAATCCATAATATCAATATGAATGTAATCCCTGAGAATAAATTCTTTCCCCACTGAAAAAGGGCCAAAAGATCCTCTTAAATGAGTGTGAAATTTCAACGCATGTTAAAAAGTTTGGATATTACAATTAAAAACTCATTTTTGATGGCCTTCTATAACTTTGGGGGGTTGAAAATAAAACACCAATCATAGAGATCAGATCAGACCTCTGCGGTATAGAGCTCGTCGCAGGCTTCGATTTGATATTTTATAGAGTTCAAACAGACACCTGGATCAAATGTTATGATCGTTTGAAATTCGAGTTAGTTTTTTTCAACTTATTTTAGATATTTTATTATTTTTTAATTTTTTGTGTTTTTAAATTCGTATTAAATAACTATTACTCAATAATAATTAACAAATTATTAATTGATAATATTTTTTTAATTATTTTAGATGTCATTTTCACTAAATATCATATATATTAAGAGTAAAAGTATATTTATATATTTATATATTAATATATTATTTTTAATGAAATATAATTTTGTTGATATATACAATGATAGTAAAAAATGTTCTAATAAAAACCCCCTTTTATTACCGCTATTAAAAAATGCTGATAAAAGTGGTCTCTTTAAATGCCCCCCAAAAATTAATAATAAAGGGGCTACCTTTATCACTGCTTATAAAAATCAATGATAAAAGGTGTTTTTAACAATGTTAAAAAAAATGTCATTAAAGGGTGGCGTCGCCTAAAGGTGTTTCAAAAATGAAAGATATTTGAAAAGGAGTTTTGCATTATTTTAATGTTGAGACCGTTACAAATGGAATAATGATATCAGATAAGAGTATTGTCACTGGTAGAACAAAAAGGATAATAAGGAGACCTTTTAGGTATGATGATATGGTTTGTTATGCTCTTTCTATTATTGAAGATGATGTTCCAGATAGCCAAGATGTTTTGGATAGTAAAGAAATAAACTAGTGGAAGTCTGTTATAGATGAAAAAATAAGTTCATTGCAACAACTGGTGACTGCCCGGATAAAACTTACAGCAACCTTTTCCATTTTCTCATTCGATCATGGTGCTTTAAATTTGAATGACCCATGTGGAAAAAGATATGGAAAATATGAAATGTGTATTTGTGTTGTCGGTTTGATAATATGAAACACTTTTATTCTCTCTTTTTTTGATTTCTCTGATTTTGTGTGGAATTATTGAAGGAGATAGTGGTTATGCACAACATGCAAAACAATAAGCTGTAGAAACATGCCAAACAATGAGTTGTAGAATAATTGCATAACATTGGAGGAACATAGACGATTTTGGATATCTTAAGCACTGAACAGAGGCACCTCGAACAGAAATAGGGACACCAACAACATAAAAAAAATATACATCATTTATATCAATTAAAAACAATAGCACAAAAGAAATGTAACATTAAATTTCAAAAACAAAAAGATAAAAATTCATAGATTACGCCAACCTTCATGGTAGCACCGGCTTCCTCGCATCCTAGTGCTACCAGCTTTCTCGCATCCCGGTAGCGGTAACATAGTGTAGTCTTAATCCAACGATAGCACTGACAAATTATTTCAATGTTATCATGAAAAACGTTTCTCTTAGTCGACTTGTAGAACAAATTGGCTGCCCAAAAGTTGTCCAATACTACATAACATAGAGAAGGAAGGAGGGTATGATTAAGGAACCTCACAACACCAACCCAAACGCGCAAGAATGCGTGTACAATAATGAAATTAAAATGAATCTTCCTTCTCCACTTCTATTTACCAGATCACTATTGAAATGTGTTAGAGTTTACATCCCACATCAGACTTGTGGTCCGATGTGGCATTTACTATTCATTATAAAAGATCTACAAGGCCTCCTTTAGAGAGAACCTTGGGAATTATGATCTACTTCTTTTTTACATCTATATGGTATTAGAGGAAAATTAATATCTAACCCTCCCTCCCATTTAATTTTCCCCCATCTATGGTTTCCCATCGTTACTCCCCAAGAGGGGGGGATCCAGGGCCAGCGAGTCATAGGTATCTCCCATCTCCCCCCCTCCCAGAACTTTGCCTCTTCCCCTATGTGATGGACCTCCCTGGCCCCGCCTCCCTCCATCTCTCTCACGACATCCTGGTGCCTCCTTCCATGGCATCCCCTCTCTATTGCATGTGATAACCCCACCCTCTTTGCACGGCTCCCACCTCCTTGTGTGGCTCCCTACGTGGCAGCTCTCACTCGAGAGAAACTCCTGCGTCAGACTCCCGGTGGATCCATCCCCCAGATCCCTCCCTGGCATCTCAAGCACCGCTCGGTTTGTCGATATCCCATCGGCCTCCCTCCCATAGCTATTCCCAGCTCTCCTTCCATCACGGCACCTCTCGCCTAGTGAACCTCCAACATAGCCAGACACAGCTCCCACCCCGCAGATCCTCCTCCAGCTACGGTTCTCCATGATGGCTCTCCTCCTACCTGCGGGACCTCTTCCTGCAATGTTTCTCCCCAGTGACACCTCTCCCACATGTGGCTCTCCAGCGGTGCATGCCTCTCGCTATTCCCCCACACGTAGCCCTCTAGTGTCACCCACCACATCTAAGGATCTCCCTCTCATCCACCTCCAGCTGCCTTGCCTCATGCTTTGTTTGTGCCTCCCGAACTGCTGCTCCCTCCTCATGCGCTTCTCTCCTAACAACGGCCTCCCTTTCCTTGTGGAACCATTTCTACATGCTCCTTCCAGATTTAGAGTGTTGTCTCCACTGTTCTTCAGAACGCCCTCGTGCTTCCTCTACAGTGGCGCAGCCCCTTGACTGCCTTAGATCTGGACCCTTTGGTGCCGCTAGATCCCACAACCACTCTGCGGAATCACCGCCTCCCATCACTGGCCCCCCAATTGTGTATTTCCCTGTGCTAATGTGGCTTTCCTGACGTATCAAAGATTGGCCCCACTAGTTCGGCTTTCTCGATGCTCTGTCGACCATCCCAATCTGTGTGGTTCCTCTGCTGCGCCCGCGACATCTTCTTCCATCCATCATCCTGAGTAGGAGTTGCGATCTTGAGGTGGATCTACGATCGTCGATTGTTTCTTTTTATTTCATCTTTCTTTTTAATCAAACTGGGTATGTCCAACTTGAGGGGGAGTGTTTACTGCATGTCTTGTTTTCATTGTATTATCATTGGTTTGGTCTCTTTTATTTATGTGTCCAAGCTAGGTACACCTAGCCCGAGGGGGAGTGTTGGAATATGCATCCCACATCGTACTTTTGGTTTGATGTGGTCTTTACTATTCATTATAAAAGAACCTCAAAGACTCCTTTAAATAGGACCTTAGGGATTCAGGTCTACCTCTTTTTTACTTCTACAAGATGGAACCATAACAACATTTACATAATTAGCCTTATTTTGAAAATATTAGGGTTATTATAATTTAAAAAAGAATATTTTTTTGAATTGAATAGAGGTTGAGAATCTTGGGGTTCTAACTCTTGATTAAAGATTTTAACTCTTAATTAAAGAGTGGTAACTCTAGGGGTGGCTCTTCATATGGAATTCATATTCTATATATATAAATTTTAGAATTCTTATTTTATTCGATAAAATTTATTATCATTAATTTCAACTTTTTTACTCAACCAATGGATGTGTATACTGATATTGAAATCTGTATATTTTAAAATATCTTCTAGTTAATTTAGTTGGAATTGAATTATTTTAACAATCAAATTTAGTTTGAAGCACCCCACCCCCCAAGCTACTGGGTTGCAGGGGGTGGGGTGTGGGGCACCCAGGTGGTATGGTTGAGTCCCAGAGTCATTTTGTTGTTGCATGTCTCATAAGGTAACCTATATTTTAAATTTAGTTTTGACGTATAGTTTTAGTTGCATAATTATTTGTGTGACAAATTATAAAAAAATAATCGGTGGTCGACTCTTAAATAAAAAAGGGAAAGAAACACGCAAATTTCTGTCAAAAGAAAAACTAAAAGGGGACTAAATTGAGTATATGATGGTTAAAGATGAAAACCAAGATGAAGGGTAACCCAATCCTAGTATGCACCCCAATATATAGGAGGGGGTGTTTGATTCAACTATGTACAATTCAATAATAATAATAGGAAATAAAGGACAGATATTTTGTGTGGGCCGTTCATTTAATTTGTTATAATTTATTTTATTTTTATATTTATTTATCAAGCCAAAAAAATATAACGTATTTGGGGGATGAAATTGACTGCCCAAAACCCTAACCCCTCTGAACAAGTATATGACTAAGGGAAATATTATAGTTATTTTAATTTCAAAAAAATAATAATTTTTTGAATAGAATGGAGGTTCATAATACTAGGGGTATCAACTATTTTAAAGAGTTGAAACTCTTCATTAAAGTGTTACAAATGTCCATTCCATTAGGGTGACTCTTCATGTGACAGTGACATTATATAAATTCTAAACATTTGATTTTATTTGATAAAATTTATTATCATTAATTATTACTTTTTTACTCACCAATGGATGTGTATACTGATATCCAAATATGAATCTTTTAAAATATGTTTCCCATTCATTTACATCATTGTAATTTATTCAATTTTAGATTTATTTTTTAATCCAATAAAATTTCACAAAATGTATTTTTATTATATCAAGAATCTTCCACATTTTTCTTTTTTCATTAATTTATGTTAATTTGGAAATTATTTATTTTATGTGGGAAATTTATTACTTTTTTTGGCCTTGTTTTTTTCTTAGTATTTCTCAACCATATGAAAATTTCATGGGAAAATGGATCTTAAATGGCATTACATAGAAATAATAGTTTCGAATGGAAAAAATCATATTTCTTTTTAAATTTATAAACTGTTTTCAGTTGATAAAATAATACTTCCTAATATTTGATTTCCACATAGTATTGATTGCTTGATCTCACCTTAAAATCAATTAATTTAATTTTATACTTCTCAAGAAAAAAATATTGATCATTCATTTTATGATAGATTCAATGTGTTATGAATCCGATTGTTAAAGGAATTGAAAGAGGACTTTTATTGTCTATTTAATTTAGAGATGATATAGGGAGACTTTATAATCGTTTTTGTCTGTGCTTTTGTTAGAATTGATACAACCATCACCAAGTGATATACAATCTTACAGAAACCCTAACATAAAACTAGATGTTAGAAGTAATGAAAAACCCGTTTAATTTTTACTATTAAACATAATTGGAATAAAAATATTACATTCTACCATCATTTCTATTCAAAATTTATATTAAATAATTTCATAAAAAATACGTATATTGATGTGATGTATAATAAAAAAATTACAATGTTCCTAATAAAAAAATACAGTGTTCCATTAGGAGTGATAATGGAGATGAATTTGATAATTTTTATTTTGAAAAAATTAGTGAATAAAACAGTTATTTTCATAAATTTCTTGCTTCTAGAACACCACTACAAATTGTGTTGTAGAATGGAAAAACCGAACTATTACAAAAATGTCTAGAACTTTTTTAAATAAATATATTTTATCTGAATATTCTTGGGATAAAATTTTTAATACACCATGCCATATTTTAAATTGATTTTTAATTAGACCATTTTTAAATACTACATGATTGTACTCTTTTGTTACATATCGTGTATCATTGTTCATTACACAAGGATGCCCGCATGGAATCTGGGTCGTCTTGTTTTTTTAAAGGTGAGCACGATGGATCCAACACCATTTCTAGGTCATCGGGTTATTAATACACGCAGCGTGCAACAAATACACCATGTGTGGACCAGCCAAAGTGGTACATGGTTTTACTAGAGTACACATTGTATAGTTGGACTACACACCGTGTAGTATACACATTTTCAAGAAGGAAAACATACGGTCAAACCATGTCTCATAATTAATATACCACGTGTATTTAATACACAACACGTTCAGACTGGAAATCATATAACTAGACATACACACCATGTATCCTCTATACACGTCGTGTACATTATAAAAATTCATGAGAAGTGCACGTCGAGTCCATAAGTGTGTACTACAGCTATCTTATGAGGAGAAATATACACCATGTGGATAGTTTTCACATGTCTGTACTGTTCACGCAGAAATATTAAATTCAATTTATTTCACCTTTAAACATCATCAACTTGAGTTCTGTGTAGGTCACTGAGTTGATAGTACACCCTAATTGTTAGGTTTCTTATTATATTAAATGCTTAATTAATTTTTTGTAATATTTTATATTACGAGTCATGTATAGTTTTTGTATATTAAATACTCAACACATTAATTTTTACAATCTAAATAATATCCATGTGTTCTTTGGGCATTAAATTGATTGTACATGCCCTAAAATTATGACACATTTCATGTACACAATATGTTGTATGAGTGAATTATTTACAATTAAAACATACACAGTAGTTCAGACATGTAATCATTAGGTTGTTTCCCGGTAAAAAATAGTGTATTGTTTTATTAAGTTTTCAATAAAATAAAATAATTTTTTTATTTAAAAATAAAAACTGATTAGAATTTTATGACAATTTGATGACAAAAGTAAAATTAATTAATTGATTAATAAGATAATTAATCAGATTAATTTGTGTGCAATTTATCTTATTAAAGAACAAATTAAAATGAATATTTGATAGTTATTTTAAATTTGTATTCATTTCCAGTATGACCATTCATGATCTTGACCAAAACCTAGGTATGCATTGGTTGTTTTAATATAATTTTTCACATGAGTTTGCAATTATTTAATATTAAATTAAATTTTATGGTATGTGTGTTATTCATTTATCCATTATTATGTAGGATTTGCATGTCCAAAGTTTTTTAGGTAATTCCCCCATAACCAATTTTTTAGTTCCTCTCACACAACTACAAAAGCGCCCTTAAACAACGTGTAAAAAAGGATTTAACACCGCTAAAAAAGTGACGATGTCCAAAGTGTCATTAATAGGGAGGTCCATTTTATCAGCTCTAAAAAAACTCTAATAAATACCCATTTTATCATCGCTAAAAAAATCTATGATAAAAGAAGTTTTTATCAGTGCTAAAAAAACGCTGATAAAATTCAAAAACTAAATTTTAAAAAGAATATTTTTTTTCTTCAAAAATTTTGAGGGTTGGACAACCCCTGCTTCTATCACCACTCAACGCTTAGAAATAGCTGATAAAGGCCCCTTTTATCATCACTAAAAAAAACATTGATACATGGGTCCTTTATCTACACCTTTTAATTTGTGTGTAATTTATCTCATTAAAGAACAAATTGAAATGAATGATTTCAAGTTATTTTAAATGTGTATTCATTGCATGTATACCATTCATGATATTAACCAAAACCTATGTATGCATTGGTTGTTTTAATATAATTTATTACATGAGTTTATAATTATTTAATATTAAATTTAATTTTATGGTCTGTGTGTCATTCATTTCTCCATTATTATGTAGGAATTGAATGTCCAAAGTTATTTATGTAATTCCCCATAACCAATTTTTTGGTTCCTCTCACACAACTACAAAATCACCCTTTAACAAAGCATAAAAAATGATTTAACGCCACTAAAAAAGTGATGATGTCCAAAGTGTCGTTAATAGGGAGGTGCATTTTATCAGTGTTAAAAAATGCCTATAAATTCCCCTTTTATCATCGCTAAAAACACGGATGATAAAAGGCGTTTTTAACTGCACTAAAAAACGTTGATACAAGTCAAAAAATAAATTTTAAAAAGAATATTTTTTTTTTCAAATCGGAGGGTTAGACAACCCTCGCTTTTATCACCACTCAGCGCTAAAAAACTCAATGATAAAAGCCTATTTTATCGGCACTAAAAAAGCATTGATACATGGGTCCTTTATCAACGCTTTTTTTAGTGGTGATAAAAGATTCATTTTATCAGTGCTAAAAAATACTGATAAAAATAAAAAAAATAAATTTTTAAAAAGAATATTATCTTTCTACAAATCAGAGGGTTGGACCACCCACACTTTTATCATCACTCAATCCTCCCTTTTATTAGAGCTCATCTAGCCTCCCCACGCCTTTAAGAGTGCTCAAAGCCCCCCCCCCCCCCCCATAATAATGCCAGGTCATCAACTTCACATGCCCGCACATCCCTATCTTTGTTGGGTTTCAAGTCTGAGACCTCCCCATCACATACATGTGCCTTTTCCACTCCCCTATATTGTTTTGTTCGATATTTTATGATATATCTATATATTTATATATATTCCATTACATTATTTTATCCACATATATATATATTTAAATACATATATAAATTATGTTTGTTTGTGTGTGTTTATAAATACATACATATATTATATATATACATATATATCTCTGTGTGTGTGTCTATAAATATAATTATACATATTTAAATTTATTTACATATATTATATATTAATATTTATATACATATATTAGAATATATAGATAATATAAATCAGTTTGTTTACACACACACACATACATTAACTATACATTGTATAGGTATATAAATATTCATACATTTTTATTTTAAATAAAATGAATATTATTATTATTTAGATATGGTTTATATATATAGAAATATATTTTATATGTAAATATGTTTACATATTTATTTATAAAATTAATTTTATATAGGTGAATATACACAAATATGTATACATGTGTATATATACCAAAACGACTCAACCATGGATTGAAGAAACCGACTTTTAAAGATTCTTACAACATCAGCGCTTTTTTAGAACTCATAATATCCTTTTTGTGTAAACATGTGTATATATTTAATTATAAATAAAAATTCATTATAAAAATGATAAAATTTCCAAATCATAAAATCTATATGAATGTAATACGTGAGAATAAATTTTTTCCCCATTAAAATTAGGCGAGAAGATTCTCTTAAATGAAGCTAAAAGACTACGGAATATTAAACAATATTGTATCTCAACTAAAAACACATTTTAGAGGTATTTTGGGAATTTTTTGACACAAAAAAACAATGATTAGGGTTCCCATTAGTCATCACGGTGTATATCTTTTCTCATGCTTCTATTTGATATGTGGTAGGGGTCAATGGACACTCAGATCAAAAGTTATGGTCTTTTGAAGTTCTAATAATGTTTTCAACTTATTTTTTATCGTTTATTAATTTATTAATTTTTTCTATCTTTAAATTCATATTAAATCAATATTACTCCCTAATAATTAGAAAATTTTAAATTAATATTATTTTTTAATTATTTTATAAACCATTTTCCACTAAATATCTTATATATTAAGCGTGATTACATATTTCATATTAAATAAATCATATTTGATAATAAAAAAATTATATTTATATCAACATAAATATATTTATAAATTAATATATAATTTTTAATGATATAAAACTTTTTTTATGAAATATGTCTTTTATTAGTACTCAAACATGTTGTTTCAGCGCTAATAAATTTATCTTTTATCAGTGCTTTTTTAACGCATCATAAGTTCAAATTTGTGGTAGTGTCACCTACATGTGAGTTATAAATTCATGTATTAAATAGAGTATCCCAACGTGTGTGGAGACAGTTCAAGATAGAACTATAATGAAGCCAACCCAGGTGATACATAGGTGGATAGGTGGAATGCCACAACTCATGCCATGACCGCCATAATAAGTTACTCCCCAAGGTCATAGGCTGATTTATTGTCCTCTTAATAAATCAACCATTAGATAAGCTCACAACCGAGTCATTAAATAATTAATTAATTTATATCTTTCATTATTTAATTTATGAATGTATGAGTGCGATCACATAAAAAATGAATTAACGTGAAAAGACAAAATTTAAATAAATTGATTATGTGAAAATGTTTTATCCAGCAATGTTAATTAATTATGTAAAGTCCACTTCATATTGACAGAGCTTGTAAAAGGAAAAATAAGATAAAATTTATGTATAATAAATAAAATCCCTCAAATACATATTAAGTCTGACTTGACCTTCCATCACTTGATTAAGAATGAAACAAATAGTACTAGGTGTTTGACTAACCCTTGTTGGGAAACATACTTCTATAAGTGGGGTTATTATGAAATTTTTAGGTTGACTTAAGCATTTTACTTCAAGAGGAGCAACCTCTGCTTGACTTGGGGTAATTTGGAGGCAAATGTTGAGGAAATCCATGTCAGAATTTATTAATTAGAGAGTCCACTCAACTTGCAACACATAGTTAGCAAAGTCATGTATACCTAAATAACTTCAAGTACCTTGGCCAACCTTTTTTAGGGTTATGTGAATGGGCATATGCATTCTTTCCACTAGAATATCAAAACAACTAGTTCTTTTGAGTAAAATCGTGAGGGTCGTTGAGATTTGATAGAATATTGAAAGATATAATTAAAATTTAATTATTATTGTAGAGACTATGGTTTTACCATGTAAGACTTTATAATATTCTAAGGAATATTTTCGGTGTCCGACGTTGAGACGACGCACGATTACGAGGCCAGGTTAACCCAAAATTAATTTTATAAAAAAATTAAATATATTTTATATCCCGCACACATAGTTTTTTTAAAAAATTGGAATAACTCCCACTACCACAAATCGATGCTTGGGCAGTGTCTACTTTTATCAACGCTAAACAGAAATCACTGATAAAAGGGGCATCTTTATCAACACTTGCTAAAAGTGCTAATAAATGTAACTTTTATCCGTACTAAAAAAATTACTGATAAAGTTTGACCTTTATCAGCGCTATTCTTAGCACTCATAATTTTTTTTAATAAAAAATATTATTAATATATATGAAATTATTATATTTATATTAAAAAAATAATGTTCGTTTATATACATTAATTAAAAATCACATAATTATAATTAATGTAAATATGATATATTACTATATATTTTTTAATAATTCAAATATATATATATAATTAGAAGACTCAGGAAGAGACAAGTCCACTCCCAGAAATATTTTATTAATAAAAAAGTGAAGAAATCAAAATAGGAGAAACATGGGGTCAACAAAGACGCGTGTACACATCACCATGCACATCACCATCAACCAAACCACAATAGAAGGTTGGTGTAACGAAGGACCATAAAGAGCAAACCTCCTCTATCGCATGCTTGGAAAAGGCATCAACAACTAGATTTTCCTCTCTATAAACATGGGTGACAACCAAACAAGTCTTCTCCACAAGTTTGAGACAGTCATCCTAGGCAGAAAGCATCCTCCAAGGGACATTTTTTGAACGATTTCTAAGAATATAAACTGCCAAAGTTGATTCAGACTCCATCCATAAGGTCATCCAAACAAGAAAAGAAGCATACCAGACAACGTTAATCATAGCCCATAATTCTTCCTCAATCGCCAAGACATTTCCTAAAAAGTGGTAGAAGTAGCCTTTAACAAATCCCTTATAAGTGTGAAAAACACCACCACAACCCGAAGGCCCCGGTGCACCTAAAGCCACTCCATCCACATTCACTTTTAGACATCGAGAGATTGGAGGGATCCACCATATATGCTTCATAATAATCAGCTTCTTACATCTGCGAGAAACACCAAAAGTTTGCAATATAACCAGATCTGAAACATCATTTCGTATGACTCAAATTCAAGCCCGCACAGTTGGAAGAACACCAATATGTAGCTCCCGAATACTAACAGAAATTAGTGTAATTATGTTCTCAAAGACAAGAGCATTTTGGGCTCTCCAGATAAAAGAATCCAACGCTGAGACAGGATAGAGGAGTTGCGGTTTCACCTGTGAGCTACAATCAGCTCAGTAAATAGAATCCATAAGTTGCCCAAAACTCTCCAAATTCAGATGGAATCCAAAGAAACCTTGAAAATAATCTAATAAACCAGATGAAGAGCAACAAGATAGAAATAAATAATCAACAGTTTCATCTGCAGCAAGACAACGAAAGCAAACAGGTGCAAGGGAAAATCCAGCTCACTATATCATCCATTGTAAAGGTAGTATACACTTCCAAATCCTCGACATAAGCAAATATTGAGCTGGAGGAATAAAAGCAGAATGGAACATAAGCAGCCAAGAAGGAACCAACAAAGGATCAGTACACATGAATTTATAATCCTCCTTAGTGCTGAAGGTTCTAATAAGACTGAGAAACCAAATCAAAGCATCCATCACAGAATAATGATAACGTACCAACTCTATTTTTAGAGGATCAGAAATCAATCCCCAGTCCATGATATTATTGTGAAATTTTGCAATAGAAAGATTCTTCAAAGCAGAAGGAATCTCAGTATCCTCAGCAATGGAACATGATAACCAAACATTCTTCCAGCAGTTCAAAAAGGAGTTTCGACAAACCACCCATTTAGAGGATTGTGAGAGGCTGAAATAATCATGCTTAATTGATGGACATATCGAGGAAGGGATGTAAAGGGAATACCCATTTAACATCTTCGATCGAAATCTATTACACAGAAACTCCAGAGAAAATTCACTGGAAGTCAAAAGTGACCAAGTAAACTTTTTAATGAGAGATTCATTAAAGCGCTTAAGATCCTTAATCCCCATACCACCCATGTCAACATGCCAAATGCAATCACTCAAGGAAACTGTAACAGGCTTCCTCTCATGAATTGAACCACTCCAAATAAAATTCTGAATCAGCCTTTCTAAATCCTTAAGAAGCATTTTAGGCCATCTGTATATGGGAAAAACATAGACACACATGGAAGTGATCACAAAATTAACAAGACAGACACACCCTACCTGAGACATAGATTTACCTTTCTAGGTATCAATTTGATTGAGAATTCTGAGATAGATATTTTCCAAATGACACCTTTTAATAGCACCCCAGAAAAGGGGAACCCCAAGATAGTTAAAAGGCAGAGAACCTATTTTAACCCCAAACTTCCGGGAAGCTCTGTTTTTCTTTGATACAATTACCCCTTTCCCAGAAAACACAAAGGATTTCTCCCGACTAATAACTTGACCTGAAACCGCCTCATAATTCTCAAAAGCCGCCTTAATATATCGGATAGTAATTCCATCAGCTTTACCAAACAACAAAATATCATCCACATAAAATAGATGTGAAGGAGAAAAGAGACCTCTGCCTACAGTCATCTGCTGGTACAAACCAGCATGCACAAGATCCGAAAGACATGTACTCAAGTAATCCTCAGTGATAGCAAAAAGGTCAGATAAGGGATCTCCTTGCCTCACTCCCCTGGAACATTTAAAGAATCCTCTAGGAGATCCATTAACAAGAACAAATAGCATATAACTCTTAAGAATGTAGCTAATCAAAATGATGCAGCCATTGGAAAATCCATGCATTCTTAACACCGCAAAAATAAAACTTCATTTCATCGTATCAAAAGCCTTTGAAATGTCAACTTTCAGTGCCATATTCCCATACTTCACCTTTTTCCTCATAACATTAACACATTCAGACGCCGTATACAAACAATTTTGAATGTTCCTTCCACGCACAAACCCAAAATGATTTGTAGAAATAAACTCCTTAGCAATACTTCCCAATCTATTCGCCAAGTCTTTGCTGATAACCTTTGGAATAGTGTTCCCTATGGCCACGAGCCTGAAATCCCAAATATTAAGAGCATTCTCCTTCTTTGGAATCAGAGTAATAAATCTAGCATTGGCACCAAAAGGAAAATAAGAATGATAAAATAAATCGCTAACCGCATTAACGAACTATGTGTGAATAATATCCTAATAAGCCATAAAGAACCTATTAGAGAAACCATTTGCCCTGCCACACTATCAGCATTCATAGAAAACACTGCCTTCCTGAATTCCTCCTATGAGGGTATATTAGTGAACATATCATTCTGGGAGGCCTCAACCAATAGAGAAATATTCCCGAACATTTTATGATTATTATCATGCCCTGAATCCAAGTAAAGCTTTTCAAAATAGCGACAAGCAGCCACAAAAATATCATTTTCAGAGTTGAAAAGAACTCCATCAACCATGAGGGCATTCATGCCAGGCTTCACCTTCTTTTACCTGTGCAAGCAATAAAACAGTCTTGTATTTATATCCCCATATTTCAACCACCTGACATTATATTGTTCCCGAGAAATAATTTCCTTTAAATCCAGGTGCTCATTAAATTTAGAAAGAGCTAGAAACTCCACTCTAGATATCACATCTGACCTTTATTAATCCTTTGACAATATAGGAGATTATCCTCAGCACTTTGAATATCATGATCAAGGCATGCAAATGATTGATCACTCCACTCTTTGAGATTTTCCTTCACAACATTCAACATCATATCCATTATATGAAAGGGACATCCAATAAAAGTGCTTTCCCAAGCCTCAATGACAATCTGCCTACAACCTTGAATAGATAACCATGCATTATTAAACCTAAAAGGTAAAGGAGAATATCTCAAGCTGTGGAGACTCAAATCCATTAAAAGAGGATTGTGATCAGAATTAGCACTTGGAAGTTATACCAGACAGAGAAAAATCCAATGTTCCCCATCCACATTACAGAAGCACCTATCAATCTTACTGGCTTGTAACCCATTTAAAGTGTATCTTCGCCAGGTAAAATCAGCACCCATGATTGGAACCTCAATCAGATTACAAGCATCAATCCAAGCAGAGAATTCAATAGCAGCCAACCTATTAAAGCAATTTCCTATCTTGTCCTCAGGCCGAAGCACCAAATTAAATTCACCAATAATAACCCGACTTTGTCTCATTTCAAGAGCTATGATTTTTAAAGATGACCACAAAGCATGTATCCCAATATACTGATTTAAAGAATAAACAAAAGTAAAGGACATACCATAACCACTTATCTCAATAGAGAGAGTAATCAACTACTGATCATAAAAAGAAGATTTCAAGGAGACACTATCATGTTTCAAAACCCAAAGAGACTCTGAGGAATTCAGACCAGCATTATGGGAAACCAAAGAGTACCCAAGGGTTGACCATTTGATGGATTTCAATTTACATAAGGACATACGAGGCTCAGCAATTCCAATAAGGATCAACTTATTGGCCACAATAAAATTCCTAAGGGTTTTAACTGTGGGAGAATTACCAAGCCTCTGGAAATTCTAGAAGAAAATCTTCATGAGAGAGAGGATTTGGACCTGGTGTTAGGCCCGCCATCCCATTGAAATTGCACTGACTTGGCATACTGCTCACTCCTCTTATTCTTTCCCTTATAAATTCTAAGGAAGTAGTAGCTGGAAAAGGTAGTGAGCAAGTAATGGGGGATAAACATTCCAAAGATTGAGTTTTCTCCTCACTGACAGTGTCCTCCTTATCATCAGACCAAAAAACAACACTCAAAGGCGTAAAATTATTCAAGGAACTAATTGGCTCCTGATTGGTCTGCATCATAGGCTTCCTCGCAGCCTTAGACAATGGGACCTGAGAGAAGAAGCCAACTGCATTTTTATCACTACTCTTATCATTCTCAATATACTGAGGAACCAGGGCCTTCGAAATTTCTAACCTATCAGATTCAGACAAAGCCTGTACCTGCTCCTGTATAAGAGATTCAGTAGGAAGAACAACTTCATTTTTTTGTCCAGATATACCACCAGACTCCATACCCAGATTTATTAACAAAGCAACTTCAGGTGTGGTAACAGACTCAACAACAACCTGCATTGAATCATGCAATGCAGGCTCAATAGGAAGCTCAAAAAATTTAGTCTGCACCTGCAAGGAGACCTGAGAGGGCTCAGCATCAGTACCTTGTACAGAATCTCGAGGGACCTCCAAGTGAACTGCATGAGAGGCCACCGACTGGCCCTGCACTGCCTGAGTAACAGGTTCAGCATCACTTACATGTGCACTATCCCGAGAGGCGTCAAAATTAACTAGATGAAAGGGCATAGGCTGAGCTTGCACTACAACCTAATCCAAAGCTTCAGTGATAGAAATATTCAAGTTCGTAGGCACCTGTACATAGCCCTAAGGAGTCTCAATACATTCTGTCTACACCTGTAAGGAGACCTGAGCAGCCTCGGTGCCAGTACCCTGTACAGAATCTCAAGGGGCATATAGATGAATTGTATGAGAGGCCACCGAATGGCCCTGCACTACCACCTACATAGTAGGTTCAGCATCACTTACCTGTACAGATCCCAAAGTAATCTGCTCAACTAGAGGGAGAGTGACAAGTTCCTGCACTGGACCCTGAAGAACAAACTCAGAAATGAGAATAGAAACCTCACTAGAAACCTGCTCATTAGTGGGATTATTCATCCTAGTAATGGGATTACTCGGCCCAGCAAAAGGATCAGAGGATTTAACCTTTGACTTTTCCTTCATATAGAAGTCATTATAATGGACCTTCAACTTGCATATACCAAAAACCTTTCTCCTGTTGCATTCAAAGTCCATGTGACCAAAGAAGTGGCAAGTGAGACAAAACTTCGGTCGCCTCTCATGTTGAATCTCCAGATTGAAACGATCGTCCCTGGTTGTAAGTACAACCACCTCCACTAGCATCGAAGTCATGTCAACTTCCCCTAGAACTCTCACAAAATGACCGAATTTAGGATTTTCAATGTGCTTATCCATCCGAATGGGGTTGCCAAACAATGAGGCAATATCCCATATAATCCTAGGATTCCAATAAAGACAATTTAACTTGCGAATACGAATCCAAATCTGAGCATGTCTATCCCTGACATTCTCAGGGTCGAAATTTCTGACCCACTCTTGAATTTGAAGAACACCAGGCTTCAATGAAATAGACCCGAAGCTCCATGCCCTTCTCTTTGATTCCGCATTTGAGAAAAAAACATGGTAGTAACCACGACCCAAAGGGATCATCCTCCAATCATCAAACCCCTAAATCTTTGAGAGTCGTTGAGAAAGATCATTAAATTTCCGAAGAGATCCTTCCTTCGGAAGTAGGACCTGAGCGATGATCGAGAAGCGAAAAATATTGACACATTCCTCAACAGCAATTTGATCAGCAGCAACATGGGAAACATGTCCATTTTTTATGATCCTCCTAGGTGGAGGACAAACATACTCTGGGAACTTACCAGTCGATTTCAGAACATACGCAAACTTCCTCAGGCTCGACGCTTTAGAAACAGAATCCTCCACGGGTTTCTTTGAAGGCACACATCGAAACATCTCCTTACGACTAACACATTCGAAATTCTTACCAATCGATGAAGCATTACCAAGAAAGGAATCAACATCCCTTGTCACACTCGGATCAGGATCGTCAGAACTAGGGTTCTCCCAAGACGCCCCGCCATGCGACTCCACCAAATATATATATCTATATATATCTATATAATGTTTTTAAAAAAAGTATTTATAAAATTATAAATAAATATATAAATATATAAAAAATAATAAAAATAATAATAAATTTATTTAAATATTAAATATTTATTATATTTATAATTATATATATATATATATATTAATAAATATATATATATATAATTATATAAATATATATAATTATATATAATTAGATAAATACATATAATTATATATTGAAAATTTTTGGGTCTGGACTTCAGGGTTGGTGACCGTTCAGGATGCAACGACAAGGTTGTGACTGCCAGGTGAGGGCATCACACTGGTTCACCAGGGCGCAGGCCGCGTGCGTGGACAGTGGGTGTTCCAATGGGCTCTAAATCCACTATCTTTGTGCATTGTATTTGTAATGGGCTTTGTTTTTTGTAATGATTTTTGTCCCACTTGGTTCTCGAGACACTAAATTTTAAGCCTATGTGCATATGGGGCTACGGGCTTGTAATGAGTTTTCACTTAACTCGGTTTAAAAGGGGGTTATGTTTTCATTTTATCTTTCTAATAAAGGGGCTTTACCCCAACCATTTCGGTATTTGTAAATACTTTAATATATAAAAAAATATCAAATTTACATTTGTCAAAATATTTAATAGTTTATTTTTAGACATTGATTACACAATATGTATATAATTAAAATAAATATAATAGATTAAAATTTTATTTGAACAATTATATTATATATAAATGAATATATTTATTTAGATATATATTTATATTTAAAAAAAAGGTTGGGACAAATCCTTTTTTATTGAAAAAAAAAATAGAAGCAGAAAATGGGGGCAGACGAACCATGTAACGAACCAAACTATTATAAGTGAAATTTACCTTTTTGTTTTTTGTTTTTTTTTTTGAAAGAAGGATAATATTAATGATGAATATCAGCAGCGGTACATGAGCATAGCCAAGAATGGAAGTTGTCCAACCATAGTTGGTTGACATCGAAGGGGCCTGAGGCCGCCAGTTGATGGGCCGCATTATTTCATTCCCTTTTGGTAAAGAGAAGGTGCAACAAGAGAAGATTTGACGCAGCAAGCGGATTCTCCTGACGATGAAGCCAAAGGCCTGAAGTCCAGTGTCATTGTGGTGAATGGAATTGATAACCGAAAGACATTCCGACTCGATGATGATATCAGCCCATCCACATTCCACAGCAAGCATCATCCCTCCAAGGATGGCATAGGCCTCAGCAACTGCAGGTTCCTAGAAGGCATGATGTGGTTCATATTTTGCTGCAATGATCTGTCCCAGATGATTTTGAGTCAGGAGGCCGAGAGCAACAGACCCATCCTTAGGAACAGAAGCATCCATGTTGAGCTTAAGACTCCCATCCTTTGGGGGGGGGGGTCCAATGAGGGAGGCAGGAGGGGGAAACGCCTGGCAAGAGGTGTCCATTGCGGTCCATCCAGCCCTCAATTCATGAAGTGGCTCGTTCAATCCAGAACTCGGGGGGCTGATGGACATGGTGGAAAATTGAATCGTTGCGCCGAACCCAAATGATCTAGGCCAGGGTGAAACGAGCGCTTGCATGAGCCGATGAAAGAGAGGAGCACCAGCGCATCAGAAGATCAGGGAGGTCAGAGGCAATGTCCGGTGAAGCATCCGAAGCCGAGCCCCATTTATTCCAGATTTCCTTGGCTCCTAGGCAGTGCATGATGGCGTGCCAAAGAGTTTCAGAAATATCTGGGCAGAAGGGGCACGAATCAGCGCTGGCCATATGTCGGAAAACAAGGAGGCTCATGGTAGGAAGGGTGCTCGTGCACACCTGCCACCAAAATTGACGTATTTTAGGGGGGACATTGAGCTTTCAAAGCACTTTCCATGGTCCCTCATCACGGTCACCAGGGTGAATGCCAAGAGCCAGTCTGGACCCGGATCTCACCGTGTACTCGCCTGAGGAATCATTGGTCCAAAAAAGGTGGTCAGGGTCTGCATTAGGGACCCAGGGGATGATCAGGATAATCCTTTGGTCTCTTTCATTAAACCATTCCTGGATCTTTTCCACACACCATCCCGGGCCCTGGTCTGAAAAGAGGCAGTTGACTGTGGCGTCTTCTAGACCAGGTTGGGCGGGGGATGTGGTTCGCATACCATCCTTATCGAAAATCCATGGATCGGTCGAGATGTTGACAGAAGATCCATTTCCAATCCTCCAGCCCAGTCCTTTTTCCAGGAGAGTTCGGGCCCCCAAACACTTCTCCAGAGGAAGCTAGGGCGGGGGCCAAGAGAGGAACCACAGAAGTCTGTGTGGGGGAAGTACTTGGCCTGGAGAATTCGAGCACATAAAGATGATGGACGGTTAAGGAGGCGGCATCCTTGCTTGGCCAACAGAGCGTCATTGAACAGAAGAAGATTCCGGAATCTCATCCCTCCCTCCGACTTGGGTGTGCAGAGCTTCTCCCAGGCCAACTAGTGGGGTTGATTTCTTCCATCATTTTTCCCCCACCAGAAGTTGGCAGTATGTGAATGGATCAGGTTAACGATGGTCGCCAGGAGCTTAAACATCGACATAAAGTAGCTGGGGATAGACTGAAATTTACCTTTTTATATAATTAAATGTCTTATTTTGTAAGATGGATATAGAAAACACATCCACTCTCTTTTTTTATATCCGATTGGATTTAAATGACCATTAAGTATCATTATCGTTGATAATATAGCCATTGAACAACGATTACATTACCAGTATAAATATAGGGTTTTAACAAATCATTTCAACACAAACAAAAGAGGTGACGACCTCAACTAGTATGATCGTTCCCTATGAAGCCCATTTATCATAGCTTCCAAGGGAGGTAGAATTTTTATGATTTTCTCTAGACTAAGCCCAAGCTGAGATCCAATAACTTAAGAATGAGTGAAACCATTTATGAGAAAAGTTCAAGATCATCGAGATCACGACCCCAACCATATTCATCGAACAACCCCATGAAAGTCCCACCATCACACACCTTACACTTAGGGTGTATGTTGATGTAATAAAGGGATAATTATCAAGACCCTAGCATTATGATTATGTACATTATTTTTTATATAATAATGAATATACTTTTAGTTTATTATTTTTTTAAAGCTCAAATAGTATTTTTGGTTAATATTCAAATTGAATTAATAAATCCATTTTGATGAATAAATAAATAATATATTAATAAAGTTATTATTATTAAATTACTTTTATTAAATATAAATGATCATATAATTTTTATGCGGCTAAATGTAATTTTTATTAAGGTTTAAAAACTGTTTTTGTCAAAACCTGTCAATTTTCAATAAATGTTGGTTTTTATTTTAAATGTGAAAAATTAAATATTTAGAAAATTATTTGGATAAAATAAATATTATTATTGGAATCAGGATTCCATAATTATCCAATGATGATTTTTTCATAATTTTCTGAGATAATTGAATTTTTGTGTGGAAATTAAATTCCATAAAAATATAGTGTGTTTTATGACATCATAATGACCCAATAGTGATTTAATAAACACTATAAAATGGATATTTTTCCAAATATAAGTTTTACCTTTAAAATGATGTGATTTTATATTTTTTTGACTTATTTTATAAAGCCTTAGTGAATCCTCCAAAATGTATAATATATTTTATGATTTTACGTTCATTTATTTAATAATGTGACTCACCTCCACATAAAAAAGGATAATATTTTAATATATTTGGACCATGGAATTATAAAATAATGTTTTCCACTCCTCTTTGTAAACAAACATGGGCAAAAACCATGATAAGGTTTGTGGTTTTGAATATTTAATTATGTAGATTCCAAAACCTATGTTTGTGATATATTAAAGAATTCCCCTCTAATTTCCTATATAAACCCACCCAATATCCCACTTCTCTTTACTCAAAATACTTGTATCACATACTTACACTGTCCTACCATCTATATAATCCTCCCAAGGTGCCCCAAGATCTCATGTATCCCTGTTTTAAGCTTTTGAAGTCACACACTCAAGTAAGGGTTCCTTCTGTTCTCATTTTTATCCAAGTTTCCATATATTGTTAAGCCCTGTTATTTTCATTTAAAAATGTTTGGGTATGTTTTCACACATCTTACTTATTGTCCTTATCATGTTTGAATTATGAGATGCTCATTTCTCTCTCATTAATACCTCTCATGTACACCCGTTACCATGCAAAAATTTCATAAGAGTTATTCCATTTCTACTCTTTCTTCAGGTTTCTTTATTATGTTATGAATTCTATTTCTAGATTCCTTATGTGGGGAAATTTATCTCTATTACACTATATTTTCCATTTCATGTATATATGATGATAGGCCTTCACTCGCATCAACCCTTTTTATGAATTTTTATGTCACGTCGTTAGGCTACTGAAATGGCACTGTGAATCTCCAATCCAAAACAACTGTGTAAGTGAAAACTGTACCCATTCCCTATCAAGGGTGTTCACTTTTATACACATATACATTTTTATTTAAGAGTTACATTCATTTATTACAAACCCCTTGATCATGGAATAAATTGTGATGGCGAATGAATCCATGCTTTATGATTTATATGGCACACTTAAGCATGAGAATGAAATGAAAGTGACGGGTGCACCTGGAATTATAGTGCTCTAATGCATTGGGTAATTTTTAATATTAGGATATGACATGTTGGTACAAGGGTTTACCTAATTACTTTATGGTACTTTTTCCACTATGATGTCTTGGAAGCCTAGCCTTGACCTATGATGCAATGTTTTAAGTTGTTGCCTCATTTCTATGTTATGATTATCATGCTATATCAAGCCTTTATGTTCACGTTTCTTTTACGATTCATTTATATGCCTCTTGTCTATCATGTATTGTCTTCCTGATGATATTCCATTTTTATTCCTTTACTGGACATTATATATCCCCCTTTCTTATGTATTTCCTCAGGTTATCCCATGCAATGTTATATACGAAGGAATATTATGGTCATTTAAAGGAAGTTTTCAATAATGATATTGTATTTCATATTTTAAGCTATTATTTAATGTTCCTAATTTCCCAAGACACTAGACTTATAAATCTTTAAGGTTGTATTAAGTGTAATTTTATTCCATTAAATCATGTATGAATGAAAAAAAATGAATAGGGTTGTTATAAACCACACTACTCTCATCAAATCAAATAGTCACATTCCAAACTTTTTTCGAATCTCAGTTCTGATTTTCCTTTCTTCCTTACGAATAGTCTTCTAATCAATTCTGCCACATCAATGACCATGGACTCTATTATTTCATCCTCTCCACCAAGAAGTTTTTCCATGTTTTTAAAGGGATTCAATACTTCTATCCTCCCAATTAGATCTTCCAATATCATATTGGACCTACATTATCTTAGGGTCATCAGCATATTTTGATATATATCTAGAAGCTCCTTCAACGGTCACTGCATCTAAAGGTGTCTTTAGGGGAACCACCTTTGGTGTGTCAAGTAAACCATAAGTGTTGGAATTTGGCACAATATCCAAGATATGAGTACCATCAAAGCCACTAGACTCATGTTGTGCATGATAAGAATGTGGTGAAGTGGTCAACAATGATCCATAATTGATAAAAACCTTACCTAGAGCTCTTTCATCACCATCATCATGGGCCTAATTTACTTTTGGAGGTAGACTAGTAGAAATAGAATCTATAACCTCTTCATTCTTAAAAAAGTCAAGAGTCTTCTTGGAGTGGTCCAACTTATAATAGGCTTACTGAACATCTGAGGGAAAAGAAACAACTTTTAAATAAGTGTCCCAATTACCAGTATGGTTTCCATTATGAGACTTTGGACATGAAGGAGTCTCAACATCCAACCTCAATTTTCCCTTCTGTCTTCTTGAAGTAATTATTTTCTCATCTAGAAGAATCTGATCAAAAAATTATTGTGCAACTGCATCTTCTAAAGAGTTTATATCTACAACTGCCACATCTTCGACAACTTGAGCCCAAGTCTTGGAAACATCTTTCTCCTGTAGACCAACAAAATATTCACTAGTAGTGACCTCCCTACTATACACCTTAAGTGTAGCCCAATCTTCCAGTACCACTGACTGCTTTGGAGATCCAACCCTTAGTGTGGAGATAGTTCCAGTGCCTAAATTAGTAAGAACAACATTATCTGATGTCGCCCAAGTAATAAAAACTTCAATCGAGGGCATCTCTGATTTGGGATCATCACCAAGATCCTTCCCCTACAAATATTGAAAATCATTACCAAGAAAATGATCTGTCTGACCAACACCATTACACACTGATTGGGTTACCCCCATTATAGTAGATCAATCATCCATTTTAGTCTCCTACTCTTGAACATCACCATCTAGAACTTCCTTTGTAATATTTCTATTCAACCTTGAATCATCTTAGGTATCAACTTGATGTATCTGAATATTAGTAGGCAAAAATGGAACATGTTGTACTCCTTCAGCTCCATTTCTCCTCTTGTGGAAGTGTGAAAAGTCATGCCCTTTCATTGAATAGAATGATCATGAGGCGTCCTTGAACCAATAATCTTTTATGTGTCCAATTGATTGGAAGCCTGGGTAGAAGAGTGGAATATTCTCATATTCAACTCTTAAGGATAATTCATCATCTAAAAAAGTTAAAAAACCTTATCAACCAGAGGGTATCTTAGGACCACTTCAACTGACACCCAAGAAAAGATACCAAACATAGCTTCATCAGTGTTTCAATCCATTTTAATGGGAACACATAAAGATTCATCAATATCAAACAAGGTTCTTTGATGCCATAAAATCCAATTAAGAAAAAATTCACAAGAACTTGATTCTTCAAATTCTAAGACTCAAATGGATTGAAACGGTGATCCTATTCCTAGAGATGCACCATTCTCTCCTTCAATGTGATAGGACCAATACCCTATGTTTTTTTCTCGATTTCATCAGAGGGGAGGAGTAAATGGTAATACCTACACCCCATAGGTATGCATTTGAAGTCACTAAAACCCTAAAAACCTGAAAAACGAGTAACCAATTCATGGGTATTCCATATCATTACCTCAAGAAGGTCAAACCAATATGGAAATGACCGAATGTATACAGATCTTAAATCATTCAATAATGGTATCATGTCCTGTAGTAATATGTACATTAGTGTCTCTTTGGATGACTTGATTTGAAGCCCCATCATTAGAATTGAAGAAAAGTCTTCATTGGCCAGAACCAGAAGTCATCGATGAAGAAACCATTTTCTTGCCTTTTTTCAATGAGTCGCCACTCAGAACAAAACGAGTAAGCTCACCTCCCACAATGAGATCGAGCTCAATCTCTCATGAAAAATCCATGAAATCACTAAATCCCTATCCTCCCCATCTTTCTTGATATATATTTATATTGATATTAAATAATTTAAAATATATGTACATATA
Organism: Viscum album; assembly: GCA_963277665.1. Taxonomy (NCBI): domain Eukaryota; kingdom Viridiplantae; phylum Streptophyta; class Magnoliopsida; order Santalales; family Viscaceae; genus Viscum; species Viscum album. The sequence continues at coordinate 1,155,955,026 of OY728134.1, read as the reverse complement.
AAACTTCATGTATGTATGTGTATGTGTGTATATACATGTGTGTATGTGTATGTGTGTATATACATGTGTGTATATTAATGTTTGTGTAGATGTGTATATATACATATGGATGTTTGTAATTCAAGTAAATGTCACTAATTCAATTTTTAATATTTTTTTAATTTTTTTAATTTAATTCATACATTTATTATTATGCATACAATAATAATGTTAAAAATATATTTAATCATTTTTTAATATTTATTTACTATACATTTAATATTTTCAATATGTTTGTAATTTATATGAATAATATTTATTATTTTTTATTTATAAAGTTTTAACAATTAATACATGATTGAAATTTATATAATTAACATATTTAAATGATTTTTTTAAATAAATTTTAATGTCTGCATTATGGTAAGAAGAGGTATGTTGAGAAGTTTTGTTATCAGCTAAAAAAGAGAAAATAAAATGAAGGAAAATCTATAAAAGAAAAATGGCGATGGAGATGATCATTTTTCCAAAGCTACAAGGGTGATCTTATTATTGTTTATGACTCCATTAATATTGCATCTGATGATTCTTGATGGGTTGTTGACAGTGGTTCCTTTTTTCACATGACATCAAAGAAGGAGTTCTTTACATCTTACATCCTAGGTAATTTTGGGATTTTGAATCTGGGCAATGATGGTCATGCTAATGTTGTAGGTATCAAGACTATCGGTTTAGAGAACAAAATAAGAAGTAAGATGGTTTTGAATAATGTTTGACATGCACTTGAGGTTTGTTTGAATTTTATTTCTACTATAATTCTTGATGATGAAGGTTTTATCAGTACTTTTGGTGCTTTCCAATAGAATCTTTCCAAGCATTATTTTATTATGGATCGAGGGAATAAGAAACCAGGTTTTTACTAGACTAGAGCTTCAATTTCTTATGATACTGCTTGCGTTGTTGAGTACATTGTTTTTTTCCAAGTTATGGCATAAGAGGCTCATTCACATCAATGATAAAGGTATTGGTTGTTTGGACCAGCAAAATATTATTCCGTATTTGAGGAGTGTGAAATTGGACACATGTGATCACTACATGTCTGGAAAATAATACAGGGTGAGTTTCAATAGTCATCCTCCACATAGGAAGTCACAGGTACTTGAATTAGTACATTCTGAAATTTTTAGTCCTTTTAAATCTAAGACCTTTAGTGTAGGTCTCTATTTTGTGAAATTTATTTATGAATACTCATATAATCTCTGTTTTTATTGTTAGAATTCCAAAAGTTAGGTGCTTAATAGTTTTAAGCGACTTCATATTTTTGATGAGAGGGAATCATGAAAGAAATTGAAATGTATTCATACTAACAATAAGTGAGAGTATTATGGTCTTTTTGATCAATATTGTAGGAATGAAGGTATTCAGCATCAGGAGACACCTCCCAAGACACCTTAGTTGAATGGTGTAGCGGAGCGGATGGATAAGACTTTGTTGGAAAGAGTTCATTGTTTAATTTCAGAAGAAAAGTTGCTTGAAATTTTTTGGGAGAGTCTTTACTAAATGTTTATTATATTATCAATTTATCACTTGTGATTTCTTTTTAGGCAGAAACTCCCAATAAGTTTTGGTATGGAAAAGAGATCAGGTACGATCACTTGTGAGTTTTTGGTTGCAAGGATTTTGTTTATGTTCCTAGAGATGAGAGATCTAAGCTGGATGTTAAGACATTCTAGTGTATTTTTATTGGCTATGGACATTATGAGTTTGGGTATAGGTTCTGTGATCTTATTTTGAAGAAACTTTTCAAAATCCATGATGTAGTTTTTAAAGAGGATCAAACTATTGAAGACATTAATAAGGGAGAAAAATATATTTCTCCATCTTTTTATGGTTTTGTTAGTCATTATCATGGTATTGATTCACATTTACATCATATTGTTGATTATGATGATCATGTTGTTATAAAAAATTATTCTTAAGGTGAATAGGTTAGATTTGATGTTTCTGATGCACCTTTTGTTTCTAATGATCAGGTTCCATGGGTTATTAATGAACCTATAGTTCCTCTCCGGAGGTCATCTTAACATCGTACCATTTCTACTCAGTATTTTCCTTAAGAGTATGTGCTCTTCGCTGAAGGGAGAGAACCAGAATATTTTGATGAGGTGATGGAAAGTGAACAAAAGGATAGATGGTTTGCAGCAATGGATGATTAGATGACATCATTTCATGATAACCATACTTTTGATATGGTGAAGTTACCAACAGGTAAGAGAGCTTTGCAAAATCAGTGAGTTTATGAGTTAAAAAAAGAATCTAGTTATGTTACATGATACAAGGCAAGGTTAGTTACTAAAGGATTTCTTAAGAATAAAGGAATTGATTTTGATAATATTTTATCACATGTTGTCAAAATGTCATCCATTCAGGTTATTCTTGGTTTGACTTTTATTTTGGATATGCAGATGGAGCAGATGGATGTGAAGACAACTTCATCCATGATGATTTGGAGGAGATTTATATGAAGCAGCCTGAGGGTTTTGTTGAAACAGGTAAATAAAATCATGTCTACAAGTTAAATAATAGTTTGTATGGTTTGAAGCAAGAAATGAGATAGTGGTATAAGAATTTTGAATATATCATTTTTTATCAGGGGTTTAGGAAGACATATTTTGATCATTTTGTTTTTTTCAGAGATTTAATGATGATGATTTTGTTATATTTTTTCTTTATTTTGATGATATTATCATTGTTGTCCAGTATGCTTCTATAATTGATAGATTGAAGAAGGATCTTTGATCATATTTTTCAATGAAAGACTTTAGGCCAACACGACATATTCTTGGAATGACGAGCTAAAGTGGTTAGTAATTCTCTCGCTTTACATTTTAAGCTCATCACCAGTCTGATACATTATATTGGCGAAGAGAGAGAGGATATGCAACACATACATTATTAATCTACCATTGGCTGTTTGATGTATGTTATGGTATGTAATAGACCAGATATAGCTCATACAGTCGGCGTGGTCAGTAATTTTCTATCAAATCTAGGTAAGGAGAATTGGAGATCAGTGAAGTATATATTTCATTATTTTCATGGTACTTATGATCTGATATTGTGTTTTTGAAAAGGGGAACCAATGCTTTGTGGATTTATATATTCATATATAGCAAGAGATATCGATTCAATGAAGTCTACTTTAGGTTATTTGATCACTTTTTAGGGGGATCTGTGTCTTGGAAATATATATTATAGTGATGTGTTGCTTTATCTTCCATACATTCACAGTTTATTGCAGCTATAGAGGCATAAAAATAATTTTTGTGGATGAAAACTTTTATTCTAGAGATTAGTTTAAATCAGGATAGGTCTGTTTTATTTTGTGATAGTCAAAGTGGTATTTGTTTGGGAAAGAATTCCACTTTTCATGGTAGGTCGAAACATTTTGATGTTCGATATCATTGGATCCACAACGTCCTTGATTCGAGACAGTTAGAACTTGAGAAGATCCACACTAATGAAAATGGGTCAGACATGTTGGCCAAGAGTTTACCTAGAGGTGAATTTATGACTTTCTGACTGATTGTAGGGTTGGTAGTGATCCCCACTTGAGTTAGAGGGGGAGTTAATTGGGGAGCCTCCTAAAATAGTGACCACAATGTTTCTAATTAAATGGGGTGAATACTGTGTGAATTAATTCATGTGGAGACATGGTTTTACTGTGGGTCAAAGAAGAATTTTTTGTGGAGTTAGAAATCTTCATGAGGAGACATGTTTTTGACAACGAGAAAATTTCCTTATAAAAGGAGGCACCAACAAGACTTTTGATTACACACTATCATCCAAAAGAATAATATCAAATCCAATTTGGTGGTCGCATTTCATCGACGATCATTTTTCCTCTTCATTGGAGAGTAATACTTTTGAGATTCCTTCCATTTTTGGGGAGTCTATACCATGTATTTCTTCATTTTAGTGGATCCCTCATTCTAGACTAGGTCCCGTGGTTTTTCATTTCTTGGGTTTTCAACATAAACATTTCTAGTTTCAACCTTTATATTTTCCACATTTACTTTTGGGCCGCTATGTATCCACTTTTTTGGAGATGGAAAGATTTCATTTTTACTACGCGTTCACTTTTCTGTTGTTTTCATGTTTGTCGCTTTGTGGTCTTTCCCAATGGTTGTGATGTAACATAAATGTCACACATGCCACAAAACAAAAGAAAAAAAATAGAACATTCCATTCCCACAAAGAAAACAAAGAAGCAATGTTAATGCCTTCAACCCCTATTTCCCAAATTCCTTGCATTACCACAACCATGAGGATGATGCCATCTCCTCCATTTTGGAGTGACCCATGGGCCACCTCGATCACCCTTAGTGGTATCCACTTTATCCTCCACTACCTCATAATCACAAACATATTTATAATTATATATTTATAATTATATATAAATACATTTTAAATATATATATTTATAATATATATAGATATATTTAAATAATTATGAAATTGTAATAAATATAGTTATTATATTTATAATTGTATACATTTATAAATTTATACATTTATATAAATATATAATTAAATAAATACACCAAAGTGGTACGGACCATGATGTATAATTATATAAATATATATATATATATATATAAATATATAAATGTATTTATAATTCTTTAGAAATATTTTTAAATATATTAATTTATAATTATAAAAATATATTTATAATTGTATAGAAATATTTTTAAATATATTTAATTATAATTATAATTATAAATAAATATTTATATATTCAAATAATTATAAAATTATAAAAAATATATTTATTATAATTTTATAAATATATATATTAAAATATTAATATATATATATAACTGAAAAGTGAAAACCATGGTCAAAACCATGATCCCAGAAAATTTATTAAATATGTGTGTGCACAAGAAAGAAAAGGAAAGCAATACAAAATTCATCACCAAATAACAACCTATAATATCATGAGATGACTGCGCCTTCTTCGGGATCTACCTCTACTCCTCAGTTTTCATCCTCTTTTCTATTTTCTAGGAGCCTAACAATCATTCACCTAATCGTTTTGATGATCCATAATCCTTCGTTAGAGACTCAATGCCTTACTCACCAATGATTCCATTGTCTCTACCCAAAATAGCACCAGCATGCACATTTCAAAATTCTTCAAGAAACTCCACTTTACTTTAATATCTATTTTAGGTTAATATAGAATAGGATTTCATTGGCCTGATGGTCTATGAAAATCGTGTTACTTTGACCAATATTGCTAAAAAAGCACTGATAAAGAGTAGTTTTATCATCACTTTCTATTTTAGTGTTGAGAAAACTTCTCTTTATCAGGGCTTCTTTTAAATCAATGATAAAATCCTTAAGAGTTCTTATAAAAAGAACCCTAATAGATTGGTTTTATTACTCCTTCCTTCATGCTTTTTCTGAAAAAAGACCTATCGTTACTGCCAAGGTTGTTGCTAGACCCTACCACTTTTGTCGGTCGACATTCTCAACAAATCAATCTCTCAAAATCTTAGGTAAGTGTTTATTTATCATGTTAGTTCCTATGAACACACTATTTATTCAGTCGCACCTCACTAAACCCTACCATACACATCTTTACTTCTTCTTGATGAACTAAAAAAATAGACCCAAATACAAACATCCCTGTTATATTTGTTCTGAGTAAGAGTCTCCTATCCTCATCCTTCTCTATCATCTTCTTCTCTTGTCTTCCCCTTTCTATGCATGCTACAAGCCAAAATCAATGGTGTTGGGATAACCAATTTTTCATTTTTTTTCATGGGACTAGCATGTGTGATATATCTTCTAGGTTTCTTGGACTCAATTGGGGCAGAGTTGGGCCTCCCTTATTGAAAGTAGTGAGTTTCAACTAGTTTTCCCCACACATATATCTTTATTTTTGGATCCATTTATTTCTTATCCATATAATTAATTTTTAGACATTTAATAACAGTATTAATTATGTTAGTGGAATCCATTGGATGAAAGAAATATTTTCTCTCAGTTTCAAATGAATGTTAAATGTTTTTATATTAAAAAGTATAAGTTTTATATTATTTTTCAATTTCATTGTGCACCAAGTGTTTTTTAAATTTCTTAAATTACCCTTATGAAGGAAGTGTGTAATTTAAAAAGGTGTTTTGGTCTTCAAAAATAATTTTCAATTAGTTCTTAAATTTTACTTGGAATTTCAAGTAATAGTTGAAATTCAAAGTGTTAATAAAGCGTTTCAAGTTTAGTTTTGAATAAAAAATGTATTGTATGAAAATATTTTTTAACATATTCAATGTGTTTCAAGTTTACAATTTTCTAGTTTTATAGGATTTTAAATTCATATACTTTTATAAAATTTATAATTTATTTTGTAATACAAATTTTATATAATAATAATTTTTTATTAAATTTTTATAATTTTATAGTTTTACTCATTTATAAATTTATTCACTTTTATAAATTATATAGTATATCATATTTATATATTTAGTTTAAATATAAAATTTTAATAATTATTTATACTTTTATAGTTTTCTATATTTATAAATTAATATAAAATTATAGTTTTATTCTTTATAAATTGTTATACTTTTATACTTTCTTAAATTTCAATTTTATATATTATAATTTTATACTTTAAAAAATTTATAAAACTACATACTTCCATAAATTTTGTATAGTTTTATAACTATATATACATTTATATAGTTTTATAAATTTATATACATTTATAAATTATGTATATTTATTTAAAATATATATTCTTTTATAAATTATATATAATTTTATACTTATATATATCTATCTATAATTTTATATACTGATATAAATATATATACATTTGTAATTTGTACGTTTACACCTGTATACATTTTTTAATTCATCAATAATAAAATACTTTTATACTTTCATAAATTTTATTTCTATAAATTATACTTCTTTATTTTTATAATTTTGTAATATGATTAATATTTTTTCAACAAATTCATTTGGATAATTGAGAGTTATTTTATTATATAGAATATTTTATGTTTTAAATCATAACAGATAGAAGTTGGGTGTATGCTTTTAATTGAGTGTTGAATGAGTTTCAAAATTAGCTCTTATTTTTTTTGGATTTCATGTTCAACAATGTATCTAAGGGGGGAATTATTCAATTCCTTTTTATAATTACATCACTAGACCAGGGTTTACTCATAAAGAAGTAAGTTACCATATCACTAGAGTTGGATTTAAAAACAACTATATGGTATGGCACCATAATAGAGAAACGATTCAATAACTAGAAAATATCAATAGACCTAAGAGGTGTGTTGTGAAAGATATGATATTTGATCAGTTTTATTTTCTTTAACAATCTGATTATGAACTTAATGATTGGAAATTCAATGTTAGTGTTGAAAATATTTTTTAAAAATATAATATTTTTTTATTTTTGAAACAGTTATTATATTCAACAGTCATATGTTCTATTATGAAATTTGTTTTCAATTAATATACCTTTTATTTTTTATATATATTTCAATTATTACATTCAATAGGTGTATTTTCATTGGTTTTTTTAATGTAAATGTGATTTTAAGGGTAAATGATTGGTTTTAAAGTTAATAAATTGGAGTTCTATGATATTTCAGAATGAGGATGATATTTTGGATTTCAATAATGATCTAAATAAATGATCTTTTAAATTTAAAATTGACTTTAAAATGGATTTTTGTGATTTGAAATCAGAGTGAATAGCTTAATTGGGGTTTTTATAATGTAGCATGCTCTATCAATGGATGATTGGTATATATATTTATAAATGAAGACATGTGTTATGAAAAATGGTGCTATCTATATTTATATGATCTTATCAACTTTAAGAGACCTCCTAGATACAATGAATCTCACATTCTGCATAATATAGATTGATAATAACATAATGGCAAGGGAATTTCACTAACTTTATCCAAACCATTGGATATCCATCATGAACTCACCCTTTCACAAGGAGAATTAATGTTTAACCCCATTGAAACTCCTAAACCTACTTTTCATCCAATATAATGTGCATTGTTAAAATTAGGGGAGTCCTCCACAACAACTTATTCTCTTCGATTTGGTGTTAGCTTTTACGGGGATGAGCCTTAGGCAACAAAATGAAATAATAACTATTATCCTCATCAGCTTCATATCATGAATAGTTATTATTACATTTTGTTTCTTGAGACTCATCCCCCTTCTCTCCTAGGCATGCACCTGTGTTTCTTGAACTAATCCGAGTAGTAGTCATCCCATACTAGGTACCAGTGAACATTTTTGATGAATTCAGAGGATAACACCTACCACTAGTGGAGTAATTTTTTCCTTAAATTCAATTACCAATTTCCTTTAAAGAATGATGAAATTATTTTAAACATTCAAATGTTAGGTTCTCCTTATTAAAATTATTATTTTTGTGTATTTATTTATTTTGTTAAAGATTAATATTTCTGAATCAAATAGGATGGATACAAATAGAAAATGGATTAATTCCAATCATATGAAAAAAGAGTATGAATATGGGCTGAAAGAGTTCATCAAGTTTGAAAAATATCATGCATGTGAACCTTCTCAAATATTTTGTTCATGTTTATGCTATTATTTTTCAAGACTAACTAGTATATAAGAGTTAGAAGAACAATTGATCTTTCATGGAATATATTGAAGCTATATTTTTTTGAATAAATATAGGAAAACAGAGAATGTAGCTAATAACAAGGATAAAACTGTATTTTATGGATCATATGATATGATTAAAAGTATGGACAATGAAGAAGACCATATCAAGGATGTGATTATAGGTGTGAATTATGATGATGATCATATATAGGAAATGAAAATGATAGTTCAATATGAACTTCATGATTGTCCCAAATTGTTTGAGAAGTTAAATAGTTTTGAAAAGATGACATTGTATGTTGGTTTCACTAAATATGCATCATTTTCAATCGTACTGAAGCTACATAATTTAAAATATGGAAACTAATAGAGTGATTATAGTTTTACTGAACTACTTTTTCCCTTGAATGATATGATCCCAGAAGATAATGAGCTTCCAAGATGAAAATATTACGCTAAATGGATGCCATGTTTGATGGGTATGCTCTCTGAAAGAATACATGCCTATCCAAATGAATAAATGTTGTTTTAGAAGGACCATAAATAACTTAAATAATTCCCAATGTTTGGTCCTTCTTGATACAATAAAGATTAATCGGGTCCTACAAAAGTTTTATGGTACTTTCCAATCATTCCAAGGTTTAGGCGCCTATATGAAAGAGAGTCGAATTCAAGTTAATTGATGTGGCATGCATATATGAAAAATAAAGACGAGAAACTTCATCACCCCATAGAATATCCTTAGTGGAAGAGAATTGATCCTGAGTATCATGAATTTTGAAATGAACTGAGAAACCTTCATCTTACGCTGTATATAGATGGTGTTAATCCTTTTAGTTTTGAATAAAACACTCACAATATATGACCAATTATGTTGGTTAATTATTACTTGACATTGCGGTTATGCATGAAATGAAAATACAATATATTATCTATGGTTATATCAAGACCAAAACAACTAGGTAATGATATTTATGTTTATTTTTTTCCATTGATCAATGATTTACAATTATTGTGGGATTCATGTGTTATATTTTATGGTGATTATAAAAATAAAGATTTCACATTGAGAGAAATGTTGTATGAGATGATAAATGAATTTCATTATTATGGAAATTTTTTAGGATATAAAATTAACAGAACGAATGGGTGTCTAATTTGTAAAAAAGGTACACCATCAATTTGGTCAAAACATTCATCGAAGACTATATTTTTTAGACATCGCATATTTCTACCCTAGTGGAATGAGTAACGATCTTGGACAAAATCATTTTATTGGAGTTCAGAAGAACATACAATACCATATCCACTCACTAGTGATCAATTATTTGTGAAATTAAAATATATGAACACTACTTTTGGTAAACATTTTCCAAAAAACATTATGAAAACAAGTTTAAAAAATAGATTAGTTTATTTTAAATTACTATACTGGAATGTTCTGTATGTTAGAAAATTTCTTAATGTTATTCATGTTGAAAACAAATGTATATGATAGTGTCATTATAACACTACTAAATGCACATGAAAAAAGGATTTAATTAAGTCTAGGTTTGACATGATTCACATGGGAATATGGGAAGAGTTGGTATCCGTGAAGGGTGAAAAACTTAATTTTCTTACTCCAACTACTTGAACTCTTTCCAGAAAAGAGATATATCAGTTTTGAAAAATCTTAAATGATGTAAAGGTTCTAGAGGGGTTTTCATCTAATACCAACAATATCATTTAAATGAATAATTTAATATTAAAGGGTCTAAAATCACATGACTATAATGTTTTGATGTAAGATCTAATGCCAGTAGCATTACATTTTTTTTCAAGAATGTCAATCATACATTAGCTTATTTCTATTTTTTTTCAAAATTATATGTAGCAAAATTATAGACAAGATGAAATTTAGAACTATGAAAAAATAAATTGTCATCATATTATGTGAATTGGAAATATTCTTCCTACCAACATTATTTGATACGATGGTTCACTTGATGGTTCAATTAGCGAGAGAGATTCGACTATATAGTCCTATACATTATAGAAAGATATACCCCATTGAATGGTATATGAATATTTTTATAGATTATGTTAAAAATAAAATTACACTAGATGGTTTTATTGTAGAGTGATATATTGTTAAGGAATTCATTGAATTCTACCCTGACTATGTGTCTGTTGTGGAAAGAATTGGTAACCAAAATCTCATCAAAATGGTCGACTTGTGGGTGAAGGAATTTTTGGAATATTTATTGCTGATATTTCCAAACTAGTATCAATGTATCGCTGAGAGGGGGAGGTGGTGAATTAGTGATATATTTTCCATTCATGTATCCTTCCTTCTGAAACAACCCCTACCTCCTGTTAAAGATTTATCATATTATTGAAAACAAAAAAAATCACGCATCTATAGGGACACAAGTATTTATAAATTTTACTACTCAAAAAGAGTAGCTACATCCTTGGCATGGTTTTGAAATAATATAATACCCCAAAATACCTTAGAAAACAATCCTTTTTCATGGATACAACAAGTTGGATATACCCTTACACTTGTGTGGAACTATTATCAATAAAATAGTGGACGTGCTTATTCTAGCACAAAATATGTAATACAATTTTGGGTAAAAAGTATTGAAACTTTCACCAGTTAGTTCCAAACATGTTACTGTTCCTCATTATCAAATTTCACTTTTAATAATTATCAAAACAATTCTTCACTTTCCTACCAATTAATAAATAGGAACTTATTCGTACAAACTCTGAGTTTGATGGCTCAGAATAATTTTTTTGTATAATTTATTTTTTTCTAAATATAAATTTTCCAAAATACTACTAAAACAATTCTCTAATAATTCTATCTTAGTCTATAAATCTTATTCTAATTGCTCTGTCTGATCTGAGAAACTATGACCACTAACTTTGTTATGTCCGGAAAAAAATTTCAGGTAAACTTTGACCAAATCAATAATACTTTAGAAATTTTATCTCTTCATCTACATATGAAAAATGTTCTAATCTGTTAGAAAGTAAAATGTACTCTCTTCCTTTTATAGGTGTTCCAAAAGTGGAATAGGTGGGAAACTGAAAAGTTTTACAATTTAACCAAATTTATGAAAACTTGAATTTCCCCTTCATTTAGCCTCAATATTTTCCTTAGTCAATGTTTGTAAACTATTTTAAAATCTTCTCAAAACATCTCTAATCTTTTCAATGATTCAGTATTCTTTATACTTTCTAACTATTATTTAGTCTGATTCCAATTATCATTCTGATTTATTCATTACGATGAAGAAAAATGTAAGATAACTAATTCTTCATTACATTACTCCATACAAATTGAAAGTCATAAAATAATGAAACTATTATCCCATAATCCTCATATAAACTTCTAAATTTTCCTACACTTCCTCGTCAAGACATTAGATCTAGTTACAAACTCCCTTGACAATAATTTTTCAATATTTCAACTTTTCTTCAATTGTTCACAACTTCTTCTGATAACATCCAATGAAGTACAACATTCGATGGATCAATCTATTTCTTAATATGATGGATCGATGTCAAATCTAGTTTGATGACTCTTGATCCACTTGATAAAAACAATGAATACTTTTTTTCTTTTTCTCTTGACCCAAAAGAATAAAAATAATCAGATCTTCTTTCACTCTTGACGTAATATTAATACAATTCAACCAGATGTAAATGGTTGACTACATTGTTGATCTTCATCTAGTTATTCAGTCTATAAATTTCTTATATGAATTTTTCCCAACAAACTCTAATTTATTATCTATATCCAAAAAATTTTCTTCTTCTAATTGATTGATGGCATACCGCATCTAATATACTCGTATGAGTAAAAACTTCTTTCCTTTCATGATTATAGTGATAAAAAACTTCCAAAATTCACCAAATTATTTCTCTGATGATTTGTATCTTTTGGATTATTGTTATGATTGAAACCCATCATCTTCATCCTCTAAATTTTGAAACAAAACATCCCATCCTTTAAATAGTTTTGTATCTGGTGATCTCACACCGATAGACTGAGATCAGAAAACATTGACTTTAAAGACTTTCTTCTTTCACAAACTTCTTCTTATAATTATGACTTCATCATAACTTTGAGAACATGTTGGATCAACATATAATTTTCTAAATTACATTTAAAATTATTATAACTTCTCATCCTTCCTACACTTCCTTCTCTCAAATCAAACCTCAAACAGATTGGCATCACTTGTTCTCCCCCTTTCCTTCATAAGTCTTTCATCACAATTTTCTCATAAAACATATGATTTTTGAGAACTCTAAGACCAGTAATGAACCATAGTATTTATTATAGATAATTTCAAGACTTCTATACTTTCTCATAATTATAAAAAATTTATTTATGGACACATTTGAGTCTAAAAAACAACTTCTTTCACAAAACGTATTCAAACAGAAAACTAAAAGAAATGAACTTTCTTATGAAAAGTGTGTCCAATTATCTGGTTACGATTCATCCTTATGTCCCTATAATTTGACCACCAAATCTTATAATGTGATTTCATTTATTTTTCTTGACAACAAAAGACAACACAATGAAAAAAAACAGCAAAAACTTCTTTCAGATCCCAAAAAAACTTCCACCCAAATTGGTCCCAACAATCTCCCCCTTTAGATTTTGTTTTCAACCAATGTTCATAAATCACTGAACTTTGTAAACTAAAGATACAGATTAATTTTCAACAATTATAAGCCTATGTGAGATAACTCATTATTGAGAACCATAATAATTGACAACAAAACCATGTTGTCCAAAATTAGTGACACATGAAACATCATCAACATTCAAAACTACTTTGACATTAAATTATCATTATTTCTTAAACTTTCCTGAAAATTCATGTTTCATACACACATCAATAAATTATCATAAAATCTTACACACTTATATACTGAATTCACATATATCCATAACACCCCCTATATACACGGTTCTTTAAAAGGATTAGCACATATCAATTGATAGATTTATGAAACAATTATCCCCCTTGAAAACACTACCCAAAAACCATATTCTAGAGGGTACAAAAACACATACCTAATCTTTTAATAGAAATAGGTTGGATTCCCATGTTCAAACTCAATTTTAAAAATGATTTCATCAGTAAAGGTTTTGTGAATATGTTAGTAACTTTTTCTATGTATGAAGATACTCCATAATCAATTCATTCTTCTCCATATGCTCTTTGATGAAATTATATGTGACATAAATATGTTTTGAATGAGAATGTTGTATTGGGTTTTTTAAGGTTGATGGAATTATGATTATCAAAACCCAAGAGAAAGGGTAACTTTACATCAACAAGTAAGTATTATAACTGAATCTTCATCTATATAAGTTCGGTAGTAGATAAAATAGAAACAACATACTTATATTTAGTCATGCTAAGAGTTACTCAATTTTATTTCTTAGTATGCCAACTAACACAATCTTTCCCCAAAAATAAAACTCCACGTGATGTGGATATTCTATCATCAAAACATTCTACCCAATCAAAATTTGTATAACCAAACAAATCAATACTTTTGGAGCTATCATAACTGATTAAAAAATCTATTATTCCATTAATATATCAAATAATTCTTTTTTACATCCAATAGATGTGATTATTTTGGTCCACTTTGGAATCTTGCACATAAGGTAACAACATAAACAATGTCTGGTCTTGAGGTAGTCAGATACAAAAAACTTCCAATTATCTTCCAAAACTATTTGGAGTCAACTTTCTTACCTTATCAATATTTATTCAACTTGGTTCCCACTGAAATTAGTGTTGAAAAAAGTTTAACATTTTCAATACCAAACTTATTAATAAGTTCCTTAGCATAATTTTATTGAGAAAGAAATATGTGTTTCTTATTTTGTGAGATTTATAACCCAAGAAAGTATTTCATTTCACCCAGAATGGACATTTTAAACAACTCTTTCATATCTTCAGAAAACCTTTCAAAATATCTTTGATCATTCCCAAAAAATATTATATCATCAATATATAAAATTAAAATGAGGTAAATCTCTTAAATTTATTTTCTGTATAGATTATTATTGACCCTTCATTTCTTAAAATTCATATTTCTTAGACAAGTATCCAATTTGTAATACTATGACATCAGATCATGATTTATCCCATACAAGGATTTATTCAGCTTGAAAACATAATTTTCATCCTTCCCAATAAAAAATACACATGTTGGTTTGATAAAAAATTCTTCATCAAGTTATCCATTAAAAAATGACAACTTCACATCCATCTAAAATATTTTATAACTTAATTGTCCAAAAATAGAAATAAATATTCAAATTTTTTATAACCTTTCCACTGGAGAAAAATTATCATAAAAATAAATTCCTTCAATCTATGATTAACCTTTTCACACTATTCTTTCTTTGTTTCATATCACTCCACCATCTCCATTCAGCTTTTTCTGAAAAAACCCACTTTGTACCAATTTTTTTTTTGTTATTTGGTTTAGGGATGAGTTCCCAAGTATCATTCTTTTCAATTTGATCTAACTCTTCATTCATATCCTAAATCTATTCTAGATACTAAAAATCCTCATTCACATATTTTGGCTCACTATTTAAATATATAAAAGTATGTGTAATAACTTTTTAAGTTCTTCTTGTTTGGAACTTTTTATATTGATCACCAATTATGTTTGGTGCTTCCACATTCCTCCTTATTCGAGGATGATATTTTTGAGATTCTTTCTCATCAATATAAATCATTGAGTATAATTCTACTTCTTATGTAGGATTACAATTTTTTTCATCCTTATCAGAACTCTTAATAGAAATTATTTCATCCTACTCATCTTCCTTATTTTCACAAGTTTGTTTATAATCTTCCTCATCTTTTTCAATAACTTTCAAAAAAATAGAGTCAACTAATATTCATGTCTCTTTGTTGAAACATATATATCCTATTACATTATGATAATAATCAATAAATATTCTATCTTCACCTCCTTGATATAAATTTCCATGTTTTCCACCTTTTTATCTATGATACAGTGGTTCCCAAAAACTCTAATGTATTTTAAAAATGGATTTTTTCCTAAAACATTTCATAAGGGGTCATATCAAAACTTTTCCTACAGAAACATCCATTTTGTATATAAAATTATATACTCATGGATTGCCTTTAAAAGTAACGAGAGAGACCATGTTAAATTATAATATTTCTCCCCATTTAAACCAAACTTATATCCTTTGAGAAAAATCATTTTGTTGTTGTGTGTATGGTGTACTAAACTCATACTGAATTTCATATTTTTCAAGATAAATTTTGATCTCTTAATTATTATATTCACCAAAATTATCCATACTCAACTTATTCACAGAATTCTCACATTCCTTCATATCACTTCTCGTAAAGCTTTTAAACATCATTAGAGATTCTAAATTATGTTTCAAATATATAACACAAGTAATGTGAGTAAAATAATCAATAAAATTAATGAAGTACTTATCTCTATGAGTTGATTATTTTATCATTGGCCTAAAAATATCAGAATGAATAAGTTATAGGGGTTATGTTGAACTAATATCAACTTTCTTAAGAACAATGTTTGTAATCTTCCCTTTCTGACAGATTATACAACATCAATCTATTCTTCTTTACATATAAGGAATACCACATACACTATCTTGCCTTGATAAGTTGATCATGTTATTCTAACATATATGTCCCAAACTTTTATTCCACAACCAATTTTCTTCCATCATGATTAAGTAACATGAGTTCTATACTTCACCAACTTGAAAAAAATTAACTTTTTTATGTTGACCTCTAGTAATAACTTTTCCATCTTCCTCTCTTTTCATAACAAAACTATCCATTATAAAAACTACTTTATTGTCTTCATAAAAAAGTTTTTAAACACTCAATAGATTGTCTTTTAACACATCAACAAATAAATCCTTCTTATATTTCAACTTTTGTTCCCCAATAATAAAGGATCCAACACATTTAATTCTTTGGGATCCATTATTTACAAATTTCACAGTTCCTTCTTGGAAATATTTTACATTCATCAATAACATTAAGTCTATTTTTATATGATAAGAACACCCAATATAGAAGATCCATGATCATTCCCCTTTTGAATCCTTGAGATTAGTTTCTACAACAAGAGATTTTTCTTTCCCTTTATCATTCTTCACATCCCGATTCTGAGAATTGTTATAAAACATTTATTGTGTCAGTAACAAAACAATTCATCATTTTGTAATGTTTCCAGGTTTTTCACATCTTTTATAAATAGTTTCTAAAAGTTGGAATCTATTTTCAACTTTCAAAAACATCCTTCTCAGATTTCATCAAACCATCCTTCTCATATTTCTTCCTTTTATAGGATTGAATCCCCCTCAATATATTCCTTATGTAATTAATTGAGTAGTCATAATATTTTTTATTAAACCAACACATATTTTCCATATGTCTGAATCTAAGACAATACCAATAGTACCCATAGAAAGAATACATTACTCTGTAACTTCCATAATGTCTGGATTTGTGAACATGTTTCTCAGAAACCTTCTTATCTTTCACATAACAAATTTATTGGTCACCAAACATTTTGTTATCACATGGTGTCTTCTTCTTCAAATCAGATTTCGTTCCATCCTTATTGGAATTAGAAATGGTAGAAACATATCCCAGTTCAAAAATTTTAAAAACTTATGACTTCTCCACTTTGTTGGTTTTGGCCACATATATGACTTTCCCAAATTTATTCTTCTTAGACACAAATTCAAATTTATTTTCAATATTTTAAAGTATTTTTTGATCTTTTTAAGGTTCAATATTTAGAAAACTTTAACCATATTCAGAGATAGAGTTATTGAAAATTGTAACTCTATTCTCATATTTAGAATGTTTTTGTTGGATAAGTTAAAAATCTTCTTCCTTTGACATAAAATAAAGATTAATATGTTCATTTCAATTCTTTTTATTTCCAAGAGACTTCTTTAGATAGTCAAATTCTTCAAGTAACTTAACTTTATCTTCATAAGTACATTCTTGAAGGATTTTTGTAGGACTTCCCTTCTTTAACTTCTTGATTTATTTTTCAAGTATTACAATATTTCGGATAAATTATTTCAATTATCTCTTTAGATGAAATTCAAGACCAATATCTTATTCTTCAAAACTACTACATCCAAAAACTTCATCATTAACAGTTGTAATGATTGTATTTTCTCTATCCAATTTAGTAAACGCTTTGGATTCATCTTCACTATCTTTATCTTCATCATCATTCGACAAAAATATTTTTCTTTTTGATTTAGAGTGCTTTTATCCTTTCCCTTTGAAAAGTATTTAGAATTATCACCTTGTTTCTTCCAAGACCTTCTATTCCTTATATCATATTTATTGCTATTCTCTTTATTCTTTCTTTGGGGAAATTCACATCAATGTGCCTAATGACTCCACATTCAAATAAATTCAAGGGAATTTTAACTTTATAATTTCGTGTACCACTTTTCAAATTTTTAGAAAACAAGGATAAAAATTCATTAAGATTGTTACATACCTCTTTTTGTTATTCAAATTTAGAAACTTCATCTTATTCAATAAACTTCTTATACTTTCCTTTCTTGGTATCCTTGAAGGAGATTTCTTAATAAAATTTTGTTTTGTCCTTTCATACCTTTCTCTCTTCTCATCTCATAAGTAATGAGAGTAGTATGAATATCATCCAAAGATAGAGTTTCAAGATCTCTATATTTCAGAGATGAAACTTTGGAATCAAATTTTTTAGGAAAAATTATGAAGATATTTTCAACAATAGTTTAGTCTTCTAAATTTTCACCAAGACATCCTATAGTGATTTCAATATCATTCACCCATGTAAAAAAGTCACCTACATATTTATACTCACCCATTTTTAGATCTTTAAAATTAATCTTCTAGATTTGTAACTTGTCTTTATTAACCATTATATTTCCTTCATAAACATTCTTCAACTTTCCCTAGATACCTTTGGAATTAGGAACTCTATTAAATCTTAGAAACCCACTTTCAGAAAGTGACGGGAGTAAATAATTCTTATCTCATCCATCATTCACAAGATTCTTCTTATCCATAGTTGTGAGAGGAAATTTTTCATCAAAAGAGTGAAATCTATATTTATATGCTTCCAAAAAATCATACCAAAGAGACATAAGATAGGGAAATATTCTATATTTCTAGATATGACAGTTCTTATCATTAAAGGCCAAAATCCCCTTACTATTCACAAAACTCAGATTCTCCATGATAACTTCTCTTCAAAAAATTAGAAAATAGTAAATTAAGGGAAACATTTCTCTGATAATAGTTGATATTTCCTAGCAAGGATCAATGTATCACTGAGAGGGGGAGGGGTTAATCATTGATATATTTTTCTTTTAAGTTTCCTATCTTTTGAAAAATGATTCACTTCCTGTTAAATATTTATCAATTTGTTGAAAATAAAACATTCATAGTTCCACATGAACAAAATTATTTACAAGGTTCACCACTCAACAAGAGTAGCTACATCCTTGGTATAGTTTGAAAATAACCCAATACTAAAAAATCTATAAGAAAAAAATCCTTTTGTGAGGATAAAACAAATAGAATATAACATTACACTTGTGTGGAAATATGTTCAATATAACAGTGCATGTATTTCTTTTAGTACAAAAGATGTAATACATGTTTGTGTAACAACTAATGAAACCTTAACCAGTAAATTCCAGACATGTTACTGTGCTACCTTATCTTCTTTAAATTTTGATAATTATCAAAAAAATTATTTATATTTCTATCTAGTAGTACTTAATAACTTATTCATAAAAACTATGAGTCTGATTATTCATTCTGATTTCTCAATCCATAAATATAACTCTTCCAAAATACTACTAAAACAATTTTAAACTGCTTCTCTCTTAGTCTAAAAATCTCATTCCAATTACTGAGTCTGATCTAAGAAAATTTGACCACTAACTTTCTTCTATCTATAAAAATTCATTAGGTAAACTATGTTTGGAAACTTATTCTCATTAAAAATTTAGAACTTCTTTCTCTTCATCCTCACATGAATAGTGTTATGATTCATTAAAAAGTAAAATGTACTCTCTTCCTTTTAAAGGTGTGCTAAAAGTGGAATTGGCGTGAAACTAAAAAGTTTCCCCCCTTAAAGAAATTTCAAGAAAATTAAATATAGCCTTCATTTAATCTCTATATTTTCCTTCTTTAGTGCTTCTCAAATTTTCTCAAATCTTCTTGAAACTTCTCGAATCTTCTCAAAGCTTCAGTCTGCTTCAAGATTTCTAACCATTATTCTGTTCGATTACAATTTTGATTCTGATTTCTTCACTACTATGAAGAGATATTTATGACAACATATTCTTCATTATGTTGCTCCATACCAACTGAAAGAAATAAAACATTGAAACTATTCTTCCATAAAAATTGTAGAAACTTCTAAATATTCCAATAATTCCTCAGTAACACTTCAACACCAGATTTGAACTCCCTTGAAAATATTGTTTCAACATTTCATCATTTATTAAATTGTTCACAACTTCCTAATATGGAATCCAATGAAGTACAACGTACGATGGATCATTCTCTATTTTAATCTGATGGATCAGTTTCAACTATATTCTGATGACTCTTGAACCACTTGATAAAATCAATCCACACTTTTTTCTTTTTCTCTTAACCCAAAAGAAGAAAAACAACCATATCTTCTTTTAATCTTGACCAAATTTTAATACAATTAAATTTGATGAAAATGGTAGACTACATTATTGATCTCCACCTGGTTGAAGGGTATCTAAATTTATTACATGAATCAGTCCCAACAGACTCCACTTTGTTATCTATATCCACAAAATTTCATTCCTCTGATTGATCGGTGGCATTCTACGTCCTATGTATCAGGGCTAATAGAAATGTATTCCCTTTCCTAATTATAGTGAAAAAAAATTTCTAGAATTCACCAATTTATTTCTATGATGATTTTCATCTTCTGTATTATCAGTCTAACTAAAAACCAACATATTTATCTTCTCACATTTCAAACAAAACATCCCAGCCTTCAAAAAATTATGAATCCTATGATCTCACTTTGATAGACTAAGACCAGAAAAAATTAACTTCAAAGCATTTCTTCATTCATGAAATCCTTCATGTAATCATGGATTCCTTGACTGTGAGAATATTTAGGATTGGAATAACATCTTATAAATTACTTTGGAAAGTGTTATAACTTCTCATCCTTCTAACACTTCTTTCCAATCAAACCTCAAACCAATTGGCATCAATCGTTCTCCCCATTTCCTTTATAAGTATTGCATTACAATTTTATCAGACAAATTTTGATTTATGAGAACTCTCAGATAAAAAATGAATCTTAAAATTTAGTATGGATACTTTCAAGACTCTGATACTTTCTCATACCGATCAAACCATTCTTTCCAGAAACCAGGTGAGTCTGAAAAACAACTTCGTTCACAAAAATTATTCAGAAC
This sequence comes from Viscum album, assembly GCA_963277665.1. Classification (NCBI taxonomy): domain Eukaryota; kingdom Viridiplantae; phylum Streptophyta; class Magnoliopsida; order Santalales; family Viscaceae; genus Viscum; species Viscum album. The sequence goes on along the minus strand of OY728134.1, from coordinate 1,155,933,800 downwards.
AGAAAACCAAAAAAAAGTAACTTTATTATGGAAAGTGCATCTGATTTTATGATTATGATTAATCATCATGTCCCTATCTTGTGATCACCAAATCTTACAAAGTTAGGTGATTTATTTTTCATGTAGAAAAATACAACACAATGCAAAAAATTCTGCACAAAACATATTTCAGCTTCCAAAAAACAACTTCCATCTAACTTGGTCCCAACAGTTATCACAATAAATATTATTGATTGGGAGCAGGACCACCATTAGATTTTTCATAATAGTTTAAAGGTTTAGTCATATGTTAAAACCCAAAAATAAATTATTATGCATTTAAATACATAAAGGGATTAAATCTATATATCAAATACACATAATCAATATTTTATAGGATTATTTCAAGACCATATTTTTAAGAAGTGAGATGAAAATCAGAATTAAATTTTAGAGAAAATTTTATGGCTAAGTAGGGAACCAAGTGTTCATATATTTTCTTATAATTATTATTTAATTAATGGTTATACATTCTAGAAAAAAGAAAATTATGAAGGTTGTTCCATTCAAAATATTGGAGTCACACGTGTGGATGAAGCTTTGCATGTATCTGGTACTAAGGATAGAAATCCAATTAATGTGATTTTTTTATACTTTTGCATCATAAAAAAATATGGTAGTTTGATTATAAAACATTCCAATTTTCAATTTTTTCAATGAAAGTGGGTTGATAATAAGAGTGCTTCTAAAATAGATGAATTGGGATTCTTGAAAGTGAATTTCAGTAAGGAAGGGTACAAAGGAAAACCGTTTATAATGGAATCACAAACAATGTAAGTATTTGTTGGAACCAAGTACTTTTCTAGTTGGAATCTGATAAAAAATTCTAGTTTGTGTTTTTTTTCAATAAACATTGGGTCGATTAGGGTGATTTCATGAAAATTTATCCTATAGTAGAATATTTCTATGATGTTTAATGTGATGTCATTTCCTAGGGTTTACCAAATTTTTGGACTCAAAATTTAGAGGATGGAGAAAGATTTGAGAAAGGTGGTTTTTTGGGATTATCTCATCTCAAATATGTTAAAGGCATGAGTTTCATGAATACTAGGTTTCGCAAAGGTTGAAATTGATGATGAAGTGAAGCATCATGAAAAATCATTATGAACAATGTGATGGGATGACGATAAATATTTTTTTCTATGAGAAGCTTCATAAATTCATGTTGGTGTGACGGTAAATCTAAAAAACATCAAGAATGTTCATGAATGGTTCAATTTTCACTAGAGATTTTAAAATTAAGGAGGTTCGTGTATTTTAATTTGGAGGTTCACAAAAAATCCATAGGGATATTGGAATCCTAGTGAAAGGTTTAACCTATAAATAAACAGTTACCCCACTTCATTTAATTGGTAAAGAATTAGGGAAAAGGATGAATCACTCTGATTTCATGAAGTCTAGGAGCTTCAAAAATATGGAATTATATGAGTTATTTATCATCATTAAAATACTGTTTAAGTATTTATTGATTCCAATACATTTTAGTTATGGTAGTTTCATGAAGTCAGGGAGTTTTTTGAGGAATTAGTGTTTCATAAAGGTAGTGAGCTTCATAAAGGTAGTTTTTTCCAAGAATCCAGTGTGCTCCATGAAGGATTTGAGATTCACAGAGGGTAGTATATTTATGAAGGATAGTTTCTTCATGAAAGTGTGTGGGTTTTTTAATGATAGCATTTCTTTAAAACATAAAGGTTGTTTAAAAAATGTTGAGATAATTTTAAAGAGTAGTGTTGACCATTTGGTTTCAGTGAACAATGATTTCATGTGAATTAACTCAGGACTAAAATTCAAGAAGAGTATCATACTAGTTAGGGAAAAATACATAAATCCAAATATAATTAAGTGAAATTTAAGTTATTAAACTAATTAAGACTTCACCCAAATTAGTGTGATAGGAGGATTCGATAGAAGTGTTCTAAGGGAGGCAGCATGTTATCCCTAAAATCTTATAAGGGAAATGTTCCTAGTACAAAGTGACTATTTCTAAACTTATGTATTCCACGACTAGTGAAGATTAATGAATTTTGATATGACCAACACACTATCAACACATGCTACATGGACTATCCCTTAGTGGTGAACCAAGTTAAACTTTTGTGTTGTCTCTCTATGTGTGAGTATTAAATAACTGCACAAATCCCTTAGACATGTTTTATAGGTTCCTACCAATGTTGGAAAATGATCTGATACTTTAAAATAAAAATTTGACACCCTGATTTACCCCTCCCCTCTCAAGGTGTTCTAGGATCCTACAAGTGGTATTAGAGTCAAGGTTCACCTATATTGGATTCCTTATAGTAAATATATTATCTGTTTAAGATTTAAGTTTATTTCCCAAGTCAATGATAAAGTACAGTTTTGATTAAGATTCAGTTATCTTTGAGAAGAAGTCTATATCCTATAAGACCATGATAAATAGGAAAAAGAATGAGAATATAATGTTGAATAAGTACCTCTTATCTAAATAAGAGGTAGTATCTGGTACTCCATCCATTTATAATAATCAAGATATATCAAGATTTGAATGTAAAGAGTAGGTGTCTTAGGTTTCCACCAAATGGAAGGACAACATTTATACATCATATAAATCAAAATATTCAAGTGGTTAGGAGGTATGAGTTATAACCTTTAAAAGTTATCCTCAAAATAAGGATGCTTTCACTAGTGGTTATGGTGATCAATCTATAACCTCACAAGAATTTTTAGTTGATAAATTAATAATTTTTTTGGATGATATTCTTGAAGAAATAACCTCTATTTTATGTGGATTCTTTCAATATATGCAGGTAGAGATCACCCAGCAGAAATGAGAAGCTGATGCTTTGGAAAAATGGATTTTAAGGAAAAATTCTTGAATATTTAAAGCTCTCTATACAGGTTGTATCCTTTGAAGAAACAGGGAGGTAACTTGAAATAATTTCTTCAAAATACCTCAAATTAGTTGAAGATCAATTGGGAGTCCAAAATAATCTTGAAGAAAAGATCCTTGCGCTTAAATAGAAGTTGAAAAATAGAACTAATGTGAAGGGTTTACAATTGGAAGAAATATCCAAGAAGATCAAGGAATTTGACTCTTTGATTCATAATAAATTTAGGCTATATGAAGTTGAATTTGATAGAATGAATAAGTCTTGTGAAGAAAATATGATTATGATTAAAGATAGAAAAATCATCCTTAAAATGAAATGTCAAGATTTGGAATCGTAGTTGGAAAATCTTGAGAATAAGTGTTTTGAGACTTCACAAAAGAAGGAAACAGTTGCTACAACTACCCAATGTTCACTAGAGGATTCTAAATTTTAAAGACCTCCAACATGTGATAAGAATATCATAACATCTTTTTATGATATATCTCAAGAAACTGAGAAGAAATTCAGTACCATCCATACAAACTTGTATTAATTATTCTAAACCTATTATGATGAATAGTGTAGGTTATAAGTCAAATAATGAAAAATTATGGATGAATAAAGGCGATAAGAAACCTACCATCATAAATATGGTGGATAGGAAAAAGAGTATGGAAGCTGGTTTCCTGTAAAGAGAATAATAAGTCATGATGAAGATCAAACAACCTTATATAGAAGATATAAGAAGATCATGGTTTTTTTGTCAATATTGGTGATGCAACATATGTTGGAATTGTGCATTATATTTTTGGTACAATACTTTAAATAAAAAATCAAAAAGGAATCCCATTTCATGGGAGAGGAATCTAGAGAATAATAAGCAACATCCATAGGTCTAGCAGAATTTATATACTACAAATAGATTTTGGAGGCTTGATAAAAATATATGATGCATTCAATGAACGTGTACACAAGTTTGGTACATATTTATCTCAATATGCATTCAAAGTTTATAAGAAAACAATACCATAAAATATGACTAAGTATAATAAGATACCTTGGGAAGAAATCAGAATAATAATGTAAACAAAAAATTTACCAAGAAGATATCAAGTAACGAAGCTGAGAAGACCCTAGATTCTAAATCTAATAAGTTTAAGGGTATTTTATAAAATGAATTACCTATAGGGTTAACACTCAGAAGAACCCACACGGAAGATCCAAACTCGTTGCAATAATTCCCAATGACATGTTTGTTATTTGGAAAAAATATTAGGAATGAATGAGGAAACTTTAATATTTATATGATAAGGAAGTTGAAAAAGAAAAATAAAATATTCCACATGTTGAATAAAATGTGCATGAGAGTTTGAAAAAAAACGAAACTTTTCTATTAAAGAATTTATGTGTCAAAGATGCAATAAATTAGGTCACATTGCAAAATTTTATTTAACATTACTACTAGAACAAGAATAATTCCTTAATAGGAGTAAGAAAGTATCATCCATAAAGGATGTTAAGAAGAAAATTTCTCCACACAAATTAGAATAGAATGTGAATATATCCATGCTACCACAACTTATATCAGAATATATTTTCATATGTGCAAGAATGAATTCAAGAGAAAATATAGAAACTTGGTTGAGAAGATCATCTCAACCATGGTGTTCATATTGATGAAGATGAAAGTGCATCATGAATAATCACATGACCATTCTTCACACTTGGCGGGAGGGAAATGTAGTGGTGGAATTTCTAGCACCAAAGACATCTCATCTAGATTTACTAATTATCTTTTATAGTGTTGGATCATTTCCACCTTAGGGTACAAAATTTGGGTAGATTCTCATAGGTTACATTAATTTAAACCCCCTTAATAGTATTTTTCCAGGCTCCCCTACCTTATTTATTTTAATAAATAAAAAATCTTTGTTGTCCAAGCAAGAAGGATCTACCTTATTCCCTTAATATTTGGTTTTTTATATTTTTGCTTATAATGAAAGGAATTAAAATGTTATGTAAGTTATCAAGGGGAGAACCTGAGAAGTTGTGAGGGATGACATTTTTCTATATCCAAGTTGATGAATTCAAAATCTTTGAATGATTCCTCAATTTGGTATTCAAATAAAAAAATGATGGTTGATCATTCTTGATGAAGTTGAAAAATGTTTTATTCTGGACAACTAGGATAAAGAAGATACCATCTTGGCTTGATCTTATTTTTGGTATCCTAGAGAACATGTTTTCAAGAAGATTAACCTTAGTGAAGTTTTGAAAGTTGTTCAATTTGGATAGTCATAAGTTGATGATCCATTCTGGTGTATTCTCGATACTGAAATTTCTTTAAATCCATTCCTCATGAGATCCACCATTATGATGATTATGAGAAGTGTTTCCCTTGAGGGGGAGACAAATGAATAATGATGAAGAAACTTCTAGAATCATTATTTCAATTGTTATCAAACATAATTATTCTAGAAATTTCTTGAATATCATGTAATTGGTAAAGGAGTTTTTGGTTGATTATCCTTAAAAGTTTCATATCATATTTAGTATCTTCATCAAACAATGAAAGTGAATGGAACTTGAAGATAAGTATATGTGTTCTAATTTTATGAGGTATCATTATTAGTGGACAAGGGATGGATTCAGATGTTGAAATAGTATAAGGGATGAAAAATATTCATGGCTCACACAAATAAGATAATCCAGTTGAATAATAAGAAGAGGAAACCATTAATGAAGAAAATTAATTAGAACCTCATAGAAGGATCTCTATAGTATGATGAAGGAACCCTGATCAAGGTTTTATCAACTAAATTCCTATATGAAAATGTTTTAATTTAAAATAGGAGGTAGATATCAGTGGTTCAAATGAAGTTTTATTCCTTCATCTATTAGAAAAAATATGAAAATGAGCTTCTTAAGAAATTAAACATCCATGACTCCAAACTAATGTCAACTCTGATTTCTATTGGGAAAAACATGAAAAGTGTGAGGATGGGACATCTATGGATCCCACCTTATAAATGAGATTCATTTGGAGCATATTATACTTGACTGTGACATGGCCAGATATCATGTTTAAAAAATTCTTATAAGATTTCTTTCAAAGTAATCCAAAGGAAGAGCATTTAGAATCAGCTAAAGGAATCATAAGGTATATTCAAGGTACTCGAAATTTTAGATTATACTTTGTAGAAGGATAAGATAATGAATTATTAGCATTTTCTGATGCTGGTTGGGATAGAGACATAGTGGATAGAAATTCCACTAATGGTGGTTATTTTTACATTAGAAACAAATATGTTGGGTAGTTGAGAAAGAAATAAGAAATCAGTTCTCTTAGTATAGATTAAACAGAGTATATCTCAGCTACATAGTCTTTTACTCAGCTATTGTGGATAAAGAAACAATTAACTGATATTGGTGATGAGGTGAAATAGATGATGGTGATTCACTGTGACAACCAGAGCACAATATATCTTATGAAGAACCGCGTTCTGCACTCTTTTACCAAACATATTGAGATTAGATATCACTTCATTAAAGAAATAGTTGAACACTGTGTGATTAAAATGAATCATGTTGGAGCTAATGATCAAGTGGATGATGTTATGACTAAGAATTTGGTGGCACAAATGTTCAAGGAACATATGTCTATCCTCAGTGTTTAGCCACCTCCCAATGCATGATGAGGTTACAGATAGTCCCCTATCCCCATTTTTGTTATTTTTTTTAATTTTTTTATGGAAGTGATGTAGGTTAATGAGGGATAGATGATCAAGGGGGAGTTTTTTTAGCTCTAAAAGTACAAATACATGTTATTATGGTTTATTTCCAATGTGGTAGGATGGATTAATTCAATGTTATAAAGGTTTTTTGGTTGTAGGATTTTGAAAAACCATGCAATGCTTCTGTTAAACGGTGAGAATTAGGTGTTATGAGAAAACAATTCATATTTCTCATAGCTTAGCTTAGAAATATTTAAGCATTCCAAAACATGAGAACCCAATTCATGCTTTCTCTCTTGTTTTCTATACCGATATTTTCTCATATAGACTTAGAGTGTTTGATGAGTTGTTTCTTTCCATTCATGTTTTCATTCAAGCTTGGTGCTTTATTGAATTTATATAACATATTTCCAAAAAACCAAAGGGGAGATTATTGGAACAAAGGCTTTCCATAGATGGTGTCTAGTAACAAAGTCTAGTTTTTTTTATTATTTTCAATCCACACTAGGATGATCAGGGAGTTTTCAAGGTAAGTGATATTATAGTACAAGATGGACATAGTTTTGAAGTTGGTTTCATTTCACAGTGTTTTCTAAATTTTTGGGCTCAAAATTAGAAGGATGGGTAATGCTTCATGAAATGTGGTTTTCTAGGATTGTATCATCTTAAATATAGTAAAGAAATAAGTTTTTTGAAGATTGGGTTTCATGAAGGTTGAGATTCGTGAAGTAGTAGAGCATCATGAACAAAAATCATGAATGAAATGATGGGATGATGGTAAATATTTGAGACTATTATAATCTTCATGAATGTACGATGGTATGAAAGTAAATCTATGTGACTATGAGAATGTTTGTGACAGGTTAATTTTCACTAGATCCCCATGAATGAATGAGATTTGTGAATATGAATTTGGAGGTTCATCAAAAATCACACAGCTTGGGATCTTTGTGAATGTCTAAACCTCTAAAAAGGTGGATACCCCCACTTTATTTAATATGAATATAATTACATAAAATGGTGAGTTGCTCTGATTTTTCAAGGGATGTGAGATTCGTGAATATTGAACTCTATGTGACCTTAAACATCTTGAAAATACAGGCTATTTCTTGACTGATACCAATGCTTATGAGTTATGGTAGTTTAGAAAGGCATGGGATTTTTTTAAATACTTAGTGTTCCACAAATGTAGTGAGATTCATGAAGGCAGTTTGTTCTCCAAAGGCAGTGACCTTTACAAAGTCAGTGTGCTTAGTGAATGTTGGGAGCTTCACGAAGGGTGGTAGATTCATGAAGGCTAGTTACTTTGAAAAAGTGTATGGGTTTTTGAATGTTGGTATTTATTTGAAATGTAGAAAAGGTTTCAAAAAGGTTGAGAGCTTCGTGAATAGTAGTGTTGGAACACTGCTTTCAAGTGCATCAACACAGTACAACTATGAAATTAGTGTCTCATGCTAGTAAAGGAAAAATACTTGAATTCCAATATACTGAGGTGACATTTATGTTGTTAAACTGAGTAAGACTTTACCCAAAGTAGTGATCCAGGTGGATTAGATGAAAGTGTTCTGAGGGAGGTAATGTTCTATCTCTAAAATATTGTAAGGGATGTGTTCCAAGCATAGAGTGACTGTGTCTGAACTTCTATATTCCAAAACTAGTGAAGGTTATTGTATTTTTTAATGATAGGAACACTATTAGTGTGTTCTCCTTATACTAGCCCTTAGTGTTGAACCAAGTAAAACTAATATGTTTTCACTCTTCATATGAATATTAAATAACTCCACGAATCTATAAGTCATGTTTTATATGTTCCTACTAACATGGGAACAAGATCCAGTACTTTTGAAGAAATATTTTACACCCTAGTTCACCCTCCCCTCATAGGGTGTTTTGGGGTCCTAAAGTATTTTATGTTCTAGATCCCACAATCCAAATGTGGTCAATTATTCTGTTATCTACCAAAACCACTAAAGGGTCAGATGAATATTCAACTGAGGATAGCCCTTTCATTGGTATGTTAAAATCATTTCATAGTAGTCCTAATGTAGATAGGGTATTGTATTTTATATAAGACCATAATTAATTTATTTAGATAATCAATAGAGGCGTCAAATCCCTTCAACCTTTAAAAAAAGAGTTCAATAATCATGTTATTTTTTTTGAAATGTATACTATGTTACCTGATGTTATTATATTTTTACAATTATATTCATGCAATATAAATTAAATCTTGAACCAATTTTCTATATAATGATTTATTCATGTTCTGATTCTCCCAATACTGAGGAACAATGGGTTTCTCAACTTGATTTTGTTCCCAGTATATAGGAACAACGATCTGCTGAACATACCTATGATACCAACCCAAAGGAACAACATAATAAAAATGTTGAAATTGAGAAAATGGTAGATGATAAATAACTGATGTCTCTAAAAAAGGGGCGTTGTATCGTGGTGATCTTAGTAAAAACTATTTAGGTGAAAATCAAAGGCATCAAATTTGAGGTCGAATAGAATGCATATGACCAAACTGTTAAACCCAATAAGGCCATATTCATTAGTTTCATTGGGCTCATCACTCAATATTGCATGTTGATTGATGTAGCTTCATTGAACTATGTTGTTCCCATGCTTAAGACACTAATTTGAAAAGATATTAGGGTAACATTATGATATCCTTTAATTCTTTACTAAAAAAATAAAATAATAAAACATTGAATTACTCTTCATTATCCTTTGAAGAGTGAATTTGTAGTGTATGAATCCCACAAGAAATTTTTATTAATGCTTGTTAGAAAGGATACTAGAGTATTTATTACAATTCGTAATAAATATCTTCTCAAATACGTGGAAGGGAATATAAACACACACCCATCACATATGTATGCACACCTAATAAGACAAGAAGAATGGGATATGTTTACTGGCCATCGTGAGGAGATATATTTTCCATTACATTATGAATAGTAATACATTGTTTGGAAATACATGTATTAATCACATTGATTAATACTTTTTAATTTATTAAACAACAAATTAGTGTTGAAAATAAGGAACTTGAACCAAAACAATGTACCCCAATCGTGAACCAAGAATGGGGTATGCTTCACTTTAAAAAAAATCGGTACATATTTTAAATCTACCATAATAATTTTATGTGACATGAAACAACAAAATAATTGTGTTCCTATGTTTATATGTACATTGATTAATCAAAATCCAAATCCATTTCCATCCCACATAATTTTTTGAGGCACATGTAAATAAATATGGGGTACTAATATATAAAAACACACAAAAATTGTGGGAATCATGTGTAAGTATGACATAATAAATCTTTGTTTTTAGTTAAATAATAATGATTACTTATTGTTCTATATTCTCTATCTGAATTAGACATAGTAATCATCAACATCTGTATCAGATGAACACCTTCTATCAGTGGCCTTGAAGTATCCAAAACAGTATGGTTGTGTTAGAGGTTCATGTTTTGGGGTCACACCCCAAACATATTTTGAGAAAATAAAAGAACAGGGGGATAAAGATAAAAAATGGATGAGATAAAGAAATGATAATATTAACTTGAAAAAATATCATTAGAAGTCTAAGTTTCTATAAAATGTTATAGGGAGGAAGCCAAGAGAAGAAACAACCCAATAAAAACCATTGCATGAAGACCCCACCAGATTTCAGGTTATCCATTCCTCTCAAAGAGATGTCTTAGATGAGATAATAAATATTCTCATAATCATTTCTATTAAATTGGAATCAAGAATAAACTGACACCTTCCCTTTATTTATATTAAATTGGGTGAAAATGAATGTGATTTATATCTATAAACACCCACCCATCGCCTTGTTGTGAGGGATACAATGTTCAATATCCAAGAAGACACTCTATACAACAGACAATTTAAAATAGGTCATGTGAGAGTGGGTACTATTGTATCTAATGAGATGAGTGCTGAACTACCTGTTCTACTTGACGAGGCAGATATTCATATAGTTGAGTAAGTTATTGGAATATTCATAACATGGCCATCAGATCTTATAACAAAACATTTTTAAAAGGAGGTATTCATTTCCAATTAACTTTTCTAGTTAAACCTGTAATAATTAATAAAAAAGGTCAGAACCGATGAATGTTATTATATAAAAACAAAGTGAAGGGGTGAAATAAAATTTTGAATCAAAGTGATCTAAAGGATAAATCGAACAATAAAAAAGAACCTCACAAAGAACCTTTAACCCACCCATTTAATATCCTCATTTACTAACATTGAAGGTTCATGCAGATAAAAGGTTACAAAGTGGTAGTAATCATAGAGTATATTTTGAAGAATAAATATGTAGAGAGTTCATTTCATATGTCATTTCTCTTGAGAATGTTTCTGAAATCCTCAAGTACGAATGACTAAGAGTATTAATTTTAAATTTTTAAATGAGTTTCGTTTTCATGATTTGTTTTTCCAATAGATGATCTACTATATTAATTATGACTATATACAATTAATATTTTTGAGGGTGTCCATATCAATAAAATTTGAATGGAAAACCCTCTGAACATAAATATGGACTCATTAGTCCTCACATCACTTCTATAGACAAAACTAAAATGGAATCAACTCAAATTGATGAAATAATGGAAAAAGTGGCCACAACATTTAAAAGAAAACTTATAGTTAATAGAATCTTCTTATTACCAATTACATGGGGCTAAAACTCATTAGTTCAATCATAAAAAATATATTTTCATTACATTCATAGATTATTCAATTTTTATTTTTTAGGAAGCATTGGGTACTCATTGGGGTCAATTTGGATACATTAAATATTTATTTCTTGGATTCACTTGATGGATACCCAACAAACCTACCACACATGATGACTTTTATCACTTTTTAATAGACTACATCCAACATTTTAGAACTAAAATTAATGTAATATATTTTATATTATGTTTTAACTAAAAGTTGGTTAAGATAATGTAGTGTTTAAATATCATGAAAATCATGGCATTAAGAAAGTCTATGCACATAATAAGCCTATCAAATTTTACAAGTGGATAATTATCAAGGTATATATAATAATATTTCACTATCAAAATACATATCAAGACAAATTACTTATTTTTCTCAATATTTTTGATGTTTCTGAAACAAACCAATGAAATATATTATGGTTATTATGTTTTCAAATTTAGGAGAGATATTATATACCGTTAAAAAACTATCATCCACAAAGAGGTATTTTCAAATATAATTACTATTTCATTTAAAATATTTATTAATCCTTTGTGTATTTAAAATTTTCTAGTACTTCCATGACTGTTGAATGTAATCGTATTCACAAGGGGAAATGGATTATTTTATAAATGAATGGGAATCATACCTAATGACCAAATGTAAACATATATCAAGAATATATCACTGCCCACTACTTATTCAGATGATTTTCTCATCATTTTATCTACTTTTTTTAGTTAATGTCCTCATCATTTCTATCTAATACTTATTTTTTTTAATTTTCATAGAGATCGTGAAGAAATGGCTTCATCAACAATGATGATTCTCTATCATACTATGATAATGCACTCAATATGATACATGGCATACCTGGTATGATTCAAATTGTATGGTTTTAGTTTAAAATTGATATTTTATTAATGTATTTTTTCATATTTATGTTTAATTTATTTATTTATAGTATTGCTAATATAAGAATTGTTTTCTTATATAGGTGGATTGTTTTGCTCGGGTTGGGGTGGTTTGTTTGAAGCTTCTCATGCTCATGCGATATTGGACTTTGAGATTGTAACTTAAATAATGAAAACATGAAAATGGGTCAAGAATGTATGAAACCATAATGAAAGGGTGAATTCCTACTATTTATTTAATTAATGTTATCATCATTTTATCTAATACTTTTAAGTTAATTTCCTTATCATTTTTATCTAATACATATTTAGTTTCTTCATTGATCTTTTGGGAAATCATTTTTCCTTCCACTATATGCACAAAGCCAGAAAAGAAATAACATATTTCTTTCTGATGGAAGAGGAAACCCCATGAATCCTGAAACGTGAAGTGTTTCAGGGATCAGGGGGTTTCTCTTCTATAATAATGGAAAATGTTCTCTATTTTATATCTTTTTGTAGATAGTTAAAAGAAAAAACATATATCATACTAAATCAACAACACCTGAATCTGATACACAGTGTGCTCGGTATGACCAAGACTATATATGTTTATTTTATAATTTACATTTTAGTTCAAAAAACACATCACATACTCAAAATTTAGAAAACAAATTAATATTGTTTTGATATTAGAGACATCAATCCATAAGTCATTTTTAATGTTCATGAATTAGCTGCACCACAATCTGATGTGTGGTGTGGCCGGTATGACTCTAAGTGTGTCATTTAATTAAAAATTGACATAATTTTAGTAAAAAAAACAAGTGACGTACTGATGTTTGAGGTCATGGGTCCTCTACCATTTGGGTGGAACCCTCCTGTGGTGTCAGAGCATGGTTCCTCTACCATTTGAGTGGAACCCTCATATTAGGACAAAGAATGAGTCCTATATCTATCTACAAAGAGGGACCCTCCTTATGTGTGCCGAAATGGGTCCTCTACCTTTAGAGTGGTACCCTCTTGTGGTGTTAGGGCATGGGTCCTCTTCCATATCATTTTAGCCCTGCTTTTGGTGTGGGGGCATGGGGCACCTATCTATCCATAGAGTGGAACATTCCTTTCTTATCAGGGAATGAGTCCTCTACCATTAGAGTAGAATCATCTGATGGTGTTAGGGAATGAGTATTATACCATCTGAGTGGAACCCTTCTATTAGGATAGGTCATGGGTCCACTATCTATTTATTGAGTGGAACCCTCTTGTTGTATGAGGGAATGGGTCATCTATCTACTGAGTGGAACCATCCTGTTGTACCAGGGCATGGTTCCTCTACCTACTGAGTGGTACCCCCTTGATGGACTAGGGTGTGGATCCTCTACTTAAAGATTGTGCCCCTCGACTGTGCAACACAATGGAGAGGTGTGGGTCTTCCTCATGGTTAAATTTTTAGACATGCGAGATGTTATACATCAGAGATGGTCCCTTTTTAGATTTGTAAGTAGACTCAATGTTCTTAGCTAGTATTTTGAAATGTAGATCCCATTTCCCTATAATTTGAACTTCTTATTGAGAATATTATGGTTTTTAATTATGGTTATTTTAACTTATACATATTTACATACCATCATTGTGATGATTTGAATAATTCTATCATGTCTTCCATCACTCCCTCTCTAGTTTTGAGGACATACAACTAGGTATGTATATTGTCCCCACAACACGGGATTTGTCCGCATGTGTCATGACATATGAATACAACATAGAGGTAGGAGGTGATTGCAGAGGAGCACAGGGATAATAGGGTGTATATACCGCGAACGATGGTCGAGCTTAAAGATTTGGATTTGGGATCTATCAGCATTTAATTTTCTAGTTATTTTCATATTGGGTCATATTTTCTATTTGGTCTTGTATTTTGGACCTTTAATTTTCAAATTACATCGTTGTACTCTTTTGTATTCCCTAGAGGTTATTACATGCATGAATTTTTCTCAATATGTTACAACCTTTTACTACTATTCCTCTTCACTTCTATATGAAGGTGGATGGGTGTGTGTTTATAGGTACATTATAAAAAAATCCTCCCATTTTAGTTATTTATTTCTGTGATTTTCACCAACCCCCAGTATATAGAGGTGGACTTGGAGTAGTTGCGGATCAGCCTTCCCCTAGCCAGGAAGGCTTTGGTGGGTCGGGCTATTATAGATTAGTATTAGAGTGAATAACCAACCTAAATTGTTATGAAACTGCTTGGGTTTATGGTTTAAGTTCATCCTCGGGTCAGATTGTGGAGTTATAACCATGATGGGGATTTTTTGGGACTTAGGGAAATAATGTAAAAGTTTATCAAGCATGGATTTCCGTCCAGGTAACCTGTTGTTGGTGTGACGACTAACATATGCATACATCAATACTCTGACTACCTGATAGTTGACTCAGAATACCATGAAATTGGTTTCATATATCAATGGTATATGGATCATATATGATTTATTCCTTTTAATTTCCTTCTTGAGTCAGCTCCCTAGATATGCTATTTGACTATAGTACATCTTGGTAACTTTCATGAAGACTCCACAATGACAGCTGACTAGGGTTTTGAGATAGTTTCATGGTGATGACCAGTTGAGTGATGAGGCCTCAATTTAGGGACTCACCCATGAGGTTTTATCTCTAGGAGATCACCAATTAGTGCTACCACCTATTAAAGAGCACATGGATCCTTCACTTGATAAATTAGATGATCATACATGTGTTTAGTAATCACTAGCTCTAGTAGGATAATATATAGTACGCGCGAGCTTAGAAAATTACTATTGGATTTTTTTTCATAGGAATAACTATTTTTTACATTGATTATTTTTATATTAGATGTATTGAATATTAATAAAACTTATTATTACATATTTTTTATTGTTATTCATGAATCTAGTGTAATAATGTCGTAGAGTATACATCCCATTAATAATGTCATAATAGTTCCCCAATATGATGAGAACCTTGATATGTTATTATGATATATTTTAATAATTTTCTATAGTTGGATAAAATACTATTATGGGATACATGGAACATAGACTATCAGGTGCGAGTACTTATAAGCAAATAACTTTTCTTCTCATGATGTTCATATATAGTAATCTCCAAGATGGGAGGTTATGAGAATAGACCCACCCATAGAAATTTCTCATGTTTTTGTTTTCATCAAATATTCATATCTTCAAGCATGTGCGATGGTCCTTAGACTTTAATATTATTATTAATAAATGTTATAACTTGAGTACTTAGATGTATTTCATAAACCATGGTGATAATAGTTCATGGAGAAGTTGGATATGTTGGGTGCATCATGAGTGATATGTCATTAATGGATAAGTCGAGGAAAGATTTTTCCCTTCCATACTTATGGAAGCTAATATCTCATCCCTTTTATTGGAATATAATTATTGCCTTAAATTCCATGGCCAAGGTGTAACAACATGTTTATTTCAGATAGTCAAAGAAAGAATTATCATGTATATAGGTTGGGCACACAAATGTGCAACATGCATGATAATATATTGAGAAAAATGGATTATATTACACAGTGAGTGTTCATATGTTTTCATTATCATTGTGATATTAAGTTCTTCATCTTCAGTGTCTTGACCCATTTCTAGATAGTAATCTTGGAGTTTAGGCAATCCATCCTAATTCCAACGAGAAATAATCCTAAAGTGTCACACACAAAGTGTTTTCAATGATCTTAATTAAATTATATTTGAATTTAATTATTAGAAAAAATATTATTCTCAAGACTGGGGAATAATTTTATTTAGTTTTTATTAGTCACTAATATTAAAAATCGAATAAATAATTATTTGTTTATTAATAAATAATTTATTTGATTACGTGAATATATATATAATATTTAGTCACTAGATTGTGAGTAAAATATTTATTTTATTTATTGAATAGTTTAATAAATATTTATTCGCTGAATTTTTAATCAAATATTTAATTATGAAAAAATTATTTATTTACGTATTCAAAAAATATCGAGGATTTTGAATGAACTAAGATAGTGTTCAGTGATACAAAATTATTCATTAGTTGGTAAATATTATTTATCAATTTGCGCTAGTTGGCATGATCCAAATAATAATAATATTATTATTATTAAATGGAATGAAGTTTATTAAAGGATTTAAATGTTACTTAATGGACTACATGAAATTAAATCATATTTTAACCAAAACCCTATCTCCATAAATAGACGGTTGTGTCTATTGTGTATTGAATCCAAAAGTTGAGAATAGAGAATTCTTGCGCACAAATTTTTTTCTCTCAAATCCACATTCTCTCTCACTCTCATGAATTAGAAATGAAATTTATATTTATTCAATACTGAAGAACTAGTGATCAAGAACGAACAACACAAGACATTCAATTCAACGCGTTAGCACCCAAAGATTGAATGGTGTTGTTCATAGATCCTTGGAGCATGTGTGGATCATTGCTAGAGGAATTCTATCCTTGAATCCTCATAACATAACGATGGAAATTTGAAAGGGTCTTTTCAGACATTCAATGTTCGTCAATAGATAAAGTTACTAATCCCATGTATTTATTTCATCAGATATTAAATAGATTAATTATAAATTTGATGTGTGAGATCCTTGTTCATGGTTTTGGGAAATGATTATTAAAATAAATTTTAATATATTTCCCATAGCTGCATGCTTCCGTTGTGCCCAGAACCAATAAAATGAAATTTATATCACTGATGACCAATAAGGTTTCACAAAGAGATAGACCATCAGGTAGTAGAGGATTGGATCAAGTCTAGGGTATAAATGTATTTCTTGGATATTACCCCTCTTAATGGTTGTCCTCACGATAAGACTTTTCTAGGGTGACACGAGGAATCCATATATCCCTTTTTTATTTATGTTTGATGTGGCTTCAAACATAAAAATAAGTGGGACACTTCCCCCAACAAGATATGTTCGTGTGATGCGATCTAAAACCATGTGGTCGAGTCAGTACTGTCTCAAAGTGGAGAGTATCGAGGTGTGGTGGATGAGTTCCTTTGAATTATTTTTTTGAAGTCCTTCTAATGTGATAAGGTTTCAAATCAGGCACTGGTTGAGGTGAAAAGGTGGGAAAGGGAATGAATATCGTCAGGTAGTAGACTCTTATGGCTTACTGGCTTCGTGTGTGTTTCAGCGTACAACATGTGTCCCCACTTCTCCAACTACAGTTTTAGTACAGATTTGTAAGCCACATTTCCTTGTACATAGCCTCTATTCAAGATCTAGTGATACTAGTGTGTTATTTTTACTCAACCCTTGTGTTGGAGGCTCCTTCAGAGAGGATCAGTGATCACCCATTTTTTCCAATGGTGTGACTTGACTCTACAAAGAGATATTGAGATCCTCATATGAAATATTTCCATAGTGGTAGTGGGAACCTATGATATTTTTCTCAGCTTGGGTTGGTCATTTACCATCCATGCTCTGCTGATTTCTACCCATTAGTGTAGAAGTGATTCTGGTTTTTTGGGATGGAGTTTTCCTCCTTTGATATGGAGTGATCCGAAAGTAGGGCTGGATTAGATCATTCATAGGATGTTACAACTGTTTTCTCATTAGTTAGATAGTATTAATCTTAGAGTAACAAATTATATTAGATTTTAGTTTTCTATGATGGTGTAAGAGTATGATGTCATATATCTTGAGGATTTTATGGGTTTACCCCACCATCAAAAGATTGTTTTCTACATGGAATCTTACTAGGGATGACCTGATATCTATGAAAGCATATCGGATGACCCTGTGTTTCTATGAGAGATAGAGGTGTGGTTGGAGGAGTTTGTAGAGAATAGGATTCATTAGACCCAATGTGTTCTTCTGTAAATCTCTATGTTGTTTTCCTAAGAGGAAGATGAGAGATTGAGGTTAGGTGTGGATTATCATCACCCAAGCCTAGTGACTATCTGGAATTATTACACACCCTTGAGAATCGATGACCTCTTCACCTAGTGGATGAAGGTGAAGTGGATCTTAGAGTTTGAAATCGGGATGATTTATCATTATCTCATGGTTTGAGAGGTGGATGTATCAATAATAGCTTCCTTGTGTTGATATAGATTCTTAGCATTCTTAGTGATACCCATTGATGTGTTGAACATCTTAGTAGATTTCACAAGACTTATGAGGTGGATCCTTAACCTTTCTTGGGTCAGTTTGTGGTATTATTTTGTGATTGTACCGTCATTTCCTTAGCGTCATAATTGGAGCACACGATACATATGAGGATAGTAGTAGACATGCTTTGGGAGTACAAGTCATATAACAACTCTCATGGAGTCAGTTCTAGATTCAAAGGTCCAATACTCAGGATATGTCTTCTCAGTCATAGGAGTGATAGTAGAAAATAAAGAGGTTGGGAGGGAATGATATTGAGGGCCATCCAGGGTATGGTCATGGATAAAAATGCTCAAAATGTGATTTTCCATCTACTGTTGTCGAGTGAGGTGATAGAGTTGTTAAAATCTTTGCAATTAGACTGGGTGCTTGGTGTTCTCCTCATGCCACAATGGAGGAGGTATGTGCATGAATCATTGTATGATATAGACATGGCTAAGCTAGGTTGTGAGAATGGAGTTTCCTTTTTTAAGGAGTTGGTAGTGTTGATAATCAGTATAGAAAGACCCTTCATGGGAATTTTTTTTCCTTGGGTGCATGTTTGTTGACAACAAAGGAAACCATCAAGGGAGATCATGGGAGAAGAAGAGCCAAAGGCGAGCTTATTATCCCAAACTTTTTCCTTTTTTTTCTTTTCATGGATGAAAATATTTAAATAAGGGAATTATATAGAAACACTGGTTTTTCTGTATAAGAATTTTTAATATTCCTAAGTATATTTTTGGACCTAGCCACTGAGATGGTGTGTGATTAAGAGGCCCAGTGATCCCAAAATTAATTTTATAAAAATACTAAAAATATTTTATATCACATGCGCATATTTTTCTTTAAAAAGTGTAATAACTCCTTAATGGAGTGTCATATTAGAAATGTGAGATCACAGTTGAGTCCAGAATGCGATGTTTACCCTAGACATGATCTAAAGTTGGTTAGAATGGGGTGTTCGGATGCAGTATCCATTGGCAGGTACATTTAAATAAAATAAATAAATAAATAAATTATTTTATTTATTAAACAACTTAATTCAACCCTCTATAAATACCCTCTTATGAATATTTCCAAGGGTTATCTACATAACCCTTTCTATATTAAGAGGAGGAGGAGAACATTCTCTGTAGGAGGATTGACATCAAACGAAAAATGATGATCGGGTCAAGGATAACCATGAGACAAAAAAGAAACACAGCGGGATCATCAACTTCATCGCTAGTAGATGATTTTTTCACCAACTATTGATCTATAATTGATGTAGGATTCATCCATTGTGGTTTCCTCCACTTTTGATTAAATATTTGAAGCATAGATTTTTATCTATTTTTGATTCTGTGATTTTATGTTCTTCACATAAACCTCATAGAAAAATTAAATTTATTTAATTAGTTTTATTCTTGTTTGTTTCATTTTATCACCATAGATATTACGGATCTATTATTGTTGGTTAAGAACACTTGGTCATCATTGTTTGAAACTTTTTTCTTGTGTCTCTCCCCCACTATCTTCATGTTCTTCTCCATTGGACCATGATTTTTTGGTTTAAAAATCATTGGGGTGGGTTCATACAGGATTAAACTACTGGAATCATGAATTTTGTGTGAACAACAAGTAGAATGGTGGTTTATAAACAAATTGGATCGGTACTACAAGTGTGGGTTCATGATCGATGATGAGATAGAGGTGGGTCGAGGATAGTGGTTTGTCAGAGGTGGTTTGGGATAAGTTAGATAATCCTCATTTTATCGGTTGATGCAAGGAGATGATGTGTAGTGTGATAGGATCAATTTCAAGTGGAGGTTGTGTACGAGGTCTTATAGTAGAGGCCACTCAGTGCAGATGTATTGGTTGTTAGACTAGGATCTATGATTAGGTGGTCAGATGTGGTCAATGTAGTGGGTGTTATTGTTATTTTTAATAATAATTACAATATTTAAAAAATTTGTGGTTAACAAAATTAAATGTTTTATATTTAATAAAGAAAGATCATTTTAATTAAATAATTTTAATTAATATCATTTTCTTTTAAATTAAAAAAATGATGAATTTTATTCAAATAAGTTGGTGTGGGATACATGAAGAGTTGAAGATGGATTTCTACAATATACATGAAATATAGGGTGGAATATGAAGTTAAGAATTTGAATAATTTTAATGTAATTAATTAATTAATTAAATTATTACAGTTGGTGGAGGGAGAAGGGTTTGGGTAAAATGGAGAGAGGACCTGTACTCAAAAAGGGAAAGGAGGTGTGTGGGTTTATTTTTAATTTGAATAAAATATATTAATAATAATATTATAAAATATTACCATTATTTATTTGGGTTGTCAAACCTTGTTTCAGTCACAACATATTCATACGATGTTAGATTGATGTGCCCTCTACAGCATCACAATCGTGGTATTGAGACAGTTTTCTCAATGACAATGTTGAATATTTAATTTGGTCTCATAGTGAAGGTCTACCAAGAAAATAATAATAATAATAATAATAATAATAATAATAGTTTTATTATTATTATAGAATCTAGTATCTGGCATAAATTTTCCATACGATATTGGAATGACGAACCATATGAGGTATTTCATCCCTGAAATTGCGATGAAAATTTCCAGACCAATATTGGGTATTTAATTCATACAAATGGAATGACCCATGAAACGTCATTTGAGTGTCATGCAGTGAAATATGTTTTTTATTGGGTGTTTGATTTTGGAAAGTGAATAGTCTATCTCAAGTGTTTTTCCACGCGGATCTCAACAGTGTGATTCATTTGTCAATTTAGAGTTGTTTGCGATGACATATTAGTGGTTTGATGTTTTTCCCATATGTTTCATTCCCAAATACCACGTGGGGTTGGAATGGAATTTTATGGTGTTGGTGGGATAACCTTTATGTCAGAAACATATTCCCACATCATTTTCAGGCTGTTTCTAAAGAGTTTTATTCATGGAACTAGAAAAACCCAATGGATATCTTATCCATTATGACTCATGGACCTATATTCCAAAGGAATACTCTCTTTGGAGAACTTGGACAATGATACTTAAGAACTCACATTGATCAAGAGGATTAGAGTTCGGGCTCATCGCACCATTTCAGGGGGAGTTGTTGGCTGCTCTGAGACTCTCTTAAAGTTTTAAGATATGTTCAAGAATCCTTCATTAAATACCAATCATGACATAGTTCACCCTTGAATTACCAATCAATTATTATCATGCATGGAACTTTAGAATCATCTGTATTTATATGTGATTCTTCATTAATAGAGACGTCATCATGTATCTGATGTTCTCCATTGAAAATACCCTATTGTAGAAAGATTAAATATTCATTGGTCATTTATTATTATGATGCTGTTTTTGATCCAAGAAAAGGGGAAATCTATAGTTTAGCATCATCTAGGAAGACAAAAGTTGTTTCAATATTAGGATGAGACTGATAAGATGGGATTCCTATCTATCCTTGTGAAAGGAATCAAAACCCATATATTTTGGTTCCACTTAATTGGACACATCATATCTTTTAAGTTTAAATGATGAAAACCAAAACGTTCAGTCTAACGTCATTTCGTAAGGACATCTAGGAAAAAGGGGCCTAGTCAATGTTTGATATAGGACTTATGCCGAGGTGTCCTAGAGGAACTTGAAGGGATATGGACCCCTAGGTTGGATATGACCCTACTAGAAATGATTCCTAGAGAGAATTAAGTAATGATTTTGGGTGTTAGGTTTGGTCCTCATGGATGCCTCCTACATATCCCATTTGGATAGGACTCAGAGCCTATGTAGTTTGGTTGCGAGGACCCACACCTATAAATACCTTCATAAGGTTTATATTGTAGGTAATGTGGCCCTTTTAAGGGGCTTAAGGGATGATTTTGGGGATTACACCATTTAAGAGGATGTCTAGGTATGTGGGGTCATGAGGAATGTATCAACTCATAATGATTTGGAGGTTTTATTGGAGCTTATACCTAGGAGGTTTCCCTTTGTTGATAGATACATATATTTGAGGACCCATACCTACGGAGGCCCTCTAAAGGAAGGTGAAGGGAAGATCTAGAAAAGGATTCTCTACCGAGACTTTCTTATGATCTTGCGAGTGTCATGATCATATCTAACCTCTAAGACCATATGAGTTATGCACGTTTGTGGAAAACAATAAGAAAAAAAAAGATTCAGAAAACTAAAAAACTACTTATTCCATTGGTGAAAGAGGATGATGCTATGGTAAAAGAAGAAATGGATTTAGTGTTCCTGTCTCTTCTCCCATTTTGGTACCAAAGATATTCACATATGAATACCTTCCCAGCTACCTCCCATAATAGAAACTTTATGTCATTAATCTAGGAGGGATTCCCTACTCATGGTTCCTAGGGAAGAGATAAGGATAAGACACTAACCATAAAAGTGAAAGGAAAGTGATATCCTCTCCCTACCCTCTAGGAACTGAAGGTCCTTGGTCCTAGAGATGAATAGGGAAAGATATGGTCCTAGCCCTATTATATGAGACTGGGAGACCCCTGACACTCCCCCCAGGGTCAAGGTCCTAATGAATGATGGGATTCAAAAATGCATGCACCCTGAGGACCCTACCCATCAGGTAGGTCAAGTATGGGACACCTATGACTAATGGAATGCATAACCAGATTAGAGACATTCTAGTGTGTCTCCTGTAGCATCCCTAACCTTATTAGCCACCCAAACAGTGCTTTTAAGCTAGGTTCCACTATCCTTAAATGTTCCTCCCCAAATTCCAAAGGCTATTGACTAGTAGTTGTTGAGTCAAAAGTATTCTTTTGATTTCTCTATTCCTTTTTTTGGAAATCAAAAACTCTCTCTTTTAATATTAATTCATATATTGTTTTATTATATTAAGACTTTGATTTTACAATTTTATCTTTACAATTTTCCATTTGAATATGATAATAATCATACCCATTATTTAAAAAAATGACCCTTTACATGATTATTGTTATAACCCCAATTAAGATTCTCATTGTACTCACCAGATACAATTTTCCACTAAAAATATGAATACAATTTTTATCAATCAGACCGATTATTATTTTCATCATACACACCATTCAATACCGCACTGAAAAGAAAAATTTTATTCACTGTCTTTAAAAAAATAATCATACCCATTTACTATTCACATTTTTATTTCATCAGAATAGCCATATTATTTCCAATCCACTTTATCATATCCATAAAATAGTGTTGTATCGAAAAGAAAAACCTTTTATTCAAAATGATGTCGTGTATTCTGTTTCAATATGAATTACAAAACGTTGTTGTTGTTTCAGTTAAAAGATGACTATTTGAGTTCCAGGTGTCCAATTCCCTCCAAGATTTTAGGAAGAAATATGATTTTTGAAGCCAAAATATGACCATTGGGATAAAGGCTATAAATACCAGTACATTTGAATGAGCTCATAACTTTTGAGAAAATTCGATACACGCAATAGCTCTACCAAATTACTACCCAATGTGAATGATTTAAATAATACAAGTTGTGAACCACTCATTATACATACTTGTGGCTTTCAAGATATTTTTTTTCATTGTGAGACACAAATCATTGGTGATTACAATCGAGCAATTTTAGTGATAGTAAGACATATGTTCTGATTACCTACTTAATCGAGGGCTATTGGGGATAGGCAGATAGACTGAAGTCGATCATCATATCAATGTCTTACCTTGGTGTGGGTAATATAGATTTACATGAAAGTATAAATCAAGGGACCTATATCCTAGGTTAAAAGATACCCTTATCTTTGGGTTAAATGAATTTTATTCTTTTACATTTCCACTAAATTATAATATAAATTTAATTGTTTTACATATTCATTTTTCTATTCCATATTTTTGTGATTACAATCACTATGATTACGATATTTTTTTATTACATTGAAATTAATATTTTTGTAATAATGATCATTTAAATTACCCATTATGATTCAATATGGTTTATGATAGAATCCTTGAATTTTTTTTACCCTGATCATTATTACCATTGTGATTATGAT
The DNA here is from genome assembly GCA_963277665.1 of Viscum album. Classification (NCBI taxonomy): domain Eukaryota; kingdom Viridiplantae; phylum Streptophyta; class Magnoliopsida; order Santalales; family Viscaceae; genus Viscum; species Viscum album. The sequence continues at coordinate 1,155,909,322 of OY728134.1, read as the reverse complement.
CTTTTACACGCTTACTCTGATAAATCATTTTCAATCTTGATTATTATTAAATTGACCAATGGAATACATTATCGCAATAAACATAATTATGATAGTTACTGGACCCAGCGCCAGTTTGATTAATTGTTTTAATACAATAAAAGTCTTTGTGAATTGAATTAGTTTAAATCTTTTTAAACTAAAAAATGAATGTTTTTAAACCTACAATTCACCCCCTTATGTATTGTGCTATCTAGATACATATTTTGATCCAACAATATCAAGGGAGTAAAGATAGAAAAGTGGGGAGTCTATACCCTCAAGTAAAGATATAATAATGGAATGAGTATAAAAATAATATTCTGTAGATGAAAAACTCAGTATACTCAAACCAGACCCACCCATGGAGGAAGAACAATCAATAACAAGCAATAATAGAAGCATAATAATAAAAAACAACAGAAATAAAATAAACATGTCAATATGAAGTTTGGTGAACTAAAATAGTACATGCATCCAATACAAGTCATACAATACAATATCTAGAAGGGGTCTCCAATGGTTGACCACTTTACATACATATACATATTAATGCTAAAATAGAAAGGAAAACTAAAAAAATAAAAGTCCAACTATGGAAGACACCTCAAGGTCCCTTGCCATCCATCCATGAAATAATAACTAGGATTTAAAGACCCAGAATTTCCAGGTAAATTTTTTTCTTAATTAAATGGTAATTTTATGATTCCGTAAAAATTGACGGCACGTGATTCTGAGGCCCAGTGTTCTCGAAATCAATTTCTGAACATTATTTTGAGTACGTTTAGTAAACGTGTGAGTGGGTTTTTCTAACTTCTAAACCAGTGCTTGGAATTGAAATCTGAGGGCACCGTTGAACTCGCATCGCCATTATTCTCTAAAGGATACTTTCACCTCAATGACAGATGGATGAGGGAGAAAGTTAGTTTTTGGGTTTTTTGTGGAAATAATAAAATAAAATAAACTTCATTTTATTTTATTTTGAGATTCCATGTGGATATTTCAGGTGGGGTCCACCAAAACTAAACCTCTATGTGGAAGTTGGAAGTGGGCACCACCAGACCATAACCTCCCATGAGAGGTTAATGTGGTGGGGACCACCCGAACCATAACCTCCCATGAGAGGTTATGGTGGTGGGGACCACCTGGGATTAAACCCCCTTGAAGACCCCTGTAATTGGGAGAAACCCTCAACTCCCACAATTAATGAGGGAGAACCTCTTGACTTCCTCCACCTTAATTGTGCCAATGCACATACCTTTAATCTTGCCAAAACACTACTTAATTGACCCAATTTAATTTAATCCAATTTGAATTGTGCCTATGATTAAATAGGGGAAACACTTTTTATTATTGGCTATCTCTCTTATTTGGTGGAATTGGGGAGAGGAGGAGCTCTTGGGAGAATGCTTCTCCAAGGAAGAACGCTTCCTCCACGAAGAACGTCGACGACTTCGACCTTATTCCTTGGAACTTCCTTCAATGTAAGACGTGTTCGTCTACAATGAATTAACGTCCTCCTTCTCACGCCAACGTCAAAAAACATAGAATAAGGTATGGTTTTCAATTAAGTATGATTTTATTCTCTTGTTTCTTTCCTTCTAAAAAAAAGAACGTGGATCAACTTATTATAAAGTTGATCTGCGAATGTTTTCCTTGTGGGTTGGGAATAAATTGTTGAGGGAAGTTGTAGGGGTTTATTCATTATTTTATTAAAACTTCCCATGTTCTCCCATATTTTTCCTTTGCAGGGTTGGGAATAGAAATTATCGATAGATTATGGGAATTGATGTTTTAAAATATCTTCCATGCTCGTTCTTTGCTTATGTTTTTGATGAACCGCTTGCTACCTCTCTAAATGCAGAGGGTGTAGGCCAAACAAAAATGGCCCGACCCCCGTCGTTCTTTTTTATGGTGTTCTTCGAAATGAAGGAAGGCGATAATAGAATCGAAGACGACGAAGGAAACGGTCGCGCCGCCTGTGGCCTTTGCGACCCGCACAGCCCCCGTGACTCTCTGGCACCCCGATTGAACTGGCTCTGTCACCCTAGGCCGAACCACGCCGCCCGCCGGCCGCGCCGCTTGCCAGCTCGCGCTGCCCGCTGGCCTCCCAGGCCTCCCCTGCCGCGCTATCCCACTGGCCTCCTGAGCCGCCCCGGCCGCACCGGCCCGCCGGCCTTCCGGGGCACCCCAGCCGCACTAGCCCACCGGCCTCCCGAGCAGCACCCCGGCCAAACCGGCCCCAGCCCTTGCGGTGCCCCAGCTGAACCGGCCAATGCCCTCACGGCACCTCGGCCGAACTGGCCCTGCTCCCCTAGCTGAGTTTCCCTCATGGTGCCCTCTAATCTGAGTCGCCCTCACAGTGCCCTCCGGTATGAACTGCCCTTGCGCCGACCTACGACCGGTCGGCGTCCTCGCGGCTAGTCCGCTCCCTCTCGGCCCTCCGTGGCCCCTCGCGGTCTGCTGGGCTGGGCCCAGCAGGTCGGAACGAACCCAACGGGCTGGCCCACCCAACAAGCTGGGGAAAACCCAATGGGTACTGTCGGGTCGACTCGAACCGGGTCGGTTCGACCGGGTCGGACCGGACTCGGGCCCACTACGACCCTATACTTTCTTTTGGCCATTTATTTGGCACCAGACATTCGTTTGAAGAACCGTTAGCGACACTGGTAGTCTTGGAGAATTATGGTCTCTTTGAGTATAACCCACTAGAGTTTGGGGTATAGTTTAGATACGGTCAGGTTGGATCGTGCACAAATCCAACCGGGCCCCCGAAACTAAAAGTCTAATAACTTACAGATCGGGTGTCCGATTGACGCGCCGTCTGTTGCGTTGAGACCCCTATGACTTGGCAGACCATTGAGATACTTATTCATGGGATTTCCTGATAGATAGAGTATTGACCAGTAGCTCATGCAGCGGATCCCCCCAGAGATGAGTGAGCATAGTGTGGAGACCTAGTAGCTGGCTGAGACCTGACGACTACTGATCGTTTGACTCGGAGTGACTCTACTAGCCCAGTGGGGGGAGCCTTGGTGTCGCGGAAGACCCACGGTGGAGGAGCACGCTTGGTGACGCTGCAGACCCACAGTACTCGATAGGAGGATTACCTCAGTAGGATATGAGGTGGAGTGCGCTTAGTGATGCGGCAGACCCACGGTGGGGAGATCCTCTTTGTGACGCAGTAAACCCACGATACTCGACAGGAGGAGTACCTCAGCTGTCCAAGGTTAATGGTAAGAACTCTTGGTGTCGCAGTAGTCCCACTATACTCGATTGAGAAGGAGTTCTCCAGCAGCCAAGGTTTTGATAATGTGACTGGGGATGTTACAAGATACTACCCCTAAAATAAAATCCTGGTTGAGTTGAGTCAGTACTTCTATGTTTTCCTCATGATTGAGATGGATTACTTAATAACTTAGGTATATGTATGGGTATATACCTAAGTAGGGTTATCTGTTTATTTCATACTTTTTGGTTTATCCTTGTTTGACTTTGTGAGACCTTGAGGGTCTCAGGGTTCCTACTGATTATCGTTATACTCAACCCTTCATGGGATATGCCCACACCTTGTTGTGTTGGATGTAGATGATGAACAATGCTGACTGAGGATGAGAGTACCAGAATTGGACAGTACCTGGAGGTGGACCATATGGCTTGTCGATCCACGGAGGAGACAGACAGACATCGAGTGCTGAGGAGACGATCTGTACCTACCCTTCAGGTAGGAACCTCGAAGGATGATCCGGCAGCTGTCTTTCCTTTTTCTTCAGTTTTATTGAATTTCAGTTGTACTTGTACTTTCTAGATGGGCTTGTATTCTAGCCCCTTTTACTTTGAGCACTCTTTTTTTATATAGTTTACTTGGTTTTTCATCCATCTGTGTGCTTTCTTATGTGTGTGTTATATGTTATAAAGGCAATTCATTCACAATTTTTGGGAATTACGCCTTTGGTGCTAGTCTCCAGCTTCTGGACTATGGAAGTCAGGCTTGGGGTAGTCACAACATGGGCCCCAAGGGACGGTTTGTGACAAATTGGTATAAGAGGAGTCGGTTATACCGCAGAACATAGGACTCTAATCTTTCTTTTCTATGAAGCGATAGTTTTAAAGGTTGTGAGTGTGGTTCTCATTTCAGGGTGTCCAGTGTTGGGGCGGTGGCCGATGTACCCATACACCAGGACCCTGACTTCTGATTTCTGACTCAGTGCATGAAAACATTGATTGCATGTGTGTTTTCAAAAGTTTTCTTTAAGTCAGCTTACCAAGTCAGATCACCAGGTATAACTTTTAACCGTACCACACCTGTTTCTTTTAAGGATGCCTACACGTAGACAACCGACTAGAGTTCTGAGAGTTTTACGCACTGATAGCCCACTAAGCGATGAGGCTTCGGTGCATGGGCCTTTTCCAGAAGAGGCACCAGTAGTACCACTCCCTGTTTGGCCACCGATGACACCATCCCCAACAGCAGACAGTGCATGCCGCTTGAGCGCATTGCACGAGTTCTAATGCTAGAGGACACCTAGGTTCAAGGGAGAGATGGAACGATAGGCGGTTGAGGATTGGTTTGAGGCTGTGGTGAGAGTTTTCCGACTGGTAGTTACACCAGTAGACCTCATGGTGATTCTTGCTTCCATTCTTCTATAGGCAGCAGTGGGTAGATGGTGGAGCTTGATGCTCCAGGTCCATGACGAGGTGACAATTCTCTGGTCAGACATCGGGAGCCTGTTTTAGGTAGAGTTTATTCCAGAAACTCTTTGCGTAGTGCGCATTCAATAGCTACTTCATCTGCAGCAGGGCAGTATGATTGTAGCACAATACTCAGCAAGGTTCACAGACCTCTCACGCTACTCCACAGATATGGTGCGAGACCCATTCTTCAGTAATCAGACCATCAATCAAGGACTCAGGCGGGAGATCAGGGCTTCAATGATCTCACTCAGCATCCCAACACAGGCAGGGGTGTTAGAGAGAGCCCTCTTGGTGGAGTGTTTCCTTGCTGAGCAGTCACCAGCAACGAGATCCACTACCAGTCATCACGTAGAGGAGTCTTCTGCAGCTGGAAGAAGACCGATGTCGCAGAGGTCCAAGAGGACCAGACCAATAGGTGTATGACCGAATGACTCAGGATCGGTTATGTGGGGCACCGAAGACAGAGCTAGACATTCCAGGAGCGGACAGTGTTACACATGCGGTGGACAGGGTCACATGACTCGTGACTTTCTGAACCACCGTTCGTATGATCAGCTGATGGTCCAAGGTCTGCCCAGGCAGAGAAAAAGATTCAATCGAGGTGTTCTGCAGGGCGCAGGCGGACGTGGTAGAGGATCTATTCAAGCAGCTGGCGGTGGGCGACGTTTCGAGGTGTTATCGCCACCACCACCAATAGGTCCACCCCTGACTGTAGGGAGCAGGTGGACAGGGGAGAGTTCAGCTCCAGGAAGCTGAGGCCTACGATCACGACGCTTCGGAGATGATACGAGGTACGATCTACATCTACTCCACCTTATCTGCAGTACTTATAGACATAGGTTCCAGTCATTCTTTCATTTCCACTACCCTCATTCGGAGCTTAGAGATTCTGATGATGCTATTAGCTCGATCCTTATGGAAAGAGACTCCTACGGGAGCATATTTGACGATTACACACTGGTTATGGCAGTGTGAGCTTACTCTAGGAGGTGAGAGTTTCGGATGGTATCTCCTTGTAGCGGAGTTGAGGCCATATGACGTTATCTTGGGTATGTACTGTTTATCTACAGTCCATGCTCAGATTGACTGTATTAGGCACAAAGTGCGGTGTGTCCGCACGGATGGGACTAGGTTTACCTTCACCGGTGAGAAGGGATCCTTTGTAGCACAGGATGGACTTACCCGGAGAAGGGTGCAGCCGATTACTCATCAGTTTGCTAGCCTTACCCTAAGATAAGTTGATGTGGAGAGTCTGAGCTGTCCTATAGTGGTGGACCAGTATGCAGATGTTTTCCCTGATGATGTCCCAGGTCTACCTCCTCGCAGAGAGTTGGACTTTTACATTGACTTGTACCTCGAAATGACACTGATATCTACATCAGTGTATTGGATGGCTCTCGTGGAGCTTCATGAGTTGCGGGTACAACTAGAGGAATTGTAGGGGAAGGGGTTCATCTGGCCCAGTGTTTCACCTTGGGCAGACCCAATTCTGTTCACCGAGAAGACAGATGGGATCTTGAGGCTTTGTATCAACTACTGGAGCCTGAAACAGGTGACCGTGAAGAAAAAGTACCCACTCCTAAGGATTGATGACCTCTTTGATCAGCTAAAGGGATCACGATGGTTCTTGAAGATGGACTTTAGATCAGGCTATCACCAGCTTCGAGTACGAGATGAGGATGTGAAGAAGACAACCTTCAGGTGTCGGTATAGCCACTACGAGTTCTTGGTTATGCCATTCTATGTAACCAACACCCCAGTAGTGTTCATGGGGCTCATGAGCAAGATCTTTCAGCCATACCTTGATCGCTTTTTCATAGTCTTCATCGACGACATTCTGATCTACTCGACTACTGAGGAGGAGCATGCCTACCATTTGTAGGTAGTACTGGACACACTCTGAGAGAACCATATTTATGGTAAACTCTCGAAGTGCCAGTTTTGGATCTGAGAGCGTGACTTCCTAGGACATGTCATAACAGAGGCTGGAGTTGCAGTTGATCCAGCAAAGATTGAGGTAGTACTTTCTTGGGAGCCACCCAGGAGTGTAACGGAGGTACGAAGTTTCTTGGGTTTGGCTGGATATTACCAGAGGTTTGTACCAGACTTCTCCAGAGTTGCATCACCACTATCATCCTTGACAAAGAAGGGGTAACCCTTTGTGTGGTTGGAGATATGCCAGCAGAGATTTTAGGAGATGAGGCAGGGGATGACTAGTTCCCCCATCTTGTGGCTTCCAGAGGAAGGCATAGGGTACGTAGTCTACTGTGATGCATCAGGGACCAGATTCAGATGGGTCCTGATGCAAGAGCGAGCAGTGATTTCATATGGCTCTCGACAGCTGAGTTAACATGAGCATAACTACGCTACCCATGACTTAGAGTTAGCAGCGGTGGACTTCACCTTGAAGATGTGGCAACACTATCTAATGGGCGATCATTTTCCCCTGTACTCTGATCACAATAGTCTTAAGTATATCTTCTCTCAGAAGGACCTGAACCTGAGACAATGACATTATCTTGAGTTCCTCTAGGACTATGACTTCGAGATAGTCTATACTCCTGTGAAAGGGAATGTTGTTGCAGATGCACTCAATAGGATATCTGGTATACAAATTCTAGGTGAAGCAACGTAGCAGATATCCATTTTTTAGATATCCTTTGTAGATAGATACAGAGCATCTTTTATTCAGTCTCTTATAGTCCCCCCCGCTTCTTTAGCGAGTCAGGGAGTCACAACATGGGGATGTAGAAAATGAGACACGATGTGCTCAGATATCCACAGGACATGCACCAGATGTATTTTCTGAAGGTGGGGAGCACATATTCCTCTTCAGAGGACGTACCATGGTACCAGTGTCACTTCAAGAGGAAGTGTTGATGGAGTTCCACACAACCCTTTTAGCGGTACATCCAGGAGTGGTGATGATGTACCAGGATCTCTGACGATAGCACCGGTAGCTGAGAATGAAGAGGGAAGTAGCAGAGTTTTTCTCTCGATGCCTCACTTGTCAGCAAGTGAAGGTGGAACATCAAGTACCAGCAGACTTGATTCAGCCTTTAGAGGTTCTAGAGTGGAAGTGGGATGGGATATCCAAGGACTTTGGGACATGACTTCCACGTACATCCAGGGGACATGACTCGATTTGGGTGATCGTTGAATGACTCACCAAGTCGGCCCACTTCCTACCATTCAGAGAGCAGGGTTCAGTAGAGATCTTGGGATGCCTCTATGTGCAGGAGATTGTACAGCTACATGGAGTACCCACGATGATTTTCTCTAATCGTGATACACGTTTTACTTCCCGGCTATGGAAGGGGTTGCAGGAGGCTTTCCAAACGCAGCTTTATTTGAGTACCGCCTTCCATCCTCAGACAGATGGTCAGACTGAGTGGACCATTCCGAACCCTGAGGACATGTTGCGTGCTTGTGTCCTCAACTTCGGTCGCAACTGGGAGGATAACTTACCTTTGGTGGAGTTTTCATACAACAACAGTTATCACACAACCATAGGGATGACACCTTTTGAGGTGTTATAAGGGTGACCTTGCAGATCACCTTTGTGTTGGACTGACCCAAGGGCGTCAGCACTAGTGGGACCAGAGATGGTAATGGTTACCACAGAGAAGGTGCAGATCATCCAGGAGCAGATAAAGACTGCACAGAGCAGACAGATGTTGTATGCCGACAAGAGACGAAGACCCCTGGAGTTCGAGGATGGCGACCATGTCTTTCTATAGGTCTCACCTTGATGAGGTTTTTAGAGATTTGGCCGAGGTGGAAGGTTATCACCGAGGTTCATCAGACCTTTTCGGGTCCTTAGAAGAGTTGGAGAGGTGGCATACTGCTTACCTCTTTCACCTCAGTTGCACCAGGTGCATGAAATATTCCACATATCCCAACTGAGGAGATACGTGCATGACCCTTCTCACATCATCAACCATGGTGATCTGGACATTGATGATGGGGCGACTTTTACGGAGGTTCTAGTAGAGATTGAGGATCGACAGGAGCAGGTCCTTCGTGGATGGTAGATACCTCTGGTGTGCGTTCGCTGGAGCACGGGAACCTCCAAGAGAGCACATGGGAGCGGGAAGCTTAGATGCGTTCTCATTACCCCCACTTGTTTACCTAGTTGAGTTGTGGCTTACGGGGACGTAGAGCCCTGAGGTGGGGAGAATGTAAAGACCCAAAATTTCCATTTAATTTTTTTAATTAAATGGAAATTTTACATGTCCGAAAAAATTGATGTGCAACACCCCGAGATTTTATGAAAAATATTCTTTTAATTTCATTAATGTCTTGTGTTTTATGCTACACCAAGATTACCTTGCGCTATACGCAACATCGTATTAGCTTGTAGTATACGCAACACTATTCTTGGATCGTGTTACACACAATTTTGATAATAGTTATTCTACGCAACATTGAGTATATATATATATATATTCAATGTATAAATGAAATATGGTTGGATTATGTTATACAAAACAACAAAGGATTCTTTCACAACACGCAACCCTGACTTGGCTTGCATTACACGCAATTGCGACCTTCCTCGATAGCGTGTGTTTTACGCAATACTGGGTTTTACTAAACAACGATATATTATTATAATATTATTATGAA